>CM032132.1:5000000-10000000 GCA_018894105.1 Jacaranda mimosifolia
CATTAACCCAAAATTATCACATGATAATACAAATCTCGCTCATTAAGTGCACATATTTATCTATGCATGTCCCATTTTTGGATTCGTTATCCTATTTTTCCATCTCAATATATATCACAAAATAAGATTTATTAGAATTAAAATGATACAACATATATGTATGTATATGTAACCCCGTTCCAACTCTTTACCCAAGATTTGATTATCAGAGCTCATTCAGCAAGAACCAACACCACCATTGGAACCACCACGATGAGATAAGCGAACTGCCTCTACACCACCGCCACAGAAATGACCAACACCACCACCAATCAATACCTTTCAAATCAACCAACAAGACACACAAGTTAATTTCTGCATCCACTATCGAATTGCCAACCAATTGGCCGAAAAACACCACAGCGCCGCCGCTCACCACCATGCTTGTTTTTCACAAATTTTGCTTCCGTTCCTCGCCGGTTTGCTAAATGAAGGCACTACCATCTTCCTCGCCCTGAGCCCGTCAGAACCCATATCTTGGTCATGTCCAACGGTCACCGGTGATGAGCTACCCACCATATCCGTCATGAGCTTACTTTGAGCTTTGTTTTTCCAATGTATCACAGGCCACATTAGGACGTTCTTGGTACCGATGCTTCCCCCATTATGAGATGAAGGGGATGGTCGGTTTAGTTGGCTGGTTTGAAGCGCCGCAGGAGACGTCACCGGTGAAGGTTGAAGACGGTGCATGCGGTGAAGATTGAAGAAAATGAAAGAGTGAATGCTATATGTAATAAATTTTTCCCAATTTGCAAATTGACCCCAAGATTTCTTTTTGATCTTCAATTGAGCCCTCTTAGGTTTTGATAAATTTCCATTCAACCCCAAAACTCATTAGTGCTTTACTTTGACCTATTTGACCAATTAGGTTTTCTCAAATTTTGGATTGACCACAAAACTTTCAAAAATTTTGCAATTAAGTCATTTTCATCTACTTTTCGAGCCCTAAAATCTGACAAATCAAAATCTTGGTTTTCTCAAATTCTAATTTTCCAAAATACCTAATTTTAGGGGTGTTACAAGTTAGATGATACTTTAAATCCTAAAATGAAAGTAACAAAATTGAAGTAAGAAACTTGAGTATTATATAGTAAATTACAATGGTATTTTGAACATAAAAATTTTCAATGATCATATGCATAAAGAGAAAATAATATTAGTGCTACATCAGCCAAACAACCGTTACTTTTCTAATGGCAAAGAAGTTTGAGTGGGGTATTTAAAGATTTTGGTATACGAGTGCCAAGAATAGATTTATCTACATGGAAAAAAAAGTCACATATCTTAGATTTTTATGCTATTTAGCTATTTTTTTTAGGTTAAATCAATAATTTATTATAGAGTTTTTACATTGTCAACTATTTTACTAATGACAGATGACTTTAAGAGGGTATTTGAAGGTTTTGGAAGTAGAAAGGGGTATTTGATACATATCCCATAGTACTGGGGGCCAGGGATAAAATGAATTTAACCCTAAATGAATTGATAACATAAACTAAGTAGTAAACAAAAAAGATATAGAAATTTACAAATTTAATAGTAATAAAAGCTAAATTATAGACTTTATTTAGGTAGAAAAGAAAATTATAGCATTAGAATCCAAAAAATCTCTTCCATCATGTAATATATCTAAAATAAATTAAAAAAAAAAGGAAAATAAAATCAAAAAGGTGAACAATAAAATCAAATAAACAACACTTTGAATAATGAACTAAAGATGCACACAAAGAGATAGAAGAAAAAAAATGCTAGAAAACAAAAAAAATACAAAGAATAAAGTAAAAAAATGCTAGAACCCAAGAATATAATGAAATAACTTTTAAAAGATTTTATATATAATAGTATAGATATAAATTAGTTACGAAATATAAAAGAAAATCATGAAAGACTTATCAAACTATAAAGTTCAAATGATCAAGAAACTTCCACATATTAAAAGTAGAGATAAAAAAGATTTTATAGATAAAATGCAATTATTTTTTTTATATTAGAGATAAATAAAGAATATTGTTCTAATCAAGAAAATGATTTCAAAAAATCAGATATCTTTAAAAGGAATAAATAATACCAAATTGAATAACTAAAAATTAATTTTAAAATTTTATTAAAAAACTCAAAATTCTAAGAATTTAAAATTTGGTCAAAATTCCGTAATTATGAACTCCACATCGTTATGCGATATATAATAGTAAAGATAGATGGATATATTTTAAATTTTGAATAAAAGAAAATTAGAGATAAGATACAATCGCATCGATTAGAAATAATAATCAATAAATAATGAATTTTTTTTAAATGAATTAAAATACTCAAAAATCTAAGAATTTACCATTTGGCCAAGATTGCACAATTAGAATCAAAATTGCATAATTATGAGTTCCACACCATTATATTATATATAATAGTAGAGAGAGAGAGAGAGAGAGAGAGAGAGAGAGAGAGAGATACTACTATTTAATGGGAAGCAAATGGGTGAACCTTCTTGCTACGGTTTTGTACGGTTGTTGCTAAAGATGCAAACCCCCCGAGCCTGAATTTGATGAGTCGATTTGAAAAATGTTCGACTTCAAATTTTTATTTGCAAGTTTGTGAGTTTATTTTTTTAATTTTTTTATGATATATAATACTATAATAATATATTAATTTATGAATTTTATAAAAATAAATAGATTTTTTGTGTTCGAATTTGAGTTCGAGCATAAAATTAATTATATGGCTTAAATCCAAATCAAGTTAATTAAATTTAGTTGAGCCGAGCTCAAGACTAAAAAAATGATTAAGGCTCAATTCAATTTAACTCGTTTGCTTCTTTAATTACATGAAGAAGTCCATATCTACTAATTTAATGTTGTCAAACTATATAATAATCAATAATTTAGTATTACTAATTTTTAGTTCACACTTTTGATAGACTTTTAATTATCAACGATTATCAATTTATTAAACTAAAACAATGTCTAGTGTTATTTTTGGACTAATTTGTATAATCCAATTATTTATATTTAAGATCTAACTATCTTACATCCAAAGGTCCAAAACATTTTGGTCAAGAACCAAAGGACAAAACGTTTCTAGAGAAAAGAGCTTTGAGTTGAAAGCTGATAAAACCGTGGAGGCTCAAACAGGAAAGGCTGGGAGTTGAACTTTCGTACGAAAGCTGAGGTGGCAAGTTTAGAGTGGTTAATCCTCTTTTTATCTTTTCTTTTTACTTTTCGTTAGTCACGTGAATATTCACGCGTGCTGACACGCGCATCGATGGGAGCGGATATTGGGACTTGATGATCTGATATGTCTTTATGATGAGGTGCGTGTGGGGTCAAAGGACAGTTTGTCTTTTGCTTTAGCATTTAATGATTCTACCAATAAAATATGGGTTTTTTTCATGGGGCACTTAGTACCAAAATCACTTTTCAAATTCATATTCAGTCCCCACTTGAATTTTTATAGAATGAACTTCTTAATTTTGTTAAAATTTTAGAGATCACTTCCTACTCATTTGATTTGAGAAAAATACTCTTAAATACAATATTTTTCACTCATTTTCTTCACTTCTTTTATATCAACACAACCAAACACCATTTATCTTCATTCCTAAACACTAAACCCCACATTCATCTTTCATCATCAGAAGAAAGAAAAAAAAAAAAAAAAAAAGTCGAAGAAGCAAATTGAGCTTGACGGCGAGAACGAGCAACCCGACGACACCACCACCACTAGCGCGACCACTGCATTTCCACCTTCTTAATTTATTTTCATCATTTTCAAGTTATTTTCTTAGTTTATTTTCATTTTTCCCAGCTTATTTTCTTAGTTATTACCAAGTCATTCTCTTCATCTTGTATTTTTTTTCTTAATCAGCAAAAAGAGTGTTTGTCGGAGATGCCGGTATGAAGAAGGAGATGAATTTTGAAGAACTTCGGACTTATTGGAATTGTAGTAGTATATAATCTATTTATGTAAAGTATATTTTACAAGAAATTATAATATAAAATATTCAACATTTCAGTACATTTTAAAAGAAATAGTAGTATATAATTTGTTTATCTAAAGTACATTTTACAAGTGATTGTAGTACAAAACGTCCAACCTTTCAATAAATATTATCTGAAATTGGTAGTATATAATTTGTTTATTTAAAGTACATTTTACAAGCAATTGCAGTACAAAATATTCAACCTTTTAGTACACATTATCTAAAAGTAGTAGTATATAATCTGTTTATGTAAAATATATTTTTCAAGCAATTGCAGTACAAAATATTCAATATTTCAGTACACATTACTAGAAGTGGTAGTATATAATCTGTTTATATAAAGTATATTTTACAAGCAATTATAATACAAAATATTCAACCTTTTAGAATACATTAGTATAAGTGGTAATATATATGAAAAGTACATTTTACAAGCAATTGTAGTATAAAACATTCAACATTTCAGTACACATTATCTAAAAGTAGAAGTATATAATCTATTTATGTAAAGTACATTTTACAATGAATTGTAGCACAAAACATTTAAGTTTTATACTTCAACCTAAAATTGTACTTCATTTTACTTAAAATTGTACTCTATTATTTAAGTTTTATACTTCAAGTGTTCTACTAATTGATTATCCAAAATTATACTGCAATTGCTAGCGTCTTATACTTCAAGTGTTCTGGAATTATACTTCTTTTTATATAAAATTGTACTTCGTTTATTTGAAATTGTACTTTATTTTATACTTCATTTTATATAAAATTGTACTCTATTATTGAATTTCTATACTTCAAGGGTTTTATTTATTAATTATCCAAAATTATACTGCAATTACTAGAGTTTTATTCTTCAAGTGTTCTAAAATTGTACTTCTTTTTATATAAAATTGTACTTCATTACCTAAAATTATACTTTATTTTACATGAAATAGTACTCTATTATTTAAGTTTTATACTTCAAGGATTCTACTAATTGATTATCCAAAATTGTACTGTAATTATTGGCGTCTTATACTTGAAGTGTTTTGGAATTGTACTTCATTTTTTATAAAATTGTACTTCGTTTATCTGAAATTGCACTTCATTTATACTTCATTTTATCTAAAAGTGTACTCTATTATTGAAGTTCTATACTTCAAGTGTTTTATTTATTGATTTAGCATGAAAATGTAGCATGTGCATGTTGTCGAGATATCAGTACTTTCAATAAGGGAGATTTATACTTGATTTCGGGACATATGTACTTCATTGCGGTAATTATGTATTAGATTTAGAGTGAAAAGGTAGCATGTGCATGTTGTCCGAGAGCATGAACAAATGTGTGAGATATTAGTAGGGGTGGGCGTTCGGATCGGGTAGGTCGGGTTCAGGTACCCAATTTTTTGGGTAGCAATTTTAGCTACCCGACACCGACCCAAAATTGTCGGGTACCCGACATGATTTTTTTTAAAAAAAATAATATAAATATTATCTAAAAAGTCTAAAAAAAAAAAAAAAAAAAAGGGAAATGAACTTTGGCCTCTGTTAGACTAATAGAAGCAAAAGGCCAAAGCTTGGCCACTGTTAAGTGTTAACAGTGGCCAAATTTTGGCCTTTTAAAATATATATGTATACACACACACACCATATATAAATATTGGATATAATAAGTATTTAAATTATATATTTATGTATAATAAATATCTTTAAATATATTATATATATTGGATATATTTAGATATATATGTATTTTTATATACAATACATATAAATATACTTATTATATATAATATATATTATTTATATATAAATTAAAATTGGGTACCCGAACTACTCGATCAGGTTGGACTTCCTACACGATATTCGACCTGAAATTTCATTTGAGTATCGGGTACTCGATCCGTATTTTTTTTAAAATAAAAAACCCGACCCGATCGGGTCAGTATCCAAATTACTCGATCCGAACGCCCACCCCTAGATATTACTTCAATAAGGGAGATTTTATACAAAGTGTATTTCAATATAACATCATATATACATCGTTTGTTCTATATTTGTACTTCATTTATACTGAAAATATACTACCAGAGCATTAACAAATGTTTGAGATATTACTTCAATAAGGGAGATTTATACTTTATTTCAGGACAAACGATAGTCTCAAGATATTGTATTTGACCCTCACTATAATTATTAGAGACTAATTATTTAATTGCATAAAGTGTACTTCAACATAACATTATATATACTTCATTTGTTTTGTATTTGTACTTCATTTATATTGAAAATATGCTACCAGAGCATGAACAAATACATGAGATATTACTTCAATAAGAGAGATTTATACTTGATTTCAGGACATATGTACTTCATTGCAGCAATTATGTACTTGATTTATTGTTTTTTGTACTAATAGTGATGAATTTGAGTTTTGTTCCATGATTTGCCTTTTATTTCTTGGTAATTAACAACCAAAACTCTAAAAATGTGTGTAATATTTAGTATGGTATGAATAAAATAATGTAAAGTACTAAAGTGATAACCACTAGTGTTCAACGAATCAGAGTTATCATTCGTAGTATCAAAAGTATACTTATGCATTGAAAGTTGTAAACACATGAACATTTGACAATCATATCCATCTTTTCACCAGTACAAATATGTACTTCACCTAGTTCAATAGTCTTAAAATATTGTACTTGACCCTCCCTACAATTATTAGAGCTAATTATTCAATTGCATAAAGTGTTCTTCAATATAACACCATATGTACTTCATTTCCCGCATATTATACTGAACATCGCTACAATATTTCACTTTAATTGAAGAATACTTCAACATAACGCCATATATACTTCGTTTGTTCTGTATTTATACTTCATTTCCCGCATATTATACTGAACCTCACTACAATATTTCACTTTAATTGAAGAATACTTCAACATAACGCCATATATACTTCATTTGTTCTGTATTTGTATTTGATTTCCCACATATTGTACTGAACCTCGCTACAATATTTCACTTTAATTGAATGGTGTTTCAACATAACATCATATCCATGTATATATAAAAAGGAGTCTTCTTCAATGCATCAAAATAATTTGACCCAATCTTGAATTTCACATGCTCCAATTTAGCCTGAAAATATTGGGGGAGCAAGGAGAGCTAACCTCATTATGTCTTGCTTTTGCTGCAATCAAATAAAGAAAAATTAGTATATAAACAAATTATATACTACCACTTTCAGATAATGTGTACTGAAAGATTAAATGCTTTGTATTACAGTTGCTTGTAAAATGTACTTCAAATACACAAATTATATACTACCACTCAGATAATATGTACTGAAAGGTTGAATATTTTGTACTACAGTTGCTTCTAAAATGTACTTCAGATACTCAGATTATGTACTACCACTTTCAGTTAATGTGTACTGAAGCTTGAATATTTTGTACTACAATTACTTTTAAAATATACTTCAAATATACAGATTATATACTAATACTTTCAGATAATGTGTACTGAAAACTTGAATGTTTTGTACTACATTGCTTTTAAAATATACTTTAGATACACATATTATATACTACACTTTCAGATAATGTGTACTGAAATGTTGAATATTTTGTATTGCAGTTGCTTGTAAAATGTACTTCAGATACACAAATTATATACTACCACTCAGACAATGTGTACTAAAAGGTTGAATATTTTGTATTATAATTGCTTCTAAAATGTATTTCAGATACTCAAATTATGTACTACCATTTTCAGATAATGTGTACTGAAATGTTGAATATTTTGTACTACCGTTGCTTCTAAAATGTACTTCAAATACTCAAATTATGTACTACCATTTTCAGATAATATATACTGAAAGGTTGAATATTTTGTACTACAGTTATTTCTTAAATGTACTTTAGATACACAGATTATATACTACACTTTTAGATAATGTGTACTTAAAGCTTGAATGTTTTGTACTACAGTTGCTTTTAAAATATACTTCAGACAAACAGATTATATACTACCGCTTTTAGATAATGTGCACTGAAAACTTAAATCTTTTGTACTACAGTTATTTCTGAAATGTACTTTAGATACACAGATTATATATTATACTTTCAGATAATGTGTACTGAAAGGTTGAGTATTTTTGTACTACAGTTGCTTCTAAAATGTACTTCAAATACACAGATTATATACTATACTTTCAGATAATATGTACTGAAAACTTCAATATTTTGTACTACAGTTGCTTGTAAATTGTACTTTACACAAACAGATTATGTACTACTATTTTCAGATAATTTCAAGGTATAATTTCAGGTATAAGAAGTATAACTCCCAAAAAAGTGAAGTATAACTTTCATGCCTTTCAAGTGCAAATAAGAGATTTTTAAATATTACAACAAAAATAATATATATAACAAATGAGTTAAAGTTTTTAACAACTAAAAAAGAGTTCAAACAAAGAAAGATGAGAAAATCTATTTGCAAAACTTATAAAACTGAAAAATACACACATTTGAAAGAAAGCAAAGTCCACTAAATGAGTAGCAGAAAACATATTTTTCTGAACCATGTTCTTTTCCTTATGTTTTTCACTCCTTATTGGTGCTCCTGATTGTCCCATTTTCACAAGTTGCAGAGTAGTCGTGCTTCCCCCCCCCCCCCTTCTTGCGTCTATTTTGTTTTCCCTTTCCCGATCTCTCTTTCGTTCGCACCATTTTGTTGGCAGACGAGATGGTGTTTTTCGCGCCTTTTGTTCTTCAGAGGAGAAAACGGTTTCCAAACAAAAAAAAAAACGTGCTTTTGAAGAAAAGTTGTCATTTGATGAAGTGGGAAGAAGAAAACCGCCATTTGCTGGTTTGTTTTTGTTATTTTGGCTAAGTATAAGGGTATTTAAGTCTTTCTCAAATATTTGGGGAGTGATTCCTAAAGTTTTGAAAAAAGTAGGGAGTTTAGTGTTTAGAAAATCAAGTGGGGAGTAAAGTGTAAAATGAAAGTAGGTAAAGGGATTTTATCCTAATTAACCGTTTTTTCATTTTGAATCATTTATTCTATTTTTTATTTTTATTTGATATATATATATATGTGTGTGTGTGTGTGTGTGTGTGTGTCAAATGCATATATTTTTAATAAAATATTTTTATAAAAAATATGTAATACGTGTGTTATGTATTTATAAAATGAAATATATAGAAGATAAAATAAAAAATTTAAATCAAATTTTTTTGGTTCAAAGAAAGACACTCCGAGTCCAATGGTTCGGATCAAAGGTTTTCAATAATTAGCTCTCACGAAAGGATTAGAATTTGAATTTAAATTTTATCGTATTTTTAATTTCTTAAATTTAATTTCCTCTATTAATCTTTTGATTTTACGTTTCTTGTTCGTCCGATCTTATTTATACAAATTAGACTGCTTTCATTTGTTCGTTGTTGCTATGAGAATGACTAAAAATATACTGTCTATTTTTTTGCTCTTGTTTATGGAAAAATAGCAAATAATTAGTAATTATATAGTACTATTTTTAGTTGATTTATATTATAAGCTACTAAAAATCATAAAATGTCAAAACAAATAGTTACTAATCCAAACACCTTTTTTTAAGCATCTTTGTTGATCAATAAGTATTTTTTTTACTTTTTTTTTTTTATTTTTTTAATGTTAATCGCAAAGACACCTAATATTGATAAGAAAAGAATTTCTAAAAGACTTATATGCCCTCATACTTATCTAAAATTACAAATATGCCCAAGGATCTGCGTCTTTTCCAAACGGGTTGACCCGACCACCCGACCCGTACCTAGGGGATGGGGTGATCTCGACCCTCCGTACCATAACACGTGTACGGAGAAGATGGTGTGCACGATAGGCAAACAATACTCAATTTGCCCTCTGATCTACTATAAATACCCCTTTATTTATCAGAAGAGGACCAACTAATCACATCTGGTACCCACTTATATATCAAGTGTCCCTACCTTCCGACCTCTAGACCCATACTTGTTTCTATCAGCGAGTCCAATAAATGCTCACTCGAGCCCCAGTCTCTGGTCGACCTCTCGACCATTGATAAATATACTGTTTGTCATTTCTTGCGACATCAAATATAGTGTGGATTTCACGAGTGATATGCTTGGAATTTGTCTCCGAGAGCCTCTCCAAAGTTCATAATTTGGTGATGGATATTACCTATCTCTAATTTACTGATATGCTTGCTTAGAGTGTTTGTCCAAATTATGAAAGTGATTAGATATCATTTTCTGTCATTAAACCGTATTTATAGTGATACCCACCTATATATCAAGTGTCCCTACCTTTCGACCTCTAGACCCATACTTGTTTCTATCAGCGAGTCCAATAAATGCTCACCCGAGCCCCTGTCTCTGGTCGACCTCTCAACCATTGATAAATATATTGTTTGTCATTTCTTGCGACATCAAATATAGTGTAGATTTCACGAGTGATATGCTTGGAATTTGTCTCCAAGAGCCTCTCCAAAGTTCATAATTTGGTGATGGATATTACCTATCTCTAATTCACTAATATGCTTGCTTAGAGTGTTTGTCCAAATTATGATAGTGATTAGATATCATTTTCTGTCATTAAACCGTATTTATAGTGCTGGGGTTTTGTAACACTCATAAAATTCGGAATTTTGGAAATAAGGATTTAAAAATCAAGGTATTGATTAATTGAATTTTAGGGCCTGGAAAATAAAATAAGAAGGACTTGATTGCAAAAAATTTGAAAGTTTTGGGGTCAAAATGGAATTTAGGAAGGCTTAATTGGACTAACTTGAGAAGTTTTGGGGTTGTATGGTAATTATTTTAGGTCAAATGGGTTAATTTTAGGCACTCAACTTTTATGGGGCTCAATTGAAGAATCAACAAACCTTGGAGGACCTAATTGAAATCTAACCAAAAATTTTAGGGGCTAAATCAAAATTTCTAAAAGTTTCCCTATAAGTATGGCAATTTTTATTTCCACCCCATTTCTTCACCATCTTCACCGCGCGCACCCTCTCTACCCCTTCCCTGATGAGACGAAACTTGTCAAACCAAACCAACCATTTTTCTCCTCTCCTCATGACGAGCATGTCGATGCCACATGCAGCCAGAAGCCGCCGGTGAATTGCCGAAAAGTGGAGCTCCAATTCGTGGCCATGGCGGTGTTAATGGGCCTTCACTTTCGGCGACTAAACTTGGGATGTAAGTACTGGGTTTTGTAGCTTTTAGCTCAAGGATCAAGAAGGTGGCTTTGGATTGAAATTTAGACCACCAGAATCGGCAAAATTGGAAGAAAATTGATGCGGCAGTGAGTGGTGGTTTGGGTGGTCGGAGCTCAAATTGACGGTCATTTTAATGGCGATTGGTAAAATTAACCTAGGCGTTTGCTTGGTTGAGTTGAAAGTGCATATTGGTGGTGGTTTTGAACTTTTCCGATGACGGCGAAGGCGGAGCTAGGTCAGAATCTGCAGGTCGTCACAAAGATCATGACGGTGGTCTTGGTTCGTGGTTTTAAGGTCCGATTAAGCAAATTCGTGGGTGAAAAAGGAGTGAGATTATATATTTATATATATATGTATATACATTCGATGTACCATTATTTTCATTGGACTTTGTAATATGCCAAGGATGAGGATTTGTATAAGATTGATACATATATATGTTTCCATGCATGGGCTATAGTGTAGTTAGTCGGCCCGAATCTATATTATTTTGTGTAATGTTAGGATTAGTTGAGTTTATTAAGTGATTAACTATGATTTGATGATAATGAAACTCGAGAAATGATAATTGGGTGATTTGAGATAATATGGGACTAGGACTCAGTATATACATGTGCCAGTATAAGTTTAGTAAACTTGGATTGTATTATTTTATGAAAATATTGGGAATTATTGAGCTAATTGGAAGAGAAGACCCTAATATTATGAATTTGAGACCTAAATGACAATAATTGGGTTATTGAGCTAATTGGCCTCTTATTGATTATTTGGGACACTAGTATGAGGTTAATTAAGTAATTAAGATATTGATTATATCTATTGTTTGTATTGCTAAAAATCGTGTAATTATTGAAGGTTATCAAAGTCGAATAAGGATTTTGATTGTGAGTTTATTCCTTTAGTTAGGTGACGAGAGAATAGGTCCCGTAGACAGTAGACTGCTGATTGAGGTTGCAGTTTTCTAAGACTACGGAGGTGAGAATCCGCCAACCTAGCACATCTTGTACCTATCAATTTTCTTGATAAGCCCTATGAGGGTTGCTATTTTACTTGATTACTGTACTTTGTTATTTGTTGAACCCCTGTGAGAGTTAAATCTATTTCTGACCTGTGATATGCATCTTGACACTTGGATTTTGTGAATTGTTTAAATTTCTGGTTGTTACTTGTTGATTGACTCTTATACCCCTGTGAGGGTTTGATTCCTTGATTTTGCTTGTCACCTATTTGGTTTTGTTTGGCATATATGGGAATGAATAACGGGACATTAATCCTTGCTGAATGCATAGATAAACCATAAACCTAAAACCCTTGAAATAATGGGATGTTAATCCTTGCTGACTGCATGGATAAGCCGTAAGCCAAGAATGGGACGTTAATCCTTGCTGAGTGCATGGATAAGCTGTAAGCCTGGAATGGGATGTTAATTCTTACTAAATGCATGGATAAGCCGTAGGCGCAGAACCATTGAAATAACATGATGTTAATCCTTACTAAGTGCATAGATAAGCCATAAGCCCGAAAAGACGTTAATCCTTGTTCAATGCATGGATAAGCCATAAGCCCAGAACCCTTGAAATAACGGGACGTTAATCCTTGCTGAGCACATGGATAAGCCGTAAGCTTGGAATGGGACCTTAATTCTTGCTGAATGCATAGATAACCCGTAAGCCTAGAACCCTTGAAATAGCAGGATGTTAATAATTACTGAGTGCATGGATAAGTCATAAGCCCGAAACTCTTGGTTCAAATAATGGGACATTAATGACCTTTTTCTGGCATATTTATGTTTTTTCTTTTTTGTATTCATGCTAGTTAAATTCTGTTGAATTACTAATTCTTCGACAGAGCCGTGTACCACTTTATATTTACTCCTCACTGAGTCCTTAAGACTCACCCTCCCATGCATTCTTAAATATTTTCAGACATGTATGAATAGTGAAGAATGAGGACTGATGCTTGCTTAGAAGAACTATTTATGATAGGCGTTTGGATATCATCTGATCGTGACTATAGAATTTGAGATTGTGGATTGGAGTGAACTTAGCCGGAAGACTTTTATCCTGTATATAATGTTGATGTTATCTTAAGTTGAGATATGCCGTTATTTATGAGACTTGAGAATATGAAAATATGTTGCACTTCTTGAAGTGTCTATTGTAGTTTGAAATTTTGGGTTGCTGTATAGTCTTAGAATTTGGAGTATTTTAATTCAGTTGAAATTTTTTTATTGGTTGTTTATTTTCTTTTATATTTCATTTTTATATGATCAACTTATCTATTATAATTGAAATATCATATTGTTTTTATCCAGAATTGCAATATAGATTTCTATTTCATAAGATAATTCAAAAAATATCTAAAAATCATATTTTTATCTCACTAAATAAGTTTAAATTTAAAAAATATTTTATAAGCATCATATTAAGTACTCTTATAAAAAAATTCTATTTTATAAATTCAAGTTATCACCAGATTAATAGATAAATATTTTATTTATTTTATATATAAATTTTATTATCCTACAATTGTTCTTTTTACATTTTATTTCTACAATATTCATAGTACAATTCTATATTTTTAATTGTTGGACTTCTTTCCCCAATTAGCATAATATAATGATTTTTTTTAATTTTTAATTAATTTAAAGTTCAATTCATAGAAAATTTTAATATTTTTTTGAAACGCGTCTTTATTTTGTTTCTGTTTTGTTTTTATTCTAAATTGATTAGATATTTTTTTAATATAATTTACATATTTTATCAATGTTATTACTTTATTTTTTTTCTCTATATTTATTTAAAATTAAAGTTCTTATAGCCAATTTAGAATTGTAATTTTTATATTACTTAAAAATATTAGCATGCAATAATTTTTTATCTCAATTAATTAGATTTAGTATTTATTTTCAAACCTATTTCAGATATTTTTGTATATTCATATAAGAATTTATCTTTAATATTGAATTTTTATTTTACTATTATTTTGGTTGCTGCTCTCTCAATTTATCTACATAAAAAAGGTATATATACTTCATATTTGAATAATGTACCTCGAATAATGTGATTTTATGAAATATTTAAAAATATTATAATTTTATTAAACTATTGAAATTATTCCAATTTTCTTATCAAATGAGTGAAGAAATACTATATATTTTTCTATAAAAAATATTTATTAAATTTATTAGCACTTGATTTACCCATTTCTAATTATGTGCATATAAGAAAGAAATTATTTTTTTTCTATATAATATCATGTGCTTTGATAAATTTATTTCGATTGGTTGAATCTTTACTTATTTATAATATTTTTTATAAGAAAATCATTTTATTTCTCTTGAATAAATAAATTATTTATAAAAAAATGTATTTACAGCTAAAAATCAAAATTTCATTGCTAAGTAAATACTTTTATACAATTGATATATTTCATATTCAGTAATTTATATTCACTTTGAGAATATTACTATCAAAAATTAAATGAATATACGAAGTTTATGAGCTCTAATAAATATTAACGTGTTTTTTATTTAGAGAGAGAGAGAGAGTGAGAGGTTTTTTTAATTTAATTATATATTTTTATCCAAAAAAGCTTAAAATTTATACCAAAAGTAGCTTATAACTAAGTTATTTTAAAACAACCACCATTTTTTCATATTTAATATTTATTTTTTTTGCATTTATATTACATTATTTTTAATTGAAGTAATACAATATTCAATTATGTAATGTTGCTACTCGGGATAGCACCTAAGCCGAGGCACCACTTAGTTCAATCTTAAAATTAAACCCAAAATACAAATCAATAGGCTTATAATCAAACGTTTCAAGCTTATCAGAAATAGCAGCGGATTCCAACTTAAACAAACCTGTCACAAGACAATAAATTAAAACCTTAACAATCTTGTAACATATAGCACATATAATAAATACATGCTACAAAATCTCAAATTCAACTTATCAGAAGCAACATAATTTCAAATTTAGCAGACTCGTCAATCCACTAAGCGAATGTCATGATTCACATTCTTACATAACAAAATATTTACATTCTTTAAGTTGACCACATCAACATGATATATCATAACGTCTTGAGTCCATGCTTGGCAATTAGATGATTTTCATATATACATTCAACACCTGATATATTACAAAATATTCATGTCCTGCCTAGAGTCCTGTCCTTCACTTAATCCCTGTATGAGAGAATCAAAATAAACGGGGGTAAGTCCAAAGGACTTAGTAAGGGATAATAGTAACCATAACAATAGGGATCTGTCGAGAAAGAATCAACTCAATAGATTGGAATTTAACAATTAACAGGTGCATATCAAGAAACAAGTAATAATAAGTTAAGCAAATAGGAAATTCTCTTTCCTGATTGCTTCATGAACAATTTCAAACAAGCAAGAGATAGGTACAATCAAGCAAACCTGACTAACATATATTGAAAGCATTTCAGAACAAATTTATACTGACCAAATCGAACTTATCCAGGCGTAACCACCTGGTACAAAACTTATATAACTCAAATTGAACTTACCCAAGCATAACCACCTGGTACCAAACTTACCTAAACCTATAGACCTGGTACAGAACTTACCCAAGTATGTCAACCTTGTACAAAACTTACCCAAGCGTGACAACCTAGTATAAAACTTACCCAGGCATATCAGCTTGGTACATAACTTACCCAGGCATAACAGCTTGGTATGAAACAAATAGCTGATAGAACGAATCAAAACATACCAATCAAACTCAAACAAATCAACAAGACTGAACATACTACGAATAGGACGAATCAAACGGATCAATACCAACGGATAACAAGAGTTCTGGGCACCAGAACGGACAAGAAAACCTTATCAGAGTACAAGTAAGCACTATTCCACGTAGGGGTATACGAGTAGGAACTAGATAACAAACAAGAACTGAAGTAAATACTGATTTCAATAAAACACAAGTAGGTACAATACAAGCACATTTAATCCTCACAGGGTTTGTCCACAAGAACAAATAGAATAATCGAGGCCAAAGTGGCAGACCCTCACCTCCGTAGTCTCAGAAAACTACAACCACAATCAGCAGTCTACTGGTCTGTGGGACTTACTCCCTCATCACCTAACCAAAGGAATAAATTCACAATCAAATTTTTATTCAATATCAATAACCTTTAATAATTACAGTCTTATTATTAATAGTCTAAAATCAGTACCGACCTAATTAACCTCGTATAAGGGTCCTAAATCAACAATAACAACACTATTTATCTAATTTTCTCAATTGTTTTCACTTAGGTTCCAAATTCACAAAATTAGAGTTTTTTTTCTTCCAATTAACTCATAATTCCCAACATTTCATAAAATAGTACAATCTAGGTTGACTAAACTCATACTGGCACATGCATATACCAAGTCTTAGTCCCATAACATCTCAAATTACCCAATTATCAATTCTCGAGTTCCAATTTCATTAAATCATAGATTAATCACTTAGTCAACTCCATTAATCCTAACATTACATAAAATAATACACACTCAGCCCACTAGCTAAACTATAGTCCATGCCTGGGGAAAAATATTCTATTATTATACCAACATCTTCATTCTTAACATAATACAAGATCTGGCAAGAAATAAATGGTACATCGCATGTATATACATATATATATATATAAATCCAACTCCGGTCATTACCCACGATTAGCTCAACCGGACCTCAAATTCACAAATCAAGATCACCACCACGATCACCGTGATGAGAGGAAGAAACTGTCCTCTGACCGTCACTGCCGGAAAATGCCAAAACCACCACCAAACTGAACCGTTTAGCTCAACTAAGCAAACGCCCAAATTAAGTTTACCAAATTTCGTCGAATTGAAGCCCAATATGAGCTCCGATCAATCTACACCACCTCATGTCGCCGCACGATTTTCTCTGAATTCCGCCAGCTCCGTTGGTCGGAACCAAAAACCAGCTTCGCCAAAAAGTTTCCTTGAGCTGAAACCTACCAAAACCACCCTTGTCCTGCCGTGAAATGTCTTCGGGAAGAGAAACCCACCAACTACCGTCGTGAGCTCATCTCGGCCCTCAGTCTTTGGCTGTTTCTTCAGTCAAAGTGGGTTGTTCTTGGCGTGGCGTGCTCACCGTGAGGAGAGGAGAAAGATGGTTGGTTTGGTTTGATAAGTTTCGGCTCGCCAGAGAGGTTCGCTAGGGAAAGGGGAGAGAGGGTGTGCACAATGAAGATGGTGAAGAAATGGGGTTGAAAATGAAGATAATATATTCTATAACTAACTTTTCCTAAATCACATATTGACCCCAAAAACTTTTGGTCAGATTTCAATTAAGTCCTCCAAGATTTCAACAAACTCCAATTTAGTCCCTAACAAAGTGAGTGCCTCACTTTTACCTAATTGATAAAAAATATATACCATGCAAATCCCAAAACTTCTGAAGTTAGTCCAATCAAGTCTTCCTAAATTCCATTTTGGCCCCAAAACTTTCAAAAATTTGCAATTAAGTCTTTATATTTCTTTTTCAAGCCCTAAATTCGACCAATTAAAATCTTAATTTTTAAATTCTTATTTTTTGAAATATCGAATTTCAGGGGTGTCACAAATTATTTTTAATAAAAAAATAAATAAATAAATAAATAATATTCAATCATTTGATCAAATAATTTATTTTTATTTATTAATTAAATAATTATTTTTTGGACAACTTCAAAAGTAAAATTAAAATATTTAACAATCATAATTATCTTTTACCATTTTAACTTACTTAAAAAATTTTACAACTTATTTGTCGTTTATGAAAGAGATAAACAAATTATGTAAAATATCAAATCATCACCTCTTTATTAATGAATTAGAAGTTTGAGAGATGAATAATTATAAATTAATTGATATGCAAGTCCTCAATTTATCAAAGTCTTTAAAATTTAATTATTTTTACAATAAGATTTTTAGATATGTAATATATATTTTGATAAAATTATATATATAGAATATAAGAAATAATTTATTAAAGAACTTGTTTAAAATATAAACAGTTACTTTCTACAACAACTATAAACTTTGAGCTTTTATTTTTTATATTATTAATTTAAATCATTTTAGTATTTTAGCAATATAATAATGGAGAACTCATTTTCAATAATTTGAAATAGCAAATGATATCAATTTTTATATATTTTTAATATATTAATTGTGCTATTTTATAATTATATCGCGTATATTTATTTTAATATTTTTGCTTATAATAATTCATAAAAATATTTTTACATGGATTAATTATGTGAGATCAAAAAAATTTGACTAAAAGTATCCATTTAATTATTTATACTTTTTATATTCTAATTATAAAAGAAACTTATGAATGATTGACATTTTATTTTAAACTAGATACTAAAAATTTACTTATGATTTTATTCATGTATATAGTATATGTTAATTGATAATTTTAAAAATAATAAAATAGCTACATGTATAAATAAAAATAAATAAATTTATTTATAAGAGCTATATGAAAAATTAAGATATATTTTAACTTATACAAATTGTATGGTACGAAATACTTATTGAATTAATTATCAAATAATTAACAACCTAATTTAAGCTATTTTCATAGATAAAATACAGAAATATTATATATTTACTCTACAAAAAAATATTTAACATTTAAAATTTTCAAATATCATGAAAATTGTAAATCTAACTTCCACATTATTAAGAAATCATATAAAAAGCTTGATACTATAAAAAAATATTATTTACTTATTTATCATATCAAAATATGTATGTATAAAATATATATAATATTTAAAAAACATATTTAATTAGTAAAATATCATGTGCTATTTTTATTTTCTTAATTTTTTATTTTATTTTATCATTTTATAAATTTTTGTATAATTTATAAACTTAGAATGAGCAATTCTTGATATTCTACAACTTATTTAAGTATAAATTATCTTCAAATATAATATTTTTAATTGAAATATTCATATTATTTTATTTAAATAGTAATATATTTTCTTTCATTAAATACTAAAAATAATTACAATTCATGTTTTAATCACATGAAGTAAAACAAATATTATTATAAAATAAATTATTCAATCGTATAATTATTTTCGGTGCATCACACCGAGCACATGCTAGTTATTATATATAGCACAACGTTGTGAGATCCGTAATTGTGTAATTTTTGCCAAATGGCAAATTCTTAAAATTTTGAGTATTTTAATTCAATTAAAAGATTTTCATTAGTTATTAATTATTATCTCTAACTGATATGATTATATCTTATCTCTAATTTTCTTTCATTCAAAATTTAAAATATATTTAATAATATTTTAATTTTATTAAAGATGTAGAAGTTTGAGAAATGAATAATTATAAATCAACTGATATGTAAGAGCTCAATTTATCAAAATTTTAAAATTTATTGTTTTTGCAATAATATTTTTTAGATATATAAAATACTAGCATTATTCTCGTGCTATGCATGGATCTTTAAAATCACTATATATTAATGTAATTATTGAATTATAAATATAATTAAAAATAACAATATAGAAATAAAAATATCACAAATATGTTCAAGTAATTAGTAAAATTAAATATTACTTTTCAAAATGGTCAAGTAAAGTTAAATTTAAAGCCTTAAAATTTAGTATTTAAAAGTTTGGAATATATAAAGAAATCTCATATGTATGATTTCATGAAAAATAAATTTCAAGATTATTTAGCGAGAAATTTAAAAAAAATCAAAACTTTCAAAAGATAAAAGTTTGTGAATATGATTATACGCATTTTTAAAAAGAAGAAATAATTATGCAATCAAAAACTAATTGCTTTAAAAAATAAAAATATATGAGGAGGATATAGGATACAAGATCAATGGTTTAAAAGTTGGAAAAAAGCTAAAAATTATAGTACTTTAAGATTAGTTTAGACGTAAAAGACGATGAGTATATCTTAAGTTAAAATTTAAAATATAAAAAATTAAATAATAAATTGCCTGGAAAGAATTAAAAAAATCTTATTTAATTTTAATTTTTTATTAAAAATTAATTAAGTCAAGATAAAACTATGATAGTGAAGATGAAAAAGATTAAAAATCAAATTAAATATGTAAAATAATTATAAAGTTGAAATCAATATTAGTATATAATTTAATAGAAACCTTTTGATTTGACTCATAAGTTAATTATTAAATAATTAAGTGAAGAAAAGAGTTCGACATTAGTAATACAAAGTTAAAATTATGGTAAATTGAAAGCAATTATAAACTCAAAATTGATCTTAAAATAGGAATTAGTAACAAGATATGAGGATGAAATTAGAATATAAAACAAATATAGAAAAAATAAATTATTCTGTTCATTCTCAAAATTTTTATATAAATATAATTGGATTTTTATATTAAATTTTGAAAATAGCAGAAAAAAATGAATAATAAAAAAGTTGTTAACCTTTCAAACAATCAAAATTTTAAAAAAATAAAAAATAAAATCAGATGTATATTTTGATTGATTAAATAATGACCAATGTGATAAATTTTAAAAATTAATGAGTTTATTTTTTATTGAAACCATCTTATGATTTTTTTAAATAGATCAAAAAAAGATCTAAAAATATATATTGATGAAGTAATATATAAAATTATTAAAAAATATTCTAATTATACAAACTTAAACACACAAAATTAAATATATATGAATAAAAAACAAAAATTAAATGACATACTTTTAAAATTATAAATATTCAATAAAATAAAATAAAATTTAAAATATTAAAACCAAAGAATAGATCTCATCCTATAAAATTATACACTTAGATGAACAAAAAAAAAAGGATAATTTAAAAATAAATTAGAAAACTAAACAAATAAATTAATAACTTGATTCAAAAAATGAGTAAAATGATACTAAATGTATAACAATTTAAATGAAATAAAAATCAAATGAAAAAAATTATCAATAATTAAGGAGAAAAATACAACTATTAATAATGAAACGAAATTTAAAAAAATATTAAGAGCGATTAATATATCTCATCTCGTAAAATTATAAAACTAAATGAACAAAAAGAGAAATTAAAAATAAAAAATTAAATAAATCAATTGATAACTTAAACTAAGTAATAAACAGAAAAGATATAAAAGTTTACAAATTTAATAGCAATAAAAACTAAATGATATACGTTATTTATTTTTGAAAGAAAATTATAGAATTAAAATTCAAAAAAATCCCTTCCATCATTTAACATACCTAAAATAAACAAAAAATAAATAAATAAATAAAGTGAACAATGAAATCAAACAAACAATAAACAATTTGAGGAATGAAATAAAGAGGCACACAAAGTGATAGAGAAAAAATGCTAGAAAATAAAGAGGCACACAATGAATAGAGTGAAAAAAAATGCTAGAAACTAAGAATATTAATAAAATGGCGTTTGAAACACTCTCTATATAGTGGTATATGTATAGATTAGTTATTAAAGATAATAGAAAATTAATGAAAAACTTATCAAATTATAGAGTTCAAATAATCAAGAAATCTTCCACATATTGACGGTAGAGATGAAAGAGATTTTATAAATAATATGCAATCATTTTTTGACATTAGAGATAAACAGAGAATAATTTGTTTTAATCAATAAAATGATTTTAAAAATCTTATGTCTTTAAAAGGAATAAATAATATCAAATTTAATAATCAAAAATCAATTTTAAAATTTAAATAAAAACTCAAAATTCTAAGAGGCCATTTGGTTTCATTTCCTGGAGCCATTTTCATTTTCTAGTGAAAATGCATAATGAAACGTTAGTTAAAATAATTGAATTTGAAAATGAAGTTTTATTTGGATGTGTTGTAGAAAAGTATAGGTTTATATAGGTGTGAAAATGAGATGTATAGATGTTGGGTGTTTTGGTATTAAAAGTTGTGTAGTTTTTTAATTTTAATTGATGATGTGATGTGTAATTGTTTGAAAAATAATATTATAATTTGAATTTGAATTTGAATTTATAATATTTTTGTTGTGACTGGTGTATGAGAATTATTGAGAAGATAAAAAAAAATGATTAAGGTAATGATAGGGGTTTAAAATGGGATGAAAATGGAGAGAGAATATAATAAAGAATGTTTTAAAAATGAAAATATTTGAGAAAATAGTATAAATAGTGATAGTTTTCTATTTTTATTTTCAGGAAAAAATAAAAATGGCTTCTAAAAATGAAAACAAACGACCCTTAAGAATTCAAAATTTGATCAAAACTGCATGCTTATGAATCCCACATTGTTTATATATAATAGAATAGATCAATAAATAGACATATTTTGAATTTCAGATGAAATAAGTTAGAGATAACATGCAATCATATCAGCTAGAGATAATAATCAACAACTATTAATTTTTTTAATTGAATTAAAATACTCAAAATTCTAAGAATTTGCCGTTTGGCCAAAATTGCACAATTAGAATTAAAATTACATAATTGTGAGTCACACACTGTTGTGCAATAATATTTTTAGATATATAAAATATAACAAATAATTCAATCTGAAGAATATTTTAAATATAAAAAAGTTACTTCCTGCAACAATGATAAACTCTAAACTTTATTTTTATATTATTAATTTAAATTATTTTAGTTTTTTAGCAATATAATAGAGAACTCATTTTCAATTATTTGAAATAAGTTCTTTATATGAAACATATATATAGTCGATATAGTTGCAAATTTTCAAAAGGTTGATAAGTCATTATTTAAATATAACATAATATCAATTTTTTTATTTTTAAATATATTTAATTAAATAATTTTATGATTATATTGCCTACTTTATTTTAATATTTTTGCTTATAATTATTCATAAAAAAATATTTTTACACGGATTAATGACGTCGGATTAATGAAGTTTGACTGAAAGTAAGTATCCAATCAATTAATTGTACATATTTATATATTTATAAAAGAAACTTATATATGACAGAGTGATATTTTTTCTTGAATTGAATATTGAAAATTTGCTTATTATTTCATTCATTTACATAATATATGTTATTTTATAATTTTAAAAATAATAAAATAACTACATATATAAATATATTTTACTTATCAGAGTTATATAGAATATTAGAAGATATTTTAGTTTATAAAATTTACGTGTCACAAGCTACGTGCTGAATTAGTTATCAAATAATAATATAATGTAAGTTATTTTCATAGACAAAGTATAAAGGGGTTTACATATTTACTCTAACAAAAAACACATAATATTTAAAAATCTCAAATGTCATGAAAATTGTAATTGCGACTTTCATGTCATTAAGATATTATATAAAAAAATTTATATTTTAGAAAAATTATTTAATTACTTATCATATGATTCATATCAAAATATGTATGTATAAATATATATCTAATTTAAAAGGCATATTTAGTTAAAGAAAAAAATTAATTTTTTCCTCCTATAAGTTTACTCAATTTTTAATTTTTTCCTATATTTTACGCAATTAAAATATTAGTCCTATAAATACGAAAAAATTGACATATTTAGTCCAATTGTAGTCAAAATTGAAAATTTTGATCAGAAAATCTGATGTGGATGCCAAAATATTTGGAAATTAGAAATTTTTGCTTAGGTGGCACCTAAATGGGATTTTTTTTGTCATGTTGGCAAAAAAAAAAATTAAGAATTAAAATAATTTAATTAAATTTATATATATAAATAAAGAGATAAATAAGTTAAAAGTATAACAAAAAAAGAGGAAAAAAAATTTCGCCCCCAACCTCCCCCACCCCATGGCAAGCTCGACTGGCCAGGCGACTGAACTTCCAGGCAACCACCTAGAAGCTAGCAACGACAGCCGTGGCCGCCTGAAAAGGGGGTTGGGGGAAGGGTGGTTTGACGATAAAGGTGGGAGGTATTGAATGTATGTATATGTATATAAATATATATGGATATATATATGTGCACATGATATATATGTATATATGTATACATGTGTATGTATATATGTATGTATAATATCTATACTATATATAAAACACAGTTTTGTGCTTATCCAATTATAAAATTTTGATTTTAATTGTACAATTTTGGCCAACTGTCAAATTCTTAGAATTTTGAGTATTTTAATCCAATTAAAAGATTTTTATTAGTTTGTTGATTATTATCTCTAACCGAAATGATTATATCTTATCTCTATTTTTTTTTTTATCTAAAATTCAAAATATATTTGATAATATTTTATAATCTTTATTAAAGAGCTAGAAGTTTGAGAAAAGAAAATTTATAATATTTTTTAGATATGTAAAATATTTTTAGATAAAACTATACCTATAGTATATAATAAATAATTTAATTTGAAGAATATTTCAAACATAAAAAGTTACTTCTTACAACTGTAAACTTTAAACTTTATTTTTATATTATTAATTAATTTAAATAATTTTAGTTTTTAGTAATACGATAATAGAGAACTCATTTTCAATTATTTGAAATAAGTTCTTTTATATGGGACATATGTAGTGGACATAATTGAAAATTTTCTCAAGTTTCATAAATGACTACTTAAATAGCAAATGATATCAATTTTATATTTTCAATATATTCAGTTAAATAATTTTATAAATATATCACGTATATTTATTTTAATATTTTTGGTTATAATAATTCATAAAAAAATATTTTTACATGAACTGATTGTGTCAGATCAAAATAGTTTGACTGAAAGTAAATATTCATTTAATTATTTTTCTATTTTTATGTACTTATAAAAGAAACTTATATATGAGAGAGTGATATTTTATTTTAAATTTAATATTAAAAATTTACTTATTATGATATATTCATGTACATAATATATGTCGTTTGATAATTTCAAAAATAATAAAATAATTGTATTGATTTAGGATGGCCTAACATGGCCCAAATCGGCGAGGCCCAACACCCAATCAACGGCCCAGGGCCCAAGTGACTGGTCGACCCTGTTCGACCAATCTACAAGGCGCTCCATGGCCCTCGGATCCGCTCGACCATTATCGACATCTCTTCTCGTCGATTCTCAAGTCGAGCTCCGCACAGTACTCTGCCACCGCATTAAATGCGTTAACTGGCGGCACGCCTCCGCATTAATGGCGCATGCCCTCCCCTCACTGTCTGACACAGCAGACGCCGCAACAGTGTACCATATTGTCCTACAGCATAAAAGGACATCCAGCTGGCAATATTCAAACGGGGGAATTAACCAATTACCCCCGGTAGGAGGCTGAAGGTCCCTGGGGTAAGCCAAGGGCTTCCCTGACATTTCCTACAAGGGGGGGAATATAAAAACCCCTAAACCTTGCCTCTCATAGGTATGTACTCATACACTCAAAAGCCTATACATTCTGCTGCTCGATTAGAGAGGCCGAATATATACTGACTTGAGCGTCGGAGGGCCTAAGCCGAGGGTCACTCGGCTAGCCTAACGTTTATTGTGATTGCAGGATTCCAATCCCAAATCAATCCAGAAGATCAATACACCAGATCGTGATTCATACCCGGATTCATATCCGTTATCGAAATCAAACCCTCATCATTTGGTGCCATATGTGGGAAATAGGAATCCTCTATCGAAAATGGTGAACACTAGGCGAGCCCCATCAGGGAGGGAGGAGAACCGGAGATCTAGTTCTCCCGCCCCCCGCCAGAACCAAGGACAAGACGAGCTAGCACCCAGTATACAGCCGGAACCTATGGTCACTCTCACAATGCCTTAGCTGATGCAACACATCAGCGAGCAAATCTCAGCGCAAATTTCTGCCCAGCTCTCGGCCGCACTAAATAGACATGTTGTGCAACCGGGGCCGGTGGCCAGTGCCACACCTCAGCCAGCAGGCTCGGAAAAGGGCACGACCAGAAGAGTACGCACAGACAGATACCGGAGTCTTCTAGACGTCCATCCCGGAAAGATGGAAGCCCGGGCCGTTTTCTAAGGGAGGCAGCCCGCCTACCGCCGAGGGAGGAGGTAGCAGACTCCATAGACCATGATGTTCGGCCCCTTCGAGCCCTGCAGCGCGACAGGGCCAGGTGTTCCAGAGGCAGACAAAACCAGGACCAGCAAGAGTGGGAAAAAGTCTCTCACTAGGTGCAACAGTTAAATAAGCGCCTGGAGGAACTTTCGAAGATGAATGCTGACAGAACCATGCAACCGGAAATGCCTTCAAGATTTCGGAGGGAACGCGACTCCCCTTTTGTCCAGGAAATTATCGATGAGCGCATTGCCATTGATGCGAAGATCCCTACCGGGCTCCCGAGGTATGATGGTTCCACGGACCCGAATGAGCATCTGATGCAGTTTGAGCATATGATGCAGTTGCATGGGCACAACGAGTATATACATGCAAAGATGCTCGTGAACACTTTCCAGGGCGTGGCCTTAGACTAGTTCGTGAAGTTGGAACCGGCATCCATCTTCTCATACGACCAGTTATGTGACAAGTTTTTGCACCAGTTCGCCAACAGGAGGAAGGCGAAGCTACCGCACACCCACCTGCACACAGTAAGGCAGGCTGAGGGCGAATCTTTACGGGATTTCTTCACTAGGTTCAACACTGAGGTGTTGAAGATAGACAGCCCTAGGATAGAATTTTTAATCGATGTGCTATTTTTGGGACTAAGGCACAAGGAGTGCACCAATGCTTTGGTCCGCGCGCAGCCGAGAACAATGGAGGAGCTCCTCGACCTCGCCAAGAGGTACATGACCCAGGAGGAGATGAACAAAATGAAATATGGCAACATGGAGGCCGACAAGAGAAAAGGCAAGGAGAAAAAGGAGAAGCAGAACAGGGAGGGGTGCCGCTCCCCAATCAAACGTTTCCATGACTACACCACACTCTCCATGCCGAGGAAGGAAGTACTCTTCGCCATACAACATGATAACCTGCTTAAAAAGCCTCGAAAAATCACAGAAACTGAGGTTATGAAGAAGTCCGGAAAGTACTACCATTTTCACAAGCAAAAAGGGCATGACACCGAGGATTGCTTCAATTTGAAGGATGAGATAGAGAGGCTGATTAGACAGGGGCATTTGAAAAAGTTCATCGAAGAGAAAGCTCGACGTGAGGAGGGGGCGATCGACTGGACTCCCCGTAGAGAAAGGTCGGTCAGCCCACGACGGCAGGACAAAGGAAAGAAACCAGCCCATGAAACCCACCCACCCATTCGAGGTGTCATCGACACGATCTCCGGGGGGCCTACAGGAGGAGACTCCTGAAACACAAGGAAGCAAACCCAGAGGCAACTTGACTCGACCAAACCTTCGAGGGTCGAAACAGTGTTCCAGTTGACAACTAGTACCAAGCTGATCTCTTTTACCGATGCAGATTTAGACCACCTCGAGGGTCAGGCTGCGGACTGGTAGCTCGATTGCCCAATGGTGGTCGCAATTGAGATCGCCAACTTCGAAGTAAGAAAGGTCTTGGTCGACAATGGCAACTCGGCAAACATCATATTCCTGTCGGCCTTGAACAGAATGAACCTTGGCAAACTGAAATTCGATCCAGTCAGGACTCCCCTAGTTGGATTCGGAGGATCAGAGATTATACTAGAAGGGTCGATTAGCCTATCCACTACATTCGGGCAGGGACATCGCAGTCGAACGTTGATGATCAACTACTTAGTGGTCGATGCCCCTTTTGCTTACAATGCCATTGTTGGTCGACCAGCCATGAATAACTTCAAAGCCATCGCATCCACATACCACATGAAAATAAAGTTTCTGACCCCCGCGGGAGTCAGTGAGCTTTTATGTAACATCAAAGATGCCCCGCGTTGTTACACAATCTCCATGGATTCTAGCGGACAGAAAAAGAGACCAGAATTGAAGGCCCCGGGGGACGCCCTTATAGCGAAACCCGAGGAGGGACCTTCATCGAAAAAGAGGAAGCTGGAGGACACCAGGGTCGAGCCAACGGGAGAATTCAAAACAATTGAGCTCGAGCCAGGGAACCCCGACAAGACAACGGGGATCGGAGCTGATATGGGGGATCGACTGGAATGCCTCATGGTCGACTTCTTCCGACGCAATATCGACGGCTTCGCATGGAAAGCTGCCGATCTGCAGGACATCGACCCCGACATCATCGTCCACAGGCTCAACGTGGACCCTGCCCACAAGCCAATCCGACAGAAGAAGAGAACTTTCAATGCCGAGCGGACACAGATCATCGAGGAAGAGGTTAGCAAACTTCTAGAGGCTGGTTATATTATAGAAATCCAATATCCTTCTTGGCTTTGTAATGTAGTCCTTGTTCCCAAGAACGAGGGAAAATGGAGGATGTGTAATGATTTCACAGATTTAAATAAAGCATGTCCTAAGGATCCTTACCCCTTGCCCCGTATTGATTTACTTGTTGATTCCACGGCTGGTTGCGAACTGCTTAGCATGATGGATGCATTTCAAGGTTACTACCAAATATTCATGGCACCTGAGGATAGGGATAAAACGGCTTTTGTTGTCCCCAATGAGGTATATTGCTTTTTGGTTATGCCGTTTGGACTTAAGAACGCTGGCGCAACTTATCAAAGATTAGTTAACTTCATGTTCAAGAATGAAATTGGGAAATCAATGGAGGTTTACGTCGATGACATGATTGTGAAAACAAAGAAAGCAGAAAGCCACTTGGTCGACCTGAGCCACACATTTTCCATTCTGAGAGCCTTCGGTATGAAGCTCAATCCTAACAAATGCACATTCGGGGTTCGAGGAGGAAAATTCATGGGATATATGGTCAGTCAGAGAGGTATCGGGGCCAACCTACAGAAAATTCAAGCAGTTCTAGACATTGTTCCACCATGCACCGTTCGGGAAGTTCAACGCCTTGTGGGCAGAGTTATTGCCTTAGGCATGTTCATAGCTAGGCTGGCAGACAAGAGCCTACCCTTCTTCACAATCTTGAGAAACACGAAGAAATCTGGATTCAAATGGGACGAACAGTGTGACCAAGCTCTGATCGACCTCAAGCAACACCTCTCTTCGCCACCTCTCCTCGCCAAGCCTGAGCTCGGGGAAATCTTGCAGTTATATCTTGCAGTCTCTTCCGCTTCAATCAGTTCAGTGTTAACAACGATGAGAGCTGGCAACCCTTGTCTAGTTTACTATTGCAGCAAGGCCCTTCAGGGGCCCGAACATAACTATCTGGAGATCGAGAAGTTTGCCCTGGCCCTAGTCACATCGGCAAGAAAACTGCGGCCCTATTTTCAATCCCATACAGTTGTGGTACTAACGAACCAGCCGCTAAAATAGGTGTTGTCGAAACCAGACACTTCGGGTCAACTAACAAAATGGGCCATCGAACTGGGGGAATTTGACATCTAATTCCAACCTCGAACAGCAATAAAAACGCAGGTGCTAGCGGACTTCATCCTCGAAAGAGTCGATCTCCCGGCTCAAGAGATTAAAGACTCCTCTTGGTGGACCCTACATGTTGACGGGTCCGCGACATCTACTGGAGGAGGAATAGGCGTATCACTCCGATCCCCGCTGCCCGAAGGCTACGATTTTGCAGTGAAACTCGACTTCCCAGTCACTAATAATGAAGCTGAATATGAGGCACTCATTGCGGGAATGCGCATGGCCATAGACCGTGGGGTCGAGAGGATAGCGACCTTTACTGATTCACAGTTGGTCACGGAGCAGGTCGAGGGAAACTTCGACGCGAGAGAAAATAAAATGGCACAATATCTCTTGGAAGTCCGGCAGCTACGGCAGAGGTTTCGAGATTTTTCATTAAGCCAAGTTCCCCGATCAGAAAACGCACGAGTAGACGCATTTTCCAAGCTGGCAAGCTCAACAAAAGGCACCAGAGAAAGAACCATAACATTTCTTGTCGCCGACCAGCCTTGCATCTCGACCCCCGACCCGGGCTTGGTCGGGTGCCTCAAAGACGCAACACATTCTTGGCAGCACCCGATCAAGCTTTATTTGAGCCATGGTACCTTACCCGATGATGAGAAGCAGGCTAGTAAACTGAAGGGCTTGGCGCCCAAATATGCACTGGACGATCACGAACAGTTGTACAGAAGATCAATCGCAGGACCGCCGCTGAGATGTTTAAATCCCGAACAGGTAAAGGAAGTGCTTCAGGAAATACATGCAGGCATCTGCGGAAACCACTCGGGAGGCCGGTCCCTGGCGCATAAGATCACACGATATGGGTATTTCTGGCCCACTTTGTTGAAGGATTCTGTTGACTTTGCTAGGAAATGCCCATCTTGCCAGGTACATTCGAACATCCAACACCAACCAGCCGCACCAATGACAAATGTTGATATCGCTTGGCCATTCGACCAGTGGGGCATCGACATAGTCGGCGCACTCCCAAAGATAATTGGCCAGCGGAAGTTTATCATAGTGGCCGTTGAGTACTTCAAAAAATGGGTGGAAGCTGAAGCAGTCCCGAAGATCATAGATGCGGCCATCAAGAGTTTCATATGGAAGAATATTATTTGCCGTTTCGGGCTGCCTAAAGTCCTCATCTCAAATAACGGCACCCAATTCCAAAGCAAAATTACAAGAAGATGGTGCGAGACCTTAGGCATTGCGCAACATTTTACTTCAGTGGGAAATCCGCAAGCCAATGGACAGACCAAAGTGACCAACAGGACTGTCCTCGATCACATTAAGAGTCGAATAGTGGGGACGGGAACTAGCTGGGTGGACGACCTCTCGGGAGTCCTTTGGGCCTACAGAACCACCCCTCGAACAGCCACAGGTCAAAGCCCTTACAGCCTAGTTTATGGATCCGAAGCAATGGTCTCGTCAGAACTAATCCAGCACACCGCTAGAGTGATCCACTACAATCCAATAGCAAATACATCGGAGAGGGCACTGGACCTAATAACTATAGACGAGAAGAGCCTAGCGACTTACAACAGAATGCAGAGGTACCGCTCAAAGATGGCGGATCGCTATAACAAATCGGTACGCCCGCGAAATTTCAAGGTGGGTGATCTCGTCTTAAAGAAAGTGGAAGTGTCAAGGCCCGTCGGCAAGCTTGACCCGAAGTGGGAAGGGTCGTACTCAGTCACCAAAGTGTCTAAACACAACGCCTATCGATTAGCGGATGCTGCAGCTCGTGAGCTGCCTCGACCGTGGAATGCGGTAAATCTAAAAAAGTTCTTTGTATGAGCTGTTCATTGGCATCTTTTGTATTGAGTAAAGAACAATCAAGTCCCATTATGATTAAAAGGCACGTGACGACCGCAGCAAAACCTTAGTCGACCCCGTAGTCGACGAAAGGCTTAATCTCATTAAGTCAAGGCCAAGAGCTGCGACCACCTTGGTCGACGAAAATTCTCATCAAACTGGCGTCGAAGCCCCTGAGGCAAGGTAGCAAAATCGACGTAACACTTGCAGAAAAGCCGCTAAGGCTCGAAGTCGAGCCCAATCGACAAATTCATCTACACTTTACTAATCATAAATGGCGATAAAGTTCAAGTTATCTTGCAATGGAGAAAAACAGTGCTCGAAATTGAACAGCTGGCAGATGAAGGGCAACAAATTTTATTTCATCCTCAAGAAGCCTCAACAAGGCATGTACATCAAAACAAAAACAAGTATTACAAATCCTAGCTAGAACTGCCAGACCCTTCGAGGGGTAAGGCGGGAGCAGGAGCAGACCGGGGCTCAGGCGGTGCCATGGCAACGGGCATTGCCGCGGTGACTGGCCAAGAGGGACAGGCGGCAGAAGACATAAATAGCTGCTCGGCGGCCGGGAAGAAAGAGGCAGTGTCGGCCTGGCCTTCAGAGATTTAATAAGCGAGATCACCGACGAATTCGAACTCTCGACCCACTGCCTTTACTTTCTTTTCGAGGTTTGCCTCTCTTCAGGAGTCATGTCGATCTCCTTCGTTGCCTCTACCTTGGGCTCGGCCTTGTCGACATCCTCATCACCAATTGGGCGCAATTGCTCGTCGAAAACAAGGCCTATCTTCGAGCGATCTTCCTCGCTAACCGCATAGCCCAGGTGCCGCATTTGTGCAATAGCCTTATTAAAGGCACTTCGGGCATCGTCCAAGGCCAGCACCACGCTCGCATCCTGAAAGGCGGGGCTCACCATGAACTGTTGTACCGCCTCCTTGCGAATCTCTGGCACTACCCGCTCGAACTCTGTCCTGGCCTCGACCAGTCGTTCGCCTCGACCTGCTGCCCGACCAGATTCGTAGGCGACATGGATGTCCAGTTCAAGTTTTTTCAGCTTCGCCTCCATGTTTGTCTGCTCCGTCACCGCCAGCAAGACTTGCCTATCTTTCGCCTCCATTATTTCGGCGTATTTGGCATTCTCCTTCTGCACTTCATCGAGCCGCAGTTGGGATGACTCCATCTGGGCCTTCAATATTTCGGCATCGCCGCCAGCATCCAACTGTTCACGATCAGTGAGAGCCAGCTTTGAACGGCGGTAAAAGTTGTAGGCGAGTTACGCGACTTGAAACATAAAAATCATTACTATTCATGCAGGGAAAATCGATTACTCAAGTTTACAGCTTAGGGGAACCTCAACCCACATTTCAGTGCATCCTCAAATACTGTTATGCAACCGACCGGAGCACGGTGCATTCGACCAGGAGGCCCGGGGGTTAATAGTTGGTATTCGGGAGGAATATGGTAAAGCTCTCTCAGACGCACCAAATCCGTAGGGGTCATTACGGAAACTATCTCACTATAGTGGCCCGGGATGAATAATCGCCCACGAGATGAGGGTACCCTGCTGGGCCCAGCTTCCCCGCCACGCGCGCCGCTCAAGGTCCCGGAGCTCGAACTACTTGAACCGGAACCACTGCCGGACAACCCACCGGAAGAAGCAGGCAACTCCCTATGCCCCTCAGACAGGGTGGCCTCACTATCCCCCCCCGGCTACCCTTAGAACTGAATAACCTAAGCATCTCCTTCAAAAGAAAAATAAAGAGAAAGAATTCGGAAAAACGAAGAGGTGGAGGAGCACTTACTGGATAAGAAGGTTAAGCCCACAAAATCTGCGAAGCGAATGCAAAGTCTAGGGAGTCTTGCAGCGAAAGATATCTCGTAAAGGTTCTCGAAAATTCTAAAGTGGTAAACGTGAAAATGGGCAGAATCACATAAAGCATTTATAGGAGGGTGGACGCGGTTTGCCAAGCGTCCAAGCACGGTTACCCAAACGTCCGCATTAATGGACGCAGATGTTACGCCGCCCCACACGCGCCACGATGTAACCGCTCAGCAAGCGTGTAATAATCTGAGAGATTTTCAAAAACCTTGGTTGATGGTAGCCAATGTTCGTTACTTCCCAACGCCGCTCGTCGATTCTCTGTTCGGCCTTGCGAAGTGGGGGGGACTCATGATATAGGATGGCCCAACATGGCCCAAATCGGCGAGGCCCAACACCCAATCAACGGCCCAGGGCCCAAGTGACTGGTCGACCCTGTTCGACCAATCTACAAGGCGCTCCATGGCCCTCGGATCCACTCGACCATTATCGACATCTCTTCTCGTCGATTCTCAAGTCGAGCCCCGCACAGTACTCTGCCACCGCATTAAATGCGTTGACTGGCGGCAGGCCTCCGCATTAATGGCGCATGCCCTCCCCTCACTGTCTGACACAGCAGACGCCGCAACAGTGTACCATCTTGTCCTACAGCATAAAAGGACATCCAGCTGGCAATATTCAAACGGGGGAATTGACCAATTACCCCCGGTAGGAGGCTGAAGGTTCCTAGGGTAAGCCAAGGGCTTCCCTGACATTTCCTACAAAGGGGGGAATATAAAAACCCCTCAACCATGCCTCTCACAGGTATGCACTCATACACTCAAAAGCCCATACATTCCGCTGCTCGATTAAAGAGGTCGAATATATACTGACTTGAGCGTCGGAGGGCCTAAGCCGAGGGCCACTCGGCTAACCTAACGTTTATTGTGATTGCAGGATTCCAATCCCAACTCAATCCAGAAGATCAATACACCGGATCGTGATTCATACCCGGATTCATATCCGTTATCGAAATCGAACCCTCATCATATATATATAAATAAATTTACTTATCAGAGTTATATAAAATATTAAGAGATATTTTAATTTATAAAAATTGCATGTCACAAGCTATCTATTGAATTCGTTATCAAATAATAGCCTAATGTAAGTTATTTCATAGATAAAGTACAAAAAAAACACTTAACATTTAAAATTCTCAAATATCATGAAAAATTTTAACTGTAACTTCTACATTATTAAGAAATCATATAAAAAAAATATATATTTAAAAAAAAATATTTACTTATCAAATAAAAATATGTATGTATAAATATATCAAATTTAAAAAGTGCATTAATTAAATATTCTGCTATGTTTTTATTTTCTTAATTCTTTCATTTATTTCTTTAAATTTTACTATTTTAAAACTTTCTGTATAATTTATAAAGTTAGAATTAACAGTTTTTCATACTCCACAACTTATTAAAATACAACTATCTTCAAACATAATATCTTTAAATTGAAATATTCATATTATTTTATTTAATTAATAATAAATTTTATTTTTTTAAATACTAAAAATAGTTATGATTCATTTTTAATCACATGAAGTAAAATAAATATTATCATAACATAAATTATTTTTGGTGCATCGCACCGATCGCATGCTAGTACATATTTATACGAATATTTGTGTATGCATATCCAAGCAAAAGACTTCTTCCAACAAGATAAAAATTTGCCACCTAAGCAAACACACTCAAATTCAACAAAATTTAGTATTGCCATGTTAGATTTTCTGGTCAATTTTTTCAATTCCAGCGACAATCGGACAAAATGTGCTAATTTTTTATATATATATTTATAGGACTAATTTTTTAATTATGTAAAACATAGGACAAAATTAAAAATCAAATAACCTTATAGGACAAAAAAAATAATTTTCCTTTTAGTTAAATACTCTGTTCTATTTTTATTTTCTCAATGCTTTCATTTATTTTTTCAAAATTTATCATTTTAAATTTTTTTGTATAATTTATATACTTAGAGTTAGCAATTTATCATATTCCACGACTTATTTAAGTACGAATAACCTTCAAACATAATATCTTTAAATTGAAATATTTCATATTATTTTATTTAATTAGTAATAGCTTTTGTTTCTTTAAATACTAAAAATAATTACGATTCATTACATAAATATTATAATAAAATAAATTATTTCAATATTAAAAAAAATTCAGTGCATTGTACCGAGTGCATGCTAGAACTATTATATATAACACATCATTATAGGACCTGTAATTATGTAATTTTATTTTTAATTGTGCAATTTTTGCCAAATGGCAAATTCTTATAATTTTGTGTCTTTTAATTCAATTAAAAGATTTTCATTAGTTGTTGATTATAATCTCTAATTAATATAATTGTATCTTATCTCTTATTTTTTCATCCAAAATTCAAAATATATTTAATAATATTTCATAATTTTTATTAAAGAGTTAGAAGTTTGAGAAATGAATAATTATAAATTAATTGAAATGTAAGAGCTCAATTTATCAAAATTTTAAATTTAATTATTTTTATAATAATATTTTTTAGATAAAATTATATATATAGAATATAACAAATAATTTAATGTGAAGAATATTTTAAATATAAAAAGTTACTTCTCACAACAACTATAAACTCTTAACTTTATTTTTATATTATTTTAGTTTTTTAGCTGTAACGCTCCCACTCGGGACAACATCTAAGCTGAGGCGCCACTCAGTTCAATCTTAAATTGAACTTACAAATCAATCAATAGTCCATAATTAAACGTTTTAAACTTATCAGAAATAGCACCAAATTCCAACTTAAACAAACCTGTCATAAGATAATAAATTCAAACCTTAAATATTCATATAACATACAACACATATACTAAATTCATGCCACAGAATTTCAAATTCAACTTATCAAAAGCAGCGGAATTTTAAACTTAACAGACTCATCAACCCACTAAGTAAATGCCATAATTCACATTCTTACACAACAAAATATTTACATTTCTTAAGTCAATCACATCAACATGATATATCACGTCTTGAGTCCATGCTTAGCAATCAGATAATTTCCATATATACATTCAACACCTGATATATTACCAAATATTATGTCCTACCTGGAATCCAATCCTTCACTTAATCCCTGTCTGAGAGAATCAAAATAAATGAAGGTAAGTCCAAAGGACTTAGTGAAGGAGAAGAAAATGATAAGATGCGAAGGAAAACTATTGAGATACAATAATCAACAATAAAATTCGGTAATACGCAAGATTTTTCAATAGGAATAGAATTCAGTAATAAGCAATAATTTTTAACATGATCAATAGAGTACATGACATATATGATATTGAATTTGACAGACTGTTGGTCATCCCGACCTTATTACTCCTGGATCGAATTATAATTGCGAGTACCGGGCATTGGTACAGTATAAACAAGATTTCCTTATCGCTCCATTGCTCGAGCACTCAGCTTGGCGGGTAATAACTTGATTATATGGCATGACCGGTCACATGCCGGATCCCATCACTCACAATGTGCTACCTCCAGCTAGATGTAAGTCAAGATAGTAGATTGGTACTAGCCGTAAGACCTGTGTCCGTAGGTCCATTCCGCCCGGCCATCTTCCTGACCTAGCCCCTGGGCTTAAACCCCCATGGCATCCCTCCAGGTGAAAACCGCCCATGGCATTCCATGGGTTCAAAAGATATAATGCCAACATATAAGAATTTAACCTTTCAAGCAATAACATGAATATTTCAGAGCTTTACCAGATTTGCACTTACAAGGCAAAACATTTTTCAATAATAGCCGGCAAGGCTTATTCCAATAAACAAGATACATGAACAATTTAAGAGAACTTTTGACATAAATAGGTCTAGTACTGAAATCCAGAGGAGCTAATAGGGATAGACTCAAGAGGAGCCCCCACTGGACATGCACTGTCAACTAGTGTGACTCTTTGCTCTGTAACATATTCAAGATGAGCCTCTCACTGGACATGCCTTGTCAACTAGTGTGACTTTTTGCTCTATAATAAACTCAAGAAGAGCCTCCCACAGGACATGTACTATCAACTAGTGTGGCCCTTTGCTCTGCCCGGCACATATTGTACAATACTAATCGAACAAGATATTTAAAAGGGTCAAGATTTTCAACGTTCAATTGCCAACAGGGCAGAGCAATTTAACAATTTTGCCAACAAGGTGATCAACGATACACTTGAACATACAACATGTTTATAAGGAACTAACAAGTATCAGAGAAATCCACAGAGTTCGATTGAAAAATAATTATTTTCAAGAAAATACGAAAAATACCAAGCACTTTCAAATTTAGGAGAACCTCATAGGGTTCGATAACCAAGTAACGTTAATCAAGACAAATATTAAATCAACAAAACCTAATGGGTTCAACGTTAGATATGGAATATGCTCATACAAGCGATAACCAATTAGCAAATCCCTTACAAGGGTAACAATAATGTACGGAATACGATACTCAAATCAATACCAACCCCCACAAGGCTTTATCAATAAAATCAATAGGTACAAGAGTGCCAGATTGGCGGATCCTCACCTTAAAAGTCTCAAAAAGCAACCTCAATCAGCAGTCTACTGATCCGTGGGATGTACTCCTTCGTTACCAACCAAAGGAATAAGTTTACAATCAAATCTTCTGAATCTTAACTATAAATATAACGAATGTTATTATCAAACTTAAGGGTATTCCAATATAGTCTTGATAATTCTTAGATGTTTAAATAGTCCATGACCTTGTTTTCCAATTGATTTAAAGTTCGAGGTACATAACCTAAACTCGACGTTGACTATGATTTCTCAATCATAATTCTTAATGCATTTAAATATCCTTATCATGTTCCTCAATTACTCTAACTGTTCAGTTACAATTCTCAAATTCCATGTTACACTTAAATGTGCAAGGTAATCACCTATCATAGTTCATAACTCGATAAGCTAATAAACTGGTTGTTAACATTTTATTAAAGGTCTCAACAACAATATGATAATTCATCTGAGTTGATTAAACTCAACACTATATTAATTACAAGATTAATATATAACTTTACACTAAATCATGGTTTAACAGTCCTAGTTCAGGTCACAATTAACTTCATTCAAAAGAATCCAATTACATCCAATAATTCAATCGAATCAAAATTCGATTATTAAAAATTACCCAAATCGGGCGGAGCCGGGATCCTATCTTAAGCCGAGAATAGACTAAACAAGTCCGGAATTAAATTTGGGGCAAACTACCTTGAAATAGCCACCGCCGGAGATGGAGACCTCCACCACCATCTTGTGCGCCTCATCACGAGGAGTAAAACCCCTCAACCAATTTCTGGTTCCAATGTTGGGAAGCTAGTCAATTCGCTCGCTAAAGTTGCGACATCCTTAACCTACCACCGTCGTGCCATAGCGTCGATTCCTCCACCACCGTCGAAACCGCAAATTGACCCCACCACCAGACTACCTATCGCCTCGCTATCAAAACCCACCTAGCCCCCATCCATTTCTGCCGCCGGAAGTGGCGAACCGTCACCTCCACCGCAAGCCCGCCGTCAAACTTGATTTCCCAGCGATTGCGCCAGTATTTTGGGTGAAACTTGGTATGGTATTGCTCTATGAGCTGAGAGGAGCCTAACTATGATCTTGGTTTTGAGTTTCACCGTTAGTTTCCGGCAATTCGCTAGTGGAGTAAACTTTGGGCCTTCTTTGAGAATTTGACAAAAATCCGTCCTTAATCCTATATATATATATATATACTCTTTCCAGCCCTTTCAATTCGGCCCCAAACTTTCTAACTGACTTCAATTTCACCCCAAAAAGTTTCAACCACCTTCAATTTGGTCCTTAGCCTTCAATTGAGTCCTCCAACTTCTATTTTTCACACTTTGACCCCTAACCTTTCTATTTGGGGCAATTAAGTCCAAATCCAATTATTTTATGGTCCTCCAACTTCTAACTTATCCGCATTAATCCCCTAAACTTTCAAAACTTTTGCAATCAAGTCCTTTTTATTTATTTTTCGAGCCTTAAAATTCGATCAATTAATATCTTAATTTATAAATTCTTTTTTTTTCAAAAAATCAAATTTTAGGGGTGTTACACTAGCAATATAATAGAGAACTCATTTTCCATTATTTGAAATAATTTCTTTTATATGGAACATATATATAGTTAACATAATTGCAAATATTCAAAAGCTTGATAAATGACTACTTAAATAGCAAATTATATCAATTGTTATATTTTTTAATATATTTAATTAAATAATTTTATAATTATATTGCCTACTTTATTTTAATATTTTTGCTTATAATAATTCATAAAAAATATTTTTACATGGATAAATGATAGATCAAAGAGTTTGACTAAAAGTAAGTATCTATTTAATTAATTATAAATATTTATATATTTATAAAAGAAACTTATATATGAGAGAGTGATATTTTACTTTGAATTGAATATTGAAAATTTACTTATTATTTTTTTCATGTACATAACATATGTTATTTTATAATTTTAAAAATAATAAAATAACTACATATATAAATAAATATAAATAAATTTTACTTGTAAGAGTAATATAGAATATTAAGAGATATTTTAGTTTATAAAAATTATATGTTACAAGCTACATATTGAATTAGTTATCAAATAATAACCTAATATAAGTTATTGGCATAGATAAAGTATAAAAGGGTTTACATATATACTCTTAACAAAAAACACATAATATTTCTAGATAATAAAAAAAAAAACACATAATATTTAAAAATCTCAAATATCATGAAAATTGTCACTATAACTTTTACATCATTAAAAAATCATATGAAAAGTTTTTATATTTTACAAAATATTTAATTACTTATCACATCAAAATATGTACGTATAAATATATATCTAATTTAAAAGGCATACTTAGTTAAAGAAAAAAATTAATTTTTTCCTCCTATAAGTTTACTCGATTTTTAATTTTGTCCTATATTTTATGCAATTAAAACATTAATCCTATAAATATGAAAAAATTGACATATGTAGTCCGATTGTCGTTGGAATTGGAAATTTTGATTAGAAAATCTGATGTGGATGCCCGAATGTTTGGAAATTAGGAATTTTTGTTTAGGTGGCACCTAAATGGGTTTTTTTTTTTTTTGTCATGTTGGCAAAAATAATATTTAAAAATTAAAATAATTTAATTAAATTTATATATAAATAAAAAATAAATTAATTAAACGTATAAAAAATGAGGAAAGAAAAAATATTTCCCCCCCCAGCTCCCCCACCCCCTAGCTAGGCAACCAAGCTTCCAGGCAGCCACTTGGAAGCTCGTAGCATCAACCATGGCCGCCTGAAAAAGGGGCTGGGGGTAGGGTGGTCTGACGATAAGGGTAGAAGGTATTGAATGTATGTATATGTATATATATACACATATGTATATATAATATATATTTATATAAATATATGTTAATATATATGTGTTCATGATATATGTGTATATATGTATACATGTGTATGTATATATGTATGTATAATATACATATTTATATGAATATGTGTATGCATATCCAAGCAAAAGATTTCTTCCAACAAGATAAAAATTTGCCACCTAAGCAAACATCCTCAAATTCAACAAAATCCGGCAATGCCGCATCAAATTTTTTGGTCTCTACTTTTATTTTCTTAATGCTTTCATTTATTTTTTTAAAATTTTTTTTATAACTTATAAACTTAGAGTTAGCAATTTATCATATTCCATGACTTATTTAAGTACAAATTATCTTCAAATATAATATCTTTTAAATTGAAATATTCATACTATTTTATTTAATTTATAATAGATTTTGTTTCTATAAATGCTAAAAATAATTAGGATTCATTTTTAATCACATAAAGTAAAATAAATATTATAATAAAATAAATTATTTCAATATTAAAATTGTTTTTGATGCCTTGCAACAAGGCACATGGTAGTAATTTTTTAAAGACGAATCACGTGTAATATAGGGCTGTCAATTGGTCGGATTTGGATCAGATATGTCATATCCGAATCCGATGGATATCCAAAATCCGGTTAAAAAATTCTAACCCGATTTATTTTTTTCTTTCTCTTTTTTTTTCTTTTTAAATTTTATAAAAATATTGTATTTATAAAGTAAATATATGTTATATTTGAATTTTTAATAATTTTTTATTATATATTAATCCAAAAGTTAAATATTTGAATACTAAACTCCCTTTTCACATTATATTAATGTATAGATGAACTATTATATGTTATTAAATTTGACATTTTATCAATATCTCTCTTATTTTTTAGGTTAAAAACTCAATATTAATAGTATAATATATACGTTAATATAGATATTATGTCAATATAATATATAGATTTTATTTTAAAATCTTTATTAATATTATATATAAAAGTATTAATTTAATAAAAAATATTAAGATTTGGATTCGAATTTTTAATGGATTGGATTGCTTAATTCCATATTCGATCCACTTATTTCGGATTTCGAATATTTATAATCGGATCTGATCCATCAAATATTTTAATCGGATAAAAATCCTAAAATTCAGATTAAATTCAAATCAAATTCAAATTAAAATTCGATCAATTGAATAGCACTTGGACTTATTATTTGGCCTTGTGGCTATATTGGACCAACCAAATAGGCCTGCCAGAAAACCACAATTTCAAATTAATTTTAATGTCAAGGACAGTCCTATAAGGCCCTGTGCTTATTTTACATTAGTAATTTTGACATATTCAATGCATGTATTAAAATTTTTATAATATGTAATAAATAAAATAAATAATTTTTTAGTATAACATTAATTTTTAGTATAAAATAGTAAGCAACGAGAAATCATAAAATGGCAAAACAAATACGTACTGGTTCAAACACTTTTTCTAAGCATATTTGTTAATCAATATGTATTTTTTTTTACTTCTTTTTTATTTTTTTTAATATTAATCGCAAAAGTAGAATTTTAGACGCCCAACATAGTATAAATTTCACGAGTGATGTGGTTGGAATTTGTGTCCAAGAGCCTCGGCAAAGTTCATAATTTGGTGATGGATGTTATGGGTCTTTAATTCACTGATATGCTTGCTTGGAATGTTCGTCCAAGTTATGAAAGTGATTAGATATCATTTTTTACCATTCATTGTAGTATTTATAACGTTAGGGTTTAGACGTTGCGCTACAATATTCGATGGTCCACTTTTAATACTTTGTAATACTTTTAAAATAATCTAACTAATTTGCTCTTAAGACATATTAAAGGTATATCATGCAGTGCCCTACTTTCGATTGAAAACACATTATTTCAAATTTGAAGTATTAGTACTCAATTTACCCTTTCACTTTAGCTTTCCATTCCCTTTTTTTTTTCTTTTTTTTTTTTTGTCCTTTTGTATTTATATTATTTCATTTATTCTCATTTTTCTCTTTCCCTTTATTTACTGTTTTTAAGCCACGTAAGTATTCAATCTTAGACAAAGGAGTCAAGTGACTTCTGGCTCAATGGCATAAGTCTCCCACATAATATGGGAGGTCAAGAGTTTGAGCCATAATGGATTCCTAATATGTGTGCGTGTGTATAAATAAAAATTATAAAAAAAAAAAAAAGGACAAAGGATCCTAGCTGGAAGGAAGAAGAAAGCCCCTTCAAGTTCGTATCTATACTAGTTAAAAAGGAAAGGACTTTTACTCTCACAAACGACGATTTTTCACCTAACTACACCAAAATATTATTTACCAAAAATATCCCTATAAAATTGAAATAAATCTACATATTTTTAATTTTATCCGTAACTAACATGTAACTCTTCCACTACTCCTAACTTCTCCCCCTACTAATTTTTCCTCTCTCTACAATATCTATAACTCCCACCCATCACCCCCGCTAATCCTTCCTATTCCCACTATTCATAACATCTTTTATATGAATAAATAATCTTAGCTGTTGTAAATGGATATTAAACAGTGCGGATATGTTGTATACGTATTCGTATTCGTATCTATTTAAATTTTATAATATTCGTATTCGATGGATATTTTTTAATAACATCCAAATTCGTATTCGATGGATGTTAATCAAATTCAGATATATTCATATCCAATTATAATTATTAGGATACATTTGTTTATAAATATCTTAATATCCATTTATAAATATCCGAATATCCAAATATCCATTTACAAACATTCGAATATTCGAATCCGTTAACTTGTAATAAAATGCATTTTTTTCTAATAAATTTCATTTAAAGAGAAAGTTTACTATTTTATCTTAGAATTAAAAAATTAATTATTCTTGATTTAGTTAATTTTTTAAATTAATGATTGACTTTATGATTAATTAACTTTATTTAATTCATCAGATATAAATAATAGATTTAATTAAATTATGAATAATCGAATACATAAATAGATATATCCAATGGATATGCATTCAGAGCGGATATTAAACAGATCGGATAGACAATTATCATATTCGTATTTATTTACAGTCGGATATCTATTAATCGAATACAGATAATATCCACTTTAAAATGATACGAATAATATGCTTCATAAATAGATTCAGATGTGAATGGTAAACAAATTTTTCGATATCCATTCATAGCCCTAATCTTAGCAAATCAAGCCCGATTCCCAGCTAAGGATTCCTTTCTTCAAATTTCAATATCATATCTCTCTCTCACGCGCGCGCGCGCGCACACACACAAAGTCGAGATTGGAGAGCAAGTGAACATTTCTCGGTGGAAGAAAGAAAAAGAGAACGTGGAGGCATTGCTTGAGGTAAACGTAATTCCTTGATTAAATGCTATTTTTTGTATTTATTAGAGATTATCATGCTTTAATTACTCAATGAATCGCCCAATTATGTTTCAATTTCCACAAATATGTATAAATTTAATTCAAAATTAATTAATTGACTATGAAAATAGGTACATGTAAAGAATCAATGTGATTTGAATTCTCATCAAGTGCAATAATGTTTCAGCACAAGAGTTGATGAATAAACCATTTTTACATATGTTTTGTAAATTTGGGTATACTTTCAAATTAATGTAACTTTTTAATTTATGATATCAAATTAATGCATGACATGTAACTTTCAAAAGTCTTTATTTTGAGGTTGTGTGCATTGTTTGACTTTGTTGATGTGTTATTAATTCTATTAATAAAGTTGGATTGTTAACTTATGGCATTTCTATTTGTTCTTTGAGTTGGATAATATAATTTTTTTATGATTAAAAAAATTACTTAGTAATGTTTTTTTTTTGTTATATCTTGATATAATTTTTAATTTAATAAGTATCTTTACTATATAATTTTATGTAACATTTTAATCACATCACAATGACCAAAACTTTTATTATTATATAATTTATCAATAAAATTTTATTATATTGAATAAAAAAATTTCAACATAAAATATGTTTTAGTTAAATTATATTTATGCTCGGGGGATCACATGGGACGGTCACTAGTATATAGTGATTGATGATGATGAGCAGTAGCAAGCAACTGAATTTTTTTATTCTTAAACCTAATTTTAAGCATATTTTATTATTAATTTATTTGAAAATATGAATTTTTTATTTATATTTTAATCTTAATTTGATTTTAAATATAAATAATTACTTTAATTAATATTATAACTAGCATATATTCAATGTGATGCACTACAAAAATTTGAATTTTTTTTTTAATATATCGCACCAGGTACATGGTAGTGTTGGGATATTTTATCCTTGCTTAATGAAGATGTATGATGTCTAATGCAATGTACGGTACGTGTCTAACACGTTGCACATAATTTTGTAAAGGGCCCTCGGCGAACCACGTGCAATATAGTATTTGGATTTACTATTTAACCGGCCTAATAGGCTTGCCAGAAAAATAACTATTTCAAATAATTTTTAATGCCAAGGACAATCAGGTTAAGGCACTCTTGTTATTTTACATAATACGTCCCCTTATTAAAGTTTCCTTCGTTAGAGAGACAGTGTGTGTGTGTGTGTTTGGTTATGTTTCCTAAAATAAAAATATTTTGTCAAATTTATATATATATATATATATATAGATGATACATCCATTTTTTTTACAAAATATTAAAATAGGTTTTTCCAAAATACACTCTCTTATATTTCATTATCCCCATAACTTTTCAATTTTTCAATATATATAATATATATTTTATTATTATTTTTATAATAAAAAAATTATTCAACTCCATTTTTACCTCAAAAACCTAAAAAAAAAATATTAATTTGACTGCAATAGCAAGAAATATCTCCCCCCAAACATAAACAAATATACCAATACTCTTCGAAATAAATTTTTAATTATTCCTCAAAATATAAATAAAAATCCATCACATTCCCCAACCCCAACCCCAACCCCACTCCCAAAATTCATTCCTCCAAAACACATATAATAATCAAACATAAAATATACCCAAACATTACCCTACATTTTCCAAAGACCATTAATTTCAAAAGAAAAATTAATTAGACACTTTACATTTTATGGGGTGATGAGCTCCTTCAAACGTTGAATTGCCATACAAATGGAGCCTTGGAGTTGGGTAAACCAGCCTAAGGCCCTAAGCCAACAGTACCCAAAAGTACTCACAAGCTTCTCTATATATATTTGTGTCTTTTTTCATCATCTTGTGCAAAAAAATACACTTCTTTTTCTCTTTAGTATTTCACTAGTGAGCCTATAGCAACACTAATATTTTCCAAATGGCTACAATATTTTCTTCTTCCAAAGTTGCCACAAATTTGGCCATTCTATATACTTTCTTCCTAAGTAGCTCCTCAGCTCAACTCTCCACTGATTTTTACTCAGAATCTTGCCCAAATCTTTACACCACTGTACAATCCGTTGTGCATTCTGCAATTCAAAACGACGCCCTAAATGGCGCCTCCCTCCTTCGCCTATTCGCCATGGATTGCTTCGTTAATGTAAATATTTCGATCATTTATAGATTTATATATACTACCTATAATATTGTTACATTAATTCCACTTATTATGACTTTATATATAAGTGCATGGATCTCTCGTGCGTTTTGAATTCTCTCTTCCAATTAATATTTCATTTTCTATTCTATTTTGCGAGTGTGTTTGTGATCTGCATTCAAATATTTATTGAAATAAGTATTTTATACACTTGATGTTTATGTACTATTTCGACTAAAAGAAGCTCATCATAAAATAAGATATCTTAACTATCTTAGTTATTAAGGGTTATGTATCATGCAGAGCCCATACGAGAACCAAGAATATCATCGTGCGATGGATTTCATTTTTGCCAATAATTGTTTTGACCGCAGAGAAGTTAGTCAATAAATAGACACATTTTTTACGGTTTAAATCCTCTATTCCATTATTTATTACATCTTTTATCCCGTTTCATGAAGACATGATATGTGTATTAAATAATTTCTTATAGAAATAATTCATTAAGAATCAAATACACTTAATATAAATACAAGCAGTTGAAATAGGAGATGAAATAGAAGATCTAAAGTGCATTTTTTATCTGATTTCACTTACCATCTTCTTCTCAAGTCAACCTAGACTATTTTGTTATCAAGTGCAGTTATTAATTAACTTATTATATGCTTTAATAGTCATACAACTACCACACAAATATATATAGCAGTTTGGATCGTCTATTTTATTATAATTTTTATCTTTTATTCTATTTTATAAATATATGCCAAACGTATCAAATATTTTTTCAGAAAGATAATTGATTAATGAACATCAAATATACTTGGTATAAATTTACCAAGTTGAAATAGGAGGTGAAACATAAAATATTTGTATAGCAGTTCAGATCATAGAGACATGAAAGCTATTCTATTCAAAACCTCACTCACATACACATGTTCTCTTATACAATAATTAACTAGTTTATCTTTCCTTTTCAGGGATGTGATGGATCGATCCTCCTCGACGACACACCTTCGTTCACAGGAGAGAAGAATGCAGTTCCGATTAAGAACGCTCTCAGGGGATTTGATATCGTCGACAACATCAAGTCTGCAGTAGAGAACGAATGCCCTGGCATCGTCTCTTGTGCTGATATCTTGGTCATTGCTGCTCGGGATTCTGTTGCAACTGTAGCTACGTTTACATAGATGATTATTTAACTCGATTGAAGATATAATAGAAGAAATTACGCCTAATAAAAATGGTTTTGCTTGGACTGATTGCAGCTTGGAGGGCCATACTGGGACGTGAAACTTGGAAGAAGAGACGCCACAACAACAAGCCAGGATGCTGCAAATAAGGGCATTCCTCTTCCAACCGATAATCTTGATGCCCTTGTTAAGAGATTCAATGAACTAGGCCTTTGCGACAAGGATATGGTTGCTCTGTCTGGTTTGTTCCTTTTATGACATTCTTTGCTTCTCTTACTATTTTAACTAGGAAAGTAGACCAATGGCTCAATTCTATGGCGGTGAACTTAATGGAGTCTATTATAGTGATTCTATTAATATAAAAAAGTACGTTAAATGCGTTCAATTGGGTCAACTTTTTGAATTGGATTGTGCAACTTCGAAATTTGATGGTGTTTTCGCTTGCTCTTTCGTTCAAACCTATCAATAAGCAAATAAAAACTTTAGGTCGGCTAGACGCCCAAAAAAATACTAATTTAAAATCCAATGACCAGATAATGCAAAATGAAAAACACTGCAACGTAAGTCAAGAACCCAATTTGACGTAGATTAGAGCGAAAATGATTAAACTGCCCTTAAAAACAATCAAAATTACCGAAGACTTCATTAGATTTGGATTTTTTTACATACGTTTGAGCTTAATTCGATCTGACAATTCATTTGATTCGAAATCTCAATCCTTAGATGGGGACGCGTAGCTATATTTAGAATTGTCGCTTAAAATGAACTATTCTGCAACAATTTAGTAGAAAACTATAAATACCATGCTATTGATCATCGAAAGCCAAGTTAAGTCCAAACTCTTTCAACCATAGTGCAACATATAAAGAAGTATATGTACCCACCAACTTATCTTCCTACTTCATGTTAACCGAAAACATAACCTCATTGACTCTCGGCCATTCCACTGTTTAAAGTTGACCTTCAAGTTCAACTCTTATCCCATCCACGATAGACCTGTCCACCAGCGGATTAATAAATTTACTTACATCATATATTCGGACGTCACAATTTTCTAGATCGAGGGTTGCTATATATATATATGTATGTATGTATGCATGTATTTACACTTGCCTTTATGAAACATAGAAAGAAATTCACTTATAAGATCAATCTAAAGGTGCCCACACCATCGGACAAGCAAGATGCGTCAGCTTCAGGGATCGGATATACAACGAAACCAACATAGATCCTTCGCTGGCACAAACAAGACAAGCCAACTGCCCAAGAGCCAGCGGCGTAGGGGACCAAAATCTGGCGCCAATTGATCTGCAGACGCCGATGAAAGTTGACAACAAGTATTACGAAAACCTCGTCAACCGCCGGGGCCTTCTCCACTCCGATCAGCAACTTTTCAGCGGCGGCTCTACTGATTCAATAGTCTGGGCATACATCAACGATTCGAGCAGATGGGAGTCGGATTTCGCGGCGGCAATGATCAAAATGGGTGATGTTACGCCGCTGACTGGATCCGACGGGGAGATAAGGAGAAACTGCAGGAGGGTGAATTAGATATATAGGCCGGTTATCAAGGAAGAAATAAAATGATATTGGAATAAAATCATAATAATTCCCATTTTAAACTCACACCTTCACATGAAAAGTGTATGAGAATATGAGAATATGAGAAATATTAATGAGTTGAGTAGATTATATTCATGTGTGTGTTAAAATTTTTATAATATAAAATAAATTAAATATGTTTTTACTTTTTTATATAATACTTTTGGCATGATGTTACAATTTTTTTAATAATTTTGATTTATTATTTAAATTTTTAAATAAATAAAAGAAATTATGACAAAATAAAATTGATGAGAGAGAAAACAATTTTTAGATGGAAGAGAGAGGAAAAAAATTATTTTGTTATTATTTTTTAAAATTTATTAAATAATAATATCATATTAATTATTAAAACTAGCAGTTGTTACACTCTAAAAGTAATTTATGTATATAAATAAATATAATATATATTTAAAACTATAAAATTGACAACAATAAAATTTAAGTTCAAGATAATTGTATTCATCGAATAAATTTCATGAAATTTGCATAAATAAATTATATTAAAATAGTATAAATGAGAGAGAATGTATCTATAACAAAAAATTAAAAAGACAGAACAATTCGCAGAGAAACGAAAATTATATAATCTTCATAAATGATTGTGTATATATAAAATAGTAACAGTAGGATGCCAATTATAAGATTAAAAATAAAAATAAGAATATTTTTTAAAAAAATGCATGAAAATACACAAAAAGAGATAAGAACTTCAACAAAATATAGACACTAATATTTTATAAATAGTATAGATAAACATTGACTCTTGGATCAATCCAATTTCATTGAATTTTGCGCGTTTCTCGATTTTAGATATCCTATTTTAGAAAGAGGGCTGACATGACCAAACTATTTTCTTTAACTTCTACTTTCAGAAACATCATATGGATATTAATAATAAGGATTAGAAATATTGACATATTTGACGCATGTGTTAAAAAATTTATAATATAAAACAAATAAAATAAATATTTTTTTATATAATATTAACTTATTAAATAATATTTGATACTTATTTAAACTCTATATAAATAATAATAAAATATTATGATAAGATGATAATTGTGGGTATAAAATATATGGGTTGTAAATTTTAGTTATGAGAGTTGAGGATATTTTAAGTACACCACACGAAAATATACCAAAAAGTTGGTAGATGCTTTATTAATAGTATAGATAATATAAGCCATGATATCCAAAGCAACTGAGATAATTTATCTTATATTATATATTTCTTATGCTCTAGTTGTTTAAATAATTTTCAAAATTAATTTCTATTCTTAATTAGTGCAAAATAAAATTATACAATCAACGGGAATCAAGTTTTGATATTGTGCATGCCTTGAATTACTGAAATATTATTCAAGATCATAAGTATATAAGTAGAATTCTATATGCTTTGCTTGGTTTTGTTTTTAGGAAAATTTTCAATTCCAAAAATAAAATCAAACGTTACAAAAAAAAAAAAAAATGTAGTGCATTACTTAATCAAATCATGAATTATTTGTCTTATTTAGTTCCATTTTTATTATTATTTCTTCTTTTCTCCACATGCAAGATCAAATAACTAACTTCAAATAATTTATTTATATTTATAATTTGTTTAAGAACTTATGTCTCAACTAATTTATTGGTATCCACCAATTTAAGAAATAAGAATATATATTCTTTAGTTTTACCCCTTATTTTCAAATTATTTTGAAGAATATTTAGTTAGTTTAATAGAATTTGGACTTAATAATATAAAGCAATCAATTTTTGAAAACTAAGAGTAACATTATTGAATTTTATACCACTACTACAAAATAATATAAATAGAGGCATATATATACTAATGCAGTAATGTTATTTAATAAATTAATTTACGTACTCATGTTTACAAAAACTATTTTCAAGGAAAACTTGAAAGATCCTTAAATAAAATGATAAGTTTACACGAATCAATATATTAAGTAGGTAGACAATACCTTGAAACCTAAAATAATTTTCTCCAAGAAACTCAATAGAATAAGTACCCCTCAAATAGATAGCAAATGAAAGGATCATACGAGTGCAATTACTTAAAAAAATACATATTTGGAGAAGTTTTAACATATATATATGTATGTATATATATATATGTGGATTGAGATTGGCACCCATCTAGTATTGGAAGATAAAATAAAATTAGTGACACGCCCCATATTAATATTTTCTAAATTTATTTTTTTTGGGTACTGTTTCTTTATTTTTCAAATGGTGGTTTCATTCACACTAGTTTTAGGACTATTAATTCCTTAATAATTATTTCTAAAAACTCGAAAAGAAATTAGTTTATTACATCATAATTATTTTTTAAATACTTTTACTATAAAAACACATAATAGCTGCTTCATATTTTTAAGTTTAAACAATAATTCTAAAAAATTATCATTTTCTCAAATACTTCATAAAATATTATATATTTTCATAATTTGGGGAAGAAAATGTTAATTACATGCATATAATTGAAAACGAAAGTAAAATTTTCCACTCAATGAATTTGAGAACATTTGGTTATGTTTTTTGTTTCATTTTATTATGTGTTTTGGGAGAATGTGAAAGTTATTTTTTAGTATGTTTGTTTATATTTTGGGGGAGACTTTTTTTACTGTAACAGTCAAATCAATACTTTTTTATTGGGTTTTTGGGATGAAAATGAAATTGAGTAATTTTTTCAATGTTAAAATAATAATAAAAATATATATATATATAATATATATGCATATATTAAAAAATATACATTTTAAAGAAAAAATAGGGATACATCAATGTTGTTTTGAAAAAACATAACCAAACACTCCCTTTGTACTTGTAATTGAGCATGATATATCCTGTCAACAAACATCTTCTTTTCCATTTGGGACACAACTTCAAACAAAATTTATCTTTTCTGCCTTCAAATAGACTTTCCTTATCTTTTCAAAAATCTCTATTATCTGCTTTTTAGGATTTTTAGTCAAGTCACAAAAAAGCACTATGCAACCCCATTTGAACACAAAACACTTTTTTCCAAATTGTGATCCCTTTATTGAGCATAAGACTGCTTTTTTCTTTCAACATACTCAAGTTGTCTCTTCTCTTCTTTTGACTCTTATTAATTATGAGCACCCAAACTTTGGTCCTTGAACATTATGTTAATATAATGAAACAAATTTTTCCATGGCTTGAAGTGATAAATAATTTGTTGCAAAAATCAATGAGTGGGACATGAAAAGTAGGTTTGAAGAGTTGACACCATCATAGGCAAATAGTTTTGGGGAGACTTTATTGGTACCATATTCCAATTCAATCATTATCTTGGAATGCATTCTTATCTTTTTCTCTAGTTAGATTTAGATGAATGCAAGATATGCATTTATAAGCACTCTAGACTCATTCATATGTTAGTTTATAGTATATTATATTATGTATGCACAAGAATTCTTTATTATCTATTTTTTTTCATTTACTATATGAGAAAAAAATTGATATTGACTTTATGAACAATTTGATACAGTTGACGACTTGATGATGTGAAAAAGAATTAACGAATTAGGGCTTGTAAAGAAATGAATAGCAAATAATTTGTGAATTATGATAGCCATATAAGGACGTAAGCCCAGTTCAGTCAAACGCTGTTGAAATTCAGTAAAAGACTTGAAAATTTTGGGCATGAATTGACTCAAACACACTCCATAACTCCTTGCTATATCTTGCAAAAGGGAATATGACGTTAGCAAAAGCTTACAAATGAAATAATTACTGGAAATTGTGAAATATTCTTTAGGAGGAGATACCATATATTGTCCCTAAATGAAGAAAGGACAAATTGAAATTCATGTTGTGAATAAATTTCATAATGCTACAAATCCACTATTGGTTATCTCTGTTTCGGGACCAGCTAGTTTCAAAAATTATAAATTATCTAGTTAAGATCGTGGGCTATTTCACTAACCTTGGTGGCTAATATTTATCTCATTTTTCTTGTCTTTCAAAATGCTATCCATTTATTTTAAGATAAAATTATAAATATTTCGGCTTTGGGGGCATTTTACCGGTATACTTGGGCTACGCGCCCAATACCTCACGTCACTTTAATTTAGGGCTTGTTTGTTTATATTTTAGAATGTTTTGTCAAAATATTTTAGAAGAATAATTTTTGGGAAGTGGGATTGGGAATGTGATGATTATTTGTTTGTGTTTTTGGTAATAGATGGAGAATTTATTGATAAAAAATTGTTTGTTTGGTAGTGTTTTGGATAGAGACAAATTTTATTGTAAATGTCATATAAGTCACTTTTATGTTTGGTTGTTGGGGTCAAATAGATACTTTGATATTGTTTATAAAATATGTATATATAGATTGTGTAATTGGTGCGTGTATATATAATTGTAATGATAAATTTAGGGTAGGGTATTGGGGAATATATTTTAAGGTGAATTTTCAAGGGTATTTTGGAAATTATGTGTGTTTTGGAAAGTGGGATTGAGAAATGTGATGATTTGTTTGTTTTAATTTTAAGAGTTAGAAAATATTTTGAGAATTTGTAGACAAACAAGACCTTATCCTTTCATAAATTTAAATCTAAAAACAGACCAATCACAAAATCCATACAAACTTTCACTTTGTAATAGTAAAAGTTCAAGGGGGGTCCAATAATAAGGGGATGTTATGATGGCAGTCTGTCTATAAGGTGTAAAGACAGTGAAATTCTCTCAAAAATCATCCTTGATGATCTCATGCAATAATAATATACTAAAGTAAAAGTAGATAAATCTATATTCTTTGCCACTCTCCACAAGTAAAGTCCAATAGAAAGATTCAACAACAAAAAGATGAAGCCCAAATTTGTTTTTTCTTTCTTAACATCGGTTTAGTCACATTTTCACACCAACCCCATCTCAGTTTTTCAAATATTTTTGGTGAAAAATCTTTGAATTATAAAGAATCAAACACCAAAGAAAATGTATGTATGACCTACTATTACTCAAGCTTTTGATGAAAAAGGAAATTTTGGCTTCTCTCTCCAGAGAATTTTTCGCAATGCACAAATGCTACCTGAGTATTAATCCCGTGTGAAGATAAAATTACCATAAAACAAATAGATATTCGCCAAAAAAATGCTATGAAATTGATTTTCTAGCTGTAGTTATAAATTATAGCTACAACTTTTCGTAGCTATTATATTTTTTAATAACAAATTATAAAAATTATTAGTTATTAATCTGTAGCGTTGTTTATGGAAAGTACAATAGATTAGCAATGTATTGTCCTAATATCTATATATATATATATATATGTAATAATCAACTATGGATTGACTGTAGAAAAGGGTAGGTAAGAGAGCATCCGCTTCAGATTTGGTTAGGTCAATTTCGTAATTAAAATTGTAAATTTTTTGTTTCCAACTATGCATTGATCGTAGTTGATGCCCTAATTTTTTAATGAAAGCCCACAACTCGTAAAATTCTTCTTTTAATTTTTTTTAAGAAAAACAATGAGATATTTGGAGAATAAGCATGAGCTAGTTTTGTACCCCCCCCCCCCCCTTCCTCCTGGAGAGATCTCCAAAATGAAAATGGATCAAATAATATACTGCTCCCAAATTGGGATAATTTACATGTAACTTCTACTTTCAAAGACATACATATTCATAAATTTTCTTGCATATCTCCTTCATCCATCCACATATACTTTTGAAATATGCTCATACAGACAATAAATAACCAACAAGAAAAGTATGATCTTCAAAGTTTGATATACCTTCAAGAATTGCAAAATTGATGATAATTTGATATTAAAGCCCCTGCAGCTACTCAAATTGCATAAAGTTTTGAGAAAATCCAAACCAAACCATGAAATAATTTTGCCAAAAAAATAAAAAATACGAAAAACATTTTGGATTCACCAAGAAAAACATACCTTGAACGATGGATCAAACGTTGGAGAAGTTCTCAAAAGCTGAGGGGAATGAAGCCTGGTCCGAGATCATTCGACAGAACATGTGTATGCATCAAAGAATGGTCTCGAACCAGACGGCATCCCCCTCAACATTTCATCACAAAATTCCGGGGGTATGGGGTGGGGGGTGGGGGTGGGGGTGGTTAAGGGTGTGGCAGAGAGCTATGTTTGATTTTGATATGGCCATGCATTGATTTTTCATGGGCCTTCTTATATACGTGATGGTGAGAAGGGGGGAAGCTTTCTTTTTGACAAGTAGTTCCACTTTCTACAACTGCCCACATCATGCTTTTCACACACAAGAATTTCATTAAGATAGTGTTTGGCATAGTTATCACGCATTCTTGATCCTTTTTCAAACTCGTTACCGACTTTAGAATATGTAAATATTCTATACAGGGTCGAGTGAAACTGCATAAAATCTTTCAAAAGTAAGTCGTATGAATGAGATACAAAAGGGCGATGGAAGTGGGGCCCAACTCATCCAATTGATTGCGTATATCATAGCCAGATCATAGATCTAAAAATAGTGGCTAAGTTCAAGAGCTTAGTACATTGATTCACTTTTATAAAAAGTATTCTCAAATACATTATTTAATTAAAAAATTATTCTACAATGTAAAAATAAAAGTACGAGATCAAATCAGATCGATAATTTTCAAACTTTAGTTTTTGGATTTCAAGATGAACACCTTGTAACCATTGGCTAAGATTATCACTTGGTCACATCCATTTTCACAATATGCTAGAAGAAGGGCATTCAATTTAAAGATGGGAGGAAAATGACATATGGTTAGTTTGGTGAGGGAAGTTAAAGCCACTTGCCAATAACAATAATTATAGTCTACAAGTGTTGTAATATTGAGCTCAATGAGAGCTGCTTTCGGCATCAAATGGCATATAAATACAGACAAATATAAAGAACAAATGCTTATATTTTTGGGAACAATCCCTAATGTGCCTATCATCTGTATCTTTACCCAATAACAGAAACTATATATTATTATGTATCAGAGCTTTAAATTTAATTTCTTATTGTGAAGTTGCAATAGAAATTATTGTTTGAAGGGGTGTTTCTTTCAGCTTTCTCTAACAGGAAAAAAAGCAGAATTAGAATAGAGAAATGGAGGACTTTAATCAATGGAGTCAGTGCTGCAGATAAGAGTGATTCCAAGCTTAAGAGTGAAGAAATAAGCAGAAGTGGGGAAGGGGGAAGAAAGACAATAAATGGGGAGAGGTATGAATAATACATTTTTTTTTTTTTTACACAAACGCATACGAAAGATTCATCAGGGTTCGAATACTAAATCAATTGACTACAAGACTCGAACCCGCAACTTTCGCCTTGACAAGATACTACTTTGACCAATTAAACTACAATTATGGGGAAATAAGGAATTTAGCAAAATATTTGATTCTTTTTTATTTTCGTACAGTGTATTTCTAAAAAATAAAGAGAGTTCTATCAACTTACGGGAGATCGACAAATTATTGAGTTGAGCTGAATCTAAACCAGTGTAGACATATTAAATTTACAGTCGATCCCGACTAACCGCTCGGGCATCGATCGAGGAAGAAACAATTTTAGACTTATTTACAATCCATGATGAACTCGGCTGATTTTGGTGCGAAGTTTGAAAATGACAATAGGTATTCAAAGGCCTGATGTTAATGTTTACTGATTAGCATCAAATACTTGAGTGTTTCAAGGGAACTGATCTGTGGTCCAACTGAAAGTTCATCTCCAAGAACCAAAACTGATCCATTGAATGTGAGACACAGCCATAACTGCTGTTTTTCTCTCGCTTTCTTTAACACTAATGAACCAGGTACAATCTGTCTGATGTAAGTGCAGATGTTGGTGTAATTTATTTAAAATAGGATACAAGATCCGCATAAGATGAGCTCTTGCTTGATGTACGAGATCCACAATCACAGAAACTATAAATTCTTTTTGATTCATAGGTATAGTTAAATAAGTCAAATCAAGCAAAATCCAACTTGGGCTCAAACATGTACTATTATGTTCAAGCTCAAGGCCGAGGTCGACAAACTTTATTTTTTTATTTGGAGCTCTATTCTATGAAAATTCGAGCTTATTTAGATTAAATTAGAATTTTTAAATGAGCTTTGAATTATTGAGAGCTCAAGTTCGAGGCCAAATTTGAAAATTGAAATTCAATGAAATGGTAAAAACTTCAAAAGTTAAATTTATAAATTATAACGTTCATTAATTCATAATAGATTTTATTTACTATAACAAATAAAATCTCCAAAATTACAACACGTCATAAGTTTATATATATTAATAATATTAGTAATAATGTCTATATTAATAAAATAAAATAATCAAATAATATACCAGCTCAAGAATTGGCTCGTAGGGTTCAGCTTAAGATATAGAAGGGTTGGTATTAGCTCGAAATAAAAATTAAATTTGATTAAACTCCAAAAAACTTGAGTTACCTCTACCTCAAACTCAACTTATTTACACCCTACTTTGGTCTAAAAATGATTTTAACTGTCATGACTCATGCTTCCATTTGTGTAGCAAGTACAATTTGCAAATCTTTACCAAAAGGAAAGGGTTTGGCAAAACTATGTGAGCACATAACATCAATGTTGGGCTGTTGAGGAGCCGAACTTCCAAGACTGTTAAAAAGTTTTCTCGTGTTCTCAAACATGTCACAAGTGAGTCACAACCTAGTGCAGCCTACATTGTGAACATGAAGTCTCACCCCACATGTTGTGTAAATGCATTGAACTGCTTTTCTTGATTTGCTTGTGAAAATAATTACATGCATGGTCCCACCTGGACTAAAGGAAAACAACATGTCAATGGGAAAGCCACAAGTCTCATATGTGGAAAATCAAGCAATTTGCTTAAAGGGAGCACAGGAAAAATCTTCAATGGATAGTTAAGTGGAAAAGTAAACATAATTTTCAAAAAACTAACTCCACTTCATGTACAGGACCTTAAGTTCCATATGGCAAGAAAGCATCAAAGGAGTACGACAACAAGGAACAAACTGCCAAGATTGAAGCATAAAATCGTTAAAATGCAAAGCTAAAGTCGAAGATCTTCTCAAGAACTCAATGTCTTAGAACGTACCTGCATGATACACTCCATTCAAGTTTCCAGCAAATAACAAATTCCAAAATCAAAGCTTCTTTTGGAGTAGATATATTGCTTCTAAGAACCATATAGCAGGGATTAATGTTAGAATGTCATCCTACGCAGATTTGCACAGACCCTTCAACTCGCTTTCTGTGTTATGGCATCTTTCTTTTGATTTTACAAATTTTTCATTATATCACTTACTATAATTACATAAATCAGTCTCTTACCGAATAAAACCACACTTTAAAGGGGACTCATCCCTCTAACTTTACACCCTGAACTGAATCCTGAGCACAGAAGCCACCAAACCATGCCCAACCTCGGACTGAACTCATTACAAAACTTGCTCTTGAATTTCAACTTGTTCATGGATAATGCGACTACATTAATTTAGCCCACTACCGCCAATAGAAAAATATAAGCAGAGGAGGAAGCAGCAGAAAGACGCTAAAATTCAATTTTGGTGCAGACAATCCAAGCAAAACTTTTTACCACATTAGGAAAAGGAAAAGTTTTACAGGTTTTATTTTTTTATTCTGTCCAGATGAATTTTTTCATGTGATTTAAATTATGAAATATTAACCGCAAATGCTGTACGTAAGATGAAAGCCAGTGACCTTGAGAATGAAAGGAGTATGATACACAGACACATGGAAGTTCAAACATGTTTAACTTACAGAAATTTACAACACTTCACACATTAATCCAACACAAACAACACTGTGTTAAATATGCAGCTAAACAGAGCAGCAGACCAAGAATATATTATATCTCAAAATAAATTAAGCTCTTTACACCACTAATAAGACAACTTACAAAAGCTCATCAAGAATGAACAAAAATGTTCGCATGTTTCTCTCCAATCAGCTTTGGTGTAAAAGCTTCATCCTTCTCCCCTTGTTGGGTCGCTTCTGTAGTTTTGAAGGGAGCAGAACCATTTGGTTTGCTGGTCCTAATTTCCCTGTTTGTGGAAGCCCTGGGGGGGCTGTCTCTGAAAATGGGAAAACTCTTACGAGCTTCATGAGTTCCCTGGCCTAAAGTTTTTGCATCACTGCAGCTCTTTCTTCGGCCCAACTTTGGTGATTTTGCACGAGTTGGAGGTGGCTGACATTTCAAAAGAAAATGATCTCAAGCATTAATGGCAAATAAATAAGATTATTTTGTCCCCAACCTAAATAATCTATTCCTAAGAGAACAGCATGTAAAATAACATAGCAAAATTCTTTCACATCATATAATCTTTGGAGAAGAGCTGCAGTACCTTTTTCAATTCAACCTTCGGTGGTGGTCCGTCATGGTAGAAACTTGGCATTGGACTTGCCTTAAATAACAAGCTCTTTCTTAGTTGCTTGATTGCTGCTTCAGCCTCTTCCTACAAAGATTAAGTATAAAAGTACAAGGATGCATCTTAGAGAAGGTAGAAAGGACTTTGATATACTCTTATGTTTGAATAGCTCAAGGTGTGAATGTTGAAATTTATACTTACGGGTAGTTCCAAGCATTATAGAAGAGTGTAAAATTACCTTAGTCCTAGCCTCACATTGAATTTTCTCAGCCTCCAGTGCGTGATGTTTCTCCTCTAATTTTGAGTAGAACTGAAATAAATGAGAATAGTTAAACTAACAGTGCGTAAATTTGCATCCTATTCAGCTTAATATGCCAAAGAACTGTCCCATGTAAAACAATTTTGTTGTTCCTACCTCCTTCCTTTTCTCAGCACGTTCACTGCTTTTGAAAACTGGGGCTGAGGCAACAATTGCCTTGATCCTTCTCATTGAAGGCGCAGTTCTTTGAATAGTTTAGGAAAAGTCACATTTAGCAGTCACACCTCGGATACAGAACCTTAAATAGAGAAGAAAAATAACCAAAAAGAGGCTGTCTATAGGATACGATGAGGCCACTGAACAAGTATCTTCATCAGGGTGCTTCTTGTTGTCAGGTTGCAATGGCTTTCTTGGTACAATGGGGGAGGCTCTCTACACCAAAACAAAGAACCTACACTATTACTATATTAGTAGTTCACAAGCTAATAATCCCAGATGCTAAAGAATCACTTCACAATCAGAAGTACCTCGATTAATTTTCTCTTGTTTGAATCATTTTTCTCATGTACAAAAGTGCACAAAATGTAGATTCTTTGAGATTAAGCACAAAGCAATGGCAAGTTATAAGAAATCAAGAAAGAGAATGAGAATATGTCACTCACCAAGTAAAAGAAATGGCTGATCAGTTCTAATAGAAAACTGAGTAATTTTGTTAAAGGAAAGATTTCTAGGTAAAAGAGTAAGAATATGTGAAACATTACCAACATTAAGCCCATTTGATAACCTTTAGCGTACTGGGAATAGAAGAACATTGAAATCTTAATTGTCGAAAAAAGGCCTTCCCCAGTAAAAGAAACTGTCTAATAGAGTGAATAGATAAAAATTTGCAAGCAGTCAAGCACCAAAGTATATTCCCATGAAAAGACATTTAGGATGAAGCTTAAAAATCTACAGATTGGAGTGAGAAATTTACTGGATTCTGTTTTGCAGAAGTTTGATGCTGCAAAATGTGAACATTAGATGGTTCATCTCCAGCAGTTGTGTTGTCAAACTCAGCCCCATAAGGACGGGTTCCATATAAAGCTCGTTTTTCAGTTGCCAGAGCAAATGGTTGCGGAACTGTGCATTTTGTTTTACAGTTTCCAACAGCAGATTTGGTAGTCTTTTTTTCACAAGCTCTTGTCTTCTTATCATCATTTGCTAATTTTCGACCTTCACATGTCACATCTTCCTTAGGCAAATTAATTTTACTATTGAAGCTTGTCAAATTCTGCTCATATGTCTCAACTTGACACAGTTTTGTAACCTCAACTGACTTTTCGCTGTTACATTCCTTTATGTCATAATGTTTCACTACATCATTCTCATCCAATGTATCATCAGGCTGTGGATGCATATTGATACACTCACATGGCTGCCCCAGTTCCTGCTGAACAGAATTCACATAACTTGAATCATGCTCGGCATCATTTGAGTAAATTATGACACCATCTGGCTCCTTGTCAATATGAATGTCACTGCCTTCCAGTTCCATATTCCTGAGTTAAGCAAAAACATTATATAAACAGGTTGTCATATCAGAAAATATCTATCATCATCCAAATTACACTGTAATTCAATTAATAAATGCTATGACAAAAAAAAATCACTCGTATTTTGTTGAGGCGGATATAAATGAAAATGAAACCTCTGATGCCTATTATACCTTGACATAGTGCATCAAAACATAGCATCATACATTTAGCAATAGATTACGCATCATCAGTAACTTAAATGGTTGAGGTAACAACCAAAAATAAGAAAGAGCTTTACCCAACAAGAAGAATGATTCTAAGTTGTTATGGTTCAGAAACCCATCATTTGGATATTCCAAGTTGTGTACAGTCACATTCACAATCAGTCAAAAGGTGTCAGCATCTATCTGGAAACTTCTTGTTTGTTTTTTTGATTATGATTATGGTGACCACATTTATGTCAATCCAAAGCCAACTTTTCCCAGACATGAGACTGAGTTTGAAAATGTTTTAACACAAAAGTACATCAAAAAAGGCGAAATCATTATTATTAGAGGCACCGATGATGGTGGATACCTCAAAAAGATTCTAAGAAATACATTATTTAAGGTGAAATCATTCTGCTTTCCAACAACTAAAAAGATAATAGGAACTTGAGGACAATGACAATCATATGATAAAATTTACCTAGCCCAGCATAAGTTTCCCCTAGATGTAAAAGCATCATCATATGACATGGCACACCTCAAATAAGTTCATTTGAGAAGGTTTAGACTATTTATCAATAAGAAACCCATAAAAAGATTCAAAAAGTGCAAATTTTTTATGATTTTCAACGTAACTGGAAAATAATATTTTCGTGCAAGCAAAATCCAAATTTTAACAATCCAACCAACTAAACATTTTATGACAATCTGAAAGCCTATAAGCCGCGTAAAACTTCTTCCTTTTCATCCACATTACGAAGTGATCATATAAAGCGGTATAAAATCTGACAAAACATCCTTGGGTACAACTTTTGGTGCACAAAGTACCAGACGATAACATGACAAATACATTTTATGCATCAGAGTTTCTTTGTTGCAAAAAATGAATTACTGTAAGATAACAGATAATGCCATTTATCAGCCCAACAAATACTATTCCACAATTTAACCGACTCAAAAATGCACAAAATTTAATGAAAATACAAAAGAAAGCAAAATGCTAATGCAGATAAAAATCCAAAGAAACCTTAATCAGATCTGCCCGCATTAAAAAATCTTAATTCAGAAACCCACAGAAACTAGATCGAATTACATCTATGTTCACACACATACATATATACACGTATTTATCCACACGAATTCACAGAATGAGAATTAAATATTGAGAATGTGGCAAATTTTCTTACAAATAATTCAAAATTCTGATGTATTGGGTCTAATCTTCTTCAGGGTTTTCCTTGTCGAGAGGTTTCTTGAAGTCCCAGCGTGTTTGTGCTCTGTGTCCGTGCCTCCGTGGGTGACAGTGGGCTTTCCTTGTCTTCTGTTGCAGATAGTTATAGATGAGATGGAATAAAATAACGGCGTTAGTTGACGGCAGTTGAGAAATTTGAAAATTGAAAGGGTGTGGAAAAGAACTTGGAAGTAAAATATTGGGGTTCAATGATGTTATAAAGTATTGGGTTAAAATGACTTCTTTGCCCTTTGAGTTGGAGGTAAAAGTTTTTGAATATTTTTGTATTTGGATTTAAGATTTTGACGTAAATGATCCAAATTTTACAGGCTTGGACTTTCCATTACGTTTCTATTTAAGAATAACCTTTTTTTTTTTTTAAATTACCTTTTAATTTTTTGAGAAATAATTTTATCTATATACACGATCAATAATTCGTTAAATTCAAATCTCCGACTTTATGTTTTATATATTCGACTTATGCTATTGAGGCAAGTGACCACTGAACAACTTTTTGAAAAATGATGACATAAAAATATAAAGAATTTACTAAAGATCAAATAAAAATTAATAAAATATGAGAAAATAAATAAATACTATATAGTCTCTTATTTGCATAGAAGTATAAATAAAAAGATCTTTAATACTTTATTGACGTGCTGCTTTCTATGAGTTTTATTCACTAAAAACAAGTTTCGAATATTGAAATATTTTTGCAAACTCTTAACACCTATATTATTAGTCCGGCATATACTTACTTTCTTCTTATCTTATTATTAAATAGTCAATTGCCTTCAAAGACCATTTTATATCTATTAAAATGAGGTTAATTTGCAACTTATTGAAAAACATACCAAATTAGTTATTGAGTGTCTCGTGAGTTTTCAAATAGTATTTGAGCTACCATCTTCTTGTTTGTTCTCCTAAAACTGACCAATATTAAATACGTATTTATTTTTTATTTATTTAAATCGAAAATTTAGGATCATAAGTGCGTACCATGTAAATTTTGTTGTAGCTCTTATAAGTTATAAATAAATATTATTTATCATAATTATAATCAATTAGTTGCTGATGATCGATTGACATTAATGTTTTGGTTCTAACTCTAACCAAATAAAATTTTCTAACATAGATTTAATGACTAATGTGGGCAGATACAAACTAAATATGCCTCGTAATTTACAGCTAATGATAATTTAGACATTCTAACAGTAAAGTGTTAGTTGGTCAAAAACGACGTTTATGCCTCAACTCCTTCCGCTAATCATGATTAGAGATCGCAAGCTGTGATCCAATAATTCCTCTGGACCCAACTTTGATTACTATTGCTAACCCCTTTTGATAAAGCCCTCATACCACCTAATTTAATTCTTAATTTGACTTCAATTAATTATTTATTTTGCTCCTCATTAATGTCCAATCCACCCATGCGGTAAAAAATATATATATATATATATATATGTGTATATATAATCAATTTCACTACTTTTAGGTATTGAATTCTCCATGTTTGATTGATTGGGAGGAAAAATGAAAATTGTGCTAAGTTACAAGTTGTTTGAGTTTTTATTTTTTACTTCTTATTTATTTTGCACATCCATGTTCACTTAAAACTTGTTAGGATTCGAATTTGAAGCTCACACTTATATGTGTAGGGAGAATGTTTTTGAACTTTGGAGTTTTGTGGACTTGTTTAATATGAATAATCAAATACTTGCTCAAAGTCGATTTTTCTTTTTTATGATATTTCAATTGATTTATAGTCATACTCAAGATCTATTTAGTAAATTTACTGATGATATACATTTTATTCTATGAATCTATATCAAGGAAAGTTGAGAACTTTGAGATAATTTATGAATTGTCCCCCTGTTTTACATATTGAAATGTCTTTTTATAAGGATAAAATTCCTTATCATGCATATTGGTGGAATAATTCCTAGCGCAACCGAGCCTTTCATATTTAAAGATCATCATGTTTGGTACATAATTAGACTTGTATTTGCAACTAATATATTCACAAATAATTAGTGTTGGTTTCTTTTATTTCTAGGGATGGTGTAATAATCCCCAACTTCTGGATCTCCATGGAGTTTTCCAAATTTGAGTCCCTAATTTTGTAAAAATTTTCCCCATGGGACGGGGATGGCAATGAAAACACTCCCAAAGCTAATTTACGAATGGAGTGGGGATCATATTCTCCACCTCATGGGATCTCCGTCTCTATTAAATAATTAAAGTGTCTTTAATCGTATATATATTATATTATATTTTCTGACTGTTTTAGTAATTTTATCTAAATTATAAAAGACAATAAATGATAAAATATAAATAACAAAAAGATATATAATTTAAACCTTTTTTTTTTCCTAAATCATAATTTCTATTTCTAAACTCTAAATTTGGGGTGAACATGTGATTGTATGTCATTTTGGGGATCTCCATGGGGAACAAGAACAGGGGACCAAAATTCCCCATGGTGAGGGCCGGGGATATGGAAATGGATAGGGTTCGAGGACAGGAACGCAGGAGTAACTCTTCTGCCCCTGCCCCACGTGGGTGCCTCCCTACCTATTTAATACAAGACTTAAATTCACAATTAATTATTTACTGATGTGAGAATTTATTATCGAATTATCCATTTATTTCTTATAAGTACACACAAACACACACATATATAAATATGTATACACACATATCATGAACGGCTTTATAAGCCCTATAAGTACTAAAAAATCGTCAAGTATTTATTGCTATTTGAATCATTTGTATCTCTAATTTAAAATTCATATCGATTCCAAGAAAAAAATAATTATCTACTCATAATTAATTGGCTTGCATATCTCGAGCTCAAACTATCACTTTCTCATGCATCTATTTAGTTGACTAAGCCTTAATTTGGCAGCAATTTTATTACATTGAAAGGGAAAGAAGAGCTAAAAATTGAATCATTAGGACACAAGTATGCCCAAATTAAGTTTGCTATTAATCAAATTATTACATGTCTCATATGCTACCTTTCAGCCTAAGGCCTCAAATATTGTAGACCAAACAATGGGAAACCCATGTTTTATTAGGTTTATCCGAACCTCAAACCTGGTACCAACTCATATCTAAAACAGCATATAGTTGACATTACTGTGATTTTTGACTCTCGGAAATATATAACGGTTAATTAGAAAAAAATCCCTAAACCTACTTTCACTTTAGTGTTCAGTCCCCATTTGAATTTTTACACACTAAACTCCCTACTTTTTTACAAAACTTAGAAATCACTCCCCATATCTTTTAGAAAGACACATATATCCTTGTAACTAGAGAAAACAACAAAAATACCTGAGAAATACGTTTTTCTCTTCAAGAAGAATGCTTTCATATTTTTTTTCCTGAAATCGACGACTTCCCCAAGCAGCCAAACAAAAGGGCACGAAATCGTTCCTCTGCCATTGACGCGAGAAGAAGAAGAGAAAAAAAAAAAAAAGGAAAAAAAAAACACCAAAAATTCTGCCATTTTTTCTGTGACCATGGAAGGAGAAACAGCGGCAACAAGAAGCGAAATATAAAAAGAAGTGATCGAAAGAAACAAATATATGTTTTCTGCATTTACAGTTTTAAATGTCTGTGATTTTTCAGTGTTGTACTTATTTCTTGTCTATTTTCTCATGTTTAGGGTTTTGATTCCCTTTTTAGTTGTTAAACACTTGAACCCAATTGATATATATGATTTTTATTGTGAGATGGGAAGTTTTTTATTTGTACTTGAAAGGTATGAAAGTTGTACTTCACTTTTTTGAGGTTTATACTTCTTTTTACCTGAAATTATATGATAAAATTATCTGAAAGTGGTAGTATATTATTTGTGGTACAAAACATCCAAGCTTGCAGTACATATTAAGCAAAAGTGTAGTATATAATCTGTGTAATTGCAGTATATTTTAGAAGCAAATGTAGTATAAACATTCAAGCTTGCAGTACACATTAAGCAAAAATGTAGTATATAATATGTGTAACTGCAGTACATTTTAAAAGCATTTGTAGTACAAAATATTCAAAGCTGCAGATTAAATGAAATTATAATATATAATTTGTGTGCATGCAGTATATTTTAGAAGCATCTATAGTACAAAAGCATTAAAGCGTGCAATATACATTAACTGAAAATATAGTATATAATTTGTGTATTTGTAGTACAAAATATTTAAGTCTGTAGTATACATTAAATGAAAGTGTAGTATATAATCTGTGTAAAGAGGAGCAAAACTCATCCGGTGCAAAAAAGAGATCAGAGTTGAGTTGGGGCACCGCATACACTTCGGGTCCTTGTGTATGTGTTGACGAGGATGTCAACGGATCGAGTGGGGGAGAATGTCAAGGGTCGCTCATTGGAGAAGAATTGCGACCGTGACTTGAAGGAGCATTATGAGCGGCAGGGCATTGTCGGCTCACCCGATAAGGCGAAAAAGGCCCATGAGCAGAGACTCTTACGAGGTGCGGTTTGAAAAACTGTTTCAATGGCATATTTCTTGAGTTATGAGGATGCTTCCCACCAAGTTTGAAGTCATTCCGTGATCGTTTGGGCACCGAACATTGAGGGCGACCTAGAGCGGTCTTATTGCACGTAGGTAGTGCAAAGATGCATTGAGCAGAGTGTCTTGGAAAAGGAATTTTGTGAAACTGTTTCAGTGGGGTGTTCCTTGAGGTGTTGGCAACGTTCCCACCAAGTTTCACCAGTAGACGGTTCCGTTTGGATAGGAAATGACGAAGATCTTTAGAATGCGGCAGTGCAGTGGCAATGCTGTAATTCCAGCTTATTGCGAGGGAAATTACTGTTCCATGGAGAATTGGACGGGGCTGGAATTTTGTGGAGTTAATGTATAAGCCGAGAGCTATCCAACGGTTCAAGCGGCAAGTGATTTGGACACCGGGAGAGGAAGTTGCGAAAATGTAGTACAAAACATTCAAGCCTATAGATTTAAATGAAATTATAGTATATAATCTGTGTACATGCAGTACATTTTAGAAGCAACTGTAGTACAAAATATAGCCTGCAGTATACATTAAATGAAAGTGTAGTATATAATCTCTGTAATTGCAGTATATTTTATAAACAAATGTAGTATAAACATTTATGCTCGTAGTTCACATCAGGCAAAAGTGTAGCATATAATCTATGTAACTGCAGTACATTTTAGAAGCATCTGTAGTACAAAACATTCAAGCATGTAGATTAAATTAAATTATAATTTAATATTTGTATATATGGAGTACATTTTAGAAGCATTTGTAGTACAAAAATATTCAGGCATGTAGTATATATTAACTGAAAATGTAGTATATAACATGTGTATCTATAGTACATTTTAGAAGCAACTGTAATACAAAACATTTAAGCCTATAGGGTTTGAATCATACTTTGTATGTACATACATATGTAAATTGAAGCATACTTTGTTTATAATATTATTTTGTATGTAAGTATAATTTTCCATCAAGTATTTATAATATTTTTATTTCAGTACAATATGAGGGAAATGAATTACAAATGTAGAACAAACAAAGTATAAATGGTGTTATGTTGAAGTACACTTCAATTCAATTGAAATCAAGCAGTGAATTTGAGTACAATATGATGGAAATGAAGTACAAATATAGAACAAACAAAGTATAAATGGTGTTATGTTGAAGTACAATTCAATTAAATTAAAATCGAGCAGTGAATTTAAGTACAATATGATGGAAATGAAGTACAAGCGTAGAACAAACAAAGTATAAATAGTGTTATGTTGAAGTACAATTCAATTAAATTGAAACCGGACAGTGAATTTGAGTACAATATGATGGAAATGAAGTACAAACGTAGAACAAATAAAGTATAAATGATGTTATGTTGAAGTACACTTCAATTAAATTGAAGTTGGACAGTGAATTTGAGTACAATATGATGTAAATGAAGTACAAACTTAGAATAAACAAAATATAAATGGTGTTATGTTGAAGTACACTTCAACTAAATTGAAATCGAACAGTGAATTTGAGTACAATATCATAGAAATGAAGTACAAACATAAAACAAACAAAGTATAAATGGTGTTATGTTGAAGTACACTTCAATTAAATTGAAATCAGGAAGTGAATTGAGTACAATATGATGAAAATAAAGTACAAATATAGAACAAACAAAGTATAAATAGTGTTGTGTTAAAGTACACTTCAATTCAATTGAAACCGGACAATGAATTTGAGTAAAATATGATGAAAATATAGTACAAATGTAGAACAAACAAAGTATAAATGGTGTTATGTTGAAGTACACTTGTTGCAATTAAATAATTAGTCTCCAATAATTGTAGTGATGGTCAAATACAATATTTTGAGATTATCGAATAAGGTGAAGTACGTATTTGTATGGGTTATAGGGTGGATATTATTGTCAAATGCTCATTTATTTACATCTTTGAAAACATAAGTATTCTTTACATTACTGCGATTGATAACATTCATTCGTTCAACATTAGTGGTTAACACTTTAAAACTTAAATATTATTTTATTCATATAATAAATATTACACACATTTTTAGAGTTTGGTTATTAATTACTGAGACTTAAAAATCAAATCATTGAACAAATTTCAATTCAACAATATTAGTAAAAATATTAAGAAATGGAGTACATAATGGCCGAAATGAAATATGTAATTAATAACCAAACTCTAAAAATGTGTGTAATATTTATTATATGAATAAAATAATATTAAAGTTTTAAAGTGTTAACCACTAATGTTGAACGAATGAATGTTATCAATTGCAGTAATGTAAAGAATACTTATACTTTCAAAGATGTAAATAAATGAGCATTTGACAATAATATCCACCATATAACCCATACAAATACGTACTTCACCTTATTTGATAATCTCAAAATATTGTATTTGACCATCACTACAATTATTGGAGATTAATTATTCAATTGCAATAAGTGTACTTCAACATAACACCATTTATACTTTGTTTGTTCTACATTTGTACTACATTTTCATCATATTTTACTCAAATTCATTATCCGATTTCAATTGAATTGAGGTATACTTTAACATAACACCATTTATACTTTGTTTGTTCTATATTTGTACTTTGTTTTCATCATATTGTACTCAATTCACTTCGTGATTTCAATTTAGTTGAAGTGTACTTCAACATAACACCATTTATACTTTGTTTGTTTTATGTTTGTACTTCATTTCTATGATATTGTACTCAAATTCACTGTTCGATTTCAATTTAGTTGAAGTGTACTTCAACATAACACCATTTATATTTTGTTTGTTCTAAGTTTGTACTTCATTTACATCATATTGTACTCAAATTCACTGTCCAACTTCAATTTAATTGAAGTGTACTTCAACATAACATCATTTATACTTTATTTGTTCTACGTTTGTACTTCATTTCCATCATATTGTACTCAAATTCACTGTCCAGTTTCAATTTAATTGAACTGTACTTCAACATAACACTATTTATACTTTGTTTGTTCTACGCTTGTACTTCATTTCTATCATATTGTACTTAAATTCACTGCTCGATTTCAATTTAATTGAATTATACTTCAACATAACACCATTTATACTTTGTTTGTTCTATATTTGTACTTTATTTCCATCATATTGTACTCAAATTCACTGCTCGATTTCAATTGAATTGAAGTGTACTTCAACATAACACCATTTATACTTTGTTCGTTCTACATTTATAATTCATTTCCCTCATATTGTACTGAAATAAAAATATTATAAATACTTGATGGAAAATTATACTTACATACAAAATAATATTATAAACAAAGTATGCTTCAATTTACATATGTATGTACATACAAAGTATGATTCAAACCCTATAAGCTTAAATGTTTTGTATTACAGTTGCTTCTAAAATGTACTATAGATACACATGTTATAAACTACATTTTCAGTTAATATATACTACATGCCTAAATATTTTTGTACTACAGATGCTTCTAAAATGTACTTCATATATATAAATATTAAATTATAATTTAATTTAATCTACATGCTTGAATGTTTTGTACTACAGATGCTTCTAAAATGTACTGCAGTTACATAGATTATATGCTACACTTTTGCCTAATGTGAACTGTAAGCATAAATGTTTATACTACATTTGTTTATAAAATGTACTGCAGTTACAGAGATTATATACTACACTTTCATTTAATGTATATTGCAGGCTTAAATATTTTGTACTACAGTTGCTTCTAAAATGTACTGCAGATACACAGATTATATACTATATTTTCAGTTAATGTATACTGCACACTTGAATATTTTTGTACTACAGATGCTTCTAAAATATATTGCATGTACACAGATTATATACTATAATTTCATTTAAATCTATAGGCTTGAATGTTTTGTACTACATTTTCGCAACTTCCTCTCCCGGTGTCCAAATCACTTGCCGCTTGAACCGTTGGATAGCTCTCGGCTTATACATTAACTCCACAAAGTTCCAGCCCTGTCCGATTCTCCATGGAACAGTAATTTCCCTCGCAATAAGCTAGAATTACAGCAATGCCACTGCACTGTTGCATTCTAAAGATCTTCGCCGTTTCCTATCCAAACGGAACCATCTACTGGTGAAACTTGGTGGGAACGTTGCCAACACCTCAAGGAATACCCCACTGAAACAGTTTCACAAAATTCCTTTTCCAAGACACTCTGCTCGATGCATCTTTGCACTATCTGCGTACAGTAAGACTGCTCCAGGTCGCCCTCAATGTTCGGTGCCCAAACGGACACGAAATGACTTCAAACTTGGTGGGAAGCATCCTCATAACTCAAGGAATATGCCATTGAAACAGTTTTTCAAACCGCACCTCGTAAGAGTCTCTGCTCATGGGCCTTTTTCGCCTTATCGGGTGAGCCGACAATGCATTGTCGCTCCTAATGCCCCTTCAAGTCACGGTCGCAATTCTTCTCCAATGAGCGACCCATGACATTCTCCCCCACTCGATCCGTTGACGTCCTCATCAACACATACACAAGGACTCGAAGTGTATGCGGTGCCCCAACTCAACTCTGATCTCTTTTTTGCACCGGATGAGTTTAGCTCCTCTTTACACAAATTATATACTACACTTTCATTTAATGTATACTACAGGCTTAAATATTTTGTACTACAAATACACAAATTATATACTACATTTTCAGTTAATGTATACTATATGCTTTAATGCTTTTGTACTATAGATGCTTCTAAAATATACTGCATGCACACATATTATATACTATAATTTCATTTAATCTGCAACTTTGAATATTTTGTACTACAAATGCTTTTAAAATGTACTGCAGTTACACATATTATATACTACACTTTTGCTTAATGTGTACTGCAAGCTTGAATGTTTATATTACATTTGCTTCTAAAATATACTGCAGTTACACATATTATATACTACACTTTTGCTTAATGTGTACTGCAGGCTTGGATATTTTGTACCACAAATAATATACTACCACTTTCAGATAATTTTACTGTATAATTTCAAGTAAAAAGAAGTATAAACCTCAAAAAAGTGAAGTACAACTTTCATGCCTTTTAAGTACAAATAAAAAACTTCTCATCTCACAACAAAAATCATATATATCAATTGGGTTCAAGTGTTTAACAACTAAAAAGGGAATAAAAACCCTAAACATGAGAAAATAGACAAGAAATAAGTACAACACTGAAAAATCACAGACATTTAAAATTGTAAATGCAGAAAACATATATTTGTTTCTTTCGATGAAGTACAAAAGAAAGTATAATTTCAGAAAATAAAAGTACAATTTTAGATAAAGTGAAGTACAATTTCAGAATGCTTGAAGTATAAAGTCCTAGCAACTGCAGTATATTTTGGTTAATCGATAAAAATAACACTTAAAGTATATAACTTCAATAAATCGAGTACAATCTTTGATAAAATGAAGTATAATTTCAGAAAATCAAAAGTATAATTTTATATAGAAGACGTATAGTTTAGGAACACTTCAAGTATAAACTGCTATAAGTTGCAGTACAATTTTGGATAATCAATTAGTAGAACACTTGAAGTATAAAACTTACATAACAGAGTACAATTTCAGAACACTTCAAGTACAAAACTTTACAAACTGCAGTCCAACTTAGATTTTGTAGAAGTATTACCTTAAACCATCACTGCTATTCTTTGCACTGCTGCTTAATTCATCATTTCGGTTTATCAGGATGTCAACAATGTTCATATTCAATGTCAAATGCAGTAAGACCATATTCATGACACTGTTATCATCAGTCAAACTCACATACAATCTTTGATGTGGAGCTATGTATTGCAAACTGAAGTGTTCGGCGTTGATTTCACTCCATTCTCTTGAGAGATTAATGTACATGTCCATTAACTTGATTGAACAATCCTACTTCACTACTTGTTGACATTGTCGGAAAAATATAAGAAACCCAGAAGCAACTGAGAAGAAGAAGAAGAAGAAGAAGAAGAAGAAGAAGAAGAAGAAGAAGAAGAAACTCGAAAATGATGAAAATAAAAAGAGAAGAAGACAATGCAGATGTCGAGTTGGTGGTTGTTGGCTCTGACGTTATTCTCGTTCCTGCCGTGGAGCTTGTTGTGTTTTTTCTGTTCTTTCTGTTTCTGGTAATGAGCGTATGATATGATTTACTGTTTGCTTATCGGATGGAGAAGAAGTGAGAAAAAATGAATGAAAAATATGATACTTATGGGCATTTTTGTCAAATCAAATGAGTAGGGAGTAATCTCTAAAAATTTAACAAAACTAGGGAGTTTGTTCTAACAAAAAACAAGTGGGGACTGATCACCAAATTGGAAAGTGCATTTGGTACTTTTCAATAAGTGTCCCAATATATAAAGTGGTTCTCAAAAGGCTAACAGCCGGATTGGTTGTGTTTTCATTCTCATTTTTTGTTTTTATTGTTCTAAAATGTATTTTTATTTTATTATTGTTTTGCGTGTGAAAATAAAAATATAATTGGATAAGAATTGTGAAATTTTTGAAAAAGAAAAAATTAAAAATAACATTTTAATGTAATAGTATTAAATATTTTAATATAATAGTATTAATTATTATTGTTTTATTAAATGTGGACCCCATTATCTTGAAAAGATAGAAGAAAATAATTATTTAATAAGTTAGTGGATGATGATGTGATAAAAAATTAATTTTAAATTAGGAAGTATTATAGGTTTTTTATAGGTATCAAAATGAAAATTGAAAATGCATGATGTTTTCATTGAAAATAATACAAACAATCGCATTTTCTATTTTCGAAATAGTGTAAAATGAATAAAAAAAATGTGTTCTAAAACACAAACAATCCAGCCCTAAAGCTTCACTTCCTACCCATGTTTTGAAAACCAGACCGGACCGGCCGATCCGACAAGTGACCAGTGGCCAGTCTGGTCTGATTGAGGCATGAAAACCGATGACGGTTAAAACCGGTTGAACCGGGTACCCATTTTTTACCCATTCACTCTTCTTTTTCTTTTTTGAAAATTTAAAAATTATTTTTAAAAAAAAAAGAAAACATTAAAAAAAAAAAAGAGAAATTATAAATTGAAGATGATGATTAAAGATTTTGAAGTCAAACTACTAAATTCACATTTAAGCTTTTCAAATGCATGTGGTAATTATGAATATGAAAAATAAAATGCATCTAAAGTAAAATTAAGGTGGATTCCCCTTTCTCTTTACATCTATCCACCAATGCAATCTTCAGCGCTAAGGGAAGCATCCTATGCCCCATCACATCTTATAATGCACTCCAAACACAAACACACACACACACACACACACACACACACACACACACACACACACACACACACACATACATACATACATACATACATATATATGTAAGAGAAGCATGAACATTGAGGCCATCATCTTCTTCCTCATGTTTTCAAATACCCTTCTCTCTTTATGTGTTCTCTTTTGGTAAATATTTTCATGAAAAATTAAAAAAGATCAGCGCAAGTTATATATCTCATCACCACTTTATAAAAGACCAACTTTATAAAAACCAACAGATATGTTGATGTATCACAACATCATGTGTAGTGCTACATCGTTTTGCTTCATAATGAGTTTGAGTTTAGCTTATTCCCTGTCCAAGTCCACCACATCCATCCAAAATATTGAAGTTTTTCTTCAAAAATGTTACTAAAATATCAAGAGGTCGATCTTGCAGATAGATTTGACAGTAAACAAGAACTAGAATACGAGATTAGCACTACTCATCTTCTTCTTATGTTTCTCAGATACTCAGGCACGAGTTAACATATGTAAGAAAATGCATAAAGAAGTTTAAATTTACATACTCGGCTTTCAGAACTCTGCTGAACGCATCAGGAAAGAGACATTTTGGCAAGTGTTAGCGCCAATACTTTAACCCCATTTGCAACATCATGAGAGGCAGCAAATTCTTCAGGTTTATGGCTATATCCTGTCCAAAGAAATAAAAAAATGCATTAGTACATATCCTAATTATTTTTCAAATTTAAACCTATCCAGGCTGCATGGATGCAGTTGTCGTTTTGAACTATGTTTGGTTGATCATCTTAGCAGAAATCTATGTGCATCTGTAGTTGTCATGGAATATTCAAAATTGAAGTTCTCGATATTCAAGTTCCTGTCCTCACGTGTAATCTAGAAGGCTCATGATTCCTGTGTGCTAGTAAGGAAGCCATTTCTGTAATAGGAATGCTAAATTTCAAGGTTGAACAAAGTAACGATCTATCTGTTCAGGGACAAAGGAATTTTAATTTTGGAGGGTGAGACTGATTTTTATAAAGCATGAAGAGTACCTTCATTATTTCTAGATGTGCAAAATTTTGAACTTTAACAAAAAGAAATATATGGTACAGCCTTATATAAGCTTAAGGGGGAGGGTGTGGCAATTCCAGTGATGTAGCACGTTGAACAATATAAAATGGAAAGACTCGTAATACTTCAAGAAAGAGACTGATAAAGTACCTTTATAGCATGGAATGAATATCATGCCCATTGGAGATATTCTGAAAAGATTTACGATAAATGTCAGCAAATATTAGTACGCATGAAATAACAATTTCGTATATTTTTCCAATCTGATGCGAAGATTTTATCAAAGAATCTCTCATTGTCAATTACCTTGCCATAAACAGCGAATCGTGATAGGCTCTGCTGATCATCTTCTTGTAGGACAGGTTTAGTTCTTGACAAGCTGATTCTGCTGCCTTTATGATGGAGTCCTCAGAGAGTGCAGGTGGATCTTGATTCACAATTTTAAAATCTGATAGCTTCACACCGCGGTTCTTAGATATGCTAAGTGCAGAGTTATGGATTTTCTCTATTACAACGTTTCTTCTCGCCTCATTTATGTCACGAGTGTCTGCAATACAAAGACCAAAAACATAATGGGATTTCTTAAGTTCTCTCTGACGGGATTATCTATTGGTTGGCAAACATCAATCCAGGCCATGCAGGACAATGATGTAATATATTCCATGATAGAAAGCCGGATCTTTGGTCACTGCCAGGACTAATAAAAAATAGGGTCAATCTTAAGGATTCGTCAAGAATGATCGGATCTCGTTCATGATCAAGTTATATTGCTTCTTCGGCTTGAACCGAGGAATCCCTTAAATATAATGCAAAAGGATTTTGTTATATCTTTGACCATAGATTTCTCGGATAAAAATACAAACTGAAGTTTGAAGAAGGGGAAGGGAAAAAGCCCTTGACCGGCAACACATAGAGGAGGATTTATTTAATCACAAAGTTTGAGCTCCTAGCAATGCCTTTTAACTATACAGGATATACTGATCAACCAAAATAAAAGCTAAATGGCACAAGTAAAACATCTTCAGAACATAAGGTAGAAGCGTACCAATCTCAAGATGTGATTTGCTTGGGATGCTGTTTATTGCGCCGGGATGCAGCTCCAGAATACCTTTAAGTTACAGCATTTTCAGGAACCCTTGAGATCAAAAATAGAAAGCAAACGCAGAAGAAGGTTTTTGTTTTGGATAGGCAATGAGCATGCTACATTTCACTAAGAGTAAAATCTCCCTCTATCATATGAAAAATAAACTTGCGAGTGGTACAAAAATATGAAATATTATTCCCATTGACAGATAATGGCAACTTACCAACTGTTCCAACAGTGTCGATAGATCCAGATTCTAATACATGTTTCTCCACAGCAAGTGCAAGCTCTGCAGCAGCCAGTCCGGCATCATTTCTGCCATCAGACGATTTGTGCAAGAGATAATGATCATACTATAATCCATTTCACGTAATCCAGATAGAAAAACAAAGTAAAATTAGATGATCATGTCAATATAAAAAATAAGAGTAAGACTAAGAATAAAGGTTATTTCTTCGACTCCCAGCATATAAAAGAATAATATGAATCTAATTGATTAACTGAGCGAAGTTTTATGATTTATTTTCACTTCTATGTAAGAATTTCAGTTACTTCAAAATTTCCTTCTCCATGCGTTATTTCAGGTTTACTAATTTTTCGCATTATCCATAGTCGGCAAGATCTACCACTAAGCCCTCGTCATTGGAAAAATATTACCTCATTGGCATCAGAACAGCTCCAGCATGGCCCCCATTGCCTTCAAAATCCACTTTAATGCTTGCTGGAGCAGCAATGGCCGTCACAACTCCAATTGAAATAGCTATACAAAAGAAGAACCGGATTAAGTATTACATATAGTAGGAAAAGAATGCAGTCTTTGAACAAATGGAGGTCGTAATGATCGATACTTGAATGTTCGAAAAGGGCAACCAACCTTCCTCTTCTAGAATGGGGCCTTGCTCTATGTGTAATTCAATGAAAGCAGAATAGCTTCCTTTGCGTAGAAAAACACTGGACAAGTCCTCAGCATTCTCATACCCAGCGAATCTTGCAGCATCAGAAAAGGACATATTCTGACCATCCACTGTCCTCTTAAGAAGTTCTGCCAGTTCTTCACTTCCAGCTAACAAGCGGCTGAAATTTTGAATGAACTTGTGAAACTTCAAACCAGTTTTTCAGAGCAGGGGAAAAAATGAAAAATAGAAGAAAAATATGAGAAACTGGAAGCTTAAGAGCTGTCTATACAATAGAAATGGACATCATAAGATTGTGAATAAGAGAGTCATATAACATATTCAGGTGTCATGGTGACGATGATAACCTTCCCAGACAGCTAATTCCAAACCGCGTAGGCTCTTCTGACGTGAACATGATCACCTCCAGAGATCTCCTGGGCTTAAAGCCTGACCTGTTAATGTTCAATTTGCATTATGTAGAAAGAAATTTAGTATTGAAATAAAAAGAAGTCCCTGAAGATTCCATCAGAGAATGGAAACAAAAGTGGAGATGATCTTAAAGGATATATCTCATTAACAGATTGACTCAGGTTATATATGTTCTAATGTTACTCTAAATGAGAACTCATTTGGTCATTTGAATGGTTAACCATGTGGCAGCCTCTAAGATCAAATTAACTTGTGATTCTACGAGCTTTATACTCGTGTTTGCTGATGCAATCCTACTTCCATCTAAAAATAAATTTCCTATGGGTTGATAAGTTGCTGCACAAAACCTTCAAGAACAACGATAAGGTTCTAATAGTAATACTTCGCGTGAGATCTATTTCCACTTATTAATCCAAGCAAGAATCTCGTGTGTACTCATCGACTCCATGAATCATTTTATTTGATGCAAAAGGGCCATTTGACATGGCTGAACAACATTTAGAATAACTCATTGAGTGGAAGAAATCTCTATGCAAATTCTAGTTTCGATGGTTTAACATTGAGAATGTTTACATAATTCTGCCCAAGTATGATTTGACTAAAGGGAATCAAAACGATTTTCTGGTGTTACCCGACATTCACAACTTATGCACACCATTTGAAGTGCAAAAGAAGCAAAACGGATAATAATTCTGTCCCCTTATTAGGTATTTGACAACCTGCTTACCTCTTTAGTACATTGATGGCTTCAATGGCACCCAAGACACCAACTACTCCATCATATTTCCCAGAGTATGGTATAGCATCTATGTGTGAACCAGTAGAAACAGGAGCCAACTCAGGTTCATAGCCCTCCCTGCATAAAGGTAAATCAGAGTCGGGATCAAGGAGCTATGTTATAATGTGGAGTTTCATATGGAGAGGCGAGAATTAAGATCCATTAATTTCCAATATGAATAAAGCAAAACCACAAGCCTGCAACTAACACATGTCTGAAACATAGTACAGTAAGATCCACTGAAACAGAACGCACAATAAATCATGGTAAACAAAAATCAATAAAATTGAATAGTAAAGTACGCCAATGGCCAAAAGTGTTCCCAATGACAAACAGGAAATGTATATGCACTATAAATGGTCTCACAATTACATTGGATCAAAATGAACACGTTTGTAACTCACCATCGACCAAAAATGTTCCCAACGGCATCCTCTCTAACAGAGAGACCAGAAAGGGCCATTAAATTTTTAATGTACCTGCATATCAATGCGAAGCACAATTTAGAGAAAGGATTGTGAATAATAACCCCAATACTATACAAGGTTAACTCAAAATCAATAGTGCAACATAAATTCTAGATTAGATGACTAGAATTAAAACTGAGCACATCAACTAGTTCAGCCCAGGCACTACCTCCTTGCTAATACATCCTTCTCACTGTAAAGGACCCTGGTAACAGAAGGTGCAGGTGCATCCGAGAAAGTCGATAGCTCATCAATCTAGAATATGACAACGCAAGAAAATTAATTCCAATAACATTCAAATAATTCGAACATGTAAAGTTAATGCATTTTAAACCTAGTACTTACAAGCTTAAAAAAAAAAAGAAGTTGTTTCTTATAGTGATAAACCAAGAAGATGGGGTGGCTCCAGTAGATAAATAAGGGGATGCTAACTTGCCATTGACAAAATAATTCTATAGGGTAAATTATGTTGCATTTGCTGCTTAAACCAAGCACCCCGAAAAGAATGTAATAATCACAACCCCTTCAAGATTCATCTTTTAAGGTTCAATCATCAAGAATTCTTAAAAAATTGACCTTTTCAGACAAAAATCAAACTTTAACAAAAGCTAATGATTAAGAAGCAAAACAATATACTACAAAACCAAGTCACACAAAACCAATAACCCTGTTTGAGAAACATTTCTCAGGTTGACCATCCACCAAGACTGAATGAGATATCCCGGTCCAGAAGTCACTATAACTACATTTCTCAGCAAGAACATTCATCAAAATTGAATTTTTCCAATATTACCAGGCTGATAACATAACAAACTTGGGGAAAAAAAATCATTTTTAAATGATTTCAGGAGCTACCTGTCTCTGCAGAGTTTCGGCATCTACCGAAAGCGAAGAGAAAGAATTCTGGAAATGGGGCTCGTCAATTGGGTACCCAGAAAACTCCTCCATGGTTTTGATTGTCGGGACATACTCATCTTTCTGAGAGGAGATTACCATAAAATTACAGACAAAGCCCAGAAAAACAAGAAGAATGGGAAGTCTGAGAGCCATTTCTTTTGCAAATTTTTGGTGTTTAAACCGTATAATTGTTGGTGGAGGAGGAGTTGAGGATGTTCCAGTGTTTCAGTGTAACCTTCTCACTTATATTTCATGAAATTCTGAGTGGATTCCCTTAAAACTTATTACCACTTCCTGTTATTAAAAAATAAAATTTTAATTAAAAAAAGTCACTTTTTTGTGCTCCAGATGAAGAATCTTGTCAGTAGAAAATTGGGTGCTGCTTGCTGTCAGATATCAATAATAGCATCAACACAGTGGAAATCACACGTGATAAGGCCCAATACTTTTTAATATAATAACCACAATTTAAGGACAAATTGCACCTCATCCCTTGCTGTCAAATTTTCCATTGCACAATGTGTTCTTTTTTCATTTGTGTAAGCTCAAATGATTGTTTTAGATAAAATATACTGATTATTTATTTATTGATACATTTAGAAAATTGCTTAAAATATATATTCTGAAATATTTAATAAAACAATTTAAAATAAACATATTCTGTAAGGACTAATTTATTTTTGTAGATGGAATGCAGAATGATATGATGAAATGAATGATAAAATTAAAGAGTAGGATTATTTTGTACTTATTATATTAATTTATTATGTTGATGAAATGAATAATGAAACGGAATAATTAAATCAATTGCTTACTTTGATGAATTAAATTTTTGGGATACTCACAAAATTACTAAAAAATTCTTTGAGCAAAAAAAAAAAAAAGAAGAAAAAGAAATAAAAAAAATATACAATTCCCACTTTTATTCAAACATGAGGTCAGATTGGAAATTCTACTTCTCATCCCACCAAGGCTAAAATATAGGATTTCTAAATCCCTTCAACATGGTTGGATTGCACATCTATTAATTTGTTCAAACAGTGGCGGGTCATGAGTTCTAGCTCAGATCTAACAAAGCATGCAATGGATCACAACAGATATGAGCCTTCATCCAAGCAAATTTGCCAAAGTAAATACGGCCTAAGTTGACTGGAATTGGCCCATTAGCTTTGCATTTGCATGTATAACTATGAGGTTTCGAGAATTTAATAAGTCTTTTATGCATATTTTGTACATGTCTGTAAAATAAAAATACAAAAGTTTTGTAAGTATTTGGAAATAAAAATAATTTTGATAAATTAATTAGCAATAAAAAATAAGATAGTTTCTTAATGAAATATTGAAAAAAATTAATAACTTCGATTGTTAGATCACCTTTTAGGTTGAATTCTTGGTTATCATTTTCACAATTTCACATCATGGGCTTTATTATTGAAAAAGAATATTTCGTTTAGCTTAAATATAATAATATATTCAAATATATCATAGAAGAGTGAACACATCTTCTATGAGGAAATATATTTTTAGCCCCTTCGAAAAAATCATTTTGGTTGTTTACCCCCTTGTGAAAAAAAAGGGGTAAAAAACCTACTTGTGATTTTTAAAATCAGGCAAAAAAACCCCCCTTTCAGGCGTTAGTGTATCTCACGCACCCCACATGAAAATTTTTAAGGTTTTTTATATGTAAAAAGATTATTATATCCCTATTTATCAACCGTTGGATATTTTCAAAAAAATTAATGGTTCAGATTGAATTTTATTTATTAAAAAATATATAAAAATAAATTTATTTATAAATATATTATATTATATAATATGTATGTATATAATACATATATACATATTTATGTATTAAAAGATATAGTGTATATATATATCTAATATTTATTAAAATCCTAAACCCCACCCCCACCCCCCACCCCTACTCCAATCCAACCCAACCCACAACCATGGACCACTGAAAACCAGTGGCCGTGGTCGCCGCAAAAAAGGGCTGGCCATGGCCACCCTTAAAAACAGGCAGCCATGCTCGCCACAAAAAATGGCTAGCCACGGCCAGCCTTAAGAACTAGTGGCCATGGCGGCGTGGAAATATATATAAATATGTGTGTGTGTGTGTGTAGAAAGCATATATATAATTTTTTTTAGAAAAGAAAGCCGCCGGCTGGCGATTGTTGGTCGGACTTGGCTAGATCTAGATTTGGCTAAGAATAGCTAGCTTGCGAGGCGATGGCGAGGGTTTTGGGGGTGGGGATTGGTTGGGGGGGAGTGTGGATGGGGCGGGCTGCCATGGCAGCCATGTTTTTAGGGCGGTGCTAGGGGGGGAGGAGGGGGGTGGGGATTGGTTGTGGGTTATAGGTTAAGGGAGTAGGGATGGGTTGGTGGTAGGGGTGGGGATTCTACATACATATATGTATTTATATATGTATGTATATATAATTTGATAAATAATAACTAGTATTTAATATATATAAATATGTTATGAATAATTTTATATGCATATGTATATATATAATTTTATATATATGTGATTTTATATATATGCATGTATATAATTTTTTATAAATACTATATAGTATTTGATTATATAAATATGTTATATATTTTATAAATATGAAATTATTTAGTTTTGATAATTATATATATGTATGTATATATAATTGTATAAATATCAAATAGTATTTAATTTATATAAGTATGTTATATATTTCATAAATATAAAGTTATTTAATTTCAGATTAAATAAAAGAAAAAAATATTTTTTATTTATATGTATATAGATATGTTATAAATAATTATATATATGTATGTATATATAATTTTTTAAATAATAAATAGTATTTAATGTATATAAATATGTTATGAAAAATTTTATATGCATATATGTGTATATATAATTTTATATATATTTTAGTATTGATAATTATATATATACATATGTATGTATAAATAATTTTATAAATATTAAATAGTATTTAATTTATATAAATATGTTATATATTTCATAAATATAAAATTATTTAATTTTAGACTAAACAAAAGAAAAAGAAATATATATATTATATGTATATAGATATGTTATAAATAATTTTATATACATATATATATTATGCATATATGTATTTATATAATTTTGTATATGTATATATAATTTTATAAATATTAGATAGTATTTAATTTATATAAATATCTTATGTATTTTATTTTAATTTAGATTAAATAAAAGAAAAAGAAAAATATAAGAATATAAAGTAATTATATATATGAGTTTATTTTTTTCATTTTAATAGAAAATTCAACTCAAATAGATGAAAGGGGTTAGTAATTCAAATTTTAAAAACATAAGGGGTCGTTTCATTATGTTTTTTTTTTTTCACAGGAAAGTAAACCGCCTATTTCGTATAATACAGGGGTAAAAAGATTTTAACCCTATCTTCTACTATACTCAATAATACATGATTGTATATAAATAAAGGATTATGTTATAAAAACTATTCTCAATTTACTTTTTATATTTACAATTTTACATATCACTTCTTGTTATCAATTTGGGCCATGCTGGCATTGTAGCCTAACAAATACGGGCTTTTTACAAACCATAGGGGCCATGCTGAAGAATCGATCAGACGGGCCGAGGGGCTTTGGTTGGGTCTTATTGGATTAGTCTAGTTATGTTTCTTAGGAAATCTCATAAGGTGTTTTTTTTATATTTATATATACGTATATTAGGGTTCGTTCGAATTTGTTAGAATTTGAACTTGTTAGGACTGCATTGTTTGTCTTTTAGAACAACCTTTTTTTCATTTTACTAAATTTCAAAATAGAAAACTAGATTATTTGTATCATTTTCAATGAAAACATCATCCATTTTGAACCCGTTGGGTTTAATTTTCATTTTCATCATTTTGAAAATGTTAGAAAGTAGTTAGTGGAAATAAGTTAAAAATGAAATTATATTTGGATGAATCATTGAAAAAGTAATGATTATGTGGGGTTTAGTAGGTTGTAGGTAGGCCTACAAATAGGTAGGGTAATACCCTACCCAAACCCAAAATACCATACCAATACGCATATCCATATTTAGTAAAGATAATATAATGGGTATGATGGGTAGGGTGTATACCCACAAATTATCCATATACGCATATCCATAAATTACTCATTACTTTATACTTAAATTTAATTTATGAATTTAAAAATTATCTATACTGAAATCAAATGTTTATTAATGATAAATTTTTATATATAAAAATTACAAATATGTGAATGAACAGTAAGGGCGGGAATAGGCTAGGCTATGCTAGGCTGTAAATAGGTCAAGCATGTTGCATATTTTGTAAGCCTAGGCCTAACCTATTATCTGATATAGACATTTTTTTTAAGGATTGACCTAACCTTCTTAGATTTTTCCAAACCTAGACCTAGCCTGGCCTAGCCTATTTTAATTAAGACTTTAATTATGCTTAAATTTTATATAGGTTCGGTCTTTTAATGGGCTAAGACCTTAATAGGCCTAAAAATTCTATAATTTATATTAAGCAAAAAAAATTAGTGATTATAATACACTTATCCTAACAAGGAGAAAAGCATAACCAAACATTATTATAAGTTAAACAAGAAATTTGAAATAAAATGGTTGTGTATTAATTAAGAACATAATATATAATTATATAAAATTAATTAATATAAATATAAAAATGATTATATAAGTATTATAACTAATTAATAATATATATTATAATATAATTAAATTATATAGGCCGGCCTGATAGGGTTTTTCAAAAGCTTATACCTAGCTTTTTAACTAAATAAACTTTTTTAAAAGTCTAAACTTGATCTATTTATTAAATAGGCTATGCCTCAAATGGGCGAGACTGTAGGTCCCTGATGGGCGATCTAGTCTATTCTCATCCCTAATGAATAGTAACAACTAAATAATTTTCTTCATTAAAAATTAAACTAAATTAATAAAGTTATTATATTGGAATATCATTTTTTTAAAAATTGGAATAGCAATAGCAATAGTTGAACATTTTTTATTAATATAATTAATAATATTAAAATTAATAGTGGAATAAATATTTTTATAAAAACAGTTAATAAAATTAATTTTGCTAAAGGATAAACTCTGTTAATAAATTTTTTATTAATGAATGAAAAATTGAAAATAAAGATTAACTAATTTAAATTTAATAATTAAATTAAATTAAATATAGAAAAAGTTTTTTATTTTTTATTATTATATGTCAATAATATTTTTAATATATATTGAGAAAATTAGTATATACATTAAAAATATAAGTTCAATAAATTAAACCCAATGGGTCTTGGATTAGATAGGGTAGGTTATGATTAATGTCTCATCCTTTTGGGTATTTTATGGCATGGTAGAATATAAAGTATTTTTGTTTGGATATTTTAGGGTATGTGTGTGGGTAGAGTATCACCCTACCCATTTATAGGCCTAGTTGTAGCTGGAGATAGAGAGAGAAAAATAATAGAATAAAGAGAAGATATATAGGTTATTTGGAGAATATATAGAGGTTATTGGGAAATATATTTTGAAAATAAAAATAAAAATTAAGTCATGTGAAAATATATATAAAGTGATGTATTTCACTTGTGAAATAGTAGAAAATGTGAAAAGAGGTTTTGAAAATGCAACCAAACGGACACTTTCATTTTCATACTTATAAACCATCATTTCCAAGATTGGAAATCTTCTCATTCAACTTCTACATCTGATACTCTCTCGAACTCTATGATGCATTGCGAACGAGGATTATTACGCTGGAATTAGGATGTTGTTGGCTCCGTTCGGGGAAAAATTAGTGGTCTTCGCAGTGAAATAGAACATCTGTCTTGTCAACCTTTGACTATCACTATTAAACAACACATTTCTCTGCTTCAGCATGATCTGGATAAGATGTTAGATAAGGAGGAGATTCTTTAGCATCAGCATTCGAAAGCACATTAGATGAAGGATGGCGACCGTAATAGCAAATATTTCCATGCTAAAGCTTCATCCCGTTCTCGTTCTAATCATATTGATGGTTTAAGGTTCGAGTCTGGCATTTGGTGTCAAACACGGATGGATATGGAAAGTTTGATTCCTAGCTATTTCACTTCACTCTTCCAGTCTAGTAATCCACCGAAGGAGATTATTGATTTTGTGCTTGAAGGTTTGTCACCAAATGTGGACTATCTCAGTAATGCCAAACTCCTTGAGGCATACACAGTTGAAGAAGTGAAAACTGCTCCATCCCAAATGTCTCCTTTGAAATCGCCCGGCCCAGATGGTCTGCCCCCTTTATTCTTCCAAAGAGTCTGGAATATAGTTGAAAGTGATGTGGTTTCTTTTGTGCTGGGTTATCTGAATGTGGGCAAAAATATTTCTCATCATAATTATACTCACATTGTTATGATCCCGAAAGTCAGCACGCCTGAATATATGACTCAATTCCGCCTTATTAGTCTTTGCAACGTGGTCTATAAAATTACATCCAAGATGATTGTCAATCGATTGAAACCGTTTATGGATGGCATTATTTCTCAAACTTAGTCAGCTTTTGTTCCATCTCGCCTTATCACAGATAATGTCTTAGTTGCTTTTGAGGTTAATAATTATATTCAGAGGTCTCGCCGGGGACGTATAGGTAAGATGACAATTAAACTTGACATGTGCAAAGCCTATGATAAGGTTGAATGAATTTTTCTTTGCAAAGTTTTGGAAAACTTGGATTTTCTCCTGCATTTGTTGAGTTGATAATGCAGTGTGTCACCACTGTTTCTTATTCGGTTATTCTTAACAGAAGCAAATTCAGATTGTTTCATCCTTAAAGAGGTTTGCGCCAGAGTGATCCACTTTCCCCTTATCTTTTTCTGTATTGTATAGAGGCTCTCATTTATCTAATTAAACAGAAAGAAGATGAGCAGAAGATTCTTGGGCTTTCAATTTGCCGAAATGCTCCCCGTATTTCCCACTTATTGTTTGCTAACGATACTCTTCTTTTCTATGAGGCGACTGAAGAAGCAGCCACACACTTTCGGCAGGTTTTCGCTTTGTATGAACGCTCTTCTGGTCAACAAATTAATTTTCGGAAGTCTTCTGTAGTTTTCAGTAGTAACACTAGATAGACTTGTAAAGATCGCATTCAGCAAATTCTGGGTATGTCTATTGTCTCCAAGCATGATTCATATTTAGGCCTTCCTTCTGTGGTGGGTAAAACCAGAAAGGCTGTGTTTGCTTACTTCGAGATAGAGTTTGGTGTTGTGCCAGTGGATGGAGTGAAAAGACCTTATCAATTGCTGGACGTGAAGTTCTGTTAAAGTCAGTTGCAAAGGCAGTACCCACTTATGCCATGAGCTGTTTTAAGCTCCCTATTGGATTGGTTCGGGATATTGAATCGATGTTATCTTCATTTTGGTGGGATAATGACCATTCAAGGAAAATCCACTGGTTGCGCTGGGATTTGCTTGGCCATAGCAAGAGAGATGGAGGCATGGGATTCCGAGATCTCCGTTCACTTAATCTGGCTTTATTAGCTAAATAGGGTTGGCGTCTTCTCACTCGTCCTCATTCTTTGTTCTATAAAGTTTTCAAGACACAGTATTTTCCTGATTGTGATGTTATTCATGCTCCTTTGGGATCGAATCCGTCTTATTCTTGGCGTGGTATTTGGAAAGCTCTAAGCTTACTCCGAGAAGGTCTACGGTGGCGAATAGGAAATGCTAATAAAGTTTGTATATGGCATGATAAATGGTTGCTCCGCCAACCATCTTTCCGTGTGTTATCCCCACCTAAGAATCTCCATCCTGCTGCCTATGTTTCTGATTTGATTAACACAATAACTGGATCTTAGCATTGTGATTTGATAAAAGAAACCTTTTTGCCGATTGATTGTGAGGCAATTCTGGCCATCCCTCTGGGTAGTTGTTTTAATGAGGACGAGTTGGTGTGGCATTACTTTAAGCAAGGGATTTTCACTGTTAAATTAGCTAATCATCTCGCTACAAATCTCAAGCTGCGGTTGTCGAATGAGGCCGGCTCTTGTAGTGGGACAAACTCAATTGATTTTCATTTTATCTGGAATAGCAATGTCCCTCCAAAGGTGAAGCATTTTGCATGGTGTGCGGCTCGTGACCTCCTACCGACCAACTTAACTCTATTTCATCACCATCAGAATGTTAATCTGAAATGTGAGGTTTGTGGGGAGAGCACAGAGGATGGACTTCATCTTTGTTTTTTTGTCACTATGCTAGACAAGTTTGGGCATTGTTTGACTTACCTTTCTCATCTCTGCAACCATTAATGAATGTTATTCTAGATTGGTTTATCCAAGTTTTGGAGGCTCTTGGTACTAGTAGGCTTGAATCTTCTTGATTTGTTGTTGGATGATTTGGTTTCATCGTAACCAACTTAAGTTTCAAGAGAGGAATTGACATTCTCTTGAGAATATTCAGCATTCCAGGCAATTCATAGATAGTTTCCGACAGTTAAGGCCTATACGTAATCCGATGCTTTCCCCTACTAATTGAGTTGACTGGATTGCTCCGGTTAGAGATTTTCTTAAGGTCAACTTTGATGTAGCTGTCTTACTAATGTTAGAGTTATTGGTGTTGGTTTGGTTGTTCAGGATTATTTTGGCCAATGTATTTTGGGACTCTCAATTATTTCCCTTTCTTATTGATTCGGAGTCAGCGGAGGCTACAACCGCTAAGCTTGCCTGTGAATTATGTTTACATAATACTTGGTCTCAAGTGATTATTAAAGGCGACTGTTTATTTGTCATTCAAGCTGTTAGGAATGATAACATGAATCGTTCTATTATTGGCCCTCTCGTTTCAGATGCAAAGAGAAGTTGGAGTCACCTTACATCTTACGCATTCAATCATGTTGGTCGTGAGTCTAATCGTTGTGCTCATTATCTAGCGAAGATGGCCTATGCTTTATCTACTTTTTGTTGTAATCGATCTGATGTTATTGTAGAAGCTTTGGCTTCAGATTCTGATTAATGTTGTCAAATTTTATTTGTTTTCCCCAAAATAAAAAATAAAAAATAAAAAATACCCATCATCTTCAAACCTATAATACCTACTAATTTAAAAATAATTAAAATCTACTAACTAATTAAATATTAATTTTTTTTTATCATTCTAAGACAATGGAACCCACATAAAATTTAATACTAATTTTTCATCACATTATCATCCACTGCCTTATTAAAAATTATTTCTTTTTTTATTTTTTCAAGAAAATAGAATCCACAATCAATTAAACAATAATAATTAATACTATTACATTAAAATATTTAATATTATTATATTAAAATATTATTTTTAATTTGCCTTTTTTTAAAATTTTCACAATACTTATCCTATCACATTTTCATTTTTACATGCAAAATAATAATAAAATGAAAATACATTTAAAAATAATGAAAATAAAAAAACAACCAATCTAGTCCTTACCTTCCATGCCACTGACGATAGTCCACTCAACAATCTTGTAAGATACTCTTCTTTCTTTTTCTTTTTTTTTTTTTGTAAGAGAAATATTATAAACAAGGAAGAGTATCAAATTTACAAATTCAATTATTAAATTTAGAAATTTTAACCTTACAATAAGTCAAGATAATTCAATTATCAAATTATAGAAACAGAAAGTACAAACTCCACAACCAACTGTACACATAAAATGAACAAAAAAATTCATTTGAATTCAAACATGAGACCTCCCACAAAATGAGAAAGACGTGATGACACCATACAAGTGGCTCTTGTAAGGTACTTTAGAATACATGACTTTACTATAAAATTTAGTATAATGATAACTATAATCCAGAGGGAATAAAAAATCTAGGCCGGAGGATTTTGAATTAGGCCTAATTGGACTGGTCTAATTAAGAAATCTTGTAAGATGCTTTCAATTTGATTTTGCCAATTAACGTGTAAGAGAAACAAAGCGGGAACTCTCACTCTCTCTCAATTCTCAAAAGCTTCATCCGCACACTACACATAGTGAGTTAACAGATATTCACCGTCACAAGATGGACACGCCGAAGCACACATGCCTGAAACTGGAAGTATCGCTAGACGGAAGTAAACCTGAGCCCGTATTCGTGAAGGGTACCTGGTACCCGACCCGATTCGACCTTGCCATAAGCGACGGACTCCACGCTTGGACTTGCCACGGTACGTAGACTAATGGTAATGATGTTGATTGATTACCGGTTAAAAATGTAATTTTCCTTTTAATTTCTTGGTTATGAAAAAGCTACTGAGGAGGAGGTGAAAGAGAGAGCGTCTTATTGGGACCAGACGGTGTCGGATTACATTGATTTGGGCGACAGATATCTCGGGTTTCAACAACCCGGTTCGGTTTACGGGTTTTCAGATGCTGGGGACGGATGCAAACGGGTTTGTGCGATTCCTTAATAGTGCTTCGAAATTATTGGTTGAAGTAATTAGTGGAGTTTTTAGGAATTTTTTAGTACTGCAGAAGGATTGGAATTTCGTGGTCTTTTTGTGTAATGAGTGTTGTGTGATTGGAAGATTGAACCTTTCTGGAAAATTTAGGAAAACTGGTGACTAGTGTTAGCTCTTTTGCCTGAAAGATTTATGGTTCAATCTGAATTCTTATATGACATAGCCGCCACTTTTGTTGAATGTTTTGGGACATAATTCGAATAGTAGAAATGATTTTGCTGGAAGTGATTGTACTTTATTGTTATAGATTTTTTAGTTGTAAATGACCAAGTTATGGGGCGTTCTAAATTTATTAAATGTTTTTGGAGTTCATAAGATATGACATCTTTTTCTAGAAACAAGCTCTTGAATTGTTTGGGTAAATTAAGATTTGGAGGTTAGTAACAACAGTTTTTAGTTAATACAGTTACGTAAAAGAGTTTGTTAATATTTTAAGAGTAAGTTAGCAACTTGAAAAATCTGTAAAATTCTGACATTTTATATATAAACACTTTTCTATTTATTTTTTTTAAAGTTTTTTATCAAAAACACTTTATTACATCTTATGAACGCTAAAAAATGTTGTAAGATACTTTGAGGAGTTTATAGGTTCACCAAACACCTTCTTGGTCTTTTGGTTTCCAAATGTTATGGAAAGCTATACGTTTGAAATTAATTGTAGAAGGGAATGTACTTGTGATTGAACATGCAATGTTTCCCGCTTTGAAAGTAAAACTCTTCTTTTAAATTCTGGAAACTAGAACCTTCTTGTTTGTTTTGCTCCGTACCCACTGAAGCAAGTATTGGTGAAATTCACTTTCTTTTCCTAATAAGAATGGAACAAAATAATTGATGTAAACATTTGTCTACTGATCTGACGGCCTTATGTAGACAGTGAATATTTGTTTAGAAAAATGTCAAAATCGTTATGTTTGTGGTGTGATTTGGCAGTTTTGGTGCATGTAGAGAAGTGGAACTATTTGCATCACAACTATTTTTATTTACTTTTTGCAATTATATTACGTCCGAATTATTTTTTCGGCAGGCGCATATCCTTATTGTTGTTTGTCCTTACAAGTTTTAGTGGTTTTTCTTGCACATGACAAACAGAATGCAGGTGGAGATCGTTTTCATTGATAACTGAAACTATAAGTGTAATGTCCATGGCAATACAAAAGATAAAGAGATGAGGTTTATAGCTCCAATAGTCTTCACTTGGAATAATTTATATCAAAAGGATTTCTACCATTATTCTTTAAGCAGTGACTGACTAAGTTTGATGCAATGCTGCATAGGTTTTCACAAATGCTGGCTGGCAAACATAAATAATTCATTTGCTGTAACTTTTACAACCAATATATTCTCATTAAACTCGACAATGTTGGGTACTTGATTTGTCCAAGATATGATCTCATCCTTGGGTGAAAACATTTTTCAGATACTTTGTTGGATAATACTTGTCTACTCCAGAGAGCAAGAATAGGGCAAGCAAGAATGAAAATCCTTTGATTGTTTTCTTTCTTGGAAAGAAGTAAGGTTCTCCTCACTTTCTTTTGATTTTGACATTTTGCAGTTAACATGGACATTTGAGAAGGAAGGTACAAAACTGGAGTGGCGGTGGAAGTGCCGACCTTCTGCTGATAGCAAGAAAACTACAGCGGAGATCATGGACTTCCTCATGGATGCCAACATAAGACTGAGTGTAAGAGACAAGGCTATGTATTATATTCTACTCTCTTTGTATTCGTATATTTAATGCGAAACGTGCTAAGACAGTGCTGCAAAATTCTCAGCGTGGCTAAATTGTCAAACATATTTTTCATATACTGATTATCTGGAATCAAGTTATAAGTTTTGGGGGCTTTAGTTGGTTCTGTGCTTCATGAGTCTTCTGTTCTGAATAGGAGGAAGTTGTCTGGAAAACGCAATCATTTGATAGGCTCAAAGCAGAGGCTGAAAAATGTTTAGCGCAAAGTGAGAAACTCAGCAATGAGAAGGCAGAGTTTGAAACTGAAATCTATGGAAAGGTTTGTCCTTATCTGATTTAGACATTTACAAACTTATCAAAAACATTGGCTATGAATGTTGTCCTTTTACTGCTTTCAGTTTGTTAACATCTTGAACTCCAAGAAAGCAAAACTCAGAGAGCTTCGTGATCGGCTGTCCAAAAAACCAACAACTCCCCACTTGCCGGAAGAAGAAGAGGAACAAGAAGAGTCCACAGACAGGACGGAGAGCTTTGATGAAGGAAGTGATGAAGAGGAAGAAAGGAATAGCGGCGGCTCCTCTAAGGATGTCCCAGCTAGCAATCGTCGTGGTAGAAAAAGGAAATAAGCTATGACAGGTTTGGCGTTTCTGTTGTAGTAACCTGAACCTTTTTTCCTTTGAATTAGAAATGAACTGGCTGGTTGACGCTGGCCATGTACATAAAATTGCAAAATGCAGAAACCTTCACAATCGGCACAACTTTTTTATTCTTTTCGCACAATTTCTTGATTTACATGAATAAATTCACTTGTCACAATTGCAGGCTATGGTACATTCATCTTACTTGAACTTGGAGAGTTTGATTTTTTTAAACTTGACTCGATTAAGTTCAAAATTTTAGGCATATTTTGAACTACTTTGAGTTCAGACTCGAAATTTTAATAAAATAATAAGGAATATAATATATATTGCGGAGCCAACACTCGTTAGCCTTGAACTTAGATAAAATAGCCCACAGTAGAGATCGAGCTCGACTTAAGCTAGCTTGAGCTTTGCAAACCAGCTCAACTCTCCCTGCTGTCCTTACTTCACGATTTACTGAAACTGGTGGCAGTGGGGATGACAGCAACAAAGATGAGGACTAGGAGAAGTATGCTTCCAATACACAAACACCGCCTGCTGCTCTTCTGGTGCTTTTTAGCAATCTTGGGATTTTTGGTCCCATCTCCAACATACTGAGCTGCATTCATCACATGGTGCTCGATCTCATCCATCTCCTCGCCCTGTGCCTCCACCATCACTGCCATGTCGAGGAATATCTGGTGGAGCTCCAGCAGGCTCTTCTTGATTTCCTTGGCGCCATTGTGGCGGTCCTGTATCTCCGCCACCGTCTCCACCACCTTCCCCCTCCCATGCTCCTGAATGGCTCCAGACGGGAATTCTTCACCCCCATTCCCATCGCCACTCGAGATAGTTTTCTCAATAACTTCCTCATCAGGGTACTCTCCAGTAACAGTAAAGTACCTTCTCCCCACAGTTTCCTTGTACTCTGTCATCATCCTCTGCCTCAACCCCTGAAAATCCATCATAAGCTCCTTCAGCTTCTTCCTCAGCCCGTTGGTGACCGAAGATCGGGTCTGATCCACCAGAATCCCCGCTTTCCAGCCTGAAAGTCTTCTGTTCATCGCATTGGACCTGTCCATGTCCTCCAACTTGGACCTTATGGCCCAAGCCCGTTTCAACATTGACAAAATGTCTACGTTTACACAGGCTCGTAGTGATTTGAGGGCTTCAGGCTTGTGAAGAGCTTGTAACCAGGCCAAGATTTCTCTGGTTGAGTGTGTTTCTATCTTGAGTTGTTCTGCCTCTTCCTGGAATGTAGTGGGGCTGTGGTCTACTTGGGTCATGCCCAGTTCGAGGTGCGGAACCGACACGAGATCTTTCATGGCTTCTTTCTTGAGATCAGCGTAGCTTGTGAAAGATTTTGTCATTAAAATCGTTCATTTTGATTTGCTTGTGTTTGGCGGTGTGCCCGAGAGAGATGAAAATGGAAATTTTGGATATGGGACGAGAAATGATTAGCAGAGCAACAGTGCAATGAAAGAAATATATGCAAAGAAAGAACTGGTGGGCGATTTGCAGAGATAGAGATTTAACTCGATAGCCGTTACAGTTCACTCTAGTTTTCCAGTGCAATGATGTTCTTTGGGTATGAGTGATCCCACACAAATAGGGCATAACACAATACTAATTTAAGAAGAAAAGATTTTCATATATGTTCACTTATACTAGTTAATAAAGCGACAAATTAATTTGGTGTGTTTTCAATTGATTTTATAAAATATTTGTTTTTTAATTTATACATGAACACATATCAAGAGTTTTTTAAGTTCGAACTCCAAAACTCATATATACAGATATGAAACAATGACTATTGAACTAATTTATTATCTTGCGAGTGATTTTTTTGAAATGTCTTATATTATTCTAACTTATACATACAGTAACTATTTTTTACAACATATTCTTATTACTCAATAATCCCAGTACAATCATTTTATCATAGCATTTTTTTTTCTTTTTATTTATTTAAAACTTCAAATAAATACATTAAGAGTGTCAGAGAGTTGTCCTATTATATAGAACAATAAATAAATATTTTTATTTATTTTATACTATAAAAATTTCAGCATACACATAAAGTGTCACAAAATTGAGGAGATCATTGTACATTGAGTATGCTGATCTCAGTTTGCATAAATCCCAAGACTGGTTGAATTTTTCTACACTTCCCTGATCCTAAGAAAAGAGAGAAAAGTAAATCAATTTGAGTATATAGTCAAAATATTTCTTCCAAAGATTTCATCTCATCAATCCACAATAAAAGTTTACAAGCTAACACAGAAATTTCTGTTTGAAATTAAATGCATTCAAACAGAGAAATCTTACAATTGTCCCTGAGAACCCAACTCAACCTTTTTGGCTTGCTTTTCTTTTCTTTGGGCTGATTTTCCTGGATTTCCCCTTAGAGGACTCAACAAACACATCCTTATACTTCTCCAGTATTCTTTCCTTCTCTTCAATTAACCCCAGCATCTCATACGCATCCGCTACTTTCTGCACGATGGATTTCTCTGGTGGCTTGCGATCAAACGCTTCCAAGCCCTTGAACAGCTTAACAAGCTCCTCAAGCATATTGTTTCGGTAATATACTGAAATCATAAGCTCGCACAGTTTCCAGGGAACAGAATGTAAATCAAAACCAAGTTTCTTCTTCCAAATCTCGTGTGCTTCTCCCACCCGACGGTCCATATCCAGAGCTTGAATCAACTGGCCATATGTACCTCTGGTAGTGCCCTGTCCCTTGCTCAGCATCCATTTTATAACCTGGATCATTCTATGCCACTGCTGCTCTTTCTCAAGAGCAAGTACTGCCTGCTTCAAAGCCCCAATTGGGAAGTTCCTTTCCCATGCAACCCAAGCGTCAAGAGTACTATATATTGCCTTCTTACTATCTGGGAGATCCGTGAGTGTGCTCACCAGAAAGGTGATTTTATCTTTTCTGGAAACGTTTTCTCCTATTTGCTGTTGGGGTGGAGTTCCAACATCTTTAATGACAGTCCTATTTTTTGGGAATTCCATTGGGTCTTCCTTTCTTTGGTTGTAGATAGGAGAGGGCAACATAGTACTGTAATTGGAAGACAAGGGCCAAGATACTTCAATCTTAAGCCAGTTAACCAGCTCGGCCAGCTTTGTTGCAGACGTTATTCTCGACATTTGTACTCACTATGAACACAACTCGGCGTTACTGCAAAATCAAATCCATGTTAGAAACCATGCTTTTGACTAAAATATAGCATTAGTATTTAAAAAAAATCCTTAATGGATATGGTGATGTAATTTCATTGCAGCAACCTTCAACCATTTTAATACCATCTGACCACCAAATGAACATTACCATCTTTTAAATCCTCAGCCAAAATGTTGAATCAAAAGGAGGTAAAATTTATTAATGCCATTGTAAGTTTGAAGTTCAAGCTTAAATCTTGTCTCTAACATATTAACTTAATAAATCCAAATTCTTCATTTTCCATTTCTAATGGTGAATCATTTTGAATTCCGGATCAAAATGTTTGGTTCATTTCTTCTGGTTTATGCAATTATCTGACATCAACACCCTAAAGGCTAAAGCCAATGCTAATTCAGGAATTTCGTCGAACATGTAACATGCACAAAAGAGAAATTTGGCATTTTACATAAAATTAGCTCCATTTTGACCAAAATTACCACTTCTACACAAACCCATATCATATAATCAGAAGGGAACAAGTTTCCCTCAACAAACATGGCAAGAACACAATTACACGCACATGAAGCCAAGAACTAAAAGAATAGTACTAAAACTAATTTTAGGAAAAAAATACAGTTTTGCTCTTCATCTTACGAGGAGAAAGGTGAGCATTGAAGCGTCTCATCTCACCTATTTTCAACGCTTCCTCTGGAGGTACCGCCGGATTCTACAATGTTAAGCGCCCAGATAGGAAAGACGCGAAGACAGAAGCGCGGCAACAGTTGAGGCTGGAGGGCGAGTACAGTAGGAGTAAACTTTTGCGTTTAATTCAGGCTGCCTGTGCTTTGGGTTGTAAATTTCAATGGGGCATTTGGATTAAATTGATTAACATTCGAATATGAATTTGATTATAAAAAATGATATTTAAATTTAATTTAATATTTTATAAAATTTTTGATAGTTAACATTATATCTAATTTGATAAAAAAAAATATTCAATTCGATTTTATATATTTTTTTTTATTTTTATACTTTTGAATTGTATAAAAATAAAAATTTAAGTCATAATTAAATTTGTAACAACTTTTCCATATATTAATCTAATTATATATATTTAAATACTAAATCTTATATAATATTGTATTAATATATAGATAATTTTTTATATTTCATATTTATTTAATATTCTTTTATTTTTGGGTTAAGTTTCAATATCAATCATAATAAAATGTTAATATAAACATTGTTACAACATAATATATAAATTTTGTTTTAAATTTTTTATTAATATTATATATAATATATTAATTTAATACAAAATTATTAAGTTCGAACTTGAATATTTAATGGATCGAGTTGTTTAACTTTATGTTTCATCAATTTACCTTGAATTATTAATATTTATGATCAAATTTAATTAATTATAACTTTAAATTTTCAAATTAAAATTCAATTCATTGGTTGCCCTACACCTACCTATGGTATTTTGTGTTATTGGGCTGCTTTATATACACACACAAAAAAAAGCCCATTTTTCTACAGCTTTGTTAATTATATAATAGTCCACCCCCCTCCTCATTTAGCCAAGCATCTTCCATCAGCATTCAGCCCTAGCTCTGCTCTTTGCCACTTTCGCCACAAAGGCGGCGGCGGCGGACCCTTCCCATTCTGTTATACAGAGAAACGGCGGTTGAGAAGTGGCGGCCATGAATTATCCTGTTCTTTTTCCTCCATCTCCGCCGCCTTTCTCTGTATAACAAGATGGATTTGGGTCGTCCTTTATTTCTCTTTTAAATTCAAATGAGTCAACTGAAGGAGCACTGGATTTTGGATTCTTTTCTCATACTCTCTTTTGTGCCATATCTTGCAAATTTAACCTTGTTGAAAATATTGAATCTTTTGGTGGGGTTTGTATTTGATCTTTTATGTTTGTCCATGCAGATGTCCATATATTTATTGTTCTATAATGGTGATTCCGTACAGATTCGAAGGTGGATTCTGCTTTTTTGTCATCACCAAAAGAGGAAAAAGAGAAGAGTGACCAAAGAGGATGGAAAGAAGGATGGCACATTGGAATTTGTTAATTCTTTTTCTTTTTCTTTTCTTTTTTTGGTGAATTAATGTGAAAAATAAAGAGCCCCCGTTATATGTACATATATACATACATATTTTGTATATGTCCAAATAAATATAATGTAATTATGCAAATTTATTTTTTACAAACATTTAAATTTTTTATTTTTATCTCCTTAATCTTTGAGAATTAAGTTTTTGCCTTGTTGATTTTCTCCTTGCTCATGTCTTGTTTTTTGTTTTATTTTATTTTATCTTTTGTTGGTAAAGTTTATTTGCAGTACAAGTATGAAATAAGTGATTTTTTGTTTATTTATTCTCCATATTCTCAAAATACAAATATGACTGTATTAAGTTATGAGATATATAGTTTGAGATTTTTTAACATGCCAAACCATGTACTAAATAAATTGAATTTATTTCAATTTGTACAGAACCATATAATTTTGTAGATTAGTATCTCATAGTTAAAATGTTCTAATTTTTTTTTTTTCCCCAAATGTACATTAGAATTTAGAATTCGAATTATTGACCCCCACATAATAGGGGAGACTTATCCTACCGAATTGCAAGCAACTTGATAGTTAAAATGTTGTATTAACATTACGAAAAAACAAGTTGAATAATTATTAAGAGTAACTATACTGTGGCTGATCAATTGAAAATTTTATTTTAAATGTGTAACACCCATAAATTGGGTATTTATAAAAAGTAAGATTTAAAAATTAGAACATTAATTTGACCAGAATTTTGGGGCTCAAATATAGAGATGAACTTAATTGTAAGAATTTTAAAAGTTTTAGGGTCAAATTGTGAATTGGGAAAAACTTAATTGAGCAACATTTTAAAGTTTGGGGGTTTAAATTGAATTATTCTTGGTCAACTGGATCAATGTGAGGCACTAAAATAGTTGGGGTGCTAATTGGAAGATGGCTAAATTTCTGAAGGACCAAAATGGAAGCTGAGAAGAAATTTTGGGGGTCAATTTGAAATTCCAAAAAATAGTCCTTTATAGCCCCAAACCCCCCTGCACTTTTCAAATTTCCACATGCAACCCTCATTCCCCTTCTCAGGCAAACTCTCCACAACGATGGTGGAACCCATCAAACTTTACACCAAACTCTTCCTCTCAGCTCCGGGAACACGTTGGTACCAACACCCAAATCCGATCGTGGAACATTGGAAAATCAAAGCTCAAAGTGAGCATCGGCGGGTGGTGGCGAGCGTGGCAGTTCCAGCGACGGAAATTGAAGTCCAAGCCATGAGTTTTAACGGGCTCAACTGGAGGAACCCATTGGTGCCTTCAATTTTGGATTTAGGCAATCGAAGGAGGAGTAATTGAAGAAATTGAAGAAAAACGACTCAGCAGATAGTGGTGGCGCTGCGCGGTTTTTCAGCCAATCGACGTTCGATTCTAAAATTGGGGTTGTGACTAGCGCAGCAAGGTACACCTAGTGCTGGCGGCCGTGCATAGATCCAGCGGCGGTCCGGCGACTTCTGGACAGAATCTTCGGCTCGATGATCTGAGCGTATGCGGGCTAGTTTCAGATTTTGAATTGGCCTTGAACTCGGTCAATTTGGTAAAATCCTGATTAATCAGTTAATTTGATTCCTAATTTAATCTGAGTAAATCGTTAGATTAATTTCTGATGTAAATTCATATTAAATGGACGAAAATTATGATTATTAAGTGAAATAATTGTATAAGATTACAGTTGTAAGTGATGCATGGAACCAAATTCGATAATAAAATATTAATATTTATCGATTGAGTTAATTGAAGAATTGAGAAGTTGAAATTGTGGAAAGAAAATAGGACTCGAATATTTTGAATACACATGTTAAATGAATTTGGGCTAAATTTAATTAGTTATGGACCAATAATATTAATTAAGTATTAACAATGAAAGTAATTACTGGCCCGGAATCGATAAAATACTAATTGATAAGATTTGATCGAATTGGCATGCTTAGGAAAACAAATAGTAAATTAAGTTTAGGGTAAAACCCTTGATTGCTTAAACGAGTTAAATGGGCAGTGAATTTAGCAATGTGAATTAGATGATCAAGGGAAATAGACCATATAACTAACTATTCCGATATGAAGACAAGATAGAACGATAATCGAGAAGATAAGTGAGTTAGAGTAATTAAAATGTACGAATAGCCATAATTACTGTTATTAAATATTATATTGTGATATCGATATTTATATGACGTTTTGAATGAAAATAGGTGACGGAGATCTGAGGGTTCTTGGCCGGTAGAGGACTTCTATCGTGGGCACTGAGTATTGATGTGAGGGTCTGCTTAACTTTCTTCTGGGAAATGAAAGCTCTATGATTGTTTGAATTCCTCGATTGTTTTGAATTCCTTGTGTTATCTGTTATTTGTTTTGTAAACCCTTGTGAGGGTTTAACCTCTCGGGTATTTGTTCTATATACCCCTGTGGGGGTCTAACATATCTGGTATTTGTTTTGTATATACCTATCTGTTATTTGTTTGTATATCCTGTGAGAGTCTGCCTAATTTTGTTTCTGGGAAGTAAATATCCTTTGATCATTTGAAATCCTTGATTGTTGGAATTTCTCAATTGTTATTCGGTAAAAATTGATTGTATTCATTATGGTGCCCAAAACTTTCATTGCCCTGTTTGTTATTGTCTACTACAATCCATGGCCTTGTCGGCATATTGAAAATCATTCTGTATTTCAATTGTTTGGCCTTGTTAGCATTCTTGTATCCATCTTGTATATAAGTTGTTTGGCCTTATCGACATATTTGATTATTGATTGTATCAATAGATACTTATACGGGAAATCTGTTTGGGCAGAGTGCCAATCCTAGCAAAATGCTTGGATTACTGTTCCAGAATGGCCTTGCTGGCCGGTGTACTTATATATTGTTGTTCTAGTCTTGTACCTTGTTATATTCATGTTCATGGATTTAAAAGTTAAATTCTTATTTGTTGGCATTATGTCTTATCCACCCACGGGGATGCCCTTGGGAAGGAAGTTGCCACCTGGAAGGACGCCACGAGAAGTTAGGCCAAGGGGGGGCTAGGTCCAGAAAGACGGCCGAGCGGAATGAACCAACGATGACAGATCTTTTGGCTAGTACTCACTTATGATCCTAACTCACAGGTAGCTAGAGGTAGCAGTATGTGAGTGGCGGGATTTGGTATGCGGCCGACCATGCCACATGACAGGTTGTTATACGCCGAGCCAAGTGCTCAAGCAATAGAGTGATAAGAAAATCTTATTTATGCTATACATGTGTCCGGTACTAGCGATTACATCTTGATCTGGGAGTAATAAGGTCGGAATGGCCAATAGTCTCTTAAATTTGGTATCATACGTGTTATGTTACATTATTGCTTCGTATTGTAGAGTCTTGCTTGTTGCTGAATTTGTTTACTAATTCTTGCAATCTCGATAGCTTTTCCTTGACTCCTGTCATTTTCTTTTTCCTCACTAAATCCTTAGAACTTACCCTTCGGTTATTCTTTATTTCTTCCCAGACAGGATTTTGTGAAGAACATGAGCTAATGGATTGGCTTGGACGATCTGTTTGTAATAGATTGGGTGATTATATGTGCTTATGGATTCATCTAATCATTATGCTTTGACTTAGAGATGTTGTGATATACCAAGCTTTGAATCTAAGATCTATGGCAAGTATATATTGTGTTTCATGAGTTAACACTTTGGGACTATAATTAATTGTGGCTTAAAATTGAGAATGTTGAATGTTGTTTGAATACTTGGCATCTATGTAGTACTCTGGTAGAGTTGGAGATGCTTTAAGTTTGAAATATGTTGTTATCTATGAGTTTTGTTGAAATTTTGTGGGCCTAGCGGTCATGTTGTACAGCATGATCTAAGCTTGAACTAGCAGCACCCTAGTTTAGGGGTTATCTTGAGTGGAGGCGCCACAAAATGGCAACTTGATGTATCAAACTCAAATAAAATTTTAAAATCTTTTGAACTAGGGCTTAAACTCAAAATTATATAAAAGAGCTCCAATTCTATTCAATTAAAAAAAATTAAATTAATTTTTTGGTTCATTATAATTTATATTGCTTTATTTCAATAACTATTTTTAAATTTAATATAAGATAAAAACTATCAATAAATTTCACATTATTGCTAATGAAAACAATACTATTACTTTATTATTACTATTAAATATATAAAATATAAAAATAACATATATAAAAGCTTAAAGAACCGACTTACGAATTTCAAATACTTAATCAAAAGTCAAACTAGACTCATTAAAGAGGCCTTTTTTTTCTTTTTTTCTTTTTATATATACATGTACATCAGAAGTCCGTTAAAACTCGAACTCCTTACATCTCACATCATATGAAATACTTATGCCATTGGGCCTCAAACCACTTGACGAGTCATTAAAGAGCTTAAGTTCTAAAATAAATTTCAAAGCCAAGTCAAACCTTATTTGAGCTCCGTATGCTCGACTTCTTGTTAAACTCATAAGCCATCCAACTCTCTCGGCGACTCATTAAAGAGCTTAAGCTCTAAAATAAATTTCAAAGCCAAGTCAAACCTTATTTGAACCTCTTATGTTCTTGACTTCTTGTTAAACTCATAAGCCAGCCACCTCTCTCGGCGACTCATTAAAGAGCTTAAGTTCTAAAATAAATTTCAAAGCCAAGCCAAACCTTATTTGAACCTTGTAGGTTCTTGACTTCTTGTTAAACTCATAAGCCAGCCAACACTCGCATTCGAAAAAATATTTTCAAACTCAAGCTGAGCCTTTTAGTAAAACCACATCACAAATTCTTGTTAAACTCATAAGTCAGCTCGACCCATCTCACATTCCTTATTATAAATACATGACCAAGACAAATTCTAGAAATTTACTCAAAATTCGCAAGTAATATACCAGCAGCCTAGTATTTGAAACGTTCATCCAAGAAACAGATTTGTTTACAACTTTACATGACTGTCATCGACAACACTGGACAAGAAATATGGAATATACTTATTTTTCTGCAGTAATCACAGACATAAAAAGCACTTGAAAATTGTGATACAAAATTGAGTAACTCACATGCAGCCTATCTCTGTAGCAGTAGCCTACTTATCCCACAAGAGAATTAGCGGAAGCACAAACCTAATTTAACATACCCACAGGCCTGTAGCTTCAGAATATTAGTCCAGCTGCTTTGTCCAATCAAAAGGCTCCCAATCCCTTGCAAAATTTGCAACAGCTTGCTTTTGTGTCTCCATGGACTCGTTCCTCCGACGTCTATGCATGTCCTCAGCCGGCAGACGTAGCATTCCTCTTATCACGTTGAGGCCAAAGCTGCTTTTGAATTCTTTTTCATCATCGATCACATGAACAAACCCCTTCTTCAATCCAAACTCAACATGGAAATATGGGAAGTTCTTGGGGATTGATCCCCTCAGACCCTTTTCACTTGTGTCGATGAGCTTCTTAGCATTGTGCTGACTCCATTCATCTTCGGCTTCATCAATTGCCTGCAGTAAATATGCATTTAGAATTTAGAAAATAAGTATTTCAGAATCATATAAAACCGCAATTAAAAGAAGAAAAAAAATATTTCGGAATCATATGGACAGAATAATAAGAAATAACAAAATCTAAGTGAAGCAAAATTTAAGCTTTGTTTTGGTTGCACATGCTGAATAACAATTAGGAATTCTGTATCAGTCAAATGATTCTTTTAAGCAGGAGGCACGCTTGTCAATACAAACAAATGACTTCAAATCTGCAAGATAGATAAAGAAATTAGAAGAATAGAAGGGCTTGCTGCTATTACTGGGAAGAGCAGCAATCCTTCTTGCGGCCAAACATGGGTTCAAGCTATTTCATGTGAAAAACGAAAAAAACACAGAAATATTTATAAACTTTTGGACATCTCACAATGGTTCTTGGAATAGAACCAAATAACAGATTGCTACTCTTACAGACTACTTATAGTCGTCCAAATTTATGTTGACTACTTAACAATTTCAAGACAAAATACTAAAGAGTTGAATGGGAACGCCAGAGTCAGAGCATCCGATTTTCTGCAATTCTGACGCACATAATTTTGAAAAGTATAAGATGCGAAAGAGGGGACAGGATCTAAAGAGACCAATCTCCTTTCCAGATAAACAATAATTTCCAGGAAAAATTCATGTATAAGAGAGTTAATATCAGATTATCTGACCTTCTTGAAGTAAACAGGTGCCTGCTTCGCAATGTCATGGGGCACAGGTATGCACTCAACCAAACAGTGCCGTCTCTGTCGTGTCAACCCCATTACTGTCTCAAAGAATACTACATCTTTTTCCTGTTTTGCGAACATCATTATCAGACATTTCTTGAAGTTTCGAATTTCATCCCAGACGTTATCATCAACACTTCTTGTGGCAGATTCATGCTGTCAAGGTGAAAATAACACAGATTAAATGACTTTCAATAAAAGAGCTGCTTCAGAATGTTAGCATCACAAAACTTGAATGATATACACTTTTATTTCAGAACATTGGTTTATGCAACTGTCCTGCTGCTCAGCGAAAACATTATGCTTTCCATAGTGATGAGAACTGGCAAAAATAATGTAACACTGTCAACATAGATTTGCGCACCACCAATGGTAAAGCACCCAGACTTAAAAATAGCACAGTTCACATTATTTAACATTATCCTGGTAGCTGATATTTTAAGCAGCATGCGTAACATAGCATAATTGGCTTCTGACAGCAAAAACAAGATTTCAGAGTGAAACCAACAGATTGAAAAGGCAAAGGAAAAAAAAGACGCTACTGCTTAACTCAAACAAATAATTTTCACCACATAAATAATAACATCTCTATACGAACTTGAAGTCAGTTAGTATGAACAAAATAACCTTATAACTTGGAAGAGAAAACAGAGACAGAAAGGCTAACCTGCAAGGTTAAAATACAACAATGACCCGGGACAACAGGCTGTTGGTGAGGTAGTGACAAATAGGTAAAGTTCGCAATGGCAATGACCAGATGCTTCGGTCTTGCAGGATTTTCAAAACAGAATTGGCAGCGATCCTGCTGAGTCAAGAAGCGGTTTGCAGAGTTAGTAATCTCCGATGACATGTGATTGCCAACCCCTCCTTTCTTCCGAGTTTTTCTCCTCGGCCCATCGTCATAATCATATTCTTCATCTGCCTGAGTAGATATGCTGTACCGATGATTATGCATGATTTTTTGAGCTAGATGCAGATCAGCATCATCCTCTTTTTTCTTTTGCCTTGCAGAGACATCGTGCATAATAAACCTATACAGAACAAATGACCAAATAGAACGAGAATAAGAGTCAGACTAGAAGGACCAGACACAATCAAGAAAACACCAGAAATTAGGGGTAAGATCCAAATGAACCTGCTTGTGGTCCCACCAATTTGCAGTCTACTTGATTCATTACCAACATTCTGTCCCTCTTTAATACTCTCGGCCTCTTTCTGGATTAAGAAGAGAAAAATCTAGATCATATCACAAAAAGGAAAAAAGAATAAAAAAAGATCTTACTAATTATTGATATGAAGCTGAGACTTAGTAACCCATCTATTGCAAAAGTTTGAAAATTAATAGTCAAGTTTCTTCAACAGAGGAAGAAGGAATAAAAGAGTAAGGGGCTGTCTATTTGTGTTTTCATCCCCTGTATTTTCAATTTTTAGCATTCTCAAAGTTAGAAAACATTTTACTTCGTTATCGTGTAGATTTGATAACATATTTGAATTATTTGTTTGAAAATGTTGAGTAGGGTAGGTATGGGGATGAAAATTTATTAAGTTTGTAATGTTTTGTATGAAAGACATGTTTTTTGAGAATATGTGTGTATTTTAATAAATTTGGAGTGATTTGTGAGTGACTTATGTCAAATCAAATTTGATATTGGTAGATGTGGTGATAGGATGGTGGGGTATCTGAGGGAAGAACTGAAAATAAAAATTAGTATTTTTAAACGAAAGGCAGTAAAACAAATATATTTTTGGATTTCAAAAAGTAGACAATGGAAAGAACCCTTTCAAAAGAGAAACAGTTCGAACGTGTGTCTATGGTCATATTTTGGTTACAGTTTGACATTATCATAAAGTGCATACAAGGTAAACACTGGTTTGAAGAATTCAAAAATAAATGAATAAACAGAGAATTAATTTATCTCACAAATTTGGGCAGATTAGGCTAAGGAAATTTAAAATGTCATCAAGAGTATAAAACTCAGTAAAAGCAACATTGAGAATTCTAAAACACACAACCTTCAACCAGTCCCACATTCCACATCCAAAATTTTGAAGTACTCAAAAATCCCATTTAAGACAACAAAAGCATGTCTGCAAGCATATTCATAGGCATATCAAGAGAAAATATCATATGCAAATTATTCCTTTACGCACCTTTGTAAGGGCATAGCAGGGAATATGAACAATCTATGAAAAAACATGAGGAAAAAGAACTGCAGTGAAAATAATTTCCTACCAAAAGCTTTTCAGCTTCCTCATGCTTTCCTTTCATACGAAGTTGCAAGGCTTTGGCAGCCAACTGATTTGCACTCATGTCTGGCTTTACTATTCCAGCATCAAATTCACCTGATTTAGGTTCTGCTCTTGCTTCAAACTTTAAAGAACTGCTTGGATTGCCAGAATTATCCCCCTTATTTATAAATTTATCCATGAAACTTCCATCATTAGAGAACTCATTTAAACTGGATACAGCAGAAGAAACAAGAGTAGCATCCTCAGTTGACAACTTTTTACTTCCCTGCTTCTTCCAGGATAGGGAATCGTCAACTCTGGGCACTCTCATTTTAGGATGTCGTAGGAGAACATCCTTCTTGCTCTTTTGACCAAAATCCTGATACAAACGGAACACAAGAAGTCAGCATGAACAAGACCATCTTATTTTTGTTGAAAGACAAAATTATTTTTAATTGGACTTCAAGATGTACAAAAAGCTAATTCAACTCAATCTCTGGATGATGAATCTACTTGTTTATTAATTTATAAATCCATGCTAATTAGAATTTGTACATCTTAGAACTTCACTATTTCAAAAATAACTGAATGAGGCGTGAATGTTCATTCCACAGAAAATGTAAAATTGCTTCAACAATGTCAAAAAATATGGTGGACTATTACCTTCTCAGTCCTATCATTTTCTTCATCTGTATTTGTGACTTCTTCCTTCAGCAACCCTTTCCTCCTATTTTTAATGGCTTGAATATGGGCACGACTTGGTGCAACATCATGAGAAGCGACAGAAGCTGCAAAATGACCCATGGAACCCCAACGCTCTCCGACCACCTGTTCAGAAACTATTGCTTCAGAGATGAATACGTAATAATTGAACAAACAAATAAATCACGAGGTAATGCGGCCATACCTCCTGAAGTTTCCGTCCCTCTCGAACTGCTTGCTCTTGCGCCCTTTTCAAAGCTTTAAGCCTCCAGCTGGCACCTCCATCACCAACAACTGCAGTAGATAAAAGTCGTTTGTCTCTAGCCTTCATTCCATCAGACTCTTCTGGATAACCACTTCCATTATCTTTTAGATATGGATTTAGTTCTCTAAGGTTATCCTTCTTAATCTTGCGAGCAGAAAAAACTTAGGTTCAGAATCAAGAAGTTCTTGAATTAAAATCAGGAAGCCAAGAAGTATAAGCCATTATTAATTGTCAACAATGAACTTCAAAGAAGGCTATAAATTCATAAAAGTGAAGATAAAAGTATACATCCTTAACAAAAAAAGGAGATCCATTCTTCGCACCAGGTAACAATTACAAATAAAGCAACCACATATAAACATGGGAAAAATTGCATTTAGCTCAACATTTAAGAATGGCAACTCTTAACGCCTCAAAGAAAGAACTAAACATTGAGCTTACCTAACTCAAGTTGCTATTAGAAGCTTATAGCAGAATGCTGTTCAGCCTTTTCTGGTATATGTGCAATCAAGTAGAGCTGGAGTTGAGCTTTGAATAATTTTTGAGCTCGAACTCTAGCTCAAACTAACTTGCAAAAAGGATATTTCAATATAAAGGTACACATCCTTAGCAAAAAAGGAGATCCATTCTTGACACCAGGTAACAATTCCAAATAAAGCAACCACATACAAACATGGGAAAAATTGCATTTAGCTCAATATTTAAGAACGCCAGATCCTGACTCAAAGCAAGAACCAAACATTGAACTTAGCTAACTCAAATTACTCTTAGAATCTTATAGCAGAATGCTGTTCAGCCTTTTTCTGCTAGGCGTGCAATCAAGTAGAGTTGGAGTTGAGCTTCAAAGAATTTTTGAACTCGGGCTCGAGCTCGAACTAACTTACAAAAAGGATATTTAAATTAATTTGAATTATTTTAAATAATAATATTATCACTTTTTTATTCTTTTGTCATTCTTGTCATCACTATTGCTATATGTTATCAATCAAATTAATATACTATCCTAAATTATTTTTATTTTATTATAATACATAGTAATTATTATTCCAGTAAAATAATATTATTTTTATTTTGTTTCAACAAATATTTTTAATGTAATATTAATGTATATAAATATCAATAATTTCACATCATTGTTAATGAAAATAGTACTATTATCAATTTTCTTCAGCATTATTCATAATAAAAATTAAGTATTTAAATTAAAAATATAAATATAAATCTCGCAAGTTTAAACACCTATGTTTGAGCTCAACCTCAAGTTGAGCCTTACTCTCTGTGTTTCTGGCCAGCTCCTTAACTCACAAGCCTACTCGAGTCATCTTGCACTCTTTTCTACAGGCAGCATAATAAGTTTAAAATAGGAAAATTTAATGATTCCTATAACCCCATGTCCATGTAGACCATAAGTCTGTTTTATCTTTGTCCCTTTTTTTTTTTTTGGGGGGGGGGGGGGGGGGGGGGGGGGTTGTATGTGTGTTATGGATGGGTGGGGAGGTGCCAATCAACATCTTGGATCACGAAGGACAAGAAATAATGAGGACCACTTATCACATAGCCTTGTAAGTCCAGGCCATACTATTAGATATATGTCTTGACCTTTGCAAATCATAATTTAAATTGATGCATCTTTGCATGCCAGATGAAAGACATAACAGAAGTTCGGGATTATACCTCTTCAGCTGGAGTTTCCTCTGGTTCAATATGAGAAGATTTTTCAGAAATTTTCTCCAAGTTTTCCTTCGGACGAAGCATCCATTCCAATCCCATTTCTTTCCTTGCCATTCTGTTTGAGTTTTGTAATTGAGATCCAATACCATCTTCTGGTTTAAGATGCCAAAGTAGAGTGAGATAAAATCACAATATATTAGATAAGATATGACAATAGTAACTTTTGAGTATGCATACCGATCAATTCATTTTCCACACTGTCCTTCTCTGTTACCAGTTTCTCATCCCCATTCCAGTTATTCATTCCCCCTTTATGATGAACCCCTTCTTCACTAGACTTTTCTCTTTCAGAACCACTCGAAGATTCATTTTCTGATGAAGAACCTTTTCTTTGACTCCTTGCCTTCTTCTTTGAGCGACTTTTATGTTTATTATCAACGCTATCACCAAGCCTTTTCTTTTCTCTTTTCCTACTCCTATGTTTCTTCAGATCACGTTGTGATTCACTCTGGCTACCACTTTTTTCTGAAAATGAAGACAAATCCTCATCGGAATCATACCACTTCTTTTTCTTTAGAGACTTACTTTTTATTTTTTCAAGGCCATTGTCATCAGAGCTACTATACTGAGAATGCTTATTTTTCTTCCTCACTTTTTCCTTTCTATACCCTGATTTTCTTGTCTCCTTTCTTGAATCACTGGATGTTTCTTCTTTTTCCTTAAACAAAACAACAGTGACAGATGTAAGCATATAGAAAAGTAGAATTCCATATGACATACTAATGATTGGATAGGAAAACAAGCATATAATAAAATAAAGACAAATCCTTAACTCACATAAACATGACAGGGAGCAACATAGTCTTATCTCTATCACACATGCACATGCAAGTACAGAGTAGAAGATCATTCCATCAGAATTTGATGTTGAAGCAGGCACACAGAACATATGCACACGAGCAACAAAGGCATATAACCTAGGGAAAGCAATCCCAGCAAACTTTAGAACATGAGAAAGAACTGTTACTTACTTTATCAATTTGATCTCGCGGTATGAACTTCAGTCCTGAAAGCATAGTGTCTTCCTGAAATCAGAGAGTCCAGGAAGGCTGATGAGCCGAGTTGTTTCATGATATTCAATTGACCAAGCAAAAGTAGGACACGTGAGGTTACAAAAATAAAAGAAGCTCAAACCTGAATTTATTTAAACCATTACAAAATTTCCCAAGCTTTTTATGACTAAAGAACAAATACGAAAATAATCTCCAACAATAATAGCAAACCTCAATAGTTAAAACCACTGAAAAATTTTGGACAAGGCTTTTTATGTTCCTAATTTTTTCTACGAAGTGTGATCAAGGGATCGAAAGCCTAAACCCTAATCCTCATTCTTTTCTACCGAGCAATGTACAAATTTTCGATGGCATTCTCATTCCTATGGACAACCAAAAAACGGTTTCAGCAAGTTTTCTAGAGAGAGTCTTTTACTGATAAGTTCTCATAATTCCAAACCTGTTGCCCCCTTGTCGTTTTCATACAGCAGGATAGGAGTGCTCAAGTTAGTAATTGCTTTGCTGGCTCAACACATTGAGTCCCACAATTGTAAAAAGCTAGTAATATTTGTTCTGGTCACATTTAAATTTTATTAATGGAATTTATTAGCAGCAAACAGAAGCAGAAGAAAATTTATAATTCAGTCTCAGGGACAGGCCCTGAATAAGTAACTCCTAATCACAACATATTCAGACACTCCATTTCACGGTCTGGAATTATAAGCATAAACCCTAATTTCAGAAATTTCAGTTAGGAAAGGGCTAACCTGTATTGAAAACGCTCTCCAGAAGACACCGGCGATTGAGGATTGATAAAACCGGCGTCTTTATGTGGTGGGTCGGGTTTCACCGTTTGGGTCCGGCAGAGAGATGCGGGAAGAGAGGGAGATCGGACTGAAGTTCGCACTGATTCTGAAAACAGGAAGAATAAAGGTTTGAACATATATAATTACTATTTTTAATTTACACTTTTGGGTACCCGATTGCGTTTTCGGGTGTGCATTTTCCGACCCGTAATCCTTTGCATGGAAATTGCAGAGGTGTTCGTCTTGAACTTAATTTGATTTTTTTTTTTAATATTTATGCGTGTATAATAGAATTCGAATTTTAATAAATTTTTAATACGTATATATATTCAAATAAAAGTTTTAATATAAATTTGCACTCAAAATTATCTATATAAATTAGTTCAGATTCAATATTTATGCATGTATATTAAATTTGAATTTTAATATATATATATATATATACACACATATTTAAGTGAAAATTTTAAATTTGCACTCAAAATTATTTACATAAGTTAGTTCAAATTCAATGAGCTAGTAGGCCTCAGTCCATTTAAATAATAACAATAGTGTTTAATTAATTTAAGAATTTAAAGTATTTTAAACAATATTGGTTTTTCGGCACCTTTTAAATAATATTGTTATCTTATGATTCTTTCATTATTTTTACCATTATTGTTATCTGTTATTGATTAAACTAGAATAAAAATTCTAAATTAACTTTATTTTGCTATGACACTACTATTAGTCGTAAAATCATATTTGTTGTTTTATTTTGATAATAATTAGTAGTCAAATAATACTATTATTATTTGTTAATTAAGGTTTTAATTTAATATTAATATACGTGTCCACTTTATTATTTGTGAAAAAAAAGATACTAATAATTTTACGCGACTATAAAAATTGAGTTTATGAAAATGGCTTTATGACTATGTGACTGCATCTCTATTATTATCGGCCTAAGTTTTTTTCAAGTGATCATGTTCTTTTCATCGAGTTTGAGTAGAAACCAAATAAATTCGTTAAAACAACTCAAAATATTAAAAAAAATAAAAATTGCTAACTGACTAAAAACTTTGGAATACATATATTTTCAACTTGAGCTTGAGTTTAAGTCAACTCAACTCAACTCATTTTGCACCAAAATTTATTTATGTTTAGTAATTGTTGAGAATTTTATGTTTACACAATTATAATTTAACAATATTTTTAATAAAAGAAAACTAGCATAAAACCAGTCCCGCAATTCGTAAACCTCATGTTATCCACATTATAGTCACTTAATTAAATTGAATAATTTTTTTTAAATATATAATTAATTTATTGTGTTTTGATAAATGAAGCACTGTAATTTTTATGAATTCAATTAAGGAACTAATATTATTTTCTAAAAGTACTTTTTTAAGTGGTAAAGTAGTAATACCTAATTATATGGTATATTAAGTAAAATATATTAATATGAAACATACTTTTATTATTATTATTATTATTATTATTATTAAAAAACACAATAACATTGAAGAATTAGAATAACTTTTGTAAAATATAATTTTTAAAACAAAACATTCTCATTACTAATTAGAACACATTGAGTTTTGTATTCCTCTTCTTTACACAGGTACATTTTATTGACAAATTTCGATACTCAGTAATTTATTATACCCAATTATTTTTAAAATTTAACATTTTCAAATGGTGTTAAAGAATGGACCTTGAGCCTAATTCAACCCCAAAAGGTAGTTTATGATGTAAAAATTGCCCAAAATCATATATAGATACCACAATTTATTTACTTCACCGATGTGGGACATTAACACGCCCCACGTACGCCCAGGAATGAACATCTGGAGCATGGAATAGGACACTAACACACCCCGCGCACGCCTAGGAATGAACATTTGGAGCATGGAATGACATGAAATCCCGCTCACGCCCAGGAATGAACATCTGGAGCGTGGAATGGCATAAAATAGGTGGTCCAACAACATTAGCTAACCTAACATTGGGAATAAGTGACTCCTATACTATATTAAAGAATGGACCTTGGGTCTAACTCAACCCCAAAAGTTAGCTCAAGAGATAAGTATTGTTCAAGACCATATATAGATACCACAATTTATTTATTTCACCGATGTGAAACACTAACAAGTAGAAATTTTGCATACAAAGTTCTTTCCTTTTTTGTCTCCTTTTCTCCCTTTTGTTTGATAAATATCTAAATTCGGACTCTCACGACAGAACAATACATTTCGCCCAGTTGAGAATTTCGGCTAAAGAGAGAAGGGATTTCGACCTCTTTACCAATAGTGATTTCGGCAAACGGTTCTGAGCTGTAAGTACTTTGTTTCTCAGTTCTCCTCTCAAAACCTCACTGAAGAAAAATGAGGATGAAACGCTCTGCTTCTGCCATGTCCATAATTTGCAGAGGAATTTTTTCTAAATCTTCATATGAATCGACTGTCTTTGCCATTGCTTCTCTAAATTATGACCAATTTCTTCTTTCCGGCTTGACTTTTGGTAATGTCAGTCACCATATGAGGTACTTTTCTGCCAAACCCAGATGGGATTTTAGCTGTATACGTGACCCGGATGATGCTTTTACTTTGTTTTACGAAATGGTGAGAATGAGACCGCGTCCTTCTGATGTTGATTTCACGAAATTATTTACTGCTGTTGTCAAGATGAAACGATACTCTGTTGCCCTCTCTCTGTTTGATAAAATGCTTCAATGGGATGCTCCGGTAAATGACTACACCTTGAATATGGCAATTGATTGCTTTTGCCGTCTGAATCGAGTTGATCTTGGGTTTGCAATCATAGGAAGCTTCTTCAAGCGTTGCTACCAACCTGATGTCGTCACCTTCAACACTCTCCTCAAAGGGCTTTTCCTAGAAGATAAGGTTGAGGAGGCAGAAATATTGTTTAAGAAGTTGTTGAGGGAGAAAATATGTGAGCCTGATGAAATTACGATTTCAACTCTGATAAGCGGGCTTTGCAAAGCTGGACTCACTCTCACAGCCTGTGATTTGCTCGGATTATTGGAGAAAAGAAGCTGCAAGCCCAATATCTATGCTTACAATGCAATAATTGATAACCTTTGCAAGGACAAAATGGTTGATGATGCTCTCCATCTCTTCTCCAAATTGATTGAGAAGGGAATTTCACCCGATGTTGTAACATATAGTTCAATGCTTCAGGGCTTGTGCAATTTCGGTAGATGGAAAGAGGTGAAAGACTTGTTAAATGAGATGCTGGCTCACAAGATCTATCCAAACGTGGTTACACTTACCATATTAGTGGATGCTTACTGTAAGGAAGGAATGGTGAGACAAGCTGAGGATGTTTTGAAAATTATGATTCAGTTAGACGTTCATCCCAATATTATCACTTATAATTCCCTGATAGATGGGTATTGCTTGCAAAGACAGATGGATAAAGCGAGAAAAGTTTTTGATTTAGTAGTGAATTCGGGCCTTAAGCCTTCTATTGTAAGTTATACTACTTTGATTAACGGATATTGCAAAAACGGAAATGTGGATGAAGCTTGGCGTCTTTTTCTTGAAATTCCTTGCAAAGGGTTAGAGCACACAATGGTTAGTTATAGCACCATGTTACAAGGATTACTTCGTGACGGTAGATGTGTTGATAGCTTGAAGCTTTTCAATGAAATGCAAGCTACGCAATTGTCTCCTGATGTACAAACTTACACTATCATGTTGGATGGCTTATGTAGGAACCATCATATTATTGAAGCATTATCATTTTTGGGAATGATGGAAGATAAAGGTGTGAGTCCAGACATAGTAACTTATTCTGTCCTTATTGATGGATTGTGCAATGATGGAAAACTTGACATAGCAAGAAATCTTTTCGATAAACTTCTTTCCAAAGGCTTGCAGCCTAATGTTAAAAGTTATACCATCCTTATTGGTGCACTATGTCAAGAAGGGCTAATACAAGAAGCTAAGCATTTGCTAATGAAAATGGAAAAAAGTGGCTGCTTACCTGATAGTGCAACCTACAATGTCTTTATCCAGGCTGTCCTTAGAAGGAACGAGTGTGACGAGGCAATCCCACTCTTGGAAGAAATGAATAGAAAGGGATTCTCACCGGATGCAGGTACTTTTTGCTTGCTACTTGATCATCTGCAAAGGGAAGGTCAAGATGGGGATCTTCTTCGTAAAATTCAGAAGTTTTTGCCAAAGAACAAATAGTAGATTTTTGGCAGCCAAACTAAAGTCGGTCATTTCTAGCCATTGTTTTAGTTTCTATAAACATTGTAGAATTCCCAGTCATCAGACTTAATTTTCATTCAACTTGCACGTACTGCTGCTACTTCCTTTTTACTGTAAATACCTGTCTCCCTTATCAGACTATCATTAAGAAGAAGAAGAAGAAGAAGAAGAAGAAGAAAGTAGAAAGGAAAGAAACATGTCATAAGAATGATTGCTTTCTCCCGTCGGACTTTCATCAGCTACTCAGAAAAATACTTACTGTAAGTTGTGTAATCTGTTGTCTATTTGTCCCAACAATGAAGTTGACTCACCAGATTCTTGACAATACGAATGAGTTATGAGCTACTTATACTGAGCAAATATCTTGATGTGTGATCAATTCAAGATGAATCAAATTTAATTTTGAAGTCTTATTAAACTTTTCTTGCCCACCTTCTATGTGAGGATTAGCGAGCTCCATTTTGTTTGTACTATTTACAACTGTTGTCTTTTTTCGTTTTATCTCTATTCTTTTTCCCTAAATTTGGTTTGAAATACAAGTGACACGGGTTGCACAAGAGGTATCATATCTCCAACCACGATAGTATTCTTTAGTATTGACAATGGATCGAACTTGACGTTCAAAATTTAGAATGCCATTCTATAAAATTTTGTAGGACCTGATCGACTTTGAAACCAAAATCGATAGATTAGAATTTGGATCAACTTTCACCCTATTATTAGAAGCTAAGGTTTTGAAAATCGAATCGGACCGGTTGGTCCGACCAGTGTGAACCGGTCAAACCAATACCGATTAACCACTAGTTCACATTTTTAAATTTAATTACAAAAATTTTAAAAATTGAAAATTAAAAAATAAAAAAAGTTAAAAAATGAAAAAAACAAATGAAAGGGTTAGGGCTTTTCTTTTAGTTCTCAGACATGCACATGTTTCTATTTCTTTCTTCACTTCAATCTTCAAAACCCATTCGTTTTTTCTTTTTCAAAATCAAACCCAGTGCTGTGTTTTGCAATTGTTTGCTTCAAATCTTAAACAATCAAAGTCACCATTGATATCACCGATTGCTCGGCCTTTTTATTGCTATGTATTTTTTATTTTTTTTAATTTTTCTTAGATTATATTAGATATTTAGTGCAACAATATTTATTTTATTAAGTGTTGAAGTTGAAATTTGATAAAGAATGATCACTTGGGAAACATTAAATAGTTGTATTACATATTTGCAATTGACTAATTAATTGAAAGTTCTTTTTTTTAATTTTTAATTTTTAAGAATAACTTGGAAAATGGCCAAAATTTGGGGAAACAATTTCTTTGATTTTTGCTATACTATTAAAAAAAATTCTCATTTTTTACTAACATTAATATATTATATATATTTATGAAATTACTTATAATTATTACATCATTATAACATCATACCGGTTGAATTGATCGAACCGGTAACAAGTAAGGTACCTGGTTCGATGGCCGGTCTAATTTAAAATATTGCTAAGAGCAGAAAGAGTGGATATTGACAAATCAAAAAAGATCAAAATTATTTAATAATAATCAAATTACATTGTCTCTTTAGTCGAGATCAAAAAACTTGTTGGGTATGATCTAAAATAAATCTTATTTTATATCTAATTGAAGATTTCGTTAAACTCTTTACCCAATTTATAATTTAAAAATATTTTTTAAAAACTAACATCATCATAATTTTTGAAATGTGAAAAAATAATATTATTGATACAGAATTAATTATTGAAAAAGTTATACATGCATATTTAGCTTTTGAAAAATAAACACATATCTAGCATATATTATTTATTAACTTTACATCATTAGAAATATAAGAGATTACACTAATATTTAAGCATGCAAATGTAACTGCATGCGCGCGCGCGCACACACACACACACATATATATATATATATATTCATACATGTGAATCAAGGGTTTGAATTTCAAACCTCATAGATCTAAGTATGAAGATAATGTCACTCAATTAATTATATATATACACACATTATATAAATACATATATAAAGAATAAATGAAGTATATATGCAATATTGAAAGAGTTTGAACACCTTTTGATGAGTTTGATTGTGAATTTTTAAAAATTCATGAGTCATGAGGGATCACCTTAAGAGTATGAACTTTATCATAAAGGATCAGACACTCCATCCTAATCCCTATAAATAGTATTCTTGTTATATTTATTTGCTCTTTGAATTAGGAGCAATAAAAACATTTTTACTTTTTAATTAATTTTAACATGCCATGTCAAAGACGGAATCCATTATACATATTAATTCTCTTGAGGATCTAAGTTACTTTTCTTTTGAAGTGATGAAAGCCAACAATGAGGATTGGAATGGGCCGAAATTGCAAAAAGAAGAAAATAAAGGGGTGAAAAGAAAACTAAAGAGAATTCAACCTAAAAAGTTTTGATACAACAATCAAGACTATTTGATCTTTTCTATATTTTATAGAAACACCATTTTATTCCTCAAGTTCTGCTTGATTACAAAGATTAATGTAAATACTATACTTTTAAAATCATCTTACTAGAGATAATTGACATTATTAGCTAATTAATGAAAAAATTTATGAGAGATTGATAATTATGTTGAATGTTGAACTTTTATTTTATGCTAATTTACATAATATGTAAATATGTTATCTGATCATTTTAAAAATAATAAAGCAACTTAATAAATAAAAACAGATAAGTCTTACTAACAAAAATGATATAAAGTATTAAGAAATATATTTGTTTTCAAAATATGGTATGTTAAAACACGTGTTAAAGCAATAATCAAATAATAACCCAATAATATGTAGATAAACTATTAAAAGAATATATATCTAATCTATTGATTAATAATTAATACTAGTGGTTGATGCACACTTGATGCATGTGCAAGAAAGATAACATAATTGTAAAAAAAAATTGAAAAAAAAATTATGACGAAATAAAAATATGTATAATATTTAGGAATTATTGTGGAACTAAGTGGTAGTAACGGGATATGAATGAGGTGATAGTTATTCTATAGTTATGTGAATAAAAAATAAAAAAGAGGGCATTTTAGAATAGTACTTAAAAACACATCAATAGGAGATAGATACTTTATTAATAGTATAGATTTTAAAAATTTTCAAATATCATGAAATTTTTATTATCATACTAAAAATATTGTATGCAAATAATTTAATTTTTAATTTATCATATTAAGAAAATACGTAGTTTAAAAAATATATTGGACAAATTTTGTGGCTCTGCTTTTTTTTTTTTTTTTCCTCCCCATTATTTCTCTCATTTTATGTTTCCTAAAATTAACTATATTTGAAATTTATGTATAAATTATAAGTTTACAGTTGACAACTAATATTTTTTACTCTGTTTTTTCTTATTTTTCTCATTTTATTGACAATTCTCTGTATGGACAATTTAGTAATGTTATACATTTTTTTAAAAAAAAGTTTCGTTTTATCTTATTAAATTTCTTTTTCAAAATATTAGAAAATATTATTCATTATTGAACTACATGAAATAAAAAAAAAAAAATTCATAGAATTATGTTAATGACTAAAATTATTAGATTGTACCAGACACATGTTAGTGTGTATATAATATGTATGCACAGTATATATACAAATTTCTTTCTTATTGTCTGTCTGGTTGGGGGTCAATTTTTTTTTTTTTTTTTTTTTAACCCCTTTTGTTTTATTTAATATCCAAATTCAGAATCTCCCCACAGAACAATACATTTCACCTAGTTGAGAATTTCTGTTAAACAGAGAACGGATTTCGACCTCTTTCCCAATGGTGATTTTGGCAACGGCTCTGAGCTGTAAAGTAGTTTGTTTCTCCTCTCAAAATCACGCTGAAGAAGATGAGGATGAATTGAAACACTGCTTCTGCCATTTCCATGATCTGCCGAGAAATTGTTTCTAAATCTTCAGATAAGTCGACTGTCTTTGCCATTGTTTCCTTATATTCTGGCTCATTTCTTTTTTTCATGCTTGACTTCTAATAATGTCAGTTATCAAATTAGATACTTTCATGCCAAACACAGATTGGATTTTAGCTGTGTACGTGACACGGATGATGCTATTGCTTTGTTCACGAAATGGAGAGAATGAGACCGCGTCCTTCTGTTGTTGATTTCACGAAATTATTAAGATTAAGCAATACTCCGTTGCCCTCTCTTTGTTAGACAAAATGCTTGAATGGGATGCTCCTGTAAATGGCCACACCTTGAATATTGCAATTGATTGCTTTTGTCGTCTGAATCGAGTTGATTTTTGGTTTGTAATCTTAGGAGGCTTCTTCAATCGTGGCTACCAACCTGATGTCGTCACCTTCAACACTCTCCTCAAAGGGTTTTTACTATAAGATAAGGTCGCAGAGGTAGAAAGATTGTTTAAGAGGTTATTGAGGGAGAAAATATGTGAGCCTAATGAAATTATGATTTCAACTGTGATAAACGGGCTTTGCAAATCTGGACTCTCTCTCATGGCCCGTGATTTGATCAAGTTATTGGAGAAGAGAAGCTGCAAACCCGATGTTTATGCTTATAACACATTGATTGATAGTCTTTGCAAATATAGAATGGCTGATGATGCTCCCATCTCTTTTCCAAATTGATTGTGAAGGGAATTTCACCTAATGTTGTAACATATAATTCAATAATTCAGGACTTATGCAATTTTGAAAGATGGAACGAGGTGAAAGACTTGTTTAATGAGATGGTGGCTTATAACATGCCTTCCAATGCGGTTACGTTTAACATATTAGTGGATGCTTATTGTAAAGAAGGAATGGTGAGAGAGGTTGAGGATATTTTGAAAGTTATAATGCAATTAGATGCTTGTCCCAATATTATCACTTATACTTCCCAGATAGATGGGTATTGTTTGCAAGGACAAATGTATAAAGCGAGAAGAATTTTTGATTCAGCAGTGGTTTTAGGTGTTAAGCCTTATATTATAAGCTATAAAACTTTGATGAATGGATATTGTAAAAAAGAAAATGTGGACGAAGCTTGGTGTTTTTTTCTTAAATTCCTTGTAAAGGCTGAAACACACAGTGGTTAGTTATAACACCATGTTACAAAGATTATCGTGTGATGGTAGATGTGCTGATGACTTAAAGCTTTTCAATGAAATACAAGCTATGCAATTGTCTCCTAACGTACAAACCTATACTGTCATGTTGGATGGCTTATGCAGAAACCATCATATTGCTGACGCATTTTCATTTCTAGGGATAATGTAAAATAAGGTTGTGAGTCCTGATATAGTAACCTATTCTATCCTCATTGATGGATTGTGTAAGGATGGAAATCTTGATATAGCAAGAAATCTCTTCAACAAACTTCTTTCCAAAGGTTTGCATCCTGATGTTAAAAGTTTTACCATCCTTACTTGTGCTGTATCAAGAAGGGCTAGCAGGAGCTAAACATTTGCTAATAAAAATGAAAAAAAGTGGTTGCTTTCGAAATAATGTGACCTACAATACTTTTATTCAAGGCGTTCTTAGAAGGAATGAGTGTAAGGAGGCAATCCTTACAGAAGGGGATTCTCACTGGATTCAACTACATTTTCCATGTTACTTGATCATCTGCAAGGGGAAGGTCAAGATGGAGATCTTCTTCATAAGATTCAGAACTTTTTGCCAAAGAACAAATGCTATATTTCTGGCAGCCAAACTAAAGTCCAACATGTTGGGCCTTTGTTTTAATTTCGATAACCATTGCAGAATTCCCAGTCGGCCAACTTAATTTTCATTCAACTTGGACCTACTTTGTACTGTAGATGCCTGTCTTCCCTGAACAGACTAGCATGAGGAAGAAGGAAGAAGAAGGAGACAAATTTGATTTTGGAGTCTTATTAAACTTTTCTCCCCAACCGTCTTTTTGGGTTGACATTACAGTGTTTCAAGTGCAGGTAAATTGTCGTGGGCAGAGGCCGTTGTTTCTGAGTGTTGTAATGGTTCCGATGTTGTACAGTGTTCAGTATCATGCATTTATGTATTCTTCTGTGTGAGGATTAGACAGCTGCATTTCATTTGTACACTTACAAGTTACAACTATTTTTGTCTTTTACTTTCTTTTCTTTCTTTCTTTCCTCCCCTAAATTTGGTTTGAAATACAAGTGACGGGGGCTGCACAAGGAGTACAATTTCTAACACATGTAGAAGTCTTCCTCTGTCCAAAATTGTTGTCCTACTTTAATTTGGAATGGAATGAGAGTTGGAAAAGTAGCACTTTGGATTCTCTATTTTATTATATGTTTTTATTTTCTATTCCAATTTAATGGACATATATGTCTAGTGTATTTGATTTTTAATAAAAAAAATTTTTACAAAAAAAAACTTGATATATTTGACATATATCCATAAAATGGAATAGAAAATGAACTATTGCAAAAAAGGATAATTTTTTTTAACTTATTGCAAAATAATCTGCAAATTTATCATATAGATAAAAGTTCATATTCATTAGTGTCTTCACATATTTCAAGTTTTTTAAATACTAAATTTTGATATATTTGGAATTATATTTAATATTTGTTCATATTAGTTGACCAAAGTTTTATTTTTCCTCAAATTTTAATTTTTATAATATATTTTTCTTTAATTATATCTATAATTCATAATAACATTAATCTCATAGTACTGATATAAACTAATAAGAAGAAAATTTTAGAATTGAGAAGAAAAATTGGGACACCATGAACTATTATGTTTATTCTTAATATTTCTATAAATATATTTCGACCTTTATATTAGAAAACACGAACAGTAGAAACCAAAAAAAAGAAAGAAAAAGTTAAAATAACAGAAGAAAAGTGCAATAGTTGTTAACATTCAAGTACAATTGAAATGTAGAAGAACAAAAAGAAATAAAATTTTATTTATATTATTGAATTAAATTATGCCAAATTTTATAAACCTAAAAATTATTAGGTATAATTACTATTGATATAACCACTTTCATAATTTTTCTAAATAAATCAAGAAAGACTAAGAATATGTATATATATTAATGAAATATTTTATATTTTTTCCCCCTAAAAGGAGTTTGAATTCTATTTATATATACATAATTACATAATTACTATTGAATTAATATATTATTGTATAATTATATATACATAATTACATAATTACATAATTCCCCTAAAATTTTATTTATATTATTGAATTAAATTATGCCAAATTTTATAAACCTAAAAATTATTAGGTATAATTACTATTGATATAACCACTTTCATAATTTTTCTAAATAAATCAAGAAAGACTAAGAATATGTATATATATTAATGAAATATTTTATATTTTTTTCCCCTAAAAGGAGTTTGAATTCTATTTATATATACATAATTACATACACATGAACAAAAAATTAAAGCTAAATGATGAATTTTAAAATTATTAATATTCAAAAATTGAAATAAATTATAAAAGTATTAAAATCAATGAATAACTCTCATCTTATACAATTAGATGAACTAAAAAATAAAAAATAAAAAATTAAATATAAATAAAAGAATTGGTAAATTAAAAGAAGCAATAGGTAAAGAGATATAAAATATTTAATAATTCAAACAGAAATAAATATTAAATGAAATACATTATCAATGACTAAAAAGAGAAACATAGCTATTAAAATTGAAACAAATTATGAAAAAATTAAAATCAAATATTTCTTAACCTATAAATTATAAAATTATATGAATAAAAACAATAATTAAATGTAGAACAAAATGAAGAAACGAATTTACAACTTGAGCAAAACATTGAGTAAAAAGATATAAAATATCTATAAATTTAAAAAGTAAATCCTTGTAGTGCCCCATTCGGGAGGTGCTTGCTTCGGATCGAGGTACTACTCCAATCGAATCTTTCAAAACCAATTTCACCCTTCATAATTCTCAACCTAAGAAATGTCATAATTTAAAATTTAGGCTAGTCATGCTGAAAATGAGAAGCAAAACCCCAAGTTCTCATAACAAGTCACAGTTTCTCAAAGGCCCATAATTTAACTTACATATAAACACCACTCATCAGGAACTCTAACCTGTCACACTTCGTAGAATAAAATACACTAACTTATGCTCCCATTACCTTTCGACCATAACATCTCACATCCTTACCTTTATAGGGGTCATGATAATAATATTTATACTATGCCAAAAGGTAGCCCAAGCTTAGGGTGCCATCTACTCTTCAATCTGGCCAAAGAACAAAAAGCTAATACGAGAGAGTGAGTCCAAGTGACTCAGTGAGGCTAGCATTTGTATGTGTAGAAAGAATTAGAATGAAATGGAATATAATATATATCTACAAGAAGAATATTCATTCTAAATCCAAATAAATAAAAATATAAATTACGATAACTGGATTTGAGATTTGAAAGAGTTTACAAAATCTACAAACTAAAACTAGAAACTAGTATTTCTTGTACCACATTTTATGAGATGACTCAATGTCGTCCCATACTGGCGAAGAATAATTTCATGTTTAAACACATTACATATAAAATCTCAAAACTCGTAGACATGATTAGTTTTAAAGAACTCAGTAACAAATTATTTCATGAAATACTCAGGTTTCAAAGTTCATGATTTTGTTCAGTTTTATAAAACAGACTAGACAAGAACATTTTATAAAATCAATGGTACAAGCACATTTCACATGTACGACCGTGCAATGGCCTTCCCCTTTATAATTCCCAGTTGTGTATAAACAATACAACCGCGAAACAGCCTGCCCCCTTATATCGCCTCGACATTTGTATAAATGATACGATCGTGTAATGGTCTGCCCCCTTATATAACCTTGGTACGACCGTGAAATGGCCTGCCCCCTTATATCCCCTTGATGAGTGGCCAAGTCGCCAAACCGCTATAGCACGAATAAAAAAGAATCGATCCTCGCTGATCAAGCCTCCCCCGAAGGAAAGATCGCAACCACACGAATCGATAAGACTGATCCTCACTGATCAAGCGTTAAGTCACAGTCAACCCCCGACTGCCTAAAGTCAAGATCGCAAACCAAGTCAGCCAATAACACTGTTTTTATTACCAACCAATACAATGATACAAATCTAGAATAATAATCCAAGCGTTCCACTGTAATTGGCACTCGACCCAAATAGATTTTGCGTAAAAGTATCTATAAATAAATTCAATAATCAAATATGCCGACAAGACCATACGATATCAATAAACAATTCAGATAAGCCAACATGGCCAATTAAAGTTGTAATGGATTACAAGAGTGCTGGCAAGGCCATAGATTGTACTGCACAATATTAAAAGCAAGAACTAATAAAATAAGCCCTCACAGGGGTTTACAAAATAAGCAATAGATGACAAACAAGATCTCAAACAATTTACAGGTTCAATAACAAGAACAAGTATGGTACATAAGCACGTTGAACCCACACATGGGTCATTTCACAAGAACAGATAGAATCAAGGTCAGAATGGCTGAGCCTCATCTCTAGTATCCCAAAAAGAAGCTGTCGCCGCCTACTGCTCTGAGGGACCTATGTCGTCGTCTATTCAAAATAATGTTTCATAGTCAAATTTCTCGTTCAACCCTAATAAACTTCTAGAATTTACATCACAAGCATTCTAATGTCATTAACTTGTCTACTAGCACGATAATATAGATTATTAGCATCTTACAAAATTCTTTAATAAATCAACATTACTAGATTTAACCACGACGGTCCATATCAATTCCAAAATAATATCCCATTCTTCATTCACAAGGTCATGGTTAAGCCATATCATTATCCTAAACCACAAAATTATGATTAAATTCTTACAAAATCAACCCCAATCAAATATCACTTATTCTCATCATATAATACTTAATACTACTATTAAATCCAATTTTTGTTATTTGCATGATGCGTCCAGGTCTAGTATTCAATATTCCTTAGATGGGAAACAACACACATATATATAGGCATATCAACATCCCAACTTCCTATTCTTGGCATGTATACAAACTTAATGGAAAGTACACATATGCATGTGTTGTGTATATATAAGCTTTTCTTCCAATCCTTTACCACGAACCACTCAACAAAATCTCGGATTCACTGTGTTCGTTGCATCAAGAGGAGAAAACTATCCTCTCGCCGCCGCCGCTCACCACAGCCGAAAAGTTGCTGAACCACCATCGTTCTTCGCCTTCTCTCCTCCAGAGTCCAAATCTTCACTCAGATTTCAATTTGGAAGCTTGCACAAGCCTCAAACACCCATCACCGAGCCCAAACTCTATCTCTCGCTGCCGTGATTGTACTTGCTTCTCCACAACTGTCCGCCGTGCTAACCTCAAGGCAAGGTCACTGACGTATTCCCCGTACTCCAGACTCCAAGACAACTGCCCATAAACTTACTCCGTTGTAATCTCTCCGTGGAGCATTGTAACCCACTTCGCGGTCCTAAAAATGATGGTGGCTCGTGGGGTTTTGTGTTCATGCAATGGTGGTGATAGGGTGCTGAGGGTGAGGAAAGGTGGTTGGTAAGGTTGGAAATGGAAGAAAATCACCGGAAAGGGGGTTCACCAGTGAGAGAGAGAGAGAGAGAAGAGAGGTGAAGAGAGACATGGTGATGGTGAAGAAGAGGTGAATGATGGTAGGAGAAGAAAGAAGAAAGTAAAACATGTTTTTATTAAATCCCATTTTTTGAAATTGCAATTTAATCCCTCAGTTGATTTGGTCCTTCAATTGAGCCCTATCAAAATGTCAATTAACATCTTGACCCTAGTTGACCAGGAGTCTTCCATGCAAACCCCTCAAGTCCAAAAATGTGTTAATTCAATTCTTCAAAATTATAATTCTAACCCCCAAAACTTTATAAACTAATTAAATTAATTAAATTTCATAAATCAAGAATAAATAAAATAACAATTAACATAATCTACCAAATAATAATTAATATAAATAGTGAAATAATTAGGGGTGTTACAATACTACACTAAAGTTTTTATGAATAGCTGAAAAAGAAGTATATATAGCCCTATATCAAAAGAAAGTTCCTTCCATTTTGTAGAATAGCAAAATTATATATACAGAATAAAATTTAAAAAATGAATGATAAACCAAACAAACAAATAAATAATTTAAAAAATAAACTAATGACGCACACAAAGAGATGAAAGAAAAAAAAGCTAAAAATGATAATGAAATAATTTTCAAAATACCTTTTATATAATGGTATAGATATAATTATAAGTTATTAAAGATAAGAGCTAACCAAGAAGAACTTATCGAATTAGAGGGTTTTAATGACCAAGAAATCCCCATACATTAAGATTTATGAAGAAGTAAATTTGCAGATAAAATGTAATTATTTATTATGTTAGAGATAAATTAATAATTATTTATTTTAATCAATAGTTGAAAGTTTAAGAATATTTAAATGGAATAAGTACATTTCTAACTAGGATGGAATTTAATAAATAATCATGCATAAGAATTTAAATAAAAATTTTAAGAATTAAATAAAAATTAAGTGAATTTTAGCCAAAGATCTCCATCCTATATAAAATAGTATAAATATATAATTTTTATCTCAACTTGACTCAGAAAAATAATTTAGTGAAGATGTAATGGGTTTATCTTAATTGTGAAAGGAAAAGTATTTTATCATTAGTAATTAATTTATCCATTAATTTAACAAATATCTAGTTACTAGTAACAAAAATAATATTTAAATTTGAATTAGATTGTTACTTATCTAAATAAATTTTAAACTTTTGTATAAAAACGAATGCTTAACAATGAATAAGAATTTTTTAACTTAATTAAAAAAACTCCAAAATCTAAGAATTGAGAATTTGGTTAAAATGGCATAATTGTGGGTCCCACAACATTGTTTTATATACAAGGAGTAGCATGTGCTTGGTGAGATACACCGAAAAGAATTTTAATATTAAAAAATTTTATTTTTTAATAAATATATAAAAATAAAACTACATATGCACACATACATATTAATATATACATATATATACACATATATAAAATGAACCTAGCACCCCGCCAATGTGGCAATTGAGCTTTCCGTTGGATTACGTGCGGGTGGTATTTTTTTTTTTTTGGGTGTTGGTGGGGTGGGGGGGGGAGGCAGTTTGGGTTTTCTTAATATTTGTATTCTATTTAATTGTAAAATTTGTTAAACCGTTTAATGGTTTGACATATAGATTTAAGTAGATCCAAATAAAGAATAATTTTGTCTTTTGCTTTTTAGATATTTAATTTTATTTTTAATTTTTTTAACTATAGTGAAGGGTGACATGGGCATATAGGGAGGTGTCAATTTTTGGAGGAAATTTTTATTTGTGATGTGATATTAATAACTAAAATATTTTTTACACTTTAAATTAAATTAATTTATGTAGGGACCAAAATTTTGAAGGAAGAAACTTTGGAGCAAATTTAGAGGGAATACATTTTTGGAGGGAAACAAATTTTAGGTGGGACTTTATTTAATTGTGATTTAAATTTAGTAACAATTAACATTTTCATATAACAAAATTTTGGAGGGAAAATTTTTTTAGAGGGTAAAATATTAATTATAGTGACAAATATTATTTGTTACTATAAAATTTAATTGTAACAAATTTGTCAACGTAACAAAAAGTAGAAACTTTTGTTACAAATATGTCTTTCTAAAGGTGGGAAAAATTATTTCTAACAATACTTAAGTTTTGATAACAAATTTTTCTTTAGTTACAAAAGAATAAAAATTTTGGGTAACAAATATTCATTAAAGGTAACAAATATTTTTCTTGGTTATCCAAGATGAGTGCTTTAGTAATAAAATTTTAGTCTCGTTATGAAAAATCATGATTTTGTAATGAATTTTTCTTTGTTATCAAATTTTTTTGTTACAAGAAGTACAATTTATTGTAGTGGCAGTCTTCGGCAACATTAACTCTGATTGCTCATGCTGTCGTACAAATTATGTCCATCAAGGTTAGAGATGGCTCCATTCATTTCAGACTCACTAGACATCAATGGAGACAACAATTTGCAACTTGGTCACGAGGGCAAACTTAAAAATTTGCCGAAGAAAATGAATGCTTGGGAACAAATAACAATTAAAATTTGATTCCCATTTATTAATTTGAGAAATTTTAAAATTTGGAGAGATTTAAGAAATAATTATTGAGTTTCCTTAGTCAAAAAATTCTTATTGCTTAAATAGTTGAATTTAACTTGAGTTAAGATTGTAGTTAAGAAAAGATCATATTTACTATTAGATTAATCTTTCTATCACATGATAATTATCTAAATGTGTATTGGGTGTAATTAGAGAGAAAATGTATTCAAGATGAGCTAAATTCGAGTGGGATACACGGGTTGCACAAGGAATGCCATTTTTGACACATGCAGAATGCCGTAAATTTGGTATTTTCTTGGTCCAAAATGTTTATCCTACTTTAATTTGGAATGAAATTTGAAATGAGAGTTGAAAAAATAGCACTTTAGATTCTCTATTTTATTCTATATTTCATCTCCGATTCCAATTAAATTAATACATAGAATGTATTTGATTTCTAATCAATTATTTTTATACAAAAATACTTGATACACTTGGCATATATCCATGAAATGGAATATGAAATGAAATGGAGGATCCAAATTAGAAAAATACACTTTAAATCCTTTATTTCATTCCATGTTTTATCTCATATTTCAATTAGATAGATATATGCCGAGCTTTTCTATGCTATTTCCTTTTATACAGTAAAAGAAAGTTAATATTGGTATATCATTATTCTAAGTGATGATAATATGATAGAGTAAAAAAAAAAAAGTGATGATAATATGAAGTTCCAAGTGCTAGTATGAAACCTAAACCAATACTCCCTTATATGGTATCGAAATCAACATTGTTAAGGACCAGACCTACGTTGAAACCAAAATTGATAGATTAGAATTCGGATTTACTTTGAATCTAAAAATAAAGGGAGTGGATATTGACAAATCGAAAAAAATCATAATTTATTTAGTAATAATTTCATTGTTTCTACAGTCGAGATCGAAAATTCATTAGATATGATCTAAAATGAATCTTATTTTGTATCTGAATTGAAGATTTCATTAAACCTTTTTACCCATTTTATCATTTAAAAAATAGTTTTTAGAAAATAGTATCTTTATAATTTCTTTTAAATATGAAAAAATAATTCTGTTAATAAGGAATTAATTCTTCGAAAACTTGTACATGCAGATATATATATAGCTTTTGAAAAATAAAAACATATGTAGCATATATTATTTATTAACTTTGCGTTATCAGAAATATGAGATTATATCTATATATAAGTATATATGGAATACACACATGCACACACATATATATACATGCGGATCAAAAGTTCGAACCTCAAACCTCATACATATGAGTGTTAAGATAATACCGTTCAACCAATTATATATATATATATATGCATTATATAAATACATGTATTGTAACACCCCTAGAAATTCAATAAGTGGTGGAATTTATTTGCCATTATTTTGTTTTATGAATATTAATTTATTATTTTATTTTTTAAAAAATTTTGGGGTTAGTTCGTAATTTAAAGAAACTTGATTGTACAACATGTTAAAAGCTTGGTGGGCCAGAATAAGAATATTCTAGGTCAAAGGGGTGAATGTAGGGCACTCATTTAGTGGAGGGACTGAATTGAGAGATAGGAGGATTTTGGAGGACTTAATTGCAGGTTGGAGGAAAGGGGGTCAAAATCTAGTTTTCAAAAGTACATTTATATATAGCATTCCCCCCCTCCCCCCCAATTTCTTCATTTTTCCTTCTTCTCCACCGAGCACTCTCAACCACCTCTCTAGCAAACTTCCTCCGACAATAGCCAAAACTCAAAACTAAACCAACCATCCTCTTCATCTCTTCACGGTAAACACGCTGGTACCACATGCAGCCAGAACCTATCTGTGTAGCGGCCGCAATTTTGGTCTGAAATCACAGTCCTGATGGAGGTGGTGGCCCGACTCCACCGGCGGTGGAAATTGAATTATGGGTGGAGTTTTTTGTAAGGCTCAACTCGGGGAACACATTGGTGTGTTTGGTTTGAAGAATGGGCCACCGTGGATGATGAAATTGAAGAAAATCAATGAAGCAGCGAGTGGTGGCGCTGGTGCTTTGGAGCTAAAATTGAAGGTCAATTTGACTGCAATTGGTAAAATTGAACTGGGGTTTGGGTTAGTCGAGCTGAAAGGCATCTTTTGGTGGTGTTGTTGACTGTCTCTAGCAGCGGTGGCGGCAGAGCTGAGATAATCTCTTCAGCTCGTCGCAACGATTGTGGCAGTGTAATTGTTTGTGGTTTTGACGTCTTAATAGAAAGATTTGGATAATAATCGGAGAAATTGTGTTTAAGTTATTTGGTACCGTTAAATTCTTATGATTCTTGTATTATTGGAAAAATTAAGAAATGTGTATGGAATGGTGGGAATAGACATGCATGGATATATATAAAAGCTTAGTGGACTCGAATTCAAATTATCGTACAAAAACATTAGATTAATTGGGTTCATTAAAGGATTAAAACCCTAATTTTATGAATTTTATGGATTTGAAAACTTAAGTGGCAATAATTGAATTATTTAAGATGATTGGACTGTTATTATTGACTGGGAGAACTTTATGAGGTTAAATATGTAATTAAGGATTAGATTACATTCTTTCTTTAGAACCGATATGAATCCCATGACTATTTCTGCAATAACGACGTAATTAGCTATTCTATAACGATGGCACCAATAGAACCCAAAAATTTACCATATTAACTAGTAACGAGTGGTTTTAGACTGTTAGTACTATAATTGTAATTATTAGGATTGGATGTGGATTTTGACAGTCATTTACTCTTTTGGTTAGGTGATGAAGAATTGGGTCCGGAGGACCAGTAAGCTACTGACTGTGACTGCACTTTCTGAGACTATGGAGGTGAGGGTCTACCGATTAGTACTTGCTTTAATTATACCTATATGTTATTCATTTTGTGAACCCTTGTGAGGGTCTAACCTCCGGGGTATTATTTATTTTGTATGCCCTGTGAGGGTCTACCAACCTAGTACTTGTCTTGTATACAACTATCCGTCATTTCATGTATCCCTATGAGGGTCTAGCCTCTTGGACATTTGTTTTGTATGTCCTGTGAGAGTCTACCAACATGGCATTGTTTACTCCTAACTATTCTTGTGGGAAAACCTCTGAGAGGGTTAAACATATTTCTGTATTGTACCTGCTCTTGGTTATTGAAATGTGTAAATTGCTTGAGATCTTATTTATTGTTTGTCAATTGTCGCGTTTACCCCTAGAGGGTTATTTCTTGATTTTGCTCTGATAAGGGTGTCCTGTCTGTTCTGTCGCCCAGAACTTCCTATTGTTATCTGTCACTATACTTGTTCCTATCTTGTTACCTGTTACCGTTCTAAATTGTTATAAGTTGCCTTGCCTACACACTTGTTTATCCGTACATCGTTATGTCGCCATGTTGGCTTATTTGAATCTGTTAACCATTATTGTTTTGCCTTGTCGGCAAACTGTTAATTGATACTAGTTATATATACGGAGATTTGTTGGGCCAAGTGCCACTGTTGGCAGGATGTTTAGATATGTGGGGCATGTAGTCCACTTCGGTGTCAGTGATACGCTAAGTGGTCCGATTAGGTATCCACGATATGCCAGGGATCAGGGACAGATCTAAGGGGCAAGCAGGGGCCATTGCCCCCAGGTTTATTACAATATATATATATATATAGCCTTAAGTCTTGGTCTATGTTTAGCCCATTAACTATTTGATAGTTCATGTGTTTTATTAATTTAAAGAATATGTTAAAAAGAAAAAAGTTATTTAATATTAATTAAAAGTAATTAATTTTAATTTTCGTTCATTAACTTTTTTAAAAATCTTTTGTTATGAGCCTTAAATTAAAAATTACTTTTCTAGATTTATTGAATTGAATTGAATTTATTTTGAATTAATGATAAAAATTAAAATCAATTAATGAAATATATACCTATTTTATTTTTTAAAATTCAAAACAATTTCTTAGGTCCATATTTACAATCAAGTAATTAAGTGAAGACTATTTAATAGGCTAGTTAAGGCATATTTATTTTATTTATTTGAGAAAACATTACGAGAGTTAGCCAACTAATTGCAAAATAATTAAAATGTCTCATTTTGGTTTTAATAAGATTGAGATAAGAATAAATTTGAGCGAATATATATATATATATATATATTAATGTTTCAACAGCTACAAATGGAAGAACTTTTTTTGTTATGAATATTGTCAAGAATTTCATAATAAGATGAAAGCATGTTTTAGACTTTTTCTTCGACTTTTTAGTCACTTATATTGAAAAAACTATTACTAGAAATTTTGATATTGATTTGATTCATTTATAAATTTTTTAATATAAAGGAGTGTCACACTCAATTTTGATAAAATTTGTATTTTAAATTTACAAATATGAAAATTGTACTTAAACTTTTAAGCTTTATAAGTTTGGCCTCCTCACACTCTTATTTCTGGATCTGTCCCTACTAAGAATTTTTCCCTGGGTATTAGCGATGTGCTAGGGATTTCCCCTTGGTGCACCATACGGTCCATATAGGCATCTGCCATATACCAAGCTGTCACACTTTGGTAAAATTGATTGACTAACTGGAATAAGGTGAATCTAATATGCATGTCATGTTTCGATATGTTGGAATATATATGCTATTCAAGTTTGCTTGAATGTAATTATATCCTGATTATTTGTAATATGTTCTTGGAACAATAAGGCAAAAGAGATTCATGTTTGCTAATTTTGTTATTTCCTATATCTTGATTGTTCATGTTCTGCTGGTTGATTTATGATCTATTGAGACGTCTCTTTCTTGACAGGTCCTTACTGCTTATTGTTAATATTATTCCTCACTAAGTCCTTCAGACTTACCCTTCTTATTATTTGATTTTCTCATATAGGACTAGGTGATGAACAAGGACCTCAAGCTTGGATAGATGAAAATGTCTTGTAATACGATAGGTGTTTATATGTATATATGGGATCACTTGAATGTTAAGCTTGGACTTAGAAACGTTGTGATATGTCAGGACTGATATTGATCACGTGAGGCATGTATACATTTTGTTAAATGCTAAGAAATTAACGATGGCATGTATGTAGTGTTTTTCCCAATGTTTGACTAAGTTAAACTTTGATGTTGTCTTTAAAGAGTTGAAGTTATTCTTATGCACCTATTGCTTGTTTATGGGTTAAGAATTAAGTTTAAACTGGAGTGACATCTCAGCTTAAGGGTTATCTTAAGTGGGACGCCACATGTATACAAAAAAATAAAAATAAAATATAAAAAATGAAGTATATCTACAATATTGAATGAGTTTGAACAATTTTTTCAACATCTTTTAATGAGTTTGATATGTCAGAACTAATATTGATGACCTGAGGCATGCATATGTTTTGCTAAATGTTAAGAAATTAACGATGGCATGTATTTAGTGTTTTTCCCAAGGTCTGATTAAGTTAAAATTTGATGTTGTCTTTAAAGAGTTGAAGTTATTCTCATGGGCCTATTGCTTGTTTACGGGTTAAGAATTAAGATTGAACTGGAGTGACGTCTCAACTTATGAGTTATCCTGAGTGGGGTGCCACATGTATAAAAAGAAAAAAAAATGAAGTATATTTACAATATTGAATGAGTTTGAGCATTTTTTTCAACATCTTTTGATGAATTTGATTATAAGTACTAGTGGTTGTCACATGTGATCCCCGTGTGCATATAGTATTTTTGTTTTGAAAAAATATTTATTTTTCTCAACTAACTGATACTCATAATTAAGCAAGAGAAAAGTTGAAAAATAAAGTGTAAAAGTGCTGCTTTTAATTAAGTATTAGAATTTAAGTAAAATTGTTTCATACAAAGAAGTTATTAGTCATAATTATTTACTAATTCCAAAATATAGAAAATCTGACATCATTGGTATGTTTTTCTATATATTCCTCTTCTGTACACAGGTACGTTTTTCTTTCTCTCTCCTCCAACCAAAATTTATGATAAAAAATAGAAATAGTAGACTTATACAGTCTAATAATGAAAACATTTCCTAATAATTGAAGTAAGAAATAAAGGTCGCTTTCCTATTCTTTTTTTATTTTTTTTAACAAAAAATTAATTTAGAGAGGTTAAGTTGATAAAATTGAATCAATAATTAGTTTATCGGGCCTTTTTAAATTTAAAAAATTATATTAATTAAAAAAGTTAAAACATATTAGTAAATAAAAATTAAATATATAATAGCTACAAAAAATCAAAAAGTATGATTATTTTCTTTCCATAGAATGAAATACCACTTATGCCTTTCCTTATGATTAGAGAAATTATTCCCCCAAGGGATTTTATGGTGTTTCGCATTTCTCCCAAGAATGTTATTGACAAACATATCCACAAACTTAAATATATTAGAGAGATATTTCAACCCATTTCTTGTTTTCTTTCCCGTCTTAACTGCGTGGTAACAACATTTTTGAATTTGCCAATAAAAAAATATTAAATTGGGGAATGTTATATTATGTTATTATGAATCATAATATACTACATCAAAACACATAAATACCATGCTTTTTGTTTGGAATAAATAAATAAACTCCAACAGAATGCCTACAAATCAAACAAAAATCGAAGTAGATCATTTATCATTATATAATTTACTAAAAATATTATAAAACACATATCAATCTCATTCATAATATGTATCAAATACTTAGTATTGTTATCTTTGGAAGAAAATTCTAGGAGAATCTCAGTTGCAGTTGGAACCTATAGAAGGAGTTAGGAGTATCGAGGAAAGAGAAAATTAGTGGAAGAGAGAGTTACAGATATTGGAGAAAAGAAGAGTTAATTGGGAGAATGAGTAATATGTGTCGAGAAAAGGGAGAAATGAGTGGAGAGTAGACAAAATTTTGAAAATTTATATATATTTACTTTCTATTTTATAAGGATTGGGATGATGAAGAATTGCAATTTGTGAGAGTAGTAGGCTTTTTTTTCAAATAGTATAGATGAAGACAATATCACTTAGTCAATAATATTAATGATGAGGGTGAAAATAGCTTGCAACTGGATTTGGTGATAATTTTGAAAGGTCTGACCTCTCTGGTCGAGCTCTTGATTTAGTTGTGCTGAGTCCTGCAATCACGAACAAATGTCAGGTTAGCCGAGGTGCCAGGCACTCTGATGCTTAAGTTAATACGGGGTCGACTGAATATAATGAGTAGCAAAGTGTGGGCTTTGTATACAGAATGGCATACCTTTAGTGAGGTTGGAGATGGGGTATTTATAGCCTTCTCCTGGTAAGGGATTTTTCTATGATGCCCTTAACATGTAGGGAGGTCCTCGTCCTTGCATGAGGGACTTTAGGTCATCTCCCGTTCCTGTACTCTTCCAGGTGGCTGCATCTCTAGGTTTCATGGGCAGAATAATACATTGTAGGCGTACCTCATGTCAGTGCGGCAGTATGGGTGGTATTAGGGCGGCACACGCCTTTAATGTGGAGGCATGCTGCTTGTCAAGGCATTTAGTACGGCAAAGAGTTAATTCTGCATTGAGTTGATCTCCCTGGTCGGTGACAGGATCGACTTTACGATGGGTTGGCGCATGGCGTAAGAGGTGGCAAAACACCACGATCGAACGGTCGACCAGCAGTCCCAGTCTGTGACCTGGTCAAATGGCTGCCCCATAAAGCTAGAGTACGACAGGTCGACCTGGGTCATCTGAAGTCGGTAGCATAATTGGGCCCTAAGGATAAGATAGACCTAATGCTACATCCTCAAGTTTGTGGTCTTTAGGCTAAGCCCACTGGGCAATCCCACTTCATGAATCCCCCCACTTTCGAATGCTAAATGAGATGATCGACGATAAGGATTGGTGAGTAGTCTGTTTTGCAGTTACCAGGGTTCGTCGACAAGGGATTTTGAAAGTCGACATGGGTTTAGCACATTTAATGCACCAGTTACATCGTGCCATGCTCACGTTTAGCGATGGTTACGCCATCATTATAGACACTTGGATACCCCACGCTCGTAGGCCTATAAATAGGCGCGGTTAAAGTGTCAATTTTTACTTTTACTGCTTTGCGTTTGGTTGAACTTTGACCACTGCTTTTCCTGCTATTATTTTGTGCCTTATTTCATCAACAACGAGTAAGTCCTTTCCTTAGCTTTCATTCGTGTTTGAGCTATTGCTTTTCCTGCTATTATTTTGTGCCTTATTTCATCAACAACGAGTAAGTCCTTTCCTTAGCTTTCATTCGTGTTTTTCCTTTGCCCTAGAAATGCTGTATTTATTTGATTTTGAAGATAGTCGAGAAGGGGATACCGAGGCTACTTATTCTAAACGGGCTGGGGGTTCGTTAGAGGGGTTCGAGTAGCTTGTCCAGCAATAACTTGAGTTCTAGTAGCTCGTCCAACGATCGCGTGGGTGGAGGGAGTGATACTGAGCCGAGCCAGGCCCCCTGTCGCGTGGTCAACTATTCACCCCCAACCACTATAGTGAAATAGTGTCCACAATAACTCCTACCGACCTGTTGCGCATTAGGTAATTGTACCATGTCCTTGAGGAGTATGAACTTATAGTGCCTGGACCGTCTGGTAGGATGTATCGACCTCCAGCTGGGGCCATAACTGTGTTTGAGGATGCCTTTTGATGTGGTCTTAGGTTACCCTTAGTTGGTCATATAGTTGAATTGCTTAGGGATTTAGAAGTGTGCATAACCTAACTGCTGCCAAATTATTTCTCGACCATATATAGCTTTGTGGTTTTAATGTATTATTCGACTAGCCTGCCAACTTTGAAAACTTCTCAAACTTTTTCCACCTTTCGATGTCCCCGAAGTTGGGTAGTACCGACGAGTTGAGTTTTTATTATATCACTGCTCGACCATGCCGTAAACTTCTGTCACCCCGGCCTCTTCCTACGGGCAAGAGTGTAAAAAATATTATCCATAAGTTTGAGTTGCCGGGAGCTTCAATATTCCAAGGGGGTGGTGGATGGGGCATGTCAAGATGCCTGGTAATTTAACTCTAACCTGACCTAATACATTCATCTAGGACGTGGTCGAGTTTGGTCAAGTGGAGTCCTCGGTGTTTATCAAGGAAAGAAATTTAGTGTTAGCTGGCTTATCGCCAGCTCAGCAAGACTTACCAGCGGATGATCGACTAGGTAGATTATGTTTTCGATGATTGGTTATTTTATCTATTTTTTCTGCTTGATTCTAACCTTTTGTTTTTATGCTATGACAGATTGAGACGAGATCATGAATCAATCAAGAGCAGAAGCTTTGGTGAGGGCTAAAAGAAATAAGCAGTGCCGTTTGGCTATAATGGCTCGTCGAGGGGCAGCTCTAGTCGCAGCAGGCAATGACACCTTCTCCATCGCCCGTCGGCCCATGGCGACCACAGGGAGCAGCCCAGTAGATCGAGGAAAAAGACCTATGGTTGAGCATGCGGGGCCTGCTCCTAAGAGGAAAGTAGTCGAGAAGGGCAAGGGGAAAGCCATGGGGTCAAGCCAACCCTCTGGATATGATTTATTTGGCCAGTGAGGGGACGACGTGTTATTCCAGCTGCCAAAACTGTCATCTCCAAGGTTTGAAATGGAGCTGAGCATAGCTGTTCATAATTTTTACTCAATGAAGACGGCAGGGTCGATGGGGGTTGCTCCACTAAAGGTGATGATGGCCGGGTTGGTTGCATCTGACCAAAAAAATTGATGGGACTAATCCAGGATGCTGCACTCAGAGCTCTGGCTTATCACTCCAATATGGTAAAGTTTTGGTCAACAAGCTTGTATTGTCCAATTTAATTTATAGGTCGAATATTGTTATCTTATCAGGAATTCTATTTTTCAGGTTGGCCAATTGGGCTACCATTTTTATAAGAGGTCAGAGCTGGCGCTTGCCGACCGCAAACATCTATAGGAAAGTGGAGATATGGAGATGTTAAGGGCTTAGCTCGAGTCCTCACAAAGCAGGGTCGATGATCTTAACAAAGAGGTCGAGGAGCTCAATAATCAACTCTATCTGAGCATAGTCAGCTGATCACCAGCATTAAAGCAAGTAACAAAATGGATGAGCTGCTCAACCAGGCCAAGATAGATGCGTAGCATGGCTATGAGTCTGGTCAGACAACCAGTCGGAAAGTGGCTCTCTAAGAGGCTCGGGCTGAATTCTTCAGAAAGCTGCCGTTGATGCGGCGAGAGGCCGTTGTGCAGTTCATGCTATGCTCGGCATTCCAAGATACGAGTGTTGTGTCTTCTTTACTAGGGGTGTACATTCGGTTTTTACAGATCGAACCGAATTTGGTTCGGTTAACCGAAAATTTCGGTGTTTTACAATGCAAAACCGAAACCGAACCCTTTTTTTTTTTAAATTTTTTCGGTTTTTTCGGTTTTTTTCAGTTTTGGTTAAAACCAAACCGGAAAAAAAAAAAAAAAGCTTAATTTTTTACCTAGAAAGTGTTATAAAAGTTTGTTTGACAAAAGTAAGTTAGTTTAATTAAAAATTTGAATTGGATAACTTATTCTTTTAGTACCAAAAAAATTATTTGATAAAAGTATATGTATATTGATAAAAATATTTATTTTTAGGTGAAAAAATTGATTTAGATTACTTTTTTTTTCTATATTGAAAATATTTGTTTTGATAAAATTATAATTTATCTATTCTAAACAAATACATTTAAAATATTATAACTTTAAGAAGATAAATAAATATTTTAATTATTTTATGTTATCAAAATTTTAGTATACACATTGAGTATGCTAAAATTGCTAGCTTATAATCGCCAAGGCAGATGCACGCAATTGTTGTATATTTAAACCTTAATTGCTAAGATCGAATAGCGAATTAAATCTTAAACTCAATCTACTAAAGTTAAATAGCTAATTGATCCAATGACATCATAATATAGATTGCGGATTTGTAAATTTTGTAAAAAATACAATTATAACCTTATTAAATCATCATTTCTAAAAGACAATTATAAAATATTGATAAAATTTGTATCCAAACTATCTTTTTTATGTTGAATTCTCTAATTTATCCTTCAAACTATATTGTCAATTTTTGTTGTTGAAATAATTAAAAGGACAAATTATGTAAATGAACAAAAATAACTTCTAGTTTAGATACAAAACGGTCTATAATATAGATAAAATCTTTATTGGTCAGCAGATACAATATACTACTAGTACTACCACAAGAATAGCTGAATATGATTCAATCCCTTATTCCTTAGTTTGCAATTTAAGTTGAAATTTTAATTTTACTCATCAACATACCCTATAATATATATAAGTTTAATTAGTTAATTAATTAATTTTCTTTTAATATAACATTTTTTGATGTTTAAATCATAATAATCTATGTTTTTATATGTTACGTGTATTAGTTCATATAATAAAAAAATTATGCAATTGTACCATCTGAGTTTAGAAAAAAATATCATTTTTTTCTCTTTATATTATAACTATTCATGTTTTTATATATTTATATTATTTATAAAACATAGGGTTTTTAATAACTATTTTGATATATTATTTACTTCTTTTTTTCTCAATTATTTCACTTTATCAAAAAAAAAATTATTTATCCCAAAAATTTTAAAATACATTAATATTTACATTATTTAAATATTTATATTTATTTATCTTAAACTTAAAATATTTAATAAAAATGTGAAATAAAACTTAAACTAGTAGTGATTGAATAATAAAATTTTGTATATATATATAAAAAAAAAAGTTTTGGTTTTCGGTTCGGTTTCGGTTAACCGAATAAAAAAAATCGAAAAAACCAAAAACCGAACCGAACGTAGTTCGGTTCGGTTCGGTCGGTTTCGATTTTTTTTGAACGCCCCTATTCTTTAGACGATGCAAGGAATGCATTCAACAAGGTGATCAAGCATCTACAGTTCCTAGGCTATTCTTTTTAACTTGAGGATAGGGGTCGCATTAGCCCCATCCTGGATGAACAATTGCAGCCATACCTTGAGGACAATAAAGCCGATGCTAAAGAGGAAGTTGCGGAGGCTCTTGCAGTCGAGGGGTTTGCAGAGGCTCCACCTGCCACGCCCTTGATCGAGGTGCAGAAAAAAGCAGCCGAGGTGGCGAAAAAGTTGGATGAAGTGACCAAGGAGTTTGCCTTTGCGAATAAGTTTGCATTCGAGTTTCGAGACAGCATGGTAGATGCTGCCACATACCTTCTTTGCTCGGGGGAGGTTTTTTGGCCAATGAGGCGGGGCCTTCTCAACCGACGACTGTCGCTATTCCCATTGCTATTATAATACCCGAGTCGAGAGTGAACAACTCCGCAGTAGTTCCTATTCCAATTCCCTCGAGCGATGAGCTTGATCACACAATTGAGGAAGGTGCTTAAGGAGGGCACTGGATAGAGTTGACGCTCTTCTTTTGATGTAATTTTATTTAAGCTTATTTAATGGTTGTAATTGGGAATGTTAAACTTGAATGAAGTACTCTTTTCTTCTCTTGTAACATAATTGTTTTGTTGAAAGACAATTGTTCTTAAGTAAGCAATTCGGTTTAATAAAGGCTGTCCTCAAGTGTTTGTATTGTTTTTGTATTGCCAAATTTTGGTAAAATTAGTTCAAGATTGTCGTCGAATAAACTATGATCACCTAAACCAGCGCCTATTTTAATTCACATTATGTGTCTTCAATTTATCAGCTCGAGGTCGTTTTGATCGACTACGGGGTCGATTGCAATCGATCAAATCATTTACTTAATCTCAGATGTGAAGCCTTGTCTTGGCAGCTGGAAGCCTACTTGGTCGACTTTGGGGTCGACACTGAATGATAAATTCATTTATTTGGTCTTGGTTGTGAAGCCTTGACTTAGCAGTTGGAAGTTTGCTTGGCCGACTTCCGGGTCGACACTAAACGGTGAACTTGTTTACTTGATCTTGTCTGTGGAGCCTTGACTTGGCGGCTAGAAGCCTGCTTGGTTAACTTCGGGGTCAACACTAAACGATTAATTTGTTTATTTGGTCCTGGCTGTGAAGCCTTGACTTGGCGGCTAGAAGCCTACTTGGTCGACTTCGGGGTCGACACTAAACGTTGAACTCATTTATTTGGTCTTGGCTGTGAAGCTTTGACTTGGTAGCTGGAAGCCTGCTTAGCTGACTTCGGGGTCGACTTTATGGATCAATTCGTGTGAGTAGGTATTTGTGGGATGTGTCATAAATTTTCATTGTTGCGAGGAAATACAACGGAGATGAGTTGCCTCTTTATACATAGAATTTCTTTAGATTTATAGCATTCCAAGGTCACGGTAGTTTGTTGCTTCGCGTGTCTGCTAGTCAGTATGCATTGTGTTTTGACACTTTAACCACGGAATAAGGCCTCTCCCATTTTGGGTTGAGTTTTCCGACATTTCTCAACACTTCGACTTTCTTAAGGACGAGGTCTCTGACTTTGAAGCTATGCGGTTGAACTATTTTGTTGTACTATTTCATCATTTTCGATCGGTATTGTTGCATTGTGTTGTAGGTTATGTATGGCAGCTCGTCGATGGTGATGAGGTCGAGCGCTCTTTCTGTCGCGTTTCTGATTGGGTTGTAATGGATCACCTAATTCGTGTGTTGCATCAGCTCGGATGGAATCACTACTTTGAAGCCATAGACCAAGCTGTAAGGGTTGCGGCCTGTAACTGTTCGAGAGGTAGTTCTATATGTCCACAATACCTCGGGGAGGTTGTCCACCCAGCTTGTTTCTATTCCATCTATTCTAGCTTTGAGGTGGTCAAGGACTGTTCTATTCGTGACCTCCGTCTGACCATTAGCCTGGGGGTTCGTGACCTCCATTTGATCGTTGGCCTGAGAGTTTCCTACCGAAATAAAGTGTTGGCAGATTTCCAAAGCCTTACACCAGTTTCTCATGTTCTTACTTTGAAATTGAGTCATATTATTTGAGTCAGGACTTTGGGCAGGTTGAAACGATAAATTATGCTTTTCCAAATGAAGCTCTTGACAGCCGCGTCGATGATCTTCAGAACTGTTTCGCCTCGATCCACTTAGTAAAGTATTCGATGGCAATGATGATAAATTTTCGTTAGCCGGATGTTTTTGGCAGAGATTAGACTTTGTCGATGCCTCCCATTGGTTGGATGGCCATGTGATATGGACATTTACCATCAACGCTGTGGGCAGGTGCAACGTGTTCGAGTGAAGCTGGCAAGATGGGCGCTTTCTAGCGAAGTCAACCGAATTTTTTAATAAAGTAGGCCAAAAATACCCATATCGTATAACTTTGTGCGCCAGGGATCGACCTCCAAAATGATTACCACAAATGCCAGCATGAATCTCGTGAAGGACTTCATTTCTTCATTGGGTGTTAGGAATTTAAGCGGTGGTCCTAATATCAACCTCCTGTAAAGCTATCTGTGCTCATTGATGACGAATTTAGCAGCTTTCTCTCTAAGTCTGCGGGCCTTATTTCTATCGTCGAGGATTGTCCCTTGGCTTAAGTAGAGCTTTATTAGGTCTTGCCAGAAGGGAGCTATTTTCGATGCTTCCGACAAAATTCTGGTCGCGAGTATGGATAGATGGTTTGCTAGTTATCAGGAACATTATGGTTCTTTCTTTGGTTCCGGTCCTAATATCAACCTTCTGTAAAGCTGTCTGTGCTCATTGAGGGCGAATTTAGCTGCTTTCCCTCTGAGTCTGCAGGCCTTATTTCTATCATTGGGGATTGTCCCTTGACTTAAGTAGAGCTTTATTGGGTCCTTCCAGAAGGAAGTTGTTTCCTCGATGCTTCCAACGAAATTCTAGTCACGAGTATGGATAGATGGTTTGCTGGCTACCAGGAACATTATGGATCTTTCTCTGGTTCCTCTCATCGAGCTAGCAAATTTTGAGAGTGCGTCTGCCTGCTCATTTTCTGCTCGGGGTACCTGGCTTAGGGTGAAGTTCTTGAACGACCACTACAACTATTTCAACTCAGTTAAGTACTGACTCATCTTGGCCTCTTTGGCTTTGAAGTTTCCTTTGACCTACTCTGCCACCAATTGGGAATCGGTGATTACAACTAACTGCTCAACTCTTCGAGCTGCTGCCATGTTCATCCCGATGATGAGAGCTTTGTACTCTGCTTCATTGTTAGTGATCGAAAAGTTGAGTTTTATTGTAAAATCATACTCCTCGATGAATAAAGAGCGGAGTGAAACACCGATTCCACCTCTCGAGGTGGTTGCTAAACTGTCAATGTGTAATGTCTAAACAAAGAGGTTCTGGTCGAGCTAGTCAAAAAGGTCGAGCCTTTCAATAACAAAATCAGCTAGAGCCTGTGCTTTTATGCATTGGAATGTGATGTCGAACTCCCCAAACTTGATAGCCTATTTAGTGAGTCTACTTGATGTGTCTGGCTTTGACAACACTTGCTTTAATGGCTGATTCGTCAGCACTATGATTGCATAAGACTAGAAGTAATGCCGTAACTTCCGTGCTGCTGTAACGAGGGCGAGGGCAAACTTCTCGATCTCTAGGTAATTGTGCTCAGGCACTTGCAGGGCTTTACTGTAGTAATAAACAGATCGATGAGTTTCGTCTCTTGTCGAGGCCAATACTAAACTGATCGAGGCAGTGGGCATGACCTGGTAGAGTTGCAAAACTTCTCCCAGCTAGGGCTTAGCGAGCATGGGTGGTGAGGAGAGATATTGCTTCAGTTTAATGAGAGCCTGGTCACACTATTTGGTCTATTAAAATCCCAATTTTTTCTCATTTTAGAGGATTTTGAAGAAAGGAAAACTCTTGTTGGCCAGCCGTGCAATAAATCTACCGAGGGCTATTATCCTGCTGATTAGGCACTGCACGTCTTGAATAGTTCACGGCAAGACGATGTTTAAAACTATCTCGATCTTCTGCGGGTTTGCTTCGATCCCCCTCTGACTAACCATGTAGCCCAGGAACTTACCTCCTCAAACCCCAAAGGCGCATTTATTGGGCTTGAGTTTTATACTGAACGCCCTCAGTATCGAAAAAGTGTGGTTGAGGTCGATTAGATGATCCTCAGCTTTCTCTATTTTGATAATCATGTCATCGATGTAAACCTCCATTAATTTTCCAATCTTGCTTTTGAACATGAAGTTGACTAATCTTTGATATGTTGCCCCCGCGTTCTTAGGTCCGACGGGCATGACTAAGAAATAGTATACTCCATCAGGGATGACGAAAGAGGTTTTGTCCCTATTATCGTGTGCCATGAATATTTGATAGTAGCCTTGGAAGGCATTTATCATGCTCAATAATTCACAACCAGCCGTGGAATCCACTGATAAATCTATACGAGGTAGGGGATAAGGATCTTTCGGGCAAACTTTATTCAAATCAGTGAAATCATTACACGTACGCCATTTTTCCTCATTCTTAGGGACGGGTACAATATTACAAAGCCAAGAGAGGTATTGAATTTCTAAAATATATTCTACATCTAATAGTTTGTTCAACTTCTCTTTAATAAGTTGGGATCTCTCAACGCTGAAGGTTCTTATCTTCTACCTCACCGATTTATAGGAGGGGTCCACGTTGAGATGATGGACAATAATACTTGGCTCGATTCCGTGGAGGTTGGAAGCTTTCCATGCACACATCAATGTTTCTTCAAAGGAAATCGATCATAAGGCATTCCAAATGGTGGCCCATATCGTTCCCGATTTGAGTGGTCTTGTCAGGGTTTTCAGGTTCTAGCTCGATCGTTTTGAACTCCCCAACGAGCTCGACCCAAATGTCTTTTAGTTTTCTTTTCTCAGATGCAGTTTCTTCCTCAAGTTTCGCGACAGGGGCATCCCCCAAAGGCTTCAGCTGAGGTCGGGTCTTCTGCTCGGTGGACTTAACTGAAATAGTGTAGCAGCGCCATGCTTCCTTAACGCTGCACAAAAGCTCTCCTACTCTTACAGGGGTTGGGAATTTGATCTTCATATGGTAGGTCGAGATAATAGCCCTGAAGTTGTTCGGGGCAAATCAACCTATGATGACGTTGTAGGCAAAGAGAGCGTCGACTACAAGTAGTTTATTATCAAGGTTCTGCAGCGAGGGGCTTGTCCAAATGACATGGACAGGTTAATGGATTCCTCCGAAATAATCTTCGACCCCCTAAATTCGACCAACGACGTATGAACTGGCTCAAACTTTAATTGCCCCAAATTCATTCTTTTCAAGGTGGACAAAAATATGATGTTCGCAGAGCTGCCTTGTCAACCAGGATCTTCCTTACTTCAAAATTGGCTATTTCGAGCATCACCACCATGGGTAAGTCTATCTTGCGGTCGGCTCCTCTGTTCTTCAGATGATCGAGGTCGGACTCGATGAGGGAAATTGTTTCTACTCTGATTAAGAGCTGGAAAATCATTTCAACCTGGGCTGATTTAGTCGATTCTAGTCGCCTTTAGGTCTGCTTTCTAGCGAACTTTAAGTCCCCCACAATGAGACCTCCCGCAATTATGTCGATGATTCCTCTAATGGGTAGGTAGGGCTCTTGGGCAAGTTTCTTTCCTTTATCTTCTCTTCTCGGGCTAGCCGACCTTTATCTACAGGGAGTCCAGTCGGTTTTGCCTTCTTCGCATCTGGCATGCTCGTCAACGTATTTTTTGATATGGCTCCGCTTGATTAGTCTCTCAATCTCATCGTGTAGATTGAAATGATCTTCTGTGTTGTGCCCTTTTTGCTTATGAAAATGATAGTACTTCTTTGACCTTTTCATGGCTTCAGTCTCGTTCAGCTTCCTGAGCCTCTTAAGGAGGTTGTTGTGCTAGGTAGCAAACAATACCTCCTTCCTCAGGAGGTTAAGCGGAGTATAATCATGGAAGTATTTAATGAGTTTCTCCTCGCTCTTCTTCTTATCGACCTCAAGATTGCTATACTTCAGTCTATTTATGTCTTCCTGAGTCATGTATCTTTCCCGCAAGATCGAGGAGCTCTTCTATCGACCTGGGCCGCTCGCATACCAATGCATTGACACACTCCTTATGTCGGAGGCCCAAGAACAACACATCGATCAGGAACTTGATCTGGGGGCTATCAATCTTTAGCATTTCCACATTAAACCTAGTAAAAAAGACTCGAAGGGATTCTCCTTCATTCTGTTTCATTGTGTGTAAGTGGATATGTGGGAGCTTTGCCTTTCTCCTGCTTGCAAACTGGTGTAGAAATTTGTCTCACAATTGATCGTATGAGTATATCGACGCCAGCTCCAACTTGACGAACTAGTGGAGCGCTATCCCCTGAAAGGTTGTCACCAGCATCTTAGCGTGGATGTAATCGCTATGCCTATGAACTGCATCATGTGCTCGAATTGCATCAAATGCTCATTTGGGTTTGGTGAGTCATCATATCTAGGCAGGCATGTTGGGACTTTGGCATCGACAGCGATGTGCTCGTAGATAATCTCCTGGACCAATGGTGAATCTCTCTCTCTTCGAAACCTCGATGGCCCCTCTTGATAGTGATTTTCTCTGTGTTCCTCCTCGAGATCTCTTCTGATCGCCTGTTCAGCTGTTGGACTTAGTGGGATACTTCCTCCCATTCCTCCCTGTCAAGTTAGGATGCATTTCTATTCAGGTGGGGTCTTGAGCGCTCTACCCTATCGCGTTGCGAGGCTCGAATAGGTCGAATGCTGTGGCCAACTGAATTCGTGACCTCTTCGTGGGGTATGGGCCGGACCACTTCCCTCGAAAAATGGCCCGAGCTAACTTTGTGTTTTGAGGGATCCTTTTGGACTCTGGTCGATTTTGATTTCCTTTGGGTGGTCTCTTATTCGGGGGACGTAGGCTACGGAGTTGCGCTGGCTGCCGGCTCTGGTTGTATCCTATGTTGATTCAGAGCCGTAGAAAGTTAAGCAAAAATTTGGGTCGATATCTGCTCGTTGATGAGCTGCATCAATTGGGGTATGGTCAGGGTAACCACCTATTTGACTAGGCACTCGACCTTGGCGCGCCAAGTTCTTGCTGAGGTCGAGGTGGAGGAGAGCCAGACCTCCTAGTTCTTCTCTTCTCGAGGGGGCTCACCTGGTGTTAACCATTTTCAATTGCCGACTCAAAGTTTCCCATAGACGATGCCAAACGATGAGGGTGAAAATCACTTGTAACTGGATCTTGTGATAATTTTGAAAATTCCAACTTCTTTGGTCGAGTTCTTGATTAGTTGGGCTGAGTCCTGCAATTACGAGCAAATGTCAAACTAGTCGAGGGCACTTCAACTAATGCACTCTGACGCTCAAGTCAGTACGGGGTCGACTGGATATAATGAGTAGCACATTATGGGTTTTGTATCCAAAATGGCATACCTTTAGTGAGGCTGGAGAGGGGATATTTATAGTCTTCTCCTAGTAAGAGATTTGTATGTGATGTCCCTAACATGTAAGGAGTGTCATTGTCCTTGCATGAGGGGCTTTAGGTCATCTCCCGTTCCTGTACTATTTCAGGTGGCTGTATCGCCAGGTTTCATGGACAGAATGGTACACTGTAGGCGTGCCTCATGCCCAGTGTGGTAGTATAAGTGGTATTGGGGCGGCATGCGCCTTTAATGTGGAGGCATACTGTCTGTCAAGGCATTTAGTGCGGCAGAGAGTTGATTCTGCATTGAGTCGATCTCCCTGGTTGGTGACAAGATCGACTAGGCGATGGGTTGGTGTGCGGCGTAAGAGGTGGCAGAGTGCCACGATCGAAGGTCGACTAGCGGTCCCAGTCTAATGCCTTGGTTGAATGGCTGCCCCATAAAGCTAGAGTACGACAGGTCGACCTGGGTCATCTGAAGTCGGTAGCACAATTGGACCCTAAGGATGAGATGAGCCTGATGCTATCTCCTCGAGTCTGTGGTCTTTGGGCCAAGCCCACTAAGCTATCCCACATCAATTAATATATACATATATATATATATACACACAAGATACATACATAAAAAGTAACTGAAGTATATTTGCTTTTTTTTTTTTTTTTTAAATAAGGAATTGAACATCATTTGATAACTAAAGCCAAACAAAATTTGCAATTATAGATTGAAAATTGGCCAAACACATGTTTCCACAGTTCTCATCATCACTAAGGCTCTCGAGAAAAGTAAAACGAACTCCAATCTAAAAAGTTCAGCTGCAGATGCTCTATGCTTGCACCTCAACTTCAGTTGGCAGTATGGTTGGCCTGATAAATTCTTCTTCCTTTGGAGGATGGATTGTGACAAGATCTGGAAGAGGAGTTGTTGGGCCCTGCTTTCCTTTGGGATCCCAGTCAAGCATGATTTTAACCTTGATACCGAGTACTCCCTGTCTGAGCAGAACATGTCTAACAGCAGAGTCTATGTATTCCTTAACTGGCTGACCAGAAGAAATCATGTAGCCATCCTTGAATTTCATAGACTTAGCACGCTGAGCTCTCAGTTTCCCACTAACAATCACCTCGCATCCCTTGGCTCCACTCTCCATAACAAACCTCAAAACACCATAGCACGCACGTCTGACAGCAAGCCCACCAAGGAGTTTGTATCTAAGGGACTCAGCCTGGGCAATGGCGCAAAGCCCCCTGTTGTTAACTTTCTCAGCATACAATTCAACACTGTTCTCGGGAAACTTGAACCTCTTCTGCACCACAGAAGTGAGCTCTCTAATCCTCCTACCCTTCTCTCCGAGAACGTTCTGAGTGCGCGTCGCCCGAATGATGATCTCAGTCCTCATGGGAGTAACTCTGACCTCGACCCCAGAGTATCCATCCTCCGCCAACTCACGTGTCAATACCTCGTTCAACTCCGCGAAGAACACTCCATCAGCCACAAACTTTCGCTTTTTGCTCATCTGAGTCGCCATTTTCGGGTTTGCCGAGAGAGATTGAGAGAGCAGCAGAGATCTGAATATTAGTGTGCTGTGCGAAGTATATTTGCAATATTGAATGAGTTTGAACATTTCGTGAACGTCTTTTAAACGAGTTTGACTGTAAGTTCTAAAAAAGTTATGAGAGATCATCTTAAGAGTATGGACTCTATTATAAAGAAATACACTATATTTATTCGTTTTCAAATTACAAACAATAAAAATACTGTTTATATTTTATGAATTTTAATATGTTATGCGAAATATGGAACCCATTGCATATATTAAATATAATATATGTCAAATATATTACATTTCTTTAAAGTGATGAAAGCCAACGATGAGGATTGGAATGAGGTGAAATTGAAAAAAAGAGCGAAAAAAAAAAAAATACTAAACAAAGAATCCAGTCTAAAAATTGTGATAGAAACACCACTTTATCCTCAAATTCAACCTGATTACAAAGACATACAAATAGAAATACTTTAAAACCAACTAATCAATTAAAAAAAATTATGAATGATTGATATGTTTTAGATATTAAGTTGAATATTTAAAATTTATTTTGTGATAATTTACATAGTATGATCATTTTAAAAGTAATAAAACAACTCAATAAATAAAAACAAATAAGTTTTACTTATAATAAGAATGATGTAAAGTATTAAGAAATATATTTGTGTCCAAAATACGACATGTTAAAACACCTGCTAATTTAATGATCAAATAATAATCCGATAATGTATAGATAAAATACTAAAAGAATATATATCTAATCTATTAACTATTAATTAATATTTTAAAGTATCTCAACAAAATTGTATTAAGAAAATATATAGTTTAGAAAATATATTGAATAAAAGTTATATGCTCTATTCTTTTCTTATTTTTCTCATTTTATTTTTCCTAAAATTAATTATTTTAGAAATATATATAAAACATTTAAGTTTACAGTCGACAATTTATATTGTTTGCTCTATTTTTTTCTTATTCTTCTCATTTTATTGATAAATCTTGATACTCAGTGATTTATTATACACAATTATTTTTAAAATTTAATATTTTCAAATAAAAAGTTGTTTTCGTAAAATAAAAATATTTAATTATTGTATTGTACCATGCGCATGTTAGTGTGTATATATACACAAAAGTGGAATGAAATAATGTATATATACAAATTTCTTTCTTTCTTCTTTTTTCCTTTTATCTTGATAAATAAATATTCAAATTGAGACTCTTACCACAGAACAATACATTTCGCCCAGTTGAGATTCTTGAGAATTTCCGTTAAACAGAGAAGGGATTTGAGCTCTTCCCGATAGTGATTTCGGCAAACGGTTCTGAGCTGTATAAGTACTTTGTTTCTCCTCTCAAAATCTCGCTGAAGAAGATGAGAATAAAACACTCTGCTTCCGCCATTTACTTGATTTGCAGAGGAAGTTTTTCTAAATGTTCAGATAAATCGACTGTCTTTACCCTTGCTTCCGTAAGTTGTAACCCATTTACCCTTTCCAGCTTGAATTTTTGTAATGTCAGTCAACAAATTAGATACTTTTCTGCGAAACCCAAATTGGATTTTAGCGGCATCCGTGAGCCAGATGATGCTATTGCTTTGTTTCACGAAATGGTGAGAATGAGACCGCGTCCTTCTGTTGTTGATTTCACGAAATTAGTGAGTGTTGTTGTGAAGACGAAACAATACTCTGTTGCCCTCTCATTGTTCGATAAAATGCTTGAATGGGATGCTCCTGTTAACGAGTATACCTTGAATATTGCAATTGATTGCTTTTGCCATCTGAATCGAGTTGATTTTGGATTTTCAATCTTAGGCGGCTTCTTCAAGCGTGGCTTTGAACCAACAGTCATTATCTTCACCACTCTCATCAAAGGGCTTTTCTTGGCAGATAAGGTCGCGGAGGCGGAAAGATTATTTAAGAAGTTGTTGAGAGAGAAAATATGTGAGCCTAATGAAATTATGATTCTTACTGTGATAAACGGGCTTTGCAAAGCTGGACTCACGCTCACAGCCCGTGATTTGCTTGGGTTATTGGAGAAAAGAAGATGCAAACCAAATGTCTATGCTTATACAGTAATAATTGATAGTCTTTGCAAGGACAGAATGGTTGATAATGCTCTCCATCTCTTCTCCAACTTGATTGAGAAGGGCATTTCACCAGATGTTGTAACATATAATTCAATGCTTCAGGGCTTGTGCAATTCCGGTAGATGGAAAGAGGTGAAAGACTTGTTAAATGAAATGCTAGCCTACAAGATCTCCCCAAACGTGGTTACATTTACGATATTAGTGGATGCTTATTGTAAGGAAGGAATGATGAGAGAGGCTAAGGATGTTTTGAAAGTTATGAAGCAATTAAATGTTCATCCTAATATTATTACTTACACTGCCTTGATAGATGGATATTGTTTGCAAGGACAAATGGAAAAAGCCAGAAAAATGTTTGATACAGTAGTTGATTCAGGCCTTAAGCCTTCTATTGTAAGCTATAATGCTTTGATGACTGGGTATTGCAAAAAGGGAAATGTGGATGAATCTTGGCGTCTTTTTCTTGAAATTCCTCAAAAAGGGTTGGAGCACACAGTGGTTAGTTATAATACCATGTTATGGGGATTATTCCGTGACGGTAAATGTGCCGATAGTTTGAAGCTTTTCAATGAAATGCATTCGTGGCAATTGTCCCCCAATGTACAGACCTATAATATCATGTTGGATGGTTTATGCAAGAATCATCGCATTGATGAAGCATTTTCATTTTTGGGAATGATGGAAGATGAAGGTGTGAATCCCAACATAGTAACTTATTCTATTCTTGTTGATGAATTGTGCAAGGATGGAAAACTTGACATGGCAAGAAATCTTTTCAATGAACTTCCTTCCAAAGGCTTGCAGCCTAATGTTAGAACGTACACAATCCTTATTGGTGCACTTTGTCAAGAAGGGCTAATAGAGGAGGCTAAGGATTTGCTAATAAAAATGGAAAAAAGTGGTTGTTTACCTGATAGTGTGACTTATAATGTTTTTGTCCAGGGTTTCCTCAGGAGGAATGAGTATGACGAGGCAATTCTACTCTTGGAAGAAATGAGTAGAAGGGGATTCTCTGCAGATTCATCTACTTTTTCCATGTTACTTGATCATCTGCAAGGGGAAGGTCAGGATGGGGATCTTCTTCATAAGATTAACAAGTTTTTGCCAAAGAATAAATAAGTTGATTTATGGTTGCCGAACTAAAGTTAGGAACAAGGTTGATTCGTTCCTGACTACTAAATTCAGTCATGGTAAGTCCAAGCCGGCCAACGTAATTTTCATTCAACTTGACCTGCTACTACCTTTCTACTGAAAAGACCTGTCTTGTTTCCTCAACAGACTAGCATCAAGAAATAGAAGGAGAAGAAGAAAGCAGAAAGGAAAGAGACAAATCCTTGGAATGACCAGCTGCGCTCTGAAGACTCTCATCAACCAGTCGAAAATCAACATAACTTACGTAATTTATTTTCTATTTATCCCAACAATTAATTAGCTTACTTGAAGATGTAAATTTTCCTTTTTTGACATCCCAACCAATTTTTTCCCTTCAAACATAAGCCCGTGGCACTCCATGGAAGAGACATGAAAGGGAGTTTAGGTATCAACTATGGAAGCATAATTGATCTTGCATTTTATGTCATTATAGATCATATTCAGATAATTAAAATACTCTGCAGCTTTGGAGCTTATGAGAATATGGACGTTTGAATTGAGTACTTTTTTTATTGATATTTGGACTCTGGTTTGTTTCTTTATTATCCACTTATGGACGTTTGAATTGAGTACTTTTTTTATTGAGATTTGGACTCTGGTTTGTTTCTTTATTATCCACTTACAGTTTTATCATTCATAACTTGCCATGACTAAGGGCACTTGAATATTCCGATATCTGAATTTGTAATTAATTTTCTGTTGTTTCATTGAGATCTTGCGCTTAAGGATAGCAAATATGAAGTCAGTTATCATGTAGTCTTACTTCTTTCTGGTGTTTCCACTTAATGTTTGTATGCGCAATTACGCATTGCTTACCTACTCATTGAAAACGTGATTTTGGCTTTGTAGTTATGCTTGTTAGCTTAAGTCAACTTGACAAACTTTTTCCTGTGGTTATTTTGAGATTATGTAGCCTTCTTGGTTGTTCCACTTGGCAGGGTTTTGGTTCGATAGAGCTGAAGACAAAATGCTTGGGTTTCAATCATGGGCACTATAGCTATTGTTGCACACACACATAGTATTAGTTGGATCTAAGTTCTTAGTTTAGTATATTGTTTCAGTAATAGCCTCAAAGACTGGCTCCAGGCCCAGGGCTCCCTTTGGACTGCAACAAAAAGCTGTTGGTGCTCAGCATGCAATCAAGGCACATGATCTCAAATCTTTGCCATCTCAGGTCTCAAAGATCAACAAGCCCAAGCTGGTTAATCATGAACAATCGGCAGAACCTGGTATGGTGACCGTGGGGGTACCTATAGAAGATGTTGACTCCAAAAGATCTCCATCTAATCTTTTTTCCCTTTTCTTCCTTCATGTTTTGAGAGGGAAGGACATATATTTATCGATGTCTTTCTATGGCAATTTAGTGGGAACAGCTATTAGGCATTCGCTTTTATTCTTTTCCATGCTGCTTCTAATTTAAATCTTTCCAATTGATACAAATATCATTTTCTAATTGTGCAATGGTAAAGCTTTCTGGAGTTTGACTTGAGTGTGCTCTATTCCTAATATTCTAGTTTGGTTGTTTTTATATTTTGGTTTACAAATAACTGTATGCTTTAAAAGCCGATCTTGAACTTTGTGTCTTCAGTTTTTATCTTAAACTTTCTTATGTTTACATAAGTTTTAGGAATCATATTATGAACATATTTTAACATTTTTCAGTTTCTATTTTGTCATTGCCTGGGTTAGTATGGTTTTTATTGTTTGAGTCTATGTAAGTTCTTTGATTTTATTTTAATTTGGGATTAGTTATGCTATTTTCATGATTTTTCTAGAGTTTTGGTACTAGTAGAAATTTTTATAAATTTTCAAGTACTTTGAATATGTTTATAGTTAATCAGGCTAAATCCAAGTTTTGGAATGGAATTTTTATTAGCAGAGCTCCTTCTTCAAAATGCTATTGGACTTGTGTTTGTTAGTGCACTACTGTTCTTTTATATGAGCAACAAACAACTAGATCACAACTTAAGTTTTGCATGCGCAAGCAATAGAAAGAGGAAATGAGGGATTTCTGGTGTAGCTTCGAATGCGCCACTCCCTTGGAGCAATGGAAAGGTTTGTAAGCAGATGGTTTAAAATGGAAACAATATCATACATAGAAGATTTATATATACAAAAGTAAATGAGATAAATCATTTGGACATACAAAGATAGGTAATGAAATAGCATTACATAGTTTTCATTTCTTAACTTCAGAATGCAAAAATGAAGTTAGAAACACCTATTCACATGTTTGATCCAAGTCGGATGGATATATACCACAATTTTTCTTGCACTGCTTTTTGAATATGTCTCAACACATAGGTTTATAATTCTCTGCATTTCTATTAATTTGGTAGGTTTTATTCATTAATTTCTAATGGCAATTATTATCATACAGATTTTTAAAGTTTTTTTATACCAAGAATGCATTATCTGCTTAGCTTACATTGATATATATATATTTGGTGTTGCCTCGAATGTTTTCAGGAACTCAATATTATATTGGTATTTTTCTTTTATTTTAAAGTTATAATTTTAAAAAATATATATTCTTCAATATTTCAATAAATTTTTAATATTAATTTATAACTAAAATTTAACAATCAATTAAATAAAAAATACATTTTATTATATAATATATATTTAAAACATATATTTTTAATTATGATAATGGGCGCGGCACCGCGTAAGACGCGGTGTGCCTACACTAGTGTGTGTGTGTATATTATACACACACAAATTTCTTTCTTTCTGTCTTTTTTTTCTTCTTTTCTTTTTTATTTTTCTTTTTTTTTATTTTTGTTTAATATCCAAATTCAGACTCTCCCCCCATAACAATACATTTCGCCTAGTTGAGAATTTCGGTTAAACAGATAACTAGATAATGGATTTCGACCTCTTTCCCAATGGTGATTTCGGCAACGGTTCTGAGCTGTAAAGTACTTTTTTTCTCCTCTCAAAATCTTGCGGAAGAAGATGAGGATGAATTGAAACACTCTGCTTCTGCCATTTCTATGATCTGCAGAGAAATTATTTCCAAATCTTCGGATAAGTCGACTAATTTTTGCGGTTGCTTCTTTAAGTCATGACCCATTTCTGCATTCCAGCTTGAATTTTCGTAATGTCAGTCACCATATGAGGTACGTTTCTGCCAAACCCAGGTTGGATTTTAGCTGTATACGTGAGCTGGATGATGCTTTTGCTTTGTTTCACGAAAATGGTGAGAATGAGACCGCGTCCTTCTGTTGTTGACTCCACAAAATTATTGAGTGTTGTTGTCAAGATGAAACAATACTCCGTTGTCCTCTCTTTCTTCGACAAAATGCATGAATGGGATGCTCTTGTAGATAACTACATCTTGAATATTGCAATTGATTGCTTTTGCCATCTGATCGGGTTGATTTTGGGTTTGTAATCTTAGGCAGCTTCTTCAAGCGTGGTTACGAACCTGATGGCACCCTCTCAACACTCTCATCAAAGGGCTTTTCGCAGCATATAAGGTAGCAGAGGCTGAAGGACTGTATGAAGTTGTTGAGGTTGAAAATATGTTGTTGAGGGAGAAAATATGTGAGCCTAATGAAATTACGATTTTTACTGTGATAAATGGGCGTTGCAAAGCTGGACTCACTCTCATGGCCAGTGATTTGCTTGGGTTATTGAAGAAGAGAAGCTACAAACCCAATGTCTATGCTTACAACACAATAATTGATAGTCTTTGCAAGGATAGAATGTTGATGATACTCTTCAATACTTCTCCAAATTGATTGAGAAGGGCATTTCACCCAATGTTGCAACGTACAATTCAATGATTCATGGCTTGTGCAATTTTCATAGATGGAAAGAGGCGAAAGAATTATTAAATGAGATGGTAATTCACAAGATCTCTCCAGATGTGGTTACACTTACCTTATTAGTGGATGCTTATTATAAGGAAGGGATGATGAGCGAGGTTGATGATGTTTTGAAAATTATGATGCGAATTAATGTTCATCCGAATATTACCACTTACAATTCCTTGAAGATGGATATTGTTTGCAAGGACAAATGGATAATTCCAAAAAAGTTTTTGATTTAGCTATGGCCTTAGGTGTTCAACCTTGTATTGTAAGCTATAAAACGTTGAGGAATGGATATTGCAAAAATGGAAATTGGATGAAGCTTAGCATCTTTTCCGTGAAATTCCTTGTAAAGGGTCGGAGCACACTGATTTGTTATAACACCATGTTACAAGGATTGTTTCGTGACGGTAGATGTGCTGATGGCTAGAAACTTTTCAATGAAATGCATCCTTGGCAATTGTCTCCTGATGTACAAACCTATAGTATTATCTTGGATGGTTATGCAGGAACTAGCATGCCTGAAGCATTGTCAATTCTAGGTATGATGTAAGATGAAGGTGTGAGTTTTGACATAGTAATTTATTCTATCCTCATTGATAGATTGTGTAAGGATGCAAAACTTGACACAGTAAGAAATCTTTTGGATGAACTTCTTTCCGAAGGCTTGCAGCCCAATATTACAATGTAAACATCCTTATTAGTGCACTTTCTCAAGAAGGGCTAACACAGGAGGCTAAGGATAGAGTGGTTGTTTACCTAATAGTGTGACCTACAGTGTTTTTGTCTGGGGTTTCTTCAAAGGAACAACTTTGAGAAGGCAGTCCCAGTCTAGGTAGAAATTAGTAGAAGGGAATTCTCACTGGATGCAGCTAACTTTTCCATGTTACTTGATCATCTGCAAAGGGAAGGTCAAGATGGTGATCTTCTTGGGAAGATTAGGAAATTTTTGCCAGTGAATAAATAAGTGGATTTCTGGCTGCCAAACTAAAGTCAGGAACAGGGTTGGTTACTGAATTCAGTTAAGTCCATCATGTCCGGCCTTTTTTTTAATTTCTATAACCAGTGCAGAGCTTTGAGTCAGCCAACTTAATTTTTGCTTCAACGCAGGCCCACTGCATCTTCCTTTTTATTTTAAATATCTGTCTTTCCCTCACAGACTAGCATCATCAAGAAGAAGAAGAAGAAGGCTACTTGGTCTTGTGAGGATTCCATCAACTACTCGAAATTAATGTAACTAATGTAGTTTACCGACTGTTTATCCCAGTAAGTTGGCTCACTAAACTCTTCAAATATGAATGAATTATAGCTAACTTATTGTCTGTTCATCAAACAAGTTAGATTTTTGAAGTCTAACTAAACTTTTCCCGCCCCCCTTCGTTTTGGGTTGACATTATAGCGTTTTAAGTGCACAGTTAAGAAGTCATGAGCAGAATTAATGGGTGCATATGGGGAGGCTGCAGCAGCCATAGTTGAGAGAGAGAACAAAGGAAGTGAAGGCCGTCTTAGTTGAAGAAGGGAGTTTTCCGATTATTGATTTTCGATGTGGAATTCAAAAAAAAAAAAAAAATGGAAAGAAAGGAAAATAATTGCAACAAGGTGCAGAAATTTCAAGGTTAATGTTTCTGCCTATCAATGTTTCTCGGTATTGTTCTGAAGTAACTGTTGTTTATATTATTTACAGCTGTTGTCTTTTTGTTTTTTCTTCCTTCTTTCTAAATTTTGTTTGAAGTATTAAGTACATTACCATGACAAATTGAAAAGGGTGTGGGCTTGAGTAAATTTTAGTGCTTCCTTTCTCCAAAACCTGTTATCCTACTTCAATTTTGGCAGAAAAGCTTAAATGAAAGCTGAAGAAATGATGATAGTATGAATTTTCAAGGCATTGCATGAAACCTAAATCAGTAAGGGACTGAAAAAACGAAAGTATAAAATCTAAATCAATACCTTTCTTTCTCCCAAAGGCGGAAGAAGAAGAAGAAAATTGTGAAAAAAAAGAATAGGTCCTAAATAAACTAAGCCCGTTTGGTTTTATTTTTATTCTCATTTTTTTATTTTCATCACTTTTAAAATTTGAAAAGTCAGATAATGAAAATAAGTTAGTATTTAGATAGCTTATTGAAAAAGTAATGATTATATTAAATTTAGTAGATTATAGGTAAAGAGTTATAGTAATAAAATAAATAGAGAGAGAAGATATATATGTTTTTGGGGAAAGACATATGAATTCCTAGAGAATGTGTTTTGAGTAGAAAAATAAAAATATATTGGGTGAAAATGCATATAAAATGATGTGTGTTTATTTTCAAATAGTAGAAAATGTAAAAACAAGGTTTGAGAATGAAAACAAATGGAGCCTAAAAATTATTTATTTACATTCACATGGTTAAGTTAGATGTATTGAAATGCCTGTGTAATACAATTATGAAGAATGATAATAAGTCAAGTTTAAGATGTGAATTTATTAAAATTTTCGGACTCAATTGTAAGCACAAATTTCTTTGTCTGGAAAATTAAAATTACAAGAAAAGAAATATCATACAAAAAAGAATGAAATTAATATATATCAATTGTAGATCTAATCTCTTATCTAATCCTTTGACTCTATACTTTTAAATATGATTTTAAACTTAATGAGCTTCGAAAAATATACCTTGGACGCCGTGGATCTCCTTAAATTTGATTTGAAGAAATAACGGCAATTTTAAGGCTTTCCACTTTAATCTTAAATCAAAAATCAAAATATATGGGCTTCGTGAAGAACGCCTTGAATGTCATGAATCTCCTTGAATTTAATTTGAATAAAATAATGCCAATTCGAGGGCTCCGCAACTTAATCCCAAATCAAATGCTAAAATATGATGAGCTCTGCGAAGAACGCTTTAAATGTCGTAGATCTCCTTAAATTTGATTGAGAGAATTGCTGGATTTCTTCAAAGTTCCTCTCACTTGCTGGAATTTGTGTTGTGTCTTGAATGAGCTTTGGTCACCCCCTTTATATAGATATATGATGCGAGACTTCCAAATTGAATTGAACTTCTTTGATAGTTATCTTTTTGATAAGATAATATTAAATATCAATACATAATATCAAATATCTTTGATTTAATTGGTCCATAGACATAGACACTCCATCTTTGACACTTATCAATATTTGATTTGAATATAAAATAAATACTAGAGTATTAATTAAAATTAACTACTTATCTTTTGAAATTAAATTTAATAAATTCCAAGATAAATAGAAAATTTAGAATTGATAACTAGCATATTATTTTATATGTGTCACTCTCCAATTGAACGAAATATGTCTACAAATGCCCCCATTTAAAGGCTTGGCAAAGAATATGTTAGTCATCCACGAAAGAGGCAAGACTTGAAGTATTTGAGAATTTTTCCTTTTTCTCTCCATTTCTTCAAATAAATATGCAACAAGAAATCCTCTAAGCATTTCTTAAGCTATGGTGTCCAATAAAAGGATCAAGTCATAACATAATTCAAAGTAAATATTCTTTTAAGAAGAGTGTTGTGCATAGTTTATACTTTTGCGGGTCATGAGTAATATGCGGTTTAGGCTTATATATCAAGGAGCATATTTAACTTGAATAGACATTTTACACTCATGCCAAGAAGTCCACTTGAATTTAGTTGACAATTTATACTCATATCAAGGAGTTTATTTGAATTTTACTTAATAGACAGTTTACACTCTTGTCAAGGAGTATATGGAGAGAATTTGAATATTTAGATAGCTTATGCTCATACTTAGAAGCCTTATTGAAAGTTCAAGCTCATATTAAGGATCATATGAAGAGACTTTGAATATTTAGATAGTTTATGCTCGTATCTAAAAGCCTTATTGATAATTTAAGCTCTTATCAAAGAGCACATGGAAAACTTTAATTTAAAATTTTCAGATAGTTTATGCTCGTATCTAGGAGCATTTGGAATTTGAAGATTTGAGCTTTGGACTTGAAGACTTGAAGATTTGAGTCTTTCATTTTGAAACTTGAAGACTTGAGTCATGAATTTGGACATATAGAGACTTGAATTTGAGGACTTGAAAACTTAAGTCGTGGATTTAGAGATTTGCATACGTACTTTTGATTTTGAAGAGTTCAAAACTTGATCTTTGACTTAAATACTTGGAGACTTGTATTTGAAGACTTGAGTTTGAATTTGGAGACTTGAAGATTTGAATCTTAAATTTGAAGACTTAGAGACTTGAGTCATGGATTTGGGGACATGAAAATTTGAAAATTTTAGATAGTTTATGCTCTTATCTAAGAGCATTATTGACAATTTAGGCTCATATTAAGAAGTATTTGTGATTTGAAGATGAAAAAAAAATGCCCCCAACATCTTCATCATCATCAACATTACTTGAGTCTTCTTGTTCATCAAAATTCATGCTCATTTCAATATTATGTGCACGAGTTGAAAATCTACAAAAGTTTTTGGTTTAACTCCTTAAAGTATGTAGCAAAGACTCCAATGCATTCATTGGATATATCAATGGCTAAAGACTCCAACAATTGATCTTTGCAATTAAGATTCAAATTTCTCCAGCGATTGATATAGTCAATGACAGGTTCTTCTTTCTACTAGCTAGAGTTGGTGAGTTCTATCATGCTAATTGTCCTTCGAGTGCTATAGAAATTATTGAGGAACTCTTGTTCCAGATGCCCCCAACTATCAATAGAGCCTGCCTCTAAGTTAACATATCAATCAAACATATTGACCTTTAATGTTCGAACAAATTGCTTGACCAAAATAATCTCCACATGTCCCAGTATTATTACAAATCTCAATGAAATAAGTCATGTGCTGCTTTGGGTTGCCCTTGCCATCAAATTGCTAAAACTGTGGGGGATTGGTAACCGATCAGTATCTTCAAGTTATCAATTTTTTGAGTACATGGCTGGGAGTAAGTTATAGACAACTTAAAACTTCCATCAAGCTTGTCTTTGATAGTCTCAATGATAAAATCCTTTAATTGGCGACGGGAATTAATCCAGGGGAAACGTCTAGTTCTTTTGTTGCAATCTCATCATTTTTGGTTGATTGTCTCCTTGTGAATGTTTCATCTTCGCCCTGAACCTCAATTTGTTTCTCCCTTATGTAGCCAGCATCAAGGTTGTCCACTTTGCTCATCAATTTGAAATTTTGAAAATCTCACTCTTGGACATGCTTCGTGAGTCCTTCAATAGCCTTTGTCAAATTTGCAATTTGTTTCTCCAAAGTTGTAGCACTTATTGCCATCATCGTCTCTATGTTTGAGGAATTTGATATTGAGCAGAGAATTGGCGATGCAAATTCTTCCTTTGAGCCTCCACCATCTTCATTTATTTTAATAAAATGCGGCAACATCTTTTCCATAGCAAGTGAAAGAGCTACATCCAAAGATGATTGCAGTTTCTTGGACATACTTCTTATGATGACACCAACACTTTTTGCTCCAGTACTTAAGGAATTTGAGATAGTAATTTTCAATGCTACAGTCTTGTTGGTGGCCATAATACTTCAATCTCGATGAAGGAAAGAGATGAGAGGTAGAAATATGGTCCTATTGGGCATGCCAAAATTTGTAATCACAAATTTCTTTATTTGCAAAATTAAAATTACAAGATAAGAAAAATCGTACAAATAAGAATGAAATTAAAATATATCAATTGTAGATCTAATCTCTAATCTAATTCTCTGATTCTTCCTTTTCAAATATGATTTTAAATTTAATGAGCTCCGCAAAGAACACTTTGAACGTCATGGATCTCCTTAAATTTGATTTGAAGAAATAACAGCAATTTCAGGGCTTTGCACTTTAATCTCAAATCAAAAGCCAAAATATATGGGCTCCGCGAAGAACGCCTTGAACGTCGTGGATCTTCATGAATTTAATTTGAATAAAATAATGCCAAATCGAGGGCTTCACACCTTAATCCCGAATCAAACGCCAAAATATGGTAAGCTTTGTGAAGAACGCCTTAAACGTCGTGGATCTCCTTCAATTTGATTAAGATAATTGCTGGACTTCTTCAAAGTTTCTCTGACTTGCTAGAATTTGTGTTGTGTCTTGAATGAGCTTTGATCACTCCCTTTATATAGATACTTAATAAGAGACTTTCAAATTGATTTTAACTTCTTTGATAGTTATCTCTTTGATAATATAATATCAAATATCAATAGATAATAGCAGATATCAATAGATAATATCAAACATCTTTGATTTAATTGGTCTATAAATATAGACACTTCATATTTTACACTTATCAATATTTGATTTGAACATAAAATAAATAGTAGAGTATTAATTAAAATTAACTACTTATCTTTTGGAATTAAATTTAATAAATTCCAAGATAAATCAAAAAATTTGAATTAATAACTAACATATTATTTATACATATCACTCTCCAATTGGACGAAATTAATATGTCTACACCAACTTATTAAAAATTTTGCGAATTTCAATTTTAACTTACTCTACACCCCAAACTTCACAGGTCGAACTTAGTACATATGGTAGACCCATTTTATAATTGAAAAAAAACTTCCTTCCAAAGGCTTGCAGCATGATGTAACAGCATTTAACATCCTTGTTGGCACATGTTGTCAAGAAGGGCCAATACAGGAGGCTGAGGATTTACTAATGAAAATGAAAAAAAGTGGATGCTTACTTGATAGCTTGACCTACAATATTCTTGTTCAGGGTTTCCTTAGAAGGAATGAGTGTGATGAGGCAATCCGATTCCTAGAATAAATGAACCAAAGGGGGATGTCACCAGATCCAACTACTTTTGCTGTGTTATTTGATCATCTGCAAGGGCAAGGTCAAGATGGTGATCTTCTTGATAAGATTAATAAGTTCTTTCCCAAGAAAACATAGCCGCTTTCTGGCAGCCAAACCAAAGTTTGGAACAAGGTTCATTAGTAAAATCAGTTGTAGTAAGTCTCATCATGTCGGGCCTTTTGTTTTATTTTTTAACACTTCTCAATGTTTCTCAGTATTGTTTTGAACTAATGGTTTCAATGTTATACAATTGTTCCACCTGAATTTTTTTGCCTGCAACTTAGCTTCATCGCCATCTATGACAAGTAGTAAAAACTTATCTTGAATCCACATTTGTCATTAATTTTTCAATTCAATTTGATAAGTATTGTAAGTTGTGATGGTTCAGATGTTGTACTGTGTTCAGTATCATGCACTTATGAATCCTACTAGGCGAACATTGGTCGAGCTGTATTTTATTTGTACATTTACAAGTTAAAGCTATTGTTGTCTTTTTTCTTTTTTTTTTTTTACCTTCCTCTCTCTTTCCCTTCTTTTTCCCCTAAATTTGGCTTGAAATACAAGTGACACGGGTTTCACAAGGAGAACTATTTCCAACACATATAGAGTGCCATAAATTTTGTACATTTCTCCATCCAAATTTTTTGTCCTATTTTAATTTGGAATGAAATTTGAAATGGGAGTTGGAAAAATAGAGGCTATGTTTGGTTGTAATTCGAAGTATTTTGCCAAAATATTTTGGAAAAATAATTTTTGGAAAGTGGGATTGGGGAATGCAATGATTATTTATTTGTATTTTAAATGATAGGTGGAGAATATTAAATTATTTGTTTGCTTGTCTTTTGGGATGGGACAGAATGTCACACTAGTAACTTTTTTGTTAGGTTGGTAGAATGAAATTAATATTTTAAAATTATTTATGTATGTGGATATATAGATTTGGTAGGGGGATAAAAAATGAGAGGACTCGATATTGGGAAATGAATTGGGAGAGTATTTTGGATCTTTTTGGATATATTTTCAGAGTGATATTGAAAAATATGCAATGTTTATTTGTTTATGTTTTGAGAGTTGAAAAATGAATTAAGAATATGTAATCAAACATACCCTTCCTTTTCTATACTATTGCCGTTTAAGTAGTGGAAGAAATTAATATGCGCGTATTATTATTTTAAGTCATGGTAACATAAAGTAGTGTTAAGTCACGACAACATTCTCTAGTACTGGCAATGGATCAAGCATGGCATTCAAAATTTAGAATGCGTTTAAAAAAAATATCGAATAAAAACTTGTTGCTCTGACCTTTTCTTATTCTTCTCATTTTATTTCTTCTAAAATTAATAATTTTAGAAATTTATGTATAATTTATAAATTTATAGTTGACAAATTTATATGTTTTGCTATATTTTATTTTTCTCATTTTATTGGCAATTCTCAGTACTCGACAATTTAGTAATGTTATACAAAATTATTTTCAGATTTTAACATTTTTAAATAAATCTCCTTTTTATATTATTAAATTTATTTCTCAAAATAGTAGAAACCTTTATTTGTTTTGTAATATATGAAATTAAAAAATGTTTTCATAAAATAAAAATATTTTAATAATCAAAATTATTGAATTGTATCAAACACAGGCTAGTGCGTGTATGTGCACAAAGTGAAATGAAATCATTGATATATACAAATTTGCTTGCTCTCTTTCTTCTTCTCTTTCTGCACCCCCCCCCCCCCCCCCCAAACAAACCTTTTTTATGAAATAATTGTGTAGTTAATTGCTTTAATCACATTATTTTTAGGACAAATTACATAATTAGTTCATGAAGTTTTACTTTAAAACCATTTTAATTTTTAATTTTCAAAAATTCATCTTTTAATCCCTAATGTTAATATATCATTTTACTTTAGTCTCCAAAACTATTTTCCAACAGCTTTTGGCTGAAAATTTGACAAATTTTGATATTTTTAAGGGCAAAATTGTTAATTTATATTTTTGTGTTTCACTTTAGTCCCTATCTAAGGTTTTATATTCCAATTTAGTCTCTGTCCCATTTTTATCATTTCTTTAGGAAAAATTACATTTTACCCCTTATGAAAATGGAAAAGGTCCTTATGGATTTAAAAAAAAAAAAAAAAGCCAAAAAACCTCTTTGCATTTTGAAATTATGCACACCATCTCCCGCCATGATTTGCTTCAATTTAACCTCAATTTTAACATATAAAGGCTATATTACCCTTAATTATTTTATATATTTTTAATTCTATTTATTTATTTATTAAATATATTTTCGTATATCTTCTTTCATTCCCTTTAAATTTAAAAACTATTTTTAATTTTTGTATTTTCAGTTCCCTCATCTATTTTACTTTTTTCATTTTTGTATATATTATATATAAATTAATATATTATATATATTTATGTATAAATATATAACATATTCATGTATATTTTTTATGTTATATGTATATATTATATATTTATAATATATTATATATTTCTATGTAATATATATTAATAAATAAATATAAATATATAAAAACACTATATTATTATATTTGTACAATAATCCTACCCACCCCTGCACCCCGCACCCTCCACAACCCCCATCCCCATCCTGACCCCATGGTGGTTGGTCACAGTAGCTACCCTCAGTCAATAAGAAAAATATCTTTTTCATCATATAAAATTTTTCGACTTTTAATTTTGTCTTATATATTATGTAATTTCAACTTTTGTCCTATAAGTTTAAAAAAATTGCAGTCCGAAAGTCGCCGGGATCTCACAAAATGGTCAAAAATGCTAATGTGGCTTGTCGAAATTTGTTAAATTTAAGGATTTTTGCTTACATGGCAAATTTCCAGCTGACATAGTAATTTTTTTGTTTTGTTGGAAATAATTTTTGCTTACTTGGTTGTTGTTAGCAATATTATTATTAATATATTATTAGCAATATTATTAATGATAATAATAATTACATTATATAATTATATTATCATAATACTATTATTATCATTGATAATATTGATCTTATTATTCTTATGATTAATTATATTAATTATAATAATAAAACTAATTTAATATTTATTAGTATCATGTATTATTATTAGTAATTTTATAATATATTATTAGTAATATTATAATAATAATAATAAATTATTATATTAATAATATTTATAATATTATTAATACTACATATTATGAATATAATTAAAATTATTATAATATAATCTTTATTATTATTATTATTATTATTATTATTAATGTATTACTAATCATATAATTAATATTATTAATTATTATAGTATCACAAATGATATTAATAATCATTAATATATTATTAAATATTAATAATATGGGTATATGACTAATATTAGTATCAATTATATATACACATATATATACACGCATGTACACATATAAGTTGATAATTTTGCTCTTAAAAATGTCAAACTTGATCAATTTTTTGGCTAAAAACTGTTGAAAAATAATTTTAAGGACTAAAGTGAAACGATATATTAATGTTAGAGACTAAAAAAATAAATTTTTAAAGATTGAGAACTAAAAAGATTCTAAAGTAAAATTTTAAGAACTAATTATGTGATTTGTCCTTATTTTTATTTATATGTGCAAGGTTCAAAATTGATGATTAGTCAATTAGTTCAATGGTATCATTTCACACATATAAGTGTGACGATTGGAGTTTGAACCTTAACGAGCCATTGGGGTGTATGCATGTGTAAATTAAAAAATAAATAAAGAAAAGATTCGGCTTTGAATTCTAATAAACATTCGTGTATGTGTGGTATTGTAACGGCCCCGACCGGGAGGCGCCTGATTTTGGCCGAGATGCTACTTAACAATACCACATAAGTCTTTTTTACAAGAGAAAATAAATTTATCAAAAATCTAAAATATTTAATTTCTGCAACGATCTTCATTGGATGTTCTATTCTGAATCGAAATATGCACTTCTATCACCCTCATTGCCTCATGTGTGGCCTGGGTTAATCTATCTTCGACACTTGCTCTTATCTGGGGCAAAGGACGGAGAATAATAATAAAACAACATAATTTCGAATGACTTAGTGAGATAATTTAGCAATGATAATCAAGTAACAATGTTACAATTATTATATAAGAGAAATCAAATGTATAAATATTCTCAGAAGTTGTGAAAGAGAAGGTTTTAGTCAAAAGTTAGAGTGATCAATCTCACCACCGTCACATACCAATGATAAGACTTCACAAATTCACTATCTCTCACAGAGAAATTGTAAATCACGATTACGACCACAAGGGGTCGACATGTTACTTGAACAATCATTGAGTTTGTGTTAAATACTTGAGTTTCAAAATGTAAAATAAGATTAATAATCATTTTCACACTTTTGCTGTTGTTAGTTCTCTTGAAAATACAAAAATCCTTGTTCCTCCAAAGTGCAGAGTGATAAGCTCGAACATTTAATCACTCACGAGGTATAGTTAGTTGCATGCCTGATCCCGCTCATAAGCTGCTACCTCCAGCTTGAGTAAGGATTTTATGTGCATCGCACATGGGGTATCAGCCGAAAGATTTGTCACCGTGGACCATTCTGTCCAGTCGTCTTTCATAACCGAGCCCAAGGCCCACCCCCAAGGGTATTAAATATAATCACTGATATGACTAAATACATCCAACATCATATCACTAAACATATCAAATCGCCATATTAACATGAAATCACTAATTCAGCACCAGGCTAGTTTCAAAATAGACATGGCGATAAAACATACATTTCAAAATCACTTTTTAGCTTCCTAAACACAATCTCCAATTTCAAATAAAGAGATATTAATTAATATCAATAAAAGCGCTTAATATAAAAGAGTGATGTGGAATACTATTTTCATAAATAGTTTATGTTCTCAAACTCGTTTACACACTCAGAACTCAAGTAGGTATAATTTAGGGATCACGAGAGAGGAATAAAGTGACTATCAAGGGTATCATTGGAATCAATGATTGATGAGAATTATAGAATAAACAAACAACGTTGATTGAGTCTCAGTACAATTAGGATCAAACAATAAGGGCGTAATAGCAACTATATATGATCTTCCCCAGCAATGAAAGCTAATAACTCACCTGAAAAATGCAGAGGAATTCTTAATCGTATAGTCACTCAGGTTCTGGCTTCTCAGTCAAATCGAGCACTATCATAAAATAATTTAAGTTATCATTTTGTCAACCTTTCTGAATGTTAACTATCAATATAGTTAATATATTTATCAAACTTAATGTTATTCTAACAATCGAGTTCAATTATATCTCATCTTAGGCGGCCTTAATCCTCCAACTATATGATACTTTAGTATTACAAGATCTTATTTACTCGGGCCCATGCAATCTCACTTTATCATCTCAAAGTTTTAACCATCTTAATGACTTCACATGCTCGAGTCAACTCAATCCTCTAATTACCCCCAATGAATCCCATTTTCCACTTCATATATCTTATAGTTAAGTAATAGGGGTCAGGTTACTAAACCAATTGTGTTTCATGAGTTTATCAGGTCAAGGTCTGATAATTCACTTTCATTTTAATACTCATATAACTTAATCTTTAGATGAAGCTTAACTATATTTTGTTCATAATACACTATATTGTCAAATCCAAGAGCACAACTTTGAATTAATCTTTCTTAATTAGCCAAACTTAGAATTAGAATCCATTTTGTTCACGACTTACAAAATCATTCATCGTCTAAATTAAAATTGCAACTCAATACTCTTAATTTAATAAATATCAAATTAGAATTAGTAAAAATTAATCAAATTAATATTCGATATGAAATTTATCCAATTGGATCAAATCAAGATCCAATCTTAAGCCGAGATAGCTCAGACACATCCAAAACCCAATTTTGTATAAATTGCTTGAACACCAGCGCCACGCTTCGCCGCTAGAGAGGTGAACCAACCCCACCACTGGGTGCGCCTCACCACTACGAGCAAAACACCCTAATCAATTTTTCAAAAGTCCACTGATTCGGCCATCAATTGGCTATCCAAGTACGCGGCGAAGCCCTAGCACCGCCGTGAGCAACCACCTTCAATTTCGCCACCACCGTGAGTTGAAACCCCAAATCAACACCACCATGACCAAAACCCATCCTTTTTCCATGGCCAAAAAAGGCGAAACCGTCACCTCCGCCGAGCTCTGCCGTCCGCTTTCATTTTTTAGCTATATCACCAATTCTTTTGGGTAAATTTTGGTATGGGAGTAATTCTTGAGTTGAGGGGAGTCTTCCTATTGGTTCACTTTCAAGTTTTACGGCCATTTTCGATAGTTCGCATGACGAGTGGAGGTGGGGTAGATTATGAGAATTTAATAAAAATTTGTCCTTCAACTATATATATAAAAGTATTTTTTAGTCCTTGTGATCCAACCCTAAAACTTTTGGTTGACTTCAATATTGCCCCAAAACTTTCAAATCGCCTTCAATTTGATCCCTGACCTTCAATTTAGTCCTCTAATTCCTATTTCTCACACTTACAGTAAGCGGACAAGGCGGTCAAGTGAACACTTTTTGAACACTAACCTAATTGGATGGACCGCTAACCTTTCTGTTTTTGGGCAATTAAATCCAAATCCAAATATTTCAAGGGTCCTCCTACTTTTAATTTGTTCACTTTAACCCCCTAAATCTTATAATTTTAAACAACCGAGTCTCTTCCTTATTTATAATTAAATCCTCCAATTTTCAATATTTCTACTTAACCTTTATTGATTTAATTTAATCAACTTAAATTTAAAATCCCAAAATTAGGGTGTTACAAGTATGTAACTAAAAATAAAAATTTTGAATTTTTAAAAATTAAAAAATTGATCAAAATCAACTCAAATTAACCATTATGTACATGTGTAAAGAACATTAAAAAAGAAAGCTTTTTTTTTTTTTTTTTGTTTTGAGAAAGAGCATTATAAATAATAAATTTGTCATCCTTTCAATAAATCAATATTTTTATAATCTCAAATCAAATAAATCAAAATATAAACTACATACAATACACATAAAGGGCACAACATGCCCATTTCGGATTGAACACAAGACCTTTCATATAATAGAGGAGACAGATGCCACTTGAACTACAAGCCACTAAAGGGGAGGGGGGAAATAATAATAATAATAATAGGCTAATTTATCCCAAGTGAAATGACTATAAAATTTGTTTGCGATTCTCTCTTTTCTTGTCTTTTCTCCTTCACTCAACTCTCACCGAAGAACAATGATTCGGGCAATACATTTCGCTCAACAGAGAAGGAATTTCGAGCTCCTTTCCCAATGGTGATTTTTTGCTTTTAGTAATTGTGGATGATGTCATTTGTGCCATTCTCACCAAATGGTACCTCTAAAAATCTCTCTGAAGAAAATGAGGATGGAACACTCTGGTTCTGCCATTTCCATGATTTGCAAACAATTTTTTTCTAAATCTTATGATAAATTGACTTTCTTTGCCGTTGCTTCTCTAAATTATGGCCCATTCCTTCCTTCCTACTTGAATTTTTGTAATGTCAGTCACCAAATTAGATACATTTTTGCAAAACCTAGATTGGATTTTAGCTGCATCTGTGAGTTGGATGATGCTATTACTTTGTTTTACGAAATGGCGAGAATGAGACCGCCTCCTTTTGTTGTTGATTTCACTAAATTATTAAGTGCTATTGTCAAAATGAAACAATACTCTGTTGCCCTCTCTTTGTTTGAAAATATTGGAGACTGCAGTTGTTATGTTTCTGTTGCACTTTATTTCTTTGCTTTTACGCTTTCTTTCATTTGAATTTTGCTTGATTAAAATCATGTTTCTAAAAAGGCATTCTAGTCAATTTACCCTTGAAGCAAATCAGTTAGGTTGGGCTCCTATATAAATTGCCCCAATTCTCTCATTTCAAACAGATTTGAAGAACTTAATCCAAGTTCATTTTCACTCTTCTTAGTTCTTTTATGAGAATTCTTCAAGTTCTAACACGGTATCAGAGCAAGTCTCTAACAAGCTTTTGCGATCCTGGTCTTCATCGACTGGTTTCATTCGCATTTTCTTCATAGATCTTTTAGTTTGGGCCTCCAATTAGATCTGTAATCTTTCTTCACAACAAAGCTTCATTTCTCCATGGCAAACTTTTCAACAACCATTGGACCTGCGAACCTTTGTGGTAATACTCTTAGCTCAAGTGATATCACTTATCTTGCTTCACCTTCTCGATATTTCACGAACAAAAAGATTACAATACTTTTAGATGAAACAATTTTTTGATATGGAAGCAACAAGTGTATCTGATGGCGAAACAACATCGATTGCATCATCTCTTGGATAGATCTACTATTATTCCATCTCAGTTCATTAGTGAAGGTGAAAATTGCATTGAGAATCCAGCTTTCACAGCGTATGAGTAGTAGGACTCAGCCCTAGCCTCGTGGCTCCGTGCTTCTGTAAACCCCTTCATTCTACCTGAATTGGTCAGTTATGAAACTTCATATGGAATCTAGTCTACCTTATGTCGGCTATTCTCAACTCAGCTTACCGCCAAAATCATGCACTATCACTCACAGCTACAAAATCAATGCAAATGAGATCAATCTATAGGTGAGTATTTAGCTACTATTAAGTCTATTTGTGACAATTTAGCTGTGTTAGGGCAAAGGATCTCTGAATCTGAGCATATTGGAGTAATCCTGAATGGAGTTCCCCCTGAGTATGAATCTATTATCGCTATTATCACTACTAGTGAACAACTTTTTGACTTGAGGGCAGTCACTACGTACGTTGCTCTTTGACTCTGAAGTTCGACAATGCTGTCTCACTCTTCAACATTCCATGAATGTCAACCTTGCTACCATACCTCCTAACTCTTTTATGTTTCCTTATAATTTCTATGGTAATCCAACACTGTCTGGACCCTATGCACTTCAAACTGATTTTTTGCCTCAGTTTCGACCTCCATTTTATGGGAATAATTTCAGTCGTGGTCGTGACCTAGGAAGATTCATCCTCAATAATCATCCTCAGTGTCAAATTTGTAGTAAATTGGGCCATATAGCACAACGGTGCATCTACTACTATGAGCCTAACTCGTTTACTAGAGTACAAAGTGGATCTCCATCTCGGGGCTGCAACTCTGGTGCCTCTATTAATTCCTGTGACTTTGCTGGCTTTGGTAATTCACAATACTCAACCATTCCTTACTCAATTATGAATGTTGGCTACTATTCTCCTCAGTTCCCCACAATAGCACCTGTAGTAGCTCCCACTAGTTTTCCTTCACATGTTCTTCTTGGTTGCTCTACTTATGGCACTCTTGGTACTCAATCTCTACCTAATGACAACCTTATACAGTTGCTCTTGCTTCCAATTCAGTACCTACTAAGAAAAAAGTCATGGACATCCTCACTAAGCCCTTACCGGCTGTCATCTTTGTACATTTGCGTCAGAAGTTGTGTGTGATGGCACCAAACAAGTTAGTTGAGGATCTCCATCAACTCACTACCACTAAAGTTGGTCTGGAGGGCTGAAGTAGCAGGGGGTATTGGAGACTGTACGTGTTATCTTTTTGTTGCATTTTATTTCTTTGCTTTTACGCTTTCTTTCATTTGAGTTTTGCTTGATTAAAATCGTGTTTCTAAAAGGCATTTTAGTCAATTTACTCTTGAAGCAAATCAGTTAGGTTGGGCTGCTATATAAATTGCCCCATTTCTCTCATTGTAAGCAGATTCAAAGAAATTAATCCAAGTTCATTTTCCCTCTTCTTAGTTCTTTCATGAGAATTCTTCAAGTTCTGACAGATAAAACACTTGAATGGGATGCTCTCATAGATGACTACACCTTCAACATTGCGATTGATTCTCTTTGCCATCTGAATCGAGTTGATTTTGAATTTGCAATCTTAGGCGGCTTCTTCAAGCGTGGCTACCAACCTATTATCGTCACCTTCAACACTCTTCTCAAAGGGCTTTCCTAGAAAATACAGTCGGGGAGGTGAAAACATTTTAAGAAATTACTGAGAGAGAAAATATGTGAGTCTAATGAAATTACAATATCAATTATGATAACTGGGCTTTGCAAAGCTAGACTCACTCTCATGGCCCTTGATTTGCTTGGGTTATTGGAGAAAAGAAGATGCAAACTTGATATCTATGCTTATACAGCAGTATTAATAGTCTTTGCAAGGACAGATGGTTGATAATGCTCTCCAATTCTTCTCCAAATTGATTGAGAAGGGCATTTCACCTACTGTTGCAATGTCTAATTCAATGATTCAAGGCTTATGTAATTTTGAAAAATGGAAAGAGGTGAAAGACTTGTTAAATGAAATGTTGGCTTACAAGATCCCACCAAATGTGGTTACACTTCCCATATTAGTAGATGCTTATTGTAAGGAAGGAGTGGCCAGAGAGGCTAAGGATGTTTTGAAAGTTGTCAAGCAAGTAAATGTTCATCCCAATATTATTACTTATATTGCCCTAATAGATGGATATTGTTTGCAAGGACAAATGGAAAAAGCTAGAAAAGTGTTTGATTCATCAGTGGATTCAGACTTTAAGCCTTCTATTATAAGCTATGATGCTTTGATGAATGGGTATTGCAAAAAGGGAATGTTGATGAATCTTGGCATCTTTTTATTGAAATTCCTCATAAAGGGTTGGAGCACACAATGATTTGTTATAACACTATGTTGCAAGGATTATTTCGTCAGGATAGATGTGCTGATGGCTTGAAGCTCTTTAATGAAATGCAAGCTTGGCAATTATCTCCTAATGTACAGACCTATAATTAGGGGTGTAAATGGATATTAAATGGATTGGATACACTGTTTTTATATTCGTATCCATTTAATTTTTTGAATATTCGGATATGGATACGAATTTAACATATATTTAAAAATAATATCCAAATTTGTATTGGTCGGATTCGGATATATCTGTATTCATTTATAATTATTCAGATGTATTCATATTTTATTAAACTTATTCGCATTTAAATTAATATTTTATATTCATATTCGATGGTAATTATTTGGATATCTATTTACGAATATGCAAATATGTGAATCTATGAACATATAAAAAATACATATTTTAATTAATATAAGGAACTGTATAATTTTATTAAAACGAAACAATCAAGCAAATAGCATAATTTTTAATTAATTATTGACTTTATAATTGATTATTAGTACTTATTATTAACAATAATAATAATGGCATTTAAGTGTATTAATTATAAAGTCAACCAACAATAATTATGTTGATTAACTTTATTCTTCAATTTCTTTTTTCTATATTACATTATTTTTTAAAAAAAAAAAATTCTTCCCAATTCTTCAATTATAATATACATATACATATATGGATTATGAGATTTTTATTGAAAAATATAAATATTATGTTATTTAATATATATATATATATTCGGACCGAGTATTAAACGAATCAGATACGCGTTTACCATATCCATATATATTTATAATCGGATATCTACTAATCGAATACGAATAATATCCGCTTTAAACGGATGCGAATAAATTTTTATAAATAAATACGAATGCGAATGGTAAATAAATTTTTGAATATCCATTTACAACCCTACCTATAATATCATGTTTGATGGCTTGTGTGGGACTAAACATATTGCTTAAGCATTTTCATTTTGGAGGATGATGGAAGATAAGGGTGTCAATCTTGACACAGTCACTTATTCTATTCTCATTGATAGATTGTGTAAGGATGGAAAACTTGTTGCTACAAGAAATCTCTTCAAAGAACTTCCTTCCAAAGGCTTGCTGCCTGATGTAACAGGATTTAACATCCCTATTGGCACATTTTGTCAAGAAGGGCTAATATAGGAGGCTAAGGATTTACTAATGAAAATGGAAAAAAATGGCTGCTTACCTGATAGCTCGACCTACAACATTCTTGTCCGGGGTTTCCTTAGAAGGAATGAGTGTGATGAGGCAATCCGATTCCTAGAAGAAATGAACCGAAGGGGGATGTCACCAGATGCAGCTGCTTTTTTCTGTGTTACTTGATCATCTGCAAGGGCAAGGGCAAGATGGTGATCTTCTTGATAAGATTAATAAGTTTTTTCCCAAGAATACATAGCCAATTTCTGGCAGCCAAACCGAAGTTTGGAACAAGATTCATCAGTAAATTCAGTTGTGCTAAGTTTCATCATGTCTGGCCTTTTGTTTTAATTTTTAGCACTTCTCAAGGTCTATTTTTCTGCATCTCAATATTTCTCGGTATTGTTTTGATTTTAATGTTACACAATGTTCCACCTGCATTTTTTTGCCTGCTACTTCGCTTCATCACCATCTATGATAAGTAGTAAAAAGTTTTGCAGAAAATCTTGAATGAACATTTGCTATTAGTTTTTCAATTCAATGAACATAAAATTTGTTTCCCTTTTCTTGATAATCAACTATGTAGATTGTTTTTATTCTTGTGCCCCCTCATAGAAAAATATTTTTGGATCTCTGTAATGCATTCATAAAGTTTATGGTAGAAATGATATATGAGAAATAAGAATAGTGTCCTTGTCATTGTTATGCATCTGTGTGTGCAAGTACACTCATTAACGTCCTCAAGAAAGCAATGAGCTGAAGTTTGAGATGGGTTAATCAAAATTTAGGATATGATTTATTAAGATTTTTGTGAATTTGGAATCCGACCCATTTTGAATCCGAGACTGATGTGTTGGACTCGTTTAGTTTTCCAGACCCGTTTTACAATTTTTAAAAAAGAAATTTATTGGAACTTTTTAAATATGAGAAATAATATTAGTAATAGAAAATTAATTATTTACAAATTTTAATTTTTAAGAAACAAAAAAATAAAAACATATTTTTTGTTTTATGTGTACCGGAGCAAATTATTTTGTTAATTCTTTATTATTATTTTAAGTTATAAGATTATTATATTTGTTTTATATGTTAGTATATCTATGATACATAATTTATATACATATATACATAACATAAATTAATACATAATAAATAAACAAATAAGCATATGCAATATTTTAATGGATTTAGGTCTAAATCCAAATTAAAATCCAAAATCTATTCCAAAAGTACCAAAACTTACTTGTAATTCTAAAATATTCCTCAAATATAATGAATTTAAAATACGTTTGGATTTGATTCAAATCTTATCTGTGATTTCAATACTCAAATTATTTTATGGGTACAATAAGAACATCATTACACTACATATGATAATTACTTAACTGCAGCAAATGATCAAAAATTTAAATTTACACGAGAAATAACATAAAATTACATAACTTCTCACACTTTTTGTAAGTATTCAAATGCAAATAGTTTAGTGTATTTCAACTTTTGTTATTTACAATTACACCTCACCGACTTAAAATATTCGAAATTTCAAACCCATGCACCAAACCAGCCCATCACTTTTATTTTCCACTTTGTCGTCAGTCCACTTTTACTTTTCTTTTTATATGTGCACCTCATTCGACCTCCAAGTCAAAGTTGTTAAAAACATTTATTTATTTTCTATTCAAAAAATCCGTGTCTTTGAATTGGAATAACACAAAAATTTAGACTGACTTAGGATCATCAAAACATACTACGTTCCGGTCCGAATTAAATTAAGAAAGTCAACAACAATATAAGAAAGAAAAATCAATAACATGAAGAAAAAAAAAAAAAAAAAAAAAAGGGGGTTGCCTATAAATATCCACCTACTCATACTTTAGCTTACATCTTTCCTTCTCCCCAAAAGACAATATGGTACCACTTAGGTTTAAAGTTTTTCTTATTTTCAACACATTGTTTTATGTATTATTATTTTCAAACCAAACTAATGCAATAAGGCCATTGGGTATGGAGCAATGGCTAAGGCAACAAGTTTTGCTGCTGGAGTCTCTCCCAAGAGGTCCAGTGCCACCATCTCATAGCTCTCCATGCACGTATATTCCCAGCCCCGGCGGCGGCAGCGGCAAATGCCCGTTGAACGAAAAACACTTTGCCGGCCGTGGCGGCTCCGCCCATGCACCGCCACCGTCTCCTCCTAGGGGAAACATTGGCTTTGTGGTAGAAAAGGGACAAATGAAGGAGAAAGAATCAACTTCTTGAGGATTTGCTGATGTATAATAGTCAAAGGAGAAAAAAGTATTTTATAATTGTTACAGTTTTCTTCTATCATTTTTTTTATTATTATCATTATTTTTTTGAGCGACCATTAAAATTTGGTTGTGGATCATATGATTGGTATAATTGAATGAAAATAATAATACTTATTTGCATTTATTACTATCTTTTTGAAGTGATGTATAATCTTATAACCCTTTCTTTTAGTTATAACTGTGTAATCCTTGACACCTAATTTGTTGGTATATGGTGAAGAGAAAAATGGGTTCACATGTACCCAGTCAAGACTATATATATACTTAACAACCTAATATATACAAATTAATTAAGAGATTGTAAATTTGAATACCATCAAAAACTAGAGATAGTTATCTAATTATATCATAATAAATGCTTATTATGTTTTAATAAGGGCGTGTCGAGTATATTTTAAGTCACTATATTCATATTTTAATTCACAAACACTATAAAAAATTAGAACATCAATTGTAATCAATTCGTAGTTGATTCTAAAAATTCGTAGCCTAAGTTACAAATAATATTGTAGCTGAACCCAAAACGAATGCTCTCGTAGTTAAGATTCACTACAACTAATCCGTAATTAATAATTATTCTTTTTCACATGTATATTAATTTTTTTATGAATAATGGGAATTATTTTATTGCACTTTCAATGAGATGACTAATAATTTTTGTTTCTTGATATTTTAAAAAAGTATATTCGCTATGGAAAATTTATAGTTATAATTTATAGTTATAGCTATGGAATTTGTTTCATAGCAATATTTTCACAGTGGATACCTAATTTTTTTGTAGTAAAAAAAAAAAATTAAATCATTTATAATTAAAATATCAAGTATGATAGAAAATTGTATATAAGTATACTAGCACTCATATTAGTGGAACTTAATTCTTGTATTGTGTAGACTCTGTCACATGATGTTATCCATTTAATTAATTATTTATTATAGACTCTATTTATATCGATCGAAATCTAATATCAGATGGTGGCCGATTTGATACAACGTATTACTTTTCAAAAAGAGCTCACAACTTCAAGCTCATTTTTTATAGTAGTTCGTAAATCGATTACATATATTGTGAAATTGAAGGAGCTTCAATTTGATTGACACCCTGATAAGTTTGTAATACTGTCTGGTTTTTTTTTTCAATAGTTATGATTCAAAAAGAAGAAATTCCAATGTCATGCTCATTAAGCAATAGCCATAATTCAAAGATGAGGAACTCTGATGTCACAATTAAAGAAAGTTGTTACATTGATCCTTTTTTCCCTATTTTCTTTTTATAATTTTAAAAGGAAAAATAAAGGTCATTGAAAACCTAACACTAACGTGGTCTTTTTGCAACTAGTTAAAAAAGTCTACTTATTTTTTTAAAGTGAAAATATGTGATATTCCATGTCAATAAACATGGATTTTGAAAATTGCCACAAAATTGTCATCATCACTAGCAAGAGAAGTAGTTCTTTTTCACATTGCTTGACAAACACACATTCTTAACCTGCAAGTCAACAATGTAATCTGAAGCCTTCACAGTTGAGAAGAATAAGTCAATTCCTTTTGCGGGTCAAGGCCGATTTGGATTCACATCTTAAGTCTTTTCACTTCTCTGGTCTTTTTATGTTTTTCTATTCTATAATTAAAATATCTTACTTTGCTACTCACAAACTTCCAATTAAAATGTCTTTGGCTGCACCTAAGTCTGTCTTCCCCTGTTTTTTTTTAATTTATAATGTTGATTTTATTTTTCTCGTTTTATTGCCGGTTCTGCAACGACTTCCTATCATGGGGAATGTTTGAATGTGTTTTGCGGAAATGAATTTTGGGAATGGGATTGGGAGAATATGAAAGTGGTATTGGGGAAAGTGATGAATTTTTGTTTGTGTTTTAGGAAAATAAGTAGAGAATGTTCTGGGAAGTTTGGTATACTTGTTTATGTTTTAGAAAATATATTTTTTATTAAAATGGTCAAATTAATGTCTTTTTGTTGGGTGTTTGGAGTGAAAATGAAATTGAGTAATATTTTATTGTAAGGATAACAATATGTGTGTGTGTGTGTGTGTGTGTGTTTGTATAGGAAAATGGAGAGGTTTGGGGGATAATGAATGATAGAAGAGGGTATTTTGAAAAAATTTATTTTGATATTTTGGAGCCATAATTGATACGTATTTCCTTTCTTTTTTTTTTTATAAATAGTGAGGCTTCAACTTTAGTCACTTGAATGTTGATGGCCATTTAGTCCACCTATAGTGTGATTGTTGAGGGTTAAAATCTATCAGACCTTTAGCATGCGTGTATATAAATTAAAAATAAATAAATAAAATCTTTCATCACTTGTATCAAGTCTTATTGATCTCAAAACATTTTAATAAAAATACACACACACACACACACATATATATATATATGTTGCTCTAACATATATATATATATATATAAATCCAATTAGAAAATAATTGGACAGGTAGAAATGAACCAAAAAATTGCCTTTCTCATCTTGTAATTTTGCTCAATTTACAATTTTATTCTATAATAACTTGTAAACTTATAATTTTAATTTCATATGTATAAAAAATTTTATCACATTTAGCCCCATTTTTACTAGAACTCTCAAAATTGACCATTGCAATTTTACAAGTTAGAAAATAAAATTATAAAGTCAACAAAGTTATAAGACGAAAAATACAATTTTTCTAAAAATGAACATACAAGTCTTTGCTTGTACATGACGTTTCGTTTTTCTACGTGAATAAAGAGATAAGAATAACATTTTCGACGTGCAGATGATAAACGAACAAAATGAAAAATATTGAAATATTTATAAAAATTCAAAGTTTACAATTTTTTAACTTATGTTGATAAGAGATGACATTAATCAGCACTATATAATTAATTATTCTATGATTGTCTATATAGTTATATTCTTTATCTAATATGTTAAGAGCTGACCGGCGCTGCAGTTTCTTTGTTGCTTCCCAGGTCCCAACATTACCAACTTTTATACGTAATTTCAATTAATAAACAGATAAGTTTGAGCTTATATTGCACGATTAGTCATTGTGCATTGAAAGTGCTCAACTTTCCCAGTTGCCTTCATACCAAATTGGCCCAACTTTCGAAAGTTGAGTAAACGGAACTACAACATATATATTTGGGGTTTGAAATTGAAGATAAAATATCAATTTAAATATAAAATTAGTTGAACTAGAATTGGCACAAATTAAATATATAAAAAAAATGTCTTTTAAATATTAGTTGACTATCTTGCTAAAAAAATTGTAAAAAATAACAAACTTGATCTGTTTGTACTAACCGTCAATGAAATAATTATCTCTGTAGTGCAAAAATTTAATTTTAGTGGTCGATTTTACGGAAGTTTTGCTCGTTTTGCAATAGTTTATGCTCAAATTAAATATTTCTAGAAATGGATAAATTCTCGAGATTATTGTAATGAGAGAATTTCTACGTTGATTGCTTCTCTCCTGTTATATGTTTTGCTTATTACAAAGAATTTAATAATAGTCTTATGTAATATTCATATGTATCCATAAAAAATGAGAATTCTTTTATGTATCATAATGTTGCAATTTCCTTAGTTCTTCCTTATCTGGTTTTGGTTAGTATTAAAGATTTAGTTGATGAATTTTACATTTCTTGAAACATATATATGTAAAAAATTCATATTGTGGAAAGTGAACTTAATCTTAGCCATTTCTTTTGCTTAAGTTTAATTTGTGAACAAACAAAAATTGAACCAACTAAAATTTAAATGCTGGGCTGAAATTCATTCAGGAATAAAATAAATGTATACTTAGATGCAAAAAACTTACAAACATTATTCCATGAGTAAATTAATACAAATTTACATCCATGGTATATATCTTATTTATTATTTCCAACAGCACATGCATATCCTGGAAGAAATTGCCTCCAGGCTGGTATATGTACATAGAATAAAGAAATCAACTAATATAAGAGATGTAAACCTAATCCACTTGGAAATATTTTGAAACCTTAGTTGATTAGTTTCAAATTCTCCAAGAAAAAATTGGTCTGCATGAATATATATATATATATATATATCATCGACTTCATTCCTGTTTAGCTGCCACTCCAAATGAAGCCACTGAATGCTGATATGCGGCGGCGCCACCACGGTGAGGCAGTGCACCACCACCGGCAAAGTGCATTTCGTGGATCGGACAGTGGTTGCCGCCGCCTCCGGGGATGTTGGTGCAGCCTGATGGACCAGAGGGAGGAACTGGACCCTTTTGAAGAGAATGAATGAAGATGCCCTTTTCTTTTAGGGTTTCCACTTGATCATGCAATATTCTGCTGCTCTGGCCTAATTGGGCACATAAAAGAATGCCAAATATTGAGATTAGGACAAGAACACTAAGGTGCTTCATTTTGTAGTAAAATTTTGTTTGTGGTTATATTTTGAAGGTAGAGTGGAGTATTTATATATGAAAGAAGGGCAAAAGGGATGTCTTATTTTCTATGTGCTGATTTGTTTTGACCATTGCCAAAGAAGAATTCTTGGGTATTGATCATTTGTTTGAATGAGTCATGAGATAAGTTTTAAGTTAAAAGATGGGATTTGAACTTAGAGTCCCATGTTTTTTGATCCTTGATGGGGATACACAATAGTGTACATTTTAGACTTCAATAGTTGTTAATGATGTAAGAGAGGAGAAAAGAGAATTGGGTTGACTTTATGTTAATCATCTATTATGCTAGAAATCCATGTTTTGAGCTATAAAATAAAACCTTATTTTAGTTTTATTCATTACAAGTAACAAAGTAAGGTAAAATATCTCTTAATTGAATGAATTTTTCAGTTTAGCTTGAACGAGACTCCATATACTGCAAAAGAAAAATAAATAAATAAAACTTATAACTATACATTTATTTAAAGCAGAAGATCTCGTTTGAGCCCCATCTTATAATTAAACAATCAAATCAATCTCAAATATAATTTTAAATTTAACAAAAAATTTAAATGAAATTCAAATAACATTAATATATTAGCTTCAGCTCGAGTACTTATTTACACACTCACCCCACCTAAAGTGAAATTAACTTAATCTCTATATAATAGCACTTTAAAAGGGAGGTTTTCGTAGTGTTATTCCCTGTTAAAAAAGGTTTTGCGGGAGAATGATATTAAATACCTTTTAATGATAAATAAATAAATAAAAATACGTTCATTTATTGTGAATATGTCCATGACTAGTTGATTTAAAATTCTATTAGACTAGTGGGATTTCTTTGTGAGGGAAGTCTCTTGGTACCATCGCTTGGGGTTCCATAATTTTCACAACTTTGAACTTTGAATTGTTGAATTCTTTTTCTTTGTATGTTCAATTTGAATTTTTGAATTTTTTTTTTCTTCGTGTGTTCAATTTTTCTAACATACAAGCAGACATGTAAAACGAAAAAAAATAAATGGTGACCCTATATTCCAATTTTCTACTAACAATTTTTTTGTGAAAAAATTATAGTTGAAATTTGAAGTTCAATTTAATCAAACTCATACAATAATAACATGATTGACTAAATTATGAAAAATAATAATAAAAAATAAAATTACACTTATCACGTGATAGAAAATTCAATCTCAATATGCCGAACAATTTGCAGAAATTAAAGGATATGCATGGGTGGACTAGTTATATCTGTGTACCAAAAATTTGAAAACGTGTTTCTGAAATCTAAATATGCATGTGTCCCACGTGTTATTGACATGTCAATTTTGACGCACAGCTAATGATCAAAGCATGCATCGCGTTTAGAGAAACACGATTCTACTAATCTGATTCTGACAACTCTGACCTTAATAACTCCGAAGTCTTCTTAGTATTTTATTTTGTTTTATGTAAATTAGGGATCTGAGTAGCCTATTGATTGTCCATTGCAAAGACATTGTGGGACTCGTTAATGTAAAAAGAAAAAGAAAATCGGGAAAATATGTTTGATTTACTTCTTTTTCTACTAAATTCTATGGTTAAAATAATTTAATATGTAATTTATTTATTTTGTATTATATAATTTCAAAATATCATAATACACTAAAAATATCAACACTTGTTATTTTCACAAACAAAAAAGCTAAGCAGGAATTTAATTTGGTTCACCGTCAACTTTTTATATATCTACATTAATATATAAAAAAGAAATGCCTTTAAGATACCTAAAGTGGTGGCTAACCTATGTTACATCAAATTTTGAATTACCAACTATACCCTTAATTTTCAATTTAATTTCAAAAGGACATTTATCACTCGATATAAAATTACAAAACATAAAGTAATGCGGTCAAAATATAATGAAAAAATTTATAAAATGTGTAGGCAGGTATATCCCACATTTTTGAACTTCTGATGTGAGAATTATAGGGTATACCAAGTACATATTAATCGATAATCCATATTGCATATTATTCAGTATAGTTATTATTAAAGTTATGATGTTATTTAACTATATTGTATAAAAAATTAAATGCTTTATTATTTTTATCAATATAAATAGCATCTAATAAACTAAATTTATGTACATAAAAACACACGACGGCTAATGATAATGATAATAAATAAATAAAAAATCAAAATCGGAGAGTAGTAGTGGTATATGTAACACAAGAACAAAAATTAAAGAAGCATAGGTATAATTTCAAAAACCTGAGGCTGAAAGACTGCACATTTAGATTATTTTTTTTCACATTTAGATTAAAGTCTCAATGAAGTGGTTTCTGTTTTTTGTCTTGTTTGATCTGCTTTTTCATATATTTATACACTCCTTTTATTTGATAGTCATTGGTTTCCATTACAATTGCTTATGTTTTCTGACTTGGAATTTTAAATGAAATAAAAGTGCAAGAAATTATCAGATTATGATTTGGGTGTTCATAAAAACTTGCGATTTTTTTGTATAAAGAAAGAAAATGTTAAAGAGAGTTCATCCATGGGAAGCGGGGAAGAAGTGTTAAGGAAGTGATATAGAAGCTATGAAGTTGAGAGGAGGACTGCAATTTAGATGACTCGAATTTCGGGAAAAATCTTGAACTCAACTACATATATATTAAGCTCAAATTCCAACTTGATAGACTTAATTTCTTAAATTCGAATTTAACTCAATAAAAACTCAAACTCTACTTGACTCTATTAAATTATAATCTCCACATGAACTCTAAGAACTGCTACAAACTGCTAATTAAAGCTCAAGCACAAAATCACTAATCTAATAAAATAATAAATTCAAATTTATAAATTATGACATTAATTAATTTGTAATAAACATCATATATCATCATAAACAACCTAACCTAATATATTATAGTATATAGTCGTAATATATGTAAAATATTAACGCTACAATATACATATATATAATAATTATAAATCTAACAAAAAATCATAACAGAGTAGCCTTAAGGCTAAATCAAAGAAACTCGAATTCAGATCAAAGTAATGATTGGATTAAACTGAATGAAGATCGAGTTTAGTTATTTCAAGCTCGATTCACAAAATTCACAGTTTACTTCACTCATTTGCACTCCTAATTAGGAGGGAATAGTTTCAGAGTCTAAAAGTTAAGAAGGCATCAAGAACACTGCTTCCTTTCTGAGCCGTAAGCCAAGGGAAAAGAAAAGCCTCAATTTCCTGATAAAGAATAGAACAAGGAGAGCCAGCTTGGAAAAGGTGGTTGTGGGGGGTTGGTTGTGGGTGGGGGGGGGGGGGTGGAGAAGGGATTCAAATTTAAATTGAGCCAAAGGAAAACTACTCAGAACGCAAAAAATAAATAAAACTTAAAAAGTTAGTTATTCAATGCTAGAATCAAGGCCAATATTCCAAACCCAACGGCCCCTGAAACCCCAACATTTTCAGGAGGGAAAAAAAACACTAACAATCTAACAAAGAAACAAGAAACACTCTTTACAAAATGTTTCTCTTACCATAAGGGCCGAGAACCCTCACTCCATATCTAAGATCAAAGATTTGCCCTTGGATACAATGAGGTATAGACCCCTCATATTCCTGGGCAAAATCCTCCACTATATATAACATTTAGAGTCCATTTGAAGGTCGGTATACAGTGTAGCCGTTGACCCCAACGGTGTGGTTTTGATACTCTGCCATATGATAAGGATATCCATCATTATCTGTGTTCCTCACACTCACAAAGGGCAGATCAGAACCAGCCATTTGCCACTGGTTAGGAATCAAACCGTCAATCTGCCCATTCACATATGGTCGTTGGCCAACCTGGGGAATATTATCCCTCAGAGTATCGTAGGAGGTTCCAGAACCACCATAACCGTGTTGAAATCCATCTTCATGATAACTTTGTGTCCTCTCAAACCTACACGAGCTCTTTGATGGGCCATGGCCACTCGACATGCTCGGATCGATGGGGAAGCTAAATTGCCGGTTCAAATACTGAGGCCTGTTGCTGAAACTTTGATAACCTGAATTTGAAATGGATAAGTTCCCAATTCCATGCTCATCATCAAGCAAGTCATTGATGATGTCGAGGTGTGGGAATTCATCAGGCAATACATGGCTTTGACGGCCAGATGTGCCGGCCGGTAGGTGATCCTGGGATCTGCCCTGCACCGAATTGTATAAATCAAAACTTTGCATGTCGTTGAGCAGTGAAGTATGATCGCCCGTTAGGTTCCTGCTGCTATCCCTTTGAGGGGACTCCATCCAAAGAGGCCCATTCTGCAATATATCATTATGATTCACCATTCCAAATGAAAATCTCGGTTTTATTTGATTTTGATCCATCCTATCAGAGCTGTGTGGTGAAAACAATGGCGAAGATACAAGGTCGGGTGCCTGTGAATATGAAACTGACGCATTTACCACTGAACTTGCAGAATGATTCTGAGAATAGGCAGGCAAACTTCCATTAACAGGGCTACCTACAATTGCATTCCGATAGGACTGTGGAACATAACTCTGAGTTGCAGATGGAGTAGGTTCGGGGCCCAGCCGACTGGCAGCACTTACCGAGCGTGCCAATATAGGTGCTGTCTGGACCATAGAAACCACAGAAACAGCAGGTCTAGGGCCAGGAATTATTGGAGCACTCAAGGGTCTCGACATAACTGGCGGCGTTGGGGGCACAGAGGGCTTATCAGTTGAGACTGTCACATGCTGTGTTGGAGGCTTCTCACTTCCAACATGTGCTTGACGTCCAGAGGGCTTATTGGTGGGTTTTGGAGTTGCAGACTTCTGTGTATCTGGTTTCAATGTGGGAGTATTTTCTGCTGGATTCGCCAAATGCACTGATCTATCAGCTTCTTTAGGGGCGTCAGAAGATGATTTCTTAACCATGGGCATATCACTCGCTGCATTAAACTTCAACTCCAACCTTGAAGCAGCACTAGATGGAATGGTTTTGGACGGGCTCCTTGGGGGGGAGATTACACTAGCTGCTCCATCCACAGATACTTCCACGCGTACGTCTTTGGCGACAGAATTTCTATGCAAATCTTCCTCCTATAACAAAGAAAGCAGAAAGATTAGTTTGTTCAGGGAGAAAAGTTGGCACAGAGCTCATAAAGGATAGAAATGGGCCCTCTGACACTAGTGAACAATTTTTCAAATAACCAAAAACAAGTCGACAGACAATTGAAGAACAAATATGCTCAATCGTGATTAACGGCTACATGGAAAAGCTAGATAAGTCAAAAATAGAACCATATGGAAGCGACTGTGCAAGGGATCAAAGAGCATGCAACTCAGCAACCATATGCCTTATCATACTGGTTTCCATAAAGCCTAAATAAAATGGTAGCCAAAGTTGAAATTTGATTCAGAAGCTATATTATTGGCATAACTAACATAATTCAGAGAACACTATGTACATGCATATAATTTCGATCTTCATTCCCTTATTTTCATATAGTATACCAATTTAAAGAAGAGAAACACCTTCTTCCCCACATTCCGCTCAGCCCCATTTACCACACTATCCTGCAAGGACTGATCAGCAGCCCAAGACAGAGATTTAACAGCCTTGGAACTTTGGGATGCATCGGTTGGGTGTCCTGCATCTGGCACAGCTTCAGATGGCTGACTTGGTTCTTCATTAACACAATCAGCTGGGTCAGAAGTCACCTTGCTTTGATGGTTCCCCACTCTGGAAAGTTTTAGAAATGAGCTGCCACAGTCACCATAAAATCATAGCAAAAAATCATCAAGAGTGCCAGAAAAATGATTACCTGCTTGGAGATTTTTGGTTTTTGTGGTAGCGGGAACTGCCTTTGTGAGACATGCTCATTGCAACAGAAGGAACCGAGTCAGAGGAACAAGTGGATGAGCTATCATCTAATACAGATGAGCTTCTTCCTTCTGTTCCATTTTGCACACTTGAAAGTCCACTAATCCCACTGCTACTGGCTTCCGTGGGAGGATGCACTTCAGAAGTATCTGTGTCCCAATTGACGGGACTCATATCTCTTTCTTCTGAATCAGGTGGAAGTATTTCTGGAACACAATCCACAGAATCAGACACATCTGAAACATCTTCCGCAGCATCAGATTTTTGAATTACCATTTCTGGCTCAGCAGCTACAAAGTCTTTTCTCTCAACAGCATGACTATCTGGCTCAATCTTTTCTTGTGCAATACCGCTAGGCTTGTCATCCTTTCCCTTGTCTTTTCCTTTTCGGTTGTTTCGTTTCTGTTTCCCCTGAAAATATAAAGGTGGATGATACAGTTTGTGTATTACACTTCTCAGAAATTTTATCTCGTCTAAATTAAGAGAGCATCCCATTCAATCGGGACAATCCCTTGCCCAACAGTACCAATAAAACCAAAAGAGAAAGAGGGAGAGGTGGGTGAATATCCTTCACTTCATTTCATAACCAACAAAAAAGAAGAAATTGAAGGCAGGAATTATTTCGACAATATATCAACCCAAAGGTCTACTGCAGGAAGGACAAATATATTCAAGTATCCAAGTAAATTCATCTCATTTCAGCATTGCAAAGTCAACTTTGTAATTTAGAGTTCTTTATCATATCCTAAGCAACATAGTATAACTGAAAAAATGAATACTGAGGCACATGAAAAATATATAGATACGGACACAGCAAAAATGCTAAACACCCAAAGGCTAATGGAAAGCCAAGAAAGTATGAGAACATATGATCGGCTTACAGACCAAAGTCAACACTTATTACAGAGGACACAAGGATTACATGCAATAGTGCTAAAAAAAGCCCCATCTCAGCAACATACATCTAGACTACCATTACTAACTTGATACTACTAATTAATTAAATCAAATTTACTGAAACCATAAAAGCCGAACATCCATATTGCCCATCAACAGGAACTACTGAATGATTTCACAAGGTAAAAAGATGATTTTAACAGACCTGCTTCTTCTTAGACTTCTTTTCCTTATCCATTGCACCGCGTCTTGCTTTGTGCTCAATCTCGGCAAGCCAAGCTGCCTCCTCTTCACGTATGAGCTCTTCTTGCTTCTTTAAAGCAACAGCCTCCTGGTATGCAACGTCAATTTTACTGCAAGAACAAAAGCTAAGAATTGCGAAAAAGAAAAAAGATATGGTGCATAAAGAAAAAAGAAGAGAACATAATGTTCACAGTCTGTGTTTGGAGCTGAAGGAAGCATATTTCAAATTACCATCCAGATTCTAACTGTCAATAATATATTTTACAGTCAACAAAAATAACTCGTCATTTTCCCGTCTCTTCCATCATTCTCTCCAACCAGAGAAAGGATAAAGGACAAAAGATCAATTCGCGCCCAGAATAACATCAGTACAACCCGAGACATATACTTTAGACACATAAGCATCAAGAAGCACCAATTGGATCAACAATCAGCTACTAAAGTCTACTACCACACAAAACCAAGCTTTTACAAATGAACTATTCATCTTTACAGTATATACCATATTTTATGTAGTAGCTTCAAACAGAAAAAGGCAGAGTAGACTGGAAACAAAACATACCGCATCCAGCATTCATAATAGACGATGACGGAAGTGATAAAAGCAAAATGACCTAAAATGCCATTTGAAATAAGTTACCTGAAAATATGGGCTAAGATGAATATCTCTATAGTACGGCGACCCAATTCAGTAAGTCGCCTCTCATCACGTTCAATAGAATCTTTGTTAAATTCCTCTCCAGCAGCCCCATCCTAAAAGAAAGAATCACAGAATCAGCATGTGCAAATATCAGAGGAAATTACAGCCAACTGCAGATCTCACACAAACCAAAAAAAGGCAGAAACTAAAGTAATAATAAAATCTACACATTAAGCCATACATAATATAGGAAGCAAAAGTACCAAAAAAAAATATATATCTACATGTTTAGATGCGCTACAAGGAAGAGATTCTCATTTGTGCCTCCCACATCCAAAACATTTAAGGAAATAATACAGTTTAATTTCCGAGAGGACACATCCTATTTTTAGTAAACCTTTCCTTAAAGTAGAATTGCTAGGACCAATAAGAGGTTGTTCTTTATCCAAACTACAGACTGACATAAATGTCCAAAATAATCACATGGAAGTACAACTTATGCAATACTTGCTCATTTCACATTAACCAGGAATCCCAGAAGCCTGCCCCCAAACAGATTTTTTTGTTGCTCTGAACCGAGCCTATGATACACTATTTTCAGTTAATAGCAGTGCATAAAGAATCTCATCAATTGCTGCCCTGCCGAAATACTTTCTACAAGGAAGAAATCCAACATTGTTCAATCTTCAGACATGTTACCGCGGTACAATCATGGATACCCACTTGGACAGCATGTGCTCAATATTATAAAATGTATATTATTCTATCTTTTATTGCTCCACTTAACATTAAGCATTATAACATGGCCTTGAATAAACTATGCAGCGAGAAATATAAGCTGCTATTACTAAAGATGGTAGTTAACCAATAGCTAAGTGGGGCTTTGTTTGGCATTGTTTCCCAGAATGTTCAAGCCTGGGGAAACAATACCAGACGTATTCCCTGAGGGTACTATACAAAATACAATAAACTATCCTCAAAATAACGTCACCCCACCGACCCTTATACCATTCCCCAGAAGAATAAAACATTACATACATACATATATATTTCTCACACTCTTTACAACCATATATACAAAAAATATAATATAAAAATACAATTCCACTTAACTAACCCAACAAAAACTTTAATGATCTGACATTTATGATAGAAAATATCTCCTCCTAAAACAAAACCAGACATAGCTTTTTCTCCCAAAACAACCTCCAACCACCTCCAAGGATAAAACTATATCCATCACGTCCCCAACCCCACTCCCAAAATACCATCTCCCAAAATAGTTTTCCCGAAAAGCATTTTGGCTTTATCTTGGGGGAAACAATTTTTCCTACAGATGTTCTTCATGTAAGGTTGTACCGAATTAATATTGTCACATCAAGCTTTTTATTATTATATGTCATCATTATATTGATAGAATATTTAAAAAGTAAACATATATATATATATTAGAATAATGAATGGAAGGTATAAAATATATCCATTTATTATTATATGTTATCATTATATTGATAAAATATTTAAAAAGTATACATACATATATATATATTAGAATAATGAATGGAAGGTATAAAATATATCCATTTATTATTGATGTTGATTTGAAATTATTAGGATTTTTTAATAACATCCTGGAGAAAAGAAGATTCTTTTCGGGGAACGAAAATTTTTTGAGAAAATAACTCCAAACACAGCCTTAGAAATCACTAATTGACAACATTTCACAAACCAATAGGATCAAAAGTTAGGTTGAGTTAGGTACTGTTTTGTATGCACAATTTTATCCACGATCAATAAGGCACCCAGTTTCAAAAGATCTTGCAACCAGCACCTCTGTCAGTGAGGTAGCAGTGCCATTTAGTATACTCTTTAAAAAGATAACTAATAAATGCACCTGAGAAAAGCACCAGTTGCATATCATGCTCCTTACCTTTGTACGGTTTTGAGGGCCCTTCTCATCCTTTGGAGGCAAAGGTTCCATAGCAGCCCTCTCAAGGAGCGGCAGTATATCATCAACCAACACGAACATATCTTTCTCCATTCGAACAAGAGGTACAGGTAATTCTTCAGCCTCCAAATACTTTCCCTTGCTCTTTTTCCCCTTATACTGGCCTTCAAGAGCCTTCAGACCACTGTACAACGAATCCATGACAAGGGTAGACGTGACTTCTTTTTCTATGAAAAAATGTTTCACAACCACTCTCAGTATTGACTCAGTTTTCTCTCGAGACATGCGGCGCTTCGAACTTTGGTCCATACTCATCCAGAAACCACAGAAGCTGCAAATTCATTCCAAGTAGAAAATACATGATATTAGAATGTTACAATAAAATAAAAGAACAAACTATGTTTAGATAATCATGCATGCAAGAATAACAATAAAAAGTTAGATGTTAAAACGACAAATAATGGATAAGATGTTAAAACTACAAGTAATGGCTAAAAAGAAGTTTCTTAAAATCTTAAAACTAGTGTTTTTCTCTGAACTAGGGTGATACAGATATTCCTGATCACATGCCACGAAATACTAAAGATATCCCACATATGGTCCAGCCTGGTGAGCTAAATATGGTGAGTATAATTCACAAAGGACAATACCTATCATTGATCCTCTGGTTCAAAAAAATGGAATATGTGTTCTATAACAGTAGAATTTCAAAAATTATACTATCTTTGCAAGTGTCAAAATATATATCTGAACAGATTCAGCAAATTCAGATAAACAAAACTAGTTTCTTTGGTTTCCAAAAGAAGACCTCCTAGGACATAAATTACTACAACAAATTACTGAAAGAAAATGCAAAAGGCAGGCAATACACTGTTGCCTGACATAAAAGAAGCTTAAATTGAAAATCCCTGGGAGGTAATGTCTTGCTAGAAACGAGAACAATGAAACCAAGACAGCTAGAAAAACAATACAATACCTGGACCATCTAGCCTTATCGTCTATTAGCTTCCCAAGTTTGCTGCGTCGCTCTTCCACAAAACGCCGGCAAATTTGTTCCACATTAGTCAAATATACTCGTACAAGCTCCCTCCTATACTGACAGTCAAGACAACGGAATGGCCTGTCTGCTCTCTCCCTGCAAACCAACACTTAGATTTTTGAAAACATGTAATGCGAAGGACACCAATCGGTTCAACCGAGATAAACCAATAAATTTCCAAATGAAACACCCAAACTTTACCATAAACCATCTAAAAGTAGTACATATTGTATTTATTTCTCACCACCTTCATTTCTTTCCTAGCTATCAGAATCCAACTAAGCTCACTAGCCTCTGAACTAGGGAGCAGAAGGTATTAGATGACTTCATTCACTATCTCAATCAAATGCAACCAATTGTGATATGCACAGTACCTCACCGAAAGTATCCTATTAATGATACAGTCCACTGTTAAAAACTAAGGACTAGAAAATCAAAATATGAGCTGAGGCTAAGAGCAATCCAAGTCAATCTCCCCATGCCCTTTTCTGTTGGTTGTAGATTTTACGTTTTGTTTTCTCAGTCCTCCTTTTTCTGCTCAACCAGTACGCTTGAAGATATTTCACCTATTTAAGTGTTTGGTAAGTAAAAATAAATTAAGTTTCAGATGTATACGCTCAATTGGAAAAACTAACATTTATACATGAAGCACATTTCTTCAAAGGTGAGGATTTGTCAGCTCTCTTAATATTGTCAGTCAAATGCCTAAAACACTAAAACCTTGAGAAACAAGTTACACAAAGAGTACCTTATAACTTGCACTTGAGCTTTAATAATCAAAGTATCAGCATCAATAAATCCATCCAACACCTTTGATAGCTCCATAAATTTCTTCCATCCCCAGTCATGCTCCTTTTTCCAGAATCGGTGTAATGTATCTGCAGGTTCAGAAAGACAGGTCAAGGTTGATAGGTAGGATTTAGGACTTGAGGTGATACTGTAATTACACCCCAAAAAAATAATAATAAATAAATAATAACAATAATAATAATAATAATTGATCACCTACCAGAATACTTCGATTTTTTAGGATCTTTATTCACCACAGCAATAGTGAATTGAGCAAAATGACTCCACCCTGTTCATTATATTATTAAAAATTCTCATGATAAATGACTCCAAATTAACATATATATTTTCAAGTTACCTCTGTAAATGTCATCATACCTGGCAGAAGCTTGTCATGATTGGCAACGCAAAGAAACAACGAGAGGTGATTGCAGACATCACAGCCTTGAGGGTAAATTAAAATATACCTATAAACCACAGTTTGAATTCGATCAATTGTTAAAAGAAAATTTCAAATTGATTTATTTCATAGTTTGCCATATGAAATACACATCACAAAGAAAACCTGGGCATTCTTGAACTGACACAAAGTAAGTAAGAATATCAAGTCATTGGGTCAATGGTGTAGAATGAGACATGACGTACACTATTTGCATATCTCCAATCCTCCAGGATTACCTTTAAACTCTAAACAAGGGAACTGAAGTATAAATTTCTATGAAACGAGCTTATGCCATGACATCAAAGAAGATTTAGCTCTCATTTTGACCTAAAACAAAAACTGAATTGCATTTCTACAAATGGCAAACTTCCAAAATTCTTTTCTAGGTTTCCGTGAAAGTGTACAAAAGGCTAACTGCAAAATAAGTGCATTCAGTCTATAACCAACATCAAAAACATTCTATAGCATGAAACACTGTAGCATAAGCAATTAAATAACAGAAATGGTGACCATATTTAATCTGGCGCATAAATGAATAGTACTGGTTGGACATATTTGCACACAGCAATGTAACACCATTTGATAGCAGGCCATACCATTTATAGCCTCCAACCTCAAATGCATTGCTCCGAAGCTCTCTTTTATTAATTTGTGAAAACTTATCAATTTTCCATGTATACTTCCCATACAACTCAGAAGGTTTTGGTCCTGCAACATCAGAAGAAAAAGCAAATGAATAATGATGCCAGCAACGATATAATTGCATGCAATAGATAAAACAATATGTTTGTCTGCCAGTATTAGGGCAACAAAGTGAAACAAAATTCATATAAATAAAATAAATCATTCTTAGTCTACGATTTTCAAATTCCAAAATCAATCTCATGACAAAGGAATTCCCAAAACATATTTAAGTTCCAACTTTAGAGAAAACGAAAAACAAGATTGATAGAGAGACAGACAAACAGACAGAGAGACATGGAGATAGAAATACAACCCAATTTACTAACAGAGTCATGAAGGTTGATGCAAAGTAAAAGGGTAAATAAAATGATTATGATTTATCAACTCCTTTTATATCAACAAAGATAATCAAAATATTCCAACTATTAGTGGCTAAATTAGGATTAAGTTTCTCATAGGTAAAGAGTATCACCTGCACCACAAAAAAAGGGGAATCAGATGGCAGAGCAAATTGATCAATTGGCCGGAGCTCATGAAGCCAGCTATAGCATATTCATGAGAACGAAGCTCTTATCCTAATTGTGTTGACCTAGATTCAAGGGCTGCAATTCTCTCATAAAGCACACATTCGCACATTCCCGCCAGCAAGGGCATACATATAATATGTGAGAAATCCAGTAACCCCTAAAGAAGCGGATACCAAATTTTGTTTTCAATTCTATAAATTTATACGCTGAATTATATATCTTTCACCTTTTCTTCCTTTATCTACATACAGTGATACACATGTAGCACATGAATGTATGCAAATGTGTAACTTCTTAAGTCTTACGGAAGCATGAAATTCACTCATAAAGTCATAACACCAACACTAAACAAAAGAAATATTGAACAAACTAGCAGGCAATGGTTGCCTAGCATTCAACACTGAGCACCTAAGCTTCAAATGCCAATTCAGGACAACTTTCTTGCAACTTTAGATTATCTTAACTTGATTTGCAGAACACATCAGAAACATGGAAAAGTGAAGTGAAGACTGAAAATTTACAGTACTCAGAAACTGTTGAAAGACAAAACATGAGCTTGAAAAATATCCTAAACCGGGCACAACCTTCTCAATATACCACCTGCCTTGCCAGTTTTTGTATCATGGACACATAAGACAAAACCCTGAAGCTACAGTTCCCACTGTGAAAATGTGAAGAAATTAGCCTATAGGAACTGAAAAACCAAGCATGTGTGCATGCACTTTGCCATCATATTCTTGATCTTAATCCGGGATGGCTAATTACAATAAGCAAATCCAACCGAATTAAAAAGACCATGGTGTTCTTCTTCGGTGACTTTCGCTTTATTGCTCGTCTGGCTCCCAAAAATTCTTCACCCCACATCAGTTGCATAGGAGATAAAACTGAATGCTATGATAGTCGTACAAGTACCTTTATAGTTCACACCAAGTATGAGCTTGGTACGAAATAGACTCCATTCATGTCTTTTCTTGTGAAGATAAAACTAAAGACAATGACTGATAGTTTGATACTCATAAAACTATCTTCAAAATACACACTAAGTACCAGCTCGTTACGAGACAGACCTTGCACCAAATGAAAGTACTATAGGTTTAAATATAAAGAAAATCACTAACTATAGGAGCATCACCAATTACTTCTCGCACATAGGATGCTACCGAGTACCCTTGGACTGTCTTCCTTTATTGTGTTTCACTTTTTCCTTTTGTTTCATTTCTTCCATTTTCTCTTGAGTGGGTTGAAGGTCTTCTTCATCACTGGTATTTCATGGAATAGTAACTAGACTTCTAACTAGTAAACATAATATATACAGATATGATATTGACAGATGTCAAACAAGTTATGCAATCCTCAAGACCTCAACTAGTATCATGTTATTTGTAGGCTGCAGCACATCATCTGCCAGTATCACAATTACCACTTGCCATGCAATCAGTAAAGTACAAATGGCAAACCTCCATCATCGTCGTCATCACTGTCCCAATAAGGAGGCGAAGTGGATGGAGTCCCATTCTCAACTTGCTCTGAAGACCTCCATTCCACCAGTGCTTCCCCAGATTGAAATTGCTGTTGCTGCAGCTGCTCGCTCAAAACACCTTCGAATGAACTTCCATCACCAGACTGCTCGGTTGCAACCCCAGCCATTTCTCCCAGTCCTCAACTCCCACCACACTTCCCCTACTTCACTCTGCTTTGACAAAATCAAGATCCCATCAGAATTTAATATACACATGCACGCAATAAAACATCATATATACAATTTCAGAAACAAACAATATTTGTAAAATGGCAAAGTAGACTAAGCTCTAAACTACGTTCGTTCATTAAAATTGAAAAAAATTTGAAAAGTTGAGTTATCAAATATATTTGAAAAAATAAAAAATGAAAACGTGCATTGTTCTGATAACCATATTTTCATCCATTGGAGCTTTAAAAATTTTAAGATGTAAAAGGACCAAAATCATTATTCAGACCGATAGATTAAACAAATTCCATTCTTAAAAGTTCATAAACTCAAAAACCCACATCCAAAAACACAAAATTCCATTAAACCCTAATTCCTATATCCCCATATTGACCGAAGAAAGATTGTTAAAATTAAAACCTAAAACTGAAACTGTCATCCATCGGAATAAATGCCGATTCAATAAGACCTAAATTTTTAAGAAATCAACAAAAATCAATGGATTCTTCCGCTTAAACCTGTAAACAGCAATCAAATTACAAACCCATATGAGAATAAAATCTATGCCCCAACATATCCCTTTTCATAAACGAAAACCCTAATTCAGAACCCAAGAAAAATAAAAATCGAAAGCGAATCATGAAACTGAACATCACAAGAATATATATATATATATATATATATGTGGGAATGAAAAAGGAGTTCAGATCGAATTATATAAACTGAACAGACCTTAAGATAGAAAAGAATGAAGCTTTATTCAATAATTTAGCGAATAAGAAGTGGCTAGACAGAGAGATTTGGGGGACGGATGGTAAAGAAAAGGGAGAGTAGCAGAAGAAGAAGAGCAGAGGCGGAGGACATAAAATTCCCTAATTTTATTCATATTTATATAATTTCCAGTGTTTCAATTTGTATTGTCTTCACGTTAAATTGGCAGGAAATCCCTAAACAAATCCAAACGGTCCCTTAACAAATCAACTTACTTCTGAATTCTAAAACTTTATATTAGGGGTGGCAATTTTCGACACGATACGATAACACAATATAAATCGATATGATATTATTGAATTTGGATTGAGGGTTATTGGATTGGATTGATATCGGGTCAGCCCGATAAACAGCACGAAAATTATGGGTTGGGTCGGGTTTCGGGCTACCCGATAACACGATAATAACCCTATATTTTTTGTTTTTTTAAATAATAACTTGTTATTTTTGAACGATTTAATTCTAGATTGATTTATAAGAATTAATAATTATTATTTACTACATAAATCAAAAATCATGACTATTTGGTGATGTTGGGATGATTATTAATCATTAAATGGGACAAATTATATTTTTTGGCTGGAATTCGATTTCATTGTTATTAAAATTGAGTTGTGAAAAAGTCAAAAATTTTGGTTTAATATGGAAATTTGTATATTATTGATGTTACAAAGGAAATTAAATGAAGTTCAATTATCAAATTACTCTACAGTATAAAAGTTGGGCTGCTATGGTATAATATTGACTTTTTCTAAATTTTTTGTATAAGTTGACTTTTCTCAAATTTTGGTATAAATTGATTATTTTATTAAAATTCTAGTTGAACATAAAATATGTAGGTTTTCTAGATGAATTATTAATGAAAAATAATCATATGCTAAAACAGATTGGGTTCAGGGTTGACACTAAAACTTTCAGATTGGGTTCGGATTGAGCAAAATTTTGTGATATTCCCACATTAACTCGATACAAAACAACCCAATACAACACGATTGCCACCTCCACTTTTTATGTATGCCTAATAAAATTTTGAATATATATATATATATATATATATTAAAAATTCCTTAAATAAAATTTTATATCCAAAAAACTTCTAAAAATTATTTTAATTTGAAAATATTCATTTCATCAACTTTTAGTTTTAAAAACTCAGCAGCTAATTTTTTGAATATGCTAACCCAAATATTTAGTTTAAAATTTTCCATAAATTGATTCTTAATAGATTTTTTAAATTATTTAAATTAACTTATGCCAATGATGATTTTAATTTTAATAGATTAAAATTTAAATAAAAACAATTATCTTTGTTTCTTAGATAACTAAGTTTAGCATAGGTAATTTTATTTTTCAAAATTGAATAAATGAGAATAAAATATTAATTTTTTTCAAATGATGATTTTAATTTTAATAGATTAAAATTTAAATAAATTTAAAAAACAATTATCTTTGGTTCTTAGATAACTAAGTTTAGCATAGGTAATTTTATTTTTCAAAATTGAATAAATGAGATAAAAATATTAATTTTTTTCAAAATTCCTTAATTAATTTTGATAAAGCATTTTGCTATATTAATATCCATCATCCACTACATTTCATTTCTTTTCTCATGTTATTTTATTTTTCTTCCTGTTTTTCCTTTTTTTTTTTTTGCTCATTTACCGCATCGATTATTTTCTCATCTTCACCACAGATATCTACACAGTCGAGCTTTTCTCAGGTTTCTTCATTTTCTTTTCCCATTAACCACCTTTGCCGCAACTGCCTCCACTTTTTCTCTTCTCATCACAACTCTCTTTTTAGTTTTCTACCGTAACTACTTCACTATTAGTTTATATATATGTATTTTTTAAATATTTGGTTATTTTAAAAAAATATGTTCTCTATGAGTTATGCCATTTTTCTTTTCGAAATTGATAAACGTATGTATAATATGTGTAATTTTTTAAATTCAAAGTGTATTAATTAATTTATTTTTTAATGAGTGGATTAGGTTTTCATTTATGAATCAATGTTGTCCAAATATTTGTTGTATTTTTTGTTGTTTAGATAAAACCCATTGACAAAAATTGGTTGATTCTTGTATTTTTGTGAAGTTTATATCCCCAACTCTATTGTTCATTACACTTTTCAAGTTAAAAGAAATACTTCAGGATGTGTGTTTTCAATCTATGCCATAATACTTCGAAGATAATTTGGAATATAATAAGAGCATTTATTTAGGTTGCCATTGGGCATATTTGATGTACATATGTATTAATAAAGTTGTCGATACCTTATAATTCAAATCAAGTTAGTTATTGAATTCAATATTGTTTGATTGATATGTTTACAAAAATTAATTAGAATACTTCACTTTTTAATTTTATTTTTCAATATTTCATATCTCAATTGATACAATACTTTCTATATAAAAATTTAATACTTTATCTTCTTAACTTAATATTAAATTTTACTACTTCACCTTGTAGCTTGTTGAGGACTTGTTGCTTGGTTCAGAAGTACTTTCTAAGTTTACGTAATTTTTGTGCAAATTTCTCTTTCACTACAATAAAATTTAATATATTTAAATTATATATCTATTTATCTAGAAGTTTTTGCAATGATGAATTTTAGTATCACTCCTACGCATGTAATTTACAAGTTTAATAAAATTTCATAGCCAAAATATTGTTAAATTACAAAAACCAATATATAATAAATTAGTATATAACAAAGTATATGTGTGTAATCTCTGCGGCTTACTAAGTTACGTAACATTTTGCGAACATCTAAAGGTATCTAACAAGCTCAATATAAATTTTTTATCCAATTTCTGCATAAATAAAAAAAAATAACGATTATTATAATAAACATAAAACAATGTTTTCTAAGAAGAATAATTTTTTCAATTAAAATGATACTGGCTTGATCAACTTAAAAAAAAAATGAAACTAAATAAATTTTCAAATCAAAATTATTAATGAAAGTAATGGTTAGATAATTTGTCTAGATCATTTGATTTATCCTCTTTATGTCAAATTAAAGCCATTTAATTTTTCACATTTGGTTTGGAATAATTAGCTGAGAGCTTCCAAGAAAGAATAGAAAGAAAGACATCATCAAAATTTTGAGCTTGGCCTAACTCACTCCAAAAGCTGCATAAGTTGCCATGCCAATGTTTGTAGAAGCTCCTGAATTCTTACCTTTTTTCCGAAAAATTAAAGCATAAAAAATTGATAGACTTGGAAATATATATATATATATATTTCCAACTCAAATCGAATTACATACATCCAAAGAATAAAAGAAATTTATATTTAATTAAGCATATTAATAAGAAGTGACAAATTCAATGAAAAAAAAAATGACAAATTCAATGAAAATACAAATAGAAGAATATTATGGAGCAACCTTTGTCTATGTTTCTCATGTCTCATGATTGAAGGAAAATAAATTACTCTTCCACTTCCATTGTAGGAGTCGTGATAACTAGATAAATCGAAACAAAGTTAACCATATGGATCACCGTATCAGTTAAAAATTTTGCAGCATTATGCCAGCTGTTGGTGGCAGTCCTTTTTTCTAATGAATTCCTCATCAAGACTTGTATTTGAGCTTCCTACTATCATCAAGATATGTTTTTGTTGTTAAAAAATGGATTTTGAGCCTAAATTATCCCGAAAGTTAGATCAAGATGTGATATTGTTCAATGTCATATATACCACTACTTATTTATTTCACTAATGTGGAATACTAACACACGCCGTGCACGTCCAAAAATAAACATTTGGAGAGTAAAATAATATGAAATGAGTGGCCCAACAATACTGGGTAATCCAACATTGGGAATAGGTGGCTCTAATACCATGTAAAAGAATGGATCTTGGGTCTAACTCACCCCAAAAGTTAGCTCAAGAGGTGAAATTATCCAATGCCATATATAGAGACCACTACGTATTTATTATTTATTTTATAGATACTAACATTTATCTCATACTACTTTGCCTGGATTTCGGTTGCACATATGGTTTGGATCGTCGTGAAAAATTCTTGACATTAGAATGCATTTCTCAACAGGCTATCGCTTCAACAACCTGATATTTCCAAAACTACTAGCCCAATAAAATATTTTTCTCGTGATCTTGCTGGCTTTCGAACTTATAACAAAGGTCCAAGGAATTTATCAAGTAAATTCCACTATTGAAGCACGTGAGGCTTTCAAGATTGCACTGGATAGAAGCCAAACAATAAAGATTGGAAGCAGGGATAGGGTCAAATATAAATGACATAATGCACAACTCTATCCGGATGAAAAACCAACATATTGAAGAAGATTTTCCTCAGGCACCGAAGTTGGTTTGCCTAAGCTTTTGGATGAAATATCCAAGTTCAAAAGTAACAATTAGAGGGTGTTTGACTAAATTTATTTTAAATATCTTATAAGCTCCTACATTTTATAAAATATTAGATTTTATTTTTAAAATAAGTTGGTGAAGTGTTTGAATAAAATAAGATTTTGGAGCTTATAAAATATTAATAATGGCATTTTTTATAATTAAAATAGTTAAAAATGAAGGAGCTTGTTAATATCTTAAAAATAAATTGGGGTCTCCTTACTTTTTTTAAAAGAGCTTATAAGCTCATAACATCTTATTTTAGAATATTTTAAGCTCTTTTGTTTAAAAAAATTACCAAACACTTTTTATCAACTTATAAACGCTTAAACATCTTATAAGATATTTTGATAAGCTTATAAGCTCACCCAAACACCGTCTTAGTGAAACTTAGCGCCGTTTGGTTTTATTTTCATTTCTATTTTTCATTTTCATAATTTTTAAAATGCCAAAAAGTAGTTAGTGGAAATGAGTTAAAAATGCATGTGTATTTGGATAGACTGTTGGAAAAGTAATTATTATGTTGGATTTAGTAAATTATAGGTGAAGAGAAATAGAAATAACGGAATATAGAGAGAGAGAGAGAGAGAGAGAGAGAGAGAGAGAGAGAGAGAGAGAGAGAAGACATATAAGTTATTAGAGAATGTGTTTTGAAAAATGAAAATAAAAATGATGTCGGGTGAAAATGTGTGAAAAGTTATGTGTTTCGTTTTGAAATAGTAGAAAATGTGAAAAAGGGTTTTGAAAATTAAACCAAATGGGCGCTTAGTTAGTGATTTTTATATTTTAATGTCACCAAAAAATAATATAGTGACAATTGTATAAAAATATCACTATAATATAACATTTAGTGGCATTTAATTAATAAAAGACAAATAAAATTGTGACACTTGATTGAAAATGTCAACGTAGATGTAACTTAAAGACATTAACTAGTGCCACTATTTTTTCGAGAAAGAATGCCACTCATGTTTACTTGTAGTGTCACTTAAAAAAATGCCATAAAGTATTAATGGCATTAACTTACATGGAGTTTATAACTCAACGACATACAGAAACAATATAGTGATAGCTACAAAAATGCCACTATACAATAATATTTGGTGGCATTTGTTTAATAAGTGATAAATAAAATAGTGACATTTGATTAAACATGCCAACATAAATATATTTTAAAGGCATTTAACTAGTGTTACTAATTATTTTCAAATAGTGCCATTGTTACTTAGTTATGGTGATATATGAAAAATATATATATCACGAAGTATTTAGTGACATTAACATAATGACATTTTATAATATACTGACACATTAAAGTAATATGGTCACAATTGTATAATATTTAGTGATATTTAATTAATAAATAATAAATAAACTAGTGTCATATGATTGAATATATGCTAATATAAATATATTCAAATGAATTTAACAAGTGCCACTATTTTTTTTAAAAATACAACTCATATTTAATGACAATGTAATTTTGAAAAATATTTGAAAATAATTACTATTAAGAAATACAGAATTACAAATTATACATATTGACATTAGTGTATTAGCTAAATAAATCATATTTATCCTTATCAAAAAAATATAAAAAACATATTTTTAGAAAATATCAAAATTAAACGTATTTACTTTTTTCCTGTCTTTACCTATACATTATATTTTTTCTCTTTCTCTTTTCTCTAGAGATGCTCAATTATATTATTTCTTCCATCTTCATTTTTATTTTCTTTGAATTTTAAATGTATTATTTCATAAAATAAGTCAAAAGTAAAAACAATTAAATAATTGAGAAAATATACTTTCACATACAATTAATAACTATTTAATTATATCTATTGAAAATTTAATATTTATCACATACACTAGTTGAAAATTTAAAATCTGAAGAAGCCCAATTATTTATTTTGCTCACTTTCACTAAATTTAATCTCAAATATAGAATTTTAGCAATTTACTTAAATAAATTGGAAAAATTTAAATTAGAACATGATATAACTCTTTTAAAAGAAAATGTAATGAAAGTTGAGAAAAGACAAAACTGAAAACCAAACCATCACTATTCATCCATTTCTTCTCAAACCCAAATCCATCGTCACACGTTTCATCCCAACAACATATTCACACATTTTTTCACAAACCCACCCAAGTAAATTTTTTACAAGCATTTCAGCTTTTTCTGCTGCTGATTTCAACTCCGCCGAGGTAGGTAACTCTGTCCCAATTTCATGAAATTGTGTTTTATTCTTTTTTCTTCTTTGATTTTTATGTGGACGTTTTTTAGTTTTCTTTTTGGAGATTACTTGTTGTAATTGGCACCCATTTTATTGATATTTGGGGCTAATTACATGTTAAAGAGATGTTTTATTTCTTTAGATTAGTGCCAATTACTGGCTGAAATCCATAAATGTTTGAAGTGTAAAGAGGGGTATAAATTCTATAAGTGAGATTTGTCCCACATTGCTATTGAAGATAAAATTGTGGGGAGTTAGTATCCCACATTGAAAATGGAACAAAAAAATTGGGAACCTTAGTAGTATAAACTAAATTGTCCCACATTGAAAATGAAAGAAAGGTTTGGAAAACTTTACTAATATATATATAATGCTTACCTTAGTTGTCCCATATGGAAATAACTTCAAAAGTGCTCCCCTCCTAGTGCTTATAAATTAGTCTGCTGAATGTAAACTAAAGGCATAACAAAAGATTCTCTTTTATCCCTCTCATATATTTCTATATATAATAATAATATTGTTTATCATTTTCTGGCGACTAAGTGGTGATCGAGGTGAAGCTCTTTTAGAGTGCACCAAAAGGCTTTTGAGACTGTCTTATCCTGGATGAAGTTTCGCTGCACCCTGTGCACTAGTAGGGGCGATAATTTCTTCAAGGCAAATCAGATTCTAGTGATTCAGTTTGAATTCTATTACGATACAGAACTTTGAGATAAGTTCTCAGTTTATATATACTGATCTTTGTATTTTTGTTCTTACATTCCAAACTGGTATGTTTTCTTTGGTTTATGTTTGTGCTAAACTGAATTGCAACTGAATAATTTTGGAATATCTATATTATTATTTGCCGTTTTCTGAAATATTTATAATATTATTTTTACAAACACTGCCCCGTGGTTATAAACTGTTTTATAATTACTTTATATACTACTGTTTATAATCTAAACAATCTCAACAATCTTGAAGAAATTAATTTTCAATGTTTGATTAAACTGCTTATTTGAAAATGGCTTCTTCATTTGCAAGTGGTTCTGGGGCTGGTTCATCGTTGTCCTCAAAAGTGGACCTTTCTAGCTTGCCAGAAAAGTTTGGGGGCCAATTTTTCAAACGTAGGCAACAACGAATGAAAATTTGGTTCACAATAAAATGTCTTCTTTCGGTGATTCAGGTGACTAGACCTAAACCTACTGATATTAACCCTAAAACAGCTGAAATAGCTGAGTGGACTGAGAAAGATCAGTTAGGTCGAGGGATAATTTTGTCATCACTATCAAATGTTCTCTTTGATGTATACTGCTCAGACTCGTACACCGCTAAATCAATGTGGGATGAGTTAGATCGAAAATATAATACTAAAGAGCAAGGGCTTGAGAAGTATTCTGTTTCCAAGTTCATGAAGTATCAGATGGTTGAGGGAAAGTCTGTAACTGAACAGACACATGAACTGATCAATCTTGAGCATGCTCTTACTGATGCTGAGATGAAACTTCCTGAGAAATTTCTGGTCATGTCCATAGTGGATAAATTTCCCAAGTCTTAGGAAAATTTTGGAATGACACTCAAGCATCAGAAAGGGAAGCTATCCATCCGTAGATGATCTTATGATTGCCATAAGCATTGAGGAAGAACACCTGAATCAAACTCATGAAGTTCCAGTTGAGCACCTACCTAAGGCAAATGTGGTTACTGAAGGGAAGAAAAAGTTCAATAGAATGAACCAAATGAACTCGAACTCTAAAACCATAAATAAAGGCAAAACCAAGGCCAACAAGGAACCAAAAGCAAACAAACCATGCTGGAATTGTGGACAGGTAGGCCATTGGGCTAAAGAGTGCCCATCTAAGAAAGCCAAGGCTATACTTGAGTCTACTGGGCCAGCTTTAGGTCAACATGGTTGTAGGGGAACCTACTGAAGCTAGGGCTCCAGGAACGACTATTGATGGGTATGTTTCTTTGAAACCTGAACTCCTTTCTATTTATGAACCTTTCGATTGGTTAATTGACACTGGGGCAAATGTACCCGTTTGTGCTGATAAATTGTTATTTGTGTCTTACCAGCAAATCAATGGAAAATCCGTAACGATGGGAACTCAAGTGCCACTAAAGTGCTTGGGATAGGATGCGTGGACCTGAAGTTTTCCTTCGGGGCGCATACTATCTCTACTAAGGGTGCACCATGTTCCAACGATTCGTAGGAATATAATAAGTGGTTCTGTAATAGTTATGGAAGGTTATGAACTTACTTTTAAGTACGATAAAGTTGTAATCTTGCATTATGGTTCTTTTGTTGGAAAAGGTTATTTGTCTGATGGATTATTCAAAGTGCGAGTTGAAAATGTTGGTTCAAGCATAAGTAACATTGAGTATTCTGATCTTTCTTTTGTGAATACTGTTGAATGTTCCACTATTTGGCATATTCGTTTAGGCCATTTAAATTTTAGTTCTGTTAAATGCATGATGAACTTAAATTTGATACCTAAACATGATATTGAAAGTGGTCACAAATGTCAAGTATGTGCTAAGGCTAAACAAGTAAGAAAACCTTATCAATCGGTTGAAAGAAATTCTGAAATACTTGAGCTTGTGCACACAAATATTTGTGAGTTCAATGAAATCTTAACTAAAGAACAAAAAAGCTATTTCATTACCTTTATAGATGATTGCAGTAGATATTGTTATGTTTATCTGTTAAAACATAAAGATGAAGCACTTGAAAAGTTTATCATTTTTAAAAACGAAGCTGAAAATCAAACTGGCAAGAAACTGAAACGGTTAAGATCAGATAGAGGAGGAGAGTACGAGTCTAAACCCTTCGATGAATATTGCCGAAACTTTGGTATTATTCATGAAAAGACTCCTCCATACTCTCCCTCATCTAATGGGGTAGCAGAACAAAAGAATAGAACCTTTAAAGATATGATCAACAATCTGCTTTTGAATTCAGGACTGCTTAAATATATGTGGGGAAAGGCTTTGAATGTGGCTTGCCATATTCTGAATAGATTTCCTCTCAAACATAAAGAAAGCACTCCGTTTGAAGTCTGGAAAGGCAGAAAACCTAGCTTAAAGTATTTTCTAGTATAGGGCTGTCTTGCAAAAGTTCCAGTCCCAGAACACAAGAGGAAAAAGCTTGGTCCTAAAATTGTTGATACAGTCTTCTTGGGCTATGTGGAAACAAGCTATGCATTGAAATTTTTGGTAATTAAATCCAAAATCCCAGGCATAGAGGTTAACACGATAGTGGAATTTCGTGATGCCACATTTTTTGAAGATGTATTTCTAATGAAAACCGGAATACCTCATGATGTTTCTTTAGATTCAGCTCTTACATCGACTTCTATTCTTGATCATGTGGAAAAGATGTCTAATGTGGGGGTTTTCCAAGTAGTTCTAGTTCAGCATCTATTAGAGCTGAAGAACCAGATGAACCTAGATGGAGTAAGAGAGCAGAGGGTTGTCAAGGATTTTGGAAGTGATTTCATCACTTACAATATCGAGGATGATCCTGTGACCTTCAAGGATGCTATGGCCTCACCTGAAGCTAAGTATTGGAAGGTAGCTATCAAACGTGAGATGGATTCCATTGTCTCTAATGAGATATGGGAATTAGTAGATCTGCCTCCGATATGTACTACGATTAGATGCAAATGGATCTTTAAAAAGAAACTTAAATCTAATGGAACCATTGATAAGTTTAAGGCGAGAATAGTTGCCAAAGGCTTTAGACAAAAAGAGGGAATAGACTTCTTTGATACATATTCCCTGGTTGCTCGATTGACTACAATTCGGGTGCTTATAGCACTGGCTTCCGTATATGGTTACCCGATTCACCAGATGGATGTGAAAACAACTTTTCTGTATGGTGATCTTGAGGAAGAAATTTATATGGATCAGCCTGAGGGATTTCTAGCTCCTAGGTAACGAGCAAAAGGTCTGTAAGCTTGTTAAATTCCTTTATGGATTGAAACAAGCTCCTAAGCAATGGCATGAGAAATTTGATAAAATTATTCTATCATTTGGTTTTAGCATAAATGATAATGATAAGTGCATTTATTGTAAGGTTAAAGGTGATGATTGTATTGTACTATGCTTATATGTGGATGACATTTTATTAATTGGTTCTACCATTGAGATTATCAATGAGACAAAGTCATACTTGAAAAGTAAGTTTGAAATTAAAGATATGGGTTAAGCTAATGTGATTCTTAGATTCAAGTTGATTCAGTCAACTGAGGGTATAGCTATTTCTCAATCTCACTATGTTGAGAAGATAATTGAGAAATTTGGCTATAAGGAATGTAGAATCGCTAAGACACCATATGATCCTTCTGTGGCTCTTTTCAAGAATGAAAGTGGTATTCCTGTGTCTCAATTGAGGTGTTCTCATATTATAGCTTGCAATATCTTGAAAATGGCTCGAGATCGGATATCTCATTTGCAGTTTCAAAGCTGGCGAGGTATACAAGTTGTCCCAATAAAACCCATTGGGACGCTTTGGATAGGGTACTTCGGTATCTTAAGGGCACAACATCACTTGCTCTACATTATGGTAGATTCCCTTCTATACTTGAGGGATATAGTGATGCTAGTTGGATATCGGTAGTAATGGGTGTACAGGGTATGTATTTACCTTGGGTGGAGGCCCTGTCTCTTGGAAGTCTGTTAATAGACTTTGATAACTCGGTCTACATTTGAGGCAGAGTTATGTGTTTTGGACACAATTGGAATAGAGACCGAGTGGCTACATGGGTTGATAGTCCAATTATCCATGGTTAGTAAGCCTTTGTCTGCAATTGCAGTGCATTGTGATAGTCAAACCACAATTGCAAAGATCGAAAGTTCAAAGTATAATCAAAAGACCAAGAGACACATCCAAATTAGACTAAAGTCTATAAAGGAGCTTGTGTCTAATAGGATTATGGCCATTGATTTTGTTGGATCCTAAGACAACATGGTCAATCCTTTGACTAAAGGACTTGAGTTGTCCTTATTCCAAAAATCCAAGCTGGGAATGGGACTGAAAACCTATTAGCGATGCACTTGCAATGGCAACCCAACCTACCAAGTAGAGATCCCCACAAGGAAGGTTCAATGTGGTATAAACAAGTTGTTGAGTATGTCAAAGTGCACCTAAACTTGACTGATACATTAGTATCTGAGTCTATCCCCTGGAACACCTAGAAGGTGTTGTTAACAATAGGTAAAGTAAGAGTGCTAACTCTGAATGGGGTCAAGTCATACTGATGAGATGCAATCAGTGCATCGCTGGAGATGCCCAACTAAGTGTATTTAGTCATTTGGCTGTGACTAAAGGAAAAGGGTTATTCCTTGAAAACATTCATGATACAGGATCGGGACACATGGCCGTAACGTGTCAAACCTAAAGATCACTGCATAGCCATGTAGCTTATTGTTACCAATGGACGCCAACACATCCAAGGGCCAAATTCAAGGCCTAGATCCATTTGTCCCTGTGGTGGCATAAGTTGGATAACTTAGGTACTGGTTCAAACCGGAAGGTACCATTACTAAATGCAAGTTATGATAATCTTGATAGTTCAACACTATGGATTTGTGGGGAATTGTTGTAATTGGCACCCATTTTATTGATATTTGGGGCTAATTACATGTTAAAGAAATGTTTTATTTCTTTGGATAAGTGCCCATTATTGGCTGAAATCCATAAATGTTTGAAGTGTAAAGAGGGGTTTAACAAGCATAAATTTTATAAGTGGGATTTGTCCCACATTGCTATTGAAGATAAAGTTGTGGGGAGTTAGTGTCCCACATTGAAAATGGAACAAAAATTTTGGGAACCTTGGTAGTATAAAATGAATTATCCCACATTGGAAATGAAAGAAAGGTTTGGAAAACTTTACTAATATATATAATGCTTACCTTAGTTGTCTCATATGGAAATAACTTCAAAAGTGCTCCCCTCCTAGTGCTTATAAATTAGTCTGTTGAGTGTAAACTAAAGGCATAACAACAAATTCTCTTTTATCCCTCTCATATATTTCTATATATAATAATAGTGTTGTTTATCATTTTTTGGCGACTGAGTGGTGAACGAGGTGAAGCTCTTTGGAGTGCACCAAAAGGCTTCTAAGACTGTCTTATCCTTGATGAAGTTTCGCTGCACCCTGTGCACTAGTAGGGGCGATAATTTTTTCAATGCAAATCAGATTCTGGTGATTCAGTCTGAGTTCTGTTACGATACAGAACTTTGAGATAAGTTCTCGGTTTATATATACTGATCTTTGTATTTTTGTTCTTATATTCCAAACTAGTATGTTTGCTTTAGTTTATGTTTGTGCTAAACTGAATTGCAACTAAATAATTTTGGAATATTTGTATTACTATTTGCCATTTTCTGAAATATTTATAATATTATTTTTACAAACACTGCCCCGTGGTTATAAACTATTTTATAATTACTTTATATACTATTGTTTATAATCTAAACAATCTCAACATTACTATGTTTCATTACAATTTTATTACAATCACTAAAAATAAATGGTTTTCAAATCTATGAAAATATTTGTAATGAGGTGCTTGAATTGGAATATAACCTGGATATATTCTAAAATAAATAATTCTAATTTTAATCTGGTCTTGAACTTTCGTATCTTCTTTGTACAAATAATAAATGAAAATTTTTATAAGTACTGAAAGTTTTAGAATTTATCGAAATTAGTTGGAATTTTCATTAAATTTGGTTCGAATTTTATGAAACTGAGAGCTTGTTTATTTATGAATTGGAGCATTTTACCAAAATATTTTGGCAAAATGGTTTTTGGGAAGTGTGGTTGGAGAATGTTATGGTTGTTTGTTTATGTTTTTGAGTGGTAGATGGAAAATGAATTGGTGGAAAATTGTTTGTTTATTTGTGTTTTGGGAGAGACAAGATGTCACATCAATAACTTTATTGTTGGGTTAGTAGGGTGAAATTGATATTCTAAAATTATTTATGTATGTTTATATATAGATTGGGTAGGGGACAAAAATGAGATGGTTAGATATTGGTGAATGAGTAGAAAATAAATTGGGAGGGTATTTTGGACATTTTTGAATGTATTTTGGATAGTGGGATTGGAGAATATGATAGGTTGGTTGTTCGTATTTTGGGAGTTATAAAATATTTTGACAATTTACAAACAAACAAGCCTTGACTAATATCTTTCATAAATAAGCCTTGATGTTCACTTTGTTAGCTCAAATTTGCATTCTAATTTTCTGAAATTTTTAATGAATATATTTTCTATTTTCTTTGAAGTTCATGAAATTTGCTAAATTATTGATAGAATTTTCTCCACATTTTGTTTTCATTACAAGTGAAAACTCTTTTGGTAGAATAACATATTTGATAAAGTTATTCTTACATTAAGATTGGATGGATTTGCAAGTCTCTTGTCTTCTAAACTATTATCAGTTTGAGTTGTAAAAAGAAGGAAAAATTATAATTTTGGTCCTTAAATTTAATCACTTATTCGGTTTTCATCATTAAATAATTTGGAGTTACAAAAATAGTCCCCAAGTATTCTAATTTTTAACACTTTTCATCCCTGTTGTTAGTTCTAAGGTTAAATTTGACGAAAAATGGTCCTGTGCCTGGCACACGACCACTAATGGAGGGAAAAAGCTGGTTCCTTGGCCTTTTTCCTGTGAAATTGGGTTTGTTGGTTGTCCTCCTCTTACGCTAACATATAAGAAACACATGATAGCATTATTTTATGAGTATTTATTCAGGTTAAAAATATTATTTTATTCTAAATTGCTTACCCTCTATTGCACAGGCTGGACCAGGATGCTCATAAACTTGGAAGACGATGATCAACCAGAGAAGAAAGTGAAACTGGCTAGTCTTGCTACTCAGTGGATTTTAGTTTATAAGCACGCCCTATAAAATTGAGATGAGTACCTATTGGTAAATATTTGTTTGTCTTTTTTCATTTGAATACTATGCACTCAATAACATCTTAGCCGATTACATGAAAAAACATATACATATACTTTCTCGAGAACCACCAAGTCGAGACAAAGCTGGCCGGATCCAAAGTTTCTGGTCTACTTGTTGTAGCAAAAACAACTACATTTATACTGACTCAAAGCCATCGATTTCTATCAGCAAATGGTTCAGTGTTTGGTTACTTTCGTCATCGAAACTTCTTCCACGCTTCCCACCAACAACATCAAGTTCGTCAATGAAAATAATTGATGGTGTAATTTTTCTTGGCAACATTGAGAAGATCTCTTATGCGAGTTGACCCTCTTCCGGCAATTAGTTCCACAAATTCACTAGAAAAATCTAAAAAAAAAAGGTACTCACAATATGAGCTAGTAATGTCTTTCTTGTTTCCAAAGGACCTATTAACAACAATGCCTCTAGATAATTTGTCGCCCACTCCCCAACTTACTATAGTTAATAGCTCTTTGGAGGCAACACACTCTATGTCTCATTCAGCCCCACCTTTGGTAAATATTTGTTTGTTATGGTATGCACGTATTAAGTGGCATCATTTGTTACATCTCATGCATGAGTTCATAAAACTCTTGGACTAAATTTTGATCATCGTTCTTTTGCTCGTCATATACACATGCAACTTAGCATATACGTAAGAAAAAAGGTTGATGTAAAGTAGTTATCTACTATGTTTGCATGTAGGTAAGGAAAAACAACTCTAAACATTTAAATCAACCAAGCAATGACCTTATTTCTGCTACCTCATTTTTGAAGTTGTACGTATCAGCCAGACATAATATATTACTTTACTGCAATAACGCAAACTATTGATATTTTCTTCTCTTTCCCTCTCAAAGTGGACTTGTAGGCATGTAAATCTTTCACTTTGTACAAACCATTCTTTGATTATATTGTTCAAAATAATTAGATTGTACTTAATTTTTTCTAATTCTCTATGATAAGTGAAGTTAATTGCTAAAGTGCAAACAGAGAGTGCACGTGGGTTATAGACTAGGGCATGATGCCTGTTCTCGCTAATTTGCATCCAAAGAAACCAAGTTATGTTATTATCCTCCTGCCTCTATAGGCGGTTTGCAGGACTATATTAATGAACTTTGTGTAAGTGCAACAAGTACTTACCTTTCACAATATTCTGTCCTATTTTTTCTTAAACAAGGCTTAGTTTTTGGTTTTGTGTGTGGAGGTTAGTGCACATGAGGTCTTCAAAAAAATATCAAGGAAAAATTTCATGTAAGGAAAAACCATTCATTTTATCTGTATGTGAAGGGCAGAGATCTGTCTACTATCATATATTCTTAGATTCTCTTATAATTGTACAAGTCTTTATAGGTAAAGTAAACATTGTATTGAAATCACTATGTTTCGAATTGCATTAAAACCATTATTAAGTGGATTTAGTGTAATGGTGGTTGCTTGGCTGTGTATTTTCTCTTCTTCACCACAAAGACTGGTTGATATATTTTATTTCTTAGAGATTTAATGAGTTTTGTCTTGAAGGACATTATAGATTTTGTGTAGTTTCTGAAGCTAAATGTTAAATTTTTTTTTGGAAACCCAGAGAGAGGGGGGGAGAGATGGATAATTTAGATAAGTCAATCCCTAAATCTAACACTTTCCCTCTATTAGTGGTCATGGGCCTAGCACATGACCATTTTCCATCAAATTTAATCTTAGAACTAACGGCAAGGACAAAAAGTGTTAAAAGTTAGACATTTTGGGTACTATTTTTGTAACTCCGAATTATTTAGGGACGAAAATCCAATAAGCGGTTAAATTTGAGGACCAAAATTATAATTTTCCCTAAAAAGAATAAAAACTCGGTATATAGCTAAATGAACAAGTGATGGACAGGACAGTCACGAGCAAGTGATATATATGATGTTGGAGAGAAAAAGTTTCTTGACTTCGCATTTGAAAATGCAAGTTTTGAGGAAAAAATTTGTCTATCCTTGTAAAAAGTGTAGACTTCTATTTCTTGATCTCGAGAAGTTGCATATGAACATTTAATAGTTTTTGGTTTTCTAGATAACTATGCTACTTGGGTTTTTCATGGAGAAGTCAAATCCTCTTCTACACCTAACAATGAAGTTCCAGCTCCAAGCAATTCACATATGGATATTGACATGAAAAACTTATTGCATGAGGCATTTACTTCTTCAAGTTCACAACATCAGGGTGAGAATGATATTCCTATGAAATCAAAAGATGAGCCGCATAGTGAAACTGCACCATTTTGTAGCTTTGTTGAGGATGCAATAAAGAAACTTTATCCTCGTCGTAAGAATTTCACAAAGCTTTCATTTATTGTTCAACTATTTCACATCAAATGTCTTGGTAGATGGAGCAATAATTCTTTCAGTTTGTTGCTTGATTTGCTGAAAGCTATTTTTCCTGAAGGAGAAATATTGCCGAAGTCATTTTATGAAATGAAAAAGATAATTAAAAAATTGGGCCTTGGTTACGAAAAGATACATGCATGCCCAAATGATTGCATATTGAATCGAAAAGAGTACCAAGACAAGATAGAGTACCCTAAATGTCATATATCTAGGTACATGATGCCAAAATATGATTCATGTTGTGCAGGTTCTTCACTTAATGCAAACTCCAAGGTTCCTGCCAAGGTTTTGCGATACTTTTCCTTAATACCTCAATTATAGAGAATATTTATATCTTCTAAAACTGCTTTATTTGAGGTGGCACAATTAGGAGCGAATCAAATATGGTTATAAGGCATCATGTAGATTCTCCGGCTTAGATGAGCTTTGACCATAAGAATTCAACATTCTCAATGGAGTCTCAAAATGTTAGACTCAGTGTAGCTTGTGACGGGATGGACCCTTTTCGGACCATGAGTACTCCATACAGCATATGGCCCATTATTTTGATGGTATATAACTTACCTCCTTGGATGTGCATAGACCCTGGTAACTTAATTTTGTCTATGATTATACACCTTGTATCGCCAGGTAATAATACCGATATGCACCTTGAGCCTTAGATAGAAGAATTGAAGTTGTTTTGGGACTGTGAGGTTCAAACATTTGACATCTCGATGAAAACTAATTTTCAAATGCTTACATTATTACTCTGGACAATCAATGATCTTTATGCACTTGCCTATGTTTCTGGGTAGAGCACGAGGGGAAAATATGGATTTATATGTTGTCATAAAGCAACACATTCTGAATGGCTTAAACAAAGTCAAAAATTCTGTTATTTGGGCCACTTATGGTTTTTGGACAAAAGACATGCATTTTGATATGATACGGATTCATTTAATGGTAAAAAAGAGAAAAGATCAGCACTAATACCTTTAGATGGCTCTATGATACTGGAAATGCTAGAAGGCTTTCATGTTGAATATGGTAAAACTAGTGTCAATTCGAAATTGCCGTACAATTGGAAGAAGATGAAAAAATCTTTGAGTTGCCATATTGGAAGGAAAACCTAGTTCATCATAATCTTGATATTATGCATATTGAGAAGAATATATGTGAAAGCATATTTGGAACATTGTTGAATTTGGAAGGGAAAATAAATGATGGGTTGAATACGTGTCTAAACTTAGAATATATGGGTTTGAAGCCTGAACTTCATCCAAGAAAAGGTCCTAATAACAAAATAGTGTTGTCTCTTGCGTGTTTCTCATTCAAAAGGGAAGAGAAAGCAATTTTTTTGCAAGTTTTTTAAAAGTATCAAAGTACCTAATAGTTATGCTACAAATATATTTAGGTATGTCAACATTAAAGATAAGAAAATATATGGCTCAAAAAGCCATGGTTGTCATATCTTAATACAATAACTAATTTCTCCAGCTGTGAGAGGGATTTTGAGCCCCCGTGTCTACTCTTGTTTGATTGTGCTGAGTAATTTCTTCAGGGAGATATATTCCAAAGTAAAGAAGCCATAGGATTTTGTGCATCTAAAACATGAAATTTCCATCATTTTGTGCAAACTAGAGCAGATATTCCCTCCAACATTTTTTGACATTATTGTACATCTATTAGTTCATTTGCCAAGAGAGGCAAAGCTTGCAAGTCCTTTACAATATCAGCACATGTATCCAATTGAAAGAGACGTTGTAAGTCTATTGTATTGAATTAAAGTAGTAAGATGATTGATTTATTTAATAGCACTCCTAACTATATTCTATTTTTTGAAACTAGATAACAACAGGTATCTTCTCAAACTAAAGTCATATTTGGTGGATAAATATCTAACATTTTGTTCTCATTACATGGAGGATGTAGAAATGAGGCTAAATTGAGTTTCTTGAAATAATGATGATGGTGATGCTATAGAAAATGTCCTATCTATTTTTTCGATGCCCGGCCAACCACTAGGAAAAGGACAAACAAAAAGTTTGGAAGAACCTACGAGAATTAAAGCACATCGATATGTTTTGTCGAATTGCCAAGCAATTGAGCCTTACGAAGAGTAAGCACAATGATTTGCATCTCTTGTATATTTTGTAATTTATTTTCTTGAATGTTGGTATTAACATACTTTATTTTCAGAGAACACTTGAAGCTAATCTGTAAAAAATATCCCAATTTAAGTGATTAGGATAGAGACATTATACATAATGAACATTAAACAGTTTCTAACATGGTTTTAAAATCATGTAAGTTTCTCAAACTAAACTCATTGATATGATTTGTATATATAGAATTATTGAAATGCATGTAATTGTTATGACTAAAATCAGGTTAGTATGCAATGTTGGTGAGATAATTAGTTCTTTGAAGAGCAAAAAATTTTGGCACAAGGTGCTCAGAATGTTTTCACAAGCTACAAAAGGTTTATCGTGAATGGATTTAGATTTCACACCAAGGAGATTGAAGCAGGATGGAAAACTCATAATAGTGGAATTATTGTAAATGTAGAAACTCGAAGTTTTTCTAGCAAAAGAGATAACAACCCTATAACTTGTGATATTACATACTTTGGAGTCTTGACTGAAATAATTGAGTTGGATTATTTGTTTCGTGAGAGAATTGTCTTATTTAAGTGTGAATGGGTATCACGAAGAGGACATAAAAGAGATAACAATTGCTTGCCTGCCAACTTCAACTACTTGCTGGGTGACGATGATCCTTTTATTTTGGCTTCCCAGGTGGAAAAGTAATATATGTCCAAGACCTCAAGCATAAAAACTGGCATGTTGCTATCTGAAACTATTCCTAGAGACTTTTATGATATGACTACGCAATCATTTGGAGATAATATTGATAATTATTTGCAAAGTGCACTACTTGGTACAACTAATCTAGATGATAGTATTCACACAAATTGGGTAAGGTCAGACATGCCGTGTAATACCCCTAAATTTAGCATTTTAGAAAATAGAATTTTAAAAATTAATATATTAATTTGACAAATATAAATAAAGAGGACTTAATTGCAAGAATTTTTTGTAAGTTTGGGGGGTCAAATTATAAATATTTTGGGTCAAATGGGCTAGTCTAAGGCATTAATAAGTTGGCAGGCTAAATTGCAAACAGTGGAAGAGTTTATGGGCTAAATTGAAAGCTAAAGGAAAAACTTAGGACCAAATTGAGACTATGGAAAAACTCCATACTATAAAAATGGTCCCCCTCTAATTCATCTAATTCTCATTTAGCAGCCCCACCTTCCTTCTCCATCCCACCTTCACACCGTGATTGAAAAACCTGAAACTAAACTAACTAACACCTTTCCCTCATCGAGAAAAACACGTTGATACCCAATTTGCAGAGGAACGACTGGCAAATCACCGAAAATCAAGCATCGACGGAGGTACATGGCGGTGGTAATAGGTTACATGGCTATGGCGAATGAATCTTGAAATTTAGGGAAGGGTTGTGACGAGCTTGGTGAGGAGAACACACTGGTAGATACAGTTTGAAGAATGGACCACCGGAGGGCATGCGGCGGCGTTGCACGGAGCTTGGCAGTTTTGCTTGAAATTGGCCGGCGAAGTGAAGGGGAAAACTAGAATTGATTTGGGGGTTTGATAGAGCGCAACAAGGTACATCTTTTGGCAGCGGTGGAACTCAGTTTTGGCGACGGCGCGTTGCAGAGCTCCCGGCCGGCAGCGGCACTCCGGCAGTTGACCACCAATTTTTTGGGGGGCTACGATCTGGGTACATGCGGGTTGGTTTAGGTTGTGAATTAACATAAAACTCGATTAATTTGGTAAAAATCTATTTAATCAATTAAACGATACCTAATTTGGTTCGATTAAATTGTTAAGCTAATTTTGATTGTTAATTAAGTAACTAGAGTGAGAATTGTGATTATAGACTAAAATGATCGAATAGGAATCGATTGTAAGTATATATGGACTTGGATCGTAAATTAGAAGCTAATTATCATTCAATTGGGCTAATTGATGTAATTGAGGAATCTAAATTGTGTAATGTTATGAAGATTGCTTGTTATTAGGAAAAAACATGTAAAATTCATATGGATAGCCTAGATTTATTAATCATGGACTTAGAGCATTAAATTTGAGATTATGAGTAAAATTCTAATTAAACAGTTAAATGTCTTCTGATTAAGTTCAATTAAAATGTTAAGATAATTACTAATGTTAAGTTAAAATTAATCGCACTGAATTGTAATTATGGAATATCATGATAAGATTTATGACATCAAGCCGAAATATTTGGATATATAAGTTGTGTACAGTGCTAGTGGGCTCAGATTGGTAAATAGAACATAATTATTATTAATTAAGTTAATTCGCGTAATTATATGTCTAGCCTTTGTGTAACATTGCAAGGACCGAATATTACAGGAATTTGAATTGATTTATTCACCGAAGCAAATATGATCCTCATAGATATCATAGCATTAATGACTTAATTAGCATGTTACCTTACGATATTTCTGGAACCGAACCCCTAAAATATTGTACTAATTGGGAAACAACCAATATTAAGAGATAACCGAATTAATTATTGTTTAAAGAAAGCGATACAAGCATTTTTTACCTTTAAAATGTTCAATTAGAATAGGCAACGAGAAGCTAGGGTCTCCGGGACCGTAAGGCTTGATCATCTCTTTGGAGTTCCAAGGTGAGGGTTTAACCTATCTATTCTTCTGGGAAATAAACGATCTTTGTTGTTCATAATTCTCTATGCCTATTCGTTGTACTTGATTATGCTCGTTTTGGTGCCATTCTTTGTTTGTTTATTCATTGGTGTTTAATTATACTCATTTTGGTGCTCAGAACTCCTATTGTGTTATCTATTTTTGTCCTGTATACCCTACAGCCTTGTCGGTTCTCTCCTTTTTGTGTTGATATTTTAGCCTTGCTGGCTAATTTCATTCGTACTCTTGGTTAATCATTCTATACGATGTTTATACAACCTTACTGGCCAATGTTTTGTGATTTATATCATTCGATTCAGTATGAGATTCATGCTTTTGATTAGCGTTTGAAATACATTTTTCCTTTTGGCATTTTGTTGAGTCTCCTGAGAACGCTCTTGGGACGTCCGTAGGGAAGCCACGAGGCGGGTTGGGCCCAGAACTAGGTCCGAAAAGACAATCGGGTGGTAAAGACCGATGGTGGCTGGTCTCCCAGCTAGTACCCACCTAAGATCCTGACTTGCAGATAGCTGGAGGTAGCTGTCTAGTTATGTGGCGGGATCTGGCATGTGGACCGGCCATGCCATACCAAGCCAAGTGCTTGAATATTGAGCCGAGTGCCTAGGTAGCAAAGTAATAAGGGAAGTCTGTTATAATTATTGTACTCTGCATACCGTTTGTTACCGTTTATGGTCTATTCTGAGAGCAATAGGGATGGAATTGCCAACAGCCTGTTAAATTGAAATCGTTTGCGCTATGTTACAATACTATTTCATTTTGAAAGAAAATCTTGCTTAATGATTGTTGCACTTTCAACAATTTTCCCTTTATGTGTCATGTGAGTTGTATTACATCATTGCTTTATGTTGTGAAGTCTTGCTCATTATTGAATTTGTTATCTATTGTTGCACCTTCGACAGTTTTTCTTTGACTATTTGTCATACTTCCCCCTCGCTAAGTCCTTAGGACTTACCCCCTTTTGTTATCTCTTATTCTCTTCCCATATAGGACTAAATGAAGGTTGAGGGCTCAAGGCGTGCCCAAAAAGGACATGTTTTGTAATAGATTAGGAGCTATGTTTGTACATACAGGTTACACCTAATCGAGATGCTTAGACTTGAGAATGTTATGTGATTGATTAATTTGCTGTAAAGACCTTGCTATTTACTTATTGCGCACTTTATATGATCTTTGAGTTTAGTGCTAAACTGCTATCTTTTGGGTTTTGCTAAATTTTGGCTTCCCTACCTTTCTTATGAATTATATTTTAAATTTAAACCGGTGGCACCCTAGCTTAGGGATCACCCTAAATGAGGCATCAAATGTCGCCTATAATTGTTGACACACTTTCACCGCAAGTATCAACTGAGGAAGATCTCAATAATGATGAATCCAGTACTACTAAGGAAGAAGAACTAGATCTACCATTTTGGGAGCAAGGTAATAAGCTTTTTGTATCTTGTTCTATCAATTTTTATCTTATATGTATTTATCTTGTTGACATTATTTACTCCCTTAAGACTTTTATCTTATAAGACTTTTATCTTATATCTGTTGCTATATCTTGTTGGTATTATGTGTTATGCTTCTTTTGTTGCTAGGTCCTGGTGTATGAGCCCTTTGTAGCAAAAGATTTCTTTGTTGAGTTTCATGATGATTTTCTTTGCGTTTGCTTGGTTAAATGATTGAACCTAGTGGAATTTGATCAGGTGGATTCATTTAAAAATGTGGACCTCTCTAGTTCTAGCGAAACAACCAATTATGGTTGGCTTTTACTTAGTTTTTGAGATTATTATTGTAGGATTAGCTATCATGTATAGTTGAGTTTGCTTAAATTTAATGATTGAATTGTTGAAGTTACCGGTAGTTATCCAAGAGTGTATGAGGAGCATTTTAAATACTTAATTAAGTATTGGTCTACTGATCGTGCACAAGCAATAAGCATGAAACATCATATTAGTCCTGCACTTCGTGTTCACCATCATATTACAGGTACAAAAATATTTGCCTAGAGTTAGAAGAGATAAGGTCAACCTCTTACCCTATATCTCTTTAGATTAATTTTTATTTTTCATGAAACTTTTGCTAGACATGCAACTTTAATTCCATGCTATTATTTATTGTAGAAAGATCGACTTGGGCATGCTCCTACTCGAGCAGAATTATTTCGACTTTGTTTCACAAAGAAAGATGGCACCTAAAGTGAGCTTGTAAAAAAATGCAATTGTATGTCTCTAAAGATATCTTTTAATAAATGATATAAGTTCATGAATAATTGATATTTCATTGTATTTTAAATTTGGTGTAGGTCAAAATGAATGAGGGAAAAAAAGGAAGATTCCAATGGGTCGAATGGAGGTGCATCTAGGAATGATTTATATGCGCAAGTAATGGGTCAAGAAAGAAATCGACAAGTTCATATGTATAATGTTGGAGTTTGTCCTTCAATTGTTTGTAATGATATCTCTAATCGTGGGGCAAATCAGAATATAATTATTAAATCTTTACAAAAGCAGAACCAGAAGCTAAGAGATGAATTTGATCGATTAAAATCACAATTTATTCGAGTGTCAATTCATGATAATTCCACAAATGATTCCACACGGATTGCAATATTTTCTTATAGCTAAGGATCATTCATGTGTCTCACTAATTTAATTTCTTTATAATAATGTTTAACTTTTTTGTAGTCCCTGATGATTTTACTCCAATTTTGCAAGTTGCAAGGCGAAATGATAGGTCTTTATCATTCTCTAATACTATTGGTGGTCCTACTAACAACATTTAGGTGAATTATACATATGCACTTTGAAACTGAATAGTTAGAATTTTTTTATTCTTGATATTTTATTTTGTAATATAACGTCAATGTTAAGTTTCTTGTGTCAATATGAAGCAACTTAAAGCAATTGCCACTGAATTGTCCTATAGCATAAAATGCAATTAATGAAGTAGGGGAGCAAGAGTTAGGACACAATTATTGGAAAGTCTATGCTTAAGTTGTTGTAAAGCCTAATGAGCGACCAGTTAAATCATATGGACAGTATAAGACAATCGAGGAAGTTGTTGGAAATAACATTACTTGGCCAAAAGCTTTTGTGATATGTATTGATAACATTTCAATTTCTTAAGTTCGTTAATATAAGTTTCTATTGCTTTGTATAACTCCAACTTGTGTATGATGACAATTATTTTTTCATATTGTTGCAGCACTTATGCAAATTCCGAAAGATCTAGATTCTCGGCTTTATAGATGATTCAAATGCTTTTTAGAAAATATATCATTTCAAGCTTTGGATTCTTGTCTTTATTGTTGATTTAGATGCTTTCTACATATTTGTAAAAATGCATTAGTATTCCTGCCTTTTAATAGAACTATTTATAATTTTGTTTGTTTAATAATTGGGAACATGTTATTGATAAGTACATTTCTTAGAATGTGATTATTATTTTTATGAAGCAAGATTAATTATTATGATGGTTTAAAATTGAAATAATTGCCTATAATTAAATAGATAATATTATTGCTTGAAGTGAATATTATAGTTTCTAATGGTGTATATATTTATATTTAGGACCAATGTAGCACTTTCAAATGTCAAGACTTATGATTTCTGTGACATTTTGAAATGTCAGTAAATAATTTTTTTAGGAAATTAGTAAGGTAACTATATAAAAAAAATTGACAAGTTGAAGTGTTGCAAAAGTATTCTTTTGTAGCATTTTTAAATGTAATTATTTATGAATGTTGCGTTATTTCAAAGTGCCAATAAATTAAATTTTGTAGCATTTCAACATGCCATTAACATCCCATTTTGTGGCATGTTAATATATCATTTAAAAAATTCATTTATGACATTTTAATACGTCATTTACTATATTTTTGTGGACAGTTAGTATGTCATTAAAAGAAACTTTTTGTGGTATTTTAATGTCATTTATTGTATTTTTATGGTATGTTATTATGTCATTAAATAATTTTTTTTGTAGCATTTTAAAACATCACTAAATGCAATTTTTATGACATTGTAACCAATCATTTTTCAAATAAATCGTGACATCTAAATATGCCATTTAATGCATTTTTTGTGACATTTTGGCATGACATTTAATTTATTTCTTCTTGTATTTTATTAATGCCACAAAAAGAATAAATTAGTGACAATTCGTAACTTTAACTACTTCTACCCAGCTAGCACTTCTAGTTTAGTTCACAAGCTAACTTGAATCATTTGCACTCCTAATTAGGAGGGCATACTTTCAATGTCTAAAAATTAAGACAGAAGGTATCAAGAACACTCCTCCCTTTCTGAGCCGTAAGTAAGCCAAGGGAAAAGAAAGGGCTCAATGCACCTAACCGCACAACTATTCCTACTAGAGAAGAGAACAGGGGGAGAGAACTGATAGGGTAGGTTGGGGGGGGGGGGGGGGTGTTTAGCCAAAAGAAAGCTACTCAGAGCGCAAAATATGAATAAAACTTAAGTTAGATATCCAATGCTAGAATCAAGGCCAATATTTCAAACTCAATGGCCCCAGGACCCCCAACATTTTCAGGGAAAAAAACACTAAGAATCGAACAAAGAAACCAGAAACACTTTACAAAACGTTTTTCTCACCATAAGGGCTACAATCCTCACTCCAAATCTAAGATCAAAGATTTGCCCTTGGATACAACGGGGTATAGACCCTCGTATTCCTCGGCAAAATCCTCCATCGTATATAAAATTTAGAGTCCATTTGAAGGTCGGAATACAGTGTAGCCGTTGACCCCAACGGTGTGGTTCTGATACTCTGCCATATGATAAGGATAGCCATCGTTATCTGTGTTTCTCACGCTCATAAAGGGCAGATCAGAACCAGTCATTTGCCACTGGTTAGGAACCAAACCATCAATCTGCCCATTCACATACGGTCGTTGGCTAACCTGGGGAATCATATCCCTCAGAGTATCATAAGAGGGTCTGGAACCACTATAACCGTGTTGAAATCCATCTTCATGATACCTTTGTGTCCTCTCAAACCTACATGAGCTCGTAGATGGGCCATGGCCACTCAACATGCTAGGATCGATGGGGAAGCTAAATTGCCGGTTCAAATAGTGAGGCCCATTGCTGAAACTTTGATAACCTGAGTTTGAAATGGATAAGTTTCCAATTCCATGCTCATCATTAAGCAAGTCATTGATGATGTCGAGGTGTGGGAATTCATCGGGCAATGCATGGCTTTGACGGCCGGATGTGCCAGCCGGGAGGTGGTCCTGCGATCTGGTGCTCTGCACCAAATTGTATGAGTCAAAACTTTGCATGTCATTAAGTAGTGAAGCACGATCACACGGTAAGTTCCTGCTGCTATCTCTTTGAGTGGACTCCATCCAAAGAGGTCCATTCTGCAATATATCATGATGATTAACCATTCCAAATGAAAAAGTTGGTTTGATTTGATTCTGATCCGTCCTATCAGAGCTGTGTGGAGAAAACAATGGCGAAGATACAAGGTCGGGTGCCTGTAAGTATGAAACGGATGCATTTACCACTGGATTTGTAGAACGATTCTGAGAATAGGCAGGCAAACTTCCACTAACAGGGCTACCTATAATTGCATTCCGATAGGACTGTGGAACATAACTCTGAGTTGCAGATGGAGTAGGTTCGGGTCCCAGCCGGCCAGCAGCACTTACTGAGCGTGCCAATATAGGTGCTGTCTGGACCATGGAAACCGCAGAAACAGCAGGTCTAGGGCCAGGAATTATTGGAGCACTCAAGGGTCTCGACATAACTGGCGCAGGGGGCATTGAGGGCATATCAGTTGAGACCATCACATGCTGTGTCGGAGGCTTCTCACTTCCAACATGTACTTGACGTCCAGAGGGCTTATCGATGGGTTTTGGAGTTGCAGAGTTCTGTGTATCTGGTTTCAATGTGGGAGCATTTGCTGCTGAATTCGCCAAATGCACTGATCTATCAGCTTCTTTATGGGCATCAGAAGATGATTTCTTAACCATGGGCATATCATTCGCTGCATTAAACTTCAACTCCAACTTTGGAGCAGCAATAGATGGAATGTTTTTGGATGGGCTCCTGGGCGGGGAGGTTACACAAGCTGCCCCATTCCCAGATACTTCCACGCGTACATCTTTGGTGACGGAATTTCTATGCAAATCCTCCTCCTATAACAAAGAAAGCAGAAAGATTAGTTCGTTCAAGGAGAAAAGGCAGCACAGAGCTCATAGAGGACTCAAATGGGCCCTCTGACAATGGTGAACTTACCAAAAACGATTGGTCAGACAATTGAGGCCTAAATATATTCAATCGTGATTAATAACGGCAAGGAAAAGCTTGATAAGTCAAAAATTGAATCATACGGAAGTGTTTGTTCAAGGGATCAAAGACATTGATAATGCATGCAACTCAGCAAACACATGCCTTATCAATCTGATTTCCGTAAAGCCTAAATAAAATGGTAGCCAAAGTTGAAATTTGATTCAGAAGCCATATTATTGACATAACTATAGCTAACATAATTCTGAGAACGCTATGCACATGGCACATGCATATAATTTCGATCTTCTTCGCTTATTTTCATATAGCATATGAATTTATGAAAGAAGAGAAACACCTTCTTCCCCACATTCCGCTCAGCCCCATTTACCACCCTATCCTGCAAAGAACGTTCAGCAGCCTGAGACAGAGATTCAACAGCCTTGGAACTTTGGGAAGCATTGGTTAGGTGTCCTGCATCTGGCACAGCTTCAGATGGCTGACTACGTTCTTCATTAACCCAATCAGCCAGGTCAGAAATCACCTTGCTTTGATGGTTCCTCCCTCTGGAAAGTTTTAGACATGAGCTGCCAGTCACCATAAAATCATAGCAGAAAATCCTCAGAGTATAGGGAAATTGATTACCTGCTTAGAGATTTTTGGTTTTTGTGGTAGCGGGAACTGCCTTTGTGAGACACGCTAATTGCAATGGAAGGAACTGAGTCAGAGGAACAACTGGATGAGCTATCATCTAATACAGACGAACTTCTTCCTTCTGCTCCATTTTGCGCGCTTGAAAGTCCACTAATCCCACTACTACTGGCTTCTGTGGGGGGATGCACTTCAGAAGTATCTGTGTCCCAATTGATGGGACTCACATCTCTTTCTTCTGAATCCAGTGGAAGTATTTCAGGAATACAATCCACAGAATCAGACACATCTGAAGCATCTTCCACAGCATCAGATTTTTGAATTAGCATTTCTGGCTCAGTAGCTGCAAAGTCTTTTCTCTGAACAGCATCACTATCTGGCTCAATCTTTTCTTGTGCAATACCACTAGGCTTGTCATCCTTTCCCTTGTCTTTTCCTTTGCGGTTATTTCGTTTCTGTTTCCCCTGAAAATATAAATGTGGATGATACAGTTTGTGAATTACACTTCTCAGAAATTTAATCTCGTCTAAATTAAGAAAGCATCCCATTCAATCTGTCCCCAGCCCACAAGCTATCAATAAAACCAAAAGAGAAAGAGGGAGAGGTGTGGGAAGATCTTTCACTTCCTCTCATAACTAACAGCAAAGAAGAAATTAGGAGGCAGGAATTATTTCAACAATATATCAACCCAAAGATCTACGGCACGAAAGACAAATATTCAAGTATCCAAGTAAATTACTCTCATTTCAGCAATTCAAAGTCAACTTTGTAACTTAGAGTTCTTTTTCATATCCTAAGCATCATAGTATAAATGAAAAAATGAACGCTGAGCAGAAAAATATATAGAGACAGACACACAGCAAAAATACGAAACACCCAAAGGCTAAAGGAAAGCCAGGAAAGTATGAGAACATATGATCAGCTTACATACCAAAGTCAACACTTATTACAGAGGAGACACGCAATAGTGCTAAAAAAGGCCCCATCTCAGCAAACATACATCCAGACTACCATTACTAACTTGATACTATTAATTACTTAAATAAAATTACTTCAACCATAAAAGCTGAACATATGTATTGCCCATCGACGGGAACTACTGAATGATTTCACAAGGTAAAAAGATTATTTTAACTTAAAAACCTGCTTCTTCTTAGACTTCTTTTCCTTATCCGCTGCACCACGTCTCGCTTTGTGCTCAATCTCGGCAAGCCAAGCTGCCTCCTCTTCACGTATGAGCTCTTCTTGCCTCTTTAAAGAAACAGCCTCCTGGTATGCAACTTCAATTTTACTGCAAGACCAAAAGCTAAGAATTGCAGAAAAGACAAAGAAAAAAGATATGGTGCATAAAGAAAAAAGAAGAGAACACAATGATTAAAGTCTGTTTGGAGCAGAAGGAAGGATATTTCAAATTACTATATAGATTCTAACTGCGAATAATATATTTTACCGTCAACAAAAATAACTCATCACTTTCTCTTCTCTTGCCTCATTCTCTCCAACCAGAGAAAGGATAAAGGATAAAAAATCAACATCAGTACAACCCTTGACATCAACCTTAGACACAAAGCATCAAGAAGCACCAATTGGATCAACCACCAGCTACTAAAGTCTGCTACCACACAAACTAAGCATTTACTATTGAACTTTTCATCTTTACTATACATACCATATTTCATGTAGTAGCTTCAAACAGAAAAAAGTAGAGTAGACTGAAAACAAAACATACCGCATCCAGCATTCATAACAGACAACGAAAGGATGACGGATGTGATAAAAGTAAAATCGCCTAAAATGCCATTTGACATAAGTTACCTGAAAATATGGGCTAAGATGAATATCTCGATAGTCCGGCGACCCAGTTCAGTAAGTCGCCTCTCATCACGTTCAATAGAATCTTTGTTAAATTCCTCTCCAGCAGCCCCATCCTGAAAACAGAGAATCATAGAATCAGCATGTGCACATATCAGAGGAAATTACAGCCAATTGCAGGTCTGATACAATCCATAAAACAAGCAGAAACCAAAGTAACAATAAAATCTGCACATGAAGCCATACATAATGGAGGAAGCAAAAGTATAAAAAAAATATATATCTACATATTTAGACGTGTTACGATGAAGAGATTCCCATTTTGTTCCTCTCACATCTGAAACATTTAAGGAAATAATACAGTTTAATTTTCCTAGAGAGAACACCCAATTCTCAGTAAATCTTTCCTTAAAGTAGAATTGCTTGGACCAACAAGAGGTTGTTCTTTATCCAAACCACAGACTAACATAAATGTACAAAATAATCACATGGAAGTATAACCTATGCAATACTTGCTCAATTCACATTAACCTGTCCAGGAATTCCAGAAGCCTGCTCCCAGACAGATTTTTTTTGTTGATCTGAAACTAGTCTATGAAACATCATTTTCAATTAATAGCACAATATAAAGAATCTCATCAAGTGCTGCCCAGCTGAAATACTTTCTACAAGGAAGAAATCCCACATTGTTCAATCTTCAGACATGTTACTGCTGTACAATCATGGATACCCACTAGACAGCATGTGCTCAGTATTATAAAATGAATATTAGTCCATCTTTTACTGCTCCACTTAACATTAAGCACTATAACATGTGGCCTTGAATAAACTATGCAGCTAGAAATATAAGCTGTGATTACTAAAGATGGTAGTCAACCACTAGCTAAGTGGGGCTTTGTTTGGTATTGTTTCCCAGAATGTTCAAACCTGGGGAAACGATACCAGACGTATTCCCTGAGGGTACTATCCAAAATACAATAAACTATCCTCAAAATACCGTCACCCCACCGAGTCACCAACCCTAATGCCATTCCCCAGAAGAATTAAACATTACATATATACATATATATTTCTCACACTTTACAACTGTATATACAAAAAAGAATAATATAAAAATGCAATTCCAGTCAACATTTACGATAGAAAACATCTCCTCCTAAAACAAAACCAAACATATCTTTTCTCCCAAAACAATCTCCAACCACCTCCCAGAACAAAACCATAACCATCATGTCCTTCATGTAAGGTTGTACCTAATTAATAGTGTCACATCAAGCTTTTTTATTATTATATGTTATCATTATATTGATAAAATATTTTAAAATATATATATCTAAATTAGAATAATGAATGGAAGGTATAAAATATATCCATTTATTATTGATGTTGATTTGAAATTATTATTATTTTTTAATAACAGCCTGGAGAAAAGAAGATTCATTTCAGGCAACGAAAATTTTTTGGGAAAATAACTCCAAACATAGCCTTAGAAATCACTAATTGACAACATTTCACAAACCAATAGGATCAAAAGTTACGTTGAATTAGGTACTGTTTTGTATGCACAATTTTATCCACGATCAATAAGGCACCCATTTTCGAAAGATCTTGCAACCAGCACCTCTGTCAGTGAGGTAGCAGTGCCATTTAGTATACTCTTTAAAAAGATAACTAATAAATGCACCTGAGAAAAGCAACAGTTGCATATCATGCTCCTTACCTTTGTACGGTTTTGAGGGCCCTTCTCATCCTTTGGAGGCAAAGGTTCCATAGCGGCCCTCTCAAGTAGTGGCAGTACATCATCAACCAACACGAACATATCTTTCTCCATTCGAACAAGAGGGACGGGTAATTCTTCAGCCTCCAAATACTTTCCCTTGCTCTTTTTCCCCTTATACTGGCCTTCAAGAGCCTTCAGACCACTGTACAACGAATCCATAACAAGGGTAGACGTGACTTCTTTTTCTATGAAAAAATGTTTCACAACTACTCTCAGTATTGACTCAGTTTTCTCTCGAGACATGCAGCGCTTCGAACTTTGGTCCACACCCATCCAGAAAGCACAGAAGCTGCAAATTCATTCCGAGTAGCAAATACATGATATTAGAATGTTAATCAAATAAAAAAAAAACAAACTATGTTTTAGAGAATCATGCATGCAAAACCCACTCTATCAGAACAATAAAAAGTTAGATGTTAAAACGACAAATAATGGATAAGATGTTAAAACTACATGTAATGGCTAGAAAGAAGTTTTTGAAAATCTTAGAACTAGTGTTTTCTCTGAACTAGGGTGAACCAGATATTCCTGATCACATGCCACTAAACACTAAAGATATCAACATATGGTCCAGTCTGATGATCTAAATATGGCGAGTATATTCAATAAAAGACTATACTTATCATTGATCCTCTGGTTCAGAAAAATGGAATATGTTGTTCTGCAACCATAGAATTTCAAACATTATACCATCTTTGCAAGTGTCAAAATATATCTCTGAACAGATTCAGCAAATTCAGATAAACAAAACCAGTTTCTTTGGTTTCCAAAAGAGGACCTCCAGGGACATAAATTACTACAACAAATTGCTAAAAGAAAATGCAAAACTCAAAAGGCAGGCAGCAGCGGCAGTACACTGTTGTCTGATATACAAGAAAGCTTAAATTGAAAATCCCTGGGAGTTAATGTCTTGCCAGAAATGAGGACAATGAAACCAAGACAACTAGAAAAACAATACAATACCTGGACCATCTAGCCTTCTCATCTATTAGCTTCCCAAGTTTGCTGCGTCGCTCTTCCACAAAACGCCGGCAAATTTGTTCCACATTAGTCAAATATACTCGTACAAGCTCCCTCCTATACTGACAGTCAAGACAACGGAATGGCCTGTCTGCTCTCTCCCTGCAAACCAACAGTTAAAGTTTAGATTTTCGAAAACATGTAATGCAAAGAAGACCAATCGGTTCAACCGAGAGAAACAAATAAATTTCCAAATGAAAAACCCAAATTTTATCATAAACCATATAAAAGTAGTATTTATTTCTCATAGCCTTCATTCATTCCTAGCTATCAGAATCCGACTAAGCTCACTAAACTCTGAACAAGGGAGCAGAAGGAATTAGATGACTTCATTCACTATCTCAATCAAATGCAACCAAATGCGATATGCACAGTACTTTACCAACAATATCCTATTAATGATATAGTTCATTGTTGAAGACTAAGGACTAGAAAATCAAATTATGAGCTGAGGCTAAGAGCAATCCAAGTCAATCTCCCCATGCCATTTTTTGTTTGTTGTAGATTTTATGTATTGTTTTCCCAGTTCTACATTTTCTGCTCAACCAGTACGCTTGAAGATATTTCACCGATTTATGCTCTTGGAAAGTAAAAATAAATGAAGTTTCACGTATACACTCATTTTTGAAAAACTAATAGGGAGTTTGGTTGTGTTTTTATTTTCAATTTTCATTTTCAACATTTTTAAAATTTGAAAAGTTAGTTAGAGTAAATGAGTTGAAAATAAATTTGTATTTGGATAGTTCGTTTGGAACATAATAATTATATAGGATTTTGTAGGTTGCGGGTGGAGAGAGAGAGTAATAATGAAGAAGAGAGAAAAGAAATATAGGTTATTGGGGGAAGATGTTTAGGTTATTGAAAAACGCGAAAATGAGGTGAAATATTGGTAAAAATAATGATAAATTGTTGATAATTCATTTCCAAATAGTTAAAACAGCTGAAAATGAAAATAAAACATAACCAAACTGCCCCCAACATTTATACAATGTATGAGGATTTGTCAGCACTAATCTTGCCAGTCAAATGCCTAAAACATTAAAAGCTTGAGAAACAAGTTACATCAAGAGTACCTTATAACCTGCACTTGAGCTTTAATAATCAACGTATCAGCATCAATAAATCCATCCAACACCTTTGATAGCTCCATAAATTTCTTCCATCCCCAGTCATGCTCCTTTTTCCAGAATCGGTGTAATGTATCTGCAGGTTCAGAAAAACAGGTCAGGGTTGATACGTAGGATTTACGAATAGGGGTGATACTGTAATTATCAAAAAACAAATAATAATAGTAATAATTGATCACCTACCAGAATACTTTGATTTTTTAGGATCTTTATTCACCACAGCAATAGTGAATTGAGCAAAATGACTCCACCCTGTTCATAATATTATTAATAAAATCTCACGATAATAAAAGCAAATTAACATATATGTTTTCAAGTTGTCCTTAAAATGTCATCATACCTGGCAGAAGCTTGTCATGATTGGCAACACAAAGAAACAATGAGAGGTGATTGCAGACATCACAGCCTTGAGGGTAAATCAAAATATACCTATAAACCACAGTTTGAACTTTGAATTCGATCAATTGTTAAAAGAAAATTTTAAATTGATTTATTTCATTGCCTGCCATATGAAATACAGATCACAAGGATCCTGGGCATTCTTGAAACTGACACAAAATAAGTAAGAATATCAAGTCATTCGGTCAATGGTGAGGAATGAGCAATGACAGAACCTATTTGCATATCTCCAATCCTCCAGTATCACCTTTAAACTCTAAACAAGGGAATTGAGGCATAAATTTCTATGAAAATGAACTTATGCCACGAATTTCTGAATATTTAGCTCTCATTTTGACCTAAAACACATAAACTGAATTGCATTTCTACAAATGGCAAACTTCCAAAATTCTTCTCTAGGTTTCCATGAAAGTACAAAAGGCTAACTGCAGAATAAGTGCATTCACCCTATAGCCAACATCAAAAATATTATATAGCATGAAACACTGTAGCATAAGCAATTAAATAACAGAAAATGGAGATTATATTTAATCAGGCGCATAAATGAATAGTGTTGATTGGAAATATTTGCACATAGCAATGGAACACCATTTGATAGCGGATCATACCATTTATAGCCTCCAACCTCAAATGCATTGCTCCGAAGCTCTCTTTTATTAATTTGTGAAAACTTATCAATTTTCCATGTATACTTCCCATACAACTCAGAAGGCTTTGGTCCTGCAACATCAGGAGAAAAAGCAAATGAATAATGATGCCAGCAACAATATAATTGCATGCAATAGATAAAACAATATGTTTGTCTGCCAGTATTGGGGCGACAAAAAAAATAAATAAAAAAAAATAAAAATAAAAAAATCATGAAAATAGAATAAATCATTGTTAGTCCGGGATTTTCAAATTCCAGAATCAATCTCATGACAAAAGAATTCCCAAAACATGTTCAAGTTCAACTAGAAAAAAACAAAAATCAAGAGCGATAAGAGAGAGACAGACAGACAGATACGGAGACAGAAATGCAACTCAATTTACTAACAGAGCCATGAAGGTTGATGCAAAGTAAACGGGTAAATAAACACATTATGATTTATCAACTCCTTTTGTATCAATAAAGATAATCAAAATATTCCAACTATTAGTGGCTAGATCAGGATTAGGTTTCTCGTAGGAAAAGGGAATCACATGAACCACAAAAAAGGGGAGTCAGATGGAAGAGCAAATTGATCAATTAGCCAGAGCTCATAAAGCCAGCTTTAGCATATTCATGAGAATGAAGCTACTAGCCTAATTGTGTTGATCTAGATTCAAGGGCTGCAATACTCTCATAGAGTACACATGCGTTCATTCCCGTCAGCATAGGCATAAATATAATATGTGATACCAATTTTTTTTTTTCATTGCTATAAATTTATACGCTAAATTCTATATCTTTCACCTTTTCTTTATCTACATACAGTGATACACATGTAGCACAAGAATGTATGCAAATGTGTAACTTCTTAAGTCTTGTGGAAGCATGAAATTCTCTCATAAGGTTATAACATCATCAACACTAAACAAACAAACTATTGAACAAACTAGCAGGCAATGGTTGCCTAGCATTCAACCCTGAGCACCTAGGCTTCAAGTGCCAATTCAGGACAACTTTCTTGCAACTTTAGATTGTCTTAACTTGATTTGCAGAAAACATCAGAAACATGGAAAAGTGGAGCCAAGACTGAAAATTTACAGAACTCAGCAACTGTTGAAAGACAAAACATGAGCTTGGAAAATATCCTAAACTGGGCACAACCTACTCAATATACTACCTGCCTTGGCAGTTTTTGTTTCATAGACACATAAAACAGAACCCTGATGCTACAGTTCCCACTATGAAAATGTGAAGAAAATAGAAATTAGCCTATAGGAATTGAAAAACCAAGCATGTGTGTGCACACTTCACCATCATAATCTTGATCTTAATCCAGGATGGCTAATAACAATGAGCAAATCCAGCCCAATTAAAAAGACCACGGTGTTTGTCTTCGGTGATTTCGACTTATTGCTCTTGTCTGGCTCCCAAAAATTCTTTAGCACACATCAATTGCATAGAAGATAAAACTGAATGCTCTGATAGTCGTACAAGTACCTTTATAGTTCATACCAAGTATGAGCTTGGCACGAAATAGACTCCATTCATGTCTTTTCTTGTGAAGATAAAACTAAAGGCAATGGTTGATGCTCATAAAACTATCTTCAAAATACACAGTAAGCATCAGCTCGATACGAGACAGACCTTGCACCAAATGAAAGTTCTATAGGTTTAAATATAAAGAAAATCACTAATTATAGGAGCATCACCAATTAATTCCTTTATTATGTTTCACTTTTCCTTTTGTTTAATTTTCATCATTTTCTCTTGAGTGGGTTGAAGTCTTCTTCATCAGTGATCTTTCATGGAATAGTAACTAGACTTCTAAACTAGTAAACATAATATATTCAGATATGATATTGACATGATGTCAAACATGAATGCAATCCTCAAATAGTATCATGTTATTTGCAGGCTGCAGCACATCATCTGCCAGTATCACCAATACCACTTGCCATGCAATCAGTAAAGTACAAATGGCACACCTCCATCATCGTCGTCATCACTGTCCCAGTAAGGAGGCGAAGTGGATGGAGTCCCATTCTCAACTTGCTCTAAAGACCTCCATTCTGCCAATGCTTCCCCAGATTGAAATTGCTGCTGCTGCAGCTGCTCGCTCGAAACACCTTCAAATGAACTTCCAGTACCAGACTGCTCTGTTGCAACCCCAGCCATTTCTCCCAGTCCTCAACTCCCACCACACTTCCCCTACTTCACTCTGCTTCAACAAAATCAAGACCCCATCAAAGTTGCATAACCATATGCATGCAACAAAACATCATATATACAATTTCAGAAACAAAAAATATTTTCAAGATGGCGAAATAGACTAAGCTCTAAACTACATTCGTGCATTAAAATTGAAAATTTTGAAAAGTTGAGTTATCAAATATATTTTGAAAAACAAAAAAGAGAAAGTGCATTGTTCTGATAACCATATTTTCATCCATTGGAGCTTTAAAAATTTTAAGATGTAAAAGGACCAAAATCATTATTCAGACCGATAGATTAAACAAATTCCATTTCTTAAAAGTTCATAAACTCAAAAACCCACATCCAAAAACACAAAATTCCATTAAACCCTAATTCCTACATCCCCATTTTGACCAAAGAAAGATTGATAAAATTAAAACCTAAAGCTGAAACTGTCATCCATCAGAATAAATGCCGATTCAATAAGACCTAAACTTTTTTAAGCAATCAACAAAACCGATTGATTCTTCCGCTTAAACCTGTAAACAGCAATGAAATTACAAACCCATATGAGAATAAAATCTATGCCCCAACATATCCCTTTTCATAAAAGAAAACCCTAATCCAGAAAACCCAAGAAAAATAAAAATCAAAAGCGAATCACGAAACCGAGCATCAGAAGAAAATATATATATATATATATATAAATGGGAATGAAAAAATAGTTCAGATCGAATTATATAAACTGAACAGACCTTAAGATAAAGAAGAATGAAGCTTTATTGGATAATTTAGCGAATAAGTAGTAGCCAGACGGAGATATTTGAGGGGCGTATGGCAAAGAAATGGGGGAGTAGCAAAAGAAGAAGAAGAGGAGGAGCAGAGGCGGAAGACGTAAAATTACCTCATTTTATTCATATTTATATAATTTCCGGTGTTCCTATGTGCATCGTATCCACGTTAAATTGGCAATAAATTTATATTCTAAACTTCATATGTATGTCTAATAAAATTTTGGGGGAAAAAAAAAATTAGAAATTACTTAATAAAAAATTTTATATCCAGAACACATAAAAATTATTTTGATTTGAAAATATTTATTTCATCAACTTTTAGTTTTAAAAACTCAGTAGCTATTTTTTATTATAATATCCTAACTTTTTAGATCAAAAAATTCCATCAATTGATTTTTAATAGGTTTTTTGAAGTAACTATTTTTTTTTTTTGAGAGATTGAATTAACTAAATTAATTTATGCCAATGAGGATTTTAGTTTTAATAGATTTAACTTTAAACAAAAACAGGTTTCTTTAGTTAGATAACTAAGTTGTAGCATAGGTAATTTCTTTTTCAAAATTGAATGACGTGATAAAAATATTAAAAAATTTCAAAGTTCCTAAATTAATTTTGCTATATTAACATTCATCATCCACTACATTTCATTTCTTTTTCTCATGTTATTTTGTTTTTGTTACCATATTTTATTTTTCTTATCCATTTACCATATCAATTATTTATCTTTTTAACCACAAATATCTATGAAGTTGTCGAGCTTTTCTCATGTTTCTGTATTTCTTTTCCCATTAACTACCTCCGCCACAACCGCGTCCACTTTTTCTCTTCTCATCATAATTCTCATTCACTTTTCTACCGTAGCCACTTAACTATTAGTCTATATATTTGTATTTTTCAAATATTATGGCATTTTAAATAAACATGTTCTCTATGAGTTGCACTATTTTTTTTTTTAAATTTGTAAATTTATGTATATTGTGTGTAATTTTTCAAATTTAAGGTGTATTTTTTGTTTTTTAATGAGTGGATTAGATTTTTGTGTATGAGTCAATGTTGACCAAATATTTGCTATATTTTTGGTTGTTTAGATAAAACCCATTGACAAAATTTGGTTGAGTTTTGCATTTTTGTGGAGTTTATATCTCCAACTCTATTGTTTATTATACTTTTTAAGTTGAAAGAAATACTTCAAGTTGTATGTTTCAATCTTGCTATAATACTTTAAAGATAATTTGGAATATAAAAGGAGCATTTACTTAGGTTGTCACTGGGCATACTTGGTGCGCGTATGTGTTAATAAAATTGTTGAGAACTTTTTATTCAAAACAAGTTAGTTATTGAAATCAATGTTGTTTGATTGATATGCTTACAATAATTAATTAAAATACTTAATTTTTTAATTTCCATCTTTCAATATTTCATATTATAATTGATATAATTTGTTCAACATGAAAATTTAATACTTTATCTTCTTAAATTAATATTAAATTTTACTTTCAATTTGTAGCTACAATGCTCTATTTATCAAGCTTTGTACTTTACTTTGTAGCTTTTAATCATGCACATTCACTAGCGTCATACTTTATTGTTTTAATCTATGCCTCATTTATTTATAAGAGGTGCACTTGTATTTGAAATATTTTTCTTCTCTTTACCTCCTCAAATCTGCTCTTGTTCATAGGTTGCACCATATTGGTCAACCTATTGATGTGGATTTTAATTTGGTTTTGACATTTTTTTTTTCCAAATAATATAGGTGGAATTGATAATAAGTTTGATGAGGGTAAAGTCCGTTTTGAATTGGGTTAAACGATGAATTTGGAGGTGTTCGACCTGGGTGGTCGATATGTAAAGAACATTGGGCTAAGTTCTGTAATCACTAGCAAACGTCAGACTAGCCGTGATGCCATTAACTAAAGCACTCCGACGCTTAAGTTAGTATAGAGTCGACCAGAATTATCGAGTAACAGAGTGAGAGCCTTTTGATATAAAGTATCATACCTTTTAAGAGGCTGAAATGGAGGTATTTATAGTCTTCTCTTGGTGGGGATTTTTTAGATATGCCCTTGATACGTAAGAAGGATCTTCGTCCTTGCATGAGAGGCATTAGATCAACTCACATTCTTGTACTATTCTAGGTGGCTATCTTTCCAAATTTCATGGGCAGGTTAGTACACTATAGACGCGCCTCCTGCTTAGTGTGGCAGCATGGGTGGTACTAGGGCGGCATACGCCATTAATGAGGAGGCATGCTGCTTGTCAAGGCATTTAATGCAGCAGAGTTGTTTCGTGTCGAGTCGATCTCCGTGGTCGGTGACAAGGTCAATTTTATGATGGGTTAGGGCGCAGTGTGTGAGGTGGACGAGTGTCGCGGTCAAGGGTCGATCAGTGGCCTTGGTTGTGAGCGACATCGATCTGCCTGATCGATTTGGGTCACCTAACGTCGGCAGCACCATTGAGCCTGGGGTATGAGATGGGTTGGCGCTACATCATTAGGCCCGTGGTCTTTAGGCCGAGCATATTAGGCTATCCCATATCAAAGTTAAAAAGATTAGTGGAGAGATCTAAAAAAAATTTGCTAGGATGTATGTTATTTTTAATTTTAATTATGTTGTTGTTCCTATTAGAAATTATTTGACACCCCATTTTACTCTTGGTTATGTTGATGACTTAGGTACAATTTAAGAATGTGCACAAGGGGATATCGTATACAAATTTTTAATTGAGGACTTGCAACAACATATTGACGGGTACATAAGTACTTTCTAGGTTTACATAATTTTTGTGCATATTTTTTCTTCACAATAATAAAATTTAATATATTTAAATTACATATCTATTTATATATAAGCTTATGTAATGGTATATTTTTTTTAATCATTTTGATGCATGCAATTTAAAAGTTTAGTAAAATTTCATAGCCAAAATACTACTAAATTACAAAAACCAATATATAATAGAATTGGTATAATAACAAAGTATATGTGTGCTGTCTTTGTGGCTCACTAAAATATGTAACATCTGCAAACATCTGAAGGTATCTAATAGGCTCAATGTAATTTTTTTTATCAATTATTGCACAAACAAACAAAAATATTGATGATTATACTAATAAACATAAAACAATATTTTCTAAGTAGAATAATTTTGTCAATTAAAATGATACTTTATTAATCAACTCAAAGGAAAAAAATGAAACTAAATAAATTGCCAAATCAAAATTATTAATGAAAATAATGGTTAGATAATTTGTCTAGATATGTCAAATTAAAAGCCATTTAGAGGCCATTTTGTTTTATTTTGGGAAGCTATTTTTAATTTTCATGTATTTTTAAAAATTGAAAATTTAGTTATAAATTGAAAATGAAAATGGAAATGTCGTTTGATGAAATATTAGAAAGTAATTATTAGAATATGCACAAGATTGAAAAGTAAGTTGATTTATATATTTTCATTTTATGTTTAAAAAGATTTATTTTTTTAAAAATATATGCATGTTTTATTAATTTTAAAATAATAGTGGTACTTTATGTCAAATTAAATTTGAATTTGATTGATGTAATAGTAAGATGATATGGTAGGTCTAGAAATAGTTTGAAAATGAAAAAATGAATATTTTGATTAAAAATAGGTAAAAAGTGATGGTTTCCGTTTTTCAGTTGTAATTGAAATGAAAAGAGAGGTTGGAAATGTTAGGGCCCCGTTTGGTTTTATTTTTATTTTTTAAATTTGAAAAAATACTTAGTGTAAATGAGTTAAAGATAAGTTTGTATTCAGATAAATTATTATAAAGTAATGATTGTGATGGGTTCAGTAGCATATAGGTGGAGAGAGATAGTAATAATGGTAATGAGAGGAAGATATACATGTTATTAGGAGAAAATATATAAATTATTGGAAAATATATTTTGAGAATAAAAATAAAAATATTTTGAATGAAAATGTATATAAAGTTATATATTACAAGTTTCAAATAGTAAAAAATATAAAAATAAAATTTAAAATTAAAACCGAACAGGGCCTTAACTTTTCATATTTGATTTGGAATAATTTACTAAGAGCTTCCAAGAAAGACATCATCAAAACAATAGCTGCAGCCTGCATGAGTGCTATTAAAAAGATGAAAAACAATTAATATAACATCAGGCAAGTGATCTTCAATTGCTTTGCTCATACGCTGGTGAATCTCTAAATAATTCAACAAAAAAGATCATGACGCCAAGCTAAAAGTCGCAAGTTGCCCATACCAACGTTCTTGTAAGCTCTGAATTTTTACCCTTTTTTTTTTCTTTAAAAAATTGATAGAGTTGGAAATATTGTTCTTTCTATTTTTCATTTTTTCTTCCAACTCCTCAAATCGAATTACATGCATCTAAAGAATAAAAAGAAATATATATTTAATTAAGCATGTTTAGCATAAGAAGACCCTAGTTGCAAGCCTGCAAAAAGAAAAAAGAAAATTAACCATATAGATTATCTTCTCAATCAAAAAATTTGCAACAAATTAGATGATCACATGCTTGGTGCTTAAATATAGAAGTCTGCACGAGCTTGACGGAAATCGCATCACTTAGGCTCATTGCCCTTAGATCAACATCTTATCAACAATATGAATCATGCAAACCTTGTAATCTTAAATATCTTGACTATAAATAGTCCCTCATCTGCCCTTTTTCATGTATACTTATATTTTTTATGCACTTACTTTTTAAGTTCCCAATAAGCTCTTTTATATCCCACTTTTTTGGCTAATGCATTGGAGGATTTTTGTTGGGAAATATTCCCAACAACCCTAGTGACTTTGTGCTTTCAAGTTCAACTTGAGCTCACTGACAGCTTGAGAAGGATTTTTTCTTGCTAGATCTAGTCTTTGATGGGTTCAACTTTCAAGTAAGATCAATTGAATTTTCACCACCACCAAAACTATCAATTCATCTCAATGACAAAATAAAACTTTATTATTTTATTTTTAAATTAATAACAAAGCCAAATATGAAAATAGCAAAAGATAATTGAAATATTCAAAGTACTTTCCCAATTCACTTTGATGCCAAGCAAATTTTACTTTTTGGTGAAGTATATTCATATCAATTACAAATGAATTTTATTAAAAAAAGTTTACAAATGAATAAAATAAAATAAATTATACTAAGGCTTTATCTGGGAACATTCTCCCAGAACAAGTCTGTTCTAGGAGAACATTCCCAAACTTACCACACTTTTTTTTTGCGTTTTTCTATACTAAATATCCAAAAATCCCAAGGTCCTGCTGCCATCCCATCCCATCCCCAGCTTCTCTCTCCTCCCAACCCAACCCATCTTTAGTTTCATCTCTCATAATAATAATAATAATAATCGTAATATTATAATAATTATTATTAAATAAAAAAATATCAACATACAAACAAATTCATAAAAATATTATAATACAATCCACTTAATCATTTAATTAATTATTACAAACTTATAACATAATCATATCCATTCACTATATATATACATATATCCACAATATTTTTTATTATTATTCTTACAATTAAAAAAATTCATTAATATCAAATTTCACCCCCAAATACCAATACAAAGACATTAATTTAACATCAACAGTATAACATGTCTCATACAAAACATAATCAAATATATCAAAACTCCCAAAATTCATTTTTTAATTATTCCCAAAATCATAACAAAAAATAAATCACATTCCCCAACCTTCATTTTACATTATCCCACAAATCTTTCGTTATTCATTCTCTCAAAACACACAATAAACACATAATGAAATTAAACATATAGCATATCCAAACACTACCTATATCATTATTAAAATATATTGACAAGTGAAAAATTACATGTTGGCTCGGACCTGAATCCGATGGATGATTCTCCAAGCCAAACACGTCCCAGTATGAGGTAAGTTTGTGCTTAAAAGGAAAAAAAAATGAACAAGAAAAAGAAAAAGAAAAAGAAAAAGAAAAAGGAACTGTTCACAACCTTCTTGATCATCGAATTTGAAAAATGGAGCAGCAGAAATCCAATTGAAGAAGTTGCAGAGGTTCAGAAACTAGATCACGATTTGGAATTTGGAATAGAGATCAAGTATTCCAAGGTATGTTCCGTTTAATTAGTGAAGGTAGCAGAAGCGATGAATACTCTTTTCCACTACTTTGTCTTTTATGTCATGTGTGATTATTACGTAGTAGTATTTTTGCTGGCCTGTTAAATCTTGAATGGTGTAGGTTTTTCTTCTTCTAAAGTTTGGATCTAGTTGTTGATAATGAAAATTGAATTTGTATTTTTTCGTTATTTTATGATCTTCATTGTAACAAATGAGATGATAAGTTCTTGCTGGGAGCACTAAATTGCTGTTGATGTAGTCCACTGGGCATTGCTCTAGCTATAAAATGACTTAACTTTCAATGCATATTGTTCCAATATCATTATATCTTTCTGAAACTTGATTTTGAAAATTATGTGCTCCATTGAATATAGTTTAGCTTTTCAATGGACTTTTGGATGTTTAAAAATCAAAGCTTGTATTTGAGGTTCCCAGTGTCACCGAGATGTGCTTTTGTCTCATACTACTTTGCATGGATCTCTGGTTGCACATATGGTTTGGATTGTTGTGAAAATTTCTTGAGATAGGACTGCATTTTTCAATAGGCTATTGCTTGAACAATTTGATATTTCGAAAAAACTACTAGTCCAATCAAATATTTTTCTTTTGATCTTGCTGGCTTACAACATGTACTACTGTGATTGGATTGTTTTGGTATTCTGAGAACATTTTAGAAATCTCAATCCCAGTTGATCTATCACTATTTACATCCTGTTCAATAGTATTATGTTAGATAAACTTATAACCAAGGTCCAAGGAATTTATCTAGGAATTTCCACTATTGAAGCACATAAGGCTTTCAAGATTGCATTGGATAGAAGCCAAACAATAAAGATCGGAAGCAGGGGTAGGGTCAAATATAAATGACATAATGCACAACTCTGTCCAGATGGAAAACCAATTATTATAGAAGATTTTCTTCAGACACTAAAGTTGGTTCACCTGAGCTTTTGGATGAAACATCCAAGTTCAACAGTAAAAGGTTGTGTCTTCTTAACTGTCATGTGCATGGAAAAGTGTATTTATGCATAATTGGAAAATAAAGCCAAACTAACAGGTTACCTCTGCTACTCAAGTGACTGCCAACCATTTCAGTAATAGGACCTTAAAATTGAATGTGGGGGTAAAATCACTCTGCATGCTGGCCATACTCTTACTGGAATTTGATACAAAATGAAAAAGGTAATTGCATGAATATACAAACAGCTGGATCCAATTTCTGGACACTGTTAGCCCTTTGTTGCTTTTCAATAAAGGATTTTGTATGGAAGATCCTAGAAAGATCATATCTTTTTCTTTTGAGATGTCTAGGAAACATTGAAGCAGAAATCATAATCACAATACATTGTTTAACAGGTTGTCAATGAATGCCTCCACGTAGGTTAAGTATGAATCATCTTCTCCTTAAACGTTGTCGCTTCTTTGATCTTTCTGGTGGGAAGAGAAAGAGGTTGTTCTTTTGCTCTTCATCCGTAATTTGGCAAACTATTTGCCATTGAACACTGGACAGGTGTTTCGTGTCATAAGTATTAACTTGTTTAGAACCCTTAAGAAGATAATAAAGGAAAATGACTTGCCAACTATGTTTACCAAGTTGCTAAAGTGAATTCTTTTGGTTCTTCATCGTATATAGCTTAAATCTCATAAGTATTTGTGTTTGGGTTCTGTCAATGATCACCACATAATACTTTGATGCTAATTCATTAATTGTTTGCACATATAGGCTCCTTACTAACAACTGATGTCACAAAAGATATGCCAAAGTGAAATTTTCTTGTTAAAGACAGTTGGGTTTTGAGAAAAATTTACTCCATTATACAAAGAAAATAGGTTTTTTGAGAACAAAATAATTGAAATCAAGGGAAAAGATAATTTTTTTTTAATATCCTTTTGTTACTTAAAGAATAATATTTTAATATTATTTGTAATTCTCATTCAAACAAATGCAATAGCAGGACTGCCCAACCACAAACTACTGAGTGTTTTCTTCTGCCTCATTGTCTTTTACGACTCGGAATTTATGTATTCGGGATGATTGACATGCATAACTAGGTTTTCTGTTTGATTCTTTCGCTTTATTACATTGATATTTATGTATTTTTACTTTTGGGCACATTTGGGGTTATACATTGTTCTAGTATTGCAGATATGATAATCTGCACTACCATAACCATGAACTGCAGAAATTTCTTGCTGAAAAAGCTATCTGAAACCTCATAATAGACAAAAGTTATATATTGAATGTTAAATATTCTTGTATATACGTGTCATTTATTCTGCAGTTGATATGTTTCGGTATTGAGAATAACTTGATCCTGCCTTTTCTAGGAAACAATGCCCACCACTTCTGATCAAAACCGCTTCGGCGGTGTCCCATGGAATCAGGATGCTGAGTCTTTGTTCCGGATGAAACCCATCTCAGAAATCCTGAAATGTGGAGGCAATCACCCGGAAACAGATTCAGGATAAAAGTGAGGAGCTCCGTCAATTGGTTGGAGATCGATACCGTGATCTCATTGACTCCGCTGACTCCATTGTCCTCATGAAGTCCTCCTGCGAGTTCATCTCTGCTAATATCTCTGCTATCCACCATTCCATTCTCCATTCTCTCTCTTCAACTGAGGACTCCCCTCGGTCCCCTCATGTGTCTTTGAACCCTTTGGGAGCCAGCATTTATGGAATTGCCTGTCGCGTCAAGTACCTGGTGGACACCCCAGAAAACATTTGGGGCTGCCTTGATGAGTCAATGTTCCTTGAATCATCTGCACGTTACATCCGTGCAAAGCACGTGCACTTCAACTTGCTAAACTGCAAGGATAACAAGAATGTGCTCTCCAATTTTCCTTTGTTGCAGCACCAGTGGCAAATAGTTGAAGGTTTCAAGGTTCAGATCTCTCAGAGGAGTCGTGAGAGATTGTTGGATCAAACCTTTAATCTTGGAATCAATGCCTATGCAGATGCACTGGCAGGTGTTGCCATCATAGATGAACTTGAGCCGAAACAGGTTTTGACTCTGTTCATAGATTCTAGAAAATCAATCATGTCGCAAAAGCTAAGTGCCTGTTGTCGTGATGTCAGTGCTGATAGTTCAGAAGTAATTTTGGTGTTCTGTGATGTTCTAAAGATAATTCAAATTGCTATATGTCAGGTAGGGGAGTTATTCTTGCAAGTATTAAATGATATGCCTTTGTTCTATAAAACCATTTTGGATGCCCCTCCCACATCTCAATTGTTTGGAGGCATACCGAACCCTGATGATGAAGTGAAGCTGTGGAATTTGTTCAGGGACAAGTTGGAATCTGATATGGTATTGCTAGATCGGGATTTTATTTCCAAGATTTGTTCGGATTGGCTGAGGAATTGTGGGAAGGAGATCATGAGTAAGATTAGTGGAAGGTACTTGATTGATGTAGTTGGCAGTGGTTATGAGCTTTCTTCGGCTGAGAAGTTGATAAGAGAGACCATGAACAGTAAGCAGGTTTTAGAAGGTAGTTTAGGGTGGCTGAAGAGTGTTTTTGGTTCTGAGGTAGAGTTGCCTTGGAAAAGGACGCGCGAGCTTGTCTTAGGTGAAGACTCGGATATATGGGATGATATATTTGAAGATGCTTTTGTTCAGAGGATGAAAGGGATTATAGACTTGAAATTTGATGAATTAAGTGGAGTTATTGATGTAGTGCAGTCAGTTCGATCAATTAAGAAAGCTCCTGGTGATGACACGGATTTTGATGATTACATGAAGAGATTGCAAAGTGGTGGTGGGGTTTGGTTCGTGAAGCCAAATGGTAAAATGCTAGGTTCTAATCATGGCTCAAAATTACACCAGTCCCAAGAAAATGATATTGTCAGCTGTCTCAGCACTTATTTTGGTCCAGAAGTCAGCGGGATCAAAGATGCTGTGGACAATTGCTGTCAGAATGTTCTTGAGGATCTTCTTAGTTTCCTGGAGTCTCCGAATGCATCACGTAGGTTAAGGGATTTGGCACCATATCTACAAAATAAGTGTTATGAAAGTCTATCAACCATATTAACACAGGCCAAGAATGAGCTTGACCACTTAAACAGTGGCCTAGAAAATGAAAATAAAGATGGTGCTTCTGCAATTTCAGCTTCTATACTTGTTGAGAGATCATTATTTATTGGGAGACTTCTCTTTGCATTTCAGAAGCACGCTAGACATATCCCTGTGATACTTGGTTCACCTAGGTTGTGGATGACTGAAGTTATGACTGCTGTCACCACTCCGTTCCTAGTTGTACTGAAGCATGCTAGGGTGGCTACTGACTCACCACTGATTGATAGTCCTGGGAAAAGAATGCCTGATTCCAGCAGGAAACAGACTTCTCTAGTAAGTGCTGCTCTATTTGGAGTGGATGACAGGTTGAGCCCGCATCATGAAAAATTAAGACAGACAAACCAAGAACTTTGTGTCAGAGCTTACAATATGTGGATATCATGGATTTCAAATAAACTTTCAAACACTCTCTCTGAAAATCTCAAACGGGATGATGCCTTGTCTTCAACTGCTCCAGGGAGAGTAAGTGATTTTTACTGGAAACCTTTTATGTTGGTGGGCGAACCCCAGCCATGCATATCATGGGTTATCAAAGTTATCTAAAGCTTTGTAGTTACACTTTTTAGTGATGGCTGCTATGCTACATGTTATAGCTCCCTTTTTGTGCCCTAGAGTAATTACATCTCTTTTAGTTGTATTTCTCCTGGGATTTATTGGAATCAGCTAACTTGGATAGTGATTATCTTTTTAATTTCTTAAAATTAAACAGATACAACTCAAGAATGAAGTAGTTTGTTGTCTCTAAATTGTTTCTACTTACTGGGCAGGGTTGGGAGGAGACTACAGTCAAGCAGCTGGAACAGTCGAGTGAAGGCCAGTTAGATATGAAGATATCTCTTCCTTCGCTGCCTTCTCTATACATGACATCCTTTTTATTTTATGCATGTGAAGAGATTCATCGTGTTGGTGGACATGTACTTGATAAATCAATTCTGCAGAATTTTGCATCAAGGCTATTTGATAGGGTATGCCATGGCCTTTTATTAGCATTGACAGCTTTCATACTTCCTTACAAGCTAGTAAATGATATGCCTTATCTTTCATAAGAAGTATGATGAACTCTGCTAGACTCGAGAGTCTAGAGGTGCTTCCTCTATATAGCATTATTGCATTGGCTAATGGCGAGACTGCTTTATCTAGAAGGGGACATTTGTTATTCACAATATAATATCTACCTTTCTACCTTTTGAGGAACTAGACTGGTGTTTTTGCCATCAGTAATAGTACTGGCAAAACCTTTTCGTGGTTGCCATGGGATTGCATTAGCTGACTGGATGTTCTTGGGATTCTCTTTCCTGATTGATGAGTTATTTTCGCTTGGTTTGTTCTAGATATGGAGTGTATTCTAAAAGTTTTTCTGGTAAAAGTGTAAAAAAGGTGCCCTTCGTATTCTTTTGGGAAAAAAAGAAATGTGTTTGGATGAGTATTTAGATTCAAAAAATGTTGGAAATTTATTTGGTTATTTTTCCAAATAGTGACAGTTTATGTCATGGTGTCATTTCGATTTGATGTTAGCTGGTGTCAAATTATGGAGTTAATTAGGTGTTAATAACATATGGTTTTGATAATGATAACATGAATGATAATATAAAACAAATATTTGACATTGAGTTGTAGTAGTTCTTCATAAAAGGAGAGAGGGAGAGTTGGTGGAGAAGTTACAGTGGGGGTTTTACGATGAGAGTGTGAAATTTAAGCTGTATTGGGAAATGAGATATCCAGAAAATGAATTGGTTAAATTTGGATTTCTATCCAAAATATGAGTTTGTGGCAAATCCAATTTGTACTTTTCAAAATTGAATTTGACATCCAAAATTTAGAGCCAAGCATGGCCTTTATGTTTATGGAATAATGCATGCCTTGTTCTCCTTCAATATAATTTTCACATTTGCCTAATAAAACTGCCTTTTCCTTTCGAGAAAGAATGGGTTCTAATATATGTAGGGAACCAGTATACATCTTTCTATGTTTATCCAAATATGCAACACAGTCCATTGTGATCATGAGCATGCTCTTTTTGTCATGTGACAACAAGTCCTTTGGGACAAAGTTCATGTACTAAGCTGTGCATTATGTGTGCATGGATTTTGGAGTGCCACACCAATCACCTGCTTATTGCTCGCTAGTTAGTCTGGTGCTTCCTTTCCTTATGCACACGATTATAATTCCATTATGCTTTCATAGGTTATTGAAATTTACGGGGATTTCCTGTCAGCAGAAGAATTTCATGGGTCTCAAGTGTCAGAGAAAGGTGTTCTGCAAGTTTTATTTGATTTGAGATTTGCTTCTGATGTTTTGTCTGGGGGCAACTTTCATACAAATGAGGAGTTATCTGAAATTTCAAATGTGAAAGCTCCTTTTAGGAGGAAACAGGAAGCAAAGCAAACCAAATCAATTGGAGGAGAACGTGCTAAACAGTTGGTAAATTGTCTTTCACAAAGACTGGATCCCATAGACTGGCTAACGTAAGTGGTCGGAACTAATATTCTGTCAATGTCTGGTTATATTTTGGGTGTCTTGGTTTTTATGTTTTGGGGAAATGAATTTTGGGAGTGTGTTTTGGGGAATATAATAGTTGATTGGAGGAATGTGATGGATGTTTGATTATGTTTTTAGTGAAGGTAGAAATTGTTTTGGGAAGTATAATATTTGATTATGTTTTGGTGGGAGACAATTATCACCAAGATGTCAAATAATCACTTTTTTGTCAAATCAATAAAAATCACTTACTTTTTGGTCTGGCTTGTGGGGAGAATTTGTAATTTAAAAATAGTTTTGTAATCAAATCAATTAGAGCCCGTTTGTTTTCATTTTCTACACCCATTTTCATTTTCTCCTCAAAATGAAAATAGAAAACTATCATTATCTACATCATGTTCTCAAACATTTTCATTTTGAAAACATTCTTTATTATATTCTCTATCCATTTTCATCCCTTTTTCAACCCTTATCATTACCTTAATCATTTTTTATCTTCCCAATATTTCTCATACACCATTCACCACAAAAATATTATAAATTAAAATTAAAATTAAAATTAAAATTAAAATTGAAATTATAATATTATTTTTTCAAACAATCACACATCACATCATCAATTCAAATTCAAAAACTACACAACTTTTAATACAAAAACACCCAACATCCAAATACATCTCATTTTCACACCTATATAAATCTATAATTTTCTGCAATACATCCAAATAAAACTTCATTTTCAAATTCAACTATTCTAACTTACTTTTCTCTCTCTATTTTCACGTGAAAATGAAAATGCCATCTGAAAATGAAACTAAACGGCCCCTTACTTTCCACACCCAAGAGAGTTTTTCTATGATAAGATTAATATTAGCAATTTGAAACTAAGATTTAACTGCAGCAACAGCATATACTGACTGGACCTTTCTTTCTGTATCTAGTGGTTTAATATATTAAAATAAAGTGTCAGGTAAATGTAGTAACAGCATTCTCTTAGTCTTGGTTGATGGTTTACAACACACTGAACTCCACCAGAGGGATACCGTTGGAGAAATAACTGATTTTGATTTCATCCTTGTTCTATTTAAGATCCAAAATTGGAAAGAATGAAGCTCGAATGTCATACTAACTAGAACATGAATGACTGTAATTTTGAATTGGTTTCAAGGGAATTTGTGAAAGATCATAATGTCACAATAAAGTAAATATGAGTGTTACCGATGAAAATTTTAAGAGAATTACAATCATTCTATGAATATTGATGAACATTAGTGACTGTTTGAGAATAATTTGCAATTAAACTTCTAAATTTCTTTCCATTTAACAGCTTGAGTTGTGTGCCTTGTCAATAACTAAACCTGCTTTTATATCCCTAGATTATTTGGTTTTAAAAGCCACTGGTACTCATTATAGCACATCCGCATGATGCATTTGGTTTCTGTAGCTCTAATTTGTCTGGAAGTTATCTATAAGAGAGACCCTTGGCATAAAGGACCACTTACATGTGCTATTTGCTGAGAGCGTGTTGTATTATTTGTACATTTTTCTCAATCACCTGCTGCTAGTGATAAGCTTTTGAATTTGATCTATGAACAAGAAGTGTATTTCTGCAATCATAGTATTCTTAGGACTTATTTGTTTATCTCAAACTTGAATATTGAATGTTGCCAAAATAATGTGCAGCTATATCATTTTTGATGTGGTCATCTCTCTGATTTGTTTTCATGCATCTAAGGTATGAGCCATATCTTTGGGAGAATGAGAGACAGGCATACCTTAGGCATGCTGTTCTCTTTGGTTTCTTTGTACAACTTAATAGGATTCATAGAGACACTGTGCAGAAGCTGCCCACTAATTCTGAATCAAATATGATGCGCTGCTCTACTGTACCTCGTTTCAAATATCTTCCCATCAGGTAGGCACCAGTATCCTCTATGAGAAAATATTACTTATTCATGTATTATTTATTAGAGTGATGTCTTTTACATTTGTTACATTTGTTGAGGCTGGGCCAATTTCTATTATAACTTCTGGCAATTTATTTTCTTTGCATAACATCCCCTTGTTGATTTCCAGTTTCTACTAAAATAATTCTCATGTGCCATGTCCTTTTACGGAATGTATTTAAGCTTTGCATTTCATTATTATCAAGTGCTCCAGCATTGTCTGTGAGGAATGCTGCTAGGGCATCTGTATCCACACCTGTGGATGATGTTTATTCGAGGAATTCATGGAGAAGTTACACAAATGATGAGATATCTCGAAATATTGACATTGATGAGAACTCGAGTTTAGGGGTGGCTGCTCCATTTTTGAAGTCCTTCATGCAGGTATAAATCATATTCCTTAATGTTTCCATTTTTGAAATTTTCATACTGTTGGCATATATTCAATATAGGGAGTTGCATTGCAACATTCCCTGTGAGATAGAGTTTATTGTGCTGGAGCACAGAATATGTACTAGTTCACTCTAGACTGACAAATTAGCTTGTTACACTATTTATCATGTACAGTCTTAGATTTTGATGAGAGACCATGAATGGAACAAAATTCCATCTGTGCTAGCAAATATAGATTACCATGTTTATGCCAACTTTCCCAAAAAGTACAGTGTTATCTACGTCCAATTTGCTGTAAACTTATAGCTAGTGCTTTGTGTCATTTTCTTACTGTTTACTTGATATTTCAGGTTTTACAGGACAGTTTTACTGAATTCATGTTACAGTTGAAATTAGTTGAGAGCAATAACTGATGACATTTAGAAACTAAAAGTGAATCCCCAAAGCCCTACTTACCAAGTTCCTATTTTTCTATTCCTGACACTCATAGAATCCTTTTGCCTCTTTGCTTCTGCATGCTGACCTATATGATCTCATTTGATTATAAACTGATTTGGTGTTAGAGGTATTCCCACTTTATGTTCCTGGTTTATTTCTTACAAATTCAAGTTGCATTAAAAGATTTCTGCCATTAGATGTTAACATTTTTGCTGAATATTTTCAGGTTGGTAGCAGATTTGGGGAGAGCACTCTAAAGCTGGGATCGATACTAACAGATGGGCAAGTTGGAAGGTTTGGTGACATATTGCCTGCTCAAGCTGCTGGACTTCTTTCATCCTTCACCACCGCCAGATCAGATTTTTGACCGGCACAACTGCTCTGGAAACTTTCAGCCCTGCCCACAAAACCACGGGTCATTTTTCCTACTGCTCAAATTCGCAGGAGAGAAATCAACAATCTTTATTTGACATTATTTTTGGGTAAAGAATCCACTAAAAATCCTTGTGAGTGTGAGATATTTTGCTTATATTTTCAGATCTTCTTACACACTCTATGGATTCCATCTATTCTTGATTTGAGTTTTGAGTGTACTCATCTTCTACTTTCCGTTCTTACTTGTTCAAACCTAGCTGTCTTGAGATTTCCTGTTATAGAGTTTTACCATAACAAATTACCTTTCATGTCTAAGTTCTTACTTGGTTCTTTGAATTTTTCGACAGTTTGTTGGTTTTGGATGGTTGAAGAGTCTTGTTTCTGTGAGATTATACAGTAGCTCCCATTTTTTGCTCTGAGGTGTTAGAGCATATAGACCCGGGTAGGGTAAAACCCTACCCATTTACAGCGATACCCCCGATAAAGAGCTTATATATACGTTGAGCAGCAGAATACATCCTGAGTTGCAGCATTTTCAATGACTTGTAGCTATCAGAAGAAATCAATATTTTGTTGCAGCTGACGTGCATGTGTATATTTATACATATGTATGTATGTGTATATGCATAATGTATATATTATGGAGGAGATTAGCAGAGATTGGGATGTCATTTTCCTGTGTTGCAGAGAGGAAACTCTGGTCACTTTATACCAGAGTGAAATATCAGTGTTATTACCGTTGAACATATGAAATGACAAATTATCCCCGATTTGAACAATTGTTTTATTTGTTTATTTGTATACTTTTTCTTATTACTGGGACTATTCATTTTTCAGAATCAACGTTGTATGTTTAATGACAATTGAATTCATAGATGTAAGAACTATAGAAATGTGAATGATATATATTCAGAGAGCAAATGAATGTATTGCTTATTGAATATTATTTTGATATCTTTATTTTCAAATTGTGTAAAAGTTGTTTTGTATGCATAAGTACACAGTTTATGGATATGCCATGAATCCCTCTATAGGGATGCTTTTTTCTCCTTTATAACAGTCATCACTAATCAAAGATCTGAGTGGATCATTTTTATCCTTTTCTTTTATTTATCGATACGTGCATACGGTACTAAAAATTTAAAGTTCAAAATTTTATATTTATAAATGCGAGAGCAATGTTATTGGCTCATTAATCACTTAGCAATTTACCTTTATATTTATATATGTAAGATATGTGATAATGATATAAATTGTTTGGTAAGTATATAGCGCTGTGAACCACTTATAATCTACCAGATGGCAAGTCGAGAGCTTTGCTAGGGAAAGTATCAGGAGTTGAATCTTGCAACCAATAACAAACGTCAGGCTAGCCGAGGGCCCTTGGTTAAGGCACTCCGACGCTCAAATCAGTAAATCAATTAGAAGGTAAAGCAGCGAAGTGGAAGCTAAGGGTGATAATGTGCATACCTTGTGAGAGGCTGACAAATGGGTATTTATAGCATTCTCTGGGTAGTTGATTTGTCTATGTTGCCCTTGCATGTAGAAACGACTCTTGTCCTTGATGGAGGTCCTTTAAGTCTTCTACCAGTCGTGTACTATTATTGGTGGCGCCTTCTTTGGCCTCCCAGGCCAAGGCGATACATTGGGGTTGCGCTTAGGCCTGACATGGCAGAAGATGTGGTACTGAGGGCAGCATGCGCCATTAATGCGGAGGCATGCCGCCTATTAGAGTAATTAATGCGGCAGCAGAGTTACGAAGCCGACTCGACCTCCCTGATCGATAAATATTCGTCTGTGAGTCGTCTCCTGGCTATGGTCGACGATTGATACCCTCGTGTATTTAAGTTCCCTGATAGAATGCCTTCGACCATTCACCAGTGGTAGCATTGAGGAGTGAGGTCGGGGTGGTCAAACTGGGTCGATGACGTGGCCGGTCTACTGTCAATTTGGCCGTCCGACGTCATATCTTTCTGGGTTATCCCACACCAATATGAAATTTAAATTTTAGGGACCCAAGTTCATGTGCATATGCCCTTGAAGTCAAGACACTTTGCTTTACAATAATGTTCGTAGAAAAGAAGCATGGATTAGTTATTTTATTATGTATCTGATTTAGACATTCATTCAATAAAATCGAATCAAATTGAATAAAAATTTATGTAAATAAAAAATCTATTATGTCAAAATATCATACCGAATAACAAACTGAAATTATTTAGCTTGTTATTACCTTTTTTTTTTCGTTCGACTTTTTTGGTTTGGTGATTTAGTTAATCAATTACGTTTACCTCCTTTATCAGGAAACCTATACATCATCTATCACAAATATACACCACCTATCATGATAATTTCTAATATTTACATCACATCTAATGAAACTTATAATTGATCATAAAACACTGATTTGTTTATTGAGATCTAATTCCATCTTAGCACATTTCTCAAAATATATTTTTACGAAATTTTATTATAGCATTTATAACTGCATTTAGTTTAAAGAGACAACCCGACAAATAACCCCAATAGTACTGCTATTGAATACAATAGAGGGACAGAAACGCCATATCCAAAACAGATGCTAAGGAAGCTTCTTGGCAAGCAATTTACCTTTGTTCTATGATTGCTGCTTGAGCCAATGCGTCATGCTTTTAAATTTTCAGCAAGTCATTGTTGATAAGGAAATATTTGATATATTTAATATGTATTTATAAAATAAACTATAGAATGATACAGATGATTTAAATTGTACAAAGTATTGCTTTCGGTCATCAAGATGGAATCTTCACCTGTAAAGAGATCAATTTTGGCTTGGAAATGATTGTGAAAGCAACTTGATTACAAGGACGAAGGAGTTTAAAAATATAAAAATTATTGAAATTGAGTTAAAAAATGTATTCAAAATTATTAAATTTTGTTAATATACATATTTTTATAATTTAGAAAATCAAAATATTCTATGCACAATCAATAAATTACTCTATACAAATAAAGAAAAATAGATATCTAAAATTTACTATAGCATATGTATACGCATGTATGTATCTATATTATTATAAAAAAATATTATTTTACGTTCAAAATGATATTTATTTTTGTTTTTTACATAATGTATCATTTCATTATTTCAACAATTAAAATGAATACCGTAATAAATACTACAGTTTAAAGGATAAAACAAAAAATTTAACATAAAAATATAATTTCGATATTAATTTTATGAATATTGCAAAATTTATCTTCTAAATTAATTTTTCATGAATGATAATTCAATAAATTACTATTATACTTTTTGCAAATTCTCAAAATTTTATCTTCTATTATGTTATTTTATCATTTTAATCTTAATAAAATCTTAAGGAATATTTGGTTATGTTTCCCCAAAACAACATTGTTTTGGAGAAATATAATCAAATGTATTCTCATATTTCCTTCAAAATACATATTTTTCAATATATACATATATATTATATGTATACATCATATATATTTTATTATTTTAATATTAAAAAAAATATTCAGTTTCATTTTCAATCAAAAAATCCAACAAAAAGCATTAATTTTGCCTGTTACTATAAAAAAAAAAAATATCTCTCTCAAAATATAAACAAACAACTTTTATATTTTTCAATAATTTATTCTCTCAAAATACATGATAAACACATAATAAAATTACAAAAAAAAATAAAAACCAAATATTTCCTTAATTTTGCTCGACAATTTAAATTACTTTATATATATTAATTTTGAGTTATTATTTTTTTTGTTTTTTGAAACGACGAGTGGTGGTGTAAGTTGGCAAATTAATTCCGGCATTAAACATAGATTTCTTCTTTCTTTTCTGAATCCATCGCACTAAAATCTTCACATTTCTGTATGGAGGAGTCGAAGTTGCCGACGTGAACCCACCGGCGCTCTTCCTTGTTTGAAGGAAATTCAGGTTTGTGATCTCAATTTTCACTTCCCTCCATATGTTGTACGGTTGAAGAAAGTGAAAAGGAAAAGAAGATGTTTTGAAAATTAATTAACAAAATGAAAAATTGATGTTATCTTTGTTTGGTTGTAGAGTGTTGACGTAAAGAAATGAAATATTATAGAAGGCTGTATACAGACATTTTCAAAGAATTTTCTCATACAACAGAACGGGGAAAGAGGGTTTCTCGAGGGTTTTCCTCTCTAAAATCCTAAGTGCTGCTGTAGCAAGAGTTGGTTAGGAGATGGGCATTGGCAGCGTGTGTCTCTCTTGTGTTTGTGTGTATGTGGGCATGCGCTTGCGCTTGTGTGAATACAAATGTTTTTGAGATGTTGATGATTTGATGTGTGGTTTTGGTTGGATGGATTCACAGGGATATAAAATTTTGGCTTAATTTCTCATGGAGAAGAGAAGTAATCTACCTTTTAAAGTTGGAGAACTGGCTGAAGCGAGGTCTTTCCAGATTGGTTATCGTGGCGCATGGTTTCGATGCAAGGTAATGTAGAATGTGAAAGCCGTTATTTTTGGACGTATGTTTCATTTTGTTAGTTCTTAAGTTTGTTCTGCTAATGTTTTGTGGTTCAGCCTGGAATGGAAGTAATGACTAATTAGTTGAGATTTGTTACTCAATGGTGTCAATTCCCTTTAGTGCATTGTAATTGTGTTTAAATCTTGTTTTGATTTTGCATCTAACAGGAATAATTTTTAATGGGAACCAGTGATGCATGTACCCCATCAATCACACACGTATAGTGGATATATCATTTTACAGGGACTTGTAACCCATTGTTTTTAACATTTTATACATGTTTAATCATTCTTCACCTCTAAGTTTGGAAAAAGAAGCCCTTACTTGCTGAGCGTGGGCCATAGTGGACTATTGCTTGTTACTTTGGTTTCACTTTCAGTCTTGGAAAGTAATGATGTGTTACCGATAATTGGTACAATTACAACTTACAAGCCAATGTTGGTATAAATATTGTCTGGAAAAAACATTTTACCAATACAATATTGGATGCCAATGTTGGTACAATTATTGTCTGTAATATGAATTTCAACTTCTCTATGATCAGACCTCTGGTTACATTAGGGTTGAAATTCCTTTTTATTCATATTATTTTCAATTCTGTTTTCCTGTGTAAAGACCTCTTAGCTTCTTGGAACTTTTACCCTCTATTTTCTCTGAATAGTGCTAATTCTACAAAGCTGCATGACTATTTAGTATTGACATAGATTTTTATTTTATCCTATCAGATTAGAGAGATTACCCAAAGAAAAGGACACATTGGACATGTCTTAGAATATTATGACTTCCCTGATGAAAGTAAGTCTTTGCAGTTTGCTTTTAGTTGATATACTGTCTCTTTGGTTTCAGAATTTGTGATATAGCTGTTCTAAGTTACTGCTCCTAATTGTTTTACATGAGTTGGTTAGTAGAGGTAGTTACCAATAAGCTGATAGCTGTACCTTACTTTATGCTACCAGATTTACATGAGAAAAAAGATTTTGACTGTTTTTTCTCTAATTACCATTGGTTGTAGCATTTTATAGAACTTGCAGCTATTTAATGCTTCATAGTAATGAATGAAGCCCTGAGGTGAGAGCATGCATACTTTTCCAAAAGTTGAGCAGTGTTTTGTTTTGTAATTTGGTGATTCCAGCATTTAGCTAGATTGTGATTTTTCACCTCTTGTCAGAAGATAAACACAGTTGACTGTGTTTGGAGTCAAATTGCAGTTTAGAAGACTTGTTTATGTTGTGATGATCTTTGTTAAACAATTTTATTTTGCTGTTGTGGAAGGTGAAAATACATATCTGCATTAGGCTCATGAAACAGCTATAATTCCTGACTTTGTGGTTTCCAAGCAAATGAACTCAAGATTGATTTAGTTATGAGTCAAGTATGATGTGTGATATGCAATGCAGAATTTATTCTTGCCTCTTACCTTACAAGTTCCTAATATGAATGAGGGATCTCTGTTCCCTCCTGTGCTTCATTTTGAGAAGAGCAACTTGTGAGTGCCAGGGAGGCACATTACACAGAAGTAGCCCTTTAATTAAATTTATATTGGCTAGTAATATGGAGATCTGGGAAGCAACAGAAGTCAAAGTTTTGCTTTTTTATTAGACACAAACAGAATTTGGATTCTCATATTGAACACCCCCCCCCTCCCTTCTCACCCTTTCTTGGTTTTTAGCATGGAAAACATAGTAAAATTTTAGTTTCTTTGGGAAGCAAATACGCCTCTTCCATGCCTAAATATGGAATGAGAAAAGATTCTGTGTGAAATATCTGTATACCTTTACTTTTCTATCTTTCGATGTTTGACTATGTTGATCGGATGAAAAATGATTTTCTACAAATATGGAGGGACAAACATCTATTTCATGTATGCTTATGTAAGCATCATGTATCCGTGGGTTTGTTTTTCTCACTTCCATGTGACTTCATTATGACATTCTTGTTATTGTGTTGATGTTTATGTTTTTAGCAACCATCGCAACAAAATACGAAGTGGATGGAGATTATAAATTTCTTTTAAATAAGTAGTAGTTATTGGGTTTTGGATTTTGTCAATGGATGAAAGCAGATGAAGCTGTCATATTTTTCTTATCTTATGTTGACCTTGTGGCAACTAGTCCAGATGTGGAGCTGATAAATATTATTGTAAATTAGGAATTTGGCTGTAGAAGACAACTGAGAGTAGATATTCCTTAATGGAGAAGCTGCAACTTGATAAATTTCTTTATGTTCAGAGAAGTGATTCATTTGAAGGTATATATAATCACTTCTTTCAATTTCTATTTGTTACTTTCTGCAGAATTGAAATGGACAAAGCTATATCAGGTGCCCCTTCATCATGTGGGGAAGGCAAAAGAGAAACATAAAGAATTGATGCTAAGACCCCAGTACCCATCTATCTATAATGAAAAGCAAATGCCTCATGTTGGTGTGATTTCAGAAGTGGCAGTAGTTGTTGATGATTCCTGGAAGGTTGGGGATTTGGTCGACTGGTGGACTACTGGTTGTTATTGGTCTGGAAGAATAGTACAGTTATTGGGTGATGACAAGGCCAAGGTAATAATTCCTGGTGGTTGATTTGTCAGTGACTGTATAGTTAGCTTGACTGGCTTCTGGGTAATAAACTTTCCTTTCAAATTGTAAAACTTGTGTCCCTACCCACCCCCAAAAATCATTCTAACAAGAAGGAAAAAGAAAAAAATTAAGAAAAGAAAAAGAAAAGAGGAAAACTTCAACTGGATTCTATAGATCCTAGTTACTCCCTGTGAGCTGTTGCTTTGAATTTGCTGCAGTTTCTGGGTTCAATGTCTCAGGAAGAATCTCACCACCCTAAAATGTAAGCAGATTCACATGCTGATTCTGATTCAACCCACTCTGTATTTCGATGCTTTTGGTCAGTTTTTTACAGATTTCTGTTACTCAGAAATATGTATTAGCCTTTGAAACATGAACAAACTCAGTGAGTTAATAATAATAAAATACAGAAATAACCTTTTCCCAGTAAGAATTGCTGAATAATATGTGCAAGCAGTGTTAGCATCAAATTTAATTGAGCATTGACCTTATTTTTCAAAAAGTGAACTTTAATATACCAGTTCTTCTGTGATGGCATCAAATGTGTAAGCATGTGTCCGTCTTGTCATCATTGCTCTTATGTTAAATGTATGCTTGGATGGTAAGCCGTAAGACCTAGACCACTAGATGGAGAACTGCAGCTTGTTACTTGATATATTTATCGTAGTTATAGAAGGGTTTTGCTATTTCTTGATATGTTCTGGACAGTGACATACTGACATTATATTTTCAAATCTTCATGTGGCAAGTGGAAATGGCCATTACTGCATTACTTGAGGTGATTTATTTAGATGCCAACATGTGACTTTACATAGGATTCTAGCTCTTGGCTAGCATACTTATTAATTCAAATCTCAGTCTTTATTATCCAAAGTTTGATATGAGCAGTCACTGCCTTAGCTTTTCAGAGGTGCAGCGCATTTTACATGATGAATGTCTTGAATTTGAAGTTTTTATTTCTGTTATTGTGAATACACAAAAGCATTTTAAACAATTTATGTGCTAAAATGATGTTTATTCAGTTTACTAGAATTTGAAACTGTTGTGTGGCTATGCTATCATCCATGCCCCAATAGTTAACCTATATTTTTATTTGGGTGGGTTGTTTCTTTAGATTGAGCTGAAACCACCACCTCTTGGTGAAGGTTCATTTTATGAAGTTCTTCTCAAGGATGTACGTCCATCTTTAGATTGGTCTCCAGAACATGGTTGGTCAATACCTACTCAGGTATGTTATCTTTTCTCGTTTAATTGCATATTGTTAAAAATTTGTCTTCTTTTTTGTGTGAATGAAAATCTTATGTCCTGACACAGTGACACTTCTATCTTTAGGTAAAACATAAATATTAATATATTTTATCTATTGGCATATGAGATTTATATTGGTGCAAATAAAGCGTTAGATTTCCTGTGAGATCAATACATTATTGAGTATTGGGATCCATTATGGGCAGTTATTTCATTTCAAGTCAACTGACCCAACCTAGAACTGCCAAGGAAAATTGTTTCCCCATTTCCTCTTTTATTTTTGTGGACTAGGCTGCATTAGATTAGGTAGACCGTAGAAGTGAAGTTGGGGTCAGAAATGAATTGCATTTGGGTGATATATATGACTCCAGTTTGCTGAGTGAGTGGATGCACGTACTGGACCTCTCTTTGGATGATTTTGTCCCAAGTTATTCACAGTATAGAAGTATTTAAGGTTGCATATGAGTTTGATCTCAGATTTGAGGCTTGGATTTAGAAAAATTTGAGGGTGAAAGAATTTCATGCAGTTTGCTTTCTAGCTGCAATGTTTTCTTTGCCCTTAGCTTGTAGCTTTGTGAAGTAGACTGCCTAAATATTTGTTAATTTATCTTATCTTATTGCTCTTGTACTGGGTTGTCATGGCTTTAAGTTTAAATAACTAAGTAGAAAAGAGAAACTTATGAGTGAATTGAGTAGAATGGAGGAAAAGCCTTTATTTCTTAATTATAGATACTGACTTGTATTAGTTTCAATTCTGGTATTGAATCTTTTAGAAACGTCTATTTCGGTCATTGCTTCAGTTATTCATCTAATTTCTGTATGATTATGTGGTTCCTGGCTTTCCATTTGCTGGCTTTCCATTTGCTTTGAGGCCTAAAAGCAGAAAAAAAGCATCTCACTATTTAGAGATAAGATCAGGTTATGTATAATTTCATGTCAAAACAATTTTTACTTTCTATTTGATTCAATTCCAGTTTATTTGAGTCTTTTAGGTGCAGCTACATGCATGCATGAAATGATGCCTTATTTTGATTGGTGATGTGCGTTGATGTGTGGAATACTTATATCTGTCTTATGACCCATTGCAGGAAGGTGATGCTGGTCGCCCCTCTGCTCGGCTTATTAAACCTATAAATCAAGGTATGATGAACACTCTAGAACCAGTCACTGTAAGTGAATTTATGCAGTCGTGTCAAATGTGTTTGGAGAATGCGAAATGAAGGGATGATAAAAAATTATGTATGTTCCTATCTGGGTTTGCTGCTTCCATTTGATATCACAGCATGCTGTTACTTGCCAGATTATTATGTGGAACAAAACTTTGCCTCCAGCATGAATCTAGAATGTGAAAGTCATCCTCTGAAGTTTGGCCTTCATATAATGGTTATTTTTTTGTCATAACAACTTTTATAGCTTTGTGCTTCTAGACTTGAGTTCTGGATGTATTATTGTGCTGAGTAGCTAGCCGGCATTCAGGTGGGCTTGCGCTTAAAAACAAACTTAATGGTATTTGGTGAATCCTTGTTCTGGAATTTACTGATATCAATCTGATCCTAGTTTATTTGATTCACTGGGTTCTCACCAGTTCACACAAAGGTGTGAAACAAATCCAGATTTGTCTACTGCAGATTTGGATTTTGGGCCTGTTTTGGATTTAGTTGATTCTGGCAGAAAGTGGAAGAAATGGATTCTTTTGTCTATTACACCAAAAAGTCCCACAATTGAATCTTTATCTGATGTTTCACTATAAAATAATATTTTGGTTGTGAAGTCTATTACTAAATGAGTTGAAACTTCATGTTCTTTTTTAACCCCCTGATATTTTACTAGTTATAATTCAACTTAGCTAAACTAGTATCTCTGGAATAGTTTAAATCAGATCTTGTCCTTTTCCTGTTCCAAGTGTTCCCTCTGAAACCCTTTATAGGGCTTAACCAAATACTGACTGAGATTGGCATAGCTAAAAGCTTAACCAATCTCTCATAACCTGGCCATTTTATCTAGGCTTACTCTTTGCTAAATCTGCCTGGTCCACATCTGAAACCCTCGTTTGCAGTGTAACCTCAAAGGAAAAATGGTGAATTCAGTAAACATCTGATACTTACAACTAAACTACAAAGTTGAAATCTGATATAAAATGTGGTAATTTTATTGGTTTTTAACCATTCGCTGCTGAATACATGTTACGTGTTTCTTACTTAAACCCTTGCCGCATTTCCAGCATGTTTTATGCCCCTTCTGTCAATAAATAGTGCTGACATTAGAGTCATCGCAGTTATTGGCGGACTTCAAATTATGGATACACATAATGCAGGTCAAGAAACTGAGATGAATCAGGGGACGGCTGGATCATCAGTGAGATTGTCTTTCTCTTCTCCGGTTTCCTCCAACTCTGTTGTTTCTGATGAAGTGAAGAGCACAGGAACAATGGAGATCAAAAAACGATCAGTGGAAACAACATTTTCTAAGGAAGGGAAGGATATGCAAGAAAAACGCATGAGCCTTGAATTTGGGGGTAGCGGCACAAGGAAAATAAGTTGGCCAGATACTGATTCTGGGAAGACGTCAACTGAACCTGCGGCTGAAGTTGCTGAGGAGGAATTGAACTCCAGTAGTCCTCCAAAGGACAGAGCCAGTGCAGGAGTCACTCTAAATTCCATGCAGTCCGACTCACTTGAAGCAGCAATTCTGGACTTGGAGGAATATGTAAACAAGGTTAAATGGCTGAAGGCAATTCTGCGACGTGGAATCTCATCATCTGATGCTCCCAGTACCAGGCCTCAATGGGTGTTTGTGGACCCCAACACTCCCTCAGAACCCCCAAAGTAAACGCAATGTGTAAGCATCCGTGCCTTTCGCTTTCAAGATGAGCAATTAAAGAAATTACTAGCTGATGGCTTGAAAGTTTTCTCGTCTGCTGTGCAGCATTAGTTAACATCTAATGAGTGATTTAAATGTCTGGATTCTTGAGATCATTGCCTCATTTTCAACTGTGTGAAGTTGGAGAAACAATATGTTTAAATGTTTCATTGAAGTCTTCAAAATGCTATTAACATGTCATACCGAAATCACATCCTATTTGAACCCATTTCAGTTGTGTGCTAAACAAAAACAAAATTACCTAATTGATGAAGTAAAGAAATGCAAAATCATGATCCAATTTAACATGCTTGAAGAATTTAAGGTTAAATTACATATTGTTGCATTCTGGTAAGATAATAGGGGAGGCACATATTGGTAAGCATATATCCTTGCTGAACAATCCAAGCTTTACTTGTGTGAGCTTTTTGGTATTTGAATGCACTATTTCAATTGAATATTCTCTGTTGCATCATATGGTTGGCAGCATATAAAAAGAACAAAAGCAATAACATCTATGCTTCTGCTTTGTGAATCTTGTTATTTTCGTTAACATAAATGATCCTGTTGGGGAAGTAAACTGATTACAAGAAGTAGCATTTAAAAACCGTGTTTATTTTACTTTTCTGTTTTTCCTTCAATTTTTGCTCTTCAAAGCTTGTTTTTCTTCGATAGATGTTAATACATATTAAGAGCAATTTGATAAAGCTTGCAAGATTATTTCGATACCTGTGTTTGTTGGCTTCTTCATCGGATGGATCATTGGTACCATTACATTCTCAAATGCTAGAACTTATTCATGATTCTGAAAATGCTTCTGGAATATTTGTAGGATGCCGACAGGATCAACACGGTATCAGACAAATGTTTGCTGTTGAGCAGAAACAAACCTTGGATTTTAGCTCTGTTGAAGCTGCCGACCAATTTGGCTTCTGCATACTCTGTTGACTTCTTTACCATGTTTACTTCAGATTTTCTATGCTCCGGGGCTCGATGCCTTCTATACAGTATTTGTACAGGCTTAGTTCAGATTTATCTGAATATTATGGATTCTATCATTTGGTTTTCTTTGGAGTCCAGTCAGATTGATGACTTGTGAATTGTCTTAGGCTTCAGTCAAATGGACTTCTTTATGCTCTACTTCGAGTTCTATTTCTCACATAATATTGAAACAGGAATTTCTCACATGGGAATTTGGCTCTGAATTGGATCCATTATAGATGTGGATTTTAAAGGCAAAACTGGTATAGTTTTATTGAATTAGCTCCTTGTAATTTAATTGCCAGTTTGTTTTCAATGCAGGATGCAATTCCTTAGTACATAAAAAATTGAGGTACTGAATTGAATTAATTGGACCAGTGTTTTAGTATTTTTGATCTTGTGGTTTGGTAATTAGGTTAATTGAATTTTTTGGGAAAAGAAATAGTAAAGAGCATAAAAATTTAATAATGGTATCATTCTTGCATTTTTTATTTATTGAATTTTCAGTTTTCAGACACAATTTCAACAAATGTGGTATACAAATGAATCAATAAACATTAAAAAATAATGCATATTGATATGGGTGGTCCAAATACTTAGGTCCAAACCAAGTTGGCCAAGAGGCGCAACACCAGGCTCAATCTGGCACCCGAGGCCCATATACATAATTGATCTGAATCGACCACTCGTTTGATGGTGTCCCATGCATAGAATGGCGTAAGGTCTAGACAGTACAGTATTCTGGCACCGCATTAAATGCCCTGACGGGCGGTATGCTTCCGCATTAACAGCGCATGCCATCCCTTTACCGCCTGACACAACAGATGCCTCTACAGTGTACTATCATATTCTTAAAATCTGGAAGGGCAGTTATCTGGAAATATACAGATAGAGGAAATGACTAGTCACCCCTTGCACAAGGGTAAGGGCCTTTAGGTGTACCAAGGGCATCTCAGACAATTCCCTAGAAGGAGAAGGATATAAATACCCTCAGTCCAGTCTTTTTGAGGTACGCACTCATACATACACAAAGCCCCTACTCCGCTGCTCGATATCTCGTCGATCTACACTGATTTGAGCGTCGAAGGGCCTAAGCCGTGGGCTCCTCGGCTAGCCAATGTTTACTGTGATTACAGGATTCATCCCACCTAAGCAAGAATCCCGACCAATCAGGTCGAGTCTCATTCAAATCAGTAGTTGGACCCATATCCAGCAAATCGAACCCTCATCATTTGGTGCCATCTGTGGGAAACATTTGAATCCTCTATCGAAAATGGTAAACACCAGGCGAGCCCCCCTTAGGAAGATAAGAAAATAGGAGGTCCAGCTCCCCTCCCCTTCGACAAAACCCAAAACCAAATGCCCAGGGATCCAGCACCCAACCTGAGCTCGTGGTCACGTTAACGATGCCTCAGTTGATGCAGCTTATCAATGAGCAAATTTCAGCGCAGATTTCGGCCTAACTCTAAGCCGCATTGAATAGACACGCCGTGCAGCCTGAACCGGTAGTTAGTGCCACGCCCCAGCCTGCAGCCCCGGAGAGAGCACGACCTGAGGAGAACTCTCAGTGACCAGAATCACGAAGGCCCCAATCGAGAAGAGAACTGAGCCCAGGCCGTTTTCCTAGAGAAGTAGCCCGTCCCCCGCTGCGGGAGGAGGTAGCAGATTCTGTTGATCACAGCGTTCGCCCCCTTCGAGCCCCGCAGCGCGATAGGGTCGAACCCTCCAGGTTCAGACTGGGCAGAAATGGGTCCTAAGCGGACCAGCAGGAATGGGAGGAGGTATCTCACCAAGTGCAGCAACTGAACAAGCGCCTGGATGAGATCTCGAAGAGGAGCGTGGAAAGGACTTGCTGTCAAGATGGACAACAGAGGTTCCGGAGAGAGAGAGATTCTCCGTTCGTTCAGGAGATCATTGACGAGCGTATTGCTGTCGATGCTAAGATCCCGACTGGACTACCCAGGTATGATGGCTCGACAGACCCGAATGAACACCTGTTATAATTTGAACACATGATGCAGCTGCATGGGCATAACGAGTACATCCATGCGAAGATGTTGGTAACCACGTTTCAGGGGGTAGCTCTTGATTGGTTTGTGAAGCTGGAACAGACCTCTATATTTTCTTACGACCAGCTATGTGATAAGTTCCTGCATCAATTTGCGAGTAGGAGGAAAGCTAAACTCCCCCATACACACTTGTACACTGTGAAACAAAATGAGGGAGAGTCCCTCTGTGACTTTTTCACCAGATTTAACACAGAGATTTTGAAGATCGACAGCCCGAGGATTGAGTTTTTGATAGACGTGCTTTTCTTGGGCCTGAAACACAAGGAATGTGCAAACGCGCTGGTGTGTGAGCAGCCCAAGTCAATGGAAGAGCTTCTCGACCTCGCGGAGAGGTACATGACCCAGAAGGAGATGAACAAGTTGAAATATGGTAGCCTGGAAGCTGACAGAAAGAAAAACAAGGAGAAAGATGACCGTTAGGTCAGAGAGGGGCGTCGTTCCCCAATAAAACGCTTCCACGACTACACCCCACTCAACCTCCCGAGGAAAGAGGTGCTGTTCGCCATACAACATGAGAACCTGCTCAAGAAGCCTAGGAAAATCACAGAAACTGAATCCATGAACAAATCAAAGAAATACTGTTATTTCCATAGACAGAAAGGCCATGATACGGAGGAGTGCTTCAATTTGAAAGATGAGATCGAAAGATTGATCAGACAGGGTCATTTGAAAAAGTTTGTCGAGGAGCATGCCAGGCGAGAAGAGGGCGGAATCAATTGGACTCCCCGTAGAGAAAGATCGGTCAGCCCGAGGAGGGAAGAAAAGGGAAAAAAATCTGCCCAACAACCTGACCCACGCATTCGAGGAGTCATTGACATGATTGCGGGAGGCCCCACCGGAGGAGATTCCCGCAATACGAGGAAACAAACTCAAAGACAGCTTGACTCGACCAAACCACCCAAGGTCGAGACAGTTTTTCAACTATTGACCTGCGCCGAACCGATCTCCTTCAGCGACTCAGACCTTGACCATATGGAGAACAGGGAAGTCGGCAGGGAGATAGACTGCCCCATGGTGGTAACCCTCAAAATTGCCAACTTCGAGGTCAGAAAGATACTGGTCAATAATGGGAGCTCAGTGAACATCATGTTCTTGTCTACCTTGAACAGAATGAAATTGGGGAAGCTAAAGTTTGATCCAGTCAGAACATCGTTGGTCGGGTTTGGCGGCTCTGAGATCATCCCTGAGAGATCCATCAATCTTTTCACTACATTTAGGCAAGGCCCCCGCAGCCGAACATTGATGATCAACTATTTGGTGGTCGACGCCCCATTTGCATACAACGTCATCGTGGGTCAACCAGCTCTCAATGACTTCAGAGCCATTGTCTCCACTTACTATATGAAAATAAAGTTCCCGACACCAGCCGGAGTAGGAGAGCTCTTATGCAACCTCAAGGATGCTTGGCGCTGTTACACCATTTAAGTCGACTCCAACGAGCAGAAGAAACGACCTGAATTGAAGCCCTCGGGGGATGCCCTAGTAGCAAAACCCTAGGAGGGACCTTCATCAAAGAAAAGGAAGCTGGAAGACACCAGGGTCGAGCCTGTCAGCGAGTTCAAAACAATAGAGCTCGAACTCGGGAACCCCGACAAAACCACCAGGATCGGGAGTGATCTGGGGGATCGACTGGAATGCCTTATGGTCGACTTCCTCCGACGCAACATTGACGTTTTTGCGTGGAAAGCTGCAGATCTTCAGGGCATCGACCCCAACATCATTATCCATCGACTCAACGTGGACCCAACTCACAAGCTAGTAAGGCAGAAGACAAGAACTTTCAACGCAGAGAAGTCGAAGATCATCGAGGAGGAAGTTAGCAAACTCTTAGAGACAGGATATATTGTAGAAATCTAGTACCCTTCTTGGCTTTGTAATGTTGTACTTGTCCCTAAAAATGAGGAAAAATGGAGGATGTGTAATGATTTTACCGACTTGAATAAAGCTTGCTTGAAGGATCCCTACCCCTTGCCTCGTATAGATTTATTAGTTGATTCTACTGCTGGATGTGAACTGCTCAGTATGATGGATGCTTCCCAAGGCTATTACCAAATATTTATGGCACCAGAGGATAGGGACAAAACCTCTTTCGTCGTCCCTAACGGTGTATTCTGTTTTTTAATCATGCCTTTTGGACTAAAAAATGCAGGTGCAACATACGAAAGACTGGTGAATTTCATGTTCAAAAATGAGATCGGGAAATCAATGGAGGTCTATGTCGATGACATGATTGTGAAAACGGAGAAGACTGATGACCACCTGGCCGACCTCCACCACACCTTTGCCATTTTGAGAGCTTTTGGCATGAAACTCAACCCTAACAAGTGTACATTTGGTGTTCGATGAGGCAAGTTCCTCGAGTATATGGTCAGTCAGAGAGGTATCGAGGCAAATCCGCAAAAGATTCAAGTGATCCTCGACATCACGCCGCTTCGCACACTTCAGTAAGTCCAACATCTGGTAGGCAGGATCATAGCCCTCGGTAGATTTATAGCTCGACTGGCCGATAAGAGCCTACCTTTCTTCAAAATCCTCAGAAATGCCAAGAAATCTGGGTTCTAGTGGGATCAGCATTGTGATCAAGCTTTGGTAGAGCTCAAGCAATACTTGTCTTCGCTGCCTATGCTCGCCAAACCCGACCTGGGAGAAGTTTTACAGCTCTACATAGCAGTGTTATCGGCCTCGATCAATTCAGTGTTAACATCGACAAGAGAAGGACCCCCCGTCTGGTGTATTATTGCAGCAAGGTCTTGCATGGACCTGAGCACAATTATTTGGAGATCGAAAAGTTTGCTCTAGCCCTCGTCACATCGGCCAGAAAGCTTAGGCCCTACTTTTAGTCCCATGCAATAGTGGTGCTAATGAATCAACCGTTAAAGCAAGTGTTGTCGAAGCTCGACACTTCAGGTCGACTCACAAAATGGGCTATCGAGCTCGAGGAATTTAACATCACATTTCAACCATGGACTGCCATAAAAGCACAAGTTTTGGCCGACTTCATCATCGAAAGACTTGACCTATCTGCGCAAAATGCTAGCAATATCTCCATATGGACCTTATATGTGGATGAATCAGCAACTACGTCAGGAGGCGGGATAGATGTATCCCTCCGTTCCCCGCTGGCTGAGGAGTATGATTTCACAATAAAACTCGACTTCCCGGTCACCAACAATGAAGCAGAATACGAGGCTCTCATCGCAGGAATGCGTATGGCCACAACCCGTGGAGTCGAGCATCTCGCAGCATTCATTGATTCTTAGCTGGTTGCAGAGCAGGTCGAGGGCAATTTCGAGGCGAAGGAGCTCAAAATGACCCAATACCTGTCAGAAGTAAAACAATTACAACAGTTGTCCAAGAGCTTCACCCTGAGCCAAGTCCTCTGAGCAGAGAACGAACGAGCAGACGCGCTCTCGAAGCTCGCTAGCTCGATGAAGGGTACCAGAGAAAAGACCATAACATTTTTAGCGGCCGACAAACCTTATGTCGGTGCCACCAATTAGAGTTTCGTCGGCTGTATCAAAGAGATAACTTTCTCATGGAAAGAGCCAATCAAACTTTACTTGAGACAAGGTACCCTGCCCACCGACGATAGGGAGGCCTGCAGACTCAGAGGGCTGGCAGCCAAGTTTGCGCTAGATGAGCATGGACAGCTTTATAGGAGGTCGATATCAGGACCTCCGCTGAGGTGTCTAGAACCCGATGAGGCCAACAAAGTCTTGCAGGAGATACATGCCGGCATCTGCGGCAACCATTCTGGCGGCCGATCTTTAGCACACAAGGTTGTCCGTTACGGTTATTTTTGGTAGACTTTATTGTAGGACTCAGTCGACTTCGCTAGAAAATGCCCGTCCTGCCAGATCCACTCGAACATTCAGCACCAACCAGCCACATCGATGATCAATGTTCAGATCACCTGGCCATTCGACCAGTGGGGGATTGACATAGTGGGATCTCTCCCAAAGACTTCGGGCCAGCGTAAGTTTATTATAGTGGTGGTCGAGTACTTCACTAAATGGGTTGAAGCCGAAGCAGTCCCGAAGATCACCGATGCGGCCATTAAAAGTTTCATTTGGAAAAATATAATCTGTCGATTTGAATTGGCTAAGGTCTTAATCTCGGACAATGACACTCAGTTTCAAAGTAGGAACACGAGGAAGTAGTGCGAGACCTTGGGAATCGCCTAACATTTCACTTCGGTGGGAAACCCCCAGTCTAATGGCCAGACCGAGGTCACAAACAGAACTGTTCTCGACCACCTCAAGGCTCGAATAGTAGGGACGGGAGCCAGTTGGGCAGACGAACTCCCAGGGATGCTTTGGGCTTACAGAACGACACCTCGAACTGCCACGGGCCACAACCCGTACAACCTAGTCTACGGGTCTGAGGCAGTAATCCCGTCTGAGTTGATTCAGCATACAGCTCGGGTGATCCACTATAACCCGATCACAAATGTATCGGAGAGGACTCTGGATCTAGTCACTGTCGACGAGGAGCACCACGCAGCCTACAACACAATGCAGCGATATCGGTTGAAAATGGTGGAACGCTATAACAAGACAGTACGACCCCGAAGTTTCAAGGTTGGCGACCTCGTTCTCAAGAAAGTGGAAGTGTCAAAAAATGTTGGAAAACATGACCCAAAATGGGAGAGACCTTACTCAGTGGTTAAAGTGTCAAAAAACAACGCCTACCGACTAGCCAATGTATCAGGCCGTGAACTACCTCGACCATGGAATGCTGTAAACTTGAATTTTTTTTTTGTGTAACAGGCCATTGGCACCCTTTTGTATCTCACCGCTGAAATAAGATTATTGCACGATCAAACTACATGAAACTGGCAGAATATCCTTCAAACAGTTGACCCTGTAGTCGAAAAAACAGGCATTGCGCCACCAAGTCGAGGCCTATGAGCCGAACCAAACCGTTGACCCCGTAGTTGACAAAACAGGCTTTACGCCGCCAAGTCAAGACAGTCCAGCCCAAGCTAGATGCTCGACTTCACAGTCGATAAAATCACATAGGGCAGGAAGTCGATTCCACAATCGTTAAGATTATTTAAAAAACCTAAAGATTAGCTATTATGCTAGCACATTAATTACAATTTACTTGGCAGGGACCAAGAATGAATTTTGCAAAGTACAACACTTATTCGACGAAGGCCTTGAATGAATGCTACTTGATACGCTAGAGAGCATTCGCCCAAGAATTCCAATATGCAGAATAATAGTTACTGCAATTAATACCTATTAAATAACATGCTCATTAACGGGAATAGCTTATACCAAAAGCAAGAATAACCATCGTTCAACATGGAACAATAAAAATACCCATTCATCCATCAGTGTTTGAAAGCCTCATCGAGGCATAAAAGCAATAAATCGTTTAAAAGCCTCATCGAGGCATATGCATTCTTCTCAAAAACAACAGAAAAAAATAGTAAAAATAAAGGATCAAGCCTAGCTAGAGCTAGCGACCTCCTCAACATCAGGACCAGCATTTTCGACAGTAGGAGCAGGAACAACAAATGGAGCGGGCTCAGGCAAAGCCACTGAAACGGGGACAACAACAGTTACTGGTCAAGAACGGTCGGCAACATCTTGTAAGAATTGCCGTTCAGGAATTGGGAAATATGCAGCGGTATCAACGGTCCCTTCCGACACCTCGAAGGCAAGGTCATTGGCAAGCTCAAACTCCCTGGCGACAGCCTTCAGCTTTCTTTTGACTTCGGCCCGCCTCCTTTCTTCTTTAGTTAGCTCGACCTTCGGCGCGCCATCCACCCCTGCGGCCTCGACGACTGGCTCCTCCGCATTGCCCTCTTCTTTGGGGTAAGGCTGCAGCTGTTCGTTGAACAAGTGGCTTATGCGCGACTGGTCTTTAGGTCGAAGGCTGTAGCCCAAAAACTACAACTGCTTGATGGCCTTCTCGAATGAGTTCTGGGCGTCGTCGAGAGCAAGAACGACACTGGCATCCTGGAAGACAGAACTTACCATGAATTGTTGCACAACCTCTCGATGTATCAGCGACAGTATCCGGTTGAACTCAGCCCGGGCCTCCGCTAAAGCTGTATTTCGGCCCGCAGATCGACCGGAATCGTAATCGACTTGCAGGTCCAACTGTAGCTTTTTCACTTGCCCGTCCATTTTGGTCCTCTCCTTGACCGCCAGGATCACCTGCTCATCCTTCTACTCGAGGTCCTTGGTCAGTTGCCCTATTTATCTCTCTAGCTCCTCGACTCTCATCTGCGAAGGCTCGAGTTGAGCCTTTAGAGTCTCCGTGTCTTCTCCGGCCTCCAGCTGCTCCCAATCCGCCAGGGCTAGCTCCAACTTCTGATAGAAATTATAGCCCAGTTGGCCGACCTGAAAGATAATGCTATCAGATACTCGATCAGAATGTAATGATGCAAAAATAAGGCAGAGAACTTTACCATGTTGGCATGATAAGCCAACTCCCGAAGAGCCGCATCTTGGCTCAGCCCTATTATTCTCTTCTGGTAAGCCACGAACTGACCTGCTAACAGCACTTTCAAAGGAGCAGCCCCAGTTTGCCCCGCAGTGTCCATGCAGAGAGAATTATGCATGACGGGGTTGGGCTCTGCTCGGAATCGAGGAGAGGGGAACTTTGGTAAGTTAAATAGTACATCGTCCCCTCGATCCCCGAAGAGGTCGTTCTTGGTCGGCGGCCTCGACCCAGCTGCTTTACCCTTGCCCTTCCCAACAGCAGCCCTCTTTGGTGCCGGCCTTCCCTGCTCAACCATGGCCCTCTTGCCCCGACCTATGGGACTATCGCTTATGGCCGCCAGGGGTCGACCTGGTGAAGGGGTTGGTGATGGAGTAGGAGTTGCGGCCACCTAACGTGGCTCCTCGACTATAATAGCTGCTCGACGGGCCGCGGTTCCCTATCGCCGCTGCTGATTCCTCTCTGCTCGGACCAGTGCCTATGCCCTCGACCTGTTCATGATACCTACGCGATCTGCCTAGCAGCAAATTAACAACAGTCAGAAACCATAACAATAATGAAAAAGCAACAGAATTACAAGAAACGCTGTCTACCTAGCTGATCATTTGCAGGCAAGTCTAACGGAGCCGGCGATAATCCAGCCAACACTAAATGTCTCTCCTAGATAAAAATCGAGGCCTCCATCTGGCCAAGTCCGATCAGGTCCCGAACAAATGTGTTAGGCCAGGTCGGAGTAAGGTTCCCCGGCATGTCGACATGCCCCCTCCACCAACCCCGTGGAATATTGAAACCCTCCCTCCACTCGAACAAACAGGTGCCGTTTTTTCCATTCTTGCCCGTATAAAGAAGCAGGGGCTATGAGGAATTTACGGCGAGGTCGAGCGGTTAAATAATAGAAGCCCGACTCATCGGCCCTACCCGACTTGCGGGACATGGGGAGGTGAAAAAGGTTGGAAATTTTTTCAAAACTAGCAGGCTGATTAAACAGATGCATTAAAACGATAAAACTACAAATAGTGGAGAAGCAGTTGGGTAGAAGTTGCGTTATACACACTTGAAGACCCCTACGCAGATTAACCATGCTATCACTAAAGGGGAACCTAAGACCACATCTAAAAGCGTCCTCGAAGACAGTTATACAGCCTGCAGGAGGACGATGCATTCGACCAGCTGGCCCGAGGGTCAGAAGTTGATATTCAGTAGGGATATGGTATAACTCCCTAAGACATCTCAAGTCGCCAGGGTTAACGGTGGATAAAATTTCACTATAGTAGTTTGGTGTGAACAGTCGACCTCGCGACGGAGGAATTTGGCTTGGCCCAGCTTCTTCCCCCTCGCGGTTGCTACTTGAGTTGCTGGATCTGGAATTGTCACCCAACGACTCACTCGAGGACCCGAAAGCATACCTAGGTCTATCAGACTAAGTGGCCTCACTATCCCCCCCTGACTACCCTCAGAACTGTATAAGCCTAGCATGATTTTCAAAGAAAAACTAAAGGACAGGAAGTAGGAGTGAAGAGCACTTACTGAACGGAAGAACTAAGAGCAGAAAATCTTGAAAACGAGGACGTTTGGACAAGCGCTCGACCAGAAGCTAATGCGGTAAAAGTAAAAATGGTTAGTTTTACTGCGGGTATTTATAGGGGAGCAAGCGCGGGAAACTAAGTGCCTGTAATAATGCTTGTAACCTCTACGCTGCCCCACGCGCACCACGATGTAACCGCTCAATAAATGCACCAAACCCTGGTCAATTTTCGAAAAACCCTGGTCGATTATTACCAGTGCCCATTAAGCTACTTCCCAACGCTTCTCGTCGAATCCTCGTTTAGCCTTGCGAAGTGGAGGGACTCATGATATGGGATGGCCCAAACCAAGTTGGCCCAGAGGCGCAGCACCAAGCCCAATTTGGCACCCGAGTCCCATATGCATAATCGACCTAAATCGACCACTCGTTTGATGGTGCCCCATGCACAGAATGGCGTAAGGTTGACTTTGTCGACCAGCGAGGTCGAGGCAGTACAGTACTCTGCCACTGCATTAAATGCCCTGACGGGCGGCACGCTTCTGCATTAATGGCGCATGCCATCCCCTCACCGCCTGACACAACAGGCGCCGCTACAGTGTACTATTATGTCCTTAAAACCTGGAAGGGCAGTTATCTGGAAATATATAAATAGAGAAAATGACTAGTCACCCCTTGCACAAGGGTAAAGGCCCTTAGGTGTACCAAGGGCATTTCAGACAATTCCTCAGAGGGAGAAGGATATAAATACCCTCAGTCCAGTCTTTCTAAGGTACACACTCATACATACACAAAGCCCCTACTCCGCTGCTCGATATCTCGTCGATCTACACTGACTTGAGCGTCGGAGGGCCTAAGCCGAGGGCTCCTCGGCTAGCCAACGTTTACTGTGATTGTAGGATTCATCCCACCTAAGCAAGAATCCCGACCAGCCAGGTCGAGTCTCATTCAAATCAGTAGTTGGACCCATATCCAGCAAATTGAATCCTCATCACATACAAAAACTATTAAATAAAAATATAAAACTATAATAATTCGTATTCAAAATTGAATTGAATGTCAAAACTTTATAAAACTAAAAATTGAATGCTTTAAAATTTCTATTCTGACTTTGTTTATTGAACTGAGGATGATGGTGCTTAATGAAAGCCTTGTGACATAGAAAGAGTCAATGATTTTGAGTAAGTTTATAATAATTATTATTTTTTTGGATATTGGTTTTCACCCTCTTATTTGTTAATGTGGTTTTTTATAAGGACAAAATTTTCATTTTATGTACCATTAGAACAATTTTTTAAGAAACTGAATTTTTACTATCGTGCTATGAATTTGGGTATCATTGATAGACAAAATTATTGGTGTTTAAAATCAAACCCTAATGCAGTATTTGGTTTCATTTTTTCAAAATATTTTTCATTGGGGAATGAACCAAATATTATTATTTTTTATTTTTTAGACACCCAAAATATTCTCAAAAAATTGTTTAAACATGTTCAGAATACCCATTTTTATTTCCCCAAGGCCGGATGAATAAAAATATTATAATATAAAATTATATCTTCAACTCACTAATTAAATGAAAAGGTACCAATTTGATATTTACAATATATTTTTTTCCCTCTCAAAACTAAATAAAATAAAACATACTATTTTAATCTAAAATAATTTCTAACTACTTTTCCAAAATATTTTAAAAAATACTCGAAATAATACCACACTATCTAAGTGTTGGGTCATAGTCATAAAAGGGAAAGATTGAAAAAAAAAAAAAACTGCAGATTTTAAGAGGAAAGTAGACGTATATTTCTAGGCTGCGTTTGATAGATAATACACACTACTAATTGGATTAGGTTAGTGGTGACTTGTGAAGATTAAGAGTAGCATATCCCATCCATCAATCTTCCAAATGAAGATTTAAGTAAAAACTTTTGTTTGAAAAAGAAATTAGGGTGGTGTTGTTAAAATATAACTATTTAATCGCCGGCCCTTCAATTTTGAAATTTTGATACGCCCTTAATTGTATTTGTAATCTATATTCGAAGCGGGTTTGATATTACTTTTGAATTAATTCATCATTGTAATTCAATGAACCAATCGTGCTATTAGATTGTACTAAAAAATATTCAATTTGTAATTTATCTTTCAAATAAAATGTGGACGTAGAAAAAAAATAGGGGAGATTTTGTGAGATTAAAAGAAAAAAGAAACTTAGAAAACTGTAAAATTCTGTCATCGGGTGCTTTGAAAATGATATTGAAGATTGGAACTTATCAATAAAGTTCAAAAATAAAAAATCATTTGAAGTCACCTCAATGTTGACGTGTTGAAGAGATATGATTTCAACTGATCGGTGCATGCTACTAAATTTAATTTCAACTAGGATTATTATTAATTAATACCACTATTGTTTCTTGTTGCATTGTCATAATCGACATTGAAATTAGCATTTGTCAATTAGAAATTGTTGGAGGAAATTAAATTTTAAAGGGAGTTTTTCTTAAGAAATTAACCGTTCTGGCATGTCCACCTATAAAGTTGAATACATAAATGAAAGAAAGTTACTGAATATGTTAGTGACAATCTAGGGATGGCATCCGCTCGGGATCGGAGTGGTCCGGGTGGAGAGCTGCTCGCTTCGTCCTCGTCCCCAAACCCCATACTGTATCCTATTTTCATTCCTGATTCCGTTGTGGTAAATTTTGTCCTTATTTCTGTTCCCTGAATTTCTATAGAATAAAAGCTAGATTTAAATTATATTTTCTTTTTAATATTTAAAATTTATGATTCATTGATTCTTATAATTTAGATGAAATTATTAAAATAATAATAAAATATTACATATATATAAATATAACTGAGGGCATCTGATGGGGATGGAGACCCCATGGAGTTGGGATTATGATCCCCCTTCTCCATCCCTGAATTAGTTTCAAGGGTATTTTCATCCCTATCCCCATCCTCATCTCCATGGGGAAAAATTACCGAATTTGGAGATCCAAAACTGGGGATGATTTTGTCATCCCTAAGCAGCACAAAGGAGTTAAGGAGTAGTTAGTTATACTATTAATAAAACATTTACACTTTTTTCAGTATGTTTTTATATGGTGTATTTAAAATACCCTCAATCCACATAACTACAATTTAAATATTAACTACTATTTACAACTCACATATTCTATACTCATAATTATCATCTTATCATAATGTTTTATTATTATTTATGTAAAAATTTAAATAAATTTTTAATACTGTTTAAAAAAATTATTATTATATCAAAAAATAAATATTTATTTTGTTTATTTTATACTATAAAAATTTAGTACATACATCTAATATGCTAAGATCACTAATTGGGATAATTTTGACAAATAAAAATTTGGTATAGCAGCATGAAAACCGCCATTTTGCGAGTGTGAGAAAACTTTTCTTTTTATATAAAAAAAATTCAAAAATATAGAAATTTTATTCAAAAAATATAATGAAAATAATAGAAAAAAGAGTTCCGTATATTTAAATAAAACGTCTTAAATTGGGTTTTCCAACCTAATCCAAAATCCTAATTCAAAATTTGTTCTAAAAGACTAAAACGTCCCATCACATGATTGAGAAAAGATTACTGAAGAAAAAAATGCACAAAAATGTCTGATTAAAAAAAAAAAAAATTGAAAGGAAAAGGGTCAAAAGCAACCAGAACAAAGTGTCACGGGATTGGTCCATGTCATGTAATCAATATTATTATTTTAAATTTACAAACCATACATATAAGTTATTTTTATTAATTTGGACTTAAAGGATATTTAAGCGAGTTTATAAGCTCTTCAAATATTTTATAAGATATCAAAAAATATTTGATAAATTTAAAAAAAAAAAAGAATTTATAAACTCCTAATATCTTATTGTTACAAGTTATTTTTAAAAAAGTAAAGAATTCATAATTTGTTTTTATAATCTTAATATATAAGACATTTGAAATAAATTTAGCCAAACACTCTTTTAAAAATGCTTCCGAAATCATCCAACTTTTGATCCAAATGTTTTAAAAATACTTCAACATTTTGTTTTCCACTGTTAATTAAGTTACAAAATTGCGTAACTCTAATTACAAATTAACTTTAGAAAAAAATTACTATAAATCTGAACAAATTTTAAATACATATATGTGTGTGTGTGTGTAAGCTAAACTCCACCATTCGAAGTCACAATCAATCTAAAAAAAAGAACCTAACTTACGATCTTTACACAATTGTACAATTATAGTGCGAACACATATGAAGGCAATAATCGAAGAAAAATAATAATGACACTACGATAGTAAATAACAAATGCATAAGTTTTAAGGGAAAATGACCTTTTAAAAAAAGAACCTTCAAATACTACAAGGATTATCAATACGTTAATCTGGTTTTTGGATTTTAATTATAAAAATATTGCAAAAATATTTTCCTCACTGAATAATGATTCCCTTGAACCTTGTCATTTGATCATTTTCATTTTTTTCAACCGAAATTTAAAATCCAAACATAACGTAATTATTGATTGAAAAATGACAATTTTTTGCTGTGTAAGAAGAAACGTAACTTTACTCTTCATTTGAAATATTAAAGTATTTATCATTTAATCAAACCGTTTAAGTTGGAGGGCTGTTTGGCCAACCAATCTTTGGATCTTAATTCTGAATAAGAGAACAAAGAAGAGAACAAATGGAACTTCTATTGTTCCACTTTGCCATGTTCATTAAAACCTTTATTAGGAAACTTAAGATTTAATTAAAACATCTAATTAAGTGGATTTAATATTATGTAGGAATTCTTTTTCTCAAATTTTTGCTGTCATTATATTGTATTTCTAATTATAACTATATATATTTGTTTTCATTTGTCTAACATTAAGAAGGTGCTTTGGTTCAATATTTTTAAAGTATTTACAAGTTTACATATCTTATAAGATATTTTAGAAACTTATAATATTGAATCTAATTTTAAGAAATGAGCTCTTTCCCAAAAATTTTATCAAAAACTTTGTGACATCCTACAAATATTAGAATATATATACTCTTAATAAAGCATTATTCCCCTCTTAATATATTTTCAAGTAGTGTTCCTAAAATGCCATTATTATTAACTTCAAATTCTGATTATCAAAATTTATCATATAATATAACTATTATTTACAATTCACTATTGCCACTCAATAGCCCCACTACTATCACTTTATGATATATATATTTTTTTTAAATCTAAAAATTCAAATAAATACATTAAGATTTTTAAAAAAAATTGTAGTAATATATAAAAAAGTAAGTAAAAATTTTTATTTAGCACAATAATCATAAATTGTATGAAATTCACTGCTCTTATATAGTATTTTGAAAAGCTTATAAATTCAGCTGAAATGAAATTTACTACAAACATAAAATACACATTTGCTTATTGTTTAGATTAGCTTCCATCATGGGAGATAGGTTAATTTTTTCAACTTCTTGTTATTATGATCAATTTATGCCACTTCTTAATAAGTGATAGTTGATTTATTATGGTAACTATAAACACTTCTACACAAACACACACACACACACACGTGTGTGTGTGTGTGAGGTGGAATGCTATATTTTGTCATTTTTGAGAGTAGGGAATTGAAGAGTTTGGCCAACCTACTCCTCAACATTAACTTCAAGAAATCCCATAATAAAACCAAAGTATTTATCCAACTTCTAATGCTAATTAATGTTCCTCTATTTGTTCTCTACCACCCACATGAGCTCTATATAAACACATCAACACAATTCAGTTAGTTACTATAAACTAAGCCATCCAAAAAGCACTACTAGAACTCAAAAATGGCAGCCGTTTCTCTCCACACGAGCTACGGCAAAGTATCCTCAAAAATGGCGCCGCCGGCAACCCCTTCTCTCAACACATGCACAGTCCAGCAGCCACGCGCTGCCCTCAGCCGCCTCCACATGCTCTTCCATCTCGCCGCCTTGTCGGCTTTGCTCTTCTACAGAATCTCAAACCTCGTTCAGGGCAACGTCCCAATTCTTTCCTGGGGTCTGATCACTCTCTCCGAGCTGATTTTCATCTTCATATGGACTCTGGAGCAGGCTTTCCGGTGGCGGCCGGTGGTGCGCAAGGTGGAGCTGGAGAATCTTCCCGGAGATGAGAAGCTGCCCGGGGTCGACGTGTTTATTTGCACGGCGGATCCCAAGAAGGAGCCGGTGGTGGAGGTGATGAACACGGTTTTGTCAGCCATGGCGTTGGACTATCCGCCGGAGAAGCTGGGGGTGTTCTTGTCGGATGACGGTGGCGCCGCCGTGACATTGTATGCTATGAAGGAGGCTTGTTTATTTGCAAGGTCTTGGGTCCCGTTTTGTCGGAAATATGGGGTAAAGACGCGGTGTCCCGAGGCGTTCTTCTCATCTTTTGGTGATGCTGAAAGGGAACTTTTGGAGAGTGATGAATTCAAGGCAGAAGAAGAAAAAATCCAGGTAAATAATTTATGATTTTGCAATCATATGTATATATATTTGTACTACTATATTTGATTTTAATTACTTGAATGTTAGATATATATATACTTATTGCATATATATATTTATATCTATAGTACTCACACACGCATATATATATATATATATTAATATGAATTTAAAAAAATTCCAACAATTAATTTTAAGTTGGTTGAATTGATAACAATTTTAAATTGAATTAAAACTATATGCTAAAATTCACAAGTAGAATCGAATCGCTAGGTTTGCCAGCTCCAACATACGATATTGATCAATAAATTCTTATTATTTTAGAAACATGCACTAATCAATATTTTAAATAAATATATATATATATCTTAGGAGTTAGGATTCACATCTTTTAATTGTGATCAAATTAATTTAACTTTATCGATCATGCGACGGATTAAGTTATATTTGAATTATAGATTATCATTGCATGTATATGGTTATTAACATCTTTTATCCTAATAATATGAGATAGTTGATCCCTCCATCAGAAAAAGACCAAAAAAACAAAAAAAAAAAAAGAAAAAAGGCAAAAACACCATTTTTTTTCTTCCTCCAATTAATAGGAACTGGCGGCTCAGAATTGGAACTTAAATTTCCCATTTATTTTTGAGGGAACATTTTGCAACTTCTGATTTTATAATACAGCTCAGAAGCCCCAAATATGTCTTTTTGCATGCAATTAAAATGGATAAAAAGATAAGCACTAACTCTTAAATATGAGAAGTTCTTGTGTAATCAAGTCCGATTAATTATGTGGTAATTAGTTGCATTATTTATCTTGTAATTAATTATTATTTTTTATATATTGTACACGAATCACATAATAAATATAACTTAATTGAATGAATTTAGCCAAATTTAATTAAAACTAATTTTCTAATAAAGTTAAATTAAAAGAAAAGGGAAAAAAGACTATGCGCGAAAAATTTCATAATGTGCTATAAAAGATGATGATATCATAAAATAAAAAGTTAATTATAATTTCAGTTTGAGTGTTGTTACAATGTGTATGTCATAACGCACGCTTCAGATTTATGTTGATGCAAATACGACATAATATAAAATAACTATCAATCAGTTATTAATGTCAATTTTCAAGTTATTTTAAATTAATATAGTCCTTATCATCTCTGTATATTTTGTTGTTTAGCAAAATCATAGTATCTGAGGATGTCTATTCATACTATGCAGTCAAACTATGAACTTTTCAAGAGAAATGTGGAAAAGGCCGCTGAGATTGAAGACTCCGTCAACGACGACCGCCCTCCTCATGTTGAGGTAATTGTATAATTTAAACAATTAAAATTTAAATTAGTCAATTTTAATTTTATCATATTTAATTATTTGCTAAAGTTGATTTGCTATTTTAGGTAATGCATATATATGATTAAAAATGAGAGTAGGTGTTTGATACAATTATTTAATTTCTTGCCTACGTAGTAAGAGAACATGGACTGAAAAATAATTAATTATTATACTAATTTATCTCAAAATTGTTGTTTTAAAATATTCCAAGATAATAATTTTTAAACTTAATCTTTTATACATCTAATTTTGATTTAAAATTCTATATCATGTAAATTAGAAAATTTTTTTCCTAGAATTTTAATATTATAACATTACTCATGTTATAATATGAATTTATGTTATTTATAAGTATTTGTTGTTAGATAATGAGGAGCCTTTCCTCAAGCCTTAATAAGAGGTCGTCACTTTCACAAGTAAAAGATTAAGGTATACCTCAAGAGGGTGTTTAGATGAACTAAAATTATTGCATAAATTATATGATAGCTTATAAAAATGTACTTAAAATGTCACGCAAATTTTTTAATAGATAACCTTACAAAGTTTTAAAAATAAGATAGTATGATTTTAATAAATTCTGTTAGTTTCGATTATTTAATTTACAAAATTGTCATAATTACTTTCTATACATCGACTTCTTTCAACTTAAGTTATCGGTCTTTTGGAGCTGAAACAACATATTATGTTAGCCTCTCAATGAATTCAATATAAATCCAGACAGTTTCATTATGGTGGTACAGTACCAATTACTTAGTCCAAAACTTCCCGTTCCAATCAAAGCATATATATTCATAAAGTTTATTTTATTCAAATTTAGCATGTTTTCGATGTGATGCATCGAAAATAATTTTAATATTCAAATAATTTATTTTATGACAATATTTATTTTACTTCATGTGATTAAAAATGATTCATAACTATTTTTGGTATTTAAAAAAACAAAATCTAATATTAATTAAATAAAATCATATGAATATTTCAATTTAAAGATATTGTGTTTGAAAACAATTGTATTTAAATAAGTTGTGGAATATGAAAAATTGCTAATTCTAAGTTTATAAATTATACAAAAAGTTTTAAAATGATAAAATTTAAAGAAATAAATAAAAGAATTAAGAAAATAAAAACAGAGCAGAATATTTAATTAATGCACTTTTTAAATTAGATATATATTTATACATACATATTTTGATATGATAAGTAAATAATTTTTTTAAAATATATAGTTTTTTTATATGATTTTTTAATAATGTGGAAGTTACAGTTTAAAATTTTCATGATATTTGAGAATTTTAAATGTTAAGTATTTTTTGTTAGAGTAAATATATAACTTTTTTGTACTTTGTCTATGAAATAACTTACATTAGGCCATTATTTGATAACTAATTCAACAAGTAGCTTGTAACACGTAATTTTTATAAATTAAAATATCTTTTAATAATCTATATAACTCTGATAAGTAAATTTATTTATATATACAGTTATTTTATAATTTTTGAAATTATCAAATGACATATATTAGGTACATGAATATATCATAATATTTTTTTTAATATTAAATTTAAAATAAAATAACACTCTCTCACATATAAGTTTCTTTTATAAGTACATAAAAATGTACAAGTAATTAAATGGACATTTACTTTCAGTCAAACTTTTTTGATCTGACATAATCAACTCATGTAAAAATATTTTTTTTATGAATTATTATAACCAAAAATATTAAAATAAATGTGCATGATATAATTATAATATTATTTAACTAAATATATTGAAAATATAAAATTAATATTATTTGCTATTTAAGTAGCATCATTTATCAAGCTTTTGAAAATTTTCAATTATGTCCACTATATGTCCCATATAAAAGAACTTATTTCAAATAATTGAAAATGAGTTCTCTATTATTATATTACTAAAAACTAAAATGATTTAAATTAATTAATAATATAAAAATAAAGTTTAAAGTTTATATTTGCTGTAGGAAGTAACTTTTTATATTTGAAATATTCTTCAAATTAAATTATTTGCTATATACTATAAATATAGTTTTATCTAAAAATATTTTACCAATCTAAAAAATATTATAATTATTCATTTCTCAAACTTCTAACTCTTTAATAAAGATTATGAAATATTATCAAATATATTTCGAATTTTGGATGAAAGAAAATTAGAGATAAGATATAATCATATTGGTTAGAGATAATAATTAACAATTAATAAAAGTCTTTTAATTGAATTAAAATACTCAAAATTCTAAGAATTTGACATTTAGCCAAAATTGCATAATTAGAATCAAAATTGCATAATTGGATAAGCACAAAACTGTGCTATATATAGTAGTATAAATATACTCAAAAACTTATTTTTTAAAATAAAATTTAACATATTATAAGTTTTGAAATAATTCTTATATATACACATTTCCATATTGCAGGTGATATATGATAACAAGAAGAATGAAGGAACAATGGATGATCAGTCCAAACTGCCACTTCTTGTATATGTATCCCGCGAGAAAAGACCGTCCCGCCCTCATCGCTTCAAAGCTGGAGCCCTCAACACTCTCGTACGTTCAAAATTTCCCTTTCTTGCACAATTTTGTTTTCAATATTACTACTTTTGCAAGCTATATCGTCTTAAACTAATTAGCCAGCCAGCAGGAACAATGCATATTAGGTGTTTGTAATAGTGCTGCATTAAGTAATTCTTGAAAGTATATTGGATGCAGCTGCGAGTTTCCGGGATAATGAGCAATGCTCCTTATGCATTAGTATTGGATTGTGATATGTACTGCAACGATCCCACCTCGGCCAAACAAGCAATGTGCTTTCATCTTGATCCCAAATTATCAGATTCCTTGGCATATGCACAGTTCCCTCAGATCTTCTACAATGTTAGTAAGAACGACATCTATGATGGCCAGGCAAGAGCTGCTTATAAGGTACATGATTATGTCTTTTTTTTTGTTTGATCATTTTTACGTTCTAAGTTTGGCAAGTTTGAGGAAATTGAGCTGTCTGTTCTTGGATTTATTGACAGACTAAGTATCAAGGCATGGATGGGATTAAGGGCACAGTTTGCGCGGGTACTGGCTACTATGTGAAGAAAAAGGCTTTGTATTGTAGTCCCAATCAAGAAGGTATTCTTATTATTTAGATTAATTACTTGTAAGGAAACAAGAGAGACTAATTTTTATTTTTTCCCATGGACTGGACAGATGAATTCCTTCAAGATCCGGAAAAGAACTTTGGCTTCTCCACCAAGTTGATTGATTCAATAGGAGCCCTTGATGGAAAGAATTGGAATGAAATGAAAAATATATCTGATGCAACTATAGAAGAAGCCAAGAAACTGGCATCTTGCACATATGAACAGAACACCAGATGGGGAAAAGAAGTAAGCCTTATCAAACTTGTAATAAATGGACAAAATTTTCCTATGTTTCTTGCCCTAATAATCAAGAAATGGACAAAATTTTAACTATTGATTATTGATAGATTGGTTATTCCTACGACTGTTTGTTGGAGAGCACGTTCACTGGCTATCTCTTACACTGCAAGGGATGGAACTCCGTCTATCTTTATCCGGACAGGCCGTGTTTCCTAGGCTGCACCACCATTGACATGAAAGATGCCCTAATTCAACTCATGAAATGGGCTTCGGGCTTGGTTCAAGTCGGGCTCTCAAAATTCAGCCCTCTCACTTATGGGATGTCGAGGATGTCTCCCCTTCAAAGCATGTGCTATGGATACTTTACCTTCACACACTTTTTCTCCATTGCGTGCTTGTTATATGGCATAGTTCCTCAACTATGCTTCCTTAATGGAATACCCTTGTATCCTAAGGTAAAATTTTGATTCATACACTTTTTTTTGAGAGAAAATTTTGCCCTCTTCTTCAATTTTTACAAGAACATTTTCATTTGACAAAAGTCCCATGTTTGATGGTCTATTCCCAGGTTACAAATCCCTGGTTTGCAGTCTTTGCAACTGTGTTTGTGTCCTCCCTTTCCCAGCATCTATATGAAGTCTTATCCAGTGGGGGATCGATTAGGACAATGTGGAACGAACAGAGAATCTGGATGATAAAAGCAGTGACGGCCTGTCTGTTTGGATGCCTGGATGTCCTGATGAAGTATATAGGCATGGCGAAAGCAAATTTCAGGCTGACTAACAAGGCAATTGATCAAGAAAAGCTGGAGAAATATGAGAAGGGCAAATTTGATTTCCAGGGAGCCAAGATGTTTATGATACCATTGACATTGCTGGTTTTGCTCAACTTGGGATGCTTTATTGGAGGGGCGAAAGGGCTGATCAGTGGAGGGAACATTGCGGAGATGTTTGGACAGGGTCTTCTGTCCTTCTATGTTCTTGTCCTGAGTATTCCTATTCTGGAAGGACTAGTACCCAAAATTGGCAAATGAAGGGGTTGATTTTTTTCTTTCTGCATTTTGTTCTGCTCTTGTTTTTCTTTGGTTGACGCTTGTTGTTAAAGGGATATATGTGTACAGTGGAGGTGTAATTCCTAATTATAATAATTTTTGTAATATGTAATTTGATATGAGTTGTTGTTACTAATAAATATCATTCTTAGTTTAGGTAAATGTTGTTCGATTTCATCCCCTTTCTTGTCAAAAGAAAAATATGAAAATGTATGAGATGCTACTATTAATCTAGTGAAAATTGCGTGATAAGCGATTTAATTTTAAGAATAGAGTTATAGGTATAGGTATTTGAACGTAAAATTTCAAACCTAAATAAATAAATTTAAATTTGATTTGCTTTCATACATTGGCTGTGGCTTTCACATGCTTCCTATTCCAATGGAGCTTGAGAGATGGAGTGTGACAGTGTGTTAAACGGAAGCAGAAGATGCAAGTGAAAATTTGGGATAAGGGGGAGATGCACAGTAGAAACATTCTAAAGGGCAATTGAATAATTTGATTCAAGTTTTTAGGGGTATTTTTGATATTTTAAAACGGTCCATCGCAGCATGCCTGACTAAGAAGTGTGATTAATTATCATGCTAAATTCAAATTACTGATGGGCTGACTAATGGCGACTGGCCAGCATCATGCAAAGTATATGATTGTTAGGGCCGGCACACAAAATAATTACTCTAACCTAATGATCCAATGTAAACATAACCTTACCGAAAGAGCAATAAGTTCATAAACCACGTAACTAAGTGACAAAAAATCAATAATAAATGCCAATGATTATAAAATTAGTCTAATAATATTTTTTTTCTAACTAATTAGTCTAATAATATTGAACACACAATGAAATGAGGTCATAAATGATATTAATTAAGCAATACATTATATTTAAAATAACATAAATAAAACTTATTTTCAACAATTTATTTGAGAAATATTAGCTAGTGATATATAAATATATATATATGAAATTATTAATTAAAGTTCATCAAACGAAAATAAAATCAAAGATATAAAAATTATTGTAATAGAATAATTTTAGTGACCACGATCCATCAATTCCCGCTCATTTCAATTTTTTTTTTCAAATTTTATATAAAAATTTGTGACGGATTTACGAATGTCTATACATGGTCACTAATTAGTGACCCAAGTTAAAGAAATTGGAGAATTTAATGAATGCTTTTATGATCCAAGAAAAATCGATCACTAATTTGATGACCGAGTAGTGACAGTCATTTTTGGGGTCACTAATTCCATCACAAATCGATCACTAACCTGATTTTTTTTTTTTTTTTGAGTTTCAAATAAAATTGGTCACAAAGGATCACAAGTCAGTCACTGTTTGGTGGTCACTAAGGCCAATTTTTTTTGTAGTGAAATCTGAAATAAAGAAAATATATATTCTATTAATTGATCATTTTATGGTGATAATAGAGACAATTTGTATTTGTAAGTTGTAACCATATCAGCAGAGGATCAATACTGAAACGATCCATTACAGCTGGCGGCAACAGCTGAAGTAGATTAAATTATGCTAATTATAAGTAACGATGAAGAAGAAGGTAAAAATAAAATGGTGTTGATAATGATATATACTGTCCAAATTTATTTGTTTGGAGTATCAAGATTAAGATATATACTAGTTTGTCTTCTTTATTAATTTTTGCATGATACTTGTCTTTTCTAACCGCGTAATTCAATTGACCCTATTTTTGGGTTTTTTTTGGTTAATATCAAGTCTAAATTTAATTTTATTATGGAGAATGTACTTTAAATTTTTTATTTTATTTTATATTTTAAATAATTATTTTTATAAAAAAATATGTAATACATCACAATAAAATAAGAGATAAAATATAAAATGAAATAGATAATTAAAGCAGATTAAATTGTAAAATTCCGTATACCCCATTTAGATTAATTTTGCTTTAACAGATAGCGTTATTAATGCACAAGTGTATTACATCAAATGCATCCGACTCACACAACCTGGTCCAATTTGGCCACATTTAGTTAATGAAATGGTATTATCATATTTTATGTTTAGTTACATATTAGTTATAAGAAAAGTATAAATTTATCTACTCCGTCATTATACCAAATTGATTGGGAATAGAATTTCTCGACCAAAATTAACACTTACCCCGAATGCTATTCTAATTGTCAACTGAACACCTTGTGAAAAATGGTCAATCTTACTAAAACCTTTGGCCAGCAATAGTGTTACACACACGTGTTTTGTTAGTGTCCCACACGGTGAATTAAATAAGTTGTGGTCTTGAACAATTATTACATTTTGAGCTATCTTTTGGGGTGAGTTAGACCCAATGTCCATTAGTATTGGAGCCACTCATTCGTGATGTTGGGTTATCCAGTGTTGTTGGGCCATCCACTTCATGTTATTCCACACTCTAAATGTTCATTTATGAGCATGTGCAAGGTGTGTTAGTGTTTCATATTAGTGAAATAAATAAGTTTGGTCTCTATATATGGTTTTTAAACAATCATCACATCTTGAGTTAGCTTTTGAAGTTAACTTAGACTCAAGGTCCATTTTTTGACATGTTTTCTGTTATTTGTATTGTATTTTACTTTATTAAAAATCACATTTCCCCTTAAAACTACCTTGTGAAAAATGGTCAACGGTGCTAGAGCCCCTGGCCAGCAATGATGTTACACGGGCACATTTTCTGCTATTTGTGATGTATTTTTACTTTATTAAAAGTCACATTTCCCCCTAATTTCTTAATGCAAAAGCATTTTTTCCATAGTACCTCTTCTTCTTCACAAAGCGTAAAATTCTTCACTTTCATTCCAACTCCTCCTATGAGTTATCCGGCGAAAGCTTTCACATGAGATCGAGGAATAACAGGGGAATGCTGTTGTTCTAAAACCATCGGATCTTGCTCTAGTATCACCTTCGGATCTATCTAAGAAGGGATATATCCAGAAATGAGATCATGTGGGGCAAAAATTTAGAATATAAAAATCTAAATATAAATTTTATAATTCACGATTCATACGTATATTTTTATAAAAGTTGAAAATAATTGAATTAATGTCAAAACTTTAGTGATATTTTCTCGATATAAGTAACTAAGCAAACGCCTAAAATTTCTTCTTCTATTTTGTTTCTAAGACTGTTCTTGATAGTATTGATAGCAAAAAAAAGTTTTTTCAGTTGTAGCTGTCGAAAGACAAAAAAAAATTCAATTTTTTTATATATTTATTTACCTTTATCTTTTTATCTGAATCTTGAAGGTTAAAAGGAGATATTTTGATTGTTTTGCAAGTCTCATAGGCCCTAAAGCTTTCTAAGACTATTCTTGACAATATTTATAACATATATATATATATATATATTTATATTTCTTTTTTTTTTCTCCAATTTTAGCTCTCCAACAAGAAAAGTTAGATCTTTTAGAAATTAATGAATGAATATTAAAAATAATTATTTTAATTAATATTAAATAATTAATATTTTAAAATTCAGATTATGTAAAGAATAATTAATAAAAAATTAATATATATTTATATATATTTATTTATAATAAGTTGTTGAGTGTGTGTTGGGGGGGGGGGGTGCGCGGGCGGCAATTGCCCCTGCTTGCCCCCCTTTGGATTCGTCCATGTATCCAAGTTAGGGAAAAAATGTTGTACTCCCCTGTGAAAAATGAAATAAGCAAAAGATCCTCCAGTGAAAAAAAAAAAAAACATACAAAAAACTCCCTCGTCATTTTTAAAACCATGCAACGAGACTCCTTATGCGCTCGCGCATTTGCGCGAATTTTTGAAGGTTTTTATGTATAAAATAACTTTTCTACCCTTATAATATCAACCGTTGGATGCTTTTGAGAAAAATCGACGGTTCACATTAAATCTCACAAAAAAATATAAATATATAAATAATATTATTATATATAAATATTATTTGTATATATATTTAATAAATAAATAAATAAATATATATATATTATACGCAACCCACCAGCCACCAGCCACCACCCCTCACCCCCACATGCACCCCCCAACAGTACATTATAACACACACATATTATATATATATATATATTCACACATATATATTATATGTTATATGTATATTCATATATATATATACATCTATGCATATTATTAAACCCTAAATCTCTCACCCCCACCGGCACCCACCCCGCCTCGAGGCTTCCATGGCCTCGCCATAGCCGGCCATCTAAAAGGAACGATTGGTTATGGCTGCAGCGAAAAAGGTGGCTAGCCATGGCCAGCCTTAAAAATAGCGGTCATGGGCGTCGTGACGAAAAAGGCAGTCACGGTGGCCATCGCCGACTTTGCTAAAAAGATGGCCATACATATATACACATGATATATGTGTGTTGAAAGTGTATGTGTGTGTGTGTGTATAAATATATAAATTTTTCAAAAAAAAATAAATAAATAAAAGGCCATCGGCCGCCATGGCCAGATGCGACTGGCCATGGCGGCCGGTGGCTGGACCTGGCAAGGTCTGGCCAAGTCTTGGCAAAATTCTGGCTGCCATGAAAATTTATGGCGAGCAGGGGTGGGAATGGTGGGGGTGGGGGTGGGGGTGATATAATGTGTGTGTGTGTATATATATATATATTATATTTGTATAATATTTATATTATATTTATTAGGGTGTTCGCAGTTTGGTTTGAATCGGTTAAATTTTTATTATAAATTCGATCCAATTTAATCCATTTTAAATCGGTTTGGATAGAATTGGTTAATTCGATTTTTCAATTTAAATTTTTAATTGAAATATTTGATAAGTTACTATTAATAATTAAACTAATTTAATCAATCAATTTGTAAATTTTATTTAGTAATCATATCACTAATCTTGTGGAATTAAGTTTAATTGTGTAAGAACACACAACTATAAAGTTATAAGTCCACAATAACTATTCATATGTATTTTATTTTTTAAAGTGAAAAAAATTCTAAGTTTAGTTTATTAATTTGTTTGTGTATTTTACAATTAAGATATATATTTTTTATATAATTAGTATATAAATTTTGATTTGATTTGGATTGGATACGTTTTTGATATTAAAATTGAAAAACCGATCCAAACTGATTGGTTTTAAAAAAATAAATCCAATTCAATCCAAAAAAATTTAGTTTTGATTGATTTTCGATTTTTTGAATCGATTCGTCATTTGTTTTTTTTTAATTGGATTGGATTTGAACACCCATGATATTTATATAATATATATGTATATAAATATACTTTTTATATAGTTTTTAGAGATTAATCTAAACCATTCATTTTCAAGAATCAAACGGCTATGGAGAAATTAACAAAAATTAAAAAAAAAACAAAAAATAAGAATAATAGATAAAATAAAAATAAAAAGTAATTTAATTTTAATTTTATTTGAGGGTAATTTTGTCTTTTCAATAGTAAATAGAGAGTAAATACAGAAAAGGAGGCGGTGTGCATGATTTAAAAAATGACAAGCGGGTTTTTTGAATATTTTTTTTTCACAGGGGGTGTTCTGAACATTTCATATTTCACAGGGGAGTAAATTGTTATTAGGTCATCCAAGTTACTCCATACTTGGATACTAGGAGCCCATTTGGTTTCATTTTCTGGAGCCATTTTTGTTTTCTAATGAAAATATATAGTGAAAAATTAGTTAGAATAGTTTAATTTGAAAATGAAGTTTTATTTGGATGTGTTGTAGAAAATTATAGATTTATATATATAGGTGTGAAAATGAGATATACTTGGATGTTGGATGTTTTGGTATTAAAAGTTGTGTAGTTTTTGAATTTGCATTGATGATATGATGTGTGATTGTTTGAAAAAATAATATTATAATTTGAATTTGAGTTTATAATAATTTTGTTGTGAATAGTATATGAGAAGTATTTGGAAGATAAAAAATGATTAAGGTAATGATAGGAGTTGAAAAATGGATGAAAATGGAGAGAGAATATAATAAAGAATATTTTGAAAATGAAAATATTTGAGAAATTGGTGTAAATAGTGATAATTCTCTATTTTCATTTTGATGAAAAAATAAAAATGGGGTTTGAAAATGAAAACAAACGGGCCTTTCAGCGCCGGAAATGGGACAAGATATTTTTCACAAGTTCCCACTTTATTATTCTTAATTCTTTAGCGCCCCTGTCCCATAAGAATCACAAAAACTCTCTTTAAAGTGTTATATTCTTCATCTAATCTCACTCTGCAACTCCAAAAATCTAACTCCTGTTAATTGATATATTAGATTATGGGAAAATGCCTTGTAGTTGTCTTTTTAGTAATCAATTCGTATTTTATAGAATTTTTTTTTCCGTATATATTGGGTTTATTGTCTGCATTATCCTTTAACTTACAGACTTACCGTCCAACTCATGACGCTTATGGGGTGCAGCCACTTCAAGCCGACCGTAGCCTTACACGGTATTTTGCACTACCAAATGTATAAGGAAATAAAATTGCGCATATGCTAATAGCTATGGTTTTTAGTTTAATGGGAAGCACTTGATCCGAACAATTGGAATCAGAGCGAGGCCATGGGTTTAAGTCCCAGGCTGTTTCGGGGGTTGGGGGGGGAGAAGATTTTTGAATTTATTGTCCGTATCATCCTTTGACTCTGTATTCTTATAAGAAAATCATCCTTTGCGCTGCTAAATGTATAAGAAAATAAAGTTGCGCCTCTGCTAACAACTATAACTTTTAGCCTAATGGTAAGCGCTTAATCCTAATAGTATAAAACATTATTATTTAAATTTTATTCTCTAATTTTTTTAAATTCATAATTATTTGTTATATTTGTATAATTAATTTCATCTAATATTCTTTTTCAATTGATAGCCTAGTTGACCCATTTTATCTTACTTGAGATGTTGACAGATTTTATATATTAATTTCAATTTTGAAAAACTTATTTCGAAAGAAGAAAAATAAATTTAAGAAATAAAACCTTGATTTATAGTAAAAGAGAATTAACTCTTATTTAATGATTACTATTGAGAAAGAATGAGTGAGATATGATTTTGATAAGTAAAAGAATAAGAAGTAAAAGGAAAGTGGAGAATTAGGAGAATTAAAAGTACTAAATTTAAATTTATAATTTTAATTAATTATATTTAATAGATTATTTTATTGTAAGTTTTACTAATAAGCCCTCCAAATTGAAGGCCTTATACTTTTTTTCCTATGCCTAAGTTGTTTGAAAAAGAAAACATATATATGAGGCTTCTTGTAACACCCCTAAAATTCGGTATTTTTGAAAATAAGAATTTAGATATCAAGAAATTGGTTGATCGAATTTTAGGAATAAAAAAAATAAAAAATAAAAATAATAAAAAGGACTTAATTACATTAAGATTTGAAGTTGTAGGGCCAATTTATAATTTGAAGAGACTTGATTGGATCACATTTTCATTGTTTTGGGGGCTGTATGGTTATAATTATTGGTTAGAGGGGTCAAAATAGGGCACTAACTAAGTTTGGATCCAAAGTGAGAGGTTTTGAAGTTTTGGTGGACCTAATTGAAAACTGAACAAAAAATTTGGGGGTCAATCTGCGATTAAGGAAAAATCAATTATTTAAGTATGACATTTTGCAATTGAACCCATTTCTTCCTTCTTCTTCCCTGCAACTCTGCAACCACTTCCCTTTCCCCCCCCACTCTGGTGATCTCTTCTGGCAATCGGTATTCCCTAAAACCAAACCGATAACCTCCTTCCCCTCACTCCCAGCTACACTCGAACGCCACATGCATGACGATTTAGGCGGCGGGCCATCGGGATTTTGAAGCTGGGAACACTGTCGTGGCGGTGATTGATGGGTGACGGCCGAGCAGCGATGAGGATGCACTTCTAGGCGGTGTTTCTGGAAGTTTTCAGCTTGAGGAAGTTAGAGGTACCCTTACTTGGAAGTTTAATGCAGTGACAGAGGCAGAAATGGGAAGATTGGAAAAGGTGGCGTAAGTTGGTGCTGAAAATTCAAGGCACGATTTGAGGCTGAATTCGATTGTAAAACCTGAAATTGGTGGTGGCATTGGATTCAGGAGGTTGAAAGGAGTCTTTCAATGGTGGCTGTGGTTTGCTCTGACGGTGGCAAAGAGACAGTTTCTCCTCCTCGACACAACGAGCGCACCTGTGTACTTATTTCGTGATTCTGGAACTCCGATGGCAGAATCTTAGGTTAAAGTTTTGGTTATGACTTTGAAAATATTCATGTATATTGTACCCTTTTCCATTGTGAACCTTGTAATTATGCCAAGATTGAGGATTATGGTATGATTGCTATATATATATGTATATGTTTCCCATGCAAGGAGTATTATACAGTTAGTGGACCCGGACATGTCATATTATATGCCAAACTTGGACTAAATAAGTTTATTAAGTGATTGAACTTTAATTCATGGATTTAAGACCTAAGTGGCATTGGTTGGGATTAATTATGAAGGAGTTAAGCTATTTCTGAAATTATCAGCTTAATTAGAGCACTTTGTATCGATAATACCTATTAAATCTTAAATTGATCGATAGGTTAGTGATTTTAGAATGCTAATGGTGTAATTTTAGAAGACTATTGGAGTTGAATGGGGATTTTGATTATGAACATATTCTTTTGATTAGGTGGCGAAGAAGTGGGTCATGTTGACCAATAGATTGCTAACTGTGACTGCCTTTTTCTGAAACTACTAAGGTGAGGGTCTACCGACCTGGCTTTGATTACCTTGTTAGTTTGAGAATCAATGTTCCTGAATCGTTTGAACTCCTTGATTGTTGGAATTTCTTATACTTATTTGTGTTTGTTTCGTAAACCCCTGTGAAGGTTTGTTTCTTTGAATTTTGCTTTTGTTGCAAAATTTCTTGTTTCTGTTTTGGTGTCCAGAACTCTTATCATGTTATTTGTTTTCTGTCCTTTGTACCCCACCGCCTTGCTGGCTGACCCGTGTTTATTGTTAGTTTCTTGTAAATGTGGTTGCTGTTAAAAAGATCTTTTCGATCTAATGTTCTGTCGTATTCTCCTTGTTGACTTACCTTGAAATCCCAAAACGGCCTTGCCGGCCAGTGTACTGAGTATATTGATTGTTCCAGTCTCATACCTTGTTATATACATGTTTATGGCTTAAAGGTTAAATTCTTATTTGTTGGAGTTATATCTTATCAACCCATGAGAAGACATGGGCGGTTATCAACCCATGGGACGCCATGGGCGGGTATCACCCGGAGGGATGCTTGCAGGTTTGGACCGGGGCTAGGTCTGAAAGACGGTCGGGCGGAACAGACCGACAAAGACATATCTTTCAGTTAGTACCCATCTACTATCCTAATTTATACGTAGCTGGAGGTAGCGAACTGTGAGTGACGGGATCCGGCATGTGGTTGACCATGCCATAAAAATAAATTATTACTCATCGAGCTGAGTGCTTGAGCAATGGAGCGATAAGGAAATCTTATTTATGCTGTACCGGTACCCGGTACTAGCAATTATAAATTGATCTAGGAGTAACAAGGTTGGAATGAATGTACATTGTTGATTCATATTAAAAATTCTTGTTTGTTACCGAATTGTTTAATGATTGTTGTATCTCAAGCTTTCCTTTGAATCCTATCATTTTTTTTTTCCTTACTAAGTCTTTAGGACTTACTCTCCTGTACTATTTTGATTTTCTGAGACAGGAATAGGTGATGAACTCAGACCTCCGGCTTGGACATAAACATATTTTGTAATAGATCAAGTATTTGAATGTATATATGGAATCATTTAAATGTTAAGATTGGATTTTGAAATGTCGTGATATGTTAGGATTGACAATGATAACCTAAAGGTGCGTATGTATATGTTTTATTGAGTGTTAAGGAATGAACCATGGCATGTGCTTAGTGTTTTATGAAGGTTTGTTTAAATTGAAGTCTGCTGCTATCTCTGATAAGTTCTGAAAATTTTTCTTATGGGTCTATTACTTGTTTATGATTTAAGATTAAGATTGAATTGGTGGCACCTCAGAGTGGGTGCTATCCCGAGAGGGGTTGCTGCACTTCTAAACTAAAGACCTATTTTTTTTAGGCCTATAATGTAAAACAAAAAAATAAGCCTTATATTTTTATTTTTGAGGCCTAAAACATAGAAGAAAGTACATAATAAGAGACCTTCAAAATTTGAAGGCCTAAGGCAATTGCCTTTTTTGACTAAAGGTAGAGCCACCCCTGTAACCTACTCAATTTTTATTTAAACCATCGATCTTAAGACACAAAAACCATCTACTTACCAATTGGTTTTATTTCTATTTTTAATTTTCATTTCCATCATTTTTAAAATTTGAAAAGTTAGTTAGTGGAAATGAGTTGAAAATGAGTTTTTATTTGGATGAAATGTTGGAAATGTAATCATTATGTTGGTTTTAACAGGTTGTAGGTGGAGAGCTATAGAAATAATGGAATAGAGAGAAAAATTATATATGTTATTGGAGAATGCGTTGCGAAAATGAAAATGAAAATGATGTTGGGTGAAAATATATAAAAAATAATATATTTTATTTCTAAAATAATAGAAAATGTGAAAATGGAAATTAGAAATGAAACCAAACAAGCTCTAGCTCCTGACTTGTGTTGTTTTTTGTGGGGGTGTATGCTTCTCAGATTGCATTAATAAAATGCATTGTTTCAGCCAAATTTTGGGACGTGTGCTGGCCAAGCCTGCATAGCCATTGACTAAATGTCTACATCCTTGTGAAAAAGTCTATGATGCATGGATAAGAACACTGCTATACGGACGCAACAACACATTAAATTTTAAAATTTTAAGACACGATACGGTATTGATACGGTTATCATAATATATATAATTATATATATAAGTATTTATTAATTATATTAATGCATGTAATATATAAAATATATAAACCAACACTAAAGATTAAATAAATATATTTTAAATTCAAATAAATAATAAATCCCCTATATAGCAATAAGTATTAGACTTCATGTAAATTACATAATGGAAACTTTCAATATAAACAAAATATAATATTAGTCATAAAAAAATAGGTGATAGTGTTAAAATTATAACTAATAGCATTCGAAAAGATTTATGCTTATCAATAAAGATTTGCCATCAATTATCAATGATGATAACTTAAATACAATTTTTGCCACTATTAAACATGTAAAAATTAGTATTGGTGATAGAACAAAAAAAATTTGTTATATATATATATAATTAGTGCCAAGTTTTCGTAGTGTATCTAATCATCCAAATTTATTAGAATATTATAATCATAGTGAGATTTTTTACTAATTTCATTTGTCATTTAAAAAGTTTTTATATTATTTATTAACCCTTAAATTTTGTAAATTTTAATAAAATAAAGCCTTGCCGTGTCTAGGGATGGCAATGGGGCGGGTCTGGCAAAACTTAAGACCCGCCCCATCAAGATTTTTATGGACCTAAGACCCGCCCCATCCCGAACTCTTATCTAGCAGGTTGGACCCGTTTAAAATATTTAAAAAAACAAAAAAATATTCCTTTTAAAAAAATAACATCACCATAACTTAATAATATGAGAAAATAATATTATTAACAAAAAATTTATTGTTTAAATATTTATATATGCATGCTTTAGTCTTTAAAAAATGATAAATTGCAAACGTTATTATTATTATTATTATTATATTGAATGTATAAATTATTTATTATGATAATATTATTATTTTTATATAGAACATATATATAACATTCACATTTTTCATATATATATATATATGAATACATACCACATAAAATATACACATAATAAATAAAATTAATATATATAATATCTAGCGGGATGGGTTTGAGGTGGGTCCGGGTTTAAAAATTAAGCCCCGAGACCCGCCCCGAGATCCATTTATGCTTGCAAAACCTGCCTCCAGTGGGGCGGGTCCAGGTCTTATCCGAATCCATTGTCATCCCTAGCCGTGTCGGACACATCCTTTAGTCGTGTCCGACACCGTGTCGAATTTTATTTTTTTTATTTTAATTTTTGGACGCTTTTTTGCCATGTCCGATACGTATTCGAGACGTGTCGGGACCGTATTCATATCCAACACGTGTCTGACACTGCACGGGGTGATTTTATGATGTGTCCGTGGATTATAGGAAAAAGTAGTTCTGTTTGACTTTGGTACTAACATGGATACATACCTGCTTTCTGAGCATTATTGCACCAAATTTGTCTGTCTTATTACATTATATGACAAGAACAAAGTGATATTTTTTCATTCTTGGTTTTTGAAGTAATTTTTCTTGTTGGATTTTGTGAAAAGATATTAATGGCTTAAAGATTCTTGATTTACAGCATTGGGAGCCCAGGTGAAAATTATTCAGAAAATTATGTTTCAGACATATATATATATATATATATGTATATATATTTGTCAAGGTAGTAAAGGTGACAGGAACCACCAATTGAGTAAGAATAATGACATGGCAAGTAATTACTCACAGTTTATCTATACATATTTTCTTCATGCTTTAATTTGTCTATGATTAACACATAATTTTTCTTTAATTTTTGTTTTTCTTTCGGCAGCTGGGAGGGAGAGGAACTGCAAGGAATTAACATAAAAATATAAAAAAAATGCGAAAAAGAGGTAATTATTCGGGTAATAATTTAGGCATTCGTATTCCGAATTGTTGAGATCAAATAAACCGACCCCTAATTGTCTATGATTAACATTTAACACATAATGAAAGAAACGTGCATAGGAAAATGACAGAATTGGCAGGACTGAATTGGTGGAGATTGACACAGTAGAGTAGTAAATCTGTACCTTTTTTCTTCATTGGTAAGTAATGAGCTTGTCTTCTATGTTGTGACTTCTGATGAAAAATTCTCAATATTCACTACTCTATCCACTTGCATCATGCTGATGTATAGGCGTAAATGAGTTGAGCTCGACGAAAATTGCAGACTTGAGCTCGAACTCAAACTCATGAGCTTGATATCAGTCGAGCTCGAGTTAAACTCACCAAAAATATATATTATAATAATTATTTAAATTATAATACATTATAATTATTAATAAAATGGTGCTCCATATCATAAATACAGACAAGCATGTAAGGTTCAATAATCAAACATATTAATACCATACATAGATTATTTATTGAATACATAATTAAGGTAAAATTGTAAAATTGGTCTTGTAGTTGTGCCTATTAGCAAAAATTGATTTAACTTTTCAAGCCGCAAAATTGATATAGTATCTTTAAAAATTTGACCATTTAAGGACAAATTGGACCCAAATTGCAACTGCGAGCAACCCGTGTCTGCGTGGCATCTGAGCATGACACTACATCATTAAACGTATCCCCACTTTCTTACATGGCATATGATGTGGCGACTTAAATTGCCACTTCAATAAAAAAAAATGCAAAAAAAACCAAAAAAAAAAAATATATGTAAAAAATAAAAAAAATAAAAAATCATAAATCTTGAAAAAATATAAACATTGTATATACGTAAACCATACATACTGATGAGGGTAAAAATAGTATATGAGAGAAATGGGCTGAAGTCCAACAAAATCGACCAGAGGGTGGTCGATGAGAGTTCTTTTAGTGTATCGGGGTTGAGTCCTACAATCAACCGCAAAAGTTAGGTTAGCTGAGGTGCCTTTAGTTAAGGCATTCTGACACTCAAGTTAGTATAGACTTATTAGAGAATTGAGTAGCAGAGTGAGAGCTTTACGATAAAAATTGCATACCTTGCTGAGGGTTGGTAATTGGGTATTTATAGCCTTCACAGTGGGGTTGATATGACTTCAGTGCCTCGTAGAGCAGGAATAAGTCTTGTCTGTAACGAATCGAATCGAATCGAATATTTAAGGATTCAGATTCGATTCGATTGATTATACTCGTATTCAAATTCGTATTCGAATCCTAAATTGGGTTCGAATTTGATTCGAGTAACTATTCGATATATTCGGATTCGATTCGAATATTCGATTGACTCAATTTTTTACTTGAATTTTAAATTATTTATTGATTTTTCACCTTTTATTGTGGTCACAAAATGAAAATACTTGATTTACCCAAAAAGCAAATATCAAATACTTGTAATATTCAATGGTTCCATAACAATAAATCATAAAAAATAATAACTTTTGACAAAAAGAAAAAAAACACGAATAAAATGATAGTATACACTTGCATTATCTAAAAAGCTCCACATTGTCCACAATAATAGAAAATAATCAAAACAAGACAAACTCCAAGCCACAAAAGAGGGATCAAAGTAGAGCAACCTCATAGATAAAAACACTAAACTAAATAGCTACAGGCTTAAGTTAATAAATCCCAAAGGACATAATGCAATAGTATTTCATAATTCATGGCATAAACATAACCAAATAGTCTTCACACAACAACATACAATTGCCAAGAATCCTAAAACAAGCTATTACTTGAATTGCATCAATCTTTTCCCAAATCTCCTCATCATGGAATAACCCCTGCAATACACATAAATCAAACAAAAATGAACTTCATTAGTCGATAGAACTACTGTAAATTATATAAATATAAGAAAACAACAAAAGTACATTAACCCATGTACTTGCCAACGGGTGTTGTAATAGGACCTCTACTGATCCTTCATCTTCCTAAAAAACAAAAGTAAATAAAGAGCATTGAGCAAAGAGAAATAATTTGATGCATACTAAAGATAAAGGTGTAAAACTTACATGAGCCTTTGGTTGTCTCTTTAGTCCATGAAGACGACGAACCCAATCTCTTCCACAAATTAGCACCTGCACCATCTCAGTAGATAAAGAAGCCCGTATGGGTCAAGAACTCTAGTCCCAGCACTAAAGGTCACTTCCGATGCAACAATACTGATAGGAATAGCTAAAACATCACAAGCCATCTTTGATAGAATCTTGAACTTCAATTCATTTGCTTTCCACCATGCCAAAGCATCAAATTGAGAAGCCTCTTCCTCCTTTTGACATCTATAAACTCCCTCCTCTAAATAAATATCTAACTCTGACTTTACAGGAGCAATTGTTTCAACAGAGTTTAAATATTGATCAAATCTAGATAAACCAGAAGGGATTATTTTTTCCTTCTTACTTGTGACCCCCTCACTAACACGAAAAGAAGAATCTAATTTTGGCATCGAAGAGCTTCCTCGACCACTCTTGACATTGTGACAAGATTGAGTTGCAACAACATACTCATCATAAAGTTCATCAAGTGAATCACGAACTTTACTAACATTTGCACGGGCATCATAATCAGGATATATTTCCTTAAAAGCAAAATCAACAAGAATCATTTTATACCTAGGATCAAGTATAGTTGCTATAGCCATCAAAAGATTACCCTCACCCCAATACTTATCAAATTTATCTTTCATCTTCCTAACCATGGTACGGACAAACTCCTCCCCATATAATTCTTTCTCATCCAACACTTCTTTTACTCTCCAAATAACACCAAGAAAAAGGTTAGATGTTGGATAATCACTCCCCGACACAACATAAGTGGCCTCATAAAAAACCTCAATAACTTTAATAACTTGTTCTACCTTATCCCAATCATCATTAGTTGGACAACAAACATATGAAGGCTCTCTTTGTGAAAAAATCGGGAATGCATCTTTTACTCTCAAAGCCACAACTAACATCTCATATGTGGAATTCCATCGAGTAGGGCAATCAATAATCAATTTTCTCACAGGAATACCCAAAGAATGAACAATTTCAGAAAACTTCTTTAACCTTGCCTCAGAGTGATTAATAAATCTAACACTCTCTTTAATATCCTCGATTATATATTTGATTTCAGACAAACCATCTTGAACAACAAGGTTAAGAATATGGGCAACACACCTCACATGAAACAATTTACCTCCCAAAAGTAACTTCCTACTCCTTGAAAAAGTTTCCTTCAAAATTCTGAGAGCCACATCATTATTTGAAGCATTATCAACAGATACTGTAAAAATCTTATTCTCAATTCCCCACTCTTTCATGCATTTGAATAAAGCATCAGATAAATTGACACCTAACAAACAATACATGAAATATATTAATATTTAATAATCATTATAAAACTATTAGCACCAATCAAAACATAAAAAAAAATAACAAATAAAAAATAAAACTTATCAAAGTACCTGTATGAGGAGGGGGGGTCAATGAAGCTAAGGACACGCTTTTGGAGTTGCCAGTTTGAATCAATAAAATGCCTAGTTATACACATGTAGGATATCTTCTACACTTTTGACTTCCAAATATCGGTGGTAAGGGAAATCTTATTAATGCCTCTCAATTGTTCTTTCAACTTCTTTTTTTCTATTTCATAAACACTAACACAATCAGTCTTTGCTTGAAAACGAGTAATCTTCTCAAACTGAGGAAGATTAACCTTCATCATAAAGGTAAATCCATCATCCTCTACTATATTAAATGGTTTTTCATGCATGAGAATCCAATGGGCAACCGCTTCCCTTTGCCTCATATGATCATACTTTCCATCTGATAAAGGGCCTATTTCCATCTTACATTTTGCAGGCTGAAACTGTAATCTTTTTTGTTGTTTTAAAAGCAACTTCTTTTGTAGACAAGATTCTACATGTTTTAGTAAGTGGCTAGTAGGTCCACTTACCAAATATGCACATTTGGTCTTGCAATGCTTGCATTCGGCTTTTTTTGTGCCATTGGGTAATGTGATTACCTCAAAATCCTCCCATGCATGTGATGTCTTGTTTCTCTTCTTTTTTTGGAATGGAGTTGATTCATTCTCATTTTCCACTTTTTCTTTTGGTCCTTCATTCTCACCTTCTGGAGTTTCGCCATCATTTCTACTAGTTTCAACTTCATTTCTAAATGCACTTTTTTCTACATCTTCATCTCTAATCTCAAGTTGTTCATGAAACCCACTCTCATCCACATTAACATCATCAACAAATAAAGGAGGGCAATCCATGATATTATAATCTTAAAAAAAAAAAAAACTAAACATTTAATTTCAATTTCATGGTACTACATTGCACATTCATATGTTCAACCAAATGACAGAAGCTCATATAAACCCATCCCCTCCAAATTCTTCCACTAGAGGCAATTACACATTTTTTTAATTTCAGCATAAGACTTACAATTTATTAACAATGGCAAATTAAATTTCAAGACATATAAATAACATGTATAATTATTAAAATGAATTAAAGAAAAAAAGAATAACATAGTTTCACACACCCGTTGTCCTCTGTTTGCTATTCATAGTTTATTAAATGAACTAAAGGAGGCAGAGGAGCTACCCTTTTTTGCAATTCACACACCTGCGTGCCACGTCCCCTTTTTGCAGTTCATAGTTTCACACACCCACTTTAGGATTAAAGAACACCTCGTAGGCCAGAAAGGAATGCTGCAATGATGCTCAAATGCTCCCATTTCAAATTTTAATACAACAAAACAATAAAACACCATATAAATTAGCAAACATAGGCAAATGGAACCAAAGAGTTTTCTTGAGTTTTGTCATAAATTTGCCTTTCACATGCAAACTTGAAATGAAACAAACGAATATAATTCTGAAACATGCAAATGTTCTCATAACAGCTTTACTACAGGAAAATCATGAAATGATAGATGGATGAATTAGCAAAAGGAAGAAATTGGGTTAAGAGAAACTCACTTATATTCAATACCAGAAAAAACTGATGTTTTTGGTCAATTTAATTCGAGATTTGGAGGAGAAACCTAGTAATGCAATACCCAAGCAATTACACAACGAACGGGGAGAGCTCACGGTGACTCGGTGATGGAGAGCCAGTGAGAGAAAGAGTCGGCAACCAATGAGGCAGTCTTGGTCGATGGTCGTTCTGGTGAAGAGTGAAGACGTGAGGTAGGGTTTTTAGAAAAGTGGGAAATGAAATTAGGGATCTGAGAAACGAGATAAATTTAAGTTAGAAATAAAAAGTTAATATTATATATATAATAATATATATAAATTAATTTGATTATATTATCGAATATCAAATTCGAATACTATTGGATTCGATTCGAATTCGATTAATATATCGAATAGTATATTAGATTCGAATTTGTTAAAATTTGAATTCGAATATGCTATTCGAATTCGAATATCGAATTGTTTGATAAGAGTTTGATTCATTAACAGGCCTAGCTTTGAGGTCTTCTCCTCTCTGTGTACTATTCCAGGTGGCGCGACCTAGGGCATGGTGGTACATTGGTGGCGCGTACTAGCCTAGTGTTGCTAAGAAAAGGTAGTAATAGGGCGTCATGTGCCATTAATGTGGGGGCACGCCAACTGATGGAGCATTCAATGTGGCTGAGAGGCTTTTGTCTTGGCTCGACCTCCCTGGTCGAGGCGAGCACCTCTGCGAGATACTTTCTTAAGCTTTAGGCGGCAAGATGCAACCTCGCCGCAGTTAAACCTTCATGGTCGGATAAGGGCCTACGTATTCTGGTTGTGGTTGACCATGATCTGGTTGAGAGGTGAACACCGATACTCGCTACGATGGGTAAGGTCCCTGAGGTCGAGTTTCGGCCGATAAGTCGGGCCTATCGATAATTAGGCCATCAGACATTACAGTGTTGCCCCGATCAAGTATTGTTGGGTTGAGCCTATTGGGCTACCCCATATCACATACATGTATATGTACGCACATATATTTATATATATATATTCTAAATACCCATCCCTCTCAACCCCTGTGGCTATAGCCTAGTCGGCAGATCTAGATCGACCAGTCCACATCTGCCTGCTGGCTGGCCATGCGGCTGCTGGGTAGCAACGGCCAAGGTTAGGGGAAGGGGGTGATTTTGTGGGGAGAGAGGCAGGGTTTTTTGGGCGACCATTGTTGGGGAAAGGAAACGGGTGATTAGGGTGGAGGTAGGCCTATCAATTGGTAGGATTTTATCTGATCCATGCCCATGACAATAGTATAATACCCATACCCAATAAATGACATGGGACCCGAATCCTATCCAAACCCATTAAAAAAAAATGAAATGGGTAAGGGTAGTGTCTATACCCATAAAATACCCAATACCCAAAAAATACCCAATGTCAAATAACCATGTTCCAACTATCTCTTCCCCAACTTTAATCTTTTTTACTCATAAAACTTTATTTAGATACCATTTTCGTCAAACATAAACCCAAAAATATACTAAAAATAATTGAACAGGTGTAATTATGTTTATATGCAAAACTTATCCACATATCATATACTTCAAAATTACTCATTATCCAAATACTCAAATTTAACTAATTAACCCAAATTACTTATATCAAAATTAAATTTATACTAATAATCATAGTATACTTGAAGTGTATACTTAAATTTTTAATATATATAAAATAAAAAAATTAAAATTATTTTGAATTTATTTATTTTCAGTAGTTTTGGATAGTGGAGAAAGAAAAAATATTTAAAAAATATTTAGATTACTTTATTAAAACCATGGCATACTATAGAAAGACAGGGTGGGGCTTCAAGCCGCCATACCCTACCCATCGGTAGGCCTAGCCTGAATTCACTAGCCCCGAATTGGGCCACTGGCCTAGTATTGACAAATTGATTCTGAAAATGAGCCAGGGCTTGATCTTAATATGAGGCTTAGACACAAAGTAATATTTGGAAATAATATTTTGGAAAAATATTTTAGGGAGTATATTAAGGAAATATAATGTATCACTTTTATCCAAAAATTGGATAGAGATTGTTTTAGACTAAAATGATATTTTGATTTTACTTTGCGAAGAGACAAATTATACTTTACATATCAAATCAGTACTTTTTTTTTTTTTGTCTAATTTGTAGGGTGAAAATTATATCATTATCTTTATATGAGTTTGTTCTTGGAGGATGAAAAGAATGGTGTTTTTTAGAATGTTATGAGAACGTTTGGTTATGTTTTTCCAAAATAATTTTGTTTTGGGGGAACTTAACAAAACTTATCCTATACATATATTTTTTGTCTAATTTGTAGGGTGAAAATTATTGTTTTAGACTAAAATGATATTTTGATTTTACTTTGCGAAGAGACAAATTATACTATACATATCAAATCAGTACTTATTTTTTTTGTCTAGTTTGTAGGGTGAAAGTTATATCAATATCTTTATATAAGTTTGTTCTTGGAGGATGAAAAGAATGGTGTTTTTTAGAATGTTATGAGAATGTTTGGTTATGTTTTTTCAAAATAATTTTGTTTTGGGGGAACTTAACAAAACTTATCATTTTTCCTTCAAAACACTTTTTTTTTTTTCCAAAATACCCTTTCCTGTCCTTCATTATCCCCAAAACTTCCCTATTTTTTAATATATATCATATATATTTTATTATTATTGTAACAATAAAAAAATCATTCAATTCCACTTTTATCCCAAAAACTCAACAAAAAAGTATTGATTTGACTGCTACAGTACAAATTATTTCCACTCAAAACATAAACAAACATATCAAAACTCCATAAATCTATTTTTTAACTATTCCTCAAAACATAAACAAACATTCATCACATTCCCCAATACAACTTCACATTCTTCAATAATTTTATTCTCCCAAAATATATAATAAATACATAATAAAATCATACAAAAAACATAACCAAACATTCCCTGTGTCTTTTGGCGTCATTTCAATGTTTGATTGTATTTCTTACAGAAAAAAATGCGACATATTTGTGCAATACACTAAAAGTATTGCTGGGAATAGTTGAATTACATTTATTATGATTATTATCATCATCATCATCATCATCTGATAACTCATTACCTAACTTGACTAGTACTTAGCGTATAGTATAAGATTTCTTCTATGATCTATGTTAAGAACTAAGATTTTGGCTAAAAAAATGATGAAAGTATATATCCTCCCCAAATACATATGCCTGCAACGTTTTAGCATACGTACACTTTCAGAAGGTCCTATATAATTGGTTATTGTGGACATTATGAACCATAAATAATACAAATGCTTTTCTCATTTTTTTTTCGATTGATTAGATCACACTACGAATATCAATCAACAATTATTAATAATAGTAAAAACAGTACTAATTTACGATCAATTAACAATTTATATAAATATAGATAAAAATTAAGATTCATTTCTAATGATTTGAATCTCTCTTTTTTCCCAAATATAAACATGGATTTCTTGATAGGTTTGAATTCTTTATTTCACATATCCGTACTTTTGAAGTTTTGAAATTCTGAGATAGTGAAAGAAAAAGAAATATAACCCATTGCCATTTGATTCATATATATTATAAAAAACTTAAAATAATTTAAATATTTATTTTAAATTCAAAACCTCATAACCTTGTTAAATTATCTAAGTCAGCTAGACAAGTCTTGCTAGTCAAATGATGCAAAATTGAACAAAGCAATAACATCGTCACATCACAATGGTCAATCGGCACGTCTTTTACAACTTGCCAACTGAAAAATTAAGTGGCAGTTTTTTATTGTTTTCCGGAGGCCTTTTCATTTTCTGGTGGAAAAGGATAGTTTTCATTTTCTGATGAAAAATGATAGTGAAAAGTTATAAGTATGAATTTGAAAATAAAATATTATTTGGAGTTTTGTAAAATGAAATAATTATATAGTGTTGAAAATGAGTTGTATTTGGATATTATTGTGTTTTATATTAAATATTGTGTAAATAAGAGTAGGAGAGAATAAATTATGAAAAAGAAGAGAAAGTATAAGAGTGTATTTGAAAAAATGTGTTGAGAACGAAAATGTCTATAAAAATAGGGAAAAAGTTAATAGCTTTTCGTTTTTATTTTCAAAAGAAAATGAAAATGATGTTTGAAAACAAAACCAAACGGGCACTAAATAATGTTTGTAAATTACCAAAATATTTTTCAACTCCTAAAACATAAACAAACAACACATCGTATTCTCGGTTCTCCAATCTCACTATCCAAAATACACCCCAAAAGATCCAAAATACTCTCAAATTCATTTTCTATCCATTCCCCAGTATCTAACTCTTTTCATTTTTTGTCCCCTACCCAATCTATACGTATATATACATAAAAAATTTTAAAATATCAATTTCACCTTACCAACTAAACAAAAAGGTTATTAATATGACTTCTTGTCTCTTCCCAAAACACAAACAAATGAATAATTTTTTCCCAATTCATTTTCCACCTACCACTTCAAATACAAATAAATAACCGTAACATTCCCCAATTTCAATTTTCAAAAATTATTTTGTTAAAATATTTTAGTAAAATGCTCCAATCCATAAACAAAATATGCTCAAATATAGTTAACTATATATACAGATTACAGCCAGGTGAATCTACAACTTAATATAATTATAATCGTTTTTTTTTAGTGGGACCCAGTTTGACTTCAGAAGATGCATGCTGTTCGTGTTCTCATTTACACAGACAGGGGGTGACAGCAGTTCCGGCGATGTACATGCAAGCGGGACATCAATTAGGATTTAGGCGTTCTTTTGTGGGGCACTTATTAAAAAGTACCAAAATCACTTTTCAAATTCATGTTCAGTCCCCACTTGAATTTTAATAGAATGAACTCTCTAGTTTTGTTAAAATTTTAGAGATCACTCCCTACCCACTTGATTTGGCAAAAATACCCTTAAGTACAATATTTTTCACTCATTTTCCTCACTTATTTTCTATCCACACAACCAAACACCATTTATCTCCATTCCCAAACACTAAACCCCACCTTCATCTTTCATCATCAGAAGAAAGAAAAAAAAAAAAAAAAAGTCTAAGAAGCAAATTGAGCTTGACGGCGCGAACGAGGAACCCGACGACACCACCACCACTAGCGCGACCACTGCATTTCCACCTTCTTAATTTATTTTCATCATTTTCAGGTTATTTTCTCGGTTTATTTTCATTCTTCCCAGTTTATTTTCTCAGTTATTACCAGGTCATTCTCTCCATCTTGTATTTTTTTTCTTAATCAGCAAAAAGAGTGTTTGCCGGAGATGTCGATATGAAGAAGGAGATGAATTTTGAAGAACTTAGGACTTATTGGAATTGTAGTAGTATATAATCTGTTTATGTAAAGTATATTTTACAAGAAATTATAATACAAAATATTCAACATTTCAGTACATTTTAAAAGAAATAGTAGTATATAATTTGTTTATCTAAAGTACATTTTACAAGTGATTGTAGTACAAAACGTTCAACCTTTCAATAAATATTATCTGAAACTGGTAGTATACAATTTGTTTATCTAAAGTACATTTTACCAGCAATTACAGTACAAAATATTCAACCTTTTAGTACACATTATCTAAAAGTAGTAGTATATAATCTGTCTATGTAAAGTATATTTTTCAAGTAATTGCAGTACAAAACATTCAACATTTCAGTACACATTACTAGAAGTGGTAGTATATAATCTGTTTATATAAAGTATATTTTACAAGCAATTCTAGTACAAAATATTCAACTTTTTAGAATACATTAGTATAAGTGGTAATATATATGAAAAGTACATTTTACAACCAATTGTAGTACAAAATATTCAACATTTCAGTACACGTTATCTAAAAGTAGGAGTATATAATCTATTTATGTAAAGTACATTTTACAAGCAATTGTAGCACAAAACATTCAAGTTTTATACTTCAACCTAAAATTGTACTCTATTATTTAAGTTTTATACTTCAAGTGTTCTACTAATTGATTATCCAAAATTGTACTGCAATTGCTAGCGTCTTATACTTCAAGTGTTCTGGAATTGTACTTCTTTTTATATAAAATTGTACTTCATTTATCTGAATTGTACTTTATTTTATACTTCATTTTACATAAAATTGTACTCTATTATTGAATTTCTATACTTCGAGGGTTTTATTTATTAATTATCCAAAATTGTACTGCAATTACTAGAGTTTTATTCTTCAAGTATTCTAAAATTGTACTTCTTTTTATATAAAATTGTACTTCCTTACCTAAAATTATACTTTATTTTACATAAAATTGTACTATATTATTTAAGTTTTATACTTCAAGGATTCTACTAATTGATTATCCAAAATTGTACTGCAATTGATGGCGTCTTATACTTGAAGTGTTTTGGAATTGTACTTCATTTTTTATAAAATTGTACTTCGTTTATCTGAAATTGCACTTCATTTTACCTAAAATTGTACTCTATTATTGAAGTTCTATACTTCAAGTGTTTTATTTATTGATTTAGCATGAAAATGTAGCATGTGCATGTTGTCCGAGATATCAGTGCTTTCAATAAGGGAGATTTATACTTGATTTCGGGATATATGTACTTCATTGCGGTAATTATGTACTAGATTTAGAGTGAAAAGGTAGCATGTGCATGTTGTCCGAGAGCATGAACAAATGTGTGAGATATTACTAGGGGTGGGCGTTCGGATCGGGTAGGTCAGGTTCGGGTACCCAATTTTTTGGGTAGCAATTGTAGCTACCCAACACCGACCCGAAATTGTCGGGTACCCGACATGATTTTTTTTTAAAAAAATAATTTAAATATTATCTAAAAAGTCTAAAAAAAGAAAAAAAAAAAAAAAAGGGAAATGAACTTTGGCCTCTGTTAGACTAACAGAGGCAAAAGGCCAAAGCTTGGCCACTATTAAGTGTTAACAGTGGCCAAATATTGGATATAATAAGCATTTAAATTATATATTTATGTATAATAAAATCTTTACATATATTATATATATTGGATATATTTAGATATATATGTATTTTATATACAATACATATAAATATACTTATTATATATATATTATACATAATATATATTTATTTATATATAAATTAAAATTGGGTACCCGAACTACTCGATCGGGTAGGACTTCCTACACGATATTCGACCTGAAATTTCATTTGAGTAACGGGTACTCAATCCGCATTTTTTTTAAAATAAAAAACCCGACTCGATCGGGTCGGTACCCGAATTACTTGATCCGAACGTCCACCCTTAGATATTACTTCAATAAAGGAGATTTTATACAAAGTGTATTTCAATATAACACCATATATACATCGTTTGTTCTATATTTGTACTTCATTTATACTGAAAATATACTACAAGAGCATTAACAAATGTTTGAGATATTACTTCAACAAGGGAGATTTATACTTTATTTAAGGACAAACGATAGTCTCAAGATATTGTATTTGACCCTCACTATAATTATTAGAGACTAATTATTTAATTGCATAAAGTGTACTTCAACATAACATTATATATACTTCATTTGTTCTGTATTTGTACTTCATTTATACTGAAAATATGCTACCAGAGCATGAACAAATACATGAGATATTACTTCAATAAGAGAGATTTATACTTGATTTCAGGACATATGTACTTCATTGCGGCAATTATGTACTTGAGTTTTGTTTCATGAGTTGCCTTTTATTTCTTGGTAATTAACAACCAAAACTCTAAAAATGTGTGTAATATTTAGTATGGTATGAATAAAATAATGTAAAGTATTAAAGTGATAACCACTAGTGTTCAAGGAATCAAAGTTATCATTCGTAGTATCCAAAGTATACTTATGCATTAAAAGTTGTAAACACATGAGCATTTGACAATTATATCCATCTTATCACCAGTACAAATATGTACTTCACCTAGTTCGATAGTCTCAAAATATTGTACTTGACCCTCCCTACAATTATTAGAGCTAATTATTCAATTGCATAAAGTGTACTTCAACATAACACCATATGTACTTCATTTGTTCTGTATTTGTACGTCATTTCCCGCATATTATACTGAACATCGCTACAATATTTCACTTTAATTGAAGAATACTTCAACATAACGCCATATATACTTCGTTTGTTCTGTATTTATACTTCATTTCCCGCATATTATACTGAACCTCACTACAATATTTCACTTTAATTGAAGAATACTTCAACATAACGCCATATATACTTCATTTGTTCTGTATTTGTACTTGATTTCCCACATATTGTACTAAACCTCGCTACGATATTTCACTTTAATTGAATGGTGCTTCAACATAACATCATATCCATGTATATATAAAAAGGAGTCTTCTTCAATGCATCAAAATAATTTGACCCCATCTTGAATTTCACATGCTCCAATTTAGCCTGAAAATATTGGGGGAGCAACGAGAGCAGACCTCATTATGTCTTGCTTTTGCTGCAATCAAATAAAGAAAAATTAGTATATAAACAAATTATATACTACCACTTTCAGATAATGTGTACTGAAAGATTGAATATTTTGTATTACAGTTGCTTGTAAAATGTACTTCAGATACACAAATTATATACTACCACTCAGATAATGTGTACTGAAAGGTTGAATATTTTGTACTACAGTTGCTTCTAAAATGTACTTCAGATACTCAGATTATGTACTACCACTTTCAGCTAATGTGTACTGAATCTTGAATGTTTTGTACTACAATTACTTTTAAAATATACTTCAAATATACAGATTATATACTACTATTTTCAGATAATGTGTACTGAAAACTTGAATGTTTTGTACTACAGTTGCTTTTAAAATATACTTTAGATACACAGATTATATACTATACTTTCAGATAATGTGTACTAAAAGGTTGAATATTTTGTACTACAATTGCTTTTAAAATGTATTTCAGATACTCAAATTATGTACTACCATTTTCAGATAATGTGTACTAAAATGTTGAATATTTTGTACTACCGTTGCTTCTAAAATGTACTTCAAATACTCAAATTATGCACTACCATTTTCAGATGATATATACTGAAAGGTTGAATATTTTGTACTACAGATATTTCTGAAATGTACTTTAGATACACAGATTATATACTACACTTTCAGATAATATGTACTTAAAGCTTGAATGTTTTGTACTACAGTTATTTCTGAAATGTACTTTAGATACACAGATTATATACTACACTTTCAGATAATATGTACTTAAAGCTTGAATGTTTTGTACTACAGTTATTTCTGAAATTTACTTTAGATACACAGATTATATACTACACTTTCAGATAATATGTACTTAAAGCTTGAATGTTTTGTACTACAGTTGCTTCTAAAATATACTTCAGACAAACAAATTATATACTACCGCTTTTAGATAATGTGCACTGAAAACTTAAATCTTTTGTACTACAATTGCTTCTAAAATGTACTTTAGATACACATATTATATACTATACTTTCAGATAATGTGTACTGAAATGTTGAATATTTTTGTACTACAGTTACTTCTAAAATGTATTTTACACAAACAGATTATATACTACACTTCAGATAATGTGTACTAAAAGGTTGAGTATTTTTGTACTACAGTTGCTTCTAAAATGTACTTCAAATACACAGATTATATACTACACTTTCAGATAATGTGTACTGAAAGGTTGAGTATTTTTGTACTACAGTTGCTTCTAAAATGTATTTCAAATACACAAATTATATACTATACTTTCAGACAATATGTACTGAAAACTTCAATATTTTGTACTACAGTTGCTTGTAAAATGTACTTTACACAAACAGATTATGTACTACTATTTTCAGATAATTTCAATGTATAATTTCAGGTATAAGAAGTATAAATCCCAAGAAAGTGAAGTATAACTTTCATGCCTTTCAAGTGCAAATAAGAGATTTTTAAATATTACAACAAAAATAATATATATAAAAAATGAGTTAAAGTTTTTAACAACTAAAAAAGAGTTCAAACAAAGAAAGATGAGAAAATCTATTTGCAAAACTTATAAAACTGAAAAATACACACATTTGAAAGAAAGCAAAGTCCACTAAATGAGTAGCAGAAAACATACCTTTCTGAACCATGTTCTTTTCCTTATGTTTTTCGCTCCTTGTTGGTGCTCCTGATTGTTCCATTTTCACAAGTTGCCGAGTAGTCGGGCTTTTTTTTTTCCCCCCTTCTTGCGTCGATTTCGTTTTTCCTTTCCCGGTCTCTCTTTTGTTCACAGCATTTTGTTGGCAGACGAGATGCTGTTTTTCGCGCCTTTTGTTCTTCAGAGGAGAAAACGGTTTCCAAACAAAAAAAAAACGTGCGTTTGAAGAAAAGTTGTCATTTGATGAAGTGGGAAGAAGAAAACCGCCATTTGTTGGTTTTTTTTTTGTTATTTTGGCTAAGTATAAGGGTATTTAAGTCTTTTTCAAATATTTGGGGAGTGATTCCTAAAGTTTTGAAAAAAGTAGGGAGTTTAGTATTTAGAAAATCAAGTGGGGAGTAAAGTGTAAAATGAAAGTAGGTAAAGGGATTTTATCCTAATTAACTGTTCTTTTGTCGAGGATGAATTTCACATTGCCCCTCAATTATATATTTATTATTTGGTGTGATGACTTTGTCCTTTCAAATTATGAAAATAAGCATTTTTCTCTTTTAGATTAAAAATATATATTTTATTTGTTAACTTTACAACTTTTTAAAAATATATCTGAAAAACACCTTAGGACTTAAAGATTTTTTTGGGCTACTTTTTGCCTTTGAAAACTTAAAAATTGACTTTAATCCGTGTGGACGCATATTTAAACAAATACCATCTATAGCTATAATTGCAAAATATATGAATGTCATTTTAAAAATTGTCTTAAATAAATAACAAGCATTTTTTTTTAATTTTTTAGGCACTATTTTAGCATAATTTACAAGTTATTTAATATATGTCTCAGTGCATAAACTCTAAAAATATGACAACACTTTATAAGCACAATTAATACTAAACTACCCAATTAAATCATCATTGGTGACTATTTTGAAATGCATCTTTATTTAATATCCTCTAATTAGTTAAATTTGTCTTAGTAATATTGAAGTTGAAATATTGGAATGTTAATTTGATAATATTTTATAAGAAATCAACTAAAATTAAATTAAATCAATTGTAAAAATGGTACAAATTAATTTTGTACTTTATATATATACATATTATATAATATAAATCCTATTAGCATATTATATAATGTAAATCCTATTCTTAACAATTACCAATAATTAGTAAAGCTAGTCTGGTTGAAACCATCATTTAGAAACAAAAAAGAAATAGTATTAAAGGAACAATTTTTTAAATCTTAATAATAAGAGTATATAGTTGGTCATCAATTTTCTTCATCTTTTTGGTATTGTGCAGATAGACGTTAGTTTACATTAACTTGTTTAGCTTTTTATTTATTTTATTTTATTTTATTTTTTATACTTATAATAATTAAACAATGGTCTCAATTTGGTTTGTGAGAAGACACCTCTTCTATTGAAAGTAATTATAAGATTATTTTGCAGAATTTCTTAGAGAGAATAATTTAATTACACTACAAGATAACACCTTCACTAACAGAAAATTCGTGATGAAGAGAGTTTCATCAGAGTTCAAAGACAATTGTGATGGAATATTTTTTATGGGTTACTAATGAATTTAAAATTTTTTTTTAGCTAAAACATTTATTAGTAATGATACTCATGACAGATATGACAATAATATATTCATGTGAAAAGTCCATAACAAATTTCACAATTTTAAATATGATTGTTCGATTCGTGACAGAATTTCCATCATAAAATTAGTTCTGACACTTTATTTCGATCACCAACTAATCAATGACAAAGTATATACTAATGGGTTTGTGAAATAAGCTCGTTGTAAATTTAATAAAAATTATCATTTTGTGATGGATTTGTTTTACAAATCCATTAGTATATGCTTTGTCACTAATAGTTTTGTGCTAAAAATAAAGTATGCCGCAAATCTAATTTCGTAATGGAATTTCATTACAGACGAAAAATCATATTTAGAGTTATGAAATCTGTGATAAACTCTTTATATCAATATATAGTCTTTATATCTGTTACAAGTATCATTTCTAATATATATTTTTGCCCATTTTTTTAAATTTATCAGTAATCTATCAAAAATCTATCACAATATCTTCGAACTGTGATGAAACCCTCTTCGTCACAAATTTTATGTTAGTGAAGGGGTATTTTCTTGTAATTATGTCCATAAATATATATATTTTTATTTATCTACCTATACTAATTTCAAGTAAAGGTACTATTTTGATTTTGTTTAAAGGTACTAATTTATCTACCTATAAATTGATCATCATTATTTAATGATTATTTATGATAATCAAGGAAAAATATAATTTATTAACAAATTTTTTTTGTATAATAAACGTAGCATGCAATTCAATTATGTCAATTTATAATTGCTCTAACTTAAATTAATTATTTAAATTATTAAATGCAAATGAAATTTGAAGGCTATGTTTGGTTACATTTTGGCAAAACAAACCAAAAATACAAAACTTTTCCCTCCAAAATGCCAAATTAAAATTTTCAAAATACCCTCTTCTCTATCTTTCGTTATCCCCAAAACTTTCCAATTTTTTAATATATATACATATATTATGTGATGCCCCTAAAATTCGGTATTTCGGGAAATAAGGATTTAGAAATCACGGTATTGGTTGATTGGATTTTAGGGCTTGTAAAGGAAATAAAAAGGGATTGATTGAAATTTTTTTGAAAGTTTTGGGGTTGCATGGCAGTTTTCAAGTCAAATGGGTCACAACCATATTTTAATTAATTAGTAAGACTCAATTGAAAAACTAACAAATCTCGAAGGGCTCAATTGTTGGCTGAAGGAACTTTTTGGGGTCAATTGGTAATTTAGTAAGAGTTGATTCTATAAAAAAAATTAGATTTTCATTTCAACCCCCATTCTTCCTCCATTTCTTCACCCGATGCCTTTCCTCTCACTCCGACGAACTCCCACCGACGATGGCCAAACCACACAACTGACCAATCCATCTCCTTGCCCTCACTCTCAGCTTTTCATCGCCACCACTTGCACACACTTATCAGCAGCGGACCACTGGAACCGTGAAGTTGAAATTGTACTGCGGTGGCGAGTGACGAGCAACGATGAAGCAGTGGGTAAAGCTCATTTCTGGGCGGAGTTTTGGATAGCCTTCAGCTCGGAGATCACACTGGTACCCTTGCCTGGCAACTGAACGCGACGGCAACAACAAAAAATGGAGGAACAGAGACAACGACGTGAGGTGGCGTTGAGATTTTGAGGGTGATTTTGGCACCAAAACCTAAAATTGGTGGTGGCATTGGAGTCAGGAGGTTGAAAGGCGTGTTCTGGTGGTGAAATTAGGTTTTTCTGGCGACGGTAGACGGTAGCGGCAGCGGAGCTAGGATAGAGTCTTCAGCTCATCGCGGTGATCATGGTGGTGATCTTGGTTTGTGAATCCGAGGCCTGATTGAGCAAATTGTGGGTAATGATCGGAGTTGGATATATATTGTACCGTTTATTCCTAGCTAGATCTTGTATTTTGTTAAGAATGGAGACATTGGTATATAAATGGTACATTTTTTTCCCATGCATGGACTATAATGTAGTTAGTGGGCTCGGATCTGTATTATTTTATGTAATATTAGGATTAACTGAGTTTATTAAGTGATTAACTATAATTTGATGAAATTGAAACTCGAGAAATGATAATTGGGTGATTTGAGATGATATGGGACTAGGACTCGGTATATGCATGTGCCGGTATAAGTTTGATAAACTTGGATCGTATTATTTTATGAAAATATTGGAAATTATGGAGTTAATTGGAAGAAAAAACCCTAATTTTGTGTATTTGAGACCTAAGTGGCAACAATTGGATTAATTGTGACAGTTGGGCTATTATTGTCGACTTGATTTACGTTAGTACCCCTTATGCCGAAATTACTATAATAGCTGAGAAATTCATGACTTTAGGCTGCTAATAGTATAATCATAATTATTGAGGATTATTAGAGTTGAAAATGGATTTTAACTGTAAATATGCTTTTTTGGTTAGGTAACGAGGAGTGTGTCCTGAGGACCGATAGACAGATGACAAAAGTTCTTTTTCTGAGACTACAGAGGTAAGGGTTTGCCAACCTGGTACTTCTTTTACTTATCTGTTATTGTAATAAACCCCTATGAGGGTTTTCTATTTCTGTACCGTATTGAACTATGTTTATTGAAACCAGTGAATTGTTCAGAATCTGCTTGTTATTTGTTAATTGACATGTATACCCCTGTAAGGGTTATCTCTTGATTGATTCTGTTATCTGTCCGTTCTGGCACCAAGAACATCTTGTCTGCTATCTATTTGATCTATTATCTGATCGCCCAGAACTTTCATCCGTTATTTGTTACTGTCTTGTTATCTGATTGTCCTGTTATCTATTACCGTTCTATTAAGTTGTTCCCAACTATAAAGCAGGACGAGCTATTAGTTGGTCCCAGCTGTAAAGTGTGACGAGCTGTTGGTTGTTCCTAGCTGTTGAGCTCGGGACGTGTTGTTATGTTTGTAATGACAGAAATAAGGGACTAATATGACTATCTTGATATGATATGTTAGATTGCATTGATTGATCTGATCTGTTTACTTGATTTATTTCTGACTGTTCGATTGTTTCTTGATTGTTCGATTATTTCCTGACTGTTTGACCGTATTCTGATATTTTTCAGCTTGACTGTTGATTTACGGTATGTTGAGTTGATTCTTCCTCAACAAATCCCTTCTGCTTATGTTTACAATTATCCCTCACTAAATCCTTTGGACTTACCCTTCTGTTTATCTATGATTCTCTCACATAGGGATTAAGTGAAGAACTTGGACTCCAAGCCTGGACATAAACATATTTTGTAATAGATCAGGTGTTTGAATGTATATATGGAATTGCCTGAATGTTAAGCATGGACTTGAGATGTCGAAACATGTCATGTTGATATTGTTGACTTAAGGCATGTAAATATTTTGTTAGACATAAAGTGAATTATGGCACACACTTAATGGTTCATTGAGTTTGTTAAGTTTGAAATTCCGCTGCTTTTGATAAGTTGAATTTGATATTTTGTGGTATGCATATAGTACGTTGAATATTGTGGAACCACTGATGGTATGTATTTAGTATATGTGTTGTATGTTATGGGATTGTTTAAGGTTTGAATTTAATGTCTTGTAAAGGTTTGCGTAAGTTGGAAGCTATTGTTATTTCTGATAAACTTGAAAAGTTTGATTATGGGCCTATTGATTTGTATTTTGGGTTCAATTTAAAATTGAATTGAGTGATGCCTCAATTTAGGTGTTATCCCGAGTGGACCGCCACATATTATATATATCATACATATTTTATTATTATTCTAACAATATAAAGTCACTCAATTTCATTTTTATCCTAAAAATCCAACGAAAAAACATTGATTTGACTGTTATAGTACAATTTGTCTCCTCCCAAAATATAAACAAACATATCAAAATTTTCCAAAATAATTTTCTAACTATTATCAAAATATAAACAAACACACATCACATTCCCTAACACAAATTTCACATTCCTCAACCCCATCACCAAAACTCATTCTTCCAAAACATATAATTCATATTCAAACATTACCTAAAGTTTTTATTAACAAGAGGGATAAATTTAAAAAATAAATGATATTTTTTCAAAAGTTTATGCTTTTATAGTTTGGTCAGAAGGAAAAATAACACCGAGAACGTATATATATATATGTGTGTGTACTAGTTATTAACCTCTGCGTTGCATTGGATAACAAATTTAAATTTAAATTTTATTTTAATTATTAATATTTGTTATGAATATTGTAAATATAACAATTAAAAAATAAATTAGAGTTCTATTGAATATAATATAATAATGATATAAATGAGACATAACATTATTTTATATGAATATGTTTTTATGTATCATTAGATAAAATTATATGCATTATTTTATTTTTATACATATAATAATGACTAAAAGTTAAATCACTTTATAAATCAATGAACTATTCATAAAATATACTAGAAGATAAAGTAAAGAAAATTACTTTAACATTCACTTGTTTGAAGAAATTAAAGAATTCAACATTAAAATATGAACTTAGGTAGTAAAAGATAAAAAAAATTAATTTACAATAAAATTGGGACTTCAATTTTTTTTTCAATAAATTGTCTTGATTAATTAGCATAAAATGAAACATTAGGAAAATATATGAGCATTAATATACATGCATCTTCAAGAAAAATTAAATTTTAACGTACCAAGAGAATGATTGTATAGAGATAGAGAAAAAAGAAGGGAATTGCTTTTATATTTTTAAATAATAAATTGTATGTTTATATTATTTCAATACATATACTTTTTGGATATTTTTAATTAGCTTAGATTTAGGAACTTTCCCAACTATAATTTAACTTAATTAACATGTTAGATTATGGAATAAGAGATAACTCATGGAATAACATAATATAATATATACTTAGAATTAAATTATAAGAAATTCTATATTACTATAATACTCAATATATGAAAAGTTTATATATGGAGCAAGACATATTATTTAAATTGTATTGACAAATACACATATATATTTATACATATATGCATGAAAATATATGTATATATATGTGTGTGTTCTTTCATAATTATATTAAAAAACATAACTATTAAACAATATAATAAGGAGTTAAAAAAAATTATATATTGATAAAGAGAGTTACAAAAATTATTATAAAAATTTACATATTGTTACTATATATGTAAATGCTGAGTATTTGCTAAAACTAAACATATATTCATAAAAATGAATTAATATATTTTATTATATTATTATTAAAATAAATATTGATAGCTAGGGTGTCTACTATGAAAATATATTGACATAGATAAAATGGATAAAATTAACTTATCCACATCACTATCATATCAAAAAACACTTAAATTACGACTCAATTTTGTTCTAAATTATCATGGTTCATAAATATAAAAGTTAAAACTATTAGAAAAACAATATAGATATTATAGAAATACATACATTTTCAAGAAAAAATAAATTTTAACTTATAAAGAGAATGATTTTTTAAAGATGGAGAAAAAAAAGAACATATTGTTCTTTTTTTAAATAGTAAATTGTATGTTTAAATTATTTTTAACACAAACTATTGTAGAAATTTTTAGGTTATGTAGGACATGCCAATTAAATTGCATTGACAAATAGACTTATATATATGACTAATTATACACACATACATATAAATATATATTTGTGTGTGTGTGTGTGTGTGTGTGTGTGTGTGTGTCTGCATATGTGTCTTTGTCCATAATTATTCTAAAATTTAAATTTGAAAATGTTAATAATAAATATTAGAAGAAACTATTAGACAATACAATAAGGAGTACACAAATTATTAAAATAAGGAGTTATGAAAATTAATGTAAAAGTTTATATATTGAATATTTATGAAAATTAGATATTGAATTACAAAAAATAAACTAATATAATATTTTTACATTAATATTAAAATAAATATTATATATGTAGCTATATATTGCATAGATAGAAGAAATAAAATTAACAAATATAAGGAGTTATAAAAGTTATATATTAACATAGAGAACTACAAAAATTAATATAGAAAATTACACATGTAGTATATGTGTAAATATGTATGTTGACATGAAGAAAAGAGAAATATAAGAATATGTTACAAAGAGTTGCATATCTTAGATATTTAATATATTTACATGAAACAAAAATGAACAAAACTAACTTATCCACATCATTACCACATAAGAAATATATTTAAAATAGGATTAAACATCATTTTACTCCATATATATTAGATTAGATATTTTAGATTTTTTTTTTTTTAAATTGATTGATGATCTATCAAACATCTATTTTTTGGTTTAGTAATCAATAAATGTAGATCGTTTCTTTTCATTCTACTAATAAGTTAAATACTACGGTTTTATGTTTCACCTTTTATTTTTGCTAAGCTATTAAAACTCAATATTTAAGGAATAATTAATTGATTTGTTAAGAGAAAATTTTTATGATTTAGCTGTTATGGAATCTGACATCACAGCAGAGGCCTGCGCGAGAATTAATCAACTGATTAGTGAATCCTCCACACTACAATCACAGTGTACCATTTACAAAGTACTTAGCTATTTGAGGAATATCAATCCAAAAGCCTTTGATCCTGCCATTGTTGCCATAGGTCCTTACCATCATGGTAAGAATAATCTGAAAGCATTTGAAAGTTATAAGACGCAGTACCAGCACCAACTTCTTGAATGTGAAAATAAGAGCGTTGGAACATTTGTTTCAGCAGTCCGACATCGAGAGGCACAAACACGTTTATGTTATGCAGAATCTCTTAGGCTTAACAGGGCTGATGAGTTTATAGAAATGTTGGTTGGGGATGGTTGCTTCATTATTGAGTTACTACGAAAACATGAAGTGAGCTACTTAAGAGAAGTAACCGATACTTTTTTTTGTATAACTTGGACCTTCAGTGCCTTGAAGCTGGATTTGGTGCTCTTCGAAAATCAGTTCCCATTCTTCATCCTACACACATTATTTGATTTGGCTCAGAAGCAAAGCCTGCATATTGACTTGATGGAACTTTTTCCGCAATCTTTACCCTGGAAAGTTACCTATAATAGGTACAAGTGAAAGTTCTCATCAAATAAAATATATGTTCCACTTGATATACATCGACTTGTGTCCTCGATCTATAATTTTGAATCACGTTCAAGATGTTGTGGAAAGTAGAAGAAGATTGACGTTTTTTGATACTGGATGTGGCCTTTCAGATGTTAATATTAAGTTTGAAAGAGATGAAGCGGCTTCTTTTTTTGACATAAGACTCATAAATGGAACCTTGTTCTTGGGATATGTGTTAATTGATGAGTATACTTTCTTGAGAAACCTCATGGTATATGAGCAGCATTTTATGGGCGGTCAAATTAATATTGTAACCGACTATGTGCTTCATGGGCTGTCTCATCAATTCTACAAAAGACATTAGACTACTTTCTCAGCAGAAGATCATTGATAATTCGCTTCAAGTTGGCTGGGGAATGAAGACATGGTTGTCGAAATGTTCAATAAACTCCTTGAATTAATCAATTACTCAGATGACAAATTTCTTTATTTTGATATGTTTGCTAGGATCCACGAGTACTACATTAAACAGATGAATAGATGGATGGACAATTTAAGGCATAATTATTAATTTGAATAGTCCTTGGGCCATTTTATCTATTCTTGTTGCTTTTGTAGTGCTTGTGCTTCCATTTTTACAAACCGTGTTTACTATTAAGCAAGGAGCTAAATAGCTTGACACTATATAGTTCATTCTCTATAGATATCTATATTAGATATGAACTATATAATTATTACTTATTGCATTCGCATTAAGATGATTATGAAGTTGAATTGACTTTTAATTAGCTTAGAAATTATTGTCTTAAAAATCTTGTTTCAATTTTTGCTTTTTATATTCCATATTTATTCCTCTAAAAATTTTTTCCTTTCAAAACAAGTCTTGACAGTATAACTCGAGCTTGTGTTTTGAAAGGAAAAAAAAAGTTTTAGAGGAATAAATATGGAATATAAAAGCAAAAAGTTAAAGACAAAAATTGAAACAAGATTTTTAAAATAGTAATTTCTAAGCTAATTAAATATCAATTCAACTTCATAATCATCTTAATGCGAATGTAATAAGTAATAATAACATAGTTCATATCAAATACAGATATCTACAGAGAATGAACTATACAGTGTCTAGCTATTTAGCTCCTTGCTTAATAGTAAACACGGTTTGTAAAAATGGAAGCACAAGCACTACAAAAGCAACAAGAATAGATAAAATGGCCCAAGGACTATTCAAATTAATAATTATGCCTTAAATTGGCCATCCATCTATTCCTCTATTGAATGCAGTACTTGTGGATCCTAGCAAAGATACCAAAATAAAGAAATTTGTCACCCAAATAATCGATTAACTCAGGGTTTATTGAATATTTCGCCAGCCATGTCTTCATTGCCCAGCCAACTTGAAGCAAACTATCAATGATCTTTTGCACTGAGAAAGTAGTCCAATACCTTTTGACTAATTGATGAGACAGCCCATGAAAAGCACATAGTTGGTTACAATATTAATTTGACCGTCCATAAAATGCTGCTCATATACCATGAGGTTTCTCAAGAGAGTATCCATCGAATCATCAATGAACACAGATCCCAAGAACAAGGTTCCATTTATGAATCTTATGTCAAAAAAAGAAGCTGCTTCATCTCTTTCAAACTTAATATTAACATCTGAAAGCCCACATGCAGTATCAATAAACGTCAATCTCCTTCTACTTTCTACAACATCTTGATTGAGATTCAAAATTATAGATCGAGGACACAAGCCGATGTGTATCAGGTGGAGCATATGCTTTATTTGATGAGAACTTTCACTTATACCTTCTATAGGTACCTTTCCAGGTAAAGATCACGAAAAAAGTTCAAGGAAAGTTCCATCAAATCAATATGCAGGCCATGCTTCTCAGTCAAATCAAATAATGTGTGTAGGATGAAGAATGGGATCTAATTTTCAAAAAGCACCAAATTCAGCTTCAAGGCACTCAAGATCCAAGTCATGCGAAAAATAGGATCATTTTTTTCTCTTAAGTGGTTTATTTCGTGTTTTCATAGTAACTCAATAATGAAGCAACCGTCCACGACCAACATTTCTATATACTTAGGTCTGTTAAGCCTAAGAGGTTCAGCATAACATAAACGTGCTTGTGCCTTTAGATGTTGGACTGCTGAAACAAATGTTCCAATGATCTTATTTTCACGTTCAAGAAGTTGGCGCAGGTACTGTGTCTTATAACTTTCAAATGCTTTCAGATTGTCTAAGGACCTATGGCAACAATGGTAGGATCAAAGGCTTTTGGATTGACATTCCTCAAGTAGCTAAGTAATTTGTAAATGGTACACTGTGATTGTAGTGTGGAGGATTCACTAATCCGTTGATTAATTCTCGCACAGGCTTCTGCTGTGATGTTAGATTTCATAATAGCTGAATCATAAAAATTTTCTCTTAACAAATCAATTAATTATTCCTTAAATGTTGAGTTTAAATAGCTTAGCAAAAATAGAAGGTGAAATATAAAACCATAGTATTTAACTTATTAGTAGAATGAAAAGAAACAATCTACATTTACTTATTCCTAAACCAAAAAATAGATGTTTGATAGATCATCAATCAATTTCAAAAAAAAAAAAAAAAAAAAAATCTTACATATCTAATCTAATATATAGAGAGTAAAATGATGTTTAATCCTATTTTAAGTATATTTCTTATGTAGTAATGATGTGGATGGGTTAGTTTTGTTTATTTTTATTTTATGTAAATATATTCCATATCTAAGATATGCAACTCTCTGTAACATATTCTTATATTTCTCTTTTCTTCATGTCAACAAATTTTCCACATATACTATATGTGTAATTTTCTATATTAATTTTTGTAGTTCTCTATATTAATATATAACTTTTATAACTCCTTCTTATATTGTTAATTTTATTTCTTCTATCTATGCAATGTATATCTACATATATAATATTTATCAATATTTATTTTAATATTAATGTAAAAATATTATATTAGTTTATTTTTTGTAACTCAATATCTAATTTTCATACATATTCAATATATAAACTTTTACATTAGTTTTCATAACTCCTTATTTTAATATATAATTTGTGTACTCCTTATTGTATTGTCTAATAATTTCTTCTAATATTTATTATTAACATTTTTAAATTTGAGTTTTAGAATAATTATGGACAAACACACACATACACACACACATATGTATGTGTGTATAATCAGTCATATATATATATATATATAAGTCTATTTGTCAATGCAATTTAATTGGCATGTCTTGCATAAACTAACAAATTAGGTACTGATAGTATCTAATTTGTTAGTTTAATGTAAGTTTAAATATCCATCTTAAATTTCATACATTTTTAATTTTTCCTCTATAATTATTTTTTATTTTTTCACATTGACAAAATATTATTTTTGTGCAAGACAAAATAGCAATGAAGTTATGTTTTAATAACAGATAAATTATGATTATCTTTTTGTTGTTATTCCATTACTACTCTGTTGCTGGCTGTATGATAACAAGGGAATAGTAAGAGACTAGCAAGGGAAATATTTTTAACATTAGAATTGATTAATTTTAGTGATAATAAATTAAAGTCCAATTAATTATAGACGAGTTACTTAAGTAATAAACCTGGTGATACTTAATTTTATTTAATTCTTTGTTAACAACGTACGTAGGTAGAGTTATTATTTTACCAAGTAGTTATAAATGACAATTATTCAAAAAGAAACTTAATGTGAATTTAACAAGTCCTTATAAGTTTGCTATAGTTAATTTGGATAATATATGCATCATATTAATCTTCTGCTATAAATGGTGACTTAATATCCTGAATTAAATTTTTACCGAATTATTATTGGACTGATATTTGTAAATCATTTTTCATAATTTTCCTTCAATCAGAAAAATGGCTAATTATGTTCTTTATATTTGAATTTTAACTATTCTAAATGACTTATTATGCTCTTTATATTTGAATTTTAACTAACTTCGTTTGATTTTACAGTACATGGATTATTTACCAAATCACAATGATAGTTTATATGATAACAAGTTAATTGGATACTTGATGTACTTAATCTTTCAAATTTCTTTTTTAATAATTTGCTAAATTTTATAATTTTTTTTAATTTCTCCTCTGCAATTATTTGTTCCTCCCTTAAATTGATAGTATACTATTAATATGCAAGACCAAATAACGATTGAGTTATGTTTTAACAAAATAATTATTTTAAACATTTTTTGTTGCTTTTCCGTTGCTATTCCCTTGCTCACTATAATAATTATTATGGAATAGCAAGGAAATAGCATCGAATAATTTTTTCATATCAAAATTGGATTATTTTATTAGCAATTAATTATGATTATTATTTAGTTAAATAGTTATAAATGACAAACATTAGAAAATAAACATATATAATTTGAAATAAAAAAGCACTAATGTTGTGGCTTTAGTTACTTTGAAAAATATATGCGTCATATTTAACTTAGAAGAAATTGTGACTTAATTGCTCTAATTGAACTTATTTTAAATAATTATTGAACTAAATTTTTCTATGTCATTTTTATAGTATTTTTCCTTTATTTGGACAAATGATTCATTATTTTCTTTATTTTCTTTGTTAGATTTTATGGAGTTATTTATCGGTCCAAATGATACTTTTATATTATAAAAAAGTGATTAGGTACTCGATATATTCGATCTTTTAATTTTTTGTGATTTTTTAATATTTATACTAAATGTTATACTTCTTTTTTAGTTCTCCACTAAAATTATTTGTTGCTTCCATAGGTTGATAAAATATTATTATTTCAAAATTGAATAGCAAAAGATCGAGTTATGTTTTAATAACAAAAAAATTATTTTAAAGATCTTCTTGTTGCTACTATGTTGTTATTACCTTGCCCACTATAATAGCAGCAGTGCAACAGCATCAAAATAGCAACGGATAACTTTTTTCATATTAAAATTGAATTATTTTAGTGATAATGAATTAGAATTCAATTAATTATGTTTTTGAACAAGTTATTGAAATAATAAGGTTGGTGATATTTAGTTTTACTTTTTAATTTTTATTAATAATTAATTATAATTATTATATAACCAAATAGTTATAAATGACAAATATTAGAAAATAAACATATATACAAATCAATAAGTACTTATGTTTTGGCTTTATTTAATTTGAAAAATATATGCATATATTTAACTTGAAAATAAAAGATTATGGCCTCATTGCTTGAATCGAACTCATTCTAAATATTATTGAACTAAATCTTTTTTTAGGTCATTTTTCTAATATCTTTTAATTAGAAAAATGGCTCATTATATTTTGCAATTTTAACTAACTTTGTTATATTTATAGCTTATGGATTTATTTGTCAAATTATACTGATATTTTGTATGATGGAAAGCTGATTAAGCACTCAATTTATGTAATCTTTCGATTTCTATGATTTTTATATTTATGATTAATTTTTATACTTCTATTTCAGTCTCCTCTTTAATTGTTTGTGGCTTGCTTAGATTAATAAATTAAACACTATTATTATGCAAGATGAAAAAAATAAAAGAATTATGTTTTAATAATAAAAAAAGTAATCTAAAGATCTTCTTGTTGCTACTCAGTTATTATTCCGTTGCTACCATTATTATTCCCTTGCTCACTATAATGGTAGCAACGGAATAGTACGAGAATAGCAATGGATAATTTTTTTTCATATCAAAATAAATTATTTTAGTGACAGTGGGTTACAATTCAATTAATTCTACTTTTGAACATATTATTTAAATGATAAATTTGGGTGATATTTAGTTTTTTAATTAATAATAATAATAATAATTAATTGTGATTATTATTTAACTAAATAGTTATAAATGATATATGTTAGAAAATAAACATAATTTGAAATTAATAAGTACTCATGCTTTGGCTTTTGTTAACTTAAAAAATATGCCAATTTGCTTATAAAGAGTTGTGATAATTAATTATTTTAATTGAATTTATTCTAAATGACTATTAAACTAAATTTTTCTGAGTTGTTTTTATAATATTTTTTCTTTATTTAGAAAATGACTCATTTTTTTCTTTCTTTTTCTAATTTTAACTAACTTTGTTAGACAAGATATAATGCCAACATATAAGAATATAAATTCAAAATTCTGTACATGAACAAAGTCGAATACCAAGCAATAATAGCGAGTTGCACAGTATATCGGCCGGCAAGACAGTCTTAAAGACCCTAAGAAATATAACTCGAAGGCATTATAGAGCACATAGGTCACCAAGACCACATGAATAACACATTTTCACAGCATACTAACAACGAACATGGGGTCAACCGGCAAGGTTGTGGGGTACAAGGGACAATAAACTGATAATACAAAAGAACGTTTTGGGCACCAGAATGATTATAATCAAACACCAACGAATAGACCATAGGGAATTTCAAATCATTCATTTCCCATAAGAAAGAAAGGTTATACCCTCACCTTAGTCACGATAGTGATAGGTCAGCATCTTAATGCCATGGAAAGCCTGAATTCTTGTCACTTATTTCAATAGAACGTATTTAAATGTCAAAATGCTTGCACCATATTCTTTAAACAATGGATCAAACACGTACGACAGTGTTTTCTTTACTATTTTGATAAATTTCCAATTACATTGAAAAGACTGGTTCTGGGTTCCTGAACTGTGTTGTTTTTCCACTGATCTAATCTTTCATAGTTTAGTAATTTCTGCTCTTTTCCCTAATTAAACGAGAAAGGGAAAGAAGCTTGAATTTGTTTATGCAAGGGAAAGAGACACCTGCAATCGGAGGAAAGAGATGGTAACTGAGTATGGTAAGATAAATTAACACACACACTGTGCGTGTTTATGTATATATACATCTCTTTTCTGATACAAAGAAACAGATTATATACATATATGTGTGTGTATATACATGTATATACATAGTCTGGAATAAGAATTTCGGTTGAGAAAATTTTGTGTAGAAATATATCCAGATGCTTAAATTGGATAAATACACCTAAGATAGTGAAATTTTGAAGGTAATTTTTTTTGATATTATCAAAAATGAAGAGACATAAATTTAGGTTTAGTTTCCTTTTCTTTCCCTGTATTGTGGAAGACCCAGTTTAATTTTTCGATCTTCTCAATTTCTTCATTATGTTTTCTTCCACTGCCGTAGCTATTCATCTTTTTGGCTGCTCTTCAATTTTCATTCTTACTTTTTTAGCCATGGATATTCATTAAACACAGTATTAATAAACAACAGATTCATTAGAATGAAAAATGAAGCTGTCTTTCTATATAAACCACTGAGCATAACCCTTCTACGTTATCCCAGAGGCAGGGGTGGCTGACCAGAACACAAAAACCTAATTAGAAATTCGTGAGGAACAATGACGGTGCCTCTACTCGACAAGAAAATCATCAAGAAAAGAGTCACGAAATTCAAGAGACCGCACAGAGTGATCGATTTGTTTCTGTAAATCCAAACTGGCGTAGACCTGAGGGTATTGATTCCCGGGTCAGAAGAAAGTTCAAGGGATCCACTTTGATGCCCAACATCGGATATGGATCCGACAAGAAAATTTGCAACCATCTTCCTAACGGTGTCGAAAAGTTTGTTGTGCACAATGTCAAGGAGTTTGTGATAAGAGCTGATTCAATTTAATAAATGAAACAAGGCAAAGTGCTGGAATCAAAACAGAAATTTTATTGATGTAAAAATGTGCAAGGATCTTAAACACAATTTACAACCAATAATTCAGTCAGTATCGACTGGACAAACTCCAAATAGAAATAACAAGAATAATCTGTTTCTAATACCCTTAAAACAAATCCTAAACACATATTTATACTAAAATTTAATAACTAAAAACACCAAGAATTAAGGTAATGATGGGGAGTGGTGGAAACATGGAGTGACATAGTGGCAGAAATGCTGTGGAGACATGGAGTAATAGAGTGGCAGATATGCTTCAAGTTAGTTGAGAAAATCATGGGAGAACGGGTCAAACTCCACATCAGTAATGCCAAGCAGCTAGGTTGGGTCAGCTGTTAACTGCTCTTTTCCCTTAAGCTTCCTTCCTTCTAGAATAAGTCTGCAATAGTGGGTTCTTATCAGTGCTTCCCCTGAAAAGACGCCTTGTCCTCAAGGTGGAATGTCGGAAATTGGACTGCCAACAATTCATAATTTTCCTAGCTAGCTTCCTCGATAGGGCGACCTGTCCATTCAACTAAGAGTTCCAAATTAGAAACACCTCTTTCCTTGGTCCAACTGTGGGCAAGAATTCTGGTAGGAGCTAGAATGAGTTCCTAGTCCGAATTAATTGGGAGTGGAGCTGGCGGTGAGGTGGGATTGTGGCCAATAGCTGGCCGGAGTAAAGAAACATGAAAGATTGGATGAACCTTGGAAGATGTAGGAAGGTCCAGCTCATATGCCACGGGTCCAACATGACAAATTATTCTGTAAGGACCAAAGAATCAAGGAGATAATTTTTTGTACTTTCACTTAGCCAGTGATCGTTGATGATAAGGTTGAATGCGCAGGAAAATGGAGTCACCAACGTTGAAATTGAGTTCTCTACGCTTAGAATTAGCTTGGGCCTTCATTCGGGATTGTGCCTTTAAGAGGTTGTCTTTTAAGAGCTTCAACATCTCATCTCGAGTCCTGAGTTGTTCTTCAAGTTCAACAATTCGTGTTTCCCCCAGAACAAAAGGATGAATAGATGGTGGATCTCTACCATAAACAATCTTGAATGGCGTGGTTCCAGTGGATGAATGAAACCCAGTGTTGAATGAATATTTTGCCCAAGGTATTCATGTGCAAAACACCTTAAATAAGTTTCCAAGCACCGATTCACCACCTCAGTTTGACCATCAGATTCAGGGTGGTAAGAAGTCCCCATCCGCAAACGTGTTTTACTAAGTTTGAAGAGCTATTGCCAAAAGGCACTGAGAAAAATGGCATCTCTATCGGATAGAATAGACCGTGGAATACTATGTAATCTCACAATTTCCCTGCAGAATAGATTAGCAATAGTTTTTGCAGTAAAGGGTTGAGATAACATAAGAAAATGTGAATATTTACTGAGCCAATCCACAACTACCAAAATAGTATCATGTCCTCCAGATTTGGGAAGCCCAACTATAAAGTCAAGTGAGACATCTTCCCAAATTCTGTTAGGCAAAGGCAATGATTGCAGCAGTCCTGCTGGCGCTAAGGTTTGATATTTACTCTGTTGACAAACCAAACAATTTTGAACAAATATCTTCGCATCATGCTTCATTCTGGGCCAAAAGAAATTGGACGAAAGACGTTTCAAAGTCTTCAAGTATCCCCCATGTCCCGCAGTTAAAGATTCATGAGATTCTAATAAAACTTTATGCCGGAGAGAAGAGCAATCAGGAATCACCAAATGGTCCTTAAAGAAGAGCTTATTGTCCACTAAATGAAATTCTGGATAAAAATTAGGTTCCTGAATAAGTGCCGCCATGATATCCCATGTATACGGATCTGCTTGAAGGGCTTCCTGTAAACCCATGAAATCCAAAGAGATGGGAATCGCCAAAGCCAACAATTCAGCATGCTGGGGACGCTGAGAAAGTGAATCAACTTCTATATTTTCCTTACCCGCCTTGTAAAGAATAGAAAAATCAAAAGGCAGCAACTTCATAAGAAGTCTTTGTTGTTCATTGGTAGTAATCCGTTAACTTAATAGATATTTGAGGCTGCAATAGTCAGTTTTAACATAGAAATGTCATCCCAACAAATAATGCCTCCAGTTTTGTAGAGTTAATACAAGAGCTAATAATTCACGATCATAAGTAGATTTCATACGGTTAGAAAATGAAAGCCCCTTACTAAAGTATACCACTGGATGCTTAGATTGTAAAAGAATAGCTCCAATACCTTGAGAGGAAACATTACATTCCACAGTGAAGGGTTGACTGAAATCTAGCAGACGCAAAACTAGGGCAACAGTCAGTGCTTGTTAAGCTGTTGGAAAGCTAAGTCAGCCTCGAAAGATCATTTGAAACTCTCTTTTCGGGTTAGATTAGTTAAAGGCCTTGCAATAGCTCTATAGTTTTGCACGAACCGGCGATAATATCCTGTCAAGCCGAAAAATCCACGAAGTTCCTTGACATTGCTGAGCTTGGGCCACTGTATGATTGCTTGGATTTTATCACTGTCAACACCCATTCCATTTTGACTAATCACATGTCCCAAAAAATTGACCTACTTCTATCCAAATAAACACTTCTTGGCATTTGCATAATACGAGTTAGTCTGAAGTGTTTGTAAGATAATCCGTAGGTGATTTTGATGTTGTTCTAATGTTGCGCTATAGATAAGGATATCATCAAAGAAAACTAGAACAAAATTTCTAAGATGTGGGCGAAATAAATCATTCATGGTAGCTTGTAAAGTGGAGGGTGAGTTGGTGAGGCCGAAGGGCATAACAACAAATTCGTAATAACCTGAATGTGTGCGAAATGTTGTCTTATGTATGTCCTTCAGATGAACTCGAATTTGGTGATATCCGGAACAGAGATCAATTTTTGAAAAAATGGTAGCTCCATGAAGTTCGTCAAGTAGTTCATCTATGTTGGGGATAGGGTATTTATCAGGAATTGTGATCTTATTGAGGCCCCTATAATCAACACAAAAACACCATGACTCATCTTTTTTCTTAATCAAAAGGGCTGGGCCAGCAAAGGGACTGGAGCTTGGCTTGATAAATCCTAACTGTAAGAGGTTATCAACATGTTTTTCTATTTCAGTCTTTTGGTAATATGGGTATCGATAGGGCCGTAAATTGGGTATTTTGGAATTTGGTTGTAAACGAATGGCATGGTAATGGTTACGGAAATGAGGCAGGGTTGATGGTTCGGCAAATATAACATCAAACTCTCGTAAAAGCAATTGAATGACCAAAGAAGTGTTTCGAGAAGTACTTGGGATTTCATCCTGTTTAGACAAGCATTGAAGGCTATAGCCCCTGTTTGCTTAATTTTGGGAACTCCTTGCAGCTTGTACCTCATCCCATTCCAATAAAAAATGAGAAACATTTTATTCCAGTTTGCTTGCACAGTATTGAATGATGCTAACCATTTTATGCCCAACACCAAATCTGCACCTCCAAGGGAAAACGGGTAGTAATCTTCAGTGATAGTTAAGCCTGGAAGTTGAACCTACACTTTTCAGCAAAGTCGATTACATCGGACCATATCTCCATTTCCCATTTGAACCCCAAATGTTGGAACCTCTTGCACCGATAATTGTAATTCCGTCACTAATGACTCGGCTATAAAGTTGTGAGTTGAGCCACTGTCAATCAAGATGAGAACTGACCTTCCTCCCAAAATACCTTCAAGCTTCATAGTGCTGCCATTCGATTTGCCCAAAATTGCATGAAATGAGATTTTCGCCAAGTCCTATGTACTCGGATCTTCTTCATACTCAGCGTCAATTGATGGGTCCGTGGTTTCACTCTCTTCCGCCACTTCCATGGACGCTAAACTAGAGGGTTTACAATGATGCCCAGGTCTAAATTTTTCGTTGCATCTGAAACAGACTCCCTTTGCAATCCTTGCTTGTCGTTCGGCTTCCCATGGACGAGGTTGAATGAGTTGCACTGCTTTTGTCGTGTTTTGCAAGAATATGTGTTGTGGGAAGGTTGGTTCACGTGAGTTCTGTTTAGGAAATGAGGACTTGGGCGGATTTGTCCATATGGGTTGTCCTTTGGGCTTTTGATTTAGGCCCAACTTATTTTCAAATTCAAGGGCTAGGCTGATGGCCTTGTAAACTAACCTAGGCTTATGAATTCTAAAATCAACCTTCAACTCCTCTTTGAGCCCATTAAGACATACTGCCAAAAAACAATGTTCAGGCCAATTCTTGACTCTAGCTGAACGTTTAGCAAACTCTTGACGATATTCTAGAATCATTCCCTTTTGTCGAATGCCACAGAGATGCTCATCGAGGTTTTGAAATTCAGCTAGCCTATAATTTTCCTGTAAAGCTTTGACAAGTTCCTCCCAATACAACAAGGTACGCTTGCTGTTAATCCACGCAAATAAATTGAGAGCGTCACCCTCCAAATACATGGCAGCGATGTCTACCTTCTCTTCATCGAGCGTTTGGTAGTAACAGAAATACTTTTCAGCTTTCAATATCCACCTTCGTGGATCTCCTCCTTCAAATCGGGGAAATTCCATCTTGGTATATGGTCTCTGTGAAGGGTTCTTAAGCTACCAAGGGGTGTCCAAGTCCTCCTCTTTGACCACACGGCCTTTCCTTTGTCGCGATCACGAACACTAGTTTCCCCTTGTTGGGTGTTGCTAGCTTAGGCTTTGAGAGCCGCAACATCGGCTTTCAATTCATCTATGGAGTCTAATTTAGATGCAATGGCGGATAATTGTTGGATGATGGGGTCGTTGGGTGGGTTTGTGGGTTCGTTTTGGGAAGCAGTGGATTTGGTATTAACCATGATGGATCGAACCTGGCTCTAATACCAAAATGATAAGAGCTGATTCAATTTAATAAATGAAACAAGGCAAAGTGCTGGAATCAAAACAGAAATTTTATTGATGTAAAAATGTGCAAGGATCTTAAACACAATTTACAACCAATAACTCAGTTTGTATCGAGTGGACAAACTCCAGATAGAAATAACAAGAATAATATGTTTCTAATACCCTTAAAACAAATCCTAAACACATATTTATACTAAAATTTAATAACTAAAAACACCAAGAATTAAGGTAATGATGGGGAGTGGTGGAAACATTGAGTGACATAGTGGCAGAAATGCTGTGGCGACGTGGAGTAACAGAGTGGCAGATATGCTTCAAGTTAGTTGAGAAAATCATGGGAGAACGGGTCAAACTCCACATCAGTAATGCCAAGCAGCTAGGTTGGGTCAGCTATTAACTGCTCTTTTCCCTTAAGCTTCCTTCTAGAATAAGTCTGCAATGGTGGGTTCTTATCAGTTTGAGATTCTGAGTCATACTGTGCAGAAATTGCTTATAGTGTTTCTACAAGGAAAAGCAAAGAAATTGTAGAGCGTGCGGCTTAGCATGATGTTGTTGTCACAAACAAGATTGCAAAGCCAAGAGGATGAATAGACTGAGATCTAGCCAATTCTGCGTTTTAATGCGGTAATAACTTTTTGTAATACAATCCAATCCATACCTCTACAACGTTACAAACTGGTGAGCTATCTGAAATGTTAAATTTTGCCAAAAAAGAAAAAATAATAATAATAAATAAATAAATAAATAAAATAACACATAGAAGAGAGAAAGGAGAAAGAAAAGATTACTGTAATAGTCAGGAGGGCTTTTTAGTCAAGGTTAGGTGCTCAAAGTGCATGTACACCCTCTATGTCTTTGATCCTGATAAGGGTGTACACACTCGATGTACACCCTTCCACCAGGTTTAAGCGAGCAAGACCTATGAGCTGAAATTTTGAATGAAAGACATTTTGCATGAGCTTTTTGGATTTTTTTTTTTGTTTATTTATTTATTTTTTTTAAAAAAAATCATACAGCTGCAACTGTTGTGATTAAACCAGAAAAAAAAATAAAAAATTGTGGAAGCACCGGAATTTTGAATTGAAGAAACCCTACCAAATTGTAGTAATTAATATCGCTATTACGCTTCGTAATATTTTTCTTTTATTTATTGTCAATCATAAAATTAAAGTAGGACAAACAATTAATGCTGCCTTCATTACAAATAATGTTAATCTTAATGGGAAAATTAGGAGAAATTGTTGCGGACGGTAATAATGCTGAACACAGTTTATGTCATTATACACTGCCCACAATTGATGAGCAGTGCGACAACTTTATTATGATAACTATAAGTTAATGTGATAAATTAAGTGTTTCTAAATTACTTTTTAAATAGTAATATTTATATTTTATACAAAACATCAAGGTCTTATGGCCGGTATGTTTTTCAAATAAATTGATAAAAATAACCACAGTTTATAAAATAATAATAAGGTAGTTTTATCCATTTAAAGTGGGTATTATCTGTATTCGATTAATATATATCCGATTATAAATAAATACGGATATGGTAAATGTGTATTCTATCCATTTAATAACCACTCTGCATATATATCTATTAAATAGTATATTATTTATATTTTTCAATAAAAATCTCATAATCCATATATGAATATATATATATATATATAAATTATAATTGAAGAATTGGGAAGAAAATAGAATAAATTTAAAAAAATATTTTAATATAGAGAAAAAATTGAAGAATAAAGTTAATCAACATAACTATTGTTGGTTGACTTTATAATTAATATACTTAAATATCATTATTTATATTAATTAGTATTAATAATTAATTATAAACTCAATTATTACATAGAAATTATGCTATTTGCTTGATTGTTTTCTTTTTAAGGAAATTGTATAGTTCCTTCTATTAATTAAAATATGTATTCATTATAAATTTATAGATTCATATATTGAATATTCGTAAATAAATATCTAAATAATTATCATCGAATATGAATATAAAAAAAATAATTCAAATACAGATAAATTTAATCAAATAAGGGTGTAGCTGAATAATTATAGTCGAATATGGATATATTCGAATTTGATCGATATCCGATGGATACGAATTTGAATATCATTTTTAAATATCTATCAAATCCATATTCGTATTCGAATATTCGAAAAGTTAAACAGATACGAATATAAAAATTCAAGTTAAACGGACCTCATAGAGAGAAAATCAATGAATTCTATTGCTCAAGTTGTTGTCTGACAAGCTGCACATGCGAGCTTATTTATAGGTCTCTTAAAAATTATAATTCTATAACTGATAGGAATATGGCAAATTCATGTTTATCTCTAAAACTCGTAACTTCATAAAAAATGATGTAAAATAACACATAACTCTCTAAAAGATAAAATAAAATAATATCCAATTTGTAAAAGATAATAAAAATTTAAAATCTAATATTTATGTAGAAAAAAAAGAATCTAAAAGATAAAACTTATTAATTAAATGATAAGCATAAAATATTTTTCATATATGGAATATTTTTCAAAAGATAATTCCAACCAAAATATGTCATTACCAAAAGCGTACAAATCAAGTGGTAATAATGAATATTTGATAACGATACCTACTGATACAGAGCACTAGTCGACTTTGTCAATTTTCCACTTTTGTGTCCTGGTCCCCATTTTAAATTTTCTGCTTTAGTTACCCTTTTTATTTTTCCAAACATATACTGTCTTTGTGATCATGTGAAACATAACTTTATATGGATGTTCTCTGACATAGTCCCCCAAATATCTCAGCACTAAACTTGAATAATGTGAATAAACTTGAAATTATGGATTATTATTTGATTATTTGTAAGTGGAAATTTGTTATTTTCTGTTTTTTTTTGTTTTTATTTCTTAGATCTTTTTTTTTTTTAATAATAATAACTTGTCAAGATGTATTATTAGTATTTAATTAGTACATTTTAATGTATTTTTTTGAATCATAGTATACAAGTGAAATACGAGTTAGCTAATCAGCATTTCACAAGTATCTTTGTCCTTATACGGGTACTTTGTCCCTATATTTTCATTACATTGGTAGTATAAAATTGTAAGGTATGCTTAATTTGCAAAGCATGATGCAATGTACACGTGGAATGAGGATTCCATTATCCGCAACTTAATTAATTTATAGAATGTTTAGATGAGTTTGGCAAATTAAGTATTGTGCGAGAATAATTATAAAAAGTAATTTTTATTTTTTTTCTTTACACATGCACATAACATTATTTAATTTGAGCCTTGAACCTTTAAATTAATCTTGTAATATACACACAAGTATGCATATATAACAAGGCATAATAAAATCTGAAATATTTGAAATGTGTATTATGGCACGTAGCATAGGTATCATTTTATACAGAATTACAAAAATAGTTTTATTGTTGTGTATGTACGTAATTTTTTTTATAAGTCTCTATTAAGCTTTGAAAAATTACCGTTGTTAATAAAATCGTATTTGAATGATAAAAGAATTTAAAAGGTGAAGATTTAAAATATATTATGCAGTTAAACGCAATTTTTGTTGCTATTTTAGCTTATATATGTCATTATACATATATATTTAAGCATGAAAATGTTAAGGCTTTTTTAAAATACAAAAATACTCACATAGTCACATAAGTAAGAAAGAAAAACGAGCGAGCGAGAGAGAGAGAGAGAGAGAGAGAGAGAGAGAACGCAAATAGCTAATCAACATACAATATACCTACGTACTAATTCACAAGTGGATAATAAACATGACTTTCACATGCTTATTCACTTGATATTATTATACTTAATTAATGTATCATCCCTTCTCAATGTATTTTCCTATACTAATTATGAATATTGCTTAAGGTTTACTAGGTAGGATTAGGGATGGCAACGACGCAAGTATGGGGTGGATTTGGCAAGATTCAAAACCTGTCCCATTTACTTTTATTTGGACCCATAACTCGTTCCGTCCTGCCCTCTCTTTTAAACTCGCCTTGCCCCGCCTCGCTTCAATTTAAACTCCTAATTCAATGGGTCCAACCCGTTAAATTCTTTTTTTTTTTCTTTTTTTCTTTCATTAAAATATATAAATTTGCAACTCATATGTTTTTAAAATTAATTAAGACAAAAATACACAAAGAATATAATACAAGTATAGAAAATTAGAATCTAATATACAATAAGTTTCTAATATTATTTTTTTAAATTTAAAATATAATATCCGCATTAATTAATTTTAGTATATTCTCCATCATTTTTATGATGATTAAATAAGTAACAAAGCATTATTTAATTGATGAAATATATATACTATTATATATCCTAATTTTTTATTATTTTATGTACATATATTATAATATATATATATATAAAACATATTATATATTTATCATGCAGGGTGGGTTCGGGGAGGGTTTACTTAAACCCATAACCCGCCCTGGTCGGTCCATGAAATTAGGACCCGTAACCCGCCCTGAAACCCGTTTATTTGATTCCTAATGGGGTGGGTTCTGGACAAGGACTCGCTTTACCCAAATCCATTACCATGCCTAAGTAGGATTTCCTATGATAAGCTCAATATCAGTCTTAATTCACCAGGTAATTAATGCAAATTTGATTTAGTCATAAACTAGTTTAACTTCTTGCTAAATTAACAAGTCACACATTTTGTTTACATTGTCGCATAAATTAGAGACTGCCCTCTAAAGTTCGCTTCAATTTTTTCTTTTTTTTTTTTTGAGAATTAAATATAATTTGAACCATGTTATCATCAAGATGTCACCATGATAATGTCATATATTCTTACCGAGTTATGTATATATAATAAAATATTACATATCATCAAAAATGATTCAAATATCCTCTTCATACCATGAGGCCCAGCCCTAATTTATATTACCTCTAACCAAAAGGCCCACCTTTCGACGGCTGGATCAGAAAATAAAAAAGGAAAAGAGGGCCTAACTTTCGACCTTCGGTGCCTATCAAGACCCATAACATATATGGAGGCCAAGAATAAAGTGTTGGGCTTAATTCAAAACTTGCCTACTTAGAGAACCTTGTCAAAGGTTTGGGCCAATCCAGAATATGCATTGAGTAAGAAAATGGATTGGATGAGCTATTAATGAAGATGCTCTTCAAATAATTAAATTTTCTTTTGAACAATGACGTTGCACGAAATCAGATACTGAATCTTTTTGGTAAATTGTTGAATAGTGGACTTTTACTTCAAGAACGTCCCTATCTAAAGATAATGCTTGAGTTGAAAAACTAGTGTTTAGATGCATTTTTGGTTGTAAAGTTGATCTTTATACTGACTGAGTTGTTGATGGGTTTGAGTCCATTAAGTTTAGAGTATCTAACTTATGTGAGTTTAGTCTTAGCGGGGTGATGCCGGGCAAAGTAACCTCGATTGCATCAATCTTAACCCTAAATAGGGGTTGCGTTCGAGGCCGTAGGTGGTACTCAAATAAGATTGGAGAAGATCCTCTTTTTTTTAAATATATATATATATGTGTGTGTGTGTGTGTGTGTGTGTGTGGATTTAGTGGATCTTTCTACCTTGTCAACTCATGTTGGCCCTTTTATTAAATTTTTTAGTTATATACCCCTAAGTTATTAATTGAGTTGAATATATAAAAAGGAAATGTTAGAAAACTAAAATAAAGTTGCAACATCTATAACAGAATTTCGAGGCTTATCACTCCTTACATTTTTTGACAATCAACATTTTGCCTATTTATGTGACGTCACATTCGCTAAGTATAAGCGTTATTTTACTTGAATAATAATTTGTTTCTATTATGATATTTAATATTTTAATATTATAAATCATGTATTTTTAATTTTTTACTTAATAAATTTAAATTAAGGTGTAGCATTTGATCTATATTCAATCATTTCCTTAATAATGTATAATTTAATTGAATCAATCGATTGATCTACCGCTGTAATGACATTAATCAACATTTCTAAATGATATTTCACATTTTTCAATAATTGAAAATTTAAGTTGTATGCATATAAAGTTGTAATTGACATTAAATATTTTTTATGCAAAATAATTTCAAGGGTACTGTACAAAAATTAACATTTATATTGTACCGAGGAGCATAATTTCTCGACTTGAGAGAACATTGGATTCACATAAATTTAATGAGCATCCAATACATGATAACGCATTAGTATTTGAGCTTGATCATAAGTCATAACCAATTGAGCTATATTTAGTGCAATATTCATTGTTTTACAATTAGAATTAATATTAGAAAAGAAAAGCTGATGGAATATCATTCAATTTTTTAATTAATAAGAGTTTTTTACATCTCTTACTAGTTAGTTACATATTGGGAAGACTTTAAATAAAATATTTACAGAACTTTTAACCATGATCCAAATTTATTATTCCTATTTTATTTGTCAAGAAAAATCACTAAAGCTAAATTTCTTAAAAGGAAAATATTTTTTAAGAACTTACCTCTAACTTAAACTATTTGTAAGTATATTTCTTTGAAAAAGCCTTTCTTACTTCTTTATTATTAGTAGTAGTAGTAATTGTAATGTTCTCTTTTAATTTACCGGATTTATCATCATGTACTGTATTATCTAAAACTATAACATTACTCTCAAATTTTGATATTAATTTTGCATAATTAGAAAAAAGATTTGAATTATATTTATACTCAGAAACCTGGCATTTGAATCTAAATTCTAAAACTTCGACCAAAAAAAAAAAAAAAAAAAAATCTAATTAATTCCCAAAAAAAATTTAAAATTATATTATGCAGTTAAACACAATTTTTGTTGCTATTTTAGAATTTAGCTTATATACGTCTTATAGTTAAGCATGAATATATTGAGGCTTTTCTAAAATACAAAATACTCACACGCTACAAAAAAAAAAGAGCTTTAGTGATTGAATTTTAATGATCGATTGAGAGGTAGATTAGAGACCTTTTAATGATCGATTAGCAATCAATTTAAATATAATATTTTAAAAAAATTAGTGACCGATTAGTGACCCATCAGTGATCGAATTAGTGACTGCAGAAAAGTGGTCACTAATTAGTGGCCGGACTCTTTTTTTAGTCACTAATTCAGTCACTAATCAGCGGCTAGTAAATCGGTTACTAACCAATGACTGATAAAATTCAGTCACTAATTAGTGACCAACACAAATTAGTGACGAGGGTTTTAGTGACTAATCCGATCAGTCAATAAACTTGTTAGTGACAGATTTTTCGATCACTAATACCTTTACCTTTTTTATTTGTAGAGAGAGAGAGAGAGAGAGAGAGAGAGAGAGAGAGTGTGTGAATATAAACTCAAACTAACTAATCAATATACAATGTACTTACGTATTAGTTCTCAAGTGGATAATAAACATGACTTTCACATGCTTATTCACTTGATATTATTATGCTTAATTAAAGTACATTTCACCATTGTATTTTCCTAAACTAATGATGAATATTGCTTAAGGGTTTACTGGGTAGGATTTTCTAGGATAAGCTCAACATTAATCTTAATTCACATGGTAATTAATGCGAATTTGATTTAGTCATAAACTAGTTTAACTTCCTTTTATATTAGCAACTCACACATTTTGTTTTCATTGTCGCATAAAATAGTGACTGCCCTCTAAAGATTGCTTCAAATTTTTTATTTTTTATTTTTGAGAATTAAATATCATTCGCACCATGTTATCAAGATGTCATCATGATAACATCATATATTCTTACCAATTCATGTATATGTAATAAAATATTCATATATTACCGGCAATGATACTAATATCCTCTTCAGTCTTCATAACCTGAGGCCCGGCCCTAACTTACATTAACTCTCACCAAAAGGCCCAACTTTCGACCTTCGGTCCCTATCAAGACCCATAGCATATATGATGGCCCAGAATCCATGTTGTGGGAGGAAACCCTGTCAAAGGATTGGGCCAAATCCAGAATATGTATTCAGTAAGAAAATGGATGAGCTATTAATGAAGTGAAGATGCTCTTTAAATAATTAAATTTTCTTTTGAACAATGATGTTGCATGAAATTAGATGCGAGATCTTTTTTGTAAATTGCTGAATAGTGGACTTCTACTTCAGGAACGTTCCTGCCTAAAAACAGTGCTTGAGGTGCTTAGATGCGTTTTTGGTTGTGAAGTTGGTATTTATACTAATTAAGTCGTTGATGGGTTTGAGTCCATTAAACTTAAGGTATGACTTATTTATTGTGGGTTTAATTAGTGGATCATTCTAACTAGTCACGTTGGCCCTTTTATTAATTTTTCTACTTATCTGCCTCTAAGTTATTAATAGAGTTGAGTATATCGAAAAGAAATGTTAGAAAACTCAAATACATGTTGCCTTATCTGCAAATTTAATCCAATTCCAAATAAAAATTAAATGGCCTTCTTGCTTTTGAGTTTCGTGAAGTATAAGCATTATTTTACTTGAATAATAATTTGTTTCTATTAAGATATTTAATATTTTAATATTATGAATCATGTATTTTTAACTTTTTACCTAATAAATTTAAATTAAGGTGTAGCATTTGATCTATATTCAATCATTTTCTTAATAATGTATAGTTTGATTGAATCAGTTGATTGATCTACCATCGTAATGACACTAATCAACATTCCTAAATGATATTTCACATTGTTCAATAATTGCAAATTTAAGTTGTATGCATATAAAAGTTGTAATTTGACATTAAATATTTCTTATACAAAATAATTTCAAGGAAACTGTATAAAAATTAACATTTGTAGAAAACATTGGATTCACATAAATTTAATAATGAGTATCCAATACATGATAACCCAGTAGAATTTGAGCTTGATCACATTGGAAATAAGCTTTAAAATTTCTTCAATTATTCACTTATTTTCAATATTTTATTTTATTCACTGTGCCTATTTAGTTTCTATTTATTTAAAGTTTATGGCCCATTTATTATATCAATTTTATTGTGATTTTATGATACTTGATCATTTTATTATATATATATTTATGTGGCATATTTACTATAATGTTTATTATGATTTTATTAGGCCACTTAATAATGGTCAAATCTTCTTCATCTATATAAAGGGTCATTACCTTCTCATTTGGTATGTAGAGTTGATTAGTTTTAGAGTCTTTCTTATTATTCTCCCACAAGAATTTTTATGTTTTGGCAACGTGACTATAGGCTGATTCCTATTCTCCTCATAGTTGTGCACATGGGATGGGACACCGTTGATAGCTAATGGGGTTTTATTTTGAAGTTATGATAAAACATTAGTATTCGCACGAAGGGAGGCAATCATGGCATTATGACATCAACAAGTGTTGTGACTCTCCATTAATCCGCCTCCAATTTCTTTCATATTTTATGAGGTTTCATTTATTGTTTTTATGCATTTTAATTTTACACATTTATATCTATGATGATGATTATTATTATTTTCTTTTATTCTTATGATTTTAACACAAATCACACAATATCCACAACAATCTAAAGCCATGAGTGTGTGATTAGTGTTTGAATATTTATACAAGTTTAACCTAATGTCTTTTTCTTGCATGAAATATACTGAGAATTTTGTTCAAGTCAAATTTTTTATTAGCTACAAAGGATGTCAAAGATGTGTATATGTCAGTATGAGCTTTTAAGAAAAGGTACGTCTTATGAGATGGAGGTACGATTTCTTGCTTTCATAGCTAGTGTTTTAGATTTTAAGATTTCACATATTAGATAAATGCATGGTGTGGTTGATTATAAAAACATTATAAATAAAAATAAGTAGAAAATCATGTATTTCTATTTTCTAAAAGCAAAATATATTGTCATGACTCATGATATCGATGTAGTTGATCACTACTTTCTCGTAAATATACAGTATATACAAGCTATATATTTTACTGTATATTTTATTTCCATTACCTCTTATTTTAGATGGAAGGGGTGATTTCATTAGTTTTGAGATTGTGTTGAAACAGAAACAATGTAAGTGTTGGTGTTGTTTTCAAACTATATAAAGTGCATTCAACAGTACTTATCAAAATGTTTGTGGGTTAATTATTAAAATAAAAAAAAATCTGCAAAAGAAAAATGAAAATACAAATTTTCATGTGGCTTGCCAGATCAACGATGAGCTGGGGAAACCTCTGTATCATGGGTGGAAAGTAAAGATAAAGTACTATGGTTCATATTTCAATTCTTTTATGCTTTTTCTTTGGACAATTTAATTAAAAACACTTAAAACCAATTTTTCATTTGGTATTCTGTTTCCACCCAAGCATTTATCATTTTCAACTCCCATGTAAAATTTGAGTTTAGCCTTCACTCCCCAATTATTTAAAATGACGGAAATGGCCTCACTTTAATGTTTTTCTTTTTCCTTTATTCCTAAACCCTGATGTCCCAACAGCTCATCTCCCTCTCTCTTTCCCATTTGTTTTCTGTTCATCTTCTCGCGGCGGAAGGAAGTTTCTCTTCTCTCTCTCTCTCTCTCTCTCTCTCTCTCATTTTCTGCAATCGGCTACAACATACTAGCAAGAAGTAAGCCTACTTTATCTCCATTGTCGCACGGTAAAGCACCAATGTAATCTTTGGTGAGTAGCAGTTATTTTAATTTCTTTTTTTAACCTAAAAATGTCGGGTAGTGGGGAAGAACCTCAAATTCAATTGTTAGGAAGTTGTATGTACAATGACGAACTATATATCATGTCCATTTTTGAGAGGATGACTCTAGTGGGACTATATTTCCAACTAGAGAAAAAATGGTGTGAAATTTGCCCTCAATTCCACACAGTGCAATACCATGCTCCCTATAAAAGTATGTACGTGACTTTGAATTGATATTCGAGCACTGAGGTATATGAAGGGGATACAATCAATGTAAGAAGGATTGCACAGTGCTCAAAGACCAAGACAACTGCTAATTTTTGCTTTTTTGAAGCACATGTTATATCTAGAGTATTTGGACTATTATGTAATAATATTAGTTGACCTTTTGTTGGGATATTTGGTATTGCTTGTAATGTAATATATATCATTTTCTGTTTACAATAATACTGGATATACGAAAAAAGTACCCAGTTTAGATACTTATGTACTTTATAAATGCATTTATGTACTGAAACTGCACTTGTTGTGTAATCATACTTTGTGGTTTGATGATCATGAAATGGGAAAATTAAGCAGAATGGATAATGTTCCCTTATACGCTGAGAATGATACTGAAAATCAAGAAAAAAGTATCAAGTTCTGGCACTTATGTACTTGGGGACAGGTTTATGTACTCAGTTTGTATATGTTGTATACTTGTGGTAATGGATTATGTATTCGCTTTTTCAAAAGCCAATTTTAACCTCAAATCGATGTGTGGAACAACACATTGGTGACCCCATAACTTCAAATGCATGATTTGTCGAATATGTGGTTGTGATAGTACGTGTTGGAATGGTTGGGAACACAAAGACCCACATCCCACCACTTGTGGGGTCATTCTTTCTAAATAAAGCCTTTACGCGTGAGTCAAAGGAATCACTCCAATACCCTCTCTTAACCACCGAACCTATCATCACCAAATGAGTCCTTGTTATCATACTTTGTGGTCTGATGATCATGAAATGGACAAATTAGGTAGAATGAAGATATTGTGGTTTGTTGAAGAAATTGTTTGAATTCGCACATGTTGAAATGATTTGGAACACAAATGCCTACATCCGAACACTTGTGCTTTCATTTATAGTAGTGTGAAACCATTCATGGATGGTATCGAAAATCCCTAATGTGCTAATAATGACACACCATGGTCTTATGATCATGCAATAGCTAGATTAGGCCGAGTTGAACTCAATCATTTATGTGCTAAGAATGATATAGAAAATTGACGAAAAATTACCCAAATTTGGCAGTTATGTACTCCAAAATTGCATTTATGCACTTAATTTGTTAATGTTATGTACTTATTTTTTGTGTTTATGTACTTACTTTTCCAAAGGTCGAGATGAGGCTCAATTCGATGCGTGCAACAACACATAAGACACTCTGATGCGACAAAATCATGGGTTGCTGAAAAAATGATCGTGATAGTACGTGTTGAGATGGTTCGGAACTCAAACACCTATATCTAACTACTTGCGCTCTCATTCAGAGTGGTATAAACCATTGATGCATAAGCCCAATGAATCCTCCTAACACTACTATGGAAAACTAGTGAACATATCATGACTATATGGGTCCAAGGACTAATATGCCATGATCTTATGGTCACGCAATGGTCAAATTAGGTTGAATTGAACTTGATTCCTTATGTACTTAGAATGATACCAAAAATCGACGAAAAAGTATCCAGTTTTAGCAGTTATGTACTCTTGAATTGCGTTTATGTACTTCATTTGTTAATGTTATGTACTTACTTTTAATGTTTATGTCATTGCTTTTCCAAAAGCCGGGATGATGCTCAACTCGATGTGTGCAACAACACACAAGGCACCCCAATACGCCAAAACTATGGTTTATTGAAGAAATGATGGTGATAATACGTGTTTAAATGGTTGGGAACCCAAATACCCATATCCAACCACTTGCATTCTTATTCATAGTAGTATAACCATTGATGCATGAACCAAATGAATTCTCCCGACACCACCATTGGGAACCACTGAACCTATCACGACTATATGAGTCCTAGTACTAATATCTCATGGTCTTATGATCATGCAATAGCCAGATTAGACCGAATTAAGCTCAGTCCCTTATGTGCTGAGAATGATACCAGAAATCCATAAAAGTACCCAGTTTTGGCATTTATGTACTGAATTCGCTCTATTTGTGTACTTATTTTGCGTGTTTCTATACTTGCTTTTCCAAAGGTTGAGTTTAAGCTTAATTCGATGGTTGGAACAATACATAAGATACCTTGAGGCGACAAAACTATGGTTTGTTGAAGAAATGATTGTGATAGTACATGTTGAAATGGTTGGAAACTCAAACACCCATATCCAACCACTTGCGCTTTCATTCATAGTAGTATAAACTATTGATGCATGAGTCAAATGAATGCTCCCAACACTACCATTGAAAACCACCAAACCTATCATGACTATATGAGTCCTAGGACTAATATGTTATGGTCTTATGAACATGCAATGGTCAGATTAGGTCGAATTGAACTCAGTTCCTAATGTGTTGAGAATAATATTGGAAATCAGCAAAAAAGTACCTAGTTTTGGCGACTATGTACTTCAGAACTGTATATATGTACTTAATTTGCAAATGTTGTGTATCTATTATACGTGTTTCTGTACTTGCTTTTCCAAAAGTCGAGATGAGGCTTAATTCGATGTGTGGAACAACAAATAAGACACCCTAACGCGATAAAATCGTGGCATGTTGAAGGAATGATTGTGATAATACATGTTGAAATGGTTGAGAACTCTAACACCTACATACAACCACTTGCACTCTAATTCACAATAGTATAAACCATTGATGTAGGAGCCAAATGAATCCTCCTGACATCACCATCGAAAATCGTTGAACCTATCATGACTATATGAGTCCTAGGATTAATATGTCATGATCTTATGATCATGCAATGGCCAGATTAGGTTGAATTGAACTCGATCCATTATGTATTGAGAATAATACTGGAAATCCGCAAAAAAGTACCCAGTTTTGCCAACTATGTACTTCGAAAATACATTTATGTACTAAGTTTTTCCTATTTATGTACTTATTTTGCGTGATTTTGTACTTGCTTTCTCAAAGGTTGAGTTTAACCTTAATTCGATGCTCGGAACAACACATAAGACACTCTAATATAATAAAATTATTTTTTCTTCAAATAATACTTGTGATAGCACGTGTTGAAATGGTTGGGAACACAAACACCAACATTTAACCACTTGTACTCTCATTCATACTAAAAATTTGCAAAAAAAAGGTACCTAGTTTTGACAATAATGTACTTTGAAACTACATTTATGTATTGAGTTATCACTGGTTGTATATTTATTTTGAGCTAACATGTAACATATATATCTTTACTAGTATCTATACATAAATAAATTTTAAATTATACTATGAATTGTAAATACTATCTATTATGATCATCCAAATACACAAATTATAAATGCTATCTAATAAGAATATCAGAAATACTAAAACAATCACCTCAATATCCATATACAAAAAGTAAATTCATCCAAATAATAGCCATCCTGAACATCATTATTGAGCCTTAGAATACATTAAACCATGCTCATCGATCAGAATTTTTGCAACAATATGCTCAAATATTAAAACATCCTTCTCAACATCCATATGTAAATACTAAAATCATCCAAGTAAAAACCATCGAAACACATCATTAATCAATGTTGAAACATAGTAAACCATACTCATCCTTTTTTTTTTTCTTTATCCTCCATTATCACCTTCGCTATCATCACCATTAGGTGGATCTCAACCTCAACAACTATACCTTTAGGCAAAGGATCTGCTAGAGGACTGTCTCTGTACTTGAAAAGGTCTTAAGATTGCTTCAACTTAGTTGACTCTAATGTTCAACTTTGATATATGATAATATACATGAAATTGGGTTCTCTTTATTGGTTGGAGGTGTTCGAATCCAATTGTGGGTTTCAACTCTTCTGTTACCATAGGAAAGTATCGAGGAAAGCAACGAGTATATAATTCCAATTTCCTTCTTGTCATTCCTACAAACAAGGAAATAATACAAATAAATTTTAGAAATATTTCAATGCGCATATATAATTAAGTTTCTGATACTGCATGCACAAGTATAAATACTGAACTAAATTATTTTTATACTAAAAATAATAGCATACAATACTAAAAAGAGTAAAGCATATGTTTTTCAGGATAAATAATAGAAAATGACTAGATATGCTTTACACCCTTCAAACATACTAGTTTGAATAGAATATCTAAAATTTAGTTGACAACATATCCAAGATTAATCATTATGAAATTACCTTCATGAAGAAAAAGAAGAAGAAATTACCTTCATTATGAAATAACTTACAGTTAGAGTTCTAAATCTGGTTCTAATCGAGTAAATAATAACTAAAAAATAAACAGATGTATAGACTCCAGATAACCAAATTGCCTCTCACAAGCCTCATATGAAAACAACTCACAATTATTCTCTTATCATATCATCTCATCTTCCTATTTATTACGTTCCTAACTTTACCCAAATATACATTAAAGAAAAGAGTCTTCAAGCAAAAAAAAGCAATAGAAATGGCCTTGGGACCTACCAGTCTTCATGGAGCCAAGTCCATTACACCACTACTTCCACTACAAAACACTGCCTGTGTCTATCTTTCTACTGATTTGCTCTCAAATCGTCATTCTTTTCTCAACATTAATGGATGCGGATGAAAAAAAAAAAATGGCAGATAGGAAACAATAGGAATGCAAACATTATTGCAAGTCTCAAACACAAACCACTCACAACAACAAGAAGAAAAATGAAACAAGAGGAGCCTGATAGACACAGGGCATTTCTAGATGAAGAGAAAAATTGAGGGAAATGGAGAGAGAGAGTTGTGGATGAAAGAACAGAAAAAAAAAAAAAAAATGTGGCCCCGCCTTCTCACCCATTTTTAGGAATGTGAAGAAAGTTTAAATCATTTTGTAATTTAAATGCCAAATGAGGAGCATTTTAGTACTTGTGTAACCAGTAGGGAGTGATTTCAAAAGATAAAATTGAGATGAGGAGTGAAGATAAAAAGAAAAGAAAAGAAAAGAAATGGAATGGGGATTGAACATATAATTGAAAGTGGATTTAGGGATTTTAAGCCAATTAACCCTTTTCCTTTTTGTAACATATTTTTAGAGTTTCATAATCTTCAATTCCCAATGGCTAGTTGACTAATTGAGTAATTGTCCTTGAATATGTTTTCAATGCTAGTCATTAACTATGATCCATTAGTAGGAGGCTATATTTTCTGCTTTTACAATATAATTTTTTAGTGAGTTTTAAATATTTTCTTCATTGACTTTGATTTATAATTTGATCATTAAAAATGGAGCTTGATACTTTCGCATCCACTAACAAGTAATAAAATATTGCTTTGTTATTTATAACTTGTTACCCTTCTTATAGATGCAAGACATGCATTTGCACTAGAGTGTAGGAAGGGGGTCTTTGATACAAATGGCAGTATGTAATTTTCCACCTAAATTTTGTCAAAGCACATAAAATGTGTATTATTGATTTATGTTATGATTTTTGTGATGCTTAAACTACATCAAATGATCTAGTGTTACTTATATATTTCTTGAGAGTTGCAAACTGCGGATTTGTGATGCTCTTATAAGTTATTAATTGATGAGTACTGGCAATTGAATTTGTTATTAATTAATTACTTCTCATTCAAAGTTACATTGAAAGAGAGTTGTCAACTTATTAATATTTATGTTTTTTTACCCTTCGATGATTTAATTGACTTTCTCATTTTTTTGGACTTTTTAATTTTATCTATATATACCTATCTCTCAATAGTACTCAATGCATCATGTTTTCTCTTCATCTTATCTTGTCTTTATTGTCAAGATAAATATGTTAAATAATATTATTAGAAAACTATATCCATGTATATAAAAATATAGATGAAATTTTTCTAAAGAGCCATATGCGATGATGTTTTAAATATTTATCACAATATTCAATACTAAATCAACTAAACCTAAAATTGATTCAAGCCGAAATTGTACCTATTCATTATCATTTTAAGAACTCTTTACTGAAAAGAGGAACAATGAAAATGTGTGAAATGAATAATGACTAAAATAAAAAATATATATCTTAAAAAACTTAACATTTTAAAAAAATATGATGTATGTGTATCTTTTACAATATAATGATTAACAGTAATCGACTATTAATGGACCACTTGTTTTAATATAAAATTAGACAACAAAAAAACTTTCTCATGTGTTCGATTTATTTATAGTGATTCTGTTTTCTCTTTCATCTCTTCTTAGTTAAGCCAAAAATAAATAAAGTTAAATTCTAGCCAATTTTAAACCTTTAAATATCATTGTGTAAAATAAAAATATTATATTATTTTATAACTCTTTTTGTTAAAAAAAAAGTGTGAAATTTATTTATTTAAAAGCTTGTTTGTTTATAAATTTGTAAGAGTTGAATTATGAATTAATTTGGCTATTAATATAATATATACTTGAATTGTTAAATAAAATTCATTGTTTGAAATAAAAATTTGTATTTTATTAATTATTTAATATTTAGCAATATAAAAAATAAGAATTTTAATTTGACTGTTAGGTAATATGTATTTTAATGGGGTATATGCTTCACACTTGAGGGACACATATTTTATCAAGTATGAATGGAGATATATGGGCTAACATGGTATTTTATCCAGTGACATGTATTTATTGATATTTTATTTTATATATTGATAGAAAACATTTCACTATATCATATTAATATTATTATTAAAATTGAATAAATATTTTTTAAGTTTAATAGTTTGAATTACACAACTTTCAATCCAACAATACATATCTTTTTGAAAAACTTCAAATTTTAATTAAATATGACCAAGTTAAAGTTTATTATATAATGAGTGAATTATACTTACTATGTCGTTGATATATACGTTAACAATGTTTATCATATGATTAATTAAGTCATTTAAAATTTGATCTTGACAAGGGCTTCCTCATCCGCCATCACACCCGAAGTAAAAAAATTAGTTTGATCCTTTAAAAGGTTATTTGATAAAAATAAATTTTATGTATATTTCTATCCTATTGCTTTTTAAAAATAATATTGAAAGTTAGTACTACTACATTATTATTCTAATTGAAAAATAATTTATTTAAAAATACTATTTAAAGAAACAAAATTTTAGTTGATTCTTTTACACAGTTTTTAAAAGAGCTATCAACTATATATATATTTTTCTTTTAACCCATTTTTTGTGTTTTACTCAAATAAATAGGTTAAGATTTTTTTCCCCTGATTTGTGCTACAACATGAAAGCAATTTTTTCTTTTAGTTTTTAAGAAAATATAATGTGCGCATCATTATATGTAAAAATTGACCAAAATATGTTTCAAAAATATATATAAATACACAAATAAATGAAAAGATAAAATAAATAAATAAATAAATAAACTTTGTAACACCCCTAAGATTCGTAGGCATGGATTTTAAAAGAATTCAAAATTTAATAAAATTGGGTCCTAGTGTTAGAGCTGACAAAAATTATATATTTATACATGTGTATAATAATTGTAATGTTAAATTGGATTGGGCCTAGTTGAATCATGTTTAATTAATTAGAGCCATAGTATGGTAATGGAAAATCAATGGGCCGAAAGTTAATAGAATAAGGGCTTAATTGCAAAATTAGGAACCAGGTGGGGCTAATGTGTGAGAGGAAAAAAATTGAGGGGCCAATTAATAAATCAGGTCAAATATAAGGTACTAAGAAAGCTAAAGAACCATATTGAGAACTGAGAAAAGGTTTTGGGGGCTGAAGTGAAATTTTGAAAAAGTGAGAAAATATAAAAGGAGGCCTCTTTATTTAGTTAAATTTCCATATGCGTACCTTTGCCATCCTCTCGCTGAACTTCACCTCATCATAACCGAAGACCAAGTATTTATGTTTATTTTTAATTTTATCAAAACCTAGAATCATAGAGCTTGATTGTTTGTAAATTGTCAAAATATTTTCTAACTTTCAAAACACAAATAAACAATCCATCACATTCTCTAATTCCACTATCCAAAATACATCCAAAAAGGCCCCAAATAGCATTCCTATTCATTTTCTATTCACTTCCCAATATTTAACCCTCTCATTTTTTCTCCCCCATTTTCAATCTATATATAGACATACATAAATAATTTTAAAATATCAATTTCACCATACCAACCCAACAAAAAAGTTATTTATGTGACATTTTGTCCATTCTCAAAACACCAAAATAAATAATTTTTCCCAATTTATTTTCTACCTACCACCCAAAACACAAATAACAATCATCACATTTTTCAACTCCACTTATCGAAAATTATTTTGCCAAAATATTTTGACAAAATACTTTAATTCATAAATAAACAAGCCCATATTTATTTGATCTATTATCAATAAGATAACATTTATTTTTATTTTTATATGTAAGACCCATAAGTACCAGACTTAAAATATCCATTATTAGTCAAATAGGGCCCACATTATGAATATTTAGTATAATATTTCATTAATTTTTTAAAATAAAACTTATAATAGAAGAAATAATAATTTCTCAGTAGAACATCATTGATTAATGATGTTATATAAAAAAAGTAATTAGAGCAAATTATTAAATTTTTGTTAGAATCTAAATTCAACCTAATAAAATTAATATTTGTAGGATAACAAAATACATTTTAGTTTCACACAAATTAACAAAAAATAAAAAAATACTCAAAAATAATGGAAATAATAAAATAAACTGGGGCCAAAATGAAGTAAACTGGCTGCTGAAGAAAACGTGGTTGTCCAGACATTTCATTTTCCTTGAGTATCATTTTTTAAATCCTTATTGTTTTTAATTGGTGGATTTGTTTTTCTTATTTTCCAATTTATGCTACTGATTTTTATCCTCTCTTCGCAAGTCTCATTGCATTTCCGCCATTACAGAACCCCCAACCTCCCACGTTAGCCGCCGCCGTCCGCCACACGCCACCGCGTCTTGATTCTACTGGGCAACACTATTCCCAGTAAATTTCCCATTTTTTTTGTGATGTTTGCGACCTGAGTTTATAGTATTACTGGAACTCGAAGCAACTGCATTTTTAGAGGGATTTCCTAATTTGAATTTTTGACCTTTTTAGGTGTTTGATTAAGGGAAAGGAAGTGATGGACGGGCCTCTTAATGTTTGCCGTCTCAGGACGACGAATCTCATCATCAACAGGCTCCATATGCTACTCAATGGGATTGCTATATTGGCCTTGTTTTACTACCGAGCCACCAATCTTTTTCGTATAATCCAGACCAGGGAGACTCCCCTTGTTCCCTATCTTATCGTCATTATCTCCGAGATAATACTCACTTTTCTCTGGGTTCTGCACCAAGCTCCTCGGTGGAGACCCGTCAAACGGACCGTCTATCCGGAAAGATTGCCGGAAGATAAGAAGCTGCCCCCTCTTGATGTGTTTATTTGCACCGCCGATCCCAGCAAAGAGCCCTCTCTAGGGGTGATGAATACCGTTATATCGGCTATGTCCCTCGATTACCCTCCTGATAAGCTTGCTGTTTATCTTTCGGATGATGGGGGTTCTTTCGTGACTTTAGATGCCGTTCGTGAAGCCTCGAAATTCGCGAGATGGTGGGTTCCTTTCTGTAGAAAGTATGAGTTGAAAATCAGGTGCCCGGAAGCTTATTTTTCGGCTGCGGAAAGTGCTCATGAGAAGTTCATTGGTAGCAGTGAGTTCGCGGTTGACAAGAAGATAATCGATGTTCGTATATAATTATATCTTCTTAAGCTGTTAGATGGGAAAGACAAGTAAGGTGAATAATATTAACCTTTACATGTTTGATTAATCTTTTTCTGAAATTTGTGGTTTTTGGGTGCAGAAAAAGTATGAAGAATTCCACGAGGCTCTGGAGAAGAATTCAGTATATGCCAGCCGTTCTGTTAGCAGAGATCATCCCCCCACCATCGAGGTAGAAGTTGGTTCAAAATAGTCTGTACAACATGATTAAGTAGTCCTTTGGAATTAAGAACACACTTTTCTCAGGCGATGTTGGATGAACATTCGAAAGATTGTCTATAGAGCTACACAGATAAGACGCCTTTTATTGTTTTAGTCCAATTTGAGCTGTCAGATGGGGTATGATTTAGAAGGCTAATCTGGTTTATTGAGTATTATGTCACGTTTGCTTTTGGTGGGCATAAACCCAATTGACGAGAATATGTTTGTTCATGCAGTAGCATTAGAATGTGACTGTCTTGTTGATGCAAGACCAACAGAAAAGAAGGCATCAATGTTGCAAGAAATATAGTTAGGACTGTAATTAGTAGATGAGGACCTATTAATTAATGATTCAAGTTTTTGATTAAATGCGCTTCTAGATTGTAAATTTAGAACCAAAAAAGCTTAGTTCAAACAACACCTGAATGCCTGTTGTCTCCAGTTCTTACTATTGGGCCTAGAATCCTCTGCACTTGTAGTCCTTTGATTCTAAATAATTTCTTGTGTGGGCATGAGATTTTCCATAACCTGTTCCACTTACAGTCAAGCATCACTTAAATCTTCTGGTCACAAATGAACTATTGAATCCTTATGCTACATTTGATGGAATACAATTGAGAAGTGGATTCCTTGAATTCAAAACTATGAATTTCAATAGGCTACTAATTGTAGCTGCAGTAATTTCATTGATGTTTTCTAATGGTTATACATCACTTTGGTCTCTTATTTTGTTATGACAAACAAGAAAAGAACATTGACTTGTTTTTCTGTGTTTGAGATGGTCAATATGTTGCTGTAATTTGTAAAAGAAAAACTGCCAGGAAACACAAATTCTAGGAAAAATAGAAAGGAACATTGAGAGCTGGGTGATATACCCACACAATCAGATTTGGATGAATAAAATTTATTGGCTTCTCATAAGATTGTATTTACAGGTGATGATGGATGAAAATAGGGATTCTGACCTAAAAGAGATGCCTCTTCTTGTTTATGTTGCTCGGGAGAAGAGGCCTGGTTGTCCCCACCATTTTAAAGGAGGAGCACTCAATGTTCTGGTAAACTTTCTTTACACCTCTGCCTTTTATGTTTTTGGAGATAATTCCTTGATAACTTGGAAGATTTTTCTCAATTTTTGCAGTAGCAACAAGCGCGCAATACTTATTACCTGATCTTGATTTACGCAAATGGTGTATATTAACATTACAGACGTGCACTAATCTCAGTGACTGAAAGTACTCCCAGGAGTAGCTTGGAACTGTCCATGATTTGCTTGCATCTCTTTTCTTTCTTTTTTTCTTTTTTCATTTTTTTTTTCTTTTTCACCCATATTGTGATTAGTCCAAAATGATCTGCAGCTCAGAGTGTCTGCAGTAATCAGCAATGCTCCGTACTTCTTGGTGCTGGACTGTGACATGTACTGCTACGATCAGACATCGGCTCGCCAAGCTGTGTGCTTTTATCTTGACCCTAAAATATCCCCACAAATAGCTTGGGTTCAGTTCCCTCAGAAATTCCGTAATATGAGTGAGCACGATATCTATGATGGTCGGCTGCACCCCATCTGGGTATTTGATCTCTGACATTTTTCTACCGTACTTTGTCTGACAACATTAATAAATTTGTTTTTCCTGCTTGTATGAATCTAATGTATTGTCTCAAAAACTATATAGAGAGAAGGGCAAGGCTTAGATGGGCTTAGAGGACCTACTATATATGGCTGCAACTTTGTCATGACAAGGGAAGCAATCTATGGAACTGACAAGATTCAAAACGGTATTGTTAATGTCACAACTAAATAAATTTTAGATTGTGTGTTTATATATATAACCTTGATACAAATACCTAAGTAGTTGTTAGGTAAAATGACATTGTCTTTTGTTGTCACCAGATGATCTCAACCAGCTGAAGAAGTCCTTTGGTTCAAGCAATGAGTTTATCAAATCAATTTTGAAAAATTACAAACTGCAGTTGCCGGAGGACAGAAATCCCTCTGATGCACTGAAAAAAGAGCTCCAGCTGCTAGCCTCTTGTGCTTATGACAATGACACAGAATGGGGAGAAGAAGTGAGTATTTACTGTTAGATTTTGCAAGTGAACACCCCTACAATATGTACAAGGGGAGAATCATAATTTACTTCTATGTTAACTGCAGGTGGGTTATAGATATTTCACTGTTGTGGAGGACTCTATTACAAGCCTTGAATTACATTGTAGGGGCTGGATTTCTGTGTTTCTTGACCCTGAGAGACCCTGTTTCTTGGGTGCATTTCCTACAAACTTGAATGATATGTTAGTTCAACAGACTCGATGGTCCTTTGGCTTAATGCAAATTGGTCTCTCGAAGTATACTCCTCTTTTATACGGCCCATTGAGAATGTCAGTTCTCCAAAGCATGTATTATGGTTTACTTGTATTTGACTCTCTCTATGTTGTGCCCTTTTATGGTTTAGGCATCATTCCTCAAATTTGTCTACTTCACGGCATTCCTGTGTATCCCAAAGTAAGTATAAGCAGCAAAAGCATGTTTCTGCTTTCTTTGAAGATATGAAATCTGATTTAACTTCAAATTGCCTAAGCTGGATTTATGGATTGTGCTCTTTCATATCACTTTTGATTTGAGACCTATCTAACACTTGTTTTTTATTGTTTCATAGGTTTCGGATCCATTTTTTATTGTGTTTGCCTACATTTTTATCTCATCTCAACTCAAGCATGTCCAGGAGGTCTTCTCCTATGGAGATTCGTTCAGGACTGCACTGTATGAACTGAGGGTTTGGATGATGAAGTGTGGAGCTTGTTACCTTTATGCAACTTTGAATGCAGTGTTGGACAGGCTTGGTTTGCATGAAGCAAATTTCTCTCTTACAAACAAGGCAGTTGACAATGAACAAGCCAAGCGTCATGAGCAGGGCATATATGATTTCCAAGCATCACCACTACTGCTTGCTCCGTTATGCACCTTGTACATAATCAATTTGGCTTCCTTTATCATTGGACTCGCGAGGGTTTTCCAGAAGGGTGAAAAATTGGTCATACAAACTGTTATCCCATTCTTTGCAGTACTTGTGAATTACCATTTTCTTGAAGGTATGATCTTGAGGAAGGAAAATGGCCGGATTTCACCATCTGTTACTCTGGTTTCTGTTGCAATTTCTGCAATTATCTTGTGCAGTGGATCTCTTCTTCTCATTTATTGATCCAAAGGAAGTAGACCTGATGACACGGTATTGCTTCATATTTTGAACTTGTCCATATATTAGAATTGGAATTAGAAATACTTTTGTTTGAACATTCACAATTTTCAGTTCTAGTATGAGTTTTTGAACTCATGGATCAAGACTCTTGAGACTATGAAGCCAAGTGACCTGTGGTCTAGCGGCATAAGTTTCCAATATAATGTGGAATGTCAGGAGTTCGAGCCCTAACGGACTCCTGATGTGCGTGTGTATAAACAAAAAGGGAAAAAAAAAAACTCTTGAGACTATGAAGTCATAAGTACGGATATTATACAAACTTGTGGTTGCTTTTATAATTTCACATTGCATTTTTAGTACTTTGATGTGAGCTTGAAACTTAAATAGCAAAGAAAATTTTATTACATGCGTGCATGATTTCATAATAAAATTGTCTTAGAGCAATGCTTTTGATTGAATGAAATATAATTCATATTTCCTTTTTCATATTTATTTATGTAGATAATTTAAGCGTCTTATTCATGTATATCTCTCTACAAAAATTCAGATATACTGTCATTGAAGACAGAAGGTAGGGCATAGCCTAGAGGGATATTAACTTTAAAATTATAAAAAATTAATCGCACGAAATGAAACAATAATTTAAACAAAATTACATTACAAGACTTATTTGAACATCTCCTCCACTTTTTGAATCTTAAAAAATGATTAATATTTTCAAGAAATCTGTTCATAATTGAATCATATTATTTGTAAAATCCAAACATAATCCATCAATATGAAGGTATCAAAACAAGAACATTACATAACCAACCATACAAAATGGTTTCACTCAAAAGAAGACAATAAGTGATCCAAACAATAAGATTACTGCAGAAATTGCAACAGAAAGCAAAGTAACAGATGGTGCGACCCTGCCCTTGTCGGTCCTCAAGAACATCCCTTCAAGCAAATGGTAGTTCACAACTACCCCAAACAATGGGATAACAGCATGTGCAATCATCTCACTGCCCTTCTCACTTTGAATAAGTCTTGCAGTTCCAATAACAAGGGAAACCATATTCACAAGGTACAAGCTGCATAATGGAGCAATTAGTTGAGGTGACGATTGGAAATCATATATACCCTGCTGGTGGCGCTCGGTTTCTTTGCCATCCACCACTTTGCTTGTAAGAGAAAATTTTGCCTCATTCAAGCCAAATTGATCCAAAATTGCGTTCAAAGTTGCACACAAGTAACACGCCCCGGATTTCATCATCCACACCCTTAGATCATAGAGCACCGTCCTGAGTGGATCTCCATAGGATATGGCCTCTTGCACGTGTTTGAGTTGCGATGAGATGAAAATAAATGCAAACACGAAGAAAAATGGATCCGAGACCTATGGAACAAGGAGGAAAAGACAATGTATTTAGAGAGCCATCCATAAGTCCATGTTTTAACAAATTTTCTAGTCCTTTTTTTCTCATCTAGTACTCACCCTGGGATACAGAGGAATGCCATGAAGTAGACAGATTTGAGGAATTATGCCTAAATTATAAAAGGGAATGACGTAGAGAGGATCAAGTACCCAAGAAACATGGCCTGGCAGGATCAACCCGCACTGCAATCCAGCCCCTACAGTGTAAAATAAGGCTTGTCATAGTGTCTTCCACCACAGTGTTATATTTGGCTCTCACCTGCACTGAAATAAACACGTTATAAAATCAAAATCTCACCTTGTACATACAAAAAATGTAAGATTGATTAGATTCTTGCCTCTGTTCCCCATTCTGAGCCATTGTCATAAGTACAAGAGGCTAGCAGTTGGATCTCTTTCTGCAATGCATCAGAAACTTTCCCTTTGTCCCGAGACACATTTGCTTTGTAACTTTTGTAAGTTGTCTTAATCAACTCATTGCTTGAACCGAAAAACGTTTTCAGCTGGTTGATGCCAGCATCTGCACAAATATTACAGTTCAAAATTAAGAATGTTTTTTCAGACATCTACTTATGTTAGTTATGAGAATTAACATGTATATTTATTACCCTTCGGAATTCTGTCAGTTCCATAAAACGCTTCCCTTCTCATGAAAAAGTTGCAGCCAGTGATGGTTGGTCCTCTTAGGCCCATCTAAGCCTTCCCACTCTCTCTGAATAGTTTTTTGAATCAACATAACTACATAGTATTGACTCAAACAGGAAAGTTACTATTTTTGAAACTTACCCAATAATAGTACAGATTACCATCATAGATATCATGCTCACTTATATTATGGAAATGCTGTGGGAACTGAACCCAAGCTAGTTTTGGAGATATCTCAGGGTCAAAATAATAGCACATTGCTTGACGGGCCGATGTGGGATCGTTGCAGTAATGATCGCAGTCCAGCACCACAAAGTATGGAGCATTGCTGATCATGGCCGATACTCAGAGCAGCAAATTATTAAACCGTAATAATAATAAAGAAAAATCCTCAAATAGCCTGTAACTTGGCCTACTTTGCAATTTTGTTCTATAACCGGTAAAATTATAATTTTAATCCTGTATGCTCAAAAAATTATTACATTTAGCCTCATTTGCATCGCAGCTTCAACAATGGATCGAAATAGTTGAGTTAACACGATGGTGGAAGCCTAATTTGGTGATTTTTGCCTTGTTGGCTTGCCAGTTTTTGCGTTTGTTGGCACGCCACCTCAATTTTTCCAGCTAAGTTTTGGAGCTCCAGTGAGAGTTAGGCTAAATGTGATAAATTGTTGGTATATATAGGATTAAAGTTGCAATTTTACAAGTTATATAATGAAACTGCATGGTTGATAAAATTACAGGACGAGAAATATTTTTCCCAACCAAAAACATGCGGCCAGGGGTGCAGAGAGAGTTTACAAGAACATTAATAGCTCCAGCTGTGAAATTGTGTGGATGAGAAGACCTTTTCTCCCTAGCAACATAAACAAGAAGAGGCATACCCTTTTGATTTGAATCCTTTCCATTGCCATTTGCATCATCGATCACCTGTCAATACAATTTATAGGAAGTTAGCTCTTCCAAAATTACTAGTTATAGCTTCAACTCGGACTAGAACAATAAGGGGTTATCTCATATCTTTATTTTATATACTATCTATCAATTGTTTATTTTTACTGAAGTCTGAAACTTGCACCTGGACGATGGGTGGATGGTCTTTGCTGACAGAAGTGCCTATAATCTCTATATTCTTCTCCAGGCTTTCCTTGAATTCCTTGTACCTTTTCTTCCGGGCTTCTTCCATTGGCCGGAGAGTCACGGGGGCACCCCCATCGTCTGACAGATAAACAGCAATCTTATCAGGCGGGTAATCCAGGGCCATAGCCGATATAACCGTATTCATAACCCCTAAAGGGGGCTCTTTGCTTGGATCCGCTGTGCATACGAACACGTCCACTGGGGGCAACTTCTCGTCTTCCGGCAGTCTTTCTAGATAGGCGACTCGTGTGACAGGCCGCCATTTGGAGGGCCTGTGGAGAAGCCATAGAAAAGATAGAACAAGCTCGGGAGATGAAGACGAGAAGATAGGGGACAAGGGGGGTTTCTCTGGTTTTGATTATCTGAAAAAGACTGGTGATTCTGTAGTAAAACAGGGCCAATAATGCGATTCCATGGAGGAAAATGTGGAGCCTGTTTATTATCATATCAGTTTTCTTGACGCGGCAAACATGGAGTGCAAGTGTAGCAGTCCCCATTGCGTTTTGCCCTTTTGCCTTAATCTAGCACTTGATTAACACGAAGTTCTCACTAATTTTTATCAAAACAGAATATGGTCCATTTTTTCACCGTGCCAATGGCATTGTGCCGCAGAAATTAAAAGCGAAGCGACAATGATGTTGAAGGCGATAGCCAGGATGGTGGGAGGCACCGACAGGATAAAAAATGAGAGTATAGGGCCAAAAGTTATAAAAATATATAAGTTTAAATACAAATTTTACAATTTATGAATTCGGAATATATGATATATATTGAAGTTGAACACAAAGATTTTTTATATCATAAATTTCATTAGTAACCGAATCAATATAAAAGAGTTTTATAATATTATTTTCAATATAATTAATTAAACAATTAGTTAAAAAATAAATTTTTATTTATTTTTGAGCCTTTTTCATAATGTTATAAAGGGAAAAATTTTCTCACTTGTAATTGTTGAAAGACAAAGAAAATCTGAATCTGTTTTTTAAAATATTGACTTATTTTGTCTCTTTGTCTCAATCTTGTTGAAATAAAAAAGATGAATTTTGTTTGTTTTGCAAGTTTTTCAAAGTTCTTTTTAACTAAACCTCTATAATCTTTTTCTCACATAAATAGAATTAAAATACCCTAATGGCCCTAACCTTATTGTACTTTTCATTTGATTATTACTTGATTGTTAATGTAGACTTAAAAAAGTTAATTTTGAATTTACAAAATTAAATAGGTAAAATTAAATTAATTAATTTTGTTTTATTGTTAATGAAAAATCAATTAATTTAATTCAATAGATGTAAATAATTAATTTTTTATTTAAGGCCCAACAATAACAGTTAAATCTTTAAAATGAATGAATGTTAATTAGAAATTAATTATTTTAATTAATATTAGATGATCTATTCTTTTAAAATTTAAATTTAAATTAATTATTATTAAAACTTTTTGATATATATTTATATACACACATACACACACAGAAAGGTGGGGTGGGAGAGACTAAAAGTATAGGATAGTGGATTTGAATTTTGACAAGTAGAAATTATTAAATGTAGCTGTCATGATCGGATATTCAAACTGAGTTCTATGATGTGGTCCAAGAAAAATTTGTGGGCTGGGTTTGCTGCTTTGCTATGTTGAAAGGAAATCTACAAGTTAGGGCATGAGCCACGAGGACATAAAATATGGTGTGCTGTAGTGTTAAATGGTTCATCTTGAGCGACTCGTGAGCCACGAGGACACAAGAGCATGAGCGAGCATGAGCCACGAGCACACGCACTAATATGATCTGATTATATGGGTAAATGAAAGACATGAGGTTTTCTATCAAAGTTAACTCAAAGTCCACGTCTTCTCTTGGCAAACCGCAGCTGATTGTTATCTGGTTCTAATCCCAACTCAATCCAACTCAAAGTTTGGTGCCGTTTATTTGAAGTGCAAATAAGCGTTCTACGCTTCGTTTGAACAACAGTCATTTCCCGTTTTGATCCAATTGTCATGGCTTGGCTCATGTAGTGATAGCTAGAAATGCTACCTGGTTGATTTTGCTAGTAATCATATGTTTGTTACAAAGATTACCCCATGCATATAAGTATGAATTAATTCAGAAAAAATAAAATAAAATAATTATGATTGTGAAACTGCGAATGACTCATTAAATTAATTATAGTTTGTTTGATGGTACTTGCTACTTGGATAACCATAGTAATCATCGCAGCAATAGGTAGAGCCTCTGTTAATTCTTTTATCTAATAAATGCATTCCTTTTAGAACTTGAGATTTGTTGCACATATACATAACACTATAATATGATCGATTAATGTCGGCAAAGCACTATAAATACTCCCAATTATGTGGAGATAAGCGTATACATTTTTATTGTATAAATTTTATAAAACAACGATCTTTATTTTATGTCATATTCTTACTTAAAGTATGTGGTGTTTTCATTGAGAACCAACCATTTTGATTTTTTTTGGCTTCAAGTTAGATCACATTATCCATAATGTGGACCTTGTTGACTATTCGGAATGACCATAAGTTAATTATATATATCATAATTTGTGCACTTTACCGACATAGTTAACCCTGAATAATAAAGGAATCACATTTCTAATGTGATGACATACTAATTATTCATGTTGTACCACATTACTGATGCTTTATTTAGGCCTATCACTAGATAGGATAACATGCTATTCAGACTTGCCTTGTTTGGTTTCATTTTCACAGCTAATTTTCATATTTTTTATTATTTCAAAAATAAAAATCATCATTTTTTTACACATTTTCACTTAATATTATTTTTATTTTTATTTTTATTTTTAAAACACATTCTCCAATAACCTATATATTTTCTCCCAATAACCTATATATCTTTTCTTTTTATTCCATTATTTTTATCTCTCTCTACCTATCACTTATTAAAACCAACATAATTATTACATTTTCAAATATTTCATCCGAACACATTTTTATTTTCACATCACATCGTATAACTAATTTTCACCAAAATAAAAATAAATGAAAATGAAAATGAAACCAAACAGCCCTGATTGGTTCGACTGTTTCTTTTTTTCTTTTTAAAAGAAGATAACAAAATTGGGAAGGTCTAGAAGATTTGGACTGTGGGCTTGACGTTTTGTTTGAGAGCGGGAAGGAAACAAGGACTGCCCAACTACATGGAAAAGTTAAAAGGTTCAACAGTGTTCCAGCTTTATCCGAATCTAGTGTTGTCTTTCCTGTCCTAAAGTACTTCTAATTTTTACAAGAATGCATGAAAATTAGTATTATGACATCTAAATTCTAAAGTAGTAGTTCTGCTACAATACAAGAAAATATACTTTAGGAACTCTGATAATCTGATTTCTATAATCTAGTGCCAAGTTTGAAAAAAGTTTTATCATTTGTCCTAAATTTATTATTATTATTATTTTTTTTTTCATTTTTCTGCTTCTCAATGTTCTTAAATAAAATTTATTTTCAAAAAATATGATTCTTCTTTTTTCGAAAGAGAGTGTTTAATTTTAAAAGTTTGGAGATTTTTATATTTTTTTTGAAATTATAAGATGACAAAATTTATTTTAAAATTAAACATTTAAGATATTTGGATAAAATAAAATTACAAAATTTTAAAAAATATAAGTAATGGTAATTTTATAATTATGATGGTTAAAAATTTAAGCAAGTTCTTAAAATTTAAGGTAAAGATTTCATAAATCCTCATATTTTATTAGATATTTTGAAATTTAAGAGATGTTTCTATCTTACAGCTAAACTAATAATATTTTTGAATAAAATAAATTTAGTGAAGCTTGTAAGATAGTAGTAAGATAATCTATAATAATCATGATCAAAATAAATAAATTTGTTATAAAGGTTTTACTAAGGGTAACATGAAATTTTCCCCTTTGAAATATAAAGTATCTAACGAGTATCCGTCAAATTTTGAATGTATCTAGCCCTTATCGTTTTGTTTCTATTAAAAATTTCTTTTTATTTTATACACACGTAAATTAGGTGCATGCTAGGTTTAAACCTTCAACATCATACTTAAAGTATAAAATTTATATTATTGAATAAAAAACTACTCCATTTGTTTTTGTCAAAGATGTCATTCTGAGATGTTGATGTGGCCATATAGCTCATCTCAAGACCAGAATACCCTCAGTAGAAAAAAATATAAAACAATATAAAATATACTTTTTTTTTTGTAATATAAAATATACTTTACACCCTTCAGTTTAATATTTATTACACTTCCCTCCCAAACTACCAAAATATGCTCCATTTAGTGTCTTTGCAAGGATAAAAGGTATTTGTTGAGTTGAAAATTGTTTTATTCTTCCTTTTGTATTTTCCATTCATCAAACATAAAATAAAAAGATCTGTTTATAAGCATATTAAAACAATTTTGTAATTCAGTCATAATCAAATCTGATTAGTAGAGATTTGAAATGAATTTAATGTTCTAATTCATGTAAGATGCTCTAAAATCTAACTTTAGGGTTCATGCTTATACAAGTGTCACGCCCCAACTTAATAAAATAAAATAAAATTTTTATACATAAATCAAATCAATTAAAAGACTACAACTTGAAAGTTGTTTCTTATCTCTTGACCTTGCCAATTCTCCTCCATATCTGAAAATGTCAACAAAAAAAGTGAGCTTGAAAGCCCAGCAAGCATTTTACATATATTTAAGATGCAAAATATTCAAAATACCTTATAGTTAACATTACAATGAGACTGTAGCACCCAAAAATCGGTGGACAAACCACCACCATATCAAAATCACAAAGTATTCGAAACTGGTTTCGAGCCGGTATATTCAAAGATTCGTATCACATATATTTCATATCATATAGCAAAGTGTTATAGTCAACATGGCTATGCAAAACATATTATCATATAAGGATTGTGAACATTTGAAATCTTAAACATATGTAAAACACTCACCTTGCAAATTCTTATAAAACTAAATAAAAACACTCTTCAAGAACCTTCCTCTCTTAATTCTTTCTCCAATACTTTCTCTTCCTCTTCTAACACTTTCTACTCATAAGATATGTCAATTCCTGCTATCTCTCAATAATACACCACTCTTCTCATTCTTAAATAAGATGTACCTCTACATATACTTGTATAAATAGGCTATTACTCCATCTTCCTGCATTATTTCATGATTAATGCCCACTATCTTCTTCATTCTTAAGTGATACCACTTCATATTCTACTTGTAACTTATAACCATAATTTCAAGAATAATAGTCCACTAATTGTCATCACTTAATTGAGTTAGAAAATCAATTTATTTATTTATTTATTTATTTATTTATTATTATTATTATTGTTGTTGTTGTTGTTGTTGTTGTTGTTAGGGGCATTACAAATCCTCGTCGTAGTGAGCACAATTCAAATCCATCATCAAGCGTTGGGATTCTAGAGGTGGCTCCTACGAGTTCAAGAGGTGGCTTCCGCGTATGTAGCACTTTGTCCTGCAGGTGCAAGAGATGGCTCCCACACACGTAGCACTTAGTTCCCTGTATTCCAGCTGGTGATTGGCTTTGATACCATTTGTCACGCCCCAACTTAATAAAATAAAATAAATTTTTTATACATAAATCAAATCAATAAAAAGACTACAATTGAAAGTTGTAGTCTTTTTATTGATTTGATTTATGTATAATTTTTATTTTATTTTATTAAGTTGGTGTGTGACAACAAGCCTCACAAGTATGTGACACTAATAACATAATGAAAACTCTTTGGACAAAGCCGTATATAAATTTTGAATTTAGAGGGTGTTTGGCTAAATTTATTTAAAAGGTTTTATAAGTTCTTACGTTTTAAAAGATGTTTTTAGAGTTTATAAGATGCTATACACCTTTTTTTTTTCAAATAAGTTGTTAAAGTGTTCGGGTAAAATAAGATCTTGGAGTTTATAAAATATTAATAATAATAATTTTGTACTTAATATGATTAAAATTAAAAGAGTTTGTTAAGATTTTAAAAATAAGTTACGAACTCCTAACTTTTTCAAGAAGAACTTATAAACTTCTAAAATAAGATATTGAGAACTTATAAGCTCTCTCTTAAGAAAATTTACTAAATACTTTTTGGCATCTTATAAATTTTCAAACATCTTATAAGATATTTTGAAAACCTTATAAACTCGCCCAAACACCCTCTTAGTAAAATATATATACATAGATATATGTAGTTAGTCAAACTTATAATTGCTTAACAAATACAAAGTTCATATATTAAAAAAAATGAAAAATTAGCTGATCATAAATGTGGTAAAAGTTAATAATGTAGAATGGACAAATATTTTTGAGCTCCCAAGGACTGTGGAAGGTGGCAGGCATCCACTGGTGAGTTACGGCTGGAAGGTGGCGGCGCTGAGGCGGTGACCGGTGAAGTTTGACTGGGACTCTTAAGGTGGATGGCATGCAGCTAGCGGTGAGGTCTTCATCATCTTTTGTATCTTGTTGAGAATTGAGACCATCGATATTGAGAGAGTTGTTAGCGGTTGAGTGGCCGTTTCAATATGTTTCCAATTTTTTTTTTTTTTTTTGTCATTTTTAAAAATTAAAAAGTTAGTTACAAGTTTAAATTTGAAAATGAAATGATATTTGAATATTCTGTAGAAATATAATGACGAGAATAATTATAGAGTTGAAAAATTAGTTGATTTATAATTTTTTATATTTAAAAAGATTTATTTATTTTTAAAATGTATGCATATTTTTTTAATTTTAAAATGACAATGGATATTTTATGTCAAATTAAATTTGAATTTGATTAATGTGGTAGTAGGATTATAAGGTATGTTTAAAAAGAAAGTGAAAATAAAAATTAGGAACTTTTTGAGTAAAAATGGCTAGAAGTTGATAACTTTCTATTTTCATTTTATGGAGAAAATTAAGAGGGATGGTGAAAACAAAACCAAAGAGGCTCCAAGATGAGTTTATTTTCTATTTTCAATATTTTTAGAATTTAAAAAGTTAGTTAGAGAAAATAAATTAAAGATGAGTTTATATTTGAATAATTTATTAGAAAAGTAATGATTATATAAAGTTTTGGAGGTTGTAGGTGAATAGAGTTATTAACAAAATAGAGAAAGAACTTTATAGGTTATTTAGAAAAAACATATAAGTTATTGAAAAATGTGTTTTGAGATAAAATCAGTTAGAATTTTGGTGAAAATAGTAATACGTTGTTGATAATTCATCTTCAGATAGTGAAAATTGGTGAAAATAAGGTTGGAAACATAAACAAACAAACAAACCGTAAGGAATCAAGCTTATATTTATAATTTATTAATATTATTTAATCATTTTAAATATAAAAAAATAAAAATTTTAAGAAGCTGATCTGCCAACTCGTGCGAGCTTTTGAATGGGTGAATTAAAATTCACTCCAGCCGATTGAATTCGTCTTATATTTTTAATTTATATTAAAAAATTTAATTGTACGAATAGTTTCCTCTTGAATTTTGATATTTTATCATAATAACACATGAAAATTGTAACACCCCTAAAATTTGACATTTTAGAAAATAAGGATTAAAAAATTAAAATAATAATTTGACAAAATTTTGGGGTTCAAAATATAAATAGGGAAGACTTAATTGTAAGAATTTTGAAAGTTTTGGGGGTCAATTTACAAATATTTTAGGTCAAATGGGTCAATTCGAGGCACTAATTGTTCGAAGGACCTAACTGAAAGTTGAAGAAAGATATTGGGGGTAGATTTTTAATTCCAGAAAGTTGCCCTTTAAATAGCAAATTCCACCCCCATTTTCATCTAATTCTCACATGCAAACCTCATCATCCCACATCAGCGAACTCCCTCTGGCGACGGACAAAACTTGAAAATTTACCCACCATTCTCTTCCTCTTGATAAGGCAAACATAATGGTACCCATTTCCCCTAGCAATTCTTGGTGAAATAGTAGAGGCGAACGGTCAAAAGGGAGCAATCGAAGGCGATGATGGGAAGCTTAGCTCCGGTGAGGACTGGGTGCGACCAAAGGGTGTAACTTGATGGGCTCGATGAGTAGAGGCTATTGGTAGCTTCAATTTGAAGTTTCGAGCAACAACAAGGGAGTAATTTGAAAATGGGCGTGGTGGTGACCCGAGGCGAACTGGTGGTTTTTGGTCAAATCGAGCAGCGGAAATGGTGGTAAGACCAACAATTAGCATAGGGTTTTTGATCAGCGCAGCAAGACGCACCGTTAGGCGACATCAGAACTCAGTTTCGGCGGTAGCGCGTCGCAGTGCTCTGATGGTGGTTCGGCAGAATCTTTGGCTTGTCAAACTGAGTGCATGTGGACTATTTTTACGGCGTAAATTGGCTTCGAATTTGGTCGTTTGGGTAAAATACCAGTTAATCAAATAATTTGATTCCTAATTTAATCTGATTAAATTGTTAGCATAAGTTTTAATATAAAAATAAGTTAATTGGACCAAATTATGATTATGGACTGGATATGAGACATGTATGTATATTTATATAAGCTTAGTGGACCCATATTTTGTTATATTATATGATTATTTTGGTTAAATATGTTAATTAGGTGATAAAACCCTAGCTTTGTATAATTAAGCACTAAGCAACAAATTTGGGTTATTAATGATATTTGGGCTATTATAATCGATTATGTGTAATATTGTAAGGGTAATTATAAATAGGAATTTAATTTTATCAAAGCGAATATGACTCTCATAAAAAAATTATGGTATTAAAGGCACATTTATATGACATCTCTTGACACTATCGAAAACGAACCCTAAATTACCATATTAATTGTATAACAATCGATTTTAGATTACTATCCATATAATTGTGATTATAGGGTCAAAACGAGGATTTTGACAGTAAGCACGCTCTTTTGGCTAAGTGACGAGGAGTTGGGACTTGTAGATCAATAGACTGTGATATCATTTTAGTGGCTATTGAGGTGAGGGTCTAAACTATTTGTTCTTTTGGGAAATAAGCTATCTTCGTGATTCATATAGCCCTGTGGGATCTATCGATTGGTAATTGCCTTGTATACACCTATTTGATCTTCTGGGAAATAATTATCTCCTAATTTGTTCGGATTTCTTTGAATGACTGAATTCCTAGAGTTTGCTGATTGTAATCGTTTTGGCGCTATGAACTTTCATTGCTTATTTGCTATTGTTCAATCTGAATCCATTTTGCATACGTTATTTGGCCTTGTCGGCATCTCTGAATCCGTTCTGTATATCGTGGAATTCATTGTCGGCATGACTGAACCCGTTCTGTATATCATCGATTGCCTTGTCGGCATATTTGTATTGTTATGTGTTATTACTTGTTTCGCCTTGCTGGCATACTTGATTGCATTCTGTACAGCATTGTGAGACCTTATTGGCAACTTGTTTATTGATATATACAAAGGGAAATTGTTAGGCCGAGTGCCAATCCTAGTGGAATGCTTGGATTACTGTTACTGCCGAGCTGTCATGCTTGGACTACTGTTATTGCCTAGCTGTTATGCTTGGAATATTGTTACTACCGAGCTGTCATGCTTGGATTACTATACTGTTACGGAGGGATAAGGAAAATTTGATATGCATGCTATGCTTTGATTTATTTGGATTGCATATGATGATCGGGTTTGTTTTGCTCTATTTGTACTATGATCATGGAGCAATAAGGATAGAGAGTTTTCTAATTGTTGAGTTTGATAATGTTTATAATCTGGCATACTTGTATTTCATTTGTTACATCATGCTAGTTGATGTTCTGTTGAATTACTGTTTTTTCGACAGATCCATTTGATTGCATGTATACTTCCCTCACTAAATCCTTTGAACTTATTCCCTTATGTTATTCTTGATTTATTTCCCAGATAGGTTTAAGTGAGGGACATAGGCTTATAGCTTGGCTTGGAGGATCTATTTTGTAATAGATTAGGTGATTTTATGTATATACAGGTTCACCTAATCGATATGCTTTGACTCAGATATGCCATGATATGTTAAGATGAATTTGAGGCTTATGGCATGTATATATTATGTTTTACGAGATGACGCTTTGGGATTATACTCAATCGTGGCTTTAGAATTGGGATTGTTGAATGCTATTGGAATACTTAGCATGTAACATGGTACTTAGGTAATGCTGCTTTAAGTTTGAAGTAGTGGTTGCTTTATCAGTCTTGATGCAATTTTATGAGCCTATCAGTTATGTTGTACGTTATGATTTAAGTCTGAATTGATGACATTTCAACTTAGGGGTTATCTTTAGTGGGGTGCCACACAAATACTATATAAAATTTTGTTGATGTACATTTGACTGGAGGTAATGTCTTCTAATTGAATTCCTAATATATTTTAGAATGCATCAATTAAAAAAAAAATTGCAATTTTTTTACAAGTAGAAAGATGCACGTTTAGTTTAAAAAAAAAAAAACAAACACAAAACGGAAGTTCTTCTGCAAGGTGGTTTTTTAATTTAATATCGGCATATCCTGATTATTAATTGATAGGATATGCTAGTACAAATTGTAATAAATCTTACGATTAAGATGATAACAAGTTAATATTATGGATGCATAAGACATAAATTGAATAATTAGACACAAGTCGACCTGCTAACAGTATAATCACATTTATATGTGTGAATTTAAGGTTCAAATTCAAATTGACTCATTGGTATGTATGTGCATATATGTATAAATTAAAAAAAGACAACTTTAATTTTTATAATCAGGTTAAGATTTGTTTTTGTTTCTTTATTATTACTTTTTGTAAATAGTTTTTGCCAAAAGGTAAATTACACATTAAACCCCATGCAAGCCACATATTTATAAATAAATGTTAATGAGTTAAATAATTTAGAGAATATTGTTCCTATTGTAACAATAAATAAATTTCAAAAGTTCACTTAGCAAGGGCAAAATAAAGACCAATGCTATATTTTAATTAAATTTATAGCTGAAATTAAACTGCAAACCATTATATATACTTCTAAATAATTAATGAACTTTTGATGCATTTCTTTGTCTAAATAAAAAACTAATATACTTTTTGCCATATTTAGCCCTTTTTCTTGTTCTTTGTAGAGAGTGCCCTCATATTTAGCCAAGATATTACTTTTTTCCTTTTCCTTTTCTCTTTATTTCTCATTTATAGTGTGGATATATTTAGTCCCATACATTTTCTGTAATACCGTAAAAAGTATTACAAATTATTACAAGATAAAATAATTATCTTTTTGAAAAAAGGAAAAAAAAAATACATGCCTCTCAAAAAAAATAAAAATAAAAAACTAAAAAAAACAAGTTAGAAGCGCATAATTGGTTAATGCCTCTTACAAATAAATAAGAATTTAACTTGTAAAGAGGGATGGATTTTTCTTCAAATCAAATTTTAGAAAAAAAATATAACGAAAGCACCTATGCATTACCAGAAAAAAAAAAAAAAAACCATTGCAGTTATAATTTTTTTTTTCATTTTTATAAAATATTTAGAATTTTTACTTCTCAATTTTGTCTAAAATATTGCCTCCGGCGAAATAGGATTGCAAAAATGGCATGGATGCAGTAATTTTTTCTTGTCTTAAAAAATTCTTGCCTTAGACAATAATATTAGATTTTGTAGTCCACAATTGAACTAAATTCTTTTTCCTAAGAAGAAAATCAAGTTACTGGTATCAACTCTCTTTCTTAAATATAATAATAAGATTTAGAACAAGCTTAAAGTCAAAATATGAATAATGGATATTTAGATTTAAAATTATATGAACTCAAAGAATAATTAGGTCCAATATTCAATTAATCTAATCGCATTATCTTCGTACTTATATGTATGAGATTTGAAATTTAAATTTTAATAAATTTTGAACATATGTTCATGTGTCAACATTGAAAAAAAAAAGAAAAAAGAAGAATGACCGGTCCTCAATTCTCAAATACATATTTGAAGATGAATGGATATTTTCTTCATTTTATTTTTTTTTAAAAAATAAAAATGAACTAGATGGTTCAACTGTTTTAGTTCATCATCCATCTAAATAAATCCAAAATTTTTTACATGTTATCATAAGGTTAGTAATTGTAAACATATATTATTTTTTATTTTACTATATATAATCCTATACAAGAAAATAACAAATCATCTTTGATTTCTTTGATCTATCCAACGTGGAAGCCAAATAATGGCTAACTCAAAAGGTAAAATACATTAAAAAAAAAATAGCGATCAGATGTCAAATGACAATATTAAAAATTTCTTTTAATTTGTGTGTGCGTGTGTGTGTGTATAGTGGCACGAATTTTAATTTTATCAGAATAATTATTGTAGAATTTTAATATTAATAATTATTATGCAAAATTTTTCAGCGTTGATAATTAATTCCAACTTTTTACGTATAAAATTATCGTTATAGACAATTAGTAGTACACGTATAGTGATAATTCAACAATAAATATATAGTTGTCATTATGTTTGTATTTTTGTTGTTAATATTTTCTTTTTTTTTTTATAGTTAATGCCAAGGATTAATTTTAAGAGTGGATTTGAATTAAATTAAAATTGTCAGCATATATTAATACACAGTGATAGACATTGTACAAATAGTTACCATACTCATATTATCTTAATTCTGATAATCCATTCTTTTACATTTAAAAAAAAAAAAAAAACTTTAAGAGTAATTTAATAATTTTGTTTGCTAATGTCAAAATAAGATTGAGCATCTGAATGAAATGTGGGCTTGCTATACTTCTTTAATTAGGTCTTGTGACTAGTCCGTCCAAAAGCAAATTGGCATTGCTATACTTATTTAAGTAGGTGTATAATCATTTCCAAATATTTTATAAGATGTTCGAGAATTTATAAGATATCATTAAGTGTTCAATAATTTTTTTTAAAAAATTTTTATAAGCTCTTCAAAATATTTTATAAGATATCTGTGAACTTATAAAATATCATAAATTACCCGGAAAACCTTTCTTTTTTTTTTGAAAAAAATTATAAGCTCATATAATAAGGAGTTAAGATCTTATAAGTTATTTTTTTTAAAAAAAATTTCAACCTATTTTTAAAATTTTAACAAACTTCTCCAATTGTAAACATAATTACAAAATTATGATTAGTTTCAAATCCTATTTTTTCCAAACATTTCAAGAGTTTTTTTCAAAAAAAAAAAAAATAACATTTTGATAAGTTTAAAAAATATCTTATAAGATATTTAAGAATTTATAACATATCAACAACAGGTGTTTGGCAAAAAAAATTAAAAAAAAATTATAACCTCCCAAACGAACATGTCGTGATCTTATAATTTATTTATTTTTAAAAAAAGTAAGGAGTTTCGAGTTTATTTTTAATATGCATGTCAATAAGCTTTTTTAATTTTAACCACATTAATTATAAATTGTCATCGCTAATATTTTATAATTTTAAAATCTTATTTTATTGATATATATTAAAATATTATTTTTTTGAAATAAAATTTAATATATTATAAATTTTAAAAATATTTTATAAGATAAAAATAGTCTTGCTCAAGTACCCTGTGTAAGTTATCCATATAGTCATCAGTAAACCCCACCCAATGTCAGCAAAAACAGCTGCGGGAATCTTTTAAGTCTGCTAGGACAATATTTTCCACTCACCAAACAAAAGAAACCAAAATAATATTTTCCACTTCAACGTTGGGGCTGAATGCATCCATTCTTGATCCTTCCTATTTTCTGAGCATTCTGCTCCAAACTCTTCCTCCTTCAAAGTAAAGTCAAAATTATTTAGGTTATTTTCTCAATTCTAATAAAATGCAATCGAAAAAAACTAATTTTAAAATAGATTTCATTATTATAAACATGTGCTTTTGAGAGCTTGAAATTTATTTTGAGGCTGGTAGAATTTGCAGCTGACAAATTTTATTATTATTATTATTATTATTATTATTATTATTATTATTATTATTAATTTTTTTGGGTAGAAAACCCGGGTGGTAAATCAACTGAATTGACGTGAATAACATACTTTTTAGGTTGATAGGCTTGAATTTTTATTGAGATTAAAATTATATTCAAATTTAATTTGGTTATTGAGTAGAAATTAAATGAGTTTTAATTAAATCGAACATGAATGAACTTGAGTAATTTGATACTTTCTCACATACCTTTTCACTTTTCAACTAATTAAGTCGGTGTAGCTCAAGTGGCATCCGTCTGCCCAGTGGCTTGTAGCTGAAATGACATCCGTCTCCCTTATTAAATGGAATGTCTTGTGTTCGACCCGTAATGGGCGCATTGTGCTCTTTATGTGCTTTGTGTATTATTTATACTTTGATTACTTGATTTGAGAATAAGATTTATTTGATTTGAAAATAGAAATATATTACTTTATTGAAAGGATAACATTTTGTCATTTGTAATGCTTTCTAAAAAAAAAAAAAAAAAAAAACTAATCAAGTCATGCTCAATTAAATTTCAAATTTTGTGGAATGTGAAAAATATTTTCAAATTTGATTTATTATATTTATGCTTTGAGAAATCAAATTCAAACAAACTTTTAACAATTAATTTCACATGGAATGAAATAATTAATTAATTTGATTCATTTTTCATGCTAGCAGTAAATTCAGCCAATCACGGTGATGCGCGGTAATAGTTTTGGTACAATCACGATGGCAACTTTGAATCGTTTTCCTATCCTCTCACTTTCAGACATGGCTTCTAATATTTATCAAACCTATGACATCGACAATCATATAATGATATTGCCCGTCTATTCTTTGAGTTAATCTAGAATGTGCTTTGTCAAGAAATTTTAATCTGTGACCGGATTTTTTTTTTCTTTTTTTCAATATATACGCATATCAGGAGCCCGTTAGGGTTCGAGCTTTTAACCTCTCATATTATGTGAGAGACTTATGCCGCTAGACTACAGGTCACTCAGCACCTGTGACAGGATTTGTTCACAACAATTTCAAGTTTTGCCGCTGCAAAATAATATTTTAAAGGTAAATTGATAAATTAAAATTATGATGCAATACATGGTAATATGATAGATTCCATTGTACTACTTAATTTAAAAAATTCTAGTAGGCTCACTTCTTTAATGGGTCAGGATCCTCTCCATTATAAATAAAGTCTTTCTCGACTCTAACAAGCCATCTTGATAATTTTACACGAAAAAATTATGAGAAACAAGCGCGCTCTGGTATTGATAAATTAAAATTATGATGCAATACATTGTAATATTATAGATTCTCATGTACCAATTAGTTTAAAAAATCCTAATAGGCTCCGCCTCCTTAATTAAGGGGCCAAGACTCTCTTCACTATAAGAAAGTCTTTCATGGCTTGAATAAGACATCTTGATAATTTTACACGAAAAAACTCTGAGAGCCAAGCGCATTTTAACATTGGACCTGTTATCAACTTATCTATAATAAAAACTCAAAGTGACCCTCGCAGACTTGTTCTGGCAAGAACAAGTTCTATTATTTGTAAATGTGTTATAAGAAGTCATCCCAAATTTAAAGCACCTTTAAATTATATGTTTCTTTTTCTTTTTTGTTATGAAAAGAGAGTCGTAACTGATTCTCCATTTACTTTTCTATAGGACTCTCCATTTACTTTTCTACAGGACTCGAATCCACAATTAATCTATTTGTGTGAATAAAAGCTTACAAGCAAGCAACTCATTCGCTGGAGTAACTTTGAATTTTGTTGAACTCATTAACTTATACAATTTAATTTACAAATCTCAAGTGAAATAAATTTGTCATTGTACGAAAAGATATTATCTATTGACTTAGTGTCATCGAACAATGATAAAACCTATACTGGAAGCTTGTCGATCGTATCAAGAAAAATCTCTTACATTACAGTAACTGTTGAACATTCTAAAGGTGGGTAAAGTTAAGAAAGGACAACTGGACAACAAATAGTGGGTTTGAAAAATAAAACCAGACACCCCGATAGTAGACAACAAATAGTCTGAGGACATGCATGGAATTTCAACTATCTGCATACAATTCTTTGAGGAGAGCCGGGTCGTACGCATTCTCCTCATGATTGACCTAATTATAGTACCAACTGCTAGATACTCTACATTTACTATTAAAAAAATAACATTAGAAAGATTATTATTATTTTTATTTATAAATTATCATTATTGACAATTAATCACCGTCATATAATAACAACAAAATATGATTACAATATCATTCGGAGGATTTTCTTGTCGTTGAATTATTAGTAAATGTATGTACAAAATAATTACAGTTGAGCACTAATTTGTGTCACTGTTTCTCATGTAAGCCAACTTCTGTTCAATACTATTAAACATGTAAAAATGTTTATTATAATAAAATAAAAATATTTGTCACTATTAATTAAGTAACAACTTTAACACATTACTTGATGTTTTGTTATTAATATTTTTATATTTTTTAAAATAATTTGGACTTCTCTATTTCAATTTGTACTTAGAGGTTGTTTGGGTGAGCCTTTAAACTTCTCAAAACATCTTATAAAATATCAAAAAGTGTTTGATAATTTTTTTAAGAAAATAGCTTATAAGCTCATAAAATAAGAAGTTAGGAGCTTATAAGTTTTTCTTTTTAAAAAAAATAAGGAGTTTCTAATTTATTTTTAAAATCTTAATAAGCTCCCTTAATTTTAATCATATCAATTACTAAATTGCTATTGCTAACATCTTATAAGCTTTAAAAATTTATTTTTTAAAAAAGATCTAATATCTTATAAATTCCAAAAATATTTTATAAGATGTTTTTTGTAACTTATAAGATATTTTAAATAAGTTTAGCCAAACACCTTCTTACAATTTATCCCATTCCATTTTATAATACCCAAATATATATATATATATAAGACAATTTTTTTTATACACTTAACATAAACGTATTATACTAAATATTAAATTAAAATAAAAGACCCAAGCTAAATGGCATACGGAACTGGTTAAAATTCGAATGGTGAAATAATGAGACTGGATTCCACTGTGTATTTCTACCATAAATATAGCAGAAACTTGTGTCATTTATCCATAGAGAAGAAGCAATGGAGAATCCACTTCCTCTCAATGATTGCCATGTCAAGAAAACTCAACTAGTAATAAACAGGCTCCACTTTTTCCTCCATGGAATTGCTTTACTAGCCCTGTTTTACTACAGAATCACATCCCTTTATGAAATCATCAAAAACAGGGGAAATAGCAGCACTCCCTTTTTACCCCACGTTCTAGTCTTCATCTCTGAGCTCATACTCTCTTTCATTTGGCTTCTAAGTCAGGCTTCCAAATGGAAACCCGTTATTCGAACTGTGTACCCTGAAAGATTACCGTCAAATGAAAAGCTTCCCTCCACTGATGTGTTTATTTGCACCGCTGATCCGAACAAAGAGCCCAGTTTGGAAGTGATGAACACTGTTATATCGGCTTTGGCACTCGATTATCCTCCTGACAAGCTTCATGTTTATCTTTCGGACGATGGGGGGTCTTCTGTAACTTTTCGTGCCATTAAAGAGGCCTGGAAATTCTCAAAGCTGTGGATTCCTTTTTGCAGAAAGTATAAGGTGAAGAACAGGTGCCCGGAGGCTTATTTTTCGAGGGAAGAAAGTGATAATAGCAAGTTTAGCACCAGTGAGTTTGCTGCTGAGAAGAAGAAAATTGAGGTTGAAATACTACGCATTCACATTTTTCTTTATTTTTTTTCCTTTTCTTTATTTTTTTTGTTGAGAAATTTCATGGAATGTTAGATTTATTTATTTATTTTTTATGTTGGCTACTTAGAATAATCTGTTTGAAAATTTTTTGGTGGCATTTGAATGATGTAGGAGAGGTACGAGGAATTCAAGAACTCTTTTGCGAAGATGGTTGTGGACGCAAGTACTTCTATCAGCAGAGATCATCCAGCCATGATTGAGGTATCGAAAATAATGTGTACAACAAGAATTTTATGGTTTGATGACAACAAGAAAAAACCTAATCCTATGAATTTATCAACTATTGGACAAAAAAAAATCAACGGAAAATGACGAGAATCCCAACTTGATGAGATTGCATGCGTAAATTAAGGCTTAGATTGGTTGGATTTTGAATTAATCACATTATACTCCTATTGATAATTATATTGAATTTAAGTGAGTATAACATGGTGACAACTTGTGTGCTTTGGCTGATTCCGTTGAAATTAAAGAAGTGGTGTTTTGAAATTAAAAAAATGGTGTTTGATTGAATATTAATATATTATTAACACATCATAAAACTCTTTCATTTTACCTTTTTGTCCCTCCTAAAATTTGTATCCCACTTATTCTTGATAACCAAATACTTTTTAAGGACAAAATACACATTTTATAATTTAAGTCACATGAGTGTGTGAGGGGTCGTGCAATGGGTTCAATTATCATGCAAAATGAACTACTATCTACATACCGATATTTTATATGCAGACTATTGGATTAATACACACACATAATTCAAACGTGCGATTATTTTTAATAAAATCACCTAATCTTGAATTATAACACGAACCAAACTAGCCTTAAAAAAAGTCGCAACTTGACTTTCTTGCATAAGCACTGTCTCACAAAAATGTGTTGGTCCACATAAATCCAACTATTAGGCAACGTGTATAAAAAAATAATTTGGGGCACAAATTAAATATGAAATGGTATTAGAAAAAAATTGAAAATCTAGTCTCTATATCGTAACTACTTTTTTCTGCAAGTATTATAAATTTGTAAGAAAATATGCTAAAAACCTATACTATAGAGGATTTGAAGTTGCTAATTATGTGGAATAGACTTCCTTCCAACTGGATTAATAATCAACAAAAAATCCATGTTAGGAATCAGAGAAAGTTTATTCCTCTTTTGTAGGCTTTTCCTGAGAGTCTGAATCTAAATTTGATGCTAGCAGGTGATTAGTGATGCAATTAATAGCAATGGACCCGATTCAGACAATGAAGAAATGCCTCTTCTTGTTTATGTTGCTCGGGAGAAAAGGCCTTCTCATCCACACCATTTCAAAGCTGGAGCACTTAATGTTCTTGTAATAAACTCTCCATCTCTGCATATCTCTTGAAGTTCTATTAGATTTCCACATTGGTTAAGTACATGTGTAGTGGTCATTTTATATAATTTTGGCCAATCCTTTCATTTGAACTTGCTTTTGGGGTGAGATAAGTCCAATATTATTCTTTGATATGGTATCAGAATTACTCATTTCTGGTGTTGGGCTACCTAAAATTGTTAAGCTATCCATTTTATATTTTTCCACGTTCCAAATATTCATTCTTGGTCGTGCGTGGAGTGTGTTAGATTCCCATATTGATTAGATACATAGATACATTTGTACTAGTCTTTTTATACAGTTTTGGATAATCCTAATCTTTTGAGCTAAGTTTTGAGGTGAATTAGACATAAGTTCCAGTCTTTAATAGCTTTGATCTTGAAATGATTCTCATTTCTCGCTTCTTTTTCACCTGATTTTATTATAATGTAATAATAATTTGCAGCTCCGAGTATCCGCCATGATCAGCAATTCACCATACATTCTGGTGCTGGACTGTGACATGTACTGCAACGATTCGGCATCAGCCCGGCAAGCAATGTGCTTTCATCTCGACCCCAAATTGTCCCCAAAGCTTGGCTTTGTTCAGTTTCCACAGAAATTTTACAATATTAGTGAGACTGACATCTATGATGGTCAGCTGAGATATGTTTGGGTAATGATAACACTACTTCAAATTATTTTTACTGTTTTATCAATAAATTCTCCTCATTCTTTTTTTCTCTTAAATAATTTGAATAAATTTCAGCTAAAATGGCAAGGCTTAGATGGGCTTCGGGGGCCAATCTTATCTGGATCGTGTTTTTATATAAAGAGGGAAGCACTCTACGGAACTCAGAAATTTCATGAGGGTAATTTTAATTCTCGTATGACATCTTGGAAACCATATCTTAGTAGGTATCCATTCCATTTGATCAAATATGGAAAAACTGTATTAAAAATTGTAACTTTTAATATTATGTGTCAAAAATTTATCACATTTAACTTAAATTGCACTGGAGCTTCGAAAAAATTGATTGAAAAAGCTAAGCTGGTGTGCACAAGGCAAAAGCGGACGTGCAATGAGGCAAAATTCCCAAACTGAACAACCTCTGCCTGCCAGCTCAGCTTTTCCGACTAATTTTTGGAGCTTCGACAAAAAATGAGCTAAATGTAATAAATTTTTGACACATAATAGAATTAAAATTGCAACTTTACAAGTTATACGATGAAATTACAACGTGAACAAATTTACAGGACGAAAAAAAATGCAATTTTCATGATATACTTAGATTTTACTTTGTCCCAGATGTTGAGCTTATGGAGTTACAGAAGTCCTTTGGTTCGTCCAACGAGTTCATCAAGTCGATTTATAGACACTACAAACCAAATTACACAAACGACAGAAACTCACTTGATAAAGCATTGCTGAAAGAGTTACAATTGCTCGCCTCTTGCAACTATGGCGATGACACAAAATGGGGGAAAGAGGTATTAAATTCTGAAGTGAACTAATACCATATTTGTTAGTTATAATCACTTGTGTTTAAAAAAAGATTGGTTCAAATGCAGGTTGGCTTCAGATATTTTTCTGTGGTTGAAGATTATTTCACAGGCTTCAATCTGCACTGTGAGGGCTGGATTTCGGTGTATATTGAACCCTCCAGGCCATGTTTCTTGGGCGCATCCCCTATAAGTCTCGGCGAGCTTCTGGTTCAGCACACGCGGTGGAATGTTGGATTGAACCAAGTTGCTCTGTCGAGATTTTCTCCACTTCTATACGGCCCGCGGAGAATGTCGACTTTTCAAAGCATGTGTTACGCAGAACTTGCATATACCCCGCTTTACTTCATCTCCCTTTATGCTTTAGGCATCGTTCCTCAACTCTGTCTGCTCCGCGGCATTCCTCTGTATCCTGAGGTACGCGTTTTGAAATATTTTTAATCTTTTTCTAATGAACAATGACTAGTTGATTATGACTAAAGTCTTTAGAAGGCCTTAGATGACGGTGATTTAGATTTGTCGCAAGGTCATTTCTGGGCAGTCAATTTATTGATTCTAATCTATTGAGTTGTTGAGATAGACAAAAACAGAGTAATTGAGAAGGGTCATGGAAGGTTCCAGTAGAAATCATTCAAATTTTAAGTGAGTTCGCGGTTGTGTGGTTGAATGATAATACAAAAAGTGTTAGAAGACAACAATAATGAATGTACCTTTGTTACCATATTGATGATAATACAAGAAAAGCCATAGAATCACAATAATGAATATACCTTTGTCACCTTGAAGGAATTTATGGTCGTTGAGATGGACCCGTATGGTCCATCCGAAGTATAAGATCAAAATGCTGCCACGTGTTTTAATTTGACGACTCTAATATCAGTCCAAGCCAATCGATCTAACCCAAGCAAAAAGATGTAGATCATAAATTATTTGAGGGTCTTACAGTTTGAATATTCTATTTCATTCTGTATTTCATTGTTTTAAATCTTCTATTTTATTTCATATTCCATATGTTATTCCACTTCATGAATATATGCCATGTTTATTAAACATTTCCTTATAAGGATCGGAGATGAAATAAGGAAATATTTGATACCCTTGGCATGCATCTATGAAGTGGAATCAGATATAAAACATAAAATGATATTTTTAACATTATGTGGGAGTAACTTTGGATTACAAACATTTCTCATATAAGATGGGATTATGCTTGTTGACAGGTTTCAAGTCCATTTTTCCTTGTGTTTTCATTCGTATTCCTCTCAGCCCAACTGAAAAATGTTCAAGAAGTCTTCTCGACGGGGCATCCTATCAGGACATGGTCGATAGAACAGAGGATTTGGATGATGAAATCATTGGCATCTTACTTATATGCTACTCTTGACGCTATCATGGAGAAAATTGGTTTAAGAAAAGCCAATTTTTTGCCGACAAATAAAGTTGTCGACCATGAACAAGTGAAGCGTTACCAAATGGGAATATATGATTTTCAAGCATCATCTCTGTTTATGGTTCCATTGTGCAGCCTTTATATACTAAATATTGCCTCCTTTATCATTGGTTCTGTGAGGATTTTGCAGACTCAGAAAGGGAATGAGATGGTTATACAAGCCTTTATCCCATTATTTGCGATGGTTTTGCATTTCCCTTTACTTGAAGGAATGGTTTTGAGGAAGGACAGGGGTCGAGTTTCACCATTTGTTTCTCTTCTTTCTGCTGTAATCTCCACTATTATATTGGCTTTTGCATCACTTGTCAATTATTATTAAGCGGAATGATTTGCACAGACTATTTGATGTTTTAATCAAATATTTCAAATTTTATGTTGTACATGTTGAGTGGTTCAGGGAATGAAATAATTTGTTTCATTTTTCATGCTAACAGTAAATTCAGCAAATCATGGTGATGGTAATTGTCTTGGTCCGTAACGGCAACTTTGAATCCTTTTCTATCCTCTCACTTTCAAACATGACTTCCAGTCTTCATCAAACCTGTGACATCGACAAATCATATAATGATATTACCAATACTCTTGAGTTTTCTAGAATGCACTTTGACAATAAATTTGCACTTATTGCGTAATTTGTTCGCAAAAATTTCAAGTTTTGATGTAGCAAAATAATATTATTAGTAAATTGAAAATGGGGACGACTCATCATAATACTATACACCTTCATACACCGAGTTAATTTAGGAAATTTTACTGGGCTTGCAACCTTAATAGGATGGCTCAAAAATGATATATATATATATTGTTGTACCCCAAGAAGATTTATCATGAAAACTATGAAATAACAATAAAGTAATATAATGAAAACTGACAACAAGATTTAACATGGTTTGTCGATGTGCCTAATCCACTCGACAAAGAAAATGATCTTATTGATTTCAAATCAAAGTATTAAGTACAACTTTGAGTTCCACAAATCTCACAAGAACACCCAATGCTCTCGTTTTAAACTCCATCTCGAGAAACTATTTCAAAAGCAGTATATAATCACTCGTGTATTGTCTGTCTCACATTGATAGATAATTATCTTGGAAGAAAATGGGGTTTAAATACTTGAAAGAAATCAAAATAGGCCCGTGGGCCTGCACGCCGTGCAGGGGTGTGCATAACTCCTTGCTCCATCAAAACTTGCCGTGTCATGGCATGCGAAACTCGTGCCCTGGCGCAGTATTCTAGAACACTGTATGCCCAAGCATGCTCAACCTGCGCTTGGCGTGCCCTGGCGCGTGCAGTATATAATCACTCGTGTATTGTCTGTCTCACATTGATAGATAATTATCTTGGAAGAAAATGGGGTTTAAATACCTGAAAGAAATCAAAATAGGCCTGTGGGCCTGCACGTTGTGCAGGGGAGTGCATAACTCCTTGCTCCATCAAAACTTGCCGTGTCATGGTGTACGAAACTCGTGCCCTAGCGCAGTATTCTAGAACACTGTATGCCCAAGCATGCTCAACCTGCGCTTGGCGTGCCCTGGCGCGTGCAGTATACACTCGGGCAAGTGGTGCTAGTGTGCTGCACGACCAAGCGCGCGTCACGCCTGCTCTTACCTAGTTTTCGTGCATTCCCATGCCTTGGTGTGCTGTTCCTCGTGCCCTAGCATGCGGCGTCCTGCCAACGAGTGTCGGGGTGTGCTCCTTCGCCCATTTTGACTGCTCCATTCCGTTTCTTCTGTTCCTCATCATTTGTGGCTCAAATTTCAAGACAGAATCGACAATTCTCCAACCTTGACTTGAAATTCACCATCCATCTTCTTTGTCTATGCCCGCAAAAGGGCCCTTTATCTGGCTCTACAAATGTTAATTAAATCCAAACAGTACTTGAATTTGATTCCTAGAACAGTCTTGGTCAACATGTCTGCCCCGATTATCCGAAGTCCCAACTTTGTCAATCAAAATAATACCTTAAGACACCATATCCTGGACAAAGTGATACCTCACGTTAATGTGCTTTGTTCTGTCATGAAATGCTTGATTCTTTGACAAGTGTATGACATTCTGACTATCACAAGATACAACAGTAATATCAGAATCCATACCCATATACTCAATCAGCCCCTTTAGCTAAATGCCTTCCTTCACACCTTCAGCCAAAGGCATGTACTCAGCTTCTGTGGTGGACAATGCAACTGATGATTGTACAATCGCCTTTTAGCTAGCCGTACAACTCGAAACACAAAATATATAGCCAGTCATCGACCTTCCGCTGTCCAAATCTCCGGCATAATCCACATCCACATAGCTAATAATTCTAGCAGTAGAATTCAATTAACTATACTTTAAACATCTATATGCATATCCTCTTGGATACCTCATGATCTATTTCATAGTCTGCCAATGAGTCTTTTCTAACTTGTGCATGTACCTTCTCACAACGCTAACTGCATGTGAAATGTCTGGCCTAGTGCACACCATAGTGTACATCAAGCTACCCACTACACTAGCATATGGCACACTTGACATGTGCTCCACCTTTACCTCACTACTCAGTGATAGATCTAATGAGAGCCTGAAATGAACTGCAAGTGGCGTATTAACTAGCTTGAACTTATTCATCCCAAATTGCTCAAGTACTTTCTCAATGTAATGTTATTGAGACAAGTACAATAATCCTGTGTGTCTGGCCTCGAAGATCTCTATGCCCAATATCTTTTGTGCACTATCCAAATCCTTCATCTAAAATTCATCACTCAATTGAGCCTTTAAAACATTGATCTTAGATTGTGTCTAGAGATAATCAACATATCACCATTGTACAACAACAAATATACGAAAAGGCTATTACTATATTTTCTATGACATACATAACAATCGTAAATGTTCCAGTTATCCTATCTTGGTAATAAAAGCATCAAACCTTTTATCCCACTGCCTGGGAGATTGCTTCAAGCCATATAAAGACCTTTTCAAGAGACATGATTGATTTTCTTTCTTGGAAACAACGAATCTCTCTAGTTGGCTCATATAGATTTGTTCCTTCAACTTATCATGCAGAAATGCTGTTTTCACATCCATCTACTTAAGCTCCATATCAAACAAAGCCACAATGGCAAGTAAAACATGAATAGAAGTATGATTTATAATTGGGGAGAACACCTCATGGAAGTTAACTCCCTTTCTCTGAGTAAAACCTTTAGCAACCAATCCCGTCTTGTATCTAGCATCCTCAACCACGAGAATTCCTTCCTTCTTCTTGTAGATCCTTTTGCAATCTACAATCTTCTGCCTTTAGGTACATCAACCAGTTCCTATGTGCTATTCTTGTGTAGAGACTTCATATCTTCACTCATAGTTGCTACCTATTTATCAGAATCTGGTCGAAAAATGGCCCCTTTGTGTGAGACTGGATTGTCTTCTACAAATTCCTTGGCTGAACCCAAAGTACAAAAAACTAGATCTGAATATGCAAACCGCTGTGGTAGTTTGATCTATCTCTTCTCTCTATCGCGAGCCAAATGATAGTTATGTAGTGAATTATTTTCCTGCTACTGATTAGTTGATAATGTGCTCTCACCAGCTTCACTACCACCTTCTGTTTCCCCTTTGAAACTTGTGGAGTATCAATTTCAATCTCCAACTGCTCCTTAACACCCTGTTGGCTACTTTTGGCCTGTTCTATCTTTTTTATCATAGCAGACTCATCAAATGTCATGTTCCTACTGATAATCATCTTGGAGCCCTTATCATCATTATACTAAAAACGATAATCCTTAACTCCATCTGCGTAGCCTAGGAATATGCACTTTCTAGCCCTTGGCTCAAGCTTTTCATCCCGGACATAAGCATAGGCTAGACACCTAAATATTCTCATATTTGAGTAATTAGCAGGAAATCTAGACCAAACTTCCATTGGTATCTTGCAATCCAAAACAGTCGATGGTGACCTATTCACTAAATAATAAACAGTGTTAATTGCTTCTGCCAAAAAATCCTTGGACAATATGGTGTTAAAGAGCATGCATCTAGCTCTCTCCAAGATAGTCCTGTTCATCTGTTCTGCAACTCCATTCTATTGTGGTGTATGTACAACTGTGCGATGCCTCACAATTCCTTCCTTATTGCAGAATTCTTGAAATTCCTTATTGCAGAACTCCAATCTGTAGTCAGTCCTCAATGGCTTGATCTCCTTTCCTGTCTACTTCTTGATTAAAGTTTTCTATTGCTTGAAGTTGACAAACACCCCATCCTTATGCTTTAGCATATAAACTTATACTCTCCGTGAGAAGTTATCAATGAATGTCAGCATGTACATGGCACCTTTCTTTGAAGGAACCTTAGAAGGTCCCCAAAGATATGAGTGAATGTAATCCAAGGTGCCCTTGGTCCTATGAACTGCAGTACTGAGCTTCATCCTGTGTTGCTTGCCAAACATACACTACTTGCAGAAATCTAGCTCTCCAGTCTTCTCTTTACAAAGCAAACCTTGTTTGTTCAGTTCTGACATCCCCCTCTCACTCATATACCCAAGCCACATATGCCACAATCTCGTAGTATCATTGACTGATGAAGAAACCGTTGTAATACCAAAAACTATGCTGCCCTGCAATATGTAAAGACCATTCTGCTTGTCTCTCTTCATGATAAGTAATGCACCTTTGGAAACCCTGCATAACTCCATCTCGAGCTTTGTACTCATAGCCATTCTTATCCATAGTACCCAGCAAAATCAGATTTTTCTTCAGATTTGGAACATGACCCACATCTATTAGGGTTTTTACTATGCCGTCGTGCATTCTTATACTAACTAAGCCAATTCCTACAACCCTGTATGAAGCATCATTTCCTATAAGCACTTTACGACCATCGTATTTTTAATAAGTGGTAAACCAATCTTCTCATGGGCATATGTGGTAGGACCAGCCACTATCTAAACTCCACTCCGAACTTAGTAAACTCTCAATAATGTTGAGAACAAGCCTACCATCAAACTCATCCTCAACAATTCCTGCGACATCATCATGTTTCTGATCAGAAGTTTCACCTGCAACCTTCGCCTTTTCTCGTTTCGAATAATTTCTTTTCGAGTACCCTTTTACATCGCACTTAAAACACTTGTCGCTTGTTCCAGGCTTGGTTTGGGACTTCGATCGGCCTCTACTCCTTCCCCTTTCTCTCGGTCTCCCATTCGCCACCAATTCTTCCCCATTTTCATTGTTGTTATTGCTCAGGACATATTTTCTCAATTCGTTGGAATTCAATGAGACCTTGACATCCTTCATTGAAATTGTATCTCTCCCATATAGTAAATTAGTAAGCAGGTGCTAAAAGGATTTGGGTAGAGAACACAAGAGAATTAATGCTTGATCTTCATCTTCAAGAATCACCTTATTGAAATAATCAATGTGCTGAGTAATAAATGTACCTTCCTTCATCCTCAATGTGTATGACTGTTATTTCAAATATAGTCGATTTGTCAGGGACTTCGTCATATAGAGACTTTCCAGCTTCACCCACAATTCCGCTAGCGTACATTCTGTGGCGACCTCTCTCAATACGTTATCTGCCAATGATGACACTTGAGCACCGTAAGCTTTCGCCATAAACTCATCCTTCTCCTCGTCTGTCAGCATCTCTGGCAATAAATCTTTACCCTTTAACGCTCTTTGTAAACCTTAATGACACAAAAGGGCGTGCATCTTCATCTTCCAAAGCTTAAAGTCGTTCTTCCCATTGAATTTCTCTACCTTATACTTCATCACTGACATCTAATCCAACTGGCACTGATACCAGTTTGTTGTAACCCCAGAAAGATCTATTATGAAAATTATGAGATAACAGTAAAATAATTCAATGAAAACTGACAGCAAGATTGAACGTGGTTCGGCGACGTGCCTAATCCACCCAAGTACCCAACAAAGAAAATGATCTTATTGATTTCAAATCAAAATAATAAGTACAACTTTGAGTTCCACAAATCTCAAAAGAACACCTAACACCTTCGTTTTAAACTCCATCCCGAGAAACTATTTCAAAAGTAGTATAGAATCGCTCGTGTATTGTCTGTCTCACATTGATGGATAATTATCCCAGAAGAAAATGAGGTTTAAATATTTGAAAGAAATCAAAATAGGCCCATGGGCCTGCGCATCGCGTCGAGGCGCTCAAAACTCCTTGCTCCAGCAAAAGTCACCGCGCCAGGGCGCACGGAACTCCTACCCTAGATCAACGTTCCAGAACATTGTGTGCTCGGGCACGCTCAGCCTGCGGCCAGCACACAGTTCTAGTGCGCTGTGAGTCCGAGCGTGCATCGCGTCTGCTCCTGCCTAGTTTCCGTGCATTCTCGCGCCCTGGCACGTGACATCCTGCCAACACATGCTGGGGTGTGCTTCTGTACCCATTTCGATCACTCCACTCCGTTTCTCATCATATGTAGCCCAAATTTCAAGGCAAAATCAACATATATATATATATATTCTCGACAATTCTACATGAAAAAACTCTAGAAAGCAGTTGCTTTTTCGAATAGAATTTGCTCCTAGCTTATCTTAGTGAAATTCCCTGCTGAGCTACAGACCTATCCTCGCAAGAACAAATTCCACTATTTCTAATCTTTTTTATAAGAAGTCAACCCAAAATTTTAGCACCTTGAGAGTATGTATTTCTTTTTCTTTTTCCTTATAAAAAGACGGCCATGACTAATTTTTCATTTATCTCTTCATGAGACTTAAATCTGCAATCAGTGTATTCGTATGAATAAGAATTTAACAATAAACTATTGATTCATCCCTAGCACCTTCATATTTCATTGACCATTTACTTATACAATTCAATTTACAAATCTTAAGAGAAATAAATTTGTCGTTGTATGAAGAATATTATTTATTGACTTAATGCCATCGAACAATGATAAAAGCTACATTTGAAGCTTGTCTTATCAAGAAAAACCTCTCACATTGCTGTAACTTTTGAATATTGTAAGGATAGTAAACGTTAGTATAGTTAAGAAAGGACAAGGGTGTATTGTCCGATGTTCAAAAGTATAGTAGACAACAAATAGTCTAAGGACATGCATTGAATTTCCACTCTCTGCATACAATTCTTTGAGGAGAGCCGGGTCATATGCATTCTCCTCATGATTGACCCAATCATAATACTAAATACTAGATACTCTACATTTATTATTAAAAAAATATCAATAAAATTATTACTATATAAGTTGTCATTATTGACAATTACTCATCTACATATAATAACAACAAGATATGATTACACAATATCATTCAGAGGATTTTCTTGTCGTCTTTTTATTAGTGAATATATATATATACATATATACAAAATAATTACAACTGAGCACCAGTTTGTGTCATTGTTTCTCATGTAAGCCAACTTCTGTTCAGTACTATTAATCATGTAAATTTTTTTATTATAATAAAATAAAAATATTTGTCATTACTTATATGATATTAATTAACAACTTTAACACATTACTTGATGTTTTATTATTAATATTTTTATATTTTTTAAAATAATTTGGACTTCTCTATTTTAATCCGTATTTAGAGAATGTTTGAGTAAGCTTATAAGCTCCTCAAAACATCTTATAATTAAAATGTTTGAGAGCTTATAAGATGTCAAAAAGTGTTTAGCACTTTTTTTAGAAGAAAGCTTATAAGCTCCTAAATAAGATGTTAGGAGTTTATAAACTCTTTTTTAAAAAGTAAGAAGTTCCTAATTTATTTTTAAAATCTTAATAAGCTCCCTTAATTTTAATCATATCAATTACCAAATTACCATCTTATAAGCTCTAAAATATTATTTTATCCAAACACTTTAAGAACTTATTTTTAAAAAAAGATTTAACATCTTATAAGTTCTAAAAATATCTTATAAGATGTAGGAGCTTACGAGACATTTTAAATAAGTTTAGCCAAACATCCTCTTACTATTTACCTTATTCCATTTTATAATACTCAAGTATATATTCAAGACAGTTTTTTTTTATATATACTTAACATATACCTATTATACTAAATATTAAGTTAAAATAAAAAAATCCAAGCTGAATGGAATACGGAACTGGTTAAAATTCGAATAGTGAAATAATGAAACGTAGATTCCACTATATATTTCCACCAAAACTATAGCAAAAGCTTGTGCCGTTTATCCATAGAGAAGAAGCAATGGAGAATCCACTTCCTCTCAATGATTGCCGTGTCAAGAAAACTCAACTAGTGATAAACAGGCTACATTTTTTCCTCCAGGGAATTGCTTTACTAGCCCTGTTTTACTACAGAGTCACATCCCTTTATGAAATCATAAAAAACGGGGGAAATAGCAGCACTCCCTTTTTACCCCACGTTCTAGTTTTCATCTCTGAGTTCATACTCTCTTTCATTTGGCTTCTAAGTCAGGCTTCCAAATGGAAACCCGTAATTCGAACTGTATACCCTGAAAGATTACCGTCCGATGAAAAGCTTCCCTCCACTGATGTGTTTATTTGCACTGCTGATCCGAACAAAGAGCCCAGTTTGGAAGTGATGAACACTGTTATATCAGCTTTGGCACTCAATTATCCTCCTGACAAGCTTCATGTTTATCTTTCGGACGATGGGGGGTCTTCTGTAACTTTTCGTGCCATTAAAGAGGCATGGAAGTTCTCAAAGCTGTGGATTCCTTTTTGCAGAAAGTATAAGGTGAAGAACAGGTGCCCGGAGGCTTATTTTTCGAGGGAAGAAAGTGATAATAGCAAGTTTAGCACCAGTGAGTTTGCTGCTGAGAAGAAGAAAATTGAGGTTGAAATATTATGCCTTCACATTTTTCTTTTCCCTTTTTTTTTTTTTTTTGTTGAGAAATTTCATGGAATGTCAGATTTATTTATTTATTTTTGTAGTTTTTATGTTGGCTACTTAGAATAATCTGTTTGAAAAAAAATTGGTGGCATTTGTATGATATAGGAGAGGTACGAGGAATTCAAGAGCTCTCTTGCGAAGATAGTTGTGGACGCAAGTACTTCTGTCAGCAGAGATCATCCAGCCATAATTGAGGTATTGAAAATAACTTATACAACAAGAAAAAACCTAATCCTCTGAATTTATCAACTATTGGACAAAAAAGTAAGTGGAAAATGACGAGAATCCTAACCCCAGATAATAACTAACCCCAACTTGACGAGGTTGCATGCGTAAATTAAGGTTTAGTTTGGTTGGATTTTGGATAAATCTCATGATTATACTCCTATTGATAATTAATTATATTGAATTTAAGTAATTATAACATGGTAAAAACTTGTGCGGTTTGCCTCTAAATTGTCTCAGTTCTGTTGAAACTAAAGAAGTATGTTTGATTAAATAGTAATATATTATTAATACATGATAAAAACTCTTCATTTTACCTCTTTGCCCCTCCTAAAATTTGTTACCCACTTATTCCTAATAATCAAATACTTTTTAAGGACAAAATACACATTTTAGAATTCAAGTCACATGAGCTTGCCAAGTGCGATAACTTGCTCAAATGGGTCTGTGTAATGGGTTCAATTATCATGTAAAATGAATTTGTGTCTACCAATCGATATTTTATATGCAGACAAGTACACGCTCACAATTCAAACTTACGATTGTTTTCGATAAAATCAACTCATCTTGAATTATAACATTAACCAAACTAGCTTTAAAAAAAGGTCGAAACTTGACTTTCTTGCATAAGCACGGTCTCACAAAAATGTGTTGGTCCACATAAATCCAAGTATTGGGCAACACAAATTAAATATGAAATGATATTAGAAAAAAATTGAAAATCCAGTCCCTATATCGTAACTACTTTTTTCTACAAGTATTATAAATTTGTAAGAAAATATGCTAAAAACCTATACTGTAGAGGATCTGAGGTTGCTAATTATGTGGAATAGACTTCCTTCCGGCAGGATTAATAATCAGAAACAGATCCATGTCGGGAATCAGACAAAATTTATTCCTCTTTTGTAGGCTTTTCCCTAGAATCTGAATCTAAATTTGATGCTAGCAGGTGATTAGTGATGCAAATGGCAATGGACCCGTTTCAGACAATGAAGAAATGCCTCTTCTTGTTTATGTTGCTAGGGAGAAAAGGCCTTCTCATCCACACCATTTCAAAGCTGGAGCACTTAATGTTCTTGTAATAAACTCTCCATCTCTTCATATCTCTAGAAGTTCTATTAGATTTCCACATTGATTAAGTATATGTGTACTGCTCTCTTTACATAGTTCAAGATAATCTTTCCACTTGAACTAGCTTTTGGAGTGAGATAAGCCTAATGTTATTCTTTGATATGGTATCAGACATTTCTGGTGTTGGGTTACTCCATATCGTTGGACCATCCATTTCATATTATTCCACATTCCAGATATCATTCTTGGGCATGTGATGGTGTGTTAAATTCCTATATCGGTTAGGTATATATGTAATGGTCTTTTTATATGGTTTTGGACAATTCTCATCTCTTGAGCTAAATTTTGGGAATGTATTAGGCTTAAGGTCCATTCTTTGATAGCCTGGATCTAGAAATGATTTTCATTTCTCCTTTCTTTTTCGCCTGATTTTATTTTACTATACTAATAATTTGCAGCTCCGAGTATCAGCCATGATCAGCAATTCACCATACATTCTGGTGCTGGACTGTGACATGTACTGCAACGATTCGGCATCAGCCCGGCAAGCGATGTGCTTTCATCTCGACCCCAAATTGTCCCCAAAGCTTGGCTTTGTTCAGTTTCCACAGAAATTCTACAATATTAGTGAGACTGACATCTATGATTGTCAGTTGAGATATGTTTGGGTAATCATAATACTTCTTTAAATTATTTTTCCTGTTTTAGCAATTAATCTCCCCTCATTGCTTGCTTTTTTTTTATTTTTTAATAATTTGTATAAATTTCAGCCAAGATTGGAAGGCTTAGATGGGCTTCGCGGGCCACTCTTGGCTGGAACTTGCTTTTATATGAAGAGGGAAGCACTCCACGGAACTCAAAAATTTCATGATCAGGGTAATTTTAATTCTCATATGACATCTTAGAAACCATATCTTAATAAGTAGCCATTCCATGAAATCAGATATGGGAAAATCGTATTTTTTGTTTTGTGACTTTGTGTATTTTGCAATTTTATCCTATAACCTATAAAATTATATTTCTAATTCTGTATGTATTAAAGAGTTTTCCACATCAAGCCCGAATTTCACCATAGCTCCAAAAATTGACTGGAATAATCAAGTTGGCGTGCCAACAAGACAAAATCGGCAGCCAATAGGTGAAGTCCCCAATTTAAACCAACTCTAGTGTGCCAAGTCAGCTTTTTAAGCCAAAATTTGGAGTTCCAACAAAAATCGAGCTAAATGTGATAAATTTTTTACCTGTACTATATATAGGACTAAAAATTGCTACTTTACGAAGCATACGATGAAATTACAAAGTGAGCAAAATTACAAGATTAAAAATATAATTCCCGCAATCAGATACTTAGATTTTATTTTGTCCCAGATGTTGATCTTACAGAGTTACAGAAGTCCTTTGGTTCGTCCAACGAGTTCATCAAGTCGATTTATAGAAATTACAAACTACATTATCCAAACGACAGAAAGTTCCTCAATAAAGCATTGTTGAAAGAGTTACAATTTCTCGCCTCTTGCAACTATGACGATGACACAAAATGGGGGAAAGAGGTATTAAATTCTGAAGTGAACTAATATCATATTTGTTAGTTATAATCACTTGTCCATAAAAAAAGATTGGTCCAAATGCAGGTTGGCTTCAGATATTTTTCTGTGATTGAAGATTATTTTACAGGCTTCAATCTGCACTGTGAGGGTTGGATTTCGGTGTATATTGAACCATCCAGGCCTTGTTTCTTGGGCGCATCCCCTATAAGTCTCGACGAGCTTCTGGTTCAGCACACGCGATGGACTGTTGGATTGAACCAAGTTGCTCTGTCGAGATTTTCTCCACTTCTATACGGCCCGCGGAGAATGTCGACTTTTCAAAGCATGTGTTATGCAGAATTTGCACATAGCCCACTTTACTTCATTTCCCTTTATGTTTTAGGAGTCGTTCCTCAACTCTGTCTCCTCCGCGGCATTCCTCTGTATCCTGAGGTACGCATTTTGAAATATTTTTGTTCTCTTAATTTCTCGTGGACAATGACAAGTTGATTATGGCTAAAATCTTGAGAAGGCCTAAGATGACGGTGGTTTGGAGTCATGGTTTGCCGGAACGCCGATAAATCGGCCGGAACTGGAACGGACATCGGTGTTCTGTTGTTCCGGTGGGGAACGGTTCTGACTTGGAACCGTTGCACTAGGCCGATAAATTGGCCGGAACGGAGTCACATTCCGATAAATTGGAATGTTGCGGAATGTCGGAACGGCATTTCGGCTGGAACGATGGTGTTTTGAAGGACCCTGGTGGGGCGGGATGGTTTCCGGCTGGAGATTTGGTGGCGTTGGATGGTGAAATTGGATTGGGGGGCTTGGAAATAGGGGAGGCAGGGAGCCGCTTAAGAAGACAGGAACAGTGGTGTTTTGAAGGACCATGGTGGTGGCGGGATGGTTGCCGGCGGGAGTTTTGGTGGCGTTGGATGGTGAGATTGGAATGGGTGCTTGGAAGGGGGGCGGGGGGGGGGGGGGGGGGGGGAGCTGGGAGCCGATTAAGAAGGTTGTCTTTTTGCTTTCTCTTTTTTCTTTCTTAATCAAATTTTACATATTATTTAATTATTTATAAATTACATTTAGACATTTATTCTAGTTTCGAAATATAAAGTTCAATATTAATTAAGAATATATAAAAAATTAAATATAACATGTCTTCCATTTTGTTTATTTTTAACAAAAAGTTAAATCACATTAAGAAATTTATAATACTTAATAAATTATAATTTATGTAGAATGATGGAAAAATTTTAACTATTTGTTTACATGTCAAAAAACTGAAAATCATTACAATTAGTTCCTAAAATATTTTTGTATTAATATATTTCATCAAAAATGCGCCAAAGGATGTTACAAAATTTTGTACATTATTATTTACAATTGCTATTAGTAATGTAACAATTTTATTCTATCAAATTCACTTTCATTATATTATTGAATAATTGAACGAAGGATTTAAAAAATATTATCCTCAATACTGTTATAAGAAAGCTTTATGAAATCTAAATCAATTTATAATGCATAAAATTATATTATTGTCTAATATAAATACTATTAGACATTTTTATGTGTTTTAATATTTTTTGATTATTTTTGATGCTTTAAATCACAAAATGTGCGGAACGTCCGCAACCATTTCACGACATTGCAATGGAATTGGAGCCATAGTCCTCGTTCTGTTCTTCGCGACCGTTCCTGCGAACCATGTTTGGAGTCGTCGTAAGGTCATTTTTGGTTAGTTTTTTTCTTGGTTTTAATACTGAGTTATTGAGGTAGACAAAAATGAAGCAAGTGAAAGGGGTTGTTGGGATCCCAGTGAAAATTATCTAGATTTTAAGTCTGGTATGGAGTTGAGTGGTTGGATGATAATACAAGAAAAGCCATTGGACCACAATCATGAATATACCTTTATTGCCTTGAAGGAATTTATGTTTGTTGAGATGGACATGTGTGGTCCATTCAAAGTATAAGGTTGAAATGCTGCCATGTGTTTTAATTTGATGGCTCTCATCTCGGTCAAAGTCAATTGATCCAAATATTCAAATAAAAAGATGTAGATCATAAATTATTTGAGTGTTTTACAGTTTGAATCCTCTACTTCATTCTATATTTCATTGGTTTAGATCCTTTATTTTATTTCATATTCCATATCTTGTTCCACTTTATGAATATATGCCATGTTTATTAAACATTTCCTTATGAAAATAGTTAATTGAGAATTAGATACACTTAACATGGATTTAACAAGTTGGAATAGTAGATGAAATAAGGCTTAGAATAAAGGATCCAAACTGATGTTTCATCTTCTATTCCATTTCATAAACATATGCTAAGTGTATTAAAGATTTCCTGGAAAAGATAATTGATTGAAAATCAAATACACTTGACATAAATTTATCAAGTTGAAATAGGAGATGAAATAAGAAAACATTTGATACCCTTGGCATGCATCCATGAAATAGAATTGGATATGAAACATAAATTGGAATAAAGAATTCAACTATGCAACCGAGGATCCAAAATGATATTTTTAACATTATGTGGGAGTGACTTTGGGATTACAAACATTTCTCATATAAGACGGGATTATGCTTGTTGACAGGTTTCAAGTCCATTTTTCCTTGTGTTTTCATTCGTATTCCTCTCAGCCCAACTGAAAAATGTTCAAGAAGTCTTCTCGACGGGGCATCCTATCAGGACATGGTCGATAGAACAGAGGATTTGGATGATGAAATCATTGGCATCTTACTTATATGCTACTCTTGACGCTATTATGGAGAAAATTGGATTAAGAAAAGCCAATTTTTTGCCGACAAATAAGGTTGTCGACCATGAACAAGTGAAGCGTTACCAAATGGGAATATATGATTTTCAAGCATCATCTCTGTTTATGGTTCCATTGTGCAGCCTTTATATACTAAATACTGCTTCCTTTATCATTGGTTCTGCGAGGATTTTGCAGACTCAGAAAGGGAATGAGATGGTTATACAAGCCTTTATCCCATTATTTGCGATGGTTTTGCATTTTCCTTTACTTGAAGGAATGGTGTTGAGGAAGGACAGGGGTCGAGTTTCGCCATTTGTTTCTCTTCTTTCTGCTGTGATCTCCACTATTATATTGGCTTTTGCATCACTTGTCAATTATTATTAAGTGGAATGATTTTCACAGACTATTTGATGTTTTAATCAAATCTTTAAAATTTTATGTTGTACATGTTGAGTGGTTCATGGAATGAAATAATTTGTTTCATTTTTCATGCTAACAGTAAATTCAGAAAATCTTGGTGATGTTAATTGTCTTGGTACATAATGGCGACTTTGAATCGTTTTCTATCCTCTCACTTTCTAACACGACTTCCAATCTTCATCAAACATATGACATCGACAAATCATATAATGATATTACTATGACTTATAATGATCATATAATGATATTACTATGACATCGACAAATCATATGATGATATTACCAGTACTATGAGTTTACTAGAATGCGCTTTGACAATAAATTTGCACCTATTGCGCAATCTGTTCACAAAAATTTTATGTTTTAATGTAGCAAAATAATATTTTAATAAATTAATAAATTGAAAATGGGGACGACTCATCATAATACTATAGACCTTCATACACCGAGTTAATTTAAAATTTTTTAATGGGCTTGCAATCTTAATGGGATGGCTCGAAAATGATATATATCTTGACAATTCCACATGAATAAACTCTGGAAAGCAGTTGTGTTTTGGAACTGAATTTACTCTCAACTTATCTTCAGTGAAATTCCTTGCTGACCTAACAAATTTATCCTTGCAAGAACAAATTCCACTATTTCTAATCTTTTCTATAAGAAGTCACCTCAAATTTTTAGCACCTTGAGAGAATGTATATCTTTTTCTTTTCCCTTATAAAAAGGGGATCATGACTGATTTTTTATTTATCTCTTTATGAGACATAAATATGCAATCAATGTATACGTATGAACAAGAATTTAACAATAAACTATTGATTCATATTAACTTGTACAATTCAGTTTACAAATCTTAAGAGAAATAAATTTGTCGTTGTATGAAGAATATTATTTATTGACTTAATGCCGCCGAACAATGATAAGAGCTACATTTGAAGCTTGTCGTATCAAGAAAAATCTCTTACATTGCTGTAACTTTTGAATATTGTAAGGATAGTAAAGGGCAGTAAAGTTGAGAAAGGACAAGGATGGGTTGTTGGATGTGCAAATATATAATAGACAACAAATATTCCGAGGATATGCATAGAATTTTCATTTCTTTGCATACAATTCTTTGAGGAGAGCCGGGTCATACGCATTCTCCTCATGATTGACACAATAGATACACTGCATTTATTGTTAAAAAAATAACATTAGTAAAAATATTAATATTTTATATATAGATTGTCATTATTGATAATTTGTCACCTATATATAATAATAATAAAATATAATCACAATTTACGACGTCATTTGGAGAATTTTCCCGTCGTTGAATTATCAATGAATAAATACAAAATAGTTACACCTTAGCACAAGTTCACGTCATGGCTTCTCATATAAGACAATTTGTGGTCACTATTAAACCTGAAAATCTTTGCTATAATAAAATAAAATATTTGTCGCCACATATATACTATTAATTAAGTAACAACATTAACACATCACTTGATATTTTTTTATTAATATCTTTACATATTTAAAATAGTTCTGATTTCTCTATTTAAATTTGTATATACCTTATTTCTCTACTTAAATTTGATATTTAACACAAATATATTACATTAAATATTAAATTAAAAAAAAAAAAGATCCAATTGAATGGAATACGGAACTGATTAATTCGAGTAATGAAACAATGAAACCTGGGTCGAATTATTTCTACTATAAATACAGCAAAAGCTTGTGTCGTTTATCCCTAGAGAAGAAGCAATGGAGAATCCACTTCCTCTCAATGATTGCCGTGTCAAGAAAACTCAACTAGTGATAAACAGGCTACATTTTTTCCTCCAGGGAATTGCTTTACTAGCCCTGTTTTACTACAGAGTCACATCCCTTTATGAAATCATAAAAAACGGGGGAAATAGCAGCACTCCCTTTTTACCCCACGTTCTAGTCTTCATCTCTGAGCTCATACTCTCTTTCATTTGGCTTCTAAGTCAGGCTTCCAAATGGAAACCCATTATTCGAACTGTGTACCCTGAAAGATTACCGTCAGATGAAAAGCTTCCCTCCACTGATGTGTTTATTTGCACTGCTGATCCGAACAAAGAGCCCAGTTTGGAAGTGATGAACACTGTTATATCAGCTTTGGCACTCGATTATCCTCCTGAAAAGCTTCATGTTTATCTTTCGGACGATGGGGGGTCTTCTGTAACTTTTCGTGCCATTAAAGAGGCCTGGAAATTCTCAAAGCTGTGGATTCCTTTTTGCAGAAAGTATGAAGTCAAGAACAGGTGCCCGGATGCTTATTTTTTGAGGGAAGAAAGTGATTATAGCAAGTTTAGTACCAGTGCGTTTGCTACTGAGAAGAAGAAAATTGAGGTGCCTTCACATTTTTCATTGTTTTTTTTTTTTGTTGAGAAATTTCATAGAATGTTAGATTTTTTTTTTTTTCTCTGTAGTTTTATGTTAGTTACTTAGAATAATCTGTTTGAAAAAATTTGGTGGCGTTTGTATGATGTAGGAGAGGTACGAGGAATTCAAGAACTCTATTGCGAAGATAGTTGCGGACACAAATACTGTCAGCAGAGATCATCCAACCATAATTGAGGTATTGAAAATAACATACATGTACAACAAGAATTTTATGGTTTGATGACAAGAAGAAAAAAAGTAAGTGGAAAATGACGAGAATCCTACCCCTGTGTAGTTATCTGTTTAATAACTACAGATTTTTTTAGGTCATATACCTATAATTTTAACTTATTATTATATATTCATTTTTTAGCTGTTTATATAAGTTTAATTTGATCATTACCTTCGAACCATTATGAAGTAAAGAACCATAGTTTTTTATGGTTCTTATAAAGAACCATCTTCTTTTAAAATTAAATTATGAAAAATAAAATAAAAATTATTACCCTTGTAATATTTAATGACCAAATTAACCTTATTAATTTTAAGAAAATAAAAATTTTCTTTTCCTAATATTAAACCCTAATTCAATCAAAAGAAAATTGACCCTAAGAGACCAATTCAATCAGAAGAAAATCAGAGAAAACTCATTGCAGGAAGGCACCGATACATTTTGAGAATCGGAAATAAAAAACAGATAGTTATCATTGTAGAATTCATGCCTGATAGAACAATTTGCTGATTCATGGACGTGTATCACTGAATCCCATTCGAATAAAATAGCATACGATAGTTTGGCCATTTTGATCTTTGTGTAGATTCATTAAATGAAATTTGACATTTTGCATTGTTACTGCTCTTGAAAAGTAGATCTTGTTAACTGACCCACTTTTACCGACTATATTATTGGTGAAGTATAATTGTTTACCTTTCTAATTGTCATGCACCAGCTTACTGTAAGTATCTGTTCTTATTTCCAACTCCCGAGATGTATCGGTGCCCTCCTACAATAACTTTGCCCCTCCTAAAATTTGTAACCTACTTATTCCTTATAACCAAATACTTTTTAAGAACAAAATACACATTTTATAATTTAAGTCACGTGGGCTTGCTAGCTGTGATAACTTATTCAAAGGGGTCGTGTAATGGGTTCAATTATCATGTAAAATGAATTTCTATCTACAAACTGATATTTTATATGCAAACTAGTGGATTAATACACACACACACACACACAATTCAAACGTGCGATTATTTTGGATAAAATCACCTCATCTTGAATTATAACAAACCAAACTAGCCTTGAAAAATCGCAACTTGACTTTCTTAGATGAGCACTGTCTCACAAAAATGTGTCGATCCACATAAATCCAAATATTGGGCAACATGTATGAAAAAATAAATTGGGACACAAATTAAATACGAAATGGTATTAGAAAAAATTAAAAATCCAGTCTCTATATGGTAACTACTTTTTTTTACAAGTATTATAAATTTGTAAGAAAATATGCTAAAAACCTACACTACGGAGGATTTGAAGTTGCTAGTTATGTGGAATAGACTTCCTTCCGACTGGATTAATAATCAACAACAAATCCATGTTAGGAATTAGAGAAAGTTTATTCCTTTTTTGTAGGCTTTTCCTGAGAGTCTGAATCTAAATTTGATGCTAGCAGGTGATTAGTGATGCAATTAATGGCAATGGACCCGATTCAGACAAAGAAGAAATGCCTCTTCTTGTTTATGTTGCTCGGGAGAAAAGGCCTTCTCATCCACACCATTTCAAAGCTGGAGCACTTAATGTTCTCGTAATAAACTCTCCATCTCTGCATATCTCTTAAGCTTCTATTAGATTTTTATATTGGTTAAGTATATGTGTACTGCTCCCTTTATATAGTTCTTGGCAATCTTTCCATTTAAATTAGATTTTGGAGTAAGTTAGACCCAATGCTATTCTCTAATATGGTATCATAGTTACTCATTTCTGGTGTTGGGCAACTCAAGATTGTTAAGCTATCCATTTCATTATTTCATGTTCCAAATATTCATTCTTGGGTCGTGCGTAGAGTGTGTTAGATTCCCACAGCTAGCTTTTGAAGTGAATTAGGCATAAGTTTCAATCTTTAATAGCTTCGATCTTGAAATGATTTTCATTTCTCGCTTCTTTTTCACCTGATTTTATTATACTGTAATAATAATTTGCAGCTCCGAGTATCCGCCATGATCAGCAATTCACCATACATTCTGGTGCTGGACTGTGACATGTACTGCAACGATTCGGCATCAGCCCGGCAAGCAATGTGCTTTCATCTCGACCCCAAATTGTCCCCAAAGCTTGGCTTTGTTCAGTTTCCACAGAAATTTTACAATATTAGTGAGACTGACATCTATGATGGTCAGCTGAGATATGTTTGGGTAATGATAACACTACTACAAATTATTTTTAGTGTTTTATCAATAAATTCTCCTCATTCTTTTTTCCTCTTAAATAATTTGAATAAATTTCAGCTAAAATGGAAAGGCTTAGATGGCCTTCGGGGGCCAATCATATCTGGAACGTGCTTTTATATAAAGAGGGAAGCACTCTACGGAACTCAGAAATTTCATGAGGGTAATTTTATTTCTCATATGACATCTTGTAAATCATATCTTAGTAGGTATCCATTCCATTTCATCAAATATGGAAAAACTGTATTAAAAATTGTAACTATTAATATTATGTGTCAAAAATTTATCACATTTAACTTAAATTGCACTGGAGCTTCAAAAAAATTGATTGAAAAGGTTAAGCTGGTGTGCACAAGGCAAAAGCCGACGTGCAATAAGGCAAAATTTCTAAACTGAACAACCTCTGCATGCCAACTCAGTTTTTCTGAATAATTTTTGGAGCTTTGATAATAAATGGGCCAAATGTAATTAATTTGATACATATAGAACTAAAATTACAATGTGAACAAACTTACAGAACGAAAAAAATGCAATTTTCACGATATACTGAGATTTTACTTTGTCCTAGATGTTGATCTTATGGAGTTACAGAAGTCCTTTGGTTCATCCAACGAGTTCATCAAGTCGATTTATAGAAACTACAAACCAAATAACCCAAACGACAGAAAGTCACTCAATAAAGCATTGCTGAAAGAGTTACAATTGCTCGCCTCTTGCAACTATGGCGATGACACAAAATGGGGGAAAGAGGTATTAAATTGACGTGAACTAATATCATATTTGTTAGTTATAATCACTTGTGCATAAAAAAAGATTGGTTCAAATGCAGGTTGGCTTCAGATATTTTTCTGTGGTTGAAGATTATTTCACAAGCTTCAATCTGCACTGCGAGGGCTGGATTTCGGTGTATATTGAACCATCCAGGCCATGTTTCTTGGGCGCATCCCCTATAAGTCTTGGCGAGCTTCTGGTTCAGCACACGCGGTGGAATGTTGGATTGAACCAAATTGCTCTGTCGAGATTTTCTCCCCTTCTATACGGCCCGCGGAGAATGTCGACTTTTCAAAGCATGTGTTACGCAGAACTTGCATATCATCCATTTTACTTCATCTCCCTTTATGTTTTAGGCATCGTTCCTCAACTCTGTCTGCTCCGCGGCATTCCTCTGTATCCTGAGGTACGCGTTTTGAAATATTTTTGATCTTTTTCTTATGAACTGTGACTAGTTGATTATGACTAAAATCTTGAGAAGGCCATAGGTGACGGTGATTTAGATTTTTTGCAAGGTCATTTCTGGTCAGTCAATTTCTTGATTCTAATATATTGAATTGTTGAGATAGACAAAAACAGAGTAATTGAGAAGGGTCATGGAAGGTTCCCGTAAAAATCATTCAAATTTTAAGTGAGTTCACGGTTGAATGGTTGAATGATAATACAAAACATGTTATAAGACAACAAAAATGAATGTACCTTTGTTACCATATTGTTGAGGATATATGGTTGATGAGATGATAGACCAGTGCAGCCTATCTTAGGCATTCGGTCGAGAAACTGCTGCGTGTTTTCGTCAAACAATTCTCATTTTTATCCATATCAATCCACCCAACTCAAATAAAAAGGGTGAATTGCATTTTACCCTCCTATGTTAGTCATAAGTTGCAAAAAAAACCCCAATGAAAAAATAATAGGCAATGCCTCCTTGTGCTTTTAAAAAAATAGCAAATTACCCCCCTCCGACTGGCGGTGCAAATCAGGCGCGGCAAGTGAGGTTGGCTATAGGGTTTTTGGTGATGAAATGTCAATTTTGCCCCTTAATATCAACCATTGTATTTATTAAAAAAAATTGACGGTTCAGATTACTTTTATTTTAAAAAATATATATAAAATATAAAAATATATTTATATATACCTACATATACATATTTATATATATATATATAAACCCACTACCCACCCCCGGCAACCCACCCAACCCTCCCCCACCACACCAGTGGCGGCCATGGCCGCCGGCGAATGCTGCCATGGCGGCCGCCTCCTTCAAGCAGCGGCATGGCCGCATTTGCAGGCGGCCATGGATGCTGCCCTTGCAGCAGCAGCCTCCATGGCCGCCTGCAAACGCGGCCATGGTGGCAGCGTCCGCCTCTAGTTTTGCAGGCGGCCATGGAGGCCGCTGCCGCAAAGGCAGCATTCATGGCTGCCTGAATATATATAAAAAAATAAAAATAAAAATAAAAAATAAAAAATTGAAAAATGACGCCATGGCCATGGCTGCCATGGCAGCCCGTAAGGTAAGGTTTGGGGAGAGGGGTTGGAGGGTGGGTTATTAAATAAATATATATATATTATCATATATGTATTATAATGTATATATTATTATATATATTATCATATATATGGTAATAAATATATAAATATAAATATCTTATAAAAAATATATATGTATATAAATATAATATATATTTTCATAAATATATATAATATTTAATTTGAAATAAATAATTAGAAAGAGAAGATATAAACAAAAGTTATTTAAATTTTATAGATAAAATTTTAAGATGGGGGTGGGGGTGGGGTTTATTATATAAAATATAATATAAAATGTATATTTAGTAATATATATTATGTATAAATATATACATAAATATTTATGTATTTATAATGCATTATATTATATATATTATATTATGTTTATTATATTATATATTATATATTTATATTTGTATATATATATATATAAATAAATAAAGAATAAATTAGAAAGATGAATAAACAAAAAAATTAAAAACAATTTTTAAATTTAAAAATAAAAAAATTGGTATGAAGGAGATGAAAAAGATATATAAAAATATATTTAAAAAGAATAAATAAATAAAATTGACAATATATGAAGGAATTAGGGGTAGTATAGTCTTTATACATTGAAATTATGGTTAAATTGTAGCAAATTACAAAGGGGAGGCGGTGTGCCTATTTTTTAAAAGCACAAGGAGGTGCATTGCCTATTGTTTTTTCATAGGGGTTTTTTTTGCAACTTATGGCTATCACAGGGGGGTAAAATGCAATTCACCCCGAATAAAAAGATGCAGATCATACAATGTCGGAGTGTTTTTAACATTATGTGGGAGTAATTTTGGCATTACAACCTTTTTTCCCCACATAAGACGGGATTATGCTTGTTGACAGGTTTCAAGTCCATTTTTCCTTGTGTTTTCATTCGTATTCCTCTCAGCCCAACTGAAAACTGTCCAAGAAGTCTTCTCAACAAGGCATCCTATCAGGACATGGTCGATAGAACAGAGGATTTGGATGATGAAATCATTGACATCTTACTTGTATGCTACTCTGGATGCTATCATGGAGAAAATTGGATTGAGAAAAGCCAGTTTTTTACCAACAAATAAAGTTGTCGACGATGAACAAGCTAAGCGTTACCAACTGGGAATATATGATTTTCAAGCATCACCTCTGTTTATAGTTCCATTGTGCAGCCTCTATATACTAAATTTTGCTTCATTTATCATTGGTTCTGTGAGGATTTTGCAGACTCACAAAGGGACTGAGATGGTTATACAAGCTTTTATCCCATTATTTGCGACGATTTTGCATTTCCCTTTACTTGAAGGGATGGTCTTGAGGAAGGACAGGGGTCGAGTTTCACCATTTGTTTCTCTTCTTTCTGCTGTAATTTCCACTATTATATTGGCTTGTGCATCAGTTGTCAATTACTCTTAAGCAGAATGATGTTCGCCGACCGTTTGATATTTCAATAAAAGCTTTCAAATTTTATGTTGTACATGTTGAGTGGTTAATTGATTGTATGACATTGATCCACACTTATATGTGTGAGATTTAGAGTTAAAAACTTTAAATGTACGTCTGTATGCATAAAAAAAATATTATGTTATACACGATTGTTTCCACCAACTTCTCTTGATAATATGTCAAACGTTTTTTAAATTTAGGATGCTCCAAGCTAGATTGCAATTGTTAACGTAGTTGCATGCAGCATATATGATTAAATACATAGAATATGAGCAAAATGACAAGACTTTTTATTTTGAATATAATATAATGTTGGATCTTTCATATTCTTCCTTATTTATTCATCACATTTTAGAATCATACAAATCTTCTTACCATCCCCCCCCCCCCCCCCCCCGGCGACCAAACTCAGCAATACAACGTAAGTAATAAATTGAGGTACCAAGATTCTACAAGCACGATATCTTATATTCAAGTTTTATTGGGTACGTGGATATTTGTTATCTCATTTTTCTTTATAATTTATTGATTTTTGATTGATATTTAATATGAAATTTTGAAAAATAAAGATATGATTGTTTAGGGGAGCATCTCTCATGAATTAATACAACTCTTTCAGTCAATTGACCTTCAATTTTGAAGATTAACTATGTGTTTGGATCTTAAATTTTAATGTAAAAAAAAAATGGGAATAGAAATTCTTTTCTCAGTTAATAAAATATAGCTTTGTATTTTAATATTTGCACATTTACATTCTTTTCACTATATATTTTTTTTTAATCCGAACATAGCATAAAAGGGCACAAGAATTCCATGACAACAGAAAATGGTTTCATCTTAGTGTCTAATATTTGTGTGCTTTGGGATTAATTACTCTTCATTTTATGATAAGTTTTAATTATTCTCTAAGAGGGTGTTTGGGTGAGCTTATAAGCTCCTCAAAATATCTTATAAGATGTTTAAGAGCTTATAAGTTGATAAAAAGTGTTTGGTAATTTTTTTTTAAAAAGAGCTTGTAAGATCCTAAAATAAGATGTTAAGAGCTTATAAGCTCTTTTGAAAAAAGTAAGGAGACCATAACTTATTTTTAAGATCTTAACAAGCTCCTTCATTTTTAACCATTTTAATTACAAAATTGTCATTATTAGTATCTTATAAGCTCCAACATCTTATTTTATCCAAACACTTTAACAACTTATTTTAAAAATAAGATCTAACATTTTATAAGTTCCAAAAATATCTTATAAGATATAGGAGCTTATAAGATGTTTAAAATAAACTTAGCCAAACACCCTCTAAATCACATATGTACAGAATTGATGGCTTCATTTAATAATTCATCCTTTATATGTCGATTGGTCCCGCGGACGCTTTAATTTACTCCCTTAATCACACTTAATTAAGATTGACACGTAGAAATTCGACTCTAATTGTTCCAATGCTGGACGATGTACTCGATGAGGTTTTACAAGTGATTTGGAACATTTGGTTGATTAGCTAACATAACCACATAAACGCGGAGCTAATTATGTATGTCTACTTCTAAGTTCTAATTCTTTTATAACTTAGCAACAATAAACGCATATATTTTAAAATAATTATATTATATATATTCCCACACTTATATATTAAAAATTGGCATATATCTATAATTTGTATAATAATGAAGATAGTATATTAAAGAAAAAGTTATTAGAATATTGAGTTTATTTTGTGATAAAAGAAAATTTTGACAAGAACTGGTTACTTAAACATGTAAATTTTATTGTATATATAAAATAAATAAAATGATAAATTTGATGTCATAATTTCTGTTTTAAAGATAAAACATGCCCTTTTTTCCCCCAAATATAAGTATAGGTTACTGAGAAAGAACAATGGGAGACCCCACCGACCAAAAATGGAGAAAAAGGAAAACAAAAGTAGTGCTTTTCGGGGGGGAAATATGAGTGTATAACAAGATTTGTTTTGGATATGATAAGATCATTGACCATGGTGTTGACATTTGGACCAAATGTTGATACGTGGAAATTTAACTGGATTTTATGGTTGTTTACTTGGTCGGAATGAAACTTGTAATTTAATTTTAATAAAATTTTAGAATATTTTAAAACTATTTGTTTGTATGGCACCAATAATTCGAAAAATTGACAAAGCCAAGGGGATAAAAAGTGGAAGCACGTTTGAGGGAGAACAAAGCCGCCAGGCCGGCAATAAGAAATGATAATTTTTGGTTGAATCTATACTGGCTACAATTTTAATGCTGTGCATACGATTGAAATTGATTTGATCGAATTTTCAATTTGATTAATTGAAAATTTCAATTTGTTAAAGTAAAAAATCAAAAAATTTCGGCTCAATTTTTAACTGGTTTTGATTGGATTTGGACAGATCGAAATCGATTTGGTAAAATCAAAACCAAATCTATTCAAGCCCCCACTCTCTCTAAATTGATTCTAAGACTGGTATAACTCTTCCCTAATATGACGAAAAAAAATTACTATTTTACCATTTGAAGATCATGATAGGGCTCATAAAAAATTTAAATTAGATTACTTGTTTTTTTATCAAAAAATGTAATAAGAATTTGTTCGATAAACTAATATTTGGTTTTAGGTAAAAAATTTGAATTGGGTTAGTTGTTTAAAAAATATAAAACCAAAAATCAATTCGGTTTTGGTTCGGTTGAGTTCCGTCGACTTTAGTTTTTTTTACATCCTACTAAACATATAAAAGAAAAAAATTATGAAAAAATAATAAGTAACAATATGAAAGTTATTATTAATTATATATATATATTAAATGATAAAAATATTATTTTATTATTATAATAATAATTTTTATAAGTTTAATGATAAAAATTATTTTTAAATTATCACTATTAACAACTAATGATGCAAATAAAATTTTTATTAATTATAAATTATAATGATAATTTTTGTTGTCGCTAAGTTTTATTATGACAAAAAAACAATATTAATGTTACTAATAAATATCACTAATGATAAAATAAAAGTTATTAAATATATGTCATCATTACTAATAATATTTTATATTATAATTTATTTTTTGTCATTAATTTTATAGCTTTTCATTACTGTTAAATATATAATGTAGGGAGGGAATATTATTTGACTTCATAGCATTAGTCTCACCATATCATAGTTTTTTATATTTTTAAATTATTTTATTCCTTGAAAAAAAATTAATTGGTCGATTACTTTATCTAAAAGTTTTAGAACTTTTAAATTGGTTTAGTTTGTAACTTTTGAATTGATTTAGTATTCACGCCAAACCAACTAACCGGCGGTTATAGACTCATTAGCTATTCTTTCCTCTTATTCATCGAATTTGCTCATATTCCTCTTTTAGGTGAAAAGCTTTAACTTCTATAAAAACCAATTACATATCGGAAACGATTACATCAGATAGATAAATCGGGATTTGATCATCCTACTTGATACATTCAGTTTTAGAAATAGAAACTTTAGCAAGAGTGTGAGCTGCCTGATTCAATGAACGTCAAGTAAAACAAAAACTTCGGTTGGTAAGTTCATTCACGATAGCCTAGAATCTGAGATAATAGACCCCAAATAGGATAAGTCAGCATACTCTTCAGCCATAGCCTTTACCACAACTAGTGCATCAAGCTCAAAGATCACATTAGAGAAAGATAAAGTCTTGCTCCAACTCAAAGCCTCGCGAAGTGAGATTGCTTCTGCCATATCTGAAGAAACTACCCCCTCTATGTGGGATTTCAAGGGTTGATTTAACAAAACCATTATTGTCTCGGAGAATGCATCCCGTGCCAAAAGAACAATTTTTAGAATCAATCACCGCATCAATGTTACACTTCAACCAACCCGATTGAGATCTAACCCAATGGGTTAAAACGTGTTGTTCGGTGGCTATATTCTGTTTTCTATTGTCTGGGCAAATAGCCATTGATGGAGGGTAGTTTTTGCCCAAAATACCGTATAAACTAGTGTTCCAGGTGTACCTTTCCGCACAACTTTATTTCTACTCATCTATAAGCTCCATAGGATCATAAACATAACACAACAATCTTCCTTATTTAGATTTGATAAAGCTTGTTCCAACCATACAAAGAATGAAGAAAGATTTGCTTGATGTTGGCTGACTCCAAGCTAAGCTTAATTCCAGCAATCTTGGGCAAAAGGACACTTAACAAGAATATGCTCAGCAGATTCCATTTGATCATTACACACTAGATAGAAAGGAGACACCTCCAATTGTTTCAAAATTAGACAATCCTTAGTAAGTAAAATATTTCTATAGGTCACCACACCGGATTACAAACCTTGGGAGTAGTTTTCGAGAACCAAGTCTTCTTCCACAAATTTGGGTTAACGAAATTTTGATTGTTGACATGATCTTCAATTAGCAACCTATAGCAACTTCAGACAGTGTATATCCATTTTGGATCGCAGTTCCATATCCAAATATCTTCGCTCCATCGGTTGCTTAAAGGGATGTTGCAAATGTGAGGAACATCACGACTATTAAACATGGAAGAAATCAGCTCAAGGTTCCATTCTTTCTGACCTAGTTTCATAAGAAAGGCAACAGTAATATCTAGATCGAAAGAAGAAACATCTGATGAGATAAAAGGGCTTTGAGTGTTTGGGAGTCAGCGGTCTCTGAACACTGAGATTTTTTCTTCATTACCAACTTTGAGAGTACAGTTGTTTTTTTATGCATGATTGTGATGCCAGAATACTTCTCCAAACATAGCTTAGGTTGTGGCCTAATTTAGCTTCAAGGAAAATCTATCCTTCATAATATTTGGCTTTGAAAATTTGTGCAACCAAAGACTAGTTCGGACAAAAGGCATTATCCCTGTTTTCCAAGAAATGACACATTAAACCTATGCAATTTCCTGAAACCAATACATTCCTTGCTTTTAGGGCAACAAAGCTTACCCTATTGCATCTACTTAATACCTCTTGAGTTCCTATTTCCCGCTACACCATTTCCCCACTAGAAAACATTCATCATTTTCTCACTATCATAGTAAATTTCTTTTGGTAAGAGGAAGACACCATGATATAATTTGGGATCAATTGAGCCATGCTATTCAAAAGGATTTCTTTGCTTGCTCTAGCAATAACGGATATTCAACTTCTCTTGGTTGCTTTTTTGTGACGACTTCTTACTATGGGTTTGGCCTAGCCCCGTTTATTCTCAACTTGTAGCTGGGTGGATCTTTCAAAGTTGGAGTCTTCATCCTACTAGGGTTTATGGTCATTCTGTGAACCGCCAGAAGCTTATCATTGTATCAAGCTGCATTCAACCCCCTAGCTTGTCAGCTTCCTAGTGCTCTGTTAGGCTGCAGCTGTTCTTCCTTGAAGTACTATCCCTCCAATCCCCGCTTCCCCACCCTGGACTTTCAGAAAGGGATAGCCGCCTTCTTGTAGCCCTAAGCATCTCCTATGAAAGAGGAGTTTCGCCTAGCACCTACTTTACCTACTTGCCAGACTAACTTTACCAATAACATTGGCAATAGGTTCCTACCCCTATTGCTTTCTCCTACTGACGATGCTCCAGTGTTCTCGACTATCAGTTATGCAATGAGATGGATCTGATCTTGCTACTAATATAGGAATGTAACTCCCTTAAAGCCTGCTCCTGAGAGTTGCTTTGAGTCAGGTTTTTGATTGACCTCTTGGGATTTAAGCTGCCTCAAAAGAGGAAGCGTGATTAAGCTCGCCTAAAGAAGAGCTCGAGCAAGCGACATCTTAAAGAGGCAGTAAAAAAGAGAGCCATAGATCCTTGACATTCCAACCATAGGGCGGAAAGAGGGGAGCAAGTGCTCGATCAAGGGAGTTAGCGGCTGCAAGCCAAGACATCAAGCCCCACCATACCTGAGGGTACTGAAGGAATGGAGTAAGGGCTCTACCGATCCTATAGTAGCTATTGAGCTAACTTAGTCAGGAGCTATTGAGTTATGAGCTCTCTCTTTTATGGGCTCTTCATCCTTGCAATCTTTGCCAAACCTACTCCTTAATATAGTTGAAAACTTGGGAAAATTGCAAATTTAATGGAATTCTATCTAAGTTGGATTTTGACACAAAAACTATGTGTGAAGATTGCGTTGAGGCAAAAATGACAAAAACTTCTTTTAAGGCAATAGAAAGAAGCATTGAACTAGGGGTGGCAAAATAGGCTATAAACCATGGGTCCAACCTAACCCACATGGTTTTGGGTTGGGTTAGGTTCCAAAATTTGAAAATGGGTTGTGGTGGGTTGTATTTGGTTTGGGCTTAAAGTGGGTTTAAGTGGATTAAAAATGAGTTCAAGCAATTAATTTAACAAATTAAAAGATAACTTCAAATTACTAATGACAAATTTATATTATTTTTATTTCCTCAATTTTGTCAAAGTCTCGTAATTTTGAATCATTAATAATATTTAAATTGAAATAATCATCTTGGACTAAGGTTAGTTGTCTTGAATTTTTCTCAAAATATAAATTTTAATATATGAATAATATATGAAATTGATCATAGGAATAAATATTGTATCTACTAATTGAAAATAAATTCTAAATTTAATTTGTTGCTTAACTAATATTGCATGTCAATAGTAAGACTGACATACAACTTATATATATTAATTCTTAAAAAATGAAAACTATACAAATTCTTTATTAAAAATTTAATATACATTTATTGATATGAATTTAGGGGTGGACGTTTGGTTGGTAGGTCGGGTTTGAGTAGCTTGGATTGAGTACCGAATTTTTTGGACAGTAATTTTAACTACCCCACACCGATTCGAAATTATCGGGTACCCGACAGTTCAAGTATCTGACACTAGATATTATTTTAAAATTTTTAAATAAAAAAAAAAGAAAATGAACTTTGGCCTCTGTTAGTCTTCTAACCAACAGAGGCCAAGGCCAAAGTTTGGCCACTGTTAACAACGGCCAAACTTTGGCCTCTTTCATATACAAATTAAAGTCGATTACCCAAATTACCGAATCAAGTAAGACTTCCTACCCGATATCCAACTCAAAATTTTATTCGGGTATCAGGTACCCGACCCATAATTTTTTTTAAATAAGAAAAATTCGACTCGATCGGATAATATCCTATTGGGTTGGGTCGGTACCTGAATTATCCGATCGGAATGCCCACCCCTAGGTGTGATAATGGTGTCATTTTCTTCAAAAGGATCAATTTTTTTACAAAATAACTTGTAGAATTGTAATTAATTATGAACATAATTACATATGAAAAATTAATAAAATAAGTATATAATCTAATAAATCTCCTATTATACTGTATAATTTTGTATTGAATATAAGATATGAAAGACATAATAATATTACTATTATTTTTTAATTAATTTTTTTGATTAAGTAAAATATATATATATATATATATTTTTCATTTGGATCCATTTTCAACCCAACCCAATCCATGTTCAACCCAACCCAAACCATTTTCAACACACCTACTTCAAACCTATATTAAGCCCATCCGTATTGAATCCAAGCCAATTGAGCCCAAACCATACCCAACCCAACCCACTCATTTGCCACCCCTACATTGAACCATTAAATTTAATTCACACCGATATATGTGATTTAAAAATGGTATAATCTAGAAGAGATAAAAAAATACTTTATAACTTTTATAGATGATTGCACAAAATATTGTCACATTTATTTACTTTCAAGTAAAGATGAAGCTATTGAAGTGTTTAAACATTACAAGAATGAGGTTGAGAATCAACTTAGAAAGAAAATAAAAATACTTAGAAGTGATAGAGGCGGTGAATATGTTCACCCCTTTGAAGAATTTTGTGTTGAACATGAAATAATCCATGAAGTAACACCACTTTATCCACCACAATCAAATGGTATTGGTAAGCACAAAAATTGAACTTTAAAAGAAATGATGAATGCATTATTAATTAATGCAGTGGCGCCTCAAAACATGTGGAGAGAGGCAATGTTGACTGCAAATCATTTACTTAACAAGATACCCCGCAAGAAATTACAAAAAACACCATATAAGGTATAGAAAGGACACCCCCCCCCCCATTTTATCAATATCTTCGAGTGTGGGGGTGTCTAGCTAAAGTAGGAGTACCACCTCCTAAAATGGTCAAAATAGAACCAAAGATTATTGACAGAATCTTAATTAGCTATGCACAACATAGTGCCGCCTATTGGTTCCTTGTACATAAGTCTGATATTGACGACAAGTCAATACGACAATCAAATCAAGGAATGTAAGTTTCTTTGAAGAAATATTTCCATGGAAAAAGGAAGAAGGGAAAGTGATATTTAAAAAGCCTCGAGAAATTCAAGAGTCGAGCAAAGAGGACTTGTAGCTGAGATGTAGCAAAAGAGCTAGAGCGGCTAAATCCGTTGGACCCGACTTCTTGACTTACATATTAGAAAGTGAACTAGGGACTTTACTGAAGCATTGACTACCCTAGAAGCTCCGTTGTGGAAGGAAGCAATAAATAGTGAAATAGAATCCATTATGCATAATCATACTTGGGAGCTAGTGAATTTACCTTCTGGAAATAAACCCTTAGGATGTAAATGGACTTTCAAGAGCAAAACGAAAGTTGATAGTACGATAGACAAATACAAGGCGAGGTTAGTAGTCAAAGGGTACCGAAAAAAGGAAGGTATTAACTACTTTGATACATACTCACTAATAACTAGAATAACTTCAATCCAATTATTAATTGTGTTTGCCTCTATTAATAATCTTGAGATCCATCAAATGGATGTAAAAATGGCATTCCTAAATAGAGACCTCAATGAGGAAATTTATACGGAACAACCCAAAGGGTTTGTGGTTCCAGGACAAGAAGTAAAATGTGTAAGTTAATTAAATCGTTATACAGTTCAAAATAAGCACCTAAACAGTGGAACCTTAAATTTGATCAAGTAATGATAACTAATGGATTCAAAATTAATGAGTGTGACAAGTGTGTGTGTGTGTGTGTATTAGAGGTACATCAACTGAGTACACGTCATTGTATGTCTATACGTGGATAATATGTTAATCACGAGAAGCAATAGTGACATAATCTAAGAAATAAAGAAATTGCTAAGTCGCAATTTCGATATGAAAGATATGGGCCTTGCTGATATCATACTTGGAATTAAAATTATAAGAACACCGGATGGGATAGCGTTAACGCAATAGCACTATATTGAGAAAGTATTACAAAAGTTTCTAGATCCCATTAGTAATACGGTGAAAACACCGATAGATGCAAACAAACAACTTACCAAGAATAAAGGTGAAGGAAAAGCTCAAGTGGAATACATGCATATAATTAGAAGCCTCATGTACATTATGAATTGCACGAGGCCAAACCTTGCATATGCAGTAGGTAAGCTAAGTAGATACACGATCAACCCTAGACAAGAGCATTGGAACGCTATTGTCGGAGTACTAAGATACTTAAAACAAACCATGAAGTATGGGTTGTATTACAACAGATATCCAATTGTAATTGAGGGATACAGTGATGCCAATTAGATATCTGACTCAAACGAGTCCAAGTCCACAAGTGGACATGTCTTCACTTTAAGTGGAGCTGCCATATCGTGGAAATCCTCGAAGCAAACCTGCATAACTAAATCAACAATGGAATCGAAGTTCATCGCTTTAGACAAAGTAGACGAGGAAGCAAAATGGCTACGCCAAATTTTGGAAGACATTCCAAACTAGCCGAAGCTTGTGCCAGCGATTTGCATTCACTATGATAGCTAATTTGCCATAGGAAAGGCACATAATGGTATGTATAATGGTAAGTTTTGACATATACGGAGGAGACATCGCAGCATTCGACAACTGCTCTCTAGTGAAGTTATCTCAATTGACTACGTGAAGTTTAAAGATAATCTTGCAGATCTGTTAACCAAAGGTGTAAATAGAGAGCAAGTAACTAAATCATCAGAGTGAATGGGGCTGAAGCCTTTAATTAACTAAGTCACCATAACGAGAACCTTAGCTATATGATTGGAGATCCCATGAAGTAGGTTCAAAGGGAAAAACAAGTTATGCAATTGTGTCTTGACATGGAAGCATTGTGGGGGGGCCTCAACACCTCTTGCCCATTTTGTTGATGAGCAAACAATGCGTCCTGTAGAGGTTCTAAGGTTAAACATCGCTTTTAATGACTCTCATATTATGATATTCAAGTTGGGGATGGGGGCCAACAATAACCTCTTAATGAGAAGTCACCTATATGAGTAAAGATTGGATCGATCCTAGGAGAATTTTTAAGATTGGATTCTCAAAGTAGTACTCATGATACCAAGAATTGCTCAAGGCTGAAATGAACCCAACATGAACCACAAAAGTTGACTATTGAGTGGTATTATGTGTAGTTTCATTATCTTGGTGTACACAAAAGCTGAATAGTTCAAAACATCACGTTCACTGGTTGGCAAGTGCACTCGATAGTTCTCACTAGGGAAGGTTCAGAGGCAAAAGCTACCTCTCCTGATGCAGTACGATTTGAGCTGAACCTCTGTCATGTCATTACATTCATAAGTATACCTATTAGACAATTTGTTCATTCATGTAGGGGATTGTGAGATTTTTGGCATTTATGAGTGATAACCCACCAACTTTGGTTAGAACTTAATGAGGTCAAAATTAATAACTTTTAATCTAACAATTTCATCTCATTGAGCAAATGTTTATTAAGTGTTTATATGCCAAAAAGAAGTAAGATAGTGAATGAGAAAATTGAGCTAAAAATGGAGAATGAGTTAAGGAATATCTAAGGCGTGTATGGATGGATGGTTTGAAAATGTCCATCTCACATTGGAATTCAAAGCTAGAGTTGAGCTAGTTAAATAATTTAGGTGTGGCTTAAGGGGTTGGACCCCTTTGGGGGTACCCAATCTTTTGGAGGGGAGAGAACCTGCGTGAGTGTAGGTTTGATTGCATTGAACCACACAAGAGCACGCGCTGCCTGCCTGCCCAGCTCGGATCGAATCAGGGGAGGGCCTCAGCGCGGGTGCGAGTGCGCTTCCAGTATGGATATTATCTTTTTAGAGAAAATTTATTTAAAATAAATAAAATATTTTTTAATATAATAATTATGTTATATAATTATTATTTTGATTTTTGATTTTGAGACCAATATTATTCCTCTCCTAATGGTCATGTCCGAAAAACAGTTGCGGTCATGTTCTTTTGTTTGAAATTCTGGAGCTATGTCCTTAAAATTTAAGATTAAATGTCATAACCTTTGCTTACAATCTTTAATGTGTTTGATGGGCTTACAGTCATGACTCATGCTATTAGGCACCTAGCATATATAAATAAGGGGTGCATTCATGCATAAATCATTAGCAAAGCATATAGCATACATGCACACTTTCACGCATACAGAATATTCATTCTTGCATAAAAAATGGAGGTTCAAGTCAATTAGGAGTCCGGAGTCTAGGCAATTGGAGTGCAGCTTTTGTCTAGTCGGATCGTTGTATCTTGGGAGGTTATCCGTTAGGAGTCCTCGTGCACTGTTGGAAGGCGGATAAAACCTTAAGGAAATTGCGTCTGTGTAGGCCTCGACTCAATTAAATTTCTAATAAAGTTGTTGTTCCCGGTTTGTTTTCTCAAGCTTCTGTCTTCATAATTTTCGGTTGATGTTTAATACAAATTAATTCTTCATACTATTGTTTGTGCTATTGTTTATTTGGATACATACACGGTGCATGAAAATTTCCAACAGCCTCAAATCATTGCAATCATAGCTGCGCAACTTGTTGCTTTTGTAAATCAACACTTTCTGAAGATTCAGCAGACTATCCAAACTAGTTTGGAGAACCTGTCAAATGATGGCTCTTACATGAGAGTCCTGATAAACTTGTCGCACCGCTCTATCAGCATGATGATTTTCCTCCAAATCGTATGTGTCTTTCAATATGAAAATATGATTTAATTATAATTGACCCTCATTAAATTCCCATGTAATATTTATTTAAGCCAATACATATGAGAGAGACTCATCATCTTTATATTCATATTTATCAGTTTTAACCCTTTTTTGAATATTAGACAATCTCGTCATTACATTCTTGACTAAAAACTCATGACCTTCATGATAATTCAAAAAAAGGGATGACTCAACAATTCCTTAACAAATGGCCTCATTTGGTAACTTCTTGCGAAGCACATACCGACCACATACTTAAAAGACTTCGAAAAATTATTCTTATCATTTGACTTATAAACACTTGACTGAAGATGCTTATTTGTTTTCTTGATCAGGGGTTTTGACATGGCGATCGGGTGACAGATTGGTGGTCTCCAAGAGACCATGTGTCACCATATCTTGAAAATTCTAAATATGATTCTAGCATCTCAAGCGGTCAGCAAAATCATGTTGTAAAAAGCAAGAATCATATTTATAGATTGAGGCTGAAACTCTAAAATTCACCAATTTTGGTGACCAAGTAGAGTCTATAGGATGTTATTTGCTTTGATATCCTTATGTCAAAACCCTTTTCTATGATGATACAATAGAGTATTTATTATTTCCTTTAGCACCACCGCTATGCACATTTCAGACAGTTCATTAAAGAAATAATGAGAATGCACATTTCAGGTGCTTTATGTAGATACATATATCACAATTAATCCAAAAGTGTGCTTCAATCATAGTTTTAGCCAAAAATTATATAAAATATAAGGAAAAATGTGTTTTTCATTTTTAATTTAATTTTATTATTATTATATTTTGGTATTGAGTTTTAATTACTTTGCGACAAAACTCTAATCACAACAAAACTGGATAATGAATGAGAAAACATGTGGATCCACTATAAGAACACACTCCTTCACTAATGAAAATTTTGTAACAAAGAGGATTTTACCATAGTTGGAAGACAATTGTAATGAATTTTTAATGGATTACTAACGTATTTAATAAAAAGAGCAAAAATATATGCTAGTTAAGATACTTTTGATGGACATAAAGAGTTCATATTGATACAACGAGTCCATTAAAAATTTTATAACCTAAATATGATTTTTTGATTCGTGTTGAAAATTCTATCACAAAGTTAGTTTTGTGACACAATTTATTCTCGTCACAAAACTAATCAGTGGCAAAGCATACTCTAATATGAAATAAATCCATCATAAAATGATAGATTTTTGCTAACATATATTTTTGCTTATTTTATTAAGTTCATTAGTAATCCATCACAATTGTCTTCAAACTGTGACAAAACCCTCTTTGTTACAAATTTTCATTAGTAAAGGGGTGCGTTCTTGTAATGGGATTAGCAAAATGATCAAGAAAAAGTATTTAAAGAAATAAAACTTTATAAATTTTTACTTTATAATTTTTTAGAAATAAAAGTACTTTAAAGAAATAAAACATATGGATTAGCAATGCTTTATAAATTTTTACTTTAGTAATTATATTTATTTAAATTGCTAGTTGCATTAATTCTTCTTTCGTTTGACTATGATGTTTTAAGATTGTTTATTTTTTCAATTTATGTAGTTCTTTTAAAGATAGATACACAATGTATATCAAGGGTCAATGAAGGTGAAAGAGAGTTATCATCACAGTTTCAGAAAAAAAAAATAATAAATAAATTATAATAAAACATAATGAAAACCAATAAAAATATTATTCTCGTTTTCAATTAATTTCTATTACTATTATTATTATATTTTGGTTTTGAGTTTTAATTATTTTTCAAGAAAACTCTATTGATCATACAGAAATTAAGGTAATAAAATATACAATCTCAACTAAAATTATTGCATTTTGAACAAATTAGTTGAGTAAATAATTAAAACACTAGAAGGCAATGGCTGAGAGAACTTATAAGCTGCCAGCACAATATAAAAATAGTATTTAAAGAAATAAAATTATTGAATATTTAAAATCTAAGCAGTAGTTAACTAAGTAAATTTTTAACCTATAAATCATAATTATTTAAGTAACTGGTAATTGCATTAATTCTTCTTTTGTTTTGACTTTGAAGATTTAAAATTTTTACTTTTGCCTTATGTAGTTCTTCACTTCTTCTTATACGTTTTTCTCTTTGAATTTTCTGTTATCTGTTCTCCGATACCCAAAATTTAGCTTTTCATTTTACGTATTTTCTTCTCTTTTACGAACAAACTAAAATGATAATAACGAAATAAAATCATGAACAAAAGAACATTAATATTTTTTCATTTTTATATGTGTACTATTATATATAGCACAACGGTGTGGGATCCACAATTACTCAATTTTGATTGCAATTTTGGCCAAGTAGCAAATTCTTAGAATTTTGAGTTTTTTTAATTAAATTTAAAAATTTTCATTAATTGTTAATTACTATCTCTAACCGATATGATTGTATCTTATCTCTAATTTTCTTTCATTTGAAATTTAAAATATATCTCTCAACATTATTAAGTAAGAACTTAATTCAAATTTAAAAATGTAATTTATTTTATTTATGAACAATTATATATTAATACTAGATTATAAAAAATTGATAAAATCTTTTTTCTTTAATAGTTTAAGATAAAGTCGCTACATCTCTGATGAGGGTTTGAGTCGTAGGATACGAATCCAGGTCTGAATATGGATAGAACTCGATTTGAGAAATTCGTATTCCTGCTTAGATAGGGAAGAATCCTGCAATCACAGTAAACGTTAGGCTAGCCAAGATGACCTCGGCTAAGGCCCTCTAACGCTCAAGTCAGTATAGGTCGACTAGAAAGTCTCGAACAATGAAGTAGAGGGTTTTTAAGGTATATCAGTGCGTACCTCCAAAAAGTTGGGTTGAGGGTATTTATATCCTTCTTCCTTCAGGGAAATGTCTGGGAAGCCCCTGGTACTCCCGGGGGCCCTCAGCCTTGTGCTCGGGTCAATTAGTCATTTCCCCTGCTCTTATATTTCCAGCTAACTGCCCTTCCAAGTTTCAAGGACAAGATAGTACAATATAGCGACGCCTGCTGTATCAGGCAGTGATAGGGATGGCATGCGCCATTAATGCGGAGGCGTGCTGCCTAATGCGGTGGCAGAGTATTGTACTGTTCTCGACCTTAGACCTGACCTCCCCGTTGTCGACCGAGATCAAGGGATCGTATGGGCATCGCGAGCCTAACCGGGCCTGCACTGGGCCTCTGGGCTGATCAGGTCGAGTGAAGTCGATGAGTCACATGGGCCCCAAGCCCCAGACTGGGCCTGGGTGGTTTGGGCCTAACCACTCGGACTGGGCCTTGTCGGTTTGGGCCTAAACACTTAGACTGGGCCTTGGCGGTTTGGGCCTAAGCACTTGGGCCATCCCATATCAATCTCCATTGAAAAAAATAAACAATAGTCTCTAAGATAAAATCATTACTTTTTTAGTTAATTCGCACTAAATTTTTAAATTTTAAATTTTTTAATTAAATCAAAAAAATTATTGGTAGTTGGTTGCTCTATTCATATTAGTTGAACACTTATCTATTCCATATAAATATTACTAAAGTTTTAAAATTGTTTTCTTGGTTGAATAAATAACTATTTAATTGATCTTTAATATCAGAAAAATGACAATTTATAAAATTTGTTTCATCTCGCACTTAAAATATATCGAAGATTTCTTAATTTACAATTTTTTAAAGATCTTTTTTAAGTTTTCTCTTAGCTTTAATAACTAAATTTATCTGTACCTAATTTTTTATGACGAAAACTTTTTGAAAAAAATCTTAATTTTATGACTCATTACAAGAGGCTACGTGTAAAATAAAGTACTAATAATCAGTTTAATGATTTTATTTATATATTGAAGTATCAAATTCAATTTTAAATAAATAATTAATTTAAATAACATTCTAAATATTTATTTGGTCAATAAATCAAATATAGCTAATTATAAAGTTGATATTTTTCAACCAACAAAATGCAGTCTAATAAGATATAACAACAAAGCAAATTTCATCAAACGACATCAAATCTCTATCAAATAAAGATTTAATATTATCCTTTAATATTAGATATAATAATAAGATAATATTAAAAATGTTCCAATAGGTTAAGACTCTTCTACTTCATACACCTATATAAAGGGACTATGTGATTCCATGCAAACATGACTGGAAGAAATAGAAAAAAATCAAATATCAAAAAGTTTTGCCTCGATCTTTCAAATCTAAAAGAAGGAGAAATCAATAAAATTTTCCACAATAAATTCATTTTCTGCTGGAATTTGGTATCTATTGAAAATTTGATTTCATATATATAATTAAACATAATTATATTTTCTTGATTGTTGAAAACTTAATGTTCTCTATGTTAATATGGCAGAGTATGACAAATGAGCTAGGCACAGGAAATGGGTGAGCAAGAAAATTTGCATCAAAGAATGATTCTTTTTTGAGTTATTTATAAATATTCAGGTGGTATTTTCTTCATGTTCATTTCAAGTATAAGATATATCAAATCATATAAATGTATTTCTTACCCTCTCCCTCTCCCCACAAACACTAGAGTACTGCTACAACCTTAATATTTTAAGGATCATGAGAAATATTGATTATTAATGTATTTTACCTTTTTTATATGAATGAACAGGAGGTTTGGACATGGATGATTTTTGATGGAACAGTAATAGAAATCATTATATTAATACGACAATGATACAATCAAGTTGGGAAATGGAGGTAAATAACATGTAAAAAAAAATTATTTTTTAATATTAGTCCACTTTCAATAATTATTTGGAATATAAACTTTTTTTTTTTTTTACCGTAATGCAATTTCAGGTTGAGAAGGTCTCAAAGCATATTGAAAGGTAATCAATTTATGATGTAGAGTCTCACAAGTGACGAAGAAATTCAAGATAAAGATGAATCATGTCTTAATTTCTACTTTAAAAGAAAACCCATAACTTATGTAATGTGATTTTTGTCTTTATTGATTGAGTATTTGTAATACTTGAAAAAATTAATATAATGTTACTTTTATTTTATCAGAAGTTCCTCAAAATGTGATTAATTTTTACTAGATTTAGTATTTCAAAACATGATTTCTAATACTTGAGGAGCATTTTCTTCCATTAATGTAGTGTTCCACTTGGCTTGGCCTTTTAAAACGTGATATCAAAAGTTTTGAGTTAATTGTATAAAAATTTGCAACTACTCATTTGGTTGAATAGCATTATCCTTGCACTTATATGTATAAGATTTGGTGTTCAAACTCAAAATAGTTCCAAATGTATTTACCTTTTGTTTGAGATTTTTTTTTTTTTAATTTTGCAGTAAGTTTTTATATTATTAATACTGTTTATCATTCTTTCATATCTTTGCATGTATTATAATTTTTATTATTCTGTTCAATTTCTTTTAAATTGACTAAGTTGTTTTGGGTTATGGAAAAAAATAAGAGTTTTTGCATTTTTACATCGTACTTTTTTAAATTGATAATAATGTGATGAGCTTAAGTTTTCATTGCTTTTTATTGATATTAATATATATGATATGGTGGGAAAAACTCTTTAATTTTGATATTATTTATCTAATTTAAAAAAAAAACACGTATTAAACTTACTTTTACATAAAATAAAAACAATACTAATATATTATATTTTCAATAATAATTAATTTCATTCGTGCATAGCACGGGGTACATGCTAGTTTTTTTATATTGCAAGTTACTTTTATAAACTTAATATAAATCAATAGCAATTAAAAATTTTGAGAAAATGAGGTAAAGCTGAAAGAATAAATGATAGCGCTTGCTCAACAAATTTGATATGTTCTTAAATATTTTGAACGAAATGTAAGCCATTGCTACAAAAACTTTTTAATTTTATTTTTACAACTGAAAACGAATTTATACATACTAGTGAATTTGATAATTTGTATGTTTATAAAGGCAAATTGCGCAGTTTTAGTCGTGTTACTTACCTGGCTTGCTTTTACGTTGTTTCGTTTCGAAATTTAACATATATAATCTCAATTTTTTTTTCTTTTTTAAAAAAATATTATAAATGACAAAATTTATCCTTTTAATAAATCAACATTATCCTTTTTTTCAAATTAAATAAATTAAAATACAACTATATAATCCGAATTTCACGTCACTAAATATGGAGATTTTTCTAAAATTGATGAACAAATAAAATCTTCAACTTCTTTATTGGTTGTTTTTGTAAGAAAATTCTAATTTTCTCTTATTTCTAATTCTTTATTTGAGTATTCCTCAAACTATAGGCAATATATAATATTTGATTTTGATAAAATAAATTAATTTATTTAGTTTTTGATAAATAATTTTAATAGATGATGAGATTTGAGTAAAATATAGTAAATTGAAGAATCCATTACGCCCCATTTGTTTTATTTTCAAACTCCATTTTCATTTTCTCCTCAAAATGAAAATAGAGAATTATCACTATCCACACCATTTTATCAAACATTTTCATTTTCAAAACATTTTTTATTTTATGCTCTCTCAATTTTCATCCCTTTTTCAACATCTATCATTACCTTAACCATTTTTTATCTTCTCAATACTTCTCATACATTATTCAAAACAATAATATTATACATTCAAACTCAAATTCAAATTTAAATTATAATATTATTTTTTCAAACAATTATACATCACGTCATCAATTCAATTCAAAAACTACACAACTTTTAATACAAAACACCCAATATCCAAATACATCTCATTTTCACACCTATATAAACTTATGTAAACCTATAATTTTTTACAACACATCCAAATAAAACTTCATTTTCTACAACAACTATTCTAATTAATTTTTCATTATGTATTCTTAATAGAAAATAAAAATGACTCCAAAAAATGAAACCAAACAGCGTGATCTTCTTAACCAAAACTCCAAACCTGCAAGCAATGAACCCATTCTAATTCTCTCTATTATTTCGTTTGCCACGTCAAAATTAAAATTCCAAGCATTTAATGCCTCTTTTAAGGATCATGTCACCAAGTGAATGAGTTAGTGTTGTTTTATAATGAAAAAAATTTAATAGTGAATGAAATAAAAGTTTGCGAATTCAAATTTTAGCACAATTATTTATATAGTATAATTAGATATTAATTTTTCTATATCATTCAAATCAAGACAGAATTAAAACAATCTCAATAGAGTTAAAAGACAATGAATTAATACGTGTTTATATGTATACACACACATATAAAGTTAATTATTGAAAAGAAATAAAAAAAACGATTAAAAGCAATAAAAACTTATGAAATTAACTTGAAAAAAAATTGAGTTAAATGGCGACTTATAATAGGAATAAGGATAAAATATGGTATCGCAATTATATTAATTTTTAGCAAAATAAACAAGAAAAGGAAAGAAACATAAATCTGCATTGAGAAAATTGATTTCATGTCATTTGATGCGGAAATTTAGTACCAACGGAAGCAAAGCATCTCCCTTATTCTCACACCACGTTTGATTCATGCAATTAGTAATTTAATTAAGGAGGAATTTTTAAACAGTATAATCTTGGGTTTTCATTTTATTGATCGTGCGATTGGACAACATAATTATAATTGTTTCCTAATTTATCCTTAATGTATCAATAATTTATCAATTCAAAATAGGGGACATAATTGTAACACTATAAAAAAAAGATAAATTCGTGACAAATTAATAAGTGACAATGCAAAAGTTATCACTAATTATGTATATTAGGTGGCAAGAAGTTTAGTTTTGTCACCTTCATGATTTTAACAAACTAATATTATATTCTTTTGTAGTGTAATTTAATATTTAATCTATAATTATTTAATTTCACCTCATATTCCAAAACCCTTTTTTTAGGGAACATTACAAATGACGAATCTTTTTTATCCTTTCAATAAGTTAATTTTATTATATTATCAAATCAAAAAAATTAAAGTATAAATTTCACAATCAAATACACATAAAATACACAAAAAGAGCCCATTTAAATTCAAACTTGAAACCTTCAATTTAATAGGAGAAACTAATATCATTGAATTACAAGTTATTGGACCATATTCCAAAACTTGATAGGCGTTAATCTTGTGAACATTTCGGAACCAGAGCCGGTTGGGAGATTATTTTACTCTGTTCCGTCCTCTGCAGTGGTCAAATATCAAACATGCTTACAAACATTAAGCTATGGCCCGCATAACGGATACTCCATCATTCTCTTAACTGCAAGATGGCCACGTTGAGGATCTTCCCCGCAAATCTCTAACTATCTCTTGATTGTTTCAGGTCATCCTTTTGGCCTTGCGATATATCAGCTCAGCACAGATGCTAAGCGAGCTAAGATCACTCGACTACGCCTATATATATATATGAAAAATCCAATTTCATAAACATCACTTTTTTTCTCAATTTTCTTCTTATCAAGGATGGCGACGAGCAGCAACATTGATGAGTATCCTATGGACAAAAACTGCTACAAAATTGTTGCTCAGATCGGCGGCGGAGGAACCACTAATGCCAGTAATGTTTACAAAGCAATCTGCATTCCCATGGACTCTGAGGTGGCGATCAAAATCATTGATCTTGAAAAATCGAAGTCCCCGATTAAATTTGACGATGTTCATCGTGAAGACAAGATGTCGATGACACGTGTCGCCACCCTAATATCCTCAAACCCCACTGCTGCTTCATGGTTGAAAGCAGCCTTTGGGTGGTGATGCCCTACACTCCCTACGGTTCTTTGCAGTCCATCGTTTCTTCTAAGTTCCCCAACGGACTAACAGAAGAGATCATTGCTGTAGTTCTCAAGGAAGTACTGAAAGCTCTTGCTTATCTTCACGACAAAAGTTATTTCCATGGGGACATTAAGGCTAGTAATATTCTGATAGAACCTAATGGCACCGTGAAGTTGGCAGATTATGGGGTTTCAGAATGTGTTTACGAGTGTAATCCGCCATTTGGTAGATCAGAATCTTCATTTGCTGGAAGCCCATATTGGGTGGCTCCTGAATTGCTATCCTCAGAGCGTGCATATAGTTGGGAGGCTGAAATATGGTCTTTTGGAACTATTGCAGTAGAATTAGCCAATGGGAGGCCTCCGTTCCCTCGTCACACCCCAATATCACAAACCCTGACCAAGAAAATAATCAAGTGCTTTCAGTTTCCTTATCATGATTTTGATAATTACAAGAAGGATTTTTCAAGGTCTTTTGAGCAAATGGTTAGTATGTGCCTGAATGAAGATTTTGCGGTGAGGCCATCTGCTCAGGATTTGTTGGAGCATCCGTTTTTCAATAGTTATGTCAACTCTAACGAGGAAGGTAATTTCCAAGTGGATGGATCAAATACGAGGGAGATCAGTGGTAGTTCTAATAATAGATTCATGCTGCCCAGGCAGGAACAATTGAGGATAGAGATCTTTAATATGGAACGTTTTAAAAGGCAACTGGCGGCAAAATTGTGTGCATCCATGAGCAGGGAAGAAAAACTGACGAAAATATTGTGGAGCTGAGGGCGGAGCTGGAGAAAGCAAAGAAGAATGCTGATGCAGTACAAATGCAATTAACCGATTTACAAACGCAATTGAAGGATTGTCTGCTGTCGATCGATTAGGTTCTCAAGAAGAAGATGGTTAGAGAGTCCCTGGTTAGTTTTGATCCATTAGTATATATCCAGTTAGTATAAAATATAGAGTTTAGTTCTTATGTGATTCAAAGTTCACATATAAATTTTTCTTATGGCTATGTTTGATTCATTAGATTAAGTTAGATAAGGCTTCTTAAAAGCATTTTGGATCCTCTATTCCATCCCTTATTTCAATGTCTCATATTTCAACTTGATATATATAGATATATATATATCAAGTGTATCTAAATTTTAATTAATTATTTTTATAAGAGAATATTTAATAAACATCTTAAAAGTGTGTAATAATCCGGTAACTATAATTTTTCTTAACATTCTATACTCTTTGAAAAATTGAAGTGTACAAATAATTTTTTCAAATAATCAATAATAAAGTTTATTTACTCACTTAACCTTTTTCTAATCAAATTAAAACTAAAATGATATTAATTGTAAAATACCTCATTTTTTTCTTACAATTAAAAATGAAAAAACAAAATAAAATTACATCCACCAACAAAATTAAAAAGTGGTCAATTTAATAATTTTTGATTAAGCAAATAAACCCTCAGTGCACAATATATAGGAACAGTCCAAATTAAACTCTAACGAAATAACTCAATTTTCTAAATTCCGTGCTTCACTACCGGTCTCCGTCTCCGGTTTAAAGAAACAGGATATGGAAAACAGAAAGAGGGAATGGTTTTGTTGAGCACTCTCTTGTCCGCCACATTTCAAGCTCAGATAAGATGTCTACGACGCGGCCGAAGAAAGAATAGAAATTGAGCAGAAGGATAAATAAGATATTCCATAATTAAAATTATTTTAATTTCAATTTAGTTACAAAAATTTAATTTACGCTTTGTTTGGTTATGTCTACATTCTCCTCCCAAAACGCACATTTTTCAATATATACATACATATATTATATATATTCATCATATATATTTTATTATTATTTTAATATTAAAATAATTACTCAATTGCATTTTTAGCCCAAAAATCCAACAAAAAAAGCATTAATTTGACTGCTACAATAAAAAAATATCTCCCCCAAAATATAAGCAAACATACCAAAAAATAAGTTTCACATTTTTTAATAATTCATTATCCCAAAATACATAATAAACACATAATAAAATCAAATAGAAAACATAACCAAATAACCTCAATAAATTAATTTAATAACTAATGATTGAAAAAAATAAATAAATACTTGTACATGTATTCTCAAGTGATATAGGATATTAAGTCAAAATTATATCTACCAGACCCTAGCCAATTCATTGTAAGTAGTTGTGGCCTGTCAAGCTGCAAATGACATTAACTAGATTCACACATAAAATCTGATAAGTGTGGTTTGAATTTTGTTGGACTTTTGACATATGTATATATAAATAAAAAATAATAATTGTGGATCATATTTTTTTTCGCCCCCCCCCCCCCCCCACACAAACATATATATCTATACTATTATATATAGCACAACGGTGTAGGAACCACAATTACTCAATTTTGATTGCAATTTCGTCCAAGTGGCAAATTCTTAGAATTTTGAGTTCTTTAATTAAATTCAAAAATTTTAATTAATTGTTGGTTATTAAATTTGATATTATTTATTTCATTTTTAAAGATATTTATTCTTATTTATCTCTAACTGATATGGATGTATTATATTTGAAAAGAAAATTCTTCATTAGATAAAGGATTTCTTTTTTGAGTTTTGAAATTGATATTATCTCTTCATATAATTGATGAGATAATGTTATAAATGTTTAGATGTGTTAAAACTCTTCTATGCATATACATATATAAAGTGGTGGAGTCCAAATACATTATCTCTCATCGAGTCTTCTAAGCATTTCACGAATAATTTTTTCAGGTAAGTAAAATAACTTCTTGCTATTTAATATCTAATTTCATTATAGGAATTCATATGTGTGTTGTATGTAATTTCGTTATAGTATGTGTGTTGTTGTATTTACCATATTTACATCTATGAAGATAACTGATTATCTTGTGGGGAAAGACCATAAGGATGTGAGCAAACTAAAGGAAAACAGGCGGGACTAAAAGAAAAAAAAAATCAGAAGATGTTTTCGGGAATGGTCTCAGCATGCATGATACGTATTTTTGCCAGATTTAGATTAAAAAAGAAGAATTGAGAAGCTTCTAGTAGTGCAGACAAGTATGTGTGTCATGCTAGGATCTTGGTTAAATATTACTTATTCTTATATTGGCATGCGTTATTTTCTATTCTGTTATTCATATACTGGATAAAAATATTATGAGTAATAGTTTTCTCCTCTTTTGTGTAGCTTAATATATAAAATTATGAATGTGGATAGTAGTTTTTTCTATTTCGTGCTACCTAAAAAAAAGGAAAGATAGAAAAGAGAACACCATTTATTATGTGTAAGGGAAGAGAATTTGCTTTGGATCAAAAAAAAGGGGAAGAGAATTTGCTGCACATAATAATTTAATTATGGCACGACTTCACACACATCCGACTCTGAATTATTGGAAAAAAAAAATCAAAAGCATGCAAATACAGATTTATGTTATGGAATTGTTATTTTGTGCTTGTTTCATTGGAACTAAATTTTAATTTATCTTAATTTTTTTTGTGATTAATTTCTTAAGTTTTTAATCTTATAAAATATTTTTTTTATAATCAATTGGAATTGTATTATTATTCAATATATATATATATATATATATATTCAACTAACTTTTGACATATTTAATTTTGTAGCCTTTTTGGAATATATTATTGTTCTCGAGTTCGGGTGAGCCATCTACTTAATTTTTTATAGTTAATTGGAATTGTATTATTATTCAATATATATATGTTCTACTAATTTTTGATATATTTAATTTTGTAGGTTTTTTTAAATAAATTATTCTCAACTTCAGATGACTCGCCATCAACTAAATTTACATGATAATATTTTTTATGATTAATTTCTTAATCTTTTTGTCTTATAAAATTATTTCTTGTAATCAGTTATGTTATTATCCAATATATATTTTTTGAATTGTTATGTTATTATTATATGTTATTTTGCATAAAAAATATATTTTTAATTATATATATATATAAGATTCAATTTAGTCAAAAGTATGTAGATTTATATTATTGAATTGTTGTTTTGAGCTTTTTGAGTTGGAAATAAATTTACATAGATAATGTCTTTTATGATTAATTTCTTAAATTTTTTACCTTATAAAGTAATTTCATATAATCAGTTGCAATTGTAGTATTATTATTATACTAATTTTTTAAATATTCAATTTTGTAGGCTTTTCGAAATAGATTATTATTCTCGAGCTCAGGTGAGTCATTCACTTAATTTCTTATAATCAGTTGGATTATACTATTAATTAAATAGTATAGATATTTATTTATGGTATTATTTATAATAGCTTCTGGGAGGTGTCCACAAATTGCTTTTACCATCAAAATTTTGCTGGTTCATTTCAATCTTCCATTGCAATTATATGTTTGCTTAGAGTTTCTCTGTTATTAAGCATACTTGACTAATGGCTTGTGACCATGCTTTGCGTCGGGAACGGGATACCCAAACCCCGAACCCACCCAAGGGGAAGAAGGGGGGTTAACCTTTTCTCCTTTAGTACTCTCCGAACCATGTTCATGCTGTGCAATTTATGGAAAACTGTAGCAATGATTTTTGTGAGGCTAAGATTCGGCGCTTTTCAAGGCTTTGTTGTCATGCAATGAGAACTTGAGGCTTGAGACGGAATCAGAACATGCCGTCTCCATTTCGTAACTTCAAAAACAGAAAAACGGTCATATTTTCCACACTCGAGATATGCCTTTTATTTAACTCCATGATAATTTAAATAGGAATTATAACCATTGTCTCAGTGCTATAGCTGAAGATACTCTCAACTGTTTAGAATTAGTTTATCTGAAAATTAAATATTATATTATCTAAAAATTAGTTTAGAAAGTCCGTGATGTATAATATATTTAAATCTAAGACACCATTCTATATATATAATAGTATAGATTATTATGCACTTCAAGATGTAAGTTGATATTATTAAATTAAAAGTAAGTACCAACTTAATTAAATTTTTAGATCCGAGTTATTTTGGATTATAATAAGTTTACATTTCAAAAAAGCATAAAAATGTATAACTATAGCATTTAAAAATTTAATAAATAAACAAATCTTGTGGACATTCACAAATAGGTTGGTCCCAACCTCACCATCTTCATTTGATAGCAATTCATGTTTTCTGGGATTTAAATTTATATAAATACAACATGCTTCTGAAAAGAAATTGTTTTTCTGCTTTCATTGATCGACATCTTAATATTGGAATTATGAATAGATATATAATGCATATCTATGTTAAAAAATAAACTTTTAGGATAATGAGTTTCCACCATAATTATGAATGAAGTTATATATTTAAGGCTTGAACTTCAATAAGCTATTGCTGCCTTTTTCTTTTTCTATTTTTTTTAGGGTCTCATTAACTTATTTATTATAAAAAGAAATTGAATATTTCATTACTATAATAATTCGACAAATAATATAATCAACAATCATTGTTTTCCATAATCACCATATATGAAAAATTAATAAGAAGTAACTCTCAAATTGTTTTTCATTCCATAAATACATTATGTAGAATTGACAAAGCCAACAAATCTAATAGAACTCAAACTCTCATCTCAATATAGCTTTATTTTTTTACTACTTAAATTAAATTTTTATTAGTTGTCAATTAATATAATTCTTAAATAAATTAAATGATTGAAAAAGATGCAACACTATGAAATGAGTTCCAGTAAAGTTCCTCTTTTTTTCTTGATTTAATGTGTTATTAGTTAATCTTGACATAAATACATAGACCATTTATTATCTTCAACTAATAAAATGTACAAAAAAATACATGGACCACCTATAGTCTTCAACCAATAAAAAAAATACAAGAGAAGTTCTTCAATAAAAAATTTTATTTTGAAAATACCCATATTGATTTTAAAAATAATTTGACTAAAAGATGTTGATTAGTTGGATATATTTATATTAATATATACTATATCATATAAACATCCACCATCTTAGAATGTAATGATAATAACACTGGTGGATGTATAACATGGAACAGTATGAAATTTTGAAAGGACCAAAATATAGTGATTTTCATGCAACTATGGATGTTATATAATTTTTGAGTTTTGCCAATTATAATAAATATTTTCTTTTTTATTGTTTGAGTTTTGTATACTTAATATAGTTTCTTTTTAGTAGGAAAATGAAGGACAATCGAGTGAATGACAAGCTAGCAAGGCTAAAGCGAAAGAGAGAATTATATGTTAAACGCCATAGAGTAGTAAATGATCATTCAGTTGCTCAAACTTTGGCACGTATGGATATGGAATACCAATTATTATCAGAATTGTGTTATAGTGGTTCATCTATAGCTGAAGAGTCCCCCACCTATATACCATCATTGTATGGTAGACACGCCAAAAGGGGATTTTCAACACATTCTATTCGAGCAGCATCATCACGATCATATCGAGGATCATCCTCCTGTACTAGAAGTTCAAATCATAGTGGTCGAGTTATAATAGATCCATTAAGTCATTTTGACGAGGCAAAGTATGGTATGTTATCTATATTCTTTGTCAATACAAATATTATCTACATTTAAATTATGTCTTCATTTTATGTTTTGGTATTCCCATAAATTTTTTCTAATCTATATGGATAATTTTTAAAAATTAAATAAAAAATAGTAAATTATTATTTAATACTGTATTTGATTTGACAATATAAAAATTCAAGTAATAATCAATGTAAAGCTATATGTTTAGGATGTAAGATAACTAATTTGGGATACATATGTAGGTCAAGAGCATGGAGTAGATAATGTTGGCAACCAATCTCAATTGCCACCACCTACCATTGTGCACTTTTTGAATGGTAAAATGGTTTAATTTTAAGTTTGAGTCACTTTTTCTTTTTTAAATTTATAAGCTAATAGATTAAAAGATATATTCTAATTACAACACAAGATCAGTAGCTCAGTATTAGATCGGTAGAGCCCTTACTCCATTCCTTCAGTACCCTCAAGAATGGTCGGGCTCGATGTCAATGTACATGGTTGCAATTTATAATCTTAATATCTCTCTTATATACTTACACATAGGGGATGAGCCGGTTGACAATGATGGTCATGAAGAACTTACAATACCAGAACTTTATTCTGTTCCCTTGATGCTTGGTAAAATTAAATTTTTAGTTTCATTTCTTTGACTCACAATATAAATTCATTTATTAGGAATTCACTTATTTATGGAATGTGCAGAGTATAATGTAGAAGAGCCTATGAATGTTATGCATCGAATTCAAGTTGATATAACAAAAAGTGAACATACTACTAAACATGGTAAGTCATTTTAGGTTATAATTTTATTATATGATGTATGTGTATACATTTTAACTCATATTATGTTATACGTCATATAAACTATTCATTGATTGAAATACCATAACAAGATGTCTAACATATATATCACAATAAGTATAGGATACCAGCCAAATGATCTTTCTGAGTCAGAAGATGAGATTTTCATACCCAGTAGCATCCCAATGGAAAATAATGATGCATCTTATGCAAATCTCTCATTTTCACATGCTCATACAGTTGAAGGTATATCTCTAATCTCTCTCTTATTATATTATATAATATAGACATGTGCTATGTACATATAATTAATGAAAATTCATGTTCTCAATATTTTAAATTCTATTGACTAATTTTATAAAGTTTTTGAGTTTGAGACCAATATTTTTTTAGGTGAATTATGTTTTTACCCCATGTAAAAATCATAGTAGGCAAAAAACTCCCTGCCGAAAAACAATATTAGGCTTTTAGAAATGTAGTTCACTGCCTTCTCAAACTATTTGCTTATAGTTTTTTACTGTGAAGACAATAATATCCTCATATAAAAGGCATCTTTCATCTATTTTACTATGGTAAATTTAACAAAATCCAGACACATAATTTACTGTATAGAAATTAAATTCAATCAAAACTTTTTTTGATATCTAATTACTGATCTTATAAAATTTTGGGGTCTGTTCTTCTATGTTTTGGGAAAAAAAATTCAATCCACCAAACAATTTCAAAATAGAGGCACATTCCCCAATCTTTTCTCCAAAACACTACAATTTTTACCCAAAAAAACCTACACCCTAAAAAGAACACTTACCCCTTTATTTTCTCACTCCATATTTTACATCACTCTTTCATTTATCATTCTCTTATTTCACTCATATATATATATATATATATACACACACACATACAAAATCTTAAAACTTTACTAAAAAAATTCTAAAACTTATGTTTACAAAATTAGTTAAAATAATCGTCAAGAAAATTAATTAAATTTAATAAATAATTTTATTTACTAAATAAAATATTAAATTAATTAAATTAATTATTAATTAAATAATGTATTAGTTATATTTAATATTTAATGTATTAATTAGATATTATATTTATTTATTTAATAAATATTTTAAAATATTTTAATTTTATATAATAAATAAATTAATCTTCTTCAAAAAATTAATGTTCATTAGATGTTAATAATCACATTTATTCAAAATTATTATAAAAATTAATTACAATGTGATATTTATTTAATAATATATTAAGTTTAATAAATTAATATTAATACAATTAAAATAATTATCAAGAAAATTAATTAAAATTAAGTAAAAACAACTTTGATTGTTGCTAATTAATTTATTTGTTAAATGATATATTAATTAAATAATGAGTTAAAGTAAATAAATAATTTATTAAATTAATTAAATTTATTTATTTAATTTTTTAGATAACTTATTGTGTATATTTTAATTATGGTTCATACTTCAAGTATAATTAAATATTATGCTTATTTGTTTAATAAATAATTTAAGATAATTTAGTTTCATATAATATAAAATTATTCATTTGATATTTTGTATAATAATTATGTTAATATACTAACATAAGATAAAAATAAGAGAATGGAAAATATATGTATAAAAATAGAGATTAAAATTAAGAACTAAAATTTTAAATATATAAAATTAATAATTTGATATTTTGTATGATTTTAAGAAATAAGAGAAGAAAATGAAAAAAGCAAAAAATAAAATAAAAATGACCAGTTTGTAAATTGCAAAAACCACAAGTGAACTACACTTTTAGATAGGGGGAGTCAGAATAGAATGCTTATTCCTATTCTTTTTATATGGGTTTGACACCTATCTTTTATTACAACGAAGATTTTTGCCCATCTTTTAATTTTTGAAGGGGCAAATTGAATTGCCACATTTCGAGCCACATAGGAAAAATTTAATGACTAGGCGACATGTAGCGCCTCGTGGTGCCATATCAGCCGCCACACAAATGTGGGCCGCTTGCAAATTAACTCGAGCTTGATTTGTCCTTAAATTGCTAAATTTTTGAAGTTACTATACCAATTTTGCTGCCTGAAAAGTTAAAGTCCTATTTTGTTAGTAGGGTAAGGTTACAAGATCAATTTTGCATTTTTCCCTCCACACTACTATAACAACAGTTAACGATAGTTCTTTCGTGGGTAATATATCGTAATATGTTCCATATTAAGTATCTTTAATCATCATGTTATGATTTATATGAACTTTTCTAAAACTTACAAAGTACATGCCAAAAGATTGTGGCTTAAAAGCTTCATCTTACACCTATAAATTGCATTCCTTTGATTAGACTAGGTATATAGACCAACAAGCATATTAATACAAATAGAACTTAGCTATACAGAAATCGAGATAATATATATTTTAGTGTTACTTTAAGATACGTGTGTATATTTTTAATTAATAGCATATTATATTCATATTTACTATTTATTAGTTGAAATACTATTTCAGAGACCAAGCACATGATCTTCCTCATTCTGAAGATGACATTTTCGTACCCAGTAGCATCGCTGTGGAAAATAATGATGTGTCTTGTGCAAGTCCCCATTTTCACACTATCCTATTGTTGAAGGTAAATCTCTCCCTTTTTTCTTATCATATAATACAATATAGACAAGTGTTATGTATAGATAATTGATTAATAATTATGTTTTCAATATTTTTTTAGTTTGACATCCAATATTTGTCTCCTTTTCTTAATTTTGATTTTGGTATAGAGTTGATTCATCCTTATTGGAATCATAGTTTATATATGATAATAGAAATAATATCCTATACATTCTAGATTTCACTATTGTTGAGTACTTCATCATTAATCATACATGTAGATTGGTAAGAAGAACTATGTATCATACATAAGAAGACATTTTCTAGTGATAATGCCAATCATAATACGTTAAATAGAATAAAGAATACAAACGCATTATATTAGTTAAGTTATTTATAAGAAGGTTGTGGAAGAGAGGTGAAATCCACAACGTGAAAGTATATAAAATATTAAAATGGAAATAGAGTAAATTTCCTTTTAAGGTCTTTATACTTTTAATGTTTTATTAATAAATGTTAATGAAAAATTACAGAGGTACCAATAATACCACGATCTACAACAGACCGTGTATCTTCAAGATTATTGTTAGGTGAAAGAAATGTTGTTTGTCAATTTTGTGGAGCAATTATGCGGATGGAAGAGAAAGTTACCCGTAGCTCAAATATTAACCCTAAATTTGGGTTGTGTTGTCAAAGTGGAAAAGTGATTTTACCATTGTTGCCAGTTTCTCCTGAGCATTTAGATGAACTATTTAAAGATCGAACGTTTATGGAAAACATTTGATCATTAAATTCCATGTTTTCTTTTACATCTATGGGTGGTAAGATTGATAGATCAGTTCATGATGGAAAAGGCCCACCATGTTTCAAAATATCTGGTGAAAATTATCATCGAATTGGATCTTTACTTCCAGCACTAGGACGAATGAACAATTTTGTACAATTGTATATTTGTGACACAGAAAATGAGGTTTGCAACCGATTGAGTGTTATTCGAAATGGTGGAAATAACTTAGGAATCTTAGCTTCTATAGTTGAAGGGTTGAAAGTAATGTTGGATAATGTGAACCCTTATGTTCAAGTTTTTCGGAGTGCAAGAGATGCCCTGCAACATGATAGTGGTATTAATCTACACATACGTATTTTGCATTCAAGGAGTAACAGGCAATACACTCGACCATCTACTCATGAGATTGCAACACTAATTGTTGGGGATGACGCAAATGCTACAGGATGTCGTGACATCATTGTTTGCAAAAATGATGGATACTTGAAACGAATTAGTGAAACACATCCGTCATATACACCCTTGCAATATCCACTACTCTTTCCATATGGTACTAATGGATGGCGCATTAGTATTCCTTATAGTACAACTTCAGAACGATCGAAAGAAGGAACATTATCTATGAGAGAGTTTTGGGCATTCCGACCCCAACATAGAAATTTAGAAGGAACCACACTTTTGCAAGGAGGACGTTTATATAACCAACTTGTTGTTGATTGTTATGCAGCAATTGAACAACAAAGATTAAATTTCATTAAGATGCATCAAGTTGAGATGCGTGCAAATTTGTATCAAGGTTTAGAAAATGCTATTGTTACAGGAGATACAGATGCTAGTGTAATTGGAAGAAGAATTGTATTGCCATCCTCTTTTACAGGAGGTCCACACAAAATGATGCAGCATTATCAAGATGCTATGGCCATATATAGGTCAATTGGGTCCCCAGACTTCTTCATTACCTTTACATGCAATCCAAATTGGCCAGAAATTTCTAAAGAGTTGCAGAAACTTTCGAGTCAACATACTGAGGATAGACCTGATATTATACCAAGAATTTTTAGAATGAAGCATAAGCAATTGCTGAAACTTTTCAAAGAAATTTTTTTTTTTGGAAGTGTGTTGGTAGGTATAAATTTGATCTTTTATATAATTTTTAAAACTAATATTTAATTAATGATGTGACATATTATTTTGCAATACAGATATTCATGTGATAGAATTCCAAAAATGAGGATTGCCCCATTCACACATGACTTTGACTCTAGCAGAGCAAGATAAACCAATTACTCTTGATGACATCAATGAATATATATGTGCAGAAATTCTTGACAACGACATTGATCCTTTAGCTTATGATACTATTCTCAGATGTATGATTCATGGACCGTTTGGACCATATAACCCAACTGCTTCATGCATGGTAGATGGGAAGTGTTCTAAGCACTATCTTAAAAAGTTCTGTAGTCAAAATACTATAGATGAAGATGGATTTGTCTCTTATCGGCAACGATATAACCCCAAAAATGTGGTGATTATAAATGGGGAAGAGACAGATAATAAGTGGGTAGTTCCATACAATCGAGATCTCCTTGTGTTGTTTAATGCCCACATAAATATTGAAAAATGTGCATCTCCAAAATTGATGAAGGACATGTACAAATATATATATGCAAGGGCATTGATCGAGCTATAATTGTGATTGAAAATAATATTGATAGCTCACAAAGTAATGGACAACAAGCGTATAGACATGTTGATGAAATTAAGCAATATTTAGATTGTCGTTATGTATCAGCTATTGAGACATGTTGGAGAATATATGAGTTTGAGTTGCAAAGGCAAAATCCAACTGCTGAACGCTTACAATATCATTTGCCAAATCAACAGTTTGTTGTATTTCATGAATAAGATCATTTGTACAATGTTGTTAATCGTGAAGGAGCTCAAGATATAATGTTGACCAAATGGTTTGAAACAAACAGAAAATATCCAGAAGCAAGAACATTGACTTTTGTTGAGTTTCCTATTGCATGGGCTTGGAAACGGGACATAAAAGAATGGGTCATGAGGAAAAAAACATAAATGCATTGGAAGGTTGCCTATTGCACATCCAACTTCTGGAGAAAAATATTACTTACGAATGCTGCTTTATAAAGTTTGTGGAGCTCAATGTTTTGAAGATATAAGGCCTTTTAATGGGATTATATATCCTACATTTAAGCAGGAATGTTCAGCACATGGTTTATTAGATGATGATAATGAATGGCATGAGGCAATATCAGAAGCAGCAACTTGGGCATCACCAATCAAACTTCAAAATATGTTTTCTACTATGCTTATGTTTTCAAAGATAACAAATCCTGTTAGCTTATGGGAACAATATTGAAAACCAATGGTAGAAGATTTTCAATATAGAGTTAGAAGAGAATTGAGGGACAATAGCGTACATTTGAGTGATGAAGAGTTGAAAGAATAGGGACTCCAGGAAATTGAATGTATACTTAACAAAAATGGAAAGACACTTGGGGACTTTCCTCCCATGCCACAACCATCTTTTCAATCATTTGGTCGTATAAGAAACAGGCTTATAAGGGAAGGGCTTGAATATGAAAGTATGGTAGAGGAACAAGCATTTCATCTATACTTCAATGGTTTGAACAGTGATCAATTGAGAGTCTATAATGCTATTATTCAAGCTTATGAGAGAAAACGTGGTAGCTTTTTCTTTGTGAAGGGTAGTGGAGGAACTGGAAAGACATATTTGTGGAGAACACTAATTGCAAAATTTAGATCACAGAAAAGGATTGTCTTATTAGTTGCATCATCTGGGATTGCAGCATTGTTATTACCAGGAGATAGAACTACACATTCGCGTTTCAAAATCCCATTTGACCTAGATGAAACATCGCATTGTCCGATTAATGTAAATACTGAACTAGCACAACTAATTCAAGAAGCATCATTAATAATTTGGGATGAGGCACCAATGATGCATCGTCATGGTCTTGAAGCGATGGATAAGACATTGAAAGACCTATTAAAGGGAATTGAGAATTTCTCTGCTGATAAGCCTTTTGGTGGGAAGTTATACATATTATGTGGAGATTTTAAACAAATATTGCTTGTGGTAACTAAAGGTAGGCGTGAGTCAATTGTTGCAGCCTCACTGCATAAATCCAAGTTGTGGGGTCAATGTAAGATTATGCATCTAAAGATAAACATGCAGCTCATTGCACAAGAATGTTTGACTCAATCACTCGATGACTTGCGAAGTTTTGCTGAGCGGATAAATATCATTGGAGAAGGAAAAGCAAAGTGTCTACGTTTTGATGATGGTGGAGAATCGGACTAGATTGAAGTACCAGGAAAGTTTCTAATAAGAAATGGTGATGATTCCTTAATGCAATTGATAAATGCAACTTATCCACAATTGAGTGATTGGTACAACGATTCTACTTATTTAAAGGAAAGAGCCATTTTAGCCCCCAAAAATAGTGATGTTGATGAAATCAATTCCATAATGCTATCCATGCTTCCAAGTGAAGTTCGAAAATTCTATAGTGCAAACACATTGTGCCCTGGTGAAACAAGTGATCATGAACAAAATATGAATCCTCCAGAACTACTGCATTTTATAAAGGTCTCTAGTATTCCTAATCATTGCTTAGAACTCAAGAAAGGTGCACGTATAATGCTACTTAGAAATCTTAATCAGTCTTTGGGTTTATGCAATGGAACTCGACTTACCATCTTGAAAATGGGTGAAAAAGTGCTCGAGGCACATGTTATTATTGGATCTCATATGGGTGAAAAAGTCTTGATTCCCCATATTATTTTGACAACAACTAGTTGTCAAACATTTGTTCCAATGAAAAGAAGACAGTTCCCTGTGAAATTGGCTTTTGCAATGACTATTAATAAAAGTCAAGGGCAGACGCTCTATAGAATAGGGTTGTGCTTGCCAAATCTTGCATTCACTCATGGTCAGTTATATGTTGCATTATCACGTGTGAAAAATTCATTGGGCTTAAAGATTCTTATTTGTAATAAACCAGGAGTACCTCAAAATTACACCAGAAATATTGTGTATCCTGAAGTTCTTGCTGCAGTTTATTAATAAATAATTTTAACTTTATTCTTTTGCCTTTAAGATTATATTTTTTTAATGCGCATTTACCACTTTTATCATAGAATTTATAGGTTATGATTTTATTTTTGATTCATTATATATGCACATATTAAATGTATCACATAGTTTTTTTCCATGCTAATTTATTTCAAATTATAATAAAACTAATATAAATATTAGTGATGAGAGCAGGAGATACACATATAATATATACACCTCTGGAATTCTTGAATCCACAAGGTTGCAGATTTAATATTAAAGTTCGCTTGGTTAGATTGGTGGATATCTATACACATCAGCACAGGATACGAATATTAAAGATGGTGTTTGTTGATCTTAAAGAAAGTATGGGATTTATTGTATCAATTTTTAATATTATAATTTTTATATCAATTTAAATTACAAACTTACTTATTATATACTTTATTATATATCAAATTTTTCAAGGTTTCTTCATGCAAGATGTTATACATGGTGATAATGTTGATCTCTTCATTGCACATCTTATTGAGGGAAATATTTATAATATTCATAGAGCACAAGTGATAGAAGCTAATAAAAAATATAAAATAGTACCACATTGCTATCAAATATTGTTAGGTTATGATGCAAAGATTGAACAACTACTTGATGATATAAATGGCTTCTCACATCAGTTCTATCACATTGTGAGATTGAAAGATATAGAAAGCCATATAAGTAAAATTAATTTTTGTTTTGTATATATAATTAACTTTATATTGTCCCAGATATTTTTGGATTGGTTGTATGTGTTTCCCATTGTCTTTTAACACCTGATGGGACTTTAATTCGAGAAGTCGTGCTTCTTAATACTACATAAGTTACAAACTTTTTATTATGTCTTTTATAATTCTTTTATAACTATCAACTTATATAATTTTTATTATTTTGTATTGTCAGTATGATAGCTGTTCGTATGGTTTTATATGATAAATTTGCAATTGATGAAGGAGAAACATTATTAAAGATGATCAACCACAAAATATTGTGTTGGCATGTGAAGTTGTTGTGAAAAATTTTGAAGGTAAATAAATCACATCACACAAATACTAAATTTGATCAAGTATTGATTACAATAGTTTTGCTATTTGCAGGTCCTTCCATATGTACACATCAATTTAGTAAAATATATGTCAACTACAAAACAAATTTTATAGATCATCTGCTTAATTGGTGAGGAATAACTACACATACATATTTAATTAAATTTGATCCTTTTTTATATATTTTAATAATATTTAATTCAATATTTAATAGGTTTTGTGAAGATCAAGGGGCACAGAAATTAGTCTCTCTAATACGTCCAGTAGATTTATCATTTCCAGATCTTTGAAAATTTCAAATGCTAAAAGAATTTGGATTACTGATTATGGGCATCAAGACGGTGTAAGGACTTTAATTTTTTGTATTTTTCTTTAGATAAATGTGTGTATATATATATATTGATAGCTAATTATTTTATTTTGCATAGGTTAAATTTTTTCGCATTGTTGCGCGTGTTGAGGACATTGATGTCGACAAAATATGGTACAGGACATGCAATCATTGTAAAAAATATTGTACATATTCTTATGGAAAAATGGTGTGCACCAATTTTAATGATGTTGTTGATGCAACTATTAGGTAATCTTTTTTCAACTTTATATGTATGTATAGAATTTCAATCGTTTATTTGATGCAAACGAGTTATTATATAAATGCAGGTTTCGTATTCATTTAACAGCAAAAGACAGTAGTGGTGCGATTAACTTGAAGTTGCTGAATAAACAAGCCGAATATATGTTTCGTAATCAAGCTATTTATTTCAAGAGTCTGCAAGAAAATGTATTATTATAGTTATATTTATAGCAAAAATAATATTACAAGCAATCTAACAGTTTTGACACAATAATTATTTCATTAGGAAAATGGCAAAAAACTATTATAGGAGCATGTCAAATCATTCCAAGATCGTGCATTCACATTTATCATTCCCATTCAACCAAAATTTGTGAGACCAGATGTTCGTTGCACAGTGAATTTTGTTTTAGGTGTTGATTGGTCTGAAGAGTGTTTCTATCTTCCAAAGAGATTGTCTCTTTTAAATACATAAAGTGTAGGTATTATTGTTGTTTTAAATTGTTAAAAGCATATATTTATTTTTTAAATGTTCACCATAAAATTTTATATTTACATGTGAATTATTGTCATTTATAATTTGTCAAAATAATGGTGATGGTGCTCTTGTTTTAGTATTTTTAACATAAAAATCTTTTTCTTATTTGCATGTCTAACTTTATGCAAATTACAATGAATATGAAATTCCATTCTTTACTGATATTGGTCTTGATATATTGTAAATTGGTAGAAAATATCTTCAAATTATATAGATAAAAAAAAAATTATGCATGAAAACTCACTTTTATGTAAAATGAGAAGGATTTATATACATTACATTTTTTATTTTTTATTTTTACTAATTTGAATAAAAATTAATTTTTACCAAACCTAAACAATAAAAAAAAATTCCTAACTATTTCAAAATTAGATTTCTAGAAAAATATTTATGAAGTCACACATATATTATTAATTATTTAAATTAAAATTGGTTGAATGTTTTCTAAGGGAAGGTAATGTTAAAAGAAAAATATAAAATCCATGCACAGCACGGGGTACATGCTAGTACTATTATATATATAGCACAACGGTCTGGGATATGCATCTACTCAATTTTGATTGCAATTTTGGCCAAGTGGCAAATTCTTAGGATTTTGAGTTTTGTAATTAAATTCAAAAATTTTCATTAATTGTTGGTTATTAAATTTGATATTATTTATTTCATTTTTAAAGATTTTTTTATCTCTAACTGATATGGATGTATTATATTTGATAATAAAATTCTTCATTAGATAAAGAATTTTTTTTTTTTTTTAAGTTTTCAGTTGATGAATCAAAATTGATAATATCTCTTTCATATCATTGATGAGATAATGTTATACATGTGTTAAAACTCTTCTATACATATCTATACTATTATATATATTACAACAGTATGAAACCCATAATTGTGCAATTTTGATCAAATTTTAAATTCTTAGAGTTTTGAGTTTTTTAATTAAATTTAAAAATTAATTTTTAGTTATTAAATTTGATATTATTTATTCCTTATAAAAATATTTGATTTTTTAAAATTATTTTCTTGATTAGAATAATATTCTCTGTTTATCTCTAATCTCAAAAAAAAAAAATTGCATTTTATCTAGAAAATATTTTCCATCTCTACTTTCAATATATAAAAGATTTCTTGATCATTTGAACTGTATAGTTTGATAAGTCTTTCATAACTTTCTCTTACCTTTAATAACTAATTTATATTTACACTATTATATATAAAACTTTTCAAAAGTCATTTCATCAATATTCTTAGGTTCTAGCATTTTTTTTCACTCTATTCTTTGCGCCCTCTTTATTTTCTAACATTTTCTCCTTCCATCTCTTTGTGTGCATCTTTAGTTCATTATTCAAAGTGTTTATTGTTTATTTGTTTTTATTGTTCACCTTTTTTTATTTTGTTTTCTTTTTTTTTTTTTGGTTTATTTTATGTATATTACATGATGGAAGAGATTTTTTGGATTTTAATGCTATAATTGTCTTTTCAACCTAAATAAAGTCTTCATTTAGCTTTTATTACTATTAAATTTTTAAATTTCTATATCTTGTTCGATTACTACTAAGTTTATGTTATCAATTCATTGTGCTTAATATTTTTAATTTTATTTTATTTTTGTTAGTGACATTTATCTCTTTAATTATTGGTAAATTTTGTCATTTAATTTTTATTCTATTTAAATTTTTATACATTTAGTATTCTTTTACTCATTTTTTGAATCAAGTTATTAATTTATTGTCAAATTTTGTAATTTATTTTTCAATTCACCTTTTTTTTTTGTTCATCTAAGTTTATAATTTTATAGGATGAGATCTATTTTTTTGTTGAATATTTTCAAAATTTATTTTACTTTTTGAATATTTATAATTTTAGAAATATATTATTTAATTTTTATTTTATATTCATATATTTGTAATTATGTATATATAAGTATGTATAATTCAAACTCTTTTTAAAAATTATATATACTACATTAATATATATTCTTAGATCTTTTTTGATTTATTTAAAAAAATTATGAGATGGTTATTTCAATGGAAAATACATCTATTAACTTTTTAAGCTTATAACTCTGTATATTATATATAGAATTTGTTCATACAAACAAACACAATAATTTTTTGCTCAAACTAATTTATGGATTGGCCATTCTTAGTTTGTGTATAAAATCTTGGTTTGTTAAAATACGGAAGGAAGAAGTTAGAAAATCCCCACAATATTAGGGCGTTAATCTAATTTTTATTTTTAATTTCAAAACATCAAGTTGAAAATACAAGTTTCCTTCTTTATATTTTCAATCCGTTGCTAGCCGAAAAGGTTCATTGGCTTCAATAAAGGCTCTTTAATTTGCTTTTATTTTTTTTTTTAGTTTCATTTTTAGTTTCACCATTGTCAAAGTTAAAAAAAATTAATTATAATTTTGAAAATGCAAACTAGCTCATAGTTGGACATTTTCTCTAAAAATAATAATTAGTATAGATATAGAAGTGAAAATGTATATAATTTTATCATTTTATGTCTAAGAAGATGTATTTTTTAAATTATATATATATAGTTAATTGTTTTGATGATGATGTATGTTATATGAATTTGAATTTGCTTGATGCGATAATAGGAAAAATAAAATATGTTTAATAAAAATTAATAATAGAAATAAGTAATATTTTCAATAAATGTGTATAGAAGTTGATAGTTTTTCAATTTTAAAAAAGAAAAAGAGGATTTAAAAACAAAACAGACAACCCCTTAGCTGTAATGGCTAATTTAAACAAGTATTGTTAATTATCAAATAACATGATGTATATTTTTAATATCCTCATTCATGTAGATATACTTTGTGGGGATTTTCTACAATCCTTTTTAATTTATTTTATTTATTATCATGTGATCACTTTGTATTGTGCCAAGTGTTCATATTATTTTATTTAATTAGTAATAGATTTTATTTCTTTAAACACTAAAAATAATTATTATTCATTTTTTATCACATGAAATAAAATAAATACTATTATAGAATAAATTATTTCAATATTAAAATTCATTTTGGTGCACGCACTGGGCACATACTAGTGTGTGTTTGTGTGTACGTGTGTTTACGAGTTTCTTATGGGAATGAAACTGTAGAGTTCTGGTTACTTCAATGTTTTGATGATCATTCAAAGAGCAAATATGATATAGAAGAGCAGGAAAATCAATAGATTACTCAAGCTTAACTTCAGGGTTGGTTTGTTAGGATAGATATTGGGGAAAAATAAAAGCAAAATGTAAGAGAAAATTGGAGTTTATATTCTAGTTTGCAAGTGTTGCTGTGCTGAGTCGATGCTTCCATTTTCATTTGGAGTTTTCCTTATCTTTTCTATTATTTGGAATTTGCTAACAAAAATTAATTCTTATAATTATGTTAATGCACAGCATAAGTAGTGTTAATCAACATTTAAAATACTCCAATAACCATAATTTGGGTCAATTAAAAATTCGCATATCATTATCTAAATATTCGTAGAATATAGATATAAATATTATAAAAATTAATCAAATATAAATACAAATATAATATATATATATGCGCTTCATTTTAATATTCATTTACACCTTCAAAAATGATTTTCTTTTGATGTTGAAAAAAATAAAAATGTCTTATTTAATTCATACATAATACCCAATTTTTACACGTGTTTTTCTCTTTTAATCATACTATACTATAACTTGATCTTTTCAATATTAAGATACGTCAATACAATAAGAAGTAGAGGCAATTAAATTGTTTTCTTTTTCATGTTCCTTATTGAATAGTTAAATATAGTTACATTGCATGGTTCATAATCTGTCACAAATTTATAACTTTTATTATTTTTAAAAATGTTTCAATATATAGTCAAATTCTGAAAACAGAAGTTGACTTTTGAAATCCCCCCAATCGAAATAAACGTAATGCAATTAAATTCCCAATAAAAAATTTCAATAGCAATAGTGTAAAATTAGTAATAAAATTCATAATCTTCTTATTTCTCTTTCTTGGATATAATATTCTTCTTTCTATATAATAAAGCATTTCAAATTATTTTTTAAAAAAAAAGGAAAAAGGAAAAAAAGGTATTCATTTTCAGAGCACTAATTTAAATACAACCAACGGCTGCAGAAATCTATCTTTCAAGAAAACAATTAACTGCTTTTACCCGCTCGCCTAACCGTTTCTTCATCTTCTAAACTGAGAAACCCCTATATGTATTGGCAAAATCCAAGCTTAAACAACTCACTTTAATTTCTCAACTTTCTTCTAGTGAAGTGCTCAAAAACCCTTATCAAGAATTAAATCAATAACTTCTCAAAAACCCTCATGGCTGGAAAAGAACAGAAACAAGATCAAGACTATCCAAATAGCAGCAAAATTACGGATCATCACTACCCTCGTGACAAAAACTCCTATGAAATCCTTGATCAAATCGGCGGCCAAGCCACCGGCGCCAATAATGTGTTCAAAGCAATCTGCATTTCGATGAACTCCTCAGTCGTGGCGATAAAAATCGTTGATCTTGATCAGAAATCAAAGGCATATTTCGGTCATGCTCTTAGCCAACCCAAGACAGATTCACCTGATCTCATCAGCCACCCCAATATCCTCAAACCCCACTGCTCCTTCATCGTCGAAACCAGCCTTTGGGTGGTGATGCCCTTCATCTCCGGCGGTTCTTTACGGTCCATCATCGCTTCTTCCTTCCCCGGCGGCCTGTCTGAACCGTGCATCGCTGCGGTGCTCAAAGAAATACTTGCCGCTTTATTATATCTTCACGGCCAAGGACATTCCCATGGGGATATCAAGGCTGGCAACATTCTGGTAAACTCTAATGGATCAGTTAAGTTGGCGGATTTCGGGTTTTCTTCTTCTGTGTATGAGTGTAATAAATCATTTGTGTGGCATACTGATGTCGCCGGAACGCCGTACTGGATGGCGCCGGAGGTGATATATTCGTACAGAGGATATAATGCCGAGGCTGAAATCTGGTCTTTTGGAATTATTGCAATGGAATTAGCCTATGCAGGGCCTCCGCTTTCTTATCTGCCGCCATCAAAATCATTGATCAAGAAAATTAACAAACGTTTACAGTTTTGTTCTGATACGATGAAGGATGGTAAGAAGAGGAGTTTTTCCAAATCTTTTAAGGAAATGGTTGGTTTGTGCATTAATAAGAATGGCCGCAAGAGGGCATCTGCCCAGGATTTGCTGAAGCATCCATTTTTCGAGAGTTTTGATGAGGGCCCTGCAGATTTTTTGGTCAAGAATTTGCTGAAGGGATTACCTAATCTTGAAGAAAGGTTCAAGCGGGGAGATAATCAGATCCAGAGGCCAATCTCATTGAAAGGTGAAGATGATTCTTCGTCTGGGGAAAATGTGAATCCGAAAAGGATTATAGGGTGGAAATATAATGAGGAAAGGTTTGAATTGGACCCGGTTTGCAAAGGTGATATGTGTTCTTTAACGAGTTTCTTGTTCGAATGAAATTGTAGAGTATCTTTTTACTTGAATTTTGTCATCATTTGAGGAGCAAATGTGATATTGAAGTAGGAAAATTAGTAGATCTACTCAAGCTTGACTTGAGAATTCGTTTGTTTTGAAGGATAGTTAGGGAAAAAGATACGAATAAAATGTAAAAAAAAAAAAAAAAAGTAGTCAATTCTTCAATTTCATTCGGAATTTCCCTTATCTTTTCAATTATCCAGAATTTACTAAAGTTATAACTCTTATATTAATGTGTATTGTAAGTATTGATCATTTTAAATATAATTACAAGCATCAATAATTAGTTCAGTTTGAATGTGAGAAAGTTTAAGTGTAAATATTAAAAATTCAAATCGAGTTATCAAGTTTTATTTGAATCAGTTCACTAAATTCACAAATGATTTCACTCCTCTTATAAATATAATCTACATAGCATATAATGGTTAGTTTTTTAAATAATTACATATCATCATTACAAAGTAAAATTAAGAAATGTGAGTATAGTTTTTTAACAAACATATACAAGCTAGCTTTCAAATATGTCGAGTTCCCGTTTTTTTTTTTTTTATCTATTTATGTGCTCTCAAGCATACAAGTGGTACATTTTTAAAGTGCAAATGGCACGGGAGATAAGCGTAGCAAGATCTCTTAGTAAAACAAGTAAAAGTTTCGGATTGTTGATTAATGTTAAAATTGAATTATAATTATTTTAAAATGATGAATATTTCAGCAAAGTATACTAATTAAAATGAAATTAAAATTTTTTAAATATAAAAGTGATCTATCGATATATTACAACCATACTTTCAAGAAAATGTGTGAAACATTTCTCGATTCTTGTCAATTCAAAATTTTCAAAGATCATAATTCATCTATGCTATACATAAAGTGTCGAGATTTTTTTTCTTTTTTTTTTCCCTTTTTTTTTTTGGGAAAGGGTAAAGCGTCGAGATTTTAAAATTACTAACTTGACATGAAAATATTTCCTTACATGGACTACAAGCTCAGTTGCGTGTACTGGGCCTGGGCAGTTAGTTCGGCCTAGCAACTGGGCAGAAACCATCTTACTTTTTGGGTCGCCACCCGTTCTTGGTCCATGTGTAAGTTGGGCTATACACAGTTCAGTCCGTTAATCGAGTTCTGCCAATATCAATATTAAAAGTGCTTTCTTTCATGTTAGGGCTGACAATGGAGGGAATTTTAATCCGAATTCGATTCGAATTTGATCCGATTATTTATAATCTTTAATTAATAAAAGATTCAAAAAATATGATCTAGTTAAAAAAGTTCATAATCCAAAATAAATACAAAACGAATATAGACATAGCTCGATCTGATCTATTAATAATCCAAATCCGAATATATTTAGTATTATGCATATATAGCATTATACATATATATACACAAGATTATTTAATAATACCAATGTGGATATTTGGATGAAGGAAGTAATGAACTTCTATGCAATATATCAAATCAGGTGCTAAAATAAAAAATATCAAATCAAGAAAGAACAACATACTACCAATCATTTTGGGAAAAAATAAAAAATGTCAATATCTTTTAATTAAGTTCTAACGTGGCTTTTTCACACATTTTGCATTATATTCTTCTTATCTTGAATTTATCATTGCCACTTCTTAACGTTCTAAAATAAGGTTATATAGTACAAATAAAATTTATTTTTTTAAATGTCTCTCAAAATTAAAATAATAATTTGAAACTATATCACTACAACAAAATACTCCTTCATTAACAGAAAATTTGTGATGAGGAGGGTTCCTTGACAGTTTGAAGGCAATTGTTACGAATTTTTTAAGAATTACTAAGAAACTTAGTTAGATGTAAGGTCTAAAAAAATATTTTCCTTTTAAGAAATTGAGCTTTAGTGAATTTTTTACAAAGAAGATAGGAATAATAAATTTGGATCACGGTTAAAAGTTCTATAAATATTTTATTTAAAGTTTTCATAATATGTTTAACTAATAAGAGATGTTAAAAAACTCTTATTAATTAAAAAATTGAATCATATTCCATCAGCTTTTCTTTTCTCTAATTGTAAAACAATGAATATTGCATTAAATATAGCTCAATTGGTTATGACTTATGATCAAGCTCAAATACTAATGCGTTATCATGTATTGGATGCTCATTAAATTTATGTGAATAAAATGTTCTCTCAAGTCGAGAAATTATGCTCCTCGGTACAATATAAATGTTAATTTTTGTACAGTACCTTTCAAATTACAACTTTTGTATGCGTACAACTTATATTTACAATTATTGAAGAATGTGAAATATTATTTAGGAATGTTGATTAGTGTCGTGATAGTAGTAGATCGATCGATTGATTCAATTAAATTATACATTATTAAGGAAATGATTGAATATATATCAAATGCTACACCTTAATTTAAATTTAGTAGGTGAAAAATTAAAAATAAATGACTGATAATATTAAAATATTAAATATCTTAATAGAAACAAATTATATTTCAAAAAATGGGGGTATTAGTGACCGAATTTTCAGTTACTAATTAGTGATTGATTAGTGACCGATTAGTGATCCATCTAAAAATAATTTTTTTTAAAAAATAGACCATTTAATGACTGATTAGTGACCATATTAGTGACCCCCTTGCTTCGGTCACTAATTCGGTCACTAATTATATTTCGGTCACTGAATTGGTCACTGATTAAGGATTAAATTTTTATCAGTCACTAATTTTAGTGACCGCTAATTGGTATCACTAATTCGGTCATTAATTAGTGATCTATAATTTTTCGGTCAATAATTCGATCACTATTTTATGACCAAACCTTTTTTGTGTCATTAATTCATTAACTAAATAATGGTCATAATTTTCGAGCAATACTTGATCACAGATATAATATTTTGTTTTTCAATGTGTAATGCCTCTATTCAGGGCAGCACATAGGCTGAGACGCTACTCAATTCAATCTTAAATTGAACCTACAAATCTATCGATAGTCATAATCAAACGTTTCAAGCTTATCATGATTAGCAGCGGATTCCAAATTTGACAAACCTGTCATAAGACAATAAATTCAAACTTTATACAATCTGCGACATACAGCACATATACTAAATACATGCTACAAAATCTCAACACCAACTTATCAGAAACAGCAAGATTTCAAACTTAATAGACTCATCAACTGATTAAGTGAATGCCATGATTCACATTATTATATAACAAAATATTTACATTCCTTAAGTCAACCATATCAACATGATATATCACAGCATCTTAACTTCATGCTTAGCAATCCAATAATTTTCATATATACATTCAACACCTAATCTATTACCAAATATTCATGTCCTGCCTAGAGTCCCATTCTTCATTTAATTCCTATCTTAGAGAACCAAAATAACAAGGGTAAGTCCAAAGGACTTAGTGAAAGAGAAGAAAATGATAAGATGCAGAGGAAAATCTATTGAGATACAAAAATCAACAACAAATTCAGTAATAAACAAGACCTTTCAATAGGAACAAAATTCAGTAATAAGCAAGAATTTATTTAACATGATCAATAAAGAACATGACAAATGATATCGAACTTGACAGACTGTTGGTCATTCCAACCTTATAATTCCTAAATCAAATTATAATTTGCAAGTACCGGGCATCGGTACAGTATAAACAAGATTCCTTTATCGCTCCATTGCTCGAGCACTCAGCTCGGCGAGTAATAACTTGATGATATAGCATGGCCGGTCACATGCCGAATCCCGTCACTCACAGTTTGCTACCTTGAGCTAGCTGTAAGTCAGGATTGTAAGTGGGTACTAACCGTAAGACCTGTGTCCGTCAGTCTATTCCGCCAGGCCGTCTTCTAGACCTAGCCTCTAGGCCCAAACCCCCCCGTGGCATCCCTCCAAGTGAAAACTGCCCATGGCGTCCCATAGGTTGGAAAGATATAATGCCAACAAAAAAGAATTTAACTTTTCAAGCATTAACAGAAACTTTCTGAGCTTTACCAGATTTGCCATTTACAAGGTAAAATATTTCCCAATAACAGCCGGCAAGGCCTATTCCAATAAGCAAAGTACATGAACAATTAAAGAGAATTTTTGGCACAAATAGATCTAGTACTGAAATCCAGAGGTGCTAACGGGGATAGACTCAAGATGAGCCCCCACTGGACATGCCCTGTCAACTAGTGCGGTTCTTTGCTCTGTAAAAGACTCAAGAGGAGCCTCCCACTGGGCATGCCTTATCAACTGGTGTGACTCTTTGCTCTGTAACCAACTCAAGAGGAGCCTCCCACTGGACATGCAATGTCAACTAGTATGACTCTTTGCTCTGTAACCAACTTAAGAGGAGCCTCCCACTGGACATGCAATGTCAACTAGTATGACTCTTTGCTCTGCCCAGCACATATTTTACAGTACTCACCACACAAGATATTTAAAAGGGTCAAGATTTTCAATGTCCGATTGCCAACAAGGCAAAACAATTTAATAATTTGCCAACATGGCGATCAACGATACATTTGAACAATTAAATTTAAATAGAGTTTACAAGTTCAAAGAAATTCACGAAGTTCGATTGAAAATTAGTTATTTTCAAGAGAATACGGAAAAATACCAAATAGTTTCAAACTCAAGAAAACCTCATAGGATTTGATAATCAAGCAACGTTAATCAAGACAAATATCAAATCAGCAGAACCTATTGTGTTCAACTTTAATCACAGAATAAGCTTATACAAGCGATAATCAATTAACAGATCCCTCATAGAGGTAACAATAATTCACAGGATACGATAATCAAATCAATATCAACCCTCACAAGGGTTTATCAATAAAATCGATAGGTACAAAAGTGCCAGATTGACGGATCCTCACCTTAAAAGTCTCAGAAAGCAACCTCAATCAGCAGTTTACTGGTCTGTAGGACCTACTCCTTCGTCACCTACCAAAGGAATAATTTCATAATCAAATCTTCTAAATCTTAACTATAAATATAATGAATGTCATTATCAAACTTAAGAGTATTCTGGCATAGTCCTGATAATTCTTAGATATTTAAACAGCCCATGACCTTGTTTCCCATTTGACTTATAGTTCAGAGTACATAACCTGAACCCAACATTGATTATGATTTCTCAATCATAATTCTTAATGCACTTAAATATCCTTATCACGTTTCTCAATTATTCTTATTGTTCAGTCACCATTCTCAAATTTTCATGTTACACTCAACTGTGCAAGGTAATCACCTATCATAGTCCCTAACTCGATAAGCCAATAAACAGATTGTTGAAATCTTATTTAAATCCTCAACAACAATCTGATATTTATCCGAGTCGATTAAATTCAACACTGTATTAATTACAAAATTAATCTATAACCTTAGGCTAAATCATAGCTTAACAATCTTAGTTCTGGTCACAGTCAAATTCATTCAAAAGGAATCCACTTACATCCGTCAATTTAATCGAATCAAAATTTGATTATTGAAATTTATCCAAATTGGGTCGGATTGAGACCCAATTTCATTCCGGAACTAGTCCAGACGAGTTCGAAATCAAATCCTACACAAGCTGCCTGAACAGCACCGTCACGCGCCACCGCCGGCAATGGAAACCACCACCACCAACAAGCGCACCTCATCGAAGGGATCACAACCCACCAATCAATTTCCTGATTGGCCACCGATTGGCCGGTCAATTGGTCGTTTGAAGTCGCGGCTAGCCCTTGCGCCACTGCGACGCCACCCTATAAATTCATCCTCTGTCCGCCGATGAAACCTCAAATTGAGGGCACCAATGTGATGCCCAGGAGCTTCCGACCAAAGCCCATCCAATTCCCGTCCATTTTCACCGCCGTATGCCGGAGAACAGCCAACCCCGTCGTGAACTCGCCGTCGAGCTTGATTTCCCGACAATTCTGCCGGTGGTTTGGGTGAAACTTGGTATGGTTTTCCTCACCTCAACTAGAGGAAGCTAACCATGAACTTGGTTTCAGGTTTCACGACCAATATCCGGTGATTCACTGGTGGGGTAAACTTTGGGGCCTTTTTTGAGAATTTGACAAAAATTCATCCTTCAACTATATATATAAATATACTTTGCAGCCCTTTCAATCAGCCCCCAACTTTCTGACCTACTTCAATTTCACTCCAAAATTCTTTGATTGCCTTCATTTTAGTCCTTGGCCTTCAATTGAGTCCTCCAACTTCTATTTCTTACACTTTGGCCCCCAAAATTCCTATTTCTGGACAATCAAGTCTAAACAAGTATATTTTGAGGTCTTTAAACTTTTATTTCTCTCACATTGACCCCCAAAATTTTAAAACTTTTGCAATCAAGTCCTTTTTATTTATTTTTTTCGAGCCTTAAAATCCGATCAATCTATATCTTAATTTCTAAATCCTTATTTGTTCAAAATACCGAATTTTAGAGGTGTTACACAACGTAATTTTGTGATGTAAAGTATAAATTTTATGTTTTAATTTAAATATTTATGGTGATTATAATTTTCATAAAACAAAAGACATATTATTATTGTATATTTATTTAAATAATTAAACATGTTTATAAGTTTAAGCTTGTAGATTTTTTGGCTTAGTTAGTAAAATATTAGATACAATTTATTTAAGATCACCAATATTTACAAATAAATATGTGTTTCATAAAATTTGAACTTTGAACCTCAGTTAAAAAAAATGAATAGATTTACTATTGAACTAATTAATAAATACAAAATTTTATTAATGAATATTTTATCATTTAATATGAAGTAATAAAATAAAAAGGCTCGCTTGCAATTCTTGAGAATCAAACTCATGACCTCTTGTTAAGGTCCAAAAGAGCTAACCAACATGCCAACTGACTAACAGTGCCATATGTTAGCATTCAAATACTACTTATTGTTTCAGAAACTCAACATAATTAAAAAACGGGCTCCTTAAAGATTTTATTCCACTTTTACACTGAGCAAAGCAGCTACTAGCGGGTGACGAGCAAAGAGAAAGTGAGGCACATGAGCTGAAATCGGCAAATGAGCAGTGCCGACGAGCTGAAAAGAAGACGGTGATTGAAAATGTATCTTGGATTTAGTAAGTTTGGCTCTTAGTATATTGTATTAGGGGAGGAAACTTATCTTAAACCCTAGCGTTCATACCCCATTCAAATGCACCCCTACCTAAGCCAAACCTTAATATTTGTTATATTAGGCAATAGAACAATAGGACACAAGGGCTGGCTGGAGAACGGGTGGGTAGGTGGCTGGGGATGTGTTTTCCTCGCATTTTTAATTGTTTTTACTAAAATCCTAAGTCCAACAAAACTTACTACATTAGCTTGAACAAAAAAAGATTCAAGTAGTTGTTTTAGGTGTAGGAGAATTAACATTTGGGAACTTACATAGAAAAATAGAGATGATTTTATTATTGATGTCTATTAAGCTTTATAAATTCATAATTTTGATATCCTCCAGATGTGTAGGAGAATTGGGAAAAATCTGCTTCATTTTCAGTTTGACATATTTGTTTGACCCATTTCACTTGCAAATCTTTGGTTGGAGGTGCCAAATTTGTTGATTTTGCCTTGAAATTTGGGGTAAAATTGAAAACAAATGGAAGGAATGGAGCGAAAATGAAGCTAAGTGGTCAAAATAGGCTCGGGAGCAAGCCCCGGCACACATGGGTAGGACGTTGGGGTGCAAGTCAAGGCACGCCAAGGCTCGGAAAGGCACGAAAGTTGGACAAGTATAGGGCAAAAGTGCGTCTGGGCGTAGGATCTACTAGAATAGTGCGCCCCGGCGCAAGGTTTCCATCCCTGAGTGCAAGGCATTCTAGAATGATAGGCACAAAAACACGCATCGAGTACCCAGGCGCGAGGAGCGTCGCACTCGGGCGTAGACGCTACTAAAATATTGCGCCCTGGTGTAAGTTGTCAAGCCAAGGCGTGTGGCAGATTGATTTTCTCGGCACAGACTTGGTAGTAAGAGGAGTTTACGCATCGAAGCACAAGTCATGCGTGCCCCGGCGCGTGCGGCGCAAGGCTCATGGGCCCAAGACTCGTTTTCGGGCTAGAAATTATTTTCTTTTGGGATAATTCAACACAGACATAACACGAGGCCTTTTTGGATTGCTTTTGAGTTAATTTCTCAAAATGGAGTTTAGAATGAGGGTGTTAGGTGTCCTTGTGAGATTTGTGGGATTCAAGTTTGTACTTGTTACTTGATTTGAGATAAATAAATTCCTTTTCTTTATCGGGTGGATTAGGCACATCGTCGAACCACATCAAATATGTTGTCAGTTTCACTAAATTATTTTATTGTTATTTCATAGTTTTAACAATGGATTCTCCTGGGTTTCAACAAAGTCTAATTTTTAATCAAGTAAAATACCTCCTTGTTTTATACTGATTTGCTCTTATTTTGCCTTGTTTGTTTAATTGTTTCATTAAGAAACTAGTTTGACTATTTTTATTTTGTATTGGCTTATTGTATAGTTTTATAGTTCAATTGATTTTTTTGGTGTTCATTACTACAGAAAAGTTTTATTCTTTTGCAAATGGGTTGTGCTAGGTTGTTTCTATATTTTGTCATTGTATTGAGTTTCATTGAGCTACTACTTTTTTCCCCTAAGAATTTTTTTTTAGTAATTTGTGATTTATTTTATAGAAAAGGACTATAAACTTTATCATGCACTGGCCTTGTCATGTCACCTGTTTAAGTTGTGATATTAATTTGTGGTGTAAGTCTAGTGAAAGGTTTAAAAATCTGAAGTTCTTGATGCATTTACACAAGGGAGGACATTGGTTTCTGGATGATAAATAGAAAAATATGGTGATGTATGTAGTTGGGTTTGTGGAAGTGGCAAGGCTTACTGAATTTTGCATTCATGAAAAACCATAGGCGGAGTACCAGCACCTATCTAGGAAGTCTCTTTTCTTACAGGACGGGTCAGGTGTGGCATTCTTCTCTCCTTCTCAGTTTCAAAGTTGAATCTTCATATAAATTAAAGAAAAAAGAATAAAAGTCGAATTCTTATACCTTTGATTGGTTAAATCCATGTGGGCAACTAACTTGGAGCACAATAATAAATAATTATTTTCTATCTCAGATATATATTTATAATCTTAGGAGTATAATAAATGAACAAGTCATGTGCCTTTGATTCCCATAAACTGCACAGTTCAAATACTTTATGATTTTTTATATTTTAGTTTATGTTTACAAAATGTTTAATTTTATTTTAAAACTAAGCTCGTAAAGTATTTCAACTGAATAAAACTTAAAAGCTTATAATGTTTTGTTATTATTGCTTCTAGGTTGCACAGTTCAAATACTTGAGAGCAAATTCTATGGGAAACTGTAGCTGGTTTTACTAAAGGTGGCAGCCTTATCAGTAGGTATCATTTGTTTGCCTCTTGTTTGACTCTTTTCATTATTACTTTTGACTACTTTTGATTCCCCTAAATCTCCACTATTCTTTTAATTCTTATTCTTTTACTTATCAAAATCCTATCTCATTTATTTTTTTTAATACTAATCACTAAATAGTATTAGCGTTAATTCTCTTTTACTATAAATCAAGGTTCCATTTCTTAACTTTGTTTTTCTTTTTTTCGAAATAAATTTTTCAAAATTGAAACTAATAAAAGCTATCATCATCTCAAGAAAAATAGAATGGGGTAACTATGCTATCAATTGAAAAAGAATGTTAGATGAAATTAATTATAAAAGTATAATAATTTATTTTGCATATCAAAAAAGTTAGAGATCAAAACTGAGATAATAATGTTTTATACGAGAAGTTTTTTTTCTATAAAATACAAAATGATTACTAAAAAGACATATATGTTAGAAAATTAATTTTTTATTATAATTAAAGGCCTCATTTTTATGTTTCTCCTTAGGCCTCCAATTTTATTGAGACAACTCTGGACGAAGCATTAGCCCTAAGGAGAAGGACGCATTACTCTCCTTACTTTTGTTAAAGGTGTGTTGTATGTGAAGGTACACGTGGTCCAACAACTTGTCAAGAGCCTTCTTTTGAATTATTGTAACTGTAAGTTTGTCCCCTGCAAAATTTCTATAAATGACATAATTGATAACGTGAAATCTAATGATGTAGTTATTGTTTTGATGCACATTTCTTTTGTTTGTAGCCAGCACAAGTGGCTTTGGTGGCACTACATTTGGTTTTTTATGAATCAAGGTGACAATGTTTCTTCTTTCTCATAGTTGTGTTTATTATCTCTAGTTGTCTTATTTAATTTTTTAATAATAGGAGGATTTATGTTTTTTTTTATTTGGATTTTTTTATTTGTCATATTTTTGGTTTTTTTATTTGGATTTTTTATTGGATTGAGTTGAGTGTTATTTGGTAATCATTTGACAATTGTTTGGATTTATAGAAACTTTTATTTTAAGGTCGAAGATACTATATTGGTGTAGTTATAGGATATAGAAGAAATAAATATAATTATTTTCATAACTTATTGATTTTGAGTTTAATTTAGTTATGTGCTTTTAGCAAAAGTTGATGAAATCCAATATTATTAGTGAATCATATGCTCTTTCTAAAGTGTACTACTACTGTTAGAAGTTATTTTGTTGTCATAGATGTTATGTCCTGTAGAATATGATTCACTCAAAGAAGTTAGAGATTTTGAAAGAAAAATCATATATATGGTTGATTCTCTCAAAGAATTGGACATTTAAAAGAGATATGATATATATATATAGTTGATTTATTATTACAAATAATTATTTTACCAAATTCATGTTACTTAATGATTTATTTTCAAAATAAAGAAAGGTGACAACCTTTATACAACATCAATGTGAAAATGCTACATGACTCTGCCAAAGGAAAAATCATAAAAAATGATGCATTGATAGCTTCTTTTATTTTCTCTGATACCCAGTGTAATAATTAGACATGTCTGGTTACATTTTTATTTTTAATAGTTTCAAGATTTAAAATATTACTTAAAAAAAAGTTGAAAGTAAATTGAATTTGAATAATTTATGAAAAAATAATTATATAGGATTCAATAAGTTATAAATAGAAGATACTATTGGAATAATGGTGATAATTTGTATAGGAGGAGTCTGGAGCATATACAAGTAATTTTGATAGTAACTCAACTCCAAAAAACTCCTTTAATATGCAGAAATTGATTGAGATTAGTGGTAGTGCTATAAAGGGTAAGGTGTATGGTTTTGGGAATACATTTCATTATCGTAACATTGTCGCTATTGAGACCTCCTCAATATCAGTCCACAACCATGTTACACATGACTATTTGCAAGAAACAATTACAAAAGTTATTGAGGGACATTTAGCTAAGGAAAGGGAGGCAGCTACTCAGGAGAGGGAAGCAGCTGCAAATAGGGAAGCAATTTTCATGAAAATAATTGAAAATGCAAAGGCGAGGGAGCAAGCTTTAATGGTGGCATTAACAACATGCATGGAACAGTTGAATGCAATGCATGGTGGTGGTTCGAATGACAATAATGGAGGTGACAATGAGAGTTCGTTTAATCATTGAATATCTATTTTTATGCTATGTACTATTGCTAATATTGAAATTTACGTTTGGATCGATTGGTTTAAATGAATGATTTTGGATTATGGTTGGATGAATTGCTATTTTTATGTTTATGCATTGGCTTTGTGGATTATACTTTTAGAGTTATAAATTGATGATGGGTTATAATTGTGAAATATTCATAATATATTCTTTTGAAATGGTATTTATATTAATAAAATAAATTATTTTTGGCGCAAATAAAATTTTGTGACCGAAATGCAGTCATAATTAGTGACCGATTACTATTCAGTCACTAATTAGTCACTAAATTATGACTAAAATTCGGCCATTGATTTGTGACCATATTGTGACCAAAAAGGTCACTAATTAGTGACCGAATATTGATATTTTGTGACCGAATTTTGGTCACTAATTAGTGATCGATTATTGATATTTTGTGACCAAATTTCAATCACTAATTAGTGACCGATTAATAATCAGTTACTAATTCGTCACTAATTAGTGCCCCAATTGTGACCACCCAATATATCGCCTTGCAAAAAATTAGTGACCGACACTTTAAAATTAGTGATCGATAGACGGTCACTAATTGGAATTAGTGATGAGGGTTTTAGTGATTGCGCGTGTCGGTCACTAATTACATCAGTGATCGATTTTTGTTGATTAGTGACCGATTTTTTGGTCACTAAAAATCTTTTTTTAGTTGTAAAATAATGCTTATGCTTAGCGAATGTGACGTTACATAAATAAGCAACATGTTGATTGTCAAAAAAATTAAGGAATGATAAGGCTCGAAATTCTGTTATAGAAGTTGCAACTTTATTTTAGTTTTCTAACATTTCCTTTTTATATGCTCAACTCAATTAATAACTTAGAGGTATATAAGTAAAAAATTTAATAAAAGGGTCAACATGAATTGCTAGCCAGAATGATCCACTAAATTCACATAATATATATATATATATATATTTAAAGAAAGAAGATCTTTTCTAATATGATTTGAATACCTCCTAAAGCCTCAAATCAAACCCCCATTTAGGGCTAGGTAGGAATGCAAATGAACCAAATCAACTCGCGAGCCAGACAAGTTAGCTCGAAAAGTGTTCGAGCTTGAGTTTGAAGAATTTGAGCTCGAACCGAGTTCGAGCCAAATAATTTTTGTTTGCAAGTTCGTAAGCCTATGTTTTTTATTTAAAAATATATTTATATATAAAAAAATATAATAAAATATACTAATTTTAAAATTTTTTAATAAAATAATTTAACTTTTCGAGTTCGAATCCAAGCCGAACTCGAGCCCATAGCTAATTTTAAATATAATAAAATAAAATGTAGTAATTTTAAATTGTTTTATAAAATAATTTAACTTTTCGAGCTCGAGCCGAACTCGAGCCTATATCTTGATCATGAGTTCGAGCCTAATGAATCTAGTTGAACCAAGCCCGAACAAGTGCTCGAGCTCCTAAATTTTCTAAGCTCGTCGAGCTCGAGCCTAAAAAAATGGTCAAAGATCGGCTCTGCTCGTTTGCATCCATAAGGTTAGGATTTGTGCAATCAAGGTTGCTTCGGCCCCCGCTAGGATTACAAGCCTGCACAACTGAGTTCGGCGACACTAAGCCCACATAAGTTAGACATCCTAAACTTAATAGACTCAAACCCATCAATGACTCAATCAATATAAATACCAACTTCATAACCAAAAATGCATCTAAGCACTAATTTTTCAACTCAAGCACTGACTCTAAACAGGGACGTTTCTAAAGTAGAAGTCCACTATTCAACAATTTATTAAAAAGATCCGGTATCTAATTTCGTGCAACGTCATTGTTCAAAAGAAAATTTAATTATTTGAAGAGCATCTTCATTGATAGCTCATCCAGTCCATTTTCTTACTCAATACATATTCTGGATTTGGCCCAACCTTTTGACATGGTTTTCGAATTTGGCAAGTTTTGAATTAGGCTCAAAACTTTGATTCTTGGCCATCATATATGTTATGGGTCTTGATCGGAACCGAAGGTCGAAAGTTAAACCCTCTTTTCCTTTCTTTTTTTCTGATCCAGCCGTCGAAAGATGGGCCTTTAGGTGATAGCTGATGTGAATTAGGGCTGGGCCTAATTGTATGAAGAGGATATTTGAATCATTATTGATGACATATAATATTTTATTATATATACATAACTCAGTAAGAATATATGACATTATCATGCTGACATCTTGATGATAACATGGTGCCAATGATATTTAATTCTCAGAAGAAGAAAAAATAAAAATTTGAAACAAACTTTAGAGGATAGTCTCTAATTTATGCGACAATGTAAACAAAATGTGTGACTTGATAATTTAGCAAGAAGTTAAACTAGTTTATGACTAAATCAAATTCGCATTAATTACCATGTGAATTAAGACTCATACTGAGCTTATCCTAGGAAATCCTACCTAGCCATGCTAATGGGTCAGGGCAAATCGAATCCCCACCCATGAGGAGTTAAATAAACGGATTTCAGGACGAATTACGATTCCTAATTTCATGAATCTAGCTGAGTCCGGAGCGGACTATGGATTTAAGTAAACTCTCTTCAAACATGCCCCACATAATAAATATATATAATATATATAATATATTATATAATATATGTACATAAAATAATAAAAAAAATAGGATATAAAAATGATGGAAAATATACTAAAATCAATTAATGTTGATATTAGTTTTCAATTTAAAAAAAAATAGTGTTAGAAACTTATTGTATATTGGATTCTAATTTTCTATACATGTATCATATTCTCTTTATATTTATCTTAATTAATTTTGAAAATATATTAGTTGTAAATTTATATATTTTAATAGAAAAAAAGAAAAAAGAAAAATGAAAAATGAATTTGAAGGGTTGGATCCACCGGCTTAGGAGTCTAAAGTGAAGCAGCAGGGCAGGACCAGAGGGTTCCTTCACAGTTTGAAGGCAATTGCGATAGAGTTTTTAAAGATTACTAACAAACTTAAAAAAGTGAACAATAATATATATTAATTATATTACTTGTGATATGTATAAAGAGTATATATTGATATAAAGAGTTCATTACAAATTTCACAACTCTAAATATGATTCTTCGATTCGTGATGAAAATTCCATAATAAAATTAGTTTTGTAACGCATTTTATTTTTATTACAAAATTAATCAATAATGAAACATATACTAACAACTTTGTGAAATCAGTCTATTATATATTTAATGAAATTTATCATTTTATGATGGATTTATTTTACAAATTCGTTAGTATGTGCTTCGTCATTGATTATTTTTGTGACGAAAATAACATGTGTTACAAAACTAAGTTTATAACGCATGGAGTTCCTGTTACGAGTTAAAAAATCATATTTAAAGTGATGAAATATTTGTGACGGATTGTTCATATCAATATATACTCTTCATATCCATCACGAGTATCATTATTAATATATATATTTTTGTTCTTTTTTTAAAATTCATTAGTAATCTATAAAAAATCTATCATAATTATCTTCGAATTGTGACGAGACCCTCTTTATCACAAATTTTTCATTAGCGGAATGATGTTTTAATTCTTGAGTGTATATTAATTTAAACTCTGCCTTGAAATTTAAGGGAATGTTTGGTTATGTTTCCTCATAACAATATTGTTTTGGAGAAACATAATCAAACATATTTTCATTTTTCCTCCAAATACACACATTTCTCAATATATATATACATATATTGTATACATATATTGTATATATATCATATATATTTTATTATTTTTTAATATTAAAAAAATCACTCAATTTTATTTTCACTCCGAAAATCCAACAATAAAGCATTGCTTTGATTGTTACAGTAAAAAATGTCTCCTCCAAAATATAAATAAATATACTAAAAAATAACTTTTACATTTTTTAATAACTCATTGTCCCAAAACATATAATAAATACATAATAAAATCATACAAAAAATATAATCAAACATTCCCTAAATTAGATCAAACAAGTATCTTAACTTTTAAGTATTCATCATGGTGGAAGAAATGTCTCACGATTTTTCACATAGTATTATATGTCTCATGAATAAATTGTATAAAGTCAAAATTCAAATATAACGGACTCTTATCGTGCATACAAATAAATAAAAAGAATTTCGGTGAGAGAAGTAGTTTACATAGGTATGAAACCAGTGAGCCTGGTCCCTAGCTTCTTGTCTCCACCAATAACAAACTAAAACGTGACTGGGAGAACAAATTGTACTCTTAGTTGATGATTCGTCTGCCACTTGTTGAACAAAAATTATTACATACATGTAAATGACAAACCTTTGATAGTTCCCATGCATGTGGCTTACCACTGTTGCCTTAACCTCTTCCATTCATTCAATCTTTTCAGAAAGAATTAAAGAGAGAAAAAGACTGATGGAATTATGTATGTAACAAGAATATGAAATTTTTTTAAGTGCTGTGCAGAAAAGACAGCAAACAAAGAGCAAAGGCCAAAGAGAAGATGTTTTCAGTATCTGCTAATTAAAAGGGAAGCAAAACAAATCATGACGCCTTAGTCCAAAAAAGCTTTAAGCAAATTTATAATTATGCTTTCATTTCTACTTCTTTTTGTCATATACAGAAATAGCAACAGTTCTTTTAGCACTAGCCAAGTTTTTAAATCTTGATTGAAATTTAAAAGGAAAAAACAGATAACCTGGTAGATGATATTTGATTCGATAATAATAATAATAATAATAAATAGATACGAACACAGTAAAACTAAGAAAAGATTAAAGAAAAATCATACTATCGGTACACTTTTGGTATTTTTTGAATTGAACTTGAATTTCTTTGAAAAACCACTATTGTTCTTTTTCTCAAAAATTCGAATATTCTTTTATTATCAATTATGGACAGCTATCTTTAATTTCAAGTAAAAATTTAAATGAAATGTCAATGAGAAAATAAAATGAAGTGATTAAAAATGCAATGTTACTATCGAAATTAGGTATTTGTTATTAATTTTTTAGGAAACTAATTTAATAGCTATTGCTAAATTATAGTTATAAATTCTGGCAGAAAATATATTTTTTTTAAATAACAAGCGACAAAAACTATCTGTTTTCAGTCCATAGCCTTATTCATTAGAAGCAGATTATTTATGCATTCTTCATGGAAAATTAATATATATATATGTATATAAATAAAAATAATCATCAAATACGAATTAATTGTAATAAGAGTTAGCTACGAGAGCATCTATTTTGAATTTGGCTAGTTAATTTCGTAGCTAAAGTTACAAATTTGTAGCATCAGCTATGGATTAGTTATAGTTGATGCTCTAATTTTTTGTAGTGTTGTATTTTCACACATCAAGACTACAAGAACACTCCTTTGTTGGGAAAATTGCAACATTAAGACCATAGTTATTGTCATTTCACGTTTTAGGATCAAAATTTGGATTGATATTAAAATAGAACCAAAAGCACCACGCAAGCAATCACCAGTGCTAATTGTATTTTTCGATGACCACTATCCTTTTTCTATTTTTAATCAATTTTGGTCCTACTTTAATACAATCCCCAATCTAGTCATACATTATGAACTTGCCATAATTATAGTTCTATTTTTGCGATTTATCCCTACATTGTTGATATGTATCTTACAACCATAATAGTGTGTTATATTCACACACGGTGTGTGTGTGTGTGTGTGTGCGCGCGCTTGTGTGTGTATTTTCAGTGTGTCTAGTGTGTGTGTGTGTGTGTGTGTGTGTGAACTGTTGGAAATCCCTGCAATTTCGGCAGTGTAACCATACAAAAGTGCAACTACAAATAGAAGGGGGGATGGAATCGTCCCATTGGCCACTAGTCAATCACTAAATCTCAGCTAAATAGAGCACAATCTTTTGCATGTTTTGTGTGCTCTGAGAAAAGTTGCCATCTTTTAGAGAGGGGAAGTGGCAACAAAATCTTGCTTCACTGAGATATCCTTTTCTTTGAAATCCAAGGCCAAGAGGGTTTGTACTACTCGCCAAAATGTCAAAAGATTTTAATTTGAATGATGAAATATTGATTAATTAATATGGTTGTCTGGGCGGAACAATGTGAATGACTGCTTATTAGCAATCATTGCGATTCATTTACTATATGTGCTCCATCATGTATTTTCTTAATTCTCAAGAACAAATCTAAATTAATTAACATCATATCGCTTCGTCAAGCACTATTTTCTCAAATATTCCCACTTTTCTTCTCCTACAACGAAGGAATCTTACTTAACAATGTCATTCAAAAGTCCAATAGTCTCCTAGCACTCTTAAATCTACATCTTTTTAGCTGAGTTGATTTAACCTAAGTAAATTCAATCCATGCGCCTTTATAATTGAGCTAGTTTACCAAATAAAAAAATATAATATTAATGATAAAAAAATAAGTTACAGTATAAAGATTATTAGTAATATATAACATAGCATATATTAAGTGTCTAATGACTTTTATTTTGTCACTATGATATTTCTTAAATGAGAATAATTTTTATGTTGTCATAATACGACTTAATAAAGACAAGAAATAATGTTAGATTCTCACTATTGATAATTAGTGATACGTATATAGTGACAATCTAGTGGAAATAAAAAATTATCACATTATTGTGATAATATTATTGTATTACTAAGTTTTCATTATACATGTATCAGTAATCATCAATAGTGACAACTCAACACTCTTTTTTATCATTATTGAATTTGAAAAAATCATTACAGTAACAAAATAAAAAAAATTTATTGATTTTATATATTTAGTCGTAATTTTTGCATTGTCATTCGATATTTTGTCGTTAATTTTCTATCATAATGTAATATACACTTCCTAGGCTCAAACCATGATTCAAAAAATCTAAATATGGATAATTGGACTTGAAGTCTTGAACGATCTAAATATGCTACATTCAACCATCACTCATTTGTCAAGTGACAACTATCTCAGTATGCACATTTCAAATATGCAATTATATATACTAATTAAGAACATTAATTTCTCTCTCATACGTCTATATAATTCCTAAAAACTAACTTGAGTTGTAGAGAATTTTCATCGGCAATCCTGTACAGATCTATTTATATGACCCTTGCCTAAGAGAATGATCCCTCCCAAACTCAAATCACACCCAGAGGTGGCTATACCTTTAGTCAACAAAAACAATCGCCTTAGGCCTCCAAATCTTGAAAGCCTCCTATATGTATTTTCTTCTATATTTTAGACCTAAAAAACAAAAATATATGACCTATATTTTTGTTTTACATTATCGATCTAAAAAAAAATAGGTCTTTAGTTTAGAAACATCATATATATATATTCTTTTTCAAATAATTTAGGCATAAAAAAGTATAAGGCCTTTAATTGGAGGCCATATTAGTTAAACTTATAATAAAATAATTAATTTAAATATAATTAATTAAAAATATACATTTAAATTTTATTACTTTTGAGTCTCCTAAATCTCAACTATCCCTTTAATTCTTATTCTTTTGCTTATCAAAACCCTATCTCGTCATTCTCTTTCAATACTAGTCACTAAATAATATTAGCGTTAATTCTCTTTTACTATAAAGAAGGGTTTATTTCTTGAATTTATTCTTTCTTCTTCCGAAATAAGTTTTTCAAAATTGAAACTAATAAAATCTGTTAACGTCTCAAGAAAGATAAAATGAGTTAACTGTGCTATCAATTGAAAAAGAATGTTATATAAAATTAATTATACAAATATAATTAATAATTTTGTATCTCAAAAAAGTTAGAGAATAAAATTTAAATAATAATATTTTATACAAGAAGCTTTTTTTCTACAAAAAAATGAAATAATTACTAAAAGGACATGTGTATTAAAAATTAGTTTTTTATTATATATAAAAGGCCTTAGTTTTATGTTTTGCCTTAGGCCTCCAATTTTATTGAGCCGGCCCTGATCACGCCAATTAATACTCTTTTACTTTGAGTGCATATTAGTTAATTTTCTGTTATGTTAATTTGTAAACAAATTATGATATATAACATCCATGGTCACAGGCCGTAGATAAGAACTATCATGTTTTGCTCTTTTTTTTCTATGAAGTGTCCTTACTCATTAAAGCCAAAAATCATTACAATCTATGATCACAATAATTTCGTACCATCTTGTTTTAAAAATGACAATTATGATAAACATATTTTCTAAGAGGCAAAGGAGTTGTGAAGTGCAAGGTGGGAATATACACAAAAGGCTATATAGCTTCAATTGTTATCATTCAAGCTGGACCATTCCACACAAACATGTACCAATTGTACTCCACCAAATTAACCTGGGCTACCTGATCATAATAAATATTTGATGACATAAAACGTGGGATACTTTCATCAAATGTGGATAATAAATTTTCTTATGCAATATGACATAAAAATTGACACGAAAATGTCAAGAGGAATAAAGAACATCCACTAGATGTGTTTCCCAGAATGGCATAGCTTGGCAGGACAAGGTTCCACAATTAGTAAGTAGTGGCCAAACATAGGGAACAAGCACTGCTTAATTCCACCCAATGGGCTTCTAAGTTTTTGGGTTAGAATTTGATGGCATCTGCCAATACCCACCCTAGCTCCCCCACCCCCCATCATCTCAACACCATCTCTCCCACTCTCTCTCTCACACAGTACACCCACTGGCCCTAGTCCCACCTCTATATCATCATCATCATATCACATATTCCTGGCCAGTAACTCTTCTTTATTACAACTCTGTCTCTCCCCATCCCACTCTGTGTGTGTGTGTGTGTGTATTTTGTCTTAGCCCTTTAATCTTGTTCAACTTACACTCAAAAAACTGAACATACAAAAATGGCGAGGAACAGTTTGTGCAGCAGCTTGAAGCAACAAAGTTGTTATAGTGGAGACATGAAACAAATGTATGACTTTAAGGTAAAGGGTTCATCATGGGATTTTGGCAATGAGTGCCATAATAATTGGGGAGAAGGAGATTTAGTGGCAGCAGGATTTTCATGGCCTCCAAGATGTTATACCTGCAGCTTTTGCAAAAGGGAATTCAGATCTGCTCAAGCTCTTGGGGGCCACATGAATGTCCACAGGAGGGACAGAGCCAGATTGAGGCAGTCTCCACCAAGGGATAATGGTTGCTGTTATAACTATAATTCTGGTCAGTTTTCTGTCCTAAACCTAAATCTTGATCCTAACCCTAGTTTAAACTCAAACCCTAGTTTTCTCCCATCTTCTCCATCTCTTCTGACAAAATTTCCCCAATTCACTTCCAAATTGCCTTCCCTTTACCCTCCATCTGCTGATGCCACTGAGACAAAGAGATGGGGAGAAAATGGTACTTTCCCAGTTGAGAATAACAGTCCCATGGCCACAGATTTGGTCAAGATGAAAGCTTCAAAAGGGCTTTTCGGGGTCGAAAAATTGAATTCATCTTTGCATGATGACAAAGGATGTGAAGGTTTTAAGACAGCAGAAGTTGTTCGATTGGACTTGGAGATAGGCCTGATTAGTACTCAATCTAAGGAAGAACTGGATTTGGAACTAAGGCTAGGATACACTTAGGTTTCTGCCTCCATTAATAGGCACATTGTTAGCTGATTTTCTTGTTTTCCCAGTCCAGAGATATTTTATCCAGGGAAAAATCTCATCACTGTTGAGTAGCATATAAATTGCTGGTATAGTTATGGCACAGGAAGATCTCGGTGCGGGAGAAACTTGGATTTTATATTTGGAAGTATCCCTGTGTTGCCATTAGGACTAATTTCAGTTTATTGGTATCTTTGTCTTATTCATGTTTTATGTACTTCTGTGAGTAGCTAGTTTTATTTGATTATAACCTCCAAATGTTCATGTATCTTAGTACTCCAATAGTATGTGTTGCTATTAAGGTATTTTTTCGAAGCTTATTTTGGATCAACATTTGAGCATTTCATATTGTAATCTACTTCGTGGATTGGCCTCCATGTGCATGGGTTCTTTATTTCTGCAACTTTTTTGTTTTAATATCTCTAGTTGAATTTACAATATTACAAACAGCACAATAAAATGTAACATTTATAATGAAAAATTAAGTGATATATAATATGAAAATTGTTACTAATAACTTGTAATAAGTGTTTATAGTTTTTAGTTTGTCACCGAATGATACTCTTTATAATTAAGTGTTAATAATTTTTATTTTGTCACAATATTGTTCAACAATGACAAAAAGTAGTATCTTAAGTTGCTGCCATTAATTATTTTGACACATAATATATATATATATATATATGCGTGTGTGTGTGTGTGTGTGTATTTTCATTGTCGTTATGATTTGTGCAAAAAAAAAAAAAATTGTTGTTATAAAATGCGATTGATTATAAATATATAGTGATAACTCAAATATTTATTTTTTTTCACCATTAAACTTGTGGAAACCATTACATAGACAAAATAAAAATTTTAGTCACTTACTCTACAAGAATAAATTAAGATTAGTGACACAATAGCAAGTGACAATCAAAAATTGTCACTAATTACATACATTGAGTGACAAAATTTTACATTATCACCCTACTAATTTTTATAAACTTAATGATGACAAGATTAATATTCAAGTAGTCACATTGATAATTAATGACGCACCTACAGTACAACATAATAACAATAAAAATTTATCACCAATTATAGTGACAATTTTTATTGGTGTTTAGGTCATCGTAACTATAATTGTATCACTAATTGTTAATAATGACAACTTAAAATATTAATTAATGAAAATTCTTGTCATTTAGTATATATTATTAATGATAATTTCTGCAATGTCACTTAATTGTAGTGTAATCGATGATTTTTATACTATCACTTAATGTTTCTATTGCTAAGTTTCTTTTTCTTTTAGATGCACACTGCATGTCATTAAATCAGAATATCAACATTTTGTACAAACAAAACAAGTTGGACATACTATTAGGACATTCTCAAAATGGATATCAGAGCATAGCATATGAAGAAAATTATAAGTACTACCTGCTCTCATCAGTAGTGCAAGAGGAGAGGAAGGAATATTATTAATTCTCAATGTACAAATATATAAGAAATTATCCCCTATAGATCAGTATTCATGTGTATTTTTATGTACACACACACACTACACACACTAGGACTTATAGCATTTGTACTATGGTTGTCAAATGATTCTAAGTGGTGTTAAATTTGGTGGGCCATTGGTTGCTTTTCCCAAAACTTGATAGTTTGCATGTTCCCGACAATATCCAGGTGTCAAATGACATGATTACATTTCCTTAAATGGAATTAGGCGTTTTGGTCTGTTTCAAAAGCATTACGCAGAACCGAAAGGTCCCATGTCATTTTACATAGATTTGGGTGGTGTGGTATGACCATTGAATTATGAGCAAGAAATCAGCAGTAAATTAATTGAATGTGAATTGAGTTGTTATAAATTTATTTCCATATGATTTTTATAATTTTCTATGTTTCAAGTTTGAAGTTTTTGTGTGAATTCGTTCATGAGAATGTTTGTTCATTATGTGTTTTTAATTTAAGGTAGACAAATTTAAATCTTATAAATTATATTCTATCTTTTTATAATGCTATATTGATGGAACTAGCACTTGAACTACTTATTTAGGTATATCATACCTTTACAGTTGAATATAATTGTCTACAACATAACGAAAAATATATATATATACACTAAAAGTGTCAACGTTTTCTTGATTCAAATAATAAAATTGTTTCGAATATACTAAATTCCATCCATTTTGTAATTACACAAAGAAATCCTTCTTCCCTAAATTAGAACAAAGGACATTTGTATACTTCCAAACATGCCCTCACCATCTTCTACTCCCTTTTTTGTTCATTGTAATTCTAACATAGTCAAACTTAGGCTATGTTTATTTTTGTTTCACCAAACTAATTTTTAGGGGAGAAAACAAAATCAAGTAAGATTTTTTAATTTTAAATAACCAAGATGATCCTAAAACGTAGCAAAATATCTCTCTTCACATTTTCAAGGCAAATATAATCACATATATATATCATATCTATTATCTTAAATTATAATTATACATATATAAAAACAATAATATGAAATTATAAAAGGTACTAATATGACGTCTAAAGTGCAGTTTATTCCCTCCCCAAGTAAACCCAAACATAAGATTCTACTGAATACAATCTTTATTCGATTTCTAAAATAAAACCAAACATATATAATGTTCACTCTCCAAAATATTTTTTCCTAAATCTAAAAATAAAATCAAACGTTATCTTAATTTGAGTCAGTTATCATTAAGATGGATCTAGAAAATCCGTACAACTACAATAATCTTATTAATTATTTGATATGTTTCTCTCACATCAAAATAGATTAATTGCTTGCATAAATTAATAGATTGAAAAAATGAAGTCCATTTGCGGTCAACTCTAAGAAAATGTAATTGAATATATATATATATTATTTACTTGAGTGGTATAAATTATTACTGTGGCTATATATATTAATATGCTAGTCGTCGTGGCACGCCGTCCCTGCGTGCATATTAATTTATCGTATTGATGCTAAATTATATTAGTAAATAAAGTACTCAATTTTTTATCGTATATATTAGCAATAATATAATTTTAACAATAATCACATCAATAGCATACAATAGTAATTATCCATTAATCTAAACTCATATTTAGCAAATTATTTCTACATCAAAAGTTTAAAATTATTAAATATATCTACCTATACTTCCTATAAATTTTGTTATTATATTTTTACTATATTATTTGTGTTTTTAATGTTAAACTAAGTAATAAATTCATTTTTGAAATTAAATTGAAAATTAAGGGTATAATTGGTAAAACAAATTTTAGTGTAGTATGGCGTAACTGCCACTTTAAGTGTGTAAAGAGCCTTTCTTTTTTATATAGTATAGATAAATATCAAATCAAAATAAAAATGCTAGTTTATGACGGATAAACACACACATTTATGTATACATACGATGTGAGTTTGATAATAATCCTCCAAAAGTGATTTGGGTCAACTTAATGATTTCAAATCAGACTAAATTTGATCGAAGATGAAATTTTGAGACACAAAAAATGCTAGAGGTTTTTGAGATTGCCCAAAAAAAAAAACATCTGACAATAAATCAGTGGTCTATACAAAATGAGCAATTTGACGAATAAAGAATGAATGACATGATTTAATTTAACAGTTTCATTATATTTATATTTAATAATCCATATTAATATCAGATCAAATCAAATGGGCGACCCAAATGAAAAATATGCAAAATCTTCAGCTGTTTTGGGGTTTTGCATATTTTCAAAATTGTATAATTACAAGATTTTCTTTCTACCCCTCATAATTGTATGCAGTGTTGAATGTATATTGGTAATATATAACTGTCGATGCATATGGTCTGATCCGAAAATACAATATCTCAAAATAATGGGATCGATAAGGAAATAATTAATATATATATATATATTAAAAAAATTATATATATATATATATATATGTGTGTGTGTGTAAAGATTTTTGGATGTGGGATCAGAACCGAATCTCTAAACAATAATTGAAGCTGGATATCTGTGTCCAAAATTTGATGTATTGACATCTTGTAAACATGTTCCAATATAGAGTGTGTCCATCCCTTTAGTGGGCCAAAATAATTTACTAAATTTACCCTATGCTGGTGCTTTAAATATTTTTAATAATTTGGTCTCTTAGGACAATCTTCCATATATCAAGTCCATAAAACACTACAACTAATGAAAAAATTGTGATAAAGAGAACTTCGTCACAGTTTGAAGATAATTGCAACGGATTACTAATGAATTTAAAAAAAATGAGCAAAAATATATATTAGCTATGATACTTGTAATGGATATGAAGAGTATATATTAAAATGAAGAGTTTGTCATAAATTTCATAACTCTAAATATGTTTTCCAATCCATGATGGAAATTCTATTACAAAATTAATTTTGTGATGCATTTCATCACAAATTTAATCAGTAACAAAGCATATACTAACGAACTCGTGAAATAAATTCATCACAGAATGGTAGATTCTATTAAATTTGTGATGGACTTATTTCACAAATCCATTAGTATATGCTTTGTCATTATTAATTTTTTGACGAAAATAAAGTACGCCGTAGAACTAATTTTGTTATGAAATTTCCATCACAAATCGAAGAATCATATTTAGAGTTATAAATTTATGACGAACTCTTCATATTAATGCATACTCTTCATATTTGTCACAACTATCATAGCCAATATATATTTTTGCTTTTTTTTTTTATTTGTTAGTAATCCATCAAAAATCCATCACAATTATCTTCGCATTGTGACGAAATCCTCTTTGTCACTTCCATTAATGAAGGGTATTTTCTTGTAGTGAAATTTTAAGAAATGCAAAAATTTATGGGATTATAATTGGACATAATTATGATTCCATTACAACTCATGAAAGATGATGCCTAAAGTGTAAATGGTATGAATTTCAAGTTGAGTACTATATTTTTATGTATTTATTCACATATAATTAGGTGCAGTTGGTGTATTCGACAGCTTCCTATTTAATGTTATGTATGATTCCTTGATAACTTCTAAATTGATTACGAAAATTACAGAAAATGAATCTGTTAATAAAGATTATAGATGTTGGAGCCCATGAGGATCTATTGCGAAAACAATTAAATAACAGTAAAGAAACTCAATGTAAAGTGGCAACAATATTTAACGTGGTTTGGCGATGTACCTAATCCACCCAACAAAGAAAAGGAATTTTATTGATCTCAAATCAAAGTGCAAGTACAAACGTGAATTCCACAAATATCACAAAAACACCTAACACCCTAGTTCTAAACTCTGTCTTGAGAGAATTACTCAAAAGCAGTAAAGAAGCCCTTATGTTATGTTCGTGATACTTTTCCCAGAAGAAAAAATTGATATTTATACTCGAAAACCAAAGCCCAAGGGGTGTACAAAACTTGAGCCTCGATGCGCACAAATCTGTTTATGCCAGGAAAAATCAAATCTTGGGTAGAAACCTTGAGTTAGGGCGCAAAAAACTTGGGTCAGGGCGCGCGATGTGTGTTTTGATACCTTTTTCGCCCATCTCCATGCCTTGGCGCACCATGCCCTGAGCCCCAGCACGTGGTATCTTGCCAACACGCCTCGGGGTATGTTCTCAAGCCTATTTCAACTGTTTTGCTCCCTTTCACTCTATTTCTTTCGTTTCTCATCAATTTAGCACAAATTTCAAGGCAAAATCAATAATTCTCTACCTTTACTTGAAATTCATCATCCGTCTTCTTTGTCCATGCCCCCAAAAAGGCCTATTATCTGAGTCTGCAAACATTAACCAAATCCAAGCAATGCTTGAATTTGATTTCTGGAATAGCCTTAGTCAACATGTTTGCCGGATTATCCTTAGTCCCAACATTGTCAATTAACATAATTCCTTGAGACACCATATCCCAAATAAAGTGATACCTCACATCTATGTGCTTTGTTTTCTCATGAAACACTTGATTCTTTGACAAGTGTATGGCACTCTGACTGTCACAAAATACCTTAGTGATCTCAGAAGTCATACCCATATCATCAATCAGCCCCTTTAGCCAAATGCCTTCCTTGACGCCTTCAGCCAAAGCCATGTACTTAGCTTCTGTTGTGGACAATACAACTGATGACTGCAAAACCGCCTTCCAGCTAACCGTACAACTAGATACACAAAACAAATATCCCGTCATGGACCTTCTGCTGTCCAAATCTCCTGCATAATCCGCATCCACATAGCCAATAATTCTTGTAGTAGAATTAGATTAACTATACCTCAAACATTTGTCTGCAGAGCCTCTCAGATACCTCATGATCCATTTCACAGCCTACTAATAAGTATTTCATGGCTTGTGTATGTACCTGCTCACAACATTAACTACATGTGAAATGTCTAGCCTAGTGCACACCACGGCGTACATCAACCTGCCAAATGTACTAGCATATGGCACATTAGACATGTGATCCACCTCCTCTTCAGTACCCGGTGATAGATCTGATGAGAGCCTGAAATAAGTTGTAAGTGGTGTACTAATTGGCTTGGACTTATCCATCCCAAATCGCTCAAGTATTTTCTCAATGTATTGTTGTTGAGACAAGTAAAACAATTATGTGCGTCTATCCCGGATGATCTTCATGCCCAAAATCTTCTTTGCACTGTCCAAATCCTTTATCTCAAATTCTTCACTTAACTGAGCTTTTAATTGGTTGATCTCAAATATATTTCTAGAGGCAATCAAAATATCATCAACGTACAATAGCAAATATACGATAAGGTTGTCACTACAAATTTTGTAATGTACACAACAATCTAACCTGTTTCTAGTATATCCTATCTTGATAATAAAAGCATCAAACCTTTTATACCACTGTCTGGGAGACTGTTTCAAGCCATATAATGACCTCTTCAAAAGACAAGCTTGATTTTGTTTCCCAAGAACAACGAATCCTTCTGGTTGACTCATGTAGATTTGTTCCTCCAACTCACCATGCAAAAACGTTGTTTTCACATCCATCTGCTCCAGCTCCATGTCAAACAGAGCAACCATGGCAAGAAAACACAAATGGAAGTATGTTTTACAACTGGAAAGAACATTTTATGAAAGTCAACTCACTCTCTCTGAGTAAAACCCTTAGCAACCAATCGTGCCTTGTATCTAGCATCTTCAACTTCGGGAATCCCTTCCTTTTTCTTGTAGATCCATTTGCAACCTACAATATTCTACCCTTTGGGTACATCAACCAGCTCTCATGTGCTATTATTGTGTAGAGACTCTATCTCTTCATTCATAGCTGCAACCCATTTATCAAAATCTTGCCTGAAAATTACCTCTTTGTATGAGACTAGATCATCTCCTACAAACTCCTTGGTTGAACTTAAAGCATAAGCTACCAGATCTGAGTAATCATATCGTTGTGGTGGTTTGATCTACCTCCTCTCCCTATCACGAGCCAAGCGATAATTTTGTAGTGGTTCATTTTCCTGCTGTTGATTAAGTGATAATGTACTCTCACCAGCTTCATCAACCACCTTTTGTTTCCCCTTTGAAATTTGTGGAGGATCAATATGAATCTTCACCTTTTCCTTAATGCCCTGTTGACCACCTTCCTACTACTCCACTTTTTTCATCATTGCAGACTCATCAAATGTCACGTCCCTACTAATAATCATCTTGGAGCCTTTGTCATCATTACACCACAAATGATAACATTTGACTCCATCTACATAGCCTAGAAATATGCACTTCCTGGCCCTTGACTTAAGCTTCCCATCCCGAACATGAGCATAGGCTGGACACCCAAATACTTTCATATTTGAGTAATCAGCAGGAGACCCGGACCAAGTTTCCATTGGTGTCTTGCAGTCCAAAGCAGTTGATGGTGACCTATTCACCAAATAACACGCAGTGTTAATCGCTTCTACCCAAAAATCCTTGGACAATTTGGTGTTAAAGAGCATGCATCTAGCTCTTTCCAAAATAGTCATGTTCATCCATTCTGCAACTCCATTCTGCTATAGTTTATGTACAATTGTACGATGCCTCACAATTCATTCCTTATCACAGAATTCCTGAAATTCCTTGTTGCAAAACTCTAATCTGTTGTCAGTCCTCAAACGCTTGATATCATTTCCTGTCTGCTTCTTAATTAAGGTCTTCCATTGCATGAAGTTGACAAATACCTCATCCTTATACTTCAGCATGTACACCCATACTCTCCGTAAGAAATCATCTATGAATGTCAGTATGTATCTTGCACCTCCCTTTGAAGGAACCTGAGAAGGCCTCTAAATATCTGAGTTAATGTAATCCAAGGTACCTTTGGTCCTGTGAACTACAGTGCTGAATTTCACCATATGTTGCTTGCCCAGCACACACTGGTCACAGAAATCCAATTCTCCAGTCTTCTCTCCACAAAGCAAATCTCGTTTGCTCAGTTCAGACATCCCTCTCTCACTCATATGCCCAAGTCGCATATGACATAGTTTCGTAGTATCATTGACTGATGAAGAAACTGTCGTAGTACCCAAAATTGTGTTTCCCTACAATATATAACGATCGTTCCGCTTGTCTCCCTTCATGATAAGCAATACGCCTTTGGAAACCCGCAGAACTCCATCTCGAGCTCTATACTCACAACCATTCTTGTCCAGAGTATCCAGCGATATCAGATTTTTCTTCAAATCTGAAACATGACGCACATCTGTTAAGGTCCTTACTATGCCATCATGTATTCTTATACAAACTAAGCCAATTCCTACAACCCTGCAAGAAGCATCGTTCCCCATAAGCACTTTACCACCATCGTATTTATGATATGTGGTAAACCAATCTTCTCTTAGGCACATGTGATAAGACAACCACTATCCAAAATCCATTCAGAGCTTAGTAAAGTTTCGACAATGTTGAGAACAAGCCCACCATCAAACTCATCCTCAATAATTCCTACAACATCATCCCGTTTCTAATCAAAAGTTTCACCTACATCCTTCGCCTTTCCTCGTTCTGGATCATTCCGTTTCCAATGTCCCTTTCCACCACACTTAAAACACTTGTCACAGTTTCTAGGCTTAGTTCGGGACTTTGATCGGCCTCTACTCCTTCCCCTTTCTCTCAGTCTCCATTTCGCCACTAATCCTTTCCCACCTTCACCATCGTTGCTCCCCAGGACATATTTTCTCAACTCGTTGGAATTCAATGAGGCCTTCACATCCTCCATTGAAATCATATCTCTCTCGTACAACAACGTAGTAACCAAGTGCTCAAAAGATTTTAGCATAGAACATAGAGAATTAAAGCTTGATCCTCATCATCAATTTTAACATCTATACTAGCGAGATCCAAAATCACCTTATTGAAAAAATCAATATGCTGAGTAATAGATATACCTTCCCTCATCCTCAATATGTATAATCGTTGTTTCAAATACAGCCGATTTGTCAAGGACTTCGTTATATATAGACTCTCCAGCTTATTCCATAAATCCGCCGGCATACTTTCCATGGCAACCTCTCTCAGTATGTTATCTGTCAATGATAACACCAGAGTATCGTAAGCCTTTTCCATGAATTCGTCCTTCAGCATTTCCGACAAGGAATCTTTGCCCCTTAACACTCTCTATAAACCTTATTAACACAAGAGGGCATGAATCTTCATCTTCCACAACCCACAATTATTTTTTCCATCGAACTTCTCTACCCCGTACTTCATGCCTGACATCTGACCTAACCTGCTCTGATACCAATTTGTTGGAACCCGGGAAGATCTATTATGGGAACAATAAAATAACAGTAAAGAAATTCAATGTAAAGTGACAACAAGATTTAACGTGGTTCGGCGATGTGCCTAATCCACCCAACAAAGAAAAGATATTTTATTGATCTCAAATCAAAGTGCAAGTACAAACTTGAATCCCACAAATCTCACAAAAATACCTAATACCCTCGTTCTAAACGCCATCTTGAGAGAATTACTCAAAAGCAGTAAAGAAGCTCTTGTGTTATGTTCGTGATACTTTTCTCGGAAGAAAAAATTGATATTTATACTCAAAAATCAAAGCCCAAGGCCTGTGGGCTTGCGCTACGTGCTGGGCGCACAAAACTTGCACCCTGGCATGCACAAATCTATTTGTGCCAAGAAAAATTGAATCTTAGACAGAAACTTTGAGCTGGGGCGCAAAAAACTCGCGTCGAGGCACGCGACGCGTGTTTTGATGCCTTTTCCACCCGTGTCCGTGCCTTAGCGCACCATGCCTCGCGCCTCGGCGCGTATTGACACGTGTTCTCGAGCCTATTTTGACCACTTTGCTCCGTTTCACTCCATTTCTTCTGTTTCTCGTCAATTTAGCCCAAATTTCAAGGCAAAATCAACAATAGATTTGGTCAAGATAAAGAAACTAAGTTCATTAAGATTCTTATTGGTTGAAACTTCTAGTTTGTTTTTTTTTTTTAACACTAAATAAAGAACTCTTATTTCAAATCCTTTTGAAGAACATCCACAAGGAAATTGGGGATATAATTATCCCATAAAATCAGCTCAGACAATGAACCAAATACTCCAACAACGCAATGGGCAACTTGATTCGTTGAGCGTCTAATAAAAGAAACATCACAATTTAGCTCAGATGGTTGAAACTTCTAGTTATCTTAATAGATATCCGATATTTTGTATTCTATCTAAGCAAAACATGTTTTTCTACATCGTGATTTCTTTCTAAGAGAATCTAAGTCCATTGATTTGTTCTTATTTGTGGTGATTTTTTTCTTACATCTCCTATAAATATTAATTTTCTTATGATTCATTTGAAGGATACAATAAATATTGGGGGAAAATTTTCTTTAAATTTAAAAAAATTCTTTTTGTTCGTATAGGAGGCAAAACAAAACTCCACATATGCTATTGAGGGTCCATATCTTACTTTTATCTTTTGTGTAAACATTTCTTTGAAGATATTGATTTACATATTGGTATTCTTATTAATTATTTTCTACGAAAAAGTTGAATAAATACTCACTACAGGAAAAAAAAAATAAAGTTAGGGATAATAATAATATAAATATTGTCACTAATTATATATATATAATAAGAAAAAAGTTTATGTTATCATAATAATAATTTTTACAAATCTAATAGTGATAAAAGTTGTGCTTAAATTGTTACTATATTGACAATTAGTGATACATTTATAGTGACAAGTTAATGATAATAAAATTAAAAAAATTTATCATAAATTATAGTGATAATTTTTGCTATTATTAATTAGGTTGTTACTATACATGTGTCACTACTTGTCATTAGTGACAATTTAAGACACTAGTTTTCACTTTTACACTCTATTATAACCAAAAAAAATTATTTACTTTAAAAATGTTACTAAATATGATAGAGTAAATGTTATCATCACGTCACATGTATATAAATATAATTAGTTATAATTTTTATATTGCAATTTAATTTTTTATCACTAGAACGTTTACTGTCTCATTAAAAGCTAAAGAATTTGATTTTTTTTAATTTACTAATTAAAAATATGTGCTTTATTTGAATTTTAATCACCGGTATGAAATGTGGTAAATCAAATTGTTTTTAATTAGAGAGTCGGTAAATTCTTTTAGAAAAATTTGGATAAGTACAAATCTTAAACTCGTTTTGTAAAGACTATCTATAATTTCAAAAGTTAAGCATATGAAATAAATGGGGAAAAAACAATTTTAGTCCACCAACTATGTCCTCTTTTGATTTTAGTCCATTTTGATATGGGTTAGCACATTTAGTCCATGAGCCCGCAAATTTTCGCACATTTAGTCCAATTTTTTGCAATTTTGGTCCATTGGGCCGACAAATTTTAAATTGGGCTGAAAATTTGCCTACACAGCATCAATTGAGCCTAAATATTGGGGATTTTGAGACATTTGTCAAATAGCTCCACATCATCGTCCACCTCAGCTGCCATGTCAACCAGTTGAAACACCAAAAAAAAAAAAAAAAAAAAGGAAAAATTGAGGGAATAATAAAAAAAAAAAATTCAAAAACCACCCCACATCAACCCACCCAATCTTCCCCCTCCCCCACCCACACCCCTACTCCCCAGCCACCAGGTACGCTAGCCGCCATGGCTGCCGACCTCTTCGAGCGGCGGCAAACCTTCCCCCTCCCCTACCCTTACCCCTACCTCCAGCCGTCTGCCTCTGCGAGCGAAGGCCATTGCTGCCGCTCGTAGAGGCTTCCATGGCTGCCGGCCTCTGCGAGCGGCAGCAAACCTTCCCCCTCCCCCACCTCCAGCCGTCGGCCATTGCTGCCGCTCATAGAGGCGACCATGGCCGCTGCTTGCAGGAGCAGCGGCCATGGCAAGTAAGTTGAAGGTGGGGAGGGGAGGGGTGGGTGGCTGTTATTTTATAAAATATTTATTTATTAATATATATTATGTATAAATACATAAATATATTTATATATGTATAATGCATTATATTATATTATGTCTATTATATTATATATTTATGTATTTATAGTTGCACATATAATATATATATATATATATAAAAGAATAAATTAGAAAGATGAAAAAATTTTAAAAATAGTTTTAAAATTTAAAAATAAAAAATTGGTATAGAGGAGATAATATTAAATAATAAATATATTTATTATTTAATATTATTAAATAATTAATTACTTAAATAAATTACTTTTTATATATGATATTATATATTAAACATGTAATAATATTGAATAGATAATATTATTTTAGACTTTTATTATTCTTAATTATTTATTTATTTTATTTATTAATTAATTTTTATTTATTCATCTTTACTAATTATTATCTATTATTTTTTATTATTTATTAATTAATAAACAATCCATTAAGTTTGAATAGATTATTTTACACATTTTACTATTTCATATTTATTTTATTTTATAATAGCTTTTCATTTTTACCCACATGGCGCAACAGACAGGGTGATGTGGCCGGTTCATGCCAAATGGCATAAAATGCCCAAAATTGAAACTCAATTGCTGCTGACTGGACTTCTGGCGAGCTCAATTTCAAATTAATCAGCTGTATGGATTAAAATTGCAAAAAATTGGACTAAATATGCGAAAATTTATGGGCACATGGACCAAATGTGCTAATCCTATGTCAAAATGGACTAAAATCGAAAGAGGGCATAGTTGATGGACCAAATTTGCAATTTCCCCTTAAATAAATTGTCAATTTCATTATCCTTTTTAAAATTTCATGGCAGTGGGCCCCATGTGGTACAAACGGTGTTGCACATGACTATTCTTATATGACCACAAATTTTTAATTATAAATTTGACCCATTTACAGCACTATGGGCTACATTTATGAAGTACGTGGCAGCAGCCCACGAGCTCCTTAAAAGATTTGGGGTGCTGTAGGCCCAACAGAAGTTATGAGCCCTAACTATTTTACAGCCCAAACATTTTATTTCAACTTAAATTATGAGTAATTACTCAACCCTATAAATTATCAAGTTCTTCCATTTATCTTTCATAATTACAAAAACTCTGAGATTATTAAAATAATAATTATATTTTTACCACTTATCTTCCGTTCCATTTATATTTTATTTATCTAGATGAAAATCATAATGTATCATTTTACCATCAACTTTAAAGTTAATATAATAATTAAATTTTTAATGTATTAAATGATTATCCTATCCTGAATATTTTGTTAATATTTAAATATTTGTGAAGATATATATGTGTGATATGACAAATTAAGATATCGAGGGTCAAAAAGTAAAAACAAACAGGCCCAATTTATTAAGAGAATAGATTACAAATAAAAAGGTCAAAAAAACCAATTGACTAAGCCTATCAAGAAAATCCTAATGGGCCGAAGCGTACTTAAAGAAAAAGAAAAAAATACTAAGCCTCAAGGTCGAACTAGGCACAAAAAATCATTTGTTAAAAATTGAAGAACTAAGAACTCTGAACACCATATTCCAGATAAAAAAAACTCTAAGAATCATTGATTTTCCAAAAAGACCTTAACTCCATTTTTAAACAGCATCAATAGGTAATATTCTTTTTTGCTGAAGGAGTGTAATTATGATATAATTATGAATATATTTTTTATTTTATACACAAAATATCTTAAATGTGAATATTATGTTATCGATCAATCAGTTTATTGCATGATGACGTATATTGTCACTTACCACAAATCCATCTTATTATGTTTTCTCTTTTCGTTGTTCTTAAGCCAAATTATTTAGCATCAGGTAAACACCTGCATTGGTACAAACGACATAGTTTTGGTCAAATCCAATCAATTAATACGAAAAAAACCCACCTGTACTTGTTTTGAACGGGCAGTGGAATCACTAAGGAAGCCACTTATGTTGTTTTCAATTATGCTTAATTACTTCAATTTCTCCGAACCAACACTTCTCAAAAAATTATGTTGTTAATTAATATAATGTCTACATACGTAATTAATCTAAATTAAGAATATTTAATTGGCTGTCTTCAAGTACAGATTTGTATCTTGTTTCAGAAGACAGCATCAAAACTACTGTCAATTTGTAATTTGCTTCAATTAACGCGTAATATAGCCGTCTCTTTTGGTTGTCCCCCTAAGCAATTTAACACATAACAAGACATATGTTCTGTCTGGAAGTTGGCAGTTTGAAAAGGCCTATTCATTAATTACATCTATTCATTATCACTACAACAAATTAGGGCATCAACTGCGGCTAATTTGTAGCTGATGCTAAAAATTCATAGTTTTGGCTATAAAATTATCCTAGTTAAGTTCGAAACGAATACTTTCATAGCTAATCCTTATTATGACCAATCTGTAAATGATAATCATTCTATATATATATATATATTAATTTTTATACAAATAATTCATAATTAACCCATTATGCTCCAGAAGTAAAATGCTACATATTGATAATTAATAATTTTTGTTGATTATAATTAAAAAATTATATTTGCTACGAAAATTCATAACTACGCATTGAAACTATAGTTATGAAATTAATTTTATAATAATTTTTCCATAGTAGATACTCAATTTTTTGGTAGTATAAAATCGATTTCTATTTAGTTGGAACTTAAGCGCATATGTACAGATAAAACGCGCATAATTTTTTGGAATTAATGAGTTTGCATTTAGAAAACAAGAATGATTAACAACAAATTCTTCGCAGGTATTAATTTCTTACACGCCGAAGTCAATAATATTTTGTGAACCTAAAACGGAAAAACTTATGACGAAGGAAGACATGGACCAAGAATTATTTATTTCCAATATTTCTTATCTTGGCAGATGAAAGCAGTGATGAAAATCTCACCAGCAATTAATGCTACTCTACTCAATATTAACGTAGAATAGTGATCAAATGATCGATTTATTCAACAACATACCATAAGAAATCAAGTTTACAAATTGTTGATTGCTACTTCTTATGCCTATATATCGTAATAATTAACTACAAGGATCGTTGTCTTAACCTAGTTTTCATAGCATGTTTAATGAGCATATATGAGGGTTGAGTACGATGCTTCACTATCAAATAATTAAGTATTTGTTCTAGAAAAATCGCTATAAAATTAATTTTGTGGCTATGACAACAAATAGAAAAATTAATAATTCTTTTAAACAACGAATAACAAAAATTATTAGCTATCAATTTGTAGCCTTATTCTTTGGAAGCAAAACAAAATGCCATGCATTATCTATAAGAAAATTAATATATATATATATATATAGAGAGAGAGAGAGAGAGAGATAATCATCAACTACAAATTTGATACAGCGAGGATCAACTATGAGACATCTACTTTTTAAATTTGTTTAAGTTAATTTCATAGTTAAAACTACGAATTCAGCTACGAATTAATCATATATAGCTGATGTGGTCATGTTACACATTTTTAAGAAATTCCCATTAATCGAACTTAACTAAAATAAGGAACGGAGTTAATGATCTCCCCAGTGTCACAATCACCTTGTTCTAACCCAGTTCACATGGAAAACTAAACTCTTTTTCCTTTGTTCTTTTTTTCCAAGATATGCTCATGACTAAGTCATGCCTGTGAGTCATGTTTTGTCTGAAGGCAGGCTACTAAGGAGACATCAAAAACATTAAAAATCACCAAGAAAATTACGTTCGAAGCCGGCCAGATGAATAAAAACAAGGCAAAAAAACCACACAAAAAGAAGGGCCCTAGCTAGTCTTCTTTTCTCCTTCCACCCCTTTCGCTATCTCAACCCTAGCAACCAGTTCTTCCCCCCCAAGAAAAACATAATAAAATTTTCTCTTTTCCCACCTTGCTCTTGTAATTTTCAACCTAAGACGAATTTTTTGTCAATATTTTGTCCAAGATGGAGCCTGGAAAACTCAGCAGTTCCGATATTTCATCTTCAGAAACCGATCATCAGCGGGAGAAATCGCCGGAAGACGGCGCCGGCTTCGGCAGATCGTACGAGTGCACTTTCTGCAAGCGCGGGTTTACCAACGCGCAGGCTCTGGGCGGGCACATGAATATCCACCGGAAGGACAAGGCCAAGGCGGCCAAGCAGAAGAATCAGGAGGAGCCCTCGACTGTTAAGAACGTTAAACGTTACGAAAATTATGGGAATTTGAGGTATTATGATCAGGTTTCGTCTACCGATCATCAGCAGCAGCAGACGGGCTATTACAGGCCTGTCGGGGGACAGGTTAACTACCAAGTCTACTTGCCCTCATCAAGCCCTAGTTCCGAACCTCGGAACTATTTGTCTGTTTGGAGGCCTGAAGTTGAAGTTCATGCGGATCCGAACCTGAGCCTAAGGATTGGACTATCCCCACCTGAGGGTGGAGAAGGGGGGCATGGAGATGAAAATGTGAAGGAAAATGAAGTGGATTTGGAGCTTCGTCTAGGTCACGACCCGTGACTATCAAGTTTTCGTGATGATGGGATCAATACAACCAGAACATATAAGCTATATATGGTGTACAGAAAGTGAGTTTTATTATATTTACTTACAATGTCTTGATTATTAATTGTTCATATAAATTATAAGATCGACTACTTTATAATTAATTTGGAATTTATATGTTCATGTTGTATTGTTAGCGGTTTTTATTCTGGCTATTTGATTTTTAATGTAATTCATTAATACGTATCAATAAGAGAGATAAAATTTAGGCATAAAAGGGAAAATCAAGTATTAATGTGTACATTCTTCTCCCCATTTCATATAAGAATTTGAAGCCATTTGTTTTTCATAAGCCATAAATGATATTAAATTTTGATTTTTTTTTTCATTCGGATTTTTATTCTCGGAGTATGAATTATTAATGGCATTGTTTCATATAAACTCTTTTAGCATGATCTATGAAGGTGCTGCATTTTTCAAATTTATTATGTCCTCTCACCAAGGAACTTTGACCACCATTTTCGATTAATTTTCACCAATATCCCAAACACAAGTAGTTGTAAATTAATCGTATTAATTCTTTGTATACACACAAAACAATGTCATCCTATATATACAATGTTCAAATTTATTGCCAAATATGAAAAGACTTTCATCAGCCCGTACATGATGAGATTTTATCCTTACAATATATATATAAGGCATTTTTAAAGAACAGGTTTTAAAGTATCTTAAGGCAGCTAATTCTTCTAACATAAACAAAACTTGATATCTTCAATATTTTGTATAGAATGCAGTTAATTCTTCGTATTGTGTTACTTTGTTTGACATAAACATGAAAGCATATATGCATTAATACGAAAGGAGAAAATACTTCGTAATTTTCTTTCAATTGGAACTTGGATGATCATGTTTGTTAGAAGTATTTAAATGTGTGAAATTAATTACCATGATGCAAAATGATCAGCAATTACTTCATGACCACAACTTTGTTAGTTTCACATACTACGTCGAGCAAATTGCAATAAATACTCCTTAATCTAATTAACCTTAGCTTGTTTTCTGTTCTGATATAAGAATGTAATATTTAATCTGGTCATGAGGTGTACTTTCAGCAGGTTGTACGTACGTATATATATGTGATAAGGTTTTTGCTACATGCAGACTACGTATAGTACTCCTATGCCTTAAACATGCATAGACATTATCATCATGTATTATTCTAAGTGATTAATTTCCTCTTGCTAACTGTCTTACAATCTTCTGATCCATTGCTTTGCCCCTTATATGTTTCTTGCTTGTTGAAAAACTACTTTGAATATTGAATGATAATATATCAAATATTCATTGACATTTGACACTCATGGTTTATGGGTTCCATTATCGATCAAAACGGTGCCAATTGCAGAATTGCTGGTTAAAAGATCAAAAAAAAAGACGGAAAGTAAAGAATTACTGGTGGGTTGTTTGCTTGTCTCCTTCCTCTGAACTTTGGAGTTAATGGAATCCCTGATTTGGCCTTGAATTTGCTAGTGAACAAGCTGGACTTTTACTACTCTTGTTAATACATGGATTTGCCTAGAGATCGATTGCTAGGTACTAAATTAGAATTTCAATTTGTTATATTTTTAAGGGCAAGTGGCACTTCACCACCCATCACCCCCTAAATTTAATTATTTTGGCACATTAGCCTCTAAAATTAATTTAAAGTTACTTTACTCCCTCAACTTAGAGCTAGGGGAACACTTTGCCTCTCAAATTACAATTCCTGGTAGATTATATGGCTGGAGAAAAGACTATTCTTATCATTTTTACTTTTTTCCATCTTTCCCCATGCAGGGAAAAAAAAAATGAAGAAAGAAACTCAACTACTCTTGTCATTTCTATATTTTCCAGCTCAAAAATAAAGAAACACATCTATTAAGAACAATAGAATACTGGGGTTCTTATTCTTTTCTTACCTTCAATTAGCTCGTTTACCATCTCCTATTATTTAGCAAATTAATTGTTGATTAAAGTACAACTAAATGAGTTTTAGTACTTGTATTTTAGTTAGAAGCATGTTCAGTTTTTCATTCATGGTAGGGATGGTGGTTATACTGTAAATGAAATCTTCAAATGATTAATTCATTTTGTTTTTTGGTAAGATTGCTCAGCGAACCATATGAAAGAAGCAAAATCACTAACTTTATCATTACTCTAAAATAAATTTTCTTACTTTATAAAACACTTTTAGGAAATAGTAAAACTCAATTGCTTCATTTTAGTAATACTAAGATTATCCAATCAACATTTAATGAATCAGAATCATTAACTTTGTCATTCCTTTAAGGGAATATATAAACAACATATTACATAAAGTATCATACAAATACGCTAAGGAAGGTGGAGAATAGTGAGATGACAAGAATAATCTTTTCTCCAGCCACATAATTTGCCAAAAATTGTATTTGAAGGGCAAAGTGTTCCGATGACTCTAAGTTGAGAGGGTGAAGTAGTTTTAAATTATCTTTGGGGGTAATATACCAAAAAAATTAAATTTTGAAGGTGTGAAGTGCCTTTTACCCTATTTTTAATGTTCCAAAGATTTAATTTCAAGTAGGGACCTCTAGGTTTAGGAAAAGTGTAATCTAATCATATGAATAGCTAGGAATGTTTTAAGAACTCAAACAAGTGCACGTGATACTCATGAAGTATTTATTTTGAGTCAATCAAATTTTGAGGTATATCATATATTGATACATTTCTTTCACAGTGAAAAAATGAAAAGTTTCACGAACATTGGTAAATTTTGCTAAGCCAAGTGAATATTTGCATATTTATTTTCAATTTGTTGTATTATTTTTATAATTAGATTTGTTGATATGATTTGTGACTTTTTAGCATATCAAATCTCGAACCTCAATTACTCCTAGTGTTTCCCAACAGTCATGTCAAAGTTTGATTTGGGCCACAATTTAGATTTAATTTTTGAGATGGAAAATGTATCAAGAAAAAATTGCATTACAATCAACAAATTTACGGCCAAAAAAATATGAAAGATCTCCTACTTAAACAAAGCTTGACACTGATACTTAAGGGAAAAGAGGTGACGAAGTCGGCATATGTATGAAGGATTCACAACGGCAAGATTTAGAAATAACTGTATGATCAACACGGTTTAATTTTATATTCTGAATTAGCAATACCATTAATAATTCATGATGTTTTCAAAACATTCGACACTAAGATTGTCAGCAAAAGTTGGAAGTTTTATTTCAAGAAGAGTTTATCTATAAAGTGCTTTTGAAGTGATAATTAATTCTATAGCTGAATATGCAAGGAGGGTGACTAGTTCATTATTCACTTCCAACTGAATGTTTACAATTCTTGAAATTAGATTAAATTAAAGAAAATAGCATTCTTCTCATCTTTGGAACATATATACTAAAACTAACCACTTAATTTAGTCTTTCTACTTTTTACCACTACATGTGCACATTATAAATTAGTTGATTTGAATAAATTGTTGTCAAGATCTTACTGATACAACATATGCAGTTGTATATTTGAAGGACAATAATTTTGTACATCACAACATAATAATAAATGCTTATAGTAAGAATGAATTTCATTTTAGTGCCTCAAAATAATATTTCAAATTAAACTTTCGTATGTCCTCCATTACTTGTATGGATAAGACCTAATTTCTAGCCCTTTTTGCTTCACAATAATTTTGTAAAGCATCCGTTCATTCAAATTGAGATGACATCTGTTATGGTTTCCATTCAATTAAAAGAATTTTCGTTTCAAAATTGTACGTGAGATATTCATCTCATGATACAGTTCCTCCCTTATGAGTATGAGAAGAATAATATATAAAATCAAAAATATGGAAAACATTCTCATTAAGAAATGAGCAAGGCTAGTGTTATGATTTGCGGTTTATTCATGAACAATTGTTACATGGGAGATTTTTGGAATTTGACTCAATTATTTGAAAATTAAATTTGACTTGAATTCTTAGTCTTTAAATAATTTATTTTAATTTTTTCCATATCCCAAAATAAGGATTCAAGTTACGGAAAAAATAGGAACCAAATAATTTACTCTGCATTAAAGTGTTTCTACTTACTCGAAAAACACTTGTCAAAAAATAATCACGAGTTGGACAACAAAAATGGATTTAAAGAGTGTTTTTTAAGGACGAAAACCATTCCAAAAATATACATATTTATTTGGATTCATTAATATGATTTTCTGACGTCAAGTTTATTAGCATACTTTATTTTGATAAATTAAATCTCAAAGTTTAGTTATTTTTTGTTGTGTGCATAGTATGTATTTGTCGATTTTTCGTTGTGTGCATAGTACTTATATTTAGTTTGTCGAGTTCTGAAAATGATTGTTGTTTGTCCTTCAGACAAGATAACGAAAATCTCTGGACAAAGACTGCTTCCAAGAATAACAATTATTGGATCCCTATGCCTTGCTAGATTACATATATAAAACAGAAACTAAGAACTATACGGAAAAAAACAAAATACCAGAATGTAATTTATATGTCCTCCATTTCTTAGTCAATAATAACAGATCGATCATGTAATTTTTCTTGCAGCAAAAGGTTCCAGCTCTTATCCTCCTGTTATCAAACTTTGATACAACTGTTACACGATCATATTGAGCCATTTGGACGCTATACGATTTTCTTTCTTGCTTCCCATAAGGAAACAGGTAATTGCCTAGTTAGACCAATATTGAATGTCTATAATTGTAGATGTTTTCAATTGGAGAGTATTATTATACACACACGTATGTGTGTGTGTGTCGAAACAGTTGACTTGATTAAATGTAAGAGTAGAAACTCATTTTCAACGCGATCAAATTGAATATTTTGAACTCTGAAATTAGATAAAACGCCAAAAAAAATTTTTTTTTTTTTTCAATTCTTTCTATCTGATGCTATTTGAAAGTAGAACAAGGTCCTCTTCAAATAACAACAAAATGTCAGCTCGTATTTTTAGGAACACGCGGAGAGAGATCTGCTCTTTTTGAGAGAATGATTTCTTTTTTCTCATTTTTTTTTTTTTTATAAATTCGATATTTACAAATTTTAGTTTTGATGGGCTTATGTCTATTAAGATTTCTCTACCCTCTTTATGGATTTAGCTTGTCCTTTGGCTCTCAAACTCATTTAATTAATTAATTAATTTAAAATTTATTTATTATTTTTAATTAATTTACCAAATTACCGTTGTGCATTAAAAACACTAAGATGCTTTTGATTCTTGGTAAGTTCAACATGCTATTGAACTTATTTATGCTTTAAACAATTTATTGAAATATGATGTAATATACATGTGGACACGCACACAAACAACAAATGTGATCACTTACTATGAAAAATTGTTGATAAGTAGCTTTCTCAGCGGATCAAACTCATCAAGCCTCAAGATTTACGAAGTGTTGTCGGTTTAGAGTCCATTTATTGTTACCCTAGATTGGATAAATGGGCCGACTTATCAAGCCCACAAGAAAATTTTTAGTTGTGGGCAGTCCTGATCCAACTAAAAGGTGCCCAACAAAAGGACAATACTTAAAGGAGTATTTTTCCATAATAATAGGTCTACTAGTATTATGGACTCATCAATTTGTCAAAAAAATTTCGAGTACAATAGTAAATAATTCAACATTTTTCAACCTAATTAAATTCATAATTAATAATGTGACTAGCATTCAGATTCAAAATTTAGTGATTCGTTGATCCTCAAACCTCACGTGTATAATAATTGTAGGAGCAATATTATTCAGTTAATTGATCCATGATATATAATAATTAATTTATAAACTAAGTAATATAACTTTGTATTGTAACAAAAACAACAATTTTAGGGCATAGGTGGTTCTTGTCTATCCAAGTAATTAAAATCGTTAGACTTCAATTCCACGACTCTACAAGTATACTTAGTCTTAGAAAGTCCATGTCAATAGTGGAGAACAAATCATGCTTAGTGGAATTGAAAAGTCCTTATTGACTTTTATGTTGTTGTTGATTTCAACAATGTAAATAAATCACTAATTATTCACATTATCTTCAATATGATTTTTGTCATCATCATTAGATTTTAAAAAATTTATCATCACGACAAAGCAAAAGGTTCATTAGTTGATATACGTTGAATATTAATTTTGGTATTGTCACTTAATAATACGTTATTCTTCTAATTCTGAAAGGAAATCTTGAGTACAATTTTAATTGACTGGAATTATTTAGCCAACCCTGCAGGCCACCGCACTCAAATAAGATAATGAACATTTTATGGGGGACAGAGGGTGCCAATTCGGGTGGGTTCGAGTTGGGTTAATATAGAGGTATAATATAAAAATACTAAATTCAAATCTAATTTAATCGGATGATAAACTCAGAAGGCTCAACTCTAACCTAATTTACAAAAAATTGAGTCAAGTTCGAATTGACATGATTTTCTATCATGTCACCTAACAACCTGATAAACCTGACACAACCCAACCTAATTTATATATTTTGTTTTTCATATTTATAAATTTTAATATTATAATTGAGTAGAATTTTGATCTACCAATAAAATCTATAATTCTATATAATCATATACAAAAAAGTAATAAATCATTGTTCCGTAAACAATTTTGATGGCAACCATCAATACAGAATTAACTACTAAATAGTAAAAATTAAAATCAAAAGAGAAAAAAAAATCAAATTAAAGTCCAAAGACAATTAAGATAACACCCACCAAATCCGAAATCTTCTTTGCACCAATAGCTAGTTTCCTCCATTAATTCATAGCTCAAAACTCCATAGAGAAATCTTCTTTTGATGTAAATTGGAGATTTTAAGATTTTTGAAATTTTTAATATAAAATTTTTCATGGTTTAGATTATTGGATATAAATTTTTTAAATTTATATTTTATTTTTAATTAACCAATTATTTTCGGATTGGGTCAGGTTTGTTGGGTTATTGGGTCACCCGCTTGTTCTTTTCAGGTTTATCAAATTGACCTAAAATCAACCCAATCTTATTATTTTTTCGGATAGATTCAGGTTCGACCCAATTTGACTCAAACCCGAAAACATCAAACTCAAACTTGATATTTTTCAATGGGTTATGATCAGATCATTAGATTGAGTTTGATTTTGACACCCTTACTGAGGGTTATAATATTTGTTATATTTGTTGACGCATTTATAGAGCAAGTCTTTAATATTTTTTTATCATCAAAGGGAATAAGCGAAACTTGCACAAATAGGTCATTTTTATAACATGAACCAACACTTTCCCAAAACAATTTTGTCCGTCCTAATGCATGTACATATGTTGTATTAATGTATTTTTTATAAAAGATAGGCATGAACGGCAATGCTTTTGTATGTTACTTTTTGACTTTTGATACTAAAGCCCAAAATAATGAGCACCGTGAGGTCGTTTTGTTATAATTAAGGTTAATAGTATTTATTTATTTTTTAAAATAATTAAACTATCAATTATCTTTCATCTTTTATATTTATAGAAATCTCCTTTATAAATTTATCATATTTATCAAATTATATCAATCATTAAGGTTTCAAACGAAAAATGATGATATTATCAAAAGAAATTGTGAATTTTGTATTTGCTTTTGATATATTTGTCTCTTTGTTTTACTGAATGATGTATTCTTAGTAAAACTTGAACTTCAAAATAAGTAAATCCCTTTTCATTATATTATAATCAAATATTTTTACGTATTTTCAATAAATATTCAAAGGAACTCGTGGAATGACCTCATATATTTATAATTGATTCATGTATGCCCATTATTTGGACAATTTTTTTATCGAAAAGACGTGGATATCCTTCCTCTCCATTTTTCATTTTACACTTTTTATCAATACATCTGGTCTTGGCCTAATCTGAAAGTGAAATTAACAGTGCATTTGCTTTCTCAAAATTACCTTAATCCAACTTTACAAGATTTCAAGATCTCTTTATGGAAATAAAGAATTTTCTAAAGAAATCTTAGTTTATTGAACTTGAGGAAATTGTGGGAATTTTCACACAAAGGTTGTTTCATGGTTAGGGCTAAATTTGTACTTGGACCAAATGTACATCAAAGTCCAACATTAGCCCACAACAACTTTAGGCCATCTTTGTTTGGGTGCCCAAACATGCAGCCCAAATAGTAAATATTGACTGTTGACTCTTGAAATTTACAATTTCCAATGTGCCCGTAATTTCGTCCAACACCATTTATAAAATGTTCAGGCCTTAATAATTAATTTGATATATAGTGAGTTGAGAAAATTACTTTCATTTTGAAAATAATGGCAAAATAATTTTCTTTTCTTTTCTCTTCTTATTTTTCTCTATTTCCAATTTTATTTTCTTGTTCCTTATTCTACTTTATTATAATTTTTTCTTTTTATTTATTTTACAATTCAACTAGATATATTGACATTGTTAAAAAATTAGAAGTATTATATGAAGAGGTAAGTAAATATTTTTATTTGTTTGTATTATAAATATTTTGACACACACATAAAATGTACCAAAGTTGCTAATATAAATAAGAATTAGGACTACCACAATTCAATGAAACAATACTGATGTATGCTTAAGCATATCTTAAAAGAGAATATTGGATTTTAATCAAATTCATAACATTTAAGTATTGGGAGATCACATTACTAATGTGCTACTCTAGTACCACGGGCTTTTCTCATTTTCTAGCGTTTTCAATAAAGTAACCCTAAATTATTTTTAGTGTAACGATATATTTGGTTTAAGAATTTTGAAAAGGAAAGGAAAATATTAGGAGGATCTATTGTAAAAACTATGAAATAACAGTAAAGCAATTCAATAAAAACTGACAGCAATATTTAATGTGGTTCAGCGATGTGCCTAATCCACCTGACAAAGAAAGGAATTTATTGATTTCAATCAAGATAGCAAGTACAAATTTATGTCCCTCAAATCTCACAAGAATACCTAACACCCGCGTTTTAAACTTCGTCTCTAGAAACTATCTCAAAAGCAATCTAGAAATTCTCGTGTTATGTCTGTGCTAAGTTGTCCCAAAAGAAAACTGATTAAATATCCACAAAATTGAAGTCCTAGGCCTGTGGGACTGTGCCGCGCGTCGAGGTGTGCAAAACTTGCACCCAAGCGCACAAGTCTTCAAAATCTATCGAGGGAAAGCTCTCTCTGTGAGCCCTAGAGCAAACAACTTGTGCCAGGGTGCAACGTTCCAGTAGCTCGTGCGCCCTAGTGCACGGTTACAGTCTTCTCTGCGCCCTGGCACAGCACTCCTCACGCCTAGGCGCGATGCGTCTTCTGCTGCCTGATTCTGGCAGCATGCGCGCCTTGGCACACCCATCCCACACCCCACCGTGCGGCTTTCTGCCGATGCGTGCCGAAGTGTTCTCCTCGTGCCAATTTCGACCGCTTTACTCCGTTTTGCTCCATTTCTTTCGGTTTTCATCAATTTAGCCCAAAATTTTAGGGCAAAATCAACAAGCCAAAATGCATTTTACCCCCTTTGTAAAGAGTTTAATGAGCTGAAAATGCCTTATATTTTTGTAATTGGCATATATCCTCTTGTACTTCTAAAAAAGTTGCAAAAAAGGATTCGCATAGCATGTTGGTGATTCTCTTGCTGAATATGCGATTTTTTCTACCTTTTGAAGCTGTTTGATGCTATAAAATGACATATTTGCCCTCCTATTATAATAAAAAGAAATGTCATCCATTTGACCTATTTTGAATGTATTTTATCCCCTTGTAAAGAGCCTAATAGGCTGAAAACTCCCTTATTTTGTGGAGGTATTACTACAGCTCAAGTTATTAACAAAAACAAGGATGTGGTCAGCTTTAGTTTTAATTATTTTATTCATGAAAAACTTTTGTTTAGATGTTAAATTGACATTGTTTAGGGGTTGATGAAAGCTGCTTTTTTAATCAATTCAATTCTTGATTAGAAGTTTGAACATAAAATGAGAGTGATTAGAATACAGTTGATAAAATACTTCACACAATGCCAAACAAACAAAAAACAGCATTGAGAGAATATCATGGCAGAACCAGACAATGAACAACAATATAGCAAAGTGATAAATTAATATATGGCAACAAAGTGGCCCTACAATTTGTGTGTCAATAGATAACAACTTTAATGTTTAAAGGCACCAAAACTTACAAAACTAATATCTAAACTAACCACTTGTATATTTAAAAGAAAGACTACTCAAAACCAGTACTTGTATACTCAAAAGAGACAGCACCAACTAGCTAGCTGACATATTCAAGCACCAACAAAGTATTAAAAAGCACCACCTACTTGCACAAGAAAAAAATCATCCACTATACCTAGCCCCAGCTCTTCTCTTTGACCCTTCTCTTAAATTTTGCAACACCTTTGAAATCTGAGTCTTTCTTACTCTTGGGGCTCTTATAGCTATCTATTTATTTTCTCTATTGTTTGTACAGATGCTCCACAGGTTGTTGGAGTTCTAGCTTTCTTCCTCCCCAATAATTCTTCTTTTCTAGGTCCTTGGTATATTCTCCCCTTATCTGTTTGTACAAGTCCAGTCTCCTATTTGTAAATTAGAGAATAAAATTATTTTATTAAATTTGTACACTTAGAGTTAGTATCATATGTAAATAAATCTGAGAGCTTACCCCCATAGTAGTAGGTGCAACAGCGTTAATTACTGTTTGAGATGGATTGTTTAAAGAAGTTTGACTTGAATGCATTATTGGAGCTTCATTGGAGGCTTCTGTTGGTTGTGTTGCTAGAACATTTCTAGGAGTTTTGTAGCTTCTAAATTCTAATATCAAGGTTATCCTTGATTGTATTCTCCATCCTCTTTGAAAGATATTCATAATTGGCAAGGCAATTTTCAAATTTCCTTACACAATTATGCTTGCCTCTCAATGTCTTTATTTGAAAAGTGGGCCCATTAAGGATTATAGGAGCATGAATCCTCTAGTCACATGTTTCTTCTCTGCAAACAGCAGTGATCCTGTTGGCTTTATTCATCAAAAACAACAACTCATACCCTTACCTTACACTCCAATCTCTAAGCATTTCCTTAAACTTTTCACAGCTACGAAATTTGTCCCCAATCTTTAGATCATAATTCTTCATATCCATGTCCTCTGGCTTGTAGTAAGGATATTTTGGCATCTCATCATCTGACCCATCCAAACTAACAAGTTCAGCTTCCTCACCAGGGTCACTGTACCACTTATTCAACTACACATTTAACTCAACTGAACTCTTTCTTCTTTACTGTCTTCACAATTTTCTTCTTCATTCTCTTTAGCTTGTCTGTGAGATCAACCTTGCTCATTTGTTTATCCACAAATATGTCATCATCTCCAAAATCTTCTAAGTCCTGCAATATTTCACTAGGTGAATCTGATTCATCATCCTCATGTTATACATAGTATGAGTCAAATGACTTTTTACTGATGTTAATATCAGCTCATTCGTCAACTAAATGTGGTGTTTCTGTAACAGCTGCTCCATCCACTACTTCATCATCCAGTGCATGTGGTATATCTGTCACAACTTCATCATCCACCGCTTCATCATCTAGTGCATGTGGCCCCATTGATACTAAATGTTCCTTCACATTTGTTTCTGTATTTGTTCCAATCTCATCAGGTCTCATATATGATCACATATCTATTCTCATTTCATATAACTCTATTTCTTCAGCTCTAATATTTGTTCCCACTAGATCATCATTATTAAAGTTAATACCTTCCATCAAATCATTCATTTGTTCGTCATCCAACCTATTTGATGTCTGTTGATTATGAACTGTGTTGCACTGTGTGTAAATAATTTGTGTTGGATTTTTTTTTCTTCTACATACAATGTCATGACATATTCAATTCTCAAAGCATGTTTTGTATCTTCTAAGCTTGTATCATCCCAAACTAATCGTGTACCCATCTCAAGCGACAATCCTGGCACTTTGTAGTAAAAGCACACATTGATCTCTTCCCCTCCACACAACTTATACTGCCAATACAATGAAAACATTGTCAAATCTTATATGCTCTGGTTTGCTAACTCAATTTCATGTTTCTGTCCCCCACTGTGTTGGACATCATGTCATGTTCTTGCAAACCTCCCACCAACCCATATTTCAAAGAAATTTGAGTCCTCCATTAATCTACAAATAAAGTAGAACATGTTTAATAATTTGTACACAAAATTTCAAAACAAAGCAAAGCAAAGATGAAAAAACATGGAATAGTCTGCAGCATTCCGCCTTTTTCTCCACGTTCCATCTTTTTCGTGTTAATTATGAGCCTCATCCATCTTTTCCAAGTTAATTTACATATCCCACAACTAATCTGTAGCATTCCCATTTTTCTTCAAGGAATGGTTGTTGGTAAAAGGTATTGGATTTTATTTTTGGCTTTGACTTTTGGGACAAATGGAAAGTTCTTGAGTTCTATTTTTGGCCTTAGTAAGTGATATGGGATAGCCAATAGGCTAGGCCCAAAGACCACAAACTCAAGAACGTAGCAACAGGCCCATCTTATCCTTAGGGCCTAATTGTGCTACCAACCTCAAATCGACCTGTTATGCGGGCTTTTGACCAGGCCTCAGGCTAGTCCGCTGGTCGACCCTTCGACCGTGGTGCTCGACTATCTCATACTCCGCGAGCCAACTCATCATAGGGTCGACCCTATCACCGACCAGCGAGGTCGACTCGGCGCAGAATCAACTCTCTACAGCATTAAAAGCCCTGACAGGCAGCATGCCTCCGCATTAATTGCACATGCCGCCCCAATACCACCCATACTGCTGCGCTAGGCAGGAGGCACGTCTACAGTGTACTATTCTGCCCATGAAACCTAGAGATGCAGCCACCTGGAATAGTACAGGAACGGGAGATGACCTAATGCCCCTCATACAAGGACAATGATCCCTCTTACATGTAAATGGCATCTTAGATAAATCCCCATCAGGAGAAAGCTATAAATACCTCCCCTTTAGCCTCACTAAAGGTATGCCATTCTAGGTACAAAAGCCCCCACCCTACTGCTCGTTATATCTAGTTGACCCTGTACTAACTTGAGCATCAGAGTGCTTTAGTCGAGGGCACTTCGGCTGGCCTGATATTTGCTCGTGATTGTAGGACTGAGCCCCATCACATACATAGATCTACCAGGGAGGTCGAACCTCCCCAACCCATCACCTGATCCAATTATAAGCGGATTTCACCCTCATCAGTAAGAATATATTAAGATGATCAAAAGTTGTAGCTCAGCGAAAATTGAACAAGGGATTAAAACTTTGTTTTTCCTTTTTAGTGACTCAAATGAGAAATCAGAATGTGGATGTCTAGGTAAACAAACCTAAAAATCCAATTAGAAACAATAATGAAAAAGCCATTCTAAAAACAAAATAACAATTATTTAAAGTAATATAATTAGAAACAACAATAAAATACATTTTAAAAACAAAACAAAAAATGCAGTATAAAATGGGATGAACAGTACTATCTGGATGATCAAGTTGGGCTTAGCATTTACTTGTTTCAATGCGCAAAAAATAATCGGGTAAATACTTTGCTTATTAACGGAATATCCTAAACTCATCAAATGTGCATAAGTAAAGGAGGATTAGGGCTCGGATTTGGGGAAGATTGAAGGTTTGGGTTTTTCATTGTGTTGAGAGAACCATTTCAAAACAGTCAATTGGAAAAAACACAAAAGCTTTGCCTTTCAAATATAAAGAAGGACAATTTAATCATTTGATAAATTTGGAAAACGTTAAAATTAATTGGGAAGAGTGTGCAACTTTTTCAGAAGTACAAAGGGGTATATACCAATTAAAAGAATACAGGGGGTTTTCAGCTCATTAGGCTCTTTACAAAGGGGTAAAATACATTTTGCCCAAAAAAATGTTAAGGAAAATATTTTTTATTGTTTGATTAGTAAGAAAAATGCTAAAGAAAGGAAAACTTAGGGAAAAATATAAGGAATTTTAGAAAAATGAGTTTGAGATTTGAGATGCACATTCATAGGGGAAAATGCACATTCATCTTCCATTCTTTTCTTCATTATTTTCTTATAACCAAACAAGTTTGAGATTTTATATTTCTTTACTTTTGTTTTCCTTTTCCCTAATATTTTCCTTTCCTTATCAAATTCCTCAACACTATGTTTGGTTCAACGATTTCAATAAGGAAAAGAAAGTATTAGAGAAAAGAAATATAAAGTCTCAAATTTGTTTGGTTGTTAAATAAAATAATGAAAGAAAGGAATTGGGAAAAGAGGTGTGATGAATATGTTGAAGAATAAGAGAGAGTTCAAATAGGCTTTTCCCTCATTTTTCCCAATATTTTGTAAGGAAAATTCATTTTTCTTAAATACACTTTGTTTTCCCCAAATTTTTCTTACTAACCAAACAATCAAAAATATTTTCCTTAGTATTTTCTTTTCTTTTGCTCACCAAAATCCATGAACCAAACATAGTGTAACCCAAACATAGTGGAAAAGAAAAATATATAAAATCTCAAATTTGTTTGGTTGTTAAAGAAAAAAATGAGGAAAAGGATGGGGATAAGAAGGGTAATGAATGTATTGGAAAATAAGAGATAGTTCAAATAGGTTTTTCCCTCATTTTCCGCATCATTTTACGTGGAAAATTCATTTTCCTTACATACACTTTATTTTTCCCTAAGTTTTCCTTTCTTTAGTATTTTTCTTACCAACCAAACAATCTAAAATATTTTCCTTGACATTTTCTTCTCTTTTCCTCATCAAAATCGATGAACCAAACATAGTGTGAGTGCTTTCTATTTTTGACCATTCTCTCACTCTTGGCCTAACTTGGTTTAACTTTTTTTGTTAACTCTAGGTCTAACTTAATCGTGGGGTTATTATTGTTGAAAAGACAGTCAGCACCTTTAACAATTTATTTGTATTGCAGGTTAAAACTCATCAACATCTCATTAAACTCAAATTCTTATATCGAATTTTTTCAAGAGATCTTTTTCCATCATATAACCATATCAAAATACTATCTTAAGCCGTCATGTTTTTATCTCTAAAACTCATTTTTATTTTCAACACTATTTAAAAATAATAAAAACTATTGACTTCTATTTATTTCCACTAGGAATATTTTTTATTTTTTTTAAATTTATCCTATCATCCTACTATTACATCAATCGAAATTGAAATTTAATATGAAATAAAATATCTACTATTATTTTAAAATTGATAATAATATACATATATTTTAACAAAATAAATCTTTTTAAATGTAAAAAGATGCAAATCAACTTATTTTCCAACCTTATTATGTCTACTCTAAACATTATTTTAAGACAAAACACTCAAATAAAATTTCGTTTGCATTTTCAAAACTATAACTTACTTTTCACTCTCAAAAATACTAAAAATAGAAAATGAAAATGAAAACATATATATCCAAACACGCTAGTGACTCATAGATTAGTGTCACATCCGAAGAATTTGACCAGTTAATCAAACTTGGAAGCATGTACTAATTCAAGGAATTAGAAAAATGAACCTGACATATACAGTAATAGTTCATGAACTTGTCCTAAATCAAAGCTGAAAATCAATCCAACTTTTGAAAATTTGTCTTTAATTAACATTTGAATTTTGGACACGACCACTTATACTTTTTAATCCATCTTTATATATGTGTCATAATTTTCGCGGAGGACTTGACTCAGAAGGATTAGCAATGTATTGGTAAACTTTTGGAGTGGCAAAGATAAAAATGTATCGTCCAAAATGAATTATGCTCCACAAGAACTTTCCCAGTGATGAGATATTATTGGTGTGCGATTGAGACAGTGTGTGGCGAAAGTCAAAACCATGGAAAAGAATTTTTAGTCCCATCAATTTTTCCGAAAATTGAAAACCCACAGATTTTGAGACACATATACCTAGGAAATTTAGAGCAAACCACCAATGTTATATGCTTTTTGTGAGTCACGTTTATTGCTAATTCTAAAGATATATGAGCAAAAGTCATGCATTAATATGATCTCGTGAGTTTAATTGACAAATTTTATTTAATACGATAAGATGATCAATTTAACGCGGTATTATTTTTAGATTATTTAAATTCTGATTTTTTTAAGAATATTTTTAAAAAATTTAGATAATGCAACTGCCACACTAATTAGCCGATACTCTGAAAAGAAAATTAAAATATAACTCGAGAAATAAGATATTTAACTAATAATGTCATATCCATAATTAAAAAAAGAACAGCTACATTATTATAGAATATTCAACTAAACTTATTTAAAAAAATTTGTGAGCTCCTACATTTTATAAGTATATTTTTTAAGTTTATAAAATGTTAGGTCTTATTTCAAAAATAAGCTCATGAAACATTTGGATAAAATAATTTATTAAGCTGATGAAATATTTATAACTGCAATTTTAAAGTAATACGATTAAAATTAAAAGTAGTTTTTAAAATCTTAAAAACAAATTAAAAATCCCTTACTTTTTCTGAAAAAACTTATAAATTCTAACATCTCATTTTGGATATTTATAAGTTATTTAAAAAAGAAAAAAATACTAAACACTTTATACATCTTAATTATAATTAAGCTGTTAAACACATCACAAGCTCACCCAAACACCCTCTTAACTAAGTAATTTACTTGAAACTTCTATAATTGTGGAATTTGGTTTACCTACTTGTTTGCTCATAAAAAGAAAAAGTCATTTTCCTCTTAACTATTCCAACTACTAAATTAGATAAAACGTGTTATTTAAGACTTGATTTTATCAGTACTAGCTAACTTTAACCCAATGTCAAATAGTAATATGAAACAATTTCAACAAAGAGAATTATTCAAATATCTTCTTTGTACCAGGTGATTTAACTTATGGATATTGAATCACGCGGTTTGGTTTTATTTTCAAGACGCATTTCTGTTTTTATTTATTTTTAAAAGTTGAAAATGTAGTTATAATTTTGAAATATAAATAAAAATGTGTTTAGATGAATTGTTGGGAAGTAATTATTAGAGCATGTATAGGATTAAAAAGATAGTTGGTTTATATTTTTTTATGTTTAAAAGATTTATTTTTTAAATATATATTTTATTAATTTTAAAATAATAGTGAGTATTTTATGTCAAATCAAATTTGAATTTGATTAATATGATAAAGGATGACGTGGTAGATTTAAAAAGAGTTTAAAAATGAAAATATAAATACTTTGAGTAAAAATAGGAACAAAATGATAGTTTTATTTTTTATCTCCAGAAGAAAATGAAAATAAGCCATGGAAATGAAACCAAATGGGCCTAGAATTCACTTGCAATGAGTCACGCGTTTGAGTTTGTCCAAATAGTTTCAGAAAAGAATCATACCATACGGGCAACTAGGATGTTTGGTTTTATTTTCTTTTTTATTATTTTTAAAATTTAAAAAATTAGTTAGTGGAAATGAGTTGAAAATAAGTTTGTATTTGGATGAAAAGTTGGAAATATAATGATTATATATGTTGTTTTAATAGGTTATAGGTGGAGAGAGATAGAAATAATGGAAGGAGGGAGAGAGGGAGAGAGGGAAGACAAAATATATAGGTTACTGGAGAATTTATTTTAAAAATAAAAATAAAATTGAAAAAATATATAGGTTATTTTCATTCTCGTTTTTTATTTTCATCATATTTAGAATTTGAAAAAATAATTAGTAAAAATGAGTTAAAAATTAATTTTGTATTTGGATAGATTGTTTGAAAAAAATAATGATCATATTGAGTTTAATAAGTTGCAGGTGGAGAGAGATAGTAATAATAAAATAAAGAGAGAATATATATAAGTTATTGGGGAATGGTTTTGAAAATGAAAATAAAAATAATAATATCAAGTGAAAATGTGTAAAAAATTGATATGTTTCAATTTTTAAATATTAGAAAATGTAAAAATGGGGTTTGAAAATGAAACCAAATGTGCCCTAACAGGATTAATAAGACTAAAACTAAATAATATTGATAACAAGAAACATTCCTTCTAAATAATGTGGCTCGCTTTGGTATGAAAAATATGTTACTAGTATTGAATATCTTTGATATTATAAATTATATAATTGGTCACACTTAGTAAATTTGAAATTTTGGCATATTAATTAATATGTATAAAATTATTATAGCAAAAGGTTAAGTATATAAATTCACACACACAACAACAACAAGAAGAAGTTGAAATTTCAATGAAGAGTAATTGAGGGGGTGTCTTAAACATTTTTTCTTTCTTTCTGTTTTTGGAATTTTTTATCATTGAGGTGTTACCTAAGTGTTGAAGGTGGGGACTCAAAATTTTATTAATAATTAAAAGACGCATTAATATATTGTTATTACTTTATTCTGATAGTAGTAATCTTTTATCTATTTTAAGAAAAAAAATTAGTGACAAAACAATAAATAATAATATAATAATTATCACCAATTATATATTTTGAGTGATAAAAGATTTTATTTTTGTCACCTTAATAATTTTTAAATTTTTAATAGCAACAAGAATAGTATTTTTTTAATTTATTTATATACACAAACATTGGATATTTGCTATCTAGATTTGAACCCATCAAACTCACACTTTATGTGTGAGATATACGTCGTGGGACCAAAAATAATTTAAGTATCGACGATAAGCAACGGACCAATCACCAATGGTGATAATAAAAATTATATCATAAATTATAGTGACAAATTTTATTGTCAGTAGATTATTGCCATAATGTTATTAATTGTCAATATTGACAATTTAAAACATTAGTCTTGTCACTATTAAGTTCTACAGTAACAAAATAAAATTTATTATCACTTTAAAAATACCATTAGCGGCAAACAAAAAAAAAATTATTGTTACTTAATATATATTATTACTTATTAGTGATAATTTTATATTTTTTCTATAGTGATTCAAATTAAAATTATTAACTATAAATAATATTTCTAAAATTTTAATATTAGTAAATATAATACAAGGAAAAAAAATAGTAACAAGATATTAACTAAAAATGTATAAATTATAACTAATTATATATCATAAGTGACAAAATATTTAATTCATCAAATTAATAACTTTTACAAATTTAATTAAATATTGTATTTAAATTGTCATTATTAACAGTTAACAATGCAATTATATGGACAATAAAAGTCTCGCCATAATTCATCAAAATAAATGACAATTATTGCCATTAGTTTGTCATTAAATATATGTCATCAATTGTACAATTTACTAGTTTTTGTCATTAATAAATTATTTATATTGTAATGAAGAAAAATTATTCTCACTTAAAAACATCATTATTGAAAATATAAAAGGAATCGCTATATTATCATTTATTAATATTGTTTTTTAAACAAAAAATATTTATAACACATAAATAAATCAAATAACAATAATATAATCCTGATAAAAATCTTTAAAAGCTGTGCCAAGCCTGAGTTGTACAACAATTCTTTTTTCAACAGAAAAAGCGAAAATACGACCTTTGAACCACGCCCATTGGTCTCTCCAGAAGAGGTAATTTCAATTGCTTGGAAGGGTAGGATAAGTAATTAATATTTTTCTACAATGGGAACGCGAAGATCCCTCCAAAATAGAGAATTCGGACACGCCAAACAGTACCTTATTCGGCATTTTCTCAAAGGCTGAAGACTAAAAATGTCTATTTCATAAAGCGTGTGGCGCAGAAACACTGCACATATCGATACGTAGAGGCCGCATGTGTAGTGCAATTTATTAAGGTCGGTGCCCATGTGCATCACATTCTGCAATCCTTCCTCTTATCCTTTTCTCTTTCTATTTAGAGTTACAAAATCCTTTCTCTAAATTTATTTAAATCATATTATAAATTTCTATATCTTATAAGATATTTTTAAAATTTATAAAATATTAAATTTTATTTTTGAGATAAATTGTTGAAGTGTTGGAGTAAAATAAGATATTAAAATTTATAAAATGTTAGTAATGATAATTTTATAATTAAAATGGTTAAAAATAAATTAGCTTGCTAAAATTTTAGAAATAAGTTAAGCTCTATTTACATTTTTTTTTTAAAGAGCTTATAGGATGCTAACATCTTATTTTAGGATCTCATAAGCTATTTTTTTTTAAAAATTGTCAAACTTTTTATCGTCTTATAAATTTTTAAACATCTTATAAGATGTTTTCAAGAGCTTATTAGAGGGTGTTTGACAGAGCTTATTTAAAATATCTTATAAGCTCCTACATCTTATAAGATGTTTAATATAAGTTGTTAATAATGACTTATAAGTTGTTCATGTGTTTGGATAAAATAAGATCTTGGAGCTTATAAAATGTTAATAATGACATTTTTGTAATTAAAATGGTTCAAAATAAAGGAGCCTTTTAAGATCTTAAAATTAAGTTAGAGTCTCCTTACTTTTCTTAAAAGAGCTTATAAGCACCTAATATCTTATTTTAGGATCTTATAAGCTCTTTTTTAAAAAAACATTATCAAATATTTTTTTTTAATAAATTTATAAGCTCTTAAACATCTTATAAGATGTTTTGTGGAGCTTATAAGCTCACCCAAACACCTTCTTAGTTAAAATTGCAAAAACAACTTTTTTATTTTCATTTCTATTGGTTGCAATTGTGTACTCTTTTTTTTCATAAGGAAAATAAATTAATTAAGTGATAATACAAAAAATATTGTAGTTATATTTGTTGAGAGATAAAATTGTTTATTTTAAATGACATTGATCCAGACGAGTTTTGTTGCAATAAGAATTGTGTTAAACTGTTATTTTAATTAATAATACATATATATAGTAAATAAGAAATTTATTGAAAATCGTATCAATAATTTTTGTAATCATTAAACTATCATTATACGTACATATGTAATTAATTGTTACTATTGTAATAATTTGAAATATTTATACTTATCACTATTAAGTTATATTATCACAATCATGTAAAAATTTTAATTTAATATATATCATTAAAAATAAAATAAATGTAGCAGCTATTGATGATGAAGTCTACATCATTATTTGATTTTTTTTATCACTAATATTATTTTTTTTTATAGTGTTAGTTATATTGCTTAATGAATTTCAAAAGTCGATACTCCATTAATCTATTGGATGCCTGTATATCTTTTTAATATAAATGCGGGTAAAAGTTTTTCGAAGGCTAATATGGCAACAGATAATTAGAAGCTCTCAAATACTCATCGATAATATTTGGATAAAATTGAGTCAAAATATTAGGTAATGTTTGATTGTGTTCTATGTTTGATTATGATATGTATTTTAGGGGGAATAAATTTTGGGAGTAGGGTTGGAAAATGTAATGAATTTTTATTTATGTTTTAGGGAATAATTAGAAATTTGTTTTGAAAAGCGGTGATAGGGATAGTTAGAAATTTATTTTAGAAATCATTGGTATGTTTGTTTAAGTTTTGAAGGAAGACATTTTTTATTGTAACAGTCAAATAAATATTTTTTTATTGGGTTTTTGGGGTGAAAATAAAATTGAATAATTTTTTTATTGTATAAACAATAATAAATATAATATATATGGGAAAATAGGGAAGTTTTAGCAATAATGAAGGATATGATATAGTATTTATTTTAGTGCTTTGAAGAAAAAATGAGTGTACGTTTAATTATATTTTGACAAAATAATTTTATTTTGAAGAAATATAATCAAACACTTAGGGCTTGTTCACTAGCATTTTGGCCATTTTCTAGAAAAAAAAAATTGGGAGAATGAGTTTTGGGGAGAAATTTTGGAAAAAGTGTCAAGTGTTTGTTTATGTTTTGGGAAAATAGGAAAAATGGATTGAGAATAAGTTGTTTGTTTGTTAATATTTTGGTGGGGGGACAAATTTTACTGTAAATGTCAAATCAATTACTTTTTTGTTGGGTTTGTAAGAAAAAATTATTTTTTTATGTAATGTGTGTATATATATATACTTGAGTGTTAGGTAGGGTTAAGGTAGGGTTAGGGTAGTGTGTAGGGTCTTTTTAAGATTGAATTTTGAGAATTTTTTAGGTATAATTTTTTGTGTTTTAGAAAAATAATTGAAGAATATGTATGTTTTTTGAGATTATTTTGGGAGTTGAGAAAAATTTCCACAAAATGCGAGTGAACATAGCTTTTAGATAAATTTACAAGAAAGTGGTACGTCTAAGAATTATTCCGGTGTTTATAAATTGATGTAGGCCCTTGATGCCATTAAATAGTTTATTTGACTAATTCTTGAAGTATAATAATATATAATTGAGTCATTTTTCTATAAGTTGTATAATAAGTACTGAATCACATGGTAAATATTAAAATTTTGATTTCTATGCAATAAGTTAATTCAATTTTATTTTTTTTTTAAAAAAACTTTAGGATAGAGGGAGTATCAGTTAGGTTTAGTTTCTTACAACAAATTCGTTTGATTAATTAATAATGTTTTAACTAGTGATTTTGTAATCCCAAATGAGTCTAGAACCTTGGTTTTATAGCAAAAAACAGGGCTAATGATGTCACTAATGATGCATCAAGTGATATTGTGCCTTTAAAAAAATGGATCAAATCTGGCAATACTGCACCCATGGCAAGTGGTACTTCCAAATAAAGCATCTTGTCCCATTGTAAATGTTTATTTTATATACATATGTGCTCCATTTTGATCAACTTTGCTGGCAGGTCAGAGCCAGGAGATTTAATTATTCTTGAATGTTTTGTGAAGAATTTTTCATCCAAGAAAAGGGCCCCAAAAAACTATTTGCAAGCATAAGGCTTCAACAGTAAGATTTTTAAATGTTGAGGGAGTAATTAGTTCAATGATATTATTCTCATACTTATATGTATGTGATGTCAAATAAAATAATATTAGTAAAATTATATGTTCAGTACGTGATCGAGGAGCCGAACAGCGTTGGAATTGGATTCAATCTTGCGGTCAGTGATCTTGGATGTGATTTAATCCTGTCAGTGATCTTGGATGTGATTTAATCCTGTGAAGTGGAGGGAGAGTTTTTTTATAAAGATGATGTGAGCATGAGTCATACAAAGGTCGGGAGATCTTAAAGTCGATGATGAGGTGGGATTTGTATCTTACTTGGTTGTCCCTTGACAGCCAAAAGATTGGGATATTTATGGTAGTGCATTGAAGTCGTCCAATGGGGTCTCTCCGTGTGGCGTTACCAAATCTTGCCACGTGTATCTATTTGACATTCATTGTTTTGGGACTGACGCAAATCAATCCGACCTAATCAAAAGTACACGGATCCTGAGGGCTACTTAATGATTTTGGTGCTCCTGGAGGGTGTTTATGTCTTTTTCTAATTATTCCCATTAGTGTGAGATATGAATTCGAATTTTAATGAACTTTTTATGTGTGTGCCTATATGAATTAAAAAAACAAAATTAAGGTTTCTAAGTCATTTATAATTTGACAAATTAAATTACATAACCTTATTTTTCAGTCCTTCTATCTGCTTTTATAAGTGGACGTCTAGTAACTTGTAGCCCAATGGCATCAAATCTCCCTTATTATGTGGGAGGTTTCATGTTCGACATGAATGGGCGTCTTTATGTGCATCTTATGTGTGCCTCTTGATTATAGTCTTGTGGAGTTTGTACTTCCATATTCTTTGATTTGATATTCGTATTCTATTGATTTGTTGTAAGACTGATCTTCTTGATTTGATAATTGAATTTATAAACTTGTTGTAAATGATACTCTTTCTAAAAAAATAAAAAAATAAAAAAAAGTGGACAGGCAATCGAGTACTGAATTTAATTTATTTATTTAAATTTGATTAATTTGGTAGGATCTAATTCAGCCTCGTAAGTATCTTAACCACCTGATCAGAATTAATTTCCACCTTGTAAAGATTAGTTTAATTCAATTATTCTGATTCATAGAGCTATTAATTATGCTACACTATTAATTAATTTGCATTGAAGGATGTAAAGCTAGTTAAAATTTTCAATATTATTAAAGAGGAGAAAGAAAAAGGTTGCGTTCAAACCCGTTGGTCATGAATTACTATATGATGACAAGGAAAATGTCTATAATTTATCCTTGACATTGGATACAAACCATTTTTCAAGAACATTAATTACAATATTATTGTGTTATGAATATTGTTATGATTATTAATCAACTCATAGTTATTATGAACATAGATCTAAACTCCATGAACCCAAAACTTCATAGAAACAATAGTGCTACTCATTGACCAAGTAAATCTAAAAAAGGGAAAACTTGTGCATATATGTATATGGGGGATAGCGTCACCTGGGATAGTATATAAGTTGGAGAAAATTTAAAGGCCATCAAGTTAGGACAAAAGCCCTTTCTGCACAACAAGGGATCATAGACATATTAATCACGCCATGAGGGCTATAAATACCCCATTGACAGCCTTCAACAAGGTATGCCCTTTATCACTGCAAAGCCCTCACTCTGCTGCTCTATCTTCTAATCGATTAAACTGACTTGAGTATCGGAGTACTTTAATCGAGGGCCCCTCGACAAGCCTGACGTTTGCTATTGGTTGTAGGACTCAACCCCTTTACATCATCAATCACTTCTATTGACCTGCCACCTAGTCGATCGGATTGGACTTTAGCCCAACTTACCCCTAAAATATTTACACCCTCATCACTTATAGACTCTGAAAATAAGATGGTAAGATTTTATAAGTTATTTTGAAAAAAATGAGTTCCTAACTTATTTTTAATATTTAAATATACTCTTAGACTTTAACCAAATTAATTATAAAATTGTCATTACTAACATCTTATAAGTTTTAAAATTTTATTTTGTCTAAATTTTTTGAGAAATTATTTTTTAAATAAGATCTATCATCTTCTAAACTCCAAAAATATCTTATAAAATATAAGAGCTTATAAAATATTTTAAATAAATTTAGGCAAATATCCTTTAAATCATAGTAATTTCTCACTTTAAATATATGACTCAAATTAAAATTATTGATTTTACATATTTAATCAGACATTAATACAATTAATGAAATGTGAAATGAATGAGATAATTACTTGCTTCTATAAGTGCAGTTCTTAAGGGGATAATGTAAGCCAAGCAACTGTAACCCAAATGCCGTTTCTTTCATTCTTTTTTTCCTCCTTTTTTCCTTTTTTTTTTTATCCTGAAAAATGCGGTTGAAATTTCATTGAGGAAAAGCAAAGGAAGAAACGTCAGCGTTTCTTTTTGAAATAGAACACGGGACTATTTGCTTTTGCTTCCCTATAATACACTGACCCGCTATAAAATCACTTTTTGCAGTGTCAGACACGTGTCGAACACTGATACGACCCCGATAGGTATCGAACATGGCAATAAAGTATTTAAAAATTAAAATAAAAAAGATAAAATTCGACACGATGTCGAGCATGGCTAAAGGATGTGTCCGACATGGCAAGGCTTTAATTTTACAAATTTTAAGGGTTAATAAATAATATAAAAACTTTTTAAATGACAAATAAAGTTAGTAAAAAATCTCACTATGATTATAAGATTTTAATAAATTTGGATAATTAGATACACTACAATTTTTTTTTTATAAAAAATAGTAAATGATCATTGAAAACTTGGCACTAATTATATATATAAGTAACAAAAAAAATTTGTTCTATGACCAATAATAATTTTTATACGTTTAATAGTGGCAAAAATTGCATTTAAGTTATCACTATTAGTAATTGATGGCAAATCTTTAATGATAAGCATAAATCTTTTCAAATGTTATTAGTTATAATTTTTACATTATCACTTATTCTTTTATGACTAATATTATATTTTTTTGTATTGAAAAAATTTCATTATATAATTTACATGAAGTCTAATACTTATTGCTATATAGGGAATTCGTTATTTATTTAAATTTAAAATATATTTATTTAATGGTTAGTGTGATTTATATATTTCATATTACATAAATTAATATGATTAATAAATACTTATATATATAATTATATATTATGATAATCGTGTCGGTATCGTGTCGTATAGTGTAGTTAAATTTTAAAATTTAATGTGTCATGTTGTGTCTATGTCGTCGCGTCTGTATTCGTGCATCATAGTTGCTGCCTAATTACCGTTAGTCAAACAAAAGATGTTGCATCGATAGTGAAGATTTGCATAAGAATCTTTTTTTTTAATAGGTGCGTTGCATAAGAGTCCTGAAAATACAAATTTATCACTAATTTCTACATGACGAAAGAACAAATCTGTCATAAAATATGAAAATAAGAATTTATCGTTTATGATGATATTTTTCACTGGATAGATTTTGTGTGCTGACAAGGGGAGTAAATCAACTAGAGAGATAGGAAACGACTTCAGGTATAACAAAGGGGCTAGTCGATTTCCGCAATCAAGGAATACATATTAGGCTAGCCGAGTTGGCCCTCAGCTATAACCCCCCAATGCTTGAGTCAACGATACTTCAATCGGAAGGTAAATTGGCAGAGCGAGGGCTTTGTGAGAGTGTATCATCATACCTCTAAGTCTATTGGATAAGGATATTTATATTGCTTGTCGTCTGAGAGGAAGCAAGGTCGAAAAGAGGTATTCTCCCTATCGCTTAATAAGGCTCCCCCCTCATATTGGGACGTCAGGGGTCTTTTTCAGTTAGAAAGTCACCATGCTTTTAACCAGTCAAAAATAAGGAGAGCTCTTGCCATAATTAATATAGAGATGACTGACTGATGGTGTCATTAATGTGATAATAGTGGTTCAGCGGCATTAAATGCAGAAGTGACTGGTGACAGGTAATGCAATTAATTTGACCGTGGCCAGGAGATGTCTTGGAATGCTTCACAGTCGACCACGTGGGGTCAAGTTGGTTGTGCTCGACTTTGGGTTTGGAGTCGACAATTTAAATTGGGGTCGACTGGCTCATGCATTTGGTTGAGAGCTCATTGAGCTCCTGTTCGGATCTAGAGAGTTGGGCTTGGGCCTAATCTTGAATATTGGACCTAGAATATTAGGCTCAATAAGTTCATCCATATCAATTAAAAATATTAAAATTTAATTGTATTAAGATATTATACAGATATATATTAATGATGTCTTTGAATTAAAAAAAGTATCTAAAAAAAAATAATAGGAAAAAGGATTTTACTTTCAAATCTTATACTTTCCTTGATGGCATATAATCATCATTTTTATAAATGACTAGTGATAATAATTAGTCTCGAAATAGTGATCAGATCAATCATCAAATATAGAAGCCACTCGCATAAATATATTATCCTGCCTGCATTCATTGGTTGGGTATTTTCTTTTGAAAATGCGCTTCGAAAAATGAGTGAGAAAGATAATTTATATTCAAACTTCATACAATCAATTTCTCAATGTGGAGCAGATGAATCACTAATATAGAAGCCAACAACGTAACGATATTATCTTGTCAGCATTCATTGGTTAAGTATTTTGTTTTAAAATTACGTCTAAAAAAAAAGGGTACTAAAGATAATCTATATTCAAATTTTATACAGTAAATTTCTCAATATAAAACAATATTAGATATTATCACTGCTAAAAAGTCCTTATCAAATTTGAGCAAAATACTGAATTCTTCTACTTACTAAATTTGTCCATGATAGTTTTAAAGAATTTAAAGAAGCTCCTTCGAGTATGTATGTTAGATATTGTTCAATGCATTAAGTAGATTGTATAAAATTCAACCAAAAGACTTTCCCTATCAACATCAGAAGCCAATTTTGCTTGAATATCTGCAGGAGAATTCAATTCCCCGTGGCAAAATCCAACTATCAGCACAAAAATAAATAATTTAATTAATTTTTCCATCTAACTTAACAATATTGATTAAAAGGGTTAGATTCGCTTCACTACTTGATCGTACTATGAGTTAGGTACCAATATCCACCCCCACTAATAAATTCTTCAAATTCTCCCCCAAATTTAAAAACTTTTAAATTGATGGGTAAAAATATCACAACACTGTGCACTCTTTGCAACAAAATGTCAATTAATTTGCCTCTAAGTTTTACTTGAAATTATTTTTATTAAAAAATAATTTTAATTAATTCTAGATGAGATAAATAGAAAATTACGATTACAATAATATAAAGAAAATACTCTAAACTTAAAATTGCCTCTAAGAGATTTTCTCTCTTTTGTTCTTCTTTTTCTCAATTGAAATATTTATTGCACTCATAGACATCAAAGATAATTTTGTAATTATTTTTTTGTTTTCTAATCTTGATTGCACTTCCATATAAATAAATAATTAGGCATTAAAATTATCAATTTAATATATATATATATATATATATATATGCGCGCGCATCTTATGGAGGCAATAACATTATTCATGCCACTAGAAAATAGAGAAATAGAAGCCACAGATCGCTATTACATATTTATAAAATCTTCACTTCTAAGGCATAAAAATGTATGCATGTTATAAATTAATACGATAAATTAGTTTATAAATTAAAATTTTGTATTGTATGAAGAAAATCCAGTAATGTAATAACAGAGGGATTGAACTCAGTTCAATCAATTTTGGATCTTCTATTTTATTTTATAATTTTAATTTACTCGATATATATTTAGGTGTATCTGATTTCAAATTAATTTTTTATAAAAAAATATTTAATATATTTAATATGTATTTATAAAATAAAATAAAATATAAAATATAAAATAAAATAAAGAATCTAAGCTCAATTGCAGACCAAAGTCCCCCGAGTCAATGAATGGTTGGTTTGGAAATTGGAATGGTAGAATTTGGATAAACATAATTTGACATTGACTTAGATGGGCTTGGACCTCACCCAATTTCATTAGCAGCCCTATGGTTCACTTGGTTATAATGTGCACAGTTAAAGATGATACGATTTTTTTTTTATTTTTTTATAATTAAAGATGATACGAATTGAGTATTTATTTATTTTGTAAAAAATAATAATTTATCCTTATAATATTATATATTTTTAAAAAATATCCTCTTATAGAAAATAAAAATGATATTTTTAAAGAAATGGGGGAGCATATAAAATATGAGTGCATAACCATGTACCTACCATAGAAAGACATTTCATCAGTTCTTAAATTTATTACATTTAATTTTATTTTTTCAAATAAATTTCATATAGATTATCATTTGATTTTTTATTTATACACATAAAATTCATTATATTTCAAACTTCAACTTGATACATATAAGTGTACACAATATTATTGGATTAATTGGTCATTCGATAGATTATATTTTTATATAATATAGTATTTTTTGGGGTGAAATAAAGGTAGAGGAATGGTGACCATTGTAGCAATATTTTCTGGACGTAATTATAAAAGTTCTGTGCCTTTGTGGAATGTTTGATTTGAACCATAGTTACTGTCTAAAGGGCGGGATCATCATCACAATTCTACTGAAGTGCTAGTCACTCGAGCTCCTCCATCAAAAAAGTGATTGATTCACGAACTACTATCACAAACAAGTTCGAACATGTGACATCCTTGACCGTTGAGTCATAGTTATCACTTTTGAGAGTAATATAAACATACCTAAAATTTTTATTTAATTTAACAATTATCACTTTTGAGAGTAATAAAAATATACCTAAAATTTTTAATTAAAATTAAATAATATAGCATGAAGTGGACGAAAATGAAGCCATCAATAAATGAGTATAAATTTAAGAACAAAATAAATTTTGATTAAAAAAAGGGTAGTTACTATGACGTTTTGTTTATTCGAACAAAAGTGCGTCCAAGTTCTCTTCATGTAAGCCCCTGTAGGCCCCATCAGTCCCTACCCCCTCTAGATTTTCTCCACTCCGTCTCTCTCTAAAATACATACAATTACAATATATATTCTCTTTCTTCTCGTTCCATTTTTTTCACCTGCTTTTCTCTCTTGGCATTGCGAACAACGGGCGCTCGCAACTTTCTCTCTTTCTACGAGCTCCAAAATATTTTCAGTCTCTCTCTCTCTCTCTAGACTCTGGTCTCCCCTCCCTCCCCTGTCTCTCTCTCTGTCTCTCTCCCCCTAAGAAACTTCGCTTTTGAAATTTGCGCGTATTGTACGAAGGAGAGAGAAGAAAGGGAAGGAAAAATAAGAGATAGCTAACATTTTTTGAGAACTCTTATGAGAGGCTATTTAGAGATGCAAATGCATATGTAGGAGCTTGGGCATGATATTTATGGTTTTTCTGTAGTGGAATGTAATCTGGTTTGCATATTTATGAGATAAACCGACTTTTATCTAGGGGAATGAAAAGAGCTGGGGGTTAAGATTCTAAGTTCTCTTGGCTGATTTAATTTTCAAATGAGTTTGTTGGGGGGGCTTCTCTTTTATGGATTTATCATTGGGTTTTGGTTTTCTTGAGCAGTGGTTTAGGTTTTTGCATTGGTCGATGATATCAATGCAGCTTTGGATACGCAGATGATGGACCAATTTTTTTCTTCATGAAATGCAGTGATAAGATCTGAAGATTAATTAGTCCGCGTTTCATCAGGTACAGACTGTTCCTTTTTTTTTTTTTTTTTTTTCCTTTTCATGTTTTTTTTCCTTTTTGGGTTTTTTTGGAAAAAAAAAATGATCTCACTGGGTTGCTTTCATTTTTGGTTAATGGGTTTATATTATTATAATTATTTGTTCTTAATTCTTATATTTTGGTTCCACTATTCTGGAAATTCTTTATGTGATTAGCTCAATTACAGGTGTGAAAGGCAGAACTTGAATATTATAATCTTTCTCTTTGTAAGTTATTGGATGGTTGGTGGGTCAGATCTTTTTGGGTCTGCAATTGGTTATTAATCCCTATATCCTATGTATGGGTAATGGGTGTCTAGATGCATAAAATTTTATCTTAGGTTTATAATTATGATATTCATGTGTTTGTAAGTTTATGTGGCAAATGAGAAGTAAACTTTTTACTTTTAGCTAATTTATGGTTTTTGATTTGATGTAACATCTTCCAAACAGGATATGAATGCCAGCAGTTCTGTGTGAATTTTTTGATAGGAATGGTCGATTTTACATCTCTGTATTGAGCTGCATTGGGAAGCTAAATGAGATAAATAGTCAACCATAACAAATGGATTGAAGAATCAATGCATTGGATGCAATGTTAAAGGCATTGGCATCTGGGTTGTTGTTTTTATCATTCTTTCTTTCCATTTCGGCTTCTGATAATGATGGGTTTCGCTGTAATTGCGATGAGGAGGGATTTTGGAGCATTGAGAATATTTTGGAGTGTCAAAAAGTTGGTGATTTCTTGATTGCAGTGGCCTACTTCTCCATCCCCATTGAGTTACTTTACTTTGTTAGCTGTTCAAATGTTCCGTTTAAATGGGTGCTTTTTCAGTTCATTGCGTTCATTGTCCTCTGTGGAATGACTCATTTGCTAAATGGCTGGACTTATGCACCTCACTCTTTTCAGCTCATGCTTGCCCTTACCATTTTCAAATTCCTCACAGCACTAGTTTCTTTTGCCACGGCTATAACCCTTATTACCCTCATTCCCTTGTTGCTTAAAGTCAAGGTGAGAGAATTTATGCTGAAGAAGAAGGCTTGGGATCTTGATCGGGAGGTTGGAATTATAAAGAAGCAGAAAGAAGCTGGGTTGCATGTTCGGATGCTAACACAAGAGATCCGCAAATCTCTCGATCGGCATAATATATTGTACACAACTTTGGTTGAGCTATCAAAGACACTGGATTTGAAGAATTGCGCTGTTTGGATGCCAAATGCAGGTAAAACAGAAATGAACCTAACTCATGAATTGAGAGAAAGGAACTTCTCAAACATGTATAATTCAAATATCCCAACTAGTGACCCTGATGTGAGAGAGATTAAGGGAAGTGATGGGGTGAAGATACTTGACCCTGAGTCAGCCCTTGCTGTAGCAAGCAGTGGAGGGACATGTGAGCCAGGATCTGTAGCTGCAATTAGGATGCCAATGCTGAGGGTTTCTAATTTCAAAGGTGGTACCCCTGAGATGGCTCCAGCGTGCTATGCTATTCTTGTTCTGGTTCTTCCGGATGGCCAGAGTAGAACTTGGAGCAACCAAGAACTTGAGATAGTAGAGGTGGTTGCTGACCAAGTTGCCGTGGCTCTTTCCCATGCCTCGGTTCTTGAAGAATCTCAAAATATGAGAGATAAACTTGTCGAACAAAATCGAGCACTACAACAAGCAAAACAGGATGCCCTACTGGCAAGTCAAGCACGGAATGCATTTCAGATGGTAATGAGTAATGGTTTGAGAAGACCCATGCATTCAATTCTGGGTCTGCTATCCGTTTTGCAGGATGAAAAGTTAAGCAATGAGCAGCGGCTACTAGTCGACACCATGGTTAAGACTAGTAATGTTCTCTCAACCTTAATAACTGATGTAATGGATACCTCAGCAAAGGACAATGGAAGATTCCCTTTGGATATGAGGCCTTTTCAATTGCATTCGATGATAAAAGAAGCTGCCTGCCTCTCCAAGTGCCTCTGTGCTTATAGGGGTTATGATTTTGTGATTGAAGTTGATAAATCTTTGCCAAATCATGTAGTGGGTGATGAAAGAAGAGTGTTTCAGGTTATTTTGCATATGGTTGGTAATCTGTTGAATGGAAGCAAAGGTGGAGGGTATCTTATGTTACGAGTATATTCAGCCAGTGGAAGCCACGGATGGAATGAGCAAAGATGGGGCCAGTGGAGATCAAACTCATCTGATGGGTACGCTGATATCAGGCTTGAAGTTGGTATTTGTCATAATGGTTCTCAGACAGCAGATTTACTTCCCGTAATCCCACTTCCCGTAATCCCTTATGATGGGCAGAGATACTGTGGTGGGGCCGAGGAGAGCATTAGCTTCAGCGCATGCAAAAAACTAGTTCAGGTTTGTCGTCTACCATTATGATTGAACTTATGTTCATTAATTGACGTCATAAAGATAGCATCCTGATAGATATGGCCGTTGGCTGTTGCATAAATTCTCATGTCACCTGTTTGATCACCAATCTAATACTAGGGAAGCTTTCTTTTTTTTTGAGTAATAATTGTCTTTTTTTTTTTTTTTTTTTTTTTTTTTGGGCATTACTTGGGCAGTTAATGCAAGGAGACATCTGGGTGATATCAAATCCAGAGGGTTTTGATCAAAGCATGGCTCTCGTTTTGCGGTTTCAAGTCCGGCCATCCCTTGTAACGGGCATAGCAGAACATGGCGAATCTTCAGATCATGTGCATTCAAACTCACTTTTCAGAGGCCTGAAAGTTCTCTTAGCCGACAGTGACGATGTAAATAGAGCTGTAACAAGAAAGTTGCTTGAGAAGCTGGGATGCATTGTGTCGGCAGTCTCATCTGGATACGAATGCCTTAGTGCTCTTGGTCCTGCCGTGTCCTCATTTCAAATCGTGCTTCTAGATCTTCACTTGCCCGATTTAGATGGCTTTGAAGTTACCATGAGAATTCGTAAATTTCGCAGCCGCAACTGGCCGCTGATCATCGCCTTGACGGCAAGTGATGATGGAGAGACAAGGGACAAATGTTTGCAAATTGGAATGAACGGCATTATTCAAAAACCAGGTTCTTTTAAAGAGATTTCCTTTCAGCTCAAGCGGATCCTCCTCCAGGCCAATAGACTATTGTCATGAATCACGGTGTTGTTAACTGAGAGCAATAATTTCTACCTTGTTAGGGTGTACGAAGGAAAAAGGTTGTTGCTATAGATAGCTCCTGGGATCATTTATTCAGTTTAGAGATGTTATATACACAACAATGATAGTCAAAATGGTATAGAAAATTCATCTTCTTTAATCTTTTTATGCTTTATCTCAGGAGCTGTCTCTTTTTTCTACTCAGACGAGGTTTTGAGCATTTAGAGGTTGCGTAAAACTATTTTGAATTGCGTAGTTGAAAGTACTGTGTATCTCTTCTTAATTGTACAGTCGAGGTTCCATCCTTACCGTTGTCTTCTTCTTTGGTTCTGAAACGTTATGGTGTAATATAGACATAAATTTCCTGTGTGTAAGTAGTTTAATTTCTGAGACAGGTTAGATGGAAGATTCGGACAAGCCAAGTTTTGGTGCATTTACCTGGACATGTATGTGTCCGTGGGACAACCGGCAAGATAAAATTAAAGTGGGCGTGGGCTTATTTATTTTTTATGTGTCCCAGGTATGGGGATCAGATTGGGAGAAAAAGGGGGCTAAAATATGGTATTAGACAGCAATCGAATCCTCTATATCATTTCATGTTTCATTTTCTACTTTAAATTGTATGTTATGTGTATCTGATCGAGCTGCATAAGTTTGAAACGCAAGAGTCACAGTTTTTGGTCTAATGGCGTAAATGTCACACAAAGTATGAGATTTGAATTTGAATTTTACGGACACTTGATGTGCGTGTGTATAAATTTAAAAAGAAAAAAGAAAGGAGTTACAGGTTGTATATTGCTTCGGCTTCCTTGTCGATGATCAATGCTTCCAGTATCACCTTCATACTACATGTTTGTCCCTCTATATTTTCCCACACACAGTTGTGTTCCTGTGTGTAATATATATGTACGTATACATTTGTGTACGTATATAAATATATGTACGTACGCATGTGAGTTGCATGTGCTTGCTGTTTGGGGGGTGGGGTGGGAGGGGGGGCGGAGGGGGTGTTATGGGTCAAAAGACTGGAAGCATGTCTTTCATTTTGATTCCTCTGAAATAAAGTCTGGTAACTGTATAACCATGCATGAATTAGAGTACGTATTTGGACACTTTGGTCCCTTTTTCTTTTTCTTTGCCATAGCCCACTTGGGCCCCCTATCTCTTATCTCCATCTCCATCGCACTCGGTTCAAAAAATTTTTAAAAATTATTATGTACAAATTTGAAGTTATAAAACAACGTGAACAACATTTTATTTTATCTCATATTGGATAATTTTAGAATATGAGATTTGCATATAAGTACATCTCACTCATTTATTCTTAAAAGTGTTGTTAAGAACAAAGCCTATGATCAACAAGTGATGATAGAATAATATTTTTATATTGCGATCTTTTATGTTTGACTTTAGATTTAAATATTATTAGTATTAGGTAACATAATATAAGTTTCAATATTATCAATTATACTTAATTTCATTTCTAAACAACATTATTTTATTCACATACTATTATATATGTGTATGGACACACGGTTGTAAGATTCCAATGGAATTGTATAGATAGGATCCAAATTCAATTAATCAACTTAATGCAATCAAATCAGGTGCCCTTGATATTTTTAACCTAATTTGTCGCAAGTGCCAAATCTTAATTAGGATTCAACCCATAAAGATTATTAAACACATGAGAAATTCAATTTTTCTGGCAGACAATAATGCCATTAAAATGTGTTCATGATAATTATCTATATGTCTAGATTTCCAGCATTTTGAAGTCATCGCAAAAAATAATTTCTACTTTGAATCATACTGTAGAACACTTATTCTAAGTTGATATGATTAATATACAATGGAGAATTAACAACCTCAGATCTAGTTGGAATATTGGTCACTCTTCTTAGTCACAATTTTCTTTTCTTCAACTTTAATTTCCACCCATCACTTCTCGTCAATCAATCTCCACTCCATATCTCAATAGCTGGCTGCAAGAGATTGGTCGGCGGGTTGTCTACTTGTCCGAAAATTATCAAGTGTGACGGCGTTAGTGAATTCTTTTTTTCTTGTGCGATGTACTTTGTTAATATACATTACCGAATATCATATTTCACACAAAAAAGTTCTTTTTTTTTTTTTTCTTTTTTTTTCTTTTTAATTTGAACTAGAAAAGATAAATAACTCGTCATTCTCAACATGGGGTATCGTGAATATGTAGTATGTTAGATGAATCTTGCCTAAAAATGAAGACGGGTATAATATCTTTATAAAAAAATAAAAATATCCACTACATAGAATATCCATATATTAACAAAAAAATTGTGACAAATAGAATTTCGTCATAGTTTGAAGACAATTGTGTGGATTTTCAATAAATTACAATGAATTTTGAAAGAAAAGGGAGAGAATATAATGTTGTATATTTCATTGTTATATCATACGCACAAAGAATGAGTCCTATATATATACAAGAGTTGCAACGAACAAGGAAATAAAACCATCCTATGATTGTGCATAATATTACCCTACCATAAACAATCCTATAATCTTGGTACAAATGGCCTTTAATCATGCTAACAGTCTTAAATCATGCTAACACCCCCCCACAAACTCAAGGTGGGGTAGTGGACGCCAACTTGAGTTTGCTTAGTAGATCGTGGAAGCGATTAGAACAATGTGACTTTGTAAAGATGTCGGCTGTTTGATTTGCAGAGGTGACAGAGAGCAACCGAAGGGCACCATGATGAACATGATGACGAACAAAATGACAGTCGATCTCAATATGTTTGGTGCGCTCATGGAAGACATCATTATGAGCAATCTGCATGGCACTCCTATTATCACAATGAAGTATTGTGGCTCCAGAATGTGTCACTCCCATGTCTGTTAGCAACCAACGAAGCCAAAGTAATTCGGATGTCGCATCAGCAAGAGCACGATACTCAGATTCAGTGCTAGATCTGGAAACGACAGTTTGTTTCTTACTACGCTAAGAAATTAGAGAGTCCCCCAGAAAAAAACAATAACCAATTGTAGACCGACGGTCGGTTGGATCACCTGCCCAATCAGCATTTGAGTAACCAGTTAGTAATAAAGAAAATTGAGCTGAAAAATGAAGACCAATGAAAAGAGTTCCCTTAACATAGCGAAGAATACGGAGAACAACAGCAAAATGTGTGGTGCGAGGATTCGTCATGAATTGACTAACCAAATGCACTGCATAAGCAATATCTGGTCTCGTAACAGTAAGATAAACAAGACTTCCAACTAGTTGGCGATATAGAGTGGGATTCTCAAGAGGAGTGCCATCTAAAGGAGTAAGTTTAACATTAAGTTCCAAAGGAGTGGATGCAGTCTTGCTGTCCGTAATACCTGCTTGAGAAAGCAAATCAGAAGCATACTTAGCTTGAGAAAGATAATAACTAGTTGAGTCATGGGAAACTTCAAGACCAAGAAAGTAACTAAGTGAACCAAGATTCTTCATTTCAAAATGTTTGCTCAGATACTGTTGTAACTGTGAAATGCATGAGGTATCATCGCCTGTTATTATCATATCATCAACATAGAGAAGAAGTAGAACAAGGCCATGATCAGTGCGACGAATAAATAAAGCAGAATCATGAGGACTTGAGACAAAACCAAACTGAGTAATAGTAGAGCTAAATTTGGCAAACCAGGCTCTGGGAGCTTGTTTCAAGCCATATAATGCTCGGCGGAGTCGACAAACTTTGTGAGCAGGATGGGAAAAACTAGGATCTAGTGTGGGAAGAGGATCTCGATGTAGCAAAGATGCTCGAAGAGCTTCATACTCAGGGCGAAGAGCCATGAGAACTTGAATGAGATGGAGATGATCGTCACTGATTGGAGCTTGAGATAACTGAGTCCAAATTGGTTGAACTTGCAATAGAAAGTCGTTCACCGATTGCCCAGATTCTTGCTTGAGATGATGAAGAGTAGTCCATAATTGATAATAATGAGCAAGACCAGTAGTACGATATCGATTTGCCAAGAAATCCCATATTTTCTTGGTTGTTTCATATGCAGTAAATTGAATACAAATAGACGGAACAGAGATATTACGGATCCAAGTGATAATCTGATGATTTTTGCTATCCCAATCTTCAAGACGGTCAGCAAATTTAGAATCAATTTCTGCTTCCTCTTTTCTGGGTTCAGTGATATCACCTGTAACAATTCACCAGAGTTTACGACCAATAAGAAAGCTTTTCATGCCCTGAACCTAGAGATTATAATTGGATCCCGTCAAAATAGTTGTAATTGGCTTGACAACATCAGATTTGTCCATGATGAGGAAGCTGCTGGAACAGAAGAAAAGAAAAAAATATGGCACTGGACAGATATCAGATAACAGAAGGGAAAACAAAAAAGATTTCAAGGAACACAGATAGTAAAATTCAGCTCTGATACCATGAAAGAAAAGGGAGAGAATATAATGTTGTATATTTCATTGTTATATCATACGTACAAAGAATGAGTCCTATATATATACAAGAGTTGCAACGAACAAGGAAATACAATCATCCTATGATTGTGCAGAATATTATCCTACCATAAACAATCCTATAATCTTGGTACAAATGGCCTTTAATCATGCTAACAGCCTTAAATCATGCTAACAAATTTAATTAAAAAAAAAACACAAATATGTATAAGTAATGATACTTGTAATGAATATGAATAGCCTATATTTATATAAAAAATCCGTCACAAATTTCATAGCATTAAGCAGGATTTCTCGATGTGTGATAGAAATTTCATCAAAAAAAATAATTTTGTATCGCACTTTATTTTCATAATGGAACTAATCAGTGACAAAGTATACACTAACAGTAACAGATTTGTAAATAAATCTATCACCAATTTAATGAAATCCATCATATAAAATATTTATTTTGTGATGAATTTATTTCACAAATCCATTGGTATATGTTTTGTCACTAATTAGTTTCGTGACTAAAACAAAGTGTGTCATAAAATTAACTTTGTGATGGAATTTCCATCACATGTTAAGAAAAAATATTTAGAGTTACGAAATTTATAATGGAATCTTCATATCAACACAAACTCTTCATATCCATCACAAATGTTATTATTAATATATATCTTTGCTCCGATTCTTCTTTTAAATTCGTTGATAATCTTTTAAAAATTCATCACAACTATCTTTAAATTATGATGGTTGTGATGAAACTCTATTCGTCATAAGTTTTTCATTAATAAAGGGATATTTTTTCATAGCGATCATAATTTAATATATCCCGTCCTTGACACCATATCAAAATAATATCTTTTCACTGATGATTAAGATAGGGTAAAATTTGAACTGCTGCAATTGCAATATTATGTTTTTCTTATAGTGTTTGTACTTGTCATAATCCACATGAGCATCCTCCCACTTGGCTTTGAAAAAGGAAAGTTTTTGTTCCAAGGGATCTGTATCTGAGGTTAAAATAAAGAATTCAGTCTTTTCATGGAATAGGGTTAATTTCTTGAATATTATCTACGGATTTTTTTACTTATAAACAAAACCCACTTGAGAGGGACAAGGGCATGAACATACTTTGAATCCAACCCACAAATTTATGTAGTTTCTACTTTTACTTTAAATTCTGCATGGAGAAAAGGGCATTATTTTTGTGCCCAAGGGCTCTGCATTTGACTTTATCATTAAAATTATACCCATCAAAAAGCCCAGATTCTATGTGAAAATCTGGGATATTTGTATGCCACTTGAGATAAATAAAATAATGGTAACTTTTTTTTTTCACTAAAAAATAATGCAAGTGTGTAATATTTTATGAAGAGGGTTCTTGATCTATGCACAGATTTGTAATAATTTAAATTAATAAAACATAGAGAAGTTGATCACTTTCTGAGCTATATAAAGAAAGTTAGTTATGCTTAACTGGAGAACAGTTGGGTTCTGCTGTATATGTAATCAAATTTTTTAAGAAAATTTATGTGTTAAGTTGTGTAGGTGAGGTGACATATCGAACGTATTATGTTTCAGGATATATATGAATTGTACGACTTAAATTAATTATTATATGTCCTAGATAGTGAAGAACAAAAATTTCTCTTAGTTTAGTAGAAATTTTATTTGACTTGCAGCATTACCAAGACCTAGAATCTAGGTCTTACAATTCATATATAAAAATATATTAAGTAGGTCAATTAAAAGTTTTTTTTTTTTTTAAATTGTTATATACGCCAGGGTGGTGGCTACAATGCAAGAACATTAGTTTAGTGCTCCTTGAAAGTGATATTTTTTTCCTTTTTTTTTTAGTTTAAGTAATAAGTGTAGGTGCAAAGACAAATAGCCTTCCAACTTATAAACCAAGCACAAGTATTTATTTTATTCTGTTTTGTTTTGTTTTATGCATTGAAATTATTAAATTTTATGGAGTCCGAATATTATTGGATTCTTCTAAAAGGATTCAATTGTTAATTATTCACACGCAACCGGAATTCAAAGAATTTGGCCATTTACATTTTGTGGTGGGATTTTGTCACACACATATATATAATATTAATCTGATCAATGGTTTGATAGATAGAGAGGTATCACATTTTTGTTCTTAGAATAATTTTGGATCCAAGAACCAGCTTGCAAAGTTAAATATAATTGGGTGATTGATAGCGAAATAGTACCGTGAGAAAAAGATGAAAAGAACCCAATCAAGAAGTGAAATAGAAGACGAAACTATAAGCTCCCACATCGTCAAAGGAGTCAAGCTGCTGTTTCAAGTAGCTAAATATCATGAATTTCATTTTTCTTTTTTAAACTATCATATACTCCTGAGTAGAAATTTTATGTGAGGATTCTAAAAGTAAAAGTTGATATATTTTTAATGTTATTGTTCTTGAAAATAGTGATTGAAAGTTAATAGTATTATATTGTAAATTACTTTGCTTAAGAGGACAACATGTGGGAAAAATATTTCAAAAATATAGTTTTATTTCAAAACAGGACATAACAGAAATATAGATTGAAAAGTTAGGTCAAAGAAATATATTCAAATAATTACATCTGTTAGGTACTTCATCATACTTTTTTTTTTTTTTTTTTGGTGTCTAATCCAAGAAAAATACCTTTTTTAATGATTTACTCTCTAAAATTTAAAAGTCAGATAAAATAACAAATGAAGAATATTTAAGTGTTCAGTATTATGTTTGGAATAATCATCCAGCATACAAACATTTTTTTTGAAAAAACAAAAAAAAAGGTGTTCGGTATTAAGCCCTATGCTTCGAGCTCATAGGTGCTCGGGCTCGATTCAGTTAGCTCGAAGTGTTATTGTTTCAGTTGGACATAATTAAATTGTAATGTGTACATTTGAGTACAAGATCATTAATTGCAATATAATTACTAATATTCTTATGCAATTATTGATATGAAAAAAACAAGATATCTTAAAGTTAAAAATTGAAAAGCAAATAAAAGACTTGAATAAATGAATAAATAAATAAGAAAATGATTAGCGAGCCGCTCATTTGGTTTTATTTTCATCATTTTTAAAATTTGATAAAATAGTTAGAGAAAATGAGTTGAAAATGAGTTTATATTTGGATAGATTTTTGGAAAGTACTGATTATGCTTGATTTAGTAGGTTGTAGATGGAGAGATAATAATAATAATAATAATAATAATAATAAAGAGAGAAGATATATATATATATATTATTGGGAGAAGATATATAGGTTATTGGGGAATGAGTTTTAAAAATAAAAATAAAAATAATGTTGAGTAAAAATGTTTAAAAAATGATGTGTTTTAATTTTTAAACAGTAAAAAAATATGAAAAGGAGTTTTGAAAGTAAAACTAAACAGGTCGTAAGCCTATCATGATGGACACCTCAAATTTAAGTGAGTCAAGACCCACAAAAGACTTAATTAATATAAATATCAATTTCCAAAGCCAAAAAAAGATATCTAAGCAATCATTGGCATACTCGAACTCTAACTCTACACAAACATGTTTTAGGAGTAGAAACTCAACTAAACTTATTGATTTTTTAAAAGAATCCCGACTTTATTTTCATGCAATATCAATTATTTATATAATCGTTTAAACAAAAATATAGAAATGGAGTCTAACAAAATTCATATGTGAAGATATGAGTCATAAAACAAAGGCCCAATATTGTAGTTCTGGATTCTAAATGGATCCAAATTCTAATTATTACTCCTACAAGATAAGTTGGGTTAGCCAATTTGTCTGCATGACTGAATTGAGAATTGGACTTTTTTGGGCTTTGTGATTTGGTTTAGACAAGTTTTATTGTTATACCCATTAATAATGTATGAAAATGCAGTTAACATGTAAAATATTGTCAAACAGAACAAATAGTACGTCTCGTATAGAAAGGCCCAAACATCCAGAATTAATGGGCCTGAACTTGTTCTATTTTTTTTTTTAATTTACATACACACACCAAAAATCCTTTAGGTTCAAACTCCCTACTTCACATTTTGTGAGACAAAAAGAACACTTGGTAATTATTAGTTCTAAATTGAATTGCTAGGTGGGATTTTTGTCAAAAAAAAATATATATATTTTCTTAAATTTGACCTTTGAATTTTTGGGCATTTTCTTATTAAATATATTTATTTATAAGCTGATTTAAAATACAATAACTTAATACTTAACAAACAAAAGATTAAGACATTACATACGATTTATCAATTTCACAAAGTAGAATCCTATAAAAAAATTAAAAAAAAAGATATTAATTTCTCCACGGCATTAGTTTAAAAGTTAACCATTGACTTTTTTGAGTGAAAAATTAGTGGATTATGGACTTTTTGGATTGAACGTATCTTCTGTGAGATTGTTAATTGAAAACTTCATTCAAGGAGTTTTTAGTAATTTTATAATACTTGTAAATATTATATGTATGCCTTGTTTGCTTGGGATGATTGAGTGTGATACACACCTAATCAAGCCTCTTTTAATGTTTGTTTCAATTGATAAAAGTCTTCGACAAATTTTAAGCCCAACATTATTTATTGTTGCTTTTGAAAAATGGATTAAAGGGGGAAATGCTTGATTTTGTGTGATAAGAATTACAGAGATCAAATATGACCTATTTTTTTTTATCTTATTTCCAATTAAACCTTGTTCCTAAAAATGGGGAAGAATGAAAAAAATTGTGAAAAACTTATTAAAAAGTATAAAGGATATAATAATAAATTTATATATTAATCTTACCAACCAAACATAAAATTAAAATATTCTATTCTAATGAACTAGAAATGTATCTATTTGCTTATATATCTTGTTCTTCTGTTGGTGTTCTTATGTTTCTTTCATTTGGGTGTTTTCTTTTCCGGCAAAAACCTGAATAAACATAGGCAAAAAAACAGAAATAGACAAAACAACACAATAATTGAAATCTGGTCCATGACAATATATTTGTTTTTGTTCATGATACTGATGGCCATTTCTGACTTACTCTTTGTTTCCAGAAACTTTTAAATACTATCAATTTTTGTTTTAATAGCAGACAGCAAAAGCAATTATTGACAAATTATTTTGGATTTATGCATGTTCGACGTAGACGTAGCATTATCTACTATGACTTTTTCCCAAATTAAAATTAATGTTTTTCTCTTCTTTTTTTTCCCAAAAAGTTTATTGTTGATTTCCAACTGACTAGATAAATTAATTATAATTTACTTAAAATTTGATTTTTTATGCTATTTCTGTATTCAACAATTATATGTTTCACACATAAAGTAGAAATCAGTTGAATTGTGATTGATATTGGGTAAAGCTCCTTAGCCCAATGAGATTTTATTTTATTTTATGGACCTAACTATCTTGATAAGTTATTCGAAAGGTCCAATGAAATTGGATCATGGAGCCCACATTTAGGCCCAAAAATAGTTTTTCCAGATTCCGGATAGTGGATCTATGCACTATACCTATGCTATTATAAATAGAAGGTCTAATTTGTATTTAAGATGGAGGTTATTTTAGGTAATTTCACACAATTATCCTTCAGTTTTTTCTAAAATTTAAAAGACAATATGATACAGAGAGAAAAAAATGGAAAGTAACGGATATTTTAGATAAATGTGATACTAATTTTATATTTTAAATTTATCCTTACAACCACATTTAAGGACATTACTTAATATAGTCTTAATTGCAATTATCAGAAATATTATTAAAATAATTATTAGAAATATTTTATACTACCACATGCATCTATGACCATATTTCTAACATTTCTGAAAAAAAAAACATTTTGAATAGTGTGGGTAGTATTTCAGATACTTATAATTAACAATGTTCTTATATTGAGTTATTCTTTTCATAATTCGAATCTAAGTTTGAAATATGATTATTGGGAAGAAAAACAATTATTGGGTTTGCATGTAGATTTAGTGATTTGTTTTTCATTTTTTTAATTAATTAATATTATTTTAACATGATAATATCCTAACCAGTACAATTTACAGGGTTTTTTGTTCAATTTTTTGGTTGCCATCATTCTTCTTTTTCGAGTCAATCTGCACTTTCATAATTTAATAATGAACTACAATTTCCACATTTTTTCAGAAAAAATTTCTTTCTTGTGTAACAAAATTATGCCTAAAGGAATACACGTATGGACTACTAGTATATGGACAGAAATATAAAATAATTTACATTGCATTCAGACAAAAATTAAATTGAAAAGTTTACATATTTAATTAATAGAAGTGGCATTACAAGTACGGCAAAATAATATAATTACTTTGGATCCTTATAATCAAAATTTGAACAGAAGGCTTCAAATGGACAAGAAATTATGATAGCAACAAGCTTATGGGAACCGTTCTTTATTTGAAAAACCAGTCCTTTAATTAATTTTTATTCCATTTGAATCCAAGAGAGAGAGCCTTTGATCTTCAAAATTTTAATCATTCCTCAATAATATTTGTTATTTTATTAAAAAGTAGTTGTCACCATGAAGTAATGGACGGACATTATATGTCAAAATATGATGTTGTACGTAGGGTTGTTGTTCGATTAATAGTCAAACAAATGAAACGTATGGTTTATAACATTCTTAAGGAAAGTTTCAACTCCCTAGCCACAAGTTACAAAATAGCTAGGGAGTCGGCAATTTGACCTGACTTTTCTTGTTTCGGACCTTTTCATTGTGTGTATGGTGACAATCAATTTGGATTAATATTTATAATATAAATGTTAGAGTTAAGAGTTAGGTATTTTTTATTTAAAATATTCTTCGAGTTTTCAGGAATGAATGTACTAATTTTTGGACGAATTACGTATGTAGTGGAGAGTTATTCAAAGGTAATAGTACAAAAATTATTTATATAACTTATAATTTAAGTGAGATATCAATATATAATGATGAATAAAGCTCAATAACATAATTCTTTCTCATATTTATGTGTAGGATTCGGATTTGATTCTTAAAAAATTTCATGAGTAAGTAAACTAAAAAGGTATAAAAATAAAAATGAGCAAATCGAAAATAAAGGCACTAAGAAATAGGAGGCGATTATGAATTTTTCAAGTTAAATAAATGAGAATAAAAAAGGTAAAACAATAAGGGGGTGAGTTTTTTTTATTCTGTGTGGGGGGGGGGGGTGGTTATTTTTAATTTTTTATAAAAATATTAAATAAAGGAATTGTTAATTATTTCATATGAAATTTAAATTCACAATCAACTTAATTATAAAAATTAAATATTTACTGTCGTACTATAAATTTGATCCAATCTTCAAACTCGATAAATATCTCACTAGTCCCACGGTGGAGGGAGAAGTACACTTATAAACACCAGAATTGAGTAGTATAATAATTGAATATAAATGTATAGAATTATTGATGATAAGAAACCAAGTTGAAGTAAAGAAATATATCAACGAGCACCAGTGGTCTAGTGGTAGAATAGTACCCTGCCACGGTACAGACCCGGGTTCGATTCCCGGCTGGTGCACAATTTTCTTTTCATTTTCTTGATTAATTTTTTGGCGCACTACCCCACAATTAGTTGTTGGAACTGACATTTCTTTGACTTCCGGGGTACAACCATTTCGTGCGCACTACACCCCTCACAATTATTTAAATGTTGACATGAATTGGGAATATAATGAGCATTTTCAAATTTTATTTCTAAATTTATATTTAGTATAATTTAGAGATGAAAGTCTCCATTTTTATAGAAATTTCTATTCAAAATATGAGTTTAATTATTCTCTTCCTCCGTATAAGTTTAATCATTCTCAATCCATCATAATATACCTATTTTTTTTAAAAATAAAATTAACATCTAAAATTTTACAAAATACTTTTATATTTAAAAAAACTTCACTTTGTAAATATTCAATATTATGTTTTAATTTATTTGATTGATACATATTTTTATTTAACTATATATTTTACTCATATATTTTTAGTAATAATGTAAAAATGTTAAGATATTATGAATTATATAAAAATATAAATAATAAATAATAAAAATAAGAATAATTATGCATCGATTTGGTCCATTCTCAATGAAATATATATTATTTCAAAAGCTAACTATATCCACATCTCTTCAAATGATTAAGAAAATATAAAAAAAATAATAAATGAAAAGTCGTGCATTCTATAAATGATTCTTCCAATCAAACTTATAAAAAAAAAGTGCAATAGAGGCGTTCTAGCCTTATCACAGAAATATTTAAGCACTCCGATTCTAAGATATTTATAATCTCTTAACAATATTTTATCAAAAAGTTCAAAAGAACTTAGTAAATTATAATGATAGAAAGAGTAATTACATCTATACATTTTTATGTGAATGTATAAAAACATAGTTGATGAGCTATATGATGCATATAATGACTAATATAATTCAAGTAACATTACAAGTAATATTAAAACTACCTAATGACAGACTTACCACACAAAATTTTTTTACAACAATATGTCAAAAATATATTTTTATTTTACTAAATTTCTACAAAAAAGGTATTTGGTCATTCAAAAAGTCTTATTCCACTTAATATGATATTTTAATCGAATTTTTTTGAGACTCATTCACTCCTCATCTATCAAGTATCAAGATAGATGCAAATGAACAAGTCTCAAGAAGACATTTGTAGATACAAAAATTCTGTTGGCAAATTCATTTATATATATTTATTTTGGAAAGAAAATTGAGTTTCAAAATTAAATAAAATATCGAATTGATGGATAAATCAAATATAAACAAATATGAATTTAAGGCATGTGAGACAATCAAATCATATTTTGCAAAATAAAGAAGCAAATAGAATTTTTGGTAATCAAAATTACTTATTGTGATTAAATAAATGTCAATCAAATTATAGAGGGCCAATCAAATAATTGTGCCACTTCATCAAATAATTATAGTAAGAACTTGTGTCCTAGCTACAAGTATAAATAGGGATCATCTTAAAAAGCCAAGGGCATGGCGCAAGTCCCAACAAATTCTATGTTCAAGTAAGAGTGACTTTAAATGAAGTTTCACAATTTTCTTAACCAAACTAAAGGAGGTTTAGGGTGCTTAATGCGTACAACAAGATATTTGTCGCATAGCTCATTAAGTTAAGATGTTCAATTTGAGATTATAACGTGAGACCTTCGAATTAGTGCTATATTCTCCTAATCAAATTCTTTGAGATCAACAATGTCCAAAGCTTTTATCGCGAAACTCATTCAATTACAGTATTTGATTCAAGATTATTGTGCAAAGCCCTTAAATTGACGTTATTCTCTCAAACAATTCAAGAAAATTAATGATGTTTAAGATGTTCATCACGACGCTCATCAAACTATGGCCTTTTAATTCTCCTTTAAAATTCAAAATCATCTTTCAAAGAGAATAATTAGAAAAAATAAATTAGGAGTTAGTACCCAAATTTATGAACTTAATAAATTTTGGTTTGTTACAATTTTTCTTTATCTTATAATTTTATTTTACGGACACTGAATTTGTGTTGCATTTAGTCAACTAATGATGCTGGTATAAAAAAAAGAATTTAATTTCTTAATTAATACCGTGGATGACCAAGCAAGAGATCAAATCAATTAGATACAGATCCAGAGACCACAAGCTAGGGTTTTCTAACCGTGGACTATTTTGCACACCCCCATGTCCTAATTTTACTCTCAACATATCTTTTAATGGCATAATTGATTGAATTTGAGAGAAAAGAAATCAATAATTAGGTCAAGGTTATGTTCATGGGATCAAACAAAATGACATGGACTCCACTATACCATTCATCATCATATATCAATATCGACTTAAAAAAATAAAAAGAAAAAATTCCAAAAAATATTCGTGGGTTATTATTTCTATATAATTAAATTAAATCAGTCCCCACAATGATATATATAGTAATAAAAAATTATGAACTAAATCCCCACTAAATTAAATTATTACAATCTATGACGACATTATATAATTGTTTGGGCGCGAATGGGTGGTCTACATTTCATTAATTATGTCTGGTGATTAATCTCATTCAAAGTGATGTACGTCAGTTTAGTTGGCCATTTATATTTGTTCTGTTAACCTGGAAATTTTCAATCATATTTAATGTTGATTTTGTTATTAGTCATTATCTCTTTAATTTAGTGTAGATCATTTTTCCATGTGAGTCAGAACTCAAGCTAGAATTTTCTTGTATTAATTGTTAATACTAAATCTTGCTCGAAACTCGAGTTGATTCATCATTATTTTACTCGTTAATTTTTATAAGGACAAAACTATTTACTATGTGCGTCAATAAAATATCTTGTGAAATTGAGTAATCTATGTTGACGTATTTGAGTATCATAAAATTACATTATATAATGAAGGGCTTTAATGATACCAGGTCTTGTTAAATATAAGAGAAATCAAGAACATCAAACTAAGTTTTTTATAAATTATTAATAATTTTTTTATAAAAATTGAACTCAAACTAAGTTTTTTATAAAAAAATTATCAATTATTTTCTCTATCTTATCTATTGAGGTACCTTTTGATAAAAACAACATTTTTATTACATGTTAGTGAAACAATTCTCATTAAATTAAACTTTGATATCAAGAAAATTTGTATAAATGTTAAAGTCAAGTATGGAGTTTTCATCAATTTGTGCTAGTGGTGGTGTGCCATTCCAATACTTGGAAAGCCAAAATAGAAAAAAAAGCGAGAATCAATTTGTTTAATTTGGCCATAGGTGAAGGTTAATTTAATAGGAAACCTCTAATTATTGAGCCTTAAGGACCCATCTCATTGGACTTTAGCGTTGGAATTTTCTGCCCAAGTTGCTAAACATTTTTTATTAACATTAATTAATCATAACACGTGAATTCATGTGAAGAGGGCCCCTCCATGTCACCTTTAATCGACAACCGTTGAGTTTCTTTAGGCCTTGTTTGCTTGACTTGATTAGGTATGATACATATCTAATCAAATATCTTTTAGGGCACGTTTGGCTCTATAGATAGAATCGATAAAATTATAATGATATTGTAGGATTACACTGTTGAGGATAATATAATACTGTATTTGGTGACTAGGATTACACAGTTTGGATATGTATTGATTAAATAATTGAGCTAATGAATTTACTAAAATATCCATTGTATGAAGACTAATTGAAACCCCAAGTTGAATTTCATGGGTATAATTGTCATATCATAAATTTCTTCCTCCCCCACTAATTTGGATTACACAATCACACCTCAAGTGGGGTGATAAACAATCAATTGAATTTTGGATTATCTACCAAGCTTCCAATCATTCCTGGGCCTTTGTCATTGAAACCAAACACTTGACATGGCTTGATAAAATTATCTATCAAGCCATTCCACCAAACCAAACGAGCCCTTAATGTTTGTTTCAATTGCTAAAAATTCTTGATAAATCCTAGGCCCGATATTATTTATTATTGCTTTTGGAAAATAGATCAAAGGGGGAAATGCTTGATTAGGTGTGATAAGAATTATAAAGATTTAATAGGCCTATTTTATTTTATTTTATTTTTATCTTATTTTCAATTAAACCATATTCCTAAGAATGGGGAAGAATGAGGAAATTGTGAAAAACTTATTAAAAAGTATAAAGGATATAATAATAAATTTATATATTATATTTTAATTTATTTATATATTAATCTTACCAACCAAACATAAAATTAAAATATTTTATCCTAATGGGCTTAAAATGTATCTATTTGGTTATATATCACTTTTAATCATATCATTCAAAATAAACAAGCCCTTATAATACATATATACATTTATATGTATACTTATCTATAAATTTATTTGCAAAAATTAAATAGAGAATTACTAAAATTATTTAAAATAAATTTTTATATCAACACAATCTATCATATATAATATTTTTCAATAAAAAAAATCTGATTCAATTAACTTTTTATTCCAAAAAAATAATAATAATTAATTTTTCAGTACAAGAAAGCATCCCTTCAATAATGAAAAATTTCCATCACAAATAAAAGACAATTGTAATATATTTTTGATGTATTATTAGTTAATTTAAAAAATACGCAAAAATATATATTAGTAATGATAATTGTGACGGATATGAAGAGTCCATCACAAATTTCATAACTCTAAATATGATTTTATGATTAAATTTGTTCAATCTGTGACAGAAATTTCATCACAACATTAATTTATATCGCATTTTATTTCGTCACTAAACTAATTAATGACAAAATATATAGTAATAGATTTATGAATCACAAAATCATATTTAGTGACAGATTTCATTAAATTTGTAATGAATTTTCTCTTAGTAAAGAGGTATTTTCTTTTAATGTTTTACTAAATTGCACTTTAACGTCTTAGTTTAAGAAATTTAATGGATTGATATTCTTTTAACATTTTTTTAGGTTGTTGGAAATATTAATAAATTAAAATTTTAGAGAAAAAAATGTCTTCTCAAATATTTAGATTTGTGAATTACAGTAGAGATAATAAAACTAAATGAACTAAGAAAGTGATTAAAATTTTGCAAAGTTTTTTAAAAGTTTCTATCACAAGCAAACTTATTTTTAAAATTAAATATTGGTAAGTACTCTTTAGACAAGGGGTTTAAGCGGGAGTTTTCCCCCTAAAATAGGATAAATAATTGGTTAAGTTTTTTGAAATGAAAAGTTACAGAAAGTATTTTTTTGGACAGAAAAATTGGTTTAAATGTAGATATTTATTTTTGAGGATATTCACTCTTCAACCGTTGCTAATTTTTTTTTTTTTTTCTTTTTCTTTAAAAGTCGACCATCTAGTTAGGCTTTCATAATACCAAAAGCATATCTTATATTTTGAAATGAATAAAATTTCTGATAAAATTGATAAATTGTTATAATCCACACATATGCATACATGCAATACACATATGGGAAATATATATATATTTAAATTATTTTTCTATAAAGCCCCTCAAGCTTTATTTACCTCATTCTTCGAGGCTTTTTATGTAAAACAAATTTAAATAAATAATTGATATTACTTTTCATTTCCTTTGAGAAACTAAATAAATACAATATTAAAAACATTGACATTTTAATTTTCCCAAGAAAACTTGTGCGAAATATGGCACGTGTGGATAATTAATTACAGACTAGATGTTTGATTAAAGTACTGAAATAATTAATAGGTTGATATTGGTAGTTGTTAAGCACATATATCTATATGCCATACTATTATGTCCAATTCCCTCCGATCCCTCAAACATATGAATATATTACGGTCAAATTTGGGACACAATTATTGAGACATCTTGTCAGGAGATTCGACAAGAAATTAATTATAAGCAGATATAATTAATTGTTAAATTAGAAGAAAGTAAAGGTAATGTTTGATTAAGTTTTATGTTTGATTATGATATGTGTTTTGAAAAAATGAATTTTGAGAGTGAGGTTGAAGCATGTAAATGCTGTGTTGGAAAATATAATATAATATTGATTATATTTTGCAGAATAGTTAAAAATTTATTTTGAAGAGTGTTGGCATATTTGTTTATGTTTTAGGGGAGATTTTTTTTATTGTAGCAGTCAAATCAATATTTTTATTTATTTTTTTTTTGGGTGAAAAGGAATTGAGTAATTTTTTTTATTGTAAGAATAATATATATATATATATATATATATAAATATGTATGATACATATATGTATATATTGAAAAATAAAGAAGTTTTGGGGATAATGAAAAATATGAGAAGATATTTTAAAAAAACTCATTTAATATTTTGAAGGGAAAATAAGTGTATATTTCGTTATGTTTTTTTTAAAAATAAAATTATTTTGAAAAAATATAACCAAACATTCCCAAAGACATGTACAAAGGTATAGACTTCATCTGATTTCACACATATACAGTATTTTGTATAAATGAATTGTGGATATTAATGAGATAACAGACAAATATTAGTCTAACTTCAACACTCAATTTAAAAGCACTTGAAGCAAGAATCAACTTTGAAGTGAGTCTTTATTTATTTTTTGCTATATTCAATTCAAATTAATTTCTCCATAAGTTGTATAATCTTAACATATATCAAAAGTTTGTTAGGATTCGAATATTAAATTTCATATATATAAATTTCAAAACGATATTATTAAATCAACTGACCACCCAACTTATTTCTCTCTCTTTTCTATCTTAAAGTGTTCAAAAACAAGGAAAAACTAATTAATGAATGTACATATGCAGCCAGACATTTCTCACACACACATACACATATAAGAAAGATTTGTGTATGCTCTTATTCCTGGAACAAAATCAATTACAGATAGAAATGGTAGGCAATGTTTGAGAATCCGGACCAGTGATTGAATTGATGGCCTTATTAGTTATTGATTCGATTGGTTCAATCATCTGTTCAACTTGTGTGACATCATATTAATTATGTTTAATATTATATAAATATATTAAAAATATTAAAAATGTAAATATATATATAAAGGGAAAAAAAATAAAAACTGCCTAGTATCATGAAACTTTTTCCAAACTTTATTCCATAATAATATCCATACATCAATTTAAAATGTCAATTTATGAAATAAGACTTGCTAGAAGATATCCTTATAGAATCCATTACAACTTATAAAAACAATAAACACCAACTCAAATAATATAAAAAATTCAAATGTAAATAAAAATCAATATTACAATAGACAACAAAGTCACAATATACAATTTTTCAATCCTCATCTGTACTCTCATCAAACCTTGTCAAATGAACAATATTCATAATATCACCACCATCACTTGAACCAGCCCCAACGCCACCATACATTGAAAAGGATTTAAATGAGAAAATAGAAGGGGGGGGGGGGGGGGGGGCAAAAAAGAAAAAGAAGATTGAAAATGAAAACTAATACTGAAGTCTGAACTCCATAGCTACTGCATTTTTGCTTGGCTCTGTTGCTTGCCTTTTGTTGGAGTGTTGGTAAAGTAGCTTTAGGGTTTTTACTTTTTATTTAATTAGTTTTTAGTTTTTATTTAAAAAAATAAAAATCGATTCATCGATTGAATTGATTTTTTTACTAATTTGCATTATTTTTTTAACAAATTGATTTTATATATTAAATCGGACCGGGACATTAACCGGTTCCCGATCAAACCGGCCGGCCCGATCCAGTTTCTCAATCATTGATGGTAGGGATAATTATAAAATAAGCAATCATCCTTTTTGAAAAAAATACCAAATAAAGGCCTTGTGATCCGACAGAATCACTTGAAGTCAGGCATTTTAAAAGAAAAATCCTCGTTTTAAAAGCATTACCAAAATTTTAATTATATTTTCCCTTAATTATCAAACGACAGTTCAAAATATTTAATAGTAGGGTCATAAGGAATGCACTTTATATTATGTATGTAAAATTTCTCCTTTTCTTTTCCATTTGACCATTAAATTAATTGTTTTGTATGCATCAATATAATCCATAATTTTGTAAGTTCACCAATTTTTCTCAATAAATCATTTACATAATTATTATATCAAGAATCTCCAACATCAAAAATATAATAATTATTAGTGAACTAATATAAAAATTTTAAAAATAACATGGCAGTGTACATTTGTTTTGACCTAATTAGTGCTCTTCCAATTTGCAATCTTCAATAAGTATATGACGAAGAGATATATATATATATATATACACATGTGTGTGTGTGTTTCCTCGTTCAACGACATAAGTCACATACATAAAATGTGAGATTAGAAATTCGAACAATCAAACTCTTGACATGCGTGTATATAAATAAATGTGTGCATGTGGTTCTCGTTTCTATGTTTTTATTTTTTCTATAGTAAATGAGAAAATTTTTCATCATGGAATAAAATGAATGTAATTTGTGCATTATCATCCTATCTTAGTGAGTTAAAAACAGTGTTGAATTGAAGCATAATTCTTCTATAAATGACACCCGTATTCTCCAAATTGGAACTATGTTAAATAATTCTCAAAAAAGCACTATGATGAAGTCCTAATGGCAAAGCCCTGATCATAATTTAATTTAGCTACTCATATTCCCACAAGGGTACAACCGTACAAGACCACAAAAAAAAAAAAAATCTTCTTTTCCTAATTTCTCTGCTTCATGAAAGGGTAAATAATACTTGGATAAACCAGTTGCATTTTCACTAAATATATTCCTTAATTTGTTCATTATTCTTCATGAGATAATTTTGTTGTGAATTATTCTTCAAATCCTTAATTCCAGAAGGTGTCTTTATCTTTGGGACTGTTTCGTTATATTTCTCCAGAACAATTTTGTTTTGGAAAAACATGACCAAACATACACTCATTTCCCTTCCATAATAGTAAAATAGGTTTTCTCAAAATATCCTCTCTTATCTTTCATTATCACCAAAACTTTCCCATTTTCCAATATGTATATCATATATATATATATATTTATTTATTTATTTATTATTCTTACAATAAAAAAATTGCTCAATTCTATTTTCACCCCAAAAATCCAACAAAAAAAACATTGATTTGATTGCTATAATAAAAAATGTCTCCCCTCAAAACATAAATAAACATATCAATATTTTCCAAAATAAATTTTTAACCATTCCCCAAAATATAATTAAAAATCTATTAAATTTTCCAGCACAACTTTCACATTCTCCAATCCCACTTTTAACATTCATTCCCCCAAAATACATACCATAATCAAACATAAAACATATAAGTACATAACCAAACATTACATTATATTTCATATCATAAATAACACAAATTTATGAAATATTATTTTAAATAAATATTTGATTGTAATTATCTGTACTTAACATATATTTGAATCACCTCTCAAAAAAACATATATTTGAATCAGAAATAGAAAATCAAAATTATTTTTCATGGCCTTTCAACCCTTCCCCTAATTAGACTCCAATTAGGGCATACATTAAAGCAATTTTGATTTCTGATGAGAGCCAACGTAACTAGCTCATTATGTATGTAATACATCTTGACCGCATATCTCAAAACAGATAGCCTCCACATTGGGAAGCAGGTTCATTAGTCTAGCTCTTATTTTGTAACATAAGACAGGCTAAAAGTATTTTTCCTTCTGCTATATTGTTACAGTCAGGCTATTTAATTAGGATTGCTCAATTATGAACTAAAAATTTGAAACCAAAAAAAAAAAAAATTTAATATAAAAAATAAAGGAAATCAAGAAGGGCCATATGCTGCAGTTAAATGATGTCCATTAATGAAGAAGGCATGACATGTATGTTTAGACAAACAGCCTAAGCTGCAAAGTCTCAACTAAATGATATATCAATTCAACAGAAAACATATAGAATTCCAAGTAGGAGTTAATTTATTATGATAAAATCATCAATAAGGTAACCTAATTTAACCTAGTATGTCTGCACACACACACACACACACACATATGTACACACTAAGATAATGAAACAATATATATTCTTATAAGTCTATGAATCTTAAAATTATTAGGTTGCGTTTGAATTGAAAGATTTGAATATCAAAACTAATATAATATTCATATTGAATATTATAAATATAGTACAGAGAAAAACAAAACTAAAACCCTTATTGCAAAGACAGTGAGATTAACAAGAAAACTTAATTCCAAGCAAACCATAACTTTATTATTGCAAACTGGTGCAGGATGGAAACTAAGGAAAAGGGAAGTTTTGATATACATAATCATAATGCTTTCTAACTACACATATACTATATATAAAAACCCCATTCTGATTCTTCATTCATTAATTCATACAACACAGTACAGAAACTGATTATTTTCTTCTGAAATTTTATACCTCATCTCTCAGTATGGTTGCCTGGGATGCCCCCAACCATATGCATCATGATTCAACTGCCCTCCATTTGGCATTAGATTTGGTGTCAAATTGTAAATCGGCAAAGATGAGGGGTCAGGCATCCCATGCGGCTGTTGTCCTCCCATTCCAGGCGGCGAATCGGCCGCTCCACCACCTCCCGCAGCCGTGCCCTGGGCTGACCCACCGGCTTCCTCCTCCTCTTCAAGAGGCAATCTTTCGTAAGTTGCATTAGCAAAAGTTGCTGCAATCACCATAACCGGCCCTGCTGCCACCAGTGGCCCCACCACGCTCCCCCCTACAACCTGCCCCTGCCCACCAGCCAAATAAACCGTTAAACCCGTGGCTCCCGGCGGAGCTGGACCCGGTAGAAAAGCTCCGGTCAAAGAAAGAATCTCGAACCGGCCGTGAAGAGCAACCGCTGCGCCAGGTGCAGCTGGCTGACGTATAGTGACGTTGGCGACGGAGCCGCTGCCGCTGAGCACGCAGACGCCTCGCTGGCGGCGGCGGGCGAACTGCGCTATGCTCTCGGCGACATCGGTGCCGCCGGCAACTTCCATGACTTGGCTGCGTAAAGCGTTAGGGCTGTCTCGGGTTACGAAAATCGGCGGTTTGGGTTTGTTCTTTGAACCGGGAGGTCGGCCGCGGGGGCGGCGGTTGCCCACTTCGACGGCGCCTTCTTTCGGCTCATCGCCGCCTCCATCTCTGTCCTCGTCCTCTTCGCCGCGGCTGCTGCTTCCTCCGCCGCTCTTTTCATTGATGGAGAGCTCCATTTCTCGCTTGCTATTCATCAGGGAAGCCGGTTCAACCCCCGGCAAACCCACCTGAACTCCAGCCCACCAGTTTGCCAGGCTTGCAGATTCTGATCGATCGGTTGGATAGTTGGCTGGAAACGAAGAAGAAAGATCAAAAACTTTGTGGATTGATTTTTGTTTGACTCCCTTGATGATTTATTATGAACAAAAGAAAATTTCAAACCCTAATACCACTTTTTCTTCATATATCTAATATATATAATTACCAAATCATATTGAGCTTGAAAATTAAATCAAAATCAAACCATGGATTTCTTTAACCCTAAAGAGAGATGATTTTGACGATGGGAGAGAAGAGAGGGATAGAAAGAGAATTTGAGAGAAGCTTATGGAATCAAGCAAGAAAAAGAGAGAAAAGAATTGAAGGAAGAACTTAGAAGTAAATTTGATGGATAATTCAGAAAATTATATGCAAGTAAAGAAATCTAAGGATTAGCTAATGATCTAAGTGGAGAAAAGAAAGAAGAAGGAAAAAAAGAACCCTCACAGAATCAGGTATCAAGAACAAAGGAGATCATAGAATAAAGAAAGCAGAAATTGAGAACTATTGGTATACTAGTAGTATACAATGCTCAACTCCGAAACACTGAAAGATGTCCACTACTATATGCCATCTTTTCCTATGTTTTGATTTAGAGAGCTAAAGTTTATTCTTATTTAAATATACATAGAACTCTCTCTCTCTCTCTCTCTCTCTCTCATGTAAGGATACAAAAAATTCTTAGGGGGCATTTGAATAAGTTTAGAAGTTCCTCAAAATATGTTATAAGGGAGTTCCTAAGATGTCAAAAGTGTTTGATAAAATCTTTTGAAAAATAGCTTATAAACTTTTAAATCAAGATGTCAGAACTTTATAAATTCACAAGTTCCAAAAAATTATTTTATCCAAATATAACTTATTGGGTAAATTGTATTTTTTGTCCCACAGTTTAGGCCGTTTTCGATTTTGATCCCATTCTTTTGCACTTTCTCACATTGCATCCCTTAAATTCATTTTTTTCTCAATTTAAGTCCTGAAAGGGGGTTCCGTCCAATAATTAACGGAAAAGTCACGTGCCACCCACGTGGCCGTTAAAATTGTTGCTTTCTTGGTCCCATAAGTTAAGCCCGTTTGCATTTTTGGTCCCAACGATAGCTTCAATAAATTTTTGCAGAAGAAGAAAGAAAAATAGCCGCAAGTGAAGGTGCCATTTATTTTTGTGGCACACCGTTTTCATTGAAAATCTCATGGACAAATGAAAATCCAAATAGGAGGTTTCATGGTTGTGCTTCCATGAATAATAGATGTGGTTTCTTTGTTTGGAAAGACCCTCAAATGTGTGAAAGAACAAGACAAGTGATACTTGGGTTGTAGGATGTTGAATGTAATGAAGAAAAGTTGTTAAAACTTCAAAAAAAATTATTGGAGCTATCGTTGGGACCAAAAATGCAAATGATCCTAACTTATGGGACCAAAAAAGCAACAATTTTAACGGCCACGTGAGTGACACGTGACTTCTCCGTTAATTATTGGACGGAACCCCCTTTCAGGACTTAAATTGAGAAAAAAATGAATTTAAGGGATGCAATGTGAGAAAGTGCAAAAGAATGGGACCAAAATCGAAAACGGCCTAAGTTGTGGGGCCAAAAATGCAATTTACCCTAACTTATTTCTTAAAAAAAATTTAAAATCTTATAAGCCCAAAAGCATCTTATCAGATTTACGAGTTTATAAAACCTCTTAAACAAGTTCAGTCAAACACTCCCTTAGTTTGACTTAAAGTCTGATTTAACTTGATTTAATTTGGGGGGGGGGGGGGGGGGAACCATTAATTCCATATTATTTATGCGTGTATCTGTGAGTGTATGATCCTTGGGTCAGCCTCCATATAAATTAGGGCTTGGAATGGTGGGGTCGCGTGCGAGTGGGCAGGTGGACAGCACGTCGTTGTGTTTTCATTTTTCCATCTTCAGCTCAGGTGAATATGTGTGTAGTATTTTTTTTATTCATTTATTTATTCATACACATACATATCAGAATTCCTTAAATTTGAGCATCCAACCTCACATATATGTGTGGAATTAATATTATCTGGTCACACTACCTTTAAGTATCTGTTGCGGAAAAATTGCTGCAAATTTAATTTTATAGCTATATCTACGAATTTTCATAGCAAATATAATTTTTTTAATTATTATCAACAAAAATTATTAATTATGAATTCGTTGTCTTATACATTTGAAGGTAAGAAATTAGTTATGCATTATGTATAAAAAATTAATATATATAAATAATAATAATAATAATAATAATAATCATTACCTACGGATTGTCAGTTATGAGAATATTTGCTTCGAATTAACTAAGATACTTTTATAGTAAAAATTACGAATATTTTGTATTAGCTACGAATTATCGTAGTTGATGTCTTAATTTTTTATAATGAATATGTGTGCAACATGAAATAATAGTTTAATATTAGTGCTTTTGTATTCATGACACTGCACATATATACTAACATATTTGGTGGATATTGGAGCTGTCAAACAGTACGTATTCGCCATATTTATATATTATCAAATAAATTAATCTGGAGAAGTAAGTTACTTGAGATTCAACTGTGGTTTTATAACTTTTCTTAAATATGTTAAAAGAACAAAATACATTTATCTCAGCATTTTTAATATAATTTCCTCCGTAAATTCTTCCCACCCTTTTCCTCAAATTTTCCTTTTCTCCACTCATTTCACGGCATTTGGATCTCTTTTCCTCTTTCCATCGAACTCTTTTCTTTTATTGTTGTTCTTAAATTAAAAATTATTATATATTTATATTGGTGAATGAGCAATGATGGAAATATTAAGTGATGAAAATGACAATATTTTCATAATTTAAGAATGACTAGTAGCAAATGGAAGGTCGCAATATTGTCATTCTCATCTCTTAATATTCCCACTATTGCTCATTCCTACCAATTCACAAAGAGTTTTGAGGAAAAGAGGAAAAAGAGAATGAAAATAATGTCATGAAGTGGGAGAAGAAAAAAGGTGGGAGAAAGAAAGAAAGAAAGAAAAAGAAAAGTTGAGGAAAATGGCTGAAGCTAGCTAGCTAGGGTTTACCAATGGAAATGAATTGGAGAGACAAAAATACCCCTATTAATTAAATTCAATCCTAAGTGATTTTCCCGATGAAATCAAAATTGTAGCAAAAATTAATGGGTTGGGAGTGCAAGATGAAAAGTTAACTCTTTTCTAATGATGAAAAGCAATATGCCGATAAGGCAATAACCCTTCTTTTGGTGATAATTGGGAAACATAAGTCATAAGCGCCACGAATCAAGGATCCAATATCCACTAAATTAATTAATGCACAATGTACAAGTTTAGTCGTTTCGATTGGTACCCTCTGTTTCATGTTTAGGAATTAGGAACTGAAATGGTACCAAAGCTTGCATGAACTAATTAAGCTTGTCGACAGCTTATATATGTAGCAATTTACGAAATTTACTAGTTAGATTAATATTTTCCCTTTCCCGATATTATAAGACCATTTATATATACCAATCAACTTGAATATTTTGCTAAGTAGGATAAAAAATTTTTTAAGCAATTGTCTTAAATATAATCATATATGTAAATATTAAGATCAAGAATTTAGCTGATTACCACTAAACTAAGAGTTATAGCAGTCAGCAAATACGCAACTTTATCTTTTTGTAAATTTGACAGTACAAAGCACCGTATAAAACTACAATTAGCTTGAGGTGGGTGCATCCTATAAATGCCATGGGTTAAGTAATTAGTTCTCAAGTCAAAAGATGAGGTGTTTGCATCCTATAAGGACCATAGGTCAAGCGATTAGTTCTTGAGTCAAAAGACGATACTGATAATATATTCAACAATCACCTCTCAGCAACAGTTAGAGAGACTTGAACCATGATCTTGCTCAAATACCATTTGTTAGGATCCAACGTTCACCACTGGTCTAATAGTCGTAGCTGTTAGTAGGGCTGTAAATGGATATTCAAAAATTCGTTTACCGTTCGCGTCCGAATCCGTTTATAGGGCTATTATCCGTATTCGTTTAAAGCGGATATTATCCGTATTCGATTAGTAGACATCCGACTATAAACGGATACGAATATGGTAAATGCCTATCCGATCCGTTTAATATCTGCTCCGAATACATATCCGTTGGATATATCCATTTATATATTCGATTATCCGTATCCGATAAATAATATTTAAAAAAATATTATATATAATATATTCTATTTTTATGTATTTTAATATATATATATATAATATTTTAAAAAATTACCATATATAATTTATTATTATACATAATAATTTATTTAATTATTTAATTATTAAATTTCATAATCTATATGTAAATGAATATATGTATAAATTAGTAATTAAAGAATTAATAAAAAAAATTAGATGTTAATGATGATATTAAATAATATTAAATCAAAAAATTTGAAAAGTTAATATATTAGTGAGAAAATTGATCAATATAAAATTATTGTTGCTTTACTTTATAATTAATTTATATTGGTGTCATTTTATTAATATTAATTAATCATAAAGTGAATCAATAATTATAAATTTTTTTAACTAAATTAAGAATAATTAACTTTTTAATTCTAAAATAAAATACTAAAATACTAAAATTATTAACTAGCTAAGGGGATATTAAGATTTAAGAGGGTGTTTGAGTGAGCTTATAAGCTTCTTAAAACATCTTATAAGCTCTTAAGGTAAGATGTTAAAAGTTTATAAGGTATCAAAAAGTATTTGGTAATTTTTTTTAAAAAAATAACTTATAAGCTCTTAAGAGAAGAGTTTTTGCAATGTTAAACAGATGAGAAGTTCAAGCATGTTCATGTTGTTGGACTATGTGAATAGTTTTCTTGTATTGAAATTAATTTTTATTTTGTTTATATTGAATTGTTGTATTATGTATTGGAAATTATTATTTCTTTTGTTCTTGAGGAGATTTGTATGCTTGTTTAATTTTTGGAGTATGCTGATTTTATTGTTTGTTTGTTGTTTTTTTTAGATTTTATTATGTTATTTATATGATTTTTTTTTAAATGAAATTTATTAGAAAAAAATATGCATTTTATTATAAATTAATGGATTCAGATATTCGGATATCTATAAATGGATATTCGGAATAATTATAATCGGATACGGATATATCCGAATTCGGATAATATCCGGCGGATACGAATTCGGATATTATAAAAAAATATCCGTCGGATACGGATACGGATATGGTAAAAGTTAAATGGATACGGATACGAATACTGCATATCCGATCCGTTTAATATCCGTTTACAGCCCTAGCTGTTAGTAGAAGTGTAACTTTAGTTCTTTATACATTTATCAGTGCAAAACACTACATAAAGCTATGTCCAACTTAAAGTGGTTGTGTCCTATAACAGCATAGATTGGATGATTAATCTCGAGTTAAAAAATGATACTAAATAAATTAAATAATAATTTTTATTTTAGTGTTTGAAAGTGTTGAGACTCATTGTTTTACTATGCTTCAATCTAATCATGTGTGGTGAATGGTACTTCTCATCCCTAATGCATAAATTAAAATAACAATCGTATTGTATTTTTGAAATTTTAATACTATTAAAAGCTAATTAATAATACAGTGATCAATTAATTTAGTAGCATCGCTCTCATACATATAATTAAATGTAGGATTTGAAATTCGAATCTTAACCAACTTTTAGTGTGCACGTGTTCGTAAATCAGAAAATATTTCATGAGTTAATATCATTAAGTTATATTAAAATTAATTATTACTATATTATATGAGAATTAAATCAAGTAGTAAAGTTTCCAATGTAGCGGTAATCTTGGAAGCCGCGGAGATGAAGGAAAAAGTGCCACATTGTTACACGCGTCCAATAGCTGCCCTCCATGAAAAAGCCCGACAGAAGTCGCATTCCAACATCATCGAGAAGCACAACTCGGAATTGCAAGTTCCACTGTATATACATATAACTACAAGAAAGCATAACATATGCAGCACCATCCACGAAGCCTTTTGCTGTCTTCGATATATACTCCTGACTCCTGACTCCTGTCCGAACCAGCCACAACCAACACCCAATGTTCCCCTTCACATCGATCTCACAAGTTAATTAGTTGTAAGGAGCTTAGCAAGGAAAAAAATTAACAATAATTTGAGTTGTTCCCTATACGGATTATATATATTGCTTAAGAATTTTAATTTTTTATTTGAAGCCCACAAATATATATGTATAATAAAATAAAATCACCTTTTATAAAAAGAAAATAACAAATTTATTTATCTTGATATTCACAAGTATAGATAGCAGTTTACAAAGTTTTTGATGATTTTCTGATTATCTCAATCTTTATTTCCAAACTTATTTATACTCTAATTCACACATGTTCAGACCGCTATTATTTTTCGAACTCAGGATATATTGGGCCTTCTGGTTACGTACTATCGCCCATTGGGCTCGACCCAATTGTTGAGGAAGTATTACTTTTTGGGCCTTCATAAGTTTTACAATTTTTAAGCCTTCACATAACAAAGTACAAGTGTACAACGATAATGTGGTAAATAACCATGAAAAAAGAGAAAAAGTGTGAAATCCAGAAGAATTGACCAAAAATTAGAATAAATTTTAGGAAAATTAAATTTTCATCGAAGAGAAGCAAATAAAGGCTTTGTAAAATCGAGAATAAAGTTTTATTTTGTACATGTCAGATCATGAATTAGTAACTGCATTCAATTATCATAAAGTTAACATACTGATTTCCGACAACTCATGGTGAATGCAATACAACAACATCCAATTGAGTTCGATACAAATCAGAAATTATTAATTTTAAAAAAGAATTCTAACCTCCAATCGATATAATTTTATGTTTTAGTTTAAAGGTGAATCTAAAAGTTCCATTAATACAACCAACTATAATTTAAAGGTGATTGCTCATTGTGCAAGGGATCTATAGAAATGATGATTTTGAAGACAACATAATTCACCGAAATTAATATCAACATTGGATTTCCGATGCAAACATTTAGGGCAGGGCACTGGCACTGGCACTGGCACTGGCACGATTAATGTCTATTACCACTTCTGGCGGAAGAGAAAAAGAAAAAGCTTTCGATGTCTTTCACGCTGGCACAAAATTTATGTGTGCAAGTGAATTAGTTAAATTTGGTGGTTGGGTGGTAAAGGAAGATGGCTTCAATTTTAGCTCTTATAAGGAGAAAAAGCATCTATTGCAATGTACGAACATTTGACCTTTTTCTGATATATTTCCATCCATCCATCACTGGATCCATTTAATAAGGCTTACGACTATTCACAAAAATTAATTTCAGTGCCAACTATTCAATGGAGTAAGTTTGTTTGTCAAAAGGTAAAAGGGATCCTTTCCAAAAGCTTTTGGCAAACTGGGAAATACTTTTCAGGTCCTTCTCCGGAAGATGAATTCAGAATTGTATAATTGATTGATTGGATCAAGTCTTCGAAGATTAGACCCAACCCCATCTTTGAATATGAAATTCTTCAAAGAGATAAGATAGAAAACCCAGAGACCGTGATCCTCTAACCTTCAAAATGCTTGCTTACTTTCAAGAAGAAACAATTTTGAGTTAAATCAACATTCACATTCAGTCATTCTTGTGAAGCAAGTTCTACGGATTGCAATACTAGTAATCATTGAATGTCATTGAAGTTCCTTTTCTATTTTGTGCAATTATATGAACTGATAATGATGTCTAGATCCTACTTCATACATGGAAGTTCAATCGCATCGAAGTACACATTTGCTGGGAGATTTTGTCTTTATAAAAAGCATCATTAAAAGATGAGAGAGGAAGAACAAAACATCTCATAACCTATCTCAAAATCCCAACTTCTCTTGCGTAGGACCAGACTACCATCAGGAACCATATGAGAAAATCCCAAAATGATAAGCTGAGTCTAGCTAGGGAGACCTTTAATTCAACACATTGTGCAGCAAACTAGGAAGTATGATTGGTGGTAGACATATTGTTAGCCAGCATGTATTAGCAGAATATCAATCATCTGAACTATATCATTCCACTTTCGGATTCAAAGTTCATCAAAAGATAAAGTTAAGCAACCAGATATGATTATACTACTATGCATATAAGAGAATTTGCTCAAAGATGTTGCTTCCCATGGCTAATAATTCTAATCACAAGATGTTATATTTCAGAACATTTCAATCAAAGTTGCATATATATATGCATATTAGCATCATCCTCAATTTCCGGAGCACAATACAGAAAAAGCTGTACATTAGTAGGCTACTCAAGTCACTGACATATCATGCCTAAAGAAAAAAGAATACAAATGGCAACTATTTAAAACTTTTACCCAGCATATAAAGGCAACAGCTAACATAAATTGGAAGTATGTACTTTCAGAGCCAAATACATAAATCAAGTCTATTTTACAATAGACATCTTTGATTTACAAAGCTCTGAAATTGACAATGTGTAGAAGAACTATCATCTAGATTATCATACAAACTGCAGAAAGTTGAGAAAAACTATCCCGAATAATTAAAAGCAATGTAATCCAAACCAAGAATAAAATCAGGGACTAAATGAAGCACGAGCTTGCAATTGCCACTCCATGCAGTCTTCAAAATCAAAACTACTAGCACAGTCCAATAATGCATTTTGTTGTTGCTCGTATCGACATATGTAATTTAAACCAACAAGTAGCTCACATATGGCAGCCTCTGTCTTTTCTCGATCGGCAAAATATAATGTCTGAAGCAAAAGAACATTTGTCCTCGTGATAATTTGCTGCTGTTCAAAGTTACGCTCGCTCTGCCACCTGATCATGTTATGTGCTAGTGGGGCGAGCCATTTAAGCATTAAATCAAGCTTTTCCCTCCAATCATGGGCAAGAGGGGCATCATAAATAGCCAAATCTTTTACATAAGATTTCAAACTAGTCTTCAAGGTTTTTCTCAGGCTGGCTGGGAGCATCTGGTATAAATCATCTCTAGCCTCATCACCAACCAGATGAGGGTAGCAGAGCAGTTTCTCTAAGACGATGATAACATTGGCGTAGTGCAATGCTAAAGCAGAGCCTCCTACAGTACTAGGAGGTGCATACACCAGCAACCTACTCTTCGGCCCAAACTTTGAACCATTTACCAAACTGCCCTTGGACTGGAGACCAGGAGGATCACTATTGTTGGCATGAATAAAGCAACCAGAAAGACTGGAAGGCTCTCTCTTCACACCACTTGAAGCACTACCAAAGCCTGAAATTTGACTGCTTTCATCATCATAACTAACATGATCATCATTATCCACTTTGGAAGCAGAACTACTCAGACTCAAACATTCCATGAACAGCCTCCCGGGCCCCATACCACAGGCAAAATTGAAATCTTCTGGGCGAAACAAGCCCGCGTTGTTCTTCTGGGATCCCACTTTGGGTCTTAAACTTAGGGTTCTCTTCTCCAGTCCCTCCTTTACAATTGCCCCTGAATGACCATTATTCCTGGATGAAGCGGACTTTGTCAAACTAGCATTCTTTTGAACCCTGCCTGCTACATCTAACTGACCAGATTTCTGCCCAGAATCCCACTTCACAGGTCGCAAATTTCCACTAAGACCAACTTGTGACCTAGAAACTGAAGTAGTAGAACTAGTCCACCTCGAATGCTCATCCCCAAACACAATATATATTCTTGCATAAATTGTGCACACAGTCCTTGCCAACAGCTCAACAACCTTATCATAAGTCTGGTTCCAGAGCGAAACGTCTTTCAAATGCCTCACATCTTGCTTCTGCCATGTCAACTTCTGCTCAAAAGCTTTCCTACTCTCCTCATGATGGTTCTGCTGAAACTTCTTGGTGGCTACCTCAAGCTCATTCATAACTTCCATTTCGGTGTACAAACTGGCAGTGGAATTCACATAGCGCTCCATTTTCTTAACCATACTTTCCATATCCTTCACCAAAAAACTCAGCTCCTTAATATCAATCATCCCAGAAACAATATCCCCATACACATGCTCAAACCCCTGCAGTGCTGGGATTGTGCATTTCTTACCTAACCTAGACACCACGCTAGCAACCCTGTTCAAATCATCAAGTTTCTCTGCCAGAGCTAGCTCTAGAAGCTGCTTTTCATCACTAGATACAAGGATTTTGATGCCCTCGGACTTCAAGATCTCATTCTTGAGCTTAAGGACTTCATTGTCAATCAAAGATTTGTGCAAATGAATAATCTTGGACATGACATTAGCAACTTCAAAAGACAATATCCCGATAATTTGTCTCTCTTGCGGCCCCTGTTTTTTATACGAGGACTTCGCGGAATTTTCAAGATATAGAGCATGCTTTAGATTGTTACTCACCTGATTACCCATTTTCAGTATCCAAGGCTCCGCCACCATCTCTGACTCCTTTCGCCAGCAAGATCCGAAATACTAGAATCCCACTTCAGATCTGGCTAGCAGCTTTCCATTAGCATTCCGCCATAGAAGACTGCTAGTTAACTCTGACAGACGCACTAGGAAAAAAATTTCAAACAGCTAGACCCAAGATTATATCTTTAGGTTCTACTGCCAACGGGATGACAAATATGAACGAAAAAGCAAAGGGGCATTGAAGGGTCATGAATTTCTGTGTCAAGAAAAGTGCAAACAAGAAGCCTAGAAGAAGAAAATTGCGCGTGAGTATGTGGAATTGGAGGCGTGGAGAAAAGAATGAGTTTTGTGAAGGAGTGTAATTGATTGATGAACAGAGGAGAATGGAGGGAAAAGAAAAGGAGGGGATTTGATTGGGATTAAGGGGGACTTTTCCAAGGCACTGTGTGGGTTTGGGGGGATTTGTAATGATTTTTTTCAAAAAGGTATAGGGCAGTTTGAAGGAGATGGCCCTCAGTGTCTCAGGACTCAGACCATCAGGTCTGCAACTTTCAGTTTGTTTTCTTAGGTTTTTCATTTTTTTATTTTGTATTTTATTTTTCCTTTTTCCCATGCTTAATTTTTTTAAATTATTTTTATTAAAATATGGTTGTGTGAATCTTCCAATTTGTTTCTGGAGATACCTGTTTGACCTTTATTGAATTTCTTTTTCAAGATTTAGCCACATGGGGAATTTTTAAATTATAATGTAAAGATGAAAATTAAGATCTTTTGGTGTTGCAGGTATGCATTAATGGACAGTCGAACACATGGAGAATTCAAATTGGGGGTAGATTTGGAAATGCACAAATCAAAATATGCATTTTCTTTTCTTGTTCTCCATTTCAAAATAGGAATTTAATATTTTAGCTAACTATATTAAATTGGATGGGAATTTTATTTTTTAAATTTCCCTTTTTATTGTTTGTGTTTCCTCAAACGGTGAGTATTGTGACACATAGAAAATGTGTTGGAAGATCAATATGCATTTTTAAGGTCTACCCTTCTATTATTGAAATTAACAAAATTTTAACATAGTTTATGTGTGTGCTGAATTTTATAGTAAAAAATAATAGCATAAAAGAAGTAAAAATATTTTTTTTATTTTTGTATATTATATCACAACTTAATTAATAAAGTTACTAATGATCTCATTTTATTACATTCACACCCTTCCCTTATTTTCACCATGATATGCACGCGTAATAAATAAGATAATACTAAAGTCCGAACTATAGAATTTATCAATTATGATACAAAATACTTATTAGACCGAATGCTCTCTCGATAACTAAAAAGTGCGACATGCTTGAAGCATGTAGTAACTCCACCCATATTCCAATTTTTCAAAACTTCTGGTAGTACAGTTAAGACAATGATGGATTCTCTACTCGTATGAAAATATATCTGTAGATGAATATGATTATGAAGATGAAACCATATTTATCCCCGATTTTAATACCAATTACAACAAAACAAAGAAAAATAAGGAATGCAATTTCATTATTGTATATCTTAGAAAGGTAATCTTTCTTTTCATGCAACAGTTCAAATTATTGGCTTCTTTTTTAAAATGCATTTCATGATGAAAACAAGTGCACTCTTTATTTATTTCCCTAGTTGCACATTAAAAAATACACGCAGGGAGCTATAGAATCAATCATTCAATTCTTTCCTCCATATAACTAATAAGACAAAATTAGGTTGAATCCCCCATGCTCCATTTCTTGTAAAGAATGCTTCAAATTAAGTTCAATCCCAAATAACATCCAAAGTCCATATATGGGAGGAGCCACCTGCAAGTAAGACTTTCCCATAGTCAAACTAATAAACTTTTTCTACACAAATTAATTCTGAATAAATCTTGTAACAAACTTAGAAAGTGAATGGCAGTTAAAGGCCCTGAACCACGCTACCAAATCCATGATCAACCTGTTCAGATTATCAGATACATGGCCACAAAGTTAGATTAAATTTATTTTTTCAGCTTTCTCGTACTTTAATGCACCTAATTCCTCAGGCTCGTGAGACTAATAAATTTTACAAATTTTAGTCATTCATCGATGCAAGGAAGGAGTCCGGATTTTTTTTTATCTCGAGAGACAAATTGGATTGTCAAAAAATATAAATATTTTTCTAATTATTTTGGGAGCAAAGAATATATTTTTAATTAAATGAAAATACTTTTATCACTTTAGAGATGAAAAAATTATAAGTTTTATAAAATTTATATATCATAGTCAGGTGTTCAAAATTTTAAGGAGAACAGTAGCCACCTATGTGTTTTCGTTCCTGCATATATGCTTTGTGTAAGCATAATAGTTCATAACGTGATTTTTGAAAATCTATGTATTTCATCGGAAAAAAAAAAGTACATTTAATACCAATTTTCTAATATTCTTAAGCATTGCGAGGCAAGGAAATGTAAAATCTTTCTTTAGATTGATAACTCATGAAATAGAATGTGAATAGAGGAAAAGATTATGTATTCTAATACTAACATCCCTTTCATAACTCTACTTTGTAAAATGGGTCTCCATATTAGATAGCAAGTAAATGGTTTTATTACAAGAAAAAGACAAATTTAGAGATGGAGAGTTGTCCAAATTATGTGTGGTTTTGTCAAAAAGTAACTAATAGTTGGAGTTGGTGGCTTTGATATCATAACATAAAATCCTCCTTACAACATCCACAATGAGATCCCAAGACAAGAACTAATGAACAAATTCCAAGAAACTTGCAACACCAAGACAACTACTATACTTTCAAACTTTAATAAAATTGTGGATTTGGCTCAACTACTGTCTTTTAATAGATCCAAATCCATAAACTTGATGCAATATTCTAGCATCTTATCATGTAAATAATGGGGCATACCATTTGAGTGAAAAATTGTTTGGTGCACCCTTAGGCCTTAGCTACATGACAAAATAAAATTTAATTAATAGTTTAAAATCTTATTATAAACATACACACACACACACACACACTAGACACAAAGGATAAAACACCGCTGACTCAAGCAATGGTTATTAATTCAATTGATAGTTTGAAAACCGCAACAATTAATTGTTAACCAAGAGTTCCTTCTGCCCACTTGACTCAATAACAGAAGATTTAATAACAGCTTCTTCTCTCACAAATAGCTTCTTTTTCTATTTTTATAGTAACTCCCTATAACAAGTATATTATTGCATTATACGTATGTTTAGTGCATCAAGAATGTAATTGGACAAGAATTTCCGTTGATTAGAAGAATAAGTTTGTGATCAATATTATTGCATTATACGTATGTTTAGTGCATCAAGAATGTAATTGGACATGAATTTCCGTTGATTAGAAGAATAAGTTTGTGATCAATTCTTTTTATACACAAGAGTATATTCATTGTAAGAAAACTGTTGAAGCTACCCCACAGACCACAACTATTTGAGACACTTTCTAAGACAAATTTACTTAACCATTTTCAAGTGTGGTGGAGAATGTGCCCTCTTTTTGTCTCCATGTAATGCATTTCTTTTAGGTCTAGTTGTTGACAAAGTTGGAAAAATTAGCCTTACAAAAGTCTCCAATTTGTTAACTACTGCATATATAATATCCATTCATCCACCAATCCACCATCATGGTAGTATCAAAGGTAATTTGTTTTGTCATCTTCTTTTTTGTACTTGGAAAAGGTGGAAACCAGACAAGGCATGGTAGCTTGAGTCCTATTTCATTCTTGAGATTCATTTTAGACTAATAAACATCTTGCTTGAGAAATAATGAGATATATATATATATAATAACTAATAAATTGCATGAATTGTTGAACTACACATGTTAAAGTCTTAAAATAATATGTTCAGTGACTTGTATCCAATGACATAAGTCTCTTACAATAATGTGAGAGGTCAGGAATTTAAACCCTAACGGGCTCCTAATATGTGTGTGCATTAATTAAAAAAGGTCTTGACTATAATTCGATTTTTTAGAGTGTGTTAGTATAGATATAATCCATGTAATAATTGAATAGAATTGAATATTAATATTACACTTACATGGTATCTGAAAAAAAAAATAAAACGAAAAACAAAGAAAAATAATTTACACGAACTATTTATTGAATACGAGTCTCATGCATTATAATTAATTAAAAAAATTAAAAATTATTTGAGACAATTTACTCATAACTCTATACAAATTGCGCGTAATAATCTGGGAATTGATTTGGTCCAAAACATATCATATCAACGAGAATTGTTTTGAAACGCCATAAGAATAAGAAAAAAAACAATGATAGAATCATTGATTTAAATATCTCGGGAAGATAATTAATAAAAATGATTATATTCCTTTCTTTTTCTCATAGCTATCAATTGATGATCCTAGCTAGAATAAGACATAAAGTCATTTGTTTTGTATCTTTGTAAGTCATAACACCACAATGTTTTCAATTTGATCCCAAGAAAAGATAAAGTCCAATTGAAAATGAAATAAAGCAGCCCCAAATAAAATTGCACAACACGCTATGGAAGCTTTTCAAATTGGAACATTTGACATGAAACTTCAGTATTTGATCTTTACTAACTAATCATATTGAAATTCAAAATTTTGCATCAAGAAAACATTTTAGTCATGGCTAAACTAAATTATTATTTTTATTTTATAATAAAAATAAATAAACACATAAAATATTTCTCTATGGGCAGATGACCAAATAATAAGAAATTGGGGTATTTTCACCTACTATAGATCTTTCTCCAAATGAAAAAATTATGGTCACTTTAATTGGGCTATTTCTTTTATATAGTTGCGCAACATGCCAAAAGGGGTGGGAGAATGTCATATTTTCAAAGGGAAATTCTACGGTTTCACTTGGCAAAGTCCTATAGAGTGACAATTTTGAATTTTTGACACGGTTGTTTGAATTTTATTAACCACGATTTCTTGATTCATTGACCTACCATTTAAATTTTACCAGATAATGCTTGAATAGTCTTTGGTAGAGATCTATATATTAATATAAGTAAGTCTCAATATTTATATTTTATCTTAATAGGTTATTTTATTTCGATTTGTTGATGTAGGTGGGCGAACCAATTGACAGACTAAATAAATTTATTGAGCCCCAGTACAAGTCAAACTGATTTATATAGTCTTAGCGGCTGAGTTAAACTCAAGTTTAGCTATAAAGGAAGAAAAAAAAAAAGAAGCTCGAATCAGCTCTCGATTGATTTAAGTTTGGCAAACAAAAGTGTGGGATGAAACTAAGAAAGACGTGATGCAATTCACTAAACTTGTAAAATCTCAATCCCAATCAAGCATAGTTCAGTCCATGTAGGTTTTAGGAATCTGAATCATAAAAGAAAACCATGGTCATGATTCGAAAAATATAAATAAAGTATGTCATTAAGATTTTTGTTCCTTCAGTAGAATATATTATTGTTTCAATATTCTTCCTAGGGGTATAATCTAGTCGAACCGAGTTTAAGCAAAATTTTCGAGCTCAACGAGCCTAAAATTTTAAGTTTGAGTTCAGCTGGACTTATCTCAATAAGGCTCGAATTGACAAATGAATTGTAAAAAAAAATGCATATTCGAGCTCGAATTTGAAATAAAAAAAAATAGTAATATAATATTTATTCACTAACAAAATAAAAAATAATATTTAATTATATACTAGCTCGCGAGCCACGAGCCTAGATATAGGCGGCTTAAGATTTGCTCGAATTAGAGCTCGAGCTCGACTCGTGAGGCTCGCGAGCCAGCTCAACTCATTTACACCCCCCCTCTTCTTCCTTCATAAATCAATACTGACAATAATACATATTATTGTAAGCCCAAGATCGAACACTTCTAATCGAATTTATATATTTAGAAAATTGTGATGATGAAATCTAATTGTCACGAGATTGGAATAGATCAGATGTAGGAAATGAGCTTTCGTGAATAATGTTGACATTCTTGTGCCAAAATGATCTACAAGAATAGCCCTCTAAAAGACAAATTTGTGACAAGTCTGATAATTACATGTAAATATACTTGCTTAAGGCTAAAGTTTTATCGATCATTGCATTTATTAGCTCTTTATGCAAATCTTTTGGGCCAAATAATTAGCTCAACTTTTAACATCTTTTAGCAACACCTATGAAGGAATTGAACTTTTCGTCAATAAAGTACAAAAGAAGGCCACGAATTCTCTTAATTTATCCAAAAAAAAAGAAGGAAAAAAAAAAGGTGAAATTATAAGCGACAAGATTGCCGTTGTCTAAAATAGAAAATAAAGGGTTGTGGGTAGCACATTCTTTGAGGTTCTCAATTTTCTTTACTTTTTCACAAAATGATAATGAGGGAAAGGAAAAGGTCAAAAAAGGTAAAAAGGAAAAAAGAATGGTGTGAGGGGGGAGAAAAGAATAAATCAAAGAAATTGGGAGGAAAGGGTAAGTAAGGAATGTTTAGATCTATTCATTTCTAGAATTTTAACATATGATACTATAACTCAACTTAAGCATCGTAAAAAAAACTGACTGATTAATGTATAAAATTTTTATTTTAAATTGAATTGAAGAGTAATATTGAAATTAATTTAAACAAACTCTTTGGTCCGTGAAGCTTTTTATTTAATTTTTTTTTTGTTGCATTTTTTATTGAAGAAAAAAAGAAATAAAAAATTTAAGCTAGTTACTCGTATTGGAGTTTAAGATAGACAAAAGCCACGAAACAAGTTAAATTTCAAAACCCTTTAAAGACTTCAAATTGGGTTTATATTAATTAGACCTTTTTATGTGGGCTTTGTGGTATCTCCAAAATGAGAAAAATTTGATACTTTACGTCCAATTGTCCAAATCCATGCCGAGCCCATTGGTCCAAATCAATAATAACTTTAAGTAAGCCCACTTTCGACAATTCCAAAAAAGAAAAAATAGAAAAGAAAAAGCTAAGACTTCAAAATTGAATTGGTTCGAGCCTTTATACACTTCCAACAAAAACAGGAAAGAAAATTAAATGACACTTAATTGGCAATTGATGTAGCCACACATGACATACGACCCACATCAATAGTGGGAATCAATTCAAGATTATTTTTAAGTGGATGTAATAAATTTTAGAGTTATTTATTTATTTTTATAAAGTAAATACAAGTATGAAGGCCATGTTTCTTTTTATTTCCAAAATATATTTTATGGAAAAAATATATATATAGTTTTATAATTTTTCGTAAAATACCCAAAATAAACTTGACACATTCCAAAATATTGCTCATCCCATTATCGAGGGGGATAAAATCATTATGAATACTAGTAATTTTTACATATTTAATGTGCTAGATTTTTTATAGTGTGAAATAAAAAAATTAATAGAATTAATTTTGTCAACTCAATCGAAAAAACACCAATAAAATTGATATGTTGATAACAAAAAATTATGAAGGTTTCTCGTGGGCTAGTACTTTTTAGAAGTGATTAACTTAAAATTTATAAGAAAGTGTTTATTAGTAAGTCAAGGAATGTTTAAAAGTTGATTAAAAATAGTAAAAAGTCAAAAATAACTTCAGTGAAATAATAAATTGCAACTATGTGAAAAATTACAAAAAAGTTCTTTTTAGCTGTTGAGGTAGAATGGAGTTTTAAAAAATTAATAAAAATAAAATTATCAAATATAACGTAAAATTATTTGCTAAAAAGTCATAAATTGGGAAAATAGTGCACGATGCTTTCAACTTTAACCTTATTTTATTTTTTTTAAAATGATCTCATAAATAAAAATTAATGGAGAAAACACTCTCTACTTATCTTTTTTACGCACAAAATGGAAAATTTGTTCTTAAAGTTGGACTAGTTAGTTGGAACCACTACCTAAGTGACACTGTTGCCAGCGACAAGACGTTAACTTCGTATTACAGTGATGATGATTTTCACGGACTTGATAACGACAAGAACAGGTAATTATATTTTACCATTCACAATCGATAATATACCAGTAATTTTAGTACATTAGATGTATGTAATAAAAATTTTACAGTATATAATATATAAAATTAATATTTATTTTTAGTATAATATTAGTTTTTAAAGTAATATTTGGTATTTATTTAATTTTTTTAATATAATAATACAAAAATTATGAAAAGATGATAATTATGAGTATAGAATGAGTGGGTTGTAAATAGTGGTTACTACATAAAATGTAATTATGAGAATTAAAGAAAAGAAGTGAGGTCATTTTAAGTATATCACATGAAAACATATAAAAAAGGGCTAAATGCTTTATCAAATAACTAATAATTGATGCATATTCGATGCATGTACTTTTAAATATTGAAGCATAGTTGATGTATGTACATATGTAAGATACATGTATAAAAAAATTTATTATGATTTTATGTTGCTTAATAAATGCATATCTAATATCTCAAAATGATGATATTTTCAACTATAGATGAAACTCTACAAAACATCTTTTTACGAATATCTTTTTCTCATAAAGTGGAAGCATAAAATGGTGACAGCGGGAGGATAGTAGTAAGATAAAATAACTTATAGTTATGAGAATTTAAAAAGAATCATATAATTATGAGAATTTAAAAATAGTAATAATAATATAATAAGAGTATTCTAATCATATTACTCAAAAACACACCACTAAAACCCTCATGTTTTGTGAATAATATAGACATAGATTACAGTATTTAAATTATCACTAATTGTTTCATTAGTATTAATTAGTCACAAATTAGTGGCAATAAAATCACATTGGGACCTATGACTACTATTATTACTAATGTATGGAATTATCAATAATTTTCAATATTATCACTTAACATCCGCTTACAAATATTCTTTTTTCTTGTAATATTTTAAAAGTTCAGAAAACCTAACAGCCTATTTGGTTTTATTTCCACAGTCTCTTTTCATTTTCATCCAAAAATAAAAATTAAAAACCATCACTTTCTCTCTATTTTTACTCAAATTATTTTTATTTTCATTTTCAAACTCTTTCTAAACCTACCCTACCATCCTATTATCACATCAATCAAATTCAAATTTAATTTAACATAAAATATCAACAATTATTTTAAAATTAATAAAATATACATATATTTTTAAAAAATAAATCTTTTTAAATATAAAAAAATATAAATAAATCATCTTTTCAATTCTAAACATATCCAATCATTACTTTCCAACAAATCATTCAAGTATATATTTATTTCACAATCAAATATATAACTAATTTTTTAAACTTTAAAAATATCTAAAAACTGGAAATGGCTCTGAAAATAAAACCAAACGTAGCACAATAATTGCATTTATGGAAACTAGAGGGAGTAGTATCATATATGCTGTATTACAATTTTTTTTATTTTTTAACTATTTGCAAGCTCCCTACACTCAATTTTAACTCCAGATCTCAGACAATTCATCGAATCTATTTTTGTGTAAATCCCAACTTCAGTGATTTTTCCAATTCAATTAAACCCACCAATGAAGGGGAAAAGGCTATAAGAGCAAGATGAAAGGGCTTAAATTAGACAGCCATAGCCTGTACTCAAGCTCTTAATTATGCACTATATTTAACAAAAAAAAAAAAAAGCAGATCCCCCAAAAATGGAGGGGGAAAAGAAAAAACAAAAATAGAATATAGAAATTGTCATCTGTCTAAGCTTCCTGTACAAACAAACGGCAGCACCGGTGCCGGCTCGTAACAGAACGGCGCAGCCGGGTGCTGCCACTTCTTCATAACCACCACCGGCTTCTCAGCCACCGCCGCCGATTCCTTATTACTATTGGAACAAGATTTGATCTCGACATTCGGATTATCCGAGGTAGGCGACTGAACCAATGGCGACAAAAGAGGTATCGCCACGTTCCATTCGGTCACCGGACTGATCTGTATCGACGCCGGCGCCCTCCTCTGTAACCGGCTAGGCTGGCGCCGGGCGGCCGAGTTCCTCTTACCGACATCTGCCATATCTATCAGCAACAAAAAATCTTGCAAAATGGAAAAAATTTAAATGAGAATTCTTTTTCTGATTTATTTCTGGATCAATACAGCAGAAGAGAGTGGGAGATAGAGAGAGAGGTGTGAACAGGGGGAATTGGTTGGTGATGGAGAGAGGTAATCGGGGGCTCGGGGGTATAAATAAGGGGCACGTGGATTGCACGCTTCGGTGAAAACAGTAATTGAGAATCAGATTTTTCAGTCAAAGGTTGTTGAGAGAGAGAGAGAGTAGTACTGTTTCTTTGCCTCGGCTTGGCTCATAAGCACAGCTGAGCTGGTTTTGCGGACAGAATTGTAAGATATTTAATCATAGGAATTATTAGTAAATAGTGAGCTTTAAGGCTATTAACGGGTTGAATTTGAATCGAATCTGTCATATTCGAATTCAAATTCGATTAATAAAATTCATATCCAAATTCGACTCGAAATCTTATGGGATCTTTGTTATTCAATATCATATCCAAATTCGATAGATATCCGAAATTCGATTAAAAAATTCGATTGATTTATTTTTTTCTTTATTTTCTTTCTTTCTTTCTTTTTTTCCTTTTAAATTTTATAAAGATATTGTATTTGTAAAGTAAATATATGTCATATTTGAATTTTTAATAACTTTTTATTATATATTAGTCTAAAAGTTAAACATTTGAATACTAAACTCCTTTTTCGCATTATATTAATATATAGATAAACTATTATATGTTATTATATTTGATATTTTATCAATATTTCTCTTATATTTTAGGTTAAAAATTCAATATTAATAGTATAATATAGACACTAATATAGATATTAGGTCAATATAATACATAGACTTTATTTTAAAATCTTTATTAATGTTATATATAAGAGTATTAATTTAATAAAAAATATTAAGGTTCATATTCGAATCTCTAACGGATCGGATTGCTTAATTCCATATTCAATCCACTTATTTCGAATATTTATAACCGGATCTGATCCATCAAATATTTTAATTGGATAAAAATAATAAAATTCGGATGGGATTTAGATCGAATTTGGATTAAAATCCAATCTATTGACAAACCCTAATTAGTTGGTGACTTTATAAGGAGAAAATATATTTTGGCTATTTGGAGAAAATTGTGTGGGTAGAATGGATTGCTAAATTGAAAAATGTATCATGACATTGATTTCTTTCAGCATATTTCTTCATGAGTTGTACAAGGAAGATAAATATTGTTTTTAAGTGTTTTGAACTCATTCATATTTTAAATTAAAAAAGTATATTTGAGTCATAATTACATACCGATCATACGAATCATCCTCACTAGCACAAGTTGTCCCTATAACATGTGATTATGAAAAATTATTAGAGTAACTTATTTTTAGCAATTTTGAGTAAAAATTTAATTTTAATATCAATTCAAATGACATATTAAAGCATCGTATTTGTGAGTTCGAATTAAATCCTTTTTGCTTAATTATGAGTCGGATAACAAAAAATCTTGAATAATCATGTTTTGATGGGATTAGTTTGCCATAATACTTTGGAGTGATAATGATAGGAGAAGGAAAATTATTTAAAAAAAGAAGAAGAACAATTACAAGACTTTGTAATTTTTTTCAATTTGTTTGAGTTATCTATGGATGCAGTATATGTATATGTGTGTCTTTGTGTATATTGGTCCATAGTGTACAGCTTTAATTGATATGAATATATATGGTAGATATTCATACCAATCCTCTGTCACCTCAAGGCAAATTTTCCAAGAACAAAGAAAAAAAATTTGTATGTATGTTGGGCTGAACGCAAAAGCTTGACATAATTTGAGAGACAGAAACCACATAGGTAGAGGGAAAGAAATAGAAAGTATTGAATTTACAACGAAATTAATATTAATATATTTTTTTATATTTATATATAAAGCAAGTGATGGAAAATGAAAGTTTTTAAAATATAATTTTCTTTGATCAAGATATGAAAGGTTTGGTAATGTTATGATTAGTTATTTAATAATTGAAGGGGGCAAGTTAAAATTGATAGGAACGTAATTAGTTTTTTTTCCTTTTTTTAATTTTTTTTATTTTTAATAAATATTTTAAGAAATACCATAAGTAATTAGAAAATGTAAAATGAAATCGAAAAATAAAAATAAGAAATTCTGAAATAGTAATAGTTGTAGGGGGCAAATTTGAATTTACCCAAAAATGTATGCACTCGAAATAAGAATAATTATTTTGCAGCCCAGCTTGGAAAGGCCGTTGAGCTATACTGATAAGTGATAGGCGAAAACGCCACGCCAACGAATCCACTAAGCACAACTACTTTCCAACTGAAAGGCCAAAATTGCTTTGACCAGAATAAAATCTGTAATCCTTTATTTTAACGGAATCTCCGCCAAAGATACTCACGGCGCAACTACAAAGCGCACAGATAAGGAAAGGGACGTTAAGTTTTGCCGTTAACCAGCTGGGCAGCAGGTGACGTTGTGACCAATAGTTATATTTTGATTATTTTATTATATCCAGAGATCGACGGTTGAGATATTTTTACGTGGCAATTTGTGGCCCTTTAATAAACGAAGGGCGCATATTAGATGCACGTTAGGTTTCGTTATCAGCATTGTCTGTTTATGACAACTTTTTATCTTATTTATCAATGCCAAGCCAAAGGATAGTGCGGCCATTTAATGCCCAAAAGTTACTTTCGATCTGTTCTTGGAAATTGAAATTTCGAAATTTTATAAAGATTATGGTAATATTTAGTTATGTTTTATATTTATTTTAATACGTGTCTTGATTTTAGAGAATTGAATGTTGTCGTTGGATGGAAAAATGTAAAAGTTGTACTGAGAAATATAATAAATTTTGGTTACATTTTAAAAAATAGTTAAAAATTTATTTTTAAAAATTTTGGTATATTTATTTATATTTTGGAAAAAATATTTTTTATTGTAACGGTCAAATTAATACTTTTTTATTGAGTTTTTAAGATGAAAATGAAATTGAATATTTTTTTTACTATAATAATAATAATAAAATATATGTAATACATATGTATATATGTATTAAAAAATTGGTAAATTTTGAAAATAATGAAGGATAGGAAAGTGTTTTGAAAAAAATCTATTTTAATGTTTTATAAGGAAAATGAGAGCTTGAATTATGTTTTTCTGAAATAATTTTGTTTTGAGGAAATATAACCAAACACTCCTTATATATTTTAATTTTAAATTTATGAAAATATTACATTAACATTTTACCGTGGTGGTGTTTTCTATTTCTAATAGATCATGAAAATATCAATATTATTCTGAATGAGTTTATAAAAAATAATCTCATTAAATAATTTGACTTCATTAATATTGTAGCAAATAAAATGATAAATTTAAAATTGGTGGTATTTTTTTATAGCTTACTAATGATTATTTGTCATACGTGATAAATTAAAATTTTAATGTAATGTCGCATTTTATTGTTTCACTTGATATGATGGGCATCAATGGTTAATTACATAGAATCCATAATCTCAAGTAATGATAAAGTCACTTTAAGTTTTAGTGGTGTTAGTAAGATTTTACTAATTAAGATCATGATTATGGCAATTATCAATAATACGTGCACTACTTATAACTTAGTGGGGCCATTATTTGATAATGGTATTGAAATTCACTTCCTTGGTACAATGAGTTACATACATAATTGTGGGTGTTATTATACTTTTGCCACTGCATAAAAATAAATTAATTATTAGTATTTAAAACTAAGTATAATCTATTGAATCAATGAAGGTGACAAGAAAAGCAAAACTTATATTGAATATTTTACATTTTTAAGCTAGCCAATTACGGTAGAATTTTATTAAGAAAAAAACAAAATAAAAAAAAAACTATATTATTCAATATATTAAGATATCTAAAATTAGCTAAAATAATATAATTAGTAATTTTTTTATAAAAATGCACCTAGATAAATGAATCTATTTTAAAGATGGACTGCTACCCACATATAATAATTTTTCAGTATAACTACCATATGAAAAATCATCAAATTAGATTTACTGAACAACTCTAAAATCTGTGGCTTTGTTTGTTTATATTTTGCGTATTTTAAGAAATTTTTTTAAAAGAATTAATTTTAACTTTTAAGAGTGAAGTTGAAAAATATAATGTATTTTTTAGTTTGTTTTAAAAATAATAATATATTTAATTTTACTATTGAAGGAGATATTCTATATTATAAATATCTATTCATTACCTCTTTACAGTTTAAATGATTAGTAGAATGAATATGTTTCATGTAAGTATCCTTACACATATGGTTTAATGTAATATATGTATGTGTATTTATATATGTATGATTATGTCTGTGTTAGAGAATAAGCGGGGGCATTTTAAAAATATTTTGAGTGTCTCAAACGAAATGACGAAATTATGTCTAATTTTGCTTACCCCGTCAGAAAATGCTATGAGAAACATAACCAAACAAGTGCTAAGCTCTTCTACTCCATGAAAGCATCTCATATTTAATTTCTTAGCATCAACTTTAACACTATGTTTGGTTCATGGATTTTGATAAGAAAAAGAAAAGAAAATGTTAAGGAAAATATTTTTTATTGTTTGATTAATAAGGAAAATACAAAAGAAAGAAAAACTTGAGGAAAAATATACTGTATTTAAAGAAAATAATTTCCTCACATTAAAATACTCTCTTTTATTTTCATACACTTTCATTACTCATCTTTTCCTCATTCTTTCTTTCATTGTTCTCATTAACAATCAAACAAATTTGAAATTTTATATTTCTTTGTTTTCTTTTCCTTTTCCCCAATATTTTCTTTTCCTCGTCACAATTCTTAAATCAAACAGTGTAAAAGAAGCGTTGTCAAGTCATATTTGGCCCAATAATATATACCTTGCACATAAATATGATATTAATGATTCAAATCCTAATGGGATTTTAATATGCATGTATATAATTTCTTTTTTTTTTTTAAATAAAAAACTTTAGGAGGAGCGTCCTTGTCAGAAACTAAATTATTAGCAGGTGGTCTGTTCTGCTGAGAAAGGAAAAGTTGGACTAAGTAGGACAAAAATATAAAGTTGCATCAATCCTTTTGTCAAATTTAGTAGCCTTAATATGTCATTTCATCCTCCAATATTCAACATTCCATGATTAATCAAAACCTAAGGCTGTTGAACCACCATACCATATTTATATGGACAAGACTTAAAACCTAAGAAGCCATAAGGCTGGCATATATATAAAGATAGAATCATCTATCAACAAAAGTTTGGCCTATACATAAGTTCTGCACAAAAATTGCCATCACCCCTTGAGCATGATTTTTCACTCTAATGCTAAATTAACACAACTCATAATTGTGATCGTCACTAAATCATGCGATTAAAGTCAACGGAAAAGCATTTTAAGTTCCTCAATCCTGGCAGATCGGACTTCCTCATCGGTTAAGGCTCCGGCTATCATCCTTAGCTTCCTCGCTTGGACCTGTTGCATACGTTCCTCCACTGTGTCCTGCAAGTCTCACGTATTAGAAGTCGAGGGCTCCTAGCCGAGATAAAACGGGCGTTTTTCACTGTTAAATAAAATTTAAATGCAATATTAGCAAATTTTTCTAATTATTGGAATTGAAGAAATGTAATCAGCATCAAGAAGCATGGAGGGACAAGATGTGCTGGAGTTAGAAAGTGGACAAGCAATTTACATGTGCCATAAAGAGCCTGAAAATGTGAAGCCGAAAAAGACATGGGAAAATGAAAGCCCACATGGTTAGAAATATGTTTGCATGTAATAATGATTTCCAAATTCCAGTTGGCTCCAGAAACTGCATTACTGTGCTAGTGGTCTGATATTGATCAATTATGGAAACTGCCAAATCAGAGTAATGGCAAGTCTAGGAAGGATGTAGACCAATCTGCTCTGAATTCTGATTCTACTCGAGAAAAAATTACGAGGGCTGACTTTTAAACCTAAGTACAGTACTCTCTAACTTGCTATATGGGAAGTGGATTTCAAAGCGTTAAGGTTATAATCATCATCATATATGTTTTGACATTTGCAAAATTTGACTGTTTGAAAGCAAGATTGCTGTAGCTTTTATAATTCTCAACATTTTCTTTTCCACTTGAAAAACTTGTCACGGTAGATATTGAATTCAAAATATAGTAATGTATGAAGGGAAAATCCCACCTTGACGATGAATCTTCTAACTCGGACAGTCCGCTTCTGGCCAATACGATGAATTCTCATGATTGCTTGCTCCTCAACTGCTGGATTCCACCATGGATCCTGCAGGCATATGACATGTGAAAATTCAGCCATCAAAAGAGGAAAAAACAAGAATTGGGATATGAAATTTCACAGAGGAGAAGCTGTACATACCATTAGAAAGACATTGGAAGCTGCAGTCAAATTCAAGCCCACACCACCTGCTTTTAGTGACATTAATAGTACCTAAAACATGCAAAAAGTGAGTAAATAGTCAGTTTTTGTACTGCCAACACTTACCTGTGCATGCAAATTACTAGTGTTTACCGTTTTCTCTTTAGTCTCAGCAAACTCATGCAAGACCTTCGCTCGATGTTTCTGCGCCAATTTTCCATCAAACCTCAAGAATCCAAATTTTCTCCTCTTGAGAGGAATCTCTAAGAGATCCATGAATGAAGTCCACTGGCTAAATACTATGCTCTTTTCACCGGAGCCTGAGTTACGTATATGTTCCAAGCAATCCATGAGCTTGGATATCTTGGATGATTCCTTCCAGTTCTTTTCAACATCAATTCTGAACCGACTTCCAGATGGGCATGTGATGAGTTCAGTTTTCTTGAGCACCTGCCTACAAATGGGACAGAGACCTGCAGCTGGATTGTGCCAGCTAGAGAGAAGACACTCCCTGCACATCCTATGTGCACATGGCGTCAACACAGGGTCATCTGTGGACTCTAGGCAAATAGGGCATTCTGCATTTTCACCTTTCCGCAGACCTTCCACAACTTCTTCAACGTATGCTGGAGAAGGGCCTGTCTGACTGGTATCGAGATGTGATTGGAGGAACCTCCTTGCAAGTTTGTTCAGGTCTGCATATTCCTGGGTATCACTTCGACTGTAGACAAGTCAGAGTCAGATAATTCTTAGGAGAGACCTTGAATATAAGCAGAGTTTTTCCATTGCTCTAAATAGAATATCCATTTCTTATTACCTCATTACAAGGAAAGGGTGGTTGCAACATTGCCTCAGTCGAAGCAGCAGTTCAAGAATATTTGCATAGTTATGAAGAACTTTGCCTTGAGCAACAAATTGGTCAAATTGAACCTGTTTGTTTGACAAAATAATTCGACTTCATTCTCTATGTATAAAAATTGCAATGATGAGCCATTACATGCTGCATTGGACCTCCTAAATGGCATATGCAAGAAACCGGATTGTGCTCTAAATTGCAACCATAACATGACATTCGCTCTGCATATACGCCAAAATCATGAGTACCAGCAAAAACTTACTTTAGATCTCTTGAAGAGGGCACTATAAAAATCATGCTCAGCTTCTGATTGCTCACACTCGATGATCTGGATATCGGTTGGTGGGAGAACAAGTATGGGCCTACATTACAAGCATGGAATCTCAATATGCTAGCAATCAGCTTGTCAAAGTTCAAAATCAAGCAACAATGCAAGGAAAGAGACCATAGGAAAAATGTGAGTACCTTCCTTCTTTGTCCTTAGACTCCTTTGTTCTCCTCAGCATCAGCGGCCTCAGAATAGCTTTAACCAGTTTCAGACCTCTCTGATCACCATTATCATAAGGCCTCTGAATCAGCTTGTTCCACCTAAAAGTGCAAGAGATTATGGAAAGGAAGAGTATTGTAAATCCATCTTGGTTTTGAAATTCTGAATAATTTGTAGAAGCTTTGCATACTGACTGTTGTTAAGTGCTAGTTGCAGTTTTAGGTAATGTAAATAAAGAAAAATGCAAATCAATTTCCATTCACATTAACTTCATACCATGCCCAGTTGCACCATGGCTCAACGTGCAAGAAGCACAGAAGGCTGTATAGGTCTTCCAATTTATTCTGCATCAATAATGTACTCATAAATGTTGCAAAAATAACACGACGTTGTATTAGCAGAAAGGAAAATTAATGGTATAGAGTTGAATAAATTTACATTCATGAGGCAGAATTCATCTAACTGAATGTAATGGCTAACATACAACTGTTAAATGAAATTGCTCATTTTACTGGAAAGCATGGAACATGAAGCTTGTAAGCAATTTCCCAGAGACATACTAAAAAATCTGTGAACTTCAATGTGCAGTCATGCAGATATACAGAGATTAAATACCTGAAGAGGAGTGCCAGTTAGACACCATCGGCAATATGACGACAATGCAAATGCAGCCTGAGCACCTTGAGTCTTTGATGATTTAATTGTGTGAGCTTCATCTAACACCACACGATACCATTCAACTCTATGGAAAATGCTGTTATGGGCATCCTGTGTCACACAATGTAAGCAATTACAAATGATTGATGACATAAATTTGCTGAAAGTGTTGATTAAGCTAATAAATCTTGCAAATTAAGTTCTTTTCCTTTCACTTCATTTTCTTTTCCCTGCTCTTGGCATCTTTCAGAATCAAAGAACAAAATCAGGAGTCCTTACATATTTATATGCTGTAGTCAATACACCATATGTGGTCAGGACCACATCAGGTTCTGCTATCACCTTGGCGTCATCGGTTCTCTCCCCACCATAATGAACAAATATCGAAATGCTATTTGGCTTTGAATGGTTTTCAAGCTCATCCTGGCAAACATAACATGGAACATCGAAATTACGTTAGGCACATGTAATACAGCACTTCAGCCTCAAAAGCTGCATCTCTTTAGAGTAGACTTCGAGGGTTCACCTTCCATTGGCTAAGTAAAGCCATCGGACAAACAATAAGGGTGCCACCTTTTGCTTTTCTCAAGGCTTTAGTAGTCCTCTTTCTATTCTTATTATGTTCAGCCTTGGCTTCCCCTTCAATTACAACTTGTTGATCCTCCTGGATACCGCGGCCTCTTCTTGCCAGTATCAAAGCAATTGTCATCACAGTTTTCCCAAGTCCCATTGCATCAGCCAAAATCTGCACATGCCCTCATCATGTAGGAAAAATAAGAAATAGAATCTTTCCACAGGTAAGAAATAATGAAAGAAAAACTGAAAGAACTAACAAATGATAGAATTGGAAGATAAATGACAAACCAAACAAACTGAAGAGTCCCAGAGATAGACAGCATGCATCTTTATCAGGTGAAAAACTCAACATCGTTGAAATTATAACTCTTAATTTGTAAAATAAGAGGAAATGATATTAAATGAAAAGATGTCAGGCTTACCCCTCCTCTTGCCATCTGTGTTGCAGCTGGAAATTTTATAGTTGCTTCCCCAGAAAACACGTTCACATAAATCGCCGGAGCTCTCCTGTCAAGAAGAAAGATCAATGGACGTGAAAATAAGAAGCATAACTTGAATAAAATGCTTTCAACTCCAATTATAATGGCTAGTTCTGCTTTATATAACTTAGTGGATTAAAGATACGGTAAAGTTCATACTCATCGCACACACGATAAGCTGCCCAGCATGGATGAAGAATCTTCTCTGTTTCTTCTGCATTTGCACCTGCCTCCAATTCAGACATCCAGTAAAGAGCTTGCTTCTGGTATGGCCTTAAATCACAAGTAAGAGTCTCTGGAGGCTCCATTTCCTACAATGCTAGAAAAACATAAGGAGAAACGAATGCAACATTTGCAAGTTTCTTATGACTTTAAGTCTAAAAAGTTGACTAGTTATTTACCTCTAAACTATACATATCTACAGCACCCACAAGCTTATTCAAGGATGATTCTGAAATAGCTTGCTCATCTTTGTTTTGATCTTGAAGTTGTGGGCAATCCCTTCTTCTCTTCACTAAAGGTAACACCGAGGAGGTCTCATCTGAATCATCCTGAAGAAAGGATTTATAAAATATTAACAAATTTGCCTTGTTCTGAAATGTATGACTAAGATTTTTCCTTTCCACATAGCCTACAAATTCATGCTCACACAACTGATTAGCCAGGATATTATTTTAATTCTGACAAACCACATGGTGAGAAGTAATGCGATATGGTGATAAAATCTGCAAGGCTCTTTGGAAGAACTTCCTATAGTTAAGAGAGATGAGACAAGCCTGATGCAGTAGATATACTATCTACTTTAAAAAAGTTTCAACCAAGCTACAAGAAATATAATAAAAGCATAGGTATGCATACATCTAAGTTTAGTTGGCGCTTTCGGGAATCAAGTTCTTCTGGTGTGAATTCCGCCTGTTGAAAAAGGATGCACAATGACAATAAATGTTAAACAGGGACAGGAAACTGCTTGATGTTGATAATTAGAGATGTCAATTATTTAGTGGCAGCTGGTACCTTTTGAGATGGCTTGATCTTCAGCAGTTTAAACAATGTCAAGAGAGGATATGTGGTGGAATCAATATCTGTAGGCTCAAGCTTCCAAGATGATTTATCGCCTTCCGTGAAGACAGAACGATGAATATAAAAGCTGCAATCCAAAGAGTAACACCAGATGTAAATATCACTTGATATCCATTTAGACTTTTTTCAGCTAGACTTGAGATAGACAAAAATGAGCAAGGTAAGAAGCCATATGCAAGCATGGAAGAACAGTGTAAAGTAATTTTCAGAGTTTTTACCTCACATACAACATAATCTCTTGCATTAACTTAAGATTAACTGGAGCAGCTATGCAACGACCAAGAACCTTCACCTTTGAGGAATTTACAAGTGGAACAAGGCATTTTGCCCATTCCATTGGCAAACGGCCAATCTGACAAGACAATCACAAGTTAGAACATCCCAGTTCATTCTGTAAATCCCCAAATGCCATGCAATAGACTAAATCAGAGTATGCTTAAATGTAACAAGTATTTACAAAGTGCAGATGTTTTAGAAAAAAATCTAAGCAATAAGCTAACTTCAATTAAGATAAATAGTAGATCAAAAGCACCAATAACTCACTAGGAAATAAATTGAAACCTTTCAATTCATCAGCAAAGGCAATTTTTTGTGCTAACAGTAAAAAGAAGCATGGTATAAAGCTTGGTTACATTAAACATGATGAATTACTATAGCATAAATATGGTTTAGAAACAGAATAAAAGCATGATTTAGTTCTACCACAAGAATGAAAATTAATGAAGCAGATTTCAAACTACAAACATTAAGTGAAAGATTATATAAAATAAATCAGATATTTATGTTCTCATTTACACCTCTCCGAATCTTATGGTTGAAAACCGAACAATACTTGAGGCAGCATTAGCAGCCTTTGCACTCATTAAATGAGTGCTACTCCTACTCCTTGGATTGGCACTGGGAAAAGCAAAATGCACAATCTCATTATTCTCCAATTTTTTCCCTTTTGTAGTTGAAAGACCCATAATCACCGTCCTCTCCACCAACAACCAATCGCGCTCCTTTGGAAAATCCCCGTCCTCAATCACCACAGAACTTAGTTCCATTCCTTCAACCCTCTGCCATTTAGGTTTACCCGTATTGCCTCTCATTTGGATCCTTCTATATTCATCATCAGACAATTTTCTAGCACTCAGTGGCTGAACACTGGTTAACTCCTTCACTTCTTCCTTTACTTTAATCACACCTTTATCCTCTGTGTCTAGATTAGGCTCCTCTTTCACTCTAATTTCAGCCTTTTCACAAGTTATCTCCTGTTTTTCCTCTTCTTTCTTTTGAGGGCAATTCAAATCTAGCCACTCTTCAAAACTAAGACCACTCCTTCCAACCGACCCTGATGGTCTTTCGCCACTTAAAACTTTATTTTCTTTTCTAAGAACCTCACCTTTCACGAAACCCACATCACATTCTTCTTTCACTTTCACACCCTCCAACCCAACACTTGTGCCACACTTTTTCAAAACACACCCCTCCTTTTCACCTTCTAAAAGTCCTGCAATCTCACCATTTTCCACACTCAAAGACTCTTGCTTTACCAGATTCAACCCATTAAAAGAGTTCAATTCAGATTCCCCCACCCCTTCTTCAAGATCCTTCGATAAACTTGGCTGGACGGGGGAGATTCTTGCCCCACCTGTGCAAGTGAGAGTTTTCTGCACAGCCAGATGTGGATTTTGTGAAAACGATGAAGGTGAATCGAGGATGAGATTGATGGCTGCACGTGTGTCGTTGTTGGACTGGGATAAAGCTTTGAAAATGTCAGTTTCAGACGTTCCTGGGCCGACAAACGATTTCACCATCTTTACTTTTGTCTCCATTGATTCCACGGGTACTATTTCCATGGCTTCTCCCCCAACCTAAGAAACTGAAGAAAACAAAACCCAAAAAAAAAATAAAAAAATAAAATACTGATCACTGGAAAAGAAAAACTTTTAAGGCGACCCAGAAAAATTCTGGAATTAAAGAATGCGAGGAAGGAGGGGTGGGGTATTAAGGGGGAGGGAGGGCGGGTGAAAAAGAAAATTGGCGCCAAGGATTTTAAGATGGTGAAATTTCGCGGTTTATTTTTTTTGGCGCGAAGGAACAGTGAAAAAGTTCTGAAACTTACAGTCTGGTAACTTTTGGGGCTAACGACGTCGTTATTGTAGATCCAACCATGTAGAAAGCAGGTTGGTTGGGCCATCAGGCCTTTAATTCAATCAAATTGGGCCACATTTAGTTGGAATATTATTGGGCCATAGTTTTACTAAATAGAGCTGGGCTGCAGGAAACTTAGGGCTTTCAAGGTTTGGATTCATTGAGGAACATTTTTAATCGAATTTAAATCGTTGACTTCCTCGTACGGCGTGCATAATAACAATTCGACAACAATAAAAATTGTGAGAGTGATTTAGGATAACATTTATATTATCACTAAGTTATTACTATACGTATATTGTTAAGTGTTAATAATACCAATTTAGACATAATTGTTGTTATAATTAAATTCATAAACTCATTATTATCGGAAAAACACAAAAATTATCACTATTAAATTTGTCAAAATTATTATCATGGAAAAATAAAATTGCTGCTTAAAGCACATTATTGATAATGACTTTAGTACTACTATTTATTATTGTATCACATTTTTATTTTTTTTTGCAATCAAAATGGATATCTATTGAACGTAAATAAATTTTTTTAGCAAAAGTTTATAAGTTATTCATTTTTGCAATGGAGCATCACAATAATTGCCATTCCCATCAACTCACGAGTTCATTGCATACAATAAGGATAGAACACATTATCCAAAACAAATATTCAATAGACGCACAAACTTTTTAACCAAAGTTTATAAGATTCACTTCTTTAATTTAAAATTTTTGTAATCCACATGTAGGATGGAGTACTATAACCATCCATCACTCAAAAAGCGACCTCCTCATTGTGGCACGACATAATTCTCCTATAATTTCATAAGATAGCTCCCTTACGTATAGAACTTTATCCTGGTCGTGAGTTGCTACAAGCCTACAACGCGTGTAACACTTTATTTTGCATAGCACTTAGTTTTCAATAATACAGCTAGTAATAGAGTCAATATTATTTGTCACGTCCCAAAAAGAATTGCTTTCAAATCCACCAAGTGTAATTTAAAATTGAATTATGAATAACTTACTTAAATACCTATAAATTCTTTTGCTTGAGTTTATAAGAGTTCACTTCTCTTATTTTTAGTTCATGTAGAATAGAGTACCACATGATATAATTCGATACAAAATCATTGATTGTGCTTAGTCAAACCATTATATTTCAACATATTGAATGAGGCATAAACAAATAATACAAGCCCACTTTCAACCAATGTACGCAGATTGTACTTAAAAGTGTACCTCTTCATCCATTGTTAATAAACAATACTTTTACCATTTACAATACCAAATTACAGAAACGTTATGGAATTTGGCTGGAAAAAATTCTTAAACCATAAAATCGTCGCCAAGATGGTAGAGAATACAAGTTAAAATTGGTAATCCAAATTGTACAAGACACCAAAGCTCCTAGAGGGTCACCTTCTGTTAGGCACTTCAAATTGCAACGACACTGGAAAGATGCAAAGAAGCCCGGTAAAACTTACCACTTCAAATCAAACAATAACACAACAAATATTTAAATTTTTTATAACTGATGAAAGATCAATATGTCATCCTTCAATGTTTTAAGTTTTTTATGAGATTTCTTAAATAAGAAATAATGTAGTTCCAAAGCTACTCTAACATCCATACACACTATCAATCATTCCAGATAATGCTTGTCTTACCATAGCTGCTGGCACAAAGTTAGCTGACGCTTAGCGTTCCCAGTCCTAGTATGAATCAGCTAGGGCTAGAGTATGGCATTAGTAGTCGGAAAGGAAGAGTTTTAACTATTTACGGATGCGGTGGTGTGGTGTGGTTGAGGGCTTCAATATTCTATCTTTCAATAGTTTGAGAAAGGACGTCTCTAATTTTAGTTGGATTCTAGCTCTTTTCTATTTTGCCTTTGTCCCTCAGACTCCTCCTCATCACATTCATAACAAGAAAAGTAATATGCAACAACTTCTTACCTAGTTATTTATGTAACACATAGACTGTGCTTGAAGAAAATAAGAATCCTTGTACTTTCTGCCACTCCCAATATGAATCCCATTCCTGATCCAGTCCTCACGATGTATCCATGCATCACGTGTAAAATCAAGGATACCCAGTATCTGCAGCAAAGATTTCATGGAAAGACAATAGTATTTAATCATCTACAGGTCCATAAAAAGGTAGACTTAGCATAGTGCACTTTAAATATTTGATTAAAGAGTAATTAATCATGATGTTGCGAATCTGAAGTTGAACAAAAGTCTTACTGTATGTTATTCATAGTCCATGATGACATCAAAGAAGCAGAAAGTACAATGGTAAAAACAGAGAATACGCAGAGCGACACTATGGCTGCCCCAATTAGGTGAACAGCTCACCTTCATAACTGTGCAAAAGTAGAAAATTCCTGCTCCTCTCAAAAGGGGGAGAGAAGAGTTTTTAAGCTTAATAGGAAATCATGGTTATTCTAAGTCCTAAGAAAATGTTACACAAACATCCCAAGTGACTACAAATTAACTTTTCTGAGCAAGCAAAGTAGATGATAATAAATAAGCTGCATTTTACACCACCAATTCTTCCCATTCCCTACTCCAGTTCACAAGCCCCATTGGTTTTAAATAAGCAAACTACATGCCATTAGAATTAAATAGTACCGTTTGCCACTTTAGAGGAAAACATTAATCATACAAAAGGCATATTAATAAATGGTGAGAAATCGGAAAGGCTTAAGTAACCATAGTGAAGGGGGTTAAATTTTTTTTTTTATAAAGAAAATCATCATGCAGATCTTTCGAATTAGATCCAGATTTGTGTGAACTTTTGAAACATTAATTAGATGATTTAAATAAAAATAACAAGTTGTGCAGCAATACTTATTAATATACGACTGCATAGAGATGTAAAGTTTGTGTGAGTTCTCCACTGACTTTTTTCTTATCCGACTTAGCAAGTGATAATAAATTCAAGTAATATGGTATATTTAACCCTACAAGCTTTTTTTCATCTTTCATGGAAGGCAGGATTCTCGAAATACACCAATGCATGTGTCACAATGCCAAAAGATACCAACTTTTTTTGTACCAACAAAAGTAACTCCATAGGATAAATACTTACAGCTCCACCTTTCCATGCTACAGAGGCTGGATTCATTCTAGATTGCAAAACCTGTCAACATTATATAAATCAAATTATGGCCGTATATCACTGCCAATAGAAAACAAAGGGAAGTATAGTAGGATAATAACCAGACTGGGCGAAATATTTTAAGAATGAAATAGAAAAGGATAGTGTGGTACTTCCCGTTGTGCTCATTTACACAAACATCATCAAGATAATTCCACATTTAAGGAGCCCGTAAACAATACATTACATATTAACAACCAGATCATTGAGCAGAACTTAAAAAGAAGGATAGGATAGACCATGAACCGAACAAGCACAGAACAAGATAGCATTGAATATAAAATTGTGATTGAAGGTAGAGGTATAGACATGAAAATTTATGGCCAATGCACTTACATATGTGACATAATTTTTATTTATCAATTTCTTATTTATATCTATATTTTAACATCTAACACAATGAATTCTAAGATTAGATAAAATATTAAATTGATGAGCAAATCAAATATGCCATATATGAGACTGATGTTTTAAAACAATTCAAATCATATCTTCGATATTAAGGAAGTGAATAACTGAATATCAATATTTTGCTAATTCAAATCATATCTTGTATTGGAAGAATTAGAAGCCAATCAAATTATTGAAGGCCAATCAAACTATGCCACTTTATCCAATAACTATGGCAAGAGCTCCAACTCTACATGTTTAAAAGTATAAATAAATGTGATCTCCAAGAATCAACAAAGAATTGTACAGTGCAAGCAAAAGAAACATCGGAGGAGATTCTAAATTCTCTCAACTCAAGTTCATCATGCTCAACTCCAATGTGAATCTCAATGGGTCAGTCACGAGGCTAGGCTCATCAAATTATAGCTTTTAATTCATGAAACAGTGCTAAACCGACAAATTAACATTCTTGAAGGCCAAATCAGCTTGGAGGATACTGAAGCATCATTTCTACTTTCAAAGTACCAAAATCCTTATTCTTGAAGATAAAACTGAGATGATTGGAACAGAGATTGTATCACAAATTATTTTTCTTATTCAACAAAATTTCATTTGTATTGTTTTTCTTGTCCAATTATTTTTGCATACATGAAATTAATGTTACAAGAGGCTTTTCAGTTTAGTTTTTATTGTAAGATCCAGGCATTTCTTGACTTTCATGACCAAGAAATTTGAAGCTTGTTAGCTGCTTTCTGTGCACCATGTATCATATAACATTGCTTTGAAAGAAAATTTACGTGAATCACATGTCAAGTTGAGCAGTGTTTAACACCAGAGATTGTTCCTTGATGGATAATATCAGCACTCAGTAAAGAAAAAATATATATATTGAAGTTTTTTGGGGCCATCTTAAATTGATTTAATTATGTCTTTGGTAACAGAGAGAAACGCAGTCTGATATCTTAAGCATGCAAAAAGGTTCTTATACAAAATAGAAAAACTTGATATTCAGATGGTCCAGAATTTCACGTAAAAAGAAAAGGCACTCATGCTATAGTAGCTAAGACTATATGAAGCACAAAAAATCTGACCTCCACAGTATCGATGGCTTCATGAGGAGGAATTGCATGCAATACTCTGCAAGTGAAAACACAGGGAAAAGAAAGATATATTCATGTAATTCACACAATTTATATGACGATATCCCCTTATACTGACTAAAGAAGCACTGGCTTTTAGCATGAAAAGATGAGTGCTAAAGAAGACATGAGCATGGGAAACTGAAAGCATTTAGATGGATGCAATATTTTTCTTTCATGCATACTCATTGTGCCATCGCATACAAGGAAAAAAAATTACCATTTTCAAGCTAGAATGTACAAACCTCTCTTCAACTGCAGAAATGAGACCCTCAGTTAAAGCCACTCCTCCTATCTGAAGAACTGAATCATGTCAGAAATTCCAACTTAATATAATTCTGAAAAGCCTAAGTGGAGCGTAGAACTCACCAGTTGCATGCTACAGAACAACTTTCTCTGCAGGTCAATACGCCCTGACATTTTTTAAGTTCAGAGAAGTCAAGCAGCATCAAATCCAATGTACAACATCTTGGCAGAAATAAATGTAAAATATACCTGTTGAAAGAATACTTTTTGTTATAGCATCAGCAAGACCAATAGTATCCTGTTTTTTCGGCTTCGATTGAAATATAGGGTAGTTTTCCCACATAGGAAAAAATCCACTACTACCAGGGAAGTAACCATCTGACATGTCAGATCTTCTTGGAAAATCCCAAGTATCTTCCAGCATATCCTCATTATCACTGAACCTGGGGATCCGCAGTTATTTTATAAGAGATGGACAAGTGAATTAGCAGAATTGATCCAATAAAACCAAACCTGAAAAAATAATGAACTCATAACTCACCAAGTTCGGGGTGGTGGAGGATAAACATCTGGAACCAAAAGCATTGGGTAGAACAAACCCATAGGAGGAACCTAGTTTCACATTAGGATCCATCAAATTTATTGCACCAGTGTCTCATTATGAATATAATGAAGATGTTTCAAAGCTAAGAAATCAATTCAAACTGGAAATTGTCATAGACTACACTCTAAAGCAAGTGTTAAATGGTCCATTACTGCTTTAGGCCATTAAAGCAGTTATAGATTACTAGCAGCTTCAGCCCTCCATCATATTTGTGATATTTGAGCCAAAACTCAATGTGCACCATTTATCACTTGATTGTATTTTGCTAAAATCTCTAAATATCAAGTGGCATTAAAAAACCAATTATTATAATAGTGCAACATACCAGCACAATTTGGCAGAGAAAATCTCAATAACTAATTCAAATAGGCATAAAAAGAATTCGTCAATTGAAGCAAGATTCTATTTCACTGAGCACCATTGCATTATCATTTTGGCCAACATACATTAAGGGCAGTCAGTCTTGTCTTGTGCGACCCAGGTGGCACACCATCTTCATACGAATGAACTACAGCAACAGCTTCAACTTCTCCTTCCTGGACATAGAATAGAAGATAAATCACATTTCCTCCCTAAAACATTAGAAAACTTCCAATGTCTTGAACTCCAAACTCATATTTACAAAAGGATTTCTGTAGACTGCATCTATTAGAAACTCAACAAGCATTGATGCACCGTAACATTTTCTAAAATGAGGTGTTCGAAAGCACTGAGACAACCCATCATTTCACTTGAATACTAAGAAGAATACACTTACTGTTGAGGTGAGCCTTAAAAATCAAGACATAAGAGTTTTTCCAGAAGCAAGACAGCAGTCATCATCTATTCATGTAATGCGATGCTGTCAGACTGATCATTGAAATAAAGTGTGGAAATGAAATCCTAGTCTCAAACAATTCTATGAATTTTTCTCACAGCTTTTTGTGGTTTTGCTTGTCTAGGCTGTTACTTTGTCATTTAGGAAAAGCATGGACCACTATTAGTTGATAAACTAGATCGTTTTGCAAATACATATGAGAAAATACTTTCTGAATAATGAAACTAACAGAAGAAACTTAAACGTTCCCAATGGGACATTTCATATGGAAAATTACAAGCAAACAACAGAATTTGATAAGATACAAGAAACCAAACATCCAATTCCTAAATGCATTCCAAATGTCATGCTTTCATTTTTTTATGAAATTGTTTTCACATGAATGTGCTCCAAGTTTTCAACTACAAACTTCCCTGTCTTTTCATTTTATCAAAAGTTTAAGAGTTGAGTGTTTAGGTTGCATGAGTCCTTTGCATTCCCCTATCTAACTTTGGTTTGTTTTTTCTTATTTGTATGTTCTCCAATAAATGACCTCTCTTGTTTAGTCAATATTAATGTTGCAAATATACCAGAGATTTGTCCAGCATTTGAATTTTTATGCCTTGTACAGTAGTATGCGAGGGTTGGTGATAGCAGATGGGTTATGCTTATTTTTTTCTTGCGCTTTTCCATGTTCGCAACCTCATACTGCATCAAATTAAATAATGGTAGACTGATCTCCCCCTTTCAGGCTTATTCAAGTATGCAGCCTCAATAGCAGAGGTAGTTGGCAATCCATACCTTTTATAGTCAGTCAAACACCTTTCGATCAATGACCTAACAGCAAAAAATATGTGCTTTGAAATTTATATTCCTCACTTACCAACCAAACACTTTTCTTTCCAAATCTTGATAAGATCTTAGAAATTGATGTGAACAAGATAACAGGATGCATTTGAAATCTCTCCAAACAAAAACAGTATAATGCCACATGTTGGAAAAAAATGTTTATGTACAAACCATATAGCACTCCAAATGGTGGTAGGAAAGATATGTTTATTAGTATCTAAAAAACGATATCCCCCACAAGAAATTGTGGTGAACTTACTCTGATCTGGCAGTGAGACTCCTTAAGTCTATTCAACATCAACAAGTCTATGGGCTTTGCCAAAGCATCGTTGCGAATTGGTGGCCATGTCTGATGATGCCTCTGAGTCCAAAGAAGACATCTTGATATATCCTGAAACAGTAAGCTCATTTGTTCTTGTGGTTAGAGCATAGCAAAAATAAGAGAATTTACCAGAAACCATGAAGCTGTAAGTATAATTCAGCTTTAAAAGCTAAAGTATTACAGATCAAATTAATCAGCTAGAGTTACTATATCTCATGTAATTGATCATCTAAAGATCAAATTGCCAAGACATTTCTGTGAGATTGACGAATGAGGACCACGTAGAAGAATGGAGAAATATAGAACAGAAGAGACATGAAACAAGTATGCTACAGCCTCATGAAAGTTGGAGTTACAAATCATGCATCCATGACAGAACAGGATTCAATCACACCAAAGCATGCTAAAATACGTTCATCGATCTTTTTTCCATTTACAGTACTCTTTTGGAATAAATTAATCAAGTCAAAAATCTGAAACCTGAGCCTCACCTCTCCACCATATCGTAGAGTAATCTGAGTAGTAGGTATAGTCACTCCATCCTAAACATCAACAGAGGGTAATCAGTATCTGTTGCATCAGGTAGTATTAATCAACACATGCAACCATGCTTGCTTGTTTTACCATTTGCCATGTGCCAAAAGCAACACAGCATATCAGAAACTATAGGAAAATGTTACAAGGAAATTGCAAAAAAGAAAAATGCAAAGCTTACTAATTGTGTGACCTTTTGTTGGAAGCACAGAACAGCAAACACAATACATATATACATAATACACACACCTCGATGCAGATAACTGACGCCACTTGAGCACCAATATTGACAACACAAGCTGTTGATAAGCCATTTCCAAAAACTGCAGCAAGTCCTTCCTGCATTATTTGTCAAGAGAGGGCGAGATTAATGCAAGTCAAAATATAAATAAGAAAGAAAAGGAAAGAAAAAGCAAAGTAACTCAGCAGTATGAACATATAGGCCTTGCGCGGTATGTGCATGTCTATATGGAAAAAAGTACAAAGAATTCAAGTCAAGATTTAACCCTGTGACACTTTCAAGTGTTACTGACAGGAGCTGGTAACTCCTTGCTGAAATCAGGGAAGTGCAGTAACATCTTAAAATATTATAGAGCTTGTGATGAAGATTTGAAGGAAAGGCCTACCTGGTGGACTACAGCTGTGCTGAAACACAAGTCTCGAAGTACAATAGATAGAAGTTCCTTTATTTCTGGCAGAAAATACAATATGCAGCAAACATGTCAAGTTCACATGATTTATGCGAAGACTTTGTCACAGGCTACAGGTTGGTAACCACATGAAACATGGATGACGAAATTGAAAAATTAAAGCAGTCACTGTATAGAAAAATTGAGTAAGAGAGAGATCTCCTAATTATATGTAGTGTAGAGAGAGAGAGGCCAGCAATGCATACACATAAAAAATTCAGATAAAAACACAAGCCTAGCAGATGTTGCACATCCTCAAAACTAATAAGAAGCAGGAAAGAGTTTACTGGGTGGAATCACACAAATGAGTACCACAAAGTACTTAACAAGAATGAGAAGGCCAATTCATATTTCAAAAAAGTCACTGAGAATTTGAATTCTCCATACAGCTCATTTAGAGCATGGTGATCTTTTGTCCTTTTGTTTTATTGTTTCCTTATTTCTTTAATTTAGAGGGAGACAATTACAGGCGTAAACGAGTCAAGCCGGCACAAGCCTCACGAGCCAAACTCAAGCTAGCTCGACTTGTGCTCGAGCTGTTTCAAGTTCAAGTCAAGCTGAAACAAACTTGATCTCTATTTCGAACCGATCTCAAGCCGTTTTATCTAGGCTTGAGGCTTGCGAACCAGTATATGATTAAACATTATTTTTTATTTTATTAATAAGTATATTATATTACTATTTTTTTACTTCAAGCTTGAACTTGTGTTTGTTTACAGCTCACTGGACAATTCAAACTTAACCAAGCCGAGCCAAACTCGAGTTTTCATCCAGTCGAGTTCGAACTTGAAACATGAGGCACATCGAGCTCGAGCTCGAAAATTTCTCCCAAACTCGCACAAGTTGGCTCGATTTCACCCCTGGAGACAATGCATAAAGAAAAATAAGAAAGCTTGATCTTTCGAAGTAAAATTAGAACTACTACAGAGTCATTCCCTATATTTGCATAAGGAAATTCGCAATCAAGCCATGAGAAGATCTTTGAGTTTATTCACATTCAAAACGGATATTACATCACTGCTGCGATTAAGGGAGATTCCTCGAGAGAAAGACATTCTATAGGAATTCTCTGTACTCTAACTTCAACATCTTTATTTAGATTTTATATACTTCATGCTGTTTATGCACTCTAGTTATATTTAATATGGTATGCAAGATAATTTCATGTAATGATTATGACACAATATTGAGTTACTTGTTGAAAAACCATTGGATGGTCCGTTGATTTTTTCTGAACACCCTTAACCCCATAGAGATGCATTCCATTTCTTTATAACCGGAGCTTAATCTGGTAACTTATCTCCTTCTAATAAGATAAAGCAAGGAAACTCTTAAAAGATCATTTAGCAATAAAAAATCATCAGTCCTATGGAATTTAGGATGTGAATTGTAATAGCAAGAACTTCAGCTTAAATAAAATAATAGAAGCTGCAAGCTTTTAAGCTCAATGGAAGAGCGTGTCAACTTGTGCCAAAACAAGCCATAATTAAAGAGGAAGGTGAATATGTCAGTGTATGCACATAAATGGAGCAGACGCCAAGCCTTGTGCCCTTGACATTTATGCTTTGCAAAATGTAGGAAAAATAAAGCTAACAAGCATCAGTTGACCAATGGTCAACAGGTAGGAGTAACATATGAGAGCAATGCATCACAATTACCACGATTATCAAAAGTCTCGGGAACAACAAGAATAGCAGAATACATATGCCTTTCACTACGGGGGATGTGCAGTTTCTCAATCAAAATCCAATCCCAGATAGCATGAATGTCTTCAATTACCTGAAAAATAAAAATTGTAGTGTGGATGCTCAGAGCTTAACTAGATTCCAGAACAACTATTATCCAATGCTCTTTTGAATATTAAACACAACGACAGCTATTCTTTAGACAGGATTGGCAACACAGATTCAAGAATAATGCATTGAAGAGTTGAAATTGCTAAAATTGCAAGACAAACATTAGCGAGCCTGATGATCTGGCAGTCATAGCAGGCAGACCTTCCAAAGAAGCCCTAACCAACCCACCAACCAATCCTTCCTCCACTGATCAATCAACTAGAGAAATGAGATCTTTTTAATGCCCAAAAGTAGATCATAGAGTAGTAGAAGGATCTTAGCATCATGCAAAAGCAGACAAAGGATTTGCTAAACAGTACCTGCTGCATAGGATAATGCAGAGAAATATTGAGGTGACCTCTGCGAATAGGCCGGCGCAAGCAATATGGTTCAGCTGGCGATATTCTGAGAGCTTCCTCACCACAAATGTACTCCCTATATTGAGGTTCAGTTGAACTGGGTTCCTCATTGACATTACCTTCCTTCTGGATTAAAGACTCCCCAGATCCCATAAAAAGTGAAGTTCCTGTCAAAATACTGTTATAGGTGCTGAGAAATGTAATAAACAAATTTGTAAATAATGAAAATTGATATCCTGGGAGAAGCATCAAATTGCATCCTCATTATTACAGAAAAATGCCAAGGGAGATCAAACTGTTGCAAAATATGTAGATGGTAGATTAGTGCACAACTTTCTAACAGAAACAAACATATCAATTGGCAGTTCAGTTGGAATTTTTCTGAAAATTTGCGACAAAACCCAATAATTAAAACATCAAACTGCAAAGTGGAAAAAAATTCAGCCTGAGGATATTAGAGAAATGTAAAGCGGAAAAAATAAATTCTATGATATTAATGTAAATTACCAAAAAGAACTAGTACATGTACTGCATGCACATAGTAACATTACCTAAGGTTAGTATATTTAAGAACTTCACAGCCTGATGGAGTCAGATAAGGTTGCTAATGACTCTTTTCCAGTAATAATGTTTGGCATGACTCAAAGATTTTAAGTAACAGAAGTAAATTAACCAAGGTCAGCTTAAATTAGGCTTCATAAGTAGCTAAATTATGTTAAACACTTTATTGATAATTACAGTAAAAAGCAAAAATGGAACACTAAAAACCAAACTATTTGCTTTTGACAATTAACATGCGGGACTTTATAGAGCAATATGGAGTGGAGGTGAAGCACCCTAAAGTCCTACATACCTTCTGCTGAAGATGAAGATGTGCGTTTCTCAAACACATCAGTCCATGGAATAACCTTCTCTTTTTTGTTGTTACTTTGAGGAGGAAAACCATCCACACGGCCCATCTGCAAAACAAACCCAAACTATTACCACAATCAAGTAATTGAACAGAAGAATCTTCAAATAAATGCTAAATTGAAGACAATATTTCCAGTCCATTACAATCCTCTATACTCACAATACAAAACATTACCTTTTGTGGGTATTGATTATTCGTCACCTCCTCATCCAAAAACCGAATTTTCAACAATGACGCAATCTGATGATTGAAGACATAAATAAGGAACACTAAACCATACATGAACACCAAAAAAATAAATGAATAAATAAAAAATTCAGTTCAAAAGCACTAGGAACATAAAATGGTGCACTCATTGTATGCTCAACCAATTCAATTCAACTTTTTAAGTTTTTCAACTAACAATGTCATAAGCCCTTTCACGTTCCATGTGCTGCACTGTGGTAACCTGAGAATTAAGCAACTGCACAATGCAATTAGAAGGAAAAGTCAGAAAATGAATAAAATCCAAAACTTTACGACCGTAAATTGTGGGAAACTTGAAAAAAGACAGTAACCTGGTCTTGAACATTCTTCTTCGGCACTTGAGATGTGCGTCTAGCAATGCAATGTGGAACACTAATCGGAGCATCCTGCTGTGCTAGTCCTATTCTTATATTCGCTGAACCTAAATTAACCAACAAAAAATAAAAAAGAAACTGAAGACAAACCCAGAACTTAATAAGAATTAAAATTGAACATTGAAAACAAGTAAATTATTTGCACTGGTATCGCAAAACCTGGGTTGATGACGACGAGGTTGGAGCCACGTTCGGCAAGGAGTTGCGAAGGGACTACTGTTTTAAGGTAATCCTGTGCGCATCAGAGTAACCCAAACAATGAATTGTTAGATGATTTCTCTAGGAAACTTTCAGTGTGTGTAGTGTGTGTGATTTTATGCTCACCATGGCAGACAGTTTGGGAGCTTGGAGCAGCAGTGTGGACAGTCCAGCAAAAGGCCGTTTTGTTGTTTCGAGTTTAACTCGCGATTGTCGTACTATAGATCGTGTTTGTCTCAACTGCGACTCTGTTTCATTTCCTTCCTTTTGTTGTTTTTCTTTTTCTTCTTCATTTTTAGAATCAAAAGAAAACTATAAGAAGCGGTTATATCTAAAAAAAAAAAATTATAAATTACATCGTCCGTATTCAAGTACTAAAAAAGTTATAAATTATTAAATAAAAATACAATGATATTATAAAATAAAATAATAATATCACAATGTATAATTTAAAATCGAAAAAATTTCATACCATCCACTTGAATATATATTCAGCTGAATTGTGAATTATTGTATAAGAATTTGAGAATATCATATAACAAAATAATGATATCATCACGTAGGATACTTTTAATCTAACGAGTTTATTTAAAGCTTTAACGCTAATTCGATCAACCAAATATTTTACTTTTCGTAGCTTCATTCTTTTAACTATAAAAAAAAAAAAAAGAAGGCTTTATAGCCAGAATTCTAAACCACCGAAATGAACAGATTGCAAATCAATAAGCAAAAGTTGCATCCAACAATATAATTTGAGATAGAAGCTTATTAATCTAATAAAGAGAAGCGAAACCAATCTAACTATTTATAACTCAATTGGATATATGCTCAAACAGTGGCATGAAATGAGTCAAAAAGAAAAAGTACTATTCCAATTCGATTACTCATTGTTTAATTTTTAATTAAAATCATCATTTTCCTCATTTGTTATCACTGCTAGTTTGATACTGATAAATTCAGAGCATATGGCAAAATTGCCCTTGAGACATAGTAGAAAGCAACAGTCTTCAGCAGAAGCCACAGAAGAATGCAGGAAGAGCAGATTCTGCAAGAAGGATAGTTTGGATAACCAAGAAAAATTTGAATATAAGTAATCCAGTGCTCCATGACAGCAAAGTATCTCAACACCTCCAAACAAGGTCTTGATCAATGGCTTTGTTATGCTAAAATTTGACTAAAAGAAAACAAAATACAACACCAAATCTTTGGGTGTATCAATCGGAAGCTGATATAGAGTAGCACAGTTCTAAAAACTGATTCTGCCTAAAATTCAAATACTAAGTTTTTAAACCCCAATTTCATTTACTAAACAATCTCCAAGAGCCTCTTTTTTCATGCATTCAAGCTATCTTCGGTTTATGGGGGGCCTTCTTCTTGGGTTGCTTCCTTGAAATTGAGTTCTTCATCCCGAGGAAAAATAGCAATGCACCGACAAGTGCCACATACTGCCAAGAAATTTGTACCAAGTTACTCGAGCTGAACTTCACATGCAACCACAGGAAATAACAGGAAGAGGGAGAGTCTTCATGTATATGTTGTGTACCTGGAGGAACTCGTGTAAGAGTCTGAAAAATTTTGGCTCACCCAGGCTATAGTTGTAAAAGTCATACAACAAGGGAGTGGTCAATATCAAGTAATAGATCTGCAGCATTGATCAGAAACGCAAGTGAATGTTTTTGTTGATTTCCTTCAAAAAATTGAATAAATGGCAAATATTGCATAGTAAGGCAGGATATGAGTTCTGACCAGAAGAAAAGCACCAAAACTGCTGCCAAGCACAAATAAAAGACCACCCAACCCCTTCAAGAAAATACAGGCAGCAACAAAAGTCCTAGCCTGCAAGTGCATATATGATATATCAGACGTCATGTACAATATCATAACAAAGACTAGCTAGAGGAAAACGGAGGATAAATCAAGTTAATTGGAGATTTACATCAATGTGCAAATCATTTTTTCCAATTATTCCATCAATATATTTCTTGACAATAGCCAGTTTGGGAGCCCATTCTTTTGCTGCAGGTCCACCATCCTCTCCAAATTCGTTGAACCTAGAAAAGTGCAAGCCATATGTCAATAGAAAGAAAACAGTTGGAAGTTATTGAATTGCATGCCCGAACAACTGACGACAGTCAAGCATATACATGGAAACACAATTTTGGTACTGCAATTTTGGATATAGATGGGAAAAAAAATATCAGAGTACTCTCTCGTATCTGAAGATCAAATGAGATGAATATGCAGCATCAGATTATGCAATCATCTAGAAAAGAATATAACAGAAAATTACTGAAGCATGGGCTCACGGCCACACATTCTGACGGTGTGCTCATGTACATCCATCCATCTAGTATTTTCTATATAATTGCAACCAACACTCTACAGCTTAATAAATGCAACGAATAAGTGTTAATATATCAAATTTATACCAATTCTAGATCCAAAAAGACACTGCAGCAAAAGTAAATTGGCGGTCGACTATGTATAAGCAAAACCTGGATCTCTGAATTTTGACCACCTACTATCCTGGGGAATGATTGATGAATGAGCTATAAAGCCCAATGAGTTCTAGAAAACATAAATATGCTTTATGTCATATATGAATATTATGATACATTCCCACATGGAGTTGTAGCATATGAGAACTCATTGGGATTTATAGCTCATTTCTATATAATTCCTCTCCCCCCAAATATAATAGTGGCAGAACTTAAAGCACTAATCAGGTCTTTCAAGTAGCATCCTCAACCACCATCATTACTTTTATCACTGTTGTTTCGCATGTAGACTGGGTATATTATGACATATTAGCACTTGTTTACTTGATGTATTTTTTAAGTAGGAATTCTTGGTCACAAAACATCATAAATACAGAATGTATATTCTTATTACTAATTTAGGAGTTGCTTTGGGTGCAGAAGGGTGATGACCTATCTCCTTGGGATGCCCCTGTGTGGGGATGGGTCGTTAAACATTTAGTTTTTAATTTTTTTGATCACGTATAAGATGTTTGATACAAGCTTAGCTAAATACCATGTAAGTTCAGTCCTTTCAAAGCTATTAGGATGGCAAAGTAGAAAACTTGGTTGCATTCTCAGAGATAGACAGATATAGGCAGCTAAGGAAGTTTTTAGTCAGGAAACATCATAAGTTGAGCCAATTCGCGAGACCATTTCTTAGAGCATTGGAATGTTCTAGCATGTACAGAGCTGCTATGTACCAATTCCAAGATTAAGTAAAATATAATGGTTTCTTGATATTTTTCATTGAGTTGGGTCATGGGAATGATGGGAGTTGTCTCACATCAAGTGTGGCCCTCAATCTCTTTCTTGGTTTTCAAGATTAACTGAGTCATTAGGTTTTCTCACAGGCTCTTGAAGCATGATTTCTCCAAACATAAAATTTCGCTATATTATGAGTTCCAAAAATATCTTATAAACAATGTGCAATGCAAACTTAGCCAAACATCACATGATTTCAGCCCTGATGCCAAAATCTTAAATAAAGACTCATTTTTCATCAATTCACCTCTCACTCATCTCGTTGGAACACAACCATTTCAACACAAATGATATGAATGCACTCCAGTATCACAAGATCATCCAAAAAATGCCATCTGACATAGACTATCAATTCCTATAACTGGCAAAAGAAGCAACCTGTGTGAAGTGTTTTCTTACAATTGCCTTGAGAACCATGTGCTACTTGACAACTTCTGCTGTCATGTGTGCTATCTAACATTCTACTGTTTCAACACCAATCCACCTTGGAAGAATTTGGGCCTGTTTGGTTTCATTTTCAAAGCCCATTTTCACATTTTCTACTATTCCAGAAATGAAACACATCACTTTTTATATATTTTCACCCAACATCATTTTCATTTTCATTTTCAAAACACATTCTCCAATAACATATATATCTTCTCTCTCTATTCCATTATTTCTATCTCTCTTCACCTACAACCTATTAAAACCAACATAATCATTACTTTTCCAATAATCTATCCAAATACAAACTCATTTTCAACTCATTTCCACTAACTAATTTTTCAAATTTTAGAAATGATAGAAATGGAAATTGGGAATGAAAATAAAACCAAAAAGGCTATGTATTCTCGTTTAAATTTTTATTCGTAATTCATCTCACATCCAAAACCTTATCATAATTAATCTATTGGTCCTGAGGCAAAAAAGTAACATGGCTCACTTGCATAGGAAACACTTCATAATTCACCGAGGCATCGACAAGGAATGAAACAATAATTATTGGTGCATATTTCATTTCAATAAGTTGGAATTTATTCACCACTCTATTTGCCTACAGATCAAGCCCTTTTCAGATGAACTTATCAATGTTTCTCAAAGAGGATTCCTAAGATAAAGATAAACCAGTTGAGAACTCTGTACACCAATGAAGTTTAATCCAAGTAAACTGTGTTGGAAGCATGTTTACCAAAAAAAAAAAAAAGGGTAAAATAAAATTAAATGAAAAAAGAAAACTTTCCTCAAAAGATAATCCCAGATACAAAAGCCACCCACACAGACCGCAAAACAGAATTCCAGAAAGCAATGCTAATCAAGAAGCAGGAGAACATACTAACAAAATCCACCACCACCACCACCCCAAAAATAGAAAAAGAAAAAGTATTTGGTTGTGACACAAAACCAACTGAACATCATGTTTTTATAGGAAAAAATTTAACATTTCCCCAACCCCCAACAATAAATGAATATAAAAGAAAAAACTCACATATAGGTGCCAATATTATTGCAACCCTTCTCAGTACAGCAACATGCTAATACCAAAAAATCAGCACCACAAAAACATATTACATTAAATACCATAATCCAAGAAAGAACAAAATTTAAGATTCTCACATCCATAAAAGAGAATGAAAAAGGGCATTTCTCTCTATGTTTCCAAACCCATTTTAGTCCATCTTCACTATTTGAAAATGAATTATTAAAATTTTATCAAAATTTTCACTAAAATTCCAACTTATTTCCATCTCAAAAAGCATTCCCCAACAACCCAATAATATATATATATATTCCCTCTATTTCATTATTCCTATTTCGCTCCACCTATAAGTAACTAAACTCTATATAATAATTACTTTTTCAACGAACTAAAATACATATCATTTTCAACTCATTTCCTTTAATAACTTTTCAAATGTTGAAAATGAAAACATAATCGAACAGGCTCTTAGCTACACAAATTGCTAGATCTGAAATAAGTAACAAATCTCCAGAGAGAGCGTCGGACCTAAGAAAGATGCATTAACATTTCACATACAGAAATAAATACACAACAGATCTGATTATAGAGAAAAACCGACAAATAAATAAATATAAAGAGGGTGGTTGTAGGTTTACATTTGCCATGCAGAGAGGATGAAGATAGAAGCGAAGAGCACTCTTCCAAGAAAAGAAAAGAAACCCATTCTTTCGCCCTTCAACTTTGTCACTCCACTGCGTGTGTTTTCACAGATCAACGGCTCTGTGAATATTTAAAAATGGTACAAGGGGGGAAGAAGGGATTCAAGAAACTGAATTGGTGTAGGATTACGTAATACTGTTTTGTGGTAGGTGTAATTTATTTACTGGGTTTCTACAAAGATTGATTAAACTAATTACATCGGGATAATTTGGTGGGTCTGAATCGGAACAGTTTTTCAGTTGAGGTGGATTAGGTCCGGTGCTTCTTCCTACAATTTAGCGCAGTTGGTTTATGTTGTTGTCTGGGGCATTATTATTTAGAGTCCAAAGTTTGTTTATTGGCACTCAACTTGATTTTTAGTCCATAAAAATTAATTATTATATCTTTTTATTTTTAAGATGCCAATTAATTTAAATTATTGAATAATTATGCCTTAGTGTACTATTTTTTATTCTATTAAATATAATTTTGACTCATTCCTAATTTTAATTCATTTCATGTCAAACTTGATAAATCACATAAAAATAAACAAATTATCCCATCACTATATTTAATCATCTCAATGAAGATATGGCTATGAACTTCAACAGGAAAATAATAACATCACAAAATAATATATTTTCACACCCCAAATGTGGGTCTTGTTTTACTTCATAAAGATTGCCGTGTAAAATTATTTTAATTAGAAAAGTAAAATAAAGGAAGAACAAGTATTGCACCCTATTATTTAAATTTGGCAAAAAATCACCCATATTGAGAGTACCAAAAAAAAAAAAAAATTGGATAATAGGCCTCATTTTCTCCACCCGATAAAATGCAGGTAATCTTACCCATCATCTAATTATATGCTACTTTTTGACCAAAGCCACGAGTACCTACGACTACGAGTAATCCATGACAACCATATATATATATATATATATATTAAATTTTTTTCTAATTTTCACAAATAATTTGAAGGATATAACACATTTTTCTATGATAACAACAATATTTAAGTGATATTTAAATTTTTAGTTCAAATTTTTTTTGACATATAATAAGATTTAAATTTGAAGTTCAAAATGTAATAAAACTTAAAATCAATAGATGTTTAAATATTTAAGTTGTACTTTTTCAAACTAAAATACTTGACATACTTTAGGTTCTTGTTCAATGTAATGTTTAAAATTTGTAGCCACTTTTATTAGTTTCATTTAAGTAATATTTAAATAATATTATGTAAATTAAAAATTATATATTATTTTCCTTCAAGTATAGAAAAAAAATAAAAACATCGGTACATGTGGGTTACCCATCACCCATAGTCATGGGTAATGGGTCCACTATCTCGTATTAAATAAAAAATGAATAATTTTAACTATGGGTAAATTTACCCAATCCATCATTATGCATTCTTAGATTATCCACGGGTACTCATTTGCTAAGTCTATTATTATTTTATATTAAATTTGACGAGTTAATGTGGAATGTTTTCATGAGTAATTAAGTTAAAAGTGATAATTATTATATTAAATGGTATGTTTGTCTTACAAATTAATATAAATGTATTGAAAAGTAAATGAATATTTTGATCAATAACTTAAAACAAAAATTTACAATGGAGTGCGAATTTTCGGATGCAAATAACAATACTCTATTGTTTGCATCCGGGAATTAAATAATGAGGAAAAAGGAAAGCAACAACTTCATTCTATTCTTTATTTATATATTAAGAAAGATTTTTTTTCCCCCACATTTTAAAGAATGTAAATTTATATTTTGTGTTCTGTATTTTTATTTTTTATTTTACATTCGCTTAAATTACAATATTATAATTGTATTTAACTATTTTTCACACCATCAATTTTCTTAAAATCAAATTTGAATAAATCTTTAGGGCTTGTTTTCTTATGTTTTGGCCATTTTCTAGAAATGTTTTTGGGGGAATTGGTTTTTGGGAGAAAATTTGGAGAATGTGGCTTGTGTTTCTTTTTGTTTTGGAAAAATATGAAAAATGATTTGAGAATGAGTTGTTTGGTTCTTTATGTTTTGGGGAGAGACAAATTTTACTGTAGATGTCAAATCAGTTGCTCTTTTATTGGTTTTGTAGAGTGAAAGTGATTTTTTTATGTATTATATGTATATATTTTTATAGTTGGATGATGTGTGTATGTATATATATATTTGTAATGATTGAAATATGAATGTAATTAATTTAATTGGTTATTTATTTTGAAATTTATATTTTTATAAATTTAATATTAGTAAATGATGCATTATTTGGTTATATTAATAAATATTAATCATTCATGAAATCATAATTATATTTTAATTATAAAAAAATTAGCTTATATCATAATTGTTAATATCGACTTATAAAAGGATTTAATTATACATTAATTATAAACTAATTACTGTTTATTAATTAAAATATAATTATTTAACTATTTATTACTTACAATTTATGTATAAATAAAACTTGGTTATTTATTAAAATAAATAATTTTTTTAATTATATATATATAAGACTTAATAACAATTCACCAAATAAAAAAAATAATATTATATTATATGAAATTACATCATCTTAAATTATTTATTAAATAAATAAACATAATATCTAATTATACGTAAAATATGAAACATAATTAATATATAAATAATAAGTTATTTAAATAAATTAATTTAATAAATTATTTAATTATTTTAGCACATTATTTAATTAATACATTTTTTATTAATAAATTACTTAGTAATAATCAAATAATTTTACTTAAATTTAATTAATTCTCTTAACAATTACTTTAAGCATATCAATATTAATTTATTAAACTTAATAGATTATTACATAAGTATCACCCTATAATCAAATTTTTTATTATAATTTTAAATAAATGTGAAAATTAATATTTAATGAAGAATATTTTTTGAAGAGGATTAATTTATTTATTATATCAAATTAAAACATCTTGAGTTATTTATAAATGAATAAATATAATTTTAATTAATACATTAAATATTAAATATAACTAATACATTATTTAATTAATAAGTAAATTTAATTAATTTAATATGTTATTTAATAAATAAATTATTTAGTAATAACATAAATAATATTTAATTAAATTTAATTTATTTTTTTGATAATTAATTTAATTAAATTTATAAACATAAGTTTTAGAATTTTTTTACCTAGTAAAATTTTAATATATATATGTATGTGTGTGTGTGTGTGTGTGTGTGTGTGTGTGTGTGTGTATATATATATATATGAATGAGTGAAGTAGGAGAGTGATAAATGAATTAGTTATGTGAAAGGTAGAGTGAGAAAAGTGAGGAGGTAGGTGTGATTTTTAGGGTGTAGGGTTTTTTGGGTGAATTGAGAGGGATTTTTTGGATATAAAATTTGAGTTTTTTGGGAAAAAGATTAGAGAATGTGCCTCCATTTTGAAAATTTTTTGGGGGTTGAGATTATTTTTGGGAAAACATAGGAGAACAAGGGCTTTTTTAATAAAAAATAGTAAAAAAAAAATAAAATTACAAAAATAAGATACTATTCAAAAGTTTTAAAATTTTGTAGTAAGTTGCAGTCACAGACTACAACTTTCAACAGTAATTACTATTCATTACTGTTGAAAGTTGCAGTTACCGACTGCAACTTTCAACATTAATGAATAGTAATGACTATTCATAAATTTTTATTTTTTTAAAAAAAAAATTTATTTTTTTGTGCATAAATTCTTTTAGGGCTTGTTCTCCTATATTTTGGGAAAATATTTTGTAGCCCTCCAAAATATTTTAAAATGCATGCACATTTTCCAATATTTTTCCCAAAATACTTTAATTTTTTACCAAAAAAATTATATCATAATTCACCCAAAAAGCCATATCAACCATTCATTACTTCACTTATATATACATATATATATATATATACACACACATATATTTTACATATATGAAAATATTAAAATTTTGCTATTTAAAAAATTGTAAGACTTATATTTATCCAAAAAAATATTTAATGTAATAATTAATTAAAAATATTAAATACCTTATTAATTTTTTTAAAATATTATTTTAAAATTTTTTTTCAAAAGAAATGTTAGTTTAATAGTAATAAAAACATTTGGTTCATTTTCATTTCATTTCATATGAATCAGGTAACCCCTCCTCCTCCTCTCTTCTTCATTTTTTTTTTCTTTTTCTATTTTTCTTTTGGTGCGGCCGGCCAGATCTGTTTTTTTTTTTTAATTAGTAAAAAAAAAATGATTGTTTGCGTTATTGTTTTAGGTTTGAAGGGTGTATACTTGTATATTATTTCGCTTGATTGAGGTAAGTTTTTTAATTATGCTAAAATTTAATTATGTTTTAGTTATATTCATTATGTTTGGTTAATTATCTCCATTAATTAAAGTTTGATTTATGTTTTAGTTATATTAAATATGTATTATATAATTTTGTCTCAATTAGTTAAAATTTATTTATTTTTTAGTTAAAATTTGATTTATGTTTTAGTTTTATGAATTATATCTCAATTAGTTAAAATTTAATCATGTTTGAGTTGAAATTTGATTTACGTGTTGGTTAAACTCAAATATAATTTATTATTTTTGATATAATAATTTGATTTAACAGAAATAATGATTTATGTTTTAGTTGAAATTTGGATTACATTTTATGTTAGTTTTATATGTTGTTATATTTGTTAGAGTTATGTTTTTATTTGAATTACAAATTTTGTTAGAATTATTATTGAGTTAAATTTTGTGGTACTACATATTGAATTGTATTAAAATTTAAATTCTCATTCAGTTTGTGAAATTATCATTTGTTAATAAATATGTGTCCATCCTAGTATGTGCCTAATAATGCAGGCTATCTTGACTTGGTGGAAATCTTTTATCAGTGTTAATTTTAGTGGAGCATTTAAAGGTAAGCTTGGATATCTTATTTTAATTTTGTAATATTTTTATAGTATAATACTTTAGAAATGTTTAGAATTGGTGGATTCACAAAGGAGGATGGGATGTTGGGAGAAGGGGTGGAGCCTTCTCATTTGTTGCTGATTGGTTTTTAATTTCTTGCATGATGATGATGGACATAAGGGGGAGTATTTATATGTCATTATGTGTTTATTAATATTATTAATTGTAAATGCTAGTTTAAAATATAATTTATTATGTTAGCTTAAATTTAATTTATGAATTAGATTAAATTATATTAGTTTAAATTTGATTAATGTATTAAATGTTGTTATATTTTCATTGATTTGTGTTTTTATGAGTTAATTAAATTTTTGTTAGTATATTTAAATTTACTTTTTCTGTACTGTAGAAATGTTGAAAAATATAAATTTTTATGATAACTATTGATTAGACTGATTAATTAATATAATTTATGTGTGTATTTGTGGAAGGTATGTCGACTTAGAGTACCATTGTTGTTCTAATATACTTTGGTGGAAATATTACTAGAGATTCTCGCTCAATGAATTATGATCGTCCAGCATGCAGTATTATTAGAGTTTCTCATGAAATAGCATATTCTGATCTGTGCCACGAAATCTATGGAGCGACAGCTATTGATAGCAGTAGCTATAAACTAAAAATTCAAGCAAAATTCTATTTGGATAAACAGTACGGGATATCTACACTTGTGGAAATACAGAATGATGGTGGTTTATCTATGTTGTTTGGTCCACAGTGCCAACTTGATAATGTGGAATTATATGTTGAGACAGAAGCAATAAGTTAGATTGGTGTTGATAATACTGTTGGAGTGGGGTCTTACATGGGGCTTTTAATGCAACCCGAATGTCAATTTGTCTCTTACCAAAATTTTGGATGGGATCAACAATACCCAACTCAAACAGAAATAAATGTTCCTGTGGTCACGCAAGGGTTTGAAAATGTTGGGATTCATGATTTTGGTGAAGGCCCTTCTACCTCTCATCAAGTTTTTGAAGGAGAGCAAGATAACCCAACGCATTTCGTTCATGATGATGAACCAGAGCCACGAGTAGATAGTTTTCGTGATGAAGAGTTGAGGGATTCAGAACCATATGAAAATGATAGTGATGATGATTTTAGTGGTAGTGACGATGATGAGGTAGATATTGATACAATGGAAGAGCTATTGCCTTCACACGGCGAGGGAACATCTTCTCAACAACTACCACATGATACGAGAAGACACACATCCACGACTACACAACCAAGTCTGTATCCTGTATATCCATTCTTCTTTGCAATAGACGATAATGATATATTTATACAGGCAGATTCTGTGGATATTCCAACTCGTGGTTGGACTGAGTTTTACGACTCAAGTAAAGGAGTACTCCACGTGGGAATGGTATTCAAGAGTAAGGAGCATCTTATCACTTCTGTGAGAGATTATTCAGTGCGAGTGGCGAGACGAGAATATCGGGTTCTTGAGAGCACACCAAAGTTTTGGAAAGTGGTGTGCAAACATCATAACAGAGGACACCCTTCTTGTCTGTGGAGTGTGAGGGGAATATTTAAAGAGAAAAAGGGATTGTGGAGAATTAGCAAGTATGGAGGTCCTCACACGTGCCTTATGGATGAGGTTTCAATGGATCATCGAAATTTAAGCAGAAATATGATTGCTTTAGACCTATTGGACACTGTTCAAGGTAATCCAAGTTATGGGGTTGCAAGTGTGCAAATGATGGTAAAAGAAAAGTATGGTTATGAAATCTCTTATGCTAAGGCATGGAATAGCATGAAATGTGTGAGGGAAAAGCTTTAAGGGACTTGGGAGACCTCGGTAAGAAAATTACCGAAATATATGAGAGCTCTCCAGAAATGGAATTCAGGAACAGTTGTTGAATGGAGTCATCTTGAAACAGGCATTACAGGACAAAAGATGTTGAAATATGTCTTTTGGGCATTTCGACTATGTATAGAAGGGTTCCAACATTGCCGCAAACTTATCAGTGTAGATGGAACTCATTTATACACTAAGTATAAACATAAAATGCTTGTTGCTGTAGCCATGGATGCAAATCAGAATGTGATGCCTATAGCTTTTGCCATAGTAGATGAGGAAACTTTGATGTCTTGGAGATGGTTCCTTCAGATGTTGGCGAAACACATTAATAGAGGACAGGATAGCTATTGCTTACTTTCTGACCGTCACCGTAGTATTTTGGCTGCTGTAGAGAGCATACCTGATTTCAGGCCCCTTCGTGGAGTACATCGATTTTGTTTGAGGCGGGTGTGTTCAAATTTCAATAAACATTTTAAGAACGTTTAATTGAAGGACATGTGTTGGAAAGCTAGTGCTGTAGTTCAAATCCGAAAATTTGAAAAAAAGATGGACGACATAAAGAGTATTAATGACCGTGCTTACTCCTACTTGGAGCGGATAGACAAGAGCCAATGGACATTATCTCATGATGGATGATGGCGGTTTGGCATTTTGACTACAAACATGTCCGAATGTATAAATGGGGTGTTCAAAGGTGCTCGCCGACTACCAATTACAACTATTGTTCAGACAACATTTGATCGTTGCGTGAAATATTTTCTTCGCCGGATCACTAATGGCGGGAGGATGAGGCAAAATGATCAATTATGGGCTGATTATGCTTATGACATATACACAAAATGGCAGCATCATTCTGTTAATCACTTCATCCAAAAGGTTGATTACGCTCAACAATCAGCTTCTGTCATTACTAGGATGGACACATCACGTGGGAATCATACTCATGTTGTGAAGCTTCGGACACGAGAGTGTTCATGTGGGAAATGGGCTGAATGTGGAATTCCTTGCTCACATGCAATGCAAGTATGTCGATCATTTGGGGTCAACTGTGCATCACTTGTGAAGGAATATTATAAAGTGGAACATTATATTGCAACTTATAAAGGGAGATTTCAACCATTATGGTCGGAGGATTATTGGGATGATCCTAATTTTGAGCTAGTTCATAACCCTGCACGTCGAGAGTGACGTAATGTAGGTAGAGACCGTACCAATCGAATTCAAAATGAAATGGATTGGCCTCAAGCAAGAGCAAGACAACGAGCACGTCGCATTGATGAAGTTCAAAATGCACAACTAGGCCCAGGAAGACTCAATCCCTAGCATTTTTTTATGATGTCTTTGTAATTTATGTGTCTCTTCTTTATTACTTATTATTGTGCACGTCCATTGTAATTTTTTTTGTATGCTTTGCTACTTGTTATGTGGAACCAATATTTACAGTCGTTATCCTGATCCTGATTCAAAGCATCGAAATACAATTTTACAATTTGTATTTTATGAATCAATAATATTGATACACAATATTCTAAAAGGTAGTTCTAATAATGTCCTCCAGTGCCACAAGCTCGGCGTTGCCGATGCCTTCGTGGTCGTCGTGGCCTTTCATCATGTGTATCATCATGTGACTCATGATGGCTCGGACCAGCCTCATGGTGATCACGATGATCCGTACTATCTATAAAAGGTAATGGCGAGATATGAAATGAGTGGCGTGCTGGTGATGAATAATCATACTCCGTTGTTCCCCATCCTAAACCAAGATCAGTAGCTACTCGTTCGGATACAGACTGTCTGCTTGTTGACATATATGGTGGTATAGGTGTTAATTCCGGATCTCCCGGTGGTTGACATTCGTCGCTGTCGGCAAACAAGTTATGCAGCCTATGAACAGGACCTCCCACATCACTAACACCACCTGACCTAAAAGAATGAGCATCGTCATCAGTTGTGTTGTTGGATCTAATGCTGAGTCTCCTCCTTCTCGTATGTGTACTACCACTGAGTTCTTGTTGTTGAGGGACTTGGCTGGGAAAGCATTGTCTAGATGCCAACTGATGAACATTATCAGCAATTAATCGATGATCATTCCTCATCTGAATGAAGTCCATAACCTCAGCATCATCGGCAACAGAATCACAACTGATAATCAAATTGTGCATTTGATCTGTCTGGAAAAAATATAAGTGTATCATAATGTTAAATTTAATTTAAATAGATGAAGGATGTATTGCATGATTACTATACATACCACATATTGCCAAGCTCGTGGATCCTCTCGATGGTACCTCATTCGTGTGTTCTCATATGATGGACCTATTAGTCGACGTGTAATTCGATCATACCATAACATGTATCCACTTTCCATAGTGATTGATCCGACAATAGGAGGCCCATGCACAATAAGCTGCTCTCTGTTACCCCATTGAGCAACATAATACATGTGATAAATGGACCAATATTGTCCAGGATGACCTCTACGTGATATGTCATGTAATATTGAATCTCTTTCAGCCAGTGGTGGAGGAATATGTTGTCGCATACCAAATTGCCTAAGCACTCGTTCTGGATGATGCATCTCAATTATAGCAAAGTTGATTAATGGACACGATGCAGTCCAAACCCTTGGGGCACACTGGACTGGCAAGGTTTGAATGTCTTGGATCGGGTCATATGGTTGCCATATAAACTGCATAGAAATGTACTGAGTCAGATTTATATAGATACATAACTTATCAGAATATTTGATGTAAAAAGTATTATTCATACACAATTTTTTACCTCATTTGCCGACATTCTATCAAGCATATCTCTTATGATTCGTACAGAGTGACTTGTTGTTTGCGTGAAAGAATTATAATGCCACCACCTAAAAATCGATTATATGGGGTGTTAATATAACAATTTATATTATCCATATACACAGAAAAACGTTGCATGAAAATGATAATAAACTATAACATATATTATCTTACCGAGCACCATATGGAGGAATTAGCAGTCCATCAACTACTTCTGGAGCTTCATTATGATCGACACGAGAACTTAATCTTATAGGTGTCAATGTTGTAATGCGTGACCATGCCCAAATCTACAATTAATAACTTTTTAAGGGTCGTACCTAATTGCTAGAATTAACATAAAGGCAAAATAATACTACTTCACCTGTAACAACTGCATCGCTCCACCAATATTTGATCTTCCTCTACGTGATGCAGTGCAAAGCTCACGATACATGAACGATAAAACTGCGCTGCCCCAACTAAAGTTACGGACTTCATAGATTTGCTCCATATGCTGTAAGTAAACCAATGATATTGCAGAACCTGATGAGCTTGGGCACATAAGACTTCTAAGAAGTATCAATGCACAAACACGTGCGTATTGTTGGACCTCCAAAATTGTGCTATGATCCGTAATTCTATTATTATGTACATGGTCTGTAAGAGCAGTAAGATGAAGCTGTGACCCCCTAAGGTCTCGCTCTTCAGGAATAAATTCGAGATAACGATGACAATAATCTTGCCATTGCGTGAGGTTGCGAATATAGTCTACACCGGTAACAGCAATACCGTCTATCGGTAATGCCCAAATAATTGCTATATCTTGCAACGTAACTGTAGCCTCTCCCACACGTAAATGAAATGTGTGCGTCTCTGAGCGCCACCGCTCGACCAAAGCCGTAATCACATGAACATTAGTTTCAATATTTCTACAACTGTAGACACCATAGAATCCCATCTCATTTAATAAAGATAATACATGAGGGTGTAGAGCTTGGCGTCCTATAATTCTCCAAAATCTTCTATCTCCTCGTCTAACAAGTAAAGTATCATCTATATCTCCAGCTAATACACTCTCTGATTGATGGCCATCTTGCATGTATAAGACACTAGGATCACGTGGACCGTATATATCTCTTATATCCATCCTAAAATATTTGCTGAAAAAATAAATAAATAAAAATATAATTAGATACATCCAAAATATTTATTGATATATTAATGTGAATAACAAACAAATTGAGGATTGGAATCATTAACTAAAACTAATTTTTTCCACCAAGTTAAGATATCTATTGGTATATAAATGCTCCACTAAAATTAACACTGACAAAGAATTTCCACCAAGTCAAGATAGCCTGCATTATTAGGCACATGTTACTAGGATGGACACATATTTATTAACAAATGATAATTTCACAAACTGAATGAGAATTTAAATTTTAATACAATTCAATATGTAGTACCACAAAATTTAACTCAATAATAATTCTAACAAAATTTGTAATTCAAATAAAAACATAACTCTAACAAATATAACAACATATAAAACTAACATAAAATGTAATCCAAATTTCAACTAAAACATAAATCATTATTTCTGTTAAATCAAATTATTATACCAAAAATAATAAATTATTATTTGAGTTTAACCAACACGTAAATCAAATTTCAACTCAAACATGATTAAGTTTTAACTAATTGAGATATAATTCATAAAACTAAAACATAAATCAAATTTTAACTAAAAAATAAATAAATTTTAACTAGTTGAGACAAATTATATAATACATATTTAATATAACTAAAACATAAATCAAATTTTAATTAATGGAGATAATTAACCAAAACATAATGAATATAACTAAAACATAATTAAATTTTAGCATAATTAAAAAACTTACCTCAATCAAGCGAAATAATACACAAGTATACACCCTTCAAACCTGAAACAATAACGCAAACAATCATTTTATTTATTCATTTTTTTTACTAATTAAAAAAAAAAAAAAAACCAGATCTGGCCGGACAGCGGCCAGCACCACCAGCAGCAGCCGGCCGGCCGGCAGCACCAAAAGAAAAATAGAAAAAGAAAAAAAAATGAAGAAGAGAGGAAGAGAAATGGTTACCTAATTCATATGAAATGAAATGAAAATGAACTAAAGGTTTTTATTACTATTAAACTAACATTTCTTTTGAAAAAAAATTTTAAAATAATTTTTTTAAAAAATTAATAAGGTATTTAATATTTTTAATTAATTATTACATTAAATATTTTTTCGATAAATATAAGTTTCATATATGTAAAATATATGTGTGTGTATATATATATATGTATATATAAGTGAAGTAATGAATGGTTGATATGGCTTTTTGGGTGAATTATGATAGAATTTTTTTGGTCAAAAATTAAAGTATTTTGGGAAAAATATTGGAGAATGTGCATGCATTTTGAAATATTTTGGGGGGCTACAAAATATTTTCCCAAAATATAGGAGAACAAGCTCTAAAAGAATTTATGCACAAAAAAATAATTTTTTTTTAAAAAAAAAAAATTATAAACAGTAATCACTATTCATTACTGTTGAAAGTTGCAGTCGGTAACTGCAACTTACTACAAAATTTTAAAACTTTTGAATAGTACCTTATTTTTATAATTTTTTTTATTTTTTATTAAAAAAGTCCGGAGAACAAGCCCTTAATTTTAGAGTTGAAGGTTGTTTAAGCTGAAGTTTTGAGTCTTTACAATATCTTATACAATATTTGAGTATAAAATTTAAAATGTTTGACAAAAATTTTAGAAAATGAACTTATAAGTTCCAAAATAAAATATTAAAGCATGATAATCTCCTTGCAAAAGGAGTTGTATTTTCAATTTCATTTTAAAATTTTAATAAATTTCTTTAATATGATCGTATAAGTTATATAATAATCATTGCTTATATCTTATAAATTTTATAATCCTATTAAATACTTTAGTAATTTATTTTTTAATAAAATTTAATATACTTTAAAATAGAAAAATGTATAAGATATTTTAATAAAATTTTCCAAATATTTTATAATTATACCTCCCATGCTAACTCCATCCTAAAAGGATTTATAAACCCACCTTGCCAACCTTGATCCTAACAGGATCTTCTCAAAGTTATGCATCATAATTCACAATAACTTTTCACTTCTATGTTTGGAATCAAGAAGTAGTGGGAAAAGGAGATGCAAAGGTTTTCTTCTCCTTCCATTTACTCAAATGTTTGAATCATAAATTTTAATGTAGAAAATATAAAGAAAATTTTGCTTATGATATCATAGTTGTAAAATCAGTAGTTTAATCAATATTAACAAGGCTGTCAAATTTATGCATGGTTCATTTTTAAAAAACTAGCAACCGTTTGCGCATAATTGCTGTACAGATAAAGTACTTTTGAGTAATTGTATTATTTTTACATATTATTACATTCATTATACTAAAACTTGACGTGCATATATAATTTGTATAATTACAAAAATAATAGTGAGATAAAGTAAAAAGCTCATAATCCATTACTAGAATAAAGGAAAAAAGTTAAAAAATATATTAAAATATTGAGATTACTTGTGATAAAAGAAGTTGTGAATAAATGATAATTATTTAGACATGTAAATTTTATTGAATATATAAATAAGTAGAAGGGTAAATTTAGTACATTTTAAATTTGATATCATTCCTTTACGCAAATCTTCACCTTATTGTTCGTCACTTGGTATCACATGAAAATCTATGGGATTCTTTAGGAAAAGGCTTTCTTGGCTAACTTTTAAATACTCGAATTAATTTATAGAATTAAAGTCCACGCATGGCTTGGCCACAAGCCAACCATTATTGAATTAGGAACGTTTCTTTTAAGGCAAAGGGCATCCAATGAGAACGTGCCTAAGAGAACATAAACTTGGTCATAGTGCAATTAATATTCCACAACTATATAAACAATTAGTCCAAGATCTATGATCTCTCTCATAACTCCTATTGTGAGATGTGCTACTTTTTTATATACTTTTTATTATTTTTTATTATAGATAATTTTATTCAAATTTGATTTGATTGAGTTAAGGGGAATTCATTATGTGGTTGGTTTTTGTTTCACAAAATTGAATTTGGACATAATTTTTCTATTTCAATATTATTTCATTTTTGATCAGTGCTACTGTCTAATGTGAATAATTTTGATCATAAGGGCAATTCGATAAATTAATTAAAGATGATCCAATAAATTAAAAGGGTGTTTGGGTGACCTTATAAGTTCCTCAAAATATTTTATAAAATGTTTAAAAGTGTTTGGTAATTTTTTTTAAAAAGAGCTTATATGCTTCTAAAATAAGATGCTATGAGCTTATAAACTCTTTTTAAAAAAGTTAGAAATTCTTAACTTATTTTAGGATCTTAACAAACTCCTTTAACTTTAAATATATTAATTACAAAATTGTCATTACTAACATCTTATAAACTTCAAAATCTTATTTTATCCAAACTCTTTAAAAGCTTACTTTATTAAAAAAAACAAAAAAAAATTCTAGTATCTTATATGCTCTAAAAATATTTTATAAGATGTAGGAACTTATAAGATTTTTTGAATAAGTTTAGCCAAACACTTTCTAAATTAACTAGTTTGGTAAAAGGATCGAAGAGGCCAAATCAATTTAAGCCCATGTAAAAAGAAGGAGAAACGCTAATAGGCCTAAACCCTCAAGACAAAAATTATACATATCAAGTCTCCGAAAGAATTTGGGAAAGGGAAATCATTTACAAAAGAACTGTAAATTTTCAAGAACTTTTGAAAAATAAAGATCTCTCTCCCCACGATCCAAAAGAAAAAAATTAATATTCTAATATCATTTAAAAAAATCTCACTCCAGTTTCATGCAGTTTTACAATCTTTTGTAAGCATGTTGGCTTCACAAATTTTGACTATTTGTGACCAAACCATCAACTACCTCGGCAGGATCAAATTTTGGACTATAGGCTAGCGACACATTTTCTCTTGGAAAATAATTTGTCTAAGATTAACTTTTTGACCATAGAATGCTGAATTACATGGAAATTTCGTGTGAGAGCCTACTTTATACATTGAAAAGGATTTCACATAAGAGCATGCGATGGCCAACTTGAATTTTCATCTTTTTTAGTATGCAATGACTTATTCTTAAAGCATGGTATTTCTTTGCAAGTACTGGAGTATTTCCTCCATTTTTCCTTTGTTTATTATTCATCCTTCTATTGTTTCATCCGTTGTCCCTTTTAACTAATGAAGTGATAATGGCCCTCTTTTTACCCTATAAAAAAATTTCTCCACTTATTATTGTTGATAATAGTATAATATGCGTTGTTCGAAAATTAAAGAATATTTAGCTTAACATCGTTGATTTTATTTCAAACTTATAATCTATTTAAGTGTTCACAGGCTTTTCAATAATTAATTCTAAGTACTCTATTATTTTATATATATTTTTTGAATAAGTAAAATTTATAATACAATAGATTGTTTGTTGAAATTAAATATGTCTTTCTTCAAATCTTGATCAATTAGTAAAATAGATGAAAGAGTAGAAGAAAACTTCAAAAGATAGTTTTTCAAAATGATTCAAATTAATGTGGAAGCATTGATTGAGAGGTAGTTAGAAATTTTATGCTAGACTCTTAATGAGTGCAACATGGCCGTATAATCTTGTACAAAAGAGTAGTGTAGCCTGTGTAGGTGTAATATGAAAGAGCTTAGTGCCCGTTTGGTTTTATTTTCAAACATTTTTGTCATTTTCTGCTAAAAATAAAAATAGAAAACTATCAATCTCCTCTATTTTTACAAATATTTTTATTTTCAAAATATTATCCAAAACACACTATTACACTGTCTCTCCATTTTCATTTTTCATTTTCTTTCACTCATATTTACACGACTTTTAATACAAAAATACTATATTTTTCAAATACAACTAATTTTCAACCATACATAATCATTACATTTTAAACAAAACCTCCAAACAATATTTTATTTTCAAATTCAAATTTATAACTAACTTTTCACTATAGAGAGCCATCCACATCCTTGGGATAATTCAGAGTTCTCGTAATAGTTATATTTCTTATTTCATTTTGTGCTTTTATTTTTATTTTATTTTATAAATATATGATATGTGTATTAGATATTTATTTATAAAAATGATTAATTAAAAATTATATATACTTAACATATACGACAAATTAGAATAAAAGATAGAATAAAAAATAAAATAGAGAATTCAAAGTACTTATATGAATCCACATAGACTCTCCATGAGATAAGTACCGTAGTGCATGAGTTGAAAGCACCTTAGCTTTTTCAAAAAATTTCTCTAATGTTCATGAGAAGTGAAAATGTTACTTCAGCCCTTAAAATTTTATCCTTTTAATATATAATTCTAAAAAATAATTTAAAAACACTTTATAGAAAACTTACATTTATTATAGGATTCTATGTCCCAACAGTATTTTCATATTAAATTTTAATCAAAAAATTATTCATCAATATGAATTTAAAATTTTTTTGGTCTTGTTTGCTCAAAAGCCAAGTAAAATGCTTCATAATATTTTTTTCATCACTAATAATGAAAAATGTACCATAAATAATATCAGTTGAGCGAAACAAGTAAAGAAATTAAGGAGGGCCATAATGAAATACATAATATTTGTGGTTATTTACCGCTAAAATTCAAAATTAATGTTGTAATTGCTGTCGATGGATAACTTTTTAATGAAAATCCAAATTGATAATACCATTAGGGAGAATATGCCATGATAATTCTAATGACTAATATAAAATATTGTTTAAATTACTTTTAAATGTAATATTAAAATAACAAAATTTAAAGGGTGAATTGCAATTTATGCTTAATGTTATGGTATCTTCCATTTTTAGAAAAATTAAAGTTTAATTATATTGCAACTTGCATTGAAATTATATATAGTTATGTGTTTGACAATGACATATTTTAGAATTTAATGAGAAAAAAATTATTGAGATATTGAAAAACAGAACATCAGATAGTGCATTGGGATGAAAATTTCTTTTAAGAATATTTTTATAATTGTAATAAAATATCTAATTTTATAAGTACCACGTGTCAAACAATTACGTCGCAGACATGTTGTGATTGGTTCGTTAGACGTGTCCCTGCCGCTTCTAAATGGACAAATCAGTACTCCCACGTCCAAATAGCAAATACAGACCAATTTCTGTACTCGCGCGAGGCACGTGGAACGCATCACCTTGTTGTTAACCCCAAATACTAGACTTGTTTTGTTTACATTTTCGGTCGTTTTACCAAAATATTTTGGAAGAATAATTTTTAAATTATGAAATTTAGACTTGTTTATTTGTGTTTTAGGTGGTAGTGGAGAATATTTTGAGTGAAATTTGTTTATTTTGTTGTGTTTTGGGTATGAACAAATTTTATGGTAAATGTCACGTAAGTCACTTTTTTTTTAGATTGTTGAGATGAAATAAATATTTTTATATTATTTATAAATATGTATATATAGATTGTGTGATTGGTGTATGTATGTATATATATATATATATATTTGTAATGATGAATTTAGTATAGGATATTGGAGAGTGGATTTCAAGGTGAATTTTTAAGGGTATTTTGGAAATTATTTTGTATGTTTTGGAAAATGTGTTGCATTGTTAAATTTTAAAAGTTGAAAAATAGTTTGAGAATTTGTAAACAAACAAGGTCCCCACTGTTATCAAATAAGTTTTTTTTAATCCTTTATTTTAATTTATGAATACTCAATAATTGTATAGAATTGAATTTGTTATTTGTTAAAAAATTCATATGATTGTCATGGAAAGAAATCAAATACTAATTATAATAAAGAAATTAAATTTAGTAAGCTGAACTAGAATTCAGGGATTAAATTTTTGCTATCTCCCTCTTTGTGATTTTCCTTAAAGAAAGTTTGCGTCTTATATATTACCATCATTTAACATTTTTACTAAAATATCACAAAACATAATTTTTTTAAATTATAATTTATTTGAAATATTAATGTGATACAATAATTCCAACTATTACTTTAAAAAATAACATAAAAGTATAAAAAAAATTATACTTTTTTAATTATTATGCAAAAGTTTGTAAGAGAGAATAAAATTTGACATGGCTATGTAAAACTAGCAACTTCCACCAAAAAGGGCTAACACATTGTAGGTAGTAAAATAGAAAAAAGAAAAAAAAAAACAGACTGCACCCTTTTCAGCCATTCATTTTAAAATTATTTTTATACTTTAGTTGTGATGATATTGAATTTTATTTTATATTAAAAAATTAATAATTTTAAAATAGCTTATAAATTAGGGACACTTATTTAAAAGTACCAAACACACTTTCCACTTTTGTGATCAGTCCCCACTTAATTTTTGTTAGAAAAAACTCCCTAATTTTGTTAAAAGTTTAGAGATCACTCCCCACTCACTTGATTTGACAAAAATGCCCTTAAATATAATATTTTTCATTAATTTTTTCTCACTTCTTCATCCAGACAAGCAAACAGTAAACACTATCATACCAGAAATAGAAAGAACAGAAAAAACGCAACAAGCTCCACGGCGGGAACAAGAATAACGTTAGAGCCAAAAACCACAAACCTGATAGCTGCATTGTCTTCTTCTCTTTTTATTTTCATCATTTTCGGGTTTCTTCTTCTTCTCAGTTTCTTCTTAGTTGCTTCTGAGTTTCTTATATTTTCTGACAATGTCAACCAGTAGTGAAGTAGGAGTGTTCAATCAAGTTAATGGACATATACATTAATCTCGCAAGAAAATGGAGTGAAATCAACGCCGAACACTTCAGTTTGCAATACATAGCTCAACATCAAAGATTATACATGAGTTTGACTGATGATGACGGTGTCATGAATATGGCCTTTCTGCATTTGACATTGAAGATGAACGTTGTTGACATCCTGGTAAACCGAAAGGATGAATTGAGCAGCAGTGCAAAGAAAAGCAGTGATGATTTAAGGTAATACTTCTACAGAATCTAAATTGTACTGCAGTTTGTAAAGTTTTGTACTTGAAGTGTTCTAAAATTGTACTCTATTATGTAAGTTTTATACTTCAAGTGTTCTATTAATGGATTATCCAAAATTGTACTGCAACTTCTAGCAGTTTATACTTGAAGTGTTCCTAAACTATACGTCTTCTATATAAAATTATTCTTTTGATTTTCTGAAATTATTCTTCATTTTATCAAAGATTGTACTATATTTATTGAAGTTATATACTTTAAGTGTTATATTTATCAATTAACCAAAATATATTGTAGTTGCTAGGGCTTTATACTTCAAGAGTTCTGAAATTGTACTTCACTTTATCTAAAATTGTACTTTTATTTTATGAAATTATACTTTCTTTTGTACTTCATTTTATCTAAACATGTATTTTATTCATTGAAGTTCTATACTTCAAGTGTTTCGAAATTGTACTTCATTTTACCTAAACTTATACTTTAGTTATTTGAATCTATTATTTAAGTTTAAAGTGTTTTACTAATGGATTATTCAAAAATTGTACTGCAATTGCTAAAGTTTTATACTTCAAGTGTTTTGAAATTGTACTTCACTTTATCTAAAATTGTACTTCTATTTTTTGAAATTATACTTCATTTCATACATTGTTTTACCTAAACATGTACTCTATTCATTGAAGTTCTATACTTCAAGTGTTCTGAAATTGTACTTCATTTTATCTAAACTTGTACTTTAATTATCTGAATCTATTATTTAAGTTTTATACTTCAAGTGTTCTACTAATGGATTATCCAAAATCGTATTGCAATTGCTAAGGATTTTTACTTCAAGTGTTCTAAAATTGTACTTCTTTTTATATAAAATTGTACTTCTATTTTCTGAAATTATACTTCATTTTACATAAGCATGTACTCTATTCATTGAAGTTCTATACTTCAAGTGTTTCGAAATTGTACTTTATTTTATCTAAACTTATACTTCAGTTATTTGAATCTATTATTTAAGTTTTAAGTGTCCTACTAATGAATTATCCAAAAATTGTACCGCAATTATTAAGATTTTATACTTCAGGTGTTCTGAAATTATACTTCACTTTATCTAAAATTGTACTTTTATTTTTTAAAATTATACTTCATTTTATACATCATTTTACCTAAACTTGTACTCTATTCATTGAAGTTCTATACTTCAAGTGTTCCAAACTTATACTTCAGTTATCTAAATCTATTATTTAAGTTTCAAGTATTCTACTAATGGATTATTCAAAAATTGTGTTGCAATTGCTAAGGTTTTATACTTCAGGTGTTCTGAAATTGTACTTCACTTTATCAAAAATTATATTTCTGTTTTTTGAAATTATACTTCACTTTATCAAAAATTATATTTCTGTTTTTTGAAATTATACTTCATTTTATACATCATTTTATCTAAACTTATACTATATTCATTGAATTTCTATACTTCAAGTGTTCCTAAATTTTACTTTATTTTATCAAAATTTGTACTCTCGAGTCAAAGTCACTTTCATCGTATGACTTTACCGATCAATATTACCGAGTTGAGATGTATCAAAAAGCATACCAATCAGTGATAAACACTATTCCTACGTATGATATGCATATGTTCCCTCTAGATGATGATTGCGTCATTAATGCACCTGATTGCCGATCTCAACCTGGGCATAGAAGGACACAGAGGATTCCATCACAAATTGATAAACGTGTAATTAAGTGTAAAAGATGTGGTAGAACAGGGCATAATCATCGAATCTGCAAAGAATCAGTAATCTAGCTAAATTTTGTACCTTAATCTAGGAGATTTATACTTGATTTCATAACATTTGTACTTTATTTCGGTAATCATGTACTTGATTTAGCGTGAAATTGGTATTTTTGTATATTGTCCGAGATATCAATTATTTTGTACCCCAATCTGGGAGAACTATACTTGGTGTCATGACGATTATACTTTATTTCGGCAACTATGTATTTGATTTAGCGTGAAATTGGCATTTTTGTATGTTTTCGGAGATATCAGTTATTTTGCACCCTAATCTGGGAGAATTATACTTGATTTCATGACAATTTTACTTCATTTAAGCAATTATGTATTTGATTTAGCGTGAAATTGGCATTTTTGCATGTTGTCCGAGATATCAATTTTTTTGTACCCCAATTTGTTAGAATTGTACTTGATTTCATGACATTTGTACTTCTTTTTGGCAATAATGTACTTGTTTAGTGCGGAAGTTAGCAAATGGATGTTGTCCAAGATATAGTGCTTTCGTACCTTAATCTGAAAGATTTGTATTTGATTTCACGACATTTGTATTTCATTTCGGCCATTATGTACTCCATTTCTTAATATTTTTACTAATATTGTTGAATTAAAATTTGTTCCATGATTTGCTTTTTAAGTCTCAGTAATTAATAACCAAACTCTAAAAATGTGTGTAATATTTATTATATGAATAAAATAATATTAAAGTTTTAAGTATTAACCACTAATGTTCAACGAATGAATGTTATCAATCGCAGTAATATAAAGAATACTTATGCTTTCAAAGATATAAACAAATGAGCATTTGACAATAATATTGACCCTATAACCTGTACAAATACGTACTTCATCTGATCCAATAATCTCAAAATATTATATTTGACTATCACTACAATTATTGGAGACTAATTATTCAATTGCAATAAGTGTACTTCAACATAACACTATTTATACTTTGTTTGTTCTACGTTTGTACTATATTTTCATCATATTGTACTCAAATTCACTATCCGGTTTCAATTGAATTGAAGTGTATTTTAACATAACACCATTTATACTTTGTTTGTTCTATATTTGTATTTTATCTTCATCATATTGTACTCAAATTCACTACCCGATTTCAATTTAATTGAGGTGTACTTCAACATAACACCATTTATACTTTGTTTGTTCCATATTTGTACTTCATTTCTATCATATTATACTCAAATTCACTGTTCAATTTCAATTTAGTTGAAGTGTACTTCAACATAACACCATTTATATTTTGTTTGTTCTACGTTTGTACTTCATTTACATCATATTGTACTCAAATTCACTGTCCAACTTCAATTTAATTGAAGTGTACTTCAACATAACACCATTTATACTTTGTTTGTACCTCATTTCCATCATATTATACTCAAATTCACTGTCCGATTTCAATTTAATTGAATTGTACTTTAACATAACAACATTTATACTTTATTTGTTCTACGTTTGTACTTCATCTTCCTCATATTATACTCAAATTCACTGCTCGATTTCAATTTAATTGAACTGTATTTCAATATAACACAATTTATACTGTATTTGTTCTATATTTATACTTCATTTCCATCATATTGTACTTAAATTCACTACCTAATTTCAATTTAATTGAAGTGTACTTCAACATAACACCATTTATACTTTATTTTTTCTATATTTGTACTTCATTTCCATCATATTGTACTCAAATTCACTGCTCGATTTCAATTGAATTGAAGTGTACTTCAACATAACACAATTTTTACTTTGTTCGTTCTACATTTGTATTTCATTTCCCTCATATTGTATTGAAATCAAAATATTATAAATGCTTGATGAAAAATTATACTTACATACAAAATAATATTATAAACAAAGTACGCTTCAATTTACATATGTATGTACATACAAAGTATGATTCAAACCCTACAGGCTTAAATATTTTGTACTACAATTGCTTCTAAAATGTACTATAAATACACAGGTTATATACTACATTTTCAGTTAATGTATACTACATGCCTGAATATTTTTGTACTACAAATGCTTCTAAAATGTACTGCATATATGCAAATATTAAATTATAATTTAATTTAATCTACAGGCTTGAATGTTTTGTACTACAGATTCTTCTAAAATGTACTGCAGTTACATAGATTATATGCTACACTTTTGCCTGATGTGTACTGCAAGCATAAATGTTCATACTATATTTGCTTCTAAAATATACTGCAGTTACACAGATTATATACTACACTTTCATTTAATGTATACTGCAGGCTTAAATATTTTGTACTACAGTTGCTTCTAAACTATACTACAGATACACAGATTATATACTATATTTTCAGTAATGTATACTGCACGCTTGAATGTTTTTGTACTACAGATGCTTATAAAATATACTGCATGTACACAGATTATATACTATAATTTCATTTAATCTATAGGCTTGAATGTTTTGTACTACATTTTCGCAACTTCCTCTCCCGGTGTCCAAATCACTTGCCGCTTGAACCGTTGGATAGCTCTCGGCTTATACATTAACTCCACAAAGTTCCAGCTCTGTCCGATTCTCCATGGAACAGTAATTTCCCTCGCAATAAGCTGGAATTACAGCATTGCCACTGCACTGCCGCATTCTAAAGATCTTCGCCGTTTCCTATCCAAACGGAACCGTCTACTGGTGAAATTTGGTGGGAACGTTGCCAACACCTCAAGGAACACCCCACTGAAACAGTTTCACAAAATTCCTTTTTCAAGCCACTCTACTCAATGCATCTTTGCACTACCTGCGTGCAGGAAGACGCTCCAGGTCGCCCTCAATGTTTGGTGCCCAAACGGACACGGAATGACTTCAAACTTGGTGGGAAGCATCCTCATAACTTAAGGAATATGCCATTGAAATAGTTTTTCAAACCGCACCTCGTAAGAGTCTCTGCTCATGGGCTTTTTTCGCCTTACCGAGTGAGCCAACAACGCCTTGTCGCTCCTAATGCCCCTTGAAGTCAAGGTTGCCATTCTTCTCTAATGAGCGACCCATGACATTCTCCCCCACTTGATCCGTTGACATCCTCGTCAACATATACATAAGGACTCGAAGTGTATGCGGTGCCCCAACTCAACTCTGATCTCTTTTTGCACCGGATGAATTTAGCTCCTCTTTACACAGATTATATACTATACTTTCATTTAATGTATACTACAGGTTTAAATATTTTGTACTACAGTTGCTTCTAAAATGTACTACAAATACACAAATTATATACTACATTTTCAGTTAACGTATACTGCATGCTTGAATGCTTTTGTACTATAGATGCTTCTAAAATGTACTGCATGCACACAAATTATATACTATAATTTCATTTAATCTGCAGCTTTGAATATTTTGTACTACAAATACTTTTAAAATGTACTGCAGTTACATAGATTATATACTACACTTTTGCTTAATGTGTACTGCAAGCTTGAATATTTATACTACATTTGCTTTTAAAATATACTACAGTTATATAAATTATATACTACACTTTTGCTTAATGTGTACTGCAAGCTTAGATGTTTTGTACCACAAATAATATACTACCACTTTCAGATAATTTCATCGTATAATTTCAGGTAAAAAGAAGTATAAACCTCAAAAATGTGAAGTACAACTTTTATGCCTTTCAAGTACAAATCAAAAACTTCCCATCTCACAAATAAAATTATATATATCAATTGGGTTCAAGTGTTTAACAACTAAATAGGAAATAAAAACCCTAAACATGAGAAAATAGACAAGAAATAAGTATAACACTGAAAAATCACAGACATTTAAAACTGTAAATGCAGAAAACATACATTTGTTTCTTTTTATCACTTCTTTTTGTATTTCGCTTCTTGTTGCAATTGTTTCTCCTTCCATTGTCACAAAAAAAATGGCAAAAATTTTGGTGTCTTTTTTTTTTTTTCTTTCTCGCATCAATGGCAGAGGAACGATTTCGCGCCCTTTTGTTTGGCCGCTTGGGGAAGTCGTCGATTTTAGAAAAAAAATAAATGAAAGCATTCTTCTTGAAGAGAAAAACGCATTTCTCAGGTATTTTTGTTGTTTTCTCTAACTACAAGGATATATGTGTCTTTCTAAAAGATATGGGGAGTGATTTCTAAGTTTTGTGAAAAAGTAGGGAGTTTAGTGTGTAAAAATTCAAATGGGGACTGATCACTAAAATGAAAGTAGGATTAGGGATTTTTTTCTAATTAATCGTATAAATTATTAGTTTTTATTTATTGACATTTATTTTTATTACCTGCGAGACAAAATGTCCCGAAATTAAACTTTTTACATCCGACAACAAACCTTTAGTCATAAGCACTTGGTGCCATGTGCCCTTTCCCCTATATTAAGAGGGTGTTTGGTTAAGTTTAGTTAACAAATTCTATAAGTCCAAACATTTTGTAAGATATTTTTAGAGTAATATTAGATCATATTAAAAAAAATATAAGTTATTTGGATAAAATAAGATTTTATTATAACTTATAAAATGATAGAAAAAATAATCTTGTAATTAGTAAGATAAAAATTAAAAAAAATTGTTAAAATTATAGAATAAGTAATGAACTTCTAACTTCTTTAGATTAGAAGAAGTAGAGTTTATAAAAGTCTATCATTTTATTTTGGCAAACACTTAATATCTTATAAGATTTTAACTTTTTTATAAGATTTTTTAAATTTTGAACAGTTTATAAATTCATCCAAATACTTTATCTGTCTTAGTTTATATTGTGGAAATCGAAGCCCTTCAACACCTTTTATATACAAAAGTAAATTTAAATAAATAATGAAAGATACCAATGTATGCAAGGTATAGATAAAGTAATCTAATATTATTTTCAAATTTTAGTTGTATTTTAGTGATATACATGTATGCTTAAAGAAGTTGAATTCTTTTTTTTTTTTTTTTTTTTTTTGGGGAAATTATTTCCATCTACTTTTCTACTTTGTCTTGCTAATATCAAGCTTCTTTAGCCATACGGTCAAACCATAATGTACAACTCATCGTTGCAAATTCAAACATCACTTTTTTAAAAAGGTCAAAAAATCAAATATTAAAAACAACTTTTTTTTTGTTTCTTCTTCTCATTTTCCTGTATTTTCTAGGTATAAATACAGTCTCCCTGTTGAGCTTCTCAAAAAATTACGAGGTCCCTTGAATCTCTCTCCCCTTCTGCATTTTGAATCTCTGTCTTTTATTTTCCCCAAATCTAGACAGAGAAATCGAACTCATTTTTAGCGAGAAGGAGAGAGAGCAGGGATCGGTCGCTTTGGAGCTCTTCCGCGCGCACTGCAATGGCGTTCATGTCTTTCCTCGGCAGACTGCTCTTTGTCTCTGTCTTCGTTCTCTCCGCTTACCAAGAGTAAGACCTGCTGCTTCTTTGTCTCACTCAGATCTGCGCCTTTCGTCTTATTTTTTTCATGTAGTCTTCGTTGATTTTTCTTTTCCATTTTCTTCTTTTTATGGTTTATGAGGGTTTCTTTGAGGTGACTGGTGACAAAGGAAAGACGGGATTTGCTTGTTATCACCTTTCAGTTTGAGATTTTTTCAAGTGATTTTGTTTGATTGGATCTGGCGGCTTCAAGAAACTTGAAGTTTAATCCGCTGCTTCTTGATTGGGTTGGGTGATGCTTAAAAAACTAATCTCGACATTGAGTGGATATTCACTACTTCAGTCTCACGCTCCTTATTAGGAGTGCCTGTTTAGCCATGTTCATCTCTGGTTTTTCCATCTAGGGCCTTTATATTTTCATTTTTTGGGAGGGATCTATGTCCTTTAGTGATAATATGTGAATTATATGAGGTATTTGGAGAGTTTTAATTAGTATTGTGCAATTGCCACCGGTATAGCGAAGTCTTATGCTTCAATTCTGCAGCAATGTGCCTAGTAATGCTACCTTGCTTTACAAGATAGGAATTTCTCTTGTTTCTGACGATAGATACGGTTCAACTGTTTGCAAATCTGACTGAATTAGGATTGTTTTTAAACTAAGTTGCTGCAGATTTGTTTGTTGATGAAACTTGAGGTATATAGTATTAGATGCCGTGCTGTATTTAAAAATTGTGGTGGTTGGTGCTTAAGGCTTTACTAAAATGCATCCAATTGTAGGACTATGAGAATGGATAAAGTAGTTTCTCTAACCTGGTATGTATGCTACTTATATCTTTCTGTCTCCTTAGTATTGCATCATTTCCTAACTTGAATTCGAGCTTCACTGCCTCGTTCTTTCATATTTGTGTGTCTACAAGAAGAGTCTAGTTTTGGGCATGACTCATGTCCAACTATATTTGTTGGATTGTTGCCAGTAATTGCTACTTCTGTAATATCTAGACAAGAATTTTTGCTACCCTTGCAATTTTGGATTCTTCGGAACTCACTGTCTTTGTCCTGTGTGTTTCAGTTTATAGTAGAATATGTGCTAAGAGAAGAATTGAATTAGGCTCTCTTTTTCTTATTTTCCTGTATTTACTCAAAATTGCTATTTAATCCGGACTTCCTATCTCCCAAGAAGAGAAGTCAAAGTTTAAAATTGTCTGCTTTTGTCACTGAACTGCAGTTTGTGATGCTAGAAATTGTTACTGTTTTTATCACATGAGTTTTTGATGTACATCCACTGTAATTGTGGTAATATTGTAAACCTTTTTGGTGGTTTCTTTATCATGTAAAATATTAATATGCTCTCTTGATACACAACTGGTGGGGTCATCTTTTACGTGCATCAAATTCTTATAAGTTGATTAATGATAAGTTAACTCCTCTTTGACTATAAAAGAGCTTTAGTGAGTCGTTAACTCTGGCAATTGCACCATGATTAATTCAGTTTATTTGCTTATGGAATTTTACTGTAAAGAGGGTTGAGTATCTGAACCTGTGAGCCACCTATTTGCCCCATTGCTCTTCCGCTTGGATACAAGCTACATATATGTGAAACAATTTCTTATGCATCCTAAGTTAATCTTTTTGTTTTTAGGTTCAACGAATTTGGAGTTGATGGTGGGCCAGCGGCAAAGAATTTAAGGCCAAAATTCAATGTTTTCTCCAAGCATGTTGCAGTCCAAACTGGATTTCAAGTGCCACATGTCGATGTAAGGCACTTTACATCAATTTCCCTAATCTAATATTGCATTTCTTAAACATACATGCCATTATGATTTTCACTAACTGGGAAATCATGGCTTCAGATGAAACATTTGATATTGGGTGCCATCATCATGAAAGCTCTTGGAAGTGTCCTGTTTGTCTTTGGCAGCTCTTTTGGAGCTTTAATCCTGGTACGTGTATTTAATCAACTCCTTTGTTTATTTGTCTTGTGAACTTTGTCATTGTTATTAATGGTTCTTTCTTCTCCCCTCTACACGTAGCTTCTGCATCAAGCAATCTCGGCACCCATCTTGTATGACTTCTACAACTATGATGCTGACAAGAAAGAGTTTACTCAGCTCTTTTACAAGTTCACTCAGGTAACCACTTACTGAATCTGAAAACTGTGTTCCCTTATCTATCTGAAAACTGAGTTCATCTTACTTGTTAAATATTTTGACCAGAGTTTGGCGTTGCTTGGGGCACTGCTCTTGTTCATCGGCATGAAGAACTCAATGCCAAGGAGATCAAGAAAGAAGGTTCCTAAAGCAAAAACAAATTAAGAGGATAGCCAATGCGTTTGAGTTGGTTTGTTGCAATTTACCTGATCATTAGAGGGATCAGTTTTTGTAAGGTTATATCCATAGCAGCACCTCAAGATTTTTGTTTTCATGCCTTCTTTTTTCCATCATGTTTACTTTGGCATGGCACCTTTTAAAATTCTTAAAATCTCAGTTACAATTTAGAAATTAATGTTAAGCTAGAATTGGGATGACATTTGTTCTTTTTTTAATTTTCTTGGCTCATCTGTTCAATCATGGCGTCAGCATATTATTAATTTTGCTTCTGATGTCCTTAAATTTTTCTTAGATCAATTGCTGGTGAATTTAGGTAGTCATGAATGCAGGAGGGCTCTTTTTATTTATATATATGCGCATATAAACCATGGATTGTAATCAATTTCACCATTCTCTTCTCTTTGTTGGAAATTAGTTTAATGAAGTTGGTTCTGACCCTGTAAAAAAAAAAAAAAAAAAAAAGAAGTTGGTCAAAATTTGCTTTGTTATTTGAGTTGATTGTGTTGAATAATAATGAAAATGCCCGGCCTTCATTTAAACTACATGATTCTTTAGGCCCGTTTGGTTTCATTTCCATAGGTATTTATATATATATATATATTTAGAAATGAAATACATTATTTTTTACACATTTTTATACAACATTTTTATTTTTTTTTCAAAATACATTATTCAATAATTTATATATTTTTTCTTTATATTTCATTTTTTCTATTTTTCTCCACCTACAACCCATAAAAACCAATATAATTATTACTTTTCAAACAATTCATTCAAAGACAAACTCATTTTCAACTCATTTCTACTAACAAAATTTTCAAATTTTAAAAATGATGAAAATGAAAATAAGAATGAACCAAACAGGGCCATTACTCAAAATTCATCTTGAGGTGGTTGGGAAGTGAACTAAATTTATATTAATTGTTTAAATTGAAAAATGGTGGAAAGACCCCAAATTGAAATTTGGGAAGGAATTTGGACAACTTTATAATGGGATTGGGATAAAATTTGTCTGGAAAAGGGGTGATTGAGGGATGGCGAGCAGCTTCGCCCTGCTGAAGATCTATTTTCTGAGGGCCCCGGCATTCAAGATTGCCCTATTCTTTTCAACCCATACTCAATTGCATTTTATATCAAACCAATAAAAAAAGGGACCACAGATTGAGAATTGAAAGATTTATCCTTGCTGTATTATGTATCACTTCAAAATAGTGTTTGAAAAATCAGACCGTTCATTGAATCGAAAAATTTACCGGTTCACGGTTCACTGGTTCAACCGTTGGTTGGATCGTAATTGAACCGCAATTGAACCGTGACGTCATAATTACAAAATATATATATTTATATTATATATATTACTTAAAAATCAATAAAATGCCAAAATATAAAACATAAAGAGCTTAAATGATATTGTCTAACATTACAATCCAAATTTCACAATTCATAAATGAACACAACAATTTAAATATATCAAGTCCAAAGTTTAAAGTTGAAAGTGTGTAAGTTAATTCTAAACTCTAAATTAAGCTTTTTTTGCTTTTAGATAGCTTGTGAAGTATATTTTAATATTTAAACTTTGTATTTAGACAAAAAAAAAAATTAAAAAAAAATAATTTTATTAAAAATTAAATGAAAAAATCAGTCCGGTTCAATTGAACCGTGAATGGTTCACCGGTTCAACGGTCTGACCGGCCGGTTTGAACGATTTTTTCAAAAAATGGTATTTTTTTTTATTTTTCTGGTTTTTTGAGAAAATCGGTCCGATTTTTTAAACAGTGCCTCAAAAGTCAAAGAGTTGCCTAATTTGAATGCAGCTTGAAATATCTAATTTAATATCAATACCACATAAAATTATCCTCATCAGGCAAAATCTTGAACTTCATCATACAGAGGAACACGGAGAACAAAAATGGAGGCCACCACAGAATCCATAGATTCTATTACATCCAAGTTTGATCGCACCAGAGAATTAAAAACCTTTGATGATACTAAAGCTGGCGTGAAGGGACTAGTCGATGCAGGAGTCGAAAAGATCCCTCAAATTTTCCGTCTCCCCCAAGATAATATCAATACAACAGGTCATGATAAAGCCAAGGTGAATTTCAGCATTCCAGTAATTGACCTTCAAGGCATTAAAGAGGAGATTGTGGAGAAGATCAGACATGCATCTGAGACCTGGGGCTTCTTCCAGGTTGTGAATCATGGAATTCAGGTTCGTATATTAGAGGAGATGCTTTCTGGGGTGCGTAGATTTAATGAGGAAGACGAAGAGGCGAAGAAGAAATTCTATACTCGTGATGTTACAAGAAAATTTGTTTATAACAGCAACTTTGATTTGTATACTGCACCGGCTGCTAACTGGAGGGACACTTTTTTCTGCTTCATGGCTCCAAATCCCCCATTGCCAGAAGAATTGCCAGATTCTTGCAGGTACATAACGAGAAATTGATTTGAAAATGCTGCAAAAGGGTGTTCTGTTTATTTAGCACACCTCTGCTTTTGTAACTTCTTATAGAGTCGCAAGGTGGACTGGAATAACACTAATTAAGTAGAAAGATATATTACAAGTTCACCGTCTTTTTTGCAGAGATATACAAATTGAGTACTCGAGACATGTGATGAGCCTGGGGATTCGGTTGTTCGGCTTGCTATCCGAGGCTCTTGGTCTTGAATCTAGTCGTCTGATGGACATGGATTGTGCCAATGGTCTCACTTTCATGGGACACTACTATCCAGCATGCCCGCAGCCAGAGCTGACATTGGGAGCAAGCAAGCATACCGACGATGGCTTCCTCACCGTGCTTCTACAAGACCAAATCGGAGGCCTGCAAATTCTTGTAGAGAATCAGTGGATTGATGTTCCTCCTGTGCCTGGTGCTCTAGTGATTAACATTGGAGATCTGCTACAGGCAAGTAGTTTATACTAAACTTTTGGCAATAACATACGAGGATGTCCAAAGATCGGATGGTGAAATAGATGAAGAATTAGGATAATAAGCTCATGAGCTTGGTCTTAGCTCCCTTCTTTTTGTTTTGGGTGTGAAGTAGTATCCAACGAAAATACCCAAGGAGCATTAGCTCTTTCTGAAAAGGAGTTGATCCAGCCGCACCTTCCAATCTTTGTACCGCCCTATATGTTCTTTTGACAAATAGGCCAGCAGCTGTTGACGTTTCCCCAAAATTTTTTGGAGACCTCTCTGAGATGAATAGTCTTTTTTGTGCAATTCCAAATGTGAAGTAACTCTCTTTTTTGTGTTCCTCATATATTCTTTACTTTCTTCCAGCTTACATCAAATGACAAGTTCAGAAGTGTGGAGCATAGAGTTGTGGCAAACCGGGAAGGTCCAAGAGTATCAGTGGCGTGCTTCTTTAGCACTTCTCTCATGCCGTCCTCCAAGCTGTATGGCCCAATCCAGGAATTGCTGTCGGAAGATAATCCACCAAAGTACAGGGAAACGACTGTGGAGGAGTACGTTTCATACTCCTACTCCAAAGGTCTTGATGGGATTTCGCCATTGCTGCATTTTAGGATCTAAACTTGGCAATAGAGCTACTAAGATTTTGGCATCAGTCTAAATGGGATTGGTGTAATAGAGTGCTTTGCTACTGCATCAAAGGGGATAATTTGTGATTATCTTGAGAAAGATTCATGTCTCGTTAGAACAATGTGCCAACTGTCCAGTATAACAATATTGATTACCAAATTTTATGTGAAGTCATTACTGCATAAGCCGACTGGCGACAAGTAAGTTTAGAATGGAATTCAGCTAATCCTCTTGTCCTCAGAGTAATCAAGACTATTACACAGGTATGTATCTGTCAATAATAGATAGTATGTTGTAGGAGAACCTGTTACTGGAAAAATGACCATGTATTTATTGTTATTCTCTTAATGTAAGTATTCACAAGGAGAAGAATTTGGCGAACAAAGAAAAATGTCAATAAAAAATCCTTAAAATTATAGTAAAATGCAATTTTCGTGTTTTTTTCTGAGTAGTGCGAAATAAATTCCATTAGTATGATTTAGCTAGTTCAAATTAAATGTTAATTACAATTTTGCTAAGTGGTCAATTAATCTAATGACATGCTCTCCAACTGTGTGTGTAAAGTTTAAGGTTTGAACCCTAATGAATGGTGTGCGTGTGTGGAAAAAAATGTTAATATATTAAATCTAAAGTTAGTTATGTAAGTTCAAACAAATATTTATTAAAAAATTATCTAGAATTTAGAATTACTTTAATCACTAACATATAATGTCATGCAAAAAAAAGTAGTAGTACAACTTAATTTGCTTTCAAGAAAAAAATTAACATAATTTGCAAATTTATTTTTTATTTTAATCTTTAAAAAGTAACAACAAATCCCCCCTTTTCTCTTTCTTTTTAAATTTATGATGTAATATTTTTGTTGTAATAAGATTCATAAGTTTTTAATATTTTGTCACCTTTTGTAATTATAATAAAAAATTCTAAACACTCACATAAAAAACTTGACTAATTTTTTTATTTTATGTTTTGAATATTGTTATTCTAGTGACAATAAAAAAGCTCCTATAATTATCAAAAAATTAAAATATATGGAACTAAAAGTTACACCACAGAGTATCAATGGACCTAACTCACTTTATCCTTAAGTAACATGATTTTTACCTTTTCATCATAAAAGATACCCTTTATTGAGAAGTATATTTTTTCAGACATACTGGCTAAAACTTATTTTTTAATTCCAGCAACTATTGACTTCAGCAGTTGGCAGGCTGGCAGCATATTAGTTAGCTGGAAATGGTTTTCTTTCTTGATTCCCCAAACTACTTAAAGAAAGCCCACGAATGCCATTTAGCATTTGCTAAAAACAAACTTATAATTTATACTCTCTTTCCCACCACTCCACTTTGTATTCATCTGTTGCTCCCTTAAGCCAAAGAAAAATGGTGAACACCAATACTCCAACTGAAGTTGAAAAAGAGCAAAATTTTGACAGAATAAGTGAACTCAAAGCTTTTGACGAAACCAAGTTGATGCTGGAATCACTAAAGTCCCTCATATATTCTTTTCCAAACCTGATGGCTTTGAGAAGGCCTCTGATCCCACAAAGCTCCAATTCAGTATCCCATTGATGGACATTGATGCCATTGAAAAAGACCCCATACATCGCAGAACTCAGCAGAAGTATAGTCGACAGGGTCCAGGATGCTTCCGAGAAGTGGGGGTTCTTCCAGGTGGTTAATCATGGAATTCCAGGGAGCGTCTCACATGAAATGCTGGAAGGTGTTAGGAGATTCTATGATCAGGATACTGAGGTCAAGAGAGAATGGTACACGAGATGGATCCAAAGCTGTCGTCTACAATAGTAATTATAATCTTTATGTTGCTGAATCAGTTGACTGGAGGGACACGACTTACATCTGCATGGCTCCTAATTCTCCCAATCCTTAGGAATTGCCTGAGGTTTGCAGGTAATTAATTTACTTTGGATATGTAACTATTACTCCATTAACATAACTATGGAAGAATATTGTCATAGGTTTGGTCTTTGATTTTTTTTTATTTCTTTGTTTTTTTAATATATGCGCATTAAGGATTCGTTAGATTTGAATCTCAAATATTCATACTCAAATGCGTGAGGGTAGGGTGATGCCATTGGATCAATTGATCACTTGATAGATTTGTTCTTTGATATGCTGTATGATGCATGCATACTGGCTGTTATGTCATAATTTCGTCACTTATTTTATTGATGTTAATCTAAGGTCACAAAATTAAATCAACAATGGTAAATTTCATTCGTGATTCTAAATCATTGATGCTAATTGATTTCCTTACCGATGATTATGTGTCTAAATTTATGGTAGATTTTTGTTCAATAAAAAATTAAAGTTATCATAGAATTTATCACAAATTCGATATGAGTGTCATCACTAACATATATTTTTGCTCATTTTTAAATTCGTCAGTAATTCATGTCACAAATCCATAACAACCGTCTTTTATACATGATAGAACCCTGTTCGTGTTTTTTCTTTTCTTTTTTTTTTTTTTTGTGTGTGTTGAGGGATGTTTTCTTCTAATGTGTAAAAATATTTCGCAAAATATATCTGATAACCTTAGTTTTCTACTATCAATGACTTCAAAAGCGGAGACATCATAATTGAGTATTCCAAACAAGTAACAAAATTGGGTCAATTTTTATTCGAATTGCTATCTAAAGCTCTTAATCTCCATCCAAACTACCCGAATGAAATTGGCTGCGCTGATGGGCTTGGTGTCTTGTACCAATGCTATCCAGCATGCCCGGAGCCTGAACTAACCTTAGGTGCTAGCACACATACTGATATCGACTTTCTTACCTGACTGCTTCAAGACAGTATCGGAAGACTCCAAGTTCTTTATGACAACTAGTGGATTGACGTTCCTCCTATGCCTGGAGCTCTAGTGGTTAACATTGGAGACCTTCTCCAGGCTAGTACTCATATATTATTTTTGAAATTAACTGTTATTCAAGTAAATATATGCTTTTTTTTCTTTTTTTCTCTTTCTTTTTTATTGGTTAAAAGAAAAATTCAATCCCGAAATGATTAGTGGTTTTGTTGAATGTTCAGCTGATATCAAACGACAAGTGCAAGAGCGGCCAACACAGAGTGCTAGCAAGCCGTGCTGGTCCAAGGGTACCGATTACGTGCTTCTTTACCATCGGTTTGATGCCATTGTCGAATCTCTATAGACCTATTAAGGGGCTGTTGTCCGATGATAATCCTCCCAAATACAAGGAAACCACTGTGAGAGAATACTCGCCACTACAACACCAAAAAGGATCATGGCACTTCTGCTTTGTTGGACTTTAAGCTATAAGAAACTGGATTATACTTGGGTGATCAAAATTGTTCATGTTGTAAGAATGTGTTAATTGTGATGAATTATTATAATTGTCCTAAGGCTGAGTGGCTTGTGGTCTATTGATGGAAATCTCCCAAATAACGTGGGAGGTCAGGCGTTTAAATTCGAATGATTTTTGATGTGTGTGCGTGTGCATGTGCTATAAATAAATAAATAAAAATATTATAATTGTCTGGAGATTCTGGAGCTCCCCAAGTCCCTAAGAATTACTTGGTTTCCTAGTACAAACAATAATGACCTATTGTCCTTTTGTAATGTATCCTATGTTTTCTTCATGCTTTGGTTGCATTATAAAATTAGAGTCTCTTTCCAGTGAGTTCTGCACAAGAAGTTTGAAATTAGTGTGTTTTATTAGGTATGGAACCACATGGGTGGTGGCTGAGCAATTTTTCCTCTCAAATCTTTTAAAAATCTCAATATGATATATAAATTCTGTAAAATTAATAGTTTTCCCATTCAGGATGGATAAACTTTTCCTTAATTTAACTAAAAATATATACTATGGTTCCAGAGAAGAAATTGAGAAAAATTTATATTTGTGACAATTTAATATCGATGTCCAAAATAATAGATCCTTACTCTGTCCCTATATGATATCAGAATGATGAAATTTGCTTGCAGCAATTATCATTTTCTCCAAAATAATCTTTGGTACGTATACCATGATTAACTGGTGCAATGATAATATTAATTAAGCATATATACCAATATTGATTTCATCTAAATATAGAATGTGCCATTCGTGGAACCAATGATTTTTGAGGGAGATTCTCATTAACACTACAACAAAAATAGGCTATAACCACATTTTTATGTGTAATAATAAATAGCCTACTGCCACACTTAATCATATACTACGGTTCTTGTAAGCGTGGCGCTGTCCACCGTGGTCTATTCGTCACACCACGCTTATAAGCGTGGTGCTTGAAAAAGCTATGATTTCATACACAAATGTAAGAATAGAAATCTTACACCACACTTATCCGTGTGGTCTAACATTTTGAAAAATTAGTTAAAAACTTAAAATTACATTATAAACCGTAATATTATACCTATATTATCACACTTTGTAAGTGTAACATAAAATAGAAAATGATACATTTTAATTTATCACTAGAAGTCTGATTACTTATGTTTTAATGTGTAACGTAAGACATATATGATTACACTTATTAACTGTAGCATAAAATAAAAATCACCACATTTTTGTTTGTTAAAAGAACTAAAATTACTTATAGATAAAACTGCAATGCCAAGGACATATAACCATGCTTCCTATATGTAACATAAAATTGCAATCACCAGATTTCAACTGATTAATAAAAACTGAACTGCTTCATTTCAACGTGTAACAATAGGGTATAACGCTGCAATGCTGTGAACTTTCACCACATATGAAAGTGCAATAGAAGACATCTATTGCTACACGAAATTTTACCAGACATTAAAGTGCAAAAATAGATATACATTCTTACAGTTTGTGATTGTAACACTAACCTTGCATTCAAACCAAAAAGATAGTGTTTACATCTTTCATTCAAACCAAATTAATCAAAACAATCCATCCATTTCATCCAAATAGGAGCTATATATCCACAAAAAGCTCCTTGAAAATACCATCACAAAGTAATTAATCCAACATCTAACTTAATAGCCCAATATGCTAGACAAAATAATATGGTGGTTGAAGATGGACCATCCAAATAAAACCTCATATGTGCTTGTTTATCTAGAAGACCCAGCAACTTCATCATATTAATCATGCTCCACTCCGAACCACCTGTATGCAAAGTAGAAAAATACAAGTTAAACAGAATGCAAAAATAACTATGTAAACCAAAAAAAAATGAAATTTAAAACAACTTAATATGCCTAACTTTCTCAATCTTATCCCCAATTTCCATAGAACACTAACATGTTCATATTTATCAAGTTGCAACTGATACATTCAAGTTCCACAAGCTACAATAAGAAATTTATCAAAATAAGATTGATAATCGTCATATTTTTGCCAACTATACTCTTTCAAAGTTCCAAAAAAACAAAATCATTTTATAGGAAACATGATCATATCTAGTAACAGAAAGAGTATCAAGTTTAAACATCTCAGATTCATTTTTATCATAACAATGCCACAAACACTATGTCACTATTCTTCACATATAAAATGTGAAAGTAACAAAAGTAGAAACAAATTTTGAATCTCTAGTAAAATATAAAATATTCATATTTAAGAGAACTTACCAATGGTATTGGCCAAGCAACAGATAGACCCTGAGCATCTGCAATGGTGCTAAAGTGCATGTAAGGTCTCACTAAATCCTCATCTCCCTTCACTGCCACATTTAAGTGAACTTCATAATAATTTTTCCCCAATACTTGTCCACCAACCTCTGTGCTAGGATCCATGCTTTTCAAATATCCCTTGGCCACAATTTCTTGCCGATCCATGATATTCAAAAGTGAAACTGAACAGTTAACCTAAAATTAAATTTACAAGTAGTAAGTCATAATCTTCGAAAAGCAACATTATTTATAATAACAAATTTTGTATGCAATTTATGGAAGTGATTGTATTTTAAGTATCTACTATCAACTTTATATTTGCAGATACCCAATCTTTAAATTTGTTACTTACCCGAAGAGGTCGACGGGTATCAGTTGAATTTGGGGTTGAATTTCTATCTTCATAGGCTTCGTAGGATTCAGATGACGGGCCACTAGTTACATTAACTTCATTTTTGTTCTGCTCAAGTTTATCTAACCTTTCTTGAAGTATTTGAATCATTCGAAAGCAACTTTTACGAGAAGGTATCTCCTCAAATACATCTTGTTGTGTCACCCCTCGACCAAGCATTCGTACTCGTCCAGGCTTCTCTGGGCCAACAACTCTGGCATAAACATCATCTCGGGAAACAACATCTTCTGATTCTCCAAGTTCATTAGTGATTGCTTGCATCTGATCCTATAAAGTAAAAGTCAAACTGATTATAGTCCACTCTACTTTAAATTTGAGTTTATGTTTTATAGCTCTTACCCTTAGTTGCCCAGCATCTCCCCTTTTTTCCACTGGATAACACAGGCTGAATGTATTTGCTCGAGAAATACGATGTCCCTTTTTTTTTTTCCTAATTCAACATATATTAACATCATACTCTATATTTCTCTAAGATAAATTAAAGTTGTAATCCATACCTCATCTGCTCGAACTTGAGCAAAAGACTTTCTCCCCGTAGTGTGATTTAGTGTCTTTTTCTTTCTACTTTCCTTTCCCCTCATACTTACTTTCTGAAAAATGGAAAAAAAAATTTATTACTTAAAAAAGAATGACTATTTTTTTGTGAAAAAATATTATCCTATACTTTACCTTTCCCTTTTCGGATAACCAAAACATAACAAGTCCTTTATATTGCTCTCGAATGACCCTAGTCTCTGGTATGTCTATTAGATCTTCCAATGGTAAGTTAGGGTCAAAGTACTTTTCTTTCAACTCTTTCTTCCAATTCCTCCAATTGGTTCCAATTGTTTCCAAGATATCCGTATCAATTCCAGGAGGACAGACAAACTTTGACTACATTTGAAGTGTTAGCATTTGAATGCAATAATGAAGAACAATAACTGAAAATTTAAATAAATAAATGTTTAGAAATTGTGTAGTAAATTACCTTCACTATGCCTAGTAGCTCATTTTTGTTAGATTGTGAAACTTTTCGCCAATCAAAAACGTCAATTGGACAATACGTGCCATTCCTAGCCAACACACCTAAAAAATTAGCATAATCTGAACGATGGCTATGGACTACCTGACCATGTTCATTGCACTCAATTTGAAGCTTTTGTCCAGGAAGTAAACCCCAAATTTTTGGCATCAAAGTGGGTCCTCTTGTGCTTTTTTGTTTGCTTTCTTCACCTGTTTGAAGATATAATGATATAAATATTTGCAAGCCAACTATTACAATGATCAAGTAAATAATGATATATTAAGTACATATATCATTATATTATGTATTGCTATTAGATCTAAAACTACATTCAGATTAGGAGCTTACTTGTTTCAACTTCATGTGATGGAGAATTATGTGATTGATGCTCCTGTTCTTCCTCTCCCCGGTTAGCTTGAGGTAGCGTGTTTCTATTATTGGGATGCCCAGTTTGAGTCCTCTCTGTTGCAATCACAAAAAATAAGTCATAAGTAACATCACCTCATTTAGTTCTAAAAAAGATAAATAGATTGGAACAAATGAAAGCTAAATAAAGGCTCTCTGTTTCAAAATTTAATTCGACACGGATGAAAATGCATAAAGATAATTTCAAACTTGAGCTCATAAAATAGGATTCCCATTACATGATTCAAGTTCTAATTAAATACGAAACAAAAGCTAACAACTATCGATAACTTCAGAAATCATGTTATATTAGCGGCCTTCATCCGCTATAACATCTCTAATTCTTTCCTCTGTCGTATCAACTCTTGGATCTTTGATAATGGCATATCAACTTTGGTTCCACCAATGTCCTCCCTCACCAAAACAACATATTCGTCATCATCAGGTAGTTGTGTTGTACCCCATTGTTCCATCTCAGACTCATTCTTTTCTTCCATATCATAGTAATCTCTAGCTATTGCTTTCAGCACAAGCTGCCACTTATTCTCCACAGGGTCTTCAACATAGAAAATTTGTTTTGCTTGGGAAGGAAGGATGAAAGGCTCGTTATGACGTTTGACGTTTGTGAAGTTGGTCAGTGTAAATCCTTCATCATCTTGCTTCAATCTCGAACCTTTCGAAACCCAGTCACAATCAAACAACACAAGTTTTCGCCCATCTAAGTAATCTAACTCAAGCATATCCTTTACAACTCCATAGTAATTCAACTCGCTCAATATAGGATGATTATCTTTCCTACTTGCAAAACTTGAAGTCCATGCTCTTACCATAAGCCCACTATTTTGAGTCTTTTTGTTTTTTTCACGATCTTTTGTGTGAAATCTGAATCCATTGACCATGAATCCACTAAATCGTTTTCCAATCATATTAGGCCCTTTAGCTAACAACTTCAAATCTCTTGAACAGACATCATTATCATCCAATTGCATGCCTTGAACCTAAAAAAAAAAATACAAAAAAAGAAGAGAGAGAGAGAGAGAGAGAGAGAGAGAGAGAGAGAGAGAGAGCATGAATCCTTTAACTTAAAACAATTCAACATATCAAAATATTAAAAAATTAACCCCACTAACAACTTACATAGTCTCTGAACCAAGATGTAAAGGTTTCACTATGGGTACGATGGATTTCATGCTCTGATGCAGAAGGATTCCCATTGATAATTATGGTCTTATGTTCACTGCAAATATCAAACTATATTTATGACAAATCACTTGGTCAAACCAAATAATCATGTATTAAGACAACTTACTTGACATATTGCTCGATGTCTTTGCAATTGAACAATACATATCTATGTGCCTGTGCTAATATGTTCTCATCCAACCTTATACTGTTTGTCTTTCCAACTATCCTTCCTGGAATTGAAAAAATATCAAACCCTTCTCTAGGACTTTCATTAACAAAATCATTCCTTCCAGTCCGGTTGAATCTTGTCTCGATATTATCAGATAAATACATAGAACAAAATGTGAGACATTCATCTACTATATAACCTTCCGCAATTGAACCCTCTGGGCGACTTCTGTTTCGAACATATGATTTTAGAGTAGACAAATACCTAATGAGATTAAGAATTTTCTATTATTAAAATGAAATCATAAGAAGAAATTGAATAGAGTACTACTAATAAATAAGCCTCACATGTACCTTTCAATTGGATACATCCAACGATAATGAACCGGGCCCGCAATTCTAGCTTCGGTAGCTAAATGAATAGATAAATGCACCATAATGTCAAAAAATGAAGGTGGAAAGATCATTTCCAGTTGGCATAATACCTCTGCAATATTCCTTTCCATTTTGATCAAATGCCCAGGCTGAAGAACTTTAGAACATAAATCTCTAAAGTATCTACATAATCGAATCAGAGGAGAGCGCACCGATTTTGGCAAAACTTTTCTCAAAGCTAGTGGAAGTAGTTGTTGCATTAAGATATGATTATCATGACTTTTCAACCCAAATTTTTTTATTGTTTTCAACTTAACACATCTCGATATGTTAGATGAATATCCATCTGGAACCTTTACTTTCTTTAGGACTTTGAAGAATATCTCTTTTTCTTTTTTATTCAGTGCAAATGAGGCCGCAGGTAAATAAGTTTTATTGGACTCCCCTTCTTTTGGATGAAGACTTGGTCTAATGCCCATGTCTTGCAGATCCATACGGGCACATAAATGATCTTTTGATTTTCCTGGTAAACCCAACAAAGTTCCAAGAAGACTGTCACATATGTTCTTCTCAATATGCATGACATCGAGATTATGACGAACCAAATTATCCTTCCAATATGGTAGCTCAAAAAATATACTTTGTTTTCTCCAACCATTAGGCAACTCAGGATTACCTGTCATGGCTAGCTTTCCAAATTGAATTGGATCACAATACTTCAACTCATCAAGTACCATAGAACCTGTTAATAGGGGAGGAGCATGTCTTAATTCTTCTGTACCATCAAAGGACCTTGAATCCTTTCGGTAGGGATGATTATAAGGCAAAAAACGATGATGGCCCATGTAGCACTCTTTTTTAGAAAAGTGCAACCGTAAAGATGACACTTTTGTGTGGCAAAGTGGACAAGCATAATAACCCTTAGTCGTATGACCAGACAAATATGCATGTGCAGGAAAGTCACTGATGGTCCACATTAATACAGCCCGCATCAGAAAATTTTGCTTTCTTGCTGCATCATATGTCACCACACCAACATCCCATAATTCTTTCAACTCTTTTATCAAAGGCTGCAGGTATACATCAATATCATTTCTAGGTTGAGTCGGGCCAGGAATAAGCAATGATAACATAAAGTAAGATTTTTTCATGCACATCCAAGGAGGTAGGTTATATGGTATCATAACCACAGGCCATGTACTATGATTAACATTCATGGTTCTGAATGGGTTAAATCCATCTGAAGCCAACCCCAATCTGACATTGCGATGGGGCTTTGCAAATTCAATATTCTTGTAGTCAAAAGTATGCCAGGCAGGAGAGTCAGCCGGATGTCTCATATTACCATCCTTAGAACGATTTTCAGCATGCCATGTCATGAAAGATGCTATTTTCGATGACATGAACAACCGTTGTAATCTCGGTGTCAAAGGAAAATGCCACAAAGACTTGAATGGAACACTTTTGCCTCCTATTTTATCAACCCACCTTGAATGATTACATGTTTTACATTCATTTCTCCACTCATCAGGCCCCCAATATAACATACAATCATTTTGACAAGCATCAATTTTTTCATAATTCATTCCTAATTCTTTTAAAAACTTCTTTGCATCATACCAAGACTTTGGTAGTTGGACACCTTCAGGGAAAGCTTCATTTAACAAATCAATCAGCATATTAAAAGACTTGTCTGTCCAATTTCCAAGACACTTAATGTGAAGCATTCTTATGAGAAATGAAAGCTTGGAGAACTTTTTACAACCTGGATATAGGTCTTGTTGAGAATCTTCTATTAACTTGTAAAATCTTTCGACCTCAGCACTAGGCCTTTCATTTTCAAAGTGTCCCGGATCATTTATGGCATAATCTTCATTAAGCATCCCAAATGCATCATTTAATAGACCTTGCATGTCATCTGAATGATTCACATCTGATGCATAATCACTACTGCGAAAATGCATTGAAGCTGGACTATTGACATGAAGTTCACCATGTGCCACCCACTAGGTATAGCCTCTTATGAAACCTTCACAAATTAAATGTTCTTGTACAACTTCTCTTTTTCTGCATATTCCATTCTTGCACTTTTTGCAAGGACAAAGTATTATTCCTGGAATATTTAAGTTTCTAAATGCAAAATCTAAAAATCGGTTCACTCCAACTCTGTATGCATTGTTTGTCCTAGAAAGGTTCATCCAACTCTTATCCATTTGAAGGCACACGAATTACTATCAATGAAGAGGAATTCAGAATCCTAGACCAAGTAAAAGTAATGAGTCCACTGCACTTTGCTAAGCTGGTTCACTCGTACAAAATAGATATATAACAATAGTTAGAAATATTCATGAAATTGACATCAATGAAGAGAACTTATATAATATATAAAAGTTATTATGAACAACTAATAAGAATTTAGATATAACCTATAATACAATTTGAACAAATATACAAATTGTACAATTAATATATCATACAAATTGGCAACTATTTGTACAGAAAATATCTAAAAGTTCAATTCTCAATACTTTTGTAACTTACTCAAAATTGAGGTACCATTGGATTGAGAATTTTCCAACTCATGACTCAAGGATTCTTCTAACAATGCTCGTTTCAAGTTTCGAGTTCTCACCATCTATGATGAAGAAAACACAACAAAGAATCATTAATATCTTAAAAAATTGTTAGTGTAAGATTAAAACTACGAATGGAGAAGCTAAAGCAATGTTAACTCTTGCATATCTTTAGAAATTATTTTCATTAATTTTTTTCTTGTTTAAAATGATTTATTCCCTTTTCTCAATCAATGATTTTCTTGTCTATACGTACTTTAAATACTTCATTAGTGGCAAAAGTTTAAATGCTATACACACAGTTTTGTTTTGTTTATTTATTTATTTTTTTTAACTTGGAACACGTTCGGGAATATTAGATATCAAAAGGAGAATTACTAAATTTCAGCAATTTCCCTTTTTGGCATGCGATTGTAAGTGTTTAAAAGTATTTTAAGAAATTTATAAAATATTCTATATGGTGCAGCCAAATGTAGCAATAAATCATGCACACTGCTCGTCTGAAAAGCTCAGATAGAAAATGGAACGACACTAAAATTTCAGATGCTAACCTTAGTAGCAGCCAGTTGATTGCCAAATGCATCAATTAAGTTTGAAAATTCAGCATACGAAAGATTTCCAGCTTTCTTGTAATCCTGTACACAGTCAAGAAGGAGCATAATGCAATTAATCTGCTGATTAAGAAGCTTTGCATAACAGTTTTAAGCAAATGACAGGGTATAATGCATCCATAGCTACATTAAAGTTAATTCTTGAATCCTTACATGTTTATGTTCTTTAGTTAAGAAGTCATAACCCTCAAATTTCCAATTAATACCATTACAAAAATACTAATTGACACGTATCGTCATATCTCAGCTTTTGGGACAAAGACAGGAAAAGCAAGAATGTCTCAGGACAGAGTCAAATCTCAAATGCATTTAAATGAAGAAAAAGGAAAGAAGAGCAACAACAAAAGACAACTCTTGAACTAGTATGTTATAGTTGTTGTTGTTTTTTCCCCAAAAATTTGTTGCAAGAAAAAGCCTTGCATACTTTTGTAGCTACTGAAACCAACAGAAGTGCAAGATATCCACAGACTTGCTGTTCAAAAGAGTTGCTGTCACACAGAGAGCATCACAGTCTATGGTGGATTTGTGCTTGGTTTTATGACATCATGACAATTGGTGGCTTCCCATCATTCATTGAAGAAATGAAGGTAAATGGTCTCTCCTAGGGTAACAAATATTACTATAGAAACAAATCATATGAACAAAAAGCAGCAGCAACTGGACTGAAACAAATATCCCAAAAGAACCTACCCAAAATTGCAACAGGTTCAGGAGCTTAAGCATAAACAAACTGATCATAGAACCTATTCTCAAATCAGCTTCCAAAAGTCCAGCCACATTTTTTAAGAGAAACAAAATTGCCAGATTTCATGGTAAAATGAACAAATTCCAGCAACATCAAGGTAAACCAGCATCAATCTATCTCAAGACACCACAAATTTGCATATTTCAGCTAAGGTAAGAATTGTTTAGATCTTCAGATATTATTTATCAATAATAATTATTCTCATATGCCTTCAGCTCAAAGATTATATGTAAAAGTACCAGCTTATTAAATCAAAAAAACCAAATCTGACATGCCATGAGAACCAAAATAATTTTTCTAATTTACAAATAACAGGGACAAGGATCACCTTCCAAACTGAACAGGGGTAAAGATCACAGCCTTTCTACTCAGTAGATCCAAAAAGATGATCAGGTTGAACCACTCTGTGGATGGAAAAAGGTAGGTGCTAATGAAGTTGTTAGATTATACTAAACAAGAAAGAGCTTTCTGCTCGAATCTGTATTTCTAAGAGCATATGTATAGCGAATGAGAAAGCACGTCAACCATGAGAAATTTACAGCCATTCAATCCAGTGAGCAATTTCAGAATAGAAGAAAATCACTGCAATATCAACTTTATAGATCAATTGAATCTTTTGGAAAAATGACTGCATTAAAGAATAAGCATGACACAATAAATATATGGAGAACACTGACAGCATCAAATACTCACAAAATAAGCATGAATTCAAACAGCAAATATAGAGAAAAAATTAACCAAAGTTTTCTCAGTCATTTTGGTAGGCTGTTTCCAGTGGTAATACCAAAAAGAACACCTTAAAGTATATGAGAATGGTATTTAAAGTCAAGATGGTCTAACAAATAAGGCAAAACATCAGTGGCAAGTGCCATGGAAGTGCATAATAGAAGATTCAACCCATGCACAATCTAACCTGGTTGTTGTAATTTTCTACCTTAATGTTTGTTATAGACCATTCAATATTGTTGTTTTCTTTCAATCTGTAATGATCATAGAACTTTTTGTTTCACTTAATTAATTTTCTTGACTCTTTCAGGTTAGTAAGAGTGATCCTTCTTTCCCTATCCAGAAGAAAAGGTTCAGCAGAGAGTTTTTAAGAACTAAGAATCATCTTCGTCCAAGAACAAATACCTTTGGTGCGGTAGGATCCCTCTTCTTTTTAATTTACACATATGAAGAACCCCTACCCCCCCAATTGAGGACCAAGAACAATAGATTCTCTTTTTCTTCTTTTGGCCCTCAATTCCCATATGTTACTCCTTTGAGGCAGTTTTTAGCATAATAAATCAATTTCATTAGGGAACAAAATGAGATTTACTGCTTCATAAATGGCCTTTGCCATGAGCATCTTAATATTTTGCATGAGAAAGAGGTAATGTAATGAATTATTTTCTTTGTTTGCTTATTAGGCAAAGACTGTCAACTGAGACATCATTGTGTGAGATTATTTGCTTTTATTAACTCTACCAGCCTTTATCCTGTGACTAGATTATCAGATTTCAGCTCTCCATCTCCAGAAACATTATGATCTCCCTTCTATAGGTTATTTCCATGCTATATATGGGTGCTTGTGCTACTCTTTTACATTTTTTCTTTACAGAAATTTTGGCCTCAATACTAACAAAGTTACATAATTCATTTTATGTGCCAAATCAAATCACAAGAGGACTCATACGCTAAAATTTATCTAACAGTTGAAGTAACTAGCATAACAACAAGAATTGGCATTGCAAATAATTATAATTTAATAATATTACTTACCAAAAATATGAGCAAGGCCACACTGAATTCCTGATAAAGCCTGCCCAATCTCCTTCAGAATCTGAGACAGGCTGAAAAGCAGTAAGGCAACAGCAGAAACACAGGGACAATACTAGCAAAGGAGAAAATCAACTCTTAATTGTAGACTCGTGTCATTCAGCAACAAAACAATAGAGGAATGTTGCAGTTTCTGTTTTTTTTTTTTCTATTAAGTCCATATCGTTCACATTCACAGAAAAAAAAACAGGCTGGAATTCCACATTGGGCTACATAATTTGGCTTAGAGATGTCAGGGTATTATATATATGCTTCAGAAAAAAGTTATAGAGAGAGAGAGAGAGAGATTACCTAAGTTTGGTTGTCGGTATCCACTACTCCATCGCCGCTCCAGTTGGGTTCGGAAGAATGAAATTTTCTCAAGATATTGGAGAATGAAATCTGCGCTGCTCTGTTATGAGATGAAAAGGTTTAAAGCTTTGATAAATCAATATAGGTTTTGAGGGTTTTGACAAGAAAAAGGCGTAAGAAGTGAGGATTTTGAAGCTTTCTACATGAAGAAGACGGACAGGAGCTTTCTGATTTGAGACCAAGGGTTTTGCCGAGAGAGAAGACGTCCAAAAGGCTCTGGTTAGGAGAGAGTGTTTTTTAGATTTTAATTTCAATGTATTTTTCAGCCAAAAAAATGGCGCTTTTCTTACCGCCCGGATCAAACGACAACGTTTTTTGGGGAAAAGAAATTATCAAAATTGAGCAATACTAACTAAGACCACACTTTTTTAAAAGTGTAACAAAAATATATTTATAGTTACACTTTTATAAAAATGTAAGGAAAAAAACTGTAACAACACCTCTTTTTTGTTGTAGTGTAACCTAAATCAAACTTTTTGTTTCTATGTTCTCATACAATTACAACGTATCCAGGATATATGTGTTGCTAAAAATTAAATTGCAACAGTTTGGAAAAAGCTGGATGAATTAAGGACATGAGTGGCTAATACCACCAAGCTTTCTTTATTGGGAAATTTGATATTGTCCATTTGAATATTACTAGACCGAAACATAAACAGATCAAGAATGTTGTAAAGTGAAACAATAATATCAATTTAAAATTGATGACTACCAAATTCATCACCAGATATGAAGGTTCAACTAATTCAAGGTGTTGTCCTACCATCATGTAGATGGGGGGAGGGGGGGATTTGCTCTGAAAAAGTGACTAGGGAGAAAGGGAAATAGTTTATAAACTATTTCAAACACTTGACTCATTCTGATACAGAACAACTTGGTGTCATTAGCCGTGTCGAGGCACTTGACAAGAGGCACATGGTCATTGTTTTCACAAATGACGCTATAATAATGAAGACCAGATTGTTGTCGACATGGAAAACCATCTGCTTCGAGGTACTGTCCCATCGACACGCATTTGGTAGGAAATTTTGCCCTAAAAAAGTGACTCAAAGTGTGCAGTTTATAAACTATTTCAAGCCACTCGACTCCTTTGATGTGGGACATGATAGAGTATCATCATAGACCCCCAATCTATGGGCTTGGAAAGAGGCATATGACTGTCAATTCCCACATATGGTGCCAATATAGTGATGACCAAATTTGTCGTTGACATGGAGGGCTAGCCATTTCGAGGTATTGGCTTGATGATAGCAAGCTGTTCTGTATTGAAAAGTGTTGGAAATTGGTCTTCTTTGACCAAGTTTTTTAAGTGTGCTCAAAGTATTAATTTCTAGAAAATTGGGGATCGTTGTAAACTATGTTGCGGGTAGATGATGGTAATGTGTTTAATTAGCCAAAATCAATTTTGAGTGAGTGAGAAATTAATGGTCAAAGTGAGCTGCTTAAAAGTTGACTAAGAAGACTATGAATGAGCTAAAGGATTGGGATGAGTGAAACTCCATTGCTCATTGAAAGATGAGGACAAGGTGGACTGAATATATGATTCAAGTGTGGAGATAAGGGATGGGCCCTTTAAGGTTACCATAAGTGTTTGAAGGGGAGAGAACTTATATGGTAGTAGGTTCAATCCAACCCACACCCGCGCGTTGCAGTCGCCCCTGCTCGGTTCGGCTTGGGCATGGCATGGTGTGGTGTGGTGTGGGCTTGGATAAAATTAAACTAGGCCTTTAGTCCAAGGACCAAATTTATTTTGAATTTCTAAGCCCAACAGAAAACCACAAATCCATCCTTCAAACTTCTGCCAAAAAAATTAAATTTTCTATGTGTTGGAAATCTTCAAATCTGGAAATACACTTATAGAAAAACTAAATATGTGTATCTCCCAACCTTTAGTGATCAACTGATGAATCTAATCAGTTCTCTTCAAACTTCTACCTTGGAAACTTGGTGCTGCATTAGAAAAGTAGCAGCCAATTTGACTACATTATAGCTGCTCATTTGGCTATTATATCAATCCTGGTCTGTAACATATAATCAAGCATGCAAGCATTTTACAGTGCATTCCAGTCACCATAAAACAAAGAGTTTACTATGCTAATAAGTTCGAGAAATCAAACGGTGCATAGTGTTGCTACTGTTTGAAGAGGTCATTGTATCTTAGGAGACGATAGCCACAATTCCGTTAGTACAAGTACGGGGCTAATTTATCTTAAAGATAGAGAGCCTAACTTTGGCCTCGATTAATTGATCACAGAATTCCATACAAAGAATTAACATGTTTAAAATGAATTATATTAATTTCTGTGATCATTAAAGCAGGTAACTCTTCCGCCAACCACCACTGCTGCTCAAGTTACTACACCAATTCCTGTCCCTGTTTCTGCTCACGGAGAAAGACCAATGAAGTTCATCGGACTTGACTTTAAGAGGTAGCAGCAGAAGATGCTGTTTTACCTAATGATGCTAAGCCTTGTCAGATTTTTGAAAGAGGAAGCACCTGCTGTACTTGAAGATGACATTGATGTCCAAAAACGGGCAGCTTTGGATACATGTAACTAAAGTGATTTCCTATGTCGGAATTACATTCTGAATGGGCTGGATGACTTACTATACAATGTATACAGCCCTGTTAAGAAAGCTAAGAGGCTGTGGATTTCAAATTCGTCATGAATTAAGTCCAAGAATTGCAGATATTCTGCATAAAATTCTTGTTGAGAATGACTTTGAGTGAATCCTTCCAGGTAGCCACAATTATTAAAAAGCAACCATCATCTTGGAAGGACTTCAAGAACTATCTCAAACATAAACGAAAGGAGATAACTTGGAAAATTTGATTGCTAGGTTGAGAATTGAAGATGACAATTAGATGTCTGATGTTAAAACAGGCAAAACAAAAATAGAGGCCAAGGCCAACCTAGTTGAGCCAAGCAAAAAAAGAAAGCACCAAGGAACTAGCCCAAACAACAAAGGCAAGAAACCTATGAGGTTTCAAGGAAATTGCTACAACTATGGAAAACTGATTCACAAGGCTAAAGACTGTCAATTTTCTAAGAAGAACAAATCGAATCAAACCCATATGACTGAAGAAAAATCCATGCCATTGGATCTATCTGAATTGAATCTCTTGGCTGTAGTTTTTGAAGCCAATATTGTTGATAATCCGATAGAGTGGTAAATTGATACTGGTGCCACTTGACGCATCTGTTTTGAAAAGTATATGTTTTCAACTTATACTCCTATTACCAAAAAGAAAGTGTACATGGGAAATTCAGCAACTTCTGTTATTGCTGGAATGGGCAAGGTTGTTTCAAAGATGACTTTTGGTAAAGAGCTGATGCTGAATAAAGTTCTTCATGTGCCAGACATTTGCAAGAACTTAGTGTTACGGTCATTGTTAGTGAAAAATGGTTTCAAACTTGTTTTTGAGTATGACAAATTTGTTCTTTCTAAGAATGACCTATTTCTAGGTAGATGCTATGTGCAGAACGGGCTTTCAAGTTCAATGTAATGCCTGTAATCAAGTCCGTTCAAGTGAATAATAATGTTTATGTTAGATTATGACATATTCATTTCAATATCTTGCACAGATTAGTAAATTTAGAATTGTTGCATCCATTTCAAATTGATACAACTCATAAGTGTGAAATTTGCATTGAAGCCAAAATGGCTAAAACTCCTTTTCACTCGGTTGAAAGAAGCATGAACCTCTAGAATTAATTCATAGTGATATATGTGACTTAAAGTTTGTGGAAACTAGGGGCAGGAAAAAGTATTTCATTACTTTTATAGATGATTGCACAAGATTCTGCTACATATTTCTATTACGAAGCAAAGATGAAGCTCTAGAAGCATTCAAGTGGTATACGATCGAGGTTGAAAATCAACTTAGCAAACAAATTAAAGCTATTAGAAGTGATAGAGGCGGTGAATATAGAGCACTGTTTGAAGAATTTTCTCAGCTTCTGGCATTATTCATCAAACGACGGCTCCTTACTTACCTAAATCCAATGAAATTGCTGACGTAAAAATCAAACTCTTAAGGAAATGATGAATGGTATGTTGATTAATTTTGGGTTACCCAGAACATGTGGGGGAAAGCTATTCTTTTAGCTAACCACATTTTGAGCAAGATACCTTGCAAAGGAAAAGATGAAACCCCGTATGAATTGTGGAAATGTCACAAACCTTCTTACAAATATATAAAAGTATGGGGGTGTGTTTGGCCAAGGTGGAAGTGCCAAAGCCAAAATAGGTAAAAATAGGACCAAAAATTGTTGACTGCATTTTCATTGGATATGCACAAAATAGTAGTGCCTATAGATTTTTGGTGCACAAATAAGCAGTTCTTGATATAAATGAAGGCATAATCATTGAATGTAAGAATGCTGTATTTTTCAAAAATATCTTTCCTTGTAAAGATAAGAAAGCATCAAGCCCTCGTAAAAGATCCTTGGAATCAACTAGTGGCTCTCAAATGAATGAAGAACCAAGACAAAGCAAAAAGGTTACAAAGGAAAAGACATTTGGTCCCGACTTTTTAATTTATCTGTCAAAAAATGAACCATGAACAATTGGTGAAGCATTGTCTAGTCCAAAAGCACCTCTCTGGCAAGAAGCTATCAACAGGGAAATAGAGTCGATTACGCAGAATCACACTTGGGAGCTCGTTGATCTCCTAGCAAGCCACAAACCAATAGGCTGCAAGTGAATTCTTCAACAGAAATATAAAGCAAATGGCTCTATAGACAAATACAAGTCTAGGTTGGTAGCACAAGAATTCAAACAAAAGGAAGACTTGATTTCTTCGATACTTACTCACCAGTGACAAGAATAACATCCATTAGGATGCTTATTACAATAGTCGCCTTGAACAACCTTGAAATACATCAAATGGATGTAAAAATTGCCTTCCTGAATGGTGAGTTAGATAAAGAAATTTACATGGAACAACCTGAAGGATTTATTGTTCCTTGGCAAGAAGGGAAAGTTTGTAGGCTTTTTAAATCACTGTATGGACTTAAACAAGCATTGAAACAATGGCATGAAAAATTTGACAAAGTTATGTTGTCAAATGCTTTTAAGATAAATGAGTGTGATAAATATGTGTACGTAAAAAGCACCTTGAGTGTATTTGTCATGGTTTACCTATATGTTGATGACATGCTGATAATGGGTAGCACTCAAGATGTTATCTTAACTACCAAGTAAATGCTTCAGAAACATTTTGACATAAAAGATATGGGTGTAACAGATGTCATACTGAGGATTAAGATTATTAACATGTATGATGGATTAATTCTGACTCAATCCCATTATGTTGAGAAGATTCTCAAGAAATTTAATATGTATGACAGTTCTCCCGCAAAAACACCTATGGACCCAGTCAACATCTAGCAAAAATACTAGTGAACCTATGTCTCAAATAGAATACTCGAGAATAATGGGAGTTTGATGCTTCTAACAAATTGTACTCACCCCAACATTGTATGCTCAGTAAACAAGTTGAGTAGATTTAGAAGCAATCCTAACAATGAACACTGGAAAGCACTGATAAGGGTACCTAGATTGTTTAAGTACACAATTGATTATAGGTTACACTACATTAGATATCCGGATGTATTGGAAGGCTACAATGATGCTAATTGGATATCTGATATGAAAGATACTAAGTCCACAAGTGGGTATGTGTTCACCCTAGGTGGAGTTGCTGTGTCCTAGAAATCCTCTAAACAAACGTGTATAGCTCCTTCTACAATGGAGTCTAAATTTGTAGCTTTAGACAAAGCAGGAGAAAAAGCAAAATGGCTCTGAAATTTTCTGGAGGATATTCCTTGTTGGCCTAAACCGTTTTCTGCTATCACAATTCATTGTGATCATCTATCGGCAATTAGTAGGGCTTAAAGTAGCATGTGCAATGGTAAATCTCATCATATTAGTTGACGACATAATACCATAAGTCAATTGATCTCGAGTGGGGTAATTTCACTCGACTATGTGAAATCCAAGGAAAAACTTAACGAATCCATTAACAAAAGGCCTACCCAGAGATCAAGTCAAATGCTTGTCAAGAGGAATAGGACTAAAACCTATAAGTTTAAGAACTAACATAGCGGACACCCAACCATGATGATTGGAGATCTTAAGAACTTGGTTCAATGGGACAATTAAGTTATGAAGGTTCTTATGAGCACTTCAACCCATTCCTATGACATGGAAGTGCTACTTGCTGAGTGGGTACAAGGCTGAGTCTCGGCTCTTAATGATTCCCAGAGTTAGGATAGCGGAGTATGGTAGGACACTTTTTGTGGGAGATCACCTATATGGTGTGAAGACGAGTTGTTTCATTGCAAACACTTATGAATCCAATATCAGTGTCCATGGCCAAAATGGACACTACCAGTTACAATTAAAAAGTGTAAGGACAGCTATTGTGTGAGTACTTTTATCTTAGTTTACAGTAACAGCTGAACAGTTCAAGACGTCATGTTCATTGATTAGCCAAGTAAGCTCGATAGTACTTCACTTGGGAAGGTTCAAAGCCACGAGCTATCTATCCTGAAATAATAGTTGTTCGCTTGAACTCTCTCGTGTCTGCATTCGCATTTGCATCATCTGTTGCATTAATTTCCATTCATGTGGGGGACTATTGAAAATTGGTCTTCTTTGACCAAGTTTTTAAGTGTGCTCAAAATATTAATTTCTAAGAAATTGGGGATCGTCTTAAACTATGCCACGAGTAGATGACGATAATGTGTTTAGTTAGCCAAAATCAATTTTGAGTGAATGAGAAATTAATGGTCACAGTGATCTACTTAAAAGTTGACTAAGAAGACTTAGAATGGGCTAAAGGATTGGGATGAGTGATACTGCACCCCACATTGAAAGATGAGGAGAAGATGGACTTGAATAAATGATTTAAGTGTGGAGGTAAGGGATGGGCCCCTTGGGGGTACCACAAGTGTTTGAAGGGGAGATGACTTATATGGTAATAGGTTCAATCTAACCTACATGCGCACGCCGCTGCCATCTAGCTCGGCTTGGGCATGGCGTGGTGTGGGCTTTTGGACAAAGTTTATTCTGAATTTCTGGGCCCAACAGAAAACCACAAATCTATCCTTCAAACTTCTGCCAGAAAAATTAAATTTTCCATGTGTTGGAAATCTTCAAATCTAGAAATACGCGCATAGAAAAACTAAATACACGTGTCTCCCAACCCCTAGTGATCAACTGATGAATCTAGTCAATGCTCTTCAAACTTCTGCCTTGGAAACTTGGTCCTGCATTGGAAAAGCAATAGCCAGTTTGACCACATTATAGTTGCTCATTTGGCTATTATATCAATCCTAGTCTGCAACATATAATCAAGCATGCAAGCATTTTACAATACATTTAGGTCACCATAAAACAGGGAGTTTAGTATGCTAATAGGTTCGAGAGATCAAACAGTGTGTAGTGCTGCTACTGTTTGAAGAGGTCATTGTATCTTGGGAGATGATAGCCACAGTTCCGTTAGCACAAATACGAGGCTAATTCGTCTTAAAGATTGAGAGCCCAACTCTCACCTCGACTAATTGATCACATAATTCCATACAAAGAATTAACAAAAAGAATCAAGGGTTTGACATAGTTTATAAGTTATTGTCTCTCTCTCACCCTTCGAGGATCCTTTTTAGGACAAAACCCTCCACCATATGTATGTCGACGGGAGAATACCTAACTTTAAACAATTAATCCTTCATGTTAAGCGAGGGATTTGATCATCATCAATAATATTCCAATTATACACAACTATACTTGAACATGATGCAAGTTATCAATAATTGTCAATTTAGAAACAAAAGAAAAAAAATTTATTTAGTTAGCCTTATCGTCAAACACAACTATTATTATTATAACTCGTGGTGTGAGATAGTGTCAACTATAAGCATTAATATGAGACTATTTCTCAAAACCTCAAAAACTCGCGATACATCAGAAGTTCCAACTTCCATGAATACAATCATCTAAACTTGCTGATCAATTGGATTTGGGATAATAACCAAAATAGTGGAATGAGTACTAAGATTAAACTAAATTCCCCTTTAATAGAAACAACATAATATTAAAACCTGATCAACCTTTATTTAATTATGACCATCAGATCCAACTACTCAATCTAATTATGAACTAAAAATGAATTCACAAACCTCAATATAAAAATTGTAATAAGAAAACACCTACAACCTAACAAGGACAGACTTTCAATTTGTGAACAAAAGCTAAACAAATAGTATGGATTGGCCGAATCTGTCTTTGTTATGATATTATATAGTAAAATGCATGTCCCACTTCACAAAAATCAAATAACCAAAGTCTTCTACATATATATTTGCATATTTCAATACATAGATGGAACAATTTGATAATATTTCCTATACTTAAAGTCACTTCCATTACCATCTAGATAATATTAATATAGGGAAGCATTCAGACCTGCCAAGTTCCTTCGTTATGCTTTATTTTACTGATAAACGTTTCTTCGGGCCTAACGAAGTCAGAAGGGAGTTTGATTGCAAGCCTACTCATTGAGCAGGGACGAAAATTAGTTTTAGTGATCCAACAGTGCTGAGTGGAAGAGTCGTTGCTTGACGGATAAAAGTTACCCTAGGGAATAACAAGCTAATCTTTCCCAAGAGCTCACATCCACAAGGTTTGGCACCTCGATGTCGGCTCTTCACTGCTTGGGGCTGTAGTATGTTCCAAGGTTGGGCAAGTCAGATATAGGCACAAGTAGAGTAACAGAAAATTCCCTTGTGATTTTTAGGTTAAATCAAAAGAATCCTACTTTACTTCATACAAGTTCCTAAAGTCCTAAGAATAATGACTTATAAGAATTATTGTAATAACTGTTGACTAGTAATTAATTAATGAAAAAATGAACAAGTAAGATAATTAAGAAATACTACCAAAAAAAGATAAATTAGTGATAAAATAGTAAGTGACAATATAAAAATTGTCACTAATTATGTATATTAGGTGACAAAAAATTAATTTTTGTCACTTTAATGATTTTTTCAAACTAAATGGTGACAAGAATAGTGCTAAAGCTGTCACTATAGGTAATTAGTGACACACCTATGGAAACAATAAAAATTTTGTCTCAAATTATAGTGATAATTTTTATTGTCACTAAGTTGTCACCATAGGGGTGTCACTAATTGATAATGGTGATAATTTAAAACATTAATTTTTGTCAATATTGAGTCATGTGGTGACAAGATAAAAATTCTTGTTACTTAAAATTTGGTCATTAGTGACAAGATAAAAACTATTGCCACTTAATACATGTTATTAGTGACAATTTTTTACTTTATCACTTATTTATTTTGTCACTAATATTATATTTTTTGTAGTGAAACTTGTGAATAATATATCATATATCATGATGTTTGTAGTCAAAATTGAATTTTCATAGGCTATTGTTGATCGGTTAATTTGATTTTTTTCTTTTTGCCTTTTCTTCCTTTCTAGAAAATTAATTTGAGTGATTCGTAATTGCATATTTAAATCAAGTTATGAATCATGTAATTATGGAGCAAAATGGCATGCAACGTCATTTTTACTTCATTTTTTAGATAATGTAATACTCATTTTGGATTTTTTATTATAATTGATGTTTTATTTTTTATTTTATAATTTACAGATACACGTCAAGTACATGTGATTTACACCAAAGTGTTATTTTAAATATATTTTACTTATTAATTTAGCTTTTTGTAGTCTAAAATAGAAAATAAAACATCTATTAAAGTCAAGTATTTTAATTAATTTATGAACGATTTGCTTAAAAAGAGAGTCAACATAATGTTTTTTAAGATTAATTGTATTTTACCCGCTTTGAAAATGATGATAAGCAATTCCCCCCTCTGCTCGCCCCATAAAAAAGAAAAAGGAAAAGCTTGAGCAATCTTGTCTCATTGTCGAATGTTTTTGTTGATTTTACTTTTAAATTTAGGCTAAATTAATGAGACACGGAAGAAATGGAGTGAAATGGAGCGAAGTGATCAAAATGGGCATGAGGAACACACCTTGGCATGCACCGACAAGGCGTCGCCTACTGTGGCGTGGGACGGGCTCGCCAAGGTGCGCAATAGAGCAGAAACGGGACATGACAAGTGCAAGACGTGCCTGGGCTTCCACGCTCGCCTGGGCACGCGGCACACTATCATAGTGTTCCTTGGTGCAAGTTTCGTGTGCCAAGGTGCACGACGCGAGTTTTTACTTAGCATAATAGGCAACAACAGCAGTTGTGCACATCGGGGTGCCAGTTATGTGCGCCCCTGCCCACGGCATGAGGAACTTGGATCGTTTTGTGTTTTTCGAGGGAATTTAATCAGTTTTCTTCTGGGACAACTTAACATAGACATAACACGAGGGTTGCTAGACTTTTTTAGAGATAGTTTCTCAAGATGGTGTTTAGAACGAGGGTGTTAGGTGTTTTCGTGAGATTTAAGTTTGTACTTCTTACTTTGATTTGAGATCAATAAAATCCTTTTCTTTGTCGAGTGGATTAGGCACATTGCCAAACCACATTAAATATTATTGTCAGTTTCATTAAATTTTTTTATTGTTATTTTATAGTTTTACAATAGATCCTCCTGGGTTATAACAAATAGGTATTAGAGCATGTCGGATTAGATGTCAGCTATGAAGTATGAGGTAGAGAAATTCAATGGGAAGAATGACTTTGGACTGTGGAAGATAAAGGTTCATGCCCTCCTGTGTCAACAAAGTTTACAGAGAGCATTAAAGGGTAGATATTCCTTGCCAGACAGACAAAGAGAAGGACAAGTTTATGGCAAATGTTTATGGTACTCTGGTGTTATCCTTGCCAGATAACGTACTAAGAAAGGTCGCAATGGAAAGTACGCCAGCGGATTTGTTGAAGAAGTTGGAGAGTCTCTATATGACGAAGTTGTTGATGAATCGACTATATTTGAAACAACGGTTGTACACATTAAGAATGAAGGAAGATACATCTATTACTCAGCATATTGATTTTTTCAATAAGGTGATTCTGGATCTCGCTAGTATAGAGGTTAAAATTGAAGATAAAGACCAAATGTTAATTCTCTTGGGTTCTCTGCCAAAATATTTTTAGTACTTGGTTACTACTTTGCTGTAAAGGAGAGATATTGTTTCAATGGAGGATGTGAATGCCTCATTGAATTTCATCAAATTGAGAAAACGTGCAATGGGCAGCAATGATGGTGAAAATGGGGAAGGATTAGTGGCGAAAAGGGAGATCGAGAGAAATGGGAAGGAGTAGAGGCCGATTGAAGTCCCGAACCAACCTTGGAAATAGTGACAAGTGTTTTAGGTGTGGTGAAAAAGGGCACTAAAAATAGAAATTTTCAAAACGAGGAAAGACGAAGGATACAGGTGAAACTTTTGATAAGAAATGGGATAATATCGTAGGAATTGTTGAGGTTGAGTTTAATGGTGGGCTTGTTCTCAACGTTGCCAAAACTTTACTAAGCTCTGAATGGATTTTGGATAGTGGTTGTTCCTACCACATGTGCCCACGAGAAGATTGGTTTACCACTTATTAAAAATACGATGGTAGTAAAGTGCTTATAGGAAACGATGCTTCTTACAATGTTGTAGAAATTAGCTCAGTTTGTATCCGAATGCATGATGGCATAGTAAGGACTTTAACTGATTTGCGTCATGTTCCACATCTGAAGAAAAATCTGACATCGCTGGGTACTCTGGACAAGAAAGGTTGTGAGTATAGAGATCGAGATGAAGTTCTGCAGGTTTCTAAAGGTGTATTGCTTATTATGAAGGGAGACAAGCGGAATGGACTTTATATATTATAGGGCATCATTGTCTCTAGTACAACAACTGGTTCTTCAATAGTCAATGATATCATGAGACTATAGCATATGCGGCTTGGGCATATGAGTGAGAAAGGGATGTTAGAATTGAGCAAACGAGGACTGCTTGGTGGAGAGAAGACTGGAGAGCTAGATTTCTACAAGCATGTGTGCTTGGCAAGCAACATAGGGTGAAATTCGGCACTGTAGTTCACAGGACCAAGGGCACATTGGATTAAGTTTACTTAGATCTTTGGGGGCCTTTTCAGGTTCCTTCAAAGAGAGGTGTCAGGTACATGCTGACATTTATTGATGACTTTTCACGAAGAGCATGGGTGTATATACTGAAGCATAAGGATGAGGTGTTTGTCAACTTCAAGCAATGAAAAAGTTTAATCAAGAAGCAGATGGAAAGGAAATAAAGTGCTTGAGGACTAACAACAGATTGGAGTTCTGCAATAAGGAATTTCAGGAATTTTGTGATAAGGAAGGAATTGTGAGTCATCGCACAGTTGTACATACACTATAGCAGAATACAGTTGCAGAATGAAAGAACAGGATTATCTTCCAAAGAGCTAGATGCATGGTCTTTAACACCAAATCGTCCAAGGATTTTTGAGCAGAAGCAATTAATACTGCTTGTTATTTGGTGAATAGGTCACCATTGATTGCTTTGGACTGCAAGACACCAATGGAAGTTTGGTTCGGGTCTCCTACTGATTACTCAAATTTGAGAGTATTTGGATGTCCAGCTTATGCTCATGTCCGGGATGGAAAGCTTGAGCCAAGGGCTAGCAAGTGCATATTTCTAGGCTATGCAGATGGAGTCAAAGGTTATCGTTAGTAATGTAATGATGACAAGAGCTCCAAGATGATTATTAGCAGGGACGTGACATTTGATAAGTCTACAATAATGAAAAAAGTGGAGCAACCCGAAAGCAATTAATATGGCATTAAGGAGAAGGTGGAGTTTGAACTTGACACTCCACAAGTTTTAAAGGGGAAACAGAAGGTGGTAGATGAAGCTGGTGAAAGCGCATTATCACCAAATCAATAGCAAGAAAATAAACCACTACAAAATTATCACTTGGCTCATGATAGGGAGATGAAGCAAATCAAACCACCACAGTAGTTTGCTTACTAAAATCTAGTTGCTCATGCTTTGAGTTCAGCCAAGGAGTTTGTAGGAGATGATCCAGTGTCGTACAAAGAGGCAACTTTCAGGCCAAATTATGATAAATGGGTTGTAGCTATGAGTGAAGAGATGGACTTGCTACACAAGAATAACACATAGGAGCTGGTTGATGTACCTAAAGGGCAGAAGATTGTGGGTTGCAAATGGATCTACAAGAAAAAGGAAGGGATTCCTAGGATTGAGGATGCTAGATACAAGGCGCGATTGGTTGCTAAGGGTTTTACTCGAAGAGAAGAACTGACTTTCATGAAGTGTTCTCCCTAGTTGTAAAACATGCTTCCATACGTGTTTTACTTGCCATGGTTGCTTTATTTGATATGGAGCTTGAGCAGATAGATGTCAAAACAACGTTTCTATATGGTGAGTTGGAGAAATAAATCTACATGAGCCAACTAGAGGGATTCGTAGTTTTCGGGAAGCAAAATCAAACATGTCTTTTGAAAAGGTCATTATATGGCTTGAAACAGTCTTCCACGTAGTAGTATAAAAAGTTTGATGCTTTTACTACCAAGATAGGATATACTAAAAGCATTTGTGATTACTGTGTATATTATACATTGATGATATGTTGATTGTCTCTAGAAATATATCTGAAATCAATAATTTAAAAGCTCAGTTAAGTGAAGAATTTGAGATGAAGAATTTGGGAAGTGCAAAAAAGATATTAGGCATGGAGATCATTCGGGACAAATACGCAGAAATGTTGTACTTATCTCAACAACATTACATTGAGAAAATACTTGAGCGATTTGGGATGGATAAGTCCAAGCTAGTTAGTATGCTACTTACAATTCATTTTAGGCTTTTATCAAATCTATCACTGAATACTGAGGAGGAGATGGAGCACATGTCTGATGTGCCATGTGTTAGTGCAGTGGGTAGCTTGATGTACGCAATGGTATGCACTAGGCCAGATATTTTACATGCAGTCAGTGTTGTGAGCATGTATATGCACAAACCAGGAAAGACTCATTAGCAGGCTATGAAATGGATCATGAGGTATCTGAGAGGCTCTGCAGATGGATGTTTGAGGTATAGTCAATTTAATTCTACTGCTAGAATTATTGGCTATGTGGATACAGATTATGCAGAAGATTTGGACAACAGAAAGTTCGTGATTGGGTATGTGTTTTGTGTTTTGAGTTGTACAGTTAGCTGGAAGGTAACTTTGCAATCATCAGTTGCATTATCCACAACAGAAGCTGAGTACATAGCTTTGGCCAAAGGCGTGAAGGTAGGCATTTGGTTAAAGGGGCTGATTGAGGATATGAGTATGGATTCTAATATTATTTCAATATTTTGTGATAGTCAGAGAGCTATACACTTATTAAAGAATCAAACTTTTCATGAGAGAACAAAGCACATTGCATGAGGTATCACTTTGTCCGAGATATGGTCTCTCAAGGTGTCATTCAAGTTGACAAGGTTGGGATTAAGGATAATTCAGTAGACATGTTGACTAAGGCAGTTCTAGGAATTAAATTCGAGCATTACTTGGATTTGGTTTGGGGCATGGATAAAGAAGATGATGGCGACTTTGGTGAATTTTAAGTCAAGGTGGAGAATTATTGATTTTGCCTTGAAATTTGGGCTATATTAATGAGACATGAAAGAAATTGAACGAAATGGAGCAAAGTGGTTGAAATGGGCATGAGGAACACACCCAGCATGCACCCGTAGAATGCCGCGCGCAGGGGTGTGGGACGGGCGTGCCAAGGCACGCAGTAGAGTAGAAACGGGATGGGATGGGCATAAGACATGCCTGGCCACAAGTTCATGCGCGCCCAGGCATGAGCAACACTGGAACTGTATACCCGGGCACAAGGTTGCCACCCCCAAGGGCACGACGCTAGTTTTACTCAGCACAATAGGCAGCAGCAGCAGTTGTGCACGCTAGGACATAAGTCATGCACGGCCCGATGTGCAGTGCGAGGAACATGGGCTTTTTTGTGTTTTTTGTGGGTATTTAATCCATTTTCTTCTGGGACAACTTAATACAGATATAACACGAGGGTTTCTAGACTGCTTTTGAGATAGTTTCTCGAGACTGTGTTTAGAACGAGGTGTTGAGTGTTCTCGTGAGATTTGTGAGATTCAAATTTTGTACTTGTTACTTTGATTTGAGATTCATAAAATCCTTTTATTTGTCCGGTGGATTAGGCACATCGCCGAACCACGTTAAATATTATTGTCAATTTCATTGAATTACTTTATTATTATTTCATAATTTTTACAATAGATGCTCCTGCATTTCAACAATTTATGTGCAGAATCTCCTTGGTTTATGCTGTGAAAATAGTAGGCATTGTCGGATTGTGTGTTAATAAATGGTCGCAATTTGAAATTAGGAAAATTTGATTCCTTTGTATTCCTATTTTTATGGTAAAATATATATAAAAGACAATGCTTGCTGATGCACGATTTTATCATTAAGCATTTATTTTTATGGAGCCAAAAAGGAAAAGAAAAAAAAAAAATGAATTTAGTTCATCTAGTGTAATAATGCAATGATCAATCCAATCATTTGTTTATTTTTATTTTTTTACATCTATGTTATGCATGCATGACGTTGTTAAAGCATCTGTGTATTTTTATATTTATTATATGACACATTTAAAAAATTAAAATATGCATGTCGAATAAAACATCTATAATGGTAAAAACTTCTTTCATATTTTAACTCGATACATGGGACTCTATTTGATTTTCAATTTCAAATATCCGTTTTTCAAAGTTCTGAAAATATTTTGAATAATTAATGCCATTTAGCATTTGCTAAAAACAAAACTTAAAATCAAGCTCTTTCCCACCACTTTACTTTCTATCCATCTGTTGCTCCCTCCAAGAAAAATGGTGAACACCAATACTCCAACAGAAGTTGAAAAAGAGCAAAATTTTGATAGAATAAGTGAACTTAAAGCTTTTGATGAAACCAAAGCTGGTGTTAAGGGACTAGTTGACGCTGGAATCACTGAATTCCCTCGTATATTCTTTTGCAAACCTGATGGCTTTGAGAAGGCCTCTGATCCCACCAAGCTCGAATTCAGTACGTATCTCATTGATAGACATTGATGCCATTGAAAAAGACCCCATACTTCGCAGAAGTATAGTGGACAGGGTCCGGGATGCGTCCGAGAAGTGGGGGTTCTTCCAGGTGGTTAATCATGGAATTCCAGGTAGCGTTTTGGATGAAATGCTGGAAGGTGTTAGGAGATTCTATGATCAGGATGCTGAGGTCAAGAAAGAATGGTACACAAGAGATGGATCCAGAACTGTCGTCTACAACAGTAATTATAATCTTTATGTAGCTGAATCAGTTAACTGGAGGGACTCGACTCACATCTGAATGGCTCCTAAGTCTCCCAAGCCTGAGGAATTGCCTGAGGTTTGCAGGTCATTAATTTAATTTGGATATGTAATTATTACTCCATCAACATAAATATGAAAGAATATTGTCATAGGTTTGGTCTTTGATTTTTTTTCATTTCTTTATTTTTTTTAATATATGCATATTAAGGATTCATTAGATTAGAATCTCAAACATTCATACTTAAACGTGTGAGGGTAGGGTGATGCCACTGGATTAATTGATCACTCAACAGATTTGATTTTTGATATGCCGTGTGATGCATTTATATTGGTTGTTTTGTCATAATTCTGTCACTTATTTTATTGATGTTAATCTAAGGTCACAAAATTAAACCAGCAACGGTAAATTTCGTTGGTGATTAATCTAAATCATTGATGCTAATTGATTTCCTCACCAGTGATTATGCGTATAAATTTATGGTAGATTTTTGTTCGAGAAAAAACTTATCATAGAATTTATCACAAATTCATTATGAGCGTCATCACTAACATATATTTTTGCTCATTTTTAAATTCGTCAATAATTCATTACAAATCCATAACAATTGTCTTTTACACATGATAGAGTCCTATTTGTGTTAACATTTTGTAGTGGAGGGATGTTTTCTTCTAATGTGTAAAAATATTTCGTAAAATATGTCTGCTAACCTTATTTTTCTACTGTCAATGAATTCAAATGCAGAGACATCATAATTGAGTATTCCAAGCAAGCAACAAAATTGGGTCGATTTTTATTCGAATTGCTATCTGAAGCTCTTAATTTCCATCCAAACTACCTGAATGAAATTGGCTGCGCTGACGGGCTTGGCGTCTTGTACCACTGTTATCCAGCATGCCCGAAGCCTGAACTAACCTTAGGTGCTAGCAGCCATACTGATATCGGCTGTCTTACCGTGCTGCTTCAAGACAATATAAGAGGGCTTCAAGTTCTTTACGACAATCAGTGGATTGACATTCCTCCTGTGCCTGGAGCTCTAGTGGTTAACATTGGAGACCTTCTCCAGGCTAGTACTTATATATTATTTTTGAAAACTGTTATTCAAGAAAATAGATGCTGTTTTTTTTTTTTTTTTTTTTTTTTGTTTTAAAGAAAAATTCAATCCTGAAATGATTCGTGATTTTGTTGAATATTCAGTTGATATCAAACGACAAGTTCAAGAGCGGCCAACACAGAGTGCTGGCAAGCTGTGCTGGTCCAAGGGTATCAATTGCATGTTTCTTTACTACCGGTTTGATGCCGTCGTCGAATCTCTATGGACCTATTAAGGAGCTGTTTTACTTGCTGCACTACAATACCAAAAAGGATCACGGCACTTCTGCTTTGTTGGACTTTAAGCTATAAGAAACTGGATTAATCTTGGGTGGTCAAAATTGTTCATGTTGTATGAGTGTGTTAACTATGCATGACTTATTATAATTGTCTGGAGGCCAAATGGCCTGGTGACGGAAAACTCCCAAATAACGTGGGAGTTCAAATTCTATCGGGTTTATGATGTGTGTGTGTGTGTGTGTGTGTGTGTGCATGCGTTCTAAATAAAAAAAACATATTATAATTGTTTGGAGATCCTGCAGGAGCCCCCGAAGTCCCTAAGAATTACTTGGTTTCCTGGTACCAACAGTAATGATCTATTGTCCCTTTGTAATATATCCTATATTTTCTTCATGCTTTGGTTTGCATTAATAAAATAAGGGTCACTTTCCAGTGAGTTCTGCACAACAGAAGTTCTGAAGTTGATGTGTTATATTAGGGATGGAGCCAAATGGGTGGTGGCTACGCAATTTTTCCTCTCAAATCTGTTAAAGATCTCAATATGATAAATAAATACTGTTAAATTAATAGTTTTCCCATTCATGATGGATAAAATTTTCCTCAATTTAACTAAAAATATATACTATGATTCCCGAAAAGAAATTGAGAAATATTTATTTGTGACAATTTAATGTTGACGCCCAAAATAATAAATCCTTATTCCGTCCCTATATGATATCTGAGTGATGAAATATGCTTGCAGCAATTATCAATTTTCTCCAAAATAATCTTGATAATTGGCACGTATAACATGATTAATTGGTGCAATGATAATATTTAAGCATACCAATATTGATTTCATCTAAATATAGAATGTGCCATTCTGTGGAACCAAAATAGTGGAATATGTACTAAGATAAAACTAAATTCCCCATGAATAGAAACAACATAATATTAAAACCCGATCAACCCTTTATTTAATTATGATCCTCAGATCCAACCACTCAGTCTAATTAATAACTAAAAATGAATTCATAAACCTCAACATACAAATTGTAATAAAAAAAAAACTAAAACCTAACAAGGACAAACTGTGAATTCATGAACTAAAGCTAAACAAGTAGTGCGGAATCTGCCTTTATTATGATTATTATAAAATGCATGCCCCACTTCACAAAAATCCAATAACCAAAGTCTTCTACACACACACACACACACACACACACACACACACACACACACACACACACACACATACATATATATATATATATATTCACATATTTCAATACATAGAGGGAACCATTATATTTCATAAGATTTCCTATACTTAAAGTCACTTTCAATGCCGTCTAGATAATATTACTATAGGGAAGCATTCAGACCTGTCAAGTTCCTTCATTACACTGCACCTTGTTTTATCCAAAATCAGATATAGACACAAGTAGAGTTAGAGAAAAATCCCTAGCGATTTTTAGGTTAAATCCAAAGAACCCTATTTTATTTCATACAAGTTCCGAAATTAAAGTCCTAAGAATAATGATTATTAGAAGTATTGTAATAACTGTCGACAAATAATTAAATACAAAAATGAACAAGCTAGATAATTAAGAAACTTGTGAATAATATATCACGACGTTTGCAGTCAATATTGAATCTTCATATGTTATTGTTGATCAGTTAATTTGATTTTTTTTTTTTTTTTTTGCCTTTTCTTCCTTCTAGAAAATTAATTTGAGTGATTCGTAATTGCATATTTAAATCAAGTTACTAATTATGTAATTATGGAGCAAAAGGGCAACATCATTTTTACTTAATTCAGTTTTTGATAATGCAATACTCATTTTGATTCTTTATTGTAATTGATGTTTTATTTTTTATTTTATAATTTACAAATACACATTCGTCAAGTACATGTGGTTTATACTAAGTGATTATTCAAAAAAATATTTTACTTATTAATTTAGCTGTTTGTAGAGTAAAATAAAAAGTGAAACATCTATTCAAATCAAGAATTTTGAATTAATTTATGAAGGATTTACTTAAAAATAGAGTCAACATAATGTTTTCTAGGATTAATTGCATTTTTTACCCGCTTTGAAAATGATGATAAGCAATTCCCTCCCCCCACACCCCGCTAAAAGAAAAGAAAAAACCTGATTAGCAATCTTGTCTCCTTATGCAACGTTTCTGAGCAGAATCTCCTTGGTTTATCCCGTGAAAGTAGTAGACATTGTCGGATTGTGTATTATAAATTGGTTGCAATTTGAAGGAAAATTTGATTCCTTTCCATTCCTATTTTTATGGTAAAATATAAAAAACAATGCTTGCTAATGTACAATTTTATCGCTAAGTATTTTATGTTTGTGGAGCCAGATAGAAAAAAATAAAATAAAAATTTAATTCATCTAGATGTAATAATGCAATGATCAACCCAATCATTGGTTTATTTTTAATTTTTATATCTATGTCATGCATGACGTTGTTAAAACATCTATGTGTACTTTTATATGTATTATATGACACACTTAAAAAATTAAAATATGCATGTCGAATAAAATATATATATAATAGTAAAAAGTTCTTTCCTATTTTAACTCGATACATGGGACTCTATTTTGATTTTCAATTTCAAATATCTGTTTTTCAAAGTTCTCATAATATTTTGAATAATGTCCTATGGATAACTTTGTATAGATATGAATATTAAAATATACAATAATTTTACTTAAGTTATTGTATCATTGCTAAATTTGACCAAGTACTAAATATTTTACGATAATATAGGAGGGCTTCAAGTTCTTTACGACAACCAGTGGATTGACAACACTCCTGTGCCTGGAGCTCCAGCGGTTAACATTGGAACCTTCTCCAGGCTAGTACTTATATATTATTTTCCAAATTAACTGTTATTCAAGTAAATATATGCTATTTTTTTTTTTTTTAAGAAAAATTCAATCCTGAAATGATTCGTGGTTTTGTTGAATATTCGGCTGATATCAAACGACAAGTTCAAGAGCTGCCAACACAGAGTGCTGGCAATCCGTGCTGGTCCAAGGGTATCAATTGCATGCTTCTTTACTACTGGTTTGATGCCGTCGTCGAATCTCTATGGACCTATTAAGGAGCTTTTCTTTGATGATAATCCTCCCAAATACATGGAAACCACTGTGAGAGAATACTCGCTGCATTACAATACCAAAAAGGATCATGGTCCTTCTGCTTCGTTGGACTTTAAACTATAAGAAACTGGATTATTCATGTTGTAAGAATGTGTTAACTGTGATTGGATTATTATAATTGTCTGGATATCCCTATAGCCCCTTAAGTCCCTAAGAACTACTTGGTTTCCTGGTGGCAACAATAATTAATGATCTATTGTCCTTTTGTAATATATGTCATATGTTTTCTTCATGCTTTGGTTTGTATTAATAAAATAAAATGAGTCTTTCCAGTGAGTTCTGCACAATATAGAAGTTCTGAAGTTACTATGTTATATTAGGGATGGAGTCACATGAGTGGCTGAGCAATTTTCCCTCTCAAATTCTTTAAAAATCTCAATATGATATATATAAATTTCTATAAGATTAATAATTTTGCCATCCATGATGGATGACAAAATTTATCCTTGTGAGCCATATCCGATTCTTCCTGCAAATAGTCCATTTTTTCTTGCAAAGCTTTATTTTTATCAACAAGCATTTTGACAAGAATTTCATAAAGTTTAAGCAATTTTTGTACATCCTCATAAATGTCAATTTCACCACCGGAATCACAATCAGAACATAAAGAAGTTCTTACTTGATTTACTATAAAGTAGTTCTCTTCATTGTCAAATTGTTCACCATCAGATTTGTCCCATGTGGTTACCATCGCCTTGGCTTTGGCTTGTTTTGCATATTTCTTCACTTGGGGACGGTCTTGTTTTGTGTGTCCAATTTCATTGCATTCATAATAGCAAGATGGCTCGGTATTTGGAGTTTCTGGACTTGTTCTTTTCGGTTTTGACTTCTTGTTTTGGAATTTTCTATTGAGGTTCGGCAGTTGCTTTAATCTTCGACAGATCAGAACAATTTTAACCTCAACCTAGTCCTCATCAAGATCTTCTTGAAGTTTTGAGTCAGAATCATGATCGATATTAAAAGCAATATTTTTTTTTTTGGACCTTTGTTTTCGAACCTTCATCTTTATTCAACAACGTCATCTCATGGGATGTGAGAGATCCAATTAGTTCACCCATGGTCATTTTGCTAAGATCACGAGCTTCTTGAATAGCAGTAACTTTTGGCATCCATAAGTGATCTAAGAATCTTTCGGGCTCGTTCATCCTCGTTTATAGTTCCACCAAGTGCGAACATGGTATTTATAATTTCCATGAAGCGCACGTATATCTGGCTTATGGTCTCATCAAGTTTCATTTGGAACATTTCATACTTGTGAATGAGAAGAGCAATCCTCTTTTGTCGAACCTGACTGGAACCTTTGTGGGTCACTTGCAACATTTCCTACATTTGCTTTGCTGTAGCACATATACTGATTCAGTTGTACCCCTCTTTGGTGAGAGCCCATGACAGAATGTTTTTGGCCTTCACATTCATTGAGATGGCCTTTTTATCATTGTTGGTAAATTCATGTCTCTCCTTTGAAACCATCTGTCTCTCAACTAATTTTGTTGGAACCGTTGGCCATTCACTGACCACATCCCATAAATCAAAATACAGGGCAATTATGTATTCTTGCTTCCAATTTTTCCATGTAGCATAGTTGGAACCATCAAACAGTGGAGGCTAGTTGTGCGATTGCTTTTTTGCAAAGACATCAAGAGTGTTAGTGGCCATAGGATCTTTTACTCTAGTAGTTACACCACAATATAGAGAACCAATGCTTCAATGCCAATTGTGAGTAATTATATGCCTAAGAGCGGGGGTGAATTAGGTTTAAGAGATTTTGATACAGCGGAAGTTTCATTCAAAATACTTTTTGGCCTTTCAAAGAACTGTTTAAATCTTTTGTAGAAAAGGAGTACAAACAGAAGTAGATAGACACAGGTATTTATAGAAGTTCGGCAAGCCTACATCCTCTATATAAGCTTTTACTTAGGATTTTAAACCTGTCAAATTAATAAATATATAAGAATATTATTACAAATAAAAATAGTAATTTGATAGTAAGAAAAGTTTAGGGAATAGAAACACCCCAGTAGGGTGAAACACTAACTCTTTGTAAAGAACTACATCAGAATCCCAGACGGGATGAGTCAAATTCCAAAGCACTGTGAAATCAGTTGCTTGTGAATTGGTCTGGGGAAACTTCTGCTAGATTCACTTGCACAACCTCTGTGGACTGATGCATCAGTTGCTGCTACTCCATATGGCAAGCTCTAGTCTCTCATTCCAGATCGAAATCAAGAACACTGCAGAAAGTTCCATTCAGTATCGCCCTACTGGTTTCTTCACTTAGAGGTCCTTAGAACAACCAAGCGCCGATTTGTTCTCTGGACGGGGTCCCTCGAGAGCAGGTATGACTCTCATCCCTTTTCACCAGTAGGTCCTTTGAGACATAACTGCCTTGTCCTCGTCTCCCAAAGGTTCGTCGAAGGCAAGCTCCATTTGACCTTCTTCACCACAAGGTCTCTCGAGTAGAGCAAGGAATTAGAAATAACTGAGCACAAGAAACAACTTCTTAATACCCTTAAAAGAGTTCTCTCCCGTCTTAGTGATTCACACTTTTAATTACTGCATAATTTCACTTTTATATGCTTATGTCCAACATTTATAAGTTCTCATTAGGGCAAGAATCTGTTGGAATTATATAAGAAAACAAGTTAACTTTGGTAATCATGCATTTATTCCTTAAACAACAGGTGATTCAATAATTTCAGCGTGATGTGATTCTTTCCTAAGTTGCAAAGATGCAAATCAAACTAGAACTGCAAGAGATCTTTTATTTATGGAAAGTAAATTCTAGCAGATGATAGATTCCAGCAGTCAACGTGTAAATAGATTCTAGCAGATGATATGCATACTTTTCAGCACATAATTCAAGGAGTAATTTTGTTATGATCAAAATAATGTGAATCACCAAAAGGGTTAACAATCTCCTTTTTTTTGACGATAACAAAATTTGAGTAAAGTGGAAAGATATCACCTGAACTCCCCCTGTGTATGTGCTTGGTTCCGTTAGCATGTGCTCCCCCTGTCTGGAGTGATTGGTGCCTCTTCTGTTCATATACTCAAGAAACTAGAGAAAAAACAAATACCAGCAGATACTATATGTTTAGTTTCAACCCAATCATCAAAAGATCATGCCTAAGCATCAAAAGGTTAATCATCCAGGATAATAAGTTTTACAGGCCCACAAATAAAAGTATAAAAAGTTTTACAGACCCATAAATAAGAGTCCAAGGAAAAGATAAGTGCCAAATGATCAAACTTTCTGCAAGTAGTTAAACAATTTCCAATAGATAAGAGTTTCAAGATTTCAAAATTTTCACATTTATTCTCTTCCTTCATCATCAAAAAGAGCCTAAGAGGCATTCAGAAATGCTTTAACATTTTCTTTCAGTCGGATCACACTTTCACGAGTGCAACTGGACTTTCAAAGGAGGAGCTTGAGCTTGTAGTCCACGGAATCAACAAGTGTTTCCGAACGCCCTAAAAGAGTTTCCACATCTTTGTTAAGATAATCTATCTTAGCATCAAGTCTAGTATCTATTTTACTAACTTTCCCTTGAGCCCTTCTTGGAGTTTTAATCGGAGTGGGACGAACAGGGCTAGATTTTTTAGACTCGAAACTAATGGAAGCTGGAAGTTTAGATTTGCGGGGGTAAAGACGGATGCAGCTAGCAGTTCTACCAACCCCTCTAAATTAACCATCATTCTCAGTGTATTGAATCCACATTTTTCTAAGGCTAGCAAAATCCAAAACTTTATGGTCATACTCCCCCTCAATCCAAGCTTCTAGTAAGAACCCTCATGTTTAAAGGTGTGAATAAGGATTATAGAGTAGGGAAGATTTTTGGCTTGATAGGAGAAGGAATAGACCATATATTTTAGGATTATGAGGCCAAGATTATCTGGTTCCCATCTAATAGCCTTAGCCATCACATAAAGACTCATGGAATTAAGATCAGTGAAATGACCACCACTTGATACCGGAGAGGAAAAGACAGTACAACTAAGCATTTTGTGAAGTAAAATGTGTTCAATCTTCAGTTTGTTTAAAACAGCTCCACCAGATAAAGCAAATTACTTACCACCCCAAAATATTTTGATGATTTCATCATAAGAAATATCAACGTCAGACAAGCCTCCAAAATTAAAGAACTTTGTTCCAACATCAGGAGATCAAGTATAAAATTCACTTTTGAAGAAGAAAAATAATTCTTTTTCCAAACACATAAGACGTAATAGAAACGTCATTTTTAGATTCAATAAAGGTAAAGTTTGAATAAAATAACTTCACAACATAGGGATAGGATCTTTCATCTAACTTCATAAATTATCCTATTCCAGTTTGCACACAAGATCAATGGCAGGAGATTTGCGTAACGAATCAAAATCAATGGCTCTCCTCCTATTTAGATTTTGCCCATAATTTTTTTGACGAAAATAATTTTCGGCCTTAGTAGAATAGAATTTAAGAGAAAAAGGGACCTTACCAAAGTTCCAGTCATTAATTTCTTTAGGGTTAACTAGAACAGATGATCTAGGGCTTAACATACCTTTATTTGAACTGCTTCATTTTTTAGGAGAACCTATGGGGGTGTCCTTAATACCAGGTTCCTCAAACCCCCCATGAACTTTGGTTTATCAGAAGAAGATGATTTTTCATCATCAGAGCTTGAGTCATTATACTATTTGAGCATAAAAGGGGCTTCGGATACTTCAAGAAGAATGGGTTCAGAGGAGGAAGAGGGAAGTTTCTTTTTCTTCAAAGTTGAAAGTCCAGCTGATTGAGTATTTCATCTCTTCGGCATTTTTTCAAGAAAGATTTTAAGATGAAGAAAGAAATTTTTGTTGCAGAGGTTTTGCGAAGAAGACGAAGACGTAAGTGAAAGGTTTTGATGCGTGAGAAAAGGTAATAAATTATTTTAGAAATAAGGAAAGCTTTGAAAATTGTAATTTTTTGGAAATTCAATCAGTTATTGATCATAATGACTGAAAATTCTAGCAAACAAAATTGGTAGTGGGGGATGAAAGATTGAGCACATTAGCAAGCAGTTTTCAAGAAAGAATAACTGCAAAATAAGTTAACAAATCCTGCCAAAATCAGATTTTGATTTAATTCCTAATTTCTCTCTTACGCACGCAAATTTCTTTTTTTCCAAAGCGTTGGTAAAAATATTTGCAAGCTAATTCTCAGTGGAAACAAAATCAATTGATATATTACCTTTATTCAGAAATGATGTTTGATCTCAATATGTTTTGTGCGTGAGTGCAGAACTGGATTTTAAGAAATGCTAATGGTACTGGAACTATCATATAAAATGGGCACGCAAGGCACATTGATACAAAATCATGTAATATACGTTTCATCCATAATACCCGGGTGCAACAATTACCTAAGGCCATGTATTCTACCTCGGTTGTGGATAATGCAACTATACTTTGCTTTTTACTACACCATGAAACCAGACAATTTTCCAATAGTTAGCAACCACTACTGGTACTTTTTCTATCTATCTTGCAACCAGCATAATTTGTATCAGAATAGCTTATGAAATTAAAAGATTTAAAATGTGGATACCATAAGCCATAGTTGGATGTTTCCTCAAGATATCTCAATATTTTTTTCACAGTATTTAAATGGAATTCCTTTAGATCAGACTGGAATCTAATACATAAGCATGTTCAGAATATAATATCTAGACGACTAACCGTTAAATAGAGTAAGTCACCAATCATACCTCTGTAGACCTTATCGTCTACATTCTTACTGTCCTCATCAAGTTCCAGTTTGGTATTTGTACTCATGGGAGTGGTTGTAGGGTTGCATTCACTCATTCTAAACTTCTTTAAAAGCTCTTTTGTATACTTTTCTTGCGAGATGAATGTCACTGTTAGAGTTTGCTTCACTTGAAGCCCTAAGAAGAAATTGAGCTCTCTCATTAAGCTCATTTTAAATTCCTGTTTCATTTTCTTGGCAAAACTCTTGACAAAGTAGATCGTTAGTAACGCCAAAGATAATGTCATCGACAGAAATTTGATCAACAAGAGAACAATTTTCTTGGTGCTTAGTGGATAATGTGGTATCTAAGATTCCGATAGAAAATCATTATTTATGAGAAAGTTGCTCAAACGATCATACCAAGCCCTAGGGGCTTATTTTAATCTATATAAAACCTTTGTCAGTTTAAAAACATGATGTGAAAAGTTTTGATTTTCGAAACTGGTCAGTTGCTTTACATAAATTTCTTCTTTAATGAATCTATTTAGAAAAGCACTTTTTACGTCCATTTGATAGAGTATAAACTTTTTATGAGATGCAAATGCAAGAAATGTTCTAATTGATTCTAACCTTGTAACTGGAGCAAATGTTTCATCGCAGTTAATGCCTTCTTTCTGACTGTTGCCTTTTGCTACTAGTTTGGCTTTATTCCTAGTAACTTTACCAATTTCATCTAGTTTATTTTTGAATACCCACTCGATACCAATTACTAGATGGTTTGGTGGTTGTTTTATTAGGCGCTGGACTTCATTATTTTCAAATTGAGCCAATTCATCCTTCATAGTTCAATCAAGAATGGATCTTTTAGTGCCTTTTTAACGTCCTTGGGTTCAATCATTAAAATGAGGGCACCGTTGGATTCATCTCGTGGAACTTGTTTGGTTTTGAAACTAGTAGTTATTCCAGCTTGAGGATCTTCAATGATTTTGTCAGTAGGATGACTGGAAGTATGTTTGAACTTTTTGGTTCTTTGTTCAATTCTTCCTATTGACTCACTGGAATCAGGTTCATCAATGGGATTAGTTTCCTCGAATGATTCTGGTTCCTCTTAATTTGATGTTGATGGCTTAGGATCTGCGATTTTGACTGGTTATTCGAATCTTGCAACTTCTTTGCTCAAGATTTCCTTAGCCTAAGATAGGTTAGTTTTATCAAACATGACATACGTGGATTCTTGAATCGTTTTTTTCCTTTTAAGAAAACACGATAGGCTTTACTATGGATTGAGTAACCAACAAAGATAGCCTCATCAACTTTGGAATCAAACTTTGTCCAATAATCTCTATCATTAAGAATAAAACATTTGCAAACAAAGACACAAAAATAGAAAATATTTAGAATTTTACCACGCCACAATTCATATGGGGTTTTTCTTAAAAGTGGTCTTAAGAAAACACGATTTGACACATAACAAGCTGTATTCATAGCTTCACCCTAAAAGGATTTTGGAAGATCATATTCATTAAGTATGGTTCTAGCCGTTTCTTGCAAAATCTAATTTTTCCTTTCAACTACCCCATTTTGTTGGGGAGTCTTGGGGGTAGAAAAATCATGAATGTAACAATATTCTTCACAAAACAAAGTAAAATTTATTTCATCGAACTCAGTTCCATGGTCACTTTGAATTTTCTTAATGAAATAATCCTTTTCATTTTGAAGCCCTTTAGTAGTGGAACGAAAGCATTTTGAGCGTCATTTTTATGAGCAAGGAATAGAACTTACGTAAAATGAGTATAATCATCTATTGTGACAAATATGTATCTTTTACCTCTAAGAGAAGTGGTTTTTATAGGTCTGAATAGGTCAATATGCAGAGGTTCTAATGGCCTGGAAATTGTGGCCTTATTCTTTAGTTTGAAAGATGTTTAGATTTGCTTTCCCTTTTGGCATGAATCACACATTCTGTCCTTGGAGAAGTTTAACTTGGGTACCCTCTGACAAGATCTCTCTTTGTGAGATGAGATATAAGTTCCATGTTTATGTGGCCCATTCATCTATGCCATTTCTAGCATCTTCATCTAAAACAGCTAAATACGCCACATTTTGACAGGTTAAATCATCAAGGGTTATACAATAAATATTTTCATCCTGATAGCAGTAAAAACCAGTTTCTCATTTTTCTTGATAACACAATGAGAAGGATGGAGCTTAACCTCATAACCTTCATCGCACAGTTGACTGATACTAAGCAAGTCATGCTTAAGGCCTTCAACAACCTATGTGTTATCAATAGAAGTACTAGTCTGCTTACCAATAGTACCTTTACCTATTATGCTTCCTTTTGTGTTATCTGCATAGAGAACATTTCCCACAGAACAATCATTAAGCTTAAGAAATATGGACGCATCCCTCGTCATATGCTTGGAACATCCACTGTCCAAGTGCTATTTCTATTTTTGGGAATGTTCATTGGCAGGTACCTATAAGAAATCAGTTTATTTTAGGTCCCCAAACTATGTTGGGTCCTTCATAGTTGGTAGCAGACGATTTTCTTACCCAAACAAACTTGATACCAATAAGTTTCTCAATTGGATATCTATAATTGACAAAACCAGATCTACCATAAGTAAAGCTAGTTTTTCTGACTGGTTTGAAATTCATTCTAGAAGTAGTTGAGACCAGTTTGATTTTTCTCTGATTCATGCGGTTTCTGAAATTCCGACCCTTCTTAACATTATGTCTAGTTGGAACATGCATATATGTGTGCGTTTGACACTTGTGGAACATTCACCTAGATCATCCTCAACATGTAAGCATTCTTCAACAATCATTTTTCCTTTGATTTCTTGGCTCTTATTTTCAACTTGCTTCTTCAGAGAATTATGTTTTTTAGTGAGCCAATCATTCATTTTCTTCTTGCATTCAACATCAAAGGTCTCTCTGTTTTTAGCCATTTGCATTTCAAATTTATTCTTATGAGTCTTATCCAATTCTTCCTGCAAATAGTCTACTTTTCCTGACAAAACTTTATTTTTGTCAACAAGCATTTTGACACAAATTTCATAAAGTTTAAGCAATTTTTGCACATACCCATCAATGTCAATTTCATCACTGGAATCATAATCAGAAATAAAGAGGTACTTACTTGATTTACCATGAAGCAATTCTTTTCTTTGTCAAATTGTTCACCATTAGATTCGTCCCATGTGGTTGCCATCGCCTTAGCTTGGGCTTGTTTTGCATATTTCTTCACTCGGGGATAGTCTGGTTTTGTGTGTCCGATTTCATTGCATTCATAGCAGCGAGGTGGTTCCATATTTGGAGTTTCTGGAGTGGTTCTTTCGATTTTGACTTGTTTCGAAATTTTCTTTTAAGGTTCGGAAGTTGCTTTAATCTTCAGCAGATCAGAACGATTTCATCCTCAACCCGGTCCTCATCAAAATCTTCTTGAAGTTTTGAGTCGGAATCATGATCGTTATTAAAAATAATATTTTTTTTGACCTTTGTTTCTGAACCTTCATCTTTATTTAGCAGCGTCATCTTATGGGATGTGAGAGATTCAATTAGTTCACCCATGGTTATTCTGCTAAGATCATGAGTTTCCTAAATAGCAGCAACTTTTGGCGTCCATTCCTTTAGGAGTGATCTAAGAATCTTTAGGACTTGTTCATCCTGATTTATAGTTCTACCAAGTGGGAACATGGGATTTATAATTTCCATGAAGTGTGCGTACATCTGGGTTATGGTCTCATCAGGTTTCATTTGGAACATTTCGTGCTTGTGAAAGATAAGAGCAATTCTCTCTTGTTGAACTTGACTGGTACCTTCATGGGTCACTTGCAACATTTCCCATATTTACTTTGTTGTAGCACATGTATTGACTCTATTGTACTTCTCTTTGGTGAGAGTGCATGACATAATATTTTTGGCCTTCCTATCCACTAAGATGGCCTTTTTATTATCATTGGTAAATTCAAGTCTATCCTTTAGAACCATCTGGCTGTCAACTAATTTCATTGGAACCTTCGGCCCTTCACTGACCACATCCCATGAATCAAAATACAGGGCAATTATGTATTATTGCATCCAATTTTTCCATGCAGCATAGTTGGAACCATCAAACAGTGGAGGCCGGTTGTGCAATTGCCCTTCTGCAAAGACATCAAGAGTGTAGTGGCCATAGGATCTTTTACTCTGGTAGTTACAACACAATATAGAAAACCAATGCTTTGATGCCAATTGTGAGTGATTATATGTAATGCCCCAGAACTTTATTTTGTATTTAATAGATTATTATACCTTATTTTATTTTATTTATTATTTTAATTAAAATTGTAGCAAGGCATAAACTATATTTTCTGACTAATATATTTATCTATATATGATATATAGATAATATTAAATTATCTCTCGATCAAATAGTGATAATTAATAGTTATATATATATTGTAGATACTCTATATTTTGGGGAGTATAAGTTGTAATTTTACTTGAATTAATATTATATTAATACTAGAATATGAATTATTGAACTTTAGGAATTAATAATAAAGATATAAGAGTCCCTTTTAAATTGAACACTTTCCTCATATATATATGTATTTATATACTCTTCTACATAAAAAAAAAAAACCTAATCATATTAAAAAAAAGAATAGAAAATGATTAAAAGAGTTGTCTTCTACTCTTCTCCAACAGACTCCCTCCCGTCAAAGTGGCAACCCCCAAACAACCATCACCACCGTCGGATTCCCATTCGTCCAGCCGTCGTGCCGCCTCCCTCCTAGACTGAACATATTTCATCACCGCCAAAAGTCGTCCGAAGTGCCGCCGACTTCCAAGACTATGCGATTTATCGAAAACTCACAATGTTTCTATTGATTTATTCGATGGTTTGTCTATTCCAAGTTTTAGTATAAATCGACGTTTCGGTGGACAAATTGGCGTTACAACGGGTCTTTTGCTCCAAATTGGAACTTGAGATTTCTTCATGATTCTTATACTCTCTGGTCTACAAACTTCGGTGCTAGCGTTAATACTGTTGAAACAGTGTTTCTTGATATTGAAAATATGATCTTGTGGGATGGATCAAAGCCAACTATGATATTCTTGGAAAAACTCTGTTGATCCACTGGATTCTTGCTACTATGAAATCTGTCAACAAGGGAAATGAAAGATTGGACGTGATGATTGCAGTGGTGGTTCCACCAGTTGTACTCATTTCAGGAGGCTTTCTTGGCTGCTTCTACACAAGGAAGACCAAACAGAAAGGTTAAAATAGCTATGACTATACCTATTGAAGCCACCATCTCTTATTGTTTGATTTTAACTATGGTGCTCAAAACAACTACAACTGATGATGAAACAATTTTGAGGAAGAGAAACAACATAGAATTTGATTTGCCAATGTTTAGTTATGTAAGTGTTTCAGTAGCAACACCAACTTTTCACTAGAAAATAAGCTTAGAGAGGGAGGATTTGGACCACTTTCCAAGGGAAAATTACTAAATGGACAAGAAATAGCACTCATCACTATGAAAAGAAACAGTGGGTCACCTTCATTACCGACTCTCCCAAGCCACTCCCACCAAGGATCATTTTCACGTTTCCAGTGATCAACTCAGCTTTAGAGATTGCAATGGTGATCATTGGTGTTGTTTTGGTTGATACCACTAAGATAGCATTGGGTAGCGAGCAAGCTCCTAGTTTAATTCCCCTGCCTTGTACTGAAGTTTCGGCTGAAGGTGAGCTTACATGGTTCTTGGATAAAGATGTTGCTTCCTAGCTCTAAATCTCTGCACTCTGATGAATAAGCACAATACAGTATCCATTATCCATGAATCTCGGGCGAGTTTAGTTGCAAGCGCCCTTCATTATCATGATATTGTATGTAACGTATGTGATGACTGGCTAAATATCAATATGCTATGTTTCTCAGTTTCAGTAATAATCAATAGCTTTTGTGGACTTAAAAAAAATGTAATACTCTCTAATACTATAATTCCAATATATTAGAACTCTTAGGACATTAATTTCAGTAACTCTATTACATTCTTTTTCCTCCATAGTTATAAGTATAGTTCATTTATATGCTTTAAAGAACATGAAATCATCTAGATATTAAGAATTTGAGTTGGCAAAAAATAGAACTCCCGATAGTTAATGATACAATTTGATTAGGACTATTGATTTTGAGGCAATACATGCTTATGACACCCTTAAGGCTAGTTCTAAGTAAATTTTGTCTGGTTAGTCAGTTAAATTGGCGATTGATGTACTTATTGAATGAATTTAGGTGACTCAACATTTGATTCGATTGATTCTGAGATGGGTGATTGGCTTCTAAGATTGATCTTGAAGGTGAGTGCCTAAACCTATATATATTGTTTTAAAACCCACAAGGATATATGCTATAGTAATTTGATTGCAACTTAGTTTAAGTTACACTACACTATAACTATATTCCATTGAGCACAAAAACTACTTTATTTTGTTTCACATATAAGAAAACATGTGTTTTATGATTTTAATGCTTCTAAACTAGCAATTAAAATTTGATGATCAATTGATGTTACTATTACTGTTGGTTGGATCCAACTTGGTCTGGGTGTGTGAGAGACTTCATTAGACAGCAGCGGGCTAGCTGGTTGAACCTCAAACCCCCATGGCCTAATCCCCCCAGTGCACAACAGAAGCCATTTGTGGCTGAGGTGGGTCGTAGGAATTCACAGGGACGCTCGAACACTGTTTTGATAAGGTCGCACCTTGCCCGGAGCGATAAGGAACTGTTACAGTGGAAGTCATAAGGTTGACTGGCTACAACGAACACTGTTCGATCATTGCATTTAAATTGTTAGTCTAGAAAATAGTTTATTAAATTCTTTATTTGATACTGCTTGACTATTTACTGATTTTCACTCCTAGAAAACTATTTGTTAACTTCTTGATTGTTACTGCTTGACTATTTAATGATTTTCACTTATATTTTTCTCAAGTATATTCACTGTAAAAATAAATTAATTCATGAACTCACATTGCACATACTTGGCACTCACTGAGTCCTTTGCTCACACTATTTTCTTTTCTTTAACTTCCTTCTGGCAGACCTAAATCCTTAGTCCTAGTGAAGATGTTGAACCTGCTTCTGACGAGAACCGAAATTGAAGGTTTTTTTTGGACTAACGACTTTGCAGTATCTTTAGCTTTATTGCCGTGTTGGCAAATTAGTTCTTCTCCTTTAATGATTTTCCAGTTGAGGGAAGAATATTTGGCATTTTGAGTTTCTATGTTGCTAGAATTATTTGAATTATTATGAATATTGGATTTTTTTTTTAATTTAAGATTATGATTTTGAATAAGTGATACTGTTTGTTTGGGATTGAGTTTTTACGCCTCCAGACTATACTGTATGGTTCAGATTTTTGGGCGTGTCATTATATGCCTAAGAGGGAGGGGGGTGAATTAGGCTTAAGAGATTTTAATGCAGCTAAAATTTCATTCAAAATACCTTTTGGCCTTTCAAAGAATAGTTTAAGTCTTTTGCAGAAAAATAGTTTTACTTACTAATTGGAATTTGTAAGTACCAGTTAAGATACCAGCCAGACCAGTAATTAAGAAAAGTAGTAAAAACAGAAATAGATAGATATTGGTATTTATAGAAGTTCGGCAAGCCTACATCCTCTACCTAAACTTTTCTTATTGTCAAATTACTATTTTAATAAATGTATAAGAATGTTTTTACAGATAAAAATAGTAATTTGACAATAAGAAAAGTTTAGGGAATTGAAACACCCCAGTAGGGTGAAAAACTAACTCTTCGTAAAGAGCTACATCGGAATCCCAGACGGGATGAGTCAAATTCCAGAGCACTGTGAAATCAGCTGCTTGTGAACAAGTTCGGGGAAACTTCTACTAGATTCACTTGCACAATCTCTGTGGACTGATGCACGAGTTGCTGCCATTCCATACACCAAGCTCTAGTCTCTCATTCCAGACCGAAATCAAGAACACTATAGAAAGTTCCATACAGTACTGTCCTACCGATTTCTTCACCTAGATGTCCTTAGAGCAACCAAACGTCGATTTGTTCTCTTCACGGGGTCCCTCGAGAGCAAGTATGACTCTTGTCCCTCTTCACCACTAGGTCTTTCGAGACACAAACTGTCTTGTCCTTGTCTCCCTATGGTTCGTCGAAGGCAAGCTCCACTTGACCTTCTTCACCACAAGGTCCCTTGAAATCACATGCAGAGCAAGGAATTAGAAACAATTAAGCACAAGAACATGTAAGAGAGTATCACACAACTTCTCAATACAATTAACAAAGTTCTCTCCCAACTTAGTGATTCACTTTTAATTGTTGCATAATTTCACTTTTATATGATTATGTCTAACGGCTGTAAGTTCTCATTAGGGCAAGAATATGTTGGAATTATATAAGGAAACAAATTAACTTTGGTAATCATGCATTTATTCCTTAAAAAACGGATAATTCAATAATTTTAGCATGATGTGATTTCTTCCCTCAGTTGTAAAGATGCAAATCAAACTAGAATCTGCAGGAGATTTTTTATTTATGGAAAGTAAATTCCAACGCATGACAGATTCCAGCAAAAAACGTGTAAACAGATTCCAACAGATAATATGCATGCTTTTCAACACATAATTCAAGGAGTAATTTTGTCATGATCAAAACAATGTGAATCATCAAAAGGATTAACAGAAACCAAAGCTGGTGTTGAGGGACTAGTTGATGCTGGAATCACTAACGTCCCACGTATATTTCTTTTCCAAACCTAATGGCTTTGAGAAAGCCTCTGATCCCACCAAGCTTGATTTTACTATTCCACTAATAGACATTGATGCCATTGAAAAGGACCCCATACTTCGTAGAAGTATAGACTACAGGTCCGGGATGCGTTCGAGAAATGGGGGTTTTTCCAGGTGGTTAATCATGGAATTCCAGGCAGCGTTTTAGATGAAATGCTGGAAGGTGTTAGGAGATTCTATGATCAGGATACTGAGGTCAAAAAAGAATGGTACACAAGAGATGGATCCAAAGCTATCGTCTACAATATTAATTATAATCTTTATGTTACAGAATCAATTAACTGGAGGGACTCAACTAACTTATTTGACATTAAAGAATCAATTTCATTTAGTTATCGGATTTAGAGCACAAAATTTCACAACCCCACCTCACCCGACCAAAAATAAATAAAATGAAAAGTACTTTATTAATTAGTTGCCTTGCTCGTGACACCAATCAACCGATGACAATTTAACATTAGTGATTGGATAATAAATACTAACTATTTTTTGAATGTCTAAATTATATAGAAAATTTATTCTTATGAATTAAAAAAAAAAAAAAATCCTCTCTAAGTATGATCATAAAAACTCAAATCATTACATAATGCAAAATTTGGACACAATTGTCATTCAAAAAATGAATTTTTCGCTACAACTCTACAAAAATATTGATTAAACAATGATTTCTGCATCGCAACCAATATTTTCCAAGCTTAACATGTGATTAATTGAATTGAACTATATAAATCTTGAATTGGAACTTGTTCACTAAATTATTGCTTAGAAACATTTAAAATCTCTTGTCTGTCAAAACATTAATAACTTTTATGAAAGCATAATGAAGTGTTGACAAAAACTATTGAAATTACAAAGATTATTCCCCAATCATATCCATATGCCAAAGGAATTTGTTAAAACAAGATAGCCCCTTTTCGGTGAGTTGTTTTAATGATTATATTCTAATTAATTCGCCCATATTTGTACACAAAAATACTATAATGGCCGGAATACTATTCTACTATTTAAGTATTTCATTTTGCCTCTATGTTTAGACACTCGAACCCTCATGCCACATGATACGGAGATGATTGTAGAATTTAATAAACAAAAATTAAATACTTGAACTCTAAATGCATTAAATTTTAAAATAAGTACACTTTCTATTGGCATCATATTGATCAGTCGACAGATTTGATCTTTGATATGCCGTATGATGCATGCATATTGGCCGTTATGTCATAATTTTGTCACTTATTTTATTGACGTTAATCTAAGGTCACAAAATTAAATCATGATGGCAAATTTGGTTCGTGATTCTAAATCATTGATGCTAAATTTCCTCACCAATGATTATGTGTCTAAATTTATGATAGATTTTTGTTCAAGAAAAAAAATATCTTAGAAATTTATCACAACTAATTCATTATAAGTATCATTGCTAACATATATTTTTGCTCATGTTTGAATTTGTCAGTAATTCATCACAAATTCATAGCAACTGTGCTTTATACATGATAGAGTCTTATTTGTATCAAATTTTTTGTCAGTAAAGGGATATTTTCTTTTGGTGTGCAAAAATATTTTCTAAAATTTGTTTGATCTCCTTATTTTTCCATTGTCAATGACTTCAAATGCAGAGACATAATAATTGAATATTCCAAGCAAGTAACAAAATTGGATCATTTTTATTCTTAATTTCCACCCAAACTATCTGAATGAAATTGGCTGTGCCGACGGACTTGGCATCTTGTACCTCTGTCCAGCATGCCCTGAGCCCCAACTAAACTTAGGTGCCGGCACTCATACTGAAATCGACTTTTATACCGTGCTGCTTCAAGACAATATAGAAGGGCTTCAAGTTCTTGATGACAACCAGTGTATAGACACTCCTCCTGTGCCTGGAGCATTAGTGGTTAACATTGGAAATCTTCTCCAGGCGAGTACTTATATATTATTTTTGAAATTGATTTTTATTCAAATATTTAGATGCTAATTTTTTGGGGGAAAAAAATTGAATCCTGAAATTATTGGTGGTCTTGTTGAATATTCAGCTGATATCAAATGACAAGCTCAGGAGGGGCCAACACAGAGTGCTGGCAAGCCGTGCTGGTCCAAGGGTATCGATTGCATGCTTCTTTATTACTGGTTTCATGCCGTCGTTGAGGCTCGATGGGATTAAGGAGCTGTTGTCTGATGATAATCCTCCCAAATACAGGGAAACCATAGTGAGAGAATACTCGCTGCACTACAACACCAAAAAGGATCATGAGACTTTGTAAGTTATGTCATATGTTTTCTTCATGCTTTGGTTTGTATTAATAAAATAAAATGAGTCTTTCCATAGAGTTCTGCCCAGTAGAAGTTCTGAAGTGTCACGCCTCAAATCCAGGACATAACATGGCAGGCCCCCAAGCCCAAAGACTCAGAGACACTAGGTCTTAAATTCAATAGAGCATGCTAAATTTAAAAAAAAAAAAAAACTATTATTAAATAATCCCAATAGTAAATCGTTACAATGAAAGATAATCAATTACTTGTCTTAATAATCAAACTTCAATATCCAAGAACTCAATGAAAATTTCCTAATCAATCTAACTAGAAAATTTAAACATCAAATGCATCTATTCTAAAAACACCAATCTTTTGTCACCATTCCCAAAATTGCCCATCTTCCTCATCTTGAACTAAGTTATTTGCAAATTGGTAAATTAATATCTTATGAGTGACACTTCATCCAGTAAATAAATCTCCTTCTCTTCATACTGGATTTGAGCATGTATAAATATCAAATAGAAGAAAAGAAATCATTGAAGACAAGAATATTCGCTTTTTTTTTTAAATAACAATTAAATGCAAAAAATCAGGAATCTCACTACAAGAAAAAGATAAATTAATGACAAAATAGTAAATGGCAATACGAAAGTTGTTACTAATTATGTATATTAAGTGACGAAAAATTTAATTTTGTCACCTTAATAATTTTTACAAACTTAATAGTGACAAAAATAATGTTAAAGTTGTCACTATAAACAATTAATGACACACCTATGGTAACAATTAATGACACACCTATGGTGACAATAAAAATTTTGCCACAAATTATAGTGACAATTTTTATTGTCACTAAATTGTCACTATAGGGGTGTCACTAATTGTTAATAGTGACAACTTAAAATATTAACTTTTGTCACTATTGAGTCATGTTGTGACAAGATAAAAATTCTTGTCACTTAAAAATTGATCATCAGTGACAAGATAAAAGCTATTGTTACTCAATACATGTTATTAGTGACAACTATCACTTTGTCACTTATTATTTTGTCACTAATATTATATTGTTTCATAGTGTCTTCTTATCAGAAAATTTCAGGACATACTTCCAGAGTAATTCAGAACAAAAGTTACACAACTTATTAGAAACTTTCAATTCATTAATTAACCATGCTCATGAACTTTCAGAATTCTAATCGGTTATCTTGGCCAAGATCTTAACCACAACGCCGTTAAGTGGCTTCAAAATTCTTAACTACAACACCGTTAAGGGGCTTTAGAAATTTTAACTGCCATGCCGTTAAGTGGCTTCAGAAATCTTTTGCTACTGTAACCTCGTAGCACAATTACAGAACTTGTTCCTACTGACAGTTTCTTGATTATTCAGAGTATAGATTCTTTTTATTTAATAGAGAATACTATGTTTTATGCAAGATTCAAAATATTTTGTTTTTACATGCTCAAATCCCCAAAAGTAAGTTTTATGCATGCGAAAAAGTCTTTTGAACAGTTAACTATTACTATATTGAAAATTTTACAATTAAATCATTAGATAAAAAATGATCACCTATTTTCAATGCAGAAATCATTCATGCAAGAGAATATTTTCAATAGAAGAAGAGCAGAGATTTACTTACACCAAAATCTTAAAAGCCAAAGTGTCCCTCAGATTTGATATACGACTTAAGCCTTCTCCACTAATTCTACGACATAAAAATAGAATGTTAGTACCTCAGAATGAAATTTCCTATGGATATTTAAAGAATAAATAGAAAATTGGTATTTTCTTATCTTTGCATATGGCTTCTTTATTTCCTACCGTATGGGTATTTATACTACTAGGCTAGGTGTTCTAGATAAACAAATATTCATATCTTATTGGGATCAGAAGATCATATAACTTCTTATATTTGGTCAGATATCAATCTCGGATAATGATAACATAAAACTGTAGAGATAATTCTAAAATTCTAACCTTATCAGGATTAAATAGTTACTGAAATTCCCAAGCCAATGATTAACATTTATCCAAGACCCTAACTCCTCATGATTTAATTATTCTAGATTTTGTCTAACTATTATCATAGGTTAGTAACTAAAAGAATATGAAATATTCATGAATTTTCGCATGAAAATATAGAGGTACAAAAAATAAGGTTCTAGGATTCTATATCACCTATATTTACATGGTTTTAGCTAACCAATTTGACTAGATACCTCATGAGGGTCAAAAATTATCCAAATAGAGTTCTAAAATGATTGGAAACCTCTAGAATTATCCATCTATCCATAAATCCGAAAATTCCACAAAAATTGATTTTCGTCATCTTTAATTTAACAATCATGGACCCAAACCCGTAAATACTTCATAATAATTTATGGGCTTATTTTCTACGCTACTTATAGACTTTATTATAACTTAAAATGAATTAAATAACTTGGATTGCTATTACACTTAACTCATAAAAACGCAAACATAATTTATGGACTTGTTTTTATACTAGTTATGGACTTAACAACTTGAAATGGATTAAATAATGTGGGCTAACTCATACATCTTGAATCACTAATCAAATATGGACTAAAGATTAATATTTCCTTTGCCATAAATTAGTATCCATAGTATCTAGATTAAAAACATGGCTCAATAAATAAAGTTCCATCAAATAATTAACCTAATAAATTCTACATCTTCAATCATCTCCAAGCAATCCTAAAAATCTAAATTCTATATCCTTGGAATCAAAATGAGTACCTAAAATAGGTTCCTTAATAATCCCAAAAAGAATTCAATTTATAACTCATATTTATTTTCAATTAAGATCCCTTAAATGTTGATCAAGTCCCAAATAAATTTGTATGCTCAAATTCCTAGGAGAAGAGCAACCTAAAAATATCAGTAAAGAAAAATCAAAATCAAATAATATTACTTCATTATTCCTACCATCAAATACCGTATCCATATTATAATAATTCCTATAAAGACTTAGGGTATTATAGAAGTTACTATGTTATATTAGGGACGAAGTCACATGAGTGGTTGAGCAATTTTTCCTCTCAATTTTTTTTAAAATCTCAATATGATATATATAAATTCTACAAGATTAATAATTTTTCCATCCATGATGGATAAGATTATCCTTCATTTAATTAGAAATATATACTTTGATCTGGCAAAAAGAAATTGAGAAATATTTATATTTGTGACAATTTAATAACGTTCCCCCCTTACACTGTCCCTATATGATATCTGAATGATGAAATCTGCTTGCAACAAATATCATTTTCTCCAAAATAATCTTTGGTACCTACGTATACCATGATTAACTGGTGGTAATGATAATTAAGGATACTAATATTGATTTCATCTAAATATAGAATGTGTCATCCGTGGAATAAATTTTTTTTGAGGGAGATAATGAACGCAGATAATCTCATGGACCTAAATCAAAATTTTCGTTTCTATGTTCTCATACAATTACAACGTGTCATGAACATATGTGCTGCTAAAAATTGGTAACAGTTACGGAAAAAAGCTGGATGAATCAGGGACATGAGCAGCTGATACCACCAAGCTTTCTTTATGGGGAAATTTGATGTTGTTCATTTGATTACTAGACCTAAACATAAACAGATGAAGAATTTTATAAAGTGAAATAATAATGTCATTTTATAACCGGTGACTACTAAATTTGTCACTTGATATGAAGGTTCAACTGTTTTGAGGTATTGTCCTGTCAACACGTATATGGTGGGAGGTTTTGTTTTGAAAAAACATCTCTTTAGGGAGAAAGGGGGAATAGTGTATAAACTATCTCAAATCCTTAACTTCTTCCGATAGAGAACAACTTGGTGTCATCAAGCCCCTACGGAGTATGGGAAGAGGCACATGGTTGTTGTTTCCACAAACGGCATCATATGATGAAGACCAGATTATTGCTGACATGAAAAGCCGGCTACTTTGAGGTATTATCTAGCCAAGATGTATTTGGTGGGAAATTTTACCCTGAAAAGGTGCCTCGAAGTGTGAGAGAGGGGGAATGGCTTATGAACTATTTTCAAGTCATGACTCGAATCTTTCAATGTGGGTCATGTACATGATAGGGTATCATCATAAATCCCTAATCGAGGGATTTAGAAAGAGGCATTTGACCATTGTTTTGTTAGAATTTTAGCACATAAATAATTTGTCTCGTTGAGGAGATATTTTAGTGCAAAAATTAATAAATTATTGAATGAGCAAATTGAGTTAAAGAAGTGAGCTATTAGCTAAAATTTATTAAGACATGGAAGTAGGTGGATAGTATAATAATATACTATCGATAATCCAATGATAATAATAATTTTTCTATATAATTATTATTAGGATTATTTTAAATTTCGGATATTGAGACCGAAATTAATTCATCCAACAGTCATGTCTAATTTCTTAGAAAATTGCAACCCATGTCTTTTGAAATTTAAAATAAAGGTCACAACCTTTATTTAGTATGACAGAATTAGGGACATGTCTTACAAGAATAGATACATGTCTTATAGGAATAGGCACTTAACACTGTTAGACAACTGCTCTCTAGTGGAGTTATCTCAATTGACTACGTAAAGTTTAAAGATAACCTTGCGGATCCGCTAACTAAAGGTGTAAATAGAGAGCAAGTAAATAAATCATCGGAAGGAATGGGCCTTAAGCCTTTCAATAACTGAGTCACCATAATGGGAACCCTACCTATATGATTGGAGATCCCATGAAGTAGGTTCAAAGGGAAAAACAAGTTATGCAACTGTAACTCGATGTGGAAGCACTGTGGGGGGCAACAACCCTCTAGCCTATTCCGTTGATGAGCAGACAGTGCACCCTGCAAAAGTTCTAGGTTAAGCATTGCTTTTAATGGCTCTCATATCTTGATATTTTGAGTGGGGGTGTAGCAGGAACCTCTTAATGAGAAGTCACCTATATGAGTAAGGATTGAGCCGATCCTATGAGAAATTAAAGCTGAATTCTCAAAGTAGTACTCATGAATACCAAGAATTGTTCAGGGCCAAAATGAACACAACAGTTAAACCATAAAACTGACTATTGAGTGGTGTTGTGTGCAGTACTATTGTCTTGGTGTACACCAAAGCCGAACAGTTCAAGACATCATGTTCACTGGTTGGCAAGTACATCCGATAATGCTCACTAAGGAAGGTTCAAAGCCAAAAGCTACCTCTCCCGATGCAATATCACTTGAGCTGAACCTCTGTCGTGTAATTGCATTCATGAGCATATCTGTCAGACTATTTGCTCATTCATGTGGGGGATTGTTAGAATTTTAGCACATAAATAATTTGTCTCGTTGAGGAGATATTTTAGTGCAAAAATTAATAAATTATTGACTGAGCAAATTGAGTTAAAGAAGTGAGCTATTAGCCAAAATTATATTAAGACATAGAAGTAGGTGGATAGTATAATAATATACTATCAATAATCCAATGATAATAATAATTTTTCTATATAATTATTATTAGGATTATTTTAAATTTCGGATATTGAGACCGAAATTAATTCATCCAACAGTCATGTCTAATTTATTAGAAAACTGCAACCCATGTCTTTTAAAATTTAAAATAAAGGTCACAACCTTTATTTAGTATGACAGAATTAGGGACATGTCTTACAAGAATAGATACATGTCTTATAGGAATAGGCACTTAAGTCCTATAAATATAGGTGTTGTCTAGTGTCATGCAGAAGAAAAAAATACACTAGCATTCTAGCATTCTAGGCATTCATTTCATATAGATACATACACATTTTCCATTAAACACAAGAGGTTCAAGTTAGTTAGGTTTGGAGGTTCAACCAATAGGAGTGCCGCCTTTGGTTGTTTGGAGTCGTTGTATCTTGGGAGGTTGTTCGTCAGTAGTCCTCGGGCATCGGTGGGAGGTGAATAAAACCTTAAGGAAGCTGTGCTCGTGCAGGCCTCGATTCGCTATTTATTTAACCCTTAGTTTATTGCTTCCGGTTTGAATTCTTGACTAACTCTTTACTTGTTATTTGGAGGTTTCAATTATTTCTCCTATACTAGTTTTGTGCTTAAATTTATGCTACTGCATTATATAATACATTCTTATGTAACAAAATTATCCAATATGTTTCCTATAGATGACTCTAATATAATGATGCACAAATTTGTTGATATGGAAGGCCAACCATTTTGAGATATTGGCTTGATGATATCAAATTGTCCTGCATTAAAAAGAATCAAGGATTTGATATAGTTTATAATCTATTGTTCCTCTCTCACCCTTCGATAAACCTTTTCAGGACAAAATCCTCCACCATATTCATGTTGACGGGACAATCCCTAACTTGAAGCAGTTGATCTTCATATTAGGCGCAAAATTTGATCATCATCTATAATATTCCAATTATAACAACTATAACTAAACAGTATGCAAGTTATCAATGTTTGTCAATATAGAAACAAAAAAAAAAAAAAAAAAGAAAAAAAGAAAAAAAATTAGTTAGCTCCTCCGCAAACATTACGATTATTATTGTAACTTGTGGCTTGAGATGTGAACTACAAGCATTAATGAGACTATTTCTCAAAACCTCGCGATATGAGTTTCATGAATTGATTCTAAACTTGCTGATCAATTGGATTTAGACTAATAACCAAAATAGTGGCATAATTAAGTACTAAGATAAAACTAAATTCCCCATTAATAGAAACAACATAATATTAAGATCACCTGAAACCCTTTATTTCATGATTATGACCATCAGACAGCCACTCAGTCTAATTAAGAACTAAAAATGAATTCATAAACTCATTAATGCACCTCAATATAAAAACTGTTGTAAGAAAACACCTAAACCTAACAAGGACAAACTCTGAATTCATGAACAAAAGCCAAAGAACACAAACAAAAAATTTAATGTTAGTGACAAAATAATAAGTGACAAAGTAAAAGTTGTCACTAATAACATGTATTAAGTGACAACAATTTTTATCTTGTCACCAATAATAATTTTTAGGTGACACTAATTTTTATTTTGTCATAATATGATTCAATAGTGACAAAAAATAATATTTTGAGATGTCACCATTAACAATTAGTGACACTCCTATAGTGATAACCTAGTGACAATAAAAATTGTTATTATAATTTGTGACAAAATTTTCATTGTCACTATAGGTGCGTCACTAATTGTTTATGGTGACAACTTAAACGCTATTTTTGTTACTATTTAGTTTGAAAAAATCATTAAGGTGACAAAAATAAAACTTTTGTCACTTAATATACATAATTAGTGATAAGTTTTGCATTGTTGCTTGCTATTTTATCACAAATTTATCTTTTTCTTGTAGTGGAAGTAGTGTGTGGAATATGTCTTTATTATGATATTATCTACTAAAATAATGCCCCCACTTCACAAAAATCCAATAACCAACGTCTTCCACATATAATATATTCACATATTTCAATACATAGATGGGACCATTTCATGACATTACGATCCTATGCAACAGTCCCTTTCAATATTGTCTAGACATATATTAATATAGGGAATTACTATCCAGACCTGTCAAGTTCATTCACTACACCTTAGTGAGATATAGACATGATATAGACACAAGTAGAATAAGAGAAAAATCCTTAGCGATTTTTAGTTCAGTGGCATCAGTCTCTCTTATTAGGTGGAAGGTCGCGTATTCGACTCAAATGGACATCGTTGTATACGTTATGTGCATTTAATTATATAGTTTATACTTTAATTTACTTGATTTGAGAATATGATAACATTAATTTATTGAATTTGATTTCATAATAGGATAATATTGACTTATTGAAATGATCAAAGTAGGGGGGTAAAGTGGGTTTAAACCCATGGTTCAAACCCAACCTACTTAGTTTTGGGTTGGGTTGGGTTTTAGTGGGTCGAATATGAGTTGGGCTTTAATTGGTTGAAATGGGTTTTAAATGTGAATGAGTTTAAAAAGAGTTGAATATGGTTTTTAAATAATTCAACTCAATTTCAATTCCAAAATTACCCTTCCATTCTCTCATTCTCCCAAGATTATACCCCACTTTATTTTTATTTCTATAACACTCTAAAAATGGTAAAAACTAATGAATTGAAAATTAGATATATTATGTATCACCGATTAATCATTTATCATTTATCCACCTCATTTAATTTTAAAATATTAATTTATTAACTTAATTCGAATGAATTAATCAAGTTACTTTTTACCTGATATTATGATCTAAAATTGATGATATAACTATCTTGTTTATAAACTCCAATTTTTTATAAAAAGTTTTAGCAAGTTAATTTTATAGCCCCTAGATTATTTTCAACTTTGTAATATGAAACTAAATAAAAATATTTTTCTTTTTTATATTTTAAAACTTTATTTTATTCATTGAGCAAGATTGTTATGTTTTAAAATTTGTTGGAAGTAGTATGTTAATAGGGAAAAAAAACAAGTTAGAAACTATATGTTGGACTGTTTTTGACAAATTAAATTTTAGTTGTAGCGATACAAAAATTGCTATTTGTGAGTGCAAAAAGCCTTTCTTTTTTTATATAGCATAGGTTACGCTTAATAATTAAAAAGTATAGCTATATTTAATATAGTAATTCAAATGTGTAAATATATATATTTGTTTTATTTTTATAATTTTTTATCACATATATATTTTAGTTAATGTAATAATTAAAATGTATATATAAATGTAAGAAAATAATATGAAAAATAATAATTTATTTTGCAGAATATTTTGAGGAATGAAAGAATCAGTTTCTCTAAAATTTACTTACCAAATATCTTGTATTTTTCTTTCTACTGAAGATAACAATTTTTTTAAATTATATTTTTGTGGTCATAATTGAGGATTATGCCATGTTATCTTTACATTTTTAGTGCTATGTGTTCCAATATGCATTATTTCTAATTATTATATGCTTGAATATATTGCCAAAAAAAAAAAGAAGAAAGAAAAAATGGAACGTTGATGCAATGCTTCAACGAACCTACAAGAAATTAAAATTAGATTGTTCTATATATTTCATAGAAAAATATTTTACTTTGATTGTGCGCAGCTTTTTAATTTGCATTTGATTTTTTTATTAGATTGTTACATAGTCTAAGAATCAAATATAGGCATTAGTCAATTTCTTATTATTTATTTTTCTGCTATACTTTTTATTTTATTTTATTATGATTTATTTAACAACAGAAGTTTATTGAAACATTATTTTGTATATTGAAATCTGCTTTCCTGGGAAAAAAATTAGAATCCAATTAATATAGAGAAAATGGAATCTAGCTACTTGATTGTAGGTTAGTCAATGAGTAGGGTATTTAACTCATATTTTAAATAGTTATGTTTTATGCATATCGTTATTTTATATTAAAAGAAAGAAATATAAATATTATAAAATTATAAGTAAATTATAAGTTTACTTAATTCGATTTGATTTTACGTGATTAACAAGAATTTAATAATAATTAATTAACATACATCAAATAAAGATAAAAAGATTATAGTTTAACAAAATAATATAACAATGTATTTAGCAAAAAGTTTAGAGAGTGTTTGGTTATGTTTCCCCATAACAACATTGTTTTGGGGAAAAATAACCAAACACATCCCCATTTCCCTCCAAAATATACATTATCCAATATATACATACATATATTATATATACATTATATATTTTTTATTATTAAAAAAAATCACTTAATTCCATTTTTACCCAAAAAATCCAACAAAAAAATATTGATTTGATTGTTACAATAAAAAATATCTCCCCCAAAATATAAACAAACATACCATAAAACAATTTTCACATTTTTCAATAATTTATTTTCCCAAAAATACATAATAAAATCATACAAAAAACATAACCAAACACTCCCTTACATTTTATTTTTTTTTGGTATTGAACCCGCCCGAACCCAACCCAATCCATTTTCAATCCATAAATATAAACTCATTTTGAACTCAACCTATAACCAACCCAATCCATCAATTTGCCACTACTAGATCAAAGGATAAATTTCATTATATGTAATGTTCCAAAAAAAAAATAAAAAAATCCTAAATTAAAGTCCTAAGAATAACGACTTATAGGAATTATTGTAATAACTGTCGACTATACAAACATGAACAAGCTAGATAATTAAGAAACTTGTGAATAATATATCACTGTGTTTGTAGTCAAAATTGAATCTTCATAGGCTATTTTTGATCAAACGCCTTTTCTTCCTTCCAGAAAATTAATTTGAGTGATACGTAATTACATACTTAAATCAAGTTACGAATTATGTAATTATGGAGTACAAGGGCAACAACTTTTACTTCATTCAGTTTTAGGTGATGTAATACTCATTTTGGATTCTATATTGTAATTAATATTTTATTTTTTCTTTTAAAATTTATAAATACTCGTATGTCAAGTACATGTAATTTATGCTTAAGTGATTGCTTGAATTTTTTTTAATTATTAATTTAGCTATTTGTAGTGTTATATAAAAAGTGAAACATCTATTAAAATCAAGAATTTTGAATTACTTTATGAATAACTTTCTTAAGAAGAGAGTCAAAATATTTTTTTTTTTTTGGATTAATTAATTGCATTTTACCCGCTTGAAAAATTATAATAAGCAATTTCCTCCCATATATAAAAAGAAAAGAAAAAACCTGATTAGGAAACTTGTCTCGTTATGCAATGTTTGTGGTGCAGAATCTCCTAGGTTTATGCCGTGAAAGTAGTAGACATTTTCGGATTGCGTATTAATTCCAAAATCTCCTTGGCAATTTGAAAGGAAAAATTGATTCCTTTTTATTCCGATTTTTATGGTAAAATAAAAAAAACAACGCTTATTAACGTACAATTTTATGGTTAAGTATTTTATTATTGTGGAGCCAAATAGAAAAAAATTTATCTTTAATTCATCTAGATGTAATAATGCATCGGTCGATCCAATCATTTGGTTTTATTTTTTATATCTATATTACGCATGATTAACAGTCTCTAATATGCACTTTTATATATATTATATAACAAATTTAAAAAGATCTAGTAAAAAATTATATATAATAGTAAAAGTTGTTTCGTATTTGAACTCGATATAAGGCACTCTATTTTATTTTCCAAGTTCAAATATCTATTTTTCAAAGTTTTGATATATAACATTTTGGATAATTAATGTCCTATGAATAATTTTAAATAGATATGTATAATAAAATGCACATTAATTAGTTTGGCTTAAATATTGTGTCATTGCTAAATTTGGTTTAGTATAATACAATTAGTTAAAAAGTAAATTGACTAACAAAAGTCACTGGACAAAATATTAAAGGTATTGGCATGCATTATTGCGTTTTTCGAACTTCAGTAATAATTTAAGTAAATAAATTAAACTAATATTATTCTAAAATTATTTAAATTCATGATTGCATTAGTTATCATCTTGTTTTTGCTTGATCTCTTGTTGGTGTCCCACATCAATGAAATAAATAAATTGTGGTCTTTATATATAGTTTTGGGCAATCCTCACCTCTTGAACTAGCTTTTGTGGTTGAATTAGGCCCAAGGTCCATTCTTTGATATGGTATTGGAGCCATCCATTCTCGATGCTAGGTTATCAAGTGTTGATGGATCATTCACATTTCATGTTATTCCACGCTCCAAATGTTAATATTGGGCGTACATGGGGTGTGTTAGTGTTCTACATTGATGAAATATTGTGGTCTCTATATATGATCTTGGACAATCATCACCTCTTGAGTTAACTTTTGGGGTTGAGTTAGGTTTAATGTCCATTCTTTAACACCTCCCCGACTTAAGATGTTTTCTTTCTATTTGATGTCTAAGATTCTTTATGTTTTCCTCTCTTCTCTCTAGCTCAACAATTTGGTCATTGTTGATGTCATAATATTTATGGGAAAATGAAATAAAATCTTGTAAATTCCATTATTATGCAGTGCGTATGGTCAACTTTAAATGGCTAGCTACAATAATTAATGTCTGGGTTTTTATGATATGTGGGATTACGGGCCGGTTCAAATGATTAAAATTTGCTCCAAGCACTTGTATATTAATTCAAAAATACATATAATAGACAAAATACTTATAAGTAATAATGCATTTTATATCTATCTATCTATCTATATATATATATATGTGTGAATTACTCTTTCTATCATAATTATTTTTACAAACACTTAAAGTTTTTTCAATTAATACTTAAATCAGAAGTATATTCATTTGTTTGTTGATGCTCCGTCCTTCCCATCCGTTTGATTTTATCTTAGATTATTTATTTGAATTGATACGACAAAAATACATTGATCTTTCTTTGTTTCATCATTTTGTATTTTTCAATTGCAACTATAAATTAGATAATGCGTGCCATTGTGCCAATTGGACAACGTAGTTAATTAAATTGAGACCTCGACAATTAAAATATCAATGGCATTAATCTATTTATACAGTAGTTTTTCAAATTAAATAATTTTTAGTCGCAATAGAACTATTTGATGCTTTATATTTTTCCTTTTTAAACCTCAAATATAATAATAATAATATATATATATATATATATAGGAGGCCTAATAACTAAAAGTGTTAAATAAATAAAATATTTATTTTATTTTAATATAAAAGTGGTACACTAAAGATCTGAAAAGAAGGGTTATTTACAATAGCAATTTTGATTTGTACAGTGCGCCATGCCAGCGGCTAATTGGAGAGACTGTTTTCTGTCAAATGGCTCCTGATCCTCCAAATGCTGAGGAATTGCCCCCACAATGCAAGTAAATTGGAAGATTAATATGATGTTCAAGAACTATTTTCAAGAAAATTTCCTGGATAGTGTGTGGAAGTTGTAGAAGTCTACAACAAACTAGTATGCCCAATAAGCCACATGTGTGGTATTCAAAACGTCTTCTAAATTATATTGCATATCTTTTAGGTAAACCTCTTAAAAGACTAGAAGGCCTGGGCCCGCTTGGATATGTTTTATTTCTATTTTCTATTTTTTATTGTTTTAATTTGAAAAGGTAGTTAAAGAAAGTGATTTGAAAATAAATTTACATTTGGATATGTTATTTGAAAATTAATGATTGTATAGAATTTGGTAGGTTGCAGGTAAAAAGAGGGAGTAGTAAATATAGAGAGAATAACTTTAGATTATTGAAAAATGTATATTGTGGAAAAAAAAGTGAGAATTTTTTTGAAAATATGGAGAAGTTGATGATGGTTCATTTTCATGGAAAATGAATTTGAAAACATGTGCATGGGCATTGTGGTTTTAATTATATCCTAATCCAATGTTTCCGATTTTTTGAAAACACAAAATGAAATATTTTACCTAAAATACTTATTCTTTTTCCAAAACCTTATTAAAATTTTTAACCTTAAACAAATATATATTTACATCTTCCTATTATTTAATACAAATATGTATTTTCAATTATATACTATAAAAATAACACATAAATAATATAAAAGTATAATTTAACACTCAAATAAAAACTTATACAAAAAGACATTTACAATAAAAATTATCTCACTTCAATAATAGTACTAAACAACTTCTTTCATTCTCCATATATATATTTTTCCCAACCCTCTACTATGGAAAAATATTTTCGATAAATCATTCTTCCAAAGCACTCAAAACAAAACCAAACAATATTATCACTTTCTATCCAATATTTAATAGACGGGTTGAAGTTTCAAACTGTTATGTCATATATGAGATCACTAAAGCTGACTATTTCTGAAAGTTTGATACTAAACTTGCAAACTACTCTATATTTTAGGACTAAAATTGTGATTTTCTCAAAAATTGTCTAATGACTTATTCTTTTCAAGAAATATACACCAGTCATATAACAAATGCAATACATTTCATTTCAAGCAAGCCTAATTCCATATAAATTTTTATGTTGCAGTTGGACCGCTGAATTGTTTTTGCATGAAAAACATGGAGTTTTACTTAGGACTGCAAATGAGCCAAGCTCGAGTTGAGCTTAGCAAAAATTTCAAGTTCGAGCTCATCTCGTTTTAAAATACATGAGTTTGAGCTCATCGAGTTCTAAATTTCAGACTCAAACTTGAGCTCATTGATAAATATCAAATTCAAACTCAAGCTTAAGCTCAAGCTCAGTGAGCTCATAAGATGCCGAGCCACAATCGAGCCCGAGGCGAGCTCGAGCTCATCCAATATCATCCATACTCAACGTGCGAGCTCGAATTTGAGCTCATCGGGCTCAATTTAGTCCTCACTATTTTTTGTAAAATTTTCAAAGGCAGTAAATCACTTTTTCTAAAAGTAAATCAAATTTTTTATAAATATCAAGTAAGCTATAGTTTTGATGTTTGAAATTTGAACGTTAAAATATAAATATGAATTTGTTAAGATAATGATGAATTTCAATTTTATACTTGCATTATTATATTTGAAAAATATGCATTAATAATAAATAATATATTATACAATAAAATTTTATTATATAATTATATATATTTATAAAATTATTTGAATAGAATAATTATATTTTTCTTCAAATATATCATGCTATTATTTTTTTAGTATTGTTCAAATAATAAATTGACATCTTATAAATTATTATTTATTATTTAAGAACTAATGTATAAGTGAATAAATGAATTATAGTTTGAAAATTACCTTAAAATGTTAAAGTATTATTTCATATATTATTTTAAAAATATTAAGGCTTGAGCCATCATATTGAAATTCAAACTTGGCTCAGTTCTAAACTCAAGCTCGATAAGCTTGGCTCAGCTCAACATACGCCCCTAGTTTTACTCACTTGAATTGACCCCTGCATCACCTAAGTTTCTAAATGTGGACTTTAATGCTTCTTCTAATGAGTGGACTTTAATGATGCACCTGTTCCTATAAAAAGTTACCTATTTTTTTTGGTCTCTAATCTTTTTAATTTATTTCTCGATGAAAATGTAATTTTGATGTCTCTATCATGGTTCCTTGTAAGGCTATAGTGCAGTGATTATCACCACTTCTCAAATTGTGGCTGTTATTCAGAATGTGGCCATTTTCATCATCTCAAACCAATGCTTCCTGCCATAATAAAGCCGTTCTTTCCTCTATTTAATTCATCAAGACAGGCACACACTGCAACATGAATAGAAATATATCAAATATATAGCAGATAGACTGAATAAATTTCAAAAATATGGAGATCATATATCTAATAACAGCTATACTCGTAATACCATGGAGAGCTTTATGCAAAACTGTTTTATTTGTAGCCAAGCCGCTGAGGAGGTCATTGGGTCACTTACAGCTGGAAGTTATAGAATGGGAAATGCAAGGCATGGAACCGAAATATGTTCTCCATGATAGATTATACCAGTTCTACAAAATTTGTTAACGTTGAGTTTTCAAAGGTTAGTATGATGTGTTTTTGAATAACCCTTCGGCTGAAATTTCTGCCATGCGTCTGCAGTATGTGTACTGTATTGAAGAAATATTGACATGGTGATTCAGCTATGTATTCTTGTTTTTGTTGATATATAACTTTTATTTTGTTACTTTTGATTGTAGGTTAAGGCACTGATCATAGTCAAGGGAAGTTGTCCATTATAATAATGGCCTGTTTGTATTGTAGGATGTGGCCCTGGAGTAGGACAATCATGAGCTCGTTTGCTTGCTAGAATTGTATGGGATAGATGTATAATCCAGTGTACTTAAATGTATGGCTGTCACAATTGAAGTCTATGATTAATAAAAAGTCCAGTATTTTATCCCAAAGTGTAGGAATTATATATCCTACCCTTTTGGGCTCCGTTTGGTTGCTATGATTGGGTTGCATATAATATTTATCCAACCCATTTTTTTGTTTGCTTCAAAAGTATTTGGTCCTTTATAATTTTGTGGCCCAATTTTCAATCCAACAAGGTAAGAGATTATGAATCCCACCTAGGAGGTGGGATGCATATATTATTAAGGCCAATAAACTACAAAAATATTAAAAATACATATTTGTCCCTCAATTATAAATTGTTTTAATTAGTGCACAAATTTCATTTTATTACTTAGTTATTAATTATATAGTTTTCATTATTTTTTGGATGTGGTATATAAATTTCATGTAATTTCGGTTAATTATTTAAAAAATATAAAATTACCTAATAAGACATGGGGAAGACGCAGAGATTAAGAAGCAGTGTTACACATCATGGTGCCATGCCATGACTGGAGTATTGTGCTATTCCTCTGAAGTGCCTTCCATGGTGTACTGTGAGGTACTGGTAAAAAGGCTCAGAGATTTGAAAGAAAGTTTTCCACATAGGGAGTCAAATGATGTGGGGTTGGAAGTAGTCCTTCAACCTCGAGATCAATCCGCATCACAACTCTTTTGGATATTATTGGTGGTGAGAAATAAAGAAAACAGTAAGAGAGAGAGTGTTTAATGCATGCATACCTTTCAAATGAAATGAATAGGTATTTATCCTTATATCAATTATCAAATGAGGATGGATGAGGTGGTGAAATCTGGGTTGTTCTTGCTATAGGAGATGAATGGTCCAGGTTGCTTCACTTTGCGGTTAGGTTCAGGCGACAAAGGTCCGATCCATATAAAATATGCACGGATTCCCCAATCAGTGAGAGTATTCTAGATATTTTCTAAGTATTTTTGGGTCAATCTTTATACTCCTTGGGTCGACTTAATACTCGTGGGGCTATCTAGTATTCTTGGGCCAACTTAATATTTTGTTCAATCTTTATATTTCTTTGGCCAATCAATATTCTTGAGCCAATCCCATCAATTACCACTCATGTGAACTAATACAGAATGAAATCCATGTAAAATTGCATAATTTGATTGTGTTTTGAAATTTTATTGTTTTCTTTGGCAGCTGAGCGTATTCATCTAAATTTGCAGCCCCTGTAAAATCTTGAACGAAGAAATATGTGGCAAGAAGTATGTTTCAGAACATACTTTACATGAAAGAGCATGCAGCATATACTTAATATCTGCCGGAGACTGAAATGCAGAGCAGAAGTGCCATCAAGCCCCTTGGCGCGAAAGTACTCAGTGAACTCCTTTAATGTGATTGCACGATACTTTGGTGGATTCTCTCTGATAACAGCTCCTTAATTGGTGCATAGAGCCTCGGGTTCACGGAAGTACCTCTGCCAAAGAAGCTGGCCACAGATTTTCTTGGACCGGCGTGGCTTGCTAAGAGTCTGTGCTCCACGCTTTTGAACTTGTCATTTGATATCAGCTGAAAATTATTCAAAATCCAAAACCAAACAAGTTTTTTCAAAACAAGTTTGCTTCAAATTTTTGTGAGTAATAATGCATCCAATTACATTTGCTTCCATAAGATCTATTCACCACCAGGGCTCCAGGTGTTGGAGGAACATCAACACATTGATTCTGATGTAGAACTTGAAGCCCTCCTAAATTACCTTGTAGTAGCACTGTTATGAAAACAGTGTCTGAATGTCTTGTTGTTCCCATTGTGCATTCAGGCTCAGGACATGCTAGATAGTAATGGCAGACGCTGGCAAGCCCTTCCGCACATTCCATTTCTATGAAGTGGTCTGAACTGAGCCTCAGACCCTCCGACAGTAGTTTGAACAAACATCTCCCCAATTCCATTACATGCTTTGAAAATTCCATTATGATTTCCCTACAATGTCATTAGCTAAAGTTCATTACACGGGTGTAATTTGTCAAGAAAATTTTAGAATAATGTGATCTATAGAGGGCGCTTGGCCGAGGTTATATATGGAAACATATCTATTTAGAACTTGTAAGATGATATAACAAGAATTCACAATTTAAACTAAATTAATTACCTGCAAACTGCAGGCAACTCCTCTGGCTGTGGTGGACTAGGAGCAACAGCACAGTAAAATGTGACCCTCTAGTTTGCTGCTGGTGAACTATACAGATCGAAGTTGCTAAAATATACCACTTTCTTTATAAAATCACGAGTATAATACTGCTTCTTAATCTCTGCGTCTTCCTTGTGGAATCTGCGAGTTCCATTTAACATTTCCTCCAAGACTTGTACCGGTATACCATGATTAACCACTTGGAAAAAGCCCCATGTCTCTGATGCTTCTTGGACATTGTCGACAATTTCTTTATGTTTTGCAGGATCTTTGTCAATGCCATCAAGGTCTATGATGGGAAAATGGAAAATTTTATTGCTCTTGTTGCTGATATTGTCTAATAATTCAGGTGGATGAAGGAATATCCGGGGCAAAGTGGTGACCCCAGCATCAACGAGCCCTTCAACACCAGACTTTGCGTCGACGAAGGCCTTCAATTCACTTTTTCGATCATATTTTTGGCTCAGTGGTTGCCTGAATTTCTGCATTACCGCTGGTGGAAACCACCATATTCTCCTACTAAATTGGCCAAGGGACTAACAAGCCAAGAGGATTTCCTGCAGTCTGTAGAATCTGTTTGATTAATTATTCCGAGGATAGATCTTGATTTGTGAGGATGAAAATAGAAGCCACAAGTTTGAAAACTGAAAAATTCAGTGTGGACGTAGACTTGATACAGACTGGTAAAAGCTTATCTTGAAGGGTACTAACAGACAAATATATATGACTAAGAGTCGGTGTGATGGATGGAATAGATCTTATCAACCTTGCAACCCTTCATTCTGGAAAATTCACACGTATATACATATATATAGATTATATATCTGGAAAAATTTCTTTAACAAAGTATTAAGCTGTTATACTCTATGTAAAAAGTGAAATTTCAACCACAGGAAGTCTGCAAGAGGATGGTTTTGCAGAATTCCAATAAGAATGATGTACACTGTCGCACAGCTCTGTTCAGCTGCTGGTCCCTTGTTTCATTTTGACTTCATTTTCCTAGCACCTTTTTTTTTTTTTTTTAATGAAATGATAAATTGTATGATTTATAGAAAAAGTGTAATAGATAAGTGATAAAATATAATCAACAATTTAGTTTAATATAATGAATAATATAAAGTGAGATAAATATCTTCATATCATAGACTTGAATTCAAAATCTTATTATATTTATAGTTTCGAGACTGCTGGAAAACGAGAGACATAAATCTATGAAATCTATACTATTATAAATGAAAGTCTCTTTTGATTCTAAAATGAAAGTTGTGATGCCAAACTTCAAATATACAAAATTTGCTCTTTTACTTATTTTATACATCTATACTATTATAAAAAAGAAGATACTTTTGTATACTAATGTAAAGTTATTTTTTATTATTTACATAAACTGCCGTTTCATCTATCCAAAAATTAATTAAAACAATTTAAGGGACAAAATAAGGAATCAGCAGTTTGGATACCAAATTGGATAATATTCCAAATTTATTCCAAAATATTATCTAATGCAAATAATTAATTCAATCAGGACACAATTATAATTTTCATAAATCCCACTGGCCCACCATATGCAAACTCAAATATCCACACTGTCATTTCAAAACCCTTTCGTGCTGGTATTAGACTTCTCCATGCAACTGGCTGCCCAAACTCAAATAAAAATAAAACTCCATTGTTGTGTACGAAGGCACTGCCCTCATTTCTGACTGCATTTCATAGACGAAGTTATTATTAATATGTTTGTTCCTATTCTTTTTTGTTTCTTTCTTTGTGCTTGTGTTTTGAATTTTTCTTTTCTTTCTTTGGCAACTAAGAATAATATTCATTTATATTTGCAGTCCCCTTTCCTAAAATTTGAAAGGTGAAATATGTGGCAAGAAGCATTTATCAGGAAATATTTTACATCAAAGAGTATGCAACGGATACTCTTAAGAAATGTTGGTCTTGAGAACACATTAAAACCAGTAAAGAGTAACAAATAATTTATGAAGTAAAAAGAAACGAAAAACTCGGTTTAAAGCATGCGATAAAATGCTTCCTTTAGAGTATAACTGGTCGTTGTCTTGGTGCAAATAAAATTAAATGTCTACTCCCATAATACAATAATAAACGCCTAGAAAATCTTGACGTGTATTAAGAATTTCAATGAACTTGAACTTTCTCAGAATCGCCTAATTCAATAGAAATATTTAAAGTGTTAGTAACAGTTTAAAGAAGATAATAAAAGGTGCATGTGAAAAGATATTATGTGATATTAAATCTTTTGCAAATTTTTCTATGTCTCTCTTAAAGTGTAAGGAAGTAATATCTATAAAATTTTGTATATAGCCCAATTCGAGGAGACACAATAAGACTTTAGGGAAATAAACTTAGTTTTTATGTTCTCGTTTTCTATCAAAAACACACCCTTAACTTATAATTAATATATACTTAATATCTATATGTTGTAATCCAAAAAGATCTATTATCAAAATTATGAAATAGCAGTAAAGTAATTCAATGAAAACTGACAACAAGATTTAATATGGTTCGGCAATGTGCCTAATCCACCCGACCAAGAAAGGATTTCATTGATTTCAAATCAAAGTAACAAGTATAAGTTCGAGTCCCATAAATCTCACGAGAACACCCAACACCCTCGTTCTGAACTCCGTCTCAAGAAACTATCTCAAAAGTAGTATAGAATCACTCGTGTATTGTCTGTCTTAACTTGTCTCTGAAGAAAATGAGTATATATACTTGTGAAACCCAAAAATCTCACCGAGGTGCGCATGACCTACGCCCTAGCGTGCGGAATCTCCTGCTGCCAAGAAAACTCATCTGCTGCGTGCATTGGCACGGAAAACTTGTGCCAGGGCACATGGTCTCACGGTTCTAGTGTGCCGCGCTCCCGTCTTGCCCAGTTTCCTCCCAGCCTCGCGCCCAGGCAGCGACGTCCTACCAGAGCATGTTGGGTGTGCTTCTGTGACCGTTTCAACGGCTTGACTTCATTTTGTTTCGTTACGTTTCTTCCATTTTTCATCATATATGGATCAAATTTCAAGGTAAAATCAACAATTTCCCACCTTAACTTGAAATCCACCATCCATCTTCTTTGTCCCTGCCCCCAAAAGGGTCCTTATCTGAGTTTGCAAATGTTAATCAAATCTAAGCAATGCTCGAATTTGATTCCTGGAACAGTCTTAGTCAACATGTCTGCTGGATTATTCTTAGTCCCAACCTTGTCAATTGAGATAACACCTTGAGACACCATATCCTGGACAAAGTGATTCCTTACATCAATGTACTTTGCTCTCTCATGAAAAGCTTGATTCTTTGACAAGTGCATGACATTCTAACTATCACAAAACACGATAGCAATATCAAAATCCATACATATATCCTCAATCAGCCTTTAGCCAATTGCCTTCCTTCACGCCTTCAGCCAAAGCCATGTATACAACTTCTGTTGTGGACAATGCAACTAATGACTGCAAGTCACCTTTTAGCTAACTGTATAATTCGAAACACAAAACACATTCCCAGTCTCTGGCATAATCTGCATCCACATAGTTAATAATTCTAGCAGTAGAGTTCAATTAACTATACTTCAAACATCTATATGTAGATCCTCTAAGATACCTCATAATCCATTTCATAGCCTGCCAATCAGTCTTTCCTGGCTTGTGCATGTACCTACTCACAACACTGACTGAATGTGAAATGTTTGGCCTAGTGCACACAATGGCATACATCAAGCTACCTATTGCACTAGCATATGACACATTAGATATGTGCTCCACCTCCTCCTCAATACTCGATGATAAATTTAATGAAAGCCTAAAATGAGCTGCAAGTGGCGTTCTAACTGACTTGGACTTATCCATCCCAAATCCTTAAAGTACTTTCTCAATATAACGTTGTTGAGATAAGTACAAGAATCCTATGTGTCTGTCCTGGATGATCTCCATGCCCAATATCTTCTTTACACTGCCCAAATTCTTTATTTCAAATTCATCACTCAACTGAGCCTTTAAAACATTGATATCATATATGTTTCGAGAGGTAATCAACATATCATCAACGTACAACAGCAAATATATGAGAAGGTTATCACTACAGTTTTTATGATATACACAACAATCGTAAATGCTTCTAGTATATCTTATCTTGGTAATAAAAGCATCAAGCTTTTTATACCACTGCCTGGGAGATTGCTTCAATCCATATAAAGACCTCTTCAAGATATATGCTTTATTTTCTTTCCCGAAAACAACAAATCCCTATGGTTGGCTCATATAGATTTGTTCCTCCAACGAATCTCAGTATCTTCTCACTAATCCTAAAATTGATTGTCCTCTTCATTCTCAACTAAGTCCTATATAGAAATGGTTATACAATGGTATGAGCGGCACTTCATCTAGTGAACAGTTCTTAACCTTCTAGGATTTGAGCAAGTTACATAATAATATAAAAGAAAAGAGACATAAGAAAAAGTCATGTTTTTTTATTCTTTTTAAGTAAAATAAATGAACTTTCAACAGTAAGACAAATTTGAAAATACATACATCTATCGTGTGATAACTTTTATCATTAAATCAAGATACAATTAGAAAATCATACTCATTAGAATATCTCTAGAAACACACTTTAGACTAAGGATGGCAATTTATGCCCAATTCGTGGGTACCTACTCCAATCCACTCCAGTCGGGGAGGGTCTTCTACCTGCCCTGTTGTGGATTGAATTGGGTTTGGGTTTATAGTAAACCTACCCCAAAGTATTTATATATATATATATATATATATTTATATTTAATTTAGTTTTTTAGAAAAAATATATATACAACAAACCTTAAACTATGTTAGCATTTTTTTCTTTCCCTCCCATTCCTCACAATCGTGACTCTCAAGAATAAATTCACAATGCTTAGAAAATGCTCAAAAGCTTTCTATTTGTTTTACGTAAAATTTATATGATATTTGAGTTAAAACTATAATATTTTGTTAATTGTATCCAAGAGTAGATTCAGAATACTTAGAAAATGCCCTAAAGCTTTCTATTTATTTGTTTTACGTAAAATTTATATAATACTTGAGTTAAAACTGTAATATTTCATTAATTGTATAGTGGATATTGTTTTTAAAAAATAGAAAATATTAATTAGGTGCGGTAGGATCGGGTAGGATTCGATTTCTATATTTACAATGCGAGTAGAGTTCAATTTTTTACTCCTAAAACCCGTGGGACAGGTAGGGGTTGTATAGAATCTTTGCGGGGCGGGTTCGGGTTGAGTCAAAAGCGGCCCCAAGCCGCCCCGTTGCCATCCCTACTTTAGACATTATTAAAACTCTGGATCTTGCAAATAATTAGAAAATTATACTTATTAGAATATTTCCATAAACATACTTTCAAAACTTTCTTGACTTAATGGTTCATTTACTTATCCATGCTTGTGAGCTCCAAACGGCTATCTTGATCAAGATCTTAACCATAACCCTATCATGTGGGTTCGGATACTGCTACCTTTATTTGTAGAAGGGCCTTAACTATAACCCTGTTAAGTGGGTTTAGAGCCTACTATTATTACTCATAGGAAGGCCTTAACTATACCCCCATTAAGTGGGTTTAGGAGGCTACTATTATTGCTTGTAGGAAGGCCTTAACTACAACCTCATTAAGTGGGTTCAGAGATTTTTGTTGCTATGACCTGATATCACGGCTTTGGATCGATAGTTTTCCAATCATTGGAAGCATAGTTTTTAATCATTTTCTTTCAATAGAATAATTTAATAGAAAAAGAAAGAAACACTAGATCACATGGTGAGCTTTAACAAGCTATAATCCTCTTTTTATACAGAAAAATCATTTGAACAGGAAAACATATATATATATATATATATACACTTCTTCTCCAAAAGTCATTTTATCATAACATAGAAAGAACCAACTACTTACTTTACTTATAAAAAATTTCAACATGGCGTGCTCAAAACCTCTTTTATACATAAAAATCATTTATACAAAAAAAATTACATATTTATATAAAAAAATAGAAGGTGGAAACTACTTGCCATCTCAGATTACTTAAATTCTGTACACAAATAAATCATGATATATTGGGGCCCTAAATATATACTTAAATGAATCAAAAATTGACTAAACGTTCGAATACCTCCTCAAGAACGTGAATTGGTTGATCATCATGCTCTTCCTCTTTCTAGATCTTCTGCGTTTTTTTTTTCATTTAGGATGGATTTTGTGCGAAAATTTAGATTGTTTGTTGTGAATTTCCATGTGAAAAGAAGCAACACCAATAAATGTGTTTTAGGGTTTTGTATCACCCATATATATATATATATATATATATAGATGAGGTTTTAGTTAACCAATATGACTTGATATCTTATGGGAGTCAAAACCCATCTAAAGAGAGCTTTAAAATGATGGGAAGACCTTCAAAATTATCCATTTATCTATAAACCTGAAATTTTCATAAATAAATTATTTTCATTATCTTTAATTCCAAAACCATGAACCTAAACTACAAATACTTCATAATAATTTGTGGGATTATTTTCTATACTGTGCATGGTTTTAATCTTAACTTGACATGAATTACATAGCTTGGGCTATTATTATACCTAATCCATAAAAACACAAATACAATTTATGGGTTTATTTTTATACTAGTTTTGGGCTTAACTACTTGAAATAAATTAAATAATTTGGGGTCACTAATACATCTTAAGTTGCTGATTAGTTTAAATTACAAAATATGAACCACAAGATCAACCTTCCTCACTATAAAGAGAAAATTACAAATCAAAATGTTGTACCGAGTTACTAATTCTCCCAAAAGTATATATTTCTTTTGAACATACTTTGATCACCTTCAATCCTTCTTCAAGTATTGAAAGGATAGATACAAATTATGACCCACTGATATGACAAATCAAATAACTTCTAACAAATGACTAATTCATAACTTGGACATGTGTATTCTTAAACTAATACCCTTAGGAGCTACCTTAATCATTACTTAAAACTCAATTAGTAAAACTTCCATCAAATAATTGGCATTCTATAACAAATCCTTAGAAAACTTTTAAAAATCGAAAATCTAGATATCCTTGAAATTGCAAGTTAAATCAAGGTAAGTATCTAAAATAGGATTCCTCATGAACTCCAAAAGGAATTCAATTTATATTCAATATTTACTTTCTATTAAGATCCCACAAGTATTGATCAAACTCCAAATGAATTGTAGGCTCAAATTACAAAAGAAGAGCAACCCAAAAATACAGACGAAGAGTCAAAACCAACTAAAATTGATTTGCTATTCCTAACTTTCAATATATATCTCCACCCCCCAACCCCACCCCACCCCCATGGGCCCGGCCTTTTTTCCTCCCCTCAAAAGATAGAAGCTCACTACTAGATATGCATTCCTGCATTTTAGATCTCATGGCATGAGACTTAGCTGCCTTAATGAAATTCAAATAGTTTTAGAGATATAATTGATAACACCTTTAACAGTGCGGGCAAGAGCTCCAAGGTAATTGGCCAATTAATTCACACAGTTTGTGATTCATCATACACCAATATAACATTGGATATGAACAAGCATGTCAACATATCCAGACTACTCCTCGACATTGAATATTTAGTCGCATTTCATCTTCATGGTACATTTTGTTTATTTTTCTTCTTCTAAATATTCCACTACTCTGTAAAATAATCTCATCATGTAATCGTTTTCACTTCAAATCAATTTGATTTTAATGAGAATCAGTTCAGGAAGTTGGCATTATGCGTTCCCTTAGAGTTATTCATTTCAGATGTTCTCTATATATATTGATTATAAACTTTTTGTTGCACTAAAGCAGAAATTTTGATGAGGTTATAAACTTTTTGGATTTTTGTCTCGTCAAATCTTTCTCATGTACTTGTTCCATGTATGTGGTGATAAATCCAATTTATTGATTGTGAAACAGTTATTCAAGAGTTTTCTCCCTTTCTAGAGTTGGGAGTTTTTGAGGCTATTCTTTTGACTTTAAAATGCCTGTAATACATAAGGAGGCATTTTGACAAGTAACCTTCATAGATGCAGTAGAAAATTATATAAAAGTCATTTTATAGATTGCCTTTTATATAAAATAATAGGGGCATTTTTTATTCTTTAGAGGCTATTTTAGCATCATTTATGGGTTATTCCAATATATGCCTCGTTTACATAGGCCTCCAAATAGTTTATAAGGAAAATTAATATTAAATTGCCCACTTAAATTATTATTGGGGACTATTTTAAAATATGCATTTATATATTTGCCTCTAATTATATAATTTTGTTATATTTTTTGTTGGACTTATTTATCTCGCTCTGGGAGCTTACCTTTCATTATTTTTCTTTCAAATTATATGTGCTTAATTTTTATGGACTTCATTTATTAATTAATTTGATAGATTTAAAATTCTAAATGTAAGTTTAGGTAATAGATGTAGGCTTATTTACTCTGCGGTCTATTGTTAGTATTTGTTCATGAATTGTTAGATGTTTAGTTGTGACTATTAGTTCCAATCTTGGTTAGCAAGCAAACATTAATCAAAATACTTCGTGCACAAAAACTTCGATTTTACCAAAATAGATATTTTTATCGTACTTTTCTGCTACATAAAATTTTTATAAAGCTAAAATCCAATCCTTTCTTAGGCATATTTCACTCTTATATTAATTCATTCTTCACATATTAGAATACTTCTTATATATGATCATAAAATATTATTGGTAAATTTATTTAGATTAATTTAAACAATCTTATATCAATGTCCTATACTCCATTGTATCTCACAACGTACAACAAAACCCAGTACGAGAGTTCTCTTTCATATTATTTCATAGATTTGTGTTTCTCATTCTCTTACAGTCTTAAAACTCTATATATGTAAGGTTATGAATTCAAGTCTTTGATGCTGAGGATATTTATCTCACTTTATGTTAATGATCTTATTCTTCATTATAGTTAATAAAACATTGATTATTATATTGTATTTGATGATTGTAAAAACTGTATATAACTGGATTGAGATAGATTCTGAAGGTGTCGGCTTGTATGGTAGGGTAGTTGGTTTTTGGGCTAAGTCCTGCAATCATGAGCAAATGTTAGGCTAGCCGAGTTGTCCTTGGCTATGACACTTCGACACTCAAGTCAGTATGAGAATGGCCAGATAAGATAAGCAACAGAGTGAGGGCTTTGTAATATAGAATGGCATACCTTTGGTGCGCATGGAAATGGGGTATTTATAGCCTTTCCTAGGTGAAGGATTTTTCTGGGATGCCCTTAGCCTGTAGGAAGGGCTTTTGTCCTTGCATGAGGGGTTTTAGATCATTTGCCATTCTTGTACTATTTCAGGTGGCTTCCTCTCCAGGTTTCAGGGACAGAATAGTACACTAGGGGCGTGCCCCCACCAGGCGCGGCAGTATGGGCAGTACTGGGGTAGCACGCGCAATTAATGCGGACGCATGCCGCCCTGTCAGGGCATTTAATGAGGCAGAGAAGAGATCCTGCAATGAGCCAACCCCGCTGATCGGCAACAGGGTCGACCTCATGGTGGGTTGACAATTTGTGGAAGAGGTAGTCGAACACTATGGTCGGACGAGTCGAGCGTCTGACTTTAGATCGCGCCCTAGTCGAATGACGCCTGTGTCGTACACTGCGCCCTCTAAGAAGAGGTGTAAAAGGAGTCAACTGAGGTCGACAACGTGATTTGGTCCCTAGGATGAAATGGGCTTGATGTAATACTCTTGGGTCTATAGTCTTGGGGCTTGGCCTATTGGGACAACCTATATCATGAGTCTTCCCCCACTTCCGAATTCTGAACGAGATGATCGACGAGAAGGATTGGGGAGTAATTTGGTGTGGAGATATGAGGCTTGTCGACGAGGGTTTTTAAAAGTCGACCTGGGTTTAGTGCATTTAATGCACTAGTTATATAATGCCAGGCGCACGTCCAATGGTGGTTACGCTATTATTACAGAAGCTTAGGTTTTCCGCGCTTGAATGCCTATAAGTAGGCGTGGTTAAAGTCTTCATTTTACTTTTACCGCTCTGCATCTAGTTGAATTCTGAGCCAACTGCTTTTCCCCCAATTGCTTTGTGCCTTAGACTTCGTTGAAATCGAGTAAGTCTTTTCCTCAGTTTCATTCGAGTTGCTCATTTGTTTGAGAAATGCAGCATTTATCTGTTTCTGAGGATAGCTAGGGGGGATAGTAAGGCCACTCATTCTGATCATTTGGGGGGATCAACAAGTGAGTCGAGCAGCTTATCTAGCGACAACTCGAGCTCCAGTAGCTCGAGCAGCTATCGCGCTGCTGGATAGGGTGATGCTAGGCCAAGTTAGGCCCTGGTGTCGCGTGGTCGACTGTTCACCCCTAACCACTATAGTGAGATAATGTCTATGATAACCCTATCGACCTGGCACGTATTAGGTAGGTGTATCATGTCCCTCGAAGAGTATGAGCTCTTAGTACCTGGACCGTGTGGTAGGATGCATAGACCTCCGATTAAGTGTATAACTGTGTTCGAGGATGCCTTTCGATGCGGTCTTAGGTTCCCTTTAGCTGGACCTATAGTTAAACTGCTTAGGGATTTAGAAGTATGTGTAACCTAGTTGCTGCCAAATTGCTTCTCGACCATATACAACTTTGTCGTTTTAATGTACTTATTCGACTAGCCCCCTTACCTTCGCAAAATTTTGTAACCTTTTTCACCTTTTAATGTCTCAAAAGTCGGGTAGTACCGACGAGTTGGGTTTTTATTACCTCACTGCTCAACCCTGCTGAAAGTTTCTTGTCACTCCGGTCTCTTCTTACTAGCAGGAGTGGAAAAAATGTTATTTATATGTTTGAGTGGCTGGGGGCTTCAATATCCCGAGGGGTTGGTGGATGGGGCATGTTGAGATGCCAGGTAACTTGACTCCGATCTAGCCCAACACCTTCATCCGGGACTTGGTCGAGTTTGATCAAGTGGAGGCCTCGGTGTTTATCGAGCAGAAGAGTTTGGTGTTAGCTGGCTTATCGCCAGCTCAGCTGGACTTACCAGCAGGCGATTGACTAGGTAGCTAGTATTGTCGATTCTTGATTAGCTTGTTTATTTGCCATCCTTTTGTTCGATTATGATAATTTGCTATTTGTGTTGTTGGTAGATCGGGATGAGACTATGAATCGCTCAAGAGCAGAAGCTTTGGCGAGGGCTCAGAGGAACGAACAACATCACCTAACTACAGTGGCCCGATGAGGGGCTGCTTTGGTCGAGGTGGCGCAGCCTGAGGCCATGATACCATCACCGTCGCCCACTCCATCGCCAACTCGGCCCGTGGCGATTGCTAGGAATAGCCCAGCAGGTTGAGGGAAGAGACCAATGGTCAAGTAGGTTGGACCTGCTCCAAAAAGAACAGCGGTCGAGAAAGGCAAGGGAATACTATGAGGTCGGGCCAGCCCACATGATACGATCTATTTGGTCAGTGCGGGGACGACGTGCTGTTCCACTTGTCGAAGCTCTATCGCCTCGGTTCGGGATAGAGACGAGCATGGCTGTGCATAATTTGTACTCCATGGAGATGGCGGGGTCAATCGGGATTGCTCCTTTAAAGGTAATAATGGTCGGACTGTTCGCGTTAGACCAGAAGAAACTCATGGGGCTAAGCCAGGATGCTGCACTCAGAGTACTGGCTTACTACTCTAACATGGTATGGGTCTAGTTGATAAGTTTGTCTCGTCAAATTTTAATTTTAATTGTATTTGATTTGCTGGTCGAGTATCATTCACTCATCACGAATCTTATTTTTTAGGTGAGCCAGTTAGGCTACCATTTTTATAGGAGGTCGGAGCTGGCCCTAGCTGATCATGAACATCTGCAGGAGGGTGGGGACTTAGAGATGCTGAAGGCTTAGCTCGAGTCTTCACAGACGAGGGTCGATAAGCTGAGTAGGGAGGTCGAAGAGCTCAACAACGAGCTCCAATTAAAGGATAATCAGCTGGTCACCGTGATCACTGAGAAGACAAGGATGGATGAGCTACTAAACCAGGCTAAGGTGGATGCGCAGCATGGCTATGAGTTTGATCGGACAGTCGGGCAAAATACGGCGATCCAGGAAGCTTGAGCTGAATTCTACAGAAAGCTATCTCTAATACAGCGAGAGATCGTGCAGTAGTTCATGTTGTGCTCGGCATTTCAGGATGCCAGCATTGTCTTTTCTTTAGATGACCTTAAGAATGCATTCGACAAGACGATCAAGTAGCTGGAGTATTTGGGCTATGCTTTTCGAGCGGAGGATAAAGACCGCATTAGCCCCATCTTGGACAAGTAGCTGCAAATATATTCGAATGCCGATGAGGCTGAAGAGGGAGCTGTGAAGACCTCTGTGGTCGAGGGAGCTGTAGAAGCTCCTCATGCTGAGCCCCTGACTGCGGCACAGAAAAAGGCAGCCGAAGTGGTGAAGAAGTTGGATGAGGTGGCAAAAGAGTTTGCCTTTGTGAATGAGTTTGCATTTGAGATCCGCGATGGTATGGTTGACGTTGCTGAGTATCTCCCTTTGGTTGGAGGTGAATTCTTGGCCGATGAGGTAGGGCTTTCTTGACCAGCGACTGCTGCTATTCCGCTTACTACTACAATACCCGAGCTAGGGACGAACAACCTAGTGGTGGTCCCGATCCCTTTGAGCGACGAACTCGATCAGGCGATTGAAGAGGGCGCTCAAGGTGCGCCTGCTGAGGGCACGAGGTTGAGCAATCGCTGAGCTCCTTACCTTTCGTGTTTGACCATCCTGTGTGGTGTTGTTCTATTGATGATTGTTCATTGTACTTTTATTTTTACTTTCCAAAGGTTGTAATGGGGAACATGCGAATGAAACTGTTGATGAGTACCAATATCTGTTTCACTTTTAGCATTTTCATTTCCATCTAATTTTAATTGTTGAGAAGTAAACAATTCGATATGATATAATGCGATACTAGAAATAATGGAATTATTCCAAGATACTCGTTGACCCTTGGTGTTGATTCTGCACTGCCATATTTTGGTAAAATAAGCACTTTGTTGAACAAATCATATTGACTCAACGCATCGTACCAATTAGATTTTGACGATAGGTCGAATTTTATTTATTATTCTTTGATTTGGATTGCACATCTTTGATTTAGCTGCTTGAAGTTCGCTTGGTTGATTTTGAGGTCGACTGTGAGCGACCAGCTTGTTTATTACCTTGGCTGAAAAACCTTAATCTTGGCAGCTGGAAGTTTACTTGGTCGATTTTGGAGTTGACTATAAATGATCAATTCGTTTATTTGATCTCGGCTGGAGGGCCTTGAGTTGGCGGCTTGGAGCTTGCTTGGTCAACTTTGGGGTCGACTGGAAATGATTAACTCATTTGTTTGATTTGGGTTGAAGAGCCTTCAATTGGTGGCTTGAAGCCTACTTGGTCGACTTCGGGATCGACTATAAACGATCAATTTGTTTATTTGATCTCGACTGGAGAGCCTTGAATTGGTTGCTGGAAGCTTGCTTGGTTGACTTCGGGGTCGACATCGTGGTGTTGCGAGCAGACATTTGTAGAAAGTGTTGAAATTTTCATTTCAACAAGGGAATACAACGGAGACCAATGGTCTCGTTATACATAAAACTTCTTTAGATTTATAGCATTCCAAGGTCGTGGTAGTTCGTTGCCGTGCAGGTCTGCTAGTTGGTATGCATTGTGCTTTAACACCTTGACCATGGAATAAGGGCCCTCCAACTTCTTATGTTCTTTGACACCTCACCTCTCTTGAGGACGAGATCTCCAACTTTGAAGCTACATGGTCGAACTGCTTTATTTTAATGTTATGTCATTTTTGATCTATAGCGCTGTATTGTGTTGTAAGGCTTCTTGTTGTAGCTCGTCAATAGTTTCTAAGTCGAGTGCCCTTTCGGATACATTTCTGGCTGGGTTATAATGGATGACTCGAGCTGTGTGCTGTATCAATTCAGATGGGATGACTGCTTTGGAACCGTAGACCAAACTGTAGGGACTGCAACCAGTAGCTATTCGTGGGGTCGTCCTGTATGCCCATAGCACCCCAGGGAGGTCGTCCGCCCAACTTGCTCCTGATCCTTTTAATCGAGCTTTGAGGTAGTCTAGGATAGTTCCGTTTGTGATCTCTGTCTGATCATTAACCCAGGGGTTTCCGACTGAAGTAAAGTATTGGTTGATCCCCAAAGCCTCGCACCAATTTCTCATGTTTTTGTTTTGAAATTAGGTTCCATTATCTGGGATCAAAACTTTAGGCAAGCCAAAACAACAGATTATGTTCTTTCGAATGAAGATCTTGATGGCTGTGTCAATTATCTTCGGGATTGCTTCCGCCTCGACCCATTTAGTAAAGTATTCGACCGCGACAATGATAAATTTTTGTTGGCTTGTTGTTTTAGGTAAAGAACCAACTATGTTGATTCCCTATTGGTAGAATGGCCAGCGATCTCGGCATTTATCATTGACACCGCTGGTTGGTGTGGTGTATTTGAGTGGAACTGGCAGGATGGACACTTTCTAGCGAAGTCGATAGAGTCTTTTAACAATGTGGGCCAGAAATACCCATATTGGACAACTTTATGCGCTAGGGATTGACCTCCAGAATGATGTCCACAAATGCCTGTATGGATTTTGTGGAGGACTTCATGTGCTTGGTCGAGTGTTAAGCATTTCAAAGGTAGTCCTGATACCGATCTCTTGTAGAACTGTCTATGCTCGTCGAGGGCAAATTTGGCTGCTTGACTCTGAGCCTACGCACCTCTTTTTTGTCTTCAGGGGCAGTCCCTTGACTTAGGTAGAGCTTGATTGGGTCTTAGTAAGATGAAGGTGCTTTTTCGATGTTACCCACCATGTTTTGGTTGTGAATATTTATAGAGGGTTTGATGTTGACCAAAAACGCTATTGTTATTTCTTTGGTTCCTCTCGTTGAGCTTGCAAACTTAGAGAAGGCGTTCGCCCGTTTGTTTTCTGATCGGGGTACCTGGCTGAGGGTGAAACTTTTGAACAACTGTTGTAATTTTTTCACCTCGGCCAGGTACTGACTCATCTTGGTTTTTTTGGCCTTAAAGTTTCCTTCAACCTGCTCTGCGACCAGCTGAGAATTGGTGATCGCCACTAGCTTTTCGATGCCGCAAGCTGCTACTATGTTTATGCCGATGATAAGGGCTTCATACTCTGCCTCGTTATTGGTGACTAGGAAGTCAAGTTTGATTGCAAAATCATATTTTTTCGCGAGTAGGGAGCTGAGTGGGACACCAATTCTACCTCCTGAGGCGGCCACTGATCCATTAATGTGTAATGTCTATACAGAGGAGTTCTGGTCATGTTGATCAGGGAGGTTGAGCCTCTCAACGATAAAATCAGATAGAACTTGTGCTTTTATGGTAGTCCGCGGTTGGAATGCGATGTCGAATTCCCAAAGCTCGATGGTCCACTTAGTCAATCTTTCTGACGTGTCCGGCCTCGACAACACCTATCTTAACAGCTAATTTGTCAACATTATGATCGCGTGAGACTGGAAGAAAGGCCGAAGCTTTTAAGCTGTTGTAACCAGGGCGAGGGTGAACTTCTTAATTTCCAGATAATTGTTCTTGGCCCTCTGTAGAGCTTTACTGCAATAATAAATGGGTTGATGAGTTTTGTCTCTCGTTGAGACCAAGATCGAGCTGATCGAGGCGGTAGACACGGCTAGGTAGAGGTGTAGAACTTCTCACAGCTCAAGTTTGGCGAGCATGGGTGGCGAGGATAAGTATTTCTTGAGGTCGACCAAAGCCTGATCGCACAGCTCCGTCTATTGGAATCCTAATTTTTTCGCATTCTGGAGTATTTTTAAAAAAGAGAGACTCTTTTCGGCCAGCTGTGCAATTAACCTGCCCGAGGCTATTATCCTACCAATCAGGTGTTGTACGTCCCGAACTGTTCAGGGCGTGGTAATATCCAGAACTGCTTGGATCTTTTGAGGGTTTGCTTCGATCCCCCATTGACTAACCATGTAACCTAGGAACTTGCCTCCTCGAACTTTGAATATGCACTTGTTAGGGTTTAGTTTCATACCAAATGCCCGCAGTATCGAGAAGGTATAGTCGAGGTCGATTAGGTGACCCTCAACTTTTTCTGTCTTAATAATCATGTTGTCGACATAAACTTCCATAGACTTTCCAATGTTATTCTTGAACATGAAGTTGACCAATCTCTGGTAAGTTGCTCCTAAGTTTTTAAGCCTAAAAGGCATGACCAAGAAATAATATACCCCATTGGGGATGACGAAAGAGGTCTTATTCTTGTCCTGTGGTGCCATGAATATTTGATAATAGCCTTGAAAAGCATTCATCATACTTAACAATTCGCAACCATCAATAGAATTGACTAATAAATCTATACGAGGCAGGGGGTAAGGATCTTTAGGGCAAGCTTTATTCAAATCATTAAACTCATTACACATACACCATTTCCTATCATTCTTGGGGACGAGTGCAACATCACAAAGCCAAGAGGGATATTGAATTTCTACAATACATCTTGTCTCTAAGAGTTTGTTAACCTCCTCTTCGATGATCTGGGATCTCTGAGCATTGACGGTCCTCGTCTTCTACTTGACTGGTTTGTACGAGGGGTCCACATTGAGACGATGGACAATGACACTTGGATCAATGCCCTAGAGATCGGAAGCTTTCCATGCGAATACATCGATGTTTCTGTGGAAGAAATCAACCATAAGACACACCATATGATGACCCATGTCACTCCTAATTCGGGTGGTCTTGTCGAGGTTCCCCGATTCTAGTTTGATGGTTTTGAACTCTCCGAATGGCTTAACCGGGTGTCCTCTAACTTTATTTACTTGCTTGTCTGCCCCTCATGGGGTTTTGCTACGGAGGCATCCCCCGAGGGGTTAAGTTGGGGTCGGGCCTTCTATTTGGCGGATTCGATTGAAATGGTATAGTAGCACCGTGCTTCCTTAACATTGAACAAGAGCTCGCATATGCCTGTTGGGGTCAAAAATTTGATCTTTATGTGGTAGGTTGAGACAATGGCCCAAAAGTTGTTCAGGGCAGGTTGACCAATGATGACGTTGTAAGCAAATAGAGCGTCAATGACTAGGTAGTTTATCATGAGGGTTCTACTGCGGGGTACTTCTCCAAATGAGGTAGATAAGTTAATGGATCCTTCTAGGATGATTTTCGATTGCCTGAACCCGACCAACGGTGTACGAAGTGGCTCAAATTTCAGTTGTCCCAAATTCAATTTTTTTAATGTTGACATGAATATGATGTTGGCTGAGCTGCTGTTGTTGACCAGGACCTTTCTTACTTCAAAATTCGCAATTTCGACCTATACGACCATTGGGCAGTCTATCTTGTGGTCGGTTCCTCTGCTCTCTAGATAGGTGAGGTCGGCATTGGTAAAAGAAATTAGCTCCACACTAGTTGAAAGCTGGAAAATCATTTCGACTGGAGTGGATTTGGTCGATTCTAGTCGCCGTTGGGTCTACCTTCTAGTGAACTTCAAGACCCCTCCAGAGTGACCTCCAGCAATCATATAAATTACTCCTCGAATAGGTGGGCGGGGATCTTGGGCAGATTTCTTTCCTTTATCCTTATTTCTTAGGCTAACTGACCTTTCTTTACGGGGAATCTGGTTGGTTTTGCCCCCATCTTGTCTCGCGTGCTCATCAATGTATTTTTTGAGATGGCCTTGTTGAATCAACCTTTCAATCTGATCATGCAAGTTAAAACAGTTTTTCGTGTCATGACCTTTTTGCTTGTGCAAATGGCAATACTTCTTTGATTTTCTCATGGCCTCCAGCTCAGTTAGCTTCCTAGGCTTTTTTAGGAGGTTGTCGTGGTAGATGGCAAACAATACCTCTTTCTTTAGGAGGTTAAGCGAAGTATAGTCATGGAAGCGCTTAATGGGGGATCGTCGACCTTCCCTATGCTAACGATCATCCTTCTCCTTATTCTTCTTCTTGTCGACCTCAGGGTTGCCGTATTTAACTTTGTTCATGTCCTCCTGAATCATGTATCTTTCTGCGAGGTTGAGCAGCTCTTCCATCGATCGGGGTCGCTCACACACCAATGCATTGTCACATTCCTTATGTTTAAGGCCTAAGAAAAGCACGTCGATTAGGAACTCGATCCGGGGGCTATCAATCTTCAATACTTCTATATTAAACCTGGTGAAGAAGTCGCGAAAGGACTATCCTTCATTTTATTTTACTATGTGCAGGTGAGTATGAGGAAGCTTGGCCCTCCTTTGGCTGGAAAACTGGTGCAGAAATTTGTCACATAATTAGTCGTAGGAATATATCGACGTTGGCTCCATCTTAACGAACCAATTGAGTGCAATCCCTTGAAAAGTAGTCACTAACATCTTAGCATAGATGTAGTCATTGTGCCCATGCAGCTGCATCATGTGTTCAAATTACATTAAGTGTTCGTTTGGGTCCGATGAGCCGTCGTACCGGGGTAAGTCGGTCGGGACCTTGGCGTCAACAGCGATGCACTCATCGATGATCTCCTGAACGAAGGGCGACTCCCTTTCTCGTCGGAATCTCAACGGCCTTTCGGGGTTGTGAATTTTCTCAGTGTTTCTCCTTAAGATCTCATCCAGGTGCCTATTTAGCTACTGGACCTGATGAGATACCTCTTCCTACTCCACTCTATCAGCTTGAGAGGCGTTTCTGTACAGCTGAGGTCTGAAGCGTTCAACCCTATCACGCTGCTGGGCTTGAAGTGGTCGAACGCCATGATCAATGGAATCTGCCACCTCTTCCAAGGGGATGATCATGCCACTTCCTTAGGAAAATGTCCCAAACTGATCTCACATCTTGAAGGAAGGCGCCTGGACTCTGGTTGGCCATGATTCTCTCTAGGCAGTTTTTCTTCAAGGGGGGTTGGTTGAGGGGTAGCGCTTCCTGCTGGTTCTGGTTAAACAGCATGTCGATTTAGTGCAGCGAAGAGTTGAGCAGAAATTTGCGCAGATATCTGCTCACTGATGAGCTGCATCAATTGGGGCATGGTCAGGGCGACCACCTGCTCTAGCTGGGCACTCGGTCCTGTTACGTCAGGTTCGGGCAGCAATTGAGAGGGAGAAGGGCTGATAGATCTCCTATTTTCTTCTCTTTCCGAAGTGGCTTGCCTGGTGTTAAACATTTTCAATTGTAGACTCAAATTTCCCACAGACGGTGCTAAATGATGATGGTAAAAATTGTATATAACTGGATTGGGAGAGATTCTGAAGGTGTCGGCCTGTATGGTCAAGTAGTTGGTTTCTGGGTTGAGTCCTACAATCACGAGCAAACGTCAGGCTAGCTGCACTCGACGCTCAAGTTAGTATGAGAATGACCAGATACGATGAGTAGCAGAGTGATGGCTTTGTAATATAGAATGACATACCTTTGGTGAGCTTGGAAAGGGGGTATTTATAGCCTTTCCTAGGTGAGGGATTTGTTTGGGATGCCCTTAGCCTGCAAGAAGGGTTCTTGTCATTGCATGAGGGGCTTTAGATCATCTCCCATTCTTGTACTATTCCAGGTAGCTTCTTCTCTAGGTTTTAGGGACAGAATAGTTCACACGCCCCATGCCAGGCGCGGTAGTATGGGCGGTAATGGGGCGGCACGCACAATTAATGCAGAGGCATGCCGCCTGTCAGGGCATTTAACGCGGCAGAGAAGGGATCCTGCAATAAGTCGACTTCGCTGGTCGACAACAGGGTCGACCTCATGGTGGATTAACAATCTATGGAAGAGGTAGTTGAACACTATGGTCGGATGAGTCGAGCGTCTGACTTTGCAACCCACCCTAGTCAAATGACGCTTGCGTTGTGCACTGTGCCCTCTAAGAAGAGGTGTGAGGAGTCGATCGAGGTCGACATCGTGATTCGGTCCCGAGGATGAAATGGGCTTGATGTAATACTTTTGGGTCTATAGTCTTTGGGCTGAGCCTACTGGGCCATCCCATATCATTATTATTTTTTGATACTTTTAATATAATCGTATAATCAATATATCATTTCATTGAAGAAAGGCGTTTGGAAAATGAAGTCCAAATGAAACAAGGGAAGAGCAACTAAACAGGTCGGCCGTGAAGAAGTATTGTCGGGCTAGTAGTAATTTACCACCCTATGTTTTAAAAAATAGGCAATTTACCCCCCCCCCCCCCCCCGAAAAATAAATGTTCAATGTACCTCCCTGTGTTATAAAAAACTACGAACACCTTCTCCCCCTTCTCATTTGCTGTCCATTTAATATAATTTTAATATAAAAAGACTAATTTACCCTTAATCATTTAATATATTTTCAATTCAATTTAAATAACCTTATTATTATTATTATTATTATTATTATTATTATTATTATTATTATTATTATTTCTTTCATTCTTTTCTTCCATTATTTCATATATTCTCATTTTATACATACATAAATTTATTTATAAAATTAAAATCACTTTTATTTTTATTTTATCAATTATATTCATCTCCTTTATACAAATTTTTTATTTTTAAATTTTAAAACTATTTTTAACTTTTTTTTTTATTTTCATCTTTATAATTTATTCTTTTTATTTATTTATATATGTAGTACAATAAATATAAAATATATAATATAATAAACATAAATATAAAATACATAAATATATTTATGTATATATTTATAAATAAATATTTTATATTATACTTTATACCCCTACCCCACCCCATCCCATCTTACCTGCCAGCACCTAGCAGTGGCCATGGCCACTCCTTTGCGAGCGGCGCCTCCATGGCCATTGCAAATGTGGCCATGGAGGCCGCCTCTGCTAGTTGGCGCCCATGGCTTCCGTTCACGGGGCCGAGCGGCCAGGCCTCCATGGCCGCTGGCTGCCTCTGGGAGTAGCGCCCATGGCTGTCGCTAGCCATGGGGGCCTCGCGCAAAGCGGCCTCCATGAAGGCGGCCATGGAGGCCTTTGCAAGTGGTGGCCATGGCTGCCTCTTTTTTTTTTTTTTTGGTTATCAGTGGGAGCTACTGGCAGCAGATGCCGGCTGCCGGTGGGGGCTGTGGGCAGCCGGTGGGGTGGGGTAATGATATATATAATATATATTTTTAAAAAATAATATAATTTGATCTAGACCGCAATTTTTTAAAAGAGGATCCAACAGTTGATGAATAAGGGCATAATTATCTTTTTATATAGAAAAATTTAAGTCCAGATGCACGCACGGGCGCGAGCCCTACACCCACGTTCTCAGGGGGGTTTGTTCCATGATTTTTTAAAATATGAGGATGTTCTTTGTCTATTTTTTTTTTTCACAGGAAGGTAATTTGTCTATTTTTCTTAACACAGGGGGGTTATTTGTAAAAATCCCAAGTACTGTCCGACCTTTTTATTAGTGCCGACTTTTGGTAGTTGACATTTCAGTCTTGTTAATGCCCTCCAAGATAAGTTGCTGGTACCACTCTAGCTATATCAGCTCTATCTCCACACTGTACTTTTCAATTGTCAAACAATTGTGGCTTCTAATTTCCAAGTGTGTCACATTTCTATCCTCACACATTAATGTCTGTCCTCTTGTAATATCAGAGTAATAAAAAAGATCCTAAGAATTCAGGAAGTCCTCTGGCCTGTTAGTCCCTTAGCCAAAATAGCAGGAAAAAATGGTGATTTCGACCAATAGTAATGGAGAAATTCAGGCAACAACTGAGGCGGAATTTGATCAAAAAAGTGAATTGAAGGCCTTTGATGACACAAAGGCCTGTGTTAAAGGGCTCGTCGATGCGGGAGTTACCACATTGCCACGGATATTCCTTCATCCACCTGAATTATCAGCCAATATCACTAATCTGAACAATGAAACTTTCCAGTTTCCCATAATAGATCTTGATGGCATAGACAAAGACCCTGCAAGACATAAAGAAATTGTCCACAAAGTCCAAGAAGCATCAGGGACGTGGGGCTTTTTCCAAGTGGTCAATCATGGTATACCAATACAAGTTTTGGAGGAAATGTTAAATGGAGTTCGTAGATTCCACGAGCAAGATGCAGTGATTAAGAAGTAGTATTACTCACGAGATTTTACGAAAAGGGTGGCGTATTTTAGCAACTTTGATTTGTATAGTTCACCAGTTGCTAATTGGAGAGACACATTATACTGTGCTGTTGCTCCTAGTCCACCACAGCCAGAGGAGTTGCCTGTAGCGTGAAGGTATTTAGTTTAAGTTATGAATTCTTTTTATATTTGGTTGTGTTGATTATCAATTTAGATCCTCTATTTAATTTCTTATTTTTTCTTCCAATCTAACTTGATATATATATATATATATATGCAAAATGTATTTGATCCTCACTCAATTGTTTCCATAAGGATCTTACAAGCTCTAGGGCCATGTTTGATTCCCTAAATTAGGTTAGATCAGATCTATTAATATCGTGTAATAGCATGTCTGATATTGATGGTTATGGTGGTGGGTCATAGTAAAATTATTTTCAAATAGCTCTGGACCCAAATTATCCTCAAGATTAATTAATTTCGTATCAAAAGTTTTGTAGTGTGAGGTGAGATTGGTTAATCGTCAAATGTGATTAGACATTAGATTACCGCTCTCTCCCTTGTTTTGGAGAAACTAGGAAAAATGTATAACTATGTATTCCAATTGTGCTGAATGCAAGATTAAGATGATTAGATATTCCACCTTAATCTCTCAAATGAAATGGTACAAAAGACTACCTAATAGTTAAATAGTATTCACTGGCCCTTAAGTTAGATTATTAATTTTACAATTCAAATGTGGTCTAAATATATATATATATATAGATAGATATATATTTCCTCTTATAAGCTCAGTGAAGCGCTCTCTATAAATCACATTATTCTACCTAAAGATTTCCTAGACAGCTTACACTTTGAGCTATTGATACTGTAGGGAAATCATGATAGAATATCCAAAGCATGTAACGGAATTGGGGAGACGTTTATTCAAACTACTGTCAGAGGGTCTGGGGCTGAGTTCAAACCACCTCATAGAAATGGACGTGCGGAGGGGCTTGCTAACGTGTGCCATTACTATCCGGCATGTCCTGAGCCTGACCGCACTATGGGCATAACAACTCATTCGGACGGTAATTTCATAACAGTGCTTCTACAAGAAAATTTAGGAGGGCTTCAAGTCCTGCATCAGAATCAATGGTTGATGTTCCTCCGAAGCCTGGAGCCCTGGTGGTGAATATAGGAGATCTTATGCAGGCAAGTCTTGGATGCATTAACCGCTTACTCTTCCTGGTTCTTGTACATAAATTTCAAGCAAACACATACTGACAGAAAACTTGTTTGGTTTCAAATTTTGAATAATTTTCAGCTGATAGCAAATGATAAGTTCAAAAGCGTGGAGCACAGAGTGTTAGCAAGCCATCCCGGTCCAAGACTATCTGTGGCTAGCTTCTTTGGTAGAGATACTTCCAAGGTGAACCCAAGGCTCTATGCGCCGATTAAGGAGCTGTTATCAGAGGAGAATCCCCCAAGGTATCGTGCAACCACATTAAAGGAGTTCACTGAATACTTTCGAACCAAGGGGCTCGATGCAACTTCTGCTTTACTGCATTTCAGGCTCCAATAGATATTCAGTATATGTTGATTATAAGTTAAGCGTGTGTTTATGAAATAAAACAAAAATATACAAATTAAAAGTTTATTTCTCCCAAAAGTCATATTGTGTCTCCTTCAAATGGGTCCACACAATTTTATAAATATTACTTCCTTGTACTTAAAAACATAGAAAAATTATGCAAAAGATTATATGTCACAGAATATCTTTTCATATACACCTTTTTATTCTCTCCTTTAAAATTTTGCAAGTACTTTTAGTATTTTTATCAGGTGAGGTAATTATTGGAAAGTTTAGTTTGAGATTCTTGATACCAATTAAGAATTTCTAAAAGTTTATTGCATCTTGGGAGTATATGTCAAATCTCTTTGCACCTGGATGGCAACGAATTCTACTCTAAAGGGAGTACAGTTTATCGTGTGTTTTGAATCATTTTTTTCGTTTTTTTTTTCTCCTTTTTATTCCTTCTTGAAAGTAATAGTTACTCTTTTTTTGGTTTTAGTGTGTGTTTGAAGCCCAACATAAGATACCCTGTATTGAGAAGTATATTTTTTCAGACATACTGGCTAGAACTTATTTTTTAATTCCAGCAACTATTGACTTCAGCAGTTGGCAGGCTGGCAGCATATTAGTTAGCTGGAAATGGTTTTCTTTCTTGATTCCCCAAACTACTTTAAGAAAGCCCACGAATGCCATTTAGCATTTGCTAAAAACAAACTTATAATTTATACTCTCTTTCCCACCACTTTACTTTGTATTCATCTGTTGCTCCCTTAAGCCAAAGAAAAATGGTGAACACCAATACTCCAACTGAAGTTGAAAAAGAGCAAAATTTTGACAGAATAAGTGAACTCAAAGCTTTTGACGAAACCAAAGCTGGTGTTAAGGGACTAGTTGACGCTGGAATCACTAAAGTCACTCATATATTCTTTTCCAAACCTGATGGCTTTGGGACGGCCTTTGATCCCACCAAGCTCGGATTCAGTATCCCATTGATGGACATTGATGCCATTGAAAAAGACCCCATACTTCGCAGAAGTATAGTCGACAGGGTCCGGGATGCGTCCGAGAAGTGGGGGTTCTTCCAGGTGGTTAATCATGGAATTCCAGGCAGCGTTTTGGATGAAATGCTGGAAGGTATTAGGAGATTCTACGATCAGGATACTGAGGTCAAGAGAGAATGGTACACAAGAGATGGATCCAGAGCTGTCGTCTACAATAGTAATTACAATCTTTATGTTGCTGAATCAGTTAACTGGAGGGACTCGACTTACATCTGCATGGCTCCTAAGTCTCCCAATCCTGAGGAATTGCCTGAGGTTTGCAGGTAATTAGTTTACTTTGGATATGTAACTATTAATCCATTAACATAATTATGAAAGAATATTGGCATAGGTTTGGTCTTTGATTTTTTTTTTATTTCTTTATTTTTTAAAAATATGCACATTAAGGATTCGTTAGATTTGAATCTCAAACATTAATACTCAAACATGTGAGGGTAGGGTGATGCCACTGGATCAATTGATCACTTGATAGGTTTGATCTTTGATATGCCTTATGATGCATGCATATTGGTTGTTATGTCATAATTTCATCAATTATTTTATTGATGTTTTGTTATGCTAAATCATTGATGCTAATTGATTTCCTCACCAATGATTATGGGTCTAAATTTATGGTAGATATTAGTTCAATAAAAAAGTTATCATAGAATTTATCACAAATTCGATATGAGTGTCATCACTAACATATATTTTTGCTCATTTTTAAATTCATCAGTAATTCATATCACAAATCCATAACAACTGTCTTTTATACATGATGGAGCCCTATTCGTGTTAAATTTTTTTTTTAGTGGAGGGATGTTTTCTCCTAATGTGCAAAAATATTTCGTAAAATATGTCTGATAACCATATTTTTCTACTGTCAATGACTTCAAATGCAGAGGCATCATAATTGAGTATTCCAAGCAAGTAACAAAATTGGGTCGATTTTTATTCGAATTGCTATCTGAAGCTCTTAATCTCCATCCAAACTACCTGAATGAAATTGGCTGCGCTGACGGGCTTGGCGTCTTGTACCACTGCTATCCAGCATGCCCGGAGCCTGAACTAACCTTAGGTGCTAGCACCCATACTGATATCGACTTTCTTACCGTGCTGCTTCAAGACAATATAGGAGGGCTCCAAGTTCTCTATGACAACCAGTGGATTGACATTCCTCCTGTGCCTGGAGCTCTAGTGGTTAACATTGGAGACCTTCTCCAGGCTAGTACTTGTATATTTTTGAAATTAACTGTTATTCAAGTAAATATATGCTAATTTATTTTTTTGAAAAGAAAAATTCAATCCTGGAATGATTCGTGGTTTTGTTGAATATTCCGCTGATATCAAACGACAAGTTCAAGAGCGGCCAACACAGAGTGCTGGCAAGTCGTGCTGGTCCAAGGGTATCAATTGCGTGCTTCTTTACCACCGGTTTGATGCCGTCGTCGAGTGTCTATGGACCTATTAAGGAGCTGTTGTCCAATGATAATCCTCCCAAATACAGGGAAACCACCGTGAGAGAATACTCGCTGCAGTACAATACCAAAAAAGATTATGACACTTCTGCTTTGCTGGACTTTAAGCTATAAGAAACGGGATTCTACTTGGGTGATCAAAATTGTTCACGTTGTAAGAATGTTTTAACCGTGCATGAATTATTATAATTGTCTGGAGGCTGAGTGGCCTGTGGTCCAGTAACAGAAATTTCCCAAATAACGTGAGAGGTTAGGAGTTCAAATTCAAATGGTTTTTTATGTTTGTGCGTGTGCATATGCTATAAATAATAAAAAAAAAAATTATAATTGTCTGGAGATCCTGGAGCCCCTCAAGTCCCTAAGAATTACTTGGTTTCCTGGTACCAACAATAATGATCTATTGTCCCTTTGTAATATATCCTGTGTTTTCTTCATGCTTTGGTTTGCATTAATAAAATAAGAGTCTCTTTCCAGTGAGTTCTGTACAATAGAAGTTTGAAATTAGTGTGTTATATTAGGTATGGAGCCACATGGGTGGTGGCTGAGCAATTTTTCCTCTCAAATCTTTTAAAAATCTCAATTTGATATCTAAATTCTGTAAAATTTATAGTTTTCCCATTCATGATGGATAAAATTTTCCTTAATTTAACTAAAAATATATACTATGGTTCCCGAGAAGAAATTGAGAAATATTTATATTTGTGACAATTTAATATCGATGCACAAAATAATAGATCCTTACTCCGTCCCTATATGATATATATTCGAATGATGAAATCCGCTTGCAGCAATTATCATTTTCTCCAAAATAATCTTTCGTACGTATACCATGATTAACTGGTGCAATGATAATAAAGCATATATACCAATATTGATTTCATCTAAATATATGTGCCATTTGTGGAACCGACGATTTTTGAGGGAGATTCTCATGAACCTAAATCAAACTTTTAACTTCTATGTTCTCATACAATTACAACGTATCCTGGATATATGTGTTGCTAGAAATTAAATTGCAACAGTTCTGGAAGAAAGCTGGATGAATTAAGGACATGAGCGGCTAATACTTCCAAGCTTTCTTTATCGGGAAATTTGATATTGTCTATTTGAATATTACTAGACCGAAACATAAACAAATCAAGAATGTTGTAAAGTGAAATAATAATACCAGTTTATAATTGATGACTACCAAATTCATCACCTGATATGAAGGTTCAACTAATTTGAGGTGTTGTCCTGCCAGCATGTATATGATGGGGGGTTTTGTTATGAAAAAGTGACTAGGGATAGAGGAAAATAGTTTATAAACTATTTCAAACACTTGACTCCTTCCAATATAGAACAACTTGGTGTCATTAGCCTTGTCGAGGGACTTGAGAAGAGGCACATGGTCGTTGTTTTCACAAACGACGCCATAATAATGAAGACTAGATTGTTGCCGACATGGAAAGCCAGCTGTTTTGAGGTATTGTCTCGTCGACACGCATTTGGTAAGAAGTTTTGCCCTGAAAAAGCGACTTAAAGGGTACAGTTTATAAACTATTTCAAGTCACTCGACTCCTTTGATGTGGGACATGATAGAGTATCATCATAGACCCCCAATCGATGGACTTGGAAAGAGGCATATGACTGTCATTTCCCACAGACCGTGCTGATATAATAATGACCAAATCTGTTGTTGACATGGAGGGCTAGCCACTTCGAGGAATTGGCTTGATGATAGCAAGTTGTCCAGCATTGAAAAGAATCAACGGTTTGGCATAGTTTATATATTATTGTCCCTCTCTTACCTTTTGAGGCTCTTTTTTAGGACAAAATCCTCCACTACATGCATGTTGATGGGACAATACCTAACTTGAAACAATTGATCCTTCATGTTAAGTGAGGAATTTGATCATCATCGATAATATTCCAATTATACACTACTATACTTGAACAGGATGCAAGTTATCAATAATTGTCAATTTAAAAACAAAAGGATTTTTTGTTTTTCGATTTAGTTTGCTTATCAACAAACACTACAATTATTATTATAGCTCGTGGCATGAGATAGTGTCAACTATAAGCATTTATATGAGACTATTTCTCAAAACCTTGATAGGCTTGTAAATAGGTAGGGTAACACCCTATCCAGGCCCAAAATATCAATACTCATACCTAAAAATTACTCATTACTTTATATTTAAATTTAATTTATGAACCTAAAAATTGTTTATACCCAAATCAAATTTATATTAATGATAAACTTTTTATATATAAAAATTATAAATATGCGAATAAATAGTAACAACTAAATAATTTTCTTCATTAAAAATTAAACTAAATTAATAAAATTAATAAAGTTAATATATTGGGATATCAATTTTAAAAAAAAAAAAATTGGAATAGCAATAGCATCAATTGAACATTTTTCATTAATAAAATTAATAATATTAAAACTAATAGTGGAATAAATAATTTTTATAAAAATAATTAATAAAAATAATTTTGTTAATGAATAAAGTTTATTAATATAGAAATTAACTGTTTTTATAAAATTAAATATAGAAATTTTTTTTTTGCTTTTAAACTGTTTTTATTAACTTTTTTTAATTATATTAATTTAATTAGCAAAAAGTTTAATTATTAATTATATTAATAAAGTTTAACTATTATATCAATAAAATAGTTAGTTTAATTAGCAAAAAATTTTAAAATTAAATAATTTAAATTTAATGATTAAATTAAATTAAATATAAAAAAATTATTTTTTATTATCGTATGTCAATTAATGTTTTTAGTATATATTGAGAAAATAAATATATACATTAAAAATATAAGTCCAATAAACTAGACCCAATGGGTCTTGATTTAGATAGGGTAGGGTATTTTAGGGTCTCATTCTTTGGGTACTTTAGGGTAAGATAGAATTATGGTCTAATCCTTTTGGGTATTTTAGGGTAGGGTAGGATTAATGACTCATCCTTTTAAGTATTTTAGGGTATGTGTGTAAGTAGAGTGATACCCTACCCATTTATAGTCCTATTCCATGAATAGAATCATCTAAATTAACTTGCTGATCAATTGGCGATTTAGAATAATAACCAAAATAGTGGAATATATATGTACTAAGATAAAACTAAATTCCCCATGAATAGAAACAACATAATATTAAAACCTGAGCACCCTTTATTTAATTATGATCATGATCAGATCCAACCACTCAGTCTAATTAAGAACTAAAAATGAATTCATAAACCTCAATATAAAAATTTTAATAAGAAAACACCTAATTATGCCTAACAAGACAAATTCTGAATTCATGAACAAAAGCTAAACAAGTAGTGCGGAATCTGTCTATATTATGATATTATATAGATATAAAATGCATGCCCTACTTCACAAAAATCCAAACCAAAGTTTTCTACATAGATGGAACCATTTCATAAGATTTCCTATACTTAAAGTCACTTTCAATACTGTCTAGATAATATTAATATAGGGAAGCATTCAGACCTGTCAAGTTCCTTCATTGCACCTTATTTTATCCAAAGTCAGATATAGACACGAGTAGAGTTAGAGAAAAATCCCTAGTGATTTTGAGGTCAAATCCAAAGAATCCTATTTTACTTCATACAGGTTCCGAAATTAAAGTCCTAAGAATAATGATTTATAAGAATTATTGTAATAATTGTGGACTAATAATTAAATACAAACATGAAGAAGCGAGATAATTAAGAAACTTGTGAATAATATATCACGATGTTTGTAGTCAAAATTGAATCTTCATAGGCTTTTGTTGATCAGTTAATTTGATTTTTTTTTCTTTTTGCCTTATCTTCCTTCTAGAAAATTAATTTGAGTGGTTCGTAATTGCATATTTAAATCAAGTTACTAGTTATGTAATTATGGAGCAAAAGGGCAACATCATTTTTACTTCATTCAGTTTTAGATAATGTAATACTCGTTTTGGATTCTCTATTGTAATTTATGTTTTTTTTAATTTTATAATTTACATATACATATACGTCAAGTACATGTGATTTACGCTTAAGTGACTATTCAAAAAAATATTTACTTATTAATTTAGCTGTTGGTAGAATAAAATAGAAAATAAAATATCTATTCAAATAGAGAATTTTGAATTAATTTATGAATGATTTACTTAAAAACAGAGTCAACATAATGTTTTCTAGGATTAATAGCATTTTTTACCCGCTTTGAAAATGATGATAAGCAATCCCTCCCCCCGCCCCCCCCCCCCCCCCCCCCCAACCAAAAAAAAAAAAAAGGAAAAAAAAGAAAAAACCTGATTAGCAATCTTGTCTCGTTATGCAATGTTTGTGGTGCAGACACATTGTCGGATTGTGTATTATAAAATGGTTGCAATTTAAAAGGAAAATTTGATTCCTTTCCATTCCTATTTTTATGGTAAAATATAAAGAACAATATGTTAAAGAATGGATCTTGGGCCTAACTCAATCCTAAAAGCTAGCTCAAGAGGTGATGATTGCCCAAGACCATATATAAAGACCACAACTTATTTATTTCACCGATGTAGGACACTAACACACCCCGCGCACGCTCAAGAATGAACATATGGAGCGTGGAATAACATGAAATGGGTGGCCCAACAACATTGGCTAACCCAACATCGGGAATGAGTGGCTTCGATACCATGTTAAAGAATGGACCTTGGGCCTAACTCAACCCCAAAAGCCAGCTCAAGAGGTGAGGATTGCCCAAGACCATATATAGAGACTACAGTTTATTTATTTCACCGATGTGGGTGTGTTAGTGTCTCACATTGGTGAAATAAATAAATTGTGGTATCTATATATAGTCTTGGGCAATCCTCACTTCAAGAGCTAGCTTTTGGGGTTGAGTTAGGCCCAATGTCCATTCTTTAACATGGTATCAGAGCCACTTATTCCTGATGTTGGGTTACCCAGTATTGTTGAGCCACCCATTTCATGTCATTCCACGCTCCAAATGTTCATTCCTCCTCACCTCTTGAGCTAGCTTTTTGGGTTGAATTAGGCTCAAGGTCCATTCTTTAACATGGTATCGGAGCCACCTATTCTCGATGTTAGGTTACCCAGAGTTGTTGGGTCACCCATTTCATATTATTCCACGCACCAGATGTTCATTCCTGGGCATACGCGGTGTGTGTTAGTATCCCACATTGGTGAAATAAATAAATTGTGGTCTCTATATATGATCTTGGGCAATCCTCACTTCAAGAGCTAGCTTTTGGGGTTGAGTTAGGCCCAAAGTCCATTCTTTAACATGGTATCAGAGCCACCTATTCCCGATGTTGGGCTACCCAGTGTTGTTGGGCCACCCATTTCATGTCATTTCACGCTCAAGATGTTCATTCCTGGTCGTGCGCGGGGTGTGTTAGTGTCCCACATCGGTGAAATAAATAAATTGTGGTCTCTATATATGGTCTTAGGCAATCCTCACTTCATGAGCTAGCTTTTGGGGTTGAGTTAGGCCTAAGGTCCATTCTTTAACATGGTATCAGAGCTAACTCAACCCCAAAAGCTAGCTCAAGAGGTGAGGATTGCCCAAGACTATATATAGAGACCACAATTTATTTATTTCACCGATGTGGGACACTAATACACCCCACGACGCCCAAGAATGAACATCTGGAGCGTGGAATAATATGAAATGGGTGGCCCAACAATATTGGCTAACCCAACATTGGGAATAGGTGGCTCTAATATCATGTTGAAGAATGGACATTGGGCCTAACTCAACAATACTGAGTAGCCCAACATCGGGAATAAGTAGCTCCAATATCATAAAGAATGGACCTTGAGCCTAACTCAACTCCAAAAGCTAGCTTAAGAGGTGAGGATTGCCTAAGACCATATATAGAGACCACAACTTATTTATTTCACCGATGTGGGACACTAACACACCCCGCGCACGCCCAGGAATGAACATTTGGAGCTTGGAATGACATGAAATGGGTGGTCCAACAACACTGGGTAACCCAACATCGAGAATTGGTGGCTCCGATACATGTTAAAGAATGGATCTTGGGCAATCCTCTCCTTTTGAGCTAGCTTTTGGGGTTGAGTTAGGCCCAAGGTCCATCCACATCGGTGAAATAAATAAACTGTGGTTTCTATATATGGTCTTGGGCAATCCTCACCTCTTGAGCTAGTTTTTGGGGTTGAGTTAGGTTCAAGGTCCATTATTTAATACAATGCTTGCTAATGTACAATTTTATCGCTAAGTATTTTATTTTTGTGGAGCCAGACAGAAAAAAATTATATTTAATTCATCTAGATGTAATAAAGCAATATATGATCAACCCAATCATTGTTTTATTTTTATTTTTTACATCTATGTCATGCATGATGTTGTTAAAGCATCTATGTGTACTTTTATATGTATTATATGACACATTTAAAAAATTAAAATATACATGTCGAATAAAATATATATAATAGTAAAAAGTTCTTTCATATTTTAACTCGATACATGGGACTACTTTGATTTTCAATTTCAAATATCTATTTTTCAAAGTTCTGATAATATTTTGAATAATTAATGTCCTATGGATAACTTTGTGTAGATATGAATATTAAAATATACAATAATTGTTAGTGTCCCACATTGGTGAAATAAATAAATTATTGTCTCTATATATGGTTTTAGGCAATCCTCACCTCTTGAGCTAGTTTTTGGGATTGAGTTAGGCCCAATGTCCATTTTTTAATAATAATTTTGCTTAAGTTATTGTATCATTGCTAAATTTGATGAAGTAATAAATATTTTGCGACAATATAGGAGGGCTTCAAGTTCTTTACGACAACCAGTGGATTGACATTCCTCCTGTGCCTGGAGCTCTAGTGGTTAACGTTGAAGACCTTCTCCAGGCTAGTATTAATATATTATTTTTGAAATTAACTGTTATTCAGGTAAAAATATGCTAAATTTTTTTAAAGAAAAATTCAATCCTGAAATGATTCGTGGTTTTGTTGAATATTCAGCTCATGATATCAAACGACAAGTTCAATAGCGGCCAACACAGAGTGCTGGTCCAAGGGTATCAATTGCATGCTTCTTTACTACCGGTTTGATGCCATCGTCGAATCTCTATGGACCTATTAGGGAGCTGTTGTCCGATGATAATCCTCCCAAATACAGGGAAACCACTGTGAGAGAATACTCGCTGCATCACAATACCAAAAAGAATCATGACCCTTCTGCTTTGTTGGACTTTAAACTATAAGAAACTGGATTATTGATGTTGTAAGAATGTGTTAACTGTGCTTGGATTGTTATAATTGTCTGGAAATCGCTGGAGCCCCTTAAGTCCCTAAGAATTACTTGGTTTCCTTGTGGCAACAATAATTAATGATCTATTGTCCCTTTGTAATATATGTCATATGTTTTCTTCATGCTTTGGTTTGTATTAATAAAATAAAATGAGTCTTTCCAGTGAGTTCTGCACAATATAGGAGTTCTCAAGTTACTTTGTTATATTAGGGATGGAGTCACATGAGTGGCTGAGCAATTTTTCCTCTCAAATTTTTTAAAAATCTCAATATGATATATATAAATTTCTGTAAGATTAATAATTTTGCCATCCATGATGGATAAGATTATCCTTCATTTAACTAAAAACATATACTTTGGTCCATGAGAAGAAATTGAGAAACATTTATATTTGTTGCAATTTAATGACGCCCCCAAAATAAAAGATCCTTACTCTCTCCCTATATGATATGTCCCTATATGATATCCGAATGATGAAACCTGCTTGCAGGAATTATCATTTTCTCCAAAATAATCTTTGGTACGTATACCATGATTAATTGGTGGTATTAATGACAATTAAATTAAGCATACCAATATTGATTTCATCTAAATATAGAATATGCCATCTGTGGAACCAAAGATTTTTGAGGGAGATAAGGAAGGTAGATAATCTCATGAATTGTTGATTTTGCCTTGAAATTTAAGCTACAAATGACGAGAAACGGAAGAAACGATGTGAAATGGATGAAACGGGCATTGAAGCACATCCCAACGCACATTGGTAGGACCAGACCAGCATGTCGAGGCGCAAAACTGGGCAACTTTGGCCCTTGACGAGCGCCCGGGCGCATGGCACACTGTAATGCCGCGCCAGGGCGCAAGTTTTTTGCTCCCTGGCGCGGCGTGTTCTGTCCTCGATCGAGATATGTGTGCCGAGGCTCAAGTCATGCGCCCTAGCGCAGCGCACAGGCCCATGGGCCGTTTTGCAGTCTACCTTGGGTATTTAAACCACGTTTTCTTCTAGATTGAAATAGAACGAACCGAGATGAACCCTAGAAACTTGATACTATACTGCTTTAGAGATATTCTCTCCAAACGGAGTTTAGAATGAGGGTGTTTGATGTTCTTATGAGATTTGTGGGACTTAAATTGTACTTGGCACTTTGATTTGGAATCAATAAAATTCATATATTTGTCGGGTGGATTAGGCACATCGCCGAACCATGTTAAATCTTGTTGTCACTTTTTCATTGAATTACTTTGCTTTTATTTTCAATTCTATTATTTGGTCTTTTTGGGTTGCAACAAATTGGTATCAAGAGCTAGGTTTGATCAAATGTCAGCCTTGAAGTACGAGGTAGAGAAATTCGATGGGAAGAACGATTTTGGGTTGTGGAAGATGAAGGTTCACGCCTTCTTGTGTCAATAAGGTTTACAGAGAGCGTTAAAAGGCAAATATTTCTTGTCAGAGACGCTATCAAATGAAGAAAATGATGAATTTATGGCGAATGCTTTTGGTACTTTGGTGTTATCATTGGCAGATAACGTACTGGGAGATGTCGCCATAGAAAGTACACCAGTAAGATTGTGGTCAAAGTTGGAGAGTCTCTATATGAAGAAGTCCCTCACAAATCGGCTGTATTTGAAACAACGATTATACACATTGAGGATGAATGAAGGTACATTTATTACTCAACATATTGATTATTTCACTAAGGTGATTCTGGATCTTGCTAGTATAGATGTACAAATTGAAGATGAAGATCAAGCTTTAATTCTCTTGTGTTCTCTGCTTAAATCTTTTGAGCACTTGGTTACTACTTTGTTGTGTAGGAGAGATACGATTTCAATGGAGGATGTGAAAGCCTTATTAAATTCAAATGAATTGAGAAAACATGTCCTAGGCAATAACAATAGTGAAAATGGGGAAGGATTGGTTGCAAACGGGAGATCGAGAAAAAGGGGAAGGAGCAGAGGTTGATCTAAGTCCCAAAGCAAGCCTAGAACAAATGATAAATATTTTAGGTGCGGAGGAAAAGGGCATTGGAAATGAAATTATCCGGAACGCAGAAAGGCAAAGGATTTAGGTGAATCTTCTAATAAAAAATGGGATGATGTTGCAAGAATTGTTGAGGATGAGTTTGATGGTGGGCTTGTTCTCAATGTTACAGAGAGTTTCTGAGTTCGGAGTGGATTTTAGATAGTGGTTGTTCCTACCATATGTGCCGACGAGAGGATTAGTTTACCACTTATCAGAAATAGGATGGTGGTAAAGTGCTCATGGGAAACGATGCTTCTTGCAGAGTTGTAGGGATTGGCACAATGAGTATCAGAATGCACGATGGTATTATGAGGACGCTAATAGATGTGTATCATATTCCTGATCTGAAGAAAGATTTAATTTCGCTGGGTACTCTGGATAAAAACGGTTATAAGCACAGAGCTCAAGATGAAGTTATGTGGGTTTCCAAGGGTGCTCTGCTAATCATGAAGGGAGACAAGAGGAATGGTCTTTACATATTGCAGGGTAGTACAGTTTCTGGTGCTACAGCTATTTCTTCATTAGTTAATGGTACTACGAGATTGTAGCATATGCGGCTTGGGCATATGAGTGAGAGGGAGATGTTAGAATTAAGCAAATGAGGTTTGCTTTGTGGAGGGAAAACTGGGGAGCTGGATTTCTGTGAGCAATGTGTTCTTGGTAAGTAGCATAGGGTGAAACACCTCAGTTCACAGGACCAAGGACACCTTGGATTACATTCACTTAAATCTTTGGGGGCCTTCTCAAGTTCCCTCAAAGGGTGGTGCCAGGTACATGCTGACATTCATTGATGACTTTTCACGGAGAGTATGGGTGTACATATTGAAGCATAAGGATGAGGCATTTGTCAACTTCAAGCAATGGAAGACCTTGATTGAGAAGCAAACAAGAAAGTAGGTCAAACACTTAAGGACTGATAATGGATTGGAGTTCTGTGTACATACACCACAGTAGAATGGAGTTGCATAATGGATGAACATGACTATTTTGGAGAGAGCTAGATGCATACTCTTTAATGTCGGATTGTCCAAAGATTTTTGAGATGAAGCAATTAATACTGCTTGCTATTTGGTGAATAGGTCACTATTGATTGCTTTGGACTACAAGACACTAATAGAAGTTTGGTCCGGGTCTTCTGTTGATTACTCAAATATGAGAGTATTTGGGTGTCCAGTCTATGTTCATGTCCGCTATGGGAAGCTTGAGCCAAGGGCTTAGAAATGCATATTCTTAGGCTATGAAGATGGAGTTAAGGGTTATTGTTTGTGGTGTAATGATGACAAGGGCTCTAAGGTAATTATCAATAGGGATGTGACATTTGATGAGTCTGCTATGATGAAGAAGGTAGAGCAGGGTGAAAGTAGTCAACAGGGCATCAAGAGAAGGTGGAGTTTGATATTGACACTCCACAATTTTCAAAGGGGAAACATAAGGTGGTAGATTAAGCTGGTGAGAGCTTATTACCACCTAATCAGTAGCAAGAAAATGATTCACTACAGAACTATCATTTGACTCGCGATAGATGGAGAAGGCAGATCAAACCACCGCAATAGAAGTTTGTGGGTGATGATCTAGTCATATATAAAGAGGCCATTTCTCGTCCAGATTCTGATAAATGGGTAGCAGCTATGAGTGAAGAGATGGAGTCTCTATACAAGAATAGCACATGGGAGCTGGTTGATGTACCTAATGGGCAAAAAAATGTAGGTTGCAAATGGATCTACAAGAAAAATGGAGAGATTCTTGGGGTTGAGGATGCTAGATATAAGGCGCAATTGGTCGCTAAGGATTTTACTCAGAGAGAGGGAGTTGAATTTCATGAAGTGTTCTCTTGAGTTGCAAAACATACCTCTATTCGCGTATTACTTGTCATGGTAGCTTTGTTTAATATGGAACTTGAGCAGATGGATGTGAAAACAACGTTTCTGCATGGTTAGTTGGAGGAACAAATTTACATGAGTTAATCAGAGGGATTTGTTGTTTCTGGAAAGAAAAATCAAGCATGTCTTTTGAAGAGATCTTTATATGACTTGAAGCAGTCTCCCAGCTAGTGGTATAAGAGGTTTGATGCTTTTATTACCAAGATAGGATATAGAAGTATTTATGATTGTTGTGTATATCATAACAAATGTATTGATGGCCTTCTCGCATATTTGTTGCTGTATGTTGATGATATATTGATTGCTTTTATAAACATATTTGAGATCAATGTTTTAAAGGCTCAGTTGAGTGATGAATTTGAGATGAAAAATTTGGGCAGTGCAAAGAGGATATTAGGCATGGAGATTGGTTAAGATAGAAGCTCTGGGTTGTTGCACTTATCTCAACAAAAATACATTGAGAAAGTATTGGAGCGCTTTGGGATGGATAAGTCCAAATTAGTTAGTACGCCACTTGTAGCTCATTTCAGGCTCTCATCAGATCTATCACCGAGTACTGAGGAGGAGATGTGTCACATGTCTAATATGTCATATGCTAGTGCAGTTGGTAGTTTGATGTACGCCATGGTGTGTACTAGGCTAGATATTTCACATGCAGTCAGTGTTGTGAATAGGTACATGCACAAGTTAGGAAAGACTCATTAGTAGGCAGTGAAATGGATTATAAGGTATTTGAGAGGCATTGCAAATAGATGTTTGAAGCATAGTCAATTGAATTCCATTGCTAGAATTGTTGGCTATGTAGAAGCGGATTATACAGGAATTTGGACACTCGAAGGTTTATGACAGGATATGTGTTTTGTGTCTCAAGTTGTACTGTTAGCTGGAAGGTGACTTTGCAATCATCAATTGCATTGTCCACAACAGAGGCTAATTACATAGCTTTCGCTGAAGGTGTGAGGAAGACATTTGGCTAAAGGGGCTGATTGATGATATGTGTATGAATTCTGATATTACTACAGTATTGTGTGATACTTAGAGTGCCATACAATTGTCAAAGAATCAAGTATTCTATGAAAGAGTAAAGCACATTGATGTAAGGTATCACTTTGTTTGGGATATGGTGTCTCAAGGTGTCATTTTGGTTGGGACTAAAAATAATCCGGTGGATATGCTGACAAAGACTGTTCCATGAATCAAATTCGAGCATTGTTTGGATTCGATTAACATTTGTAGACTTAGATGATGGCCCTTTTGGGGGCAGGGACAAAGATGATGGATGGACAATTTCAAGTAAATGTGGAGAATTGTTGATTTTGCCCTGAAATTTAAGTTACAAATGATGAGAAATGGAAGAAACGGTGCAAAATGACATGGAGCGAACGAAACGAGAATTGGAGTACACCTCGGCACGCATTGGTAGGATGCCGCGCGCTAGGGCCCGAGGGAAACAGCGCCCGGGCCCCGGGCATGGAATTGGGCAACTTTGGCCCGCACCACACGCCCGGGTGCACCACGTGCCCTACCATAAGTTTTGTGCAACAGGGCGCGTGGCGCACTGTAATGTCGTGCTGGGGTGCAAGTTTTCTGTGCCCTGGCGCGGCATGTTCTATCCTCGATTGAGATATATGCGCCGGCGTGGCGCACAGGCCCATGGGACATTTTGCAGTCTACCTTGGTTATTTAAATCACGTTTTCTTCCAGATTGAAATAGAACGAACCGAGACGAACCCTAGAACTTGATACTGTACTGCTTTAGAGATATTATCTCAGAACAGAGTTTAGAATGAGGGTGTTGGGTGTTCTTGTGAGATTTATGGGACTTAAATTGTATTTGGCACTTTGATTTGGAATCAATAAAATTCATTTATTTGTCAGGTGGATTAGGCACATCACCGAACCACATTAAATCTTGTTGTCACTTTCTTATTGAATTACTTTGCTTTTATTTCCAATTCTATTATTTGGTCTTTCTGGGTTGCAACTTGAACCTAAATCAAACTTTTCGATTCTATATTTTCATACAATTGCAACGAACATGTGTTGCTAAAAATTGTAACAATTCTGGATATAGCTGGATGAGTTAAGGGCATGAGCAGCTAATACCACCAAGATTTCTTTGTCAGGAAATTTAATGTTGTCCATTTGAATACTAGACCGAAACATATACAGATCAAGAATTAATGCTATAAAAGTGAAATAATTATGTTAGCTTATAGGCTAATAATTATCAAATGATTCACAAGTATACTTAAACAGGGTGTAAGTGGGTACTTAATATCTACTTAATTAGCTTTTTATTTATTCTTCATGGCCTTATTTGATTGGTGTGACAAGGATTTTTATTATATGTTTTTATAGTTCGTAGGGTAGTATTTGATTTTTGCGAGGAGTAAATTAACTTCTGGCCCTTTGCGAGCCTACATTATAGTCTGTAGATAAGATTAAGGTGTTTGGCTAAGTTTATTTAAAATATTTTATAAGCTTCTAGATCTTACAAGATGTTTTTGGAGCTTATAAGATGTTAGATCTTATTTTTAAAATAAGTTGTTGAAGTGTTTGGATAAAATAAAATGTTAGAGCTTATAAGATGTTAATAATGACAATTTTGTAATTAAAATGGTTAAAAATAAAGAAGCTTGTTAAAATTTTAAAAATAAGTTAGGTTCCCCTTACTGTTTTAAAAGAGCTTATATAACATCTTATTTTAAGATCTTATAAGATCTTTTTAAAAAAAAAAATTATCAAATACTTTTTTATCAACTTATAAACTCTTAAACATCTTATAAGATGTTTTGAGAAGCTTATAAACTCACCCAAACACCCTCTAAGTTTCACAAGAGTCTTATTTTTTCAGGTGAGTTGATAATCTCTCATGGCACATTAAGATGAGAAAGGATCAATATAACCTCTATTTTTAGTCACAAAATTACCACACAGTCTAGAGCAGATCACGTACTACAGATAACATGTGTAGATGCCATTGGCGGCACTATAATGTGCGAAACATTGGTACCTAAACGCCAATTTTGTCCCAAAATAATATAAAAAATACAACACATTTCCCAATCCTAATACCCAAAACACAAAACACTATCCAAAATATCCTCTCAAAATACTACATACATATACATATGTATAGGGAAAATTAATTTTTCATCCTATAAGTTTACTCGATTTCCAATTTAGTCCTATATTTACACAATTAAAAAGTTAATCTTGTAAGTATGAAAAAAATTGCACTTTTAATCTGATTATCGTCGGAATTGAAAATTTTGGATGGAAAATCTAACGTGGCGTGCCAGAGTGATTTGAAATTGGGAATTTTGCTAGCACCTACATGAGATTTTTTTGCCATGTTGGCAATGTTGGCCAAAAAGTTAGTGCCAACATGACTTTTGAATTTATGATATGTATTTATATACACACATAAATGTACACATATATTTTTACAAATATATATAATTTATAATTATTTTCTAAGTTAACAAATAAAAAAGAAAATAATCTAACATGTAACCACATAATTTTATCTTACACAATTAAAATAATTTAATTAAATATATATATATATAAATAATGAAATAAATAAATTAATTTTTTAAAAAAATAGAGAAGCCAGCCCCCACCCTCCCCAACCCCCCCCCCCCCCCCCCCCCCCCATGGTTAGCTCGGTTGGCCATGGCGGGCGAGCTTTTAGGCACGACGTTTGGAAGCTTGCAATGGCGGCCATGGCCGTCAAGCATCCAGGCGGCCAGTGCCCGGAAGATCACGATGGCTGCCAAGTTTCCAAGCGTTGGGTGCCTGGAAGCTCGCCAGACGGCTGCGTGGCAATGGCGAGCCTGCCGCCTGGCTCATGGCTGCCATGGCCAATGGCCAAGCGGGTGCTTGGGGGGGCCGATGGGCTGTAATGGGGCTGGGGGTCGGCGGCCGATGGTAGAACTAGGGGTGGGTGGGTGCTAGGATGCATATATATATATCTGTGTATGTATATATGTATATAATATATATTATCTATATAAATATATGTGTGCATAATATGTGTGTATATATATGTATATATACTATATATTTATATAAATATATGTGTATATATTAATATCATTATTGGTGTTACTTTTATAATTAATATTAATTATATGATTAGTAATATATTATTAATAATAAAGATTGTAATAATAATAAAGATTGTAATAATAATAATAATAATAATAATAATAATAATAATAATAATAATAATAATAATAATAATAATAATAATAATAATAATAATAAAAATTATTATTATTATTATTATTATATTCCTGATATGTAGTATTAATATTATTATAATATTACTAATAATAATACATAACACTAATAAATATTAAATTCATTTTATTATTATTTTAATATAATTAATCACAAGAATAATATTGTTAATATATATCAATGATAATAATAATAATATTATTATGTAATATTATTTCTATTATTATTAAAGATACTACTTAGAATATATTAATTTATTTGTGGTGGGGCTCGGGGTGGGGAATATTTTTTCACTTAATATATTTATTTATTTATATATATTAACATGCCAATATGGCAAAAAAAATCCCATAGGTGCCAACTCAGCAAAATTTCCAATTTCAAATCACTATGGCGCGCCACGTCAGATTTTTCGGCCAAAATTTTTAATTCCGGCAATAATCGGACTAAATGTGCAAATTTTTTCATACTTATAGGGCTAATTTTTTAATTGTGTAAAATATAAGACAAAATTAAAAATCGTGTAAACTTATAGGATGAAAAAAATTAATTTTCCCCATATGTATATATGCTTCGATCATTAAAACTACAGAAAATACATAAATAATTATTCTAAAATATCAATTTCACTCCATTATTCCAACAAAAAAGGTGACTGATGTAACATCTAATGTAAAATTTGTCTCTTCGCGAATCACTTCCAAACAAACCATTTCATTTCAAAACATTATCCAAAAATATTTTCCTAAAAAACATTCAAAACACAAGCAAACCGGCCCAAGTCTTCAAAATCGAACTAATACACATACATCTTTCAAATTAAACCTTGGAGGAAGCAAAAAGATTTGTATTAAACTCAATAAATAACAGGTTAGAGCATCTACGTAAAACTCCATCAAAAACTTCAATCAAATTTTCTTAGCTCAAAAACTGGATATCCCAAAAACAAAAAAAAAAAAAAGAAAAAGAAAAAGAAAAAGAAAATAACAAGTGTGAACTACATACTCAATAAACAATTATTTATTCCTACTGAATCATGCATAGGATCATAGGATGCAATATAATACATAACACACGCAAACGATATCAGTTAAATTTTGCAAAGGCAAGTTATCAATAATTGTCAAGTCGTAAACAAATAAAATCATTTTAATTAGTTAGCTTATTGACAAACATTACCACTATTATTATGGCTCATGGCATGAGATGTCACCCATACATTAACGACTATTAATTATCTCAAATCTCAAAACTCGCGATATATCAGGAGTTCCATGAATCGATTCATCCTCGCTTTGCTGACCAATTGAATCTAGAATACATAATAACCAAAATAGTGGCATAAGTACTAAAATAAAACTAACTTCCCCATTAATTATAGACCCGATCAAGTACCCTTTATTTAGTTATTACCATCAGATCCAACCACTCAGTCTAAGTAAGAACTAAAAATGAATTCATAAACTGGCAAAATTGTAATTTTCATCCTGCAACTTTGTCCGATTACATTTTTACCCTATAAGTTGTAAAGTTGTAATTTTAATCCTATATATATTAAAAAAATTGTCATTTTTAGTCCTTTTTCGCCGGAGGTAGGAAAAGTAGCCCGAAAGTTGACATGGCTCGCCAAGGAGAGTGCCCATTTTGAGATTTTGCCTTGTTGGTAAAAATTCAGTTGACATGGCTTGATTAATTGGAAGAGAAAAAAAAAATGCCAACTAGATATTATATATATATTTATATACACACATATATCTAAATATATACATTTACATATACATATATATTATATATGCCCCACCCCCTATCCCTGCACCCCACTAGCCCCTACTAGGCTGTCATGGCAGCCATGAGCCAGGCAGCCGCTAGCCACCTGGACAGCTTGCCATGGCCAGTTGACGGCCATGGCAACAACTAGCCTGCCCAGATCTGGGCAGGCTAGTCGCTGCCTGCCATGGCTAGTGGCCAACCAGGCAGCCACTACAAAAAAAACTGGTTTTTGTGACGGCCAAATCGGTCACAAATGTAGCAAAAAATGGGTCAGTGACCGCATTTGTGACTGATCACAGCGGTCACAAAATCCCTTGTCACAAATTCAAATTTGTAACCGCTGGACCATGGGGTCACAAATTAGTGACCGCCGAATCGATCACAAACAATTTAAATGCGGTTACTAATTTATTGTACAAAATAATGAAGAAGTGGTTACTAATCAGTGACCGCTTAGTGACCGCAGTGTGGGTCACTAATAGTTGGTCATGTGGCCAACTACTCCATTTGTTATTGATTTATGATCGCCGTGGGGTCACTGATCAATCGCAAATTTGTGACCACAAGCTAAGATCACAAATTTAGTGACCGCTTTTGAGGTCACAGATTTGTGATGACTGTTTGCAGTTACAAATTTTCTATATTTCCTCCATTTAATGACCACCTTTGGGGTCACTAATTGATCATTAATTTATTATTATTTTTATAATGTTTAATCTAATATATTTACCCAACCTAATTTTTATCCTCATTAATAACAATTTAAAACAACATCATTTAATACACAATTCACATTCCAAATAACACCAAACAACAACAGAAATTCAATAAACTAAATTTTAAAAGGATTAGATCACTTCAATCCACATTCGCTCATAAACGTTAAAAAGCCACAACTAATTAGTGCTTCAACAGTTGAAATTCCAGCACTTTCCTTTTCCTTTGATTATAATAAGATGAAACAGGATTATAAGAAGAGAAAGCAAATTGAAGCTTGAATCATCATCATTTTCAGAAGTTTTCTCGGCTATCATCTAACTGTTTCTCATCTTCTATATCCACCTCCAAGATTTCCTGAGAATCAGAGAAGCACAGATGGTAGTTTACACCTCAAAATACTACTAATAATCTTTTGGGATTTATAAAGATAAAGAAAAAAGAGAAACAGTAGAAAAAATATGACTTACAGGGATTTTCTGCTTCAAGTAATTCCCAAGTCTGGCCAAAATGGTGGACCATTTGTGCCAAAACCAGCTACTGAGGCTGATCTTCACATAGGGTCTATCCAGTTCAGCAAGTTCTACTTTTCCTGTTCAACAACATATTTCCACATTAATAGAGAAATTCACCAATTGAGTTTTTGGAGCTGAATTATTTGAGAAAATCACCTGTTGTGTTAGCTGAAGTATCAAAGAGCTGTGCCAACTGCAATTAACAAGGTCAAGGCAATTAATAATGCTAGACTTAAACTAGGATCAAAAGCATAATTTCTAATAGAGGAAGACTGGAAAGATCTGATAATCTTTACACGTTTTTAAGTTCCTGTAAAAGCAATCAAAACACACATTAATTATATAAAGAACTATTGAACTACATTTGCTTTCTCAAAGGACACCGAATTTTATGGATGATTATGACAACAATCAGTGTCTTCACACTTGATCAAGCAAGACTAAAGAAACCCACTTGGAAATGCCCCAGAAATCTTCTTAATTCCTATCGGATTCACAAAAATTCAAGAAAAAATACAAAATGAAGTGAAAACTGAGCAAGAAAACCAATACAGATAAAAACCAAAGCAATCAGAAATCCATAAATCAAAGCCAAACTAATAATAACCAGAACCATCTCGTAGTGAGGCTTCTGGGAGTCAGAGGTAAACAATGATGAAATGTATAAATAGAAGAGAAAGAGATATTTCTTCCCGCAACGTTTTCCACGAAGGATATATAATAATCAAGTTTTTTTACTACACGAACAGTTCCCTCTGTATTGACCAAGACACGCATGTTCAACAAAAAAATAATTGGAAAAAAGAAATTAAAAAAGAAAATTTCAACCTTTATTATTATGCAAGCAATAAAACATGCAATAAATTCAATAATTTCTTCCCTTTTTCTTTTAATTTCTTGGAGAATTGGGGGGCAAATTGTTGCTCCCTATTAAATGAAGCCCACTGGCGTCGCTTCTTTCGGGTGGTCTTCTCAAACTGGTAAGAAGGAGCCCTGCAAAAGAGGCAGTGGATGTTATTCTCTATTAAATCGAGCGGTCCTCTATTACATTTGAACTGAATTCAAGATAAATGCATACAAACCAAAGGCCACACCTCCCTCATCAATTAAGTGATTCAAAACACCATATGTATATATATATGTATGTATGTATGTATATATATACACATATGTGAAACAAGAAGCAGGATCATACAAATGAAAAACCATTCCTTTTTTCAACAATCCCATTTTTCCTTTTCTTTTTCCTTGAACTTTTTAATGGCACAAAGCTCCAATGCAACAGTAGAGCATTAGAAAACACACACAACACACACAAAGCTGGAGATGATTACCTTAACATCTACTGATTCAGACTAAATAAAGAAGTAAAAGCCAACAAAAAGACCAAAAAGGAGCTCAAATCCAAAACCAAGAATGCCCAATAAACTGCTGAAGAATCCCATCTCATTTAACACCAAAAAACAATCTTGTTTTGTGAGTTAATGGCAATCCACATGGGAGAAAAAAGAAGAGGAGGAATGGTATTAAATTCCAAACAAAAAATTTAATTTACAGATAGGAAATGATAAGAGAAAGAAAAAAAAAAGAAAGTGAAGAAATACAAAGAAATGGTTGATAATTTTTGATAATTCAGCACCGCCAGTGCGGTGGAAAAATTTGGTGCCAGATAATTATATGAAGGAGCGCCATACGTTGCGGTGGTGATGAGCATGGAGAAGTTTCAACTTTCAATGCTCATTCAACAATACCAAATAAAAATCTAGACAAACTCAAGAAAATTAAGAAATCTAGACAAACAATTAGCATATATCTAAAATGCGCATAAGAAAAAATAAAAATAAAATCACAACATTCACAAACTCAAGAAAATCAACACAGAAACCACAACTCCAGCATAATTTAAAAAAGGGCAAAAAAAAAAAAAAAGAAAAGAAAAAACTATACCAATAACAAAGTCAGATCAACAAAAGTACCGCCCAAAAAGAAAACTTACAACTCCAGTGGGAGAGTAGGTGGTGATTGTGAGCTTCTAGCCGATGTTGTAATCCTTGTACAAAAGATCTAATTCATTTATAAAAAAAAAAAAAAACACTTAATCATACATAAAATAAAATGAACATAAAGAACCAAAAAATGGGAATCTAGCAGTAACAACAAATGAAAACAAACCTCGAGCTCTCTTACCAATATCAGAGTAGAAAACAAAACCCTAGTCACGAGACCTAGCAGCTCCCGACGAGGAGGCCAGCTGCTGTTGGCTCTCGGCGACGAGCATCTCGCCGGCAAATGTTACAGTAAATAAGAAAGGGCAAAAAAAAAGGAAGAAAGAAGAGAGAGTCCCTGGTTGGTCAACGGGTGGGAGGGAATTGAAATGGGGTTTAGTAATTTGGTCCCTCTTGTTTTTTACATTTTTTATGTTTTATATTTTATTTTGATAGTTTTTATTTAATTATAGTAATTAATTTTTTTAATTTTTAAATTCAAGATTTAATTATTCACTAGTTTATTATATATGATTTTGATTCATATTTTGATACTTAATATTTTTACATATTATATTTTAATATAATTTTAAAAAATTAAATTTTATGATGACTATTGAATATTGACATTTAGTTTTAGATATGTAGATATAATAATATTAGTCAAAAAAATATTCTCTATTATTAATATATTGTTGTTTAAAATTTATAGAGTTAAGAGATTTTAGGATTTAGAGTTTAAGTTTTATATTTAGATAAATTTTATTAGTTTTCTAAATTAATAATAGTACGAATCTATAAAATAAAATTATGAAATGATATATTCATCTTATATTTTATGTATAGATCATAGTTAGATATTGTAAAACATATCAAAGTTGTTTGGGTGAGTTTATAATCTTCTCAAAATATTTTACAAGATGTTTGGTAGTTTATAAGATGTCGAAAAGTGTTCATAATTTTTTTTAAGAAAAGAGCTTATAAAGATTTTAAATATAAGCTCTTTTTTAAAAAGTGCGGAGTTTTTAACTTATTTTTAAAATATTAACAAGTTTGTTAAATTTTAATTATATTAACTATAAAATTATCATTATTAACACATTACAAGCTCCAATATTTTATTATCCAAATACTTTGGTTCTGTTCACTTGCATTTTGGGCATTTTCTAAAAAAAAATTTGGGAGAATGAATTTTTGGAATAAAATTTGGAGAAAGTGTGAATCGTTTGTTTTTGTTTTCAGAAAATAGAAATTTATGTATATGTATATGTGTATGTATATATACGTAAAGATTGTAATGAAATTATGCATAATTTATTTAATTCATAATTTATTTTGATATTTTATATTTTTTTAAAATTACAAATAACAAATGATGTATTACTTTAAAGAAAGCATTCATTAATTAAAATTAAATATATATGAAATCATAATTATATGCAAATATTATTAATATCAACTTACATTAAAAAATTATTAAACTATAACATAATTTCAATTTTAATTAAAATGGACTATTTTAACTATTTATTATTCTAGATTTATGTGTATATATAACTTAATTAATTATTTAATAAAGATAATTATTTCGTAGATGAATATTTAGTAATAAACAAAATAATTATTTAAAATTAATTTATTATTATATTCAATTTATATGTAATCAATTATTAAATTAAATAGATTATTAATTAATATATCATATTAAATAGATTAGTAAAGTAAATACATTATTAGAATATTTAATTAGATATGTAATTATTTATCTGTATAAATATAATTTATATAAATATAATAATTCATTTAGTCAATTAAATAAATTAATTTTATTAATATAATAAGTGGTCTAGATAACTTAAAGCATTATAAGAATTCATTTAGTTAATTAGACAAATTAATTTTATTCATATAATAAGTTATTTAATTATCTTAAAGTATTATATAATTAATATGTGTTAGAACAATTATTTACTAATAAATAAAATAATTATTTAAAACTATTTTATTAAATTAAAAAGACAATTATATCAATATAAGAGGGTATTAAATTTTTACATATTATATTTTAATATAATTTTAAAAAAATAGATTTTATGATGACTATTAAATATTGACATTTAGTTTTAAATATGTATATACAATAATGTTAATCAATAAAAATATTCTCTATTATTAAGATATTGGCGTTTAAAATTTATAGAGTTGTGAGATTTTAGAAATTAGAGTTTAAGTCTTATATTTAGATAAAATTTTTAGTTTTCTAAATTAATAATAGTACAAATATACAAAATAAAATTATGAAATGGTGTATTCATATTATATTTATAGAGTATAGTTAGATATTGTAAAACATTTTAAAAGTTGTTTAGTGAGTTTATAATTTTCTCAAAACATTTTATAAGATGTTTGGTAGCTTATAAGATGCCAAAAAGTATTTCATATTCTTTTTTAAGAAAAGAGCTTATAAAAATTCTAAAATAAGATGTTAGAAACTTATCAGCTGTTTTTTAAAAAGTAAATAGTTTTTAACTTATTTTTAATATATTAACAAGCTTGCTGAATTTTAATTATATTAATTATAAAATTATCATTATTAATACCTTATAAGCTCCATAATCTTATTATCCAAACACTTTTGGTTCTGATCACTTGCATTTTGGGCATATTCTAGAATTTTTTTTGAGAGAATGGACTTTTGAGAGAAAATTTGGTGAAAGTGCCAACCGTTTGTGTTTATTCTGGGAAAATAATATATGTATGTATATTTTATAGTTTGATGATGTGTATGTATATGTGTATATATGTAAAGATTGTAATGAAATGATGTGCAATTAATTTAATTCATAATTTATTTTGATATTTTATATTTTTTTAGAATTATAAATAACAGATGATGTATTACTTTAAAGAAAGAATTCATTAATTAAAATTAAATATACATGAAATCATAATTATATGTTAATATTATTAATATCGACTTATATTAAAAAAAACATAATTTCAATTTTAATTAAAATGAACTATTTTGACCATTTATTATTCTGGATTCCTATGTATATAAAACTTAATTAATTATTTAATAAAGATATTCATATATGAATATTTAGTAATAAACAAAATAATTATTTAAAATTAATTTGTTAAATTAATTTATTATAATATTTAATTTTATATGTGATCGATTATTACATAAAATAGATTATTAACTAATATATCATATTAAATAGATTAGTAAATTAAATATATTATTAGAATATTTAATTATATATGTAATTATTTATCTGTATAAAATATAATTTATATAAATATAATAATTCATTTAAATAACTAAATAAATTAATTTTTATTAATATAATAAGTTATCTGAATAACTTAAAGCATTAAAGAATTAATACGTTATTTGCTAGATGAATTATTTAGCAACAAAGAAAGTAATTATTTAAAACTAATTTATTAAATTAAGAGATTATTATGTTAATATTAGACAGTATTTAAATTTTTATAATTTTAAGAAATGGCATGATTAATAATTAATAAGTATTACTATTTTCATATTATAATTTCATATTATATGTTATCGGAACATGTGACATTATTTATTAAATTAAAAATGTATTATTTAATTATACCTAAAATTTATTTGACTATACAAACAATAACTTATTGAAATGTATTATTTAATTATATATGTAATATTTATCTATATAAATTATAATTTATAAAAATATAACATAACTAGAAAAATTAATTTTATTAATTATAAAAATATAATAATTTATTTAGTTAATTAGACAAATTAATTTTATTAATATAATTAGTTATCTAATTAACTTAAAGTATTATATAATTATTTAATTACTGCTTTTTTGACCCAAGAAAAATTGGTCACTAATTTAGTGACAGCTTTTGTGACCCAAAAAAATCAGTGACCACTTTTGTGACCCCAAAAAAATCGGTCACTAATTTAATGACCGATTAGTGACTGCCATGTTTGGGGTCACTAATTTAGTGACTGCGTTTGTGACCCAAGAAAAATCGGTCACTAATTTAATGATCGATTAGTGACCGCTATGTTTGGGGTCACTAATTTCGTTACAAATCGGTCACTAATCCGTTACTATTTTTTTAAAAAAATTTCAAATAGAATTGGTCACAAATCGGTCATAAAGCGGTCACAAATCAGTGACCGCTCCTGTTTGGCTGTCACTAAAATCAGTTTTTTTGGTAGTGAGCTGCCCAGTGGCTAGCCAGTCGACAGGGTTATGAGTTTTTTTTTTTTTTTAATTTTTACTTTTAATCTATTTTTTTCTTAATTTACATATATAAATTTAATTATATGATTTTAATTATTTAAGTTAAAATAATACTATTAATATGGTAAATATTATTTTTATTTTTAACTAGTGAATAATCATCTATTATATATAAATATATATAAATATATGTGAATATACATGTGTAATATATAAATATATATAAACATGTGTATATATAAATTACATCATATATTTGAAATTACAAAAAAATAAAAAAGAAAAGACATGTATATTGCCAACTGAGCAAGAAAAAGACAAAAAATGCATATATGGCAGTCCAACATGGCAAAAAATTCAAATTGACACACTCCTGAAGAGACACGCCAGCTTTTCCAGCCACTTTTCTGACCTTCGGCTAAAACAGACTAAAGTAACAATTTTTTTAATACATAAAGGACTAAAATTATAATTTTACAATTTATAGAGCAAAAATACAAATGGAACAAAGTTATAGGACCAAAATTGCAGTTTTGCCTTCATAAACTTGTTAATGCACCTCCATATAATATGAAAAGCCACCTAAAACCTCACAAGGACAAACTACGAATTTAAGAACAAAAGCTAAACAAGTAGTATGGAATCTGTCTTTATTGTGATATTATATACTAAAATGCGTTCCCCACTTCACAAGACTCCAATAACCGAAGTCTTCTCTCTCTCTCTCTCTCTCTCTCTCTATATATATATATATATATATTAACATATTTCAATACATAGATGGAACCATTTCATAATATTTCGTATACTTAAAGTCACTTTCAATACCGTCCAGATAATATTAATATAGGGAAGCATCCAGACCTGTCAAGTTCCTTCAGTACACCTTGTTTTATCCAAAGTCAGATATAGACACAAGCGGAGTTAGAGAAAAATCCCTAGTGATTTTTAGGTTAAATCCAAAGAATCCTATTTTACTTCATACAAGTTCCTAAAGTCCATGTTAGGATTTCCTCTTTATTTGATTTTGATTATGCCCATTTTGTAAGAAATTTTAATTTTCTTAAATCCGTCAAGATTTGATATCCAAACTTTTGTTTATAGATTAAGGAAACTAGCCGTTGCTTAAGTCATGGGTGATCAAGAAGCCTTAAGACTGGTGTTCTAAGTATGATAACTTACCGTTGTACTCATTAAGAAGTTGAACCAGTATCAACAAGGAAACTCAGCTTAGATAAAAAACTAACTATAAGGTTGACGTTCTCAGTATGGTAACTTACCATTGCACTCATTAAGGAAGCTGAATCAGTACTAGCAAGAAAACTTATCTTTAACGGCCTAATTCCAACAACAATTAAAGCAGCCTCATCAAGAGAAAGTTCCAATACCTTATTCAAACTCTCACTATATTTAAAGGATGCAAGCTAAACTGAGAAATATAAGCTGAAGAGTGGTTCTCAATTAGAAGCTTGACTTAAAATCAACTTTTATAGCTATCTTTATATTAGACTCTATCTCAATCTCAGTTATAGGCTAGCTATGTGCTCACTATTGCCTATAAGGTGTTGAGGAGTCAATATTTGATTATTATACTTTTGTACTAACTCTCTTTATGAGTAAAGTGCATATTAAAATCTTAAGCCTTGTGGCTTAGGTAGTCGATGTAGGCTTGCTGAATCACCAAAAATCTGTTGTCCAATTTTGTCTATTGTTTATTATTTCTGTTTCTGTTGGAACTTCAGCTATATATATCTAGAAGTTCCAATTTATCGTTTTTTAAATTATTTAGTTATAAGTCTAAAGACTCATTTGAGTCAATTTCCCTTTTGGATCCTATATTCTTTCAGTCCTAAAAATATATAATGAATTATAAGAATTATTGTAATAATTGTAGACTAATAATTAAATACAAACATGAAGAAGCGAGATAATCAAGAAACTTGTGAATGCGATGTTTGTAGTCAAAATTGTATCTTCATAGGCTTATCGTTGATCAGTTAATTTGATTTTTTTTTCTTTTTGCCTTTTTCCTTCTAGAAAATTAATTTGAGTGATTTGTATAATTGCATATTTAAATCATGTTACGAATTATGTAATTATGGAGCAAAAGGGCAACATCATTTTTACTTCATTCAGATTTAAGTGATGTAATACTCATTTTGGATTTTTTATTGTAATTAATATTTATTTTTTATTTTATAATTTACAGATACACGTACGTCAAGTACATGTGATTTTCACTTAAATGATTGTTTAGAAAAAAATATTTTACTTATTAATTTAGCTGTCTGCACTGTAAAATAGAAAATGAAACATCTATTAAAATTAAAAAATTTAATTAATTTATGAACGACTTATGTAAAAATTAGTTTATGAATTTTACCCGCTTTGAAAATGATAATAAGCAATTTCCCACCATAAAAAGAAAAGAAAAACAACATGATTAGCAATCTTGTCTCGTTATGCAATGCTTGTGGTGCAGAATCTTCTTGGTTTATGCCGTCAAAGTAGTAGACATGCATTGTCGGATTGTTTATTATAAAATGATTGCAATTTGAAAGGAAAAAGTGATTCCTCTTCATTCCTATTTTTATGGTAAAATATAAAGAACAATGCTTGCTAATGAACAATTTTATCGTTAAGTATTTTAACTTTGTGGAGCCAAGTAGAAAAAAAAAAATTATATTTAGTTCATCTAGATGCAATAATGCAAATATGCACTGGTGAACCCAATCATTGGTTTATTTTTATTTTTTATATCTATGTTATGCATGACGTTGTTAAAGCATCTATGTGTAGTAAATACAAATTATAAATCACATATTATTACGAAATTGTAAATTAGATTATAATCACAGGACAGTGTTTTTAAAATTAATATTATAAATATTTTAGAAAACAACAAGTACATATATTCCAATGTTCAATTGCAGTCCAGTTTAAAATAACATAAACTAACAACAAACAACCAATTTGAAGTAACAAAAGAAATACAGAGATCAATATTATAAATAGTGAACTTATCTCAAAGTTCTGTATTGTAACAAAACTTAGATTGAAACACTAGAATATAGTTTGTTTTGAAGAAATTATCGCCCTTACCAGCGCAAAGGGTGCAGCGAAACTTCCTCTAGGATAATACAGTCGTCCAGCATTGTGGTGCACTCTAGAAAGCTTCACATCAACCACCACTTAGTTTCCAAAAATATGATAAGCAACACTATATTTTGTAAAACAGATATCAGAGGGAGAGAAGAGATTTGTTGGTTGATACATCTTATTCTACCTGCAGCAGCAGGTATTTATAGGTAGGAGGGAGGAGGCAGAAGGATGTCCAGGTTCATTCTGATCCAAATTTATTCTAGAACAGATGTACAAACATGTCCAGATTCGCTCTGGACCATATACAATGAACCAGTAACTCTAGCAGTTTCTGTAACTGCAGAAACGGTTCTGGTAGCCTTTTGACTTTTGAATTTTAAAATTCAAATTTCAAATAAAATTCCAAAATAAAATCAAAATTTTCAGCAAAAAGATTAACCCGAGACAATGTGCCCAAACGCCCAAGCCCATGCCAGAGTTGGGCGAGGGGCGGCGGCACGCATGTGGGCACACTCTCATGAGTATCTTAATTGATAATTTGCCAAACATTAATACTTGAACCACATATAAGGTGCATTCCCATTGGGAAAACTTCCAATGTGGGATAAGTGGTCTTGTATTAGACAAAGAGCCTTTTATACTTTCACTTATTCCCTCATACTTTGTCTGACAAGCAATGTGCGATTCCCCCACATAATCTTTTGTCTTTTTGTCTCCCACTTCATATTTACACAACACTTATGGATTCCAACCAAATTGGCATCCATCCATAAGTTTTAATCACTTTTTAAACATGTAACTAAACACAAATCCCAATTTATTTGATGCCAATTACATGTGTACTTTTTCATGTATTATATGACATATTTAAAAAGATTAAAATATACATGTCCATAAAATATAGATAATAGTAAAAGTTCTTTCATATTTTAAATCGATACATGGGACTTTATTTTTATTTTCACTTTCAAATGTCTGTTTTTCAAAGTTCTCATAACAATTTTGAATAATTAACTAATTCCCTATGGATAACTTTATATAGATATGAATAATAAAATATACAATAATTTCGCTTAAAATATAGTATCATTGCTAAATTTGATTAAGTACTAAATATTTTAAAACATACAATAACAATCAACTAAAAAATAAATTGACCAATACAAATGATCGAACAAAATATTTAAAGTACTGGCACTGGTTAGTATTTCGTAACTTCAATAATAATTTAAGTAAATAAATTAATTATTGTATCATTATTCAAATACATTGGTTGCATTAGTTATCATCTTCTTGTTTTTGCTTGATCGACTTTTCCGACTTAAGATGTTTTCTTTATTATCTGATGTCATAAAAAATTCTTTATGTTTTTCTTCTCTTCCCCCTAAACTCAAAATTTGGTCATTGTTGATGCCATAATAATGGAAAATTTAGATAAAGTCTTAGAAATTCCATTTTAATTTTATGTAGCAACACTATAAGAAAATTTGTATTTAGTGGCACTTAGTGATACTTTATAATATAATAATACAAAAAAGTAATATGGTAATAGTCGTAAAAAAATGCCACTATAATTTAATATTTGGTGACGTTTGATTATTAAATGACAAATAAAATAGTGAAGTTTGATTGAAAATGCCTAGATAAATATATGTTAAAGACATTTAACTAGTGTTATTAATTCTTTTTAGAAAATGCCACGTCTAATATGTAATTATGGTGTCATTTAAAAAAAAGTCATGAAGTATTTAGCGGTACTAACTTAGTGCCTTTTTGAAGAATGACAATATACAAAATAATATGATATTTGATTGTTAGATGACATATAAAATAGCGGCATCTAATTAAAAATATCAACAAAATTATAATTTGAAGGCACTTAACTAGTGCCACTAGTTTTTCTTAAAAATGCTACTCATATTTATTTATGGTGTCATTTAAAAAAGTGCATAAAATATTTAGTAGCATTTACTTAGTGACATTCTGTAGTAAAATGGCAAACAAGTAAGGGTGACAATTCAGGTGAGTTGGTCGGGTGGGTTTGAACTGGGACAAGGTAGGGATATTATGTAAATTTGCTCAATTCTAACCCAATCTATTTAATTTTCAATCTAATAAGCCCAAACCCAAGCCCAACTGAAATTAGATTAGGTCAAGATTGACCCATCAATTCAAAACTCACTCGATTCGCCTGACCCACCCGACCTATTCCTAAGAGCATTTTAAAAATGGAATTTTTATGAAATGTAAGTAAAATTCATGTTCTTTAGACATCCAAATATATATCTTTCCTTTTTAAAATTATTTAAAATAAAAAGTATGTAATTACGATTTAAATCATCCATATCATTTACTTTTACATTCAAACTTAATTTCAGAATATGATTATAAAGTCAACTAATCTTGTTTAAATTACTCTTAAATATTTTTTAAATATATGCACTAAGTTAATTGCAGAAGATCACAATCATGTAAACAATACTATATATATATTTGTAATGCATTATCGTATTGTTAAATTTGTATAAGGATATAATGACATTCCATCTTCTTGAATTGCCATGTCAATGTTATTTAAATAAAAATTAGTTTAATATTAGACAAAGTTTATGAAGCAAATAAACAACAAAAGAGGATACTTTAAAATTTGTTTGTTTTTATGTAATGTGGGTTGAGTTGAGTTGAGTTGATGGGTCATTCAAGAAGTAATTTCGAGTTGGATGGATCAACCTTTGACCCAATCCAAACCGGCTTAATTTTTTTAAGTTGTGCTTTAATTCCATCCAATTTCAACCCAACCTAATAAGTCTCAATTCAAATCCAATATTTCGTGTTGATTTTGTGTCAGATTGTCGTATCGGGTTAGAAAGTGCCACACCTACACACCGGAGTAATATGATGATAATTGTGGAAAAATGTCACTATAATTGAGGTTTGATTAATAAATGACAAATAAAAATAGTGACATTTTATTGAAAATACCAACATAAATGTATTTGCAAGACATTTAAGTAGTGTCGCTAATTTTTTCTTAAAAAATGTCACTCATATGTATTTATAATGTCATTTGTTAAAGATACCGCAAATTATTTAGTGGCACTAATTAATGTCATTTTATCGTGTAGTTAATAATAGTAATAAAAAGGCTACTATAATATATTATTTAGTAGCAGTTGATTGATAAATGTTATAAACACATTATTGAAAATACTAACATAACTATATATTAACAGCATTTAACTAGTATCACTACTTTTGTTTTGAAAAAAATACCACTCATAATTGAGTTATTGTGTGGCATTAAATAAATATTAAAAAAAAAGGTATAGGTATATTAGTTGCTATAAAATTATAAATCTATATCTTATCATAATGTACTGATTAAATTAACTACTTGATATATTTTTAATGTATCGATTAAATCAACCATATTTTCAAAGAAGGATCAAATATTTAACTTTTTGCCCATTTTTTCTCTCTTCACATATACGTTATATTTATTTTTGAATATTTCTATCTCTAAATTTAATCTCTCACTTTTTCAAATGTATTATATAATATAATAATTTCGAGTATATATTTATATAATTGTGAAAATATACTTTCGAAGTATAAAAATAAATTAATATTATTGATTATGTATTGAATATATGATGGATAGCTTGATGGTAAACTCATATCTTTTCAATTGATGGTTGTAGGTTCGAGTCTTATATCAAGCAATTGGGGCATGTTGGAGTCTCATATAGGTTTAAGTTTTACACAAAACAATTGGGGTATGTTGGAGTCTCATATATGGGTTTATATATATATATATATATGATGTGTTTTATGAGTGTATACATACAATGGTTTTTTCGCATTATCCTTTAGAATTTTTAGACGTCCGTCAATGTCAAAGAAGGTAAATGCAATTTTCAAAATCATAAGAGATGTAATATTTATGCTACAATTTCGGGGAGGTCACTGTGATTATTTCATATTTTTAAGTTTTACACTCCATATTAGATGTTTAAGTTTTATACTCCACATTAGAAGTTTAAGGACACAACTTAAAAAAATGGAACGAGCCAGTATGCGAATATTTTGGATCCTTTGTGTTCCACATAATAGATATACACTAGTAGAATAATTTTTTTTTTCTTCTAATAAACGCATGTTTAGTGACGATCGTATACATTTAACATGTAACATGAAGCAAAAACATATACATCTAACATATAACGTTAAATAAAATATAATTTGAAATAGATGATTTGAAATATATAGAAATCTGTGTACCTAATTTTACAAACAATAGAGAGAGTGCAAACTCCAGATTCAAAACATCAGAAGCTCATATTTGGTCTGGCATTATCAACCACTTCAAGTTTAAAAAGCTCTAAACGGCTGGCATGCACACGAGGTGTTCGACAAAATGGATCTTTTTCTTCTCCCCCTCCTTTGGCGCTGCTGATGGAAGAGGAAGTTGACCTTACCAATTATATGCTCAAGTTCAACACTTCTCCAAGTCGATAATAGCTAAAAATTATTGACTAAAACCCTCCAATTACATCCTTAATTGTTTTCATGTCTCGCCTATGCGACAAGAACTGCGCAGTCCGGTCGTTTCCAAATGTTTGAGCCTTATATTGTACTATACTGAACATAATCTAATTAGCACTAGTTTTCATCACCTTCTTCAAAACTTGCCTCATCAATTCACCATGGATGTGGAGAAAATGTTCCACATGAATGGAGGGCTTGGAGAGACAAGCTATTTCAAGAATTCTTCAATTCAGGTCCGTCTTTCTGGGTGCAAGTAGTGAATTATTTTTATTTTTTATTTTTTCTGGTTTTCCGGAGGAAATTATAACAAGAGACAACCTACGTACCCTTTTCTCTCGACAGAAAAGTGTTGCTGAAAGGATGAAGGACTTAACTCTGAAGGCCATAGAAGAAATGTATGTCGCATTAAGGCCAAAAAGCTTAGGCATAGCTGATCTGGGCTGTTCATCAGGCTCGAATTCTCTATTGTACACTACAAGACTCGTGGCTGCTGTGGAGAAGGCCAGTCAGAACATTGAGCAACCTGCACCCGAATTCCGGGTGTGTCTGAATGATCTTCCGACCAATGATTTCAACACAATTTTTAAGGCCTTGCCAGATTTGTACGAGGAACTAAAGAAAGGAAGGAATAATGGTTCTCCGTCCATTTATATAGCTGCTTTTCCAGGCAATTTTTATGGCAGAGTTTTTCCAGACAATAGCTTGCACTTCTTGTATTCCTTCAGCTGTTTGCACTGGCTGTCCAGGGTCAGCTTTCTTCTTATCTCTACCTCGTTACGTATATACACGTTACAAAATATTTTTGGGGTTTTCTGTGTGCGGAATTGTGGTATATAATTTTAGAGAACAGAGATGATAAGAACAAGTATAGAAATAATTAAGATATTTTTTTACCGCAGAAAAAATTGTGTTTTTACCTGTGGCTACTTGGTTGATAATATAAATATGCTGTGAGAACATAATTTATAGACGTAATTACATATAAATCATTATTCTATTACATTTCTCAAGCGATTGAAAAACTGTAAAGACTCTTTGTAATTTGGTAGGACTTCTTGCAGTCAGCGATGAAATTTCATTCTCCAAGCTTGCTTTATTTTTCAAGTCTTCTTGACTTTCCAAATTCATGGGAAAATTACAAATTATACTTATGATGTTACATGGTATTGTTTTCATTGAGGCCTAGAATATATAAGATCAATCATATATTTGCAGGTTCCTCCAGGAATTTATGACGAGCAGGGAAGGTCGTTAAACAGAAAAAGCATTTACATAACAAAAAATAGCCTGCCGCAGGTATGCGAAGCATATGCCAAACAATTCGAAGAGGATTTCTCAGCTTTCCTGGAGTCTCGCTCCCAAGAAGTGGTCAGTGGAGGACGAGTGGTGCTGGTATTGACGGGGAGGAATAGTCCAGACATGTTTGGTAGGGGCAACACAATTCTTTGGGAAGTTCTTTATGAATCTCTCCTCAACCTTGTTAGTAAGGTCAGTTACCTCTAACAATTGGAATTAACACTTACCCCTTCTAATATGATTCAATTTACATTAGTACCTTCAAAACATTAATTTCTTTTATTTTGTTTATTTTTACTGTTCTTCTCGTTTCTCTACTCACAAGAAAAAAAATTAGTGACAACATATTATGTGAAAACTTGTGACTAGATCTTATATATTTTAAGTGACAGAAAGTTTTTGATTTGTAACAAGAGTTTGGTAGTGATTAATTACAATTGTGTTTATCTTGTCACTATATTAACAATTAATAACTTGTTTAAATAATGAAACTTTTGTCAGAAATTATAGTGATAAACTTCATTAATGTCATTAAGTGCCACTGTACATGTGTCACTAGCTAGTTCTTACGAGTGAAAATTTAAAACATTAGTTATTGTAATTATTATATCATTCATGACAAAATAAAATTTATTATTATGTTTAAAAATATCATTAATGATAAAATAAAAGACATTTTTACTTAATATATATCACTAATGATAATATTGATATTGTGTCACTTAATTTTTTTATCACAAATATTCTATTTTTTTATAGTTTCGACCACTCATCCAGACCAAATCACTTCTGCTCACCTTCTCTTTCCCTTCTTTATATTTTTGTTGGAAAATTGGTTTAAAACCAAGTTTTGATCAATTAATTAAGTGGGTTTAATTGAACAATATGTTTTGACATAATGTGATCTGCAAGATGTGATTAATGTGTTTAGTTGCTCAAAATCAATTTTGGTGAATGAAAAATTAAAGTAAGCCATTTATAAACTTGTATTACATGTCGAAATTAGAAATTGGTGGGACGATGAAAATTCATCCATCTCAAATTGGAATTGGGGAGGAGTTATGTAAAAGTTCAACATTTGTGTTTGCACTCTAAGAGGTACTAATAGTCTTTGTAAGGGGAAAGGCCCACTTTCTAACGAGCTTGGACTAAGAGCCACGCACGCGCCCCTCTTCCCTTGGGCTAGACCCTTTATTTATATAAAATAAATTAAGAATTTTATCTTAACAAATACCTATTTCTGTATTTTTATAAAATAAATTAAGATTGTTATTTTAAATCCTAATTTTATTTTTGTTGAATCTGATAAGTGGTGGCAGTTCGGATGTGACTGGTTGAACAGATGTAACTGTTTAGATAATTACTATGTTACTTTACGAGAAATGATAGGTGTATTCATCCAATAATCTTTCTATCAATGATTGCTGGAGATTTCTGGATGAAGTGATGTATCTGTCATGCCTACTCATTGTTGACTAAATAAAGAGATGCACCTAGTTGTTACCATATTTTAATAAGTTGTGTTCAATTATACACAACTATTTAACAATTATAAATATTCTTTCATATTTGCAAAATTTATGTGCATGAAAACAATTCATACAATCATACTTTCAAAAAGTTCATTTTGTACACTTACAACAATTGCTAGAAACCGAAAATACTAATAGGGAGCAACTCTGTCTTAAAGAGAAAAAACTCATTTTATCTCGACCCATTAGCAAAGTCACGCATATTTTCGCCAAATATTTTCCAACTAGAGTGGGTGAGAGGTTGGGGATGGCGAGGCTGGGTGGGTAAGGGGGACTGTGATGGGTTACGTTTGGCGGATTCTATGGGTTATGTATATATTAACTAAGAATTATTAATAATCCTTGGTTTTTGTATTTTAATTCATCAAATACATACATTTCTAATGTATTATACAATTTACATATTTTTTGTAAGTGACAGTTATTTCCTATAATCTAAATTAGAAAATTGAATAGAATCATTCAATTGTCTGAAGACAATGAACTGACATATATGGAAAGAAGTTTTATGATATTACATATTGTAAATACACACACACACAGTCACACAGACACACATATATATATATATGAACATATGTAAAGAATTGTGTCTGATGCAAATAATGAGGGCATTTGTGTTTCCAGGGTAAAGTTGAGGTGGAAAAGCTGGAATCTTATGATGTTCACTATTATGAGCCATCAAAGGAAGAAATAGAAGATTTAGTAAGAAAGCAGGGCTCTTTCAAAATGGACCATCCTGAGACGCTTGAAAAAGAGACGGATTTTATCAGCTCCGGTGTGGCAGTAGCCAAAACAGTGAGGGCGGTTCAAGAATCATTGCTTTCCCACCACTTTGGAGAGGCAATATTGGACGACTTATTCGACGAATATGGGAGATTGTTTGATCGAGAGATGGCCAGATCAGGAGATGTCAGGTTCGTCGACATTGCTGTTGTTCTTAGAAAATTATGATAAGTACAAAATACGTTGGCTGAGCTTGAGGGCTAAATCTGAAAGAAATGAATGCCTCTGAATCTAGCCAGCTAAGCCCCTTTTGTATTCATGATCACTTATGTGAACAAATATGGACCTGCATTGCTCGCTAACACTCTGTGTTCCATGCTTTTGAACTCATCATTTGTGAGCTGAAAATTTATTTAAAATTTGAAACTAAACAAGTTTTCGGTCAGTATGTGTACGTTTGCTCGAAATTTTTGTAAAAGAACCAGGAAGAGTAATGCATCCCTTGCTGGCCTGTATCAGATTTCCTATATATATTCACCACCAGAAAGGAGAGACAGAAATCTATGAAATAAATATTCTGAGATACAATGGGCTGTACATTCTGAGACAAAACGGAAAAGGACACACATGGACAAGATTTCCAAAATTAATCTAAGTAAATCTATCGATGATATTGTATATTGTACAAGATGCCATTCTAACATATGAAGAATGATGGAATCTGTTCTAATATGTATATTAATATATAGAGAATTAAAATATATAAGAGAATAGATCCAAGGAAATTAACTTTGACTGAGCTTAATTATGTTGTGTTTTAACAGGAAATAAGAGCTGTCTTTCAACGTATAAAACCGTTAACCCTTAACTAAGTAGTTACATTGTGAACTATACTAAGAAATATTGTTGGGAGCCCAACTGCGGCAGATCCCCGCTATGAAAGAGCAATTGAACTAAAAGGTTTTGATGACACAAAAACAGGTGTTAAAGGCCTAGTTGATGACGCTGGTATAACCCAACTTCCAGGAATTTCATCCAGACAAGAAACCTGGTCCTGCCAATATTGCACAAGTGAAATTTCCATTGATTGGCCTCAAAAACATTCATGAAAATCCAGTCAGGCACAAGGAGGTAGTCAATGAGGGAAAAATGCATTTTTAGTTTATCAACTATTGCCATCTGTGAAATAAGGACATTAATGATTTTCGATTTTAAAATTAGTCTATTCCGGCGAGGAATTGAGCACATTGACCCCCAAAGGCAGCAGTTTATGTCCAGTTGAACTCAATTTGGCTGTAAATTGTCCCAAAAAACACATGCCCAACTCACGTGATTAATAAATTGGGGATTTTTTTTGACATGTGGCACAATTTGACACACATCCAAACACATGTGTACATTTTTTTCCACATCACACATCCACATGGGACTAAGTGACAAATCATTAAGCCAAATAATAAAAGATGCCCACTGTGCATGCCCATTTGGAAGAAGAAACCACAAAAAATATTGGGAGGGAAATATCAATGCAAACACGCGGAAAAAAAAGAGAAGGGGTAACATTATGAGTAATTAGTCCAAAACTCTAAATCGAACAATATGTTCGCTTCTCTTCTCTATGGTGTTCCCAAATCCCCTCTCAAAGAATATCCTAAAAACTCGTGCGATTAGACAAGGACGTTGAAGATTCTTGAAGATTCCTTCGAAGATGGTCTTCAACAGAGCATATAAGCACGTGGGTCTGTCCCCTACTCCATATGGTGAGTCTATGGTTTATAAATTATGACTTTACTAATTTTTTATTGTTGAATATCATATATTACAGAATATTTATTGTGAATGGCATTTTTTTTAAAGAAAGTGGACCCTTTTTGTTTGAAAAGCATAGATATAGCATCTTTACTGTGGGGTACTTATTTGTTGTCCATAATTTACTCGGTTAAATGTGGTCCCCTTCTTTGGGGTTTTTTTTTTTTTTTTTTTGGGTGTCATTGCATGCTGTTCCATATATTCTTTGTTGACCTTTTTTTTTTTTTTAATTTTTTTAATTTTTTTTATGTCATACTCCTGTTGACTTTTTCTTTTTTGGTTGTTTTCTTTTGGTTGCATGTGTTCTGAAGACAAAATTACTGAAACTGTGACTGTTGCATGCTATATTCTATGGAGGTTAGTTCATTTTAGTTCCAAAAGCTAAGTGTGTGGGGGGGGGGGGGGGGCTGTTACAAAGTGGGATTATGTGTTTTAGAAGGAGACTTTTTTTTGCAATTTGAATTTGTTTTGTGATAAATTGAAGCTGTCTAAAACTAGGTCTTTTATAGTTATATGAAGAATGGCTTTAAATTGGTGAAGGATGATAAAAAATTCAAAAATTATGCAAGCAACACATTAAATTAAACAACAGGGTTTGCATTTATGTTGATTGTGTGGCGGTAGAAGATGATAATGCTCATTTAGTTGAGTCTTCTCCTACTGTGGAAGATGATAGGGACCTTGAGCCTATTACTACTCTTGTAGCAAAAGTTGAAAATCAGCCTGTAGTTGATCCTTGTCCTTCTCTTGAAAATACTTCTAAAAAAAAATTGGCCTATAGTTGAATGTCCTCCTAATCTTGCAAATAATGAAGCTAAGCCTTTTCCTTTTCATGCAAATAATGATGTTCCACCTTCTCCTATTCCTGTAGTTGAGAATGAAGTTGATTTAGGACTAGATCATGAATTTGAGCCTGTTTTGGGGACAAGTCAAGGGAATGTGGATGTGCCTTTTGAGAATGATGGATTAGGCAACAACTATGAGTCAGTGGATTATAGTGAGCTGTATGGGTTGGGGAATTCGGGCATAGATGATGATGAAACAGAGGACAGTGAATATGAGAGTGAGGGTGATAGCCCACGAATTATGTTCTTCGATCTTACACACATTGGTAGGTCAACCAAGGAATATTTATTATCTAGCTCAATGACGTGTCACTTAGTCCCACGTGGATGTGTGATGTGGAAAAAAAATGTACATGTGTTTGGATGTGTGGCAAACTATGCCACATGTCAAAAAAACCCCAATTTATTGATCAGATGAGTTGGGCATGCATTTTTCGGCCAATTTACGGCCAAATTGAGTTCAATTGGACTTAAATTGCTGCATTTTGGGTTTAATGTGCTCAATTTCTTGCCGGAATGGACTAATTTTAAAATAAAAAATCATTAATGTCCTTATTTCATGGATGACAATAGTTGATGGACTAAAAATGCATTTTTCCCTAGTCAATGAGGTTCGAGATGCATCAGGGACATGGGGTTTCTTCAAGTGGAGAACCATGGGGTTTCTTCCAAGTGGTGAACCATGGGGTTCCAGGGCCAGTTATGGAGGAAATGCTGGGTGGGGTGCACAACTTCCGTGAACAAGATGCAGAGGATAGGAAAAAGTGGTACGCTAGAGATGTGAAAAGAAGGGTTATTTACAATAGCAACTTTGATTTGTATAGTGCACCAGCAGCTAATTGGAGAGACACTGTTTTCTGTCAAATGGCTCCTGATCCTCCAAATCCTGAGGAATTGCCCCCACTATGTAGGTAAATTGAAATATTACCATGATGTTCAACAACTATTTTCAAGAAAATTTCCAAGATAACTTGTGTGGAAGTTGTAGAAGTCTACATCAAACTAGTATGCCCAATAAACCCACATGTGTGGTATTTAAAATGTCTTCTAAATTATATTGCATATCTTTTAAATAAACCTCTTAAAGACTGGAAAGCCCACGGCCCGCTTGGATATGCTTTATTTGTATGTTCTATTTTCTGTCATTTTTAGATGAAAAGGTACTTGAAGAAAGTGGTTTGAAAATGAATTTGCATTTGGATAGGTTATCTAAAAATTAATGATTGTATAGAGTTTGGTAGGTTGTAGGTGGAAAAGGTAGTAGTAAATATAGAGAGAATAGATTTAGATTATTGAAAAATGTATTTTGTGATACAAAAAGTGAGATTTTTTGTGAAAATTTGGTGAAGTTGATGATGATTCATTTTCATGGAAATAGAATTTGAAAACATGTGCGTGGGCATTGTGGTTTTAATTATATCCTAATCTAGTGTTTCCTATTTTTTGAAAACACAAAATGAAATATTTTACCTAAAATACATCTTCTTTTTCCAAAACCTTATTAAAAACTTTTAACCTTAAACAAATTTATATTTACATCTTCCTATTATTTAATATAAATGTATATTTTCAATTATATACTATAAAAAATAACACATAAATAATATAAAAATATAAATTAACACCACTGATCAAATAAAAACTTATATGAAAAGACATTTACAATAAAAATTATCTCACTTCAATAATAGTATTAAACATCTCCTTTCATTCTCCATATATTTCCCAACCCTCCACTATCAAAAAATATTTTCGATAAATCATTCTTCCAAAAAACTCAAAACAAAACCAAATAATATCATCACTTTCCATCCAATATTTAATAGACGGGTTGAAATTTCAAATTGTTATGTCATATATGAGATCGCTAAAACGGAATATTTCTGAAAGTTTGATACTAAACTTGCGAACTACTCTATATGTGGGACTAAAATTATGGTTTCCTCAATATGTTGGACTAAAATTATGATTTCCTCAACAATCGTCTAATGAGTTATTCTTTTCACGAAATATACACCAATCATATAACAAATACAATATATTTCATTTCAACCAAGCCTAATTCCATATAAATTTTTATGTTGCAGGTTTTTATTGGACCGCTAAATTGGTTTTGCAAGAAAAACATGAAGTTTTACTCACTTGAATTGGCCCCAGGATCACCTAAATTTCTAAATGTGGACTTTAATGCTTCTTCTAATGAGTGGACTTTAATGATGCACATGTTCCTATAAAAAGTTACCTATTTATTTTGAGTATTGTTATTTACACTCCAAAATTTATTATTCACACTCTATTTTAAATTTTCATGTTTCGTTATTGACAAAAATATTCACTTACTTTTCAAATTCATTTATATTTATAATTTGTAAGACAAATATACCCTTTAATATAATAATTATCACTTTCAACTTTATTACTAATGAAAATATTCCACATCAACTTGTCCAAGTTAATATGAAATAACAATAGACTTGACAAATGTGTACCTATGGATAACCCAAGAATGGGGGTTGAGTAAATTTACCCATAAGTAAAATTATCTGTTTTTTATTGGATAGGCGGGATAGTGGTGGACCCATTATCCATTGCTATGGGTGATAGGCAACCTACATGAGGTACCGATATATAGATATTTTTTTTTATACATGAAGGTAAATTAATACATGTTTTTTAATTTACATAATATTATTCAAATATTTCTTAAATAAAACTAATAAAAGAAGCTATAAATTTCAAATATTATATTGAACAATTACTTAAAGTATGTCAAGTATTTTAATTTGAAAAGTACAACTTAAATGTTTAAACATTTATCGATTTTAAGTTATATTACATTTCGAAGTTCAAATTTAAATCCCATTATATGTCAAAAGTTTTTTAAACTAAAAATTTAAATACCACTTAGTATTGTTGTTATCATAGAAAAATGTGTTATATCCTCCAAATTATTAACGAGAATTGAAAAAAAAATTAATATGGTTGTTGAAGGATTACCCGTGGATAGGGCCAAAGAGTGGCAAGTAATTAGGCGATGGGTAAAATTATCTGTGTTTTATTGGGTGGAGAAACTAAGGCCTATTATCGGCATTTTTTTGGGTACCTGCGATATGAGTGATTTTTTGTTAGGTCTAAATAACAAGGTGCAGTGCTATTTTCTTCATTTATCTCACTTTTCTGATTGAAATAACTTTACTAAGAAGTCTTTATGAAGTAAAACAAGAACTATATTTGTAGTGTAAAAATATACTATTTTGTAGTAATGCTATCATTTTCCTATTGAAGTTCATAGCCATGTCTTCAATGAAATGAATGAATTTAAAGATGGGATAATTTGTTTATTTTTATGTGATCTATCAAGTTTAAACATGTAATGAATCAATGCTAGGAATTAGTCAATTTTATATTTAATAGGACAAAAATAGTCCATTAAGGGTATAACTATCCAACAATTTAAATTAAGCAATATCTTGAAAATAAAAGGATATAATGTTCTATAGACTAAAAATCAATATTTGGAGTGCCAATAACAAACTTTGGAATGCAAATAACAATCCCTTTTTTTGTTCCTATAAAAAGTTACCTATTTTTTTGGTCTCTAATATTTTTAATTTATTTCTCGATGAAAATGTAATTTTGATGTCACTATCATGGTTCCTTGTAAGGCTAGTGCAGTGATTATCACCACTTCTCAAATTGTGGCTGTTATTCAGAATGTGGCCATTTTCATCATCTCAAACCAATGCTTCCTGCCATAATAAAGCCGTTCTTTCCTTTGTTTAATCATCATGACAGGCACACTCTGCATGCAACATGAATAGAAATATATCAAATATATAGCAGATAGGCCGAATAAATTTCAAAAATATGGAGATCATATATCTAATAACAGCTATACTTGTAATACTATGGAGAGCTTTATGCAAAACTGTTTTATTTGTAGCCAAGCCGCTGAGGAGGTCATTGGGTCACTTACAGCTGAAAGTTATAGAATGGGAAATGGAAGGCATGGAACCGAAATATGTTCTCCATGATAGATTATACCAGTTCTACAAATGTGTTAATGTTGAGTTTTCAAAGGTTAGTATGATGTGTTTTTGAATAACCTTCGGCTGAAATTTCTGCACATGCGTCTGCAATATGTATACTGTATTGAAGAAATATTGACATGGTGATTCAGCCATGTATTCTTGTTTTTGTTGATATATGACTTTTATTTTGTTACTTCTGATTGTAGGTTAAGGTACTGATCATAGTCAAGGGAAGTTGTCCATTATAATAACGGTCCGTTTGTATTGGACACTACAAGGGAACAGGGTTTCAGAGGCTATTTTTAGAGACGGAAATATTTCCGTCTGTAATTTTCATCAAATGAGGACAGAAGCAGAGACAGAAATAAGTTTTGTCTAAATTTTAAAATGTAACTTTAAAACAAAGACGGATTCAGTCATGGATTTAAAATTCTACTAAATTTAATAAAAATAAAATGAAAATGAGAAAATACAGATGGATTTAAAAATGAATAAAAAGAGGGATATAAATACAAAATTGTTTCCATTACTAATCTGTCGATTTTTAAATAAAAAATACATAAAATTTTGAGACAGAAATAATCCATCTCAAAATTAAAAAGTCAAAGACAGATTATCCACGGAATAAAGATAGTTTTAAAATTTAAATTTTATTTTAATATCAATCTCTCTTTCCGTCTTTCATTTTATAAAATTTGAAAAAAAAAATTATAGATATCAAAACAAATTTGAGGCCATCTAATTTTTATAAAAAGATGAAATGAAAATCACAAACCTCCAAATTAATCAAAAAAGAATTTTAAAAAATAATTAATATTTTAATATGTTTACATTTATATATTAAAAAATCAAAACAAAATATTGCTCCTATCAAAACTCTCTGGCCCTAAATTAAACCCCCAAAAATCACCCAGAAATCGCGAGTTCTAATTCCTCTTCCCTGAGCCCTTCAATGATCCGTGACCACCAACTTCCGATCTCCGATTGTAGTTTGTCGACCGCCGACCGTCGACTGCCGAGCTCTGAGCTCCGACCACCGACCATGGACTTCCGATTGCTATACCTGATTGTCCGCCTCCACCCCCCGAAGAAAACTTTGGTTATCATTTTCTTAGCTCAATTTTATCAGTTAACTATGGTTTACACATTTCTAGTTTTGAATAAATTGGTGAATTTAGCTGCTTACTTTGATTGTTTACTATTGTGAGTTTATTAGAATTTTACATTTTAGTACTTTTAATCTGCCAGAAGATGAGATAAAATAGGGCATTTGCAGAATTAACACCATAAAGTTTATGTTGTTGATGTAGAACTGTTATTTTACTATAAGATTAAAGGGAAATGGTTTTCTTATGTGAACATGATAAAATGCTGAAACCTGAGAAGCATAGGATTTTTTTTGCCATTGTCATTTTCATTGTAAGTTTCCTTGATGCTCATTTTGGACTTTTGATAGTTGTAAAGGGCCTGGGGGAGACACAATAGAGGGAAGATAAAGAGACTACATTGTTTGCTCGCTCATAGTTTGGGATAATATGAACTGATATTGAGTTGTTGAATGTGCCTTTGAAATCTTTTACCTGCATATTTGGTCTTATAGCTAGCTTTTTTGATTGACTTTAGGTTTGTCTTATAGATGAATGCAGGAGAAAATCTCAAGTTGTAGTGAAGGCAACTTCTCGGGTTGAGGAATATCCGAGAAAATCTCAAGTTGTAGTGAGACCCATATCAGAGCAAAAAGTTAGCATATAGGATAAGGCAACAACTGAAGTTGTCTAGAAAATAAAAAATGTAACTATGTTTCCCCTCTCACATTCTTGAATATAAATTTTCAATTATCTAGAGGTGTGCATCAATGTGGTGATTGTGCTGGTTGATACACAACAGCAACTAGTCTTGCCAACTTTAGTTAGAACTCTACTGAAATGTTTCTAATTATTAAGTGATCATTTGAAAAACTTTATTTCTAGTTTCTCGCCATTACCATATACCAACAGTAACATGGATGCTATTGAGCTTCTAAAAAAAAAGGTTCATTTTCTGGACTTTTATTTTTCTTCTTCCAAATTTCTTCATTGTTCGAGAGATCTTGTCTATTCTGATGTTTATATCACATCATGTTGTTTTCAGTGCTGTAAGGAATTACTTGTTTTGATATAACATATTTGTGTTTATGCTTTTTAATTGAAGAGAATGCTTCTTGTTTTGTTTATCTTGTGGATCAACAGTAGCCCTTGACGACTTTTGCATTTTATGTCTCATATTATACATGTGATGAGGTTAGTGGTGTTAGACAGGTGGATGTAGTGTGAATATTTTCCCTTCATGATTAAATAATTAGATCCTCATGTTATAGTTACACTTAATTCTTTTCTCTACAGGGCGTGATCCAGTTGAAAGAATCAGAAAGCTTATACTATCTCACGAGATGGCCACTGAAAAGGAACTCAAGGTAACATAGTAACATATCTCTTTTTAACTTCCCTGCCTGGAGGTTCTTATTTTTTATGGAATGAGGTCTCCCTTTAGATTAACTTAGTAGATTTTTATTGGCTTTTGAATTTATAGATATTCTTAACTGAATGAATAGTTTGGCAAAAAATTTTTTGCCATTATGGTGAGAGTATTAATGTTATCATTTTGGCTCAGGACACTCAGAAAGAAGTAAGAAAAGAAGTAGATGAAGCCATTGCCAAAGCTAATGGTAGAAATCAGCAGTTTGTATGCTCATAGACTGGTTAATAAAAAGATTAAGAACTAGAGTTTGTATGCTCCAAAAGGAACCATTCCTGCTTTATTGAAAAAAAAGAAAGAAAGAAAGAAAGAAAGAAAGAAAGAAAGAAAGAAAGCGGCCCTCACTTATTTTCAAATTAAGAAACTTATTTAATTTTGGTCAAGTTTGTGAATTGAGCTAATTTTGATTTTGGAAATTCGAAGAGTTAGGATTTCTAAGAAAGGATTTAAGGTGTTTGTGTTATTATCACTATTTTGTCTTCATAGACATCAATTTACAGAAAGCTCTACTTGATTAGATATTCGAAGCAAATCTTCAACTAACCTTAGAATGACGAGTGTCTGATGAAGGCAGGAGTGCTTTTATTTGGAATAATAATTTAGAGGAAATATTTTTAATTAGCTTTGTACAGAATGCTAGTTTCAAATAGGACGGATGAACCTTTAATAGCCTCCTCTATGGCTTCTTATTAAATATAGAAGTCAAATTTATGTGTGGAAATTGAAATTTGAAAATTTGGAAACCTCTATTGACAACATCCTTATATGGTGGGGCCAAATCAGAATCCTTAGAATGCTGCATTCACAATTTGGCATGCCTTATTCAAAGTATAGAGAGTTTCTGGACCATAAGTATAGAAAATTGAGAACCACTACAGTATGTTTTGCAATATATGTGATGATAATGCATTTTAATAATTACCCAATACTTCTCATTATATATATATATATATATATACTAATAGTTTTTGTTATACAATAGTCATACTTTTTGTTGCTTATTTTAGGCTGAAAATAACTGAAATGGAATGAGTTGACAAGTACTCAAAAATAGCAAGATGGCATGTAATTAAACTAGTAAAATAGCAAGATGGCGAAGTCTAATGAAAACTTAATGAAATATCAAAAGCAATGGACCACATGCGTGTTGCTACTATCAAGATGCAAGAAGATTTTATAAGAAGAGAAGAAGAGGGTAAGAAGATGCTCGAACAAGTTATGGAGGAGGCTCGAAAGCGTGAAAAAGAGGCTAGGAAGAGGGAAGAAGAGGCTAGGAGAAGGGAGGAAAAGGCTGGAAGAGAGAGGCGGGCAACAAGAGATGATTCGTAAATTGATTCAAAAAGTGGGATACACAAACAAATCATCAATATGCTGGTGGATTTGGACCCAGAGAGCAACAAGATTTTGGTAGGAAGCATTGATGCTTTTAATTTTTACTAATTGGGCAATTAAGTAACTTTGATGATTAATCATTTGACTAAATTCTTGGATTGTTAGACTAATTAGTTATTTTACATTATCGTGGATGGTCAAAATAACTTGTTTTAATGAATTGTATTTGGTTTTTAATGAGCCATATTATTTGTAGAGGATTCGATGATTGGTTTGGAATTTGATATTTTTTAGTAGTATAGAAAACTCATTTGAAGCATGTATTGATTTGGATTTACATAAAAAATAAATGAATTATAGACAAATCTAAAGCTAATTAGAGATAGATTTATTGGCAAAAATATTGAGAATTAAGAGACAGAAATAAAGGCAGAAAAATTATATAAAAGCAGAGATGGAATTAGAAACGGATTTTGGTAAAACAAATATTAAATATTAAAGACAGAAAGGCCACGAAAATAGAGATGTATTTTGTTAAAAAAAAAAATAGATATTAGAGACAGATTTAGAGATTGCATTTATCTGTCTTTAAATTCAGAGACGGAAATCATTCTGTCTTCTAAATTTGAGACGGGGCTTTCAGCCATAGGTTTAGAGACTAAAAAATACATCTCTATTTTGTTTTAGAGACAGAAATTGCAGCTTTAGAGACAGAATTATCCGTCTCTGAAGTCCTATTTTCTTGTAGTGGTAGGATGTGGCTTAATAGATCAAATGTTTACTTTTAGTGTTTTAAGCTCTTGATATATGGATAAGGGGCCTGATCCACAATCCATCCAGGGCTCATTTGCTTGGTAGGATTGTATAGGATAGATGTACAATCTAGTGTACTTAAATGTACGGTTGCCACAACTAAAGCCCATGATTAATAAAAAGCCCGGTATTTTATCCTAAAATGTAGGGATTATGTATCCCAACCTCTTAATTGATTATTAGAAACATTGGGATTAATATATCAAATAACGAAATTATTCCTACATATAAACTAAATATAGACTTGATTAACAATATGTATATATCACCAAGACTTGATTTATATAATTGAGTTTTTTAGAAAATACTAAATTATATGCGCAATCAAGCTTATTTTAATAAGATTTTTTATACTATATTTATCTAAAAAAATATAATTTTTTAAATGAAAATTATTTCTTCCACGATAATAAGATTTATAACTAAATTTTTTTCTGTAAATTTAAAAATGAACAATATTTTTCAAATATAAATTTACCCTTAATATGAACTTATTTTGTAGAAGTAGAAACTAATATCCATAAACATAAAATATAAAATAGTTAATTTGGGAAATATGTGTATGGTTTTATAAAATTTGAAAGTTAATTACTTTTTCAAAATAAAAATAAACTCGCTCCTAGGTAATAATAAATTACAAACTATTTGAGAAGAAAGTTTAAAAATAGAGACTTCCTAACTACAACACTATATATACATAAACCTTTTCAATGAAGATAATTCTATTATTAAAATAAAATTTGGGATAAAAGTGATATTTCATATTTATCATAAGCTATAATCTTAAGCATCTAAACAATTGATTGTACTAAAATTAGGATATCCAAATTAGTAATCTAAACAAGCAAACAAAATATTGATATATTTTCAAGATTACGAATCTTATACTTATTAATCACATTTAACCTATAATGACAAACAATCGAGCCCCTAACAATTGATAAATAATCCCCATAATTTGATCAAGATTGTATATATAATCCTTTATAATGGTGGGGAAAAAAGTTAGTAATTTGAATCCCACTATGCATAATCCTAGTAACAAATACAATATTATCTTATTTTCAACAGTGTAATCTCACTATATCATTATAATCTTATCAATCATATATATATATATATCCAAACGTGCCCTAAAGGTATAGTTAACAGAGGTAACCTTAATAAAAAAAGATGGAGTAAAAAACATATAAACATATCATGAAAGTAATACGTATATCACAATATATATAGATAGATAAATTAGTTAATATAACAAAACATGAATAAATCTTATTATACATTAACTTCTTTGCATGCGAGAAAACCTTAAGAATATTGACAAGTTATAAACATTAAAGTATAATTTTAAAATTCAGTGTATCAATTAAAAGTAAAATTAATTAGTCTCTCATTGTTAAAAAAAAAAAAAAAGGTACGAAATATAATAACAAATACCATATAAAGTATTCTTAATAAATTTTATAGGATACACTACCAAAAATCTATGCATCTATTACAAAAAGTTGTTATGAAATCACTTTTGCAGCTATAGCTACAAACTGTAGCTATAAATTTTTGTTACATATTTAATTTTTAAAGTTATAATAAAAAAATATTAATTATCCACCCATAGCATTGTACGTTCAGTTGTAATAGATTACTTATGCATTATTCATAAAAAAATTAATATTATAAAAAAATAATTATTAACTATGGATTGATTGTAACAAGGGTCATGAGAGCTAGCATCAACTTTGAATTTGGCTACAACAATTTCATAGCAAAAACTATGAATTTTTAGCATGAACTATGGATTGGTTGTAGTTGATACCTTAGTTTTTTGTAGTGATAAAAACTAATAATGAAAAGATTCAATATGTAATATAAATTATAAAAAATATATATATTTTTTAGTTTTGGACGGATATATACCAGAATATCTATTGCAAAACTTTTTCTTATTTTTTAAATCTTGCAATGGAAAGAGCCATCACAACCACCAAATTTGAAATTTGATTACTTCTTTGTTTTATTAAAGGACATTATGCGATGGGTTTTTCTGTGGTTGTGACTGAAATTTCTTTCACAAGTTGTCGTGTCTTCTTGTATCATTTTTTTTGATCCAGCGTCTTCTTGTACCATGTCTGTCCCAAAATTGGTTGCAATTTGAGATATTGCTTTTCCATCGCAAAGTCTATGTCATAATGACTATTTTCAAGTATTATATAAGAAATTTATAAGTTTATTCTAAAAGAAAGCACAAAGCACTTTTTATTATATTATATTGAAAAACTGTATTAATCGAAATTTTATATCTGTAGATATATCATAATTTTCAAGCTGAATATATTAATAAATCACATATTAGAATAGCATCTTGTACATGAAACGACACTATTGGCAGATTTATTTAGGTTCATTTAGACAACCTTGTATATATGTATGTCCTACTATTGGATCCCACAGTGTACAATATTATAAGTAAAAGTTTTCTTTCATATTCAATTTATAGATTTTTGTCCTTCATTTTTGACACTCAATACCAAAAAGTAAGGTGCCCATTACGAAAACATTACTATAAAATAAATTTCGTAGCTATAATTATAAATTGTAACTATAAATTTCCCATAGCAAATATGATTTCTTAAAATAACAAGCAACAGATTGGTCGTAGCTTAGGCTACAAATTTTCAACATCAATTGTGAATTGATTGTAGCTGATGCTCTAATTGTTTATGGTGACTTTCAAATTAAACACTATAAATATAAGGTTTTGAATTCAAGGCCATGATGTCAGGATGTTGATCTTATTATTCATTATAGTTAATTAAATATTGGTTTTAATATTATAATAATTATTTATTTAATATCTTAATATAACCATAGAGTTAATCATTTTATTAAAAAAGGGTGTTAGGAAAATGAAGTCAAAATGAAACAAAGCACCAGCAACTGAACATGGCTGTGCAACAGTAAGTAGATCATCTTTATTTGGATTTTGTAAACCATCCTCTTGCAGATTTTCTGTGGTTGAAATTTCAGCTTGTGCATAGTTTAACAATATAGTTTAGTCACAGAATTTTTTATCTCTTGGTTCTCAAAATGCATCAGAATGGTTCCTTGGACCCATTCACAGCAGACGCATGAACGACAACAAATTCAAATTCTAATTATTTCACATAAAGAGAGTTTTGAATCCTAATAATTTGTGTGGCACTACGAATCTCTTGAAGACAATATATGTTGCTTCAGATTTTGCATTATGGGGTCTGTAAGGTCGAGACGATCTATTCCGTGCATCAATGCCAACTTTTAGTGATATTTGTCTGTTAGTGCCCTTCAAGTTGTTGTGAACCAGTCTGCATCGAGTCTTATCTCCACACACAATTTTTCAGTGTCAAACTTGTGGCTTCTAATTTCCAAATGTGTCAAATTTCCATCCTCGCATGTCAATGTCTGTCTTTAGCAGTATCATAATCTAACAGATTCTGCAGACTTTAGGAAGTCCTTTGGGCTTGTTAGTCCCTGGCCAAATAGTAGGATAAAATGATGGTTTCCACCAACAGCAATTATGGAGAATTTCATGCAACAACTGAACCAAAATATGATGGAGAAAGTGAATTGAAGGCCTTGATGGCATAGAAAAAGACCCTGCAAGACATAAAGAAATTTTCCACAAAGTCCAAGAAGCATCAGCTGACATGGGGAAGATGCAGATTTTACTAAGCAGTGTTACACATCATGGTGCTGTGCCATGACTGGAGTATTGTGCTATTCCTCTAAAATGCCATGCATGGTGTGAGGTACTGGTAAAAAGGCTCAGAGATTTGAAAGAAAATTTTCCACATAGGGAGTCAAATGATGTGGGATTGGAAGTGATCCTTCAACCTCAAGGTCTATCCAGATCACAACTCTTTTTTGATATCATTGGTGGTGGAGAAATAAAGAAAACAGTAAGAGAGAGAGTGTTTAATGAATGCATACCTTTCAAATGAAATGAATAGGTATTTATCCTTATATCAATTATCAAATGAGGATGGATGAGGTGGTGAAATCTGGGTTGTTCTTGCTATAGGAGATGAATGGTCCAGGTTGCTTCACTTTGGGGGTGGGTTCAGGCGCAAAGGTCCGACCCATATAAAAAATGCATGGATTCTCCAATCAGTGAGAGTATTCTAGGTATTTTCCAAGTATTTTTGGGCCAATCTTTATACTCCTTGGGTCGACTTAATACTCGTGGGCATATCTAGTGTTCTTGGGCCAACTTAATATTTTGTTCAGTCTTTATATTTTTTCGGCCAATCCAATATTCTTGAGCCACTCCCATCAATTATCACTCATGTGAACTAACTAATACAGAATGAAATCCATGTAAAATTGCATAATTTGATTGTGTTTTGAAATTTTCTTGTTTTCTTTGGCAGCTGAACGTATTCATCTAAATTTGCAGCCCCTGTAAAAAATTGAACGATGAAATATGTGGCAGGAAGTATGTTGCAGAAAATGCTTTACATGGAAGAGCATGCAGCATATACTTAATATCTATCAGAGCCTGAAATGCAGCAGAGCAGATGTGCCATCAAGCCCCTTGGCGCGAAAGTACTCAGTGAACTCCTTTAATGTGGTTGCACGATACTTTGGAGGATTCTCCTCTGATAACAGCTCCTTAATTGGTGCATAGAGCCTTGGGTTCATGGAAGTACCTCTGCCAATGAAGCTGGCCACAGATATTCTTGGACCGGCATGGCTTGCTAAGACTCTGTGCTCCACGCTTTTGAACTTGTCATTTGATATCAGCTGATCAAAATTATTCAAAATCCAAAGCCAAACAAGTTTATTCAAAACAAGTTTGCTTCAAATTTTTGTGAGTAATTATGCATCGAATTACACTGGCCTGCATAAGATCTCCTATATTCACCACCAGGGCTCCAGGTGTTGGAGGAACATCAACCCATTGTTTCTGATGTAGAACTTGAAGCCCTCCTAAATTATCTTGTAGCAGCACTGTTATGAAAACAGTGTCTGAATATCTTGTTGTTCCCATTGTGCGTTCAGGCTCAGGACATGCTGGATAGTAATGGCAGACGTTGGCAAGCACTTCCGCACATTCCATTTCTATGAGGTGGTCTGAACTGAGCCTCGGACCCTCCGACAGTAGTTTGAACAAACATCTCCCGAATTCCATTACATGCTTTGAATATTCCATTATGATTTCCCTACAATATCATTAGCTAAAAAGTTCATTACACTGGTGTAATTTGTCTAGAATATCTTTTTATATAGAATAATGTGATCTATTGAGGGCGCTTGGCTGAGGTTATATGAGGAAACATGGCTATTTGGAACTTGTAAGATGATATAACAAGAATTCATAATTTAAACTGAATTAAACACCTGCAAACTGCAGGCAACTCCTCTGGCTGTGGTGGACTAGGAGCAACAGCACAGTAAAACGTGTTCCTCCAGTTTGCTGCTGGTGAACTATACAAATCGAAGTTGCTAACATATACCACTTTCTTCATAAAATCACGGGTGTAATACTGCCTCTTAATCTCTGCATCTTGCTCGTGGAATGTGCGAGCTCCATTTAACATTTCCTCGAGAACTTGTGTCGGTATGCAATGATTAACCACTTGAAAAAAGCCCCATGTCTCTGATGCTTCTTTGACTTTGTCGACAATTTCTTTATGTTTTGCAGGGTCTTTGTCAATGCCATCAAGGTCTATGATGGGAAACTGGGAATTTTTATTGTTCTGGTTGGTGATATTGTCTAATAATTAAGATGGATGAAGGAATATCCATGGCAAACTGGTGACCCCATCATCAACGAGCCCTTTAACACCAGACTTTGGGTCGTCGAAGACCTTCAATTAACTTTCTGGATCATATTTTGGCTCAGTTGTTGCCTGAATTTCTTGGAAACCACCATTTTCTTCTACTAATTTGGCCAAGGGACTAACAAGCCCAGATGATTTCCTGAAGTCTGTAGAACCTGTTTGATTAATAATTCTGAGGATAGATCTGTTGGAATTATAGATTATAAACAGCAGTTTATAAAGTAATTATAAAACAGTTTATAATCACGGGGCAGTGTTTGAAAAAACAATATAATAAATATTTCAGAAAACGACAAACAGCAATAAATATATTCCAAAATTATTCAGTTGCAATTTAGTTTAACATAAGCATAAACCAAAGCAAACAGACCAATTTGGAATATAAGAACAGAATACAAAGATCAGTATATCTAAATTGAGAACTTATCTCAAAGTTCTGTATCGTAATAGAACTTAGACTGAATCACCAGAATCTGATTTGTCTTGAAGAAATTATCGCCCCTACCAGTGCACAGCGTGCAGCGAAACTTCCTCCAGGATAAGACAGTCTCAGAAGCCCTTTGGTGCACTCCAAAAGAACTTCACCTCGATCACCACTCAATCGCCAGAAAATAATAAACAACACTATTATAAAAGTATATGAGAGGGATAAAAGAGAATCTGTTATTATTCCTTTAGTCTACACTCAGCAGACTAATTTATAAGTGCTAGGAGGGGATCACCTTTTGATGTTATTTCCATGTGGGACAAGAAAGGCTAGCAATATATATAGGAGTGAAGTTTACCAAACCTTTCTTATCATTCCTATGTGGGACAATTTTGTTAATATATATTGGTATAGTATGACATGTTTTCCTTAGTTTTCCTATGTGGGACAAAGACCAAACAAAATTGTTTTGAACTCCCACAAGTTCCCACATCTTTATCTTGATTCTAAAGAGAGACAACTCCCACTTATAGAATCCATACTTATTAAACCCCTCTTTACACTTCAAACATCTATGGATTTCAACCAGTAATTGGCACCAATCTAAAGAAATAAAACATCTCTTTAACATGTAATCAACCCCAAATATCAAATAAATGGGTGTCAATTACAACAATCCCCCACAAATCCATAGTGTTGGACTATCAAGATTATCGTAACTTGCTTTCAGTAATGGTACCTTCCGGTTTGAACCACTACCTAAGTTATTCAACTTATGCCACCACAGGGACAAATGGATCTAAGCCTTGAATTTGGCCCTTGGATGTGTTGGCGTCCATTGGTAACAACAAGCTACATGGCTATGCAGTGATCTTTAGGTTTGACACATTACGGCCATGTGTCTCGATCCTGTATCATGAATGTTTTCAAGGAATAACCCTTTTCCTCTAGTCGCGGCCAAACGACTACATTCACTTAGTTAGGCATCTCCAGGGATGCACTGCTTGCATCTCGTCAGTATGACTTGACCCTATTCAGAGTTAGCACTCTTACTTTACTTGCAGTTAACAGCACCTTCCAGGTATGCCAGGGGACAGACTCAGATACTAAGGTATCAATCAAGTTTAGGTGCACTTTGACACACTCAACAGCTTGTTTATACCACATTGAACCTCCTTGTGGGATCTCCACTTGATAGGTTGGGTTGCCACTGCAGGTGCATCGCTAATGGGTTTTCAGTCCCATCCCCAGCCTGGATTTTTGGAATAAGGACAACTCAAGTCCTTTCGTCAAAGGATCGGCCATGTTGTCTTTGGATCCAACAAAATCAATGGCCACAATCCTATCAGACACAAGCTCCCTTATAGACTTTAGTCTAACTTGGATGTGTCTCTTTGTCTTTTGATTATACTTTGAACTTTTGATCTTTGCAATTGTGGTTTGACTATCACAATGCACTGCACTTGCAGACAAAGGCTTACTTACCATGGGTAATTGGACCATTAGCCCATGTAGCCACTCAGCCTCTGTTCCAGTTGTGTCCAAAGCACATAACTTTGCCTCAAATGTAGACCGAGTTATCAAAGTCTGTTTAGTAGACTTCCAGGAGACAGCGCCTCCACCCAAGGTAAATACATACCCTGTACACCCATTACTCCTGGAGTTTTTGGCTATCCAGCTAGCATCACTATATCCCTCAAGTACTGCAGGGAATCTGCCATAATGCAGAGCAAATGATGTTGTGCCCTTAAGATACCGAAGTACCCTATCCAAAGCCTCCTAATGGGTTCTATTGGGACAACTTGTATACCTCGCCAGCTTTGAAATTGCAAATGAGATATCCGATCTTGAGCCATTTGCAAGATATTGCAAGCTCCCAATAATTTGAGAATACCTCAATTGAGACACAGGAATACCGCTTTCATTCTTGAAAAGAGTCACAGAAGGATTATATGGTGTCTTAGCGATTCTATATTCCTTATAGCCAAATTTCTCAATTATCTTCTCAACATAGTGAGATTGAGAAATAGCTATACCCTCAGTTGACCGAATCAACTTGAGTCCAAGAATCACATTAGCTTCACCCATATCTTTCATTTCAAACTTACTTTTCAAGTATGACTTTGTCTCATTGATAATCTCAATGGTAGAACCAATTAATAAAATGTCATCCACATATAAACATAGTACAATACAATCATCACCTTTAACCTTACAGTAAATGCACTTATCATTATCATTTATGCTGAAATCAAATGATAAAATAGTTTTATCAAATTTCTCATGCCACTGCTTAGGCGCTTGTTTCAATCTATAAAGGGATTTAACAAGCTCACAGACATTTTATTCGTTACTAGGAGCTAAAAATCCCTCAGGCTGATCCATATAAATCTCTTCCTCGAGATCACCATACAGAAAGGCTGTTTTCACATCCATCTGGTGAATCGGGTAACCATATACGGAAGCCAGTGCCATAAGCATCCGGATTGTAGTCAATCGAGCAGCTGGGGAATAGGTATCAAAGAAGTCTATTCCCTCTTTTTGTCTAAAGCCTTTGCCAACTAATCTGGCCTTAAACTTATCAATGGTTCCATCAGATTTAAGTTTCTTTTTAAAGATCCATTTGCATCCAATCGTAGTACACCCCGGAGGTAGATCGACTAATTCCCATGTCCCATTAGAGATAATGGAATCCATTTCACTTTTGATAGCTACCTTCCAATGCTTAGCTTCAGGTGAGGCCATAGCATCCTTGAAGGTCACATGATCATCCTCGATATTGTAAGTGATGAAATCACATCCAAAATCCTTGACGATCCTAGCTCTCTTACTCCGTCTAGGTTCATCTGGTTCTTCAGCTCCAATGGATGCTGAACCAGAACTACTTGGAAAACCCCCCACATTAGACATCTTTTCCACATGATCAAGAATAGACGTTGATGTAAGAGCTGAATCTAAAGAAACATCATGAGGTATTCCAGTTTTCATTGGAAACACATCCTCAAAAAATGTAGCATCACAAAATTCCACTATTGTGTTAACCTCTATGTCTGGGATTTCAGATTTAATTACCAGAAATCTCAATGCATAGCTTGTTTCCACATAACCCAAGAAGACCGCATCAATAGTTTTAGGACCAAGCTTTTTCCTCTTGTGTTCTGGGACTAGAACTTTTGCAAGACAGCCCCACACTCGAAAATACTTAAGCTAGGTTTTCTGCCTTTCCGGACTTCAAACGAAGTGCTTTCTTTATGTTTGAGAGGGACTCTATTCAGAATATGGCAAGCCGTATTCAAAGCCTCTCCCCACATATATTTAGGCAGTCCTGAATTCAAAAGCAGACTGTTGATCATGTCTTTAAAGGTTCTATTCTTTCGTTCTGCTATCCTATTAGATGAGGGAGAGTATGGAGGAGTCTCTTCATGAATAATACCAAAGTTTCGGCAATATTCATCGAAGGGTTTAGACTCGTACTCTCTTCCTCTATCTAACCTTAACCTTTTAAGTTTCTTACCAGTTTGATTTTCAGCTTCATTTTTAAAAATGATAAACTTTTCAAGTGCTTCATCTTTATGTTTTAACATATAAACATAACAATACCTACTGCAATCATCTATAAAGGTAATGAAGTTTCTTTTCTGATCTTTAGTTAAGATTCCATTGAACTCACAAATATCTGTATGCACAAGCTCAAGTATTTTAGAATTCCTTTCAACTGATTGATAAGGTTTTCTTACTTATTTAGCCTCAGCACATATTTGACATTTGTGACTACTTTCAATATCATGTTTAGGTATCAAATTTAAGTTCATCATGCGTTTAACAGAACCAAAATTTAAATGGCCTAAACGACTATGCCAAACAGTGGAACATTCAACAGTATTCACAAAAGAAAGATCAGAATACACAATATTACACATGCTTGAACCAACATTTTCAACTCGCACTTTGAATAATCCATCAGATAAATAACCCTTTCCAACAAAAGAACCATAATGCAAGATTACAACTTTATCGTACTTAAAAGTAAGTTCATAACCTTCCCTAACTATTACAAAACCACTTATTATATTCCTACGAATCGTTGGAACATGGTGCACCCTTAGCAGAGATAGTATGCGCCCCGAAGGAAACTTCAGGTCCACGTGTCCTATCCTAAGCACTTTGGCGGCACTTGAGTTCCCCATCGTGATGGATTTTCCATCGATTGGCTGGTAAGACACAAATAGCAATTTATCAGCACAAACGTGCACATATGCCCTAGTGTCAATTAACCAATCGAAAGGTTCATAAACAGAGAGGAGTTCAGGTTTCAAAGAAACATACCAATCAACATTCGTTTCTAGAGCCCTAGCTTCACTAGGTTCCCCCACAACCATGTTGACCAGACCTGGCCCAGTAGACTCAGGTTTAGCCTTGGCTTTTTTAGAGGGGCACTCCTTAGCCCAATGGCCTACCTGTCCACAATTCTAGCATGGTTTGTTTGCTTTTGGTTTCTTGTTGGCCTTGGTTTTGCCTTTATATATGGTTTTAGAGTTCGAGTTCATTTGATTCATTGTATTGAACTTTTTCTTCCTTTCAGTAACCACATTTGCCTTAGGTAGGTGCTCAACCGGAACTTCATGAGTTTGATTCCGGTGTTCTTCCTCAATGCTTATGGCAATCATAAGATCATCTAGGGACAACTTCATTTCTGATGTTTGAGTGTCATTCCAAAGTTTTCCCAAGACTTAGGAAATTTATCCACTATGGACATGACCAGAAATTTCTCAGGAAGTTTCATCTCAGCATCAGCAAGAGCATGCTCAAGATTGATCAGTTCATGTGTTTGTTTAGTTACAGACTTTCCCTCAACCATCTGATACTTCATGAACCTTGAAACAGAATACTTCTCAAGCCCTTGCTCTTCAGTATTATATTTTTGGTCCAACTCATCCCACAGTGATTTAGCAATGTATGAGTCCGAGCAGTATACATCGAAGAGAACATTTGACAGTGACGACAAAATTATCCCTCGACCTAACTGATCTTTCTCAGTCCACCCAGCTATTTCAGCTATTTTAGGGTCAGTATCAGTAGGTTCAGGTCTAGTCACCTAAATCACCGAAAGAAGACCTTTCATTGTGAACCAAATTTTCATTCGCTGTTGCCAACGTTTGAAAAATTGGCCCCCAAACTTTTCTGGCAAGCCAGAAATGTCCACTCTTGAGGACAACAATGAACCAGCACCAAAACCACTTGCAGATGAAGAAGCCATTTTCAAATAAACAGTTTAAATAAACACTAGAAAAGAGTAATTTCTTCAAGATTGTTGGAATTACATATTATAAACAACAGTTTATAAAGTAATTATAAAACAATTTATAATCACGGGGCAGTGTTTGAAAAAAACAATATAATAAATATTTCAGAAAACGGCAAACAACAATAAATATATTCCAAAATTATTCAGTTGCAATTTAGTTTAACATAAGCATAAACCAAAGCAAACAGACCAATTTGGAATATAAGAACAGAAATACAAAGATCAGTTTATCTAAATTGAGAACTTATCTCAAAGTTCTGTATCGTAATAGAACTCAGACTGAATCACCAGAATCCGATTTGCCTTGAAGAAATTATCGCTCCTACCAGTGCATAGCGTGCAGCGAAACTTCCTCTAGGATAAGACAGTCTCAGAAGCCCTTTGGTGCACTCCAAAAGAACTTCACCTCGATCACCACTCAATCGCCAGAAAATGATAAACAACACTATTATAGAAGTATATGAGAGGGATAAAAGAGAATCTGTTATTATTCCTTTAGTCTACACTCAACAGACTAATTTATAAGTGCTAGGAGGGGATCACCTTTTGATGTTATTTCCATGTGGGATAAGAAAGGCTAGCAATATATATAGGAGTGAAGTTTACCAAACCTTTCTTATAATTCCTATGTGGGACAATTTTGTTAATATATATTAGTATAGTATGACATGTTTTCCTTAGTTTTCCTATGTGGGACAAAGACTAAACAAAATTGTTTTGAACTCCCACAAGTTCCCACATCTTTATCTTGATTCCAAAGAGAGGCAACTCCCACTTATAGAATCCATGCTTATTAAACCTCTATTTACACTTCAAACATCTATGGATTTCAACCAGTAATTGGCACCAATCCAAAGAAATAAAACATCTATTTAACATGTAATCAGCCCCAAATATCAAATAAATGGGTGTTAATTACAACAAGTTTGAAAACTGAAAAATTCAGTGTGGAGATAGACTTGACATAGACTGGTAAAAGCTTATCTTGAAGGGTGCTAACAGACAAATATATATGACTGACGGTGTGATGGATGGAATAGATCTTATCAACCTTGCAACCTTCCATTCTGGAAAATTCACACGTATATACATATATTTAGATTATATATCTGGAAAATTTTCTTTAACAAAGTATTAAGCTGATATACTCTATGTAAAAAGTGAAATTTCAACCACAGGAAGTCTGCAAGAGGATGGTTTTGCAAAATTCCAATAAGAATGATGTACACTGTTGCACAGCTCTGTTCAGCTGCTGGTCCTTTGTTTCATTTTGACTTCATTTTCCTGGCACCTTTTTTTTTTTTTTTTGGTGAAATGATAAATTATATGATTTATAGAAAAAGTGTAATAGATAAGTAATATAATATAATCAACAACATTTAGTTTAATATAATGAATAATATAAAGTGAGATAAATATCTTCATATCATAGACTTGAATTCAAAATCTTATTATACTTATAGTTTCGAGGCTGCTGGAAAACGAGAGACATAAATCTATGAAATCTATACTATTATAAATGAAAGTCGCTTTTGATTCTAAAATGAAAGTTGTGATACCAAACTTCAAATATACAAAATTTGCTCTTTTACTTATTTTATACATCTATACTATAATAAAAAAGAAGATACTTTTGTATACTAATGTAAAGTTATTTTTGATTATTTACATAAACTGCCGTTTCATCTATCCAAAAATTAATTAAAACAATTTAAGGGACAAAATAAGGAATCAGCAGTTTGAATACCAAATTTGATAATATTCCAAATTTATCCTCCAAAAAATTATCTAATGCAAATAATTCAATCAGGACACAATTATAATTATGTAAACTCAAATATCCACTATGTCATTTCAAAACCCTTTCGTGCTGGTATTAGACTTCTCCATGCAACTAGCTACTCGAACTCAAATAAAAATAAAACTCCATTGTTGTGTGCGAAGGCACTGCCCTCATTTCTGATTGCATTTCATAGACGAAGTTATTATTAATATGTTGGGTTAATTACAGGGACCTCCCCTAAGGTTTGGGCTAAATATAGGAACTATCCCTAAAGTTTGCGAAATTACAAATACCTCCCCCGTGGTTTGTCTCCATCTAACAAGTAAACCCAATCGTTAGTCAAACTAACTATTTTTGCTGATGTCAGCATTGATATTTTTTTGAAAATCCAATTTTGCCCTTAGTTTGACTAGACTTGAATGTTGACCATGTGTTTGGACCAAAATACCCTTATGTGTGTCATGCATGTGTGGATCTATTTGTAATATCAAAATCACTAAAGGGGGTTTATTGTAAGAAATTAAACCAACTGATTAATGTAACAACTGGAAATTAATTAAGTAAAGTAATTAATTTAAAATTAATAAATATCAGCCTTTATTTTTTTTAATTTTAATATAATTTTTTATTATTTAAATTTTTATTGTAAACTTTGAAGTTACATATAACACCATCATATGAATGAATTGTTACATAGACCACCCTTGAACAAATTGTACATTACATTAACCCTCCCTCGTCAATTTAATAACTTGCAATATAGTCCCTTTAAGCAGGAAACAAACATAAAAATCTAATAAACTATTTCACCTTTAACCAATCAATGAGATATTCAAGTGTCATGAACTACACAAGTTTGCTTCATATAATAAAGCCCTATACAATTCAAGAGGGATGTACAAAAAGATCGATTGACTGCACAAAACATCAAGCAAAAGTTGTGTACTTGGTTCATGAATCTCAAGTTTAAAATGACAAAAAAATAGTGATAATAAAGCATTAATCAGTGCATATTTGAGTTACAGGAATGCCTTCCTGAAATAGAAAAAAAGAGGAATACAAAATAAAAATGAATCAAATAATTAAGTACAATAATAATTAAATAATGGACAAGTCCAAAGATCCTTGTGAACAAGTACAACATGGCCCTCTTGTATATGGTATGCTCTTGCAGCTGTCCAAAAGCACAACTTAAATTCAATACAATTGACACCCTAATCAGATTGCAGTACAGATTACATAGCGCAAAATAGAATGTTTACAGAACAAAAGGTTTACAGAACATCCAAAAAATACAAAATCACAGCATTAAAGGTAGCGTTTCTTTATAAACAACTTCAAAATTTTTAAAAGCAACAAAAATTGGTACAATAATCCAAATATAGGGTTTTTATTTGGACGACAACAATAAAAAATCAGAGTTTTTTTTTTTTAATACAAAAGACATCAAATCATGCAAAATAAAATTATACATTCATCAATAAACATTCCAATATGTCAAAAAACACAAAAATCACATTTTTGGAGGGAAAAAAAAAGTCACCCGCCACTTTCAAATCACAAAATACAACTAAAACTAACTTGATCTAACATAAAAATGAGCAAAAAAAAGTTGTGAAAAACTTGCCCATACCTTTTTCTCTTGAAAAGGTGAAATGCCACAAAAACTTCACCATCCAGTTAGTTGGTGTGCACGATCCAGAAGATTTTGCAGTTTTTCTGGTCAATTTTCTCACTAGAAAATGACCATGCACCACCATGGATGGCACGGTAGCAAGAATGTGTGTTTTCGGGGGAGAAGTGGTCGAATGGAGGGGAAAAAATCTGCACCTTTGTGTTCTTCATACATAAAGGGGCATAAATGACTTTTTATTTTTTTAGTTTTTTTTTTAATAAGTAAGGGTATAATGGTCATTTCACCCTTCCATTATGTTTTCTAAATGAATGTTAACGCCAGGGGAGGTATTTGTAATTTCGCAAACCTTAGGGGTGGTTTCTGTGTTTAGCCCAAACCTCAGGGGAGGTCCCTGTAATTAACCCTAATATGTTTGTTCCTATTCTTTTTTGTTTCTTTTTTTGTGCTTGTGTTTTGAATTTTTCTTCTCTTTCTTTCGCAACTAAGAATAATATCCATTTATATTTGCTATCCCTTTCGCAAAATTTGAAAGGTGAAAAATGTGGCAAGAAGCATTTTCCAGAAAATATTTTACATCAAAGAGTGTGCAACGAATACTCTTAAGAAATGTTGGTCTTGAGAACACATTAAAACCAATAAAGAGTAACAAATAATTTTATGAAGTAAAAAGAAACGAAAAACTCGATTTAAAGCATGCGATAAAATGCTTCCTTTAGAGTATAACTGGTCGTTGTCTTGGTGCTAATAAATTAAATGTCTACTCACATAATACAATAATAAACTCCTAGAAAATCTTGACGTGTATTAAGAATTTCAATGAACTAGAACTTTCTCGTAATCGCCTAATTCAATAGAAATATATAAAGTGTTAGTAAAAGTTTAAAGAAGATAATGAAAGGTGCATGAGAAAAGATATTATGTGATATTAAATCTTTTGCAAATTTTTCTATGTTTCTCTTAAAGTATAAGGAAGTAATATCTATAAAACTTAGTTTTTATGTTCTCGTTTTATATCAGAAACAAACCCTTAACTTATAATTAATATATACTTAATATCTATCTGTTGTAATCCAAAATGATCTATTATGAAAACTATGAAATAAGAGTAAAGTAATTCAATGAAAACTGACAATAAGATTTAATGTGGTTCGACGGTGTTCCTAATCTACCCGACCAAGAAAGGATTTCATTGATTTTAAATCAAAGTAACAAGTACAACTTTGAGTCCCACAAATCTTACAAGAACACCCTAACACCCTCGTTCTAAACTCCATCTTAAGAAACTATTTCAAAAGTAGTATAGAATCACTCGTGTATTGTCTGTCTCAACTTGTCTCGAAAGAAAATGCGTATATATACCTGCAAAACCCAAAAATCTAGCCCATGGGACTGTGATCCGCACCGGGGTACACATGACTTGCGCCCTAGTGTGCGGAACCTCCTGTTGCCGAGAAAACTCGCCTGCTGCGTGCCCTGGAGTGGAAAACTTATGCCAGGGCACATGGTCACACGGTTCCAATGTGCCGCGTGCCTGTCTTTCCCAGTTTTCACCCAGCCTCGCGCCCTGGCGCGCGGCGTCCTACCAAAGTGTGTTAGGGCATGCTTCTGTGACCGTTTCTATCTCTTGACTCCATTTTGCTATGTTTCTTCCATTTTTCGTCATATGTGGATCAAATTTCAAGATAAAATCAATAATTCTCCATCTTAAGTTGAAATTCACCATCCATCTTCTTTTTCCCTGCCATCAAAAGGGTCCTTATCTGAGTCTGCAAATGTTAATCAAATCCAAGCAATGCTCAAATTTGATTCTTGAAATAGTCTTCATCAACATGCCTCCTAGTTTATCCTTAGTCCCAATCTTGTCAACTGAGATGACACCTTGAGACACCATATCCTGAACAGAGTGATTCCTCACATCATGTGCTTTGTTCTCTCATGAAAAGCTTGATTCTTTGATAAGTGTATGACACTCTGACTATCACAAAGCACGGTAGTAATATCAGAATCCATACCTATATCCTCAATCAGCCTCTTTAGCCAAATGCCTTCCTTCACGTCTTCAACCAAAGCCATGTATTCAACTTCTATTGTGGACAATGCAACTGATGACTGCAAAGTTGCCTTTCAGCTAACTGTATAATTCGAAACACAAAACACATACTTAATCATGGACTTTCTGTTGTCCAAATCTCCGACATAATCTGCATCCACATAGTAAATAATTCTAGTAATAGAATTCAATTGACTATGCTTCAAACATCTATCTGCAGATCCTCTCAGATACCTCATGATTCATTTCACAGTTTGCTAATGAGTCTTTCCTGACTTGTGCATATACATGCTCACAACACTAACTGGATGTGAAATGTTATGGCCTAGTGCACACCATGGCATACATCAAGCTACCCACTGCACTAGCATATGACACATTAGATATGTGCTCCACCTCCTCCTCAGTACTCAATGATAGATCTCAGAAAGCCTAAAATGAGCTGCAAGTGGCGTAGTAACTGGATTGGACTTATCCATGACAAATCCCTCAAGTACTTTCTCAATATAACATTGTTGAGACAAGTACAAGAATCATGTGTGTCTGTCTCGGATGATCTCCATGCCAAATATCTTCTTAGCATTGCCCAAATCCTTTATTTCAAATTCATCACTCAATTGAGCCTTTAAAATATTGATCTCATATATGTTTCGAGAGGCAATCAACATATCATCAACGTACAACAACAAATATACAAGAAGGCTATCACTATATTTTTTATGATATACACAACAATCGTAAATGCTTTAGTATATCCTATCTTGGTAATAAAAGCATCAAACATTTTATACCACTGCCTAGGAGATTGCTTCAAGCCATATAAAAACTTTTTCAAGAGATATGCTGGATTTTCTTTCCCAAAAACAACGAATCCCTGTGGTTGGCTCATGTAGATTTGTTCCTCCAACGAATCTCAGTATCTTCTTGCTAATCCTAAAATTGATTGTCCTCTTCATTCTCAACTAAGTCCTCTATAGAAATGGTTATACAATGATATGAGCGGCACTTCACCTAGTGAATAGTTCTTAATCTTCTAGGATTTGAGCAAGTTACATAATAATATAAAAGAAAAGAAACGTAAGAAAAAGTCATGTTTTTTTATTCTTTTTAAGTAAAAGAAATGAACTTTCAACAGTAAGACAAATTTGAAAAGACTTACATATTTCTGTGATAAGTTTTAGCATTAAATCAAGACACAATTAGAAAATCATACTCATAAGAATATTTTAGAAACACACTTTAGACTAAGGATGGCAATTTATGCCCAATCCGTGGGTACCCACTCCGATCTATTTTGGTCGGGGAGGTCCTTCTACCCGCCCTGTAGTGGATCGGATCGGGTTCGGGTTTATAGTAAACCTGCCCCAAAGTATTTATATATATATATATATTTATATTTAATTTAGTTTTTTAGAAAAAAATATATATACAACAAACCCTAAATTTTTTTCTTTCCCTCCCATTCCTCACAATCGTGACACTCAAGAGTAGATTCACAATGCTTAGAAAATACTCAAAAGCTTTCTATTTGTTTTATGTAAAATTTATATGATATTTGAGTTAAAACTGTAATATTTCGTTAATTGAATCTAAGAGTACATTCAGAATGCTTAGAAAATGCCCAAAAGCTTTCTATTTGTTTGTTTTACGTAAAATTTTATGATATTTGAGTTAAAATTATAATATTTCATTAATTGTATAGTGCATAATATTTTTAAAAAATAGAAAATATTAATTAGGTACGGGTAAGATCGGGTAGGGTTCAGGTTCTACATTTACATTGCGAGTAAGGTTCGAGTTTTCACTCCTAAAACTCACGGGGTGGATAGGGGTTGTATAAAATCTTTACGAGGCAGGTTCGGGTTGAGTCAAAAGCTGCCCCAACCCTCCCCGTTTCCATCCCTACTTTAGACATTATTAAAACTTTGGATCTTGCAAATAATTAGAAAATTATACTTATTAGAATATTTCCAGAAACGTACTTTCAAAACATTCTTGAGTTAATGGTTCATTTACTTATCCATGCTTATGAACTCCAAACGGCTCTCTTGATCAAGATCTTAACTATAACCCTATCATGTGGGTTCGGATACTGCTACCTTTATCTGTAGAAGGGCCATAACTATAACCTTGTTAAGTGGGTTTAGAGCCTACTATTATTACTCATAGGAGGGCCTTAACTATACGCCCATTAAGTGGGTTCAGAAGGCTACTATTATTGCTTGTAGGAAGGCCTTAACTACAACCTCATTAAGTGGGTTTAAAGATTTTTTCTGCTATGACATGATATCACAGCCTTGGATCGATAGTTTTCCAATCATTCAAAGCATAGTTTTCAATCATTTTCTTTCAATAGAATAATTTAATAGAAAAAGAAAGAAAAACTGGATTACATGGTTAACAAGCTATAATCCTCTTTTTATACAGAAAAATCATTTGAACAGGAAAACATATATATATATATATATATACACTTCTTCTCCAAAAGTCATTTATCATAACATAGAAAGAACCAACTACTTATAAAAAATTTCAACATGGCGTGCTCAAAACCTCTTTTATACATAAAAATCATTTATACAAATTTTTTTACATATTTATATAAAAAAATAGAAGGCGGAAACTACTTGCCATCTCAAATTTCCTTTCACTTAATCTACAGATTGGTTCGGATTACTTAAATTCTGTGCACAAATAAATCATGATAAATTGGGGCCCTAAATATATACTTAAACAAATCAAAAATTGATCATCATGCTCTTCATCTTTCTCTTTTGCAGTTTTTTTCATTTAGGATGGATTTTGTGCGAAAATTTAGGTTGTTTTTCTGAATTTCCATGTGAAAAGAAGGCAACACCAATAAATGTGTTTTAGGGTTTTATATCACCTATATATATACATATAGACACACACACACACATGAAGTTTTAGTTAACCAATATGACTTGATATCTTATGGGGGAAAACCGTCTAAAGAGAGCTTTAAAATGAAGGGAAGACCTTCAAAATTATCCATTTATCTATAAACCTGAAATTTTCTTAATTCGAAAACCATGAACCTAAACCACAAATACTTCATAATAATTTGTGGGATTATTTTCTATACTGTGCATGATTTTAATCTTAAGTTGAAATGAATTACATAGCTTGGGCTATTATTATATCTAATCCATGAAAACACAAATACAATTTATGGGTTTATTTTTATACTAGTTTTGGCTTAACAACTTGAAATAAATTAAATAATTTGGGGTAACTAATACATCTTAAGTTGCTAATTAGTTTAAATTACAAAATATGAACCACAAGATCAACCTTCCTCACTATAAAGAGAAAATTACAAATCAAAATGTTGTACTGAATTACTAGTTCTCCCAAAAGTATATATTTCTTCTGAACATACTTTGATCACCTTCAATCCTTCTTCAAGTATTGAAAGGTTAGATATAAATTATGACCCACTGATATGACAAATCAAATAACTTCTAATGCATGACTAATTCGTAACTTGGACATGTGTATTCTTAAACTAATACCCTTAGGAGCTACCTTATTCATTACTTAAAACTCAATTAGTAAAATTTCCATCAAATAATTGGCATTCTATAACAAATCCTTAGAAAACTTTTAAAAATCGAAAATCTAGATATCCTTGAAATTGCAAGTTAAATCAAGGTAAGTATCTAAAATAGGATTCCTCATAAACTCCAAAAGGAATTCAATTTATATTCAATATTTACTTTCTATTAAGATCCCACAAGTATTGATCAAACTCCAAATGAATTGTAGGCTCAAATTACAAAAGAAGAGCAACCCAAAAATACAGACGAAGAGTCAAAACCAACTAAAATTGATTTGCTATTCCTAACTTTCAATATATCTCTCCACCCCCCACCCCCACCCCCCTGGGCCCGGCCTTTTTTCCTCCCCTCAAAAGATAGAAGCTCACTACTAGATATGCATTCCTGCATTTTAGATCTCATGGCATGAGGCTTAGCTGCCTTAATGAAATTCAAATAGTTTTAGAGATATAATTGATAACACCTTTAACAGTGCGGGCAAGAGCTCCAAGGTAATTGGCCAATTAATTCACACAGTTTGTGATTCATCATACACCAATATAACATTGGATATGAACAAACATATCAACATATCCAGACTACTCCTCGACATTGAATATTTAGTCGCATTTCATCTTCATGGTACATTTTGTTTATTCTTCTTGTTCTAAATATTCCACTACTCTGTAAAATAATCTCATCATGTAATCGTTTTCACTTCAAATTGATCTTAATGGGAATCAGTTCAGGAAGTTGGCATCATCCGTACACTTAGAGTTATTCATTTCAGATGTTCTATATATATATATATTGATTATAAACTTTTTGTTGCACTAAAGCAGAAATTTTGATGAGGTTATAAACTTTTTGGATTTTTGTCTCGTCAAATCTTTCTCATGTACTTGTTCCATGTATGTGGTGATAAATCCAATTTATTGATTGTGAAATAGCTATTCAAGAGTTTTCTCCCTTTCTAGAGTTGGGAATTTTTGAGGCTATTCTTTTTGCCTTTAAAAGCCTAAAAATTGCCTCTACTACATAAGGAGGCATTTTGACAAGTAACCTTCATAGATGATCGAAAATTATGTAAAAGCCATTTTATAGATTAGATTGCCTTTGATATAAAACAATAGAGGCATTTTTTTATTCTTTAGAGGCTATTTTACCGTCATTTATGGGTTATTCCAATATGTGCCTCGGTACATAGACCTCCAAATAGTTTATAAGGAAAATTAATATTAACTTGCCCACTTAAATTATTATTGGGGACTATTTTAAAATGTCTTTATATATTTGCCTCTAATTATATAGTTTTGTTATATCTCTTGTTGGATTTATTTATCTTGCTCTGGGAGCTTACATTTCATTATTTTTCTTTCAAATTATACGTGCTTAATTTTTATGGACTTCATTTATTAATTAATTTGATAGATTTAAAATTCTAAATGTAAGTTTAGGTAATAGGTGTAGGCTTATTTACTCTACGGTCTATTGTTACTATTTGTTCATGAATTGTTAGATGTTTAGTTGTGACTATTAGTTCCAGTCTTGGTTAGCTAGCAAACATTAATCAAAATACTTCGTGCACAAAAACTTCGATTTTACCAAAATAGATATTTTTATCGTACTTTTCTGCTACATAAAATTTTTATAAAGCTAAAATCCAATCCTTTCTTAGGCATATTTCACTAACATATTCATTCATTCTTCACATATTAGGGTATTTCTTATATATGATCATAAAATATTATTGGTAAATTTATTTAGATTAATTTAAACAATCTTATATCTATGTCCTACTCCATTGTATCTCACAATGTACAACAATACCCAGTACGAGAGTTCTCTTTCATATTATTTCATAGATTTGTGTTTCTCATTCTCTTACAGTCTTAAAACTCTATATATAAGGTTTTGAATTCAAGTCTTTGATGCTGAGGATATTTATCTCACTTTACGTGAATGATCTTATTCTTCATTATAGTTAATAAAACATTGATTATTATATTGTATTATTTTTTAATACTTTTAATATAATCATGTAATCAATATAACATTTCATTGAAGAGAAGGCGTTCGAAAACGAAGTCCAAATGAAACAAGGGAAGAGCAACTGAACAGGCCGTGAAGAAGTACCGTCCGACCTTTTTATTAGTGCCAACTTTTGGTAGTTAACATTTCAGTCTTCTGTTAATGCCCTCTAAGATAAGTTGCTCGTACCACTCCATCTCCACACTGTACTTTTCAATTGTCAAACTTGTGGCTTCTAATTTCCAAATGTGTCATATTTCTATCCTCACACATTAATGTCTGTCCTCTGGTAATATCAGAGCAATCAAAAAGATCCTAAGAATTCAGGAAGTCATCTGGCCTAGCCAAAATAGCAGGAAAAAATGGTGATTTCGACCAATAGTAATGGAGAAATTCAGGCAACAACTGAGGCCGAATTTGATCGAAAAAGTGAATTGAAGGCCTTTGATGACACAAAGGCCGGTGTTAAAGGGCTCGTCGATGTGGGAGTTACCACATTGCCACGGATATTCCTTCATCCACCTGAATTATCAGCCAATATCACTAATCTGAACAATGAAAATTTCCAGTTTCCCATAATAGACCTTGATGGCATAGACAAAGACCCTGCAAGACATAAAGAAATTGTCCACAAAGTCCAAGAAGCATCAGGGACGTGGGGCTTTTTCCAAGTGGTCAATCATGTTATACCAATACAAGTGTTGGAGGAAATGTTAAATGGAGTTCATAGATTCCACGAGCAAGATGCAGAGATTAAGAAGCAGTATTACTCACGAGATTTTACGGAAAGGGTGGCGTATTTTAGCAACTTTGATTTGTATAGTTCACCAGTTGCTAATTGGAGAGACACATTATACTGTGCTGTTGCTCCTAGTCCACCACAGCCAGAGGAGTTGCCTGTAGCGTGCAGGTATTTTAGTTTACGCTATGAATTCTTTTTATATTTGGTTGTGTTGATCATCAATTTAGATCCTCTATTTAATTTCCTATTTTTTCTCCCTATCTAACTTGATATATATATATATATGCAAAATATATTTGATCCTCACTCAATTGTTTTCATAAGGATCTTACAAGTTCTAAGGCCATGTTTGATTCCCTAAATTAGGTTAGATCAGGCCTCTTAATATCGTGTAATAGCATGTTTGATATTGACGGTTATGGTGGTGGGTCCATAGTTACCTAATACTCAATTTACCTAAAGTGCCACGAACTGGTATTTGCTTACCAATTCGCGGTACTTTTACAAATTGATACTCTAAAATATATGAATTGGATTATTAAAAATAAAAAAACAAAGATATACAAAAAAATTTAATTAAAGTTTATTAGTATAACATATTTTTTTATCCTTTTCAATATGTTTTATACAATTCTCATATTCATAAAAAAATATGTTTTATACAATTCTCATATTCATAAAACAAAAAAGTGAAAAATATATTATAATAGTAATAATATAAATTTATATATATTCTTTTTTTTTTCATAGCTTATAAAAATTATTTAATTATATTTTAACTATAGAATACAAAAAGTTTCATTACTTAGAGAAATCAATGAAAAGGTAAATGAAAGAGAGACTAATAAAGAGGAAGATAGAAGGAGTCAAACAAAGCAGTCAAAAATAAATTAAAAGTACTTGAAAGAATGAAAGTGGAGACAAATAAACAAAGCATCAATCAAAGTACATTGAAAATGAAAAAAGACAAAAAAGTTAAATGCAACTAAATCATGTCTCCACTCAAAATTTTATTCAAATATTTATATGATTTTCTAACTTTTTAGAAAATTTTATGCTGAGAGCATACCAAGTAAATTATATAAGCGTACCACGTACCAAAAAAGCGTATCGACTAAACCTGCTCCCAGCGTACCATATTTTTAATAGAGTGGCGTATTGTGTACCCGTACCACGTGCTGTAGAGTACCTCGAATTCGGTAGCTATGGGTGGGTCATAGTAAAATTATTTTCAAATAGCTCCGAACCCAAATTATCCGCAATATTAATTAATTTCCTATCAAAAATTTTGTAGTGTGAGGTGAGATTGGTTAATCGTCACATGTGATTAGACATTAGATTACCGCTCTCTCCTTCGTTTTGGAGAAACTAGGAAAAATGTATAACTATGTATTCCAATTGTGCTGAATGCAAGATTAAGATGATTAGATATTCCACCTTAATCTCTCAAATGAAATGGTACAAAAGACTACCTAATAGTTAAATAATATTCAATGGCCCTTAAATTAGATTATTAATTGTACGATTCAAATGTGGTCTAAATATATATCTCCTCTTATAAGCTCAGTGAAGCGCTCTCTATAAATCACATTAGTCTACATAAAGATTTTCTTGACAGCTTACACTTTGAGCTATTGATACTGTAGGGAAATCATGATAGAATATCCAAAGCATGTAAGGGAATTGGGGAGACGTTTATTCAAACTACTGTCAGAGGGTCTGGGACTGAGTTCAAACCACCTCATAGAAATGGAATGTGCGGAAGGGCTTGCTAACGTGTGCCATTACTATCCGGCATGTCCTAACAACACATTCGGACGGTAATTTCATAACAGTGCTTCTACAAGATAATTTAGGAGGGCTTCAAGTCCTGCATCAGAATCAATGGGTTGATGTTCCTCCGAAGCCTGGAGCCCTGGTGGTGAATATAGGAGATCTTATGCAGGCAAGTCTTGGATGCATTAACTGCTGCTTACTCTTCCTGGTTCTTGTACATAAATTTCAAGCAAACACATACTGACAGAAAACTTGTTTGGTTTCAAATTTTGAAAAATTTTCAGCTGATAGCAAATGATAAGTTCAAAAGCGTGGAGCACAGAGTGTTAGCAAGCCATGCCGGTCCAAGAGTATCTGTGGCCAGCTTCTTTGGTAGAGATACTTCCAAGGTGAACCCAAGGCTCTATGCGCCGATTAAGGAGCTGTTATCAGAGGAGAATCCCCCAAGGTATCGTGCAACCACATTAAAGGAGTTCACTGAATACTTTCGCACCAAGGGGCTCGATGCAACTTCTGCTTTACTGCATTTCAGGCTCTAATAGATACAGTATATGTTAATTATAAGTTAAGCGCGTGTTTATGAAATAAAACAAAAATATACAAATTAAAAGTTTATTTTCCCCAAAAGTCATATTGTGTCTCCTCCAAATGGGTCTACACAATTTTATAAATTTTACTTCCTTGTACTTAAAAGCATAGAAAAACTATGCAAAAGATTATATGTCACAATATCTTTTCATACACACCTTTTTATTGTCTCCTTTAAAATTTTGCAAGTACTTTTAGTATTTTTATCAAGTGAGGTAATTATTGGAAAGTTTAGTTTGAGATTCTTAATACCAATTAAGAATTTCTAAAAGTTTATTGCATCTTGGGAGTATATGTCAAATCTGTTTGCACCTAGATGGCAACGAATTCTACTCTAAAAGGAGTGCCGTTCATCGCGTGTTTTGAATCATATTTTTCATTTTTTTTTTTAGTTCCTTCTTGAAATTATTAGTTACTCTTTTTTATTGGTTTTAGTGTGTGTTTTAAAACCAACATTTCTAAGAGTATATGCTGCATGGTCATTGATATAAAATATTTTCTTAAAAATGCACTACAAAATGCTTCTTGCCATTTTTTTCAGATTTACTCTTTAGCTGCATCCCTTCAACTCAGTCTTCCAATATTACCTCTCCAAAGTGGTGGGAAAGCATTGATTCTTGAACTGCCCTCACTGTTCTGGCTACAGATAAAAATCTGTCTCCTTTTCAAGCATCTCAAGATGGTCCAATTAGCGGTGAACATTATAAGGTTTCACTTTTCCTCTTCAACTTTACCTTAGTCATAAAATTTATCTAGAGTTCATAACTTCATATTTAAAGCTTAAAAGTATGCAAAGTAGAACTGCTGGCTACCCCCCAGGCACAAACGTGACTAGTAACTTGAACAAAGAGATTCCCAGTTCCGTTATTTGCTTAGCATATTTCATCAAAATTTGCCTGCAGTGGTATTCGCTGAATTCACTACAAGTAGCGATGACAGGTTTATTTTCTACAATGTTGATCCCGACTTCACACTTTATGTGTGAAACGTATATTATTGGGTCAAAAATCACTTGGCTAATCACTCCTTACAGTCAATTATATAGTGATTATAATATTATATTAATTATTTATTAATATTTTAACACAACTATATGATTAATCATTTCATTAAAAATAAGGTGATAGGACCATGAAGTATAAATGGAAGAAAGGGCCAGAAAGTGAACAGAGCTGTGCAACAGTGCATCTTTTTTATTGGAACTCGGCAAACCTCTTGCAGACTTCCTGTGATTGAATTTTCACCTTGCAAATTGTGAAATTCTATTTAGTTACAGATTTTTTTTGTCCTGGTGGTTCACAAAATGCATCAAAATGGTTCCCTGGACCTATTGATAGAGCACGGAAAACAACTAGTTCCAATCCAAATTAGTTAATGCAACTTGTGTTAACCAATCTGTATCCATGGTTCACAAGAACGGTGGATGGGACTAGAACAGTTGTGGGATTGGAATTTTCAGTTAGGAAAAATGCAAAATTGATCATGTAACTTGATCTTACTAGTAAAGTAGAACTTTAACTTTTCGGATTGCAAAATTGGTATACCACCTTTAAAAATTTGGCAATTTAAGGATAAATTGAGCTCGAATTACATTTGCAAGTGGCCTTCATCTGCGTGGCAATTGATTTGGCGCCATGTGGCACTCTGTCAGCCTAAATATCTACTTCTCTCCTATGTGGCATATGCTTTGTCAGTTCCTGCTATCACATCACCATAAAATTTACACTTAGACACAAAAAATAGAAAAGAATAAGACCTCAACAATTTAAAAAACAAAAAACCACCAAAAATTAAAAACAAAATTTTTAACCAATTAAATTAGAGAGAGAGAGAGAGAGAGAGAGAGAGAGAGAGTAAATGATTAAACACATTGCTTAGAAAAAGAAAACCCCACAATTTCTCATTTTGCAAACATAAAAAAATCCAAATATTATGAAAATAATAAAGATATCTAAAATAATTTTATTAAGTTTAGTTGAATTTAATTAAGACATAAAATAAATAAATAATTAAAAATATAATATCTAAATCAACTCTTGGATTAATATTTTAAATTATATACTCAATAATATTAAAATAATAAACATATCTAAAATAATTTAATTAAAGTTTTTTATTAAAAATTAAAAATTTTAAAACCTATGCTCTTAACTATATAATATAAAATACTTAGTCATATAAGAAATTTTCTAATTAAAATTTAAAAATTTAAAAATCTATGCTTTTAACCATATAATAGAAAATACTTAAAAATATTAAATTTATAAATATATCTAAAATAACTTAATTCAATTTAAATAAATTTATCTATTAATTTAAATAATAACAATCCAGCTAGCAGCCGCCGTCTCTGAGGCGGCCGCTCAAGCCAACGGCCATGCCTAGCAACATTCTTCTGACCCTTCCCCCCAAGCCACTCATGCACATCCCCTCCCCCCTAACCAGGCCGCTGGCCGCCAGCCGCCAGGTGGCCATGGCCATGGCCAAATCTATTGGCCAGCAGCTGACTACACATGGCGATTGCGGCCAGATCTACCATGGCCATGGCTGCTTGGGCTTGGCTGCCGCGGACAGCAAATCTACCATGGCCAGATGTGCTGGCCATGGCAACCGGGGGGTGGGGTGTGGACTTGGGGGAGAGGTTGGGGATAGTGTATATATATGTATTTAAAATATATTTATATTTTAAAATGTCTTTTGGGGTGATATATATTTATATTTGTTATATATTGTATATATGTACTTAAAATATAAGGGGTGGAGGTATATTTATTTGTTGTTGTTGTTTTTTTTTTTTTTTTTTTTTTGGCATTTTTGTTTGTTTTAGTTTTTAATATCTTGGCTTTTTGGTTTCTATATATAAGTTTTTTTAAGCTTTTTTTGCATTTTTAGTTTATTTTTTGAATTGGCAAATTGAATTGCCACATTACAAGCCACATTATATATATATTTATTTAGAATTTATATGTATATGTATGTATATATATGTGTATGTATATGTATTTGTATCATGCATTTTTATTATTTTTATTTTTTGGTTTTATTTTTATTTTTTATATATAAACTTATTTTTATTTGTTTTATATTATTTATTTACATGTTTTTGCTGATGTAGCAAGTTTAATTGCCATGTCATACGCCATGCAGGAAAGAGGAGAATGTATGGACTGACGTGGTGCCACATGGCCCCAAATCAGTTGCCACGTAGATACGAGCTGCTAGCAGTTACAATTCAGGCCCAATTTATCCTTACATTACTAAATTTTTAAAGATGATGTTCCAATTTTGCTGCCCAAAAAGTTAAAGTTCTACTTTATCAGTAGAGTTAAGTTACAAGACCAATTTTGTATTTTTTTTTTCTTTCAATTACAACACAATGTTTCAAAATAGTTGCCGTCATTGCGCTCTTTTTGTTGTTTAAAGCACTCAATTTTTTTTTAAGAAAATTGTAAAATTTTAAATTAATATAGATTTAATACTTGAATACGACAAAGTATGTAAATGTTTAATTACTAGCGTTTTCATACTTAGTTCAAGTAAAGAGACTTTTGAACGTGTTAATCAGACTATATCCATGGCTCGTAGAAACGGTTGTAGGGATCGAAACGAAGGCATTCGTCATAGTTTCATTACAATATTGTGAAATTGTCGTGGTTGTTCCCTTCATTTTGTGGTTTAAAATACTCAATTTTTTTTAAGAAAATTGCAAAATTCTAAAATTTAATACTTGAAAACTATAAAAAAAAAAAAATGTTTAATTTGGTAATATATTTCATACTTAGAAATTGAAAAACACATATCAAATTCAATTTTAAATGAGTGAAGTGGGAAAACAAATTACAATAATATATATAGAATGATAAAATAAAAAAAAAAAGAAATAAAAGGAGAAGACATCTTGGTCAAAAAGGAGTCTTGTGAAAAAACGTCAACGCCTCATCGCCACCATCCCAACACTGTCGTCAATTTGCCGCCTCCGGCCAGCAGCTCCACTTCACCTCCTCCATCCAAGCCAATTCTGCCAGCTTCCGACCCCGATTCTGCCAATTACCAATATAAGCTTGCGGAGACCCAACCTACCTGCATCAGCAGCAGCACCGCCACCACACCCCAGCCCCCCACCCCTCTCAAATAAAACCCTGAGGTCTGCAAAAATCGAGCCGTTCACGGCATTTCCCACTGATTTTTCCGATTTATCGGGGTTCTGAAGCCGCCGATCTGGCCAATTTATCGGGGTTCCAGCGAACCATGAATAGTAATGGAGAAATTCATGAAACAACTGAGCCAAAATATGATCGAAAAAGTGAATTAAAGGCCTTCGACGACACAAAGGCTGGAGTTAAAGGGCTCGTAGATGCTGGGGTTGCCACGTTGCCACGGATATTCCTTCATCCACCTGAATTTTCAGGCAATATCACTAATCTGAACAATGAAAAGTTCCATTTTCCCATCATAGACCTTGATGGCATAGACAAAGACCCTGCAAAACACAAAGAAATTGTCGACAAAGTCCGAGAAGCATCAGGGACATGGGGCTTTTTCCAAGTGGTTAATCATGGTATACCAATACAAGTTCTGGAGGAAATGTTAAATGGAGTTCGCAGATTCCACGAGCAGGACACAGAGATTAAGAAGCAGTATTACACACGAGATTTGATGAAAAGGGTGGCATATTTTAGCAACTTGGATTTATATAGTTCACCGACAGCTAATTGGAGGGACACATTATACTGTGCTGGTGCTCCTAGTCTTCCGGAGCCGGAGGAGTTGCCTGTAGCGTGCAGGTATTTAGCTTAAATTATGAATTTTTGTTATATTTATTTCAGCTGTTTATCAGTTTACATCTTTCCTATTCTAAGTTACATCCTCTATTTCATTTTTTATTTTATTTCCTATAATACCTGATTCTCAATAAGGTTTTCTTTTCTTTTCTTTTCTTTTTTTTCAACACACGCACACATAATGATCCTATTCAAACTCGAACTCCTTACCTCCCACATTATGTGCATTGATTCTCAATAAGTTGTTTTCATAAGGATCTTACAAGTTCTAGAGCAATGTTTGATTCTTCAAATTAGGTTAGGTAAGGTCTATTAATAGCACATAGTAACAAGTTTAATATTGATGAATATGGTGATGGGGCGTAAAATTATTTCCTGCTCTCTCCGTGCCTGAGTTGTTCACAAGATTAACCGTCAATCAAATTTTGAAGTATGAAGTGAAATTGGATAATCATAAAGATTAGATACTAAATACTGTTATGCCACTTGTTTTGGATTGATAAATTATTGATGCAATTAGGAAAAGGAAATATATATATATATATGTATGCATTCCAATTAGGCGAATCAAATAGGAATTCAAGATTAAGGTGATTAGATCTCAAATCAAACGGCTACAAGAGATTACTTGATCTCTACATAATCTTTCATGGACCCAGATTAAAAGTTATTAATTGTACGAATCAAATGCGGGTCTAAATAGAGATATGTTTCTTCTTATAAGCTTGGGCAAGTGCTCTCAACAAATCACATTATTCCACATAAAGATTTTCTTCACAACTTACACCATGTAATAAACTTGAGCTAATGATACCGTAGGGGAATCATGATACAATATCTAAAGCATGTAATGGAATTGGGGAGATGTTTGTTCAAACTATTGTCAGAGAGTCTATGGGAGTTCAAACCACGTCGTAGAAATGGAATGTGCATTTTCTTGACAACTTACACCATGTAATAAACTTGAGCTAATGATACCGCAGGGAAATCATGATAGAATATCTAAAGCATGTAATGGAATTGGGGAGATGTTTGTTCAAACTACTGTCGGAGAGTCTATGGCTGAGTTCAAACCGCCTTGTAGAAATGGAATGTGCTGAAGGCTTTATTAACGTTTTCCATTACTATCCGGCATGTCCTGAGCCTGAACGCACAATGGGCACAAGAAGACATACTGACGGTGGTTTTATAACAGTGCTACTGCAAGATAATTTAGGAGGGCTTCAAGTCCTACATCAGAATCAATGGGTTGATGTTCCTCCAACGCCTGGTGCCCTGGTGGTCAATATAGGAGATCTTATGCAGGCAAGTCGTGGATGCATTAATTACTTACTCTACCTGGTTCTTGTACATAAATTTCAAGCACACACATGCTGATAGAAAAGTCATTTGGTTCCAAATTTTGAATAATTTTCAGCTCATATCAAATGATAAGTTCAAAAGCGTGGAACACAGAGTGTTGGCAAGCAATGCCGGTCCAAGAATATCTATGGCCAGCTTCTTTGGCAGAGATACTTCCAAGGTGAACCCAAGGCTCTATGCGCCGATTAAGGAGCTGTTATCAGAGGAGAATCCTCCAAGGTATCGCGCAACCACATTAAAGGAGTTCACTGAGTACTTTCGTGCCAAGGGGCTTGATGGCGCTTCTACTTTGCTGCATTTCAGACTCTGATAGATATTCAGTATACGTTAATTATAAGTTAGGTGCGTGTTTATGAAATAAAACAAAACCATGGAAGTTAAAAAGTTTATTTCCCCAAAGTTACACTTATTCCATTGAAAATGTGTCTCCCCAATGTGTCTCCTGGATCAAAGAAACTAGATGTCGCTTATACAATAAATATAGATTGCGCTGCAGCAAGCCTATTTGAACCTCTGTTCAGTTGCTTGTCTATGTCCTTGTCTGACATAATTTGGATACATAGCTTAATGTTAAGCGACTTCTCATTGTGTTCTTTTTATTTCACACACACAAAAAAGGGCGACATTAACTCTCTCTTATAGTAGTTTCAAATTTCTCAAACAGTTGTGATTTAATCTTGACAAGCATAGTTTGTGGCTGACTTTTTCAAATTTGTTAATAGTTGTGATTTAATCTTGAAAAGCATAGACTATAGCTGATTGTTTAAAATTTCGTGACAGTTGTGACGAGCATAGATTATAGCTGATTACAGAAGCGTGAAGGCCCCCAAGTGAATATATGAGCCGCACTTTTATATGTAAAATACATGAAATTTAAAATTTTGGCTGCTTCAAACTTTGCAATTGTTCTCCCACATAAAACCAGGTGTATATCTCGCCCCTAAAATTAAAATTTATACTCGGTCCCTAGTTTTGTTGGTTTATAATAGTATAATGGATAGTAGCATAAAGTTTGTATCTTTCTGTTTCTTGGTTTTACAAAGTTCTGATTTTAGTGATTCATGCCTTTGTCTACGGGTTTCAGTCTTCATTGAGCCCAACCACATAAGTCTAATACGTAGTTTCTCTTTGTTCAAGTTACTAGTTACGTCTGTGTCGCGGGGGGGTGGGGTGGGGGGGTGTGGAGTTGGCATTTCTGCTTTGCATGCTTTAACCTTTAAATAGGAACTCTAAATAATTACATGGGGATTTGAAGTTTCTACCGCATCAAGACCCTTCATTGAGTTTATTATGCATATGCAACAAGAGACAAACTTTTGACAGTAATGAATAGAATTTTGTATGTGATATGAGCTCGGGATCAGTCCTTTGAAGCAGTTGGGATCTAAATAGTGTTTTATATCCAGTGTGAATGAGAACCCGACCTAATTAAAAAAAGACGTGAGACCAAGTAGGTTGTGAGGACCCGACCCAAATAAAAAAATATGTGAATCCAAGTTGAATTCCCATTGAACATGAGCTTCGCTTAGACCCCGGTTGCCTCAAAGGATCATTCTCGATTAACTCATATCAATATTAATGGAATTTAAGAATCAAAGACAGCTTAAACTGTAACATCCTCATCAGCCTGAGACTTCATGGTTTGTGAATTAATTTCCTATGCTAAAGCTGAGTTACATCTTGTAACTTGGTAAAATGAGTCAGCTGTTATCTTGTAGGCTTGACAACAAGAGAAGGCATTGATAAGTATCAGCATCAAAGTTGTCAGGGTTGTGCTGGTTGAACTGCAGATGATTACTTGAGAAATAAACTCATTTTAGGTGGCCCCAAATGCGTGTTGATCTTTTATCACCTTCTTCACAAGTCCCAACTCTCATTCCCTCCCACCCCCTACCCCAGAGAGAGAGAGAGAGAGAGAGAGAGAGAGAGAGAGAGACCAGGCTTCACAGGGGTTATAATATTGAAAATAGAACACATGTTTATCAACTTGGGTATAAGACAAATTACATAAACACATTTATTCAAATATAATATTGAGAAAATGTGTGAAACATAGAGAGCTACTGCTATGTTTTCTCTATGTTTTAGAAGTGTGGTTCAAGAGCTCTAGCCTCTAAGGTAACTGCGCAAACTAATTCTTGCAGTGATCACACAGTTCATTGTTCCTCTTACATCAATATAACATTGGATATGATCAAGCATGTCAACATATCCTACTAATCATAGATATTAAAAATATAGTCCCAATTCATCTTCGTCGTTTATTCTTTTTCTTTTAAATATTCCATTAATATGAAAAATAATCTCATCATGTAAAATCGTTTCACTTCAAATCTGGAAATGCAACAAGGCAGAATTTCCATCCAATCCCTTTGTGTTGAAGTAGGTGACATACTCTGACACAGTAGTTGCCCTGAATTTTGGTGGATTATCTTCAGATAAGAGTTCCTCAATAGGTCCATAGAGCTTTGTGGATGTGGGTAGGTCACTTCTAAAGAAACACGCGACTGAAACTCTTGAACTAACATTATTTGCTACTACTCTGTGCTCTGCACTAAAAAACCTGTCATTTGAAACAAGCTGCAAGAAGAAGTAAACGCCAGTTATGCCTCTCTTTTTAAATTTATTGACAATCAGAGCTTTTAAGTCATTTCAGATGTTCTAAATATTGATTTTCAAGTATAGTAAATGAAAAATGCTTGCCTGTAGAAGATCTCCAATATTGACCACTAGAGCTCCAGGTACATGGGGAACATCAATCCACTGGTCTTGGTAAAGAACTTGCAGGCCGCTTACTTGGTCATTTAGGAGCACCGTTAGGAAGTCACTGTCAGCATGCTGGCTGGTGCCCAAAGTTAACTCTGGCTGAGGGCATATAGGGTAGTAATGGCACAGTAGAGCAACCCCCTCAGCACATTCCATGTCTTCAAGATGATTGGGTTCAAGACCAAGTGCCTCTGAGAGTATCTGAAACAGGGTTCTTCCCAGTCCCAAGACTTGCTTTGTGTACTCAAGCATTATATCTCTGCAGAAATCCAAAAATAATTATAAACTTTGTGTATTTTTGTCCTTCCCAATCTTTCTCATGAAGTTTTTACAGGTTGTAATAATAAATCCAGTTTTCTGATTGTGAATCAGTTAATTACTCAAATGTGTCAACAGAATCATTTCATTATTTCTCCTAATGATTTTAACCAATATTCAATTCGGGCATCAACAAGATTTTCAAATTATATATCAAGGGGTTGCTTTTATTATGGAAATGCCATTTTCTCTATCAAAATACTAGAACTTCCAATTCTTTAAGAGACTTAGCCAAAAGATTTGCAATATAATTTAGAAGACGTTTCAAATACAACACATGGGTTATTGGGCATAGGAGTTTGATGCAGACTTCTACAACTTCCACATAAGTTATCCAGGAAAATTTCTTGAAAATAGTTCTTGAACATCATGGTAATCTTTCAACTTACCTGCATTGTGGGGGCAATTCCTCAGGATTTGGAGGATCAGGAGCCATTTGACAATAAACAGTGTCCCTCCAATTAGCTGCTGGTGCACTGTACAAATCAAAGTTGCTGTTGTAAATAACCCTTCTTTTCACATCTCTAGTGTACCACTTTTTCCTTTCCTCAGCATCTTGTTCATAGAATCTCCTCACCCCGTCTAGCATTTCCTCCATAACAGGACCTGGAATTCCGTGGTTCACCACTTGGAAGAAACCCCAAGTCCCTGATGCTTCTCGAACTTCATCAACTACCTCCTTACGCCTGATTGGATCTTCATGAATGTCTTTGAGGTCAATCAATGGAAATTTAAGTTGTACATCGGCAGGACCAGGTCTCTTGTCTGAATTATTCGCCGGGCGAATGAAAATTCTTGGAACTTGGGTTATACCAGCATCAACTAGGCCTTTAACACCTGTTTTTGTGTCATCAAATGCTTTTAGTTCAATTACTCTGTCATAGTTTGGGTCTGCCGCAGTTGGGCTCCCAGCCATCTTTCTTAGTAATCCAACTGTAAGGGAGTCAGGTTTTATGCATTGAACAAATGAAAGACAGCGGATACATATTGAATTTAATGTTGTTTGAAGACGATGTGGGGTCGTGTACCTCTACCGTCCAAGTTAATGTGTCTGCACGGATGTATCTAAAAATGAGAACGTGGAGGATAGAAATATTATAAAATATAAAAATTTAAATACAAATTTTAAAACTCACAAGTTAAAAATACATGTTTTTATGTCTAGCGGCTTATAGTCTAATAACATCAGTCTTCCATACTATATGAAAGGTCTCGAGTTCAAATCTGAATGAGCTTTTTTGGGCACTTTTTGTGCATCTGATTGTGTAATTTATATTTCAATTTACTTGTTTGATAATAGGACAATCTTGACTTGTTGAAAGGATAAAAATTCATTATTTGTAATGTTCTTTCTAAAAAAAAAAAAAAAAAACTTGTTTTTATCGAAGTTCTGTGTGACGCCATTTTGTATCTTAAAATTTATCACTATTCAAATCAATGCCCAAACATTTAGTAGTGTATTTCTCAACATAAGTAATTGAATAATAAGTTAATTTCGTTATCTATCTTATTTTTGATTGCCTATTTTTGAAAATATTCATAGCGGAATAAGTTTTCTCGGTTCTAGCTGTTGAAAGATAGAAAAATCTATTTTTTTTTTTTAAATATTCATTTACCTTTGTCATTTATCATAATATCGTTTTGCAAGTCTCTTACGGCTTGTTTGTTTTCATTTTCAAACTCTATTTTCATTTTCTTCTCAAAATGAAAATACAAAACTATCAACTTCTACATCATTTTCTCATACATCTTCATTCTCAAAACATTACCTTTTACATTCTCTCTCCATTTTCATATCTTTTTCAACACTTATTATTACTTATATCTACTTTTTACGTTCTCAATACTTCTTAAACAACATTCACTACAAAAATATTATAAATTCAAAATCAAATTCAAATTCAAATTCAAATTATAATATTATTTTTTCAAATAATTATACATCACATTATCAATTCAAATTCAAAAACTACACAACTTTTACTACAAAAAAATCTAACATCCAAATACATCTCATTTTCATAGCTATATAAACCTACAATTTTAAGCAACATATCCAAACACAATTCATTTTCAAAAACACTTTTTTCTAACTAACTTTTCATTATGTATTTTCACTAAAAAAATGAAAATGGCTCTAGAAAATGAAACCAAACAGGCTGTTAGGATTTTCTTTGGCTAAACTCATATTACATTTTCTCAAACAAATAAAATAAAAGCGTGACCTAACAAGCCTAATCTAATTGTCTTCACTATTTTAATTTATTCACCTGCACACATCTTGTGACGCTGGTGCCAATTAACCACCCAACATGTAACTTGATTGTGAATTCATACTTAAATATTTCTTTTAATTTTTAGAAAATTAAAATAAGTGAAGATTTAATCAATTATATAATTTTATTTTTATTTTTAATTAAAAATAAGTTTAATTTAATCTAATAAATTTAAATAATTAATTTCTGATTTAAAACCAACCAGAAAAGTTAGCTTTTAAAAAATTAATGAATCACAACTCAAAATGAATTATTTTTAATTAACATTAAATTATCTATTTTTTAAATTTAAATTATCTAAATTAATTATTATTAAAATTTGAAAAAATATATATAATAAGCTGCGCGCATAACCCTGCTTGCCTCCCTTGTATCTGTCCGTAGTCTCTGGATATTTTCACATATTAAACACATGCTGTTAACCCTCTTGATCAAATGCATTGTTTTGATTTCTATAAACATTCATATTTTGAAAGGAAATATCTGAATTTTAAATGAAATTTCCTTTGCATTAATCCATATATTTTGAAAGAGAATTTTTGTCTGTGTAGCAATAGATTTTTCTTTTAAGATTGATTACATATAGATTTATGTCTTTGGTATGAGCTAAATTATTATAAATAATTCTATCAATAATATTGTATCATGGACAAAATACTATTCTGATAGGTGACGAATGATGGAATATGGGAATGAAACTATGCCTAACAGGAGGCGAATTAGGATTTATAAAAATTTTATGCAGTGAAAAATGATGACAAAAGCTTTTTAGATAAAATCTATTTTTTTATGAGAGAAAGTATTTTAATTATTTTCTAACCATCAAGACCAGAACTAATGATTCTTGATAAGCATTGTTTTCAAAATTGGACCAGACAATGAACCGTTGGCGTTACTGGTTCAACTAGTTCGACCAGTATGACGTAATAATTATATTTAAATTTTATAAATATATATAATATTTTAATATTAATAAAAAATAAAACTTCCAATGATATAGAAAGGATATTATTTGAAAATTTTTCAAATTACTTATTTTTAAATAAGGTTTTTAGAAAAAAAAAAAAAAATTGTTTCACAATTTATCAACTATAAATAAATAAAAATTAATGTTTCACATTAATTTAAGTAATAATTTATTTTATGCTTCAACTCTAAGTAAAAATAAATTCTTCTGCACTAAATATTCAACATAAAATAGAGGTTAAACAAAATAAAACAACAAATTAGACATAAGCATTCACATATAACTACCACTTCATTAAATTTCAAGAACATAAATTCATGTTTCAAACAATTACATGTCCAAACTCTTTAATCATCATCCTTCAACTCATAATCTCTCTTTCATTTTTTTTTTAAATTAACTTTTAAATTTAAAAAAAAAATGAACCGGTCAAAAACCGGTCGAACTAGTACTAATTTAACCAGTTCGAAAGGTCACCAATTTTTATGCTTGAACTGGATTGGGTTGGCCTCCGGTCATCGATCTAACCAGTTGGAATTATTCATTGTAATTAAATAAAAATATTGTTGATTTTTCTATATAACTATATAATTTATCATTTCGTTAAAAAAAAAAGGTGCTTGGAAAATGAAGTCAAAATGAAACAAGGGAGCAGCAAGCCAGCAACTGAGCATAGTTGTGCAGCAGTGTACATCATCTTCAACGGAATTTTGTAAACATATCCTCTTGCAGACTTTCGGTTGTTGAAATTTCACTTTGTACGTAGTATAACAATTTATTATAGTTATAGAACTTTTTCCAGATTTATAGTCTATATACCTTGGATTTTCCAAATTGTGGGGTCGTAAGGTTGATAAAATCTATTTCATACACACTATAAAAAATTTACATACAATGGCACCAACATAGTGGCATTCTGTGTATAATGGCACAAAAAAAATAACATAGTGATAGTCACAAAAGAATGCCACTATAATTTAATATTTAGTAGCATTTAATTATTAAATGACAAAGAAAATAGTGACATTTGATTGAAAATACCAAAATAAATATATTTCAGAGGCATTTAATTATTGCCACTAATTTTTCTTAGAAAAAATGCCAGTAACATGTAGTTATGGTGTCATTTAAAAAAATATCATAAAGTATTTAGTGGCACTAATTAGGTTATATTTTATAGTGTAATGACACATAAAAGTAATATAGTGATAGTCGAAATAAATGTCACTATAATAAAATATTTCGTGATATGTAATTATTAGATAACATATAAAATAGTGGCAGTTGATTACAAATATCAACAAAAAAATAATTTGAAGGTATTTAATTAGTGCCACTGATTTTTCTTAAAAAATGCCATCTATATTTATTTATAGTCTTATCTAGGAAAAATGTCACAAAATATTTAGTGGCACTAAATTAGTGACATTCTATAGTTTAATGACACACAAGAGAAATATAGTGATAATTGTGGAAAGAAAAAAAGTCATCACAATACAATATTTAGTGGACATTTGATTGAAAATGCCAACATAAATGTATTTGGAAGGCATTTAGTAGTGCCAATAATTATTTCCTAAAAATGTCTTTAATATTTATTTATGGTGTCATTTATGAAAGTTGTCGCAAACTATTTAGTAGCACTAATTTAACGTCATTTTTCAGTATAGTGACACCATAAAATAACATGGTAATAGACTAATAGTAATCAAAAGGTACCACTATTTTATAAGCTTAACGACAATTGACTAATAATTGTTAAATAAATATAATTTATTGAAAAAACTTGGCTTGATATGAAATAAATATTTGAAAATTAGATAAAGTATATGTGTATTAATAATTGTAAAATTTATAACTTCATATCTTATCATAATGTATTGATTAAATTAACTAGTTCATATACTTTTAAAAAAGTATCAAAATTTAAGTTTTAGCTTATTTTTCTCTCCTATACATTATATTTTTTCTAAATATTTTCTATCGCTAAATTTAATCTCTCACACATTTTCAAATGTGTTATTTAATATAATAAGTTTGATTATATTAAATAATTTAGAAAATAGGCTTTCAAAGTACAAAAATAAATTAATATTTTTTACTATATATATTGAACATTTGATAGGTAGTTTGATGGTAAATTCATATCTTTACAAATATATGGTTTCAGGTTCAAATCTTCTACAGAACAATTGAGGAATGTTGGAATCTCATATATGGAATATTGGATGTAGATTAACATGTTAGTCAAAATAATCTTTTGTGGCACTTAATTTAGCATGTTAGTTAATTAATTTCTTATGGCATGTTAGTAAGTCATCTAAAGAAACCTTTTGTGGTATTTTAATATCATTATATGTATTTTTGTGCCAAGTTAATATGTCATTTAAAACTATTTTTATAACATTTTAATATGTCATTTATTGTACTTTTTGTGGTGTATTACATTGTCATTTAAAGGAATTTTGATGGTGTTTTAACATGCCACTACATGCATTTTTAGTAGCCTATTAGTGAGTCATTTAAAAGTATCTTTAGTGGCATTTTGATATGTTATTTAATGCATTTTTTGTGACATTTTAATGTATCATCTAATACATTTTTTGTTACATTTTACTAATGTTACAGTAGAGATAAATTAATGCCATTTATACCTTTAATTACACAGCTACAAGTGGAACTTTTGAAAAATGCTATTAAATATACAATGGCATCACTATTTAGGTGACACTTTTTAATGCCACCAAATGCAAATTTTCTTGTAGCTAGTGACATCACTTCCCACTCATATATATATGTCCGTTAGTGCCTTTGAAGATAAGAAGTTGTTACCAGTCTTTATCAAGTCGATCTCCACACTGTAGTGCTTTTCACTTTTCAAATTTGTGGCTTCCAATTTCAAATTAACGCGTCATATTTCCATCCTCACAAGTCAATATCTGTCCCTTGCAATATCGGAGTAATCAAACAGGAATCTTACAGAAATCAGGAAGTCCTTTGGCCTTGTAAGTCCATTACCCAAAATAGTAGGAAAAAAAAAATGGTGGTTTTGACCAATAGTAATGGAGAAAATCAGGAAAAAGTGAATTGAAGGCCTTCGATGACACAAAGGCCGGAGTTAAAGGGCTCGTTGACGCTGGGGTTACCACGTTGCCACGGATATTCCTTCATCTACCTGAATTTTCAGGCAATATCACTAATCTGAACAATGAAAAGTTCCATTTTCCCATCATAGAACTTGATGGCCTAGACAAAGACCCTGCAAAACACAAAGAAATTGTCGACACAGTCCGAGAAGCATCAGGGACATGGGGCTTTTTCCAAGTGGTTAATCATGGTATACCAATACAAGTTCTGGAGGAAATGTTAAATGGAGTTCGCAGATTCCACGAGGAAGACATGGAGACTAAGAAGCAGTATTACACACGAGATTTGACGAAAAGGGTGGCATGTTTTAGCAACTTGGATTTGTGTAGTTCACCGGCAGCTAATTGGAGGGACACATTATACTGTGCTGGTGCTCTTAGTCTTCCCGAGCCAGAGGAGTTGCCTGCAGCGTGCAGGTATTTAGCTTACATTATGAATTTTTGTCATATTTATTTCGGTTGTTTTATCAGCTTACATCCTCTGTTTCATTTCTTATTTTAAGTTACATCCTCTATTTCATTTCCTGTAATACACTGATTCTCAATAAGCTGTTTTCATAAGGATCTTACAAGTTCTAGAGCCATGTTTGATTATTCAGATTAGGTTAGATAAGGCCTATTAATAGCACATAGTAACAAGTTTAATATTGATGAATATGGTGATGGGTCGTAAAATTATTTACTACTCTCTCCGTGCCTGAGTTGTTCACAAAATTAACCGCCAATCAAATCTTGAAGTATGAAGTGAAATTGGTTAATCATAAGATTAGATGCTAAACTACTGTTATGCCACTCAAATCAAACAGCTACAAGAGATTACTTGATGTCTACCCTGGATTAAAAGTTACAAATAGTATGATTCAAATGCAGTCTAACTAGATATATATTTCTTCTTATAAGCTCGGCCAAGTGCTCCCTACAAATCACATTATTCCACATAAAGATTTTCTTGACAACTTACACCATGTAATGAACATGAGCTAATGATACCGTAGGGAAATCATGATAGAATATCTAAAGCAGGTAATGGAATTGGGGAGATGTTTGTTCAGACTACTGTCCCACCTCGGAGAAATGGAATGTGCTGAAGGCTTTATCAACGTTTGCCATTACTATCCGGCATGTCCTGAGCCTGAACGCACAATGGGCACAAGAAGACATACTGACGGTGATTTTATAACAGTGCTACTGCAAGATAATTTAGGAGGGCTTCAAGCCCTAAATCAGAATCAATGGGTTGATGTTCCTCCAACGCCTGGTGCCCTGGTGGTCAATATAGGAGATCTTATGCAGGCAAGTCGTGGATGCATTAATTACTCACTATTCCTGGTTCTTGTACATAAATTTCAAGCAAACACATGCTGATAGAAAACTTGTTTGGTTTCGAATTTTGAATAACTTTCAGCTCATATCAAATGATAAGTTCAAAAGCGTGGAACATAGAGTGTTGGCAAACAATGCCGGTCCAAGAATATCTATGGCCAGTGTCCTTGGCAGAGATACTTCCAAGGTGAACCCAAGGCTCTATGCGCCGATTAATGAGCTGTTATCAGAGGAGAATCCTCCAAGGTATCGCGCAACCACATTAAAAGAGTTCACTGATTGCTTTCGCGCCAAGGGGCTTGACGGCGCTTCTACTCTGCAGCATTTCAGACTCTAATAGATATTTAGTATATGTTAATTATAAGTTAAGCGATGTGTTTATGAAATAAAACAAAAACATAGAAGTTAAGGCTGTGTTTATGGACATGAGCTTCGCTTAGACCCCGGTTGCTTCAAAGGATCAGTCTCGATCTTGTATAAGTATTATTAATGGAATTAGATAATCAAAGACAGCTTAAACTGTAACATCCTCATCACCCTGAGACTTTATGGTTTGTGAATTAATTTCCTATGCTAAAGTTGAGTTATATTTCGTAACTTAGTAAAATCAGTCAGCTGTTTTCTTGTACGATTCACAAGAAAAGACATTGATAAGTATCATCATCAAAGTTGTCGGGGTTGCGCTAGTTGAAGTGTTGAACTACAGATGATTACTTGAGAAATAAACTCATTTTAGGTTATCACAAATGCGTATTGGTCTTTTATCACCTTCTTTACAAGTCCCAACTCTCATCCCCCTTCCACCCCCACCAGAGAGAGAGAGAGAGAGAGACGAGTCTTCACAAGGGTTAATCACTGAAAATAGAACGCATGTTTATCACCTTTGGTGTAAGACACAAATAACATAAACACATTTATTCAAATATAATATTGAGAAAATGTGTGAAACATAGAGAGCTACTGCTATGTTTTAAAAGTGTGGCACAAGAGCTCGAAGGTAGCTGCCCAAACTAATTCTTGTGGTGATCACACAGTTCACTGTTCAGCTTACATCAATATAACATTGGATATGATCAAGCATGTCAACATATCCTACTAATCATAGATATTAAAAGCATAGTCCCAATTCATCTTCGTCGTTTATTCTTTTTGTTGTAACCCAGGAGGATTTATTGCGGAAATAATGAAATAACAGTAAAGTAATTCGATGTGAAGTGACAACAAAATTTAATGTGGTTCGGCGATGTGCCTAATCCATCCAACAAAGAAAATGAATTTTATTGATCTCAAATCAAAGTACAAGTACAAACTTGAATACCACAAATCTCACGAAAACACCTAACACCCTCGTTTTAAACTCCGTCTTGAGAGAATTACTCAAAAGCAGTAAAGAAGCGCTTGTGTTATGTGATTCCTTTTTCCGGAAGAAAAAACTGATATTTATACTCGAAAATCGTAGCCCAAGGCCAGTGGGCTTGCGCCGTGTGTCAGGGCGCACAAAACTTGTGCCCCGGCGTGCACAAATCTACTTGTGCCAAGAAAAAACCAAACATGGGTAGACACTTTGAGCCTTGGCACAAAGTTACCGTTCACCACGCGCTGTAGCGCAAAAATCTTGCGCCGGGGCACACGACGCTTCTTTTCATGCCTTTTTTGCCCATGTACACGCTTTGCGCCCCGGCGCGCGGCGTCCTTCCAACACGCGCTGGGGTGTGTTTTCGAGTCCATTTCGACCACTTTGCTTTGTTTCACTCCATTTCTTCCGTTCTGTGTCAATTTTACCTCAAATTTCAAGACAAAATCAACAATTTTCTACCTTGACTTGAAATTCCCATTCATCTTCTTTGTCCCTGTCCCCAATAGGGCCTGTTATCTGAGTTTGCAAACGTTAACCAAATCCAAGCAATGCTAGAATTTGATTCCTGAAATAGTCTTAGTCAACATGTCTGCCGGATTATCCTTTGTCCCAACTTTGTCAACCAACATGACTCCTTGAGACACCATATCCCGAACAAAGTGATACCTCACATCTATGTGCTTTGTTGTCTTATGAAATACTTGATTCTTTGACAAGTGTATGATACTTTGACTGTCACAAAATACCTTAGTGATCTCAGAAGTTATACCTATATCATTGATCAACCCCTTTAGCCAAATGCCTTCCTTGACGCCTTCAGCTAAAGCCATGTACTTAGCTTCTGTTGTGGACAATGCAACTGATAACTGCAAAGTTGCCTTCCAGCTAACAATACAACTTGATACACAAAACACATAGCCCGTCATGGACCTTCTGCTGTCCAAATCTCCTGCATAATCTGCATCCACATAGCCAATAATTCTAGTAGTAGAATTCAATTGACTATACCTCAAACATCTGTCTGTAGAGCCTTTCAGATACCTCATGATCCATTTTACAGCCTGTCAATGAGTCTTTCCTAGCTTGTGCATATGGCTGCTCACAACATTGACTGCATGTGAAATGTTTAGCCTAGTGCACACCATAACGTACATCAAGCTACCCACTGCACTAGCATATGGCACATTTGACTTGTGCTACACCTCCTCCTATACTCAGTGATAGATCTGATGAGAACCTGAAATGAGCTGCAAGTGGCGTACAAATTGGCTTGGACTTATCCATCCCAAATCGCTCTAGTAATTTCTCAATGTAATGTTGTTGAAACAAGTACAACAATACTGCATATCTGTCCTGGATGATCTCCATGCCTAATATCATCTTTACACCACCCAAATTCTTCATCTCAAATTCTTTACTTAACTGAGCTTTTAATTGGTTGATCTTAGATATGTTTCTAGAGGCAATCAACATATTGTCAACATACAATAGCAAATATATGAGAAGGCTATCACTAAAAATTTTATAATATACGCAACAATCAAATTTGCTTCTTGTATATCCTATTTTGGTAATAAAAGTATCAAACCTTTTATACCACTGCATGGGAGACTGCTTCAGGCCATATAATGACCTCTTCAAAAGACATGCTTGATTTTATTTCTCGGGAACAACGAATCCTTCTGGTTGACTCATGTAGATTTGTTCCTTCAGCTCACCATGTAGAAACGATGTTTTCACATCCATCTGCTCTAGTTCCATATCAAACAAAGCAACCATGGAAAGTAAAACACGAATGGAAGTATGTTTTTCAACTGGGGAGAACACTTCATGAAAGTCAACTCCCTCTCTCTGAATAAAATCCTTAGCAACCAATCGTGCCTTGTATCTAGCATCTTCAACACTGGGAATCCCTTCCTTCTTCTTGTAGATCCAGTTGAAACCTGCAATCTTCTGCCCTTTGGGTACATCAACTAGCTTCCATGTGCTATTCTTGTGTAGAGACTCAATCTCTTCACTCATAACTGCAACCCATTTATCTGAATTTGGCCTGGGAATTGCCTTTTTGTATGAGACTAGATCATCTCCAACAAACTCCTCAGCTGAACTCAAAGCATAAGCTACCAGATCTTAGTAAGCATACCGCTGTGGTGGTTTGATCTGCCTCTTCTCCCTATCGCGAGCTAAGTGATAATTTTGTAGTGTTTCATTTTCCTGCTGTTGATTAGGTGGTAATGTGCTCTCACCAATTTCATCTACCACCTTCTGTTTTCCCTTTGAAACTTGTGGAGGATCAATATGAATCTCCACTTTCTCCTTAACGCTCTGTTGACTGCTTTCCTACTGCTCCACCTTCTTCATCATTGCAAACTCATCGAATGTCACGTCTCTACTGATAATCATCTTGGAGCCCTTGTCATCATTACATCACAAACGATAACCTTTGACTCCATTTGCACAACCTAGAAATATGCACTTCGTAGCCTTTGGCTCAAGCTTCCCATCTCGGACATGAGCATAGGCTGGACACCCAAATATTCTTAGATTTGAGTAATTAGCAGGAGATCCAGACCAAACTTCCATTAGTATCTTGCAGTCCCAAGCAGTTGATGATGACCTATTCACCAAATAACATGCAGTGTTAATCGCTTCTGCCCAAAAATTCTTGGACAATCCAGCATTAAAGAGCATGCATCTAGCTCTTTCTAAGATAGTCCTGTTCATCCATTTTGCAATTCCATTCTACTATGGTGTATCTACAACTATGCGATGCCTCACAATTCTTTCCTTGTCGCAGAATTCTTGAAATTCCTTGTTGCAGAACTCCAATCCGTTGTCAGTCCTGAAACGCTTGATCTCCTTTCCTGTCTGCTTCTAAATTAAGGTCTTCCATTGCTTGAAGTTGACAAACACCTCATCCTTATGCTTCAGCATGTACACCCATACTCTCCGTGAGAAATCATCTATGAATGCCAGCATGTACCTTGCACCTCCCTTTGAAGGAACCTGAGAAAGTCCCTAAAGATCTGAGTGAATATAATCCAAGGTGCCTTTGGTCCTGTGAACTGCAGTGCCGAATTTCACCCTATGTTGCTTGCCCAGCACACACTGCTCGTAGAAATCCAGTTCTCCAGTCTTTTCTCCGTAAAGCAAACCTCGTTTGCTCAATTCTGACATTCCCCTCTCACTCATATGCCCAAGCCGCATATGCCATGGTCTCGTAGTATCATTGACTGATGAAGAAACAGTTGCAGTATTAGAAATTGTGTTTTCCTGCAATATGTAAAGGCCGTTCCGCTTTTTTCCTTTCATGATAAGCAATGCGCCTTTGGAAACCCATAGAACTCCATCTCAAGCTCTGTACTCACAACCATTCTTATCTAGAGTATCTAGCAATATTAGATTTTTCTTCAGATCGAAACATGACGCATCTCTATTTGGGTCCTTACTATCCCATCATACATTCTTACACAAATTGAGGTAATTCCTACAACCTTGCAAGAAGCATCGTTTCCCATAAGCACCTTACCACCGTCTTATTTATGGTATGTGGTAAACCAATCTTCTCTTGGGCACATGTGGTAGGAACAACCACTATCCAAAATCCATTCAGAGCTTAGTAAAGTTTTGGCAACATTGAGAAGAAGCCTACCATTAGACTCATCCTCAACAATTCCTGCAACATCATCCCATTTTTGGTCAGAAGTTTTCACCTATATCCTTTGCCTTTCCTCGTTCCGAACAATTTCATTTCCAATGCCCATTTCCACCACACCTAAAATACTTGTCACCATTTCTAGGCTTGGTTCAAGATTTCAATCGGCCTCTAATCCTTCCCCTTTCTCTCGGTCTCCCTTTAGCTACCAATCCTTCCCTATTTTCACCATCGTTGCTGCTCAGGACATGTTTTCTCAACTTGTTGGAATTCAATAAGGTTTTCACATCCTCCATTGAAATTGTATCTCTCCCATACATCAAAGTAGTAATCAAGTGCTCAAAAGATTTTGGTAGAGAACACAAGAGAATTAAGGCTTTATCCTCATCATCAATTTTGACATATATATTAGCGAGATCAAGAATCACCTTACTGAAAAAATCAATATGTTGAGTGATAGATGTACCTTCCTTCATCCTCAATGTATATAATTGTTGTTTCAAATACAATTGATTTGTTAGGGATTTCATCATATATAGACTCTCTAGCTTTTTCCATAAATCCGCTGGCATACTTTCCGTGGCGACCTATCTCAGTACGTTATCTGCCAATGATAACACCAGAGTACCATAAGCCTTCGCCATGAACTCGTCCTTCTCCTCGTCCTTCAACATTTTCAGTAGGGAATCTCTGCCCTTTAACACTCTCTATAATCGTTGTTGACACAGAAGGGCGTGAACATTCATCTTCCACAGCCCAAAGTTGTTCTTCCCATCGAATTTCTCTACCTCGTACTTCATTCCTGACACCTGATCCAACCTGCTCCGTTACCAATTTGTTGTAACCCAGGAGGATGTATTGCAGAAATAATGAAATAATAGTAAAGTAATTCGATGTAAAGTGACAACAAGATTTAACGTGGTTCGGCAATGTGCAGAATCCACCCAACAAAGGAAAGAAATTTTATTGATCTCAAATCAAACTGCCTGTACAAACTTGAATCCCACAAATCTCATGAAACCACCTAACACCCTCGTTCTAAACTCCGTCTTGAGAGAATTACTCAAAAGTAGTAAATAAGCCCTTGTGTTGTGTGATTCCTTTTTTCGGAAGAAAAAATTAATATTTATACTCGAAAATAGAAGCCCAAGGCTCGTGGGCCTGTGCTGTGCATCGGGGCGCACAAAACTTGCGCCTCGACGTGCACAAATTTGCTTGTGCCAAGAAAAAATCGAACATGGGCACAAACTTTGAGCCCCGACATAAAAAACTTGAGCCCCTGTGCAAAGTTACTGTTCACCACGTGCCGAGGCGCAAAAATCTTGCATCGGGGTGCACGATGCGTCTTTTCATGCCTTTTTCGCCCATGTACATGCCTTGGCGCACCTTACCTTACTCCCTGGCGCGCGGCATCCTTCCAACACGCGCCGAGGTGTGTTCTCGAGTCCATTTCGACCACTTCGCTCTATTTCTTCCGTTCTTTGTCAATTTTATCTCAAATTTCAAGGTAAAGTCAACACTTTTTCTTTTAAATATTCCATTAATATGCAAAAAAATCTCATCATGTAATCGTTTCACTTCAAGTCCGAAAATGTGACAAGGCAGAATTTCTATCTAATCCCTTTGTGTTGAAGTAGGTGACATACTCTGACACAGTAGTTACCCTGTATTTTGGTGGATTATCTTCATATAAGAGTTCCTCAATAGGTCCATAGAGCTTTGTGGATCTAGGTAGGTCACTTTTAAAGAAACACGCCACTGAAACTCATGAACTGCCATTGTTTGCTGCTACTCTGTGCTCTGCACTATTAAACCTGTCATTTGAAACAAGGTGCAAGAAGATATAAACACCACTGACGCCTCTCTCTTTTTAAATTTATTGAGAATAAGAGTTTTTAAGTTATTTCGGATGTTCTAAATATTGATTTTCAAGTATAGTAAATAAAAATGCTTGCCTGAAGAAGATTTCCAATATTGATCACTAGAGCTCCAGGTGCATGGGGAACATCAATCCACTCTTGGTAAAGAACTTGCAGGCTGCTTACTTGGTCATTTAGTAGCACTGTTAGGAAGTCGTTGTTGGCATGTTGGCTGGTGCCCAAAGTTAACTCTGGCTGAGGGCATATAGGGTATTAATAACACAGTATAGCAAGCCCCTCCACACATTTCATGTCTTCAAGGTGATTGACTTCCAGATCGAGGGCCTTCGATAGTATTTGAAACAGAGTTCTTCCCAGTCCTAAGACTTGCTTTGTGTACTCAAGTAATATATCTCTGCAGAAATCCAAAAATAATTATAAACTTTGATGCATTATAAACTTTGTTTATTTTCGTCCTTCCAAGTCCTTCTCATGAAGTTTTTATAGGTTATAATAATAAATCCAGCTTTCTGATTGTGAATCAGTTAATTACTCAAATGTGTTAACATAATCATTTCATTATTTCTTCTAATGATTTTTCTAATGATTTTAACCAAAATTCAACTGGGGCACCAACTAGAATTTCAAATTATATATCAAGGGTGATATGGGATAGCCCAATAAGCTCAGCCTAAAGATCGTAAGCCCAAGGATGTAGCGCCAAGCCTATCTCATACCTCGGGCTCAATGTTGCTACCGACGTCAGGTGACCCAAATCGACCATACATATCAATGTTGTAATCTGGTGAGCAGGCACTCAACTGGGTCACAGATGTGGTCGTGGGTTGACCCCTCGACCGCGATGCTCGTCCACCTCTCACATCGCTTGCTAACCCGTCATAAGATCGACCCTGCCACCAACCAGGGAGGTTGCCTCAGCGTAAAATCAACTTTACCGCATTAAATGCCTTGACAGGTAGCATGCCTTTATATTAAAGCTGCATGCCACCCCAGTACCACCCATGATACCGTACTAGGCAGGAGACGCATCTACAGTGTACTAACTTGCCCATGAAACCTGGAAAGACAACCACCTGGAATAGTACAAGAATGAGAGATGTCCTAATGTCCCTTGTGCAAGAACAAAGATTCTTCCTACATGTCAAGGGTATCTTAGACAAATCCCTACTAAGAGAGAGCTATAAATACCCCCACTCCAACCTCTCAAAAGGTATGCTATTCTATATCCAAAAGTCATCACTCTGCTGCTTACTATATCTGGTTGACTCTGTACTAACTTGAACATCAAAGTGTCTTGGCTAGCCTGACGTTTGCTTGTGATTGTAGGACTCAACCCAATTACCTTTACATATCGACCACCAAGGTCGAACACCTCCAAACTTATGATCTAATCTAGCTCAAAACGAATTACACCCTCATCATTTGGCACTATTTATAGGAAACACTTGAGTCTGCTATCAAAAATGGTGAACATCAGGCGAGCCCCCTCGGGAGGAGAAGAAAACAGGAGGTCTATTTCCCTCCCTCCTTGACCTCAGCAAGAAGTTGGCATGCTAGGATTGAGCGCTCAGCCAAAGCAGGTGGTCACCCTGACCATGCCTCAACTAATGCAGCTCATCAGCGAGCAGATATCCGCCCATATTTCAGCTCAACTCTCAGCAGCTTTGAATCGGCACACCTTACAACTGGAGTCGGCGGCCAGTGCGATGCCACAACTCGCAGCCCCGGAGAAGAGACCGCCTTGGGAAAAACTAAGATCGACCAAAGTCTAGAAGGCCTCCCTCAAGACGCAAAGTAAGCCTAGGCTATTTTCCAAGGGAAGTGGCCAGACCCATGCCTCGTGAGGAGGTTGCGGATTCCGTTGATCACGACGTTCGACCCGTTTGAGCCCCGCAGCATAATAGGGTCGAGTGCTCGAGGCCCTACCCAAATGGAAACATATACCAAGTTGACAAGGAAGAATGAGATGAAGTATCCCACTCAGTCCAATAGTTGAATTGGTGATTGGAGGAGATCTTAAGGAAAAACACAGAGAAAAACTACAATCAAGATGGACTGTTGAGGTTCCGAAGGGAGAGAGATTCACCAATCATCTAGGATATTATCGACGAGTGCATTGCTGTTGATGCCAAAATTTTGACTGGCCTACCTCGATATGATGGCTCGTCGGACCCAAACGAGCACCAGATGTAGTTCGAGCACATGATGTAGCTGCACGGGCACAGCGATTACATCCACGCTAAGATGTTAGTGACCACCTTTCAGGGGATAGCGCTGGACTAGTTCGTTAAGCTGTAATCGATGTCAATATACTCGTACGACCAGTTGTACGATAAGTTTTTACATCAGTTTGCAAGTAGGAGGAAGGTAAAAATCGCACACACCCATTTACACATGGTGAAACATAATGAAGAGGAATCCTTTGAGAATTTTTTACCAGATTTAACACAAGGTGTTGAAGATCGACAACCCAAGGATCAAGTTCCTGATTGACGTATTATTTTTGGGCCTCAGGCATAAGGAATGTGCCAATGCATTGGTGCGCGAGCAACCAAGGTCAATGGAGGAGCTCTTCGACCTTGTAAAAAGACACATGACTCAAGAGAAGATGAATAAATTGAAATATGGCAATCTCGAGGTAAAGAAGAAAAAATGCAAGGAGAAAGATGACCGTCAGCTCATGGAGGGTCGTCGATCCCCCATCAAATGCTTCCATGACTATATTGTACTTAACCTCCCTAGAAAGGAGATGCTGTTTTCCATCTGGCACGACAATCTCCTTAAAAGGCCCAAAAAACTGACCGAGACAGAAGCTATGAAAAAATAAAAAAAATACTGCCACTTCCATAAGCAAAAAGGGTATGACACGGAAGATTGTTTCAATTTTCATGATGAAATCGAAAGATTGATTAGGTAGGGTCATCTGAAAAAATACGTTGACGAGTATGCCAAGCACGAAAAGGGCAAAACCGACCGGACTCCATATAGAGAAAGGTCGGCTAGCCCAAGGAGAGAAGATAAAGGAAAGAGACCAGCCCAGGAGCCCCACCCACCCATTTGAGGAGTCATCAACATGATTGTGGGTCCCACGGGAGGGCTCAAGGTCTGCTAGAAAACAAACCCAAAGGTAACTGGAGTCGACCAAATCAGTCAAGGTCGAAATGGTTTTCCAGCTTTCAACCAGTGTAGAACCAATCTCCTTCAATGAGTCTGACCTCGATCATCTGAAGAATAGAGGAGTCGACAGAAAGATTGATTGCCCCATGGTGGTAACACTCGAAATAGCTAATTTTGAAGTGAGAAAGATTTTGGTCGACAACGGCAGTTCTGCGAACATCATATTTTTATTCACATTAAATAGGATGAATTCGGGGTAATTAAAGTTTGAGCTAGTCCGAACACCGCTAGTCAGATTTGGGGGGTCCGAGATTATCCCGGAGGGATCTATTAACCTATTCCACATCCTTTAGACATGGCCCCCATAGCAGAACCTTGATGATTAACTACCTAGTAGTCAACACTCCATTCGCCTACAATGTCATCATTGGACGACCTGCCCTGAACGACTTCTGGGCCATTGTCTTGACCTACATATGAAGATCAAATTCCCAACCCCAGCAGGAGTAGGGAAACTTTTGTGTAATTTAACGATGCATGGCGTTGCTATACCATTTTGGTCGAGTCCAACGAATAGAAGAAGCGACGTTAACTGAAGCCCTCGAGAGACGCCCGTGTAGCAAAACCTAAGGAAGGATCTTCATCTAAGAAGAAGAAGCTGGAAGACACCCGGGTCAAACCCGTTGGGGAGTTCAAAATGATAGAGCTAGAACCTGGAAACCCTGACAAGAGTACTTGGGTCGAAAGCGATTTGGGTGATCGTATAGAATGCATCATGGTCGATTTTCTTCAGAGAAATATCAATGCGTTTGCATGGAAAGCCTTCGACCTACAAGGAATCGACCCAAGCGTTATTGTCCATCGTCTCAACGTGGACCCTTCGTACAAGCCAGTGCGGCAGAAGACAAAAACCTTTAATGCTGAAAGGTTCCAAATCATCAAAGATGAGGTTAACAAGCTACTAGAGGTAGGATATATTATAGAAATTCAGTACCACTTGTAGCTTTGTAATGTTGTACTCGTCCATAAGAATGAGGGAAAATGACGCATGTGTAATGATTTCACTAATTTGAATAAAGCTTGCCCTATGGATCCTTACCTCCTACCTCGCATAGATTTGTTAGTGGATTCTATAGCTAGTTGTGAACTATTGAGCATGATGGATGCCTTTCAAGGCTATTATCAAATATTCATGGCACCCGAGGACAGGGACAAGACCTCTTTTGTCGTCCCCAATGGGGTATACTATTTCTTAGTCATGCCCTTTGGACTCAAAAACGCGGGGGCAACGTACCAAAGATTGGTCAACTTTATGTTTAAGAACAAGATCAAAAAATTGATGAAGGCCTACGTCGATGACATGATTGTCAAAATAGAGAAATTCGAGGACCACTTAACTAACCTCGACCACACCTTTTCGATACTAAGGGCGTTTGGCATGAAACTCAACCCAAATAAGTGCACCTTCAAAGTTCGAGGAGGCAAGTTCTTGGCGACATGGTCAGTCAGATGGGGATAGAAGTGAAACTGCATAAGATCAAAGCAGTTCTGGATATCGCCCTGCTCCGTAAAGTTTGAGACGTACAACATCTAGTGGGCAAGATAATAGCCCTCAACAGGTTCACTGCGTGGCTGGCCAACAAGAGCTTTTCTTTCTTCAAAATACTCAAAAATGCGAAAAAATTGGGGTTTCAGTGGACTCAGCAGTACGACAGGCTCTAATCAAACTTAAGCAATACCTATTCTCACTACCTATGCTTGCCAAACCTGAGCCGGAAGAAGTTTTACAACTTTACCTGGTCGTATCCACTGCCTCAATCAGTTTAGTATTGGCATCGACAAGAGGCAAAACCTACCGACCTATGTATTATTGCAGTAACACAATTACCTAGAGATCGAGAAGTTTGCTCTCGCGCTCGTCACAGCAGTACGAAAGTTATGACCTTATTTCCAATCTCATGCGATCAAAGTCCTGACCAATCAGCCATTGAAACAAGTGTTGTCGAAACCAGACACGTTGGGTCGACTCACTGAATGGGCCATCAAGCTTGGGGGGTTCGACATCATATTCCAACTGCGAACGGCCATAAAAACACAGGTCTTAGTTGATTTGTGGCCGAAAGACTCGACCTCCCAGACCAACTTGGTCAGGATTCCTCCACTTGGACTTTACACGTTGACGGTTCAGCAACCAAATCGGGAGGCGGAATTGGTGTTCCTCTTCACTTCCCACTCGCAGAAGAGTATGATTTTGCAATACAACTTGACTTTTCAATCACCAATAATGAAGCAGAGTACGAAGCTCTCATCACTGAAATGAACATGGTAGCAACTCGGGGCAACGAGAAGCTAGTAGCGATCACTGACTCCTAGCTAGTGGCCAAGCAAGTCGAAAAAAACTTTGAAGCCAAGGAAGCTAAAATGAGCTAATACTTGGCCGAGGTGAAACGATTACAACAATCATTCAAGAGCTTCACCCTGAGCTAGGTTCACCAAACAAAAAATGAGCGGGCAGACCCACTGTCAAAGTTCGCTAGCTCAACGTGGGGAACCAGGGAAAGAACTATAACGTTCTTGGTAGCCAGCAAACCATGTATCTACACTAACGACCAGAACCTCGTTAGGAGCATCAAAGAGTAGCGCCCTCCTGGCAAGACCTAATTAAGCTCTACATAAGCCAAGGGACAATCCTCGATGATGAAAAGGAAGCTCATCGACTTAGAGCACATGCAGCTAAATTCGCCCTCGACGAGCATGGACAACTCTATAGGAGGTCAATATCAGGACTACCACTTAAATACCTGACACCCGAAGGGGAAAATGAAGTGCTTCATGAGATTCACGTCGACAATCATTCCGGAGGTCGATCCTTGGCCCATAAAGTCATCGATACGGTGAGAAATGTATAGTAAAGACCTCATGGACTGAAATGAACCCCGACAGAAGATTTGCATCCTGCCTAATATACAATGTAAGTGACAATGTGAAAATAGGTTATACAATTTTGATTGTTTCAATTTCAATTTTTGATTTTTTTTTTTTAAAGAGAAATGGATGTGGTTTTTTTGAATGGATTGATCCACCCATGTGTGTAAGGGCCAAAACCATCATTCCAGGTCTCCTTCGCAAAATCAATGTGTTGGAGGCTGAGAATAAAGAATTGAAGAGGTGTATATGGAACTGAAGGAAGACTTGGAAAGTTATATTTTTTGTTATTTTGACTGTAATTGTGTTCATTGGGGTTATCTTGGCAGCAATTATAATGTAGTGCATAGTTGTTATGTTGGTTTTTAGTTAAACCAATATATATATATATATATGTATATATATTTTGGGGTTTTAGTTTGCTATTTTAATAGGTGTGCTATTAATTAGGGAAGCCTGTATTTGTAAGTTAATGTAATAGCTGCAATTTCCCCCAAATTTTGGATGTATTGTAATGCTAATGTTTTGGCAATATTGCATGATAATGATGATTATTGAGTAATTGCCTAATATTTATAGATAATTTTTGAAATTGTAATTTAATATTGTGGTTTTTTTTTCTCAATTTTTTATCTTGTTGGAGTTCTTAATTTTAACTTGTTAGAAATGGTAATGATAATTATTTTTTAACTCTTATAATTTTTTGTTAAGTATTTTTTGATGTAGTTCATATTTTTGTAATGTTACTAATGAAATTAAGGAATATCTTTGCAACAAGTATAATACAAGGACGATAGAAATATTCCATTGTTGAATCACAAGCATATGAATAAACTCTGTGCATTATAAACTGCAGCATAAGCAGCATTCCCCATTTCAAAAAAAGCCAATCCTTAAAGCTTAAATATTTTTCTTTGTCAATAGCTACAAGCCTCAAAAGTTTAACCAAAATAAGCAACTATCAAACCTTATCATCCATACAAAGCAAGTATCAATCCCTTTTATCCATCAACAACAAGTATCAAGCACAGTTTTTTTTCCTTCCAACAAACATATTCCAAGAGACAAAATATTGAACTTTCACACACTCATCTTCTACTTGTTCCCCCCTTCTTCTTCTTCCTATTCAAAGTATCCATAGCTTCATTAAGGTCACTGAGATGAACAACTCTCCTTCTTCCTTGTTGAGTTGTGATATTGCTTCCAGATTGTGACATTTGCAACTGCTGGTACATGGATGGACCAGGTACCTTCCTTGATTGTTCAAGAGCACCTTGGTTGGTTTCCTGCACAATATAACCAATTTACTTAGAGTCAACTACTTTTGTATAGTTACTAGAATATTGAATTATGAAATTTAAGTTCATAATTTTGATTTTATACCTTTGCCTTTCTTTTGCCTCCTGGAGATCTCTTAAGCACAGTAGTCTCTTTATCACCAATTGTAGCCTACAACAAATATTTTCAATGGGAAGTCAAATATCAAAGAAGACATCATTCAAAAAACCATATTTATAAATGTAATATACCTTTGATGCACCCTTTGGAGATCTTCTTGCACCACATCTTTGATTTGAGGAATCAATAGTGCTTTTGTGACCTATGAAGACAAATATGCCAAAATCATGCATTAAACACTATTGGACAGTGGCTTCATTTTTCTATTACGATAAATACAGGAAAAATCAACTATTAGTATTACCTTGTCTTGCTCAGTTTGTGCATCTTCTTGCTGCTGACTTGAGGAGCCAACATTCCTTTTAACCTATGCAACAACATATGACATAAAAAAAGAGAAACTAAATTAATGGATAAAAGTATTGTAACTTGATACAACTGAAATATAATAGTTAAGCTAAATGTCAAACCTTTGTTTGGTTGACAGTGGCTTGAAAAGCTTGAGTAGGCAACAACTCTACCTCATCTTGGCCATCAACTGTCAAGTCTGTTATCTCTTCATCCAAATGATTTATCTTCAATGGACACTTCCTTTGGTTATGACCAGTTTGTTTGCAGAATCCACACTTGGGGGCCTTACATCTTTTCTTCAGTGTAGTTGGTTGCTCCTCTATGTGGGCCTTCCTCTACCAGTTTGTTTGCAGGTTCCTCATGGCTTCTTCTTCTTGCTTTGGTTGGCCTCCCTTTTGTCTTTTTGAAATTTGGGGGAAGTGGAGGTATATGTATGGTCTTTCCCCATAAGTCTTGACCATTTATACCCATTATGGCACTCTCATAAACTCTTTTTTAGCATGCAACTGTGTGGCAATCAGACCCAAAGAATTTGGGATCCTACCATTGATTGCATATTACATAACAAGCATGAAGGCAAGGAATCCCTGTGAGGTCCCACTATCTACAACTATAGCTCCATGTCTCCAAATCTACATAATATTTCCCTCCATATACGTGTGTGATTTGGTAGTTTTTATCATAAGACTTTCTTGGAATGCAATCTCCCATTTTCTTAACATTTTCATTCAAGATTTCCATGATGCTAGGACATAGATCATCCCTCCAACCTTTAGCCTTATCTCTACTTTTTTGCAACCTAGTCATCATGTACTCTCTCATCCACTCGAGCATTGTCAAAATGTTCCTCTCTCTAGCACTAATAATGGCACTATTGAAGGATTCACAAAAATTATTTAGCACCATATCACATTTACAGAATGTAGTGAAGTGTGATTTACTCCATTGTGAAGGTGGTTTATCACTAAATCACTCTAATGCTGCAGGATCTAGGTCAGCCATTGCTTGCATTTGCAGCTTAAACTGGCCAACAGTTGTGCTATTGACTGCTTTCCACATAACATCCTTAAAATCCATCCCCTTGAACCCAGCATTCATGAAGTTCTTCCATATGTGCCTAACACAAAACCTATGTTCTGACCCTAGAAATACCTCATAAAAGGCTTGAATTAACCCCTTCTGCTCATCAGACATAAAAGTAAATTCATGTGGTTTATCTATTTGAAGATCTTGTTTCAAAATAGTTAAAAACCAACCCCAAGTGTCTATTGCTTCCCTATTCACTACTGCATATGCTGTAGGAAATGGTTTATTGTTGGGGTCAATCCCAAAAGTAGTTAGAAGGACTCCTTTGTAAGGGCTAGTGAGGTGACAACCATCCACACCTAAAATAGGCCTGCAACCAGCTAAGAACCCAGATTTCAAGGCCCCAAAGCAACAATAAAAGTGTGTAAAGATGTTTTCCCCACTACTATCATCCATTCCTAAAATGACAGTTGACCCTGGGTTTGTTCTCCTCAACTTAGCTGCATAATCCCAAAGTTTGGCATACTAAACCTTAGGATCATCCTTAATCATCTGAATTGATTTTTTCTTGGCTCTATAGGCTTGATGCCAAGACACACTCACCCTTACATCCATCTCCAGCTCCTACCTAAACCCCTCTATCCTTCTTTTTGGTTCAATTTTCATTTTGTTTATAAAACTCTCAGCAAGGTAACTAGATGTGACATTAGAAACATCATATGCGGGTTGGCATGTGTGTAGGATTATATGTGTTAACTTGGAAAGTTGACTCATCCTGCACTCTATATACATGTATTTTCCACCTACAGCCCTCTGAATCACATCTTGCATAGATCCTCTCTTTATCATTCTTCTTCACTTTAATGTTTCTCATGCTTTGGATGGTTTCAGCATGAACAACATTCCTCAAATCAGTCTTGTTCCTAAATTTCATGCTTAACTCAAATTTAGGAGTATATTTTTGGTTATAATTGAAGAAAGGTCCATAAGGGGCCTGTGTTTCAGCAGCTGAGTCTATCTCGCTGTCTAAAGGTACATCACTGTCTCCCATAATCTTTTCTTTACTTTTACTTTCACTCTCTTCATCATCCCCTTCTCTACCTCTCTCATTGACATGAGTTTCCTCAATCCCCATCCATTCCTCATCAGGATCAACAAATGAATCATACAACAAATCATCATCTTGCCCCTTACTCTCTACCTTAGAAACATATACAGGGTCACTATCACTATATCTATTATCTTCATCACCACTAAAAGTTTCAGGTAAACTGACAAACTTGTAGCAACTCCCCAACAACCCACTATCCTTATTTAATTATGTTTTGGACTGTGTTTGAGATTTTGTTTGGGCTACAAATTGTAATTGGGGCTGTCTTTGGGTTTCAAACTGTGTTTGGGGTTGTCTTTGGGCTTCAGAATGTGTTAGGGACTGAGTTTGGGCTTTAGAATGTGTTTGGGGTTGTGGTGGGGCTTCAGACTATCTTTGGGACTATTTTTAGGTCTGTGTTTGGGCTTTAGACTTGGTCTCGAATTGTTTTTGGGTTTGCTTCTGGGACTGGGCGTGTCTTTGGGTTTGGGTTTGGGTTTGGGTGTGAGATTGGGCTTGTCTTTAGGTTTGGGTTTGGGACTGGGCTTGTGTTTGTGTTTGGGTTTGGGATTGGGATTGGACTTAGACTTGTGCTTGACACTGGACTTGAGATTGTGATTTACTTTGAGACTGGGATTCTGTCTCTACATAAACCTTGACCTCATGATATTTGGCACAAAACTCACCAATTTGTTTAAACTCTGCATCAGTTGTAATTAACTTGAATGAACCATCAAATTTATGATAGAACTTCCTTGGGCTTTTCAACTTAACACGATCACAAAGGTAGTTTACATTCCTAAAGTTCAGAATATCCAACAAGAAGTAGTCAAACTTTGCCACTTTTCCATTTTTGTACAAATAAGGGGGGAGAACATCACAATATCCACCATAAAATAAAGACATAGTTATTTTCGAGAACCTGCCTCTGCAATGTACGCAACATAAGACAAAAAAAAAACAAAAAAGGAAAAAATAAGATCTTTCACATCTGTAGAAAAGCAGTTTATCACTAAAACCAAACACACAACATGCAACTCAGTGGGATAGGGACCACAAAGTTGACATATTATAGTATAATGACAGAAGTCCACACACTACACTACTCAACATTCAAACATTCAACAGTGCAAAAAAAATTATTAAGTGTGGTCGCCAAAAATGCAATAAAGAACATAAACATATCAGCTTCAAGTGTAATAAAAGCAAAAGTGGCACCTTTATCTAAATATTCAAACACAAGCAGCAAATCAGTAAAAAAAGTAGTGTTCCAACATGTGGTCCCATAAAACTTAGAAAAAGATTCCATAAATAGTACAAAACCAAGAGTACATAAACTCATACCATATATAGGAGGTGGCAAAAGAATCTCTTTAGGTTTGCAATCCAACATTTTGTCCAACAGAACCATGAACGTGAACGAGCACCACAAACGCAAATGAAGCACTAGGAATGCGAAACCTCACTTCAATCTGTTAGGGTTTTGGGTTTTTTCTGTCGACTTTTCTATTTTTTACTCAGATTTCTAATTTTGTTGGTGAAATTTTGTGATTTCTGGGTGAAATCTCAAAGGGGCCACCACGGGTGGGTAGGGCCTTTTTCTTTACGCTCTCGATTTCTCTTCTTTGATTTTGTGTTTGATTTGCTTTGATTTTTTGTTTCTAAGAGTTTTTAATATTTAGTGTTTTTTCTTATTTACATACGCATTTTTAGTTTTGTATTTTTGGTAGGTTTTGCATATTTATGTTTAAAAATCGCTCAAAGTTTTTAAGAAATTTGATTGTTTTTTCTTTGTGTTTTTTTTCTTCGTATTTTAGTTTTCTTTTTCCTCTTATGACATGGCATTACGTTGTTGCATGACGTGGACTCCTTGAGCCACATGGCGTAAAACGCCCAAAATCAGAGCGCGATTATTGCTAATTGGACAATTGGCGGACTCAATTCTAAATTAATCAGTCCCGAATGATTGAAATTGCTAAAAAATGCACTAAATGTGCTAAATATTAATGGACAAATGATCAAATTTGCCAACCCCAAATAACGACGAATGAAAATTGAAATAGGTAATAGTTGATGTACTAAATTTGTATTTTTCCCGTTATTCCAGCATCAATTAGGCCTTTAACACCTGTTTTTGTGTCGTCAAAAGCTTTTAATTCAATTGCTCAGTCTGCCGCAGTTGGGCCCCCAGCCATCTTTCTTAGTAATCCAACTGTAAAGGGTGTCAGTTTTTATGCATTGAACAAATGAAAGACAGCGGATTCCTTTTGAATTTAATGTTTGTTCGAAGACGATGTGGGGTCGTGTACCTCTACCGTCCAAGTTAATGTCTCTGCACGGATGTATCTGAAAACGCGAACGTGGAGGATAGAAATATTATAAAATATAAAAATTTAAATACAAATTTTAAAATCACAAATTAAAAATACATGTTTTTATATTTGCTTGTAATATAATGACATCAGTCTTTCCTATTACATTATAGGTCTCGAATTCAAATTCGAGTGGGTTTCTTTATGCACCTTATGTATATCTGATTGTATAGTTTATACTTTAATTTATTTGTTTGATAATATAACAATCTTGACTTATTGAAAGAATAAAAATTCGTTATTTGTAATATTATCTTAAAAAAAAAAAATATTTTTATCAAAGTTGTATGTTATGCTATTTTATATCTTAAAATTTATCACTGTTCAAATCAGTGCCAAAACTTTTAGTGGTGTATTTCTTAATATAAGAAATTAAATAATAAGTTGATTTTGTTATCTGTCATATTTCTGATTGTCTATTCTTGAAAATATTCATAGTTGAATAAATTTTCTCAATTATAGCTATTGAAAGATAGAAAAATTTATAATTTAAAAAAAATATTCACTTACCTTCATCATTTATCATAATATTGTTTTGCAAGTCCCTTAGAATTTTCCCTGTTTTCCTTTCTCTTTCTTTTTTTTTTTTTTTTTTTGGAGAGAGCATTACATTTTCTTTGTCTAAACCCATATTACATTTTCTTTGTCTAAACCCATATTACATTTTCTCAAGCAAATAAAATAAAAGAGTGACCTAACAAGCCTAATCTAATTGTCTTCACTTTTTTAATTTATTCACCCGCACGCATATTGTGAAGATGATACCAAGTAACTACCCAGCATGCAACTTGATTACTTGATTGTGAATTTGTACTTAAATATTTCTTTTAAGCTTTAGAAAATTAAAATAGGTGAAGATTCAATTATATAATTTTATTTTTATTTTTAATTAGAAATAAATTTGATTTAATCTAATAAATTTAAATAATTAATTTTTTATTTATAACCAACAAGAAAAGTTAGACTTTAAAAAATTAATGAATGGCAACTAAAAATGAATTATTTTTAGTCAACACTAAATTATCTATTTTTTAAAATTTAAATTATCTAAATTAATTATTATTAAAACTTGAAAATATATATATAATAAGCTGGGCGCAGATCAACCCTGCGTGCCTTCCTTGTATCCGCGTAGTCTCTGGACATATTCTCTAGACAATTTCATTCTTTCACATATTAGAATACATGCTGTTAACCCTCTTGATCAAATGCATTGTTTTGATTTCTACAAACATACAGATTTTGAAAGGAAATATCTGAATTTTAAATGAAATTCCCTTTGCATTAATCCATATATTTTGGAAGAGAATTTTTGTCTATCTAGCAATAGATTTTTCTTTTAAGATTGATTACATATGATTTATGTCTCTGGTTTATGAGCTAAATTATTATAAATAATTCTACCAATAATATTGTATCATGTACAAAATACTATTCTGATAGGTGAAGAATGATGGAATATGGGAATGAAACTATGCCTAACAGGAGATGATTTAGGATTTATAAAAATTTTATGCAGTGAAAAATGATGACAAAAACTAATTTTGATAAAATCTATTTTTTATGAGAGAAAGTATTTTGATTATTTTCTGACCAACCAACACCAGAACTAATAATTCCAGATAAGTACGCAATCGATGCAAGAATGAATAGTAATAATAAAGCTTAAAGTAAATATTATAATAACTTATAGCAGTTCGACAAAAAGTCTATATCTACTACTTAATCTTTCACTTAGGGAGGTAATTGGTATGTGAGAACAAAACTAAATACTAATAAAATGAATTAGAAATGGAATAAAGATGGAAAAAGAATTATGTTAATACAAATTTATTTTTACTTAATATAATATATAGACACACACACACAAGGAATTAGAAAAATTAGAATATGGTTGATTTCAATCCTATGATTAGTATCAGAAATGGTTGAGAAGAATGAAATAAAATTATTTTGAATAACTAAATTATGTTTTCTGTACTTCAAACGATTGCTTTATATATGTGGTTGCATCCAACGGATAAAGGAAATATACTAGAAAAAATCCATCAGAACATTAGTTCTGCAAGGAATATTAAATCCTTAAAGAACTGTCCGATTCTAATGCACTTAAAACTATTTCTACAAATTTTAACAACCATAAAAATAAAATGTCTATATAGTTTAACAGCCATCTGGCAATATAAATTTTTATATTTAGCTCATAGATTTATCTCTGGTTTTCTGGCAGTCTTGGAACTCTCTAAACTTAAGGTGTTGTGTTCAAGTCTCTGATATGAGCATATTTAATTTATCTCATTTTATGTTATTCACTATAATTAAATAAACTTGTTGATTTTTTGTATAACCATATAATTAATCATTTCGTTGAAAAGAGGTGCTAGGGAAATGAAGTCAATAAAACAAGGGACAAGCAACTGAGCAAAATTGTGCAACAGTGTAGACCATCTTCATTGGAATTTTGTGAACCATCCTCTTGCAGACTCTCTGTTGTTGAAATTTCACTTTGTACGTAGTATAACAATTTGTTATAGTTATAATTTTTTCCAGATTTATAGTCAATATATCTTGGATCTTCCAAAATGTGGGGTCGTAAGGTTGATGAAATCTATTCCATACATCACCCTCCGACTCTTAGTCATATATATCTGTCTGTCAGTGCTCTTCAAGATAAGAAGTTGTTACCAGTCTGTATCAAGTCTATCTCCACACTCTAGTACTTTTCACTTTTCAAACTTGTGGCTTCCAATTTCAAATTAATGCGTCATATTTCCATCCTCACAAATCAATATCTGCCCCTTGTAATATCGAAGTAATCAAACAGATATCTTACAGAATTCAGGAAGTCCTCTGGCCTTGTAAGTCCCTTAACCAAAATAGTAGGAAAAAAATGGTGGTTTCGACCAATGGTAATGGAGAAAATCAGGCAACAACTGAGTCAAAATATGATCGGAAAAGTGAATTGAAGGCCTTTGACGACACAAAGGCTGGTGTTAAAGGGCTGGTTGATGCGGGGGTCACCACGTTGCCACTGATATTCCTTCATTCACCTGGATTAATAGACAATATCACCAACCTGAACAATGAAAAGTTCCATTTTCCCATAATAGACCTTGATGGCATAGACAAAGATCCTGCAAAACATAAAGAAATTGTCAACAAAGTCCAAGAAGCATCAGGGACATGGGGTTTTTTCCAAGTGGTTAATCATGGTATACCAATACAAGTTCTGGAGGAAATGTTAGATGGAACTCGCAGATTCCACGAGCAAGACACAGAGATTAAGAAGCAGTACTACACACGAGATTTCTCGAAGAAAGTGGTGTATGTTAGCAACTTAAATTTGTACAGTTCACCAGCAGCTAATTGGAGGGACACATTGACCTGTGCTGTTGCTCCTAATCCACCCAGCCAGAGGAGTTGCCTGCAGTTTGCAGGTTTTTTATTTGTTTAAATTATGAATTCTTGTCACAACATCTTACAAGTTCTAGATAGATATATGTTTCCTCTTATAAGCTCGGCCAAGCACCTTGTATAAATTTCATTATTCGACATGAAAAGATTTTCTTGACAACTTACACCATGTAATGAACTTGACCTAATGAACTGTAGGGAAATCATGATAGAATATTCAAAGCATGTAACGGAATTGGGGAGATGTTTGTTCGAACTACTGTCAGAGGGTCTGGGGCTGAGTTCAAACCGTCTCATAGAAATGGAATGTGCAGAAGGGCTTGCTCACTACTGCCAATACTATCCGGCATGTCCAGAGCCTAAACGCACAATGGGCACAACAAGACACGCAGACGGTAATTTCATAACAGTACTGCTACAAGACAATTTAGGAGGGGGGAAATTACAATTTTAGTTCCTCATCTTTTGACACGCGTCAATTTGATCCATTAAATATTTTAAATTTAAAAAAACATGCTAAGATTATAAAATTTTGAATTGCAAAAACTCGCCGGAAAATTGCACCCTCCGACCACGTGATAGGAAATTTGGTAATTTGTTGACACGTGTCTTTTGTTCTCCACATAATCTTGCTTGATTGGCGAAAATTGTGTCTTTTGTTCTCCACATAATCTTGCTTGATTGGCGAAAATTGTCACATCAGCGCCACATCAGCACCCATTTGGGAAAAACATTAAAACCTTCAACATTGCTGTTGCTGGGGCTCGAAACTGGGACCTCTACCATAAAGGAGAAGCAAGACAACCACTACACCACAGCCCACCAATTGCTTGACTTGGTCCATTTGTTTTTTATATTTACAATAGCAAAATAATTATAGATTAAAAAAATATATTTGCAGATTCAAAAAAATATAACATTTAAACTCTACATCTCTCTTATATCTATTTGTGCCTCTCTCTTTCTATATTTGATTTTGTCTTTTTGGTTGGAACTTTTTGAACTTTTTTTAATTAATATAAAGTAAATAATGAAAATTAATTTTATAATTTATTTGAAATAAATTAATGAAGATTAAATTTTTATTTTTCAAAATTGTAGAAAAATAAAAAAATTTAATTTTTTAATTCATAATAACTAAACTCATGAAAATAAATTTTGTAATTTTTAATGAAAATTTGTAAATTTTTATAGGTAACAAAAACTAAGCTATAAAAATGTTACCTATAAAAATTTATTATATGTAAATATAATTAATTAAGTATTATATGTAAATATAAATAATTAAATATATTATTTTATAAAAATCAATAACTAAGCTTTATTTGTACATAAATCATAATTAAGAAATAGTTAAATAATTATATTTTAATTAATAAACAGTAATTTGTTTATAACTAATGTACACTAATTAATTTTTTATATATGCAAATATTAGTAACTATGATATAAGCTGATTTTTTATAATTAAGATACAATTATAATTTTATAAATGATTAATATTTATTACTAAATATATTTTTCAAAATTGTAGAAAAATAAAAAATTTTAATTCATAATAACTAAACTCACGAAAATAAATTTTGTAATTTTTAATGAAAATTTGTAAATTTTTATAGGTAACAAAAACTAAGCTATAAAAATGTTATACATAAAAATTTACAAAATTTCATTAAAAATTACAAAATTTATTTTTGTGAGTTTAGTTATTATGAATTAAAAAATTAAATTTTTTTATTTTTCTACAATTTTGAAAAATAAAAATTTAATCTTCATTAATTTATTTCAAATAAATTATAAAATTAATTTTCATTATTTACTTTATATTAATTAAAAAAAGTTCAAAAAGTTCCAACCAAAAAGACAAAATCAAATATAGAAAGAGAGAGGCACAAATTGATATAAGAGAGATGTAGAGTTTTAAATGTTATATTTTTTTGAATCTGCAAACATATTTTTTTAATCTATAATTATTTTTTTTATCTATAAATACATTTTCTATTGTAAATATAAAAAACAAATGGACCAATTCAAGCAATTGGCGAGCAGTGGTGTAGTGGTTGTCTTGCTTCTCCTTTATGGTGGAGGTCCCAGTTTCGAGCCCCAGCAGCAATGTGAAGGTTTTAATGTTTTTCCCTAATGTGTAGCTGATGTGGCAATTTCGCCAATCAAGCACAATTATGTGGAGAACAAAAGACACGTGTCAACAAATCCCCAAATTTCCTATCACGTGGTCGGAGGGTGCAATTTTCCGGCAAGTTTTTGCAATTTTTTGGCGAAATGGACCAAAATTGCAATAAAATGGACTCAATGTGCTGAAATTTTATAGTCTTATGATGTTTTTTGAAATTCAAAATATTTAATGGACCAAACTGACGCGTGTCAAAAGATGAGGGACTAAAATTGTAATTTCCCCATTTAGGAGGGCTTCAAGTCCTACATCAGAACCAGTGGATTGATGTTCCTCCAACTCCTGGAGCCCTGGTGGTGAATATAGGAGATCTAATGCAGGCAAGTATTGGATGCATTATTAATTACTCTTCCTGCAGGTTCTTGTACAAAAATTTCTCAAGCAAACATACTGACAGGAAACTTGTTTGGCATCAAATTTTGAATAATTTTCAGCTTATATCAAATGATAAGTTCAAAAGCGTGGAGCACAGAGTGTTAGCAAGCCATGCTGGTCCAAGAATATCTGTGGCCAGCTTCTTTGGTAGAGATACTTCGAGGGTGAACTCAAGGTTCTATGGACCGATTAAGGAGCTGTTATCAGAGGAGAATCCCCAAAAGTATCATGGAACCACATTAAAGGAGTTTAATGAGTACTTTCGTGCCAAGGGGCTTGATGGCACTTCCGCTCTGCTGCATTTCAGACTCTGATAGATATGGCCATTCGACTTTCATACTGCCTTATTTATTTTATTTTGTACCCATATAATAAATATAGTATTACTTGTTTATTAAGGACAGAGAATATACAAGTTGAAAAATAAATAATATTAGTTACTGCATGTACAACCTCTTTGTAAACATCAATTCTGATGCACGTTTCTTCTCTAGTTTTTGATAGTTTTCGGTTTGATCAATACTCTTTTTCAGGGATGGATCTAGAAGTAAGACTTTGGGGGTTTAAAAATTATAAAACATAAATGTTTAAATATAACTTTTATAATCTATGAATTCGAAATACATATCATCGAATTTGAGCACGACGCTCTTTTATATTATAAAATTCATCAATGATCGAATCAATATCAAAATTTTTAGCAATATATTTCTCAATATAAGAAACTAAACAATCAGTTAAAAAATCATCTTCTATCTTATTTCTAAGCTTGCCCATGATTGTTTTGTTTCTTTGCCTCAATCTCATTACAGTTAAAAGGGAGTTATTATAATTGTTCTGTGGGTTCGTATAAGGTTGTAAAGATTTTCTTTCACTATATCTCTATAAATATGTTCTCAAACAAATAAAATAGAAGTACTCTAATTGGCCTAACCTAATTGTGAATTATTTAATTGAAAATATGGGTTAAATTTTTTTTTTTGAACATTTCAAAATTAAAATATGTAAAGAATTAATAAAAATTATTACTAAATAATTAAATTATTAAATATATACAAACTAAAACTTATTACAAAAATTCATATATATATATATATATATATAAAAGTGTGAGTGCGGGGAGAAAAGAAAAACCACCAAAATGTTGGGTGCCCCCCCCCCCCAACCCAACCCAACCCCCAAACGCCCCCCCGGGATCCGTCCTTGCTTTTGTTGAGAGAGCTGCATATAATTAGTCATCCCAAAGGATTGACTGCAACAAATATGCTTATATATTTGAAATTGTTTTCCACTGTGCTTTATTTATTGCCATTTTACACTTGAATTTGAATGGGTAATCTTAACTTTTGATTGGTGAAAGTTAGTATAATAGGTAAAAAACACCCTTGTCCGTGTGTTGAGGAAATATAATTTTTGTATCAGTTATATTTTTCTTGAAATCTTTCTTACCACTCTCGTACATTATACAGCCCACTTTGTAGATCCAAATTTAAATGTTTTTATTTATAATACTCGTCTTTAAGCAATTATAATTTTCGAACAAAGTCATATAGAGTTGTTAAGTTATTTTTTAATTGTGAAAACTATTTTGAATATAAATTATTTGAAGAATTATATATATTTATATATTTATGATTCTAAAATATAGTTCAGGAGATAATTATTCAATTCAGATGAAAACATAATCCATAAATGTATACTTCAATAAAAAATAAAGTGATTATATCTTTGAAATACAAAAAGATTATTAGATGTAAAGAAATTAGTTTGTTTATTTCAATATAACTTAAATCATCAGCTATTTTGCTTGGATGAAATTTAATGATTAAATTTGAAATAAAAATGTATAGTTAATTAGGGGTGCAAACGAAATGAGATGATTCGCCAATATTTGAGCTTGACTTGATAAAAGCTTGAATTTGGCTTGATCTTTTCATTAATCAAATAAGTCGAACCGAGATCAATAGTATTTGGCTCGAGAAACTCGTAAGCCTTTTATTTATGGTTGTCAATTTGGGCCAAAACCTATGGGCTCAACCCAACCCACATGGTTTTGGGTTAGGTTGGACTCAACATTTTAGATATGGGTTTTGAGTGGGTTGGACTTTAGATAGGTTGTATCAGATTTGGATTCAAAATGTGTTTTAAGTTGTTCAAAATAGGTCTATTAAAAATTTTTAGGTAAAATTTAATAAATTTAATTTTGAATTAATAATAAAAAAATTTATTATTTTAAATTTTTTATTGTAACACCCCGAATTTTTTAATACTAAACCCAAAGTTAGTGTTTTAATAAAATAAAATACCAATTCGATAAATTTGGTTAAAATAATTTTGAGTTGAATTTAATTGAGACCCATAAATAATTGTTGACAATTGGGGGATTGAATTGTAAAGTAAAAAAAAGGGCTTGATTGACCAAAATTGTAAAATGTAGGGGTCAATATGAGGAAATTAAAAGTTTAAGGACTTCAAAATAAATAAAGAAGGACTTAATTGACTAGAATTGAAAGTATTAGGGGCCAAAATGAAAAACTAAAACCTTAAAGGACTAAAATAAGAGTGTTGGGGCCAAATTACAAGGTGGTTCAAACTTCTGGGGTAAAATTGAAGATGGCCAAAAACTTGACGGACTCAATTGAAGGCGGTCAAAAATGTTTGGGGCCGAATTGAATAAACTAAAAAATACTCTCTCTCTCTCTCTCTCTCTCTCTCTCTATATATATATATATATATATAATTACGGATAGAATTTCTTCAAATTCTCAAAGGCAACCCCTACTTCTCCCAAACTTGGTTCTCCTCCATTTTTGCTTGAAATTAGAAACTAAAGATATAGTTAGATTCCTCTCAGCTCAAGGATCACAACATACCAAAAACTTTCCAAAACAATTGGCGAATTGTTGGAATTTTTGACCATGGTGGAGCTCAACGACGGTGGTGGCGGGTTTGACGTTTCCGACGACCAAAACTAGAAATTAACATGTAAATTTTGATGGGCTTGTTGAGATGAGCATTTTGGTACCTTTTGATTGGATTTTCAACCACCAGTGATGGAGAATTTGCGATGGCAAGGCTCTGGTGGTGCTAAGGGTTTGTTGGCGAGTATTAGCTCAATTCACCGGCGTGGAGGCGGTGGAAGGTGAAATTGAGTGAGAGGTTTTGACAGGCTTGGCGAGATGCACCTTTTGGTCTAGTTGGTTCACACCCAGGCAATGGCGAACAATAGCAGGCAGCAGTGCGGCAGCATTGGCAGTTGGGCAATAAACCTGAAATTCATTTTCGGACTCGGTAGGACTAGTTTCGGGCCACGATTTGGACTTCTATTTTGGGTTTTATTGGTTAATTTGACTTCTATTTGATTATGTTGAAAGTTAAATAAATTTAGGTTGAACGGGAATTTTATCTAGCTAAACTAAAATCCAATTACTAGATCCTTGTATATGAATATAGCTCTTATTGTCGAATTGATGCCGTCTTAGCTACACACTAATAAATTTGATTGGTTTGATCAAAAAAATCAAGGAATTGAAAGCATGAAGCAAAAAGTTAAAAAAAAAAAAAAAACTACCTGACCACGTTTAGAAAATTGATTTGGCGGGATTAAGAAATTCGAAGCATCCCAAACAATCCGTATGACACTAATTAGAATTAGTTCTCTTATACTGTGCTTTAACTAGATTTAGGTGGTGAGGACATGACCAATAGAGGAGCTTAGAAGAATATCACTGATCGAGAGTTACCAGGTGAGTTTGTATTAAATTTCATTGCTGGGAAAGAACATATATAACTGTTGTTATACCCTCGTTGTTTGATACTACCGTGTTGAGCTTCAATAGTTGCTGTTCTTTTGTTCTATTCTATTCATCGACTTTTATGTTGGATTTGACAATTTGATTGAGTTGTTCTGTTGCCCGTAAGTCATTATTGATCAAGCCTGATGTGAGTTCTTATCTTATATACATATATATATTAGTAACTAGATCAGTATTGTTCGATCCTGCCTTTGTTGGAAATACTCGTCCACTATGCCATATTGACCCTTTGATTTCTATGATACTGTTGATAGTCTATTTGGTGTCATTTTGTGTGATTCTTAAACTTTACATACTTGAACTTCTTACTTGCCCAAAACTATTGAATTTCGAAACCAAATATTATGTTTACACGAGTTTTGATAAAATAAACTGTTTATGAACATTTACCACGCATCACCCTTTTATACCGTTTGTCTCCTGGTTGATTATGAGATATGTTGTTTTACCTGAAATTAGTGATTTTGTTAAGAAAACTAAAAATGGATTTCGAAAGGTGTTTTCTATCGTCATGATTATTATCTTGGTATATACTTGATATTGCCTGATTGATTGCTCTTTTACCATGGCGAGTTGATATGTTTATTGAACTGCTGTTGGATATATGCACTGCTACAAACATGGCACGTTATTACTGTGTATCTCCACATTTGCATCGCTTCGAGCATGGAATATTATTAATGTGGATACATAGGTCTGTTTATACCCTTGGGGGTGGGCCCTGGAATTGGTCCTAAAAGACAACCAGGAGGAATGGACCAATGATGGCTAGTCTTTGGTCGATACCTTATTACTGTTGTCCTATCTCATAGCCAGTTAGAGGTAATTGTCTATGAGCAGGATAAGGCATGTAGCCAGCCATGCCGATATATGATTACTCTATTAAGTCGGATACTCAACTACTTAGAGAAATAAGGGTTTTTGTGTTTGCGAAAATGGAGTAATAAGGTAGGAGAATCAACAACAGTAAGTCTTGCAAAAGTGTTGTTGATATAGTGTTTGTCTATTAATCTGTCTAGCTAGTTGTATTCCTTTGCATGTGTTTTACCTCATAAATCTGCTACAGTCGTGTTTATTCCTTGTTATTTTGGTACTTAATGATTATCGTTTTCTGTATACTCGTGTTGCTTCGTTGTTAATAACTCACTATGTCATTTGCACTTTTATTTTTTTTATTGTTTCCTTCTATTCTTTTTGCAAATTAATGATGTGAAAGACATAAGAGAATAGGTCCTAGTGGTACATCCTATAAATAGTTTGCTGGTGTGTCTTGGCTATAATGTAAACATAAGTGTGGTTTGTTGATTCTGAGACTTTACTGTAATAATAAACATGAGTGTGTTTTTCTAGCTTTAACTCTATTACAAATGTGTTTAACTAGCTTTAACTCTAGTTTCTAATAGGACTGAGATCAAAATTCTTCTCTGTCAACGGCTTAGAGTACTCGATGACTGCATACGTAAGAATGTTTTAGCTAACAACTTTCTATTTTTTTTCTCTGACAAGTGTGAAATATCAGAACTCAGGCCTGAGATGCATTTTTTTTCCCCTTCCTTTTAGTGAAATCAATCTATTTGAGTTATTTAATAGGTTTGCTTGACGGTAGGTAGTGCTCCGACTTGAGGCACACACCTCTGGCTCGGGGTGCTACATTTATTTTTATAAAAGTCTCGTATTTTTTTTATTGTTAGTACTTTCACAATTAAAATGTACATCTTGGGGCTTTGTACAATATTAATAAATTAATTATCTAAAATTAGGTGCATATAATTTGAAATCTTAATTTAGATTGAATATCTTGAAATGAAATAAAGTGTCAAGCACTAAGCTTGTGCGCACAACATTATGTAAAATTTACCTAAAATATTATTCCTCTAAATGTCATATGTTCTTGTCAACTAGCTTATATTTTTTATTTTGAAGCATAACATAGCTCCACAAATTGATGCTATTCGTAGTTCACAAGATATAACAACTGAAAATAGCATCCATTCACATATAAATAATTCATAATTAATTTGATCATGAAAGAAATACTACTCATAATTAATTTTTAATGCAATTGAATATTATAATGTGAATTAATAAGTATATAATTTAATAAACCATCTTATTATGTTGTAAAATTATTTATTAAATAGAGTGTAGAAGGTATATTAATATTGATATTAATATTAATATGTGGTCTTTTAAATTACATTTTTTGAATAAATAAATTAAATTAATTTTTTTTATTTTTTATTGGAACCATTTTGAATCCAACTCAATCCACAATTCAACCAAACCCACTTTTAACCAAACTATCTCGATCCATATAGAACCCAACCCAACCCACCTATTTGCCAGCCATACTTTTATTATATATAGTTTATAGTTTATGCTCACATAATACGACATATAAAAAAATAATTATGTAGTAATATTAGTGATGATGATGATGATGATGATGATATATTGCTTTTTTATTTATAGGAAAATAATAAAATTATTTGGAAAGTTTATAAATATAGATTTTATTTCGAGCCTAAATGACCTCTAGGTAATCCAAGCCTATATAAGCTTGAGTTCATCCAAGTTTATACAAATCAAACTTTTTTACTTCTCTATGATTAGAGCTCGATAAGGCTTACTTGAGCCTTCGTTTATTCAATGAGCTCGGTTGTTTACGCTCAATCAAGTGCGAGCTCAAGCTTGAGTTCACGAGTTAATAGGCAAGTCGAGCTTGAGCCTGCTATATTTGATCTCGGCTCGACTCGACTCGGCTCATTTACACTCCTATTTAAGTTAATTAATTAAAAATAAAAATACCACACTTTTTTCTGGTGAAAAATTAATTTCAATACTTTTGTTTAATTAAATTATTCAGCTTTAAATGCATGCATAATAAATAGTCTCAATATGTCTATTTTAAATATCATTTTTCAACATTTCAAGAAACAAAAAACAGTTAAAATTTCCAACGTAAGTATAAATTATTCAAATATAGGATATATGCATTACGTAAAGAGCGTTTTATTTAGTAATGAATTTTAAATTTCTAATTGCATATAAGTGAATTGAAATGGATGAGTAATATATACTTTATTTGTTGATTAGAGAAATGAAATAGAAATAGTATAAATTTAAGTAAATATTCAATTAATTGAAGATACTTACCAAGATCTCACATGATTTTATATATAAATATAAATTTAGTAATATACTTTTTATGCACACACAATTAGTTGTAGACAAATCAAATAGTATTATAAAATTTAATAAATTCCATATAAAAAGGCATAATTTTTTCTTTATTCATTTGATAAGAAAATTGAATTGATTTCAACTACTTAGCAAAATTGTATACTTCAAAAATTTACACTTTTCTAGATCATACATTATTCGAATATAAAACACATACAAAATAATCTTTTTTATATATAAATTAAAAGAATTATAGTGCAATAATAGTAAAATACAAATTTAATAACTAAACACATATTGAATTTTGAATTTACGTGATGGGATAAAATATTAAATTATAATTATGGATATTTTGAAATTTAATGAAAAGTAAAAATCAATCATTATAAATATTTTAAATTATTCCATATAAGAGAGAAAAATTAATGTTGCAATCCTAGATAAATACAATATGAGATTTTATTTATAACAGAATAGTTAGTTATATTAAAATAAAATTAAAAAATAAATTAACATAGACCAATGATATTTTTTTAATTTAATTGAAAATTTAAAAATTTAAGAATTCAGAATTTGCTTAAAATTGTATGATTATAGTCAAACACCCTTGTGGTATATATAATAGTATAAATACTTTAACTTCAAACTCAATATTAGTTATATTCTAGATACTTTAACTTCAAAATCAATATTAGTTATATTTTAGATATATGATTTTATCTATAAATATTTTGCATATTTAAAAGAGATTATTTTAAAAATAATTCAATTTGAAAACTTTTGGTAAATTTAGGTTTTATATGTCAACTAATGAAAAATTATTCATTTATCAAATTTTAAATTCTTTCATGCACCTAAAATATAATGATTTGAAATTCCACAAAATAAGTGTATCATTCTTCTTATAAGAATCGGGTAAGTTATAAATTTTTTTCACACAAATTATAATATGTGAAAGATGACCACAGTGCTAAGTTCTTTTTTCACTTGTGAAATATATGGAATATTATTTAAAAAATTATACATATGTATATATATATATATATATTTCTAAGGTTCTCAATTACTGAGAAAATAATTATTTAATTAAGATATAAATATAAAATATATACTTCAATTGAAAATAAAATAATTATATCCCTGAAGTACAAAACAAAAAAATTATTAGATAGGAAAATTAGTTTGTTTATTTTGACATAACTTAAATTATCTACTTTGTTTATAAAAATTTTAAACTATTCTTGGAATAAAGATGTGTAGTTAATTAAATAATAGAAAAATCTAACCTTTGTCTTACTATTTTTTCAATTAAATTATTCTACTTTAAACATACATTTATTATATAACCTCAATTTATTATTTCAAGACACGAAAAATTATTTGGAATCATTAAAGTTATCAAAGTACAAGCTATTAAAATATGCAATATACACATATTAGATAAAACCGTATTTTATCTAATAATGAATTTTAAGTTTCTGATTACATACACATGAATTTAATATATACTTTATTTATCTATTGATTAAGAAATGATTTTTTTTATAAATAGTTAAATATAAGTAAATATTCATTTAATTGAAATTATACATATCAAATCTAATTAAGTTCCAAAAAAATTGCATAATTTAGTAATTCAAATATTTATCTTTATTAAATTTGACTAAGTGAATTTCATATAAAAATACACAATTTTTTCTTCATTCATTTGATAGGAACATTTAATTAATTTCAACTACTTAGAAAAATGATATATTTAAAAAAGTTACCCTATTTTACACCTTATTCAAATATAAAGTCCACATAAATAATTTTTTTTCAAATAAAAAGGATTACAGTAAATAAAATATAAAATACAAATTCAATAACAAATACATTTTGTATTTTAAATTTATGTGACGAGATAAAGTAATAAATATGTGATCATGGATATTTTGAAATGTTTTGATGACATAAAAATATGTGCTTATGAATATTTGAAATTATTCAATGAGATAAAAACTAATGTTGTTTTTTTGGATAAATACTAGTCACACAAATTTCGAGTCTGCAAAAAGAATTACAAGACAAGAAAAATATGGACAAATTGAGTATTTATTGAAAATAAAAAGTGGTTACAATCTCCAATAATTCCTCTGATTCTTCTCCTTGGATTTGATTCAAGGGCTTGATGCTTGTTCTTGAATCAGATGCGTAATTCCCTCCTAAATTTGCAGATAAAATCACGAACTTTCTTGAGATCAAGTACTTGTTTTGATATCAAGATCTTCAGAATTTGGCGCTTTTGAAGAAGATGTAGAACCCTTGTAGTTGCAGCACTTCTTCGTGGCAAGAGCTTGGACTTGAGAGCTTGATGCTTGAATTTCTTGATGTATTTCTTGATGTGTAGTATGTCTCCCAGCAACCCTTTTTATAGGCACAAATTAGATTTGATGACTTGAAACTTGAGTCTCCCCTTGGGCTTGGATACCACTTGAGATGAACTTAATTAACTAATGGGCCATATTAAAACTTATTTGGCCCAATTAGCTAAACCAAAATAAATAAAATATTTTAAAATTCATTTTGGATTGGCCCATTTTAAAAAGCCCAAATTTGTTATGAACTTTAATTTGGGACTTAATTCAATAACCAATTTAATTGGACTATCAAATGATAGTTTATCCCAACAAAATTTTGATGTCAACAGATGCCCCCACTTCAAAATTCAATGAATGACATGCCAAAATGCGAATGAGAGATGAGATTTGAAGTAATCACCATCCTTTTGTTTCCTTTTTTATGGCAACTATTTCATAGCGTGAATCCTTGACAAGTTTCTTTCTTTAGTAGAATACTTAATACCCAATCAATTGATAATGGGAAATAATCACGATCTTCCTTGTCCTCAAAGCTTGATTAGAAAAGTTCCTTCATGCAATAAATCTTGATTTTCCTTGCGGATTGTGAACATAGCTCATATCACTTTCCCATTAACAAACTAATCCAATTTTACCTTCCAGGCACCAAAATTTCCTTCACTTGTTTTTTGAGCATTTGGAAATCAATTATTTCCTTTTCTTTACTTTCAAATACATAGCCTCACATTATTCCTTTCCTTCAAACAAAGAAAAGAAACCAACCGTGGACTTTATTGGTGCATAACAGATAGCAGCATCATGAAATCCCGCAGCATCACGGGATTTCGTCTTTTCCCCATTATTTTTTTTTCTTCTAAAAATACGAGTGGGGCCTACTTCCAAAATCTTTAAACAATTGGAAATCAGCCTAATATGCCTCCCTTAACTTTGGGAACAACATATTTGCAACAACAGTTTCTGTGATAGCCATTATCTTCTATTTCCTTGTCTCATTTCTTTATTTTCCTACCCCCCTTTTTTTTAACAGAAATATATGGGCTTGCAAATCAACGTAATCCATGGTCCTTGTAGACCAATACCACCGGATCATACCATATTGTTGCAGCAATAGCTTGCCATCCTTAATGCAGAACAATCCCCAACTGTGTTCATTTATGGAAGTTTGTGATTGAATTTCCATCCTTTTATCTCTTCTTCTCCAAGCTTTCAATGGGAAGGAAAATTACCTACTTTAGTCTGGTAGTAGCACCTATAAATATGCAATTCTTGAAGCTTTCATCCATCAAGGAAGCTGAGGGAAAACAGAAGCGACGAGAGGTGTATACGGTTTTTTGTGGCTTCAATTTCCGGGGCATAATCTTGCTGAACTGAATAGGGGTTGCTGGCTTGTTGTTCCTCTTTGGTTCATTGTCGAGAACAGGTAAGAGTCTTCTCCCATGTTTCATATCAACATTCTTCAAGTCCACGCACACCACATGGTTGATATATTGACACACCTACTGTCTTATCATGCAATTTGATGTCATTTGTTGTATGCTATCAGCCCTGCTTCTTCTTTTCCTTCTTCTTCATTTTCCTTCTTCGTCAAATAACTTGCCTTCCATTCAAAATTTCAACAGAGTCATGAAGATTGATATCAAAGATTATAGTGAACCAACTCCACGCATCATAATTTGGGGTGACAAAGACTTCTCCAAAGTCAAAAGTACTACTTTATGTGTGTATGAAGCGGTCATGGGTGCTCAATCCTCCAAGGCTTGATCAAGCCACTCTATGCATGTTGCTAAATGGTCTGAGGAGACGACTAAGGAGACGATTGATTAACATTCTGGTATCTCTGCTCGTTCTAAGGTCTTGTTGTTGAAATCATCATTTCATAACATCGGAGCCATGCATACAGAACTCTCACTTCCAAACCACCATCTTAGCATCAATAGAGGCTCATACAGAATTCCAGCATCTAAGTTTGGTGAGGTATCCTTTCACACTGGCTATTGGGAGTAGGCGGAGGATGTGCTGGGCCATTATGCAGATACTCTTCGTCGATCCAAGATCTATGCAGCTGTTCATGCCTCTCTTTTCACGTATGTTTGCAATAAGAATGTCCTCCAAGCGTTCTTCGAGTTACGGTGCCCTTCTACAAACACACTGCATACTGCTATTGGAGAACTGTCGATCTCTTTATGGGATCTTCGCGGACTTTGCGGACTACCAATACGTGGAGATTTCTATGATGAAGTTGTTCCATCTGCCAAGGAGTTACTTGATGCCGATGCTTGCCAACCTTCTTTGCCGTGAAGCTGCAAGTATCTATTCACAGCAGACCACATGCTTCCGAAGGACTCCAATAGTGTATTTATTTCTGACTGGATTGGGTTTTGGTCAAAAGGCTCAACTAGATATGCACAACCGCCTTCAAGGTCATCCAAAAAGAGACTTATCAAGCCAAAGCTATCTCGTAATCCTTGTGGAAACATCAACACATCTCTTCTATCACACACTAAGGAGTATGATGAGCCATTTCTGTAGTTGGAGATCGAAGAGGAAATCAGGGGCGAGACTTATTTGGCTGCTTTTCTTTTATGTTGGTTATGTAGCTTTGCTTTACCATACCGTAAAGTTGATAAGGTACGTGCTTCTGTTTTCAAAGTTGCAAGTGAAATGGCTCGTGGAGATTGTTTTTCTCTAGCAGTTCCTATATTGGCAAGCATCTACTGCGGTTTGAGAGAGATATTCACCTCAAGGAATTTGAGTGACTCCACCACCATCTTCCCTATTCATTATGTATATAGCTGGATTGGGCGATACCTTCAAACACATTTTCCATCCAAACTTGAATCAGTTGGAGCTCAAATAGTGAGATATGCAGGAGAAAATATGGCCAAACACTTTGAACTCACTAAGGCACGTGAATTGTTCCACAACATCAATCCCTCAAGGCTTCAAAACTTGCACACACAAGGGCAAACCTCGGTGACAAATGATGCGGGCATATCTAATACTTATAAAGATCTTTTCATGGCTTTACGGTCTAGCTATTTGACATTCCGGAGTGGGGTAGTATGTATTGTTGAAGCCTATAGTCCTCATCGATTCAGCCGGCAACATGGTTTCTATCAAGATATTCCTGGCTACCTAAGGAGGGAAATTTTTACATGTGAGTTGGTTGAACTTGTTCGTCTTTGGCAGTCTTCTACTTTGTTGGGCACATCTTCCAAGCTAATTGTACCAAGCAGTACCTCCTCATCACCTTTAGTTACGAAGGAATATACAAATTGGTGGGCTGAACGTTGGAAGGCTTATTCAGGAAAAAACACAAAAATCATTCTCAAACTTAACTAACGAGCAGATTTAAATCCCAAGAGATCTCAAATAGCTTCAAGACAGGGTTCCAAGGATGGAAAAATTGTTCCATCTCCTCGAGATTCAGCTGTTGACCTAGAACCAACAAAAGTGCCCTCTAAAAAGCAACGAACTCTTCCTATGGACTCAACTCCCAAGTTTGTTCCAACAGCTAGTCCAACTAAAGGAAATGAAGTGATTTTTGCCTTGTCACTCTCTAATAATGAATCCAGCAACCAATGCCAGTTTAAAGAAAGATTAAAGGTTCTTGACTTAGACAATAATAGTGTGAATTCAACATTTTTTTGCAGATGCTCCAAGTTCTTCACTACCTTTAGAGGAATTAGCAGAATATGTACACACACTCATTATCATTATCATTATTTTATTACATTACTGTTCTCTTTCACCCATCTTATGTCTTTATTTTCTTTTCAGCTTGCAAATCTTGAGAAAGAAATCCCCATCGTTTCTTAAGGCAGCATTGGCTCAATAAATGAAGTCGATCCTTTTGGCTTATGTGGAGAAGATGCTACTTCCCATCCTTCTGGTACTAATGCATCAATTATCTCTTTTTTGTAAAATTGAGACCTTTTGCAAATATCTAAACGGTATTGCCTATTTTATTGCAGAAAAGTTGCCTATTGAGGAGACCATGCCTAAAGAACCCAAAAAGACATTTGAGGCTTCATCTTGGCCGCTCTCATGAGCTGAGATTTTTGAATTTTGTCCTTGAGTTATAAAAACTGAAGCTGAGCAGATACTGATCAAATTTTATTGGGAACGAATATGCCAAAAGGTCATGAGGACTCTATTTGAGTAGCTTTTAGAGGTAAAGCCAGCAATTGATGATCTGATTGTAGAGATGAGGACATATATGAAAGATACATCATCCTTGGAGAGTCATCTAAAGTCTTTCTTTGAGGGCGCTTCCAACTACACAAAAGTCAAGCTGGACTCTATCCAAAGAGAAACATAAGAGGCTCATGAGAAAACACTTCTTCTTACACAACAAGATCTTTCTGAGGTTGAGGCAACAGAGACTGAACGAGTTGAAGAGGTGAATAGTCTAAAAGCAGAACTTCTTCGAATCTCCAAGCAGCAAGAAGAATTGAAGGCGCGACTTGCCGAGTTGAGCAACAAGGAAGAGCTTTCAAGTTTATCACTCCATAAAGCAGAAGAAAACCTATCCACCATTCAAAAAGAAGTAGCAATCAAGAGGGAAAAGGTCTCAAAGCTTGAGAGCACTCCATTTTTTACTAATAAAGAGGTTGAAGCTTTGAAGAGAATAGAGGCATTACTTGAAGAATCTCGCCACGATTTGGCCATCTTTGACTTGTTTGCTTGAGCATTTAGCTTCTTAGTATTCTTCCCCTTTTTTTTAATTGATGTAAAAGAATATTCATATGCAATAAAAGCTCTTTTTCTTTTTCATCAATCTTTTGCTTCACTTTTTTTTTATGCTCTTCTTGCACTTTTCCTATTAACACCAGCTAATCAAATATTAACCATATACTTTCAATGATTGAATAATTATAAAGTGGCACAAACTTACAAATAGATTGGCTATCTCTAAGACAAACCAAACTTATTTAAAGATAAGACTGAACTTAGAAAATGAATTCCAAGCTGCCTACGTACCCTATCAAGGGGATCAAGTCATCACGTAGTTCAAAGATTTTTTATTTTTATTTTGAGGGGGGGCGTACACAGTTTATACTCATGCGGGCCAGAAGTATCCATAGCTTAGCCACCCTTGACGAGGTGAAGTATTTCTATATTTTGGCCACACGAAATACTTTCAGTGGAGTAAGTTAGTAGTTTATCCACATGCACTACCATTAGTGGGTACCGTACACAGTTTATACTCATACGGGTCATGAGTGACATGCAGTTTAGGCTCGTGCGTCAAGGAGCATACTTCTTCATGGATAATAGCGCTTCAAAAACTTGCCATTTATAGGGCCAATGCACAGTCCATCTTTATCCACCAACTTATAGGCACCATTCGTATAAGTCTCTTTCACCACATAAGGACCATCCCACTTTGATGTAAACTTGTTTCCCATTCGATGGGTGATAGTAATCGGCCTCCTTACTGCCAGGACTAGATCCCCAACTTGAAATGATCAAGGGCGGACTCTCTTGTTGAATGCCCTTGTCATGCGAGCTTGGTAGCACTCAAGTTGTTGTTGAGCTTCAAGCTTTTCTTATCCAACGCTTCCAATTCTTCAAGTTTGAGACGAGCATTATCTTTGGTGGTGAGTCCTTCTTGAATTACAATACAGAGTGAAGGTGTCTGACTTTCAAGGGGGAGAACAGCTTCAACTCCGTACACCAATGAGTATGGAGTGGCTTCAGTAGCTGTTCGGTGTGTCGTTCTATAAGCCCACAGCGCTTCTCCAATCTCTTGTGCCAGTCCCTCTTTGACTTCGACACCACTTTTTGCAGAAGGTTGCACAGGGTCTTATTGAATGCTTCAGCCAAACTATTTGCCGCCGCATTGTACACCGAGGAGTTATACTGCTTGAAACCAAACTGTGCACATAACTTGTCCATCAACTTGTTATAGAATGGCTTCCCATTATCAGTGATAATATAGCGAGGTACTCCATATCGAAAAATAAGGTTCGAACGGATGAACTCAACCACTGTTTCCTTCTTCACCTCTTTAAGAGGGATTGCCTCTGCCTATTTGGAAAAGTAATCAGTAGCTGCCAATATATAAGCATGACTAGTAGATGACTTTGGAGTAATAGGCCCTACAACATCGAGACCCTAAGCGTTAAACGGCCATGAAGCAAAAGTAGGATGTAGAGGCTCTGGAGGTTGGTGTATGAAATTTGCATGTAGTTGGCAAGCTTCACACTTCTTCGGATATTCCAAACAGTCTTTGACCATCGTCGGCCAATAGTAACCAATCATTTTGATCCGAAAATGGAGCTTAGGACTGGATTGGTGAGCGCCACAGATCCCAGAATATGCTTCAGTCATGGCTTCCACTGTTTTCTCACCACTTAAGCAATGTTGGTAACTACCTTCAAAAGATCGACGGTACAAAGTATCTTTATATAAGATAAAACGAGACGCTCTCCTTCGTACCTCTGTCTTATGGCGGGGATCATTCAGCAACTTTCTATGCTTTAAGTAATCAACCAATGGACTTCTCCAATCATGATCATCCCCAATTGATATTGATATAGCATTCGAATCTTCCTGATTAGATTCAGTAGAAAGTAGAATGACCCACCGATTGCACACAGGAACGTTCGTTGTTTCTCCTTCAGACAAGGCTAGAGTAGTTGCCAGGTTAGCCAATGCATCAGCCATCCTATTCTCCTTTCTTGGTATGTGGTTTAAGCTGACACTCTCAAATTTCTTCAATAAGTCTGAGGCTTGCTGAAAGAAAGGCACGAGATCTTCTTTCTTGACTTCATATTCTTTCAAAAGCCGATTGATGATTAATTTTGAGTCGCCATAGATCTTAACTTCCATAATCTCCATTTCTAAGGCCATTTGAAGTCCAATGATCAAAGCTTGGTACTCAGCAACGTTGTTGGAGCACAACTCACCCAACACAATGGAATATGTCAATACTTGCTTTTCTAGCGAAACAAAGACAACCCCTGCCCCCGATCCATCAGATCTGGCTGCTCCATCGAAGAACATTGTCCATGTCGGGAGAACTTCAACATAGAGAACATCTTCATCAGGGAGATCATCAGATAACTCCCATTCTGCAGGGATAGGATGGTTAGCTAAGAAATTTGCCAAAGCTTGCCCTTTAACAGCCTTTTGTGGCACATAAGTGATCTCGTATAGGTTGAATATGACAGACCACTTCGCTAATCTCCCAGAGAGCACAGGTTTTGACATAACAAACTTGACTGGATCAACACGAGAGATGAGTCGAATGGAGTATGCCTCAAAATAGTGCTTCAACTTCTTAATGACGTAGAATAATGCTAAGCATATCTTCTCAATAGGGGAATATTTCAGTTTATTTCCAGTCAGAGATCTGCTCAGGTAATATAGTGCCTTTTCTTTACCTTTTTCATTTTCTTGAGCCATAAGAGCGCCAATCGACTTGTCTTGTGCTGCAATATACAATATAAGCGGCTTTCCAGGTACAGGAGCTCCCAACACTAGTGGATTTAAGAGGCGTTTCTTTATACTTTCAAAAGCATTCTGACATCCTTCATCCCATTTGAATGGGGTGTCTTTCTTCATAAGATGATTGAATGGTTGGCACTTCCCGGCGAGGTTTGATATGAATCTTCTTATGAATGCAAGACTACCTTGCAAGCTTTGCAGTTCCTTTAAGTTCCTTGGTGCAGGCATCTTCTGGATAGCATTTATCTTTGCAGGATCAACCTCAATGCCTCGATGACAGACTATAAAGCTAAGAAACTTAACTGATGTAACACCAAATGCACATTTAAGGGGATTCATCTTCAAGCTATATTTTCGCAACCGATCGAATACCACTCGAAGATCTGCCAAGTGATCACTTTTTTTCTTACTTTTGACAACCAAATCATCGACATAGGATTAAACTCTTTTGTGCAGCATGTCATCAAAGATGTTCTGCATAGCACGCTGGTAAGCAGCACCTGCATTCTTTAACCCAAAAGGCATCACTTTATAATAGTAGATACCTTTTGGAGTGCGAAAAGCAGTACACTCCTTATCTTATGGTGACATCCTGATTTGGTTGTATCCCAATGATCCATCCACAAAAGACAAAGCTTCATAACCAGTAGTTGCATCAACCATGAGCTCGATAATAGGTAACGAAAAATCATCTTTCGGGCATGCCTTATTTAAGTCTCGAAAGTTAACACAAATGCGTATTTGGCATTTTTCTTCTTTACAGGCACAATGTTAGATATCCATGTCAGATACTTAACTTCCCTAATAAACCCAGCATCGATGAGCTTGTTTACTTCAGCTTCAATTCGAGGGACAAGCTCTGGGCGGAAAATTTGCTGCGACTGCTTCATTGGGTGCATCCCATGCTTTATGCTGAGGTGATGGATTGCGACTTTGGGGTCCAATCCAGGCGTCTCTTTATATGTCCAAGCAAAGACATCTCTATACTCGCTCAAGGTTCTTAAGTACTGCTCTTCCTCTTTATTACTTAAAAGAGAACTTACGAATATAGGGCGTGGCTCCTCTATTGTGCCAATATTCAATTCTTTAAGTTCATCCACAGTTGCCTGTCCACCGTCTTCAAGCTGTGGGGGAGCTTCTTGGATCTCATCTTCAAAGATATCTGAATCAGACTCTTCACTAGTAGCAATATGATAACATGAGTGATGCTCATTGTCCTCTTCATCATCAGACTGTATAGTGTCTACGACGTCTACTTTTTGAAATGTAACCCTCCATTATACAACTCCGTCTGCTTTCACAATGGGATAAGCATCGTCCTCCACCTAGGATGGCTTGTGGCTCGCACAAAGCCACCTACCATCAACCTGTTGAACCCCCCAAGGTACTGAGGGCTCGATTCTTCTACAACACTTATATAATTAGAACTTAAGATAATCTCCATTTATCCTTGTGTCCACCATCTTCATCAGATAAATGTCTTGTAGTACGTCTCATCACCTTTACTGGCCTGTCCACACTAATGATCAGAATCAAGGATTTGGCTTCACTCGATTGACATGAGCAAATAGTCCGACTTTCAGTTCTCAAGTCCACCATGTCGGACTTATCACAGTTATTTCTTTTCCTTGATTTTTCTGCAACATTACTTCCAAGTTGATTGAAGACCAAACCTTGTGGTTGATGACTTGTAGCAGGCCCTCCGCGAAGTGGTGGATTCTGACCAAGTCTTTCAAAGACAGATGGACAGCTGGTGTGAGTGCTTAGCCGATCGAATACAGAGACACGACTTTCACTTGACTTTTGATCTCTATCATTTCCATCTTTGTCAGCCGTAATATGTTGCACACTGATGCACTTATCTTTCTTCATCACACGTATTCTGATTGGCTCACTTGGTGCAAATCCCAAGCCGATCTTTGGCTGATCAACGCGAAACCCTTGGCTCCGTAATTTTTGTTGTGCCTTGCTGAGGCCATGGACCTTTTCTTCAATCAGCTCAGGTTTCAATTCTCCTAAATTGGACGGATTTGAAAAGTCATATCCAGACTTAGCCAAGAGGTCGTAGGCTTTTGGATCAAACATCCTATGAAACTTTTGACGTTAAGTTCCTCTAGGAGAAAATTCAGGTGAGGATTTTAAGTTCAAACTGATGATGGGCATAATTGACTCCTTTTTCATAAGTTCGTGGTCATCAAACCCTACCCCCTTTATTTGTTCTGTTTTATTGTGCAGTAATGGAATGTACATTTCAAGTGACTTTTGTCTTTCTTTCTGACGTGATCGAAGGGTATACCGAAATACTGGCAAATTGGCCATCCCTTTGGATTCGACTACTTTACTTGTCGAAGTTTCACCAGCAACCAACTTCTTGGACTTTTCAACATCGGGCTCCAGAGTTATAAGTTCAGTATGCCCTCCCTCTATAGGATGATTGACGGGAGATTTTGAAGGCAATGTTTCCTGCACTAAGCTCGAGTCTAGATACAATTTGGCATCCGCAAAGTATGATTCTGCCTCAGTAAATGGTTTTGTATCTGCATTGACCTTCATTATCTCACCATTTCTTGAATACTTAAAGCATTGATGAAGGGTAGAGGGAACCACTCCATTTTCATGAAGCCATGGTCTTCCTAGTAGCAAGTTGTAAGAAGTCCTTGTATCAATGACATGAAACAAAGTATCCACTTTTAATTCTCCGATAGTAAGATCTAGTCGGATCATTCCAATGGCTTGCTGGCCTCCTTGGTTGAAACCTTGAATGGTCAAGCGACTGCGAGATAAGTCCTCAACTGTGATCCCTAATTGTTTCATAGTAGACTTTAGCATGATGTTAACCGATGATCCCCCGTCAATAAGCATACGGTTGACTTTCTGATCTTGCATAAATCCAAAAACAAAAAGCGGCCAATTATGTGGCTTTGATCCTAGCAACAAATCTTCATCTATAAATGCAATGGCAGCACAACAAGAGGCAGAATTTTGGCTCTCCATTTCACCAAATGTAGTAAATGCTGTTTTGACTTTCTGCTCAAAAAATCTCATGGGAAAAAAGTCTCCTAGAATAATAGGTTCCCAACAACTTCTTCTCAATTTTCTCGGCTTAACACGAGAAGCTTTCATATATCTCGTTAACTTCGATTGAGGGCACTTGGTGAGATATTGAAATGTCCTATCGTGAATGCCGCATCTGTTGAGATGTTGTCTCTTTAAGTAAGATGGATTAAGCTGGTGAACGCGTTGCCTTTGCCTCCGTTGACGCGTTACAAGAATCCACTCACTTTCATCTTCAACTTCAGAAATAGAACTTCCATATGACTTTTCTATCTTATCAGTAGACAAAGTTTCGAACAAGACTGGGTTTATACTTCCAAATTGGAGCAACTTTGATGCCTCCATGAACGGGGGAAGAACGTCCTTCTGGCTGTAAGCGGCATTTGTAACAGCTATGATACAAGCAACATTCGCATCTGCCGCGTCTTCGGTATTAAGGATGATTTTTCCATCCTTAGCCAATGCCATGATTTTCTCTTTAACCACAAAACACTTTTCTATGGGATGACTAACAACTAAATGATACTTACAGTATTTTGGGTCATTTACCTTCCCAACTTCATCAGGACGTTTCGGCTCGAGTAGCTCAATAATCTTTCTCAACAATAACTCGTCAAAGATTTGCGGGACGTCAGAGTCAGGGAATGGGTACTCATTTTCCTATAGTTCTTTCAACGTAGGTCGAAGCCTTTCAGTTGGTATAAGTTGATCAGGCTTTTCTCTTTTGTTGCTGCTTGCAGAAATCTTAACAGGAGCCGCTTTAATTGCCATTGACTCCTTCATAGAAGCTTTGGTGAACTTCTCATTTTTCTTTGAGTCTTTTCTGTCTTTCTTTTGATCATCCACTGGAAAAGCAAGTTTATGATTTACAATGCTCAATTCCATGTCATGAGCACTAGTAGCCAACTCCTCAAAACTTCGTGGCTTGATTCCTTGGAGGATATAAAGAAGCCCCCAATGCATCCCTTGGATGCACATCTCTATTGCTGAAACTTCTGATAATCTATCCTTGCAATTCAAGCTTAGTGCACGCCAACGGTTGATGTAGTCCAGGACTGGCTTGTCCTTCCACTGCTTTGCATTGGTAAGCTCGATCATACTTACAGTGTGACGGGTGCTGTAAAAGCGATTCAAAAATTCTCTCTCCATTTCTGCCCAACTGTCAATAGACTCAGGCTCAAAATCAACGTACCAATCGAATGCATTTCCCTTGAGCGATCTCACAAACTGCTTTACGAGGAGATCACCATCAGTTCCTGCATTATTGCACGTTTCCATAAAATGGGCAATATGTTGCTTTGGATTGCCTTTTCCATCAAACTGTTGGAGCTTTGGCAGCTGGTAACCTATCGGCATCCTTAATGCGTCAATTCTTTTAGTGTATGCTTTTGAGTACAAGAGCGAATTTTGCGAAGGTCCACTATACTGTGCTCTAATAGTGTTAGTTATCATCTCTTGCAATTGTTGCACGGACAACGCAGCAACAGATGTCGTAGAGTGATTAGATTTCTGCACTGAGTCTTGCTTGGGTGGCGCCTCATCTATTTGCTTCTTATTTTCAACATCATTTGAGGAGGATGAATGATTCTGGCTAGACTCTCCAACATTTGAATGCTCCAGCTTGTTCATTAATTGGGCGATCTGTAGGTCTTTGTCTTCCACAATCTTCTGAAGATTAGCTATGGCTTGAGCTATCTGAGCAAGTTGTTCGTCCACTGTAGTTGTTTCAGTTGCCATTGCTGGTAGCACAACAAAAAGGGATGATTTGGACTTAATCTCCATAGGACTTGCTGAGTTCGAGCCATCCGATGGAGTAGTATCAACAATCTTGCCCCCAGTAGAGGATTGACCGGCCGCAGCAATAATATCCATAACATTTGTCTGATTCATAGTAGTGACTTGGTTCTTCTTAGGTGCCATGACAACTGGAACTTTGATATAGGAGAAAGAGATGAGAGGCAGAGATGGTCCCACTGGGTGTGCCAGAAATTTGTTCACACAAATTTTGAGTCTGCAAAAGAATTACAAGACAAGAAAAATACGGACAAATTGAGTATTTATTGAAAATAAAAAGTGGTTATAATCTCTAATAATTCCTCTGGTTCTTCTCCTTGGATTTGATTCAAGGGCTTAGTGCTTGTTCTTGAATCGGATGCGTAATTCCCTCATAAATTTGCAGATAAAATCATGAACTTCCTTGAGATAAAATACTTGTTTTGATATTAAGGTCTTCAGAATTTGGCGCTTTTGAAGAAGATGTAAAACCCTTGTGGTTGCAGCACTTCTTCGTGGCAAGAGCTTGGACTTGAGAACTTGATGCTTGAATTTCTTGATGTATTTCTTGATGTGTAGTATGTCTCCCAGCAACCCTTTTTATAGGCACAAATTAGGGTTTGATGACTTGAGTATCCCCTTGGGCTTGGATACCACTTGAGATGAGCTTAATTAACTAATGGGGTATATTAAAATTTATTTGGCCCAATTAGCTAAACCAAAATAAATAAAATATTTTAAAATTCATTTTGGACTGGCCCATTTTATAAAGCCCAAGTTTGTTATGGACTTTAATTTGGGACTTAATTCAATAGCCAATTTAATTGGACTATCAAATGATAGTTTATCCCAACAAAATTTTGATGTCAACAAATACAACATAGACTTTTGGTTATAATAGATAAGTTAGTTTTATTAAAATAAATTAACAACCAATGAGAATTTTTAAAAAAACTCAAAATTCTAATAATTCAGAATTTGGTTAAAATTACATAATTGTAGTTAATAATTCTATGCCATATATATAATAGTATAGATGTGTTAACGTTGTCTATCATTTTTCATTCCACGCAGCATTATTTTGGCGTCGTATGTGGGAACTCAAGAAGGAAATAGGAACACTGAGGATGTAGATGAGATCAAGAGCTCATGAACTTAGTAATCAAGTGATCCCAATATCGAAAAATGTGGAGAATCGCCAACAGGAAGCGTCGCTTGGTTTGGTACCATAGCTCGCTTTAACAAGCAACCTATAACTAATGAGGTGCCTGCGTAGCAGGCCTCTCCCTCTAGCTGGCGAACCCACCCTATCTATTACTCAAGAGGTATTGAAGACTCTAGAAAACACAACAGCCCAAGCCACAACCAAAGCAGTTGCTCAATAAATAAATATCAAACGTTATTTAAAAAATTAATATTATAGAAAAATAAATATTCAATTTATCTACTATGTGTTGGAAAAGTTTAAGCGCATGCATTGAATGTGCCAAAAGTATCAGTATTATATTAATTGTTTATGAATTTTAATATAACCATATAATCAGTCATTTCATTAAAGGAAAGGTGTTCGGAAAATGAAGTCCTAATGAAATAAGGGACCAGCTTTTTCTGTTGGAATTTTGTAAACCATCCCTTCTCAAACTTTCGGTGGTTGAAAATGTACTGGCTGTTGGTGCTCCTCCAGGATAAGTTGTTATCAGTCTGTACCAAGTCTAGCTATCTCAACACTGTATTTTTCAGTTTTCAAATTTGTGGCTTCTAATTTCCGAATGTGCCATATTTCCAACCTCACAAATCAATATCTGCCACTTATAATATCAAAGTAATCAAACAGATACCTTACAGAATTCAGTAAGTCCTCTGGCCTTTGTAAATCCCTTAGCCAAAATAGGAGGGAAAAAATGGTGGTTTCGACCAATAGTAATGGAAAAAATCAGGCAACAACCGAGCCAAAAATATGATCGAAAAAGTGAGTTGATGGCCTTTGATGACACAAAGGTTGGTGTTAAAGGCCTCGTCGAAGCTGGGATTACCACGCTGCCACGGATATTCCTTCATCCACCTGAATTATTAGACAATATCACCAACCAGAACAATAAAAATTTCAATTTTCCCATCATAGACCTTAGTGGCATTGACAAAGACCCTGCAAAACATAAAGAAATTGTCGACAAAGTCCAAGAAGCATCAGAGACATGGGGCTTTTTCCAAGTGGTTAATCATGGTATACCGGTACAAGTCTTGGAGGAAATGTTAAATGGAGTTCGCAGATTCCACGAGCAAGACAGAGTGATTAAGCAGCAGTATTACGAGATTTTACAAAGAAGGTGGTGTATGTTAGCAACTTCGATTTGTATAGTTCGCCAGCAGCTAATTGGAGGGACACATTAATCTGTGCTGTTGCTCCTAGTCCACCCTGGCCAGAGTAGTTGCCTGCAGTCTGCAGGTATTTAATTTAGTTCAAATTATGAATTCTTGTTATATCATCTTACAAGTTCTAAAATGATGTGTTTGCTCTTAGAAGACATAAAAAGATTTTCTTGACAACTTAAACCATGTAATGAACTTGAGCTAATGATACTGTAGGAAAATCATGATAGAATATTCAAAGCATCTAACAGAATTGGGGAGATGTTTGTTCAAACTACTGTCAGAGGGTTTGGGGCTCAGTTCAAACTGTCTCACAGAAATGGAATGTGCAGAAGGGATTATTAACGTCTGCCATTACTATCCAGCATGTCCAGAGCCTGAACACATCATGGGCACAAGTAGACATTCCGATGGTGATTTCATAACAGTGATGCTACAAGATAATTTAGGAGGACTTCAAGTTCTACATCAGAATCAATGGGCTGATGTTCCTCCAACACCGGGAGCCCTGGTGGTGAATATAGGAGATCTAATGCAGGCAAGTATTAGATGCTTATTACTTACTCTTCCTGTAGGTTCTTGAACAAAAATTTCTCAAGCAAACATATACTGAAAAAAAAACTTGTTTGGTTTCAAATTTTGAATAATTTTCAGCTGATATAAAATGATAAGTTCAAAAGCGTGGAGCACAGAGTTTTAGCAAGCCATGCCGGTCCAAGAATATCTGTGGCTAGCTTCTTTGGCAGAGATACTTCCAGGGTGAACTCAAGGCTTTCTGAACCGATTAAGGAGCTGTTATCAGAGGAGAATCACCCAAAGTATCGTGGAACCACATTAAGGAGTTCACTGAGTACTTTCGTGCCTAGGAGCTTGATGGCACTTCTGCTCTGCTGCATATCATACTCTGATAGATATGGCCACTCCAACTTTCATATTGCCTTATTTATTTTATTTTGTACTCTTATAAGAAAGATAATATTAGCTGTTTATTAAGGATAGAGAATATATAAGTTGAAAAATAAATAATATTAGTTACTGCATGTACAACCGCTTTATAAACATCAATTTTGATGTATAATTTTTCTCTAGTTTTGGTAGTTTTAGGTTTGGTCAATACTCTTGTTGAGAAGTACATAAAATTGGCCATGATAGAAGATTGACTGCGGCAAATACACTCATACATTTTTTGGCTGGTGAAAGTTAGTATTGTAGGTAAAAATATATGCTTGTCGACGTGTTGAGTAAATATAATTTTTGCATCAATTTCATTTTTATTGAAATCCTTCTTACGCTCTTGTACATTTGCTCTTGTACATTATATAGTCCACTTGATGGATCCAAATTTAAATATTTTTATTTATAATATTTGTCTTTAAGCGAATCATAATACTTTAAAAAATTCATGATTGTTAAGTTGTTTTTTACTTGTGCAATATATTGAGTATAAATTATTTAAAGAGTTATATATATATATATATATATATTGATATGAGTATAATTGTCAAGTCTAACATGGTAAGCCCAAAATTCAATACCAATTATCAGGCCCTAAATTTGATACCAACTTAGGCCCAAATCAATACGTGAGCCTAAGTATAAAGATCTGGTACCGACCATAGATGAGAGCTATCGACCTGGATAGAAAGTCGATGAGAACCTCATGTGTATGCGCGACCTTAACCCTCTCGACAGGTATGATCGAGCATAAGATAGAGCAGCACAGCTACCCGTCGCGGTTGTATTAATTGTAGCGCCTGCCACCAGTTACATCTGCATTTAATATCGCTAAACCACCATCGTATCCGCATTATCGATTTGGAAATTCTAGAAAATTTTATTGGAATAGCACCTCCCAATCGGGGCGTTACAATAATGATATTATTTAAATTGTAAATTAAAGTGCAAAATATTCTCCAATTAATAATTATATATATTGTAACTTCATATTTGTAAAGATTATTGTGCTGCCCTACTCAGGATAATCCTAAACTGAGATGCCACCAATTCAATCTTAAATCATAACCCACAAGATAGTTGATAGGTCCATAAGAATATTTTCAAAATCATCAAAGACAGTGACATGCTTCAACTTAAATGGATTAGCACTAAGGTACTATATATACAAGCCATAAGTTGTCCATTGACATTCAAAACATCAACAACCTCAATTCTAACCTGTGAATAGATACAAGCTCAAAGTGTTATCCCATAAAACACAATATATACATGTTGTAGATCTTAAATTCAACTTAACATATCAGAACATCTCTAAGTTAAAATATAATGATCAGGTGAACCCATATGCACATAATCACCTAATTTATTACAAAATAGATTCTCCAGTCCAAGCCATAAGCTCATGTCCTTCACTTATCTCTGCTTAGGAAGATTAAAGATTAATAGAGAAGGGTAAGTCCAAAGAACTTAGTAAGGGAAAGTACAATAAGCAACAATGGATCTATCAAAGAATAGTAACTCAATCAAATATTAATTGGCATGATATTGATAAGAAAATATGAATATGCCAGAACATAAATGTCATTAAATTCAAAGGCCACACATAGGTACTAGTTCGGGAATTGTTACCTTTAGCTCGAATGGCCCAGTCATCTCAATCGGTTTAGTTCGAGAGGTATTGTCATCAGCTCATGTGGCCCGGACAGTAGACCGATCCAGACCAAGAGAACTAAACTGTCCTTATTGCTCCTTGATCAGAGTACAAATAATTAGTACAATCAGAACAAAACAAACCTAAGCATCATATTTATTCCAAATCAACCAAAACATATCATACATATCAGATTCTCCTTATTTTGTCTTTCTTGACATAATAGCACATCCCCGAGCATAACAGCTAGGATCAACTTAACAGCACGTCTCGAGCTTAACAACTGGGATCAACTTAACAGCATGCCCCAAGCTTAACAGCTAGGATCAATAGTTCAAAATTTATCCCCATATAACAAAACGAGTAATAACAAATGCGAGCAAGGCCATGCAATGATGTATAGAAATTCAAATATGCTGACAAGGCGAACTAATGATATACATAACGGATTCAGATATGCCAACAAGGCTAAGCATATAATACGCAAAACAAGATTCAAATTGAACATTATCAGATAAGAAAACAAAATGTTCTTGGCACTAGAACATGAATGCTCAATTTTATCAGAAGCAAAATCAAGGAAGCAAACCTTTACAGGGTATACGAAACAATTAACATGTAATAATCAAGAGTTCAAACAAATCATGGAATCTAATAATCAAGAATAAGTTATTTCCCAGAACAAAGGCAAGCTTAACCCTCATAGGGGTATATAAAATAAATATCAGGTTGGTAGACTCACACATTAAATTCTACAGTAGTGTTATCCACGCCCTATGGCTCGGGAGACCTTGGATCCTTGTCACCTATTCAATATCAAATGCTTATATCATTCCTTAAACAAAAACTAAACCATTTACATCTTAATACCAATTGTTTTTCAATTATATAATATTTTGGGGCTTGGTTCCGAAAATATCATAGGGCAATATGCTAATATCACTATAGTATAGCACTTTACTAATAACAATTGTAGCTAATCGCATATTTTAATTTCTCTAACCCACTTTTTCTCTCTATTGTTGTGCTATCTTGTCTTCACAACTGAGTATTTAGCTATACATTGCTTTTTCTTCAATCACTTAGTTCGTGCCACTAGTTTTGCTATAGATCTGGCTTTGTTTAGGAAATCAAGAGTTTTACCCCAAACTTAATTTACCCTATGTTTTCCTAAGCATACTAATTTGAACAAATCTTATCAATAAAATATTTCATTAGTTCTGGGCCTATACTTACTTTCATTACTAATACTTAAATTAATGTTCTCGATTCATAACTAAGTATGTTTAACCCACATTCATCAGTTTAACATGTGTATTCATAATATTCAAGTCTTGTTATCATTTCACAATTCCGACTTCTCAAATACATCAATTAGCTCAGTTCATAATTATTAGTCTTTTAATATCAAATTCGGGTCCATACATCACTTACAATTGAATTCCCATTCAATCTTTTCAGTCCACAATTACAATTTTCGTCCAATTAACCTAAATTTATATTGAAAATTAGCTTAACATTTTAATTAGATTAAATCAAAAATTAAATTAATCGATTAATCAAGAATTTACGCAATTGATCAAGTTCAAGGCCAATCCACCATCCGAAACGTTATGGCATGAGCCCGGATTGTCATCTTAAAGATTCTGAGTGAAAGTCGCCGGACTGCCACCGTCGGCTGCCAAAACTCTGCCACACACCACCACCAAAACTGAGTTCTACCACTACTATCTAATACATTTTTCCCCACTGAGCAAAAACCCTCTACCAATTTTTTAATTGGAGGCTATTAGGCCGGCCAATTTGGCCTAAAATCGTGCAGTGCCACCACCATTTGCCACATTATTTTTCTTTATTTACTCCTTTGTCTATCATTGGTTCCTTAAATTGAAGACAGCGATGTCTTCCTCGCATCGAGCCCATCAAAACCCATTCCCTATTTACAAGTTTTTGTTGCCGGCACTAAGCAACTAGTTACGACTACCGTGAGGCTCCATTCAGAGCTTAATTTTTGACGATCCGCCAGTTGTTTCCATGAGATATTGGTACCAGTGTAATCCTTGAGCTAAGAGGAAAATTTTGGTATATAATTTACTAGGTTTGGCCATCGCCGAGGAGGGGTCCGCCGGAGAAGAAAATGATGGTTTGCATGTGTGAATTTGAAGAAATATGGGGTGTGGCTTGCTATTTATGGGTAACTTCTTGAATTATAGACTAACCCCTGATATCTTATCTCAGTTTTCAATTAGACCCTCGAAAGTTTAAATAGACTTCCAATTTATCCCTCAGCTTATTAGTGCTTTGAATTGACCCAGTTGATTTACAATATTCATAATTTGGCCCCCAAAACTTTCAATTTTCTTGCAGTTAAGTTTTTTTTCTATTTACATTTTGACCCCTAAATTATTATTATTATTATTAACTAATTGTATTTTTAGGGGTGTTACAGGTCTCTCCATCTTAAAAGAATCTGGTCCCCAGATTCTCATCCTTAACTAAAAGAGCTTCGGTTGATATTGGCACATATATTGGTCTTATTCCTAGGTTATAACCAATTGTATTTTTAAGGGTGTTACAGACCTCTCCATCTTAAAAAAATCTGGTCCCCAAATTCTCATCCTCAACTAAAAGAACTTCGGTTTATATTGGCACATATATTGGTCTTATTCCCAGGTTGCCTCGAACAAATATTGTTTCATCCCATTGTCACAGTATAGTTCCTCAAATTCCTAGTGGCGTTTATTTCACTAAGATTTTAAGAATCTCTTCTTTCTAAATTTACTTTATATGTTACACCAAGGCATGTGGTGTCACCCTATTTGTAGGGTTGTCTAATAATTCTATATTCCATTGTTCTATTATCCATCATCACTTAAAGTTTTCTCTATTTCCGCGATCTTATAGAAACTCAGTTAAATTATCCTGAAAATGAGGGTTAAACCTTTTTGGTGATTCCATAAAATCATAGAGCAATTAATACTTATTTTCTAGTGCACATCATCACATGTCATTTAGTACTTAAAAGGTTTTCCAAGAGATCACAAAATCGCTACGACATCAATTGATTATTGACACCACAAGTTCATGTTTGCATGATATTTACATTAAGGAGTCGCTAGATTCAACTTAACATGTCTGATTAATATGACAAGTTATACACTTCCATATAGCTAACTACAAGCTCACAAAACTATACATACTAGATACATTCACGAAAAACCCATTTGTTGCTCCTTAGACTCCATCTTAGAAATAAGGCCAATAATATTTGGGATCAGACTTTCTCTTGATGTTCAAAAACTTAGTTAGAATCTGCAACTTCCTATTTCGTTTATCCTTTGGATCTCACTGGATTGAGTTTCTCAACTTACTTGTTCTCACTTGTGCACTTCTCATTTCAACTTAATTCTGAGGTCAATCACCAGTTTCTACATCTGAGACCATAATTTCCCATCTTTGTGACATTATATCTATCCTTCATTCATTTCGCCAATCTTTAAGTATGGTAATTCCATCCTAGGGACTTAAAGTGTTTGTTAATCCAAATCGTGCCCAACCATACCTATTGGTACATTCATATTCCTAAAAAATTTCTCTTTCTCCACCTTGGGTGACATCTCTATTTAATTAAAGTAATCACTCTCATGAACAATTGTCGTTTTCAAGATATAGGCATATATGAAATTTCCTCAAGTTTCTCAAAGAAAGGTAAGAATAGCACCATGATTGATTATCTCTCTAAATCCCGAAACTCCTTCTTTTGTTCAAATCAATGATCTTTCTTAGTTGATTTCACTAGGGAGCCTACTATTTTAAGAGAGGCTGTGCTGGTTACACCTTTAGCATCAATTGGGTGTACCCAGAAAACTTTTGTACCTTTAATACATTTTCTTGGCATGTTCGATTGCCTATAGCCTTAATTCTAATAGAATTAATTCCTAATGTTCGTGATGCCAAACACAGATGTAGTATAGCAAATTCCTCAATTCTAAGTAATTTAAAGGTTCCAACAAGATCCTTATAAACTAATCCCAACATTATCGTGATTCATAATGTCTGCATTACAAGTAAAAGACAGTTCTTGGCCCACCTTTTCCTCGAGCTTTCCATTCTATAATATCTTTTCTTTATCTTCGATTTTAATCAAACCTCAACACATGCATTAGATTAAATAACTTATGAGAAAAAGACATCCCAATTCTCAAACTCATTGAGTTTTGTCGAGTTCTTACTATGATTCTACTAATTCTTATCAATAATGCAAGATCTCTCCTAAAAGTAAGTAAATACTCATTTCCTTTATTCATTAGTTTACATATACTCCAATTTTATCATCATTCCTTAATTCAAACCCTTATGTTTTACTTATCTGATCCTTTCGGTGATTGGATGAGGTAAAAACTCTAGAAATTCCTCGAGGCTATCCTTCATATGGTTTCTATTGTACTCCCAAGATTACTAACCTTATTTGCTCATCAATAAGGTTACAAGATCTATCCTCCCACTGCATTAAGTTTTATGCCAGAAAATTTCCTATATTTGGATCTAATAGCAGGGGAAAATAAGGTCTAATGTCATCTTCAGTTCTTCCCATGAGGTATTTCTAATGCGTCTTCATTGTGGTTTTGGAGCATAATAGTTTTATTAAGTGATGACCTCCACTATAATTTGGTTGTTATAGGATCACCTTCACATTTTAGGATGTTCTGGTGGTGTCTTACCTGATCGTATCATGATTTGTTTAGCCAATAGCATTCTCCTTAAATATTAATAATATCATAATGGTTATCACCTTCTAGAGAATATTTAAACTGTCATTCGACCTAGCTAACAATTTATTTACAATGGGTAGAACTTACCAAATCTAGTATATCATTGTTATAACCAAATGTTCGTAACATTTCACTTGTTGTGCTAGACTAGTTTCTCATATATGTATATGCGTGCCTTAACCATTTCTCTAATCAGCACACCTTATGGTTCTTTAGTTTCCGCTATCAATGTTTAGGTATGTGTTTTCATTTCAAGTACTGGTCCCATTCTCATTTGCACCTTCTATATCCTCAAATTGCACCGTATTGCTCAGTCCATGCCCTTATGATCCACATGTTTGATCTCTTCAATGATTTTCCCATCTAATCATGTTACTCAAATTACATCATTCCTCTATTCTTTAGGTTTCTTATCCTTAGTCGATTATCCTTACACTGATTATCAACCACCTTACAATTTTTGTAGAGACTTTCTACCAATTTTGTACCCCTATTTCTTAAGGATTCGTACCCCATGCTTGGTGCCACATCTTCTTCCCATAATTCCTATTAAAACTGTGAGTTTTATATCCTTATCTAGTGTTCTCTTTCAAATGTTTGTACTTATCACATGCCCTACAACTAGTTTCAGGCCCTCTTTTCCTCGATTTCCTTAGTCTTTTCCTCCAAACTTTACCTCAATAATAATCAAACCCTTCTTATTTAATCTTCCAACTCTCAGTTGATTTCCTCGCCCTTATCTATTATTTCCTATATTCCAAAACTAGTTATGCCTGTTTCTCTTCAAACGTTTAATATGATTCCTCATATCTCCATTGTTATCAGCAACCATTTTCTTGACAACTATATTGTTTGAGTCACATCATACAAATTCATCCAATATTAACCTATCCATATGACCTTTTAAATCAATAAATGCAATTATGTTCATAAGAATCCTCAACTTATGAATTTAAATTCTCACATAACCCAACTAACGTGCTTAACATCTCTATATTATTGGATCATACACCAGTCATCTTGGAAACATGTCTTTCCATCATTGATTATTTCTTAATTTTCATAGCCCATGGTCTCAAATTCCTATCATTAGGATTGGGGCACAGTTTTCCTATTTCCTGAAATACTAGTTCTTAGTTGTCATCAATCTCTTTTATACCCTCAAGTTTCATCAAAGAATTGTGCCTTATCAAAATGTTGTCTTTTGTTCTTTGCACCTAATTCCCTATATGCTGTATCAATATCCTCTTTTTATGTTATCATATCACTTGTTAATATAAACGCATCATTTAGATTTCAATTATACACATAGATTGAACATCACTCATCCCTAAAGATCATGCATTTCCCAAAGGTACCATTTCCTACAATAATCTTTTTCCTATATATTTACACAATCTAATTCTCATTCATAAGCATGTTGCAAGAATTTGTTCGTTCCCAAGGCAATCACCTTCTAACCACTTCATACCTTTCCCTAGAATGATCCTTACTCATCACATATAACTTTCCCGAATATCACTTGCACAACATTGATTTCCAAAGTAACTCTACATACTGGACATAATTTTTTCCAATTAGTCATTTACTTATCATATTCAACCTTAATGAATATTGCTAACACAACGCTGTAGTTCCAAACAGCATCATTCTTACTAATAACCATACGTTTATATGCCTGACATACCAGAAGTAAGAGGTTATACACTGGTTGGCCATCTCGATCATAATCTTTCACTTCCTTAATGTTGAGCATTAACTCAAGGGTTCATATCCTATTCGATTCCACATTCAATTCAACAATCAAACCTCATATTTTTTGCCCAAAATTTCACATTCTAAGAATCATATCTTGTCATAACTCAAGTATACACATCCCAAACATTCCCAATGTCAAGCTTAGTCTCTATTAACCAAGAATTTCACATTCCGCGAATCATATCCTAGGATCAGATCCTAACATAGCTCAGATTTTCCTTAACCTAAGTGTTTACATTCTAATGAATTCCTAATTCAAGTCTAATCTCATGTAAACCATCGATTCCAACTACAAATGTCATTCCCATATTAACCTAAGTCATAAAAAATCTAGGCTCTGATACCACCTCTGTGGTGCCCCACTCAGGATAACTCTGAAGCTGAGATGCCACCAATTCAATCTTAAATCATAACCTACAAGATAGTTGATATGCCTATAAAAATATTTTCAGAATCATCAAAGACAGCGACATACTTCAACTTCAACAGATTAGCACTAAGGTACTATATATATACATGCATAAGTCGTCCATTAACATTCAACACATAAACAACCTCAATTCTAAATTGTAAATAGATACAAGCCCAAAATTTTATCCCATAAAACATAATATATACATGTTGTAGATCTTAAATTCAACCTAACATATCGCAACATCTTGCCTTGTGGCCTATGGCCCAACGGCATAAGTCTCCCACATAATGTGAGAGGTCAGGAATTCGAGCCCTAACGGATCCTGATGCGCGTCTGTATAAATAAATAAAAAAGCATATCACAATATCTCTAAGTTAAAAACATAATGATCAAGTGAACCCATATACACATAATCACCTAATCTATTACAAAATAAATTCTCCAGTCCAGGCCACAAGCTTGTGTCCTGCACTTATCCCTGACTAGGAAGATTAAAGATTAATAGAGAAGGGTAAGCCCAAAAGACTTACTGAGGGAAAGTACAATAAGCAATAATGGATATGTCGAAGAATAATAATTCAATCAAATATTAACTAGCATGATATTGCAGAGAAAATATGAATATGCCAGAACATAAATGTCATTAAATTCGAAGGCCACAAGTAGTTTGGGAGTTGTTATTGTTGGCTCGAATGGCCCGATCATCTCAACCGGTTTAGTTCGAGAGGCATTGCCGTCGGCCCATGTGGCCGGAACATTATCCCAATCTAGACCAAGAGAACTACACCATCCTTATTGCTCCTTGATTAGAGTACAAATAACTGGAGTACAATAAATAAAAAAATAAAAAAAAATTAAAAAAAACCCAAACATCATATGCAATCCAAATAAACCAAAACATATCATGCATATCAGATTCTCCTTATTCTGTCATTCCTAACATAATAGCACGTCCCAAGCATAACGACTGGGAACAACTTAGCGGCACATCTCGAGCTTAATAGCTGGGATCAACTTAACAGCACTTCTTGAGCTTAATAGCTGGGATCAACAGTCCAAAATTTATCCCCAGATAACAAAACAAGTGATAACAAATGCCAGCAAAGCCATACAATTATATATAAAACGATTCAAATATGCCAACAAGGTGAATAAAAAATATACAGAATGGATTCAGATATGCCGACAAGGCGAATCAATGATATACATAATGGATTGTCGACAAGGCTAAGCATACAATACGCATAACAAATTCAAACTAAACATTATTAGATAAGACAATGAAATATTCTTGGTGCTAGAATAGGAAAGCTCAATTTTTAGAAGCAAAATGAATGAAGCAAACCCTCCAGGGGTATACGAAACAATGAATAGGTGACAATCAAAAGCTCAAACAAATCACGGAATCCAATAATCAAGAATCAGTTATTTTCCAAAACAAACACAAGCTTAACCCTCACAGGGGTATACAAAATAAACACCAAGTTGGTAAACCCTCACCTTAAATTCCATGGTAGTGTTATCCATGCCCTATAGTTTGGGAGAATCTGCATCCTTGTCACCTATTCCAAAAGCTCGTATTCAATATCAAAATGCTTGTATCATTCCTTAAACAATAACTAAACCGTTTAAATCTTAATATCCATTGCTTTTTAATTAATATAACATTTTAGGCCTTGGTTCCAAAAATATCAAGGGGCAATATCCTAATATCGTTGCAGTATAGCACTTTACTAATAACAATTATAGCTAATCGCATATTTTAATTACCCTAACCCACTTATTCTCCCGATTGTCATGCTATCTTGTCTTCGCAATCGAGTATTTAGCTATACATTGCTTTTTCTTCAATAACTTAGTTCATGTCACCAGTTGTGCTATGCATCTGGCCTTATTCAGGAAATCAAGGGTTTTACCCCAAACTTAATTGACTCTCTATTTTCCTAAGCATACTGATTTGATCAAATCTTATCAATCGAATGTTTCATCAGTTCTAAACCTGTACTTACTTTCATTACTGATACTTAGATTAATGTTGTCGATTTATAACTAATTATATTTAACTCACATTCATGAGTTTAATGTGTGTATTCATAATATTCAAGTCTCGTTATTGTTTCACAATTCCGACTTCTTAAATACATCAATTAGCTCAGTTAATAATTATTAGTCTTTTAATATCGAATCTGGATCCATACATCACTTACAATCAAATTCCCATTCAATCTTTTCAGTTCACAATTACAATTTTTGTCCAATTAACCTAAATTTATATTAGAACTTAGGTCAACATTTTAATTAGATTAATCAAGAATTTATATTAGAATCAGGAATCAAATTATTCGATTAATACAAAATTTACCAAATTTACCAAGTTCAAAGCCAATCCACCATCCGAAACCTTCTTGCATGCACCCAAGTCATCATCCCAGAGATTCTAACTGGAAATCGCCGAACCGCCACCATTGGCCACCAGAGCTCTGCCGCACTCCGCCACCAAAATTGAGTCCCACCACTACCATCTGATGCATTTTTTCATGCTGAGCAAAAGCCCTCTACCTATTTTTTGATTGAAGGATATTTGGCCGGCCAATTAGCCGAAAAATGACGCAGTGCCACCACCATCTGTCGTGTCTTTTTCTTCAATTAATTTTTTTTCTGTCATCGGTTACTCAAATTGAAGGCACCGATGTCTTCCTCACATCAATCCCATCAAAACCCACTCCCTATTTACAAGTTTTCATCATCGGCACTAAGCAACCCATCACTGTCGTTAGGTTCCGTTTGGAGCTTAATTTTTGATGATTCGCCAGTTGTTGCCGTGAGATATTGGTATCTGTGTGTTCCTTGAGCTGAGAGGAAGATTTTGGTATATAATTTGCTAGGTTTTGCCCTCGCCTAGAGGGGTTCATCGGAGAAGAGAATGGTTTGCATGTGAGAATTTGAAGAAATATGGGGGGTGGCTTGCTATTTATAGGGAACTTTCTTGAATTATAGATTGACCCCTAATATTTTATCTTAGTTTTCAATTAGACCCTCAAAAGTTTCAATAGACTTCCAATTTACCCCTCAACTTATTATTGCCTTGAATTGACCCACTTGACCTAACATATTCATAATTTGGCCCCCAAAACTTTCAATTTTCTTGCAATCAAGTTTTTCCCTATTTACGTTTTGACCCTCAAAGTTTTTTTTACTCTATATTTTTGGGGGCATTACAATTATTTTCCTATGATTGGATGTTTAACCCCCAAAAATAACTTTAAATATTATTACTAAATTGTATAGCTTTTATATTTATTAACTAATTGTAAGACATATATTAATAAAACGTTGTTGATTATATTTTTTAACTATTTGTAATAATTTTCGTGGGGCATGTGACATTATATCTTTGATTTTTTGGAGTATCAACATTAAATGGTTATGCGGACATATAAGTTTTATTTTTAATTGATGCTATAATTTGTAATAAATTGTGAGTGTAAATTTGACCGCTTTATCTATTAATTAGTTTTAGAAAATGTAGAAAAACACTGTGTAACATTTATGTTTCTTTATTAACAACTATAGAAATATCATAGTTTCATAAAAGTTACAATTTAATTATGACGTGTTAATTTTATGAACAAAAAGTATTTATGACATATATGTGTGTATATGTATGTCACTACAAGAGAACATGGTTTCAGAGACAGAATTTTAGAGATGGATTAGTTTCTGTCTCTAATTTTCATCAACTAGCTACAAATACTGAGACAGAATTTAGTTCCATCTGAATGTAATATAAATAATTGAAAATTAGAGATGGATTCATCCACAGATTTAAAATTAGTCTTCAATTAAATAAAAAAAATATAAGAGAGAAAATAACAACAGAATAGAGACAGATTTACAGACGGATGTACAAACATAGTCTTTTCTGCCTTTAAATCCATGGATATTTCAAAAAAAATTTTTTTATAGAATTTGAGACAAAAAAAGGTCCATCTTAGAATAGAAAATTAAAAGACAGGAGTAGAGACTATTCTAAAATTTGAAATTTTATTTTAAATTTGTCTTTCTACCCATCTCTAATTTTGTAAAATTTAAAAAATATCATAGATGAATTTTAGATAAATTAATTATGTTATTCAAAAATAACTTTTAAAAACTTAATTTAAATATTTTTTATAAAAATTTAAAGTGAAAAATTTTGACCCCAAATAATTAAAAAATAATTTAAAAACATAACTAATACTTCAAAAATCAAAATAAAAGATTTTCCAGTCAAAACGTTTTGCCATAGATTTTTTCTCTCTTTCCCTTCGAAAGCTCACGCTGAGCGCGGATTGCGATTTGTCGACGGCCAATCGCCGACCGCGGACCGCCAACTGCCAGACCCTCGGAAACACACTTCAATTTTACTGTCTCCATCTTTCTGTCTGTGTGTAGTGCGGAATTGCAGAGATTGGCTGATGTGAAGACAGAGTAGGCTGTATTTGACTTGAAGTGGTATCGCTCGTCGGTGCTCCCTCATTATCTTAAACAATGTGCTGATTGAATGATAGTGCCTGCAGGTGGTTAAGATAAGTAATGGGAGTAAGGTCAAATATGAACTTGACAAGAGCTGATTCCTCCATTTTTTGTTAACTGCTTTAATAGTTGTGTACATTCTTTTGCAGTGCATGTGGAGCAGAGCAGACTTCTTGTACACGTTTTTTTATAGATAATTCATTGTTTCAGGCTTCAACCATGCTTGGGAGACTTAACCTTTTGCCTGTGCTAGAATACGTCAGTTTGGTATGCACTGCAACCTTTTGTTTTATGAATACATAGAGGACTGTCTTCATGTGAAAGAAGTATGATGAGTTCATTTCATAGCCCCGTACGCACTTGGATTTTCATTTGATTTCATCAGCGGTTTTTGATATCAGAACTATAGGGCGCTTAGTGATGTATTTTGTAAATTAATTTATATCCCTACTCTTTGAAACTTTTAATTTGTTTTTACTTATCTGGATTCGTCCATTGGTCTCTGTGGCGCTGAATGCTGCTGTACTTTCTCCTTTTTTGTATTCCTAAACGCTGAAGCACCTTAATTTACAGATTTATAGACTACCCATCTGCAAATTGATTCTTCGAATGGTTGTGTACATTCTTTTAAGAACTTGGTCGTTTTTCACTATCCATTGAATCAATGTATTAATTATTGTGTGCAAATAAACAACCTGGTGATAATGAAATTAAGAAGGTAGGCATATGGAATGAGATGATAAAGAGACAGCTAGTATGGCCTATTTTTAAGCTGCTCTGGGATCAATGGTTAGTGAAACTTGGCGAGATGGTCAGAGCGTTTTTTTGGTTCTGGTTTAGACCTTACCTGTGTCATTGATTTGGTGGCAGGATGGGTTGGCTGCATTAGTTCCTGAAGCTTAACTTTTGTTTTGGTTTAAGGCAGTGTTTGAAAGTGTTTGGAAGAATGTTTTCCCTTGTAATTTACTTTCATGTTTGTTCTCTTCTAGGTTGGTGTAGTTGGCCTTGGAATGAATTGAGGAATATCTCATGCCTGTTACTGAGGCTGGAGATGATATCTTTGGACTTTGATGAGTAACTGAAATGGTAAGAACAAAACCTGCACTTGGAATACTAAATTTATTGGATAAAATATTGTGGAAGTTCAATGTCTGATTTTAATACTGTGGTGATAAGAAGTGGTTTTGACAGTAGCAGATATTCAGGCATATGGATATGTGTCCTTTAGTTTTTCTCCAAGAGTTTTGGTAAGAAATCCTAGTCAGTTCTACTTTAAATGATGTCTTTTAACCTATGTGGGCAAAAAGCTTATTAATGTAGAAAAAAATGGTGGAGAAAACAGAAAAAGTAAAGAGAAAAAAGAAGTGCTATCAAACCCAACCAAGATGAAGAAAGACAAGTAACAGCAATACTAAAGATGACTGCTATGTTTCCTAGGGAATATGCTAGAATCTAAAAGTAACATGGAGTATAATTTATTTAGTTCGGCATAAAACAAAGTTATTGGGGGAGTAAAGTCTTAAAGACATAACTCACTTAAATAAGAGTTGATGCTAAAAGCATAGTTGGAAAATTAGTTGGCTTTTTTTTTTGTGAAAATTTAACAAAGAAAAGCATTTTGTGTATTTAATATTTAAAAAGAGTCAAATATTTGTAGTCCCACAAATAAATGTAGTTATAGGATAGAGCAATTTTCCTCCTCACACCAAGAATTGAATACAAGAAATAGATTCATGTCATGCCATTCATTTTAATACGTATTTCAATGAATTCCAAATTATTAGATTATAAATACATAGCATGATGTTAGAATTTTAAATCTATAATATTGTAATAATTTATAATTTAGTTGAGCATATATCCAAATAAAATATATAAAATACTTATGGAATGGTGATTAGGGTTTGGGTGGTTGGTTTGGAATTCGATATTATTTAGTAATATAGAAAATTCATTTAAAGCATGTATTCATTTGGATTTACATAAAAAAATAAATGGATTATAGACAAATCTAAAGTTAATTAAAAACAGATTTATAGGCAAAAATATTGAGAATCAGAGACAGAAATAAAGATGAAAAAAGATATAAAAAGTAGAGATGGAATCAAAGATGGATTTGGGTAAAACAAATATTAGATATTATAGATAGAATTAAAGACAGAAATGTTACAAAAATAGAGATGGATTATGTTAAAAAAATATTAGATATTAGACATGGATTAGAGATTGTATTTAATTGTCTTTAAATTTAGAGACGGAAATCATTCCGTCTTCTAAATTTAAGACGGGGCTTTCAGCCATAGGTCTAGAGACAGAAAAATCCGTCTCTATTTTGTTTTAGAGATGGAAATCAGGGCTTTAGAGATGGAATTATCCATCTCTGAAGCCCTATTTTCTTGTAATATATATAATATGAGAAGTAGATAGTTTGTCAAATTTGAGTTGTACATTTTAATAAAATTATTTATATTTCTCAAAAAACTATAAAAAGGTCATTTAGATAAATAATTAGATTAATTTTAAAGTCATTATAAAGTAAAAGGATAAAATTGGAAATAGATGTCTATTTAATATAAACGTGGCTAAAAATTCAAATTAACATTATCCTTTAATTTTTTTTATCATCTTTTATATTTGATACTACTAAAAATTGACTATAAAGATATTTCATTAAATTAAATAAAAATGACATTAAACTTGAATTAATTAACTTAGTAAAAAAGCCATGGAAGCCGAAAGACAAGCTAAAACCATAAAGAGGGGCAGAAAAGCCCCAATGGTGTAAGCCCATTAAGACTAAAATATATATATATTGAGTCTCAAAGGGAACGGGGCACAAAAAATCATCACAAAAATCACAAACTCAAAGAACTTTCGACAAGAAAATATATTTCTGCATGCGTTACAAAGAAAAATAAATTGTCACATTGCGATTTTCCGGAAAGAACCCTGCAACATTGCCAGGCAACATTATTTTGGTGTAGTTTGTGGGAGCTCAGAAAGGAAGTAAGAACACTGAGGATGCACACGAGATCTAGAACTTGCAAACCTAATAATCTAGTGACCCAGCATCAAAAAATGTGGAGAGTCACCAACAGAAAGCATTGCTTGGTCCCACACTAGAGCCCTCTTTTAACACACAATTTGTACGTGATGAGGTACTCATACAGCAGGCCCCTTCCTCAGGAGAACCCAACCTATCTATTACACATAAGGCATTGAAGACTTTTTTGGAAAATACTATTGCCCAAGCCACAACCAAAATAGTTGTCCAATAAATAAATATCAAATTTTACTTAAAAAATTAATATTATACTATAAACAAATACTCATTTTATTTAGTATATGCTATAAAAGTTTTATGACATGATGAGTGTGTCAAAATTAGTAGTACTATATTGATTATTTATTAATTATGATATAGTCGTATAATCAATCATTTCATTAAAGAAAAGGTGTTAGGAAAATGAAGTCCTAGTGAAACAAGGGGCCAGCTTTTCTGTAGGAATCTTTGCAAACCATCCCTTTCAATCTTTCGGTGGTTGAAAATTTTTATCCTGTCTGTTGTTGCCCTGGCCTACAAGATAAGTTGTTACGGGTCCGTATCAAGTCTATCCCAACACTCTTGTAGACAGCTACATATAATTAGTCATGAGAGAAGATTGACTGCAGCAAATATGCTCGTACATTTGAAATTGTTTTGTCACTGTGCTTTATTTATTGTCACTTTACAATTGAATTTGAATTGATAATATTAATTTTCAACTATTGAAAGTTAGTGTTGAAGGTAAAAATGCATGTGTCGGTGTGTTTAGCAAATATAAACTTTGCATCAATTATATTTTTCTTGAAATCCTTCTTACCACTCTTTTACATCATATAGCCCACTTGGTGGATCCAAATTTAAATGTTTTTATTTATAATACTCGTCTTTAAACGAATTATAATATTTTAAAAAAGTCATAGTTGTTAAGTTATTTTTTAATTGTGAAAACTATATTGAATATAAATTACTTAAAGAATTATATATATTTATGATTCTAAGTTGTTGAGGAGATAATTATTCAATTAAGATGAAAACATAATCCATAAATGTATATTTCAACAAAAAATAAAGTGATTATATCTTTGAAATACAAAAAGATTATTAGATGTAAAAATTAGTTTGTTTACTTCAATATAACTTAAATTATCAACTATTTTCTTTAGATAAATTTTAATGTTTAATTTTGAAATAAAAATGTATAGTTAATGAGGATATAAACGAGATGAGACGATTTGCTAATAGGTCATGCTTGGTTTGATAAAAGCTTGAACTCAGCTAGATCTTTTTGAGCACGAGTCCAGCCAAGCCCCTGCTTGCAAGTCGAGCTGAGTTCAATAGTGTTTGGCTTGAGAGGGTTGCAAGTTTGGTCGGATACATTGTTTTCATATTTGTATTTATTTAACTTTTTGAATATTCGGATACAAATACGGATTTGGTGGATATTTAAAAATGATATCCATATTCATATCCATCGGATATCGGTCAGATTCGGATATATCCATATTCGATTATAATTATTCAGATGCATTCATATTTTATTAAACTTATTCATATTTGAATTATTATTTTGTATTCATATTAGATGATAATTATTTAGATATCCACTTGCGAATATCCAAATACATGAGTTTATGAACTTATAATAAATACATATTTTGATTAATAGAAAGAATTATATATTTTCATTAAAACGAAAGTAATCAAATAAATGGCATAACTTCTAATTAATAATTGACTTTATAATTGATTATTAGTACTTATTAACAATAATAATGGCATTTAAGTGTATTAATTATAAAGTCAACAAACAATATATTGATTAATTTTATTCCTCAATTTTTTCTCTATATTAAAATAATTTTTTAAATTTATTCTTTTTTGTTCCCAATTCTTCAGTTATAATTTATATATATACATATATGGATTATGAGATTTTTATTTGAAAAATATAAATAATATAATAAATTAATATTCAGATCGGATATTAAACGGATTAGATACACATTTACCATATTCATATCCATTTATAATAGGATATTTACTAATTGAATACAGATAATATCCACTTTAAATGGATGCGGATAAATTTTGTATAAACGAATACGAATATGAACAGTAAATGAATTTTCAAATATCTATTTACAGCCCTAGATATAGTTTATTCTTACATAACAAGACATATAAAAATATGTAGTAGTAGTAGTAAGAATAAAGATGATGACGATGATGATGATTTTTTACTTTGTCATTGATAGGAAAATAATAAAATTATTTGAAAAGTTTATGATTATAAATTTTATTTTGAGCCTAAATAACCTCCGGGTAATCCAAGCCTATACGAGCCCAAGCTCATCTGAGCCTATATGAATTGAACTTTTCCGCTTTCCCATGATGAGATCTTGACTTGCCGATCCTTCGTCTATTTAATGAGCCAAGTTCAAGTTCGAGTTCGGCTATTTAGGCTCGATCAAGTTTGAGCCCAAGCCTGAGTTCATGACTTAATAGATGAGCCGAGCTTGAACTTGCTATATTTTGGCTCGGTTCAACTCGTCTCGTTTACACTCCTATAGTTAATTAATTAAAAATAAAAATATCTAACCTTTTTTCTAGTGAAAAAGCAATCTCAGTACTTTTGTTTAATTAAATCATTCAACTTTAAATGCACACATAATAGATAGTTCAATATGTCTGTTTTGAATTTATCATTTTTCAACATTTCAAGACACGAAAAACAATTTAAATTGCCAAAGTAAGTATAAATTATTAAAATGTAGAATGTATATATTATGAAAAGAGTGTTTTATTTAGTAATGGTGTAATGCCCCCACTCGGGATAGCACCTAAGTTGAGGCACCCCTCAACTCAATCTTAAATTGAACTCCCAACACAAATCAATAGTCTCATAACAAACTTTTCAAACTTATCAGAAATAGTAGCGGATTTCAACTTAAACATTCCTTCACAAAACAATAAATACATACTACGATTCACTTTCTTCAAACAAAACATTCACATACCTTAAGTTATCAACATCAATATGCCATATCACAATGTCTCAAGTCTAGGCTTAACATTCAAATGATTCCATATATACATTCAAACACCTGATCTATTACAAAATATGTTCATGTCCAGGCCTTAGTTCAAGTTCTTCACTTAATCCCTATCTAAAAGAACCAAAGATAAAATGGAAGGGCAAATCTAAAGGATTTAGTGAGGGATATTTGTAATCATAAGAAAAAGGGATCTATCGAGGAATAATGAACTCAATAGATCGTAAATTAATAGTCAAGCTAAAATATAGCAGGCTACAGTCAAGCGGTTAGGAAATAATCAGACAATCAAGAAACAATCAAACGATTAGAAATCAATTAGGTAAAACAGACCAGATCAACCGATGTAATTCAACGGGTCGAAACGGATATGTACAACACATGTATCTTATTCCAGTTAAACTAAACTTACCCAAGCATGATAGCATGGCATAAAACTTAACCTTATACCAATTGAACTAAACTTACCTAAGCGTGACAACCTGGTACTTAACTTACCCAAGCGTGATTACCTGGTACAAAACTTACCCAAGCATGCTTGGTACATAACTTACCCAGGCATGCCAGCATGGTACATAACTTACCCACGCATAAGAGCTTGGTACATAACATATTACTGACAGAACGAATCAATAATATACCACTCAAACTTAGATAGATCAACAAGACCGATCATATGGCGAACAGTACGAATCAAATGGATCAGTACCAACAGACAACGATAGTTCTGGGCGCCAGAATAGATAGAAATCAGAATCAATAACAACGATAACCTTCATAGGGGTGTTCACATCAAACAACAGATAACAATTGAAATTCAACAATTTCTAGATTTCAATCAAAACAGAGTACGATATAGCAACAGAAATAGAAACCAAAATAGAAATAGAAATAGAAATTGAAACCCTCACACGAGTTTATCACCATAACAAATAAGTATAAAAAAGTGCCAGATTGGTAGGCCCTCACAGGGCATACAAAAATAAACACTCAAAAGGTTAGACCCTCACCTCTGTTGTCTCAGAGATCTACAATCACCGGTTATTAGCCTACAAGACCCATTTTTTTGTCATCTAACTAAGAGAATAGACACACAATCAAAATTCTTATTTGACCTTAATAACTACAATCTTACTATGAGCAGTCTAAAATCGATAGCTATTCATTAAATATGGTAGTTTTAGGGTTTTCTCTATCAATTAACTTAATCAACCCCAAATTTATCATAAAATAATACAAATTCAAGTTCACAAAGCTTATAATGGCACATGCATGTCCCAAGTCTTGACTACATATCATCTTAAATAACCCTATTATTACCACTTAGGTTCCAAATCCATAAAATCCACAAGTTAGGGTTTAAATCCTTCAATTAACTTAATTACCCAAAAGTCATCTTTTAATTCGAATCCATGTAACACCCCAAAATTTCATGATTAATAGCCATTAAACTTTTATCATTTTAAAATTTATGGAAATTTAATTATTCTTTATATTATTGTTATATCCTAAATTTCTTGGGGGTCAATTCACAATTACGCAGAACTTAATTGAATGACTAACAGAAATAAGGGGCTAAATTGAAAATACAAAAAAAAAATTAAAAGACAAGACAATAGCCATTTTCTTCACTTTCCTTTTTCATTTCATCCTTATCACCATTTCACTCATTCACCCGCATCACCATCTCACCGTCTTCATCACCATCACCGGAAACCATTCCAACCATCCAACACCACCAACTACTTTCCCCCACCTTCAGCCATACCCTGCCTAGAAGCTTGATGCGGCGGCAACAGCAGAACCGGAGGTTGCAGTGCGGCGGTGAGAAGAGAGAGACCAAGGCTATGACTGGTGGTTGAAGGTCTTCCCGACCTCAAAATTGAAAACTAACTGGATTGTTGGACTCAGGAGGGTGAGATGTGGCCAACGATGGTGGTTTCGCATTTTTCCGGTGGACGGCGGCGGCTCTCAAGCAGACTTTTCTTCTCATCATGGTGGTCACATTAGTGCATTCAGTTCGGTGTTTCGGGGTCTCAATTGTGTGTTTTGGGGTAAAGATCAATTTTGAGATTAGGATTTTTATACATTTTCACCCGTTTGAACCTCTTGTACCTTTAAGTAATTGATTTTGAATTATATTAGGTAGTAAGTATTCATGTATGGTTGATATTGAATTTTGGATTTAAAAATTGTATCAAATTTTATAATTAAGAAATTATTGAGTTAATTGAGCTAGAGAAAAATCCTAAATTTGGAAAATTGGGCTCTAAATGACAATAATTGGGTTATTGAATTAATTGGCTTATTATTACTATTTAGGACACTAATGTGGGATTGAATTGATTTTATCTGTCGCTCGTATCGTTAAGAACCCTGTAACCAACTAGTAGATTAGATACACAATTAATAGTATTTCTTAATGATAATTTCAGACGAAGTCCTTTATACTGAATTAATTAGGTAGTTATTGATTTTAGACAGTTAATAGTAGGATTCTATTTATTGGATGTTATTCAAGTCAAATGTAAGTTATAATAAGTAAATGATTCCTTTGGTTAGGCAACGAGGAGCAGCAAACTGCAGATCAGTAGACTGTAACCACATCCTAAGGCTTTTGAGGTGAGGATCTGCTAATCTGGCGCTCTTGTACCTATTGATTTTATTGATTAACCCCTGTGAGGGTTGGTATTGATTTGATTATCGTATTCTGTGGATTATTGTTACCCTTGTAAAGGTCTGCCAATCTAGCACCTTTCTCGTACTTACTCATTGTTGTGATAGATCCCTGTGAGGGTTTCAGTTCCTGTATCGTATTTGTTAGAATCTCAATTGTTAATTGTTTCTAATGTGTACACCCTTGTGAGGGTTATTGCTTGTTTCCATTCTGGTGTCCAAAACTTTTATTATATTATTCGATTACCTTTGTACCCCTCAACTTTGCCGGCTGACCCTGTATTACTTGTTCATTTCCTATCATGTTGATTGTTCAAGAAATCTTTTTGGTACATTTAAGTTCGTTCTATATATCAGTTATTTAGCCTTGATGGCATACTTGATTTTCGGTTGTACCGGCCGAGTGTCAATTCTAGTGGAATACTTGAATTATTATTTCAGAACGGCCTTGTTGGCCAATATATTGGATGTTTATATTGTATCTCATCGTATTTATGTTATTGTATAAAGGTTAAAATTCTTATCTGTTGGCATTATATCTTTTCAACCAATGGGACGCCATGGGCAGTTTTCACCTTGAGGGACACCACAGGGGGGCTTGGGCCCAGGGGCTAGGTCCGGAAGATGGCTGAGCGAAACGGACCGACGAATACATGTCTTACGGCTAGTACCCACCTATGATCCTGACTTATAGGTAGTTGGAGGCAGCGAACCGTGAGGGATGGGATCCGACATACGGTTGACCATGCCACAAATTAATTATTACCCACCGAGTTGAGTGCTCGAGCAATGGAGCGATAAGAAAATCTTTTTTATATTGTACCGGTGCCTGGTACTTGTAATTATGATTTGATTTAGGAGTAATAAAGATGGAATGACCAACAATTTATTAATTTGATATCATGTGTGTCCTATACGTTATTAATTCATGTCAAAAGCTCTTGCTTATTATTAAACTGTTCATTTTTTACTATACTCCATGGTTTTCTTTCAATCATGTCATTTTCTTTCCCTTAGTAAGTCCTTAGAACTTACCTTTCTTGTATACTTTTTTTTCCAGATAAGTCTATGTGAGATGCAGGGCCTCATGCTTCGGTTGAAGGGTTGTTTTGTAATAGATTAGGTGTTTTGATTGTATATATAGTTTGCACCCGATCGAGATAGTTGTCTAAGAGATGTTATGAAGACGTTTGTATGAAACCTAAGATACTTGGTTGTACATATTATGCTATGGAATGATATTCTGGGCTAGTGCTAGTTGTTTTTCCTTGAGATTGGTTAAATTCTTGATTCCTCAGCTATTATTTGATTTAGATTTCAAGATTGAATTGGTGGCACCTCCGCTTAGGGATCATCCCGAGTGGGGGCACTACAATCCAGGTCTACTAAACTATACTATAATCCATGCATGGGAGGTATCTATACCAAATCATATATTAAAACCCTATTCTTGGCGATATACAAGATTTATAAAAGTAAATGTACAATATATGCATATATATATATAAATCCCCAATCCAACTCTTTACCCAAGATTCGGTTATAGAAGCACCGAAATCACAAACCGAATATTCCATCACGATCCTCACGATAAGCTGAAGATTTTATCTTAGCTCCGCCGCCGTGCCGCCGACCGTCACCATCTACCGTCGCCAAAAAAAAGCCCAAACCACCACGAAAATGCACCTTTAAGCTCAACCAAGCAAAACCATAAGTTAATTTCACCAATCTCAGCCAAATTAAAACCCAATTTCAACCTCAATTCTCCAGCACCACCACTAACTGCCGTGCAATTTTTCTTTAAATCCATCGCTGCCGGTGGCAGGAGCTAGAAGTTGAGACCACTGATGTGATCATTGAGCTAAAAGCAACAAAACTCATACTTAGGTTGTGTCAAATGGTCGTAGTAATGCCATACCCGAGAAGCTCTGCCATTGCTTGTTTTGTCCTCAAGTTTTTCAGCAGTTCACCGGTGACCTCGGGTTGCATGTGGTACTGCCATCCTCCTGAGAACGAGGAGAGAATGGTACCAATTTGCTAGGTTTCGGTTGCCAGAATGAGGTCACCGGAGAGAGGGAAGAACACAGTGGTTTCGGTGGAGAAGAAAGGTGAAATGAAGAAGAAAGGGGCTGTCTTGGTATATGTAATTATACTTTCAAAAATTAGATTTTGGCACCCAAAAGTTTTTCCTGGGTTCTAATTAGGTCGTCCAAGATTTCAAAACCTTTCACTTTGGCCCCAAACTTGGTGAGTGCCTCACTTTGGCCTATTTGACCAAAAATTAATGCCATGCAAACCCCAAACTTTGAGAATGTAATCCAGTCAAGTCTTGTTTATTTGCACTTTGACCCCAAAACTTTCAATATTTTTAAAATCAAGTCCTTTTTGTTAGTTTTTCAAGCCCTAAAATCTGATGAACCAATTTCTTTATTTCTATATCCTTATTTTTCAAAAATATCAAATTTAAAGGGTGTTACAAATGAATTTTAAGTTTCCAATTGCATATAAATATATAAATATAAAATTAGTAATATACTTTTTATGTACACATACTTAGTTATAGACAAATCAAATAATGTAATAAAATTTAATAAATTCCCTATAAAAAGTTATAATTTTTTCTTTATTCATTTGATAAGAAAATTGGATTAATTTCAAGTACTTAGCAAAATGATATATTTCAAAAATTTACACTTTTCTAGATACATTATTTGAAGATAAAAACATACAAAATAATCTTTTTTATATAGAAATTAAAAGAATTACAGTGCAATAATAGTAAAATACAAATTTAATAACTAAACACATATTGAATTTTGAAATTACGTGATGAGATAAAATATTAAATTATGATTATGGATGTTTTGAACTTTAATGAAAAGTGAAAAATCAATCATTATGAGTATTTTAAATTATTCCATATATGAGAGAAAAATTAATGTTGCAACTGAAGATAAATACAACATCAGGTTTTATTTATGTAGCAGAATAGTTGGTTATATTAAAATAAAATTAAAAAATAAATTAAAATTGACCAATGAATTTTTTTTAATTTAATTAAAAAATTCAAAATTTTAAGAACTTAGAATTTGGTTAAAATTGTATAATTATGGTTAAACACCCTTGTGCTATATATAACAGCATAAATACTTTAATTTCAAAATCAATATTATTTATATTATAGATATATGATTTTATCTTCAAATACTTTGCATATTTAAAAGAGATTATTTGAAAAATAATTTCATTTGAAAACTTTTGATAAATTTAGGACTTATATGTCAACTAATGCAAAATTATTCATTTATAAAATTTTAAACTCTCTCATGCACCAAACAAATAGTGATTTGACAATATTTCACAAAATAGGTGTATCATCCTTCTTATAAGAATCAAATAAGTTATGATTTTTTTTTAACAAATTATAATATGTGAAAGATGATCATGGTTGCTAACTCCTTTTTTCACTTGTGAAATATATTGAATATTATTTGAAAAATCATACATATATATGTATATATCTAAAGTTCTAAAATGTTGAGGAGAGAATTGATTAACAAAGATATAAATATAAAATATGTACTTCAACTAAAAATAAAATGATTATATATTTGAAATACAAAAAGAGATATTAGATAGGAAAATTAGTTTGTTTATTTTGACATAACTTAGATTATCTACTTTGTTTATAAAAATTTTAAACTATTATTGGAATAAAATGTATAGTAAATTTCATATAAAAAGTGCATAATTTTTTCTTCATTCATTTGATAGGAAAATTTAATTAGTTTCAACTACTTAGCAAAATAACATATTTCAAAAAGTTGCACTATTTTACACCTTATTCAAATATAAAGCACACATAAATAATCTTTTTTCAAATAAAAAAAAAGTTACAGTAACTAAAATTTAAAGTACAAATTCAATAACCAAATACATTTTGAATTTTAAATTTATGTGATGAGATAAAATATTAATATGTGATTATGGATATTTTGATATGTTTTGATGACATAAAAATCTATTATTATGAATATTTGAAATTATTCAATGAGATAAAAACTAATGTTGCAATTTTGGATAAATACAACATAAAATTTCAGTTATAATAGATAAGTTAGTTTTATTAAAATAAAATTAAAAATAAATTAACAGCCAATGAAGGTTTTTAAAAAAACTCAAAATTTTAATAATTAAGAATTTGGTTAAGATTACATAATTGTAGTTAATAATACTATGCTATATATAATAATATAGATGTGTCTACTTGGTTTATCATTTTTCATTTCGTGCAGCATCATTTTAGCATCGCATATGGGAATTCAAGAAGGAAGCAGGAACATTAAGAATATAGACGAGATCAAGAGATCGTGAACTTAGTAATCAAGTAATCCCAACATTGAAAAATATGGAGAGTTGCAAACTTGAAGCATAGTTTGGTCCAGTGCCAGAGCCCGCTTTTAACATGCAACTTGTACCTGATGAGGTGCCCATGCAACAGGCCCCTCCCTCTAGCTAGAGAATCCGTCCTATCTATTACTTGAGGAGTATTGAAGACTTTACTAGAAAACGTTATGGCCAAGCCACAGCCAAAACAATTGCTCAATAAATAAATATCAAATGTTACTTAAAAAATTAATATTATAGTAAAAATAATATTTTATTTTATTTACTATGTGCTATAAAAGTTTTAGCACATGCATTTAATGTGCCAAAATTACTAATATTATATTTATTATTTATAAATTTTAATACAACCATATAATCAATCATTTCATTAAAGAAAAGGTGATCGGAGAATGAAGTCCTAGTGAAATAAGGCACCAGCTTTTTGTTTTTGGAATTTTGTAAACCATCCGTTTTCAAACTTTCGGTGGTTGAAAATGTACCGTCTGTTGGTACTCCTCTAGGATAAGTTGCTACCAGTCCGAACCAAGTCTATTTCAATACTGTATATTTTAGTTTTCAAACTTGTGAATTCTAATTTCCAATTAATGTGCCATATTTCCATTCTCACAAATCAATAATTGCCCCTTTTAATATCGAAGTAATCAGACAGATATTTTACATATTTAAGGAAGTCCTCTGGCCTAGTTAGTCCCTTAGCCAAAACAGTAGGAAAAAAATGGTGATTTCGACCAATAGTAAAGGAGAAAATCAGGCAACAAGTGAGCCAAAATATGATCGAAAAAGTGAATTGAAGGCTTTTGATGACACAAAAACTGGAGTCAAAGGGCTCGTTGATGCTGGGGTTACCACTTTGCCACGGATATTCCTTCATCCACCTGAATTATCAGCCAACATCACTAATCTGAACAGTGAAAACCTCCAGTTTCCCATCGTAGATCTTGATGGCATTGACGAAGACCTTGCAAAACATCAAGAAATTGTCCACAAAGTCCAAGAAGCATCAGGGACGTGGGGCTTTTTTGAAGTGGTTAATCATGGTATACCAATGCAAGTTTTGGAGGAAATGTTAAATGGAGCTCGCAGATTCCACGAGCAAGACACAGAGATCAAGAAGCAGTATTACACACGAGATTTTACGGGAAGGATGGCACATTTTAGCAACTTCGATTTGTATAGCTCACCAGCAGCTAATTGGAGGGACACATTATACTGTGCTGTTGCTCCTAATCCACCCCAGCCAGAGGAGTTGCCTATAGTGTGCAGGTATGAATTCTTGTTGTATTTATTCATGTATTTTATCAGCTTAGATTTTCTATCCCATTTTCTATTTTATCTGTTATTTCAACTTGATATATATATATATATATATATGCAAAATATATTTGATTCTCAATCATTTGTTTCCATTAGGATTCTACAAGTTCTGGGGCCATATATGTTTGATTCATTAGATTAGGTTAGATAAAGCCCCTTAAAAGTGTGTACTAACATGTTTGATATTAATGGTTTGATATTAATGGTTGGGTCGGAGTAAAATTATCTCTGAACAGCGTCGGGCCTTAATTGCTCACAAGATCAATTGCGTATCAAATGGAGTATGAGGTGAGATTCGTTAATCGTCCGGTGATTTTAAATATTAAATTACTATTATGTCCCTTGTTTTGGATTGATAATATTGATACATTGAAACCAAATTAGGAAACATGTGTAATTATGACATACTCCGATTGTGCGAATCAAGATTAAGGTGATTAGAAATCCCCCTAAATCTCTCAAATCAAACAGCTACAAGAAACTACCTAATCTCTAATAATCTTCATAGCTCAGATTGTGTGAATCAAATGCGATATTATAAATAGATACATATTTCCTCTTATTAGCTCGGCCAAGCGCTCTATGTAAATCACATTATTTTACATAAAAAGATTGTCTTGACAACTTACATCATGTAATGAACTTGAGCTAATGATAACGTAGGGAAATCATGATAGAATATTCAAAGCATGTAATGGAATTGGGGAGACGTTTGTTCAAACTACTGTCTGAAGGTCTGGGGCTCAGTTCAAATCGCCTCATAGAAATGGAATGTGCAGAAGGGATTGTTAGCGTCTGCCATTACTATCCAGCATGTCCAGAGCCTGAACGCACTATGGGCACAACAAGACATTCCGACGGTGATTTCATAACAGTGCTGCTACAAGATAATTTAGGAGGGCTTCAAGTCCTGCATCAGAATCAGTGGGTCGATGTTCCTCCAACGCCTAGAGCCCTAGTGGTGAATATAGGAGATCTTATGCAGGCAAGTGTAATTAATTGGATGCATTAGTTACTTACTCGTCCTGGTTCTTTTGTGCAAAAATTTCAAGCAAACTTGTTTTAATTTGAATAAACTTGGTTTGGTTTCAAATTTTGAATAATTTTCAGCTGATATCAAATGATAAGTTCAAAAGCGTGGAGCATAGAGTGTTAGCAAGCCATGCCGGTCCGAGAATATCTGTGGCCAGCTTCTTTCGCACAGATACTTCCAGGGTGAACTCAAGGCTCTATGCGCCGATAAAGGAGCTGTTATCAGATGAGAATCCCCCAAGGTATCGTGCGACCACATCAAAGGAGTTCATGGACTACTTTCGTTCCAAAGGGCTTGATGGCACTTCTGCTCTGTTGCATTTTAGAGTCTGATAGATGTTTAGTATATTTTTGTTATAAGTTAAATGTGCCTAGCCTAGTTGGGCAGGGCCCTTGACTTTCCACAAAAAGGTCACTGTTACAGACCCGTTGTAATGCCTCAAGAATAATAATAATAATAATAATAAATTGATTAAGTAATGACGATTAGTGGATTTTATTCTTGAAATTATATTTATAAGTTACAAGATGAATATGAAGTGGTATCACTTAAGAATGAAGAAGATAGTGGATATTAATCATGAAATAATGGAGGAATATGAAGTAATAGCCTATTTATGCAAGTATATGTAGAGGTGCATCTTATTTAAGAATGAGAAAAGTGGTATATTATTGAGGGATAGTGAGAATTAAGAATAAAAAGAGTGGTGTATTGTTGAGGGATAGTGGGAGTTAATTTATAAGTTACAAATTGCCTATATATATATATATGTTGGGAATATGTGGAAACATACATATATCATGAGGTTAGAAACTATTAGAAGAGGAAGAGAAAGAATTGGAGAAAGAATTAGGAGAGGAAGATTCTTGAATGATGTTTTTACCTTGTTTTATAAGAAACTGCATGGTGAGTATTTTATATATGGTTAAGGTTTGAAATGTTCATAATTCTTAATATGAGAATATGTTCTTTTGCATAGCCATTTTGACTATAACATTTTGCTATATGATATGGAATCTATGCGATACGAATATTTGAATATGCCAGCTCGAAATTAGTTTCGAATACTTTGTGAATTTTGATATGGCGGTGGTTTGTCCACCGATTTTTAGGTGTTGTAGTCTCATGGTCATGTTACTTATAAGGTATTTTGAATATTTGCATCCTAAATATATGTAAAGTGCTTGCTGGGCTTTCGAGCTCACTCTTTTTGTTGATATTTTCAGACATGGAGGAGAATTAGCAAGATCAAGAGATAAGGAGCAACTTTCAAGTTGTAATCTCTTATTAAGTTGATTTATGTATAAAAATTATGTTGTTTTGCTGAGATGGGGCGTGACAAATGGTATCAGAGCAATAGGTTAGACTTAAGTAGCAAGATAAGGTTTAATTTATCTGTCTAAGTTGTTGCATTTGGAGAGATGAATATTTGAACTATTATTATTTTAGATTAATCACCTAGCTACTTTTGTGTAGGTATGGCATTATCTCAATCTAGATCTTCTGCCAAGACAGTTCTAGGACCTCAAAAAAATACATTTGAGGGACATGAGTTCTTTAAATGAAGTGGGAAGTCCATATAGAAAGGTTGCCCCTTTATTATAAGACAAGATGGTTGTAACATTTTATAGAATCGTCGTTCATTTGAAGAGAACGTGATCAAGGAAAGAATTTTGCATTTTGGAAGGAATTAGAAAAAGTTAATCATGACAATGAAGAACTTAAGGAAACCTTTGGCTATGGCTTGTAAGGAATTCAAGTGAGTTATTAAGGAAACTTGACGCAATTGTTATGAAATCTTGGTACTATTGATGATATAGTGGATATCGCATTCAAATCTAGTAGTGAGTCAGTTTTTGGGCCACCTTTAGAATCCCAATGTCTGGTGATGGATTTGAACCATGCCCACCGCGACGAGGACGTTGTGTTTTGAAGGAGGGGTGTTTGTAATGCCTCAATAATAATAATAATAATAATAATAATAATAATAATAATAATAATAATAATAATAATAAATTGATTAAGTAATGACAATTAGTGGACTTTTATTCTTGAAATTATGTTTATAAGTTACAAGATGAATATAAAGTGGTATCACTTAAGAATGAAGAAGATAGTGGGTACTAATCATGAAATAATGGAGTAATATGAAGTAATAGCCTATTTATGCAAGTATATGTAGAGGTGCATCTTATTTAAGAATGTGAAAAGTGGTTTATTATTGAGGGATAGTGGGAATTAAGAATGAGAAGAGTGGTGTATTATTGAGGGATAGTGGTTAAGTTACAAATTGCCTATATATATGTTGGGAATATGTGGAAACATACATATCTCATGAGGTTAGAAACTATTAGAAGAGGAAGAGAAAGTATTGGAGAAAGAATTAGGAGAGGAAGATTCTTGAATGATGTTTTTACCTTGTTTTATAAGAAATTGCATGGTGAGTATTTTATATATGTTTAAGGTTTGAAATGTTCATAATTCTTAATATGAGAATATGTTCTTTTACATAGCCATGTTGACTATAACATTTTGCTATATGATATGAAATCTATGCAATACGAATTTTTGAATATGCCGGCTCGAAATTAGTTTCGAATACTTTGTGAATTTTGATATGGCGGTGGTTTGTCCACCGATTTTTGGGTGTTGTAGTCTCATGGTCATGTTAATTATAAGGTATTTTGAATATTTTGCATCTTAAATATATGTAAAATGCTTGCTGGGCTTTCGAACTCACTCTTTTTGTTGATATTTTCAGATATGGAGAAGAATTGCAAGATCAAGAGATAAGGAGCAAGTTTCAAGTTGTAGTCTCTTATTAAGTTGATTTATGTATAAAAATTATGTTATTTTGCCAAGTTGGGGCTTGACACCCGTACTTGCGGTAGTAGTTTGTGAACCAGTCAGTGGAGGGACCTTGGCTGAACAGCCTTTAGTGAGGCTGTAGTAATGAACTCGCCCTTTGGGCATTAACTATGGTTCAAACTGGACATTCCACAATAGTGGAGAACTCCTATGGTTACGTGCAATGAAGGTTGCTACATTGATCACACTTTCCTTGTCTTTTTCTAATAAAAAAAAAAAACATAAAAATTTAAAGTTCTTTCTCCCCCCAAAGTCATACTTGTTCCGTTGGAATCTCCTCCAAATGGGTCTATCTAATTTTATAAATATTACTTTCTTGTACTTTTTGAGTTCTTGAAAAATTTTGCAAACACATTGAGTATCTTTATTAAATAAGGTGATTATAGGAAAGTTTAAATTCGTTCAAATTCTTAACATATATCAAGAATTTCTAAAGGTTTATTGTGTCTTCGGGGTAGATATAGAATCCTGATTGCATATGGACATCAATGACTCTAAAGGGAGCACATTTAACTGCATGCTTTAGACCCATTTTTCTCACTTCTTTTTCCTTCTTAAAATAGTTTGTAAGACTATACGCTGCATACTCTTTGATGTAAAATATTTTCTGAAAAATGCTTTTTGCCACATATTTCTTCATTCAGGATTTTACAGGGGTTGCAAATTTAGATAGATATCCTCAGCTGCCAAAGAAAAGAAGAAAAATTCAAACACAAAAACAAATTATGCAATTTTACATGAATTTCATTCTGCATCTATTCATGAATAAGAAGGTGATTAGGTAGATTGATTGGCATTCAGTTTTTTCAGATTTACCCTTCAGTTGCAACCCTTCAGCTGATCAGCCAACCTTTTTAACTATTGTCGACTTGGAGAAGGATTGAACTTGAGCATATATTTGGCATGGTCAACTTCGTCTTTTATAACTCTTATCATATAAATATAAGCTCCAGAACTTTGTTATAATATTTACTCTATTACTGCTCTAGGATTAAATAAAAGTCATTGGATTAGTTTTTTAAAAAAAAAAAAAGAAGCACCACCGGATCAACTTTCCTTCACTATAAAGAGAATATTACAAGTCAAAGGATTTGCATTGTATTACTAACTGTAAAAAATAGATTTTTCCTAGACATACTTTATAAACGTCCAATGTATATAAATTGTAGCCTAAATGCATGATTAATTCATATATAATTCCAGCATATATATTTAGCCGTAAACTAATATCCTTAGTAGATAACTTAATTATTAATTTGAAATTCGATAAATTAAACTCCATGAAGCAATTGACATACTATTTAGTAATATTAAAAGTAGATAGTCTAAATTTTCAATTGCTATTACATAGTCCTTACAAAATTATTAATGAAGCATTAAAGCCTAATACCACTGTATCAACAATTTATGTATAATTTCTCCAGTTTATGTCTGATATGGGGTGGCCCAAATACCTAAGCCCAAACCAAGTTGGCCCGGAGGCGCAGCACCAGGCCCAATCTGGCACCCGTGGCCCATATGCATAATCGACCTCAATCGACCACTCGTCTGATGGTGCCCCATGCACAAAACGGCATGAGGTCGACTTTGTCGACCATCGAGGTCGAGACTGTACAGTACTCTACCACCGCATTAAATTCGCTGACGGGCGGCACGCCTCCGCATTAATGGCGCATGCCATCCCCTCACCGCCTGACACAACAGGCGCTGCTACAGTGTACCATCATATCCTTAAAACCTGGAATGGCAGTTATTTGGAAATATATAGATAGGGGAAATGACTAGTCACCCCACTACAAAAAAAGGGGGGTTTTAGTGACCGAATTTTAGTGACCGAATTTTCGGTCACTAATTAGCGACTGATCAGGACCGATTAATGACCGATCTAAAAATATTTTTTTTTAATAAAATTGTGACCACTTAGTGACCGATTAATGACCACATCAATGACCCCCTTGCGTCAGTCACTAATTCGGTCACTAATTAGCGACCGAAATTAAATTCGGTCACTAAGTTGGTCACTTTAAATTTTCATCGGTCACTAATTTTAGTGACCGATAATTGGGGTCACTAATTCGGTCATTAAAATATAATATATAAAAATATTAAGTACATAAATATCAATTTCAAAATCATATATTAAACTATTGAATAATGAAGTATTGAATTTAAAGTTTTTAAAAATTTTACCATTTAAAGTATAAATTATTATGATTAAGTAAAAGTTTAAAATTTAAATATAAAACAAATATATAAAAAAAATATTAAAAGAAAAGAAAAAGAAAGTAATTAAATTGCCCAAACCTTCCCCCCACACCCGTGGCCAGCCCCCCCAAAACATTTCCCCAAACCTGCTGCCTCTCTCCCGCTACTGTAGCAATCCCTCATAGGTAAGAGTTGTTGTTGTTGTTGTTGTGTTTTTTTTTTTTTTTTTTTTTTTGTTAAAATGTTGGCAGCTGGCCTCGCGAGAGCCAGCGCGTAGCACCAGAGGCTAGCTGCTGTTGACCTCTGGTCTGAACCGGAGGTCAGCAGCAGCTGGCCTCCGTTGGTGGCTCCCACTTTTTAGTAAGAGCCACCAACATTTTCTATTTTTTTTTATTTGAATTTTTAATTTTTTTTGAATTTTGTTATGATTATATAATATTTTTATTTAATTGTGCAGGTGTAGAGGCTGAAATTTGGTATTTTTTTGGCATTGAAAAAGGTAATTATTTTATTGTGAATTTATAATTATATAAAATGTGTTTTTGAATAACTTATTAGTCAACACTCTAGGTTAAATTGTATGAATTGTGTTTTTTAATTATGTATTGATCAATATTTTTATATGTTGATTTTTTCTTATTGTTCAATTTTTGAAAAACAAAGTGTGGAATTATGTATATGTTTAAGTTTTTTCCCCGGCAAGAGATATGTTTTTTTTATTTTTGTTTATTTGGAATTGTTGTATATATTAATGATTGTTATCTTTACTTTATTTTTTAGGAGAATTGTATGTCTATTGTAGCATGTCTATTAGTAAAAATATGTATTTTATTGTAGGTTAATTAGTTGCTAGGAGAGTCTAATGATATGTCACAAACATAATTGATAAGTGAAAAGGCTTTGATGTAGCCTATCAATTGTATATTTGGATTTTGGACTGTATCCATTTGGAATATTACGAGGATTAGTGTACATTATAGTTAATATTTTTATGTTATTATTTGTTGGCTTTCATTTGATCGTAATGATTTTGTGACCGTCATTGGGAAGCCCTAAGGATTTAGTTTGTAATTTGTTTTTTCTTCAAACACCGGCAAGGAGTTCATATCAGAAGATAATTACTTCATTGAAACTACTCATAGATTGCTATTTTAGTTGTTGAAAATGTATTGTATAACAATTTATGAAACATTGAAATATGACTTAATTCCTTAACTCTATTAATGATATTTTTAAAGCCTATTTCATTCTTACACTATAGTGAAAGAAAGAATTAATTAATGTTGTTTAAGGAGGACATATAGAAGTTTACATGTGGACTTGTCAATGTTCCCCTCTATTATATTGGATATTGGTGTTCTAGATGAGTTTTCATGATCCCATTGTAAGAAGTTTACATGTGGACTTGAGATGGGCAAGTACTCATCATCCAATTGACTTATTGAGAAACCAAGGAGGTAGAAACTTTCCATGGAATGACATTGTAATTTTTTTATTTTTTTTTTACCTTAACTCAAATATTTAATAAGTTCATTATTTAAAAATCAAATGTTTCTGGAACCAATCCAGAAAATGGTTCCAGAAACTGGAACCAGTCCAGAAACTGGTTCCAGTTTCTGGATTCCAGTTCCTGGAACCAGTCCAGAAACTGGACTGGGGATAACACTTTCCTGGATTCCAGTTTATTGACACTTACAATTATATATAGGTTTTTTAGCTTTGTTATGGGGATAACACTTTCCTCAACATAAATAATCTTTCTAATTCATAATCTTTTCCATTTCTTTCATAAGATTTGTTCTTTTTTACAACTGTTTTCTTTGGTTGTTCTTTGTTTGTAGCCGGCACGATTGGCTTTTGTGGCACTCTTTGCACCCCACGCAATAGTACATTTGGCTTTTACTAATCAAGGTGACTAATGTTTCTTCCTTCTCATAACTTATTATCTTTAGTTGTCGTATTTAATTTTTTAATAACTGGAGGACTTTCATTTGGCTTTTCTTTATTATCCCTAATCATGCTATTAATATTGTGGTGCTTTTTTGTGTATGTATTCCGCTTTTGAAGATATTATTTTTGTATTGATATGTTACGAGGATTAGTGTACATTATAGTTAATATTTTTATGTTATTATTTGTTGGCTTTCATTTGATCGTAATGATTTTGTGACCGTCATTGGGAAGCCCCAAGGATTTAGTTTGTAATTTGTTTTTTCTTCAAACACCGGCAAGGAGTTCATATCAGAAGATAATTACTTCATTGAAACTACTCATAGATTGCTATTTTAGTTGTTGAAAATGTATTGTATAACAATTTATGAAACATTGAATTATGACTTAATTCCTTAACTCTATTAATGATATTTTTAAAGCCTATTTCATTCTTACACTATAGTGAAAGAAAGAATTAATTAATGTTGTTTAAGGAGGACATATAGAAGTTTACATGTGGACTTGTCAATGTTCCCCTCTATTATATTGGATATTGGTGTTCTAGATGAGTTTTCATGATCCCAGTCCAGAAATTGGTTCCAGTTTCAGATTCCAGTTTCTGGAACCAGTCCAGAAACTTGACTGGGGATAACACTTTCCTGGATTCCAGTTTATGGATTCCAGTTTATTGACACTTACAATTATATATAGGTTTTTTAGCTTTCTTCCTTCTCATAACTTATTATCTTTAGTTGTCGTATTTAATTTTTTAATAACTGGAGGACTTTCATTTGGCTTTTCTTTATTATCCATGGAATGACATTATAATTTTTTTATTTTTTTTTTTACCTTAACTCAAATATTTAATAAGTTCATTATTTAAAAATCAAGTGTTTCCAGAAACTGGTTCCAGAAACTGGAACCTGTCCAGAACTGGTTCCAGTTTCTGGTCCAGTTTCTGGAACCAGTCCAGAAACTGGTTCCAGTTTCTGGACTGGAACCTGGAATCAGTCCAGAAACTGGACTGGGGATAACACTTTTGTAACTGGCACAATTGGCTTTTGTGGCACTCTTTTTTGTGGTGCTTTTTTGTGTGTGTATTCCGCTTTTGAAGATATTATTTTTGTATTGATATGTTTGAGCATGGCTAATAATCGAGTTGTTGGACTTCTTTATAAGGAGAAAAAAGGTGTTAAGCTTTTCGAATGATAGTTTAATGTTTTAAAATTGCAGAAAGCATGTCTAAATAGCGAAATTGGATGTGGCATCGATTAGATAATGGATTTTTATCTGATGAGTTTGATAAAGGCGTTAGGGATTTTCTAGACTTTGCTTACTCTCATCCTGAGGTTGTTGACCGTGGTAATATAAGATGTCCTTGTTCAAAGTGTCGCAACATGAAGTTTGATAACCATGATAGTGTGCATTATCACATCAAGAAATATGGATTTTTGCATGGTTATACTAGATGGGATGCACATGGGGAATCTAGGGGAGGAATATCTGTTGGAGAATCTTCAAGGTCTAGCAATAATGAAAATGTTGGAATGAGAACCATGGTTATGGATGTTGCAGGCCCCAACTTTGATTGGGGATTTGACAAGGACAAGCATCCAATTGATATCGAACCACCCAATTTCTCTGCCCAAAAGTTTTTTGATTTATTAAAAGATGCAGAGGAACCTTTGTGGCAAGGGTGCAAAAAACATACTAGACTTTCAGCCGTTTCTCAATTGTTGAATATTAAATCTGACTTCAACTTGCCACAAGCATGTGTCGATCGCATTATATCATTAATGAAAAGTATGATGCCAGAAGATGAGAAGTTCCCGGGTAATTTATACCATGCAAAGAAAATGGTGGCAGCACTTGGTCTCGGTTATGAGAAAATTCATGTTTGTGTCAATAATTGCATGCTATACTACAAAAAAGACACTGAAATGAATGAGTGCAAGATTTGTGGTCACTCTAGGTACAAGCCTAGAAATCCCAATTCTACAAAGAATGTGCCTTATAAAGTGTAGCGATACTTGCCTCTAATTCCTAGACTGCAGCGACTTTATATGTCCAAACGCACATCAAAGGATATGACATGGCATTTTACTAATCAGTGTGCAGAAGGTAGTATGGCACATCCTGCACATAGTGAAGCCTGGAAACATTTTGATCGCACTCATTCTTCATTTTCAGTAGAACCACGCAATGTTCGTTTGGGATTATGCACAGATGGTTTCACTCCTTTCAACAACAATGCTCTTCCTTATTCTTGTTGGCCAGTAATGTTAACTGTATATAATCTTCCTCCCGGTATATGCATGGAAGAACAATACATATTTTTGAATATGGTCATTCCAGGCCCTAAATCCCCGGGAAAAAAATTAGATGTGTTTTTTCGTCCTCTTATTGATGAGTTGAAGCAGTTATGGAGTGAAGGGGTTGAGACTTATGATGCATACAGACAACAAAACTTTTTGATGAAAGCGGCTCTTTTGTGGATGATCAATGATTTTCCTGCTTATGGCATAGTCTCTTGTTGGAGTACTCATGGTTTGTTAGCATGCCCTTACTGTATGGAACATACAAAATCTTTTCGTCTACAAAATGGATGGAAGCAATCATGGTTTGATTGTCATCGTCAATTTTTGCCTTTCCGTCACACATATCGAGGTCAACAAGATATGTTCATGAAAGGTAGATATGTAAAAGACCCTCCTCCTCCGCCGCATTTGTCCGGTGAGGAAGTGAGGAGATGTGTATCCCAACTTCCTCCCCATACATATGATCAATATGGCAACCTTAAAGATTTGCCTGGGTTCGGCAATACACATAATTGGGTTAGAAAAAGCATATTTTGGGAGTTGCCTTATTGGTGCACAAATCTTATTCGCCACAATCTTGATTTGATGCATATAGAGAGAAATGTATTTAACAATATTTTCAACACAGTATTGGATGTGAAAGGAAAATCAAAGGACAATGAAAATGCACAGAGAGATTTAGCACTTTATTGTAATCGGCCCCAGCTCCATTTGTTTCATGACCATAGAGGAAAACCTTATAAGCCTAAAGCATCTTATACTCTAAGTGCACAACAAGTAAAAGAAGTATGCAATTGGGCTAAAAACTTAAAATTTCCTGATGGGTATGCTTCAAATATAGCCAGATGTGTGAATGAGAAGGAATCAAAGTTTTATCATATGAAAAGTCACGATTGTCATGTGTTTATGCAAAGATTACTTCCAATTGCTTTTCGTGATCTTTTGCCTAAGCCGGTGTGGGAAACAATATCAGAGTTGAGTGTTTTCTTTAGGGACATTTGCTCAACTGTCTTGAATGTAGAGCATATGGAACAACTAGAGAGAAATATTGTTGAGATTCTTTGCAAACTTGAAAGGATATTCCCACCAGCGTTCTTTGATGTAATGGAGCACCTTCCGATTCACTTGGCCTATGAAGCTAAAGTTGGTGGCCCTGTGCAATATCGATGGATGTATCCATTTGAGAGGTGATATTTTGTTAGATATATGTAAGGATCACTTTATAAATCCATACATCCTTTTATACTAACATTTTAATATACTTTATAATGAATTCCACGATTTAGCTATTTGCGCCGCTTGAAGCAAAAAGTGAAAAATCGAGCCCGTGTTGAAGCATCTATAGTAGAAGCATACATCATTGAGGAAGTTTCAACATTTTGCTCTTTCTATTTTGACACTGAAGTAGAAATGAGAATAAATCAACTTCCAAGAAATGATGATGGAGGAGAGGTAGATTCAATTGGGCGGCTCTCAATTTTTAGTCATCCAGGAAGGCCTCTTGGGACTCAAAGAAATGGTAGATTTTTTAAGGATGATGATGAATATTATGCAGCGCATAGATAAGTTCTGTTGAATTGCAATGAGGTCGTTCCTCTACTAGCGTAAGTGTTTTTTTATAATGCTGAAATTCCAAATTAAAAGCTCACATATTTTCATAATTTGGTTATTGATCATTCCTTGTTCTTATAGCATATTTGATGAAGAGATGACATCACAATATCCCAATCTTGTTACTGAGGAATTAGGAAGATTACGGGATGCAAAATTTCCACAATGGTTGAAATATTATGTAAGTAAAGACCATATAGAACTTACCTAATTACCTAATTGTTTTATACAACCCACCTAATGTGGACTATAAATTTATGAATAGGTTATAGATGCTTCTAGTGGAGTTGAAGAGAACATTAAACGCTTGGCACAGGGTCCTAGTCGATGGGTTAAATCATATAATGGTTATTTTGTAAATGGATTTAAATTTCATACTCACAATTATGGACAATATAAGTCAACTATAAATAGTGGTGTGTGCGTCTGGGAGAGCTCATGGAATGAAAATGAGGTTGATTATTATGGCTTGTTGGAAGAAGTGTTGGAGTTAGAATATTTTGGACAAGGAAATAAAGTTGTGTTATTCAAATGCCATTGGTATGATATTTCTAGCAGAGGGATTAGAGTGTACCCACAATTTGGACTTGTTGAGATCAATAGTCAAAGAAAACTTAACACGAATGATCCTTTTATATTGGCTCAACAAGCACAACAAGTGTACTACACGAGTTTTCCATCCTTGAGTAGGGATAGACGTGATTGGCATGCGGTGTGCAAAGTAAAGGCAAGGAGTAGAGTGAATATCCCTTATGTGTCGATGCAGAGCCAGAGTAACGTTCCAGTTATTCAAGCTCCTTTTCAAGAAGATAATGTGCTAACACCGTTTGAGGCTCCCATAACAGTTGATCTTGATCAATCAAGTATCTTAGTTGATGAGGATGCAGATCCAGTAGAAGTTCCTCCTGACGAAATTCGGCCTGATAAAGTGATTTCAATGAGAAGAAGTGCAATGGAAGGAGATGAAGATAAAGAGAAAGAGGAATGGGAAGAAGAGAACGAGGAAGGGGAGTTTGAAGATTTTGATGAAACTAGTAGTGCGAATGACATGGATTGTGATAATTGAATATTGTATTCCATGGTAACTTAACTTTTACTAATTAGTGAATTGCTATATCTTAAATTCATGTGTTTTAGAGTTATTTAAATTGTAAATTTTGTTTGCATGATTTACATTTTATTTTAAGTATGATTTCGCCTATTTCGTTTGTCGTTTATTTTCATTAGCTATATATGGATTTATAATAAATCTAAAAGTTTTTTTTAATGGCTTTTTGTGCAGTATGTCGACTAGAGGAAGGGGATTTGGTGGGAGAAATAGAGGTAGACGAGGTCGAGGTCAAGCTACACTACAAAGGTCTACTCCTTCATTAGGTCCAAGTTCATTGGGCAATTTTGCCCAAGTTCCTCCTCCAGAGATTGAGGAGGAACTAATGACCCCAGAAAGAGAGACACAGGTACCTGATCCACAACAACAGCATGAGGAGGGACAATCGAGTTATGATCAAAATTCATCTCATGCGAGGACAAGAGGAGACACACAAGGGAGCCATGCACCAAATAATCGTTCTAACCGTATCTTGATACAACCATTTTATGATGGGTATATTTCTTTAATCACTTTAAATGAAAATTGATCTCTAAGCTATTATGTCTAACTACTTAACTATTTAAATTATGTATTTTTTATTGCACAATTGCATAGCTTTATTCCAGAGTCAGCCACACGTAAAATATGTGAAATTTTGAGAGCCTATATGGGTCCATGGCCTACTTGGGAGAAGGTTCCTCGAGAATCACGAGATTTTCTCTATGAAAAATTCACAGTAAGTCATTAAATATTTTTTTATTGAAAATTAACTTTGTATGTTTTATAAGTTCATGAAATTCATCATGGTCTATGTTGTGATAGGAACACTTTTGTTGGTTGCCTGAGCATGAGGCGGGTATTATACACTCATGGGAGCAGACTCATAAGAGGAACTTCAAAAACACCATCTACAGATACAAAAAGAGAGCATTAAAGGAAACTGGTGGTGCTGACCCGAGAGATCTTGCAAAAATTGTGCCTCAGAATATGGTTTCAAGTGATTGGGAAGCCATTTGTAACACATATATGAGTGCACCTAACTATCAAGAGAAGTGTAAAAAAGCAAGGCAAAACAGAATGACAGAGAAGGATGGGTCAATCACCAAGCATACTGGCGGTTCCATTTCCTTTGCTGAGCATATACGTAGAATGGTTTTTTTCCATTTCTAAATTCAATTTCATTTAATATTTAGAGCAAGTGTTAATGTTATTATTTTAATGTAGTCACAAGGTGGCATAGTGGTTAGCCAAGTGGAGGTTCATGACCGAACTCACCGAAAAGCACAAGGGAAAGGTGAATATGTCGACAACAAATCCAAGAGGGTCCAAGTAAGTGTTTCTTTTATGTTGAACATTTTTGGGTTGGAAATACTATTACCAAATTATAGAAAGTGTGTTGTACATACTTAATATTGAAAAGTTGAATATGGTTGTAAGTGTGTTGGAGTGTTAGGGTGATAATATTTTTAGTTTCTTTATTTGGATTTATTTCTTGGATTAAGTTGAGTGTTTTTTGGTAATCATGTGGCAATTGTTTGGATTTATAGGAACTTTTATTTTAATGGTGAAGATACTATATTGGTGTAGTTATAGGATATAGAAGAAGTGAATTAGTTATTTTTATAACTTATAATTAGAGCATGCTTGGTTGCAAGTAATGGTGATAATTTGTGTAGGAGTATAGAACACATGCAAGTAATCTTGACAGTAACTCAACTCCAGAAAGCTCCTTTGATGCACAAAAATGGGTGGAGATTAGTGGCGGTGCTATGAAGGGTAGGGTGTACAGATATGGGAATACATTTCATTGCCGTGACATTGTTGCTACTGAGACCTCTTCAAGATCAATCAACAACCATGTTACACATGACTACTTGCAAGAAACAATTACAAAAGTTGTTGATGAGCATTTGGCTAGGGAGAGGGAGGCAGTTGCTAAGGAGAGGGAAGCGGCTGCAAATAGGGAAGCAATTTTCATGAAAATAATTGAAGATGCAAAGGCGAGGGAGCAAGCTTTAATGGCGACATTGACAACATGCATGGAAAAGTTGAATGCAGTGCATGGTGGTGGTTCGAATGACAATAACGGAGGTGACAATGAGAGTTAGTTTAATGGTTATATGCCTATTTTTGTACTACATATTGTTGTTGATATTTAAACTTATATTTGGATGGGTTGGTTTAAACATATGATTTTGGATTATGGTTGTATGAATTGTTATTTTTATGCTTATGCATTGGTGGTATGGATTATATTTTTCGAGTTATAAATTGATGATGGGCTATGATTGTGAAATATTCATTATACATTATTTTGAAATGGTGTTTAAAATTTTTAAATAAATTATTTTTGATGCAAATAAATTTTTGTGATCGATTTGTGACCGAAACGCGGTCGGTCACTAATTAGTGACTGAAATTCGGTCATTGATTTGTGGCATATTGTGGCTGAAAAGGTCACTAATTAGTGACCGATTATTTTGTGACCGAAATTCGGTCACTAATTAGTGACCGATTCTTGATATTTTGTGACGGATTTTCGGTAACAAACTAGTGACTGATTGTTTGTGACCGATTAGCAATCAGTCACTAATTAGTGACTGAATATTGATATTTTGTGACGGAATTTCGGTCACAAACTAGTGACCGATTGTTTGTGATTAGAAATCAGTCACTAATTAGTGACCGATTAGAAATCAGTCACTAATTAGTGACCGAATATTGATATTTTGTTACCGAATTTCGGTCACTAATTAGTGACCGATTAGTAGTCAGGCACTAATACGTCACTAATTAGTGACCCAATTGTGACCGATTAATGTATGGCCTTGAAAAAATTTAGTGACCGATACTTTAAAATTAGTGACCGATGATGGTTTCGGTCACTAATTTGAATTAGTGACGAGGGTTTTAGTGACCGCGCATTTCGATCACTAAATCGGTCACTAATTACATCAGTGACCGATTTTTGTTGAATTAGTGACCGATTTTTCGGTCACTAAAAGTCTGTTTTTTAGTAGTGCCCCTAGCACAAAGGTAAGGGCCCATAGGTGTACCAGGGGCATCTCAGATAATTCCCCAAAGGGAGAAGGATATAAATACCCTCGCTCCAGCCTTTTTGAGGTACGCACTCATACATACAAAAAGCCCATACTCTGCTGCTCGATATCTCGTCGATCTATACTGAACGTTTACTGTAATTGCAGGATTCATCCCACTTAAACAAGAATCCCGACCAGCCAAGTCGAGTCTCATTGAAATCAGTAGTTGGACTTATATCTAGGGGTGGGCATCGGGTTCGGGTACCCCCATACCCGACCCGACCCGTCCCAATCGGGAAATACCCAATCGGGTCGGGTATTTTTAATCCCCCAACCTGATCGGGTATTTATGGGGGTACTCAAAATTTTGGGGGTCGGGTATCGGGTATTGGGGTGGGGTACCCGATACCCGATCGAGTACCCCCATTCTATTAATAAAAAAAAAATTATATTATTAGAATTATATATTTAATTAAAGTGCTAATATATGATGTATATCATATATTATACATTAATGTTTATATTTAAGTTTTAAAATTATATTGAGTACCCCCATTTTATTTTTAAAAAATTAATTATAGTATTAAGTATTATATATTTAATTGAAGTGTTAACATATGATGTATATCATATATTAGATATTAATGTTTATATTTAAGTTTTAAAATTATATATTAGGTGGGATTTAGAACTTGTGAATAATGAATTGTAGTGTTATCAATTGATTCACAACAAAAATAAATAATGAATTAACAAAATTTTAATTTTTATTTATTAAAAATATTAAAAAAATTAGTGGGGGTTTTGGGGGTACCCCATAAAATGGGGGTCGGGACTCGGGTATCAAAAAATGATACCCGAGCCCTCGGGTACCCGACCCCCGCCCACCCCTACTTATATCCAGCAAATCGAAACCTCATCATTTGGTGCCGTCTGTGGGAAGTATATTTGAATCCTCTATCGAAAATGGTAAACACCAGGCGAGCCCCCTCAGGAAGAGAAGAAAACAGGAGGTCCAGCTCCTCTCCCCTTCGACAAAAGCCAGAACCAAATGCCCAGGGATCCAGCGCTCAACAGGAGCCTGTGGTCACGTTAACGATGCCTCAGTTGATGCAGTTTATCAGTGAGCAAATTTCAGCGCAGATTTCGGCCCAACTCTCAACCGCATTGAACAAACACGCCATGCAGTCGGAACCGGCAGTCAGTACCATGCCCCAGCCTGCAGCTCCAAAGAGGGCGCGGCTTGAGAAGCGCTCTCAGCGACCGGAGTCGCGAAGGCCCCAATCAGGAAGAGAACCAAGCCCGGGCCATTTTCCTAGAGAAGTGGTCCGCCCCCCACTGCAGGAAGAGGTAGCAGACTCTGTTGATCATGAGTTTGACCCCTTCGAGCCCGCAACGCGATAGGATCGAACGCTCCAGATTTAGGCTACGCAGAAATGCATCCTAGGAGGATCAACAGGAATGGGAGGAGGTATCCTATCAAGTGCAGCAACTGAACAGGCGACTGGAGGAGATCTCAAGGAGGAATGGAGAAAGAACCCTCTATCTGGATGGGCAACAGAGGTTCCGGAGGGAACGAGACTCACCATTCGTTCAGGAGATCATGGCTTAGAACCCGACTGGACTACCGAGGTATGATGGCTTAACAGACCAGAATAAACACCTGCTGCAGTTTGAACACATGATGCAGCTGCATGGGCACAATGAGTACATCCATGCAAAGATGTTGGTAACCACGTTTCAAGGAGTGGCCCTCGTTTGGTTTGTGAAGCTAGAACCGGTGTCTATATTTTCTTATGACCAGCTGTGTGATAAGTTCCTGCATCAATTTGCAAGTAGGAGGAAAGCTAAACTCCCCCATACACACTTGCATACCGTGAAACAAAATGAGGGAGAGTCCTTCCATGACTTTTTCACCAAATTTAACACAGAAGTTTTGAAGATCGATAGCCCGAGGATTGAGTTCTTGATATACGTGTTTTTCTTAAACCTGAAACATAAGAAATGTGCAAACGCGCTAGTGCGTGAGCAGCCCAGGTCAATGGAAGAGCTTCTCGACCTCGTAGAGAGGTACATGACCCATGAGGAGATGAACAAGTTGAAATATGGTAGCCTGGAAGTTGATAGAAAGAAAAACAAGGAGAAAGATGACCGTCAAGTCAGAGAGAGAGGCGTCGTTCCCCAATAAAATGCTTCCACGACTACACTCCACTTAACCTCCCGAGGAAAGAGGTGTTGTTTTCCATACAGCATGAGAACTTACTCAAGAAGCCCAGGAAAATCACAGAAACTGAAGCCATGAAAAAATCAAAGAAATATTGTTATTTCCACAGACAGAAAGGCCATGACACGGAAGAGTGCTTCAATTTGAAAGATGAGACCGAAAGATTGATCAGACAGGGCCATTTGAAAAAGTTTGTCGAGGAGCATGCCAGGCGTGAAGAGGGTGGAACCGATCGGACTCCCCGTAGAGAAAGATCGGTCAGCTCGATGAGGGAAGAAAAGGGAAAAAGACCTGCCCAACAACCCGACCCACCCATTCGATGAGTCATTGACATGATTGAGGGAGGCCCCGCCGGAAGAGATTCTCACAATGCGAGAAAACAAACTCAAAGACAGCTTGACTCGACCAAACCATCCAAGGTCGAGACAGTTTTTTAGCTATCGACCAGTGCCGAACCGATCTCCTTCAGCGACTCAGACTCGACTATATGGAGAACAAGGGTGTCGACAGGAAGATAGACTGCCCCATGGTGGTAACCCCCGAAATTGCCAACTTCGAGGTAAGAAAGATACTGGTCGATAATGGGAGCTCAGTGAACATTATGTTCTTGTCCGCCTTGAACAGAATGAAATTGGGGAAAGCTAAAGTTTGATCCGGTCAGAACACCATTGGTCGGGATTGGCGGCTCCGAGATCATCCCTGAGAGATCCATCAATCTTTCCACCATATTTGGGCAAGGCCCCCGCAGCCGAACATTAATGATCAATTATCTGGTGGTCGACGCCCCATTTGCATACAATGTCATCGTGGGTCGACCGGCTCTCAATGACTTCAGAGCCATTGTCTCCACTTACCACATAAAGATAAAGTTCTCGACACCAGCCGGAGTAGGAAAACTCTTATGTAACCTCAAGGATGCTTGGCATTGTTACAACATTTCAGTCGACTCCAGCGAGCAGAAGAAAAGACCTGAATTGAAGCCCTCGGGGGACACCCCAGTAGCAAAACATGAGGAGAGACCTTCATCAAAGAAAAGGAAACTGGAAGACACCAGGGTCGAGCTTATCGGCGAGTTCAAAATAATAGAGCTCGAACCTGGGAACCCCGACAAAACCACCAGGATCGGGAGTGATATGGGGGATCGACTGGAATGCCTTATGGTCGACTTCCTTCGACGCAACATTGATGTTTTTGCACTGAAAGCTGCAGATCTTCAGGGCATTGACCCCAATATCATTGTCCATCGACTCAACGTGGACCCAACTCACAAGCCAGTAAGGCAGAAGACAAGAACCTTCAACGCTGAGAGGTCGCAAATCATCGAGGAGAAGGTTAGCAAGCTCTTAGAGGCAGGATATATTGTAGAAATTCAGTACCCTTCTTGGCTTTGTAATGTTGTACTTGTCCCTACAAATGAGGGAAAATGGAGGATGTGTAATGATTTCACTGACTTGAATAAAGCTTGCCCGAAAGATCCTTACCCCTTGTCTCGTATAGATTTGTTAGTTGATTCTACTGCTGGATGTGAACTGCTCAGTATGATGGATGCCTTCCAAGGCTATTATCAAATATTTATGGCACCAGAAGACAGGGACAAAACCTCTTTCGTCGTCCCCAATGGTGTATACTATTTTTTGGTCATACCTTTTGGACTTAAAAACGCAGGTGCAACATACCAAAGGTTGGTCAACTTCATGTTCAAAAATGAGATTGGGAGGTCGATGGAGGTCTACGTCGACGACATGATTGTAAAAATCGAGAAGGCCGAGGATCATCTGGCCGACCTTAGCCACACATTTGCCATATTGAGGACTTTTGGCATGAAACTCAACCCTAACAAATGTACATTTGGTGTACGAAGAGGTAAGTTCCTCGGGTATATGGTCAGTCAGAGAGGGATCGAGGCAAATCCGTAGAAGATCCAAGCGATCCTCGACATTGCTCCACCCCGCACAGTTCAACAAGTTCAATGTTTAGTTGGCAAGGTTATAGCCCTCGGCAGATTTATAGCTCGACTGGCCGATAAGAGCCTATCTTTCTTCAAAATCCTCAGAAATGCTAAGAAATCTAGGTTCCAATGGGATCAGCATTGTGATCAAGCTTTGGTAGAGCTCAAGCAATACTTGTCTTTGCCGCCCATGCTCGCCAAACCCGACTTGGGAGAAGTTTTACAACTCTACCTAGCGGTATCATCGGCCTCGATCAGTTCAGTGCTAACATCGACAAGAGAAGAGACCCCCCGTCCAGTGTATTATTACAGCAAAGTCTTGCATGGGCCTGAGCACAATTATTTGGAGATCGAAAAGTTCGCTCTAGCCCTCGTCACGTCGGCCAGAAAGCTTCGGCCCTACTTTCAGTCCTATGCGATCGTGGTGCTAACGAATCAACCATTAAAGCAAGTGTTGCCGAAGCCTGACACTTCAGGTCGACTCACTAAATGGGCTATCGAGCTTGGGGAATTCGACATCACATTTCAACTACGGACTGCCATAAAAGCACAAGTTTTGGCCGACTTCATCGTCGAAAGACTCGACCTACCTACGCAAAATGCTGACAACATCCCCGTATGGACCTTACATGTGGATGGATCAACAACCACGTCAGGATGTGGGATAGGTGTATCCCTCCGTTCCTCGCTTACTGAGGAGTATGATTTTGCAATAAAACTCGACTTCCCGATCACCAATGACGAAGTAGAATACGAGGCTCTCATCGCAGGAATGCGTATGGCCACAACTCGTGGAGTCAAGCATCTTGCAGCATTCACTGATTCTCAGCTGGTCGCAGAGCAGGTTGAGGGCAATTTCGAGGCGAATGAGCTCAAAATGACCCAATACCTGTTAGAAGTAAAACAATTATGGCAGTTGTTCAAGAGCTTCACCCTTAGCCAAATCCCTCGAGCAGAGAACGAACAAGCAGATACGCTCTCGAAGCTCACCAGCTCGACGAAGGGTACCAGAGAAAAGACCATAACATTTTTAGCGGCCGACAAACCTTGTGTCGGTGCCACCAATCAAAGCATCATCAGCTGTATTGAAGAGATAACCCTCTCATGGCAAAAGCCAATCAAACTTTACTTGAGACAAGGTCCCTTGCCCACCGACGACAGGGAGGCCCGCAGACTTAGAGGACTGGCAACCAAGTTTGCGCTAGATGAGCATAGACAGCTTTATAGGAGGTCAATATCAGGACCTCCACTGAGGTGTCTAGAACCCGATGAGGCCAACAAAGTCTTACAGGAGATACATGCCAGCATTTAAGGCAACCATTTTGGTGGCCGATCTTTAGCACACAAGGTTGTCCGTTACGGTTATTTTTTGCCGACTTTATTGTAGGACTCAGTCGACTTCGCTAGAAAATGCCCATCCTGCCAAATCCACTCGAACATTCAGCACCAACCAGCGACATCGATGATCAACGTTCAGATCACCTAGCCATTCGACCATAGGGGATTGATATAGTGGCATCTCTCCCAAAGACTTCGGGTCAGCGTAAGTTTATTATAGTAGCGGTCGATTACTTCACTAAATGGGTTGAAGCCGAAGCAGTCCCGAAGATCACCGATATATATTTGGAAAAATATAATCTGTCGATTTGGATTGCCTAAGGTCTTAATCTCGGACAATGGCACTCAGTTTCAAAGTAGGAACACGATGAGGTGGTGCGAGACCTTAGGAATCGCCCAACACTTCACTTCAGTGGGAAACCCCCAGTTTAATGGCCAGACCGAGGTCACAAACAGAACTGTTCTCAACTACCTCAAGGCTCAAATAATAGGGACGGGAGCCAGTTGGGCAGACGACCTTCCAGGGGTGGTTTGGGCATACAGAACGACACCTTGAATAGCCACGGGCCGCAGCCCGTACAGCCTAGTCTGCGGGTCCGAGGCAATAATATCGTCCGAGCTGATTCAGCATACAGCTCAGGTGATCCACTATAACCCGATCAAAAATGTATCGGAGAAGACTCTGGACCTAGTCACTGTTGACGAGCAGCGCCACGCCGCCTACAACACAATGCATCAATATCGATCGAAAATGGCGGAACACTATAACAAGACAGTACGTCCTCGGAGTTTCAAGGTTGGCGACCTCATTCTCAAGAAAGTGGAAGTGTCAAAAAACGTCGAAAAACTTGACCCAAAATGGGAGGGACCTTACTTAGTGGTTAAAGTGTCAAAAAACAACGCCTACCGACTAGCGGATGCATCAGGCCGTGAACTTCCTCGACCTTGGAATTCAGTAAACTTGAAAAAAAAAATCGTGTAAAAGGCCGTGGGCACCTATTGTATCCCTCCAACAAAATAAAATTATGGCACCTTCAAACTACATGAAACTTGCAGAATCTCCTTTACATAGTCGACCCCGTAATTGACAAAACAGGCTTTACGCCACCAAGTTGAGGCCTATGGGCCTCATCGAGGCATGTACATCCCTTCTCAAAAATAATAGAGAAAAGCAATGAGAATAAATGATCAAGGCTAGCTGGAGCTGGCAACCTCCTCAGCATCAGGCCCAACCTCCTCGGCAGTAGGCGCAGGCTCAGGCAAAGCTACGAAAATAGGCACAGCAGCAGTTACAGGTCGAGAAAGGCCGGCAGCATCTTGCAAGAATTGCCGTTCAGGAATTGGGAAATACACAGCGGCATCGACTGTCCCTTCTGACACCTCGAAGGCAAGATCGCCGGCAAACTCAAACTCCTTGGCAACAGCCTTTAGCTTTCTCTTGACTTCAGCCCGCCTCCTTTCCTCCTCAGTCAGTTCGACCTCCGGTGCACCCTTCATCCTTGTGGCTTCGACGACTGGTCCCTCAATATTGCCCTCGTCCTCAGGGTAGGGTCGTAGCTGCTCGTCGAACAAGTGGCTTATGCGCGACTGGTCTTCAGGTCGAACGTTGTAGCCTAAAAACTGCAGCTGCTTGACGGCCTTCTCGAATGAGTTTCGGGGGTCGTCGAGAGCAAAAACGACACTGGCATCCTGGAAGGCAGAACTTACCATGAATTGTTGCACAGCCTCCCAACGTACCAGCGGCGGTATCCGGTTGAACTCAACCCAGGCCTTCGCTAAACTTGCATTCCGGCCTGTAGATCAACCGGAATCGTAACTGACCTGTAGGTCCAACTGCAGTTTTTTCACCTGCCCATCTATTTTGGTCCTCTCCTTGATCATCAGGATCACCTACTCATCCTTCTGCTCGAGGTCCTTAGTCAGCTAGCTAACCTGTCTCTCCAGCTCGTCGACTCTCATCTGCGAAGACTCGAGCTGAGCCTTCAGAGTCTCTGCATCCCCTCCGGTCTCCACCTACTCCCGATCAGCCAGGGCCAGCTCCGATCGCCGGTAAAAGTTGTAGCCCAGTTGCCCGACCTGAAAGATAAAAGCCATCAGATACTCGACCAGAATGCAGTGATACAAAAGTAAGAGTAGGAAACTCTACCATGTTGGCATGATAAGCCAACTCTCGAAGAGCTGCGTCCTAGCTCAGTCCCATGATCCTCCTCTGATCAGCCATGAACTGACCTGCCAATAAGACCTTCAGAGGAGCGACCCCGGTACGCCCTGCAGTATCTATGCACAAGGAATTATGCACGACAGGACTCGGTTCTGCCCTGAATCAAGGAGAGGGGAATTTAGGTAAGTTGAACAATATTTCATCCACTCGGTTCCCCAAAAAGATCGTTCCCAGTCAGCGGCCCCGACCTCGCTACTTTGCCTTTTCCCTTGCCGACAGCAGCTTTCTTCGGAGCAGGCCCTCCCTGCTCTACCATGGCTCGCTTACCCCAACCCGCGGGGTTGTCGCCAACTGTCGACTAGGTGATGGAGTCGGAGAAGGAGTTGGCGTCGTGACCTCCGGGCGTGGTTCCTCGATGGCAGTGGCTTCTCGATCAGCCGTCGGACCCTATCGTCACTGTTTATTTCTCTCTGCTCTTGCCAGAGCCTCTGCCCTCGACCTGTTCCTGATACCTATGCGATCTGCCAAGCAGCAAATTAACAACAGTCAGAAACCATGACAGCAATGAAAAAGCAACAAAATTACAAGAAACGTTGTCTACCTAGTTGGTCTTTCGCAGGCAAATCTAACAGAGCCGGCGATAATCCAGCCAACAATAAATGTCTCTCCTCGATAAAAATCGAGGCCTCCATCTGGCCAAATCCGACCAGGTCCCGAACAAAAGTGTTTGGCCAGGTAGGGATAAGGTTCCCCGGCATATTGACATGTCCCCTCCACTAGCCCCGTGGAATATTGAAACCCCTCACCACTCGAACAAACAGGTACCATTTTTTCCATTTTTGCCCATATGAAGAAATAGAGGCTACGAGGAATTTACGTCGTGGTCGAGCGGTTAAATAATAGAACCCTGACTCATCGGCACTACCCAACTTGCGAGACATGGGCAGGTGAAAAAGGTTGGAAAAATTTTCAAAACTAGCAGGCTAATTAAACAGATGCATTAAAATGATAAAACTACAAATAGTGGAGAAGCAGTTGGGCAGAAGTTGCGTTATACACACTTGAAGACCCCTTAGCAGATTAATCATGCTATTACTCAAGGGTAACCTAAGACCACATCTAAAAGCGTTCTCAAAGACAGTTATACAACCTGCAGGAGGACGATGCATTTGACCAGGCGGCCCGGGGGTCAGAAGTTGATATTCAGCAGGGATATGGTATAACTCCCTAAGACGTCTCAAGTCACCAGGGTTAACGGTGGATATAATTTCACTGTAATGGTTTGGTGTGAACAGTTGACCCCGCAACGGGGAAATCTGGCTTAGCCGAGCCTCTTGCCCCTCGCAGTTGCTACTCGAGCTGCTGGAACTGGAAGCGTCACTCGACGACTCAATGGACTGACCAGTAGCATATTTAGGCCTATCAGATTGGGTGGCCTCACTATTCCCCCCTTGACTACCCTCAGAACTGTATAAGCCCAACATGATTTTCAAAGAAAAACTAAAGGACATGAAGTAGGAGTGAAGAAGCACTTACTGAATAGAAGATCTAAGAGTAGAAAATCTTGAAAGCGATGACGTTTGGACAAGCGCTCGACCAGAAGCTAATGCGGTAAAAGTAAAAATGGTTAGTTTTACCACAAGTACTTATAGGGGAGCAAGCGCGGGAAACCAAGTGCCTGTAATAATGCTTGTAACCGCCACGCCGCCCCCACGCGCACCACGATGTAACCGCTCAATAAATGCGCCAAACCCTGGTCGATTTTCGAAAAAACCCTAGTCGATTATTACGAATGCCCATTACGCTACTTTCCAACGCTTCTTGTCGAATCCTTGTTTAGCCTTGTGAAATGGGGGACTCTTGATATGGGGTGGCCCAAATACCTAGGCCCAAACCAAGTTTGCCCGAAGGCGTAGCACCAGGCCCAATCTGGCACCTGTGGCCCGTATGCATAATCGACCAATCGTTTGATGGTGCCCTATGCACAGAATGGCGTAAGGTCAAAAAAATCGAGGTCGAGACAATACAGTACTCTGCCACTGCATTAAATGTGTTGACGAGTGGTACGCCTCCGCATTAATGGCGCATGCCATCCCCTCACCGCCTGACACAACAAGCGCTGCTACAGTGTACCATCATGTCTTTAAAACCTAGAAGGGCAGTTATCTGGAAATATACATATAGGGGAAATGACTAGTCACCCTCGGCACAAAGGTGAGGGCCCCTGGGTGTACCAGGGGCATCTCAGACAATTCCCCGAAGGGAGAAGGATATAAATACCCTCGCTCCAGCCTTTTTGAGGTACGCATTCATACATACAAAAAGTCCTTACTCCGCTGCTCGATATCTCGTTGATCTATATTGACTTGAGCATCGGAGGGCCTAAGCCGAGGGCTCCTCGGCTAGCCTAATGTTTACTGTGATTGCAGGATTCATCCCACTTAAACAAGAATCCCGGCCAGCCAAGTCGAGTCTCATTCAAATCAGTAGTTGGACCCATATCCAACAAATCGAACCCTCATCAATGTCCTTGAAGTTGCAAGAGAATTAAGGTAAGCACCGAAAATAATATACCTAATTATATGCTCCAAAATGAATTCAATTCATATCTAGTATTTACTTTCTATTAAGACCCGATAGATGTTGATTGTCTTTTAAATAAATTTTATGCTCAAATTTCAAAAGAGGAGCAATGCAAAATGTCGATGAAAGAATCAAAAACAATAAAAACATATTGATAAACTATTCCTGACATCCAATATCATATATATCAATATCTTTTGTCAAAAGATAGAAGCACTTCTAATTGTGCATTCTTGCATAGTAGATCCCATGGCATCAAGGCTTAGCCTTAATGAAATTCAAATAGTTTTAGAGATATAATGATAACATTTTTTATTGGAATGTACATTGTTAAATCTATTACCATAATGATTCAGAAGAGATTTGGAACTCTACTTTAAACATCGGAATTCTGCTAACAATGACTATTTACAACAGTAATAGTGCACTATAACCTTCGTTTCAGCAGGAGATATGTCAAGATTTTCACATGGTGTGAAAGCTCTTCTTTTTTAGCTCTAGCTTTTGACCTCTTTTTATTTACACCAGATGCAACAGATAATTGGGGAAATAATTAAGGAAGATCGATTTACCAAATCATTTCTCTTTTCTTCGCTTGTTTGCAAGAAAAATAGTCATTGGAACTGCTTTCCACATTTGAATTGTGAGGATCATTTCCAAAAGTTTCATGTTAGTGTCCCACGTCGGTTAAACAAATAAATATTGGTTTTTATATATGATTTTGGACAATCTTCACCTCTTGAGTTAGCTTTTGGGGTGAGTTAGACCCAAGGTCCATTCTTTGACATGATATCGAATCCACCCATTTCCAATGTAGGGTTACCCAATGTTATTGGACCACCCATTTCATGTTATTCCATGCACGGTGTGTGTTAGTAGTGTCCTACATTGATAAAATAAATAAATTATGATTTTTATATATAACATTGGATAATCCTCACCTCTTTAGCTAGCTTTTGGAGTGAATTACGACCAAAGTATGAATATAATATATATATATATACATACAAATGTGCCTAAGTTTTCTATGATAACATTAAATTATTGTTGCATTCCTATCTCTAACAGATCTTAGATCGTTATCTCCAAGTTGGGAAGATTACAAAATCCAGGCAGATAAACGACAAAATAATATGCAGAAATAAAATTGTGGTGCAGAAAATCTTTCCAGATATTACGGTATGCTTGCCAAAAATCAGAAATTTTCCTCTGGACTTCAACGGAGAAAACTGAACCAAAAAAAAAACCATATCTATTAATTTTAACAAAATAAACGTTAATTTAAAATTTGTGGCTCAGAGCTTCCTTAGAATTGACTATGCCTATCTATGGCACCACTTAGTGGCATTTTCCATTATTGCATTCCAAACTATGAAATGTCCCCTGAGTTTGGGAACTTGGCTCTTGTTTCATATTTTTCTACAGTTTGATTAATAAAGTACCGTTATCTATGTCGTACAAATGTTTCAATATTTGTTGACCATTTTGTATTTAACAAGTTAGTAAACACATCGTATCCTACATGCTCTAAAGCCTAGAATATCTTTGTAGGAAATTAAAATTTCTTGTCTAAACCAAGTTCTTGGCCGTCAAAAATATTTAAGCTTTGTCGCACACGGTTAATCATAGATCGTGTATGTGGACTAGGGTGTAAATGAGATGAAATAATTCGTGAACAGTTCGAGCTCATCAGTCAAACGAACAAAGCCGAGTTCAATAATATTCAATTCGTAAAGCTCGCGAGCTTAAATAAGCTTTTTAATATTTTGTATATATTATTATATATAATAAGGTCCATAATAAGTTCTTGGCTGTCAGAAAAATTTGTCTAAGATAAGTTTGGTTGCTCAGAGTTAATCTCAACTTAGATCGTGCATGTGGACTTCAATGCTCTCGTTAATTCTATAGTGGCACGTGTCCACATATATATATGTACCATTCTTTTATTTTTTTTTGTGGTGGGGGGGGGGGGGGGGGGGGCAAGTGTATTATTTCATGATGGAATGTGATTTTCATGTCTCTGTCCTTATTCTTGTGAGGCTAGTGAATTAAAGTGATAATCTCAAATTCTCAAATTTGTGGCTATTATTCCGAATGTGGCCATTTTCGTTATCACAAATGAATGCTCCATGTTGTAGTAAGCTGTTCCTTCCACTATTTAATCATTGCAGGCCCTCTGCAAAATCAATAACTATATAGCAAAAATTCAAGAATATGAAGAAAGTAGTATCTCTAGTTACAGTTATAGTGTTGGTGTTATGGAGAATTTTATGTAAGATGATAGTATTTCTAACCAAGCCGCTGAGGAGGTCTTGGGGTCACTTACAGCACCAAGTTATGGACTGGGAAATGCAAGGCCTAAACCCAAAATTCATTTCCCATGAAAATCTACACCACTTACTCAAAAACCATTGAGGTTTGGAAGGTTAGGAGGTTGTTTTTGCCTCATTGTATCATGTATATACATATACATATATAAATGTTAATTTTTCATTGGGTGTGCGTATTGTAAGCAAAAGTATATACGTACATGCAGAAACACACGTCTCTTGAGCTCTAATTTTTTCTTTATTTCTGGCACTATGATGTGTGTTTTAATAACCGGTTGGCTAAAAATTCTGCCATTCTTGCACATGTATAATACTGCATTGGAGCAACAATCGACATGAACCATGAATTTTATGTTTTTGTCAGTTCTATATAAAAGGAGAATTTTTCGAGAAGTCTTAACTTTATTCAATATAATTATTTTTCCTTTTTTTCTTTTGGTTCAGAAATACATTAATGGCGTGCTGATATTTATACATAGAATTTAGAGACTTATTAGATTTCCACAATCGGTTAGCTAAATTAGTAGTACTCTCTATAAATAGTTCTAAACAATCCTTAATTCTTGAACTATTTTTTGAGGTGAGTTAGACCCAAGTTTATTTTTTAATATAATATTAGAGCCACTCATTCTTGGTGTTGGCCCACAATTCATATTATTCTACACTTCTAATGTTCATTCTTGGACATATGCCGAGTATATTAGATTCTCACATCAGTTAAGTAAATGAGTAGTGGTCTTTATATATAATTTTGAACAATTCTTATTTCTTGAGCTAACTTTTTGTGTGAGTTAAGTTCAAGATCCATTTTTCAATAAAAATATATACCATAAGCAAAAACGTTGGAGGAATTCCACAAAGAAAACGAACAAAGGCAAAAGTGGTCCATGATTCCGTGACCTTGACCCAGCGATGGCCCATAGAAATTAATTTGGAGACACTGACAAACCAGAACATTGGTGTAGCTCATAGTTTTGTCAAAAGCTTAAAATCAATTTTTGGTTATTCGCTTAATTAGGATGAATTTGAAACGCGCTTAATTTGGTCAATTTATTCAGAGTGAAAACTCTGAACAGTTTTGTAAAAAAAAAAAATTCTCGAAAGTCAATTATAAAGTAAATAATTTTTCTTATTCTTTCTCAAACTCCCACTAATTTGAATTCTTTCTCAATTTTTGTTGGTATAGAGACGTCTAGAGTCATTCAATAATGGGGTGAATATCTGTAATTGAAATCTTATTCAAAAAGAAAGATATCAAATATGTGACGTTTCTTTTTGTATATTATATAAATGATTCAATTTGCAAGGACCATGATTACCCAATCATCGAACTTTTTGTTGATCCACTAGATAATTAGGACCGAATTGCCCAATCACCGTCGCATTGGGATCAAAATATGATTATTAATTTTTGGAAATTACTGAAATGATATGAATAAATTCGTGGCCCTTGCATTAGGATCAAACATGATTTTTAATTTTTTGAAATTATTGATATTAATGATATGATTAAATCCATGGCGGCCCTTCGCATTAGGATCAAAACATGATTATTATTTTTTTGAAATTGTTGAAATGATGCGACTAAATTCGTAGGATGTTTTTATTGTTCACAAGAATTGTATAACATTTTCTTTTCTGTCATACTATATTTATAATGGAGTATGTTATTTACTGACTAATTACTTTTGAATTTGGACAAAGAACATTGAAATAATTCTTTAAAATTTTCGCATATTTCAAATCCGACCTTGGAAAAAACGGTTAAGTACTATTGATGTGATAATAAAAAAGAATTACGTTGCAGGCTAATGAGTTTCAAATATGTTAATATGTTATGATGACTTTAACAGTCATTATATTACATGAGAATTTAATTAGACTATTAAATTCCCGTTGCCAATCATAGTGTCAATCAAATAGCTGTACGACTAACTTTGGTCTGGACATAATTTTTTTTACTCGTTAATTCTTTTGGAAAACTTTTTGTCCAAGTTCATTCCATTCACATAAATAGTGTTGATAAAATTAATTCTCGAGGAGTATATATATTTTAATAAAATTTAATGTCTCTGTAAGTACTTGATGTTTATACTCAAGGAAAATTGTTACTTCAATAAATTTAAAACGATTAAGATATGACTAAATATATCTAATAAGTCATAGTCAAGCCCAAATGAATTTGATTAAGCTCAAGCATTGTTGTTCACAAAAATTAAAATATGAAGCATCGGAGCGTATTGGATGAAAAAAGATTCACATTTATCGTCAACAAACATATTAATGAAGAGGAAAATAATTAATGAGGAGAGAGACAGAGAGAGAAAGTTAGAGTACTTTAGCGACAAAATATGCATAGATTGTTTTGAGTTCAACTTTGGCATATTGTCAGATATATAGAATGAGGTTTTTTTAAGGGCGTGTCTATGTCGAAACTCAATTTTGAGTTTCAACTCCTTCATTGCAGTATAAAATTATCTCGGGGAGCAACGACTGCATGCTTCTAATTCCATTACTGCAAATACAAAAATTATGTAAATAAATACTTTAAACATCTAAATATATACTTACATTTAAGGTTTTTATACTGAAAATGTAAACAAAGATACTAAAATAGAGTATTTTTGTACCAAATATACATGGAGACAGTACTCAATAAATTAATGCTATGTTTTTCTTCATGAACAATAGCAAATGACTAAACATGCTATGAACCATTCAAATAAATCATATTTTGAAAATAAGCCCTAAAAATTGAGCTGCCAACATACCCTATATTAATTGTATTGTGAACCAACTCAATCATTACAAAATTAAAGTATTGTTTAACTTAAAAAAACTTTCATAACAATTAAAATAGAAAATCTAAGTATAAATTAGACTAAATCAGGTTTCAACAACTAAATATTAGGGTTTCTGAATAATATTAATTTTAGTACCAAAAATACTACCTTTAAGTACAAAAAACATGAACTCAAGTACATTTTCATCTCAAATGCATACATGAACACAAGTTTCAGGTATATTTCATGAACATATCACAAATATACTTGCATACCCAGCTTTTTAACAAAAAAATGCCTTCTATAATATGAGGGAAGCATGCAAAATGAAACAAAATCGATGGAAGAAGAGAAAAGATGAAAAGCAGACATGAATGCTTCAAACACTAGACGGGAGTCTTCAAAAGGCAGTCTACAGTGAACGGGTGCTTTAGTTGAAGAGAGAAATTGAAGGGAAATGGAGAAGAAGGGATTGGTTGACGGTTAAGAAAAAAGGAAGAGGAAATGAGTAAGAAGCATGGATGAGATTTTCATCCATTTTAGCGGCAAAGATATGGGTGTCTATTCTTTGTAATTTTGTGTTCAAGTGGAGGTCAGTCTGGTCATTTTTAGGTGCTAGGTAGACCTGGCAAAATTCTACCCGTACCCGTGGGTACCCGCGGGTACCCAAAAAATTACGGGTAATGGGTCTTGTTTTTCCAACCCAAAAAATTACGGGTAATTTTACCCGTACCCAATTTACCCGCCGCTTTTTGGCCCGGCCCGTGGGTACCCGCGGGTTACCCGTATTTATAAATATATTTTTTATTATTTTATATAATGTATATTTACATATAAATATTTTATATTTATAACAAATTAAATTAAAAATTATATCATAAAATAAAATTCTAAATAACAAAAATCCCTTCCCAAAAACATGGATGCAACATCTTTTTCTACAAGGACAACAATGTTCGACTGATATTTAAACTTTCAATTCAAAAAACTTTTGGCATGTAATGGATTTAAATTTGAACTTTTGAATGTAATGTACTTTAAATTTGGTAGACTTTGAATATTTAAGATGTAAGTTTTAAACTACAATATTATTAATGTACTTTAGGTATTTGTTCAATTTAATATTTGAAATTTTTAGTTTGTTTTTGTTGTTTGAGTTTTATTTAGTTAAAATTTGAGCAATATCATGTAAGTCACAAGTTGGATATTAATTTACCTCTAAATATAAAAAAATAAAATAAATAAAATAAAATAAAAATTGGGTACCCACGGGTTACCCGTTACCCGTGAGGATGGGTAACGGGTCCCCTACTTCGTACCCAATAAAAAACGGGTAAATTTACCCGTGGATAAATTTACCCAACCCGTTGTTACCCGTGATTGGGTTACCCACGGGTACCCAATTGCCAGGTCTAGTGCTAGGGAGTGATTGCTAAATTAAAAGTGAGATTGAGGAGCTAAGACTTTTTTTTTTTTTTTTTTATGTGGGGATTGAACACAAAATTGAATGTGGGTTTGGGGAGTTTAATCCAATTAACCGTTAAATTTTCAACCCAAAAGTATTCTAGGCTTTTAATAGGTTCAACTTATAATTAGCCTTAATAGGCCCAATTATTTAATCGCTTGAAGAATTAAAAAAAAAATAGAAAATAATAATAGTTATTTTATATTAACTTGTTAATATATAATATAGATAAAATTGTTTTAAATTATATAAAGAAGGATAAATGAGTTGTCCGTTAGGCTTTGTGAGTTTTTAAAAAAGTCTAAATCTAATTAATTTAATTTAAAATAAAACAACCTACTCTTTAAGTCTTGGTGTGACTTGTTTATAATCAAGTTAGGCCATACATAGGCCAAATTGTAGGCCCATAATGGGTGGCTCGACCTATTCCCGCCCTCAATGATAAGTTACACTTTACATTTTGATAATGCATTTAGCATTTTCATTTATTACACATTTGATATTTTACTCTTGTACCTTTACACATTAGATATTATATCAATGACATAACATTTTGTTAGTTGAATTATTCCAAGTTTCAAAATTAATTTTAGAATATAATTATAGGCGTGTATTTTTATTATAAAACATCTCTCAACCTTATCAAATCTTACACTTTTCAATATTGTCATTTTTTTTTTGTCCATGTGTTGTATTCACAAAGATCGGTTCAATGAATTTGGTGGAATACCAAGCAATTCGCTTTTACATTATTCAGTGCGAGTTTTATTCTAATTTTTTCTTTAATGTTTTGTAAAAAAATTTGCTCAATATCCATAGAAAAGGCTGAGGGCCCTGAGGCCATGGCCCATGCGGGTGCTATATCTAAATAAAAGGACCTTGAAAAATAAAGCCCAAAGGACTCGTTTAGGCCTTCTACAGAGCCCAATATGTATTTGTATGTGATATGTACATGTGACCATATTCTTGTTCGTTAACATTTACATAGTTTAGGTCACCACGAAGTTGGAATATTATATATATATATATATATATGATATAAATATATTTATACTATTAATAAAGTGTCTATTCCCTTTTGATGTATTTTTAATTTTTTAATTTTTTTATTTTCATAAATATAAAATGACTACCACTCCATTTCTAACCTACTACTATCACTAAGTTCCATAATAACCAGCCACTAGTTCATTATTACGTAGCAAAGCTAGATAAAAATGTTATCATACATAGCCTACCTATTAAGTCAGGGACTAAGGAAAATTTTCCCTGTTATCTTCCTAATTGGCTCCACAGCAAAATATTTAGCACTACCAGCCAGTCTAAAAGCACTTTAATTCTTTTTTCTGTTCCGTATGTGATCTCGAATTTATGGCATTCGAATGAAATCGAGCATCTACCCTAAAGGAAACCTCACAACAAACTTAACAACTAGCCTGTTTAGTTTCATTTTCAATCTCCATTTTCACATTTTTTAATATTTCAAAAAATAAAACACATTATTTTTTACACATTTTTATACAACATCATTTTTATTTTTATTTCAAAGCACATTTTTCAATAACTTATATATCTTCTCCCAATAACATATATATCTTTTCTTTTTATTCAATTATTTCTATCTTTCTCCACCTACAACCTATTAAAATCAATATAATTATTACATTTCCAACATTTCAGCCAAATACAAATTCATTTTCTACTCATTTTTACTAACTAATTTTTCGAATTTTAAAAATAATGAAAATAAAAATTAAAAATGAAAATAAAACCAAACGGGCACTGTATTTCTTCACAACAAACTTAACAACTAAGTATAATCCCAGCTCCAGACTCTTTCATCTTCGTTTAAGTCCACACCCAGAGTACTTTTGCTTAGGCAGCCATGGCTGATGAGAATCACAAAACGTCACCGTTTTCTTTATTTCCAGAGGACTGCATAGCCAACATCATCTCGTTGACGTCCCCTGAAGACGCTTGCAGGGCGGCCGCCGTCTCTCTGGGTTTCAAATCCGCAGCTGAATCTGGCACCGTTTGGGAGGGATTTCTGCCACACGATTACCAGGAAATCCTTTCTGGCTCCACTTCTCCGGTGGTTTGTTCCTCCAAAAAAGATCTGTTTTTCATGCTTTGCGACTCTGGTCTTCTTCTTGATGGGGGCAAACTGGTATCGCTAATATCATCTTCTCTCAATTCTAGATTTCCTTGTGTTTCTTTTATGTGGTTACCTGATTTTTAAGATTTTAATAACCTCGTTCATTTTTAAGTTTTAGCTATTTCAATTACAAAATTATTATTATTAACTTATTATGAACTAAAATTTTTTATTTTATTAAGATACTTCAATAATTTATTTTAAAAATAAAATTTAATATCTTATGGCTCTAAAAATATGTTGTAAGATATAAAATCTTATAAAATATTTTAAATAAATTTAGCCAATTACCTTCTTAATGTGACGTGTGTGCAATATTTTTCTATGTTTGTGAGAGCCCAAAACTCTGGTTTTCTATGTCTCAGAAATCCCAATTTTATTCTCTAATATTCAGTAGCAGCATAACATAGAGAATATGCTTATGTTATGCCAAATGTTGAATTTTTTAACAGAGTTTTAGATTGAGTAGATCGACTGGAAAGAAGTGTTATATGTTGTGCGCAAGAGAACTTCAAATAATATGGGGAGACACTTCAGAATACTGGAGTTGGATATCTTTACCAGAATCAAGGTATGCCACTTTCTTCTTACCGATCTTGCCGTCCAGATTCATCAGTTGTGCCAAACGTATTTGATTTACTGTCAAGTGTTTTTTGTAAGAAAATATTTGATATATTTGAAGTTTATTTATAATGTGGAATTAAGATGAAATGCCCCTTAGAATACAGAAATTGAACTGACCGCTCGAGTTAAAGGCTATGCACTAAAGTTCTGGCCTTTACACATATATGACGTGCATATGCAACATTTACAGTCATGATCTGAAGTGATTGCACTATCGATTTACAGTTTGTCTGCTGTCTGCAGATTTGGTGAGGTTGCTGAACTTCTAGATGTCTGCTGGCTTGACATCCAGGGAGTATTGCGAGCACAAATGCTATCACCTAATACAAATTATGCAGCATATCTTGTGTATAAACTCTCAGAGGATCATCATGGGCTTGACTATTCCGCAAAAGCATCGGTTAAAATTGGAGAAAGCACAGAGACCAGCACTGTTTACATAGTCCCACCAGGACAAGACGAGGATGGTCGGCTTCCATCGAGTAGAATGGATGGTTGGCAGGAAATTGAGTTGGGAGAATTTTTCTTTGCTGAAGGGGAAACATCTGATGTCGAAATTCTATTTCGTGATATTGAACATGGTCATTGGAAAAATGGCCTTATTGTTGAAGGGATTGAGGTAAGGCCCAAGGAAGCATTTTGATCATTTGGAACATTAGCTTCTTTGGAGGTTGGAGTTGAAAGAAACAGTTTTGGAAAAGTATCATGCAAATTCCAAATTTCACTTCTTTGATTGCAACTTTCATTTTGAGAGCATGATGTTCAGTGCAGTGAAGTGTAGAAGTTTTCATTTTTCTCAAATTCCAAGAGAATTGGAATTTTATCTATATCTTCGTGGACGATAATGTGCATATTAAAAAGGTTAAGTCTCCAACTTCTTTCCTTTCTGTCCTTTTTAGTAGTTTAAGGTTTTAGATGTGTATATCATTCGATGTATTGTTATAGAATTTGCTAAAACTGACTGTTGCTAAAATACTTATATATGTGACCAATATTTGCTTACTGCCTCTTGGATCTGTCTGTGTAATAATATGGTGGTGGTTATTGATGCTTTGAGGAATAGTCACAATATGGTATGGCATTTATGCGTTCAACCTAAACCTTGTAATGATATGTTAATTGTTTGATTGAGATTGAGAAATGGTGACAGTATAATTTGGGATTCATGGGTTCAAACGGATCAAAATAATTTTGGATCTAATTAGGTTTAAACTATTCTAAATTGCGTCCAAAATTGCAGCTTCTTACCAATGATAAGTTCATAAGCGTCGATCATTGAGTACTGGCCCAAGAATTGTTGTCTGAACATAATCCAACAATCTGCAAGGAGACCACTCTACCCCACACATTTTTGGAACACAGGGCTCATTTGAAAAATCTAACAGTGGGGCCGTGTACCTCTACCGTCCAAGTTAATGTCTCTGCACGGATGTGTCTAAAAATGAGAACGTGGAGGATAGAAATATTATAAAATATAAAAATTTAAATACAAATTTTGAAACCCACAAATTAAAAATATATGTTTTTATGTTCAGTAACATAATGGTATCAATTTTTCCTATTATGTGGGAAGTCTTGAATTCGAACCTGAATTAAGAACGGATTTTGGGAGGGGGGGGGGTCAAGCTCATATATATATATATATACATATATCATAATTAATTTAAATAATTTATATTTCAAAAGAATAGATTATTTAATATTAATTAAAAATTATCATTCATTAATTTTGGAAAGATTTAACTTTTCTTATTGGTTCTTAAATAAAAAATTGATTATTTAGATATATTGAATTAAATTGATTGATTTTGTTAATTAACAATAAAAATTAAAATGAATTAATTTAATATTTACCTATTTTAATCTTTTAAAATGTAAAATAAAATTTTAAATCCATATCCACAATCAAGTAATCAAACGAAAACAATTAGACTAAACTTGTCAGGGTACTTCATTTTATTTGCGTGAAAAAACATTATAAATGTTTAGTTTTAAAAAAAAAATTGAGAAAATTGTAAAACAACCAAATCCATCTTTTTGACTTCAACAATATTGAAACAAAGAGACAAGGGTAAGTGAATATTTTAGAATTTTATTTTTATTTTTTTTGTCTTTTAATGTCTGTAAGTGAGAAAACTTTCTCCACTATAAAAATTGTGAAAAAGAGGCTAAAAAATAAAGTGGAAAATAACTTTTTATCCGATTTTAATTATTTATATTGAAAAAGATATAATAAAAGTCTATTAATTGGATTATTGATGAACTTATAATATAAAAGATCGTTGTACTCAATTTCGATGAAAATCATGTATTTTGAATTCATAAATTATAAAATTTCTATTTGAACTTTCATATTTTTTATAATTTTTGGCCCCCGCAGGTTCTTGTTTCTGGATCCGTCCCTGACTCGAATGAGTTCCTTTGTACACCTTATGTGCATCTGATTATGTAGTTTATATTTCAATTTACTTGTTTGATAATAGGATAATATTGACTTATTGAAAGGATAAAAATTCATCAATTGTACTGTTCTCTTAAAAAAAAAAAAACATGTTTTTATCGAAGTTCTGTGTGATGCTAATTTATATCTTAAAATTTATCATTTTTCAAATCAATGCCAAAACTTTTAGTAGTGTATTTCTCAATATAAGGAATTAAATAATAAGTTAATTTCCTTATTTATCTTATTTTTGATCGCCTATTCTTGAAAATATTCATAGCGGAATAAATTTTCTCAGTTCTAGCTGTTGAAAGACAAAAAGATCTATTTTTTTAAAAAAATATTCACTTACCTTTGTCATTTACCATAATATTGTTTTGCAACTCCCTTAGGATTTTCTTTGGCTAAACTCGTATTACATTTTCTCAAACAAATGAAATAAAAATGTGACCTAACAAGTCTAACCTAATTTTCACTTCTTTAATTTATTCACCCGCAGGCAAATTGTGAAGATGATGCTAATTAACGACCCAACATGCAACTTGATTACTTGATTGTGGATTTGTACTTAAATATTTCTTTTATGTTTTAGAAAATTAAAATAGGTGAAGATTTAATTAATTATGTAATTTTATTTATATTTATAATTAAAAATAAATTTTATTTAATCTAATAAATTTAAATAATTAATTTTGATTTAAAAGCAATAAGAAAAGTTAGATTTTGAAAAATTAATGAATGAAAACTAAAAATGAATTATTTATAATTAACATTAAATTATCTATTTTTGAAATTTAAATTATCAAAATTAATTATTATTAAAATTTGAAAAAATATACATAATAAGCTGGGTGCATATCGACCCTGCCCCCCTCCCTTGTATCCGTCAGATATTTTCATTCTTTCACGTATTAGAATACATGCTGTTAACCCTCTTGATCAAATGCACTGTTTTGAATTCTACAAGCATACATATTTTGAAAGGAAATATCTGAAATTTTAAATGAAATTAATCCATATATTTTGAAAGAGAATTTTTGTGTATCTAGCAATAGATTTTTCTTTTAAGGCGATGGGCTGCCTAGTCGGCAAGCCAGAGCGTATCCGCAGTAGTGTGCTTGCTGCCTGTCCAACCAGACCCATCCCGTGAGCACAAAAAGCGTGAGGGATGGGGCATGCTAAGGACAGAAAGCATGCACACATAAAGAGTCAAGGGAAGCCGGGTGCCCGCGTGAGAGAGCCAGAGACCTATAAGGTATCTGACTATCGTTAGCGCGGGTCCTCTCTTAGGCAAGTGACAGATCTTCTTGAGAAGCCTGGAACGATCGGGAGGGTCACAGGGGGGGAAAAAAGAGGCCATTTTAAAATAGACCACTTTAAATGTCCCCCAATATGCCCCAAGGATCCTCAAACGAACCACCCTATCTGATAATACCCCTTTTCTTTTCTTTTGATTACATATAGATTTATGTCTCTGGCTTATGTCTTTGGTAAAGTCTGGTTTTATGTCTCTGGTTTATAAATATAAAAATAACATCTCTGATTTATGCATGTCTCCGGTTTATGAGCTAAATTATTATAAATAATTCTACCAATAATATCGTATCATGTACAAAATACTATTATGATAGGTGAAGAATGGAGGATGCCAATGAAACTATGCCTAACATAGGCTGGTTTAAATTCTTCATTCCATTTCTAGTTTTTCCTACTCAATTTCATGAATATATGACACGCATATTAAATATTTACTCATAAAGATAATTGATTGAGAATCAAATGCACTTGGCATAAGTTCAGCAAGTTGGAATAAGAGATGAAATAGGGATGTTCACACAAATTTCGTTGTCTGCAAAATTAAATCACAAGACAAAGAAAAATAATGGACAAATTGAATTTGCAATAAAGAATATAGAGAATTACAATTTATCAGAGAAAAAAAAAATATAAACTCCCTAATAAAACTAATCCTCTGATTCTTCTCCCAATATATATGATCCAAGGGTTTGACGCTTGTTTTTGGATATATGGTATAGTATCCTTTGATTTGATAAAAGAACACTACGAGATTTTTTTGAAACTCGAACCTTGACTCTGAGATCAAAGAATTTGATGACTTGATGCTTTGAAGAAGTATAGGACCTTCGAGGTAGCAATACGTCGTCGCAGTAGAAACTTGAAGCTTGAAGACTTGAGTCATGGAGCTTGAGAATATGTGAATATATGTCAATATATATGGCCATATGAGTCTCTGAGCACTCCTTTATATAGGCGTTTAGTAGGAGACTCCGGAATGACTTGAACACCATTTGATAATTATCTTTTTTGAAGATAATATCAAATATTCTTGACTTGATTGGTCCACGTACATAGATATGCCACGTGTCACAATTTAATTAGCCCGAGATTGCTAGGCCACCAGACTTGATTTGATCGGCGTGATACATCACCTTGACACTTGTTGATATTTGATTTGTGTAAAATAAATATTAGAATATTAACTAAAATTAACTATTTATCATTTGGAATTAAAATTAATAAATTCCAATACATAAATAGAAAATTTTAAATTAATAACTAATATATTATTTACACATGTCATTTTTAATTGGCCCAAAAATTAAGCTACCTACAAATGCCTCCTCGAGACTTGTTCACGAACGATGTCTTCCAATATATTCTTGAGTGAATAGGTCACGATAATTATTACATATATATATATATTTATTTAAATGCATATATATAACATATGGGCTTTTAAGATATATATGTATATTTAAATACATGTATATATAATACTTGATCCCTTAAAATATATATATATATATATCTAAAGCATGTGAACTTTTAAAATACATATACATATACATATATAGAGAGAGCAGTCACTTGGGAAACCACATGGCTTTCCCTTTCTTGCAAATGGAAAAGAATCTCCAACATCACGCTGGCAAGCAAAATTGAAGTCCCAATTTTCATTTGTTACTCCTCCTGCCTTTTCTTGCCATCTTTATATGGTTAATATCCACATTCATATATCTGGCCCACAACCACTACAAAAAAAAAAAAAAACCACTCAGAAAACACGTATAATTTCTTTAAGTTTGACAAGGCCGAAACTTATATGCTGTTGCAGTTTAAAAAAGGAAACACCGTAAAAGCCAAGAGACCATCTTGAATAAAACTAGATTTTGTTGCGGCTGCTATAAGCATTCACTGTCACGAGCTGTATTCAATGAGACTCTTCTGGCTCATGGAATTCTATTTAATGCAGTTTTCGAGTTCTCGTTTTTCTATCCCTCTTTTTTTTTTTTTTTTTTGTTTAATCTGCAATACAACAGCAATTATGCACCAGTAGCAACATCCGTCTTCTCTCTTTGGACTTATTTAGGGCTCTCTTTTTCTTTGACACACTGAGATATGTGTTTATCTAATTATTTGAAGAGACCAAATCCATTTAAATTGAGCTGAAACTTTATTGTACTTGGACTGAAACTCTTCAAAGAAAACGATAAAAAGGATGTTGATTACTTTGTCCAACATAACTGAACATTGAGTTGGGGATTTGTGGAAAATCCATATACTCAAATAAGGGATATTTTCTTCCTCTTAATTCCTGCACGCCAATTGTTTGAAGAAAATACTCATAGAGATTTTTTTTTTTTTTTTATTCCAACACAGCTCAAAATGGAATTGCTTGGGCTCCCCAGCATTCATCAATAGAAAATTCTAGTAAATACATAAATTTTAAAGACTTCAAGTAAGTCATCAAATTAAGGAATGTTTCCATATTTTTGTATTTTCTTCTTCATCCCTTCTCTTTTCTTTTGCAGGTTAGGAAACATAGAAAATTCTATCCATATCAATTTGTGAAGATGTATATCGAGGATCACACAAAGCCATCTCCATGCATTATTATTGGGAGTGACAAAGACACCCTCAAAGTCAAAGGTACTAGACTGGTTATCCATAAATTGGCCAATGATGTTTTTCGTTCCATAACTCGATCTCCCAGTAATTCCATGCATATTCAAGAGGGGTCCGAAGAGGCAACCAAGGAAGTGATTGATCCGCGTTCTGGCATTACATCTCGTTCTAGGATACTTCTCCTGAAATCGTCTCTTCATGATGCCAAAGCCACTAGTTTGGAATTTTTATTTGCAGTTTATCATTCCAACATTAATGGACGCTCAGTGAGAATTCCTGCATCAAGGTTTGACAAAGTATCTTTTCATGCAGGTTATTGGGAATGGACGGAGGGTGTACTGGGCCATCATGCAGATACTCTTCGTCAAGCTAGAATCTATGCAGCAGTTCATGCCTCGCTTTTCACATATATTTGCCATAAGAACATCCTCCAAGCCTTCCTTGAGCTATGGTGTCCTTCCACGAACACTTTGCACACTGCTATCGGTGAATTTTCAATTTCTTTATGTGATCTTCGTGTACTTGGTGGATTGCCTATTCGTGGAGGTTTCTATGATGAAGCTATCCTTACTGCAAAAGGGCTACTTGGTGACGACAGACATGGTCCTTCTCAACCACGAAGTTGCAAGTATTTATTTTTGGCTTACCATATGCTTCCAAAGGACTCCGATGGTGTTCCTATTTTTGATTGGTTTGGATTTTGGTTTAAAAGACCAACGAGATATGCGGAGCCCCTTTTGAGATCTTCCCGGAAGAGATCTACTGAGCCAAAGATCTCTCACAACCCATGTGGAAGAATCGATGCATTACTTTTGCATCACACCAAAGAATATGATGAGCCATTTATGATGTTAGAGGTTGAAGAAGATGTTAGTGGGCATCTATCGTGGTTTAAGGAATATATCAACTTCGCCAAATCTTCAGGAATCTTCTTCTATCTTTCCTATCCATTATGTTTACAGTTGGACAAGGCAATACCTTGGCACTCATTTTTTATCCAAGATTGATATAGGAGGTGCTGAGATGGTCAAGTATACGGGGGAAAACATGGCCAAATATTTTGATCTTTCAGAAGCACGAGATTTGTTCCTCGATATCAATCCTTTAGCCATTCAAAATCTATGCTCATTTTCACGCAAGCAGTTCACAGTAATAGATGGCTTATGCATATCTAGTATTTATAAAGACCTTTTTGTGGCTTTACGTTCCAGCTATTTGACATTTCGATGTGGAAAATAGCATATCATTGAAGTTTATAGCCCTTATTGATTCAGTCGGCAATGTGGATTTTGTCAACATATCTCGGGCAACTTAAAGAAAGAGATCCTTACTTGTGATTTGCACGAACTTGTTCAACTTTGGCAGTCATGTACCTTACTGAACACATCTAATAAACTTATCATTCATGGAAATACTTCTTCCTTTCCATTGGCCACAAAGGAGTATGCGGATTGGTGGGACAAACAATTGAAGACTTCTCAAACAAAAGGTACTAAAATTGTTCTCAAAGTCAATCAAAAAGTTATAGAATCAACTTCTGGCCAACTCTATCAACTTGGGGAGGGAATTGAACATTATTTATCTGAGCCTGGGCATCTTGGAAAGAAGTTGTCTCATCCTAAACAAGCCTTAATGGAAGATCTCAAAAATAACTCAGCAGCTTCACCTCTTCAAGATCCTGTTGTTTCAAGACAAGTTCAAGGAAAGAATTTGGAGTCCATGGAGTATAACATTGCTGACCATACCAAATTGCCATATAAAAGACGTCATAGCTTACTCAATGTTTCATCCCCTACTGATGCTCCATTGGAAGGAAATGAAATGATCTTCGCACTTTCTTGCTCAAATGATGACTCCAGCAACCAATGTATTCTCAAGAAGAAACCCAAGGTTTTAGACTTAGATAACATCAGTATTAATTCAAATTTCTTTGCAGATGTCCCAAGTTCTTCTTTACCTTTGGATGAATTAGCAAAATATGTAAAGTTATTATATTTATTAATTTTTTTTATATATATTTGCCAATCCTTTACACTAATCTCCCCCCCCCTACTCTCTTTTTTTTAGCTTGCAGATCTTGAGATACCATTTCTATTTACATCAGAAGGTAGTGTTGGTTTGATAAATGGGGCTAGTCCTTTTGATTTGCTTGAAACAATCACTCCTCAACCTCTTGATGATGGCATACAAGCTATTCAAGACACTGCTAATTCCAACAAGCGAGCAAAGGTGACATTACCTGAAATTGCAAATGACAAGGCTTTTGCTGATAAAGACAAGCCTAAAAAGACAATTGAAGCTCCATCTTGTGTACTTCCAGTTGCTGAAGTTTCTGAATTTTGTCCTCAAGTTATAAAGACTAAAGTTGAGCAGATGTTACTCAAATTCTATTGGGAACGCATATATAAAAAAATAATGAAAACTCCATTTGAGCAACTCTCAGGGATAAAACCAACGATTGATGATTTGATTGCAGAGATGAGATTATACATAAAAAACACATCATCTTTGGAGAACCACTTGATATCTTTCTTTGAGGGTGCTTCCAACTATACAAAGGTTAAGTCAAATTCAATTCAAAAAGAAACACAAGAAACCCATGAGAAAACACTGGTTTTTGCACAGCAGGATCTATTTGAGGCCGAGGCAATAGAAAGTGAAAGAGTTGAAGAGGTGAATGGCCTTAAGGATGAACTTCTTCAAATCTCCAAGCATCAAGAGGACTTTAGAACACGACTTGTCGAGTTAAGCAGTAAGGAAAAACTTGCAAACTTATCACTCCACAAGGCTGAAAAAAACTTGTCCACTATTCAGAGAGAAGCAGCCACCAAAAGAGATAAAGTTTCAAAGCTTGAAGATGCTCCATTTTTGACTGATCAAGAGGTTGAGACTTTAAAGAGGATGGAGGCACTACTTGAAGAATCTCGCAAAGAATTAATAACTTTTGATATACTCGCATGAGTACTTAGCTACTTTTTTTTTTTTTTGCACAATTGATGTAAAAGAATAGTTTATTACAACATATGCAATAAAAAAATGTTTTTTTTTTTAAATGAATTCTCCTTGTGCATTTTATTTATTTATTTAGCATTTCTTCAAATTGATGCCAACTTCAAAGAAAAATTGCATTACATGCCTCAACAACGGAGTGGAATAAACTTACTTAAACTTCTGAGTAAAACTGGCCATCTAATGAATTGAACTTGAAAACGATCAAAGCTTCTTCCAATGATATATTTGAACTTGATAAACCATCCAGAATTACTCTAATGATTTGATTGAACTCGAGAAGTAGGTCATCCAAATTTGCTCAAATGATATGATTGAACTTAGGAAGTCCTCAAAACTTATTCCAGTGATGTGACTAAACTTGGCAAGCCATCCAAACTTGTCCAAATGATGTGATTGAACTCAGGAAATAATTCATCCACATTTGATCCAATGATATGATTAGCTTGTGAAGCCATCTAAACAAACAACCTTCTTTTCTTTTTTTTTTTTTTTGATATGACTGAACTTAGGAAATAACTCCCAAGCTACCTACGTACCCCAACAAGGGGATCGAGTCATTACATAGTTCAAAGTAAAGATTTCCTTTTTGGGGGGTGTCATTCACAGTTTATACTCATGCGGGCCAGGAATATCCATTACTTAACCACCTTGGACTAGGTGGGGTATTTAATATTTTAGCCACATAAAATACCTTTAGTGGGGAAAGTTAGCAGTTTAATCACACAGTTTATACTCATGCGGGCTAGGAGTATCATGCAGTTTAGGCTCGTGCGTCAAGGAGCAACATATAGTTTAGGCTCGTGCGTCAAGGAGCAAACTTCTTCATGGGTAATATCGCTTCAAAAACTTGCCATTTATGGGCTTATGCGCAATCCATCTTTGTCAACCAACTTGTAAGCACCATTGGTGTAGACTTCTTTTATCACATACGGACCATCCCATTTTGACATGAATTTATTTCCCTTTACTGGGTGATGGCAATGGGCCTTCTTACTGCCAATACCAAATCTCCAACCTAAAAAGATCGCGGACGAACTTTCTTATTAAATGCCCTTGTCATACGTGCTTGATAAAATTCAAGTTGTTGTTCTACTTCAAGTCTTTCTTCATCCAATGCTTCCAATTCCTCAAGTCGAAGGCGAACATTGTCTTCAGCGGTAAGTCCTTCTTGAATTGCTATACGAAATGAAGGTATTTAACTTTCAAGAGGGAGAACAGCTTCAACTCCATGAACCAATGAATACGGAGTGGCTTGGGTAGCAGTCTGATGAGTTGTTCTATATGCTCAAAGAACTTTTCCAACTTTTTCATGCCAATCCCTTTTAGATTTTGACACTACTTTCTTCAGCAGGTTGCATAAAGTTTAATTAAACGCCTCTACTAGACCATTTGTAGCCGCATTGTACATGGAAGAATTGTATTACCCGAATCTAAATTGTGCATATAGTTTGTCCATCAACTTATTGTAGAAAGGCTTCCCATTATTGGTAATGATGTTACAAGGCACTCCATATCTAAAAATCAAATGACAATGCATGAACTCAACAACAGTTTCTTTCTTCACTCCTGTAAGGGGAATTGCTTCTGCCCACTTAGAGAAATAGTCTGTAGTTGCCAATATGTAAACATGACAAGCTGACAACTTAGGAGCAATAGGACCTACGACATCAAGACCCCATGCATCAAATGGCCATGAAGCAACTATAGAATGTAAGAGTTCAGGAGGCTGATGTATAAAGTTAGCATGCATGTAACAAGCTTCACATCTCTTTGCATAACGCATACAATCTTTAACCATAGTAGGCCAGTAGTATCCCATCCTTTTAATTTGAAAGTGAAGCTTAGGACTCGACTGGTGAGCTCCACAAACTCCAGAATGTGCCTCAGCCATGACTTTAGTTGCTTCTTCACCATTTAAACAGCGCTGATAAGTATCTTTATAAGATCGACGATACAAAATATCTTTGTATAAAATGAATCGAGATGACCTCCGACGCACGTCCGTCCTACGACGAGGGTCTTGTGGCAATTTTCCATCCTTTAGATAGTCAATTAGTGATGTCCTCCAATCTTCATCTTCACCGACTGAGACTGATATGGCATTTGCATCCTCTCGATCAGCTCTATAGGCGACGGCACAATCCATCTAGTGCACACCGGGATATTTGTTGTTTCTTCTTCAAAAATGGCCAAAGAAGTAGCCAAGTTAGCCAATGCATCTGCCATCCTATTTTCTTTCCTCGGGATGTGACTTAGAACAACATTTTCAAACTTCTTCAATAGACAAGATGCTAGCTGAAAGTAAGGAATCAAATCTTCCTTTTTAACATCATAAACATTTAAAAGTTGATTAATAACCAATTTTGAATCACCATAGATTTCAATTTCTACAATTTCCAGTTCAAGTGCCATTTGAAGCCCAATAATCAAAGCTTGAAATTCTGCAACGCTATTAGAGCATAATTCATTTAACACTACATAATATGTCAAAACTTATCTTTCTGGTGAAACAAATACAATCCCTGCCCCCGCTCCATCAGATCGAGCTGCTCCATCAAATAACATTGTCCATGCTGACAGGATATCAACAAAGAGAGCCTCCTCATTAGGTAATTCATCGGATACTTCCCAATCTGCAGGAATGGGATGATCTGCCAAGAAATTAGCAAGAGCTTGTCCTTTAATAGCTTTTTGAGGTACATATACGATTTCGTACTGATTGAATACATCACAAAATTAGCAGGATCAATTTAGCAGGATCAGCACGTGAGATGAGTCGGATAGAATATGCCTCAAAATAATGCTTCAACTTTCTGATTACATAAAATAAGGCAAGACAAATCTTCTCAACAGGAGAGTATTTCAATTCATTCTCAGTCAAATCTCTACTCGGATAATATAAAGCTTTCTCCTTTCCTTCTTCATTTTCTTGAGCCATGAGAGCACTGATTGACCGTTCTTGTGCTGCAATGTACAATATCAACGATTTTCCAATTATAGGAGCTCCCAAAACTGGTGGATTCATGAGGTACTTCTTTATGCTCTCGAAAGCATTCTCACATCCTTTATCCTATACGAAAGGAACATCTTTCTTCATCAAGTGATTAAATAGTTGGCATCTTCCTGCAAGATTTGATATGAACCTTCTTATGAATGCAAGATTGCCTTGTAAACTGCGCAATTCTTTAAGATTCCTTGGAGGCGGCATCTTCTGGATAACATCAATTTTCGTAGGATCAACTTCAATTCCACGATGTCAAACTATGAAGCCAAGGAACTTTCCAGAGTGACACCAAAAGCACATTTGAGTAGATTCCTCTTCAAGTTATATTTTCTTAGCCGATCAGATACCATGTGGAGATCTTCCAAGTGATTCCCTTTTTTCTTAGTCTTGACCACTAGATCATCAACGTAGCACTCTACCTTTCTATGTAGCATATCATCGAAAATATTTTGCATAGCTCGTTGATAAGTTGCACTTGCATTTTTCAACCCAAAAGGCATAACCTTGTAACAATAAATACCCTTAGGTGTGCGAAAAGTTATACACTCCTTGTCTTGTGGTGACATTCTGATTTGATTGTACTCAGAGGATCTATCCATGAAAGATAAAGCTTCATGTCCAGTGGTTACATCGACTATAAGCTCAATAGTAGGTAGTGGAAAGTCATCCTTTGGACATGCCTTATTTAAATCTCGAAAATCAACGCAAATGCATATCTGGTCATTTTTCGTCTTGACTGGCACGATGCTAGAGATCTAAGTCGGATATTTCACTTCCCTGATAAATCCTGCATTAATAAGCTTGTTGACTTCAGCGTCAATTAAAGGGACGAGCTCCGAGCGAAGCACTCGCTGCAACTGCTTTACTGGACGAGCCCCATGTTTTATGCCAAGTTGATGAATTGCAACTTTTGGATCTAATCCTGGCATTTCTTTGTAGGTCCAAGCGAAGACATCCTTGTATTCACTCTGGATTTTGAAATATTGTTCTTCTTCTTTAGGATTTAAAAGCTTGCTAACAAACATAGAACGGGGCTCTCCTATTGTGCCAAGATTCAGCTCCTTGAGTTCATCAACAGTCGCCTGTCCACCATCTTCAAGTTGTGGATGAGCTTTTAGGACTTCATCTTCAAGAATTTCTGAATCAGGCTCTTCATTAATAGTAATATGATTACATGTATGTAGTTCATCATTTTCTTCATCATATGGCTGTTCGATCTCAACAACTCTCATGCTCTAAAATATGATGCTCCATTTTAATGTTCCATCTACTTTTGAAACTGGGGTAGGCACCATTATCCATGATGGGTAGTTTGTAACTTGTATAAAACCACTTGCCACCAATCTATTGAATTCTTCAAGAAACGGATCATTTGATGCAAGATTTAGCTCCTTTTTAACACTTATGTAATTAGAGCTGATGGTGATTTCCACTTCATCTTTATCTGCACCATTCTTTCTACATGAATTTTCTACGATGCGCTGTTTTATTTTCACAAGTTTGTCCATATTAATGACTAGAATTTTAGATTTGGCTCTATTCGATTGGGATAAGTGAAGAGTTTGACTCTCATTTTTTAACTCCAACATATCAGTCTTGTCGTCAATACTCTTTTTTGTAGCATTATTCCCAAGTCGATTGAACACAAACCTCTCAAAATGGACCTGTATTAAACTTGCTCTGATCTTTAACACCAAGTCTTTTAAAGATAGAAGGACGAGTAATTGGAGCACTGAGACGGTCAAATATAGAAATTTGACAATTATTCTATTTTTGCTCTTCTTGTTTCACGTGATCTTCTGCAGAAATATGTCGGACATTAGCACACTTATCTTTCTTTGTCACGCGTCTCTTGACCGGTTCTGCAACTTTAAATCCCAGGCCAACTCTTGACTGTTCAACATAAAATCCCTATCTCGTTAGTTTATGTTGTGCTTCACTGAGTCCATGAACTTTTTCTCCAGTTAACTCAGGTTTAAGCTTACTTAGACTGGGTGGATTAGCAAAGTCATAGCTAGATTTTTCAAGTAACTTATATGCCTTAGGATCAAATATACCCTCAAATTCTTTGTGAGAAACCTCTGCAATAGATGGTCCATTATAGGTTGATGAGCTAATTCCAACAACAGGCATGGTGAAATCCTTCCTCAAAGCTTGACAGTCATTTGATTCTACCATCTTTAATTGGCTTCTAACAACATCATTCGCCTCAATACATGTTCTAAGTGGAATTTGCCTTTTCTCTTGAGATGATTGTGGTGTCTATCGGAGCAATGGTAAGTTGGACTCATCACCGCACTCGTATTTTTTGCTTGTCAAAACCTCAATAATTGTTAGTTTACTAAAATTGTCAAAACAATCTTGTCTCTCTTCGATGGACTAGTTGCTTGGAGCCTTTGCAGGTTGTACTTCACCTACTGAGTCAAGATCCAAATAAAGTTTAGCATCAACGAAGTATGATTCAGCTTCAATAAATGGATTTACATCTGCGTCAACTTTAATAACTTCCCCATTTTTTTGAATACTTGAAGCATTGATGAAGAGTAGAAGGTATCACCCCATTCTCATGAAGCCATGGCCATCCTAAAAGCAAATGGTAGGAAGTCTTTGCATCAATAACATGAAATAAAGTGCTTGCTTACAACTCCCTGATTGTGAGGTCTAGACGAATCATACCAATAGCTCGTTGGCCTCCTTGGTTGAAACCTTGAATAGTTAGGTGGCTGTGTGAGAGATCTTCAATAGAAATTCCCAAATTCTTCATAGTGGATTTTGGCATGATATTGACGGCGGATCCTCCATCAATGAGTATGCGGTTGACCTTTTACTCTTGCATGAACCCTGAAATAAAAAATGGCCTATTGTGAGGTTTCAATCCCAACGGCAAGTCCTCATCTATAAAAGAAATTGCCGTACAATAGGAAGTTGAGTGTTTCTCTTCAATTTCACAAGATATAGCATGCACTGCTTCAATTTTTTGATCAAAGAAACCTATAGGAAAATAATCCTTCAAAGTCACTTGGCTCCTTTTGTAACCTGCCAATGAATTTTCCAGCTTACCATCTGTGGCCTTCAAACTCTTCATCGTCCTTGGTTGAGGGCATTTGGCCACATGCGAGACCTTTAATGCCAATAGATGAGATTGATTTACATATCGTCTTCTCCTTCGTCGGCACATCACAAGAGTCCACTCACTTCTATCTTCAGTTTCAGTAGTAGAACTCGTTTCTAGCTTAGTTACTCCATTAATGAATTGAATCTTCACTAGTACTAGATCTAAGCTTCCAAACTGGAGCATTGTTGATGCCCCCATGAGTGAAGATGAAAAGACATTGTCTTTGCTTGTAACGCATGTAGTATCTGCTACCGTTATAGTGCTAGTACGGTTCGATCCAACCACATCTTCCGTGTCAAGGATTATCTTTCCATCTCTTGCCAATGCCATGACTGTATCCTTGAAGACAAAGCATTTCTCTATTGGATGGCCGACAACTCGATGATATTTGCAATATTTTAGATTGTTCACCTTTCCAACGTCTTCAGGACGTTTTGGTTCTGGCAGTTCAATCAACTTCCTTGTAAATAATTCATCAAAAATATGAGAAACATCAAAATCTAGAAATGGATACTGCTTCTCCTGCATTTCTTTTAGTGTTTTCTTTCCTGTTGAAATGCGTTGGTCTTCAATTTTCTCAGCAACCTTTTTATCACTTGTAGGAATTTTTATGGAGGCTGTCTTGATCGCCATAGATTCCTTAGTAGTTGCTTTGGCATATTTTTTGCTTTTCTTTGAATCCTTTCTTTCTTTTTTCTGGTCTTCAATAGGAATTCCAACTCTGTGATTAGCAATGCTAAGGTCCATGTCATGGGCACGAATGGCTAATTCCTCAAAGGTGCGAGGCTTGATTCCTTGAAGAATGTAGAGAAGTCTCCAGTGCATAGCTAGAATATATATCTCTATCGTAGACATCTCTAAGAGTTTATCCTTGCAATTCAAACTTAATGCATGCCAATGATTGATGTAGTCCACCACTGGTTCATCTTTCCATTATTTTGCATTGGTAAGTTCAATCATGCTCATAGTCCGGCGCATACTATAGAAGCGATTCAGAAACTCCCTTTCCATGTGATGCCAGCTATCAACGGATTTAGGTTCTAAGTCAATGTACCAGTCGAAAGCATTTCCTGTCAATGAACGCACAAACTATTTCACAAAAAGATCACCATAAGTCTCTGCATTATTGCATGTCTCAATAAAATGGGCCACATGCTGTTTTGGATTTCCCTTCCCATCAAACTGCTGAAATTTTGGTGGTTGATATCCTATCGGCATTCTCAACGAGTCAATCCTCTTTGTATAGGGCTTCGAATACACAATAGAACTTTGAGAAGGCATGCCATACTGGGCCCTAATAGTATTGGTGATCATGTCCTACAATTGTTGAACAGACAATGTAGCAATAGAAGATGCAGAATGGTCAATCTTTCGATCAGTGTTTTGCTTGTAAGGCATCTCCTCAACTTGATTCTGCATCATTAAATGGCCAAGGGAAGATTGATGGTTGTGGCTAAATCCTCTTTTCTCTTCCTGGTTGCTCATGGGTTGTGCAATTTGTAGATCCTTTCCTTCTACAATCTTTTGGAGGTCAGCTATAACTTGAGCCATCCGAGCAAGTTGTTCATCCACTGTTGCCACTCCAGTTATTGTAGCTGGCAGTTCAGAAAAAGATAATACCTTTGGATTTGTTTCCCTTGGACTTCCAGAGTTAGAATCATCAAATGGAATGAAATCAATATTTTTGCCCCCATTCATGGGCTGATTGACAGATTCAGCAGCAGGGTCAGCAGCATCTTTCTTGGCCAAGGCGAGTGGGTTCCTCTTAGGTGCCATTGAGTGGTTGCAAATATCTCCAAAATTCAAACGGAAGGAAGAGATAAGGGGTAGATTCGTGTCCCACCAGGCGTGCCAGAAATTTGTTCACACAAATTTCGTTGTCTGCAAAATTAAATCACAAGACAAAAAAAAAAAAAATGGACAAATTGAATTTGTATTAAAGAATATCGAGAATTACAATTTATCAGAGAAAAAAAATATATAAATTCCCTAATAAAGCTAATCCCCTGATTCTTCTCCCAATCTATATGATCCAAGAGCTTGAAGCTTGTTCTTGGATATATGGTGTAGTATCCTTTAACTTGATAAAAGAACAATACAAGGTTTCTTTGAAACTCAAACCTTGACTCCGAGATCAAAGGACTTGATGACTTGATGCTTTGAAAAAGTATAGGACCTTCGAGGTAGCAATACGTCGTCGCAGCAAAAACTTGAAACTTGAAGACTTGAGTCTTGGAGCTTGAGAATATGTGAATATATGTCAATATATATGGCCATATGAGTCTCTGAGCACTCCTTTATATAGGCGTTTAGCAGGAGACTTCGGAATGACTTGAACACCATTTGATAATTATCCTTTTTGAAGATAATATCAAATATTGTTGACTTGATTGGTCCACATACATAGATATGCTACGTGTCACAATTTAATTAGCCCGAGATTGCTAGGCCACTAGACTTGATTTGATCGGCGTGATACATTACCTTGACACTTGTTGATATTTGATTTGTGTAAAATAAATATTAGAATATTAACTAAAATTAACTATTTATCATTTGGAATTAAATTTAATAAATTCCAATACATAAATAGAAAGTTTTAAATTAATAACTAATATATTATTTACACATGTCATTTTTAATTGGCCCAAAAATTAAACCGTCTACAAGAGAATGCAAGCGAATCGAGCTAGCGCTGAGCTTGTTGAGCTAGCTCGAAAAGTATTTGAGCTTGAGTTCGAATCAAATAATTCTTGTTCGCAGGTTCGCAAGGCAGCTCATGAGCCTATATTTTTTTAAAAAATATTTATATATAAAAAATATAATAAAATATATTAATTTTAGCATTTTTTAGGAAGTAATTTAATTTTTCAAGCTCGAGCCCGAGCCTATAACTTGATAACGAGTTCGAATCTAATGAATCGAGCCGAGTTGAGCTCGAGTCTCAATTTTCTTAGCTCGTCAAACTTGAGCTTGAGCCTAAAAAAATGGTCAAAGCTTGGCTCGAGCCTATAAAAATTCTGTGCATTGAAAATTGATGACAAAAACTTTTTTTGATAAAATCTATTTTTTATGAGAGAAAGTATTTTTGATTATTTTCTAACTAACCAAGACCAGAACTAATGATTCCAGATAAGCGTGCAATCGATTCAAGAATGAATAGTAATAATAAATTGTCAAGTAAATATTATAATAACTTATAGTGGTTTGACAAAAGCCTATAGCTACTACTTAGAGAGGTAATTGGTATGTAAAAACAAAGCTAATTACTAATAAAATAACTTAGAAATGAAATAAAGATCGAAAAGGAATGATGTCAATACAAATTTATTCTTACTTAATATATACAAGGAATTAGAAAAATTAGAATCTGGTTGATTTCAATCTTATGATTAGTATCATGAGTGGTTAATAAGAATGAAATAAAATTATTTTGAATAACTAAATTATTATTTTTTGTACTTCAAACGATTGCTTTTTATATGTGGTTGCATCCAACGGATAATAGAATATACAAGAAAAAAAATCCATTAGACCATTAGTTCTGCAAGGAATAAATAGTTAAAGAACTGTCCAATTCTAATGCACTTAAAACTATTTCTACAAATTCTAGTCTATATGGTTTAACAGCCATCTAGCAATATAAATTTTTATATTTAGCTCATAGATTTATATCTCTGGTTCTCTGGCAGTCTTGGAACTCTATAAATTTAAGGTGTTGTACTCAAGTCTCTGATATGAGCATATTTAATTTCTCATTTTATGTTATTCTTTATAATTAAATAAACTTGTTGATTTTTTGTATAACCATATAATTAATCATTTCATTGAAAAAAGGTGCTAGGGAAATGAAGTCAATAAAACAAGGGACCAGCAACTGAGCAAAGTTGTGCAACAGTGTACGCCATCTTCATTGGAATTTTGTGAACCATCCTCTTGCAGACTTTCTGTTGTTGAAATTTCACTTTGTACATAGTATAACAATTTATTTTAGTTGTAGAATTTTTTCAAGATTTATATTCTATATACCTTGGATTTTCCAAAATGTGGGGTTGTAAGTTTGATAAGATCCATGCGGTCATACATCACCTCCGACTCTTAGTCATATATATCTGTCTGTTAGTGCCCTTCAAGATAAGAAGTCGTTACCAGTCTCCACACTGTAGTACTTTTCACTTTTCAAACTCGTGGCTTCCAATTTCAAATTAATGTATCATATTTCCATCCTCACAAATCAATATCTGTCCCTTTTAATATCAGAGTAATCAAACAGATATTTTACAGACTTCAGGAAGTCCTCTGGCCTTGTTAGTTAGCAGGAGAAAATGGTGGTGTCCACTATTATTAATGGAGAAATTCATGCAACAACTGAGCCAAAATATGATCGAAAAAGTGAATTGAGGGCTTTCGACGACACAAAGGCTGGTGTTAAAGGGCTTGTTGATGCTGGGGTTACCACTTTGCCACGGATATTCCTTCATCCACCTGAATTATCAGCCAATATCACTAACCTGAACAATGAAAACTTCCAGTTTCCCATCATAGACCTTGATGGTATTGACGAAGACCCTGCAAAACATAAAGAAATTGTCGACAAAGTCCAAGAAGCATCAGAGACATGGGGCTTTTTCCAAGTGGTTAATCATGGTATACCGGTACAAGTCTTGGAGGAAATGTTAAATGGAACTTGCAGATTCCACGAGCAAGACACAGAGATTAAGAAGCAGTATTACACAAGAGATTTTACGAAGAAGCTGGTGTATGCTAGCAACTTCAGTTTGTATAGTTCACCAGCAGCTAATTGGAGGGACACATTTTACTATGCTGTTACTCCTTGTCCTCCCCAGCCAGAGGAGTTGCCTGCAGTTTGCAGGTATTTAATTTAGTTTAAATTATGAATTCTTGTTATATCATCTTACGAGTTCTAAATAGATATGTTTCCTCTTAATTGTAAGCTCAGCCAAGCACCTTATATAAATTTCATTATTTGACATAAAAAGATTTTCTTGACAACTTACACCATGTAATGAACTTGAGCTAATGATACCGAAGGGAAATCTCGATAGAATATTCAAAGCATGTAACGGAACTGGGGAGACGTTTGTTCAAACTACTGTCAGAGGGTCTGGGGCTGAGTTCAAACCGCCTCATAGAAATGCAATGTGCAGAAGGGCTTGCTAACTTCTGCCATTACTATCCGGCATGTCCAGAGCCTCAACGCACAATGGGCACAACAAGACACGCTGACGGTGATTTCATGACAGTGCTGCTACAAGATAATCTAGGAGGGCTTCAAGTCCTACATCAGAATCAATGGGTTGATGTTCCTCCAGCACCTGGAGCCCTGGTGGTGAATATAGGAGATCTAATGCAGGCAAGTATTGGATGCATTATTACTTACTCTTCCTGGTTCTTGCACAAAAATTTCTCAAGCAAACATATACTGGCTGAACACTTGGTTGGTTTCTAATTTTGAATAATTTTCAGCTGATATCAAATGATAAGTTCAAAAGCGTGGAGCACAGAGTGTTAGCAAGCCATGCTGGTCCAAGAATATCTGTGGCCAGCTTCTTTGGCAGGGGTACTTCCAGGGTGAACTCAAGGCTCTATGAACCGATTAAGGAGCTGTTATCAGAGGATAATCCCCCAAAGTATCGCTCAACCACATTAAAGGAGTTCATTGAGTATTTGCGTGCCAAGGGGCTTGATGGCACTTCTGCTCTGCTGCATTTCAGACTCTGATAGATATGGCCATTCCGAATTTCATATTGCCTTACCTGTTTTATTTCATACCCTTATGAGAAATATAGCATTACTTGTTTCTTAAGAATAGAGAATATATAACTTAAAAAATAAATAATATTAGTTACCTGCATGTGCAACCTCTTCGTAAACATCAATTCTGATGCATATTTTTTCTCTAGTTTTGGTAGTGGCTGCTCTGATCAGTACTCTAGTTGAGAACCACATATAATTAGTCATGACAGAAGATTGACCGCGGCAAATATGCTCATACATTTAAAATTGTTTTGCCACTACGCTTTATTTATTGTTACTTTACACTTGAGTTTGAATGGGTAATCTTAATTTTTAGTTGGTGAAAGTTAGTAATGTAGGTAAAAATATACGCTTGTCGGTGAGTTAAGCAAATACAATTTTTGCATCAATTATATTTTTTTTGAAATCCCTCTTACCACTCTTGTACATTATATAGTCCACTTGGTGCCTTCGTGGATCGAAATTTAAATATTTTTATTTATAATACTTGTCTTTAAGCAAATTATAATATTTAAAAAAAACTGTGAAATGCATTTTGCCCTTCCTGTGTTATTTATAAGTTGCAAAAACTCCCCCCAAGAAAAATAAATGAGCAATGACTCCCCTCATACTTTTAAAAAATAGGCACACCGCCTCCCCTTCATGATTTACTGCAATTTTGTCCTAATTTCAATATGTAAAGACTATACTACTCCTAATGATTTTATATATTTTCAATTTTATTTATTTATTCATCTTAAATATATTTATATATATATTTTTTCTTCTCCTTTGTACCATTTTTTTATTTTTAAATTTAAAAGTATTTTTAATTTTTTTTTATTTTCATCTTTCTAACTTATTCTTTTTTATTTATATATAAATATAAAATATATAATATAATAAACATAAATATATAATAAAATAAATACATAAATAAAAAAATTATTATATTTTATTATCTTTTTTCATCCCCTTTATACCAATTTTTTTATTTTTAAATTTTAAAACTATTTTTTATTTTTTTTATTTTCATCTTTATAATTTATTCTTTTTTATTTAAATATATAAATACATTATAAATACATATATATTTATGTATATATTTACAAATAAATATTTTATATTATATTTTATACCCCAACCCCACCCCATCTTACCTGCAAGCAGCGGCCATGGCCGCCCCTCTGCGAGCGGCGCCTCCATGGCTGCCTCCTCGAGCGGCGCCCATGGTCGCCGCTCGCTATGGGGTCCTCGTGCAGGGCTCCATGAAGGGGCCCCCCAGTAGAGCCCATGGTCGCCGTTCGCCATGGGGGCCTCACACAGGGTAGCCTCTATGAAGGCGGCCATGGAGGCCTTGCAAGCAACAGCGGCTCGTAGATGCTGTCGGCCAATGTTCCCGACGGCTGGTGGTGGGGGTGGAGGAGGGGGGAAGGTTGGGTGGGTTGATGGGGGTGGGTGTGTATATAAGTATGTATATGTACATATATTTAACTATATATATAAATATAGTTAACTATATATTATGTATGTATATAAATAAATATATTTTATATTTTATAATTTTTTATAATTAGAAATGATTTGAACCGTCAATTTTTTTCAATAAATCCAACGGTTGACATTTAGGGGTAAATTTGACATTTCAACAGCAAAAATCCAAGACCAAACGCAGTTACCAATGTGTGATTTGCACCGCATGATGGAGGCGGGTTATTTGCTATTTTTTTTAAAGTATAAAGGGGGTCACTGCCTATTTATTTTTCTTGGAGAGAATTTTTGCAACTTATGAATAACATAGGGGGGTAAAATGCAATTCACCCTGTTAAAAAAAGTTATAGTTGTTAAGTTATTTTTTAATTGCAAAAAATATATTGAATATAAATTATTTGAAGAACTATGTATATTTACGACTTTAAGTCATTGAGGAGATAATTATTCAATCAAGATAGAAACAAAATCCATAAAGGTATACTTCAATCAAAAATAAAGTGATTATATCTTTGAATACAAAAATATTATTAGATATAAAAAATTAGTTTGTTTATTCCAATATAACTTAAATCATCAATTATTTTGTCTAGATAAATTTTTAATATTTAATCTTGAAATAAAAATGTATAGTCAATTAGGGGTGAAAGATGAGAAAATTTGCCAACAGTTTGGGCTTGACTTGATAAAAGCTTGAATTCGACTCAATCTTTTCAAGCCCGAGCTCATCAGTCAAGTAAGCCAAGTCAAGCTTAATAGTACTCGACTTGAAATAGGTATGGATCCAATATTGAGACCTGCGGCGGGGGGGGGGGGGGGCTTATAATACATATTGCCATCGAAGTTGAATACGATGCTCTTTCATATCATAATATTCATTAATGAGCGAATTAATGTCAAAATTTTTAATCAATACCTTTCTCAATATAAGTAACTAAAAAATTAGCTAAAAAATATCTTTCATCTAATTTCTAAAGTCTATTTTTGTGGTGCCCCACTAAGGGTAATCCCTAAGCTGAGATGCCACCAATACAAACTTAAATCATAATATAAGAGATAACTGAAAGGCCCAAAATTGAACAAGTCTCAAAAGATAGCAACATATTTCAACTTAAAAGAATACTACAAGGAGTGCCATATATACATGCCAAAAGTCTCCCAGTTAACATTCAAACATACCAACCGTCTCAAGTCCTAAGGCTACGATTAGGTGAAGTCTATATATGCATACAAAACACCTAATCTATTATAAAATAGTTCCTTCGGGCCAAGCCATAAGCCCTCATTCCTCATTTAATCTTGTCTGGGAAGAAAATAAAGGATAACAAAGAGGGTAAGTCCTGAAGACTTAGTGAGGGGAAATACAGTAAAAAGTCAAAAGGGATCTACTGAAGGAGTAGTAATTCAACAGATTATCAACTAGCAAGACATTACAATTAGAAATACGAGTATGGCAGAACATAAATAATATCAATTTCAATAAACGGGAACCTCTCCGTACTTATTGCTCCCTGAATAGAGTGCAAACAAAATCAAATAAACCCAAAGCATAATATGCATAAATGATTCTCCTTATTCCCCTGGTACGGTACATTAACCTAAGCATTTCACCCGGTACGGTACATTAACCCAAGCATTCCTTTGTATATATATCGATACAATCAATAAATAATTTGCCGACAAGGCCAAACAAATGATATGTAGAATGATTCAATTATGCCGACAAGGCTAAACAAATGATATGCAGAACAATTTAATTAGGAGCGCAAAACACGATTTGGTCGGCAAGATCCAAAATCAACATAATAAATAGAAGCCAACAAGGCTGTGGATCATACGGGACAATAACAGATAGAACAATAAAAGTTCTGGACACCAGAATGAGTACAATCAATTTCAATAGATACATAATCAAAGAATCCAACCGATCAAAGAAATTCGAGCAATCAAGGAACATTTACTTCCCAGAAGAAAGATAGGCTAACCCTCACAGGGTATAGGGAACAAATAAGAGATAAGGCAATAAGAGTTTTGGTCGCCAGAACAAGCATAATCAAGTACCATTAAATAAGCACAGAAAACAAGAACAACGAAGATAGTTCATTTCCCAGAAGAACTAATAAGTTAGACCCTCACCTCAATTTCCACAAAAGGCTATTCTTGCCTTATTGCCCATCAGATCTCGGCTCCTCATCACATATTCAAATGAACAGACTTATTGTCAAAACACTCATCTTGACCCTATAACAATAATTAAGCTGATAATATTCTACTATCGATTGTTTTACAATTAATACTATATTTTAAGGTTCGATTTTGAGATTATCGAGAGGTGACATGCTACTTACGTCGTCAATATCATAATATTTACGAGGATTATATTCACTCCGATAAAGGATTAAATTCATATTCCTATTTTATAATTATCCTTGCAATGTTACACAAAGTCGATTATAACAGCCAATCTATTATTAATAAGCCAATTTGTCACTTAGGGCTCAATTACATAAAATTAGGATTTTAATCATCTAATTAACTTAATTAACAATAATTATGTTCCACTTACCAATCTGGGCTCACTAACACTTTACACAACTTATATATCCAAATATTTTGGCTTAACATCATAAATCTTATCCTGATAATCCATAATTACAATTCAGTGCGATTAACTTAACTTAACGTCAGTAATTATCTTAACATTTTAACTGAGCTCGATCAGGAGATATTTAACTGTTTAATTAGAATTTTACCCATAATCTCGAATTTAATGCTCTAAGTCCATGATAAATAATCTAGGTTGTCCATATGAATTTTACATGTTTTCCTATTTACAAGTAATCTTCATAGCATTACGCAATTTAGATTCCTCAATTACATCAATTAGCCCAACTTAATGATAATTAGCTTCTAATTTATGATCTGAGTCCACATATACTTACAATCAAATTCCTATCCGATCATTTTAGTCTATAATCACAATTCTTGATCCAACCAACTTAAATTTAAAATCAAAATTAGTTTAACAATTTAATCGAACTAAATCAGGAATCGTTTAATCGATTACATAGATTTTTACCAAATTGACCTAGTTTTAGGTCAGTTCAAAACACAGAACCAACCCGCATGTGCTCGGATTGTAGCCTTGATGAAGCTGGCACTACGACAAATTACACTTTTAGTAACTAACAATTTCGTTACCATAATGCTGAAATTTGTTACCCAAAATATTGGTAACGAATTTTTCGTTACTTAAGTTTAGTGCCCTAAAGCTCGTTGCAAAAAGTCTTAGTAATGAAATTTATGGTTCGTTATGAATGATGGACTTATGGTGACGAAATGTATCATTACCAAAAATATGATATTAGTAATAAAAAAGTGTATTATTTACAATAGATTTTTATAGCACAATGAAATATGTAGTTACTAAAACATTGGCAATTTTGTTGCATTTTATTTTTTCGTTACCAATGCATAATATAATGATATTATTCATTTAATTAAGTATAGTTACTAATTGTTTATGTAACAAAATATTTTGTTACAAATAGTTAAATAATATTTTAATTCAAAAAATAAGCATTTCGTTACTAATGGAATAGATAACTAAGAGTTTCGTTACAAAAGAGTGTAATACATTAACTTTTCGGGCCCAATATCTCTTGGCCAGCTTGGGCCAGCTTTCAGGCCATTAATTTTTCAGGCTTGGGCAAGCTTTCAGGCCTTCGGCTTGCGGAGTGGGCCTCAGGCTATGCACTGGACCTAGGGCTAGCATGGCGGTCTAGGCTTGGGCCATCTTTCGGTGTTCCAAGCTTGGACCAGCTTTCAGGCAATCGGGCTCCGATTTAGGCTGCTGCATAAGGGCCGCCATGCATATGGATGGGCCATTTCACATCGGGCCTTCGTGTGCTGGGCCAGTAGAAATCTGAAGCAAATCCCCCAAAATTGCTGGCAGCAGGGGTCGATCTCGCGCCAGGCGCCAGCACCAGCACCAGCAAGCATCTAACCATCTTGGTTGCATCATCCAAAAGTTAATATTAGCATTTGCTCAAACACTTATTCGTCTCTTCCATATATAGAGTTCTCAAGCAATTTAACATGTTATCAAGCAAACATTATTTTACTTTTAAAAATAAAATAACAATTGTTATTTGAATAAATAAAATAAGAGTATCAAATAGTGAACTAAAAGAAATAAACAGAAAGTGTGGGATGATTATATAACATAGCTACATGAAGCAAAGAAATTTTATTACATATATGTATATATAATTGTTAGGTAAAGGAGTAATTTTTTTGCATTGTGAGTTTTGGGTAAAGAAAATACTATAATAATTCATTTCATCAATCAAAATATATAATATTGACAGACAAGTAGAAATATAGACTAAGTAGGTGTTTGGCTAAGTTTTTAATGAAAAGATATTATAAGAATTTTTTAAGCTTATAAAAATATCAGATTTTATCTTTTAAAATAAGCCTTGCAATGTATGAATAAAATAAAAACTTAAAATTCAAACGATCTAAATTATTATGGGAGTATATTCAAATTTTAAAATAAGTGATACCTCTTTACATTTTGTAGAAGAGCTTATAATATAAAACACTTTATTTTAGAAATTTATAAAAAAATAATTGGCATTACATATATATTAAAAAATTATGGACAAAACCCTTTAAAGTAAAAAACAAAAGGCAATCTAATAAGCAAAAGAAACAATATTATTAATCACGGCGGTTTAGAAAAACAAGCGCGAAGTTATTCTTTCAATGGCAGTTACAATAACTACTGCCATTTATTATGAATTCCACGGTAGTTTTTCGAAACCGACGCTAAATGGCTAATTCAACGGCGGTTTGGATAAATCACCGCTTAACCACTATAAAATTAATATTTTGCGGCAATTGAGACAAACCGTCGCAAAATATATGTCGCGATTAACTTATTTTCTTGTGGTGTATATATATATATATACTATATATGTAAATAAGTATGAATAAAAAATTATATTATATATATTTACAAATATTAAATATTATTTAATTCAGAATGAATATATAGAAAAAATAGATAAAAATAAAAGTAATTTAAATTTTATTGATAAATTTATATATGTATATATATATTATATATATATATGTGAATAAGTATAAATAGAAAAAAGGAAAAATTGCACTTTTGGTCCCATTGGATAGGGCATTTGGCACTTTTGGTACCAAACTTTTAGAGCTCGACACATGTAGGACCAAATGTAACCATTTTTGGACACTTTTGGGACACCGCCCAACCTGCCGTCCAAAAGTTAATGGCAAGTGGTGCGTGACAATCACGCGGAGGCCATTTTTATTTAAATAAATTGCACAGAATCCCCTGAAATTTAACTTATTTATAAATAAACCTAGAAAAATTACAATGATCCCTTAATGTTTTCCTCCATAATATTTTTGAAGAACTGTTAGCATCCATTAAATATTTGTAGACGTCGTTTGAAAATTTATATTAAAATTCAAAAATATCCTTCAAAAGCTGTTTAGATTATTTTTGAGATGAAAATGCCCATGGACTTATTTGTAACTTTAATATTATTTAAACTACTCATAATAAATTTAAATAATTTTATTCATTAGTTTTTTAAAATATTAAATAATCTTTTCATTCAGGTTGAATTAAAAAAAATAAAAATTTAAAATCATCAACATATCTAAAGGAATTTAATCAAATTGAATTAAACATATTTATTGATTATAAAATAAAAATAAAAATCAAATCCATCTCTTAATTAATATAATTTTGTTTTTAAATTACATCTCAATAATATTAAAAAATAATCACATCTAAAATAATATAATTAGATTAAGTTCCCAAACTACACTTCAAATTCATTTTCTACTCATTCATTAATATATAACCCTCTCATTTTTTGTCCTCCCTATCCAATCTATATATACAAAAGGGTAGATGTCACTAATAGTCCCTGATGTTTCGATTTAGTATCACTTTAGTCCTCAATCTTTAAAACTTCATCTTTTAGTCCCTAACGTTAATATATCATTTCACTTTAGTCCCCAAAATCATTTTTCGGTAGTTTTTGGCCGGAAAATTGAGCAAGTTTGACATTTTTAAGGGAAAAATTGTCAATTCATAGTTTGATGTTCCACTTTAGTCCCTATATAAAGTTTTATATTCCAATTTAGTCCCTATATGAGGTTTTATATTCCAATTTAGTCCCTATGTTACTTTTTTTCTTTTTATAAACATATATCCATGTGTGTATAATATATGTGTACATATAATTGATACTAATATTAGTCACATGCTCGTATATTATTATTAATATTTAATAATATATTATTGATATATTAATATCATTATGATACTATTGTAATTAATAATATTAGTAATATTATTATTGATATGGGATAGCCCAATAGGCCCAGCCCAATAACACTCAACTAGGATAGGAGCTGGTCTGACGCTCCCTAAGCAGCTCGACTGCCCTTAAACCCAACTCGTTTTGGACCACGCAGACATTCGACTGCCACTCGACCTTTGGATCCCTATCTGTCGTAGTCGATATTAGCGTTCTTGATCGACCAGGTTATAGCTGATAGCCTCCATCAGGTGGCCTCAATCCTTTAGCCAGAATGATGTAGCTTCGACCAGAATGAGTTTGGTGACCAAGATCCTAGTAGATATTCCTGTTGGAGTGCTCGTCTTGACCAGAGAGGTCGAGGAGTGACGAAAGCCCTTTGGCCACATTGAATGCCTTGCTAGGCGCCGTGCTGCTGCATTAATAGCGTGTGCCACCAATAGTACCACCTTTTGCAGCCGTGTCATGCTAGGGAGCGCCTCTAGTGTACCCCATTCTCCTAGGTAACTGCCTCCTGAAACAGTACACAAGCTGGATAAGATTGGAAAGTCCTCAAGTAAGGACAATGGCCCTTCTTACACAACAGGGGCATCAAAGACATATCAATCTTACCCAGCTTGTGTACTGTTTCAAGAAGCAGCTACCTAGGAGAAGGTGGTACACTAGAGGCGATCCCTAGCCTGACACGGCTGCAAAAGGCGGTATTGTTGGTGGCACACGCTATTAATGCAGCAGCACGGCGCCTGGCAAGGCATTCAATGTGGCCAAAGGGCTTTCGTCACTCCTCGACCTCTCTGGTCAAGACGAGCACTCCAACATGAATATCTACTAGGATCTTGGTCACCAGGCTCATTCTGGTCGAAGCTACATCATTCTGGCTGAAGGATTGAGGCCACCTAACGGAGGCTATCAGCTATAACCTGGTCGATCAAGAACGCTATTATCCACCACGACAGATAGGGATCTAGAGGTCGAGTGGCAGTCGAATGTTTGTGTGGTCCAAAACGAGTTGGGTTCAAGGGTAGTCGAGTTGCTTAAGGACGTCAGACTAGCTCCTGTCCTAGTTGAGTGTTATTGGGTTGGGCCTATTGGGCTATCCCATATCAATAATAATATTACTAATATTATTAATTACAATAGTATCACAAATGATATTAATATATCAATAATATATTATTAAATATCAATAAGATTATACGAGCATGTGACTAATATTAGTATCAATTATATATACACATATTATACACAAATATATATACACACATGTACATATATTTATAAAAAGGAAAAAAAAAAGTAACATAGAGACTAAATTGGAACATAAAACCTTATATAGGGACTAAAGTGGAACATAAAACTTTATATATGGACTAAAGTGGAACATAAAACTATGAATTGACAATTTTACCCTTAAAAATGTCAAACTTGGTCAACTTTCCGGCCAAAAACTACCGAAAAATGATTTTGGGGACTAAAGTGAAACGATATATTAACGTTAGGAACTAAAAGATGAAGTTTTAAAGATTGAGGACTAAAGTGATACTAAATCGAAACATCAGGGACTATTAGTGGCATTTACCCAAATATTAATTTCACCCTATCACCCCAATAAAAAAGTGATTAATGTGATATTTCATTCATTACTAAAACACAAATAAAAAAATAATTTTCTCTAATTTATTTTCCACCTACCACCCAAGATACAAACAAACAACCATCATATTCCCCAACATTACTTCCCAAAAATCATTTTGCCAAAATATTTTGACAAAATGCTCCAATTCATAAATAAACAAGCCCTAATTTAAAGTAATTTTATTAAATTTATTAATTAATAAAAAAATAATTAAGTTTTCTTCCCCCCAACCCCCACCGCACACCCACCCCCAACCACTGGCTGTCACCAACAACCGGCCATGGTCAGGTCGCTGTTGACCATGGTTGGCCACGACGGGGATGGGGGCTAAGGGTTGGGGGGTGTTGCGTGTATGTATGTGTGTATATATATATTTATATTTATATTTAGGGAAAACATCAATTTTGGTCCCCCAAGTATGTCACTAATTCAATTTTAGTCCCCGTCTTTTCACTTGTATCACATTGCATCCCTAAGGTTCAATTTTTTCGTTCAATCTCATCCTTCCGTCAAGTCAACTGTTTGACAACTCACGGCTGATAATTGGAGGGAATTGTTGGCGCCATTTCCTACCAGGTTAGTCCCTTTCTTGTGCATTTTCTTCTCATATTAGTCTTTTTTACTCCATATTTGTTAGGTTTTAGTTTGTTTGTGATTATTTAGGAAAAAAAAATGGCATCTTCCTCTTCTTCAAGTGGTTTTAATAGTGGAGTTATACAAAGAGAAGAATTTTATTGTAGATGTGGGATACAACTCCTATTGAAAACTAGTTAGACAAATTTGAATCCTGGAAGGAGGTTTTGTGCATGTCCAAAATATGGGGTAAGTCCTTATTTTTTTCATTAGACCTAGTTTATATTTGTAATTAACAAGCTAATTATACTTTTTTTTTTGTTTTTCCAGACTAGGGGTTATTGCGGAGTTTTCATATGGTTGGACCCTGAAATGTGCCCTAGGTCCAAACAAATAATTCTTGGATTGTTGGCAAAAAAGAAGAAATTAGAAGAGCAATTAAATGAATCCTTGATAAAGGAGGAAAAATAGAGGCCAAATTGAGGAAAATGAAGAGCAAAATAATGTTGCTAGAGAAAGAAGTTTATGAATTGAAGAAGAAAAAAGTTTGTGTTTTAATTGTATTGGCAATTATTATTGGTTTATTTGCAATAATGATAAGATTTTTGGTGTTAAAAGATAGCAATTTAGGAAAAAATGTGAACAAATTACAACTTATGTAATTGTTCTTGTAATGTTTGCTTAATGCTACTTTTATGCTTATTGGTAGGAAGTTAAACCTCAAGGGTAATTTGATTACTAAAACCTTCATAAATTACTCTTTAAATACAAAATAATATCCATTGGGCATGTCACCAAATTAATTCAAAGAAAAGCAAGTGCAAACTTAAACTAACAAACAATTGTTCCACTGAATGTTTGCAAGTAAGAGCCCAGCGAAAAATTGTTCTACTGAATGCTGCCTCACTTCCCATGAGAACTCGGTAGGATTGCCTTCAACTGGAGGAAAGAGAGCAATGCTAACTAGGGATTTGGCAAATGGCTCATTTTTATGGGGTGAATCTTATGTGTACACTCCGAAAATGGCATAAAAATACTAAGATCTAACTTATCTCAACTTGTAAATTTAGAGCTGCTGATGTTTTCATATCAACAATGGAACACTTCTCTCTAAAAAAAAAAAAAAAAAAAAAAAGGAGACCAACATAAAAGCAATCTGCCAATCAATAGAAATGAGGCCAACAATTTGTTCAAAGCCAACCACAAAAAGCAAGAACTGTGACAGCCACAACCAAAACAAGCAACATATTACATCCTAAAATCATCTACCATTGTATCCACAAGACAAAAGCCAAAAGCTCAATCAATAATTCTGAACAACCAGATTCAACAGAATGCAGCAAAATTCTGGTAGAAGTTCAAATTTCTGAAACTAACCAAATCCCAGCAAGCCAAACTTAAAGTAACTTAAAGAAAAAATGGGAAAACAAATAGGAAAAAAATCCACAAATTCATCACCATCCATCACCAAATTAGTACAAAAAAAGTGCAATCAATTACAATCCACTCAAACTTAATCAACCCTCAAAATTCTTCCCTTTTCCTCCATATTTTTTGGATCCATCCTTTTCCTTCTTCTTTTCACCTCAAACTACAACTTTTAAGTTAGAAATTGTTACAAAATTCATGCCACCTCTCACAATCACGGGAGTATTCATGTTTGAAGTTTGACTAGCCTGTACATTGTAATAGTTAACATGTGAGTAAAAACATGAAAAACAAAATAAAACAAAACCAAAAAAGTATAAAAGCAAAAAGTTTGATACTTACATTTAAAGAAGTTATATTGTTTGAATTCCCTTTCATCTTGATAGACAAGTTCTTTCTAACCTGAAAAACCAAAACTTTAGTTTGTTAGTGATAATAAGAAAAATGCATATAGTTAAGAATATATATGTCAATTAAAGCTTACAGGCAATTTCTCTTTTCTTGAACTACTAATATTGACATTTATTGTAGAAGGAGCACTACTACAAACATCAACAGGGGGTTGAGAGTCACCAAATGTCATCTCAAGAGTAACTTCAGGTTGTCCTTCATGCGAGGCAGAAGTTGAACCATCTTTTTTCTTGCAAGTCCTTGCATTATGGCCTAACACTCCATATTCACTGCATTTCAAAGATTTTTGGACTCTTTTGAGCTTAATTGGATTGGAAGGAGCTGGTGGCTCATCAGGCTCTCTTCTCCTCAACTTCTTGGGTCTACCAGGCCTATTTTCATATGATGGTGGCAACGGGGCTGGCAGATCACTCTTAGGCCATAATTCAGGACCATTCGTTCCAAAAATAACGTGCTCATAAGCTCTCAAATATGTGCTGACTTTGTAAAAGTTATGCACATATGATTCTGGCTCTTCATTCCTACACCAAATAGCTGAAATAGCATGCCTACATGGTACGCCTGTCAAATCCCACCTCCTACAACTACAAGACCTTTGATAAACATCAATTGTGTACTAGTCGTACATGCCCATAATCTGATAGTGCCAATCATCTAACTTTATTGGAATGCACTCACCAGTATCCTTCATGTTTCTCTCCAACAACTTCTTTATTTTTGGGCATATAAGACCATCCCAACCCCTTGCTCTATCCCTATTCATATGCATCCTAGTCATGATCATATTTCTTATGGTCTCCAACATGTTCAGAATTGGTTTGTCTCTAGCAGGTAAGATGAAAGAATTAAAACTCTCACACATATTATTCAAAATAACATCACATTTTGGTTGATGGCTAAAATGTGACCTGGACTATTGATTCGGAGGTTTCTTCACTAGCCAATCGTATGCCTTCTCATCAAGCTCTTTCATTTGCTCCATTTTTGCTTTGAATTCTTCAATTCTTGTTGCTCTAGCTGTTGCCCAAAGTGCATTCTTGATTGATTGGCCAGTAAATCCATCCATCTTCATATTGCTATGTAAGTGTCTCACACAGAACCTATTTTGAAACACATAAAAGAAAAGAATAAGTTGAAAAAATAAAGAATGAATATATAAGTACATAAAAATTGAAATAACTAAATCAAAGTACATGTTTTCTGCATCAGGTAGCAAGCTCTCAAAGGCTGGTATCAATCCTTTCTGCTTGTCACTCATATAGGTCCAAGCATATTGATTTTTGAGGCCTATGTCATCTTCAAGTAGAGAAAGAAACCACTCCCAAGAATCTTTGTTTTCATTCTCAACCACTGCATAAGCTATTGGAAAAATACTATTGTTTGGAACTATTCCTATAGCAGTTAATAACTGGCCACCTTGAGGACCCTTCAAAAAACAGCCATCCACATCTACAACCTTCCTACAAGCCTTAAACCCTTCTTTGCAAGCATTGAAGCAGATATATAATCTCAAAAAAGTAGGTAAGTCACCTATTTTCTCACCATCGGCCAACTTCAGCACCACAGTGGAGCCAGGAATTGTCCTAAGCAACTCTAAGCAGTAGTCTCTAATTCTACTAAACTGATCTTTCACATTGCCTTAAATCAGTTTCATTGCTTTCTGTTTTGCCTTATAAGCTTGCCGTTTAGAGACATTTGCTTTCAAAGTGGTGCATAGCTTATTCCTAAATTCATTAACTCCTAGTTTAGGATTATCCTTAAACTTTTTCATGAAAGTTTTCCCAAGCCACCCAGACTTAAGGGTATTATTATTGTAATTCCAAGAGCACTTGCTATGCACAGGGTTATAAGCTTTTATTTGCCAAGACTTATCATTTTGCATAGGTGATACATGTATATACCACTCACACCCCTCTTTCTTGCACTTAGCCCTCAACCTTCTTTTATCATTTTTACAAAAATGAACCTCCATCCTTCTCCTAAACTTAGCCTAACTTTTTGAACTAAAAATAAGACCTAGTTTCAATTCAAGGCTCTTATTTTCAGTTTTAGGATTGTACTTTGGATACTTAGGATTTAGTTCATCTTCATCAGACCCCATCATACTCTCAAACTCATAACTATCCTCAACCTCATCTTCTTCCCCTACCTCCATCCTAGTATATATGTTATCACTCATTTCCTTGCCCTTCCCACCCCATCAAACTCAGCATCGGATCAACATACCTATAAAATAACCTATCATCTTCCTCCATGTCATAATCACTATCAGTAAAATCATCACACTCGGAATCAGAATCAGAAATAGAAGCAGAAGGAGTTGATGTAGGTTGGACTGGAATATCAGTCCAATCCTGTGGCAAAGGGGCTTCATCTAGAAATGAAAAGTCAATCATTTGATCATCATCCTCTAAGTTTGGAAAGTATTGGTTTTGCACTTCACTTGCCCCATGGGTTTGGTCATTCCCATCCTCAAGATGCTCTAAATAAATTTCCACCACTCTATCCCTAGGTAAATGATTCAGTATATCATAAACGTCAACATCTTTACTAAGACATTTACTACCCATGCACAAACTTTGCCCATACTTATGCCAAATTCTAACTTTGTCTTTTTCATAACCTAACTCCTTGACATAGCTCAATCATCCCAAACATATCTACATCTACATTATCAAAGAAATCTATGTTACCCCTTTCATAGTATCTTATAGGATCTTCTCTCATTAAACCCCCATAATATAATTTAATACTAAATAAAGAAATGCCATCCCCAACCAAATCTGCATAACAAACAAAAATACAAAAAATGCTCACTATCAAATTCAACAAGTATATCACCCTCAACCATCAACCAACAAACAAAAATATTGCAAACAGTAAATTTTTTATGTGTGATGTTCACATTTCAATACACCATCCAAAACTGATTCTGTTCTGTAAACTAGAAAAAATGTAATTTGCCAAACTAAACTAAATGATTAGGTCCATCACCAGTCACAAAAATGACGTACTGAATTTCTGGTTCAGTTTGGTATGGTGCAGTATCACCAGTTTAAGATATATTCGGAGGTCTGAATTGAAATTTCATGGTATGTTGATCTAATTGATGATTTTTCACTTTGAAATCCTGAACTATCGCAGCTTTTTATGTGATAATGATATTACTGCACAAATTGCTCCATTACTCAACATAACTTTTTTTTTTAACATTACTGCAGAGATTTCACATATTTCTCCATTACTGCACAAATTTTTAACACTAAACATTTTTTTTTTAACATTACTGCGTAGATTTCTCCATTACTGCACAAATTTTTAACACTAAACATAAAAAAGTTTCTCCATTACTCAAAGTATTCTAATTGAGAACACAAAACTTACCATAATTTGGTGTCCCAAGCTTTGAGTTTTTCCTTCGTGACATTCACCGTGAAACAATTTGAGCCTTCCCCAAATTCTTTTCAATACTCCAAAGGTGTAGAATCTTCAACGCTGGTTCAAATACCTCTAAATCAGCAACATTTTCTTCTTTCAATAGAAGCAATGGTCGAATTTTGGGTTGGATTAGAAGTTAGGGTTTATTTTGATTTGGGGATTAGAAGTTAGGCTTTGCTTTGCTTTATGTTTTCAAGAACCCGCAGAGCATGTGAAAACATTCTGTCTTTTTCAAGTCATGCGAGGTTGCCGTTAGCTGTCAAACGGTTGACTTGACGGAAGGATGAGATTGAACGAAAAAAATTGAACCTTAGGGATGCAATGTGATACAAGTGAAAACACGGGGACCAAAATTGAATTAGTGACATACTTGGGGGACCAAAATTGATATTTTCCCTTTATATTTATATGATACTTATTTACATATATTTATATATACATAATATTTTGAAGTGTTTTTTTTTTATATAGAAAGTTTTGTGGTATTTTTTTTAGAATTTTTTATAAAAAAATTTAGTAAGGGTGAGGGTTTTTATGATATTTTACATTTTGTGGGGTTTTATATAAATAGATTAAAATTTGGGTTTGTAGGGTATTATTTTTTTTAACTTTACTATTTTTGTTAAAAAACTAACGGATGTTAGGCAATGTCCCAAAGGTGTTAAAAAAATAAAGTTTTGGTCCTATAAGTGTTGACCTTGGTACCAAAAATGCAAACCCCCTTATCCAATGGGACCAAAAGTGTAATTTTCCCTAGAAAAAATATGCATACATGTATGAATAATCAGACAAAAAAAAGATAAAAATAAAACTTATTTAAAATTTTATAAATAAATATATATATATATGTATACAATGAGAATATATGAAATAATGAGAAATGAGAAACAATGATAAATTTATATAGATACATAAAATGAGAGATATACAAAATAATGGAAGAAGAGAGAAATGAGAATAAAAAGAAAAGAAAAGAATGAAAAAAAAAAGAAAAAAAGAAAAAATGATAATAAAAAGTTATTCAAATTGAATTGTATATATGTGAAATGATTAAGGGTAAATTGATCTTTTTATATTAAAATTATATTAAATGGACAACAAATGTGGAGGGGGAGCTGGTGTGCGTGGTTTTATAAAACATAAGAAAGTTGTTTTGTATATATATTTTTTTCACAGGAGAGTTTGATGCTTATTTCACAAATCAAATGAGGGTAAATTGCAACTAGCCCAATAAAATTATTATCATTTCAATGGAGCCCTTACTTTTCTTTTTTTGCTAACGTAGTGTTTGGTTGTATTGGAAAAATTACATTTTTGGTCCCATTGGATGGGGGGTTTGCACTTTTGGTATTTAAGTTGACACTTATATGACCAAAACTCTAAATTTTTTAACACATTTGAGACAACACCTCAACTTCCATTAGTGTTCAGGCAAAATCGTTAAATTAAAAAAAAATTAATTACCCAACAACCCCAAAATTTTGATTTATTTATAAAAATTCCACAAAATTTGAAATGCCCAATCAACCTTCATTAAAAAAATTTTAAAAATTAATAAAAAATTTAAAAATATATAACAAAATCCTCATAAAAAATTAAAAAATTTATATATCAATATAAATATCATATATATAATAAATCAATATAAATATATATAAAATAAATATCATATAAATATATACATAAATATATATATATATAACACCCACCCCCCTCTCTCCCAACCCCTCACCACCGGCCATGGTCGGCTACTGGGTGTGGCTATGGCCAACAGCCAGTGGCTAGATCTGGCCGCTGGCTTGGGGGTTGGGGTTGGGGTTGGGGGGGGGGGGGAGAAGGAGTAAATATATATATATGTATGTATGTATATATACATTTTTACTTATTTATTTGTTGTTAATTAATAAATTTTAATCAAATTAACCTAAATTGATTTTTCTTTACTTATGTTATTTATTTAAAATCATTACATTATTTTGTTCAAAATAATTAAAAATATTTATTTATTTAGAATTATTAAAAATTTAGGATAAAATTTTAGATTTTATTTTTATTTAAATTATTTATTTTGATTAATAAATAAATTTAATTTTTTTTATTTATATATACACACATCAAGGTCTCACAGGGTTCAAACTCTAGATCTCACACATTTTGACTTATTTATTTTTTATTAATTAATAAATTTAATGAAATTAGTTAAAATTAGAGCTTGTTTGTTTATGAATTGGAGCATTTTGTCAAAATATTTTAGCAAAATGGTTTTTTTGGAAGTGGGATTGGGGAATGTGATGGTTGTTTGTTTGTATTTTGGGTGGTAGGTGAAAAATGAATTGGGAAAAAATTATTTATTTATTTGTATTTTAGGAGGGAACAAGATATCATATCAATAACTTTTTTATTGGGTTGGCAGGGTGAAATTGACATTTTAAAATTACTATTGCTAGTATGATATTTTTAGATCTTATTTTTATTTTTAAATTATTGATTTTAGTTAATAAATATTTTTTTATATTTAATAAATATATTCAACTTAATCTAATTAAATTATTTTATAATCTAAGATAAAAGAAATTAATTTTGCTATAAATTATTTATACGAAAAAAATGGACGAGCTAAAATTTAGAGGAATCGCAAAATGAAGAGAATTCATTATTATTCGAGGGAATCAAATTTTTGGAAGAAGTCAAGTTAAATTATTATGTCAAACTAATAATAAAAACAATTGTTAACATTTTTTATGGGCCAAATTTGGAGGGAATACAAAGTTGGAGGGAAACAAAATTGAATTGCCATCCAAATTCATTAAATAAATTTATACATATGTATAAAATAAGAATATATGAAATAATGATAAATTAATATATGTATAAAATGAGAAATATATGATGAATCTTCTTTAAATTTTATTGAAATTTATATGTATATGTATATATATACTATATATGTATATAAGTATGAATAAAAAATTATATTATATATATATTTTTATAAATATTAAATATTATTTAATTCGAAATGAATAAATATAAAAAAATAGATAAAATAAAAGTAATTTAAATTTTATTGATAAATGTAAATATTTATATTATATATATATGTGAATAAGTATAAATAGAAAAAATAAGTACACATGTATGAATAATTAGAAAGAGAAAAGATAAAAATAAAAATTATTTAAAATTTTATAGATAAATTTATATATATGTATAAAATGAGAAATATATGAAATAATTGAAGAAGAGAAAAATGAAAATAAAAAGAAAGAAAAGAATGAAAAAAAAAAGAAAAAAAAAAGTAAAATATGATAATAAAAAGTTATTTAAATTGAATTATTTTTGTGAAATGATTAAGGGTAAATTGATCTTTTTATATTAAAATTATGTTAAATGGGCAACAAATGTGGAGGGGGAGGCGGTGTGCGTGGTTTTGTAAAACATAAGGAAGTTATTTTGTGTGTGTGTGTGTGTGTATATATATTTTATTTTTTTTTTCACAGTAGGGTTTGAAATTAAAATAAATGTTTAAAATAATTATTTTAAATCAGATTGGCAGGTTGCATTGGGTGGATTTGAGTTGGCGAGTTGACCAAATAAAAATCAAGTCGACCCAAACCTGACCTGATACGATTCAGGTTGGGTTAGTGTTGAACATTTTCAAGTTGTCATCAGGTTGGATTGGGTTATGGTTGAGAAAATTAATATTATACCCCTACTTCAATCCAACTCGAACCCGCACGACCCACCCAAATTGCCACCCCTATTGACACCAATTCATTATAAAATTAGTGAAGCCCAATTAATAAAAAAGTAGTTGCCAAAGCCCATTAATCAACTCTGCAATTTGATGTCAAACCTAATTCTTTGCCAAATGACATTAATTTACTAAAAAATCGATGAACTCATAGTAATAAAAGAAAGTTACAAAAACACAATTAATCAATACTTTAAGTTAATGTCAGATCCAATTCATTTTGAAATCCAATTTATTAATTTACTAGGAGAATTATTGAAGCTCAATTAATGAAAAGGAAGTTGGTAAAGCCCAATTAATGAATTTTTCAAATTAGTATGAAGCCCAATTTGCCAATTCACTAAAATATTAGTTAAGCCCAATTACTAAAAAAAAAAAAAAAAATAAGCTGGTCAACCCAAAGTAATCAATTATTTGAACTAATGTGAAGCTCAATTAATAAAAAATCAGTTCCTTGAAGAAAGCCTAATTCATCATTTACCTCACTTCAAATTTGTTCAAGACCAACTCTTAAAATGATGCCTAATTCACCACTTAATTTACTATAAATTTGGTCAAATCTATTTCATAAATGAAAACTCTCAATTCATTGAATAATTTACAAAAAAGTTATCAAGCCCAATATTTTAAAGAAATTGGGCCAACTAATGGATTATTCACTTAAAATTTCTTCAAGTTCAATCTTTAAAATAAAACTCAGTTCAATAATAATTCACTAAAAAATTGGTTAAACCCAATTAACAAATTCTTTACATTATTGTGAAGTCCATTTCTTGAGCAAAAGCCCAACCCACAAGTATTAATTAGTAAAAATTTAATTTAATATTCATTTATAATTAGTAACGAAAATCATTGTTACCATATGTGTACAATTGATATTTGGAGGGAATGAATTTTGGAGGGAAGTTAATTAAAGTTTAGTAACTAAAAACTTTGTTACAATATATTTTATTTATAACAAATATTTTGCTGTTACAAAACGTACCAAATTTTGTTACAAATATATCTTCTTATATGACGAAAAATGTTATATGTAACAAAATAACATTTTTCGTAACAAATTATTATTTAGTTACGAACATAAAAAATTTAAGGTAACAAACTTGAGTTAAAGGTAACAAGACTTTTACTTTGTTACTAAAGAAAATGTTATTTATGACAAAAAATCAATTTTGTTACAATAAATCTAACATATGTAACGAATTTACTTTTGTTGCCAAAATTTTTGTTACGTGAAGTGCAATTTGTTGTAGTGTGGTGGTCATTCGCCGGAGCTCCACCATACACCGCCACACTCTGTCACTGAAAATGTGAGTGGTTGCCACCATTCAATGCATCTCAACAAGACAAACTATTTCTCTAAATCAATTTCACAAGATTCCTTCATTTGGCAGGTCAATTTGCTGAAAAATTGCACAGCGTACTGTCTCACTGCCATGTATCGTCGCCTTCGATTCTCCTTCTTTGGTAGTCAAATCAGGAAATTGAAACCACCATTAGACCCCTCTCGTCGAGCCCATCAAAACCTACTCCTTTTTCCCAAGTTTCAGTCACCAAAAATTGACAACCCACAGCACCCAAAATCTACTGATGTTGAGCTTAATTTTTTCGGCATTTCCCTGGTCAGTTCATGGTGTAATTGGTGTCATTGTGTTTGCATCGATGAGAGGGAGGTGATGGTCTAAATAGTTTTGTGTTTTCCCATCACGGCGAGGGAGAGGTTTAGGAGAGGAGAGGCGGTTTGTATGTGAAAATTTGAAGAATGTGGGGGGGGGGGGGGAGGGAATTGGATTTGCTATTTAAAGGGCTATTGATACTGGTGTATATATTGGTCCCATTCCCTGATTGCTTCGGTCAAATGTTGCTTCATCCCATTGTCACAATATAGTTCCTCAAATTCCTAGTGGCGTTTATTTCACTGAGATTTTTTTAAGAATCTCTTTTTTCTAAATTTTCCCAATATATCCATTCTTACTAAGGCTCCTGGTGCCACCTTACTCTTTTAGGGTTATCTAGTAATCCCAATAATCCCATAATCATGGTTCCGTTATCCGTCATCACTTAAAGTTCTCTTGATTCCCACGATCGAACTTATAGAAAGTAAATTAAACTATCCCAAAAAGGATTTTTAAACCTTTTTGATGATTCCCTAAAATCATGGAGAACTCAATACCTATTTTCTATTAAGTAATCCTTATGCACACCATCATATGTCATTTCAATACTTAAAAGGTCCTCCATTCACCCTTTTGGAGTACTTGCTGCTATTTAATAAATTACAAAACCATTATGGCAATAAACAATTATTAACACCATGGGTTCATATTTATAGGATATCTATATTAAGGAGTAGCCAAATTCAAACTTAACATGCTTGATTTATATGACAAGTCATACACTTCCATGCAGCTAGCTACAGGCTCACAAAACTATTCATGCTAGTTACAGTCACGAACAATCCATCTGCCGCTCCTTAAATTCCATCTGAGAAATAAGGCCAAGAATATGTGGGATCAAACTTTCCCCTTGATGTTTAAAAACTTAGTTAGAATCTTCAACTTCTTGTTTTCTTTATCCTTTGGATCTCATTGGCTCGAGTTTTTCAACTTACTAATTCTCACTTGTGCGCTTCTCTTTTCAACTTATTTTCGAGGTTAATCACTAGTTTCTATGTCTGAGATCAAAATTTCCCATCCTTTTGACACTTAGATCTATCATTCATTCATTTCGCCAACCTTTAAGTATGGTAACCCGTCCTTGGGACTTAAAAGTGCTTGTCAATCCAATTTGTACCCAAATCATACCTATTGGTACATTTATATTCCTTGAAAATTTCTCTTCCTCCATTCTTAGGTGGAATCTCTATTTCATTAAAGTAACCATTCTCTCATGAACAATTGTTCTCAAGATATAGACATATTGATATTTCCTTAGGTTTCCCAAAGAAAGGTAAGAATAGCACCATAATTGATTATCTCTCTAAATCTCAAAACTCCTTCTTTTGTTCAAATCAATGATCTTTCTGAATTGATTTTACTAGGGAGTATATTATTTTGGGAGAGGCCCAGTATATACCTTTAGCATCAATTGGATGAACCCAAGAAACTGTTGTACCTTTAATACATCTTCTGGACATGTTCGATTGCCTATAACCTTAATTCTAACAGAATTAATCCCTAATGTTTGAGATGCCAAACACAGATGTAGTATGGTTCATTCCTCAATTCCAAATAATTTAAAGGTTTCCACAAGATCCTTATAAACCAATCCCAATAACATTATCTTAATTCATAATGTCTGCATTAAAAGTAAAAGACAGTTCTTGGCCCACCTTCTCCTCAAATTTCCCATTCCATAGTTTCATTTCTTGATCTTCAATTTTTTCAAACAAACCCCAAACACATGCATTAGATTAAATAGCTTATAAGGAAAAAGACATCCCAATTTCTCAAACTGATGGGTTTCGAAGAGCTCTTATTATTATTCTATCAATCCTTATCAGTGATGCAAGATCCCTCCTAAAAGTAAGCAGATACTTAATTCCTTTGTTCATTAAGTTTTCTTGATACTCCAATTTTCTCGTCATTCCTTAATTCATACCCTTATGTTTTACTTATCTTGTCCTTTTAGTGATTGAAGGTTAAAATTCTAGAAATTCCCTGCATATGGTTTCTACTGTACTCCCAAGATTTCTAACCTCATTTACTCAACAATAGGGTTATAAGATCCACCCTTCAAGTACAATAAGTTTTATGCCTCAAGTCTTCTTGTCTTCGGATCTACTGGCAGGAGGAAAATAGGGTCTAACATCATCTTTAGTTCTTCCCACGAGATATTTCTAGTAAAAGCGTCTTTATAGCGGTTTTCGAGCGTATTGGTTTCGTTGATTGATGACCATCCACCATGATTTAATCGACAGAGGATCACATTCACATTTGAGGGTGTTCTGGCAATACGTTTCCCGCCGTATCATGATTTTGGTCTTATTAGACAAGTCCGAGTTCGTTTAGCAATAGTGTTATCCTTAAATATTAATAATATCATAATAGTTATCATCTTCTAGGGAATATTTAAACTGTTAATTGACCTAGCTAATATTTGATTTACGATGGGTAGAACTTACCAAATCTAGTATATTATTGTTATAACCAAACGTTCCTCACATTTCACTTGTTCTGCTAAACTAGTTTCTCGTATGCGTATATGCGTGCCTTAACCATTTCTCTAATTAGCACACCTCATGGTTCTTTAGTTTCCCTTGTCAATGCTAGGGTGCTTGTTCTCATTTAAAGTGTTTGGCCCATTCTCATTTGCACCTTCTATATCCTAAAATTTGTGGACGGCATCCTATTATGTCAACGATCTCTATTCTCTACCAACATTCCTACTTGCCACAATAATAACATCTTCTATATCGTCAAATTTTTAATATGATTCCTCATAACTCCATTGTCACCAACGACCATTCCCTAGACAACTATATCGTTTAAGTCACACAATACAAATTGATCAAATATTAACCTGTCCATATGGCCTTTTAAATCATCAAATGTGACTATGTTAAGGAGAATGCTCAACTTATAAATCTAAAATCTCACAAAACACATCTAAACGTGAAATATTTCTCCAAAATTTTCCTTTTTAAAATTCTAAGAGCCCCGTGCTTGACATCCCTAGATTATCGGATCATACACTAGTCATCTTGGAAACATATTTTTTCACCATTGATTATTTTCTTAATTTCCATACCCCATGGTCTCAAATTCCTATCATCATATCCCTTGTCAGTACTTTTTAGATTTCAATTATACACATAGGTCAAATATTACTCATCTCTAATCATTCATTCATTTCCCAAATACACTAATTCCTGAAATTATCTTTTTTTCATGTGTCTATACAATCTAATTCTCATTCGTAAGCAAGTGCAGGAATTTGTTCACTCCAAGGTAATCACTTTCTGGCCATTACATATCTTCTCAGAATGATCCTTACTCGTCATATATAACTTCCACGAATATCACTCGCACAATGTTGATTTCTAAAGTAACTCTTTACATACTGAATACAATTTTTCTCAATTAGTCATCTACTCATCATTTCAACCTTAACGAATATTGCTTATATAACGCCAAAGTTCCAAATAGCATTATCTTTTCCTATAACCATACGTTTATATGCCTGACATACCAGAAGTAAGAGGTTATACACTGGTTGGCTACCCCGCTCATAACCTTTTACTTCATTAATGTCGAGCCTTATCCCAAAAGTTCATATTCTATTAAATTCCACAATCAAACCTCATATTTTCCTGTCCAAAATTTCATATTTTGAGAATCATATCCTGACATAATTCAGGTATTCTTTAACTCAAGTATACACATCTAAAGCATTTCCAGAATCAAGTTTATTCCCTACAATCCAAGAATCATATCCTAGGATCAGATCCTAGCATAACTCAAGTTTTTCTTAACCCGAGTGTGTACATCCTAGATGATTCCCAATTCAAGTTTAATCTCTAGTAAACCCATCAATTCCAGTTACAAAAATCATTCCCATATTAACCTAGGCCATTGAAAACCTAGGCTCTAATACCACCTCTGTGGCGCCTTACTTAGGGTAATCCCTAAGCTGAGATGCCACCAATTCAAACTTAAATCATAATATAAGAGATAACCGAAAGGCCTAAAATTCAATAAGTCTCAGAAGATGGCAACATACTTCAACTTAAAAGAATACTACAAGGACTACCATATATATGTGCCAAAAGTCTACCAGTTAACATTCAAACATACCAATCGTCTCAAGTCGTATAGCTATGATTAGGTGAAGTCTATATGTGCATACAAAACACTTCTATTACAAAATAGTTCTTTCGGGCCAAGCCATAAGCCCTCATTCTTCACTTAATCCTGTCTAGGAATAAAATAAAGGATAACAAAAAAGGCAAGTTCTAAAGACATAGTGAGGCGAAATATAATAAACAATCAAAAAGGATCTGTCGAATGAGCAGTAATTCAGCAATTTATCAACTAGCAAGATATTACAATTTGAAACACGATTATGCCAGAACATAAACAATAGCAATTTCAGCAAATGGGAACCTCTCCGTCCTTATTGCTCCCTGAATAGAGTACAAACAGTATCAAACAAACCTAAAGTATAATATGCATACAGATTCTCCTTATTCCCCTACTACAGTACATTAACCCAAGCATTCCACTCGGTACGGTATATTAACCTAAGTATTCTGCTTGGATTGGCACTGGCCTGATCTATTTCCCTTGTATATATATATATATATATATATCGATGCAATCAACAAATAATTTTCCAATGAGGCCAAACAAACGATATGCAAAATGATTCAATTATGCCGACAAGACCAAACAAACAATATACAGAACGATTCCATTAGGAGCGTAAAACATGATTTGGTCAGCAAGACCTAAAATCAACGTAATAAAGGGAAGCCAACAAGGTTGTCGGTCATACGAGGACAATAACATATAGGACAATAAAAGTTCTGGACACCAAAATGAGTACAATCAATCTCAACATATACATAATCAAAGAATCCAAACGATCAAAGAAATTTGAGCAATCAAGGAACATTCACTTCCCAAAAGAAAGATAGGCTAACCCTCACAGGGTATACGAAACAAATAACAGATAATGCAATAAGAGTTTGGGCGCCGGAACGAGCATAATCAAGTATCACCGAATAGGCACAGAAAACAAGAACAATGAAGATAGTTTATTTCCCAAAAGAACAAATAGGTTAAACCCTCACCTCAATTTCCACAGAAAAGGCTATCATTGCCTTATTGTCCGTTAGATCCCAGCTCTTCATCACCTATTCAAATGAGCAGACTTATTGTCCAAACACTCATCTTGATCCTATAACAATAATTAAGCTGATAATATTCTACTATCGGTTGTTTTATAATTAATACTATATTTTAAGGTTCAGTTATGAGATTATCGAGAGGTGACATGCTAGTTATGCCATTAATATTGTAATATTTACGAAGATCATATTCACTCTGGTAAAGGAATAAATTCATATTCCTATTTTATAATTATCCTTGCAACATTACACAAAGTCAATTATAACGATCAATCTATTATTAATAAGCCAATTTTGTCACTTAGGGCTCAATTACATAAAATTAGGGGTTTTAATCATCTAATTAACTTAATTAACAATAATTATGTTCCACTTACCAATCTGGGCTCACTAGCACTGTACACAACTTATGTATCCAAATATTTTAGCTTGACATCATAAATCTTATCCTGATAGCCCATAATTATAATTCAGTGCGATTAACTTAACTTAACGTCAGTAATTATCTTAACATTGTAATTGAGCTCAATCAGGAGACATTTAACTGTTTAATTAGAATTTTACCCATAATCTCGAATTTAATGCTCTAAGTCCATGATAAATAAATCTAAGTTATCCGTACAAATTTTACATGTTTTCCTATTTATAGGCAATCTTCATAGCATTACACAATTTAGATTCCTCAATTACACCAATTAGCCCAATTTAATGAAAATAGCGTCTAAGTTACGATCCAAGTCCAGATATACTTACAGTCGAATTGCTATATGACCATTTTAGTCTATAGTCACAATTTCGGTCCAATCAACTTAAATTTACAATCAAAATTAGTTTAACAATTTAATCAAACCAAATTAGGAATTGTTTAATTGGTTATATAGATTTTTACCAAATTGATCGAGTTTTAGGTCAATTCACAACCCAAAACCAACCCTTATGTGCCTGGATCATTGCCCCGAAGAAGCTGGTGGTCACTCCTCAGAGCGCCGCCGTTGGCCGCCAAAGCTCCATTGTACGCTATCGTATTCCGCCACGAAAAATATGCGTTGCTGCCACCATTCGATGCTTCTTGGCGAGACAAACCGTTTCCCCAAATCAGTTTCACAAGATTCCTTCATTAGGCTGGTTAATTTGTCGAAAAATCACACAGCGCCATCGTCTTGCCGCTGTGTGTCGTCGCCTTCGATTCTCCTTCTTCGGTGGTTAGATTAGGAAATTGAAACCACCATTAGACTCCTCTTGTCAAGCCCATTAGACCCTACTCCTTGTTTTCGAGTTTCAGTTGCCAAAAATTGGCAACCCACCACACCTAAAATCGACCGCCGTTAAGCTTAGTGTTTTCGGCGTTCCACCAGTCAATTCAAGGTGTAATTGGTGTCATTGTGTTTGCATCGATAAGAGGGAAGTGATGGTCTGAACAATTTTGTGTTTTTCGGTCACAGTGAGGAAGAGGTTTGGGGAAGGAAAAGTAGTCTGCATGTGAGAATTTGAAGAATTGGGGAGATGAGAGGATTTGCTATTTAATGGGCTATTTTCTAGAATCACAAATTGACCCCCAGTATTTTATCTCATTTTTTAATTAGACCTTCGAAAGTTTCAATCAACTTCCAATTAACCCCTAAGCTTATTAGTGCCTTGAATTGGCCCAATTGACCTAAATAATTCACAAATTGACCCCCAAAACTTTCAATTTTCTTGCAATTAGGTTTTTTCCTATTTATATTTTGACCCCCAAACTTTTTTTAAAAAATAATAACAATAATAGCAAAATTTTTTTTATCAATTATATTTTTAGGGGTGTTACAAATTTTGACAAATATGTTCTCAAACAAATAAAATAAAAGTGTCCTAGTGGGCCTAAGCCTAACCTAATCATAAATTATTTGATTGTAAATATGGCTTAAAACCTTGCTTTAAATTTTACAAAAGTAAAATAGGTAAAGAATTAATAGAAGTTATGATTGAAATTTTAATAATAATAATATTATTATATTATTAATAATATAATAATATAATATATTATTACTATTATTATTTTGTTTTTTATTTATAGGAAAATAATAAAATTATTTGAAAAGTTTATAACTATAAAATTTATTTCGAGCCTAAAAGACCTCTAGGTAATCCAAGCCTATACGAGCTCGAGCTCATCCGAGCGTATACGAATGAAGCTTTTCTACTACTTTATGACTAGAGCTCGATAAGGCTTGCCCGGGCCTTTGTCTATTCATGAGTTGAGCTCAAGATCGGCTATTTAGGCTCAATCAAGCTCAAGCCCAAGCATGAGCTTACAAGTTAATAGACAAGTCAAGTTTGAGCTTGACTTGGCGAGGCTTGTTTACACTCTTATAGTTAAAAGTAAAATTATCTAACCTTTTTCTAGTGAAAAATTAATCTCAATATTTTTATTTAATTAAATCGTTCAACTTTAAATGCACACATAATAGATAGTCTAAATATGCTTATTTTGAATATCATTTTTCAACATTTCAAGACACAAAAAACAGTTAACTTGCCAAAGTATAAATTATTAAAATGTAGAATGTATTACGTAATGAGTATTTTATTTAGTAATGGATTTTATGTTTCTAATTGCATATAAATGAATTTAAAAGAATGAGTATTATGTATTCTTAAGATCGAGCGCTTATCACTAGGCTAAAAGCTATAGCTGATAGCAGAGGCACAACTTTATTTCCTTATATATTTGGCAGCGCAAAGCATCGTACAAAGCTACAATTAGCTTTGGGGTGGCTGGGCCCTATAAGCGCTATGAGCTGGGCAGTTAGTCCCGAGTCAAAGGATAATGCGGATAATAAATCCAACAATCTCCCCCCTAGAAATAGCCTGGGGACTCGAACCCATGACCTTACTCTGATACCAATTGTTAGAATCAAGCATCTACCACAATGCTAAAAGTTATAGCTATTAGCAGAGACAACTTTATTTTCTTATATATTTGGCAGCGCAAAGCACCGTACAAAGCTACAGTCGGCTTTGAGGTGGTTGTGCCCTATAAGCACCATGGGCTGGGTGGTTAGTCCCAAGTCAAAGGATGATGCGAATAATAAATCCAACAAATACTTTATTTGTTGAATAGAGAAATGAAATATTTGTTCATAGAAATAGTATACATTTAAGTAAATATTAAATTAATTGAAGATACACACTAAGACACATGACATTATATATAAATATAAAATTAGTAATATACTTTTTATGCTCACATAATTAATTATAGACAAACCAAATAATTTAATAAAATTTAATAATTTCCATATAAAAAGGCATATTTTTTTCTTTATTCATTTTATAAGAAAATAGAATTAATTTCAAGTACTTAGCAAAATAGCATACTTCAAAAATTTACACTTTTCTGCATACATTAATCGAAGATAAAACACATACAAAATAATTTTTTTTACATAGAAATCAAAATAATTATAGTGTAATAATAGTAAAATACAAATTTAATAACTAAACACATATCGAATTTACGTGATTAGATAATTTGAGGCCTCACACAGGGTGATCCCTAAGCTGAGTTGCCACCAATTCAAACTTAAATCATAATATAAGAGATAACCAAAAGGCCCGTAATTCAACAAGTCTCAAAAGGTAATAACATACTTCAACTTAAAAGAATACTACAAGGAGTGCCATATATACATACCCAAAAGTCTCCCAAGTTACATTTAAACATACCAACCGTCTCAAGTCTTATAGCAACGATTAGGTGAAGTCTATATGTACATACAAAGCACCTAATCTATTACAAAACAATCTCTTCGGACCAAGCCATAAGCCTTCATTCTTCACTTAATCCTGCTTGGGAAGAAAATAAAGGATGACAAAAGGGTAAGTCCTAAAGACTTAGTGAGGGAAAACACAACAAATAGTCAAAAGGGATCTATTGAAGAAGCAGTAATTCAATAGATTATCAATTAGCTAGACATTACAATCCAGAACATAAACGATATCAAATTCAACAAATGGGAACCTCTCCATCTTTATTACTCCATGAATAGAGTACCAACTGAATCAAACAAACCTAAAGCATAAAATGCAAAATAGATTTTCCTTATTCCTCCAGTAACCTAAGCATTCTACTTGGCACAATACAAATGACCTAAGCATTCTGCTTGGATTGGCACTCAGCCCAAATAATTTCCCTTGTATATATATCGATACAATAGTAAACAACTTGTCGACAAGGCCAAACAAACGACATAAAGAACAATTCAATTATGCCGATAAGACTAAACAAACGATATGCAGAATGATTCAATCATGCCGACAAGGCCAAACAAATGATATGTAGAACGATTCAAATAGGAGTGCAAAACATGATTTGGTCGGCAAGACTCAAAATCAATGGAATAAAAGGGAAGCCGACAAGGTTGTGGGTTTTACTGGACAATAACAAATAGGACAGTAAGAGTTATGGAGACTAAAGCAAGTACAATCAATTTTAACAGATAAACACAAGGAATTCAAACAATGAAGGAATTTAAACAATTAAGGAACGTTCACTTCCCAAAAAAAGTTAGGAAGATCCTCACAAGGTATGCGGAACAAATAACAGATAAGGCAATAAGAGTTCTGGGCACTAGAACAAGTATGATCAAGTACAAATGAATGGGCTAATCATTTCCCATAAGAACAACTAGGTTAGACCCTTACCTTAAATTCCACTGTAGTGTTATCCAGGCCCTATGATCCGGGAGACCCTGGATCCTTGTCACCTATTCCAAAAGGGCGTAATCAATATCAAAATGCTTGTATCATTTCTTAAACAATAACTAAATCATTTATATCTTAATACCGGTTGTTTTCCAACTAATATAATAGTTTAGGGCTCGATTCTGAAAATATTTTGAGTGCAATATGCTAATGTCGCTATAGTATTAACAAGGGATTTATTTGTCCCAAGTCACTGATCACTTCTTGAATTAATAGCACAAACTCATGTCTAATAGTCCAGTTAATCAATCGGAATTTCTCACATTCTCTATTAATAATTATTCCTTACAACATTACACAAAATTTAAGGTTCTGATTATAACGATTAACTTGATTGACAATTATTATGTTCTAATCACCAATTTGGGTTCATTAGTACTGTACATCACTTATATGTCCAAATGTTTCATCTCGTCACCATGAACTCATTCCAATCATTCCGATCCATAATTACAATTTGATGTAATCAACTTAAACTAACATTAGAGATCAGCTTAATATTTTTAACCAAATTAAATCAGGAGACATTTAACTATTTGAATAGAATTTTACCTAAAATCCCAAATGTGATGTTCTAAGCCCATAAATTTCTAAATTTATATTACCCTTACAAATTTACATGTTCCTAATAATAATCAATCTTCATAACATTATACAATTTAGATTCCTCTTTTATATCAATTAACTTAATTTAATGATAATTAGCTCTAGATAATGATCTGAATCCACATATTACTTCATATTAAAATCACATACAGTCATTCCAGCGCAAAATCATAATTTTTGGCCCAATTAACTTATATTGCATTAGAATTTAGGCAAACAACTCAATCAGATTAAATTGAGAATCAAATTATTTGATTAATCGGTGTTCTACCCAATTGACCGAATTCGAAGCCAAATCATCGCTCGATAACAATCCGTATGTACTCAGATCATCATCACGGTCAAACTGGCGGTCAGTCACCAAAGCACCACCACCAGAATTGAGTTGTGACCCCACCAAAAGATGCATATTATCTCCCCAATCAAAAGTCCCAAAATAATTTTCTGATTGGAGGCTGTTTAGCCAGCTAATTGGCCGAAAAACTGCATAGGACCACACTGTCCACCAACCTGCCTCCATCGCAATTCCTCATTCATCGGTGGTCAAATCTTGAAATTGAAGCTACTAAAGTGTTCCTTGTGCTGAACCCATCAAAACCCATTACTTAGTCTTAAACTTCAGTCATCGGAAAACAACCACCTACTACTACCACCGGCCCCGGCTTCGACCCTCAATTTTTTGGCATCCCGCCGGTTATTTCATGATAAATTTGGTACCATTGAGATTGCTGTGATGAGGAGAAGGCAACCACGGTTTTAATTTAATATTTCCCAATCATGGTGAGTGGTAGTGTGGAGGAAGAGAGGTTGGGCTACATTATGAGAATTAGGCAAAGTATGGGGGCCTATTTATAGGATGGAATTTTTTAGAATATCGATTTGACCCCTAGAACTTCTTTCCAACCTTCACTTTAGTCCCTCAACTTATGTAGTGCCACGGATTGACCCCCAAGACCTTATTTCAGTTTGCAATTGAGCCCTAGAACAAGTTAGTGCCTTCAATTGACCTATTTGACTAAAAATATTTATAAATTGACCCCCAAAACTTTTAAAATTCTTACAATTAAGTCCTCCATATCTATATTTTGAGCCCCAAAAATTTTTCAAATTAATATTTTAATTTTTAAATCTTTCTTTCTAAAATGCCAAATTTAGGGGTGCTACAATCCCCTCCCCCCCTTTTTCAAAGAATCTAATCCCCAGATTCTCATCTTCGACTGAAATAACTTTAGTTAATGCTGGTACATATATTGGTCTCATTCTTAGTTTGCCTCGATGAAATGTTGTTTTATTCCATTATCACAATATACTTCACCCAATCTTTAGTGACATTTATTTCACTAAGATTTTTAAGAATCTCTTCTTTCTGGGTTTTCCCAATATCCATTCCTACCAAGGCATGTGGTGTTACCTTATATTTCTAGGGTTATCTAGTAATTCCATATTCCATGGTTCTATTATCCATAATCACTTAAAGTTTTCTCAACTTTCATGATCGAACTTATAGGAAGTAAGTTAAATTATCCTTAAAAAGAGTGTTAAAACTTTTTGGTGATTTCATAAAATCATGGAGCGCTTAATACTTATTTTCTATTGGGTAATCCTTATGTACATCATCACATGTCATTTCAATACTTAAAAGGTTCTCCAAGAGATCACAAAATCAGTATAGCAACAAATAACTATTGGCACCACAAGTTCATATTTACATGATATTTACATTAAGGAGTAACCAAACTCAAACTTAACATGCCTAATTTTGATAACAAGTCATGCACTTTCATGCTGCTAGTTACAAGCTCACAAAACTATTCATACTAGTTACAGTCACGAACAATTCATCTGCCGCTCCATCGATTCCATATGAGAAATAAGACCAAGAATATGTGGGAACAAACTTTCCCCTAATGTTCAAAAACTTAGTCAGAATCTTCAAATTCCTATTTTCCTTTATCCTTTGTAGCTCATTGGCTTGAGTTTCTCAATTTACTTATTCTCACTTGTGCACTTCTCTTTTCAACTTAGTTTCAAGGTCAATCACTAGTTTCTACATCTGAGATCAAAATTTCCCATCCTTGTGACACTTATATCTATCTTTCTTAGCCAACTTCACGAGGGAACCTTATTATTTTAGGAGAGGCCTTGGATACTCCTTAAGCATCAATTGGGCGAACCTAAGAAACTTTGTACCTTTAATACATTTTCTGGCCATGTTCATTTGCCTATAGTCTTAATTCTGATAAAATTAACCCCTAATGTTTGTAATGCCAAACAAAGATGTAATATGGTTCATTCCTCAATCCCAAATAATTTAATGGTTTCCACAAGATCCTTATAAACTAATCCTAATAACATTATCTTAATTCATAATGTTTGCACTACAAGCAAAAGACAGTTCTTGGCCCACCTTCTCCTTGAGTTTCCCATTCCATAGTATCCTTCCCTTATCTTCGATTTCAGAAAAATCACAAACACATACATTAAGTTAAATAGCTTGTGAGGAAAAGGTATCATAACTCTCAAATTCGATGAGTTCCGTCGAGCTCTTACTATTGTTCTACGAATCCTTATCAGTGATGCAAGGTCCCTCCTAAAAGTAAGTAAGTAGTATCGTTAATTTCTTTATTCATCAAGTTGTTTCGAACCTTAAATTGCATCTTATTTCTCAATCTGTACCCCTCTATTCCACTTGTCTGATCTTTTTAGTAAATGGGGTAATATTCTAGAATTTCTCGAGGCTATCCTTTATATGGTTTCTGCTATACTTCCAAGGTTACTAAGCTAATTCGTTCATCAATAGGGTTATAAGATCCGTCCTCTCACTACAATGAATTTTATGCCACAAGTCTTCCTATCTTCAGATCTACTAGCAGATGGGGGAAGAGGAAAATAAGGTCTAATGTCATCTTTAGTTCTTTCCACGAGATATTTCTAATAAAAATGCCCTCATAGTGGTTTTCAAGCATATTAGTTTCGTTGATCGATGAACATCTGCCATGATTTAGTTGATATAGGATCATCTTCATATTTTAGGATGCTCTGGCGGTGTTGCACCTTGTCATATCGTGATTCATGGCTTTATCAGATGACTTAGGTTAGATTTAGTTAAGATCTCTTAGAACTCAAATTAGCATATACAATATACAAGATACAATTTTATTTATGTACACGACTCATGCGTGATACTAGTTAACATATGATTCACGATAGGTAAAACTTACTAAATTTAGTATCCGTCGTTATTACCAAATGTTCATCATATTCCACTTGTTGAGCTAAACTAATTATGCGTATGCACATATGTGCGCCTTAACCATATCTCTAATTAGCACACCTCATGATTCTTTAGTTTCCCTCGTTAATGCTAGGGTGTGCGTTCCCACTTCAAGTAATGGTCTCATTCTCATTTGCACAATCTATATCCTCAAATTTGGCAACTGCATTATGTCTCCAATCTCTATCCTTTTATATTCTTCCAATTTTCGTTTAGTTGATTCCTCATAACTCCATAGTTGTCGGCGACCATTCCCTAGACAACTATATCTTTTCACACCATACAAATTCATCAATTACTAACTTTTCCATATGACCTTTTAAATCATCATATGCGACTTTGTTCAGGAGAATCCTCAACTTATAAATCTAAATTCTCGCAAAACACATCTAAATGCGAAATATTTCTCCAAATTTCACTTTTTTAAAATTCAAGGAGTCTCGTGCTTGACATCACAAGATTACTGGATCATACACTAGTTGTCCTGGAAACATATCTTCTCAGAATGATCTTTACTCATCATATATAACTTTCATGAGTATCACTCGTATAACGTTGATTTTCCAAAGTAATTCTCTACACTGAATACAATTTTTCCCAAATAGTCATCTACTCATCAGATTCAACCTTAACGAATATTACTCATATAATGCCGTAGTTCCAAACAACATCATCCTTACCAATAACCATATGTTTATATGCTTAACATACCAAAAGTAAGAGGTTATACATTGGTTGGCCATCCTGGTCATAACCTTTTACTTCCTTAATGTTGAGCAATATCTCAAAGGTTTATATCTTAGTCAATTTCACATTCAATTCCACAATAAAACCTCATACTTACCTTCCCAAAAATTTCACATTCCAAGAATCATATCCCTACATAGCTTAAATATTCTTTAACTCAAGTATACACATCTAAAGCATTTCCAAAATCAAGCTTATTCCCTCCAATCTGAGAACCATATCTTAGGATCAGATCCTAGCATAACTCAGGTTTTCCCTAACCTGAGTGTTTACATCATGGATGATTCCTAATTCAAGTTTAATCTCTAGTAAACCCATCGATTCTAGTTACAAAAATCATTCCCATATTAACCTAGGTTATCGAAAACCTAAGCTCTGATACCACCTCTGACTCCCCCACCCAGGGTAATCCCTAATTTGAGCTGCCACCAATTCAAACTTAAATCATAATATAAGAGATAACCGAAAGGCCCGAAATTCAACAAGTCTCAAAAGATAGCAGCATACTTCAACTTAAAAGAATACTTCAAGGAGTGCCATATATACATACCCAAAAATCTCCCAAGTCACATTCAAACATACCAACTGTCTTAAGTCTTACAACAACGATTTGGTGAAGTCTATATGTACATACAAATCACCTAATCTATTACAAACAATCTCTTCGGGCCAAGCCATAAGCCCTCATTCTTCACTTAATCCTGCCTGGGAAGAAAATAAAAGATAACAAAAGGGTAAGTCCTAAAGATTTAGTGACGGAAAACATAATAAATAGTCAAAAGGGATCTGTCGAAGAAGCAGTAATTCGATAGATTATCAATTAGCAAGACATTACTATTAGAAACAAGAGTATGCTAGAACATAAATGATATCAAATTCAAAAAATGGGAACCTCTATGTCCTTATTGCTCCCTGAATAGAGTATTGATAGAATCAAACAAACCCAAAGCATAACATGCATAACAGATTCTCCTTATTCCTCCATTAACCCAAACATTCTGCTCTGCATAATACAAATAACCCAAGCATTCTGCTTGGATTGGCACTCAGCCCAAACAATTTCCCTTATATATATATATCGATATAATTGGTAAACACCTTGCTGATAAGGCCAAACAAACGATATACAGAATGATTCAATTATGTCGATAAGGCCAAACAAGCGATATGCAGAACAATTCAATCATGCCAACAAGGCCAAACAAACGATATGCAGAACGATTTAAATAGGAGTGCAAAACACGATTTGGTCTGCAAGACCTAAAATCAACAAAATAAAAGAGAAGCCGACAAGGCTGTAGGTTATATTAGACAATAACATGTAGGATAATAAGAGTTATGGACCCTAGAACGAGTACAATCAATTTCAATAGATAAACACAAGGAATTCAAACGATTAAGGAACATTCACTTCCTAGAAAAAGTTAGGCAGACCCTCACAGGGTATATGGAACAAATAACAGGTAAGGTGATAAGAGTTTTGGGCACTAGAACGAGTTTGATCTGGTACAAACTAATGGGCACAGAGAACACGAACAACAAAGATAATAATTTCCCAGAAGAACAAATAGGTTAGACCCTCACCTTAAATTCCATAGTAGTGTTATCTACGCCCCACGTTCCGGGAGACCCTAGATCCTTGTCACCTATTCCAAAATGGTGTATTCAATATCAAAATGTATAATTCCTTAAATAATAACTAAATCGTTTACATCTTAATACCAGTTGTTTTCCAACTAGTATAATAGTTTAGGGATCGATTCTAAAAATATCATAAGGGCAATATGCTAATGTCGTTACAGTATTACCGAGGAATTTATTTGTTTCGAGTCAATGATCACTTCTTGAATTAATAGCTCAAACTCATGTCTAATAGCCCAGTTAATCGGTCAAAATTTCTCACATTCTCTATTAATAATTATTCCTTACAACATTACACAAAATTTAAAATTCTGATTTTACCGATTAAGTTAATTAACAATAATTATGTTCTAATCACCAATTTGGATTCATTGGCATTGTACATCACTTTTATGTCCAAATGTTTCGGCTCGTCACCACAATTTGATTCCAATCATTCCGATCCATAATTACAATTTGATGCAATCAACTTAAACTAACATCAGATATCAGTTTAACATTTTTAACCAAATTGAATCAGGAGACATTTATCCATTTGAACAAAATTTTACCTAAAATCCCAAATGTGATGTTCTAAGCCCATAAATTTCTAAATTTATATTGCTCTTACGAATTTACATGTTCCTAATAATAATCAATCTTCATAACATCATGCAATTTAGATTCCTCTTTTATATCAATTTACTTAATTTAATGATAATTAGTTCTAGATAACGATCCAAGCCCATATGTCACTTTATATTAAAATCACATAAAGTCATTCCGGTCCAAAATCATAATTTTTGGCCCAATTAACTTATATTACATTAGAATTTAGGCGAACAACTCAATTAGATTAAATCAAAAATTAAATTATTTGATTAATCGATGTTTTACCCAATTGACCTAATTCAAAGCCAAATCATCGCGCGATAACTGTCCGTATGTACTCAGATTGCTGTCACAGTCAAATTGGTTGTCAGTTGCCGAAGCGTCGTAGCAGGAACTGAGTTGTGACCCCACCAAAAGATGCATCTTGTCTCTCCAATTAGAAGCCCTAAAATAATTTTCTAATTGGAGGTTGTTTGGCTGGCCAATTAGTTAGAAAGCCACATAGCGCCACCACCGTTTGGCAACTCGTCTTCGTCAAAATTCCTTCTTCACCGGTGGTCAAATCTTAAAATTGAATCTACCAAAGTGTTCCTTCTGCTGAACCCATCAAAACCTATTACTTAGTCTCAAGCTTCAGTCACCAAAAAACAATTACTTGCTACCACCACCGGCCGCCGCCTTCGGCCCTCAATTTTTTGGCGTCCTGCTGGTTGTTTCCTGATAAATTTAGTACTATTGAGATCGCCATGACGAGGAGAAGGCAACCACTATTTTAGTTTAGTATTTCCTGATCACAGTGAGAGGTGGTGTGAAGAAAGGGAGGTTGTGCTGCATTATGATAATTAGGCAAAGTATGGGGGGCTTATTTATAGGATGAAAATTTTCAGAATATCGATTTGACCCCCAAAACTTCTTCCAACCTTCAGTTTAGTACCTCAACTTATTTAGTGCCACAGATTGAACCCCAAGACCTTATTTCAATTTTCAATTGAGCCCTAAAACAAGTTAGTGCCTTAAATTGACTCATTTGACCAAAAATATTTATAAATTGACCCCCAAAACTTCTAAACTTCTTACAATTAAGTCCTCCATATCTATATTTTGAGCGCCAAAAATTTGTCAAATTAATATTTTAATTTTTAAATCTTTCTTTCTAAAATGTCAAATTTAGAGGTGTTACAGATAAAATATTAAATTATGATTATGTATGTTTTGAACTTTAATGAAAAGTAAAAATCAATCGTTATAAGTTTTTTAAATTATTCCATATATAAGAGAAAAATTAATGTTGCAATCCTAGATAAATACAACATCAAGTTTCATTTATAACAGGATAGTTGGTTATATTAAAATAAAATTAAAAAATAAATTAACATTGAGCAATGAATTTTTTTTTAATTTAACTAAAAAATTCAAAATTTTGTTAAAATTATATAATTATGGTCAAACACCCTTTTGCTATATATAATAGTATAAATACTTTAATTTCAAAATCTATATTAGTGTTATTATAGATAAATGATTTTATCTATGAATATTTTGCATATTTAAAAGAGATTATTTTAAAAATAATTAAATTTGAAAACGTTTGATAAATTTAGGACTTATATATCAACTAGTGCAAAATTATTCATTTTTTACATTTTAAATTCTTTCATGCTCCCAAAAAAAAAAAAAAATTGATTTGACATTCCACAAAATAGGTGTATCATTCTTCTTATAAGAATCGAGCAAGTTATAAATTTTTTTTTAAACAAATTATAATATGTGAAAGATGGTCATGGTTGCTAACTCCTTTTTTCACTTGTGAAATATATTGAGTATTATTTAAGAAGTTATACAAATATATATATATATATATATCTAAAGTTCTAAATTGTTGCTGAGACAATTATTTAATTAAGATATAAATATAAAATATATACTTCAACTGAAAATAAAATGATTATATCTGTGAAATACCAAAAAAAGAATAAAAATTATTAGATAGGAAAAGTAGTTTGTTTATTTAAACATAACTTAAATTATCTACTTTGTTTATAAAATTTTTAAACTAGTTTTGGAATAAAAATGTATAGTTAATTAAATAATTTTTAAACTAGTTTTGGAATAAAAATGTATAGTTAATTAAATAATAGAAAATATAACCTTTCTTGGTGAAAAATTAATATTTTTTAATTAAATTATTCTACTTTAAACATACACTTATCATATAATCTCAATTTATTATTTCAAGACACGAAAAATTATTTTTGATCATTAAAGTTATCAAAGTATAAGCTATTAAAATAAGGAATATACGCATATTAGATAAAAGTGTATTTTATTCAGTAATGAATTTTAAGTTTTAATTACATATATGTGAATTAATATATAAATACACACTTTATTTATCTATATCAATAGATATGAAATTTCTATTGATATAATAGATAAGTTAGTTTTATTAAAATAAAATTAAAAATAAATTGATAATCAATGAGAATTTTTTTAAAAACTCAAAATTCTCGTAGTTCAAAATTTGGTTAAAATTACATAATTGTAGTTAATAATACTATGCTCTATATAATAGTGTAAATGTGACTACTTTGTCAATCAATTTTCATTCCGTGCAGCATTATTTCAGCATTGTATGTGGGAACTTAAGAAGGAAGCAGGAATGTAGAGGAGATCAAGAGCTCGTGAACTTAGTAATCAAGTGATCCCAACATCAAAAAATGTGGACAATCGCCAACAAGAAGTGTTGCTTAGTCCAGTGTCAGAGCCAGCTTTTAACTTGCAACCTGCACATGATGAGGTGCCCACATAGCAGGCTCCTCCCTCTAGCTGGAGAGCCCGCCCTATCTATTACTTAGAAGGTATTGAAGACTTTACGGAAAAACAATACGGCCCAAGCCACTGCCAAAACAGTCGCTCAATAAATAAATATCAAATGTTACTTAAAAAATTAATTTTATAGTAAAAATAAATATTCATTTTATTAATTATTTATGAATTTTAATATAACCATATAATCAATCATTTCATTAAAGAAAAGGTGTTAGGAGAATGAAGTCCGAATGAAATAAGGAACCAGCTTTTTTTGTTGGAATTTTGTAAACCATCCCTTTTCAAATTGTCGGGCCTTGAAAATATACCGTTTGTTGGTGCTCCTCCAGGATAAGTTGTTACCAGTCTGCACCAAGTCTATCTCCACACTGATTTTTGCAGTTTTCAAACTTGTGGCTTCTAATTTCCGAATGCGTCTTGTTTCCATCCTCACAAATCAATATCGGCCCCTTGTAATATCGAAGTAATCAAACAGATATCTTACAGAATTCAGGAAGTCCTCTGGCCTTGTAAGTCCCTTAGCCAAAATAGTAGGAAAAAAATGGTGGTTTTAGACCAATAGTAATGGAGAAAGTCAGGCAACAACTGAGCCAAAATATGATCGAAAAAGTGAATTAAAGGCCTTTGATGACACAAAGGCTGGTTTTAAAGGGCTCGTCGATGCAGGGGTTGCCACGCTGCCACAGATATTCCTTCATCCACCTGAATTATTAGACAATATCACCAACCAGAACAATATTAAATTTCATTTTCCCATCATAGACCTTAATGGCATTGACAAAGACCCTGCAAAACATAAAGAAATTGTCGACAAAGTCCAAGAAGCATCAGAGACATGGGGCTTTTTCCAAATGGTTAATCATGGTATACCGGTACAAGTCTTGGAGGAAATGTTAAATGGAGCTTGCAGATTCCACGAGCAAGACACCGAGATTAAGAAGCAGTATTACACACGAGATTTTACAAAGAAGGTGGTATATGTTAGCAACTTCGATTTGTATAGTTCACCAGCGGCTAACTGGAGGGACACATTAATCTGTGCTGTTGCCCCTAGTCCACTCCAGCCAGAGGAGTTGCCTGCAGTGTGCAGGTATTTAATTTAGTTTAAATTATGAAGTCTTGTTATATCATCTTACAAGTTCTAAATTGATGCGTTTCCTCTTATAAGACATAAAAAGGTTTTCTTGACAACTTAACACCATGTAATGAACTTGAGGCAATGATACTGTAGAGAAATCATGATAGAATATTCAAAGCATATAACGGAATTGGGGAGACGTTTGTTTTCAAACTACTGTCAAAGGGTCTGGGGCTGAATTCAAACTGCCTCATAGAAATGGAATGTGCAGAAAGGCTTACTAACTTCTGCCAATACTAGCCGGCATGTCCAGAGCCTGAACGCACTATGGGCACAACAAGACATTCCGACCCTGTTTTTCATAACAGTGCTGCTACAAGATAATTTAGGAGGGCTTCAAGTCCTACATCAGAACCAATGGGTTGATGTTCCTCCAACGCCTGGAGCCCTGGTGATGAATATTGGAGACTTAATGCAGGCAAGTATTGGTTGAATTATTACTTGCTCTTCCTGCAGGTTCTTGTACAAAAATTTCTCAAGCAAACATATACTGACAGAAAAATTGTTTGGTTCCAAATTTTGAATAATTTTCAGCTTATCTCAAATGATAAGTTCAAAAGTGTGGAGCACAGAGTGTTAGCAAGCCATGCCGGTCGAAGAATATCTGTGGCCAGCTTCTTTGGCAGAGATACTTCCAGGGTGAACTCAAGGCTCTGTGAACCGATTAAGGAGCTGTTATCAGAGGAGAATCCCCCACGTATCGTGGAACCACATTAAAGGAGTTCACTGAGTACGATCATGCCAAGGGGCTTGATGGCACTTCTGCTCTGCTGCATTTCAGACTCTGATAGATATGGCCATTCTGACTTTCATATTGCCTTACTTATTTTATTTTGTACCCTTTTAAGAAATATAATATTACTTGTTTATTATGGATAGAGAATATATAAGTTGAAAAATATATAATATTAGTTACTGCATGTGCAACCTCTTTATAAACATCAATTTTGATGTATAATTTTTCTCTAGTTTTTGTAGTGTTAGGTTTGGTCATTACTCTTGTTGAGAAGTACATAAAATTAGCCATTATAGAAGGTTGATTGCGGCAAATACACTCATACATTTGGAATTGTTTTGCCACCGCACTTTCTTTATTGTCAATTTTACACTTGAATTTGAATGCGTAATCTGAATTTTTGGCTGATAAAAGTTAGTATTTAGGTTAAAATATATGCTTGTCGGTGTGTTAAGCAAATACAATTTCATTTTTCTTGAAATCCTTCTTGTTGCTCTTGTCCATTATATAGTCCACTTGATGAATCCAAATTTAAATATTTTTTTTTATAATACACTCTTTAAGCAAATTATAATATTAAAAAAAAAACATGGTTGTTAAGTTATTTTTTACTTGTGCAATATATTGAATACAAATTATTTAAAGAATTATATATATATATATATATTGGTATGAGTATAGTTGCCAAGCCCAATATGGTCGGCCCAAATCAATACATGAGCCCAAGTGTTAAGATCTAATACCGACCATAGATGACACATGTCAACCTGGATAGAAAGTCGACGAGAACCTCACACATATGCACAACCCTAACCCTCTCGACCGGGTATGGTTGAGCGAAAGATAGAGCAGCACTATTGTCAATTGTGGCCGCATTAATTGCAGCACTTGCCACTAGTCAAAATCCGCATTTAATTTCACCGAACCACCATCCTATTTACATTAATGACTTCGTGACATTAATTATGGTAATGGCGTTACTTATTTTTGGTTGGTTAAAAGCATATCGGCCAACCAACACAAAAGACCTATAATGCCCTTAGGAGGGAACAAGAAGTATCAGGAGATGGTAGGAAGAATATCGTCTTTCCGATATCTCCATTGTAAGCGATGAGTACTCTAAATACTCTCATTTCAGAGTTAAAGGTATGCTTTTTTACTCCCAATAAGTTGTTACTCTACCAAATTACCTTTCAGTTGGACATTCACTGACTTAAGCATCAAAGGGTCATAGCTGAGGACCTTCTCGGCTGGCCTGACATTTGTCACCTAGATGGATTCGACCTACACCCTGAGCTATTCCCTGAGCTCATCTTTTTGGTCTACACATACGTCTTGCCAAGTGCATCCTTAGTCCCAATCACTATCACATGGTCTTTCGACAAATTGAGGATAGACATTGTGGGATCGTTTCCAAAAGCCATGGGACAAAGAAAATACATCATAGTGATAGTTGAATATTTCACTAAATCAATCGAGGCAGAAATAGTTCCAAAAATAACAGACGCCGCTATAAGAAGTTTCTTATGGAAAAACATCATCTGTCATTTTGGTTTGCCAAAAGTACTAATATCAGACAATGGTACTCAATTCCAGAGCAAAAAGATGAGGAGTTGATGCGAAAATTTTGGAATAAACACTTCATGTCATTAGGCAATCCATAAGCAAATGGGCAAATAGAGGTCACCACAAGAATAATTCTAGATTACAACAAAACTTGACTGGAGAGATTTAGAGACAGTTGGGCAGATGACCTTCTAGGCATACTATGGTGGGCCTACAAAACAAAATAACAACCATAGGTTATAGTCCTTACAGTCTCGTCTAAGGTTCGGAAGCGGTAATCCCTGCGTAGTTGATATAACATACAGCTTAGATAATACATTACAATTTGATCAAGAATAAAGCAGAAAGGCTACTTGACCTAGAGATGATAGATGAGTTACAACAGCAAGCATACACAAAAATACTGAGGTAGAGGCTAGTCATTGCCAAACACTATGACAAAGGTGTTCGACCAAGGAGCTTTTAGGTTGGCGATTTTGTTCTTAAAAAAAGTGGAGTCTCAAAGAATGTCGGGAAACTCGACCTAAAGTGGGAAGGCCCCTACTTAATGGTCAAGGTGGCCAAAAATAACTTTTAACAAATAGCCGATTGATATGAAGGGGAACAAGTTACCCCGACCTTGGAATGCGATGAATTTGAAAAAAAATTATGTATAAAAGAGATCCTGTAATCTCGATCAGTTTCTTTTTCCAATTTGTGTGAGATCCAGCCTTCTCAAAGCACACAAGTTCTCAAATTTATCTTTTATAATGAGATCCCGACTTCTCATCAAATCATGTAGTAATAAGAAATTAAAAATAATTTGTATGAAATCCAATCTTCTCTAAATGCTTAACTTGATAAAAGTCAACCATTTAATTACATTTTAGTTCAGTTCCAACCAATTAAACACAAGGGGTTTATCAACCCCTTATTTCAAAACAGAGCACAACATTACGAAATAATATAAAGTCGCGACACAACAAAAAATATGTAGAACTCCAAAATCAATGAAAAACAAGCATTGAAATTGAAATGCAAATTGTTCCAACACTCAACGAATTATAAGACCAATGAAAATAAAATTGTTCAAACACCTATCAGGGTACGGTACAAACAAGTAATTCAGCTCGATCCAGCATCCTCATCCTTACCACTATGAGCAGCAGCTTTGGCCGTGACCTCGTCCACAGCCTTGTAGAGCTTATCCTCACCAGTGTTATCAACTGCCACAACTTGTTGTGGTCCCTCGACCTCTTGCTTTTGTCCGGAAGGAAGCATATCAACAGGTCTAGAAAGATCGGCCTCATCACCTAAAAACTGGCATTTAGCATTGGGAAATACTTTTCCATGCTTACTTCTTTGTTTTTAATCTCGAAGGTGAACTTGTTGGCAAACTTGAACTCTTGTCCCATTATTGGAATCTTGGGATGGGTGGGAGCCTCCACCGCTCAGCAAGGGCATCTTCAGCATAGTCTCCTGCTGCTTATTCTTAAATGTGCTAAGTCGAGCTTTGTCTTTCTCTCAAAACTGATAGCCCAAGAACTCCAGCTATGTTTTTGTCTTCTCAAACCCTTCCTTAACAGCATCTATTCCAAACATTATACTAGCATCGATAAAATTGGAGCTCAATATAAATTGATGCATTGCTTCATTGTGGATGTCAAGCAATACCTTGAAAAATTCAACCCTTGTGTAGAGATAGCAGCTCTCAAACCTCATTGCCGACCACAGAGAAAGGACTCCTCAACTTTAAGCCTTGATTTCTTGAGCAAATCCTCTAAGCGACTCTTTTCGTTACAATAGCTAGCAACTCCAGGTCATTTTCCTCAAGTTGCCTTGTCATCTCCTCGATCCTCAACTCGAGAGAGTCGATCTTAGCCTTGGAAAGTTCAAATTGTTCATTCTATAGTTGTTCACACTTCTACTACCACTGGCACAGTCGGCCTGGGACAACTCGAATCTTTGGTGCAAATTGTAATCCCATTACTCGACCTGTAGGTGACAATAAAGGTGTTAATTACGTGAAAATTCAATTGTCACAGCAGACCAAATAGGAACTTACCATGTTTGCATTGCATATAAATGCCTTTATAACTTCAACCTATTGGAGCTTGAGTATATTTTTCTGGTCCTTAAGAAACAGACCAACTGTAAGCACCTTTAGAAGAGTCACTCCGGTCGACCCCCCACCCATTATTGAAGTGGTATTAGACACTTCAATCCCGAGCCCAAGCCATTGTTGAGGAAAAATCTACATCTTGAATAGTTCTTCATTAGGTTGCAACTCATAAGCATCAGCGTCGGGGGCAATCGCCTTTCCCTTCAAGGGGTAATATTGTAATTGGCATCAAATCAATTGGAATTTGTGTCTAATTACATATTTAAGAAATGATTAAAATTTATGGATGGATACCAATTTGGTTGGAATCCATAAGTGTTATGTAAAAATGAAGAGGGAAATAAAAGGGAAAAATATTATGAATGTGGGGAATCCAACATTGGATTTGAGACTGATTATGGGGTAATAAGTGGGAGTAAAAAAGGCTCGTTGTCTGATATAAGATCACTTATCCCATATTGGAAGTTTTCCTAATGGGAATGCTCCTTGTATGTGATTCAAGTATTGATGAGCTTGGTAAAGTATTAATTAAGGGACATATGAATATGTGCCCCACATGCTCGCGTCGCCCAGCCATCAACCCAACCTCCCCCGACCCGCCCCAGTGTGGGTGATAGGCGTTTGGGTGAATAGTCTTGGGTTAATCTTTTTACTGAAAATTCCAATTTTATTTGGAATTTGAATTTTAAAATTTAAAAGTCAAAAGGCTGCCAGAACTGTTTCTGCACATTAATTGCCACAACCATTTCTGGAGTTACTGGTTTATTGTATCTAGTCCAAAATGTAGCTGGACATGTTTATACATATGTTCCAAAATGAATCTGGACCAGAATGAGTCTAGACAACCTTCTGACTCCTTATTGCTTATATATACTTGTTGTTGCAGGCAAAAAAAGAACACATACACACACATACAAAACAAGAAAATCTCTTCTCCTTCTCTAATATTTCACATATTATAGTGTTGCTTGTCAATTTTTTGGCAACTGAGTGGTGGCTAAAGTGAAGCTTCTTGGAGTGCACCTAAAGGCTACTGGATTATCTTATCCTGGAGAAATTTTCACTGCACCCTTTTGCACTAGTAGGAGCAATAATTTCTTCAAGGCAAACCACATTTTGGTGATTCAGTCTACGTTTTGTTACTATACAGAACTTTAAGATAAGTTCATATTTTATTATACTGATCTCTGTATTTCTATTGATATTCCAAACTGGTTGTTTCCTGTTGGTTTATGCTGTTTTAAACTAGACTGCAATTGTATAATTAGAATATATATATATATATATATTGTTGATTGCTGTTTTTTTGAAAATATTTATAAATTGGTTTTACAAACACTGCCTTGTGATTAAAAACTTATATATAATTTGTTATAATCTTTGGTTTATAATCTATGTTCACAACAATCTTGAAGAAATTATCTTTTTAGTGATTTTTAAATTGCTTATTTGAAAATGGCATCTTCATTTGCAAGTGGTTCTGGTGTTGGTTCTTTGCTGTCCTCTAAGGTTGACCTTTCTGGCTTGCCAAAAAAGTTTGGGGGCTAATTTTTCAAACGTTGGCAACAACAAATGAAGTCTGGTTCATAATGAAAGACCATCTTTTAGTGATTCAGGTGACTAGACCTGAACCAACTGATACTGACCCCAAAACAGCTGAAATAGCTGAGTGGACTGAGAAATATCAGTTAGGTCGAACGATTATTCTGTCAACACTATCAAATGTTCTCTTCGATGTGTACTGCTTTGACTCATACACCGCTCAGTCATTGTGGGATGAGTTGGATTGGAAATATAATATTGAAGAGAAAGGGCTCGAGAAGTATTATGTTTCCAAATTCATGAAGTATCAAATGATTGAGGGAAAGTCTGTAACTGAATGGATGCATGAACTAATCAATCTTAAGCATACTGAGGTGAAACTTTCTGAGAAGTTTCTGGTTATCTCCATAGTGGATAGATTTCCAAGTTTTGGGAGAATTTTGGAATAACACTCAAGCATCAGAAAGGAAAGCTATCCCTGGATGATCTTATGATTGCAATAAGCATTGAGGAAGAACACCAGAATCAAACTTATGGAGTTCTGATTGAGCACTAACATAAGGCAAATGTGGTTATTAAAGGAAAGAAAAAGTTTAATAGAATGAACTCGAACTCTAAAACCATAAGTAAAGGCAAACCTAAAGCCAAGAAACCAAAACCAAACAAATCATGCTGGAATTATGGGCATGTAGGCTATTGGGCTAAGGACTGTCCATCTAAAAAAGCTAAAGCCAAACCCAACTCAACTGCCCCCGCAGTGGTCAACATAGTTGCTAGGGAGACTAGCGAAGCTAGAGCTCCAGAGATTACTGTTGATAGGTACATAACTTCAAAATCAGAAGATTGTACTATTTACAAACCTTTTGACTGTTTAATAGACACTAGGGCAAGTGTGCACGTTTGTGCTAATAAATTGCTATTTGTGCCTTATCAGCCAGCTGATGGAAAATCCATAATAATAGGGCTGCTAAGGTGCTTGGGATAGGACGTGTGGACCTAAAGTTTCCTTCAGGGCACATACTAACTCTGCTGATGGTGCATCGCATCCCAACTATACAGAGAAACATTATTAGTGGTTCTATAAGAGTTGGGGAAGGCTATGATCTTACTTTATATTTAATAAAGTTGTAATTCAACACTTTGATTTGTTTATTGGAAAGGGCTATTTATCTGATGGTTTATTCAAATTAAGAGTTGAGTATGTAAATTCTAATTCAATCAATAAAATTACGTATTCTGAATCTTTTGTGAATATTGTTGAAAGTTCTGATGTATGGCATAGTCGTTTAAGTCATTTGAATATTGGTTTTGTTAAACGCATGATGAACTTAAATTTAATACATAAACATGATATTGAACGTAGTCACAAATGTTAAATATGTTCTAAGGTTAAATAAGTAAGAAAATCTTACCAATCGATTGAAAGGAATTCTGAATTACTTGAACTTGTGCACATAGATATTTGTGAGTTCAAAAGGATCTTAACAAAAGATTATAAAAAGATATTTCATTACCTTTATAGATGATTGCAGTAGATACTATTATGTTTATTTGTTAAAACATAAGGATGAAGTAGTTGAAAAATTTATCATTTTCAAAAATGAAGTTGAAAATCAAACTAGTAAGAAACTTAAAGGTTAAGATCAGATAGAGGTGGAGAGTATAGTCGAATCATTTCGATGAATATTGCCAAAACTTTGGTATTATTCATGAAGAGACTCCTCCTTACTCTCCCTCATTTAATGGGATAGCAGAATGAAAAAAGAAAACCTGTAAAGATATGATCAACAATCTACTTTTAAATTTCGAATAGCCTAAATATATATGGAGAGAGACCTTGAATACAGCTTTCCATATTTTGAATAGAGTCCCCCTGAAACATAAAGAGTGCACTCCATTTGAATTTTGGAAATATAGAAAACCTAGCTTAAAGTATTTTCGAGTGTGAGGCTATCTTGCAAAAGTTCTAGTCCCAGAACACAAGAGGAAAAAGCTTGGCCCTAAAACTATTGATGCGGTCTTCTTGGGCTATGTGGAAAAAAGCTATGCGTTGAGATTTTTGGTAATTAAGTCCGAAATTCCAGGTATAGAGGTTAACACAATAGTAGAATTTCGTGATGCCACATTCTTTGAGGACATGTTTCCAATGAAAATAGGAATATGTCAGGATATTTCTTTAGATTCAGCTCTTATATCAACTTTTATTCCTAAAAATATGGAAAAGATGTCAAATATAGGGGTTAATCCAAGTAGTTCTGGTTCAGCATCCATTGGAGTTGAAGAACCAAATGAACTAGACAGAGTAAGAGAGCTAGGATTGTCAAGGATTTTGGAAGTGATTTCATCACTTACAATGTCAAGGATGATCCTGTGACCTTCATGGATGCTATGGTTTCATCCGAAGCTAAGCATTGGAAGTAGCTATCAAAAGTGAGATGGATTTCATTATCTCTAATAAGACACAGGAATTAGTCGATCTACCTCCGGGGTGTGCAATGATTGGATGCAAATGGATCTTTGAAAAGAAACTTAAATCTAATGGAACCATAGATAAGTTTAAGGCTAGATTAGTTGCCAAAGGCTTTAGATAAAAAAAAGGAATAGACTTCTTTGATACCTATTCCCCAGTTGCTCAGTTGACTACAATCCAGGTGCTTGTAGCACTAGCTTCCGTATATGGTTTCCGGATGTGAAAACAACTTTTTTGTATGGTGATCTCGAGGAAGAGATTTATATAAATTAGCCTAAGGGATTTGTAGCTTCTGGCAACGAGCTAAAGGTCTGCACGCTTGTTAGATCCCTTTATGGATTGAAACAATCACCTAAGCAGTGGCATGAAAATTTTGATAAAATTATTTTGTCATTTGGTTTCAGCGTAGATGATAATGATAAGTGTGTTTACTGTAAGGTTAAAGGGGATGATTGTATTATACTATGCTTATATGTGGATGACATTTTATTGAGTGGTTCCACATTAGAGATTATCAATGAGACAAAATCATACTTGAAAAATAAGTTTGAAATGAAGATTATGGGTATAGCTAATGTGATTCTCAGACTTAAGTTGATTCGGTCAACTTAAGGTATAGCTATTTCTCAATCTCATTATATTGAGAAGATTATTGAGAAATTTGGCTGCAAAGATTGTAGAATTACTAAGATACCATATGATCCTTCTGTGGCTTTTTTCAAGAATGAAAATAGTATTCATGTGTCTCAATCAAGATATTCTCAGATTATTAGGAGCTTGCAGTATCTTTCAAATAGTTCGAGATCTGATATCTCATTTGCAGTCTCAAATTTGGCGAGGTATACAAGTTAGCCCAATAGAACCCATTGAGAGGCTTTGGATAGGGTACTTCGGTATCTTAAGGTCACGTTATCACTGGCTTTGCATTATGCTAGATTCCCTATAGTACTTGAGGGATATAGTGATGCTAGCTAGATAGCCAAAAACTCCGATAGTAATGGGTGTACAGTGAATGTATTTTATCTTGGGTGGAGGCGCTGTCTCCTAGAAGTCTACTAAATAGAATTTGGTAATTCGGTCTATGAAGAGATGTCAAAATTACCCGTTCCTACAAGTACCCATGGGGAATTCCTCAGGGCGGGGCGAGTTGGGGGAAAATTTTATCCCCGTGGGGATGGGGATGGGAACAGTTTAGTCTCGAAAATGCTAAACGAGGCGGGAGCGGGGATCACAGTTCCCGTCCCCGCAGGTACCCGTTGCCTATTATAAATTAAATTATTATTATTTTCTTATATATATATATATATCAAAATCCTATTTTTTTGATTTCATTTCATCTTTTGCATTCCATATTCTCCCGGTGTCCGCGGCATCTCTACCTTTTTAGAGGAATTAACTAATTGTTATGCTTTTTTTGAAATTAAAGTTTATGTATCATTTATCTTTTAATATTTTATTGCAAAACACAATTAAATATCATATGTTATGTACTTATGTTTGACAATCTTTTAACTTTGGAAATAATTTACATTATTGAAAAAATTTAGTATTTTTTTTTATTTCTATAAATTTTTATAAATTTAATAATTTTTTAAATCAAACCCGTGGGTATCCATGGGTACCCGTCTCCTCACAGGGGCAGGGGGTGGGGGGCCTATCCCCACCCCGCCCTGTTAACATTCTTAGGTCTACGTTTGAGGTAGAATTATGTGCTTTGGACACAACAAGAACAAAGGCTAAGTCGCTTCATGGGTTAGTGGTCCAATTGCCCATGGTTAGTAAGCCTTTTTTGCAATTGCAGTGCATTGTGATAATTAAACCACAATTGCAAAGATCAGAAGTTCAAAGTATAATCAAAAGACCAAGAGACACATCTGACCTATCCTTTAACCAAACGACTTTAGTTGTCATTAGTCCAAAAATCTAAGCTGGGGATGGGACTGAAATTCCATCAGTGATACACCTGCAGTGGCAACCCAACCTACCAAGTGGAGATTCCACAAGAAAGGTTCAATGTGGTATAAACAAGATGCTGAGTGTGTCAAAGTACACCTAAAGTTGACTGATACTTTGGTATCTGAGTCTATCTCTTGACATAGCTAGAAGGTGTTGTTTACTGCTAGTAAAGTAAGAGTTCAAACTCTGAATGGGATCAAGTCATATTGACAAGATACAAGCAGTGCATCCCCAGAGATGCCCAATTAAGTGAATGAAGTCATTTGGCCATGACTAGAGGAAAAGGGTTATTCACAAAAAACATTCATGATGCAGGATCGGGACACATGGCCGTAACGTATCAAACCTAATCACTGCATAGCTTTGTAGCTTGTTGTTACCCATGGACGCCGCCATATCCAGGGGCTAAATTCAAGGCTTTGTTCCATTTGTCCCTGTGGGGGCATAAGTTGGATAACTTAGGTAGTGGTGCAAACTGAAAGGTACCATTACTGAAAACAAGTTATGATAATCCTACAAATCCAACACTATAGATTTGTGGGGGATTGTTGTAATTGGCATCAAATCAATTGGAATTTATGTCTAATTAAATGTTTGAGAAGTGATTAAAATTTATGGATGGATGCCAATTTGGTTGGAATCTATAAGTGTTGTGTAAAAATGATGAGGGAAACAAAAGGGAAAAATATTAGGAATGTGGGGGAATCCCACATTGGATTTGAGACTGATTATGGGGGGATAAGTAGAAGTATAAAAGGCTTTTTGTCTGATACAAGACCGCTTATCCCACATTGAAAGTTTTCCCAATAGGAATGCAACTTATATGTGGTTCAAGTATTGATACTTGGTAAAATATTAATTAAAGGACTCATGAGGGTGTGTCCACATGCGAGTGCCGGCGGCGGCGGCGGCCTACCCATGTACGAGCTCGGGCGTGGGCTACGGCCGTTTGGGCGAATTGTCTCGGTTAATCTTTTTGTTGAAAATTTCAATTTTATTTAGAATTTTATTTAAAATTTGAATTTTAAGTCAAAAGGCTGCTAGAACCGTTTTTGCAGTTACAGTAAATCAAAAAATTTCTTATTCTTTCTCAAATCTCCACTTTATGTTGAAGTTAATTTTTGTCGAAATTTGAATTCCTTTATTGCCATTTTGGTATAGAGATATAAAAAATCACTCGATAATTGGGTGGACTTACCCAGCCATCCAACTTTTTGGTGATCCACTAGATAATTGGGACCGACTTGTCCAACCACCCTCGCATTAGGATAAAAATATTATTATTATTATTTTGAAATTGTTGAAATGTATGATTAAATTCGTAGGATCGATCCTTTCATTGTTCATGAGAATTGTATAACAGTTTTTGGATTTAGTTTTTTATGTCATACTATATTTCCAATGGAGTATGGTATTTATTGACTAATTATTTTTGGATTCGGACAAGGAACATAGAAATGATTCTTTCAAAATTTTCACATATTTCAAATCTTTCTTTGGAAAAACAATGAAGTACCATCGATGTGAAAATAGTAAAGAACTACGTTGCAGGATAATGAGTTTCAAATATGTTATGATGACTTTGACAGTCATTATATAATTACATTAGAATTTAGACTATTAAACTCCCATTGCCAATCATATTGTTAATCAAACAGCTGTAGGGCTGACTTTGGTTAGGACATAATTTCTTTTACTTGTTTATTCTTTTGGAAAACATTTTGTCCAATTAGTTCATTCCATTCACATAAATAGTGTTGATAAAATCAATTCTCAAGGAGTATATTTATTTTAATAAAATTTGATGTCTCTGTAAGTACTTGATGTTTATACTCAAGGAAAACTGTTATTTTAATAAAATTAAAAAGAATTAAAATATGACTAGATATAATTAATAAGTCATAGGCAAGCCCAGAATGGATTTGATTAAGATTAAGAAAGTTGTTCAGAAAAATAAAAATTTGAAGCCACAAAGCGTATTGGACGAATCAAAGGTTCGCAAGTGCCGCAAGCAAATATATTATTATGAGAAAAATAATTATCCATTGAGGACCAAATTATGTTAACTAGATTCTTTTTAGATATGTTCTGAGATTTTAAGGAAATATTACTTCTTTTTTAAGTTTCTATAGGTGTTTTGGGCTCCTTTTGCAATAGATGGTAGTACTCCTTATTTTATAGCTTTCATGTTGTGAAATACTTTGAATTGTTTCTCCTTTTAATTTATATATGATGATCTAGGGGTATAAGCTCAACCCTATGTAAAATTCGACATATTTATATGTCAAAATTAAATAATTGAATAAGAAAATTGAATTTAAATTGAATAATAATTTAAGAACAGTTTAGTGGATAGAACGAGTCTGTATATCCATATTGGAAAAAAGGATGCAAGTGTGTAAATAAAATAATTGAAGTTTATTTTTAATGTACCCTAATGGATACACTCCTATAGAAAATTTAACTCAAAAGCTAGAGCTATGACTTGAACTCCTAACTCTTTAGTGGAGTTGTGACTCTTCATTGAAAGAGTAATTTATGGGATTTTATCTTATAATTGTGTTCTTAAACGAAAGAATTATGATTCCAATAAAGAATTATGTCTCGTCAACAAAATTCTATTGAACAACTATAAATATGAGTGTTTAGAATCCAACCAAAAAAAAAAGAAAGAAAGAAAGGTGAAGAGAAAAAAAAAACATACTAGCATTTGTTTGAGCACCACACTAAGCACTTTCACATCATTATTCATTTCATAAAAGAATTTCAAGTCAATTTGGTATGTCGTTCTGGTCAATTAGAGTGCTGCCTTTTGATCGAGAAGAGTCATTGTATCTTATAAGGCTATTTGTCAGTGACCTTCGGCACCATAGAGGGACAAATAAAGCCTTAAAGGTATTGTTGGAGCAACAGGTCTCGAGTCAAGTTTTTCTATTATTGCATTGCACACATTCAAGTAAGATTTCTTACTCTCTTATTTTATTTGGTATTGTTATATGCAAATGCAATCTAAGCATTAAATTTTTATGCTTTGCACATTTAGAACATTTCATATGTTTTATATGTTAAACTAAATTTGATTCATACATTTCTAATTTTTGTGTACAAGTATACACACACCTATTATTTCCTAACAATTTTAAGGCTTTATTTGTGTCCATTAATGCTTGTGCATATTTTCAATAGGAGTAAGATTTACGTTATACAATTTTACTTTGTTTTGATAAAATTTGTGATTAAATAAATAATAGGTTGTAACACCCCGAAAATTTCATAATTTATAGAAATTAATTTAATATATTTAAATTTCATGAATTTTATGTTGTAGTTGCTAAATTACTATTTTATTTAATTTTAGTGGTCAACTTGTTAACAAGAAAACTTTAATTTTAAAAATTTTAAAAGTTTGGGGTCAATTTGAAATTTATTAAAACCTGATTGAACACTTTTTGAAAATGTTGGGGTTTGCAAGGAAGGGTCTTGGTCAACAGGGTTTAAATTGTAATTTTAAAAATCTGTAGGGTCTAATTGGGATTGATTGGAAACTTGGAGGACTAAATTGCATAAAATGAAAATTTTGATTTAAAAACCAAAAAACGGGCAGCAGATTTGTTTCTTCTTTCCCTTTCCTTTTTTTCCTTCTTTTTCTTTTCCTTTTTTCTTCCTTTTCTCCTTTTCCTGCAAGCACCATTCCCACCGGAGATCTCTCTCCGGTGACCTCGTTTATCCAGACCAAGCTAACCAAAACACTCCCCACACCTCCAGCCACACTCGCACACCACATGCACTGTTGATCGAACGACGAGCCACCGTGAGTGAAGAGGATCGAGACACCATTCACGGCCGGCAATTGGGTTTGCACTTTTCCGGCGACGGTTTTGACTTTTGGAAGGTGGGTTGGGTAGCTCTCAACAAGGAGATCATCATGGAAGTGTTGCATGTGAGTTTTACGCGGCGGCGGTGACGGTAGACGGAGATCGAAGCACGGTGGATGAAGAAAAATTTTGGGCTGTTGAGTTCATTTTCGGTGGCTACAGGCCTCAAAACGTAAAACCGAAGGCGGCATTAGATTCAAGAGCTCAAAAGGAATAGATTGGTGGTGCTGTAAAATTCTTCGGTGGCAGCGGAGAGGCAGTTTCACCTCATCGACGCAACAAACGTACATGTGTCATCGGTTTGTGGTTTTGGAACTTCGGTGGCAAACTTGGATTTATTTGGTTGTATTTGATATATATATATGTATATGTATATAGTATACCTTACCTTTGGAGACTTTGCATTTCATGCCAAGATTGATGAAATGGATAAGTGATATGTATATATAGAGGTGTAAAATGCAAGATTCCCATGCAAGGAATATTGATAGTGGACCCGGACACATCATGCAACATGCCAAAATTGGATTTAATGATGGTATTAAGAATTATGTAATGAGACTAAGTGGCATTTGACTAAGAATAATTAATTGTAGAAATTGGACTATTTGGTACGGATTGATTAGGATAATGATATGATACGTTTTTGTAGTTAAGAATGGGATATCATGTTATTTATGGGACCGATATAGAATGTCTTGATAAATTCTAGAATAATCAATTTATTGGAATACTTGTGTAGATACTACCGATTGAGCCTATATCATCATGTTGAATTATAAGCTAGTAATGTTAGAATACTTATGATATAATTCTAGAAGTTCCCTAGAGTCGAATAGGAATTTGACTTTGGAAATATTCTTTTGACTAAGTGACAAAGAAGTGGGTCCTATCGACCAGTAGATTTCGGGCTGTGGTTATTTTGTTGTAACTACAAAAGGTGAGAGTCTGCCGCTCTGGCCTCGATTATTATCTATTTGTTATTTGTGATAAGCCTCTGTGTGGGTTTTCTGTTTTTGTACCGTACTCTATTTGTTTGAAATCTGAAATGTGTTGGAATTCGGATTTGTTATCTGTTATCTGATTTAAACACCCTTGTGAGGGTTATCGTTGATATCAATTCTGTTTCTGTCTATTCTGGCACCCAGAACCTTATCTGTTATCTGTATCTCAGTTGTTTGTCCATCTGTCTCATATCTGTACTGATCTGTACCGTCCTCTATTGCCTTGCCGGCATGTCTGTTTATCTGTACAGCTTTATTTGGCCATGTTAGCTTATCCGAATCTGTTAGTTGCTATCATGTTGCCTTGACGGCATTTCTGTTCTGTTCTATTTTGGGAACTGGCGGTGCGCTAGGGACTTTCCCCTGGGCATTTGCACAAACGGTTGTGAATTCTGTTACGTGTATGGAGAAAATGTGGGCCAAGGGCCAATCCGGGCGAAATGTTTGGTTATGTGAGGCACGCTAGGGACTTTCCCCTTGGTGTCAACAATACGCTAGGGACTTTCCCCTCGGTGTCAACAATACGCTAGGGACTTTCCCCTTGGTGTCAACGATATGCTAGGGCCTTTCCCCTGGTGTTAGCGGTACGCTAGAGACTCTCACCTAGGAGTCAGCGGTGTACTATACGGCTCGTATGGGCATCCACCATATACCAAGTTGTTACACTTACGTATATTATTTGTTTGACTGGAATAAGGTAATTCTACAATGCATGTCTGTAATTTTCTTGGAATGCATATGCTTTGGGTTTGTTCTGCCTATCTGAATTCTGTTTATCTGAAATCTATCTTGGAGCAATAAGGCAGAAGCGTTTCCTATTTTGCTATGTTTACTATTAATTCTGAATCTGTCATGTTCTGTATATTGAATTGATGATCTATTGAGTTGAACCTTCCTCGATAGATCTCTTATGTTATTCTTAAGTTTTCCCTCACTAAGGCTTTAGACTTACCCCCAATATCTCTCGACATTTTCAGATAAGTTTTGGTGATGATCTTGTACTTCAGGCTTGGAAGGATGTAAATATGTTTTGTAATAGAATAGGTGCTATGAATCACTTTTATGTTTAGTGAGAACTTGGAGACGCTGTGAGATGTTTGACTTGAACTTATGAATTGAAATAGGTATGAATCGATGAATGATAAACTTGTGACGGTTTGAAATTCTTACTTTTATAAGACGTGCTTAGGTTGAAACTTGTTGCTATCTTTGAAAATTCTGAAAAAAAAATCTGATGGGCCTATTGATCGAATTATGTATGAAATTTAAGTTTGAATCAGAATGGTGCCTCAGCTTAGGTGCTATCCCAAGTAGGGGCACTACAGAGGTGGTATCAGAGCTTGGGTTTAGCGATAACCTAGGTGTTGAACAGTAACGGGATTCATTGGTAGCTTGGTTGTTTGGATTAGTTAGGTTATGAACTTTAAGTTTTTAAGCATTTTGGATTCTTATATAACCCAGGACAATAGGATATAGATCTTATTGTGTGATATTAACAAAATATACTTTTGTGAACCTTGTGATTGTAGTAGGATGGCTAACGACCGTGACAAAGGGAAAGAGCCTGCAGCGGGGCCAAGCAAGGAATCTTCGGATCCTACGATCAAACTCTTAGAGGAGGAAAATGAGAGATTGTTGAAGCTGTGTCAATCACTAGAAGACAAGATCAATAACCAGCGTGAGGCATTGATACGTGAAAAAATAGAGGCATACCAACTGAGGTCAATGATCGGAGCTAGAGATTATCTCACGGGTCGACTCATGGGGGATATGGAACAAGAACGCATGCAGATTAGCATAGCAGAGGCGCAGGTACAAGGACTTTGTACCATAAAGGAACAAATGGAAGCTACATTTCGGGAGTTAGAGGCAGATTATCGGAGGACTATAGAGGTACCCTACCCCGTGATGGACGAGATAAGCCAAATGATAGCCTATCATGGTAGGTCCATTGACTAAGTCATAGGAGTCGGCATAGGGATTGATGTCGGAGCCAAACCCTCAGGGATTCACCCATCCCCAGAGCCCGAGCGTGCACAGGAGGCACCGATGGAGGAGGATCCAGAAGAAAACCCCAACGAGAATGCTGAAGAGGATCCAGAAAAGGACCCAGATGAGGATGCTGAGGAGGATCCAGAAGAGAACCCAGATGAGGATGCTGAAGAGGACCCAGAAGAAGTTGAGGAGATCCTAGATGCATATCCTATCCCTGAACCCCCAGTTGTAGCACCATTGGTGATTGAGGACGAGGACGATGATGATGTAGACTCGAACTGGATATGAGGCCCAAACACTATGTGGGATGATTTCGATAAGTGGCGCGATGATGAAGCGGATGATGCATCCGACATTACTGATGAGTAAGGTTATGATAGATGATTTGGTGCTGTTATGAAATTTTGTATGTGTACTTGGCATAGTAGTACTTGGTAAAACTTCTAATTATTAGGATTGCATAATATGGGCTAATATTTTCCCTTTTCTTTTTCTTTCGCCTAATCATTTTGAATCCGATCAGGCGAATAGTTAGCATGGCCATTTTTGGAAACTTTGAACTTCGTACATACTATTATAACTTTGTTGTTGCTAACTAAGTAAGCTAATGAAATTCTCCTTTATATCTTTGTCAAACTTAATTTCTTTCCTGTTTTAAGATATTGGAGCTTATGTTAAAATTTACTTTGTTTTCCTTTAATTTTGGAAAGTTCAAGAAAATTCTGAAGGATTCTTGAAGGCTAAAGTGATAATTAGAAAATTATAATTGCAGGCTTGAGACTACGTCATAAATATCAATGTGAAAGATGGCGTCTCATGGTAGTGCTCCTAGGCTCGCTCCAGCAAGAGCAGGTCGTAAAGCTTCTACCAACTGGTCGGCCTGTTAATGCACCAAGAATCTCTAGGTAAGAAGTACCTGCTTATCAGCCACCTAAATTAGAAGAAGAAATTTCACAAACTCCTTTTTATGGGGCAGCCAGTGGACCCCGTGAATCATAGAAGGCCTAGAGTTAGGCAACAGGCTCGACAGCCAGGCGGTGAAGTAAAAAGGGCTAATGAGATGAATGAAGATTGAGCACTGGAACAGTTTCCCCCGTTTCCAGCCCCCAAAATTTTTCGGGGAGCCAGATGATCGCAAGGCAGGGAATGAGTAGAGGACTTGGAGGTCATATTCGAAACTCTATGATACCCAGATGAGCAAAAGATATGGTTTGCAACATTTCTTCTGGCCGAGTCTGCGAGAAGTTGGTGGAAGATGATAGATTGCATATGGACTGCTTCAAGGACCCCTCGGACTTGGGATAATTTTACCCGGGAATTCATGGACAAATACATTCCCTTGGTAGTCAAGCAGGCGAGAGAAAGGGAATTTATGAATCTGATCCAAGGAAGCCAATATGTCAGTCAGTATGAAGTAACTTTCAGCCGATTAATACAATATGCACCATACATCCTAGAAGATGAAAGTCAATAGATTCAATGGTTTGTTCAAGGACTGAGGTCGGAGCTTAGACGGGGCCTAGCCATCTTCGACTTATCGAATTTCAACCTGACATGAGCAAGGCACTGCAATATGAATCAGAACTCCAAGAAATTTGAAAAATTGAAGACAGGGGATGGAAGGGAAGACCATCCCCAGGAGGACCCAGTGGTGCTAGCAAGAAACAACCTAAGTTACAAATGGGAGACACATCCCAATGAGTTCCTAGGACTAATGAGATAGTAAATCAGGCTCAAAATAAGGTATTGGCGCCGTGTAGATTCTGTGGATCAACTAGCCATGAAGAAGTGAATGTTGGCGGAAGCAGGGTAAATGCCTAAGGTGTGGAAGCAGTCAACATTTTCTGAAAGATTGCCAGGGAAAGAAAAATCCAGCACCATGAGGAAAAGGGAAGCAAAAAGTTCAGGCCCGTGCATATGCCCTAACTGGAGAGGATGCACTGGATCCCAATGAAGTGGTTGAAGGTATGATTACTATCTCCAAAAATCTTGGTAAAGTATTATGTGATCCTGGAGCATCCCATTCATTTATATCTGTTGATTTTTCTAAAAAATTGAATGTACAACCTGAAACCATGGCTTACTAAGTTGAAGTACAAACACCTTTAGGAGTAGGATTAGTCATAGACACCATGTATTGGGATTGCCCAATCATGATTGAGGGTCGAGTGTATCCAACCAATCTAATACGAATGCCCATTCAAGGGTATGACGTAATCCTTGGGATGGATTGGTTGTACCATCATTAGGCACAGGTGAATTGTTACACCAAGTGCATCACACTCGGGGAAGGAACTTCAACATCGTCACGCCTCTCGGCAGATAATGCTTCTTCAATATCGATTATATCAGCATTAGAAGCTAAGCTGATTTTAAATGAAGCTGAGCAAGGATTTTTGACATACCTCATTAACAAACCATGGGATATGCTCAAGATTGAGGACGTAGAGGTAGTAGCAGAATACCCAGAGGTATTTCCTGAAGAATTAAACTCATTACCCCCAGACAGAGAGATAGAGTTTGTCATTCACACTATACCGAGGGCTACGCCATTCTCCAAGACTCCGTACCAAATGGCACCTACTGAGCTTAAGGAGTTGAAGAGCCAACTACAAGAGTTTCTAGAGAAAAAGTTCATTAGACCCAGCACATCCCCTTGGGGAGCCCCAGTGTTATTCATTAAGAAGAATGATGGGTCTTGAGGGATGTACATCGACTATGGAGAATTGAACAAGGTCACTATCAAAAATAAGTACCCTCTCCCACATGTTGAGGAGTTATTTGACCTATTGCAAGGGTAAAGAATCTTCTCCAAGCTGGACTTAAGATAGGGATATTGTCAATTGAAGATCAAAGAAGAGGATATCCCTAAGACAGCTTTCAATTCCTGGTATGGTCACTTTGAGTTTGTAGTAATGCTGTTTGGTCTAACCAATGCCCCGGTGGCATTCATAAACTTGATGCACTAGATTTTCAGGCCATACTTGGACCAATTCGTGGTCATTTTTATCGACGACATCTTGGTATTCTCTAAATCCAAGGAAGAACACAGAAAACACTTGCACATAGTTTTAAAAACTTTGAAAGAGCATCAGATGTGTGCTAAGTTCAGTAAGTGAGAATTTTGGATTGAGAAAGTAACCTTTTTGGGTCACGTAATAACTCGAGGCGGGTTAGAAGTGGACCCCTCTAAAGTGGAAGTGATTGTCAATTGGAAGAGGCCTGGAACTGTTATCAAGTTTGGAGTTTTCTGGGATTGACCGGATATTATTAGAGATTTGTCCCAGATTTCTCCAAAATAGCGGGTCTGTTGACCAAGTTAACTCAGAAAGACTAGCCATTTGATTGGAATGAGGAATGTGAGGAGCTTTCAAGAGTTGAAGAACCGCCTAACTATAGCTCCAGTTTTAGCATTTCTAGACGGGTTAAATGACTTTATGGTATACACAAATGCTTCATATAAAGGGCTAAGATGCATGTTGATGCAAAGAGAGTGTGTCATCGCTTACGCATCTAGGAAGTTAAAGCTTCATGAGGAGAACTATCCAACTCATGATTTGGAGTTAGCAGCGATCATTTTTGCATTATCCAAGTTGAGGTATTAACTCTATAGAGCTACATTTGAGGTATTCACAGATCACAAAAGCCTCAAATATTTGCACTCGCAAAAAGATCTAAACATGAGGCAGCGTAGATAGGTGGAGTTTCTAGAAGATTATAACTTCTCTATTGCCTACCATCCGGGAAAAGCAAATGTGGTAGCTGATGCCTTGAGTCAGAAGGTAGGAATGGCTCATCTACAAGGGACCGAAATATCTAAAGGATTGAGTATAGGTGCTGTGCTACGATTAAAACAGTGAGTTTGGGTTGTATGAGTGAAAGTACAGCTTGAATTATACAATAAAATTTGACAGGCCCAAGCTAGAGATAGGTGGATGTTGAAACAATGAGAATTGGTTGGAAGTTCTGAAGGAACCGAGTATGGCATCGATGGTCAAGGCACATTGCTATTTCGCAAAAGAATTTGTTTGCCGGAAGAAATGAAAGAAAGATTACTAGAAGAGGCACACAAAATGAGATATGCAATACATCCGGGCGGGACAAAGATGTATCAGGATTTAAAGAAATATTTCTGGTGGAATGGGATGAAGAAAGATATTTCATATTTTATGCGGAAATGTCTGACCTATTAATTAGTGAAAGCGGAGCACCAATGACCATTAGGGTTGTTGCAACCACTTCTCATCCCTGATTAGAAATGGGAACAAGTGGCCATGGACTTTGTGACCGGTCTACCAAAAGCTAGATGAGGTTATAATAGTATCTGGGTGATAGTGGATTGTTTGACAAAGTCTGCACATTTTCTACCAGTTGAGATAGATTACAAGGTTGAGAAACTGACAGAGTGATATATTAAGGAGTTTGTCAGGTTACATGGGATTCCAATCAGTTTTGTATCTGATCGGGACCCAAAGTTCACATTGAGACTTTGGAAAAGTTTGTAGAGACAGTTGGGAACAAGGTTAAAGTTTAACTCAGTTGCTCATCCTCAGACTAATGGACAGTCAAAAAAGGTCATTCGAATTTTGAAGGACATGCTGCGATCTTGTGCTCTGGATTTCGATGGAGGTTGGACCTAACATCTGCCTCTGGTTGAGTTTGCCTACAACAATAGCTATCAGTTTATTATTCAGATGGCACCGTACGAAGTACTGTACGAACGAAAGTGCCAGTTTCCACTATATTAGGTTCTAGCATAGTACAAAGGTACCGTTGACGTGTCTCTAGGAACTGTGAAGCCTGAACTTATTCAAGAGACCGTCGAAAAGGTACATGTTATTAAACAATGAATGAAAGCTGCTCAGGACCGACAGAAAAGTTATGCAGATAAGCGAAAGAAGGATTTGGAGTTTGAAGTAGGTGATCGAGTGTTCTTCAAGGTATCCCTGAGGAAAAGGATCAAAAGAATTGGCAAAGCTGAGTCCAAGGTATGTGGGAAAGTTGGACCGGTGGCTTATCATCTTGTACTGCCTCAGAACCAGATTGGGATATATGATGTCTTTCATGTGTCTCAACTTCAAAAATATCATCCCGATCCTTCCCATATCATATCACCTAAGCTCATGCAATTGAAAAGTGATCTAACATACAAAGAACAACTTGTTCGTATCTTAGATCGAAAATTTTGGGAGCTTAGGAATCGGAGGATTCCCCAAGAGAAAGTACTATGGCGCAATCACAATGTAGAAGAAGCAACTTGGGAATAAAAGGATCTCATGCGCCAACAATATCCTGAGCTCTTCCAACATTCAAGTGAGAATCTAGGGGCCAGATTCTTTTAGATGAAGAGGTTTGTAACACCCCAAAAATTTCATAATTTATAGAATTTAATTTTAATATATTTAAATTTCGTGAATTTTATGTTGTAGTTGCTAAATTACTATTTTATTTAATTTTGGTGGCCAACTTGTTAATAAGAAAACTTTAATTTTAGAAATTTTAAAAGTTTGGGGTCAATTCAAAATTTATTAAAACCTGATTGAACACTTTTTGAAAATGTTGGGGTTTGTATGGAAGGGTCTTGGTCAATAGGGTTTAAATTGTAATTTTAAAAATTTGTAGGGTCTAATTGGGAGTGATTGAAAACTTGGAAGACTAAATTGCATAAAATGAAAACTTTGATTTAAAAACCAAAAAACGGGTAGCAGATTTGTTTCTTCGTTCTCTTTCCTTTTTTTTTCCTTCGTTTTCTTTTCCTTTTTTCTTCATTTTCTCCTTCTCCCATAAGCACCATTCCCACCGGCGATCTTTCTCTGGTGACCTCATTTCTCCAAACCAAGCTAACCAAAACACTCTCCACACCTCGGGCCACACTCGCACACCACATGCACTATTGATCGGACGACGAGCCACCGTAAGTGAAAAGGATCGAGACACCATTCACGGCCGGCAATTGGGTTTGAACTTTTCCGGCAACAGTTTTGACTTTTGGAATGTGGGTTGGGTAGCTCTCAGCAAGGAGATCATCATGGAAGTGCTGCAGGTGAGTTTTACGCGGCGGCAGTGACAGTAGACGGAGATCGGAGCACGGTGGAAGAAGAAAAATTTTGGGCTGTTGAGCTCATTTTCGGTGGTTACAGGCCTCAAAACGTAAAACTGAAGGCCGCATTAGATTCAGGAGCTCAAAAGGAGTAGATTGGTGGTGGTGTGAAATTCTTCGGCGGCAGCAGAGAGGCAGTTTCACCTCCTCGACGCAACAAACGCACATGTGTCATTGGTTTGTGGTTTTGGAACTTCGGTGGCAAACTTGGATTTATTTGGTTGTATTTGATATATATATGTATGTGTATATAGTATACCTTACCTTTGGAGACTTTGCATTTCATGCCAAGATTGATGAAATGGGTAAGTGATATGTATATATAGAGGTGTAAAATGCAAGATTCCCATGCAAGGAATATTGATAGTGGACCCGGACACATCATGCAACATGCCAAAATTGGATTTAATAATGGTATTAAGAATTATGTAATGAGACTAGGTGGCATTTGACTAAGAATAATTACTTGTAGAAATTGGACTATTTGGTACGGATTGATTAGGATAATGATATGATACGTTTTTGTAGTTAAGAATAGGATATCATGTTATTTATGGGACCGATATAGAATGTCTTGATAAATTCTAGAATAACCAATTCATTGGAATACTTGTGTAGATACTACAGATTGAGCCTATATCATCATGTTGAATTATAAGCTAGTAATGTTAGAATACTTATGATACAATTCTAGAAGGTCACTAGAGTCGAATAGGAATTTGACTTTGGAAATATTCTTTTGACTAGGTGACGAAGAAGAGGGTCCTATCGACCAATAGATTGTAGGATGTGGTTGTTTTGTTGTAACTACAAGAGATGAAGGTCTGCAGCTCTGGCCTCGACTATTATCTATTTGTTATTCGTGATAAGCTTCTGTATGGGTTTTCTGTTTCTATACCGTACTCAGTTGGTTTGAAATCTAAAATGTGTTGGAATTCTGGTTTGTTATCTGTTATCTGATTTGAATACCCCTATGAGGGTTATCGTTGATATCGATTCTATTTTAGTCTCTTCTGGCACCCAGAACCTTATCTGTTATCTGTATCTCTGTTTTCTATCCATCTGTCTCGTATATGTACTGATCTGCACCTTTCTCTATTACCTCATCGGCATGTTTGTTTATCTGTACAGCTTTGTTCGGCCATGTTGGCTTATTCGAATATGTTAGTTGCTATCATGTTGCCTTGACAACATTTCTATTCTATTCTATTTTGGGAACCGGCGGTGCGCTATGGACTTTCCCCTGGGCATCTGCACAAACGGTTGTGAATTCTATTATGTGTATGGAGAAAATGTAGGCCAAGGGCCAATTCGGGCGAAATGTTTGGTTATGTGAGGCACAATAAGGACTTTCCCCTTGGTGTCAATGATACGGTAGGGCCTTTCCCCTGGGTGTCGGCAGTGCACTAGGGACTCTCCTCTATGTATCAGCGGTGCGCTATACGGCTCGTATGGGCATCTGCCATATACCAAGCTGTTACGCTTAGGTAAATTATTTGTCTGACTGAATAAGGTGATTCTGCAATGCATGTCTGTAGTTTTCTTGGAATGCATATGCTTTGGGTTTGTTTTGTCTATCATAATTCTGTCTGTCTGAAATCTGTCTTGGAGCAATAAGGCATGAGCGTTTCCTGTTTTGCTATGTTTACTGTTGATTCTGAATTTGTCATGTTATGTGTATTGAATTGATGATCTATTAAGTTGAACCTTCCTCGATAGATCTCTTCTATTATTCTTAAGTTTTCCCTCACTAAGGTTTTGGACTTACCCCCAATATCTCTCGACATTTTCAAACAGGTTTTGGTGATGATCTTGTACTTCAGGCTTGGAAGGATGTAAATATGTTTTGTAAGAATAGGTGCTTAAACTTGTGTATGGATCACTTTTATGTTTAGTGAGAACTTGGAGACGTTGTGAGATGTTTGACTTGAACTTATGAATTGAAATAGGTATGAATCGATGAATGATGAACTTGTGATGGTTTGAAATTCGTACTTTTGTAAGACGTGCTTAGGTTGAAGCTTGTTGCTATCTTTGAAAATTTTGGAAAAATTTTGTGATGGGCCTATTGATCGAATTATGTATGAGATTTAAGTCTGAATCAAAGTGGTGCCTCAGCTTATGTGTTATCCCGAGTAGGGGCGCTACATATGTCCTATGTTTTGAATTTACATCAAATTTTCAAACAGCATGCAATAAATTCTGCATTGAGTTTTCAAAACTATTGAATTATGTTTTCAACTTAAAATATATGGGATTACATTATATCTTTCCAAAACAGAATGTATGCATGCATGAAAACCAATTATGTTTTTATTTGTGAATTTTGTGAGGTAATTAAGGTCTTTAAGTAATTTTATAATGTAGCACCCTAGCCAAGAGTGAGACCTAACTTAAGGTGCTACTGGTACAAACTTAAAGCATAACCCAAAAGATAACTCAACGATACTAAGACTATCAAATAATCCTTAAAGGATAGCAACAAAGATAAACCTAAAAGACTAATCCCAAAGCATGCAGATATATACATATCAAATGACCAAGTCAAACTTAACTATTTACAAAGCATCCTAGTCAAGTCCAAAGATATATATATATACACACACATACATGCCCAAGTTAGATAGATAGATATAAGTCAGAAAGTAGCTAAGTCTAAGTCCTTAAATACACAATGCCTATTCTATTACAAAATACACATGCTATCATTGGAGCATGTTGCAAACCTTCCTTTTCCATGAAATCCTGTATGGGAAGAAAATAAGAAATAATAGAAATGGGTAAGTCTAAAGGACTTAATGAGGGGAAGAGTACGATAAGTAGTTAAGAAGAAACTATTGAAAGTAAGACTAACAAATAACAAAATCGTGATAAACTGGGACTCGGCTAACAAGACAAGCAATAGTAGTGACATGACATATTGGTACAATATGATAGATGCCATATAAAATTCGCAAACTGTTAGCAAATCCAACCTTATTGCTCTCAGAACAAAGCATAACTAGTAAAACATAATACAAAAATAACATAAACAAGTTTCCCTTATCTTTCAATTACCTAAGCACTCAGTTCGATACCCTAGCACTTGGCTCGGTAAGTCATAACATGACACGTGGAATGGCCGACCGTATGCTGGATCCCGCCACTCACAGACAGCTATCTCCAACTATCTGCAAGTCAGGATCATGATTGGGTACTAGCTGGGAAATCATCACCATCGGTCCATACCGCTTGGTCATCTTTTTGAACCTAGTCCCGGGCCCAACCCTCCTCGTGGCATCCCTTTGGGTGGTAACGTCCCAAGAGCATCCTCAAAGGTGACAAAACATAATGCCAACAGTAAAATGTATTTCAAAATAACTGATTAAAAACATGTACGTCATACTGAACAGAACAATACAAACCATAAACATTGTAGAACGATTTAATCAGGGATATGAAATGAAGTTGGTTAGCAGGACAGAAATATCAACACATATGGGGAAAGCCAGCACGACTATAGGGTATATGGGACAGAAACTTGGTAGCATAACATGAGTTCTGGGCACCGAATGAGTACAGTCAAATTTAGATAATAGACACAGAAAAGTTAAACAGCAAAGATCATTCACTTCCTAGAAGAATAAAGGCTATACCCTTACCTTAATTTCTACAGAAAGTGCTATCCTCATCCTACTGCCCTATGGACCCTGGCTCCTTGTCACCTATTCCAAAAGAACGTACTTAATGTCAAAATACTTTATCATTTTCTTTAAATAATAATTAAATTGTTTATATCTTAATATCAATTGTTTTCTAATTTGTAAAATATTTTAGGGGCTTGGTTCTAAAAATACCATAAGGGTAACATGATAATTATACTAATGATGCTATAGTATTAACGAGAGACTCATTTCTTCCGATCAATAATCATTTTCTATGTCAATATCTTCTAATTTAACAACGTAAGTCCTAAATCAACAATTTAGTCTAAATGTAGGAATCTGAGATATTTAGTCCTTGCAACATTACACAAAAGTCGATTATATAATTACACCGATTAAATCTAGTTAATGATAATCTAATCTTTAACAACTCGGCCCATACATCATTATACATAAGATTAGGGTTTTAATCTCCTAAAATAACTTAATTAATCAATAGTTATGTATTATTTTTATAAATTCAAGTCCACCTAACATTATATATAACCATGCATCTATTTTCTTGGCTCCAATTTATACGTAATTCCAAAGTACACCAAGATACATGAAATTATATGTCAATAAAAACACTCAAAACTCAATAGTAGCAAATCACATTTCCAATCGAATTTACCAATTTACTCAATTTTTGAAGCCATGCATATGATCACCACGACGAGTTGAAGAATGTGCCCCTAGGTCCTATATGCACTGCCACCGCTGGAGTTGCACGCAACCATTACCTATCGATACGTCTCGAAGCATACAACGAAAAGCCCAAATCAAATTTTGGGTTTGCCATAGAATTGGGCATCAATTCAAGCCTAAATCACACTACTCCACTACTACTACCACAACCTATTTCACTTAATTCCGTTGCCACTAGTGGTTAGAGTCTAGAAATTAAGGACACCAGGTTGTTCTCTGAGCTAAGCCCTTTAAAATCTACCTTCCAAACCCAAGCTTCCATCGCCTGAGCCATCACGTCCACCACCTCCACCGCTACCCAATTTGCTCGCTTAAATTTCAGCCGTTTCACCAAATATTTTCGTGAAATGTTAGTACCAATGTGATCCTTGAGCTGAGATGAGTGAAATGGTGGGATTGTTCTCGAGTTTCGCTGGCATCCAAGAGGAGGTCACCAGAGGAGAAAATTGGGTTTGCATACAAAAATTTAATAAAAATGGGGAGGGAGAAATACTAACTGTATATGTTATTTCTGGAATAACAGATTGGCCCCACAATTATTCTTCAGTTTTAATTTAATTCCCTCAACTAATTAGTGCTCTACATTGACTCTTTTAACCCAAATTATTTATAAATTGACCCCCAAAACTTTCGAATTTCTTACAATTAAATCCTTTCCTATTTTCATTTTGAACCACAAATTTTTAAAAAAAAAAATTAAAATTATGATTTTTCTCTAAATTTTACTACTTAGAATTTTAGTGGTGTTACAATCCTCCATTTCTTAAAAGAATTTGGTCCCTAGATGTCACCTGACCACTAGAAAAGTTCGAGATACTTTTGGCGTATGTGGTCTTCTCGCTCCCAGGTTGCCTCTTCTGTGTTGTGATTATGCCATAGCACTTTCACTTGAGGAATCCTTTGATTTCGAAGCTCTTGGATTTTCGATCCAAGATGCAGATTGGTTGCTCTTCATAGGTCAGGTCGCTTTCAGTAGCACGTCTTGATGTGAAATAACGTAGGAGAGGTTAGGGTGATACTTTCGAAGCTGCGATACATGAAAGACATCATGCATTCCCGTCAAGCCTTGAGGTAGTGTTAATCGATAAACTACTGGTCTAACTCATTCACAGATCTCATAAGGGCTAACATACCTCGGGCTAAGCTTTTTTCCTTTTCCAATTCTTTGGATATCCTTTCTCGGGGATATTTTGAGGAACAGTTGGTTACCAACTTCAAATTCTAAGTCCTTTCTCCGCTTGTCTGTATAGCTCTTTTGTCGATCCTCAGCTGCCTTCATTCTCTATTTAATTATCTATACCTTATCAATAGTCTCTTGTGTCAATTCCAGCCTTAAGGTTTCCATAGACTTATCAGTGTTACTCATATTCTTGTTAAGGTCCCAATGTAACGAAGATCGGCATTTTTTGCTTACAGTACTTCATACGAAGCCATCTGAATGATAGACTAGTAACTGTTATTATAAGAAAATTCTATCAAAGGAAGGTGTTTGTTCTAACTCCCATTGAAATCTAAAACACATGCCTATATCTTCCAATATCTGGATGACTCTTTCCGACTGACCATCAGTTTGAGCGTGAGTAGTAGAACTAAATTGTAACCTTATGCCAAGGTGCTTTTGCAAGCTCTTCCAAAGTCTTGAGGTGAATTTTGGATCTCGATCTAACACAATACTAGTTGGAATTCCTTATAACCTGACATTTCCCTTATGTATAATTCTGTCAATTTTTCAACTTGGTAGTATGCCCCGACTGGTAGGAAATATGCAGACTTTGTTGACCGATTAACTATCACCCAAATGTGGTCATATCCTCATCGAGCTATTAATAGACCTATCACAAAGTCTATAGTCACACACTCCCATTTCCAATCAAGGATCAGTAATGGCTATAGCAATCTTGACGATCGTTAATACTTTTCTTTCACTAACTGGTAGTTTAGGCATTTCTCACATAGTCGGTAATATCTTTCTTCATCCCATTCCATCAGAACTGCTTTTTCAAATCCTGATACATCTTCGTGCCTCCTAGATGTACCGTATATCTCGCCTAATGTGCTTCTTCCAGCAGTCTTCCTTTCATCTTTTCAGGCACACATATTTTTCAATTTAATAAGAGAGTGCCTTGACTATCTATACTAAATTTAGTCTCTCTAGAACTCGCAACAACTTTCTTCTATTTCAACATCCACCCATTATTAGCCTGGGTTCATCGTATATCCTCATGTAGCTCTGGCTATACATTTACTCTTGCGATCCAGGCTCATTACTTCATTCATATCACAACCTCTGCCTCTTCACTCTCTAATGTTCATCTACCTAGCATGTGGGCCATCCTGGCCTTTTGACTCAAGGCATCTGCCACTATATTCGTCTTTTGGGGTGGTAGATGATAGAGAAGTCATAATCTTCCAAAAATTCGATCCACCTTCACTGTCACATACTCAAGTCTTTTTTAGTATGCAAGTACTTGAGGCTCTTATGATCAGTGTGTACCCCGAAGGTGGCTCTATATAGATAGTGCCTCCATTTTTGCCAATGTAAAAATCACTGCAGCTAGCTTCATGTCATGAGTTAGGTAGTTCTTCTCATGTGATTTAGTTTTTTAGACGCATATGCAATAACTTGCCCATTCTGTATTAGCACACAACCAACTCCTTCCTTGGATGTGTTCATATAAACAACAAAACCTTCCAAACCTTCGGGAAGGGCTAAAACTAGAGTTGAGGTCAATCTATTTTGTAATTCTTGGAAGCTCCTCTCACTCTTCTTATCCCATTCAAAAGGTTGATATTTCTGGGTCAACTTAGTTAATGGGCTGGCTATCTTAGAAAAATCTTGTACAAACCTCCGATAATAGCCAACAAGTCCCAAAAAGCTGCGAACTTCTATTAGATTCTCATGTCTTTTCCAGTTGACTATTGCTTATATCTTAGAGGGTTCGACCTCAATCCCATCTTGGGATATAATATATCCCAAAAATGCCACTTTCTCAAACCAGAATTCACATTTGCTGAGCTTTGCATACAGCTTATACTTCCTCAATGTTCTTAATATCAAATCCAAGTGCTCCGCATGCTCCTCTCTGGTTCTTGAATAACTAAGATATTATCAATGAATATTACCACAAACTAGGTCCAGATATGGTCGAAAATTCGATGCATCAAACCTATGAATGCTGCTGGGGCATTGGTCAGACCAAATAGCATCACTACAAACTAAAAATGACCATACTGGGAATTGAATGCAGTCTTTGGTATATCATCTTCCTTGATTTTCAACTGATAGTACCTCTGTCTCAAATCCAACTTTGAGAAGGTTGTGGATCCTTGTAGAAGGTCATACAACTCCTCTACATGTGGCAAGGGGTACTTGTTCTTGATGGTGACTTTATTTTTACTCCCATTAGTTTATGCCCATCTTGAAGGACCCATCTTTCTTCTGAACAAACAACACCGGAGCTCCCCATGGAAAGGTGCTAGGCTTTATGAGTTTCGTCTCCAATAGTTTCTGGAGTTAATTCTTCAGCTCTTTCAATTTTGCAGGCGCAATTCAATAGGGGCTTTAGAAAAAGGCGTGGCATCATGAAGAGTGTGAATAACAAACTTTATCTCTTGTTCAGGTGGTATACATCTGGGTAATCAACCACTATCTCCACTTCCTTTAATATGGTTGTATCCTAGGGTTTGTTCATAAGATATACTAGAAATCCCTGTCTATCATCCCTTAAAATTTTCCTAGCCTCTACCACGGATATAATAGGTATCGGGGAACTTGCATCTGTGGAACAACGTGTCAATGTTAGCACCTTATCTCCAGGAGTGATACACTTGGTGTAACAATTCACTTGTGCCTGATGCCAGTATAGCCAATCCATTCCAAGTATTAAATCATAATCTTGAATAGGCATTGCTCTAAGATCGACTGCATACTCCTTACTGCCAATCTTAACTGGATATCCTTAGTACATAGTTCGGCTATCAACCTCACCCCTAAAAGTGTCTATACTTCTATTTGATAGGCCTTGTTTTTAGGTTTGTATATTCAATTTACAAGAGAAGATATAGATACAAAGGAATAAGTAGCTTTAGAATTATATAAAGCATAACCATTAATTCTATAAATAGAAACCATACCTTCAACTACTTTGTTTGGGTTTGGTGCATCTTCCTCTATTAGGGTGTATACACTTGCTCGGACCTTCGATTTTTCACTGGTCCCTACCACCTATTTTTCTTTGCTTGTAGGTACTGGCTTTCTTCAATTGGGGTGATCTTTGATGAAGTCTTGATTGCTGCCACAACCCACACATCTGCCCGATTTTTTACAATATTTTGATTCTTCATGGCCTAGTCCTCCACAAAATCCACATTTCTTTTGTGTTTTATTTGTGGCCCAACTGGCCTGGTGAGCTCGCTTGCTAGCGCCCTGAATCTGTAATTTTGGCTATTTCTTTCTAGTGTTATTCTGTCTACTAGGGGGCAGTCTCCCTTTTTGCTCTTTGTCCTCAATTTTTTTAATTTCCTGCAGTTCTAACTCTGCCTGCAGCGCCTTGCTTACAAAATGGTTAAATCTTGAAAAATCACATATGACAAAAGCCTATCTGATTTCCAGCAGAAGTCCTTCCATAAATTTATGAATTTGCCATTCCTTGACTGTAAGTATATAGGGCACATATTGAATTAGTCAGCTAAATGTGGCCTCGTACTGACTGACAGATGATGTTCCTTGTATCAGATCTATAAACTTCATTTCCCTTGCATGCTTAGTAAGCACATATTTTTCCATGAATTCCCAAGTAAAATTTCCCCAAGTCCGCTGAGTTCATTTCGTAGTCCACCTGTGGTCTATCATCTTCTACTAGTTGTGTGCAGGACCTTCTAGCAGAAATGTAGCATATTAAACTTTCTGTTCATCTAGGCAATGCAAAGTTCCAAATATTTTCTCCAAAATCTCAATCTAAGCTTTGGCCTTTTTGTCATTCGGTTCGCTCGAGAATTTTGGGAGCAGAAAGCAAAGAAATTGCTCCAATGTGTGATCCTCAGTGAGCTCTTCTACATTTCCTACCCTATCATCCTATCTCTATTGCCAGCAGAATTGCATGGATTGTTGCCACATTTGAAACATAGCGTCTTCTGGCTGACCCACAATTGTTGATCTACTGGAGAGCCTTATGAAACTTCCTCTTCCTACAGTAGTTGTTGTAAAGCGAGTGCTCTCTGTCTGGGGACATTTTGCAAATCAGCCTATCTATTGGGCAGCCTCTCACATCATCCTACTCGAGCTTGAGTAGGTGTCTGAGAGCCTTTCTGTGATGCCATTCTTTCTCTAAATCAGTTTAGATCTAAGATGATTCTAATCCTGCAAATTATCAAGGTTGTGCAATGATATCTAATATTATCATCAGTTCTTTCTAATCCCTTAAATTTTCATATAAATTTGATCCCCTGCAGTGCCTCAGCCAGGTGCGGTTTCCCTCAAATTGTGGCTCCTATGTGGGGTCCTCCTCAGGATCCTCCTTAGGATTTTCCTCAAGATCCTCCTCTGGGTACTTTGTTAGCACCTTCTCAAAGTTTTCTTTGCGACCTCCCTCAGGTTTGCCTTCTGGAATCTCATTAATGCAAATACCATGTCTCTGCCCTGGCTCCAGAAAGGGACGTACTCCAAAGGGTTTGGCCTTAGGTGCTAACTTTATCTATGATCATATAAGTCATAGAGACAATCTTTTGATGATCCACCTCCAAAGTCCTGAAAGTTTCTTCCATTTAAGCCCATACCATATAGAGTCTCTCAATCTGTCCCTCAGCTATCCTTACTTTTTCACTCTTCTGATCCACTTTATCTATAAGCCTCCCTATAGTATCACTTCTCATCTGAACTATTGTTTCCAAATAGTATCTCGTCGCTCGCCTTCTCATTGGTGTCTCGTTCAAGTCATAGAGTCGATCCTCATAGCTTTGGCATCATTCCAATAATCTTGCTCGTACCTATTCTGAAACTCTAATTCTTTCCTCTAGAGATTCTTTGCCTTCATCTTTCATAGGTCCCTTTCCTTCTCCATGCCCCCTACCATTCTAAATCTCTAATTCTTTCCTATAGAGACTCTTTGCCTTTGTCCTTTATAGGTCTATTTCCTTCTCTATGTCCCCCTGCCATCCTGCAATATACAAATTTATTGCATTGAAGTCATACTAGTTATGTTCTTTTTTAGCTTTATTAACCACCAAAAGGGTTTTTCAATCACAAACAAGATACCAAAGGTTCTATTCTTATTCTAAAGGCCAATGCTCAATTTTTGAGAGTGAAGATTATAGACTGGTCAGCCATCCTAGGTATAATCTCCCACCTTCTAGTATCGAACACAATACCCAAAAGTTTATACCTTAACTATCCTTCTATCCAGCTGACTCGACACAAATCCTACTGATACCCATTTACCTAGGTCATTGTCAAACCTAGGCTCTAATACCACCTCTATAGCAAAAGACTAATCCCAAAGCATGCAGATATGTCCATACCAAAAGACCAAATCAAACTTAACTATTTTCAAAGCATCCTAATCAAGTCCAAAGATATATATATATACATACATGATCAAGTTAGATAGATAGATATAAGTTGGAAAGTAGCCAAGCCCAAGTCCTTAAATACACAATGCTTATTCTATTACAAAACATACATGCTATCACTAGAGCATGTCGCAAACCTTCATCTTCCATGAAACCCTGTCTGGGAAGGAAAAAATAAATAATAAAAGGGGGTAAGTCCTAAGGACTTAGTAAGGGGAGAGTACGATAAATTGTCAAGAGGAAACTATTGAAAACAAGACAAGCAAATAAAAAAATAATGATAAATAAGGACTCAGCTAACAAGACAGGTAATAGTACTAGTGACATGACATATTGATACAACATAACAGATGCCATATAAAATTCAGCAAATTATTGGCAAATCCGAACTTACTACTCCCAAAACAAAATATAACCAGTAAAACATAATATAGAAATAATATAGACAAGTTTCCCTTAACTTCCATTACCCAAGCACTTAGCTCGATACCCAAGCACTCAGCTTAGTAAGTCATAACATGACATATCACATAGCCGGCCACATGCTAGATCCCGCCACTCGCAGACGGCTACCTCCAACTATCTACAAGTTAGGATCATAAGTGGGTATTAGCCGAGACACCGTCACTGTCGGTTTGTACCACCGATCATCTTTTCGGACCTAGTCTCAGGCCCAACCCTCCTCATGGCATTCCTCTAGGAGGTAACATCCCAAAAGTATCCTTAAGGGAGACATAATATAATGCCAATAGTAAAATGCATTTCTAAATAACTGGTCAGAAACTTATACATCATACTAAACAGAATGGTACAAACTATAAACATTAGTTGGTAAGGCCGAATAGATAACATGCAAAACGATTTAATCAGGGATATTAAATAAAGCTGGTCAAAAAGACCAAAATATCAACATACATAAGGAAAGCAAGTAAGGTTGTAGGGTATACAAGACAAAAAATCGGTAACACAATAGGAGTTCTGGACACTAGAATGAGTACAGTCAAATTTAGACAATAGATAGAAAAAAGTTAAACAGTGAAGATCATTCACTTCCCAAAAGAATAAAGGTTATACCCTCACCTTAATTTCCATAGAAAGTGTTCCTCATCCTACTGCCTATGGACCATGGCTCCTCGTCACCTATTTCAAAAAAACGTACTTAATGTCAAAATGCTTGTATCATTTTCTTTAAACAATAATTAAATTGATTATATGTTAATATCGATTGTTTTCTAATTTGTACAATATTTTAGGGGCTCGGTTCTAAAAATATTGTAAAGCTAGCATGCTAATTATGCTGACGACACTATATTATCAAAGAGCGACTTTTTCATTCTGGTCAATAATTTTTTATGTCAGTATTTTCTAATTTAACAATCTAAGTCCTAAATCAACAATTTAGTCAAAACGTAAGAGTCAACTCAAATTCCTATTGATACTTGGTCCTTGCAACATTAAACAAAAGTCGTTTATATAATTACACCGATTAAATCTAGTTATTGATAATCTAACTTTTAATAACTCAGCCCCATACATCATTATACACAAGATTAAGGTTTTAATCTCCTAAAATAACTTAATTAATCAATAGTTGTGTGTTATTTTTATAAATTCGGGTCCACCTAGCATTATATATAACCATGCATCCATTGTCTCGGTTCCTATTTATATGTAATTCCAATGTACACCAAGATACATGAAATTATGTGTCAACAAGAATGCTCAAAACTCAATGGTAGCGAATTCCATTTCCAATCGAATTTACTCAATTTTTGGAGCCAAACCACTACAAAAAGAAAAACACCATGCATGCAATCACTGCGACGAGCTGAAGATTCTACCTCCAAGTCCATTGTGCACCACTACTGCCAGAGTTGTGCCCGACCACCACCTGCCATTGCATCTCGACGCATACAATAGAATGCCCAAATCAATTTTTGGTTTTGCTGTCAATTGAAGCCTAAATCACACTGTGCAGCTGCTACCATCGGTGGTCGGAGTCTAGAAATTGAGGACGCTAGGTTGTTCTCTGAGCTGAGCCTTTCAAAACCCACCTTCTAAACTCAAGCTTCTACTGCTTAAGCCGCCGCGTCCACCGACTTTGTCGTTGCCCAATTTTCTCCCTCAAATTCTAGCCATTTCACCGATTGTTTTCGTGAAATGTTGGAACCAATGTGATCCTTGAGCTGAGATGAGTGAAATGGCAGGGTTGGTCTCGAGTTTTGCTAGCATCGAAAAGGAGGTTGTCATAGGAGAATAACGGGTTTGAATGCAAAATTTTAATAAAAATTACGGGGGAAATGCTATTTATATAGGTTATTTTTGGAATTATAGATTGGCCCCAAAATTCTTCCTTAGTTTCAATTTAAATCCCTCAACTAACTAGTGCTCTATATTGACCCATTTGACCCAAATTATTTATAAATTGACCCTCAAAACTTTTGAATTTCTCACAATTAAGTCCTTACCTATTTACGTTTTGAACCCCAATAATTGTTTTTGAAGAAATCAAAATTATGAATTTTTTTTCTAAATTTTACTACTTAGAATTTTACGGGTGTTACATATAATCAATCTTATAATCTGTTCAAGTTATTAAACATCTGACTAATAGAAGAAACTTCTTGTCCACTATATATTTGTGGTCTGCCATATGAAATTCTGCCTAGTTGTTTAAGTACAACATTTATATGTGTATGTGTGTGTATATAGATGTTTTATTATGTGCCTATCTAATTTTCTCTGACTGTTAGTTTGTCTTGACAGACAAATAAATAGTTTTAGTCTGTGAAATCTAATCTCTTCATATTTGTCTTTTAGAAAAAAAATTGCGTACAAGTCTTATTGTCATATAAAATAATATATTATCGACTTGTTGCAATTGATTGTTAGGTACAATGCTTAAAGTGTTGTAGTACATATATTTATAATTTAAAGTTTTATTATCATGCATCATTGTTAGAGAAGGATCTACAGTTTGGAAAATTCCTATTTACAATTTGTTTTCTATTAGGGTTAATTACAATTTGATAATTATTAAGGCGTCTAATTTCATTATTTGTGATAGATTCATTGTTTAATTATAGAAAAGATAAATTATGGTGTTAAATAATGAGGCAACTAATGTTGCAAATACTGAGTCCAATGTTAGTGGCATTGGTAGTAGAGTTCAGACCACTCCAGTTGTTCTTGCACTTGTCATGGTAGGACAAGCTGAGAAGCCCGTAAAATTCAATTGGCATGAGGAGATGAATACTGATATCGCTAAGGTGGACAGACTACTCGATGAGGTAAGAGACATGAATTTGTATGCAATTGTTTTAGAGGTAAACTTAGCTAATAATCCCAATCAATGGCGGGTGGACACGGGGGCCACTCGACATATGTGTACTGATGGAAGTATGTTTACAACTTATAAGGAGGCTAAGGATGAAAACTTTTTCATCGAAAATTCCTCAAGCTCCATGGTGCACAGAGTTGGAAAAGTAATATTAAAAATAACCTCAAAAAAAGAGTTGACTCTCAACAACGTGCTTCATGTGCTGGAGATTAGAAGGAATTTAGTGTCAGGGCCAATGTTAAGTAGGAATGGATCTAAAATAGTCTTTGAGTATGACAAGTTATACTTACTAAAAATGGAATACTTGTCAGTAAAGGTTATTTGTGCAATGGTCTTTTTAAGATGAATGTAATGACCATCATACAAAAAAATGGACCAAGTGTTGATTCCAATAATAAAATAAACTCTTCCTACTCGCTTGAGTGGTCTAATTTATGGCATCATGGATTAGGACATGTTACTTACAAGTCAATCTCTAAGCTTGTAAACATTGGCCCATTACCAAAATTAAATCTTGACTTAAAAATCAAGATGTGAAATTTGCATTGAGGTAAAAATGAGAAAAGTTCCTTTTAAGTCAATTGAAAGAAGCACTAAACCATTAGATTTAATTCACACTGATATATGTGATTTAAAAATGGTGCAATCTAGAGGTGGAAAGAAATATTTTATAACTTTAATTAATGATTGCATTAGGTATTGCTATGTTTATTTACTTTCAGGTAAAGATGAGGCTTTGGAAACAATATAAAAGTGAGGTTTAGAATCAACTTGGGAAAAAAAAAAAAAAAAAAAACTCCTTGAAGTGATAGAGAAGGGGAATATGCTTACCCGTTCGAAAAGTTTTTTGTAGAACATGGAATAATCCATGAAGTGATAGCTCCATATCCACCTCAATCAAATGGCATTGCAAAGCATAAAAATATAATGTTGAAAGAAATGATGAACGCTTTGTTAATAAATGCAGGATCACCTCAAAACATATGGGGAAAGGCAGTGTTAACTGCAAACCACATACTTAACAAGTTACCTGATACGAAACTAGAAAAGACACCTTATGAAGCTTGGAAAGGTCATCCACCTTCCTACCAATATCTTCAAGTATGGAAGTGTCTAGCAAAGGTATGTGTTCCACCTCTTAAAACGGTCAAGATAGGACCTAAAATAGTTGACAGAATCTTTATTAGGTATGCACAACGTAGTGCAGCATATAGATTCCTTATAAATGAATTTGATATAGATGATATTCATGTTAATACTATTATCGAGTTAAAGAATGCAAGTTTCCTCGAGGATGTCTTTCCTTGGAAAAAGGAACAAGGACAAATCTCAATTAAAAGACCTCGAGAAGTTCAAGAATCGAACAATGAGCAAAATGAACTTAGACGTAGCAGGTGGGCTGGAACACCTGAGTCATTTGGAGCCAATTTCTTGACTTACATGCTAGAAAGTGAACCTTGAACTTTACTGAGGTTATGACAACACTAGAAGCTCCATTATGGAGAGAGTCGATAATTAGTGAAATTAAGTCCATCATGCAAAACCACATGGGGGAATTAGTAGATCTTCAACCTGAAAATAAACCCTTAAATTGTAAATGGATTTTCAAGAGAAAAATGAAAGCAGATGGTACAATAGATAAATATAAGGCGAGATTAGTACTCAAAGAATATAGACAAAATGAAGGTCTTGACTACTTTGACACTTATTCGCCAATGACTAGGATAACATCCATTAGGTTGTTGATTGCATTTCCAGTTATCAATAATCTTGAGATTCATCAAATGAATGTTAAAATAGCTTTTTAAAATGGTGATTTAGATGAGGAAATCTATATGGAACAACCATAAGGGTTTGTTGTTCTAGGACAAGAGAAAAAGGTGTGTAAGTTAGTGAAATTATTATATAGCTTAAAACAAGCACCTAAACAATGGCACGTAAATTTTGACCAAGTCATGCTTGCAAATGGCTTTAGGATCAATAATTATGATAAATATGTGTATGTTAAGGGCACCTCTTCTATGTATATCATTGTGTGTCTATACATAGATGACATGCTAATTATGGGAAGCAACAATGACGTAATCAAAGAGACAAAAAAGTTGTTGAGTAGCAATTTTGATATGAAAGATATGGGAGTTGTGGATGTGATCCTTGGAATAAAAATTATTAAGACATCTCATGGGCTAGCACTAACACAATCTCGCTATATTGAGAAAGTGTTACAAAAATTCTTGAGTTAAGAAAATAGCCTAGTAAAAACTCTTATAGATGTGAATCAACGTATTACAAAAAATAAGGGTGAAGCAAAAGCTCAATTGGAGTACGTGCGCATAATTGGGAGCCTCATATATATCATGAATTGTATGAAACCTAATATAGCATATGCTATTGATAAGCTAAGTAGATATACTAACAATCCTGGTTAAGAGCATTGAACTGCTTTAATTAGAGTCTTAATGTATTTGAAATATACCTTAAGTTATGAATTGCATTATACAAGATATACAAGATATCCAGCTACAATAAAAGGATACAACAATGCAAATTGGATATCATACTCTAATGAGACTAAGTCCACAAGTGGATATGTGTTTACATTAGGATGAAGGCCATTTGTGGAAATCCTCAAAACAAACCTACATAACAAAGTCAACTATGGAATCTGAGTTCATAGCATTGGACATGGCATACAAGGAAGCAGAATAGCTATGCCATTTCTTGAAAGATATTCCTAATTGGCCTAAAATTGTGCCAACAATTTGCATTCACTGTAATAGTCAATCTGAGATTGGAAGGGCACAAAGTAGTATGTATAATGTCAAGTCTAGACACATACGTCGTAGATATAATACCATTAGACAACTGCTCTCTAATAGAATTATCTCTATTGACTATGTGAGGTCAAAAGATAATATTGCGGATGCGCTAATCAAGGGCTTCAATAGAGAACAAGTTGACAAATCTTTGAGGGGATGGGACTTAAGCCTATAAAATAACCGAGACATAATAATGGGAACCCTACCCATATGATTGGAGATCCCAAGAGATAGTTTCAAAGGGAAAAAAAAGTTGTTGTGGCTCAATGTGCAAGCATTGTGGGGGAACAAAGCCTTCTTCACATTCCTATGATGAGCAGACAGTGCTACCTGCAAAAGTATAAGATTAAGCATTGCTTTTAATGGCTCTTATATCTTGAACTTTCAAGTGGGGGTGTAGCAGGAACCTCCTAATAAGGTTGAATTCTCATAGAATACTCATGAATCCCAAGAGCTATTCAGGGCCAAAATGAACACGATAATTAGAACTTAAATTGACTATTGAGTAGTATAGTGTGAAGTTCTATTATCTTGGTGTACGTAAAAGGCCAAATAGTTCAAGACATCGCGTTTACTAGTTGGCAAGTGCATCTGATAATTCTCACTATGGGAGGTTCAAAGCCAAAAACTGCCTCTCTTGATATAATATTGTTCAAGTTGAAACTCTTTCATGTGTGCTTGTATTAATGTGCATAGTTGGAGAGATAATTTTTTTATTCATGTGGGGGATTGTAAAATTAAATGATTGAATAAGAAATTTGAGTTTAAGTTGAGAAATAATTTAAGGACATTGTAGTTGGTAGAATGAGTCTATCCACATTGAAAAAAAAGGGTGCAGGTGTGTAAATAAAATAATTAAAGTTTATTTTTAATGCACCCTGATGGACACACCCGTATAGAAAAGTTAGCTAAAAAATTAGAATTATGACTTGAGCTCCTAACTCTTTAATGGAGCTGTGACTCTTCATTGAAAGAGTAATTTACGAGATTTTATCTCATAGTTGTGTCCTCAAAAGAAAGAATTATGCTTCGAATAAAAAATTATGTCTCGTCAAAAAAATTGCATTGCACAACTATAAATAGGAGTGCCTAGAATCCAACCAAAAAAAAAGGTGAAGAAAAAAAACATACTAGCATTTGTTTGAGTACTACACTAAGCACTTTCACATTATTATTCATTTGATAAAAGAGTTTCAAGTCAATTTGGTTCGTCATTCTGGTCAATTGGAGTGTTGTCTTTGATCAAAAAGAGTTATTGAATCTTGGGATGTTGTTTGTTAGTAACCTTCGGCACTGTAGAAGAATAAATAAAGCCTTAAAAACACTATTGAAGCAACAGGCCTCGGCTCAAGTTTTTCTATTATTGCTTCTAACATATTCAAGTAGGATTTCTTACTCTCTTATTTATTTGGTATTGTTATATGCAAATGCAATCTAAGTATTAAATTTTTATGCTTTGCTCACGTAGAACATTTCATATGTTTTATATGTTAAACTAAATTTGATTCTTAAATTTCTAATTTCTATGCACAAGTATACACACACCTATTATTTCCTAACACCCTCCACACTAAAAAAAATAAAGAAAAATAAAGAAAGAAAGAAAAACTACATAATTTGACTCAACTGATACTATGCCCCGTCCAACTTAACTCCATCACCCGCCAATTCACAAAAAAGAAAAATAGTAGTAAAATAAAAAATAATCAAAAGTCATTATCGTATATGGTAAATATATTTGGTCTAATTTTAAATCAAACATATCAATAAATGCAACAATAAATTTATTAATTAATTCCCAAAATTATAAAAAAAATATTCTAAATGTGTAATATATTCTATCTACGTAATGTGTGTGTATATATTATTACGAATATTGTATATGGAATGTGGAGGACAAGTTGAGTTAGGGTTCTAATTTTAATCCACCGGATAATTATTCCCATTAAATTTTGGGCAGCTTACTTAAAAATACCTAAATCAACTTTCCATTTGGTATTTAGTCCCCACCCAAGCATTATTTATTTTCAACTCCCCATGTGAAGTTTGAGTTTAGTCTTCACTCCCTAGCCAATTAAAATGACAGAAATGGCCTCACTTTAATGTTTTTTTTTCCTTTATTCCTAAACCCTGATGTCCCAACAACTCGTCTCCCTTTCTTTTTCTTGTCTATTTTCTGTTTACGTCCCATGGCAAAACACAGTGCTTCCTTTCCTTTTGTTTTTCTTATTTTCTGCAATCGACTACAACATATTAGCAAGAAACAAGCCTACTTTGTCTCTCCATATTACACAATAAAGTAGAATTGTAATCCTTAGCGAGCAACAATTATCTTAATTTTTTTTAACCTAAAAATGTCGGGTAGTGGGAAAGAATCCCAAATTCAATTGTTATGAAGTTGTATTTACAGTGGGAAAATCTATATCATGTTCATTTTTGAGAACATGACTCTAATAGAACTATATTTCCAACTGAACAAAAAATGCCATGAAAATTTTCCTCGATTTCTCACAGTATAATACCTTGCTCCCCATCAAAAAATGCACGTGGCTTTGAATGCTGATGAGGATGTGTCCAACATGATTCGCTTGCATTTATGTTTAAAGATGACCATAGTTGAGATGATGGTTGTCCAAAAAGGTGAACCTAGTGGACATGGAAGGCAAAGTAGCTATACAAGTAGGTAAATACTTCATATCTTCAATTTCATACTACATTTATTATTTAGCGTACTTCCATTGTCCCAATTGGTACCTGTCTGTATTAGTAGTTCTATGCAGTTATCTTGCAAAATACTTGTTATAATGTGTTTTAGTACTTAGGTCTTGTGTGTTAAATACAGAATTTGTTCATTTCAGTACTTGTGCTCTTCCACGTTGAATAGTGGATATGTGCGTTTTAGTACTTAGGCCTTCTATATTAAATACTAAATTTGTTCATTTCAATACTTAGGTCTTCTATGTTAAATATTGGATTCAATCATTTCAGTACTTATCTCCTCCATTTAAGTACTTAAATTGTTTATTTTAGTACTTATTTCTTCTATGTAAAATACTAATATTGTTTACTTAAGTACCTAGTTATCTTATTGTTGAATAATGAAATTGCATTAGTTGAGTACCTATTTACTGATCTTGCATCACTTTATTGACAATTATCATGTATTTGACTATGTTATTTTTTTGCAGTGAACACCCATTTAGGAATGAAATAGAGGAGGATATTCCCTTCACAAATGAGTCACAATATGATTTAGCATTATAAAAGAATTCAATTGATGCTTAGGTCATTGTATCCATTGAAAGGACCAAATGTTCTAGGATGCTAAAGAGTTTAGAGCTAAACTTAAAAACTATGTTGTTGCTACTAAAAGGTCTTTTACATATGAGAAAAATGATTCCAAAAAGATTATAGCAATTTGTAGTGATAATAATTGCCAATGGAGAATATATGCCTCAAGGTATGAAGCTAACAAACTCTTTGGTACCCAAAAATGCAACCTGGAACTTATATGTAATCAGGGTAGTCTTCGGATTAGGGGACATCCTAGCTAGTTCTACTTTAGTTGCTAATGTAGTAAAAGAAAAATCGAGCAGAGAGCCCTATTACCGACCTATCAACCTGATGAAAGATATTCATAGAGAATTTGGCATGGAAATTTCATACCATAGAACATAGTTAGGTAAGGAAATAGCTATGCATGATATTCATAGGGTGGACAAGGGATCCTTTGATAAGTTGAGATGGTATTGCAGGGCTGTGAAGGAAACAAATCTTGGAAGTGTTGCGGGTTATGAGATTGACCCGGTGAGCCTAAAATTTTAGAGATTATTTATTTGTTTCATAGCTTGTCTGGTCAGCTTTCGTAGGGGATGCAGACCACTGATTTTCTTGGATGGCACTTACATTAAGAATAAGTATAAATGATGCTTACTTAATGTTGTCACCAAGGATCCCAGTGATGATCTATTCACATTAGCATATGTAATTGTTGATGCTGAAAATGATACTAATTGGAAATGATTCTGCTTGAAGTTGAGGAGCATTTTATATTCTCACTATAGCACAGGGTTCTGAAGATTCACTTTTTTCTCTCACCGACATACTGGACATCTTAAAGCCATCCCCATGGTATTTCCTGATAGCTATCATCCATACTATTTGAGACACTTAGTGGACAATTTCGAAGGCAAGTAAGATTTTTTTTGTATTTTATTGAAAACTATGTTCTGATCTAAATTAATATCCAAGTGATAGTTCAATAAATCTAATGATCATATAATTTCAATTTCAGGTAATGAGAAAGTACCCCCTCCACAAGAAATATTAGGCATCTATTTTCATGAAAGTTGCATATGCTCCAACAAGACAAGAATATACTCGGCATATAAACAACATAGTAGAGTCCATACCTCTTGCTAGAGACTTCATCATGCAATCAGGGCCCTAATGTTCGGAAAATTCTTTATTTGCTAGTGATAGATTGGGACTAATAAACAATAATCAGTGGAATATTGGAATAATTAGATTAAACTGGCATGATTTATGCCCATTGCAGCTATGGTGAATTATATACACAAATAAATCATGGTTATGGTGCATGAACAATGAGAAGAATCTAATAAACTTACTGGAGTATTATGCCCAAATCAGGAGAAGAAACTAGAAATAAATTATATGGCCTCTCGTACACTAGAAGTGGAGAAATCTAGTGGTCGGAACTTTGAGGTCGCTGATCATGACAAATCGTATGTTGTAGATTTGCAGAGCTGGATTTATTCATGTCGGGCATGGAAAGTTAATATAATGTGTTGCAAGCATGCTTGTGCGTGTATTAAGTCTAAATTTATGAATTTACTAATCAATACTATCGGGTTGGGATGTATCAGCAAGCTTACAAACTTGTACTTGACCCTACACCTACTTTTGACTTGAATGCATTTGAAGTAGAGAAAGAACCAACCATTTATGCACCTGATGTGAGACCTTAACTAGGTCATGGGAGGACATAGAGATTTCTATCTCAAATTGATGTTCGGGTAGTCAAGTGTACGCATTGTGGTAGAACAAGGCATAGCCATCATACATGCAAAGAAACTACGACTAGTTAGATTAACTTGACCTTGCTTACATATTTGCTTATCATTATGTTACATATGTATGCTTGCTATACATTTTTGTCATTAATGTCTAACTAATATCCTTATTTTATTTATTATAAATCCACATGAAGAGGGTGCATAAAAGTAATACAATCAATGTAAGAAGGATTGCATGGTGCTCAGAAACTAATGATAGCTGCTAATTTTTGCTCTTTGAAGGACATGCTAGATCTAGACCATTTGGACTATTATGTAATAATATTAGTTGACTTTTTGTTGGAATATTTAGTATTGCATATAATGTAATATATCATATTTTTTCTATTAACGATGATCCTGGATATCCCAAAAAAAGTATCCAATTTATGCATTTATGTACTAAAATTGCAATGGTTATAAATGTACTAATAATTAGGGATTTTGTACTTACTTTTTCAAATAATGAGTTTAACCTTATTCAAGCTATAGAGTAGCCCATGAGTGATAAGTACGTGTTGGAATGTTTGGTATTACATGTAATATAATATATCATAATTTTTAAATACTATACCAAATATGTCGGATACCTTAAATACAGATAAAAATAATGTGGTCTAACAATGATACTGGATATCCCAATAAAGGTGCCCAGTTTAGGCTTCTTTGTACTTCAGAATTGTATTTACGTGTTGGAATGTTTGGTATTACAAGTAATGTAATATATCACGATTGTTAGATGCTATACTAAATCTGTCGGATACCTTAAATATAGATAAAAATACTATTTTCTATTAACAATGATATTGGATATCCCAAAAAAAAGTACACAGTTTAGGCATCTACGTACTTCAGAATTACATTTATGTACTGAAACTCCAATGGTTATGTGCTTATAATCAGAGGTTCGATACTTGCTTTTCAAAAAAAGATTTTAACCTTATTCAACTGTGGAGCAGCCCATGAGTGATAAGTTCGTGTTGGAATGTTTGGTATTATATGTAATGTAATATATCACAATTGTTAGATACTATACCAAATCTGTCAGATACCTTCAATACAGATAAAAATACTATTTTCTATTAATAATGATACTGAATATCCCAAAAAAAGTACCCAGTTTAGGCATCTACGTACTTCAGAATTGCATTTATATACTGAAATTGCAATGATTATGTACTTATAATCAAGGGTTCTATACTTGCTTTTCAAAAAAAGAGCTTAACCTTATTCAACTGTGGTGGAACAGCCCATGAGCGGTAAGTACGTGTTGGAATGATTGGGAACAGAAACACCCACATCCCACCACTTCTGGTATCATTCCTACTAGTATAAAGTACTGATGCATGAAGCAAATGAATCACAACGGCATCCCTTTCCTACACCACCAAACCTATCATCACTAAATGAGTCCTAGGTACAAAACTTCATGCTCTTATTATCATGCAATGGCCATATTAGGCCGAATCGAGAACGATCTTTCATGCCCTTAGAATGATACTGAAAATCCAACAAAAGGACATAGTTTCGGCACTTATGTACTTTAAGATAGGGTTTATGAACTCGCTTTGACTATGTTGTGTACATGTGATTAGGGTTATGTACTTGCTTTTCCAAAACCCAATTTTAACCTCAATTCGATGCATGGAACAACACATTGGTAACTCTATAACATCATATGCATGATTTGTTGAATAAATTATCGTCATAGCACATGTTTGAATGGTTGGCAATTATTCATACTAGTATAAAGTGCTGACAGATGAGGCAAATGAATCAGTTCAACACCCCTATCCTACACTACCAAACCTATCATCACTAAATGAGTCATGAGTACAATATTTTATGGTCTTATGATTGTGCAATGCCCATATTAGGTCGAATGGAGAACGATCCCTCATGTGCTTAGAATAATACTGAAAATTCAGGAAAAGTACCCAGTTTTGGCACTTATGTACTTCGAGACAGGGTTTATGTACTCATATTGACTATGTTGTGTACCTATGGTGGGTTCTGTACTTAAAAATTTTTCTTTTTTCTTTTTAATGAATTATGATTGTTTTGTACGTTTTTAGCGTAATATATTTCTTGCTTTTATACTGATTTCTCATTGTGCATATTACCATTTATGGGAATATAGTACTACATAACATGTAACATGTGACATTTCCTAAATAAATGAAAGACCAAATTCATGATAGTATCCATCTATTCATTTATGTACTTCAAACATCCGTTTATGTACTGAAACTGTACTTGTTGTGTACTTACAATTAGGGTTTATGTACTTGTTTTTACAAAGAATGATTTTAAACTCAATTCAATATGGTGGAGCAACCAAATGAGTCTTTATGATCATACTTCGTGGTCTGATGATCATAAAATGGGTAGATTAGGCAGAATAGAGAACATTCCGTCATGCGCTGGGAATAATACCAAAAATCTGGAAAAAAGTACCCGGTTCCAGCACTTATGTGCTTGGGTATAAGGTTATGTACTCGGTTTGTATATGTTGTATACTTATGGTAAGGGATTCTGTACTTACTTCTCCAAAGACCGATTTTAACCTCAATCGATGCGTGGAAAAATACATTTGTGACCCTATAACTTCAAATGCATGATTTGTTGAATATGTGGTCGTGATAGTACGTGTAAGAATGGTTGGAAACACAAAGACCTACATTCCACCACTTGTGGTGTTATTCTTCCTATTATAACGTCCTTACGTATGAGGCAAATGAATCACTCTGACACCCTCCTCCTACACCACCGAACCTATCATCACCAAATGAGTTCTTGTGATCATACTTCATGGTCTAATGATCATAAAATAGGCAAAATAGAGAATGTTCCCTCATGCTCTAGGAATAATACCAAAAATTTGGAAAAATGTACTCAGTTTCGGCATTTATGTACTTGGGTACAGGGTTTTTGTACTTAGTTTGTATATATTGTGTACTTGTGGTAAGGATTCTGTACTTGTTTCTCCAAAGATTTAACCTCAATCGACACGTGGAATAATACATTGGTGACCCCATAACTTCAAATGCATGATTTGTTGAATATGTGGTCGTGATAGTACGTGTTTGAGTAGTTGGGAACACAAAGGCCCATATCCTATCACTTGTGGTGTCATTCTTCCTAGTATAAAGCCCTTACGCAGAGGCAAATGAATCACTTCGATACCTCTCTCCTACACCATTGAACCTATCAGCACCAAATAAGTCCTTATGATCATATTTCGTGGCCAAATGATCATGAAATGGGCAGATTAGGCAAAATGGAGAACAGTCCCTCATGCACTGGGAATGATACCAAAAAACTGGGGAAAAAAAAAGGTACCTAGTTCCAGCACTTATATACTTGGGTACAAGGTTTCTGTACTCAGTTTGTGTATGTTGTGTACTTGTAGTAAGGAATTATGTACTTACTTTTTCAAAGGCTAATTTTAACCTCAATCGACGTGTGGAACAATACATTAGTGACCCCATAACTTCAAATGCATGATTTGTTGAATATGTGGTCATGATAGTACGTGTTGGAATGATTGGAAAAATAAAGACGTACATCCTACCACTTGTGGTGTTGTTCTTCCTAGTATAATGCCCTTATGCATGAGGTAAATGAATCAATCCGACACCCCATCCTACACCAAACCTATCATCACTAAATAAGTCTTTATGACCATTCTTTGTGGTCTAATGATCATGAAATGGGCAAATTAAGTAGAACGGAAAATATTTCCTCATTCGTTGGGAATGATACCAAAAATCTAGAAAAAAGTACCCAGTTCCTATACTTATGTACTTCATGACTTGGTCTATGTACTCAATTTGTATATATTGTGTACTTGTGGTAAGGGATTCTACACTTATTTTTCCAAATGTCAATATTAACCTCAATTCAATGTGGAGAAATCCAATAAAATATTTTGATCATACTTTGTGGTCTGATGATCATAAAATGGGTAGAGTAGGCAGAATGGAGAACGTTCCCTCATGCTCTGAGAATGATACCAAAAATATGGGGAAAAATGCACAGTTCCAGCACTTATGTACTTGGGGACTGGGTTTATGTACTTAGTTTGTATTTATAGTGTACTTATGGAAAGGAGTTCTGCACTTTCTTTTCCAAAAGCCAATTTTAATCTTAATTGAATATGTGGAGCAATCCAATAAAATATTTTGATCATACTTCGTGGTCTGATGATCATGCGCTGAGAATGATAATGAAAATCTAGAAAAAAGTACTCAGTTTCGGCACTTATGTACTTGGGGACTATATATGTTGTGTATTTATGCTAAGGGATTTCGTACTAACATATTTTGCCCTTTTTTTTATGAACTCCACTTGTGTATTAGCATATCTAACCACATCGTTCTCATCCATACTACAACTCACACCAACAACATGCATATTTTTGCTTTTTTTTTTTATGTATCAACATATCTAACCACATTGTTCTCATCCATCCTACAACTCATACTAACAATCACACAAATAATACTTCATGTTTGGTCAAGTATACTGAGAATACAAAGAGAAATACTACGTTACTGGAGACTAGTACTGAAACTTTATATGAGAATACAGCAAGCCATGCTCATGTCCTAGAACCGTCGCAGCTATGTGTGCTCGGTATGCATCAATGGAACATAAGTTTGCATAGTTCCAAAAATCTTTTTGGTTCCTTGCATAGCATTCAGCCCAAAGATTGCAATAAAATCCATAATCCACATCGCCAACTTGTTCAAGGTAATAGACGTATTGCAGGTCCTCTTTTCCAGCATCATACCCCAATGAATGCCAAAGGTGACCTGCTATAAACTTACTCGGCAAAGCATAATAATAACATCATTTATTATATATTGTGTACTTGTTTACATAAATAATTTTAAAACACAAAGTACTTACATAAACTTGTTGTCGCTTTTCGACATAGGGAGCCAAACAAAGTCCATCTGTGTAAACTTCTTTGTGTCTGCATCAAAAATCAATAGGAACCAGTAGAATTTATACACAATTGGAAAGATAACAAATTGGCACCTGGTCAGGACATCTATATTCAGCTGCTCAAGCATCTTTCATAAACTAACATTCATTTCCTCAAGAAACATTGGATATTGTTGTGGCTTTATTGTACATTTCTTGTTCAGCATCTCTAATTTATTCAATATTGCAGTCTACAAATTATATTGGTATTAGTAGTCATTTTACCATGTACAGTGTTGACTATTTTAAAAATTTACCTAAACAATGGTAGAGACACACCACATTCCATGTCTTGGAATAGCTGCTACAGAGTATCTTCAAGTAGCAATCAATTAGATCACCTCTCAACTCCTTTCCAAATAACAAATCACACAAAACATCTTCTCTTATAAAGTGGTAAGGTCCATCCCAAATAATGACACGACAAAATAAGCCAACATGATTAGTCATAAGAACCTTAAAATTCTTAATATCTATTCACACAAGTGTAAGAGAATTATTACCCCCAAATTGGATTGAGACAAAAATAAATCAATAATGCTTTATTGTTTGTTAGGAATGTCATTGCTCCCTCTATAATATTTTCTTGATCAAAATTCACTTAGGCGAATTTCAAAATCTTCAATAGCAACATCTCTCTCCACAACGATAGCACCCTACGGGATATATATATATATATTTGGCATTAAAATGAAAACAGAAGGTCGTATTCTTTCTTAGTAATTTCAATATTCAGAAACCAATTTACAGTACTTTTTGTTCACACTTCTGGTACTTTTATAAGAAAACTAAATACTAAACATCAGACTCCATAATATTTAAATTCACTTTTTGAGCATCAGTCTTCTCCTTTTTCAGTATGTTGAGCCACTTCTTCAGCATAATCAATGTCATTAGTTGTACCATGGCTCACCTTTGCAACCTTTTTCTTTGAGGCCTTTCTACCCCTGCCACGACCTCTAAGAGCGCCAACTTTGGTTCTCTTTAGCGGTGTGGAGTGGGGTCGTGTGATAAAGTCTTCGTCTTTTCTCTTTATCTTCCAATCATTTATTGTTCTCACACCTTGACAATAGAAGAGGTATGATCATGCTTCTTTTTACTTTTTTCTTCATGTGGAATATCATCACCTTTTTCTGTATCCCCCTCAATATCAGCATCACCAACATCATCACCATCATGACCGTTATGACAGTCATCACCACCAGCCAGAGTCTCAAACTCATCAACAACAGACTCCAGGTGTGGTTTCTCATAACTATCTTAAGCACCAGCAGCAACAACATCATTGTCATCCTCTTTATCTTTCTCATCCTCATTCTTCTTCTTCTCTTCAGTCATCCTCTCATCATTGCCTACACTTCATTTCCTTTCCAAAATTTCAATTTTGTGCTTCAATAGTTCTGCTTCATCATCTTTTTGCCTCAACTGAGCTTCAAAACTTAAAACATCATAACTTGACACAATAGGAACCTGTACTAAGATCACAAAATTATTAATGTAATAACAAAATAAACTTCAAGTAGTAATCATGTGCATCTAAATAATTACTTACGTTGCATCATGAGTTACTTCTCATCAGGAAAGGGGTAGATAGGCACAATCTGTAACAATAGGAATTTACATATTTCTTTGAAATGTCAAACTCATAGGAAATTGTTCTAAACATAAACAATAAAATTTTACCTTTTCCTTTTCAATTTACTTCAAAGCTTTCTCGGCATTGGCCACATTCTTGGGATCTTGCTATCAACCCACCAAAAGAACCGTGGGCATGCAAGCAAGTACTTTGGTTCTCCCAAAGAAGAAATGTGCTCATGCAGTCATCCCTGTCGTTCATAAAGCAAAATGTTATAGTTATTTATAGTAAATGACAATAATTTTATAATTTAAAGCTTCAAAGGCACTCACCAGAAGACCAACTGTACAACCATCAAAATATTTTTTCCTCTGCACCTCCTCCGTATCACCTCCCACGTGATTACTCAATTCTTGAACTATAAAATTGTATGCAACCTCCCCCCTATGCATACAACCCAACAAAATATAGATCATCAACGTAAGGGATGACAAGACGAGGTGTGCAGTAGTTGCTCATCGAAAACAAAATACAATTAAAAACAAAAAGTATATACAACCTAACAAAATTTTCAATATCTTCATCACTATATCTATCCACAAATTCTTGTAGCCTTTTAAATATTTGTACATGGTTAACATTCAAAAAAAATTTCAAAAACGAGTGATCAATAATATCTAAATTCATCTTTAGATCAACATCGATAGGTTGCTCCACATGAGACAACCCCAACACTAAACAAAGCTCTGAACCCAGAAAAGGAATTTGGACGTCTTCACCAATAACAAATAAAGTTGTTCGTACATTGCATTGTCTAATGATTACTTGTGCTCTACTGAAACTATAATAGTTCAACTATAGCATATTGTCAAATATATAGAATGGTGTTTGTTTAAGGGCGTGTCTGTATCGGAACCTAATTTTGGGTTCCAACTCTTCATTGTAGTATAAAAATATCTAGGGGAGCTACAACTATATGCTTCTGATTCTATTACTGCAAATATAGAAATCATGTAAATAAATACTTTAAACATCTTCATATATACTTACATTTAAGGTTTTCATATTGAAAATATAACAAAAATACTAAAATAGAGTACTTTTGTACCAAATATACATGTAGACAGTACTCAATAAATTAATGCTATATTTTTCTTTATGAACTATAGCAAACGGCCAAATATGTTGTAAACCTTTCATACAAATCATATTTTGAATATAAGCCCTAAAAATTTAGCTGCCAACATACCCTATATTAATCATGTTTGTGAACCAATTCAATCATTACAAAATTAAGGTATTGTTTAATTCAAAATAAATTTCATAACAATTAAAACAAAAAATTTAAGTACAAATTAGACTAAATCAGGTTTCAACAAAATATTAGGGTTTCTGAATACTATTGATTTTAGTACCCAAAATACTACCTTTTAAGTACAAAAAACATGAACTCAAGTACGTTTTCATTCAAATGCATATATAAACATAGGTTTCAAGTATATTTCACGAACATATCACAAATATACTTCCATACCTAGCATTTTAACATAAAAATACCTTCTATAATCTGAAGGAAGCATGCAAAATGAAATAAAATCAATGGAAGAAGAGAAAAAGATGAAAAGACATATGGGAATACTTCAGACACTAGACGGCAGTCTTTAAAAGGCAATCCACAGCGAACGGGTGCTTTGGTCAAAGAGAGAAATTGGAAAGAAATGGAGAAGAAGGGATCGATTGACGGTTTAAAAAAAAAAAGAAAAAAGAAAGAGGAAATAAATAAGAAGCGTGGATGCAATTTTCATCCATTTTAGCAGCAGAGAGATGGCGTCCATCCTTGGTAATTTTGTGCTCAAGTGGAGGTCAGTCTAATAATTTTACAAGTGCTGAGGAGTGATTGCTAAATTGAAAGTGAGATGGGGGAGATAAGACTCAACTTTTTTATGTGGGGACTGAAAACAAAATTGAATGTGAGTTTGGGGATTTTAACCCAATTAACCATTAAATTTTCAACCCAAAAATATTATAGGCTTTTAATAGGTTCAACTTATAATTAGCCATAATAGGTATAGTTATTCAATAGCTTGAAGAATTAAAAAATTAGAAAATAATAATAGTTATTTTGTCATGAGCTTTTAAAAGAGTCTAAATCTAATTAATTTAATTTAAAATAAAACAACATACACTTTAAGTCTTGGCATGACTTATTCATAATCAAGCTAGGCTAGATCATAGGCCCATAGTGAGTGGCTCGACCTATTCCTATCCTCAATGATAAGTTACATTTTACATTTTGATAATGTATTTAGTATTTCCATTTATTACATATTTGATATTTTACTCTTGTGCATTTACACATTAGATATTATATCAATGACATAACATTTTGTTGGTTGAACTATTACAAGTTTCAAAATTAATTTTAGAATATAATTATAGGCATGTATTTTTATTATAAAACATCTCTTAACCTTATCAAATCTTACATTTTTCAATATTGTGATTTTTTTTGTCCATGTGTTGTATTCACAAAGATCGGTTCAATGAATTTGGTGGAATACCAAGCAATTCGCTTTTACATTATTCAATGCGAGTTTTTATTCTAATTTTTTCTTTAATTTTTTGTGAAAAAATTTGCTCAATATCTATAGAAAAGGCTGAGGCCATGAGGCCATGCGGATGCCATATCTAAATAAAAGGACCTTAAAAAATAAAGCCCAAAGAACTCGTTTAGGCCTTCTACAGAGCCCAATATGTATTTGTGTGTGATATGTACATATGACCATATTCTTGCTCATTAACATTTATATAGTTTAGGTCACAATGAAGTTGGAATATTATATATATGTGATATAAATATATTTATATTATTAATAAAGTGTTTATCTCCTTTTTGATGTATTTGTAAATACTTTTCTAAAATATCTTTACTTTTATTTTTTATTTGCATAAATATAAAATAACTACCACTCAATTCCTATCCTACTACTATCACTTAATTCCACAACCACTAGTTCATTATTACGTAGCAAGGCTAGATAAAAATGTTGTCATACATAGCTTACCTATTAAGCCAGGAACTAAGGATTTTTTTCCTTTTATCCTCTTAATTGGCTCCACAGCAAAATATTTAGCATTACCAATAGGCATAGCAATGGTTTCGGGAAGATTGGGTCCCCACCCCAGACCCGCTCCTAATGGGGCGAGTTAGAAGTCAAATAAACGATTTTCAGGGTAGGTTACGGGTCCTAATTTCATGAATTCGGTCGAATCCAGGGCAGGTTATGGGTTTAAGTAAATTTGCCCTAAACCTACCTCGCATAACAAATATATATAATATATTTTTTATATATATTATATATAATAATGTACATAAAATATAAAAATTAGGATTGTAATAGCATATATATTTCATCAAATAAATAATAATTCTATACTCATTCAATCATCATAAAAATGATGAAGAATATACTAAAATCAATTAATATGGATATTTTATTTTAAATTTTAAAAATATAATATTAGAAACTTATTGTATATTGGATTATAATTTTCTATATATATATATAGATATATATATATACACACATCATACATATTTTATTTTTATTCTAATAATAAAATCATTTAATTCCTTTTTCACCCCAAAAACCCAACAAAAGACATTGATTTGATTGTTACAGTAGAATTTGTGAAAGCCTAAAATGCTGGCTTTCTATGTCTTAGAAATCCCCATTTTATTCTCTAATAATCAGTAGCAGCATAACATAGAGAATATGCTTATGTTATGCCAAATGTTGAATTTTTGAACAGGGTTTTAGATTGAGTAGATCGACAGGAAAGAAGTGGTATATGTTGTGCGCAAGAGAACTTCAAATAATATGGGGAGACACTTAGGCATACTGGAGTTGGATATCTTTACCAGAATCAAGGTATGCCACTTTCTTCTTACCGATCTTGCTGTCTAGATTCATCACTTGTGCCAAATGTATTTGATTTACAGTCAAGTGTTTTTTGTAAGAAAATATTTGATACATTTGAAGTTTATTTATAATGTGGAATTAAGATCAAATGCCCTTTAGAATATAGAATTTGAACTGACCGCTCGATTTAAAGGCTATGCACTAAAGTTCTAGCCTTTACACATATATGACGTGCATATGCAACATTTACAGTCATGATCTGAAGTGATTGAACTATTGATTTACGATTTACAATTTACAATTTGTCCGCTGTCTACAGATTTGGTGAGGTTGCTGAACTTCTAGATGTCTGCTGGGTTGACATCCAGGGAGTATTGCGAGCACAAATGCTATCACCTAATACAAATTGTGCAGCATATCTTGTGTATAAACTCTCAGAGAATCATCATGGGCTTGACTATTCCGCAAAAGCATCGGTTAAAATTGGAGAAAGCACAGAGACCAACACTGTTTACATAGTCCGACCAGGACAAGACGAGGATGGTCGGCTTCCATCGAGTAGAATGGATGGTTGGCAGGAAATCGAGTTGGGAGAATTTGTCTTTGCTGAAAGGGAAACATCTGATGCCAAGATTCTATTGTAATTGGTATAATATAAGCTAATTACATGTTTAATTAGATTTCGATGGATGCCACTTATGGTTGGAATTCAAAGATAATTAAAGTGTTGAATTGGAGGAAGAAAGATGGTTAAGTGTTATATATTTAGTTGCCCCACATAGGAACTTTGACAAGAAGAGACTTGTTTGTGCCTTATAAAACCAAGTGGAGGAGTTGAAGGGTCATTTCAACCCTTCACTTGTCTCACATTGGTTTTGTAAACAAGTGTGGAATAGCTTATATTGAACTTAAGAATGAATGCTTGATAAAGTGTTCATTAAGGGGTTCATATAAGTGGACCATACGCGCGCACCGCCGCCGCCCAACTCGGCTCTGGATCCGGGTCGCGGGCGCGGGAGTTAGGGAGATTGTCTCAGTCTTAGTCTTATCTTTTTAGACAAAATTTAATTGAAATTTTGAATTTGAATTTAAAATTCAAAATTACTTAACCGAACCGGATGACTAAGTAAAAGATAACTGAGGCTTGTGATCGGATAAGGGTCTCACTTAGATCCGTTGGAGATTTAGCCTGGTAATCTGGGATTTGGCATAAGTGGTTACATGACGTGGCATAATGCTGCTGGATGCGTGACGTGTTAGAGGCCATTAACTTGTGGACTCCAACTGCAGCTAACCCTAATTGCACTTGTAAATAGCCTACCTCTGGCAAACTTGAGAGATACAGGAAAAGCATCCATTCTGCTAACGTTGTTCACATTTCCTCCTTTAATCTTGATATTCTTTGATTCTGACAACTGAGTACTGTTCGAGGTGAACGAGATGGAGTACACCTGATCGTTTTGGACCATCTCATCCTGGGAGGAGCAGCGCTGTACCCGTTGCACTGGTAAGTTGGGGCGCTCGTTTCTTCAAGGCAAACAGAATTATGTGATTTGGTCATTTGATTGATTTTGTTACGATACAGAATCCTTAAGTTAAGTTTTCTTTAAGATTTTCCTTCTACATTTATAAATCTGACAGCATGCTTTACTATTTTTAATGCCTTGGTTGATATATGTCATTTTTGGCTTTTTCTGGACTCGTATCTGGTTAAATATATGTGAATGAATTCTATTATACCTTGAATATGCTTAATATGTTGAATTTGGGTCATGCATGTTATGCCTAATTGATATATTTGGATTTCATTTGATAAAAACGCACGTTTTGCCGTCTTGATTATCTGTTTGTTGATAATCTAAATTGGTTTATCGATTTATCTAGTTGCACTGTTGCATGTTGATAATTCTCATATCCTAGAAACAACAATCTTGAAGAAACAATTCTTACGTGTGTTATTTTTTTGCTGGAATTCTGATTAGATATCATGTCTAGGAATCTTACCTGGAAATTCTGCAACTTTTTGTTTTGCCTAGATATTCTGATTTAGGATTATTTTGAGATATCTGTGATGGGTTTAAATTCGCATGTTGTTGGTGATATTGTGTCAGCAAAAGTTGACCTTTTCGGACTGCTAGACACATGAATTGATCAATCTAGAACATTCCCTGGCTGATGCTGAAATGAAACTTCCTGAAAAATTTATGGTCATGTCGATTGTCGATAAGTTCCCCAAATCCTGGGAAAGTTTCGGCATGACTCTAAAGCATCAAAAAGGAAAATTGACTTTAGATGATCTGATGATCACCATAAGCATTGAAGAGAAACACAGAAATCAAACTCATAATGTTCCTGTTGAGTATCATCCTAAGGCAAATGTAATTATAGGAAAGAAGAAAGTCAACACGAACTCGAACTCTAAAACCATCGATAAGGGAAAAGCCAAAAACAATAAGAAACTAAAGGCAAACCGGCCTTGCTGGAATTGTGGACAAAATGGGCATTGGGCTAAGAAGTGTCCCTCCAAGAAAGCCAAGGCTAAAGCCCTGTCTGCTGGACCAGTGGTCAACATGGTTGTTGGAGACACCAGCGAAGTTGGAGTTCTTGATGCATCCATGGACGAGTATGTTTCCTTTAAACCTAAATTATTCTCTATCTATGAACCCTATGATTGGTTGATAGACACTGGTGCTAATGTGCACGTTTGTGTTGACAAATGACTGTTTGTGTCTTATCAGCCTGTTAGCGGAAGGACTGTGACGATGGGAAACTCAAGTGCAGCCAAAGTGTTTGGGATAGGACGCGTGGACTTGAAATTTCCTTTGGGGTGCATACTATCTCTGCAAAGGGTGCATCATGTTCCTGCAGTCCGAAGAAATATCATTAGCGATTCTGTAATAGTTAAGGAGGGCTATGAAATTTCCTTTAAGTCAAATAAAGTTGTAATTTTACATTATCGCACTTTCATTTGTAAAGGTTATCTTTCCGATGATTTGTTCAAAATTCGAGTTGAAAACCTTATTGGTTCTAATAAAAGTGACTTTCTTAACTTTCATGTTATTAATATTATTGAGAATTCATCTATTTGGCATAGTCGTTTAGGACACTTGAATTTTAGTTCTGTCAAATGAATGATGAACTTAAATTTAATTCCTAAACATGAAATTGAACGAGGTCATAAATGTCAAATCTATACTGAAGCCAAGCAAGTTAGAAAGCCTTACCACTCGGTTGAAAGGCAAAATGAAATTCTTGACTTAGTGCACACAGATATTTGTGAGTTCAATGGGGTCTTAACAAAAGACAATAAAAGATACTTTATCACCTTTATAGATGATAGCGATAGGTATTGTTATGTCTATTTATTAAAACATAATGATGAAGCACTAGAAAAGTTTATTACGTTCAAAAATGAAATCGAAACACAAACTAGTAGAAAACTTAAATGGTTAAGGTCAGATAGGGGTGGAGAATATGAGTCCAACCCATCTCATGAATGCTTTCATAATTTTGGCATAATTCATGAAGAAACTGCTCCTTATTCTCCCTCTTCGATTGGGATAGCTAAGCGAAAGAATAGAACTTTTATAGACATGATTAACAATCTGTTTTCAAATTCTGGACTGCCCAAGTATATGTGGGGTGAAGCTCTGAGTACGGCTTGCCATATTCTAAATAGAGTTCCCCTGAAACATAAAGAAAGTACTCCATTTGAATTCTGGAAAAGTAGGAAACCTAGTCTAAAATAATTTCGAGTGTGGGGATGTCTTGCAAAAGTTCCAGTCCCTGAACACAAGAGGAAGAAACTAGGTCCTAAGACTTTTGATGCGGTCTTTCTAGGCTATGTGGAAACACTACAAAAAAAATTAAATGCAGTGGGGTTTTTTAATCCCCACTAATTCCTTTAACGGGGGTTCAACAAACCCCCTGTAATTATATGTCCTGCTAATTCCTAACGGGGGTTTTTGAGCAACCGCCGTTACGATTCCCGCTAATAATTCAAGTTGATTTCGCGGGGGGGGGGGGGGGGGTTGGTTTTAGTGGCGATTGGAAACCCCCACTATTATAAAAAATAATTATTTCATAAAATATTAGTGGGTGTTTCAAACTCCAGTTGTTATTCAAGAATATTATTTTATATGATTTTAACGGGGGTTTAAAACCCCCGCTATTATTAAAATATGGTATTTGATCAAAAAATGAGTTAATTTTAGTGAGGGTTTACAACCCCCGCAATAATTTTTTTAAAACTAATTTTTTGGTTAAATTTTCAATATCCCTATATGCCATTTCATATACAAGCCAATAGATCTTCATTATCAAAATTCAACACAATCAATTGATTCTAAGATCAAATCTATTAAAATCAAGTCTCAAAAACATCAACATCCTCCAAAACATCAACATCCTCAAAAACATCAACATCATAATCCACAAGTACTAAAACGTTCAACTTAGTTTCCCATGTAAGTAAACACTACAAATAAATAGCTAGTGAGGAGCTTCATTGTGATCTTGATTGCTAGCACTTGAAGATCCTCCTATTGGAGAAGTAAGAGATTCATGTTGACTACCTGCATCATGTGTTTGTGTCTGTGCCTGTGGAGAGAAAAATTCCAAAAAAAAAACAAATGTAATATATATAAACAAAGGATAGCTCAAATTAGTAAACAAAGATTTAGATCAATTCGACAATCCTAATTCAAGGTCCTGTATATTAAAGACAAAGGTACATATATAAATCCCATATATATATATATAAAGACATACATGGAATTAATCATCATGCTATTAAAATAATTCAAACTAACCACCAATTTAGTTCTTAAATTCAACTACTCACATATTATTCATCAAATAGTTTAGTAATTAAATGAGAAAGAATTATTGAATATGCTAAAATTAAATAGTAAATCAGTTCCCAAAAGCTAAACGAAGTCCAACAATAAAAGCAACAATTAACAAGACAAAGAATCATATATATGTTATTATGATCACACGTCCACCAATTTCTTTAAATAACAACAAAAGTAATTAGATTTGTTTAACCGCTTACCAGTTTAAAATAAATTGGAGTACATATATTCATACTTCTGGTGATGTCACAGAAGACTGAATGTTAATAATCTCTTGTGTTTTTTTAATGCCATTTGGCATTTTAGATCGAGTATATTTAGTATATTCTTGGTTGATTCTACGAGGCCCCATTAACTGAGTATTGTTAAAGTGTGGAACTTATATTTAATTCATCCCAAAAGTTAGCACAAAATATGATGATTGTCTAAAATCATATATAGAAACCACAATTCTTTTACTTAATCGATGTTAGAATTTAACACCCTGTGTATGCTCAGGAATGAACATATGGAATATAGAATAATATGAATAATAATTTTTTTTATAATTATATATTAAATCTCATTTTATATAAAATTATAAACAATTTTATTTATTTTTTATTAAAATTAAAAGAAATTTTGTTTGAAAATGCTATGTGCTCAACCTTAAGAAAGAACTAACTAGATTCAACTACGCCTAATCAAGCTAAGATAGAACTAACTAGATTCAACTACGGATTAAGAATCAGATTCCTTTGGATCCAAATCAAAGACACAACAGAATGAAAAGCATTCACCAAGCAACCCACTTTGCAAAATATCAAGTTTTTCGGCTAATTCTTTCAAGAAACACAAAGTGTAACTAGACCAAAACTAAACAAGAACAAAAATATACCTAAAACCCACAAAAATTACTGCATAAGCCAACAAAAGTTTTCATCTTTATCACTATCGGCGCCTCAAGAAAGCTCCCATACACAAACAAATACCACCAAAAGTAGAGACAAAGAGAAAGCAAGCTAAAAAACAACCATGGGCATGTGCAAGAATGGAACAAAAGAATCAAATTACTTATTGCCATTGTTGCTGAAACAGAATCCACAGGTTGCAGAGAGATAGAAAGACTACAAGAAAACTGTTATTTTGAAGCTGCAGCAGTTTAATGCTATAGCTTTTTATTGTCATACAAAAATGATTTTATTCTATTTTTTGTCTAGTTATTATATTGTCTTTGATAGAAATATTGGGACTCGAGAAATGTGGGGAAACAAGTTAATGAATTAGCAAGGTGGTCTTTTGTTTGATTCCTTTGACAAGGGACTTTTTACTTTCCCAGTTTATACAGTGTTCAAAATCATTGTCATTTGATTGATGGTGGTGGTCATTTGTGGGGGTTATTTGGCTACTTAAACCTTATCTTATGCTAATTTCTTCTTGATTTTAGTGTTTAAAATGTTGTTTTATGAAATTGACATGTTGTTATAATTGAATATTTTTGTGTTCTTATGTTATTTTAATCTCAATGATCATCACTATTCTAGCTTCATCTTATTTTCTTGACAGGAATTCTTGTTTATATCTGTTTAATAGTATGTAAAGCTTATAGTTATCTATTATAAGCAAATTGTCAAAATGTTCCGCATTTAAAGTATGCTCGTGCTTTAGTTCTTGCAAAGCATCTTTGAAAGAGTTACTCTTTTCCGTATAATGTGTGTTGAGTTCTTCACATACAAATCTTGAACAATCATTTTTCTCAAAGCAAAAGACAGAATCCCATTATCAGTTTTGAAACACTGAAGAAGAATAGTTCTGAGCAAAGTTTGAAAAGGAATGAAAAAGGGCTTCCTCCAAAAGTAGTAGAAGAAAGGAAAAACCATTAAAAGGAGAATGATCTCAAGTGAAATAAAAATGTGAAAATCTATCCAAGACATTAACCCCTTTACTCAAACAGAAAAAGCAAAAGCACCCACAACATATTCAAAATTATCTTTCATGAGGATCAACATACATGGGGCCAAATTCATCAGGGAGTTAGATCAATATAGGAGAACAAATCAAACTCACAGTCCTCAAACAATAAAAGATTACTACAAATGAATCTTTTATAACTAAACTATCTGGCAAATGTCACTGTGAGTTAGTCGAATTACTAGAAGAGAAGTTAACCGAATTACCAAAAGAAATTGCCATCAATATATCAACATAAAATCCCTTGAATTAATTGAAAATAAGTGTGAATACACTCACCCGACCACTTCACCCAGACACAACTGGGACTAATTCCTTCTCAATCAACCTGCTCTGAGCAAATGCTTCAACAATTATAATCCCTACATTGAGATTAAATTTCAATTTCACTTCATCAAAAAAAGATAAAATTAAAAACCCTAAAGGTTTAAAGAGGTACGAAAAGAAATATAAACCTACACTTGGGTGGATTTTGAGTAGGGTTGAATGTGCAACACAACGGCGGAAATGGTGGTGCAATATACTGGCAGAGATGGCGGCACGGCTGAATGGACGATGGAGGAGAGAATTTTCTATTAAAACGAAGGAGAAAGGAAGAAGCCTCTATCAAAACACGATGTTGGAGGGAACCGAATTGTAATTGGAAATTTGGAGGAATGTACAATTAAAATATAATTGTAATATAAAGGAAGAAGTGCTCTCTATCAAAACACGATGTCAGGGAATGCATTTTTTTTACAATAATTAAAATATAATAAATAAGTATACAATTCAAAATAAATTTATTATTTTTTTTGAATTTATAATATACTAAAAGTAATTCTTAACTTAATTTGATTTGATTATGATCTGAAAAAAGTAAATATATATATATATATATATATCAATGAAGCAATATTATAAATTACATCTAATTAAATTAATATATTAATATTTTCATTAAAAAAATAATACAAAATTAAAAGATATTTTAAAATAATAAAAAATAAAAAATAAAAAATAAAAAATAAAATAATTAAATCTATATTAACTAATTTTAGCACGAAATTTTGGGGATGTTAGTTTTATGAAATATTTTTGAGCTTTTAAAGATGATGAAAACTAAAATATTAAATCAATGCTTAATTCATATCTAAGTGGTATAATTAGGGATGTATCTTAGTAGGGATTAAATACTAAAAACCTTTATTGTTTATTATGAATTAGTGGGGGTTGTTAAACCACTATAGTTAAACCCTCACTAAATACTAAAAACCCCCGATGTTTATTATTAATTAGGGGGGGTTTAACAAGCCCCACAAAATAAGATGATTAGCGGGGGTTCATAATAATCCCCACTAAATAACCCCCACAAATATGTTTATTTTTTGTGGTGAAACTTCTTATGCAATGAGATTTTTGGTTATTAAATCAGAAATTCCGGGCATAGATGCGAACACTATAGTTAAATTTCACGATGCTACATTCTTTGAGAACGTGTTTCCCATGAAGACTAGGATACCTCAAAATGTTTCTTTAGATTTAACCCTTGAGTCTGCATCGATTCGTGATCATGTGGAAAAGATGACAAATGTGGGGGCTAGTCCTAGTAGTACCGACACAGTTCCTGAAGAACTGGATGAACCCAAATGGAGTAAAAGGGCTAGAATCACTAAGGACTTTGGGAGTAACTTTGTTACTTACAATGTCGAGGGTGATCCTATTACCTTCAAGGATGCTATGGCTTCTCCTAAAGCTAAGCATTGGAAGGAAGCCATTAAGAGTGAGATGGATTCTATTGTCTCGAATGGGACATGGGAATTAATCGATCTCCCTCTAGGGTGTACTACTATAGGAAGAAGTGGATCTTCAAAAAGAAACTTAAGTCTGATAGGACTATTGATAAGTTTAAAGCCAGGCTGGTTGCTAAAGGGTTTAGGCAAAAAGAGGGAATAGATTACTTTGACACCTATTCCCCAGTAGCTCGTTTGATTACCATCTGAGTGCTTCTAGCACTGGCTTCCATATATGATTTCCCCATTAGCCAGATGGATGTGAAAACAGCCTTTCTGTATGATGATCTTAAGGAAGAAATATATATGAATTAGCCTGAGAGATTTATAGTGTCTGGAAATGAGCGAAAAGTTTGCAAGCTTGTTAAATCACTTTATGGTTTGAAACAAGCACCTAAATAATGGCATGAAAAATTTGACAAAACCATATTGTCATTTGGCTTCAAAGTTAACGATAATGACAAGTGCATCTACTGCAAAGTTAAAGGTGATAATTGTATTGTGTTATGCATATATGTAGATGACATTCTATTATTTGGCTCCAACACTGAGATTATCAATGAGACTAAATGTTTCTTAAAGAACAAGTTTGAAATGAAAGATATGGGTGTTGCTGAAATGATTCTTAGACTTAAGTTGGCTCGTTCAACTGAGGGTATAGCAGTCTCTCAGTCTCACTATGTTGAGAAGATAATTGAGAAATTTGGCTATAAACAAAGTAGAATCACAAAAACACCACATGATCCTTCAGTAGCTTTCTTTAAGAATGAAACTAGTGTACCAATGTCTCAGTTGAGGTATTCTCAAATCATTGGTAGCTTGCAGTATCTTGCAAACAGCTCGAGACTAGATATCTCATTTGTGGTCTCTAAGCTTGTTAGATATACAAGTTGTCCTAATCGAACTCATTGGAAGGCTTTGGATAGGGCACTTGCTAGAAGGGTTCAATGACGCTAGCTGGATAGCCAAAAACTCCGAAAGTAATGGGTGTACAGGGTATATATTTACCTTGGGTGGGGGCGATGTCTCCTGGAAGTCTTCTAAACAGACTTTGATAACTCGGCCCACCTTTGAGGCTGAGTTGTGTGCTTTGGACACAACTAGGACAAAGGCAGAATGGTTATATAGGCTGATGGTACAATTACCCATTGTAACCAAACCTCTTCCGGGAATTGTTGTACATTGTGATAATCAAACCACAATTGCAAAGACTAGTAGTTCAAAGTTCAATCAAAAGACTAAGAGACACATCCAAGTTAGACTAAAGTTTATAAGGGAGTTAGTGTCTGATAGGGTTATTACCATTGATTTTGTTGGATCCAAAGACAACATTGCAGACCCTTTAACTAAAGGACTTGATTTGTCCTCAGTTCATAAATTCAGGCCAGGGATGGGACTAGAAACGCATCAGTGATATACTTGTAGTGGCAACCCAACCTACTAAGTAGAGATCCCACAAGGTAGGTTCAATATGGTATAAACAAGCTGCTGAGTATATCAAGTTGCACCTAAAATTTAGATTGATACTTTGTATCTGGTGTCTCTCCCTTGATTGCTTGATAGGTGCTGACCACTGCTGGTATAGTAAGAGTTTAACTCTGAATGGGGTCAGGTCCTTTGGACGAGATACGAGCTGTGGATCCTTGAAGACGTCCAACTAAGTGAATGTAGTCCTTTGGCTGAGACTAAAAGAATTGGGTTGTTACTTGACAAACATTCATGATACAGGATCGGGACACATAGCCTTAATGTGTTAACCCTAAAAATCAATACATAACCTTTACCTCGTTGTTACTGATGGATGCAATCACAATCACGGGTACAAATTCAAGGCTTAGATCCATTTGTCCCGGTAGTAGCAGAAATCGAATAACTTAGGGAGTGGCTCAAATCGAAAGGTACCATTTCTGAAAGCGAGCTATGTCAAATCTGATAGCCATTATCTATGGATTTGTGGGGGATTGTTGTAATTTGCACAATATAAGCTAATTACATGTTTAATTAGATTTGGATGGATGCCAATTATGGTTGGAATCTAAAGATAATTAAAGTGATGAATTGGAGGAAGAAAAATGGTTAAGTGTTATATATTGAGTTGCCCCACATAGGAACTTTGACAAGAGGAGACTTGCTTGTGCCTTATAAAACCAAGTGGAGGAGTTGAAGGGTCATTTCAACCCTTCACTTGTCTCACATTGATTTTGTAAACAAGTGTGGAATAGCTTATATTGAACTTAAGAATGAATGCTTGATAAAGTGTTCATTAAGGGGTTCATATAAGTGGACCATACGCGTGCGCCGCCGCCGCCGCCCAACTCAGCTCCGGATCCGGGTCCCAGGCGCGAGAGTTAGGGAGATTGTCTCAGTCTCAGTTTTATCTTTTTGGATGAAATTTAATTGAAATTTTGAATTTGAATTTAAAATTCAAAATTACTTAACCGAATCGGATGACTAAGTAAAAGATAACCGAGGCTTGTGATCGGATAAGGGTCTCACTTAGATCCATTGGAGATTTAGCCTGGTAATCTGGATTTTGGCATAAGTGGTTACATGACATGGCATAATGCTGCTGGATGCGTGACGTGTAAAGGCGACGTGGCAGAATGCTACTGGATGGGTGACGTGTTAAAGGCCATTAACTTGCGGACTCTAACTACAGCTAACCCTAATTACGCTTATAAATAGCCTGCCTCTGGCATACTTGAGAGATACAGGAAAAGCATCCCTTCTGCTAACGTTGTTCACATTTCCTCTTTTAATCTTGATATTCTCATTTTCCCTCTTGCTTTCCCTATTTTCTGATATTCAGCTATTTGATTTTGACAACTGAGTACTGTTCGAGGTGAACGAGATGGAGTACACTTGATCGTTCTGGACCATCTCATACTGGGAGGAGCAGCGTTGTACCTATTGCACTGGCAAGTCGGACCGCTCGTTTCTTCAAGGCAAATAGAAATTTGTGATTTGTTCGTTTGATTGATTTTGTTACGATACAGAATCCTTAAGCTAAGTTTTCTTTAAGATTTTCCTTCTATATTTATAAATCTGACAACATGCTTTACTGTTTTTAATGCTTTGGTTGATATATGTAATTTTTGGCTTTTCCTGGACTCGTATTTGGTTAAATATATGTGCATGAATTCTGTTATGCCTTGAATATGCTTAATATGCTAAATTTGGACAATGCATGTTATGCCTAATTGATATATTTGGATTTCATTTGATAAAAACGCATGTTTTGCCGTCTTGATTATCTGTTTGTTGATAATCTGAATTGGTTTATTGATCACTATTGCATGTTGATAATTCTCATATCCTAGAAACAACATATTCTATTTCGTGAAATTGAACATGGTCATTGGAAAAATGGCCTTATTGTTGAAGGGATTGAGGTAAGGCCCAAGGAAGCATTTTGATCATTTGGAACATTAACTTCTTTGGAGGTTGGAGTTGAAAGAAACAATTTTGGAAAAGTATCATCCAAATTCCAACTTTCACTTCTTTGATTGCAACTTTCATTTTGAGAGCATGATGCTGAGTGCAGTGAAGTGTAGAAGTTTATCATTTTTCTCAAATTCCAAGAGAATTGGAATTTTATCTAATTTTCGTGGACGATAATGTGCATATTAAAATAGTTTTAAGTATTCAACTTCTTTCCTTTCTGTCCTTTTTAGTAGTTTAAGGTTTTAGATGTGCATATCATTCGATTTATTGTTATAGAATTTGCTTTATGTGGTGAGCAGCTTTGTTTTCCTTTTCAATTGACTTTGTTGCTAAAATACTTATGTGACCAATATTTGCTTACTGCCTCTTGGATCTGTCTGTGTAATTATATGGTGGTATATAACTTCAAATAACTTGGAGGAGTTATTTGAAAAGGGCTCATTTGAAAATCTAACTTGGACATATAGGGATCACAAGTTTTTTCTGGGAAACCAAGAAGTGCATACATTCTGTAAAATGCCTAATAAATTTGTTAGATATATATAGACAAGGTTGAGGCCCACACGGATGCTATATCTAAATAAAAGGACCAAAAGAAATTAAGTCCAAAGGTCTTCTTTGTCCATAGAGCCCAATATGTGTTTGCATGTGATGTACATATGACCATTTTCCTGTTCATTAACATTATGGGATGTTTAATTATGTTTTGAGGATACTTTTGTCATATATATTGGAAAAATGAATTTTTAGAGCGGGGTTAGAAAATGTGAAAATGGTAATGAAGAATGTGATAGATTTTTGTTTATATTTTGAGAAAAGAGGTAGAAAATTTTTAGGAAGTTTTGATATGTTTGTTTATATTTTGGGAGGAGAAATTTTTTATTGTAACAGTCAAATTAATATTTTTTTGTTGGGTGTCTGAAGTAAAAATGAAATTGAATAATATTTTTTATTTTATGAATAATAATAAAAGATATATGATATATATATATATATACGTATATGAAATGACGGAGTTATGGGGGATGAAGAAAAAAGTGAGCAATTTGAGTAAAACTTGTTTTAGCATTTTAGAGTCAAAATAGATGCATGTTTGACTATATTTTGCTGTTCTAATAAAATATAACCAAACAGTGCCCTACATAGTTTAGGTCACCACAAATTATGAATATATATATAGATATAGATATATGCATTATTATGTAGCAAGGCAAGATAAATAACGTCATTTATACATAGCTTATCTATTAAGTCAGGGAAGAGCCCGTTTGGTTTTGTTTTCTGAAGATGTTTTTATTTTCTTGTAAAAAGAAATAGTGAAAAGTTTAATTATAAGTATAAGTTTGAAAAATGAAATGTTGTTTGCATGTTTTGTTTAAAATGAAATGATTATATAAAGTTAAAACTAAGTTGTATTTAGATATTAATGTATTTTTGTATTAAAAGTAATGCAAACGAGAATAAGAGAAAATTAAGTGTGAAAATGAAGAGAAAATGTAAGAATGTATTTGAAAAAATGTGTTGAGAATGAAAATACTTATGAAAATAGGAGAGAAATTGATAATTTTTTATTTTCATTTTCTGGGTTTCAAAAACAAAACCAAACGGGTACTAGGAAATTCTACCCTATTTTCCTCTTAATTGGCTCCAAAGGAAAAAATTTATCACTATCAGCCAGCCCACAGGAAACTTCACTACAAACTTAACAACTACGCCGGTTTGTTTTTATTTCCACATACTATTTCTATTTTTATTTGGGGATAAAAAAATAAAAACTATCATTTTCTCTTTATTTTCACTTAATATTTCTATTTTTATTTTCAAATTATTTCTAAATTTATCTTATCATTTTATTATCATATCAATCAAATTTAAATTTAATTTGACATAAAGTACCCATTTTTATTTTAAAATTAATAAAAATATATTTTTAAAAAAATAAAAAATTTTAAATATAAAAAAATATAAACCTACTATCTTTAAACCATACACCTACTCTAACATTACTTTTCAATAATTTATCCAAACATATTTTCATTTTTATTTCAACATTATAACTACTTTTCAATTTTTGGAAAAGTTGAAAATGGAAACAGGCTAGAAATAAAACCAAACGGTCCGTGACTAAATCCCAACCAAGACTTTTCTCCTACGCCTAAGTCAAAGTCTAAATCCAAAATAGTTTTAATCAGGCATTCACGGCTGATGAGACTCGCATAATGGCACCCTTCTCATTCTTACCAGAGGACTGCGTAATCAAAATCATCTCGTTGACGTCCCCCTTAGACGCCTGCAGGGCGGCCATCGTCTCTCCGGGTTTCAGATCCGCAGTTGAATCCGACACCGTTTGGGAGCGATTTCTGCCCCCTGATTACCAAGAAATCCTTTCATCAGGGTCCAGTTCTCCGGTGGCTTCTTCCTCCAAAAAGGAATTGTATTTCATACTTTGCGACTCTGGTCTTCTACTTGATGGGGGCAAACTAGTATGTGCTAATTTCTTGTTCTCTTCTATAATTCTTCATTTCCCCGTGTTTCTTTCCTATAGTCTTGATTCCTGATTTCAAGTTCTGAGGTGAACCCCTTACTGTTTGGTGATCGTTGACTGCTTCAATTCATGGAAATAAAATCAAATATTTTAATCGTTTCTTGTAATCTGATGAGTTTGTAATATTTTTCTAGGTTTGTGAGCCCAAAACAATTGTTTCTTCGCTGCTTGTTAATATCATATGTCTCAAAAATCCCTATTTTACTCGATCTATAATATTCAAAAGATAGCTCAACGATGGAGTTTATGCTTATGTTAAGCCAAATGTTGAATTCTTCAACAGAGTTTCAGATTAAGTAGGTCCACTGGAAAGAAGTGTTATATGTTGTGTGCCAGAGGACTTCAAATAGCATGGCATGACACTCCATCATTCTGGATGTGGGCATCTTTACCAGAATCAAGGTATATCACTTTTCTTAATTCTTACCAATCTTGCTGTCAAGATTCTTCACTTGTGCCAAATGTATTTGATTTACAGTTAAGTGTTTTTGTAAGAAAATATTTGATATATTTGAATTTTATTTATAATGTGGAATCTAAGATGAAATCCCCCTTAGAATAGAGAATTTGAACTGAGTGCTCAAGTTAAAGTCTATGCACTAAAGTTTTAGCCTTTACACATATATGGCATGTACATATGTAACATTTACAGTCATGATCTGAAGTGATTGCACAATAGCTTTACAATTTACAATTTGTCTGCTGTCTGCAGATTTGCTGAGGTTGCTGAACTTCAAAGTGTCTGCTGGCTTGACATCTGCGGAGTATTTCAAGCACAAATGCTATCACCTAATACAAATTATGCAGCATATCTTGTGTATAAAGTCTCAGAGAATTATTATGGGCTTGACTGTTCCTCAAAGGCATCAGTTAAAATTGTTAGAGAAAGCACAACTGAGGTTGAAGAGGAGACCAGCACTGTTTACATAGTCCCACCAAATGTAAGAGGTAGACGCAGGCGGGGTCTTGTGCATCAAAGAAATGTGGATGGTCGGCTTCCATCAAGTAGAACGGATGGTTGGCAGGAGATTAAGTTGGGAGAATTTTTCATTGCTGAAGGGGAAATATCTGATGTCCAAATTCTGTTTCGTGAAACTGAATATCTTCATTGGAAAAAGGGCCTTATTGTTGAAGGGATTGAGGTAAGGCCCAAGGAAGCATTTTGATCATTTGGTACATTAGCTTCTTTGGAGGTTGGAGTTGAAAGAAACATTATGGTCATTCACATTTCACTTCTTTGATTTCAACTTTCATTTAGAGAGCGTGATGATGAGTGCAGTGAAGTGCAGATGTTTCCATTTCAGTTTTCATTTTGTGTAGATGAACTTCCCCTTGAAAGAATAATCTTTGTGGACGCAAATATGCATATTAAAAAAGTTATGTATTAAACGCCATTCCGTTGTATAGTCTTTACTAGTTTATCATTCGATATATTGTTACATAACTTGCTTTATTTTCCTTCTCATTTGACTATGTTGCTAAATTGATGTGCGCACTATTTGCTTAATGGCTCTTGGATCTGTGTAATGATACGGTGGTCTTGATTTGGGGGGGGGGGGGGGGGGGGGGGGGGGTGTTAAGTTCTGCTTCATTTCTTTCACTTCTTTATAGATTGAGAGGGTAAGTTACTTCACATGAGATGATGCTGTGAATGAATTGAACTCACAATTGCAGTTCACTGAAAAAAGAAGAAATAACAATATTACATCGTTAAAGAAACAATGTAACAAGTAAGAGACGCCACCAAGAAGTGCACACTTTCAGCAAAATGCAGTTGCTGCTGCCAAATGATTAACTTTGTCATACAAGAGATTATTGGCATGGTGTAGGAAATATTTAAAATGACAGATTTACAATTGTACACTACTCAATGAGCTGCCGTAGCCACTCCACTGAATAGCTTCACAACTTGAAATACGGCAGCTTGGTGGCTCCATCTTCACAATTGATGAAGTAGAAGGTTTCATAGCCTTTGTAAGTTGTTTCTCTATAGATAGCAGGTTCTTCTTCTGTTAAGAGCTCCTTCATCGGTCCATAAAACCGAAGATTATCTCCATCAGGACAATGTGGTTTTAAGAAAGTAGCAACTGAAATCCTCGGTCCTTCCCTTTTGGACAGTGCTCTATGTTTGATGCTTTTGAATTTATCATTGGTGATAAGCTGCATAAATTAAGTGATCCTGAGAGTTATTTTGAACAGATTCTGTCAGTTACAACAAAATAATTTCATCAAAATTACCTGTATAAAGTCCCCCACGTTTATTATTAGACCTCCAGCCAAGGGAGGAACATCAACCCACTGATCTTGGTGTAAAACCTGGAGACCACCAATTTGGTCCTGCAAGAGAATAGTAAGCAAGCCAAAATCAACATGGCTTCTGACGCCAAACGTCAGTTCTGGTTCTGGGCAAGCCGGATAATAATGGCCAACGAACAGATTTGACTCAACACAGCCAATGTCTTTCAAGTAACTTGGATTGAGGCCCAAAGCTTCAGACAACAATTCATATACAGTATGCCCAACTTCCATCACATGCTTGGAGTATTCGAACATGATATCTCTGTAAGGAAATCCCAACATTTTAGTGAAACAGAGGTTGAATGAAACAGAAAGCAAACACAGACTGATGATCCAAATTCACCACCAAGCATGAAAACCCAACTCTTTTGAGGTATCATCCCACTAAAACACACTTAGCGGAAGTTTTGTACTAAAAAAGTGCTTTGAATGGGGAGAGAGGACTATAGTTTATAAACTATTTTGAAATATTTGACGATCAGTTGAGGGGCAATGGTCGCAGCTGCTTCTTTTTCACTCTTCGATACTCCTTTTTTAAAACAAAATCCCCTCGACCAATACGTGCCAACTAGACAATATCTCATATGGTTGGACTTCATCGATCATTACAACAAACAAATCGTACTTTTTTTCATCGTTTTAATCTGTGAGGTAACTTTAACTCATACCTGCATACATCTGGCAATTCTTGTGGATCAGGTGGATGAGGAGCCATTACACAAGTGATAGTATCTCTCCACATGGCTGCTGATGTTTTATAAAGATCAAAATTGCTATTGTATTGAAACCTTTTCGTGGGATCACGAGTGTAATATTTCTTCTTCACCTCAGCATCTTGCTCATGAAACCTTCGAACGCCTTCAATCACTTCATCCATTACACTTACCGGCAGCCCATGGTTGGCTATCTGAAAGAACCCCCATTTCTCACAGGCATCCTTAATATTCTCGACAATCTCAGCCCGTCTGGCTGCATCATTTAAACCTTCTAAATCTATGATCGGAAAGCAGAAATCCGGGCTGCAATTGCGTAGGTTGAGTGCAGGCTTATCGTTGTCATTGACAAACATACGTGGGATCCTTGTAATACCGGCATCAACAAGTCCCTTCACGCCAGCTTTTGAATCGTCGAATGCTATTAATTCACTTTGTCGATCATACTCCGTCTGAACTTCCATCTTCTGCTTTGTAAAGAACTGCAGACAGAAAAAATGACCCTAATCATTCAGATAAGCATCTTATTTAGTTATTGCTTGAAGCTCTGATCTGTTAAGTTAGTCTAATGATTTTGAATTATTGCTTCGTTCTTCTTTACACCTGGACCAATCAATTGCTCAATGGGAATTTAAAAATCACTGCAGAATGGTTGATTTTTGACCAGATCATTTGAATTTCCCGACAAGAACTTTATTATGTACTATTTACTCTTCTAATACGTTAAATGATTGTCGGTACAGCAACGTAGTTTGGTTGGTGTTTTTTTAAAAAAATTTATAAGTTTATATATCCCATAAATATTTTTTAAATTTATAAAATATTAGATTTAATTTAAAAATAAACTCTCAAAATGTTGGATAAAATAATATATTAGAGTTTATAAGTTAAAGTTATAAGATGTTATAACGATTAGTTGATTATTTTCCATTTAACATGGTTAACTTCATCAAAGTGTTAAGATTTTAAAAATAAATTAAAAATTCTGTCTTTTTCCCAAAAGAGCTCATCAAATTTTAATATCTTATTTGATCTATTTTTTAAAAATGTTTACTAAATATTTTATAACATCTTATAAAATATTTTAAGGAGTTTTTAAGTTCACTCAAACACCCATTTAGTTACTTTTGTTACCTGATATTAATGTACTTAATTCCAAAGTTGGGAGACTGATGTAGTAAATTTCAGTTTAAAAGTCTGATTGACATATTTTAAAAGAAATATTAGAGCTCCAGTGTAGTTGAATAAATCATTAGAGGCATTGAGTATGTATACATATATATATACACACATACATAGACGTATATTTAAAATTCGTTAAATTTGAAATCCTGAACCTCACATATATAAGTTTAAGGGCAATTTACTCTTCTAATTGATCACTTAATGTCATTTGTTATATATATATATATATATATGACAATAAACAACAATCAAATAGGACAAAACTACAAATGATAAACAGTAGCTTAAAATAAAAATAACTCTTGAAATAGCAATAACGTGAAATTAATTTTTATACATGAAATTAAAGTGCATATTTATTGATAAACATTATCTGATGTAATTTTTCACTTGGAACATATTCTAAATTATTTAAAACACTATTACACGATAAATGCTATTAAAAAATATATCATTCTTGCACTACAATATCTTGGTATTGAAGTCATAGATGCAATTGTCCTCTCTTGTGTATCGACGCACTAAAGAAATAATATTTTGTAGAATTAAATACAGTTTAAACTCATGTACAATGATTTGCATTGCATATACCCCTTGAACTTTACAAATACCAAAAGCTTCGTTAGACTTTATGGCTGTTGGTGCTTACGCTCTATAAAGTCGATGTGGCATTTTTGAAATTACATGAAAAACATTTCAAGCAAATATACATTTTGTAGAACAGAGAATATCTAAGTTATTAATTAATTTATTATGAGCCTGCGGGATAGCAAATAATTAATTATGTTGATGCTTAGTAACAAACTTTAAAAGTTAAATGTTTCAAAAATTAGAAATACGCCAGCTGAAATAGCAGGAAAAATAACGATTTTTATTTTATATCCTACAAATTAATTATCAAATAACTTAGAATGCTTTTGAGATTTAGGGACAGTAAATTGTAAAATTGGTAAACATTATTTTTATAGCAAAATAGCTGCTATTTATTATCACGATTTTTAAGATCAATATTATCCATTGTAGTATACAAGAATTTATTTTCACTACAAAAAAATATATATAATATTAGTGACAAAATAATAAGTGACAAAGTATAAATTGTCACCAGTAATATACATTGAATGACAATAGCTTTTATATTGTCATTAATGATAATTTTTAAGTAACAAGAATTTTTATCTTGTCACAAAATGACTCAATAGTAACAAAAATTAATGTTTTAAATTATCACTATTAATAATTAGTAACACCTCTATAGTGACAATTTATTGACAATAAAAATTGTCACTATAATTTGTGACAAAATTTTCATGGTCACCATAAGTGTGTCACTAATGGTTTATGGTGATAATTTTAATACTATTCTTGTTATTATTTAGTCTGTAAAAAACATTAAGGTAACAAAACTAAATTTTTTGCCACCCAATATATATATGATTAGTGACAACTTTTTCATTATCACTAACTATTTTGCCACTAATTTATTTTTTTCTTGTAGTGTTTTTTTATATTTATGTAACTATATTTTCCTAATATCATTACAAGAAAAATATAAATTAGTGACAAAATAGTAAGTGACAATACAAAAGTTTTCACTAACTATGTTCATTAGATGATAAAATATTTTATTTTTTCACTTTAATGATGTTTACAAACTAGATAATGATAAGATAGTGCTTAAATTTTTACTATTAACAGTTAGTAATACACGTATAGTGACAACAAAGTGACAATGAAAATATTATCACAAATAATAGTGACAGTTTTTATTATCACTAAGTTGTTACTATAAGGATATCACTAATTGTCAATGTGACTACTTAAAATACTTTGTTACGATTAAGTCATATTGTGATAACACAAAAATTATCAGTGCTTAAAAAATATTATTAGTGACAAAATAAAAGTTATTGTTACTTAATAGTTAATACATGTCATTAATGATAATTTTTATATATTATCACTTATTATTTTGTCACTAATATTATTCTTTTTGCAGTATATTAAAGAGTATAATTTTTTTGGAAAGTAATCTAAATGTTTGTCATTAGTGCTTAGTCATGGATAGATAAAATTGATAAAATTCTAAAATTTCAATTAAGATTTTTCACTCATAGTATTTTAAATGGACCTATTTACTCATTAATTTTCGAACAAAAAATATTTCTAGTAGTACTAAATCAGTGTTACATTTGCTGTATGTTCTAAAATTTAGAATATATATATATATATATTTATGTAGCGCAAAACAGGTGCAAAAATATTGTATTTAACTCTAAGAATTATAACTTTATTGGAAAGCTCATACAAAGTAATTAGGTAAAGTGGAAAAAAAAATTTAAACAAAAAATAAAAAGAATTATATATATAAAAAATGAAAAGAAAAAGTAGGTGAAGTGGAAAGCCAACTCTTACCGAAATGATAAGTTTAGCCTTATTTTAGCTGGAAGAGGCAAGAGAATGCCCGTTAGTTAACCCTGGAAAACTTCAAATATTTTAATCTGCCAAGGGAATAGCATAGAACTTCATGTCCTTAGATACAAACTTGCCTTTATAAATATTTTGTCTGATTAGAATTCAACGTATGGATAACTACAAAATCAGTACAACTGGAGCAACATTGTTCCAACATAGTTGAACTTTTCCTTTCCTCCTTTCTCTTAATCTAGAACAAGAAAAATGGATATGTCCACCCTGAAAGAATCCTTACCAGGACCTGCAGAAGACAATGATCGTGTAAAAGAGCTGAAGGCTTTTGAGGAGATGAAAGCCGGCGTCAAAGGGCTTGTCGATTCTGGGATACAAACTATTCCCAGAATATTCATCAGGCCACCCGATGAGCTTGTTGAGGAACTCAATTATGGGCAGTCAAATCTACAAGTCCCTGTTATAGATCTTGATGGAATTGGAACAGATGATCAGCGGAAGATCATCGTTGGTGAAGTGAAAAAAGCGTCAAAAGAGTGGGGATTTTTCCAGGTGGTGAATCATGGAATTCCAGTGGAAGTTCTGGATGGCATGCTGGACGGAATAAGGAAATTTCACGATCAAGATGTTGAGGTGAAGAAATTGTTTCATTCTCGGGATATGACGCAGAAGGTGAAGTATGCTAGTAACGTTGATTTGTATAGATCTCGTGCTGCTAATTGGAGGGACTCGTTGACTTTTTCCCTGCTGACATCTGATCATATTGAGCCTGATGAGTTGCCGGAAATTTGCAGGTGAGATTTCGTCTTTTCCTTCTTCTGATTGTAATCTTGCTTTATGTGATATTTGTAATAATATTGGTGGGGATTTGGTTGATTTCTTGTGGGAAAAGTCGCATAATTCTGGTCCTGGACAAAATCCAGTACTGTTTCATGGATGTTTATCAGTCGCACAATAGGTTGTGTTTTCTTTGACAACCATCTTTCACCATCTCAACGACTCTATTTTAATGCCCTGTGCATCCTCCAATTCATTTGTGACTCGTGTTAATTGCTAAACAGAGAGTGGTGTGAGTGAAAAAATTCGCTCTTGAAGCATCTTTTAGTATCCTTGTTGGTTTAAATTCTGTGCTCAACAATGCACATTAATTGTTTGGAAAGTTTGTGTGTTCCCTGACAAAAATCCTCCAATACTCAAATTAGCATTTGATAGAAGATGCTGATATGTAGAGAAAACTATAGAGAAGTATAAAATGTAAAGATTGCGTACCTTGCAGTCTTGTAACTATGGATATTAATTCATAATGATGAATCATAGGTGAGTGGTCTTTGGCTTAGTGGCATAAATCTAAGAGATAAGATGTGAGGTCATAAGTTCAAACCTAGCGAATTCCTAAGATTTGCATACATAAATAAGAAAAATAATGATGAATTACAGGGCCTAATAATGCTTTAGTTGATTTTATTAGAATAACAATGTGGACTTCAATTATGACCAACCTATTTTTAGCCCACATCAGAATGCTTCATTCACATACACACTTACTACTTAGCAGGGACTCAACAATCAAGTATCTCGATCAAGCCACCAAGCTGGGAGAAACTCTGTTTGAGTTGTTATCTGAAGCACTTGGTCTCAAACCAGAACACCTGGGAGCCCTTGAATGTGGCAGAGGACGCACTTTCATTGGCCATTACTATCCAGCCTGCCCACAGCCCGAGCTAACTTTGGGCACGAGCAAGCACACCGATCCTTCTTTCTTAACGATTCTTCTGCAAGACCAAATTGGTGGCCTCCAAGTCCTGCATGACTATCAGTACATAAATGTGCAACCCCTGCCTGGAAGTTTGGTAGTCAACATTGGAGACATGTTGCAGGTTTACGCCAACAAAAACCGTCCAATTTCACTAACTAATATTGCCGTTTATAATAAAAATAACAAATAATTTCTAATTGTGAGTGATTCTGATTTTGTGCAGATTATTTCTAATGACAAGTTTATAAGCACTGATCATAGAGTCATTGCCAACAAGGTAGGACCCAGAATTTCAGTTGCAGGCTTCTTCACTGGTGCGGCTCTGCCTGGAAAAATATATGGCCCCATCAAAGAGTTGATATCGGAAGAAAATCCCCCACGATACAAGGAGTTTACAGTAAGGGATTATATTTCCAAGTTCTTCTTGCGACCGATTGATAAATCTGGCCTTGATGAGTTCAGGTTGCAAGGGTAGAAACTAACCTCTGATAATCATAAGTTGAAAATTTGTAAAATAATTACTATGTGTGCCTTCCATGGGATCTGGATCACATCTCAGTATCTTCTGTGAATCAATGACCTAAAATGGATTATGTGAAAACTGTTGTAATAAAGATTGGATGAGAAGACCTCTTCTGGTTCTGTATGAAGCAATAGTGAAACATGTTTGTCAAAATATAGCGGAATCACCTTACCTATTCAAAGAACAACAAGATTCAAAAAATGAATATAGTACTACATAAAAATAAATCAGCTGGTAGCAAACCTGCTGACCTTGTATTTATCTATAAGAAGGAAAAATGACTTGTTGAAGGGACACTACTAAATTATTGTAGTATCCGAATTGCAACAGAAACAAGAATAGCTAGAAAACCATATTCTTGATATAGGGATCACACATATTTTCTGGGAAACCAAGTACAAGTGCACACTTTCAGTGAAATCTACTTACGGCTGCCTAATAATACAACAGATTATTTGCATGGTTTAGAAAAAATTAAAACTGAGATTGTCTCTGAGTGTCACAACTTGAAATATGTTAGCTTGGTGGTTCCATGATCTTCAGATTTGAGGAAGTAGAAGTCTTCATAGTCTTCGTAAGTTGTTTCCCTATATATAGCCGGTTCTTCTTCTGATAATAGCTCTCTTAGTGGTCCATATAACCGTGGATTGTCTCCATCAGGACAATGTGGTTTCGAGGAAGCAGCAACTGAAATCCCTAGCTCTGCCTTTTGGGGCAACTGTGGATTGTCCCCCTCAGGACGATGTGGTTTTAAGAAAGTAGCAACTGAAATCCTTGGCCCTTCCCTTTTGGACAGTACTCTGTGTGTGACGCTTTTGAATTTGTCATTCGTCATAAGCTGTACAAATTCAGCAATCATCAAGTTTATTTGAATAAATTCTGTCAGATACTACAAAATAATTTCACAAAATCCAACTTTTCTATATTAAGAATGAGCAAAATCATTTGAAAAATTTTAGGCTATTTTCTTCTTCTTCAGCTGGTATATGTCCAAAGCAGAAAAACCAGGCAGAAAATAACTTAATTAAAAAAAAAAAAAACTTACCTGCATAAAGTCCCCCACATTTATTATTAGACCTCCAGCCAAGGGAGGAACATCAACCCACTGATTTTGGTGTAGCACCTGAAGACCACCAATTTGGTCCTGCAAGACTATAGTAAGCAAGATAAAATCAATGTGGCTTCTGTTGCCAAAGGTCAGTTCTGGTTCTGGGCACGGCGGATAATAATGGCCAACAAATAGATGCGAATCAGCACAGCCAATGTCTTTCAGGTATCTTGGATTTAGGCCCTAAGCCTTAGACAGCAATTCAAGTAAAGTATCCGCTACGTTCATCACATGCTTAGAGTATTCAATCATGATATCTCTGGAGGGAATGCCCAACAATTTAGTGAAACAAAAATAAAAAAAGATAGATGATCACCAAATTTGTCGCCAAATATAGAGACCCAGCCAGTCTTGAGGTATTGTCCACTGCACATATATGTATTGGGGGTTTTGTCCTAAAAATGGACCTCAAGAGGTGAGAAATGGAGAGTAATTGATAAATTGTCCAAAATACTCGATGACCACTGTTTCCAAGCCCTTAGACTGATGGCTATAACAATATCTAGTTTGTCCCATATTTGAGGAGTTGAGTGTGTCGGGACAGTTTATAAATGACTTCCCTTTCTCACTTTTTCAAACAATTGTTAAGATAAAACCCCATCAATTGCGTTTAAGTGGAACAATACTTTGAAATGCTTGGCCTGTATATTGGGCAATAAATTTTTGTAATGGTCACAAACAAATAAATCATACTTCTAGTCCTTGTTTTAATGTTTGAGATGAGTGAGTACCTGCATACATCTGGCAATTCTTGTGGATCGGGTAGATGAGGAGCCATTGCACAACTGAAAGTATCCCTCCACATGGCTGCTGATGTTTTATAAAGATCAAAATTGCTATTGTAGTTAAACCTTTTAGTGGGATCGCGAGAGTAATATTTCTTCTTCACCTCGGTATCTTGCTCATGAAACCTTCGAACCCCTTCGATCATTTCATCCATTATGTTTACTGGCAGCCCATGGTTGACTATCTGAAAGAGCCCCCATTTCTCACAGGCATCCTTAACTTTCTCGACTATTTCAGCCCATCGGGATGCATCGTTTAAGCCCTCTAAATCTATGACCGGAAAGCAGAAATCGGAGCTGCAATTGGGAAGGTTGAGTTCAGGCTTATAGTTGCCATTGATAAACATACGTGGGATCTTAGCAATACGAGCATCAACAAGTCCCTTCACGCCAGCTTTTGAATCGTCGAATGCTCTTAATTCACTTTGTCGATCATATTCAGGAATTTTTGTTGCTGGAACTTCCATCTTCTCTCTTGTAATGAACTGCCGACAAAAAAGATGCCCTCCACCATTTGGATAAGCTTCTAATTTATACATCTTTTTTATTGAGTGTTGATTAAACATATTTTAAACATCTTGTAAGTTCTTGTATCTTACAAAATATTTTGACACTTTTAAAATATTAAATTTTATTTTGAATTTATGAAATATTTAAATAAAATAAAGCATTGAAATTCTTATAAGATATTATTATGGTGACAATCTTGTGATTGCTAAGGTTAAAAATAGGACTGTTAACGGGTCGAATTTGGATCTAATCCAAATTTGATTATCAAAATTCATATTCAAATCTCACCCGAAATCCTATAGGATCTTTGTTAGTCAGTACCATATACAAATCCAATAGATATTTGAAATCCGATTTGATTTATTTTTTTCTTTTTTTTTTCCTTTTTACTTTTGAATTTTATAAAAATATTGTATTTATAAAGTAAATTTACAACATATTTAAATTTTTAACAACTTTTTATTATATACTAATCCAAAAGTTAAATATTTGAATACTAAATTCCTATTTCACATTATATTAATGTGTAGATGAACTATTATATGTTATTATATTTGATATTTTATCAATATTTCTCTTATTTTTTATGGTAAAGACTCAATATTAATAGTATAATATAAATATTAGGTCAATATATTATATTTTATTTTAAAAATTTTATTAATATTATATATAAGAGTATTAATTTAATAAAAAATATTAAAGTTCGAATTCGGATATTTAACGGATCAAATTGCTTAATTCCACATCTGATCAATTTATTTCGGATTACGGATATTTATAATTGGATTTAATCCATCGGATAAAAAAATCATGAAATTCGGATCGAATTCAGATCAGATTTGGATTAAAGTCCAATCCATTGACATCCCTAGTTAAAAATTATAAAAGTTTGTTTTACTTTTTAAAAAAAACTTATAATACCATAATATCTAATTTTGGGAGTTTATGCAATCTTTTTGTCAAAAAATTATTAAACACTTAATAACATCTCAAATATCTTGCTTATAAGTCAGTTCAATAATATTAAGTCATTATTTCTCTCTTATTTACGCCTTGATCAACCCATTGGTCAGTGAAGAAAACAAAACCACCATCGAATTGGTTGGCTTTTCATCAACCAGTTGGTCAATGAAGAATGAAAAACCATCGTAGAATAGTTGGCTCTTTACCAAGTTAATTAAATTTCCTCTGAAACGATATTTGTTATGCACTACATAACTATTCTTTTAATCTTGTGATTGATTGTATAAATGGTCGGTGGGGCAAAGTAGTTTTGGTTGCTAAAGTCACCTTTTCTACATAATATTGATCTAATTTCATAGTTCGAGAGAGTTCTTTTATTATTTATATTAATTTACAGACGCATTCCAAAAATTGGTTAGAATTTAAAATTTGAAACTCATATTTACATGTATAAGGATGATGCCACTGAATTAATTGAGAGAGGCATCACATATATATATATATATATGAAGAAGATAAGTTTTCAACCATTTAATCAAATAAATTTCAAATTAAAAGTCTGATTAATATATTTGAAAAGAAATATTAAGTCTCCAACTTGTGATAGAATACGTAATAGCAGCATTGGATATATATCTCACAATAATTTTTGAACAATTAAAAAAACTAGTAATAAGAAAATAATATTTAACATAGAGTAAATTTAAAACTAACACATTATTATGACTTTTTAACTAACTAAATTTTCTAAATTTTAAATTTGCATTATATATAACATAAAAGTTATTAAAAGATATATATACACCTTTCTATATAATATTTGGTACTGATGATTCATCGTTGTCCTTTGTTGTGTATCATAACCATTCAATAGGTGCTCATTCATGCGGTGCACTAAAGAAATAATATTTTATGAAGTAATTAGTCAAGTGATAAACCTATATATAATTGAGTTGGTATTTGAATGGCTTTTGGTAGTGGCATGAGCACCATTTATTTATGTGGTGGGGAATTACTACTTTGGCATCTTTAATAGTGCAATAACAATAATTCACTAACAGTGACCAACGACTTTTATAATCACATCTTACGATGGTTAGGTATTGGGCACCCACCTAGCCTTTTCTTTAGGCAAGAAAAAGAAGTTAAAAATAAAGTTATAATATTAAATATAAACCTTTGCACCTTTGCACTACCTACCAAAAACCTAGGTAGTCATTACGGAAATTTTGCTATTAGATCAAGGAACAAAAGATATTATATCTATATATATCAGTCCGTAACTTTATTTATTGAAAATGCAACATATTAGTTATGCATAATCCTTAAAAACATTAATATATATATATAAAGAATAATTATCAGCTACACATTGAATGTTAGCAATGATAATCTTGTAGTTAACTTGGTTAAAAATATAAGAGTTTGTTATGATTTTAAAAATAAGTTAGAAACCCTTTAGTTATTTTTAAAAATGCTTTTAAAGCCCTAACATCTTATTTTTAAAGTTTATAATATTTTTTTACAAAAAGGAACACACTTTATAACATCATGTAAGCTCCCAATAATTTTAAATTATTATTTCTCTCTTATTTATGCATTGACAACCAACTGGTCAATGAAGAATTAAAAAAATCATCGTTGAAAGGTAGGCTTTTTACCAAGTTATTTGAATTTCCTCGCAAGTGCTTTGTTATATAATAGTAAATTACTCTTCTAATCTCGTAATTGATTGCATAAATGGTAGGTGCAGCAACCTAGTTTGGTTGCTTAGCCACCTTTTCCACATGATATTGACCTGATTCTATAGTTGGGGAGAGTTATAAAGTAGTAGATCTCAGTTCAAAAATCCCATTGATAATTTGAAAGGAAATATTGGGTTCCAACTTGCACAAGAGCCAATTGGTAGAGGCCTCGCATCACTATCAAAAAATTAATTAAGTATTTACTATGAAAATATTGCTATAGAAATTAATGTCATAGCTATACCTACAAATTATAGCTATGAATTTTCGTAGCAAATGTAGTTTTTTTTTTAATTATATTCAATAAAAAATTATAAATTATCAATCCATAATATTATTCATTTGAAGCATAACAGATTACTTATGCATTATCTATAGAAAAATTGATATAGCTCTATAGAAAAGAATGATCATCAGGTACGGATTGATCGTAGTGGGGGCTAGCTACAAAAGTATCAGCTTTGAACTTGACTAGAATAATATAATAGCCAAAACTACAATTTTTTAGCATAAATTATAAATTGGCTATAGTTAAACCTTAATTTTTTGTAGTGCATGTATATATAACAATAAGTTTTGAATCCACTTGTCAAATACATTTCAATTTAAAAATTTAATTGGTGCATTTGAAAAGAAATGTTGAGTCTCCAACTTGTGATAGAATAAATCATTAGAGGCGTTAAGTATATATTCGATGCTAACTTTTCAATAATTAAATAAAAGAAATGATAAGTAAATAGTTAAAAATAAAAATAATATTTTAAATAGAGAATTTAAATTAGCTCGTCAAAATAATATGTTAAATTAAATATTTATTTCAAAAAAAGTGACTTTTACCAACTAAATTTTCTAAATTAAATTTTGTATTATAACATTAAAGCTATTATAGATATATCATTTTTTTATATATAATATCATTGTATTCATGAGGTTGTTGTTCCTTTGTTGTCTTTAGGAGTGTAAAGAGATGAGCTCAAAAAAAGTTGTAGGTTTGAGTTGTTAGATGAATTCAACTGTAGCTCAAGCTCAAAACAAGAAGAAAAAGCTCGAGCTCGAGTTCACAAGCTCTTTGTCGATCTCGACCTGGACCTCAACTTGATCAATGAACTTCAAATAACTCTAATATCAAATAAAATATAAATTATTAATAAATCATAATTTATTACTATATGTTGTAAATGTGAATGTTCGTATGTTATGGCGCTGAGGGGCGCGCGGTTTTGTCCTTTTCTTTTCTTCTCTTTTTATTTTCTGAAACGATGCGTTTAATGTTATTGGTGCCTTGGTCGCTTGTATTTTGTGCTTGTTCTGTTGTTCCATCTTTTGCCCTTTTCTGAGGCTGCAAATGGGCCCCACAATTGGTAAGTGACCGTTTAATGCATATAAGGAAACAAGACTGTATGAACAGAGTCCGCTGAAACCATATTAACTCACATATTTCAATTAACATAAGATCTAGCATAATTGATTCTCTATCCTGTTTATGAATATATGAAATATCAAGTTAGAATCTTTAGAATCTTTAGATGATCTCATCAAATAATAAAAGTAATTTCCAGCAGATAAATGCAGATTCCGGCAAATTAAAAGAAAAGATAATTTTAATTAAAAAACATGCTTCAAATACATAATTAAGTACATATATTGTGTCATAATCAAAAACTAATAAATCACCAAGGGGTTAATAGATTGAATGACAAAACCTCTTTCTGATTCTGTATTCAAAGCAATAGTTAGTGAAACATGTTCTTGCTAATGATAGGAAATGGGGTTTGAACTAATGTAGATCTGTGAATTAGTTAACTCTAATTGTATTTCTCATAAGATGAAAGGAAAATAGACAATTTGGTTTCTAAGAGCTGCCCTCCTATTAAAAAACATTTTTTTGATACAATCCATGGATTTCAAAATATATTGGAATCACCTAACGTATTCAAAAAATAACAAGATTCAAAAACGAAAACAGTACTATAGAATAATTAATAATAAAGTCAGCTGGTAGCAGACCTGCTTACATTGGATTTATCTATAAGAAGGAAAAATGACATTAAGAAGTTTCACCAGATGGTTCTGAATCTTATTATTGAAATGAATCTCGTGAAGTTCAACCAATACTATGTATGAATTATTTGGATTAATGGTATGTGACTGTAATATGAAAAACATTAATTTCCTAGCTAGTACATCTTAATGTTGCTTTGTTCTAGCTGCCTTAGCTATGGGGAATTTTCTTTTATGCAATCTGCTACTAAATTATTGTAGTATTCGAGTAGCAACAGAAGGCAAGAATAGCTAGAAAACCATATGATCTTTGAGGTAAGACAACTTGGAGATGATTGTTCAATTCATCTGACAAGAGTTTCTTACAAGTAACCAAGTTCTACTCCATTTCTTTCACTTGTTTATAATGATGATGCTGTCAATGGCTTAGTTAAACTCACATTTTTTACTAAAAACAAGAATTGCATATAATAATATTAAATCATTAAAGCTATATTAATATAATAATTAAGAAGCCTGCTAGATATAGGGATCAGACATATTTTCTAGGAATCCAACTACAAGTGCGCGCTTTAAGTAAAATTCACTTACTGCTGCTAATAATACAACAGATCATTAATTAGCAATATGGTTTCACTACAAAAAAAAAAAAAAAAAAAAAAAAAAAAAAAAAGGTATTAGTGACCGATAATATGCAAAAATCGGTCACGAATAGGTTTAGTGACCGATTTCGATCGGTCACTAAAACTCTCGTCACTAATTTGTCTCGGTATTTATTTATAACAATTACTTTTAATCGGTCACAACTTTCATCACATGCTTAGAGTATTCAAACATGATATCTTTGCAGCAAAAGCCAAATTTTTTTAGTGAAACAGAGTATAAAGAAAGCAGAAGGTTAAAACAGACATATCATCAGATATGGAGGTCCAATCAGTCAAGGTATTGTCCGACTAACATGTATATAATGGAGGGTTATGTTCTAAAAAACACCTCAAAAGGTGTGAGAGAAAGAATAATTTATAATTGTCCCAAAATACTCGACGACCACTATTTCCAAGCCTCACTACTGGGCTATGAGGATACCTGATTTGTCCAACATTGGATGACTCGAGGATCTTGGAATATATTATAAATTGTTTTCCTTTCTCGCTTTTTCAGTCATCTTTTAGGACAAAGTCTTCCATCACATGCGTGCTAGTAGGATAATACTTCAAAATGAATAACTTGTATATTGGGCGATGGATTTGGTTATAGTCACAAACAAATAAATCATACTTTTTATTCCTTGTTTCAATGTGGGAGGTAACTTAAACTCATACCTGCATACATCTAGTTATTCTTGTTGATCAGGTGGATAAGGAGCCATTACACAACTGAAAGTATCCCTCCACATGGCTGCTGATGTTTTATAAAGATCGATATTGCTATTGTAGTTAAATATTTTAGTACGATCATGAGTGTAATATTTCTTCTCCACGACGATGTCTTGCTCATGAAACCTTCAGTTCAATCATTTCATCCATTATGTTTACTGGCAGCCCATGATTGACTATCTCAAAGAATCCCCATTTCTCACAGGCATCCTTAACTTTCTCAACTATTTCAGCCCATCGGGATTCATCGTTTAAGCCCTCTAAATCTATGACTGGTTCTAATTAAATCTATGACTGGAAAGCAGAAATAGGGGCTGCAATTGGGCATGTTGAGTTCAGGCTTATAGTTGCCATTGATAAACATACGTGGGATCTTAGTAATACCAAAATCAACAAGTCCCTTCACGCCAGCTTTTGAATCGTCGAATGCTCTTAATTCACTTCATCGATCATATTCAGAAATTTTTGTTGCTGGAACTTCCATCTTCAGCCTTGTAATGAATTGAAGAAGAAAAGATGCCCCCCATCATTCGGGTAAGCATCTTATTTATATATCTTTTTAGTGGATGCTTAGCTAGGTTTATCCTTAACATTTTATAAGTTTTTATATCTTATAAAATATTTATGAAACTTATAAAATGTTAGATTTTATTTTTTTTAAAAAGTTCTTGAAATATTTGAATAAAATAAAATTTTGTAATTTATAAGATTTTTGTAATGCAATTTTGTACCTAATTTGTTTTATATATATATATATATATATATTACAAGAATTTATAATACCCTATAATATTTTATTTTGGGGGTTTATACATGCATCTCAAACGTACCAATTAGTCAACAAAAAATGAAAAATCATCATAGAATGGTTGGATTTTGATCAACCAATTGGTCAATGAAGAATAAATAACTTGGCCTTTTACCTAGTTATTTGTTTCCTCGGAAAGGGGCATCGTTATGTACTATATAACTAATTCCAATACCTTTTCTATATGATATTGACCGAACTCCATGGTTGGGGAGACAGTTTTTTTTTATTATTTTTTCAAATTAACTCATATATGTACATTGGAAGTTTAATAGAGTTTGTGCCTAAACCTCATACTTATATCTGTTAAGGAAATGCATTTGAACCAATTGATGACTACTCAACAAAAGTCCTATTGATACACTTAAAAACAATATCGATGTCCCTACACAAGAACATACATATGACGACAAGTTTTCAACCTTCTAATCAGATAAATTTTAAACAAAAGTCTAATTGATATATTTGAAAAGAAATATATATTGAGTGTCCAACTAATTGTGATGGAACAAAAATAATTAGAGGCATTAAAAAGATATATGCCAGACAATAACTTTTCAATGATCAAATAGAACAAATAACAAGAAAATAGTTAAAAATGAAAATAATATTTAAAATAGAGTAAATTTAAAACTAATACATCAAAATAATATTTTAGATTACATATTTATTTTTAAAAAGAATATTATTTATTGTGGCATCTGTATACTAAATTATCTAAATTTAAATTTGTATTATAACATTAAAGCTATTAAAAGATATATCACTTTTCTATGTAATATTTTCCTATTGACTTCATCATTCTCGCTTGTGTATCATAACCATTCAATAGGTGCCCATTATTTCTGACTTCCAATTTTGTCCATTATGCAATTTTAAATTTAGTCCTATAAGTTAAAAAAATTTGCATATTTAGTCCAAAAGTTGCCGGAATCTCATAAAATGGCCGGAAATGCTAATGTGGCATGCAGAAATTTGTTGAATTTTGAAATTTTTGCTTAGGTGGCAAATTTCTAGCTAATATGACAATTTTTTTGTCTTGTTGAAAAAGTCTTTGCTTACTTGAATTTTTATTAGTAATACTATTATTATCATTGAAAATAATAATAATAATAATAATAATAATAATAATAATAATAATAATAATAATAATAATAATAATAATAATATTAAATAATAATAATAAATTAATTTAATATTTATTAGTATCATGTATTATTATAAATACTACATATTATGAATATAATTAAAATTATTACAGTATCATGTATTATTATAAATACTACATATTATGAATATAATTAAAATTATTACAATATAATCTTTATTATTATTATTATTATTATTATTATTATTATTATTATTATTATTATTATTATTAATTATAACAATATCATAAATGATATTAATATATCAATAATATATTTTTAAATATTAATAATATATGAGCATGTGACTAATATTAGTATCGATTATATATGCACATATATTAAATATACACATATTATACACAAATATATATACACACATGGACATATATTTATAAAAAGAAAAAAAAAGAAGAAAAAAAGTAATATATAGACTAAATTGGAACATAAAACCTTATATAGGGACTAAAGTGGAACATAAAACTATAAATTAATAATTTTGCCCTTAAAAATATCAAAATTAGTCAATTTTCTGGCCAAAAACTGCCGAAAAATGATTTTTGGGACTAAAGTAAAACAATATATTAATATTAGGGACTAAAATGTAACACCCCTAAAATTTGGTATTTTAAAAATTAAGGATTTAGAAATCAAGATATTGATTGGTTGGATTTTAGGGCTCGAAAAATAAATGAAAAGGACCTGATTGTAAGAATTTGAAAGTTTTGGGGATAAATTTATAATTTTAGAAAACTTGATTTAATCTTATTCGAAATAGTTGGGGTCAATTCATAATTTTGAAAAAATTTAATTGAAGTAACTTGGGAAATTTGGGGTTTGCGTGTAAGGTTTTAGGTCAACTAAGGTTCAACCATAATTTAAATAATTGGCAGGACTCAATTGCAATAGTTTTTAATTTTTGGGGCCAAATTGAAAGGATGCAAAAGTTCCCTATAAATATATCAATTTCTACTTTCCATCCCGTTTCTTCCTCACCATTTCACCGCGGCATCTCTATTCCTCACCGGCGAAAATTTTTGGCGACTATTCCCAACCTAAACCACTGCCCTATTCCTCTTCTCCTCGCTCCCAATTACACACCATACCTCATGCATCCATAAAATCCGATGGTCCACTGGAGAAAATGAAGACCAAATTGGGCGACGGTGATATAAAGGTGTGAGTACAGTTCTGGGTAGCGAGTTTTGGTGTTTGTAGCTTGAGGGAGCTAGATGTGCACTTGTATTGAGAATTGGGGAGCTAACAGCGATGGGATTTGAAGGAAATTCCACGGTGGTGCTGCAACATGGAGGCTTCAATTGAGGCCTTTCCCGGCGGAAAAATAGGTTATTAAGCGGTGTGTTAGATAGCTCTCATCGAGAGGATCATTCTGGTGGTGATTTTAAATCTTTTCATGGCGGCGGATGGCAACGCACGACAGTCGATGACAGCGGTTACGAGACAGTATCTTCAGATCATCGTGGTGATCATGGCGGTGCTCTCGATTTATGGTTTTGAGGTTTTGATAACCAGATCGCGGGTAAAGAATTTGAATGGGATTATGCTTATATATAGATATATTCATATGTTGTACTGTTACTCCCTTAAACCTTGTATTATGCCCAAAAATGAGGATTTAATATATGATTGGTGTATATATTCCCTTGCATGGACTTTAGTATAGTTAGTAGACTTGGACCTATATTATTTTATGTAATGTTGATGTTGGGATTAATTGAGATAATTAAGTAATTTAACAATGATTTATGAAATTGGAACTTGTGATATGATAATTGGGTGGTTTGAGATGATATGGGATTAAGACTTAGTGTTTGCATGTACCAGTATAAGTTTAGTAAAATGGGACAACATTATTTTATGAAGATTATGGGAAATTATCCAGTATTGTAAGAAGAAACCCTAATTTTATGTATTTAAGATGTAAGTGGCAATAATTAGATTAGTTGTGATAATTAGGCTATTATCGTTGATTTTGGATAACATTATGAGGATAGTTAAGTAATTAAGGAATGAATTTCATTATGATACTAGAATCAATATAACCTTGTAGTTGTTCTTGTGATAGAGATTTGACTAGCATTTTAGAATCAACTATACCAAAATTTCTGTAATAGCCGAGAAATTATGATTTTAGGTTGCTATTGGTATAATTATAATAATCGAGGATATTTAGAGTTGAAAATGGAATTTGACAGTAAATATACTCTTTTGGTTAGCTGATGAGAAAGTGGGTCCCCAGGACCAGTAAATTGCTGACTTAGTTGCATTTCTTAGGACAACGGAGGTGAGGGTCTGCCACCTTAGCCTTGTTATATCCATCAGTTCTTGTGGAATGACCCCTGTGTGGGTCCAACTTGATTGTATCGACTGTTCTATTGATTGAAATCGCACTCGCTTGAGTAATTATTCTTGATATCGAAATTGTTCTTGATTGATTGTTCAATTGTTGATTGTTAATTAACACATGTACCCTTGTGAGGGTCTGCCACTTTGGCCTCGATTATGCTATCTGTACTTGTGGAAAACCCCCTATGAGAGTTAAATTTGCTTGAAAGTATACTTGCTCGTGTTTATTGAGATCTGTACTTGATAGTGTACTTGCTCGTGATCTATTATTTGATTTGTATACCCCGTGAGGGTTAGTTCTTGGTTTCACTCTGTTAAGTTCATTCTCGTTTGTTCTGCGCTTAGAACTTTCTATTGTCTTGTCTCGTACTTGTTCTTGATCGGTACTTGTTATTGTCTTATCTTGTACTTGTTCCTGATCGATATTTGTTATTGTCTTGTCTTGTACTTGCTCTCGATCGATACTTCTTATCATTTTGTACTCGTTCTCGTCTTGTAATGTTATCGAATGCCTTGTCAACATACTTGCTTGTTTTTATCCTATTATCTGGCTATGTTGGCTTGACTGTACTTGTTAGTCATTCATGTATTGCCTCATTGGGAAATCCAATTGATTGATTGATACTTGCTGTTCTTGTGTAGAGATAGTACTTGAGCCGAGTGCCAATCCTATGCGAAATGCTAGGATACTTAGGACATGCCTTGCAGACTGCCTGGGTGTCCACAATACACTAAGCAGTCCGCTTAGGTATCCACAATGCGCCATACAGTCCGTATGAGCAATGCACCATACAGTTCGTATGAGCAAACCTACTATATACCGAGTTGTCACGCTATGGTAAAGTACTTGTTTGATTGGTATAAGTAGAATTCGATATGCATGTTTCATTCTGACCGATTGGACTGCATATGATTTGGGCTTCTTTTGTTTTGACTATGCCTGATTGTTTGCGTCTTGCTCGTGGAGCAATAAGGATGGTGTAGCTTCTTGGTTTAAGTGGAAATGTTGTCCGGGCCAATCGAGCCGTCAGCATTTTCTCTCGAACTGTGATCGGTTGAGACGCTCTGTACCTCTCGAGCAGAATCGATTGAGACGATGTCGGGCCTTTCGAGCCAACAGTTACAACCCCGATTTATTACCCACTTGAACTCTTGAATTCGTTAATGCTTGTTTATTGACTTTTAATTGCCTGTTTCTTGATATGTTCTTGTACTGCATGTTATTTGACGATTTGTTAGGTTGATTCTTCCTCGATAGATCCCCATTGTTGTTCTCATGTTTATCCCTCACTAAGTCTTTGGACTTACCCCCCCTCCCCCCCATGTATTTCTTTGACTTTCTCATACAGGTTTAAACGAAGGATGTGGACTCCTGAATTTAGCTAGAGAAATACTTTTGTAGTAGAACAGGTGTTTGTGTATGTTATTGAGCTCTCTTGAATGTTAAACTTTGGTTTTGAGACGATTTGATATGTTAGGATTGATATGGAGGACTTTAGGTCTACATATGTTATGTTAGATATAAGAAGTTGAATCAGGGAATGTCTTTAAGTGCTTGTTGTGTTAATTAAGTTTGAAATTTCTAATGCTTTTGATCAGTTAACTTGAAATGTTTTGGGCCTATTGCTTGTTTATGGATTAAAACTTAAGTTTGAATTGAATGGCGCCTCAGCTAAGGGCGACCCCGAATGGGGGCATTACAAAAAGATGAATTTTTGAAGATTGGGGGCTAAAGTCATGTTAAAGTAAAACATTAGGGACCATTGATAATATTTATCCATATATATATATAATTAGGAATGGGCGAATCACATAATATTAATAAATTTAATAAATTTTTTATGAAAAAATATATAGTATTTATTCATCCATTTGATAAGAAAATTGGAATAACTTCAACTACGTAAAAAAAATTATAATATTTTTAATATTTTAAAAATCACATTATGCAAGGACATTATACTAATATGAAAATAGAAATTTCTTTTTTTCTTTATCGAAATAAATCGGGAGAGTCTTAATCAAAATAATATTAAGATGAATTCTCAACTAAACATACAAAAAATGTTTGAAAATAGTATTGGAAATGAATGTATAAAATATAACTAATCAAAACAAAAAGTATTGTATATTAATGAAGTACAATTCCAAGTTGATGATAAATTTTAATTCTTAAATAAAAATTAAGGAAATGACAAAGTAATAACACTAATAAATTTTTTTGTTAGATTAGAATCACAATTAAAAAGCAAAGTAGAAATAATATAGAGATGTGTTATGAAAAAATATTAAAAATTTATGAACGAAATAAACTTTGAGTTTAGAAAAATAAACACCATAATATTATACTTATTCAGGAAAGAATTTTATAGTTAAATAACAAAACAAAATAGAAATTAAACATGAAAAAATAATTGTAAAATAATAAAATTTACATATAGAAATGAAATAATATGTTAACTTTATGAAAAATTAAATTTATAAGATGAAATTTTATGATAAATTATTTAATATGGTGCTTATAAAATATCTTTTAAATTCTAATTATATTTACTGAGATAAAATTATGATTATGAATATTAAATTTGATATCAAAACTCAAAAGTGTATGAATTTAGAATTTATTGTATTTTTCACTTAAATATGTTTAAAGATTAAATTAATATTGTAAAAGGATTTCTTTCATTAGTTATAAATCTAGATCATCGATCATGTATTTTCAAAGGATTCATGAAAACATTGTAGAGTCTATATCATATTTCCAATAATTAACTTCTAATTTGAAATTAAAAAGTAATTATGTAGATAAATATCTAAGTATCTACGTATATAAGTATAGATAAAAAAATATCTAAGTAGTCTTTGATTTTTTTTTTTCTTTTTTTCTCCTGAATTGGGGGGAAATGCAAAAATAATGAAAAGGGGTTTTCAATTTTATTTTTAAGGAAGATAAATTGTACTATATGTATCAGATTCTTGTTTTTCAGTTGTGCCATATCAAATTTTTATATAAATTTGTCTTATTTTTATATTGAAATAATTAAATTTATATATTTGTAAGAGGATGTTTGGCTAATCTTATTTTAAACATCTTATAACCTCCTACATTTTATAAGATATTTTTGGATCTTATAAAATGTTATATCTTATTTTTAAAATAAGTTGTTGAAGTGTTTGGATAAAATAAAATTTTGGAACTTATAAGATGTTAATAATGGCAATTGTGTAATTAAAATGGTTAAAAATGAAGGAGTTTGTTAATATCTTAAAAATAAATTATGGTCTCCTTACTTTTCTTAAAAGAGTTTATAAACTCCTAATATTTTATTTTAGAATCTTATAAGCTCTTTTTTGAAAAAATTTATCAAACATTTTTTATCAACTTATAAGCTCTTAAACATCTTATAAAATATTTTGAATAGCTTATAAGCTCACCCAAACACTCTCAAAATAATGAGAAAAAGAGTTGAATATATTTTTTTATTGATATGATAATTTGAAATAATTAGAGTAAGAATCAATTTGTACTTCACTCAAGCTCGAACCGAAATATAATTACTTCAAAATTTCACAAGTAACTCATTTTTCAGTATTCCCCTAAGAATATTTCTTAATAAAATTTAGATTCATAAAAACCTACTAGATTAGCACTTGGTCATTATCCATACGAATTTATTTCATAGTAGTTCACAATGTATAGTACTCACGCCAAATCATAATTTCATTAGAAACCAGTTAAGTGAGCTTAGTCAAGTGCAACATTATACTTTTCTAGTTTATTTGTATTTAGCTTCACAAAATTATAGGTTCTGCTGAAACTCAAATGCATAAAAATAAAAACACTACAGCAATCTCAAGAAAACATCCAATAAGATGTTGTATGCTGGTAATTTTGGAGATACTTGGATGGATCTTTTGAGAGAAGCGTTTTATCTTATCTCAAAAAGGTAATTTTTGAAACTTGATAAAAGCTTAAACAAGCTTTCAGCTCCACTGAGTTTGTTTACACACCCTTGACTATAACGCTCAACAAGCCATTGAATTCAAAATCACAAAGGAGAAGGTTCAACAAGTCATTGAATTCAAGATAAGAATGTAGGGGTCTCTGCATTCTCAGCAAATTGAGTAAATGTGGAAATTGCATCAATAAGGTCTTGTATACAACTAAAATCTTATCTGGGTTTGTTTGACAAGAAGTCTCCGTCCTTGTAACTGGCACTATGAAAAGTTAACCATAGGGAAGCAAGACAGCAACACTTAAAGAGATGAAAGCAAAGGCAACCACGCTATTTGAAGACTTAGTCACTTAGCCATAAATCCTCTGCAAAACTGGGCAATCTCAGCACCGGCAGTCTTCTGCCTCATCTGATACAGAGAGATTTTTCCTGCATGAAACCAAAACAATCAGCATTTATTAAGACCATTATGGTGCTGTAAGTCGCATGTTTAAATGTTAATCTAAAGGAATAGCTTATGCATAAAAAATGAGACCATGAAATATAGGAATAGTTTCATGCAAACAGTCAGGTATAACCTTTTAGAGTAGGAAGATGCATGCACAAAATGCAACTCGGTATCCATAACTATAAATGAAACTGAGTAAATATATATGGCCAAATGCAACTACGTGGACTAGGAAAAGAACCTTGTTCATTTATTCTTTGGCAAAAACTTCCGAACCAAGAAAAAAGTAGTGGAATCCAGTGAGAATCCCCTTCTATTCATTTCTTCCAAGAGTGGGATGGCCTCGTCACACTCGTTCCTTCTGAGGAAGCCCTGGACAATGACGTTGTAGGTCACACTATTAGGTAAGCAACCACTTTTTTCCATTTTCATAAGCAAATCCTTAGCCTCCTGTATTAGCCCTTCTTGACAAAGCGCACCAATGAGGATGGTAAATGTTTTAACATCAGGCTGCAAGCCTTTGGAAGGAAGTTTGTTGAAGAGATTTCTTGCTATGTCAATTTTTCCATATTTGCACAATCCATCAATAAAGATAGAATAAGTTACTATGTTGGGACTCACACCTTTATCTTCCATCATTTCTAGGAATGAAAATGCTTTAGCAATGTGATGATTCCTACATAAGCCATCCAACATGATACTATAGGTTTGTGCATTAGGAGACAATTGCTGAGCATGCATTTCATTAAAAAGCTTCAAGCCGTCGGCACATCTACCATCACGAAATAATCCTTGTAACATGGTGTTATAAGTAACCACATTGCGCTCCAACCCTTTATAAGGAATTTCATGAAAAAGACGCCAACCTTCACCCACATTTCCCTTTTTGCAATACCCATTCATCAGAGCATTATAGCTCACAATAGAAGGCTTGAGGCCTGAATCCAATGCTGAATCAAACACTTTTCTGGCTTTATCCATCTATCCTTGCAAACAATATCCATCTATCAGGGTAGTATAAGTGATAATATTGGGACAAACATCTAAATGCATCATAATTTTCAAAACATCCTCAGCCTCTCTCACCATTCCTTCTTTACAATAAGCATCCACTAATATGGTAAGTGTAACTACATTTGGGGATATCTTGTGAGCAAGCATCTCATGTAACAAGTCTTTCACCTCTTTCCATCTACCGAAATGGCATAAGCCCTGAATCATTGAATTATATGTTACAACATCAGATGAAATACCCTTCTCAGTCAATTTGGAGAAGAATTGGAGAGCATCATCAACCATTCTATCTTTGCAGAGGCTATCAATTATTGCACTATAAGCATAGACATTGCTGTTGCAACTTCTTTTCTCCAATAACCCCAACAAATCATGGGCAGGGAGAGTGAGCCCAGCTTTGCACAGCCGTTTTATCACAATATTAATCATTCTTTCATTAGGCTCACAAATTTTCTCTCCCAATAACTTATTAAACAATCTTTCAGCCTCCGTGACCTTATCTTGTAGGAAAAGCCCTTTGAGGAGAGTGTTGAAGGTGACGACAGTAGGTTGGTAGCCACGCTTGAAGAAGCTGCCTAAGATTGCGAACCCCAAATCAACTCGATTCAGAAGGCAATAGCAATTAATAGTGGTATTCAGTGAGGCCTCATCAATACTAATACCCAATTGACGCATTTCGTCGAACAAAAAAAGGGCAACAGAGTAGTGTTTCATCTTAACAACAACACCCAGCAAGTTATTGAATTTAATAACAGAAGGCAGAGGTCGCATTCTCACCATAACATGAAATGCGGAAATAGCATCTTCTAAGTCATTTTTACAACTAAAATTTAATCTGGGTTTGTCTGAAATCTCTCCATCTTTCGGCGTGGCACTATGAAAAGTTAAGCAGGACCCAAAAAGTGGATCGTTACTTACAGAGGTAAGCGCAGAGGCAGCCATTTGTTTGGAAGATTTATTCATAAATCCTCTGCATAAGTGGGCAATTTCAGCAGCTGCAGAGATAAGCCTCATCTTCTTTAGCGTGATTTCGTCGACGGGAACCAAAGAAATAAGAATATATCAACTAACAATAGGCCTGTTCAAGAAACTCTAAATAAATTAAATTTAATTAGATTGGGTTAAACCGCATTTTATAAAATTAAACATTCAAATTCGAACAAAATCAATCCAATATAGGATGGATTCGCTCAGATTTTTTTTTTTTAATTTTATACATACGCACATCAGAAGTCTATTTGAATTCGAATTTCTGACATCTCCATTATGTGGGAGACTTATGCCGCTAGGCCACAGGCCACTCAACAAGGGTTCGTTTAGATTGAGTAATTGCGTCTATTTGTTCCTTCTTCTTTTTATCCTTCTTTTCTATTTTTTATACAAAAATTATATACTAATTTTAAAACTTTAATTTTCTTAATCAAATGATAGAAATCTAAATATATATTAAAAAGAAGTATTGTTATTTGCACTCCAAAATTTATTATTCGCACTCCAGTCTAGATATTTGTGTTAGATTATTGACCAAAATATCCACTTATTTTCAAATCCATTTATATTAATTTGCAAAACAAATATATCATTTCATATAATAATTGTCACTTTTAACTTTATTACTCATGAACACATTCGAGCTCAACTTGTCTAACTTAATATGAAATAACAATACACCTGGTAAATGGGTATCCATGGGTAACTCAAGAATGGATAGTGATGGGTTGAGTAAACTTACCTATGGGTAAAATTATTCTTTTTTTTTTTTTTTATAATTGAATATCACTCAAATATTACCTAAATAAAACTAATAAAAAATGCTACAAATTTTAAATATTACATTGAATAAGTACTTAAAGTATGTCAAGTAATTTAGTTTGAAAAGTACATACCCTTTCCTATGCAAGAGGGTTTGACGGAAACATATATCGATTTTAAATTATATTACGTTTCGAGGTTCAAATTTAAATCTCATTATATGTCGAAAGTCAATTGAACTAAAAATTTAAGGGTAAATGTCATCAGTGGTCCCTAATGTTTTACTTTAGAATTACTTTAGTCCACAATCTTCAAAAATTTATCTTTTATTTCTTAATATTAATATATTGTTTTACTTTAGTCACCAAAATCATTTTCTAGCAATTTTTGATCGAAAATTGGCCAATTTTGATATTTTTAAGGGCAAAATTATTAATTTATAGTTTTATGTTCCATTTTATTCCTCATATAAGGTTTTATGTTCCAATTTAATTCCTACGTTTTTTTTCCTTTTTTTTTCTTTTTATAAATGTATGTCCATTAGTGTATATATATTTGTGTATAATATGTGCATATATAATTGATACTAATATCAGTCACATGCTCATATATTATTATTAATATTTAACAATATATTAATATCATTTGTGATACTATTATAGTTCGTAATATTAATTGTATGATTAGTAATAATAATAATAATAATAATAATAATAATAATAATAATAATAATAAAGATTATATTGTAATAATTTTAATTATATTCATAAGATGTAGTATTAATAATAATACATGATACTAATAAATATTAAATTAATTTTATTATTATTATTATTATTATTATTATTATTATTATTATTATTAATCATAAGAATAATAAGATTAATATTTTCAATGATAATAATAGTATTATTATGATAGTATAATTATCTAATATTATTAGGATTATTATTAATAATATTGTTAATAATATATTAATAATAATATTACTAATAAAAATCTAATTAAGCAAAGACTTTTTCCAACAAGACAAAAAAAACATCATGTTAGCTGAAAATTTGCCATCTAAGCAAAAATTCCAAAATCAACAAATTTTGGCATGCCAAATCAGCATTTTCGGCCATTTTATGAGATTTCGAAGACTTTGGAACTAAATGTGCATTTTTTTTTAACTTATAGGACTAAATTTAAAATTACATAATATATAGGACGAAATTGAAAGTAAGAAAATTTTATGGGACGAAAAAAATATTTTTCTTATTTGGTGAGGGTGGCTGCCATGGCCGACCACCATGGGGTGGGGACGGGCCAATTGGGGATGGGGGTTATGGAGGGTGCGGGGTCTCCACCCCACGGTGGTTGGCCATGGCAGCTCCCCCAGCAAATAGGAAAAATATTTTTTTCGTCCTATAAAATTTTTTGACTTTCTTTGTTGTATATGTTACGCAATTTTAAATTTAGTCCTATGTAACACCCCTAGAAACACATCGATTTTTACATTTTATTTAAGTATTATTTTGTGGAAATTATATTTAATTTATTTAAATTTTCAAAAGTTTTGTGGGTCAAAATATAATTTTGGAGAATTCAATTTCATTCCCTTTTAAATTAGAGGAGTTAAATTTCTAATTTTGATATCCTAAGTGGGCCTAAGTAATAGACTAAGAACCTAGTTGGCTAAAATTTAAACAACCCAAATCCAAGGACCCAATTGTTTTCTTTTTGAAAAGTTGGGGTCAATTTGTAATTTCAAAAAAATACCATTTTATGGGGTAAAAAAAAAAAAAGACAAACAATCAAACAAAATTTCATTTTCATCCCCATCTTCTTCTTCTTCACCGCGTCACCTTTTCCTCCTCCATTTCTGGTGAGCTCTAGCCACCATGCCGAAACCTTGAACCAACTACACAAAACCCTTCCTCTTTTCACCCTGATCACGAATATACCCTCCACCACCTCTATCTCCGGTGAGACCACCGGGAAATCGCGAAGGCTAAACAGAGCCGTGGCGGAGCTTGGTGGGTTTTGTTTTTCGGCAACAAAACCATAAATGTAGTTAGTGGGTTTGAAAGGGCGCAGCTCATGGATGATGATGGTGGTGGTCTCTGATTGAAGTTTCCGGCGAAGGTAATGGCGAATTTTGGAAGAAAAGTTACTATGATGTTGAGCTTCCAGGCTAAAATTGAAGGGCAATCCAGCAGCGAATGGCAAAATTAACCTAGGCATCTTGTTATTTGAGCTGAAAAGAAAATTTTGGTGGTGTCGTTGGTCATCTCCGACGGCGGCAGCAAAAAAAAATAGAGTTTTTGTCTCGATGAGAGGGACACATGCACGAGGTCTAAACGTGGAAATTGTGATTCGATAGTGAGATATTAGGTAATTAACCGGAAGAAATCAAGTTTGTATTGCATGTATGTATAAGCGTGTTCACATCATGTCAAACTTTGTACATTCAAAAAGAATGAGCAGATCGATTGAAAAATATAACCATGCATGAGAAATCAAACATAAATGCACGTTCTTGAGCCCGGATAAGCCCGAAATTTGTATTATTGCATGTGATCCATGGTTAGATAAGCTTGTTAAGCGAAGAAAACCTAATTTCATGAAACTGCGACCTAAGTGACAAACTTGGATTTTTACCGGTAATTGGACTACAATAATCGATATCATGTATTGTTATGAGTTTAAAATTAGTAAATTAGAGATTCAATTGTGTTATTGTGCCGGTATAAGTTGAACTCCATTAATGTTTTATATAACCTGTACGAATAGCATGTTTTATGGCAATAATACTGAAGCAAAACACTAGCCATTATGTTAGTCGAGGACTACTGAATTGGATTGTTATTAGTATGATTATGACTGTTAGGGATCGTTAGGATTGAACAAGGGTTTTGACGGTAAATTACTCTTTTGAATAGGTGACGGAGATTTGGACCCCAAAATCAGTAGGTTTTGACTTCTTGCCGAGGTTGATAAGGTGAGGATCTGCCAATCTGGCATCTCTAGTACCTATCTATTGTCTTGATAAACCCCTGTGAGGGTTGATATTGACTTGATTTTCGTACTCTGTTAATTATTGTTACCCCTGTGAGGAATCTGCCAACTGGTTCTTGTTTGTATGAGCTTATTCCATATCATTGAACCCGTTAGATTCTACTAATTTGATATCTGTCGTGATTACTTTGTTGATTATCAAACCCTGTGTGGTTCTCATGATTTGAAACTGATTTGTGTTTTATCTGTTTTCTTGAAAATGACTATTTTCAATCGAACTCTTATTATATTATTCTTTTTTTGTCCCTTATACATACCCTAGCCTTGCCGACTAACCCCATATTCTTGATATCTTTGAAAGTAATATTTGAAAAGGTCTAGTAGACCTATTTTTGTCAGAAATTCTCTTAAATTGTTCATATACCTTGTCTATTGGAATAGGTTTTGACGGCCGTTATTGGAAAATGTTTTGCCTTGTGTATGGCACATCTAGTAAAGTTATGAAACGTTCATGTTATTGCTTGAAAAGTTGAATTGATATCTATTGGCATGATATCATTCAACTCATGGGACACCCTTGGAAAGTTCAACCTGGAGGGATTCCATAGGAAGTTGGGCCCGGGGCTAGGTCCAAAAAGATAGCCATACAGTATGGACCGATGGTGACAAATCTCCCGGCTAGTACCCACCGACGATCCTGACTTACAAGTAGCTGGAGGTAGCGAACTGTGAGTGGTGGGATCGAGCATGTCTTCAACCATGCTATAAAAACAAGTTGTTACTCGCCGAGCTGTTTCCTTGAGCAAATGGAGAGATAAGGAGAAATTTTTCAAGTTCAAGTTAAATGCTAATGTAAAGTTATCTTGCATTCATCAAGGAGTAATAAGGAAGGATGCCAACAGACCAGTTAAATGTTTACGTGTTTATGTTTTTATTAGTCTAAATCTGATTTTTGTCAATCATGAACTGATTAATTGATTTATTATCAATGATCGTGATTATTACTGTTGAATTCAACAATTTACTTCTATCTCCCGTTATGTATTTCCTTCACTAAGTCCTTAAAACTTACCCTCTTTGCTATTCTTTATTCTTTTCCTAGACAGGTCCAAGTGAGAAGCCAAGGCTCACATGTTGGTTTGGAAAGTTTATTTTGTAATAGATTAGGTGTTTTGATTGTACATGTAGTCCGCATCTAATCGAGACAGCTATCTAAGAGATGCTATGAAGATGTTTTGAAACTTAAGATACTTGGTTGTACATATTATGCTATGGAGTGATATTTTGGGTTAGTGCAAGTTGTTTTTCCTTGAGATTGGTTAAATTCTTGATTCCCCAGTTATTATTTGATCTAGATTTCAAGCTTGAATGTGGTGGCACCTCCGGTTAGGGGTCATTCCAAGTGGGGGCGTTACATCCTATAACCTTAAAAAAATTCACATTTAGTCTGAAAGTCAATGAAATCTCATAACATTGTGTGGCATGCCAAATTTGTTGAATTTTGAAATTTTACTTAGGTGGCAAATTTTCAGCTGATATGACAATTTTTTTGTCTTGTTGGAAAAAAGTCTTTGCTTACTTGGATTTTTATTAGTAATGCTATTATTATCATTGAAAATATTAATCTTATTATTCTTATGATTAATTATATTAATAATAATAATAATATTAATTTAATATTTATTAGTATTATGTATATAATTAAAATTATTATAATATAATCTTTATTATTAATAATATATTACTAATCATACAATTAATATTATTAATTATAATCGTATCACAAATGATATTAATATATCAATAATATATTATTAAATATTAATAATATATGAGCATGTAATTAATACTAGTATCGATTATATATACACATATATTATACACAAATATATATACATATATGGACATATATTTATAAAAAGAAAAAAAAAAGGGAAAAAAGGTAACGTAGGGACTAAATTAGAACATAAAACCTTATATATGAACTAAAGTGGAACATAAAATTATAAATTGACAATTTTGCCCCTTAAAAATATCAAAATTGGTTAATTTGCCGGCCAAAAATTGCCGGAAAATGGTTTTGGAGACTAAAGTGAAACGATATATTAATGTTAGGGACTAAAAGATGAATTTTTAAAGATTGTGGACTAAAGTGATTTTAAAGTAAAACATTAGGGACCGTTGATGACATTCACCCTAAGATTAAATATCTACTTTTGTATGTCCAAAAAATTAAGTATTTTCTATAGAAAAATTATTATCAAATTAATTTTGTAGCTAAGGTTACAAATTAATTATAACTACAAGTTTTTGTAACAAATATAATTTTTTTTATACCTAGAAACAAAAATTATTATCTATCATTAACCTTATTTATCAGAAGCGTAACAAATTAATTATACATTATCTTTATGAAAATTAATATATATATATATATAGAAGAATAATTATCAACTACATAGTGGACGTAGCGAACGTTAGCTACGAAAGTATTTACTTCGAATTTGGCTCAATCAATTTTGTAGTTATAAAGTTATGAATTTTTAACATCAATTGCAAATTGATTATAGCAAATGCATTATTTTTTTTAATAGTACTGTACTATGTCTTATATTGAATCGTCGAGTAATGCTCTTAATTCACTTTGTTGATCTGATTCAAGAATTTTTATTTCTGGAACTCTCATCTTAGTCATGTAATGAATTGCTAACAGAAATGCCTACCATCATTCAATTAAGAGCTGATTTAATTTTGAACATCTTGTAAACTATTTTTGAAACTCATAAAATATTAGATTTTATTCTAAAAATAAGATATTGAAAGTTATAAGATATTAGTAATGATAATTTTATAGTTAAGTTCGTTAAAAATATAAAAGTTTTTTAAGATTTTAAAAATAAGCTAGGAATCCCTTAGTTATTCTTAAAAACACTTTTAAAATCTTAACATTTTGATTTTGAAGCTTATAATATCTTTTTACAAAAATTAGTAAATACCGTTCTGTAATATCTTGTAAGCTCTCAAATATTCTCTTACTATCTTCTATTTGAAGTTATGATCTGTTAAGTTAGTTCAATGATTTTAAGTTATTGTTTCTCTCTTATTTATGCATTGTGGTCAATGAAGAACAAAATATCATCGTAGACTGGTTGGCTTTTTACCAAGTTGTTTGAATTTCCTCGCAAGTGCTTTGTTATATAATATTAAATTACTCTTCTAATCTCGTAATTGATTGCATCAATGGTAAGTGCAGCAACCTAGTTTGGTTGCTTAGCCACCTTTTCCACATGATATTAACCTGATTCCATAGTTGGGGAGAGTTATAAAGTAATAGATTTCACTTCAAAAGTCCCACTGATAACTTGAAAGGAAATATTGGGTGTCCAACTTGCACAATATCCAACTGGTAGAGGAGTCACGTATATATACTACGATAACTTTTCAACTGTCTCATCAAATAAATTTCAATTTTTAAAAATCTGAATGACAGTTGAATGAAATGTTGGAGTCTTTAACTTGTGATGGAGTAAATCATTTAGAGGGATTAGGTATATATTCGATGATAACTTTTTAATGATGAAATAAAATAAATAATAAGAAACTAGTTAAAACTGAAAATAATAATACTTAAAATAGAGAAATTTTAAAATTAACTTCTCAAAATAATATTTTAGATTAAATAGTTATTTCAAAATTAGTGTGACTTTTACCAATTAAATTTTCTAAATTTAAATTTGTATTATAATATTAAGACGATTAGAGCTATATATGATTTTTTTTGTATAATATCTTGATGTTTAGGTTGTCGTCGTCCTCTGTTGTGTATAGGGGGTGTAAATAACTAAGCTGAATAAAAATTGTAGAGCTCAAATTTGAACTCACGAGCTCGTTAATAATTGAGCTTGAGCAAAACTGGATCAATGCATTACAAGTAACTTTAATATTGAATAAAATATTATTAATATATAATAATTATTAAATTTATATATAATATATTTAAAGATCAAAGAAAGTAAGTTATTGAAATATACACTACAAATCGCTAATTCTGGCAAAAATTTTCGATGAAATTCGTCAAAAATTCATTGAAACACAATATTTATGATGATTTTTTAATGAAACATCCCCCGCTAAAAGAACCCTCGTCGAAAATATTTTTCCATTTGCTGTCGCAAAATATTTATATTGGCTTTCAAACAGATTAGAGATGGAATTGGTTGTTTCCAGGCATCCATCAATCAGATCACTTTCCGATGGATTTTCAATATCCCTCGAAAATCAGTCTGAGTATTTATTTATTATTTATAATTCAATATAATTTGACAGATTTTATCTCGCAATCTATTGAAAAAATATTTTTTAAATTATTTTATTTATTTAATTTTATTTTATTAACCCTGGAAGCTATTCATGTAAATTTTATATCCAATGATACCCTGAAACTATCAAACAATAAATTTTTAATTAGATATGATGTTGTACGGAATTAGAGTAAGGTTCTTTTTGGTAGACAACAATGTGTCAATTCGTGTTATCAGTATGCATACAGAGAAATTCTTTGCTCTCAAATATTCTCGATGGTTTGTGATTCTTTGTCAATGATTTCTTCCGCCGAAGTTTTCTTTGAGATTTTGTATTTATAGTTTTTTCTTGATACGCTTAAGCCCATTAGGATTTTGTTGTCCTTTTTGATGAGCTTAATTGTTTTTAGGCTATTTGGCCCTTTTATTTAATTAATTAATTTAATCTATTGGGCTTTATTTAGTTCTTTTACTAATTCGCCCTTGTAGTTTAAATTATGCACATCAAAATTAAAAATTAAAAAATAATAATTTTATAAATTTTTATTGTCAAAAAACTTAAAATAAAAATAAATGGGAAAATAAACATCCCTCCTAACTACATGCCATCTCCAGCACGCCATAGTCGAAGTAATCATAAGCATCATTGTACTATTTTAGAATTTTAAAATTTTTAATTAAATTAAAAAATCCCGTTGATTGTTGATTTATTTTTTTTAGTTTTATTTTAGTATATTAACTTCTCTATTATAACTATAATCCCATGTTATACTTATCTAGAATTACAATAAATTTTTATCCCATAGATTCTATACTATCTCATAAATTTAAAATTCAAACGAAGTTTTGATATTAAATTTTGATTTTACTATTATGTTGACCGCAAACTTTTCCATTTCTCTAGATAAAAAAATTTGTATGTGCTTTATTTTCAAATAATGTACCTAGAATAATACGATTTTTTGAAATATATTATTTTTTAAGTAGTTGAAATTTAGTCGAATTTTCTTATCAAATGAATGAAGAAAAAATTATGCTTATTTTCATATAGAATTCATTAAATTTATTCTTGCTATCTACTTTTTCTATTTCTAATTATGTTCACATAAAAAAAATATTTTTTTGTGTGTTTATGTATAGCACCATGTGTCTTGGTATGTATATATCAATTAATTAAATTTAATTACATTTATAATATTTTTAAAAAAAATTATTTCTGTATCAATAGATAAATAAAATATATAAAAATTATTTGTAAATATTTTGCTCAATTTTTTTTATTACTTTTCTCTTTTTTTTTTTTTTAATTTTAACAATTATACGATCTATAAAATGTAAATTTCGAGTCAAAATTTTGCTAAGTCAAACTTATTTCAATTTTTCTGTCAAATGAATGAAGAAATATTATGTAGTTTTTCATAGCGAACTCATTAAATTTATTAGCTATGCAATTTATACACTTCTAATTATAGACGCATAAAAAATGATATTTTATGCCTATACATAATCTCATATGTCTTAACAAGTTTAGGTCGATTAACTAAATTTTTATTTATATTTATAATATTTTCTATAGAAAATAACTTTATTTATCTACTAATAAATAAATAAAATTTATGTGAGTAATGCATAAAAATTCGATACAAGATAAAATACTCTTTTACATAATTGATATATGTTCAAATTTTAATAAGTTATACTTCCTGTGATAGTTTTAACTATTAACAAGAATTTTTTTTGTCTTGAAATTAGATATGGTAATTTTCAATACGATACGATAACCCAACATTAGTAGGGTATGAAAAATTAAATTTGGTCGATGTAGCGCCCCGTTCGGGAGGTGCCTGCTTCTGGCCAAGGTGCTACTCACATCTTTTCCATAATAATTTAAATCCAAAATACACTTCCAAAATTCAATTTCAACTCATAAGGCCGCGCAACAACCCAAATTTTAGCAACTCAAGTGATAACAGCTTAGCACTCACCCAAAAGATCATTTCAGAGTGCACAATATGTACAACCAAAAGTAACGTAATTTGAACTCCAAGAAACACTACAAGAAGTGCAACATATATTCACATTCTAAAGGTTCATAGGTAACGACATATCTCAACATAAAATAACACTACATGCCAACATTATTATATGCATGCCAAAAGTCTTCCAGCTGAGTTCAGTCCTGTCCCCAGTTTCAAATTCCATAGTCATCATTAGATGATATCCAAAATCCTATCATAAAACAGTTCTTTTGAGCAAGTCATCAACCCTTATTCTTCACCATTCATACCTGTCTGAAAAAACATTTAAGAAATACATGGGATGGCGAGTCTTAAGGACTCAGTGAGGGATAAAATATAAAGTAGTTCAAATCTCCATTCTTATTACTCCTTGATTAGAGTACAATTAGAAGAAGACAACCCAAGCATAATATGCAATCCAAATAATCAAAGAATAACATGCATATCAGATTTCCTTATCTCACGAGTTTTGGGCTTACGGCTTATCCCATGCACCTAGCAGGAATTAACATCCTAGGGCTTACAGCTTATCCCATACACACATCTGGGATTAACATCCCGTTATTTCAAAGGTTCTGGGCTTATAGCTTATCCAAGTAATCAGCAAGGATTAACGTCCCATTTTGGGCTTACGACTTATCCAAGCACTCAACAAGGATTAATGTCCCGTTATTTAACATGTTTTCCCCATATCCAAAACTCTATCTATCGAAACAATCAATAATCATTTTCCGACAAGATTACATATATGTTGTCTGGGCTTATAGCTTATCCAAGTAATCAGCAAGGATTAACGTCCCATTTTGGGCTTACGACTTATCCAAGCACTCAACAAGGATTAATGTCCCGTTATTTAACATGTTTTCCCCATATCCAAAACTCTATCTATCGAAACAATCAATAATCATTTTCCGACAAGATTACATATATGTTGTATGGAAGAAATCAAGTAGGCTGGTAAAGCAACAAATAACAACATAGCACGAAAAAAAAATGCCGACAAGGCCACGAATTATACTGAATAATATTAGAAGCAAGAATTAATATAATGAACCCTGACAGGGGTTTACAAAACATGCAACAGGCACCAAACAAGATCTCAAAAAATTCACGAATTTTAATAAAACACGAAGCAGTTATAGCTTAGAAACATGAACCCTTATAGTGGTTTATCACAAGAACAGATAGATATTATCAAGGCCAAATTGGCAGACCCTCATATGGCATACAAAAATAACACCCAGAAGGTTAGACCCTCACCTTAAAAGTCTCAGAAGGCAACCACAATCTGCAGTCTACTGGTCCGTAGGACCTTCTTCCTCGTCACAAAAGTATATTTATAGTCAAAATCCACATTCAACTCTAATATTTTCCATTATTCCATCAATAGTCCCACAATCATTAGTTATTGGCTTAATACAATGGTTATAGGGCTTAATCGGTACTATTGATACAAAATGTGCTAATTATGCCATTATTACAGAAATAGTTATGGGGTTTGTATTGGTTCCAGTAAAGGAATGTAATTCGATCCGTAATTGCATAATAGACCTCACAATATTATGCTAATTCAATAATGATAGCCCAATCCATCATAATCAACCTAATTTTAGCACTTAGGTCTTAAATCCATAAAATCCACAGAATTAGGGTTTTCATCACCTAATTAGCTAAAGTAACCCTGGTTCACATAAAATAATATAATTCCAAGTTCATTAGGCTTAGTAACATGCATGCATGCTTCATATCTTATGATGGTGGTATTTTCTAATCTATTTACGCATTTTCTTCAATTATACAAGGTATTTTGAAGATTGGAACATGTACACATATTCATGTAAATACATACATTATCAACCCATTCATTTACCCAAAGCTCACTATCAAATCAAAATTTCGATGATCAAACTTTATGCATGCATTCGTTGCAATGAAGTGAGAAAATTGCCTCTGCACTGCCACCGCGTCGCGTGATCACCACCACCACCAAAAGATGCATCTCAGCTAGACAAAGCAAACCCCCCAATCAATTTTACCAAACTCCACCGAATCACCATTCAATTAGCCAAAAAACACCACAGCGCTGTTGCTCGCCACCGCACCTATTTTCCTCAATTCTGCCCTCTCCGATGCAAAAAAACTCAATTAAAGACTACCCTCGTGATCCTTGAGCTGAGAGTTACAAAGCCCATTACTCACATTCGAGGTTTAGCTACCGGTGATGTTGCGACCACTACCTATGTGGCGAGCTCACCTTCGGCCTAAATTTCCAGTTGTTTTACTGGACGGTTTTGAGGGAAATTGGTATATTTGGGTTTCTTGTTTAGAGAAGAAGAATTTGATACTAAATATGCTAAGTTTCATCGCCAAAGACGAAATCGCTGGTGAGGTAAGGATGAGGGTGTTTGGTGGGGAAGAAAGAAAATGTGAGGGGGGAATTGAAAATTCTCTATTTATGGAATTAATCTTTCCATATTCACATATTTACCCCCCAAAAATTTTTAGTTTGCTTTCAACTAAGTCTTTCAAAATCTGCCATCTATTCAATTTGGTCTCTCAACTAATTGAGTGCCTAACATTCACCCTTTTGACCCAAAAATATTCCATGCAAACCTCAAATATTTTTAAAGATTGCTCAATCAAGTTTCTGCAAATTGCAAATTGACCCCAAAACTTTTAATTTTCTTACAACAAGTCCTTTTTATTTATTTTCTAAGCCCAAAAATCCAAGCAACCAATTTCTTAACTTCTAAATCCTAATTTTTTGAAATGCTGAATTTTAGGGTGTTACACTCTTCCTCCCTTAAAAGAATTTGGTCCCCAAATCCTCATATTCAATTAGAAAAACTCCAATTAACCCCGGTACACATAACATTCTTGTTCCTCGATGCCACAACCACATGTCACTTCAATACTTAATAAATATATCATCCATCTAAGTTCTAGCAAAGTGCATGCCTTTATATAAAAGATAGTAAAACCATTACAACATCACAAGATCATATCTACATAATATTTACGTTAAGGAGTAGTCAAGTTCAAACTTAACATACTAGACTTCATAACACGTCATACATTCCCAATAGCTAATTACAGGTTCACAAAACTAAACATACTAGTTATGGTCATGAACAATCTATCTGAGGAATAAGGTGTAGAACATATAGGATCAAATTTTCCCTAAGCGTTTAAAATTTAGTTAGAATCCTCAATTTCCTGTTTTCCTTTTCCCTGCAGGTGCTGTGCCTGTACGTCTGGGGTAATCTCTCACAAAGTGCTGGTTGCTACTGCAACCCACACATCTGCCCTATTTTCTCCAACAATCAGTGTCTTCATGGCTAAATCCCCCACATAATTTACATTGTTGTGGTGCCATTCCTTGAACTAAATTTGTAGCCCCGCCAGATTGATGTGTTCGTTGATCAGGATCTCTAATCTGTAGTTTTTGTTGTTTCCTCTCGAGGTTATCCTATCTATCAGGGTGCATTTTTCCTTTTCAGCTCTTGTCTCCAATCTTTCGGATCGCTTACATGTCTGATTCTACCTGTAACACCTTACTTACCGCACGATTGTAGCTCGAAAGATCACATGAGAGAAGGCCCTATCTAAGTTCTGGTCGTAACCCTTCCATAAATTTGCGAACCTGTCGCCCCTCATCTACAAGTATGTGAGGTGCATACCAAATCAGTCGGCTAAATGTAGCTTCATACTGGCTGACTGATGATGCTCCTTGTATTAATTCCATGAATTCTTTTTCCTGGCCATACCTGGTCACCTTCGATACATATTTTTTCATAAACTCCCAAGTGAAGTTTTCCCAAGTCTGTTATATTCCCTCTGTAGTCCATCTGCGATCAACCATTTGCCACCAATCATGTGCAGGACCTTCCAATAGAAATGTAGCATATCGAATCTTCTGTTAATCTGGGTAACGCAGAGTCCCAAATATCTTTTCCAAGCTTTTAACCTATATTTCGGCTTTTCTGTCATCAGGTTCCCCTAAGAATTTTGGGGGTTGCAACTGGAGGAGTTGTTCTAAAGTTCGGTCTTCTGCATGCTCTTCAATATTCCTTGCTTGATTACCTTATCCCTGCTATTGGCAAAACTGCATAAATTGTTGCCATATCTAGAAATGGGCTCTGCTGGTTGGCCTGCATTTGGTTAATTAGCTTGAGGGGTCTGTGAAATATTTTCTTCTAGCAGAGTTTGGAATCAGCTAGTGCTTTCTGCCAAGGAACATGCTGTATAGTTGCCCGTGTGCTAGGCGGTTTCCCTCTCCTTCGCCGACCCGCTTGAGGTGGGTCAGGTATGTGAGAACCTTAATGGGATGCCATTGTCTTTCTAAATCATCCTTAATTCCTTCTTAACTCACTGCTACTAAAATTTCACAATGACATCTAAAGTTAGCATCGAAATTTTGATCTTTTAGATATAATTATTAATAGTATTTAACAAATTAGACTAAGTTCATTATAGCAAAAGTCAAATTACTAAAGGCTTATATAAGGACTTTCATCATCACCCTAATCTCAACCATAACTCTTTATTAACAATAGGAAGATTTTTAAGCACACATAGATAACCAAAGTTCCCTCCTCAAACTAAAGTCCAATGTTCGTTTTCGAAAGTGAAGACCACAAACTAGTCGACTATCCTACATATAATCTCCTTAAATCACATAGGAACTTCCCGATACGCAAAAAACCTAAAATTCATAATTAAACTAACCTAAACGAAAGGTCAATCACAAATCCCAATGATACCCAAATGCCTAGGTCAGACAAACCTAGGCTCTGATACTACCTTTGTAGCACCTTATCCAGGAGGTGCCTGCTTCGGGCAAGGTGCTACTCACATCTTTTCCATAATAATTTAAATCCAAAACGCACATCCAGAATTCAATTTCAACTCATAAGGCCGCGTAGCAACCCAAAATTTAGCAATTCAAGTGATAACAATTTAGCACTCACCCGAAAGATCATCTACGAGTGCACAATATGTACAACTAAAAGTAGCATAATTACAACTCCAAGAAACACTACAAGAAGTGCAACATATATTCACATTCTAAAGTCTCATAAGTAACGACATATCTCAACATAAAATAACACTACATGCCAACATTATATACATGCCAAAAGTCTTCTAGCTGAGTTCAGTCCTGTCCCCAGTCTCAAATTCCATAGTTATCATTGGATGATATCTAAAATCCTATTATAAAATAGTTCTTCTGAGCAAGTCATCAGCCCTTATTCTTCATCATTCAAACCTGTCTGAAAAAATATTTAAGAAATACATGGGAAGGCGAGTCTTAAAGACTCAGTGAGGGATAAAATATAAAGCAATTCAAATTTCCATCCTTATTACTCCTTGATCAGAGTACAATTAGAAGAAGACAACCCAAGCATAATATGCAATCCAAATAATCAAAGAATAACATGCATATTAGATTTTCCTTATCTCATGAGTTTTGGGCTTGCAGCTTATCCCATGCACCTAGCAGGGATTAACGTCCCAGGGCTTACGGCTATCCCATGCACATAGTTGGGATTAATATCCTACTATTTCAAGGGTTTTGGGCTTACGGCTTATCCAAGCACTCAGCAAGGATGAACGCCCCGTTATTTTAAGGGTTCTGGGCCTACGACTTATCTAAGCACTCATCAAGGATTAACGTCCCATTCTATGCTTACGGCTTATCCAAGCACTCAGCAAGGATTAACGTCCCGTTATTTAACATTTTTTCCCCATATACAAAACTCTATCTATTAAAACAATCAATAATCATTTGCCGACAAGATTACATATACGCCGTATGGAATAAGTCAAGTAGGCTAGCAAGGCAACAAATAACAACATAGCATGACTCAAATATGCCGACAAGGCTACTAATTATACAGAACAATATTAGAAGCAAGAATTAATACAATGAACCCTGGCAGGGGTTTACAAAACAAGCAACAGACACCAAACAAGATCTCAAATAGTTCATGGATTTTAATTAACACGAAGCAGTTAGAGTTTAAACAAGAACTCTCATAGGGGTTTATCACAAGAATAGATAGATATAATCAAGGCTAAATTGGCAGACCCTCACAGGGCATACAAAAATAACACTCAGGAGGTTAGACCCTCACAGGGCATACAGAAATAACACCCAGGAGGTTAGACCCTAACAGGGCATGCAAAAATAACACCCAGGAGGTTATAACACCCTCACAAAAGTATACAAAAATAACACCTAGGAGGTTAGACCCTCACAGGGGTATAAAAAAATAACACCCAGGAGGCTAGACCCTTACAGGGGTATAAAAAAATAACACCTAGGAGGTTAGACCCTTACCTTAAAAGTCTCAGAAGGTAACCACAATCTACAGTCTACTGGTCGGTAGGACCTTCTTCCTCGTCACCTAACCACAAGAGTATATTATAGTCAAAATCCACATTCAGCCCTAATATTTACCATTATTTCATCAACAGTCCCACAATCATTAGTTATTGGCTTAATACAATGGTTATAGCATTTAATTAGTACTATCAATACAAAATGTGCTAATTGAGCCATTATTACAGAAATAATTATGGGGTTCGTATCGGTTCCAATTAAGGAATGTAATCCGGTCCTTAATTGTATATTAGACCTTACATCATTATCCCAATTCAATAATGATAGCCCAATCTATCATAATCAACCTAATTTTAGCACTTAGGTCTTAAATCCATAAAATCCATAGAATTAGGATTTTCATTACCTAATTAGCTAAACTAACCTTGGTTCATATAAAATAATACAATTTTGGGTTCATTAGGCTTAGTAATGTGCATGTATGCTTCATATCTTATGCATAAGGGTATTTTCTAATCGATTTACGCATTTTATTTGAATGTACAAGGTATTGTGAAGATTGGAACATGTGTACATATACATGTAAATACATACACAATCAACCAGTTCATTTACCCAAATCTCACTATCGAAGCAGAATTTCGATGATCAGACTTCATGGATGTGTTCGTTGCAATGAGGCGAGAAAATTGCCTCTGCACCACCGCCGCTAGCCACCGTCCGCCGCCACCGAAGGTGGTCTGTACCACATCCAGAAGATGAATCTCAGCTAGACAAAGCAAAACCCCTAATCAATTTTACCAGAATCCGTCGAATCACCGTTCAATTGGCCAAAAAACACCACAGCGCCACCACTCGCCACAGCACCTATTTTTCCTTAATTCCACCCTCTCCGATGCACCAAAACTCAATTAAAGACCACCCTCGTGATCCTTGAACTGAGAGCTACAGAGCCCACTACTCACATCCTAGGTTTAGTCACCGATGACATCGTGACCACCACCTTCATCGCAAGCTCATCTTTGGCCTAAATTTCCAGTTGTTTTATTGGACGATTTTGAGCGAAATTGGTATATTTGAGTTCCTTGTTCAGGGAGGAAGAATTTGATACTAAATGTGATAAGTTTCATCATCGAAGATGAAATTGCTGGTGAGGTAAGGATGAGGGTGTTCGGTGGGGAAGAAAGAAAATGTGAGGGGGAAATTGAAAATTCTCTATTTATAGAACTATTCTTTCCATATTCTCAGATTTACCCCCAAAAGTTTTAGTCAGCTTTTAATTAAGTCCTTCAAAATCCCCCATCTATTCAATTTGGTCTCTCAACTAGTTGAGTGCCTAATATTCACCCTTTTGACCAAAAATATTCCATGCAAAACCCCCAATATTTTTAAAGCTTGCTCAATCAGGTTTCTACAAATTGCAAATTAACCCCAAAACTTTTAATTTTCTTACAACCAAGTCCTTTTTATTTATTTTCTAAGCCCAAAAATCCGAGCAACCAATTTGGTAACTTCTAAATCCTGATTTTTTGAAATACTGAATTTTAAGGGTGTTACAGTTGACCCATTTTTCATTTGGGATCCAATAAGTTCGACACAAATAAGAATTCGAAAAAAAAAAGGTTGGTTCGGTTGACTTTTAGGTTACGTGGACAACCCAAAATTTAATTTTGAATCACACGTAATCCAAATCCAGCTTAATCATATATACCCAATCCGAATTAAATAAATAAAATTTAAATTTTTTAGAAGTAAAAATATAAAATAACAAAATAAAGCTTGATATCTATACATCAAATCACTGCTTTGACTACTGAATTATCCAAGAAATTTCTCTTAAACCATAAGCAATGCAAAGTTTTGCTGATATGGATAGACAAAATTCTCTCTATTGAGAGCTTGCACAAATTTTGAATATCCCAAGTTTTTATGATAAATTATGTATATAATTAAATTACTTGTTTACTTATTTACTTGATGAATTGTTTTTATTGGTTATGTGATGCTTAATTGAACTAATATAAAGTTAAAAGTAATATTTTTTAGGAAGCTAAGAGAGATAATCTGATTAACATAAAAGATACAATTATTGGAAGTGAAAGAGCAGTAAGTAAAACTTGAAAAAATATGCGATTTTTAAAAATAAGATGCTCCATGATTTCAATACTTTTATAATGTAAATAGATACTAAAAAATGAAAGGAACAAAGTCATAAATTAATATATTGTGTGGTTGAATTAAATTTTTTTTATAGAAAGTTGCTACTGTGGAGTTATGATGAGAATTCCGTACTCCTATTTTAATTTATTAATAATTGAAAATAGATAAAATTAAGAAATAAAAATATAAGATAAATTTTCTAAGAATGAAAACAAATATTCAAAAGTAATTGTTTTGAATCATGTTGGCATGTTGGATTGGTGGGTTGACCTAGTGAAAATTAAGTCAACTCAAACATGACCTGATGAGAATTAGATTATGTTAGAGTTAAACACTTTCAAGTTATCATTAGGTTGGGTTGGGTTTTGTTGAGGAAGTTAATGTTATACATCAATCTCAACCCAACTCGAACCCACCAGATCCACCCAAATTGCAACTCCTACTTGACAAGAATAAAAATAAATATACAAAGTAAACACATTAAAATTATATAATAAATGCGAGCTCCAAAAAATGTTGAACTTAATTTGTTCATCTAAAGAGTGATATATATTGGCATTTTTAATTTAGTTATACATTTTTATTTATAAAAAATAATATTTATCTAAATAAAATAGTTGATAATTATGATATGTCATAACAAGAAACTGATTTTTCCTATAGAATAATTTTTTATTAATATAAACATAATGACATTATTTTCAATTGAGATAATACATTAATACTGAATCATTTTTATATTTGAATTAGGTAACTTTTAAATTGGCAATTTAGAATTTAAATATAAATAAATCTTTAAATAATTTAGATTAGATATATTTGATAAGTAAAAAAAAAAGCTTATAATTAAAATATTATGATTTGCTTAAAAAAAATTACGATTTATTTGTTCCTTACGATAAGGAAAAACACCTATTTCTATGGATTATCAGATCATCATTTTCGTAGTAAAGAGTTTAACATTTGATAAATGAATAATTTTTTATTAGTTGATATGTAAGTTCCAAACTTAGCATAGCTTTTAAAATTTAACTATTTTAAAATAATTATTTTTAGAAATACAAAATACTTTTGGATAAAACTATATATAGAATATAACTAATAATTTATTTTGAATTTAAAATTTATTTCAAATATAAGAATAACTTCCTACAATAACTATAAGTTCTTAATTTTATTTATCAAATCTTTCAATTAAACCTTTATCTTTCTAATAAAACGATAATGAAGAACTTATTCTCCATTATTTGAAATAAATTACAAGGAACATAAATATACACTAGTTAACATAATTAATTCCTTTTTTCAAAAACATGATGAATGATTACTTAAATATTCAATGAAAATAATATTTCATTCTAGAGTGAATTACATTCATAACCTCTGAGGTTTGGCCTAATTATCAAAAAATCCTCATTGTTTCAAAAATTATATATAACCCCCTCTGACGTTTGTCGCCGTCCAACATTTTAACACAGCCGTTAATCGTTAGGGTTTTGACCAACCACCATTAAAATTAAAATTTAAGTAAAATTCCAAAATGTTGTTATGATAATTGACCTCATTTTTTAACCAAATTTGAACTTTTCTTGTTGACAAAAATACCCTCAGAGGTGGTATTGTAAGAAATTCAATTTTTAAGGACTTATTTATAATATTTTAATTAATTCATATTCTAAAACATATTTAATTAATTAATATTTTTGATTACATACTTAGCAATATTAAAAAATATATATTTAAAACAACTAATTAAATTTATTTATTAAAAGAATAAATAATAAATTAATTAAAAACAAAAGGAAAAAAAATAATTTTTTTATTTTTAATTAAAATAAAATAAAAAATTAAACCAATTATCTTTAATTAAAACTTATATAAAATTTAAACTAATTATCTTTACATTATGCATACATACATATCTAAAATTCTAAATATATATATACACAATAAATATATATTATATATACACAGTAAAAATATAGTATATATATACACACAAATACACCACCCCCAACCCCAGCCCCAACCTTAGCCCGCCTTGCCCCTAAATCCAGGGCGCCGCCTAGTTGAGGCCAACGACTGGTCACCCACTGCTAGCGGCCACTAGCCTGGGTTATCAGTTGCTGGACACTTGGCGAGGCGGCCGACCCCATGGTCAGCTTTTGGTTGCTACCCGCTAGCTGCTTGGTCAGGAGGCAGACTGTTGGCCTGACTATGGTGCGGCTTAGTGGCTATGGTGGGGAGGGGGGTGAGTGGGTGTAGGCAGGTGAGGGTGATGAAGGAGGTCCTATTTTCTTTTTTCTTTTTGTTTTTAATTAATTATTTATTTATTCTTTCAATAAATAAATTTAGTTATTTTTTTAAATATATTTTTACATAATATTGTTAAGTAGGTACTTTAAATGATAAATGAATTTAATTAAATTATTTAATATGTTTTTATATAATATTTTTCTCAAATAATAAATGAATTTAATTAAATTATTAATATAATCACTTTTAATTATTAAAGTTGTGTTGTATAAATAATATATCAAATAAAATGATTAAACTTACATTTAAACTTTAAAAAATTTAGGTGATAAAAATGTATCAGATAAATCCTTAAAAATCTAAAATTATTACAAATAGGTCTAAGGGTATTTATATCTTTAGATATTTCTATCAATTTTCTCATTGTTTTTCTTTTCTTTTTTTTTTTGGCAATTTTAACACAAGGGTATTTTGGTCATTTCATACTTTTCTGCCAATATTACATTTTAGTTTCAAAGTTCAGGGGGTATATGTAATTTTCAAAACAACAAGAATTTTTTGGTAATTAGGCCAAACTTTAGGGAACATGAATATAATTCACCCTTCATTTTAAGTCTACCTGTTGGCAATTGGCAATATTTATATTATACACATTTATTTGTATATTTTGCTTAATAAGAATTCATATATAAAAGAATATTTTTTTACATGCAAATATTAATATTTGGATGTAATAGTGTTAAACCAAGAATACCTGAATAAAACTAAGTATCTGCTTAAATTAGATGCACATTCTATTTTTATAGAAAAAGATAATGAGAGAGTGATATGTTCTTATAGATTGAGTTGAATATTGAAAATTTATTTATTATATTGTGATAATTTACATGATATATATATTATTTGATATTTTTCAGTATAACAAGTCGACAATAAAAAAAGAAATAAGTTCTACTTATCATTTGATAATTTTTTATATGACAACTCCACAAACCAAAAAATAAATAAGTTCTATGTTATATCAAGTATTATGACTTATATATAGTTTAGCTTTAAAAATATTTCATGCCTATTATAAGTTGTTTTTATATGTGAAATATTTAAAAAAAAATCATATAATTACTCTATTGACAAACAATTTATTTTCAAAATCTTATGTATAAAATAGAAATAAAAATCATAACTATAACTTCAATATTAGTAAGAGAATGTACTAAAAGATTTTATATTTTAAAAAATTATTTGCTTATTTGTCATATTAAAATTTGTATGTATAATTTAAGAAATATACTGAATAAAATTGTTTTATTCCATTTTTCTTCTTATTTTTTAGTTTTTTCACATTTTTTAATAATAATTTTAAATTTTAATATTTTCAAATGAAATACTCATTTTTTATTTTCAATAATAAACTCACATCCTTAAAATAATAAAAATGATGGTTTTTGTCTTTTAATCACATGAATTAAAATAAATGTTATTATAGAATAAAATATTTTAATATTTGAATTATTAGTATAATATTCATAATTTAGTATTTATTTCTAGTGCATCACGATGGGCACATGGTATATTTTATTAGGTGAATAATATAGTATCGATGAAGATGAAGATTGTAGCACTCCGCCAAGGGGGTGCCTACTTCGGGCCGGGTGCTACTTGATCTTATTCACAAAATTTCAAAACAAAAGAGCATCCCAAAATTTTACAATTTTGTAAAATTCAACGACAATGCAAAATTAAAGAAGATTAAACTCTTTAGCATCTCAACACCTTAAACTTATACCAATCAGTATCAAAATTATAATTTCGTAAGATAGCTCTGCTTCTCTTTACAATATAAACGTAAACTTACCACATCCAATATTCAAGCACACCAACATAGTATATATACCTTACTCATGACTCCTTATCAATCGATTCTCAATCTGGGAAAAGAACAAGAAAAGATATAGTACAAGAGGTGTAAGTCCAAATGACTTAGTGAGATGTAATACCAACGGGGTTATATATCAAACATAATTGTATAAAATGTATCAACCAATTTCGCAAAAAGGTTGTTGGGGTCTCCACCCTTATCACACTACTTTCGAAAATATTGAAATCCGTATCCCTCCAAATTTTGAGTGATCGGCTTAGACAAAACTAACATATATGGCATGGTTGACTATATACCGGTCCCTCACTCACAGACAACTAACCTCCAACTACCTATGACACAGATCAATAGTGGCTACTAGCAGGAGACCCCATCATTAGTTTGTATGCCCGACCATCTTTTTAATCCTAGTCAGGCTGTAACACCCCAGATACTATAAAATTAAAATAAGAGAAGGATTAAATATCATAAAATTAAAATAGGAGAAAGGATTTGATTATTTAAAATTATAAAATTTAGAGGGTTAATGTGAGTGAATTAAAAGCTTGAGAACTTTAGAATAATTAAATTTGGACCCAGTTGCCCAGAAATAGAAATATTAGGGTTTAATGTGTAAGAAATAAAAGCTAAAGGACTCAATTGAAGCTTAGGGACCGAAGTTAAGGTAGTTTAAAAGTTTTGCGGTTCAATCTGAAGAAGTTGAAAAATATTTATTATATGTAGGAATAAGGACAAAATTTAATTAAATTTGTAAAAGCCACCCCAACCGTATCCAATCTTTGGACTGCTAGAGAATGACCACAGAACGTGAAACTAACCTCATAAATAGCTTTTTCTTACCTCAATGATTAATTTCATACCAAAAACATTGAAAACTACCTAAGATTTTGCTGAGAACAACAAGGTCGATGGTGGAAGCGCGGTGGTGGTAGTTCCGCCACTTCTAGCGGAACCGAGAAGGGTCTTGAGGGATTTTAGTTGGAGTTCCATGGGTAAGCTAATGGTAGCATCAATTTGAAGTTTCAACAGCTGACGGCGGAGGAATTTCAAGTGTGGCGTCACAATGGTGCTAGGGTTGCGGCAGATTTAAATTGCCAATTAACTGGCTTATCGGTGCCAAAATTAGAAATTAATATGGGAGTTTTGCTCCTGGCAACGAGATGCACAAAATGGTGGTGGTCATCTTTATCTCCGGCGTCGGCACGTGCAGCGAATTTTAGACAGTTTGCATAGAATTAAATTCCGAACTTGTTTGGGCTATTTCCGGCTTGATATAGGATCTCGATGATGGGTGTCGAATCCAGAAAAAATGAATTCTTACTCTAAAGATATGATTTGTAATTAGTGGTGAGTAGGGTCGTATTCCACAAGGACTAGTGAATTTTATTTCTTTCAAGCTTATTAGTAAAATAGAAAAGAAGGAGGTGTTTTATGAAACAAAAAATTAAAATTTTAAAATTAAAATAAATCAAATAAGAAATCAAAGATAAAATCTCAGTTTGGGTCACATATTTGAGCATTGATGTAAAGACAAATTCCTTTTTTCTTGAATAGACTGGTTATAATTACTCGGACGCCCTAATAACCAATCTCTCCTACTGTCTTGATAACTAAGAGAAGCTCGTTATTTATTTTCCTTGCCAACAAACAACTCTAAAGAAATGCTCCTAGGATTTAATTTATCAACAACATTAAAAACTAGAGAAACCCAGCCCTAGTCAACAAACGCATACAAGCAAGATTCATTTAGACTAGATTATTTATCCACATAACATAAATCATGCATATTCCCACACATAACTATGTTATTTGCCACAAGTATTAGAACAATTAAACAATTACAGATTTAACATTCTAATTGACAGAGCAAATATTCTAAGCTATCAAATTTGGGTCCTAAATTCAATAAACCTGAATATTCGTAATGAAAATAGAAGATAAATAAATACTCAAAAAATAAGAAATACGAATCAATTATTTAGATCTCACAAATACTGAAGAATCCAAACTTTGATAACCCCTTAGGCTAAAAAAGGATTTTAGCAACTCATGGAAAGAAGAAAAACAGAAAAAATAAAATATGCTTAATGAAAATATATGAAAAAGCCTTCTATGAAAGATTCTTAGTTCCCTATAAATAATCTACTATTCCTAATGCAACTGAGAAACTAATAAGAGTCCTATCAGAATAGGAAAACTTAAATTTTCCTAATTAAACAAATATTATAAATTGAAATGTCCCAAAATGTACAACTGCCAAAAGAAGTTGAATACTTCCTAATTAAATTTACATAAAGTCTTGGGAAGTAAGACATGTCCGCACTTGAATTATTTCCTTCTTCCATTTCTCGCCTCCTCAGCAATGCAATTTTCACTCCAAGCATGTCAAGTACTCATTTTTTAACTGCATTTAGCTCGAATCTTTAATTTGCTTCATAAAATATAAAAATGAAAGTTAAAATCCAACAATTAACCATTTTTACTATTAATCATGAAGGGAAATTATACGAATTAAATGACAAAAACACAACTTAACACTCGATTCGATCCAATTTGGGTAAATTTCATATCGAGTACTAATTCAATTGATTTTTAAATCACAATTAAATTTTATTAAACCAAGATTATTAAATTATAGTTTGACTCAAGTTGATGATTTAATTTTGTAAGTTTTGAACTAAGAATTAATTATAAGATTCAAGCTTCATAAGTTAAGGAAGATAGATTTATATTTATGTCCATGGACCTAATAACATGACATGTTATAAACTTGGTAGGAGTGTGCCCAATTCGGAGATTAAGTTAAGTGAATATTGGAACAAAAACAAATTATCAGACTTGGACCTGATAGACCTGGAGAACCCAATTAATTTGGAAACTTGGACCCTTGCTACGTAACTGTAAATAAGTAAGGTGATGAATGGAGTTTGCTGAAAATAGCTACTCAAGAATTACATCTGGTAACCTATAATTGAACTTAAGTGTTGTGGCAACAAATACCTATAGAATATAGGAACCCTAAACGAGACCACAATGATGTAGATCATATCAATAACCCCTCCATCAATTAATTAGTTAAGGATTGTCATATTTAATTGTTTTAAGTATGAAATAGAGATTAATGGAATTGTATCAGAACAACCTTGATCTTGATTAATACATTAATAATACTTATACTTAAGATTCATAGGAAACCTTTGAGATTGATAGGATGATAACAAGGGTTATCTTATGACAGTTCTCGATTTGACTAGGAAGCCAGGACCTAAGCGACCATACAGCTAGGAATTCCTCTGCATTTGTTAGGTGAGTTTATATTAGCTTTCTTTACTGGGAAAAAAATATAAATATTTGTTATTATGTGCTTGTCATTTGATTCTATTTGTATGGATATTCAATGGTTGATGCTTGCTTGTTCTATGCTATTCTTTGGCTCTTGTGTTGAATTGGATAGTTTGTCTGAACTGTTTATTTTGCCTGAAACTCTTAAGCTATCATTATCCAAATTCTCAATCTTGCTTGATGTGACTTCTTATCTTATATATATATATATATATTTGTAAATATATCAGTTCTATTTGGCCCTTTCTCTACTAGAAATTATAGTTCATCTATACAACATCAACCTTCTATCTTTGTATTTCTCTTGGTAATCTATTTAGACTTTTCTTACCCTTTATTTGTGGCTCTTGAGCTATTCTTATTTGAATTTCTTGGTCATTAAGAGTTGTGGCATCCTTGAACCGAACCTCATGTTTATATAAGTTTTGATAAAATAATTAGTTTGTGAAAGTTCATCATATATCGCCCTTACACCGGTTACGGCTCCTATTTGATTTTGATTTATGTTATTTTAGTTAAAATTTTGTGCGTGAAAACTGAAAAGTGAATTGCGAAATATATTTTTCTATCATCACCATGTCTATCTTGGAATAAGCCTGATGCTGATCTAGTGATTACTTATTTATCATGGCGAATTGATATGTTAAGTGAAATTAATACTGTTGGACATACTAAGTGATATTATTGAATATACTTAATACCATTGGGGGTGGGCCCTGGGATCGGCTTCGAAAGGCAACCGGTTGGAACGGACTGAAGGTTACTATTCTTTCGGCTGATACATGTACAAGTTGTACATATAATCCTTACTTATAGCAAGATGAAAGCAGTCGTCTATGAACGGAATAAGGCATGTAGCTAGCCATGCCTAGTGAGTAGTCAAGCTGATCACTCAAAATTTGGAGGAATAAAGATTTTCGTATTTTCAAAAGTGGAGTGACAAGGTAAGAGAACTACCAACAACTTAATTACAAAATTGTTTATTATTCCATTACCACTCGACTTCCCAGACAATTGTATTCCTTTACATGCATTATACTTAGTATATCAGCGGAAGTCTCAAAGGTCTCTCTATTGATTTCGTGTTTGTTTGTTATTACCCTGCACATACGTGTCGCTCACTTGTTAGTAACACATTAAGTCATTCAGATTTACAAGTTTTGTATTGTTTTCTTCCATTCTTTATCCCAAATAAGGTACGAGTGATGAATATAGACTAACCTAGGTAACACATAAGGTAATGAAAGTGGTAGAAGTACTAAGTGTGATTTATGATATTTCGATTCATAATTGAACCTCTGTTGGATGTCACTTTCAGAAATTCGATAATTTTGATTTTGAGAAATATAATTTTTTGTCATCTGGAAAACTTGTGGTATAAAATGGGTAGCACATCTGATGGGAGCAGATGCCTCCCGATCAAGGCGCTACACGGGTCAACTTCCTGTGGTATCCCTTCGAGTCTAAAACTTCCTAAGGGCATCCCCAAGGGTCTCATTAATACTAAATCTAACAATAATATCAATTTTCAAATAAATGATGTTACAATCAGATAATAATTGAATTCAATGAATTTAGAAAACAATCAACCAATCAATCAACAAAACTATGTGTAGTAACATTAAACACAACAACAGGCTCAAGCATTGTGGAACAATATGGTGTCATAATAAACATCAGAACAAGTCAACAAGGGCCAAACGACATAGAAAGTCTGATGGAATTTCATATTTCAATAGAAGGATTTGAAATGAAACTGCTAGACACAAAATAAGAGAGCGATAAGTAAATTCTTAGATTTCAATCCAGATGGGATCAAATACTGGTTCCAAGGATTATGCAATGATATCAAGATTGATACAAGTAGGTCAAGGATCAATTAACCATATGAATGCTCATAATATACATAGATATTTTTTCTCTAGCAAGAAGATAATATTAAATATAACTCCACCAGGCAATAGTATGTTGTAGAGCTTGCCTCAGTGGGCCTGATTGATGATATGAACCTTTACTACCTAATCAACCTAATATCAGGTATAAGATGATTTGAAAAATACTAACTTAATTTCCAAACTGAACGTCATTATACTTAATATTCTTAATTCCTTTCAGTGTCTTTATATTTCCTATAAATTCCAAGTTCGAATATCAATCAAATGTGTCAAATTTTTAACTTTCAATAATGAATATGCATCTAATTAGTAACCATTTCATTCTATAATATTATCCAAGCCTATCTTATATTTTAAATCAAAAACCTAATCACCTGTTAGGACTAATCAACATGATCTTAAACAATTGTTTTATTTGCTCACAGGTACTCAATTAATTAATCCAACTCCATATCTTATACCAAGTCTAGTCGTACTATACATTGAGTCAAGACTTAACTCAAATTATGAAAATTTCCAAATATATCTTATTTAAATATTCAATTCGTAATTATTCAAATAGCATTTTAAATTTTTATAATTTCAAATTCAACTCTTACAGTTGAGTCAATTAAACACCTAATTTATTTGAGATTAATACACTTTAAACATATAATATGAGTTGATTAAAATTTGAAAAATAAATCGAATAAGAATTCAATTTAGAAGGTTTTATCCAATTGGACCAGACTAGGGCCCAAACTCAAGCTTGAAAATGGTCCAAATAATCTTGGAACTAAATTCGGAATAATGTCAACTGCCAGCGCTGGACTATTGGCCCATCGCCACCCTGCACATTCACTGGACCTAGAAGCTGACTACACTAAGATGTGCGCCTCGACGTTCGAAGTAAAATGCCCCAACCAATTTCAGGAAATTCCCTCGTTTGGTCATCCAATTAGACGCCAAACACCGTTGTTCAGCCTTAATGCCGCCACCTTCAATTCACCATTGTTAGTCTTCTCATCAAATTGACGCCATCGTCATCTTACCTACCTAGTTCCGCATGATCATGATCTACTAAAGCCTACCTTACTTTCGCCTTTGTATGCCGAATAACCACCAAGCTCCCCACACTCGTCCGCCATTGGCCTCCAATTTCTGGCGTTCCACCAGGTTTGCTTGTGTGAATTAGAATAATGGTAGGAGTCTTCTTTTATATTTATTCATTTTTTTTAAATCCCAAATTGACTCCTAAGTCTTTTCCACCATTTTTGTTAATGTAGTCCTCCATGTCACGAACTTGTCTCTTACAAGCTACCGTGCGACACTTAGCCTCTTGTTCACCCCTTGTGACACTAGCTAAGTTAGTCTCATCCTTCGAAGTTTAAGTGTTGTGTATGCCAAGAGTGCTAGCCAAACATTAAGAACAAAAGAGAAAATTGAGAGAGGTTGGAAGAGAATAGTAGTAAACTTTGTTTACTTGATTCTTACTTTCCATACATCGTTTTACAAATAACCTCTTAACCCTATTTATACTATTCTCTATCCCAGATGAACGGTGGAGATTGATTTAATCCTACGGCCTAAATTTACTAATCTCGAGATTTACTAAAACTAGAACTCTCCAAAATATTCTATAGGTTTCTATAATTTTCTACACATTTGTACACCTTTTCTACATAATTCTATAATTAAGTACAAAGTTCTAGAAACTTTTCTAGAAACTCCTACACAAGCCCACACAAGTCTTTACATTTCTACAAGTGTCTACAAGGTTCTAGATACTTCTACACAAGATTGCACTAGTCTTCACTTTTCTACAACTATGTATAAGCTTTTAAAGACTTCTATAAAGTTCTAAAGTCTTCCAGGGCCTTCCAAAGTCTTCCAAGACCTTCCTACAACCTCCATCGTCTTGCTCCGATGCACTTAATTGACTGGGGAGTGACATCCAACTTTTGAGTGCCTTACATTTAACCCTGATCTTTCAATTGGCTCCTCATCTTTCCTTATTCCTATATTGGTCCTATACAACTTTTTAATTTTTGCAATTGATGTTGTGGAGAACTGTGTGATTTGTGTTAAAATATAAAATAAAGTTAAATAATTCACATGATCATAATTTTATAAAATAATAATTAAGAAAGTGATCAACCAAACCGCATAAATAATGAGGAAATTGGAGCTGGATCAATGAGAGTCGCGACACTTGTCGCTGTCCTAAAACCATGATTGCCTCCCTTCGTGCGGGTATTAGTGGTTGACCATGACTCCAAGATAAAACCCATTAGCTCTCAGCGGTGTCTCATCCCATGTGTACAACCACGAGGAGACTAGGAACCAGTCCATAGTCACGTTGCCAAAAATACAAAAGCTTGTGGGGAGTGTATAAAATAAAACAATCTTAAACTCACACCAACTCTATGTGCCAAAGAAAGATTATGGCCCCTTTATATAATAGTAGAAGTTTGACCATTTAGAAAGGATTAATGGGCCACTAAAAGCATCATAAAACCACCATAAATTCAATTATAATTAGGCCCAATAATTATAAAATAAAGTGGTCAAACATATTAAATAAAATGATATTGAGGCCATAAATATGAGATGAATAAAACACATAGGCACATTAGTTGTCATGTTAAGACATATGATAAAATTATTTGTTGGAAATAAAATAAATTGAAGAAATTTTAAAACTTATTTCCAACAATCCCCCACAAGATTTAAAATTTCTGAAATTTAATATAAAATAAATATGATGGCAACTTATACCGTGCAATCAGTGCATGTGCCTTCCGGGTTTAAACATACACTTAGTGTTGGCAATATCCGTTTGAGGGAGCCATAATGGACTAAACCTTGAATTAGGTCCCTTGAGCCAAACTTCAATTACCACACATACGATATTGACTTAGGACATGGTTATAGTGGGTTAGCGCGTTAATGGCCCTGCGCTCAATCTTGACTCTCATGAGGTTTCTAGGGTTAGCCCAAACCCACAGCCATGGCCCATGGCAACTCTCACTTAGGTAAGCCCTCCAAAGGTATGTGTGATCCATACCTCACGGAAATCTCGCTTCGGTCTCATTAAGGGTCAAAACCCAGCCTAACATCACATTGTCATAGCACTTCACCTTAGGGATGGGAAGGAGATATCTCATGTACACTCCTTAAAATTAGTGCTATATACGAGTCACGCATTATGGGTTGTTCCTACCCATTGAACCTTCTTCATGGGGTCTCCAATCACAAAGGTTGGGTTACTCCCGGAGGTGACTCCCTTATGGACTTAGCCCATCCCCCTCGATGATTAAGGATCTAGCCTCTGCGCTAATCCCCTGAGGCAGTTTTTCCATCTCATGGAATATAACATCACATGCCTCTTATTTCATTTTTCACCCTTTCTTGTATTCACTCACTTATGCACGTGGACCTGTTTTATAAATAAACTCCACAAATAATATATTACTAGATCCATAAAATAAATCTAAATATTACTTGTAAATTCTTCAAATATTTTGGAGTGTGAACTTTCTTCTAAGAGTAATATTTGATACATCCTGCACACTTATAAACTCAAGAATAATAGATCTTTATTTTATAAAACTCTTAGATTCACTTAAACCTCCACATTTTTTGTTATAACTGAAGAAATGAAAAATAAAGTATTGTTCTTTCTTCAAGTCTTCAAAAACTTTCTTATGCATACCAACAATAACGAACTTTCAATGATAAAATGTTAAATATTAACTTGTTGATCAATAAAAAGTCAAGAGCAAGAAGTTTCAAATTTCACTTGCAAATTGAAACCCCCACATTTCCTTTGTAATTTGGGAAAACAAAGAAGAACAGAAATTTTCTCTTATCTTCATGTTTTTGGACTTTCATATATAGACCAACAATTAATCACTTGCAATTAAAAATATTTAATTATAAACTCACAGAATTAATGGAGTAGGAGCAATATGTTATTAGCAAACTAAACAAATATTTCCACCCCCACATTATACTAGAATTTAGGGTGAATTAATATGGCAGCAATTGCAGTCAAGCATCACTACATACCATGATGGCAATCATGAAAGTCATATACACATTATGACAACATAGAATATTTTTATAAAATTGTCATAATATTTGAAAGATAAAAAATATATAATTTTTTTTTTGTTGCAACTCTGAAGTAATATATGAGTAATGCTAGATCATTTTATGTAGTTTAAGCATCATAAAAATCAATAATACACACTTTATGTGCTTTGACAAAATTTAGATGGAAAATTACATACCACCATTTGTATCAAAGACCCACTTTAAATCCTATTACCAAAATCCCTGCACTCTAGTGCAAATGTCTGTCTTGTGCATCTATAGGAAGGGTAACAAGTTATAAATGATAAAGGAATATTTTATTACTTGCTAGTGGATGAGAAGTCATCAAGCTTCATTTTCTAATGGTCAATTATAAATCAAAGTCAATGAAGAAAATAAAACTCACTAAGAAATTGTATTGTAAAATTAAAGCTTACTAATGGATCATGGACTAGCATTGAAAACACATTCAAGGACAATTACTCAATTAGTCAACTAGCCGTTGGAATTGAAATTATGTTACTCTAAAATATATTACAAAAAGGAGAATTATAAAAGAATTTAAATGTGAACCATATATAATATTTTGTCTTCACTTTCCACCCATGATGCGGAGGCTTCCCTAGCTTACCGTTGATTTGGCAAGTCGCATGAAATTTTGTACTTTACAATTTTTTCCTTTTCTTTTCTTTTCTTTTTTTTTATTTTTATTAAAATTAACCCACAAACATAATTGATAAGTATGTTGAATGCACTAATTGTATTTAGTTATTCTTAATCAATTTTGTCCAACTAGCCGTTAGACACTTAACCATTGGAGGAAAATATGCATGTAATAATTATCTAACGGTCAAAATAATATAATTGAACATTAATATATATAGTGTAAGATAAATATATACTTGCTTACCAAGCACTTTGACTTATGAAATAACAAATATTTCAAAGACAAATAAGCAAATGACATCATGCTAGACAAGCAAATTGAATATTCTAAATTCAACAATTAATCATCTTTCATAATGTATTCAACAATTTAATATTTTTCTTATGAAATATAATGGAGTGAATTAAATCTCACTAATATATATATATATATATATATGTTTAAGAAAATAAAATTTAAAGAATACTTACCCTTGAAGTAAATAAGTAGCATTTTCTCATGATCTTGTACATAATTAAAGCGACAGTAGAATAGTTCATACCAATTTCTTTCTATGCTCAAGACCAAAGTTGGCTCATCGTCTCAATAAGCAATCAGAAGCATTTTGCATTTGTCCAATTCTTGCAAAATTCTCGCATTTGACAAGAAAGCATGACAAATCATTAGTTAGATTTAATTGTCAATTTCAAGACTATTATTGTTTAAACACAAATCACTAATCATGGCTTTAGATTGTTGTCGAGAATTGTGTGATTTGTGTTAAAATATAAAATAAAGTAAAATAATTCACATGATCATAATTTTATAAAATAATAATTAAGAAAGTGATCAACCAAACCGCATAAATAATGAGGAAATTGGAGCTGGATCAATGAGAGTCACGACATTTGTCGCTGTCCTAAAGCCATGATTGCCTCCCTTCGTGCGGGTATTAGTGGTTGACCATGACTCCAAGATAAAACCCATTAGTTCTCAGCGGTGTCTCATCCCATGTGCACGACCACGAGGAGACTAGAAACCAGTCCATAGTCACGTTGCCAAAAACACAAAAGCTTGTGGGGAGTGTATAAAATAAAACAATCTTAAACTCACACAAACTCTATGTGCCAAAGAAAGATTATGGCCCCTTTATATAATAGTAGAAGTTTGACCATTTAAAAAGGATTAATGGGCCACTAAAAGCATCATAAAACCGCCATAAATTCAATTATAATTAGGCCCAATAATTATAAAATAAAGTGGTCAAACATATTAAATAAAATGATATTGAGGCCATAAATATGAGATGAATAAAACACATAGGCACATTAGTTGTCATGTTAAGACATATGATAAAATTATTTGTTGGAAATAGAATAAATTGAAGAAATTTTAAAACTTATTTCCAACAATTGAGTCCAATTTTATTAATTTTTCAGTCCTCTCAATTTTGTAATATCATACTAAGACCCTAATTATTTTAAGTATTATTTATCTAAGGCCCATTTCAATTTTACTACTACTACTACTACTACTACTACTACTACTACTACTACTACTACTACTACTATTTTTCATCGAATCTCAATGTTAAATTTCAATTCATTAAATTTTGGATTCTTTAATAAATTCGTATTCACAAAATGGGGTGTTACAAAGTCATAGCCCACTTATTTTGCTGATAGGTCATCAATATAGGGCTTTTTAACTTACTCATTTTCACTTTAGGCATGAACTTTTCTTTGATGGTTACGTTGTTGGTATATTGTTAATATCAATTATTATTACCAATTAATGTAAGACTTTCCCATTTGTACTTCTACTATTATTAAGATAATTATTATTAATGAAAAGTGAGGGAAGGAGGCCAATTAACATAAAACTCTTCAACTTATTATAATATCAATCAGTATTTTAACCATAATCGACTGACTGACCATTATAACTTTTGTTATTACTTGATAAGTATATTTGTAAAATAAGGGCCACAGTATCCTTTCACAATCCAAAATAGCACCTTCTAAGATCCGCATTTTTAAGATACTAAGATATAAAATATAGATAGTTTAGATAAAAAATTCAGTAACTAATTTGTTAAACAATCAAGACTGCTTGGCTTGGTTAGCAGGTAGGATGTGAGATGCACAATAGCTGGATCCATTTGCTCATAGCCGACTTCTAATGCTAGAAAAGCAAATCTTGATTTTTATTATTCTTGTGACCGTCCGAAAAGAAGGTACATGTTAAGTATTGGTTTGTACAGAAAAACACATTAACATCAATTATGTTTGTCAATAGGTAGAGTATTATTCTACTTAAATTCAAGAATATATAACTATATCAAAAAAATTTGTTTACCTATAATAAAAAAAATTATCAATTATCTTATACTTAAATTTGACCTATTAATATAAAAATTATCTATGTTGAAATTAAACTTATGCTAATGGTAAATTTTTAATATATATAAAATTTGAAATATCTATTAATTATTATATAATATATATATCTTTAACTATTTACGCACATTAATTTGCTTCTAGAGATAACACTATTTTAAAAGAAGTAGAAAGAATAATTTAGAGAAAAAAAAATAGATAGAAAAAATATAAAATGGAAGATAGGAGAGAAAAGATTATTATTTTTTTTTTCTTTTTGTTTATTGACTATACCCAAAATGAAATGTAAAGATTTGCTAATTAAATTTAATGACTAAATTAAATATATGCATCCAATTAAATTTAGGTAATATTTTATTGTATCATATTCCAAATAATTTTGTAATGTATATTAAAAAAATAATTTATACAATAAAATTTTAAATTAATAAGCTAGACTCCATTGGTCTTAAGTGGATAGGATATAGTAGAATTATAATCTTATTCTTTCAAGTATTCTAGAATTGGGCGAAAAATAAAATATAGTTATTTAAGTAATTTAGGATATGAACTTAACTAAAGTAACACTTGATCCATTGTCAAGCCCCCCGCCAATCGAGGTGATTTGAGCTTTTTTACGCTGCATCGCGTCCACTAATTAATAATTAAAAAAATGACACAATCCTGTTACTTACAACAAGAAATAATTGCGAGCTATGGGACAAAAAAAACGTGTCGTGAATTAAAACAAAGGAAAGCGGAGTAGTGAGAGAATCATGTCCGAGTAAGGTCAAGCAGTGTCTATCACTGACAAAATTTAGCAACTACTGTCTCGTCTCTTCACTGAAATTCCCCTCCATCTTCCAACAATATCTCCAAACCATCTTCAAGATCAACAAACTCGCTTAGCTTAGAACACCATACCTCTTAATTTGTTATACTCACAGGATCTCTTAAATTCTGATGGCTGGAGGAATTGATGTTTCAGCAGGCGACCATCAATACGACGACAGAATGAAAATGCTTAAGGCTTTCGATGAAACAGAAGCTGGTGTCAAAGGCCTAACAGATTCAGGGTTGCTGAAAATTCCCAAGATTTTTGTGAGACCATCTGAAGAGCTGGCTGAAGAAGAGTTGTCTTACAAAAAGACTCACGTTCAAGTTCCAGTGATAGATCTAAGTGGGATCCAGGACGCCGACTGGCGACGGCAGATTGTTGAGGAAGTAAGAATTGCATCAGAAACCTGGGGATTTTTCCAGGTGGTGAATCATGGGATTCCGACAACTGTCCTTGATGGGATGATTGATGGAATCCAAAGATTTTACGACATGGATGTTGAGGAGAAAAGGAAGTATTACACTCGGGATGTCACGAGAAGGGTAAGATATCAAAGTAATTTTGATTTGTTCTCTTCAAGAACTGCTAACTGGAGAGATACCTTGAGCATGTCGTTTTCGGACCAGATTTATAGTGACGAATTGCCAGAGTCTTGCAGGTATAACATTTCTTGCAATAGTAAATTAAATTATTCCTGTTAGAAAATTTTCTTCCCCTTATGTACTTGATTTTACAGGGAAACCACAGTGGAATACTCGAAGCATGTTAAAGTTTTGGGAAGTACTCTGTTGGGGTTACTGTCGGAGGCTCTTGGACTCAAATCTGATCACCTGAAAATCCTGGAATGCTCTCAGGGGCACCGGCTTAGCTGCCACTATTATCCGGCCTGCCCTGAGCCAGAACTGACTCTTGGAACCACCAAGCACTCTGATCCTGGATTCCTCACAATTCTTCTACAAAACCAAATCAGGGGCCTACAGGTTTTGTACCAGGGCCAATGGATTGATGTCGAACCCACTCCAGGAGGTTTAGTTGTAAACATTGGGGATCTCCTCCAGGTATTCAATTTTCAAACTAAATAAAACTTGGCTTTTAGGCGTCATATTTTTGGTCTTTGTGATTCTGATTTCTGGGTTGATTTTGGCATATCTAGTTGGTGTCAAATGGGAAATTCATAAGCAATAAGCATAGAGTGATCGCTACAAGGATGGGACCAAGAATTTCAGTGGCTTGCTTTTTCTCTGGACCTGTGCGTGATAAGGTTAAGAGTTATGGCCCCATTAAAGAGCTGATATCAGAAGAAAATCCTGCCAAATACAGAGAAGTCCTCTTGATTGAATATCTAATGAAGTTTCTGAATACTGGGCTTGACGAGAATCTTGGTCTTGATTATTACAAGGTGTGAATATGATAATGGCAGAAAAGCAGTTCCTCTTGGGTCATTATGAATATTACTACAAGTCCGTGTATTGGTGTAGGACTATTGCTATTTTTCTTACCTTTTCTTTTTGTGTGTGAGGGATCTTAGCATACACAGTATGTATAAGAGTGAGGCATTAATAAAAGTGCAAGAAAATATCGATGTTTCATACAAAATCAGTGATTGTTTTGAGGTTAAACATAGAAACAACAACCTTAACATGAGGGAAGACATTTAAAACAATGGATTTATCCAAAAACATGTTCGCAATTTTGTTGGCATTTAGCTTGTGATATTCTTGGTTGGTTCAAGAGCAATGGATCCGATTCAATTAAGACTGTTTGATTAAAGGAGGGTAAATGGTGAAAACCATCCACCTTCCCTCAATTCAATGCATTGCACTGAATGCGTGGTCAGCCCACCCAATTCTTTTAGCAATTTCATTATATTTTTTTGACATTCACCCAATTATCTTCACATACTTGTTTTTCATTTATTTGTTCTTTTTTAAAAGTGGATCATTGCTATTGATTTTCCAACTACATCCATAAAATTTTAACTCTAATTAATATGATTCAGTGTGTACTCATCTTTTTCATCCCGATACTCCTACCTCGTCCAATAGCATGGGGTTACCTATCTGGTGGATCAACCATCTCTGATAATTAAAAGAAAAAATAAATTAATATATTAAAAATAATATTATAACAAAATTATAATTTATAAGGAGAACAATTAATAACAAAATCAATATGAATCACATTACATCAAAATAAAAAAATTAAAAAAAAAAATCATACCAACTACATAATTCAATATCCATAAAAATTGTCAAATTTGTCTGTCTCATATTCTTCATCAAATTCATCTTTATCCATCACTAAGTATTGACATTTGGTCAAATTTTTGTCACATCTCAACCAAATAGTCAAGGTCTCTTTTGCGGAGTTATTATTCCTTTTTTTTTTTTCTTTTTTTTCCTATATATTTTACTAATTACTTAAAAATTTAAAAAATCACGTAATTTGTGTAATAATTTATATGGAAACTATATACTTCATGTTATAAGTTTCCACTAATTATCTTTTGTAGTTGTTATCAGTCATTGGGAATTTTAAAACAATGCCGTACGTTTGAAGCTTTCCTCGATGTAAGATTTATATAAAAATTATTAGAAATTGCTCTAGATATTTTGTAGAAATTTGGTTTGATGCTGCCTACTTTTTCATATAAAAAACTTATTCTGACTTTATATTAGTCCAAAACTCATATTTCAGACATCTTAATTTTTCTTCTTTAGGTTGAATTATTTCAACTTGTTTAACTTTTTAAACCTTAATCCATTTATACTGTATCCTCGTCTTCAAAATTTTTAAAACCAACAAGATCCCCAATAGTATCTATATCCCCTTGAATCCCAATTCTTCAATCTATCACATGGACTCAGATTGAGCATTTGTGGCGATTCACATAATTAAACTATATACAATAATTAAATAGTGTCACTTCATAAATTTATTTTGATTTTTTCCCCTCCAAGTGTTTAAATTTTGATATGTTGGTAACAAAATGATCATTATTTTTCAAAATAATTTTTTGGAATTTAAATTTGATGTAATTAATTGCATAATCAATGAAAATATAAATACAAATAGAAATAAAAATATGATATAATAAGTATATTAAAATGATGTCAGAAGCACTAAAACAATGTTGGGAATAGACTTTTGAAGTGGACAAGGGCAAATGCGCGTTAAGTTGCTATTTTATGGAATGATATTTCTGCCGACGGGAAAAAAGTAAGAACCCCAAGATAGAATTTGTGTGGTGAAGAACTGGAGATGCTCTAGTTAAGGAGATATTTCAGACAAAATGTTAAAAAAAAAAAAAAGCCCTTAATCAAAACAACATTTTCTTACGGAGTTTGACGCCCGTAAATTTTGAAATATCACAGCTACTTAATATCTCAAAATACTATGTAACTTGTAATGTAAATATCTTAGTGACCATTTGGTTTTGTTTCCACTTACTCTCTTTATTTTCTTCAAAAAAAATAAAAGTAGAAAACTATCAATTTCTCCCACACTATTACAAATATTTTCATGTTCAAAATATTTTTTCACGCACACTTTTACACAGTCTGTCTATTTTCACGTTTTATTTTCTGCTACACTCATTTACAATACTTTTAATACAAAAATATAATAACATTCAAATACATCTAATTTTCAATCTTATCTAATCATTTTATTTGAAACAAAACATTCAAATAATATTTTATTTTCAAATTTAAATGCATAACTAATTTTTTACTTTTTGAATTTGATAGAACATAAAAAATGATTTTAAAAACATATCCAAACGGGCTCTCATTACTCTAACCCTAACACAAGACTATATATTTCTAAGTTGACTTTTTTGTGATTAGACATTCGCCTCCTTCAAGTTTTTTTGACAATTCCGTTATGTTTTTCATTTTCTTGAGATCACTAATCTTTATTGGTGCTAATTAAAAACGTGGTTGATGAAAATAAAATAACAAATGACTTTAAAAACATTTTGAATCGGGCTTAGTACTCTAATCCTAACACAAGGCCTTATATTTCTAAGTTGACCTTTTTTTGTGATTAGACGTTCGTATCCATCAAGTGTTTTTGACAGTTCCATTATGTTTTTCATTTTTCTTGAGATAACTAGTTTTTATTGGTGCTAATTAAAAACGTGGTTGATGAGAGTAATAAATAAGATTTCATTTCTTTGCATCTCGATTCTCGACAAAAGAATATATATCATTTGCATACGCCATCATTTCTGTCGTTTGAGCAGTTCCCCAGGTAATCACCCCTATCGGAACAATCTCACCCTTTTATTTTCTTTTTTTATTAGCATGACATTACAAAAATAATAAAGTTGAGTCGAACAAGGTTTGAATTTTTTTTTAAATTTAAATTTGAATTCAATAAATTTAATTTTTTAAATTTGAGCCCAACTTAACTATATTAAATTTAAATTTTTAAGTAATTTTGAGTTACTGTAGTTTGAATTCAAATTCAAACTTGAATTTGAAATAAAAAATAATTATATAATATATGCATTAATAAAATAAAAAAATATATTAAAATTATGTACAGGCTCGTAAGTTGAGCTTTGAGCCTAATGAAATACAAAAGTCTTGATATTAGCTCAAAGTAAAAATCAAGCTCTTTGGAGGATGCAATGCACTAAGAAAGACTTACTCAAATTAAAGAAGTTTATTAAGATTTTGAAAATAAGATTAAGATGTACTTATTAAAAAAGATATAAGATTTCAATATTTTATTTAAAAATCTTATAAGCTCACTTTTTAATAAAAAAATAACGAACACTTTCAATATATATCTTATAATTTTTTAAATATCTAATAAAATTTATGAATTGATTAGTTTACTCTTTTCTTATTTGAAATATTTTGATGTGAGGATAAGCTCTACCAAAGTGAATCGCTGAATTCATCATCCATATGTGAGTCCCACGTCGTGAATGCCTTCGATGACTCAAGTGTACTACTAACTAATATAAAGTCAAAATAAGCTAAACTGAGACACGTGATAAATACTTATGGAATCTCAAGTACAAGAGAATCAATGTGGAGTGGCTTAAACCATAGAAAAAAAGTCAATAGTATAGAGTCATGGCCAAGAAAGCCCAGGAAGTTATGGGGAAGTCTAACTCTTTAAGGCGGTGCTGAAATCCCACAAAGTACATAAGAGAGTTCAACAAACTGACTCAATCACATTCACAAATTTGGACTATCCCTAATAATAAGGAATCAAGAGGAAGAGAATAACTACTACTGAATTACTCACTAAAACTAATAAAGTACCTTGTAGGAGGTGACACAATGCGATCCTCCAAAGAAGGAAGATCAAATTCAAACTCATCGGCATTGCAGACTCTACTTTTATGATCTCTAACTACCCTAAAGTCGGCGAACAATATGTCACTAAGTCACTAATGCCAACAAATTTACCATCAAACACAAGAGCATCCTTATACCTCTCCTCAGAATAGTCATCTTCTCTGGGCTTGGACCCAGAATCAAACCCTAACTCTGATGAAGAAGACAACTTAATGACTAAGGATTGACAAATGCCCTCTTGGCATGCAATTTTATGATCCAAGTCTAGACTAGGTGATGCGCCCAAAGAAGGGTCATAAACTTACAAAATGCGGCAACGCCAAGGAGGACAACCACCATGAGCACGAACCATATTGACACAACCATGGTAGCCCAAAATGATGTCTGTCAAGGCAAGCGTCTGCACCAAGGGCCCTTCTACACGACGCAATAGATTGTTGTACAACAAGCGCCTTCCCCCATGAGCTCCGTCGCTAGCCCCTCCATGGGGGCAACAACTGGCCTTCCCCTACCTTATATATAGAGGTGACCATCCCACTATCCCACTACTGTTGGCTTTTTTTGACTTCAAATGGACTTTTGAACTCTGTTTCAGTTGGTCTTGCCATCCAATATCTCACTTGAAGAACTAGACATGTTTTACTCTCGAATTACAATCTACCGAAGAAATTTTTATTGACTCTAAGGAGTTAACAAATACAAGCAAGGGAAAAAAGTAAAAGGAAAGGTAAAAAAATTATCTTGCGAACTCATTTTGGCTAAAAAAAAGTCAAGGAGTTGTCAAATTAGGTAAGCTCTTTGGAGGACGCAATGCACTAAGCAAGACTCACTTCTTCAAGATAACAAATGAAGAAGATATGAGTGTCTCTGAATTGGTTCGTTATTAAATTATTTGAATTATTCCCAAAGTTAGATAAAAGAAAGAATCATTATGAATTAATGAAACAAATTGTCAAGGTAAAATAGAAATAATTTTTATGATATATTTTCAATATAAAAATAAAATTTCAAATTGAAAGTAGAGGGGCTTGATGACATAGAAAAATAAAACCCCAAGGTTAGGAAAGTAAAAAGTAAATCAAATGCTTAAATAAATAAATAAAAAAGAATAAGTGAGTCCAAAATATTAAGCCCATCAAGATGGATATTCAAATCCAAATGGGGTAATGCCCACTAAGAAATTAATTAATATAAACATCAATTCTCAAAGTTAAAAAATGCATCTAATCATTCAATAAAAAAAAATCGAGCTTTGATTTTGTGCGAGCACGTTCCAGGAGCATAAGCCTAATTCAATTTGCTAACTTCCGAAAGGACTCTAACTCTATTTCCGTCCAGCATCATATTACTTAGAGGGTGTTCGGATAAACTTATTTAGAAGATGTAATAAATTCCTACATTTTATTTATAGATATTCTTTTAAACTTATAAGATACTAGGTTTTATTTTTAAAATAAGTTATCGAAATATAATTTAGATAAAATAAGATTTTAAAGCTCATGAAATGTTAATATTTATAATTTTGTATTAAAATGGTTAAATTAAAGAAGTTTATTAAGATTTTGAAAATAAGGTTAAGATCTACTTATTAAAAAAGATATGAGATGCCAATGTTTTATTTTCAAATTTTATAATCTCTTTTTTTTTTAAAGAAAATAATAAATATTTTCTAATATCTTATAAATTTTAAATATCTAATAAGATGTTTTGAAAAATTTATAACCTGATTAGTTTATTCTTTTCTCATTTGAAATATTTTGATGCCAGGATAAGGTTTATCAAGGTGAATCGCTAAATTCAGCATGCATATATGCGTTCCACGTAGTAAATGCCTCTGATGACTCAAGAGTACTACCACCAACTAATATAAAGTCAAAATAAGCTAAATTGAGACACGTGATAAATACTTATGGAATCTCAAGTACAAGAGAATCAATGTGGTGTGGTTTAAACCATAGAATAAAAAATAAAAATTAAAAAAAAAAGAAAAAAAAAGATCAATTGTTTAGAGTCGTGGCCAAGAAGAAAGCCCAAGAAGTGCCCACAGACAAATATTACTAAAAAATGCTGATTGTCTAATCCGAGAAACTGAAGCCACTTCCTATATAATTCCACTTGCAAGATCAAGACACAACACAGCTTCAATCAGACAAAAAGAAAACACAAGATTACTAGCAATCTTTGAGTAGTCCCAGGATAACTCTACACCTACAGATGGCAGGAGGAATATTTGATGCCGCAGCAGGGGACCAAAATTATGACAGAATGGAAATGCTAAAGGCTTTTGATGAAACAAAAGCTGGTGTCAAAGGTCTGATGGATTCAGGACTGATGAAAGTTCCCAAGATTTTCGTGAGACCTTCTGAGGAGCTGGATGCAGAAGAGTTGACTTACAAAAAGACTCAAGTTCAAGTTCCTGTAATAGATCTAAGTGGGATCCAGAACCCCAACAGGCTCCGGCAGATTGTTGAGGATGTAAGAATTGCATCAGAAACCTGGGGATTTTTCCAGGTGATGAATCATGGGATTCCAATAACCGTCCTGGACGGGATGATCGATGGCGTCCGAGAATTTAACGAGCAGGATCTTGAGGAGAAGAAGAAGTATTATACGCGGGATACGACTAAAATTGTGAGATTTAACAGCAGTTATGATCTGTTTACAGCAAGAACTGCCAGCTGGAGGGATACCTTGACCATTTCATTTTTGGGCACCGATGAAATTGATCCTGCGGAGTTGCCTCCTTCTTGCAGGTAAGAATATGACTGTGTACTTGTCATATCTGTTCAATGTTTATCTTTTTCATTTCCTCTCTTTAAATTTGATTTATTTTTGAAACATATCCATATCCCCTTTTTATATATTTATGAATTTATCCCGTGGTTTCAATTAAATTAAAGTCTTCTACTGCTCTATTGACAAATCTGTTGAAATTTACATGCTACAGTATTCTTATCTCATCATGTCCAATTCCCTCATTTTATTTTGTGAGATTTGAAAATGACCACTTGTATGCATTTGATTATATAGTTTGTAATCCAAAATTGTCTTGATTTAATATTAGGATATTATTGACTCATTAAAAGGATAAATTTTGTCATTTGTAATTTTCTCTTAAAAAAAATTAAAAAAATGATCGTCAATACCTTAGTGTAGGTTTTGAATAATTCTTTGTTGGACAAATGTCATAAATGATCCATAAAGTTTTAATTTAGAATCACTTTAGTTTTTAAACTTTAAAATTTTCTTTTTTAGTCCTTAAAGTTTGGATTTAGTTTCAATCTAGTCTCTAAGTCAACTTTTCGGCAACTTTTTGAGGGCAAAATTGTCAATTTATAGTTGTATGTTTCACTTTAGTCCCTATATAAGGTTTTATGTTTCACTTTAGTCCCTGTATAAGATTTTATGTTCCAATTTAGTCCCTATGTTACTTTTTTTCTTTTTCTTTTTTTCTTTTTATAAATATATGTGCATGTGTATATATATAATTGATACTAATATTCTTATTAACATTAAATAATATATTATTGTATATTAATATCATTTGTGATACTATTATAATTAATAATATTAATTGTATGATTAGTGATATATTAACAAATAAAGTAAGATAGGGACTAAATTGGAACATAAAATCTTATATAGGGACTAAAGTGGAAAATAAAATCTTTTATAGGGACTAAAGTGAAATATAAAACTAAATAGACAATTTTGCCCTTAAAAAGTTGCCGGAAAGTTGACTTAGGGACTAGATTGAAACTAAATCCAAACGTTAGGGACTAAAAAAGGAAGTTTTAAAGTTTGAGAACTAAAGTGATTCTAAACTAAAACTTTAGGGACCATTTATGACATTGTCTCTTATTTGTTCCATAGCCATGAGTTATTTACAACTAACTAATTAATAATTTTCAGATGTACTCAATCTTCGATTTTCTCAAGAGTCCACAATTACGACGAATTTTTTATTTTATTTGATTTTATTATTTTGTGGCTAAAGTACTTAAATCGTGCTCAATTCTGAGCAGCCCAGATAAATACTCAAACAATATCTGTTAATACTTAATTCACAGGGACTCAGCTGTGGAATACTCAAAACAGGTAGAAATGTTGGGAAATATTCTGCTTGGGCTATTGTCAGAGGCTCTTGGACTCAAAACTGATCATCTGAAAAACATGGAATGCTCTCAAGGGCACCGCCTCCACTGTCACTATTATCCGGCATGCCCTGAGCCAGAACTGACTGTTGGAACAACCAAGCATTCTGATGCTGGATTCCTCACAATTCTTTTGCAAAACCAGATTACCAGCAGCCTCCAGGTTTTACACGAAGGCCGGTGGGTTGACATCCATCCCGTTCCGGGAGGTTTAGTAGTAAACATTGGGGATCTTCTCCAGGTATACGTACATCTCTTGCTTTCTTTTAATTTTTCTGCTTCTATATGGCATACAGGTTAATATAATTCTCTGTTAATCTGGTGTAGTTGGTATCAAACGGGAAATTCAGGAGCAATGAGCACAGAGCGACAACCAGCCGCGTGGGACCAAGAATTTCTGTGGCATGTTTTTTCTCTGGACCTGTGAATGGGGCTAAGACTTATGGCCCCATAGAAGAGCTGGTATCAGAAGAAAATCCCCCCGTGTACAGGGAGGTTGTATTGAGTGAATACGTACTCAAGTTCTTCACTACTGCACTGGAGAATTATCGTGCTCTTGATTATTACAAGGTGTGAAGATGGTAGTGGGTCGATAAAGCATCGTTACTTTAGCTGAGGTTACGCAGTACTCTAGAACAATTTCATGTCGCATGATACTTGTGATAAGAATAGATACGTCTGAATTATTTACCAATAAGAAAAAATATAGTCTGTCAATGTAGGTGTATTTGAACTTAGTGATATGATTTGTGTTATGTTATTTTGATTAATAATTATATCATTATTTTGTTTTATTATGTATCCATCTAATGTTGCACAGAAATATATTTGGTGTCTTTTCCACAAATCAATGAATTGATGGGCTTCTGCTGCTCCTGGGAGTTATGGGAGGTGTAACTCCCCAAGGCAATGCCAAAATCTCACAAAGTACATAAAAGAGTTCTGAGCAAACTGATTCAAATACATCTATAACTCCGAACTATCTCTAATAACAAGGGATCAGGAGGAAAAGAATAACCACTATTAAGTACCCACTAAAACTAGTAAAGTACCTTGAAGGAGGAGATACAATGCAATCCTTCAAAAAAAAAAAACAAAAAAATGAAGAGCAAATTCAAACTCGTCGGCACTGCTAACTCTACTGTTACCCCTGAATGTTGGCAAACAATATATCACTAATGCCAGTAAGGCTACCATCGAACATAGGAGCGTCTTCTCTAGACTTAGAATCGAAATCAAACACTAACTCCGATGAAGAAAACTCAACAATTAAGGATTGATAAATGCCCGACATCCAATTTTATGGTCCAAGTCTAGACTAGGTGACCAAAACATTATTGGTAAAATGTTGAAACTGTTATTGCGGTGTATCAAATTTCTGTAATCAACTAGTCGAGGCGAGAGTGGAGCTCTCTGTCTTTAAGACAAATTAGCCCTGCACTGGTGATAACAGAACTATGGTTATCGTCTCCCAAGATACAACGACTAACTAAGACGGTAGCAGCATTACAAACCGTCTTGCTAATTGAACTCTCCCTGATTACTCTTATGATTGTTTTATGGAATGCAATACATGATTTGCTTAATTCACTGTAATCCGGGACTGAGGATACATATAGCCAATGAGATGGCTGAAGGTGGTAAATGCAGCATTGATGTTGATGCAGAATTCCGAGTAACCAGTCCAAAGGTCATTGTCCAGATTCGTTTCTTGCTTTCCAAGACGTTGAGAGAGAATGAAGGGACTTGATTATCCTGTTTCAGACTTATCAGGATGATGCTAGAAAATTTATCAGTAGAAGTTTGAAGGTTTTTGGGCCAAACTTTTTTTTTTTTTGTTGGGCCAGATCTAGTCCAAATTTAATTTTTCGGGCAAAAAAATTAATATTGAGTCGATGGCCTAATTGGATTTAGCCCAAGCCCAAGCCAAGCCAAGCACGCGCACGCGTAGACTGGATTGGACTCACAACCATATAGGCTCTCTCCCCTCCAAATACTTGTGGTACCTCCACACTTGAGTCATATATTCAAGTCCACCTTATCCTCATCTTCCAATGTGGGATGGAGTTTCATTCATCCCACTTCTTTAGCTCATTATAGGTCTTCTAAGTCAATTTTCAAGTAGCTCACTTTGACCATTAATTTCTCATTCACCCAAAATTGGTTTGTTTTGGCTAATTAATCACATTATCATCATCTACCCACGACGTAGTTTAGGATGATCACCAATTTCTTAAAAATTAATATTTTGAGCATACTTAAAAGTTTGGTCAAAGAAGACCAATTTACCAACAGTCCCCCACATGAAAGGAAATTAATGCGACTGATGATGTAGATGCGTATGCAAACACGAGAGAATTCAGGCGAACAACTATTACATCAGGATAGATAGCTTATGGCTTTGAACCTTCCCTAGTAAACTACTATTGGGTTTACTTAGCTAATCAGTGAACATGATGTCTTGAACAGTTCAACTATTAATGTAAACTAAGACAACAGTGTCCACACAATAGCTGTCCTTACGCTTTTAGCTCTTGTTGGTTGAGTCTGTTTTGGCCATGGGCACCAATCTTGGATTCATAAGTGTTTACCATGAAGCAGCCCGTCTTCACGCTTACATAAGTGATCTCCCATAAAGAGTATCCTGCCATACTCCACAATTCTAGCTCTGGGAATCATTAAGAGTCGAGACTCAACCTTGTACCCACTCAGTAGGTAACACTTCTATGTCATAGTTGAAGTGCTCACATGAATCTTCATAACTTAGTTGTCCCATTGAACTAAGTTCTTGGGATCTCCAATCATCATGGTTGGGTGTCCGCTATGTCAGCTCTTAGACTAATGGGCTTTAATCTACCCCTCTCGACAGGTGTTTCACTTGATCTCTAAGCAGACTTTTTGTTAATGGATCCACCAAATTTTTCTTAGATTTCACATAATCAAGTGAAATTACCCATTTGAGATCAATTGCCTTATGGTATTATGTCGTCATCTGATATGACAAGATTTGTCATTATACATGCTGCTTTGCTCCCTTCTAATGGCTGATTGATTATCACAATGAATTATTAGAGCAGAAATCGGCTAAGGCCAATAAGGAATATCCTCCAGAAAGTTTTGTAGTCATTATGCTTCTTCTCTGGCTTTATCTAAAGCTATGAATTCAGACTCCATCGTAGAACGAGCTATACACATTTGTTTAGAGGATTTCTAGGACATAACAGCTCCACTTAGGGTGAACACATACCCACTTGTGGACTTAGTGTCTTCCGTATCAGATATCCAGTTAGCATCACTATAGCCCTCCAATACAGCTGGATATCTAGTGTAGTGTAACCCGTAATCCATTGTGTACTTAAGAAATCTAAATACCTTTATCAATGCTTTCCAGTGTGCATTGCCAGGATTGCTCGAAAATCTACTCAATTTGTTTATTGAGCAAGCAATGTTGGGGCAAGTACAGTTTGTGAGAAACATCAAACTACCAATTATTCTAGAATATTCCTCTTGAGATACAGGCTCACCTATATGTTTGCTCAGATGTTGACTAGGATCCATGGGTGTCTTCATAGGAGAATTGTCAAAGACATTGAATTTTCTGATAATTTTCTCAACATAATGGGATTGAGTTAGAATTAGTTTTTCGGACGTTTTAATAATCTTAATCCCTAGTATAACGTCAGCTACACCCATATCCTTTATGTTAAAATGGTTCATAAGCATTTTTTTGGTAGTTATGATAGTATCGTGAGTACTACCTATTATCAGCATGTCGTCAACATACATGCAAACCAAGATAAATTCACTTTGAGTGCTTTTGAAGTAAACACATTTATCGCACTCGTTTATTGTAAAACCATTTGACACTATTACATTGTCAAATTTTTCGTGCCATTGTTTTGGAGCTTGTTTGAGTCCATATAATGACTTAACAAGTCTACACACTTTCTCTTTTTGCCCTGGAACAATAAATCCTTCAGGTTGTTCCATATATATTTCTTCATCCAATTCATCATTTAGGAAGGCAGTTTTTACATCCATATGATGTATTTCAAGGTTATTCAGGGCTGTGATTGCAATAAGTACCTTGATGGATATGATCCTTGTCATTGGTGAGTAAGTATTGAAGAAATCAAGACCTTCCTTTTGTTTGAACCCTTTTGCTACCAACCTTGCCTTATATTTGTCTATAGAGCCATTGAGGCTTTAAATAAGATTTTAACAACTAGTTTATCAACTTATCGAGTTAAGGACTATGATAGGTGATTTCTTGCATAATTAAGTGTAACATGGAAATTGAGAATTATGATTGAACAGTTAGAGTAATTGAGGAACGTGATAAGGATATCTAAATGCATTGAGAATTATGATTGAGAAATCATAATCAATGTTGGGTTTAGATTATGTACTTCGAACTTTAAGTTAATTGGAAAACAAGGTCATGGGCTGCTTAAATATCTAAGAATTATTAGAACTATGTTGGAATATCCTTAAGTTTGATAATGACATTTATTATATTTATAGTTAAGATTTAGAAGATTTGATTGTGAACTTATTTCTTTGGTAGGTGATGAAGGAATAGGTCCCAAATATTAGTAGATTGCTAATTGTGGTTGCTTTCTGAGACTTTTAAGGTGAGGATCTGCCAATTTGGCACTCTTGTACCTATCGCTTTTATTGATAAGCCCCTGTGAGGGTTGGTATTGATTTGATTATCGCATTTCGTTTATTATTATTACCCCTGTGAGGGATCTGCTGATTGGTTGTCACTTGTATAAGCTTATTCTGTATCTAACGTTGAACCCGTTAGGTTCTATTGAATTGATATTTGTCTTGATTAACATGATCTGACTATCGAACCTTGTGGGGTTCTCCTGAATTTGAAACTATTTGGTTATATTTGTGTTTATTGCTTTAAAGGTTACCTATTTGTGTTAAAAGTTCTCTTAAATTGTTCATGTACCTCGCTTATTGGAATAGGCCTTGCTGGCCGTTATTGGAAAATGTTTTGCCTTGTAAATGGCAAATTTGGTAAAGTTCTGAAATGTTCATGTTATTGTTTGAAAGGTTAATTTCTTATCTGTTGGCATTATATTTTTTCAACTCATGGGAAACCATGGGTAGTTTTCACCCAGAGGGATGCCACGGGGGGTTTGGGCCCAGGGACTAGGTCCGAAAGATGGTCGGGCGGAATGGACCAACGAACACAAGTCTTACGACTAGTACCCACTTATGATCTTCACTTACAGCTAGCTGGAGGTAGCAAACTATGAGTGACGGGATCTGGCATGTGACCAACCTTTCCATAACATCAAGTTACTACCCACCGAGCTGAGTGCTCGAGTAATGGAGTGATAAGAAAATCTTGTTTATACTGTACCGATGCCCGGTACTTACAAATTATAATTTGATTTAGGAGTAATAAGGTTGGAATGACCAACAGTCTGTCAAGTTCAATATCATATAATGTCATGTACTCTATTGATCATGTTAAAAATTCTTGCTTAATTATTACCAAATTCTATTCCTATTGAAAAGTCTTGCTTATTACCGAATTTTACTGTTGATTATTGTATCTCAATAGTTTTCCTTCACATCTTATCATTTTCTTTTCCCTCACTAATCCTTTGGACTTACCCTTGTTTATTTTGATTCTCTTACACAGGGATTAAGTGAAGGATTAGACTTGAAACAGGATATGAATATTTCGTAATAGATTAGGGTTGAATATATATATATGAAAATTATCTAATTGCTAAGCATGGACTCAAGACGCTGTGATATATCATGTTGATGTGATCGACTTAAGGAATGTAAATATTTTATTATGTAAGAATATGAATCATGGCACTTACTTAGCAGGTTGACGAGCCTGTTATGTTTGAAATTCCGCTGCTTTCGACAAGTTGAATTTGAGACTTTATGGCATGTATTTAGTACGTGTACTGTATGTTGTAAGATTGTTTAAGGTTTGAATTTATTGTCTTATGACATATTTGTTTAATTTGGAATCTACTGCTATTTCTGATAAGCTCGAGACGCTTGATTATGGGCTATTGATTGATTTATAGGTTCAATTTAAGATTGAACTAAGTGGCGCCTCAACTTAGGTGTTGTCCTGAGTGGGGGCGTTACAAGGTGGTATCAGAGCTTAGGTTTGGAAACCTCCTCGGAATATGAAAGTCTAGAGTTAGTGGAGAGTAAGCTTGATTCTGAAATTTGAGTGAGATTTGAAAGTTTTGAGTTGGCAAAGAGTAAGCATGACTTTGGAGTTGACTAGGACATGAATTTTTGGGGAAAATGTTTGATCTGAAGGACGTGAAGGGTTATAATTGGGTGCGCAACTAATGTATAATCCGTAGCTCCTAAGGTATCGAGCATGTGACTCTTTATGTTTGGGAAGGATAATACCCTTGGGAAAATTACGTTGAGTGCGAGCATGTTTGGGAACCTTTTAACTAGTATGAGTCGATGACCATTTTAGATGGAGTTGAATTTGATAAGTGAAGAATCGTATTGGATCATTACTTTGGACATAAGAGTGTGTTGTGGCTTAAGATGAGGTTATTTGGGAAAATGATGTGTTAATGACTTGGATCTTCCTAGTGCATGGAATATTGAGATTAATGGAGGCCAAGGTTGACATGAAAGTTTGGTTAGGATGTGAACTTTTGGAATACTGCTTGATGTTAAAAGAGTAAATGATTAGTGTTGGAATGACCAACCAATATCTAATATGTTGCTCTTGAAATCTTAAGCATATGACTTCATTAGTATTTGGTGGAACAATACTTTTAGTGTTGCATTGTTATGCAAGTATATCTTATGATAATAGAACTTGAGAAGCAAGGGATCATTTTGGGATAATTAGCTTTTTGGTTTATACATATGGTTGAGATTCGTATGATATTGTTATCTCGGAGGAATTGATATTTTAACAATAGGATTAATCATTGCAACTACCTTGTGGTAATTGTAAGGGAAACATGGAATATTTTTCATAAGGAGAATCTGATATGCACGTTCTGTTCTGATTCGTCGGATTGCTTATGTACTCGGGTTTGTTTCGTTTTGATTGTATTCTGCTTATGGAGTAATAAGGATGGCGTAATTTTTTTGGTTTAGGTCGGGCTGTTGTCCAGGCTGAACGAGCCGTCTGTATTTCCTCTCTATCAGATTCAATTAAGATGATCCCGAGCCATTCAAGCTGAAGGTAATAACTCCCGAGCTAGCACCTACCAGTTACCTTGAATTGTTCCTGTTTGTATATGGATATGTACATATTATGGCGGTTATTTTATGATCTGTTGAGTTGCTTCTTTCTCGACAGGTCCTTGATATTCTCAAATAGAACGATGTGATAGATATGGACTTCTAACTTAGGCTGGAGACAGTATGTTTTGTAATAGAACAGAGGTACAAATGTGTATACGGGTTCAAGTTAATGTTAAGCTTTAACTTTGAAATATTATGGTATGTCAGGTTTGAATTTGTGAATTGCCGTATATGCTATATGATGAATATTGTGGGACTATTAATGGTATGTATATAGTACTGATGTTGAGATATGTTTAAGTTGAAATTTGCTGCTACTTCTGATGGACTTAGGAATTTTCCTTCTTATAGGCCTATTGATTGTTTTAAGGATTAGATTTAATACTGAACTGGTGATATCTCAGCTTAGGGGTTATCTTGAATGGGGTGCCACAGAGGCAATAAATTTTGTACTCGAATTTTGATTCGACTACATTACCAAATGTGATTGAAGTTTTGGATTCAAGCTTGATCATAATACAAACTAAGATTTGTTAAATTATGATTTAGCTCAAGTTACGGATTAGTTTCATAATTATTCAATATTAAACCCCATCAACTTGAAAGGATACTTAAGGAATTTTGGCTTTAGCTCACAGATGAAGGTAGCTGAAGGTACCATCTAAGTTCTAATCCTTCTATTCCTTTTATTCTTGAAAGTCCTGAGGAATTAAAGTTAATGGACTTACTTGAGGTTAAGCTTGAATTGAAAACCATTTAGAATGTAAACATTTGTTGCTGTCCTGAGTGGGGGCGTTACAGGGCATTACTAGACCATCTATTTAATGTAAATTCAGAGTAACAATTTGCTAAGAAGTCAAACTTATTCCAATTTTTCTGTCAAGTGAATGAAGAAATATTGTGCAGTTTGAATTCATTAAATTTATTAGTTATGCAATTTGTACACTTCTAATTATATACACATAAAATTTGATATTTTATGCTTATATATAATATCATATGTCTTAACATGTTTAGGTCGATTAACTAATTTTTTTTCATATTTATAATATTTTCTGTAAAAAATAACTCTATTTATCTACTAGTAATTAAATAAAATGTATGTGAGTTATGTATAAAAAATTATGTTTATATAGTTAGGAACTTAAAATTTGATACAAGATAAGGTACTCTTTTATACAATTGGTATATATTTATTTTTTAATAAGTTATACTTACTTTGATAGTCTTAACTATTAACAAGATTTTTTTTTACCTTGAGGTGACATTGTCCAACACAACACGACAACCCAGCAGAGTACGGTACAAAAAATTGAATTTGGGACGGTTCATTTTTTATTCAAGATCTAATAAGTTTGACACGAATAAGAACCCAAAAAAATGAGTTGGTTGAGTTGAATTTTAAATTACATGAACAACTCGAAACTTAATTTTGGATCACATGATAATCCAAATCCACTCAAACCGACTCTATCCAACCGAATTAAAAAAATAAAGTTTAAATTTTTTAGTGGTAAAAGTATAAAATAACAAAATAAAGCTTGAGATTTTGAATCTTAGAATTAACAAAACCACTACTTTGCAGGTTTTTTGTCTTATTTATTTTCACTAACATACAAGATGGATATTTACAACTTTAAATTATTACAAATGAATATGTTTTGCATCTAAGTGGACATGAAAATTGTTGGGCAAATTGCATAATTGGTCTAAAGTTTTACTATAGAATCACTTTAGTCATTAATTTTCAAAAGTTCATCTTTTAGTCCCCGATGTTAATATATCATTTTATTATAGTCCTCAAAACCACTTTCCAATGGTATTTGATCGGAAAATTGATCAATTTTAATTTTTTAAGGGCAAAATTGTTGATTTAAGATTATATGTTCACTTTAATCCCCATTTAAGGTTTTATATTCCACTTTAATCCCTATGTAACTTTTTCTTTTTTCTTTTTAGGGAAAATTGCATTTTACCCTCTATGAAAACGAAAAAGAAAAAAAAATCCTTGTGAAAAAGATAGGCAAAAACCCTCATTGTATTTTGAAAATTATGCACATTGCTTCCTGTCCCTGATTTACTTCAATTTAACCCTAATTTTAACATATAAAAACTATATTACCCTTAATTATTTCATATATTTTTAATTTATTTATTTATTATTTTATGTATATTTTGTATATCTTGCTTCATCCCCTTTAAATGTAAAACTATTTTTAGCTTTTGTATTTTCATTTCTCTAATTTATTCTACTTTTTTTATTTTTGTATATATTATATATTTATATATAATATATTTATGTTATATGTATAATATATTATAAATTTGTATATAATATATATTAATAAATAAATATAAATATATAAATACATTATATAATCATATTTGTATAATAATTCTATCCAACCCTACACCCTGCATCCACTGCAACCTCCATTCCCATCCCCAAATGCGCCTGCCCCCACCCCATGGTGGTTGGCCATGACAGTCACCCCCAACAAACTTAACCCCCCTATACACCTCACTTTCGCAAACCCCACCCCACCCCCAACTGCCCCATCCCCACCTAGCCATAGCCGCCGCACCACCTTGAAAAATAGCAACCATGGTTGTTGTTTTTCAGGCTACTATGGCCGCATCTTCATCGTGAATGCTGGTATTCAAATCAATAATCCATTCAAACTGTTTATGAAATAATTGTTCAATCACTCCAAAAGAATGAATATATGTGACATTAAATCAATTAATTATGTATTTCATATTGATTGAACCAGCAACTAAACATAAAAATACTTGTATACCTTAGGGTAGTGCGGCCTCAACATAAAGTGATGTCTGTAGATTTAAGAATGGATAACTCTGATAAATAGCAAAGAATGTGGCACAATTTCTACCAATTAAAAAGCATTTAGTACTTTTATCATGTAATTATTAAATATATTAAGAAATGCAGTTGTTGCCATTAAAAAAAAAAAAAAAAAGAACAAGAAAAAGTGACATAAGGATTGAAGTGGAACATAAAACCTTAAATTAACAATTTTGTTCTTAAAAAAGTTAAAATTGATAAAATTTTTGGTCAAATACCATTAGAAAGTGGTTTTGAGGACTAGAATGAAGCAATATATTAACATGGAGGATTAAAAGATGAACTTTTGAATATTGAAGAATAAAGTGATTCTAAAGTAAAATTTTAGGAATTATTTATGCAATTTGCCCAAAATTATTTTATAAAGAGTTGTCGGCAAATTTACATTTTTAGTCCGATACGTTAGGGGATATGCAATTTTAGTCCCACGCTTTTGCCAAATTTAGAAAACGTCCCAAAATCTCAAAAAAGTTGCAAAGTTGGTCCCAAAAGTCGATTTTCGTCCAAAATTTAATGGAGAAAGGGCGTGTGACGCACGTGGCCTTGTGGGAAAAATTGCACTTTTAGTCCCATACGTTAGGGGGAGGGGCCAACTTTAGTCCCATTGTAGATAAATTAATTTTAAGCCAATTGAGAAGTGACATGTATAAAATAATATGTTAATTATTAATTTAAAATTCTCTATTTATATTTTGGGATTTATTAAATTTAATTTCAAAAGATAAATGGTTAATTTTAATTAATAATTTAGTATTTATTTTATATTCAAATCAAATAGTGACAAGAGTTAAAGATGGAGTGTCTATATCTATGGAGCAATTAAATCAAAGATATTTGATATTATCTTTCGATGTTTCATATTGCCAAATCAAAGATATCCGGTATTATCTAGAGGTATAAATGAGATGAGACTATTCACGAATAGTTCGGGATCAGCTCGATGAAAGCTCAAATTCAGCTCAAACTTAAACGAGTCGAGTCAAGCCCAAGCTCGCTAGCCAAGCTCAATAGTATTCGACTCGACAGGCTCGCAAGCAGAACAAAATATGAGCCATTAATAATAATAATAATAATAATAATAATAATATTATTATTATTATTATTATTATTATTTATTTTTTTTAAAAGAAAGAATAGAATTATTTAAAAATTGAAAAGAAAAAAACCCTAATTATTTGTTTCAAGCCTAGACGGACTCAAGCTTATCCGAGCTTATACGAGTTGGAGCATATCCGAGCTTATACATGCTCAAGCTCATCCAAACCTATACAAATCGAGCTTTAGCTAGTCGAGCTTGAGCTCGAGCTTGGTTGTCTAGGTTCAACTCAGCTCATTTACACCCCTAAATTATTATCTTGTAATATTTAATATTATCTCATCGAGAAGATAACTATCAAAGATGTTCAAGATTATCTAGGATCTCCCACCAAGCACCTATATAAAGAGTTGATCCCAACTCATTTGGCACAACACAAATTCCAGCAAGTGAGAGAAACTTTGAAGGAGTCCAGCAATTCTCTAAAGCAAATTCAAAGAATCCACGACGTTCAAGGAGGAAGCTCATATATTTTTGGCATTTGATTCGAGATTAAGATGCGAAACCCTCGAATTGGTATTATTTTTCTTCAAATCGAGGGCTTAAATTTGATTTGAAGAAAAATAACGTCAATTCGAAGGCTTCGCACCTTAATCCCGAATCAAACACAAAATATATATGAGTTATGCGAAGAACGATTTGAACGCCGTGAATCTCTTTAAAGAATTCATGCATAACATGGGGATAATGGTAGAATAAATATATTTTATAACTTTACTTATTTATCGACTTACAATTGAACAAACATACAATTTATTTACTTTGAAGTGGAGAGTTCTTACATTCAAGATTGAGAACCTATGCCAACAATGAAATTAAAGAATAATAAAACAAATTCATCAACTTAAAAAATAAAATAAAAAAAAACGAAAATAAATCATAAATGTTGCCTTTGGTTTTTGGATTGTGGTTTAGATTATCCTATAACAATGAATGGTTCATATTTTGTTTTGCTTTCTATTAGTTTAATTATTAAACGGACAATTCAAAAATACCCTTTAATTTGTCCGAATATATTACCAGAGGATGGCCAAAAGGATGAAATTAAAGTCAATTAAAAGGATATGAATGATTTTAAAATTGAGTTGAAACCTCAGGGATCAAAATGAATTTTACACTATATAACCCACTTATTTTGATAATAGATCTACAAAAGCATTTAATATACAATATAGGGATTTTTTCTTTTTTTTTCTTAGGTTATTAAACTAACTCATTTTCACTTTAGTCATGAGTTGATTGGCCTATTGTAATATCAATTTTTATACCAATTAATGTAAGACTTTCCCATTTGTACTACTACTATTATTAAGAGAATGTACTGAAAGACTTTATATTTTAAAAACTTTATTTGCTTATTTATTATATTAAAATTTGTATGTATAATATAAGAAATATACTGAATAAAATTGTTTCGTTCCATTTTTCTTCTTATTTTTAAGTTTTTTTTACATTTTTTTTAATAATAATTTTAAAATTTAATATTTTCAAATGAAATTTTAAAATGAAATACCCATTTTTTATTTTCAATAATAAACTCACATCCTTAAAATAATAAAAATGATGGTATTTATCTTTTAATCACATGAATTAAAATAAATATTATTATAGAATAAAATATTTTAATATTTGAATTATTTTAGTAAAATATTCATATTTTAATATTTATTTCTAGTGCATCGCAATGGGACCTTGCTATATTATATGAGGTGAATAATATAATATTGATGAAGATAAAGATTGTAGCACTCCGTCAGGGAGGTGCCTACTTCGGACCGAGTGCTACTATGATCTTATTCACAAAAATTCAAAACAAAAGAGCATCCCAAGGTTTTACAATTTTGGAAAATTCAATGAGAACACAAAATTAAAGAAGATTAAACTCTTTATCATCTCAACACCTTAAACTTATACCAATCAGTATCAAAATTATAATTTCCTAAGATAACTCATACTTCTCTAGAGATCTTTACAATAAACCTAAACTTACCACATCCAATATTCATGCACAGCAGCAGAATATATATACCTTACTAATGACTCCTTACTAATCAATTCTCAATATGGGAAAAGAATAAGAAAATAAATAATAGAAGAGGCGTAAGTCCAAATGACTTAGTGAGGTGTAATAGCAATGGGGTTATATATCAAAACACAATTGTACAAAATGTATCAACCTAATTTGCAAAAAGGCTATTGGGGTCTCCAACCTTATCGCTTCGCTTTTGAAAATATTGAAATCCTTATCCCTCCAAATTCCAAGTGATCAGCTTGGACAAAACTAACATATATGGCATGGTTGACTATCTACTGGTGATCACTCACAAACAACTAACCTCCAACTACCTATAACACAGATCAATAGTAGGTACTAGTCGGAGACCCCACCATCGGTTTGTACTGCCCGGCCATCTTTTCAATCCTACTCTCAGGCTCAACTTCCTGTGGAGTCCCTTCAAGTCTAAAACTTCCCAAGGGCGTTCCCAAGGGTCTCATTAATAGTTAAATGCAACAGTAATATCAGTTTTCTAATAAACGATGTTACAATCAAATAATAATTGAATTCAATGAATACAAGAAACAATCAATCAATTGATCAGCAAAACTATCTCAAGTAACATTAGACATAACAATAGATTCAAGCATTATGGCACAATATGGTGTCACAACAAACACCAAAACGAGTCAACAAGAGCTAAACGACATAGAAAGTCAGATGGAATTTCAAATTTCAACAGAAGGATTTGAAATGAAACTGCGAGACGCAAAACAAGAGAATGATTAGGAAATTCTTAGATTTCAACAAGATAGTATCAAATATTAGTTCCAAGGATTATGCAATGATATCAGGATTGATACAAGCAGGTCAAGGATCAATTAACCATATGAATGTTCATAATATACATATATGTTTTTTCTCCAACAATAAGGTAATATTAAATATAACTCCACCAGGCAATAGTATGTTGCAGAGCTTTCCTCAATGGACCCGATTTATCATATGTGTCTTTATTACCTAATCAACCCAATACGGGGTCTAAGATGATATGAAACAATACTAACTTAATTTTCAAATTAAATGTGATTATACTTAATATTCTTAATTTCTTTTGGTCTCTTTATACTTCCTATAACTTCTAAGTTCGAATACCAATCAAATGTATCGAATTTTTAACTTTCAAAATTGAATATGCATCTAATTAGTAACCATTTTATTCCATAATATTATCCAAGCCTATCTTATATTTTAAATTAAAAATTTAATCACCTTTTAGGCCTAATCAACATGATCTTAAATAATTATTTCAATTGTTCATAGGTACTCAATTAATTAATCCAACTCCATATCTTATACCAGGTCCGGTTGTACTATACATTGAGTCAAGATTTAACTCAAATTATGAAATTTCCTAAATATATCTTATTTAAATATTCAATTTGTAATTATTCAAATAGCATTTAAAATTTTTAGAATTTCAAATTCAACTCTTATATTTGAGTCAATTAAACACCTAATTTTATTTGAGATTAATACACTTTAAATGTATAACATGAGTTGATTAAAATTTGAAAAATTAATTGAATAAGAATTTGATTTAGAAGGTTTTATTTAATTGGACCAGACCAGGGCGAAACTCAAGCTCGAAAATGGTTTGAATAAACTTGGAACTGAATTATGAACACTGTCAACTGCCAGCGCAGGAACGTCGCCCCATCACTGCGGTGCACAGTCATAGGACCTAGAAGCTGAATACACTAAGAGGTGTGACTCGACGTCTGAAGTAAAATGCCCCAACCAATTTCACGAAATTCCCTCGTTTGGTCGTCCAATTAGATGCAAAACACCACTGTTGTGCCGCCACCTTCAATTCTCCACCATTGTCAGTCTTCTCATCAAATTGATGCCACCATCATCTCACCATCCTAGTTCCACGCAATCATAATCTACTAAAGCCCACTTCGCTTTCGCCTTTGTATGCCAGATAACCACCAAGCCCACCACTTGTCCGCTATTGGCCTCCAATTTCCAGCATTCCACCAGGTGTTTCAAGGTGTTTTGGTATCAACATGTTCCTCACAATGAGAGGAAGGTATTGGTTGGTTTAATTTTATGTTTTTTATCACAGGAGCTGGGTTTGCTTATGTGAATTAGAATAATCGCAGGAGACTTCTTTTATATTTATCCTGTTTTTTCTTTAATCTCAAATTGACTCCTAAGTCTTTTCCACCATTTTTGTTAATGTTTGAGTGCCTTGCATTTGACCCTGATCTTTAAATTGGCTTCTTAGCTTTTCGTATTCCCACATTGGCCCTATGCAACTTTTTCATTTTTGCAATTGAACCCAATTTTATTAATTTTTCAATCCTCTTAATTTTCTAATATCATACTAAGACCCTAATTATTTTAATACTGTTTATCTAGGGCCCATTTTGATGATGATGATGATTATTATTATTATTATTATTATTATTATTATTATTATTATTATTATTATTATTATTATTCATCGAATCTCAATGTTAAATTTCAATTCATTAAATTTTGGATTCTTTAATAAATCCATATTCCCGAATTGGGGTGTTACAAAGATATAGCCCACTTATTTTGCTGATAGATCTACAATAGGGTGCTTTTTAACTTACTAATTAGAGTTTTTTTTTTTTTTCATAGTTACCTTAGTCATTAGTTGATTGGCATATTGTTAATATCAATTATTATTACCTATTAATGTAAGATTTTCCCATTTGGACTTCTCCTATTATTAATATAATTATTATTAATGAAAAGCGAAGGAAAGAGGCCAATTAACATAAAATTCTACAACTAATTATTATAATATCAATCAGTATTTAAACCATAAATTGACTGACTGATCATTATATTTGCAAAATAAGGGATTGTATCCTTTCACAATCCAAAACATCACCTTCTAAGATCCGTATTTTTAAGATACTAAGATATAAAATATAGATAGGTTAGATAAAATTTTCAGTAACTATTTTGTTAAACAATCAAAACTGCTTGGCCTGGTTAGCAGGTAAGATCTGTTTGCTCATAGCCGACGTCTAATGCTAGAAAAGCAAATCTTGATTTTTATTATTCTTGTGACCGTCCGAAAAGAAGGTACATGTTAAGTATTGGTTTATGTCTGTCAATAGGTAGGGTATTATTCTACTCAAATTCAAGAATGTATAACTATATCATAAATTTTTATATACCTATACTAAAAAATTTATCCATTATCCTATACTTAAATTTGGCCTATTAATATAAAATTTTGAAATATCTATTAATTATTATATAATGATATGTATTTTTAACTATTTACACACATTAATTTGCTTCTAGAGATAACACTATTTTAAAAGAAGTAGAAAGAATAATTTGGAGGAAAAAATATAAAATGGAAGATAGGAGAGAAAATAATATTTTTTATTTTTTTATTTTTGCTTATTGACTATACCCATAATGAAATGTAAAGATTTACTAATTAAATTTAATGACTAAATTAAGTATACGCATCCAGTTAATTTTTTTATTGTATCAGATTCCAAATAATTTTGTAATGTATATTAAAAAAATAATTTATACATTAAAATTTTAAATTCAATAAACTAGACTCCATTTGTCTTAAGTGGGTAGGACATAGTAGAATTATAATCTTACACTACCGAAAAAAAATGAGCTTTAGTGACCAATTGAGCTTTTAATGACTGATTAGTGATCAATTTAAATATAATATTTTAAAAAAATTAGTGATTGATCAGTGACTGCAAAAAAGTGGTCACTAATTCGGTAACTAATTAGTGACTGGACTCTTTTTTCAGTTACTAATATTAGTGACCACACAGAGTTTAGTCACTAATTCAGTGACCGAACTCTGTGTGGTCACTAATTCGGTCACTAATATTAGTGACAGTGTAAAGCGATCACTAATTCGGTCACTAATATTAGTGATCGTATAAAGCGGTCACTAATTAAGGAGGATATTTTTTAATCAATAAAAGGTCATAAATATAAAATTTTATTTTTTACATATTCTTATAATATAAATTTAAAAGCATACAACTTATGTAACACCTATATAAGTAATAAAATATTGTGTTTGTTATAAACATATATATTTGATAATAATATATGTATATATAAAAAATATAAAAATATACGCACATATATAAATATATAACAACTAAATATTTCTATATAATATCCATATAATTGAACATTAATTTATTAATGTATATATAGATACACAAGAAATAAACAAGAATAATATTCTCATACAAAGAAAAAAATGAGAATTAATTAATATATACATATCAATAATATATATATTATACATGAATTATAAGTAAATAAATACTTATAATATAATTAATAATATTATATATTAATTTGTATGTATAAGCATATATACATATCACCATATGTGTGTGTGTGTGTAAACTATTTATTACAATAAATAGTAATAAATATTAGTATTTATTACAAACTATTTATTATATAAAAAAAGAAAAAAATATTTATTACTATACATATTAGTTTGTATATACTATTTTTTTTAATGTGTTTATAATATATTATGATAAATATACCTAAAATTTAAAAGTAATAGTTATAAATAATAAATACAGTACGTTATTATATTGAATAAATATTGCACAAATATTAGATGAATAATTGCTAATTTTGTTAAATTTTAAAATGCAAAATAATAGTGACTTATACATAAGAATATTGTAGTTACTTTTTAATTTGTAAATATTATATATATATATATATATATTATATTGTTCAAACAAATGCATGAAAATGCATGTGGTGTAGTGGATAGTTACTCATACGAACAAAAGAAAGGTCTTCAGTTAGAATCTAAGAGGGAGCAAAGCCCAATATAATTTTTGACTTATTAAAATTAGTGACCGAAATATGGGTCACTAGTCGGTCACTGATCATTGACCGCCTTGCAACATACACAAATTTTGAATTTGTTTTTAAATAATTAGTGACCGCAACTGGCAGTCACTAATCGGTCACTATCGATTTTTATTGGTCACTAATTATTGACCGAATTAGTGATTGACACAAATTAGTGATGGTTTTGCATATTTAGTGACCATTTGTAACATACACAAATTTTTTCAAATTTTTTTAAATAATTAGTGACCGCAACTGGCAGTTACTAATCGGTCACTAATTAGTGACGGATCGGATTGATCACTAAACCTGTTCGTGATCGATTTTTGCATATTTAGTGACCGATTTTGTGGTCACTAATACCCTTTTTTTTGTAGTGTTATTCTTTCAGCCTTTGTTCTTTAGTATTTTTTCAAAATATTTTTCGACTCCCAAGATAATCCCAAAATGTGTACACATTCTCCAATTATTCTCCCAAAATACAATAATTTTATGCCCAAAAAATCCCTATCAAAACAATCTCAAAATATCCTACACCCTAAAAAGCACACCTTCCCCACCTATCCCCTCACTGTCTCACTTTTCCTTTCACATCACTCATTCATTTATTACTATCTTGCTTCACTCATCTATCTATCTATCTATCTATCTATATATATATATATATATATATATAATTTTACTAGTTATAAAATTCTGAAACTTGTGTTTAAAAATTTAATTAAATTAATTTTCCAAAAAAAATAATTAAATTTAATTAAATACTGCTTATATTATTACTAAATAATTTATTTACTGGATAACATATTAAATTAATTAAATAAATTACTTATTAATTAAAAATGTATTTAGTTATATTTAATATTTAATGTATTAATTAAATATTAAATTTATTCATTTAATAATAATATAAGATGTTTTAATTTGATACAATAGATAAATTAATATTCTTCAAAAAAAGTAATCTCATTAAATATAAATCTTTAGATTTATTTGAAATTATAGTAACAAATTTAATTATTATTTAATAATATATTAAGTTTAATAAATTAACATTAATATAATTAAAATAATTATTGATAAAATTAATTAAATCTAAGCAAAAGTTATTTGATTGTTTACTAAGTAATTTATTTACTAAATAATATATTCATTAAATAATGAGCTAAAGTACTTAAATAACCTATTAAATTAATTTAATTATTTAAATACTTGTCATTTATATATTAATTATGTTTTATATTCCATTCATGTATAGCTAAATATTATGTTTATTTGTTTAATAAATAATATAAGATGATTTAATTTCATATAATATAATTTTTTTTAACTTGATGAATTGTTATAAGTATTACATATGTAAATTATTAAATAAATTATTTTATTTAAATCATTAATTAAGTTTTATTTATACATAAATCAGAAATAATAAATAGTTAAATAATTATATTTTAATTAATAATAGTAATTAGCTTATAATGAATGTACAATAATTAATTTTTTTATATAAGTCGATATTAATAATTATGGCATAATTATTGTATTAGCCAATTTTTTATAATTAAGATATAATTATGATTTTATAAATAATTAATATTTATTAATAAGTATTTTCTTCCAGGTAATACATCATTTACTAATGTTAAATCACTACAAAAAAAGGGGTATTAGTGACCGAAAAATCAATCACTTAATATACAAAAATCAGTCAGTAATAGGTTTAGTGACTAATTTAGTGACCGATCAGATCGGTCACTAAAACCCTCGTCACTAGTTTGTGTTGGTCACTAATTCGGTCACTAAGTAGTGACCGGTCTTTATTTAAAAACTTTTGAAAAAATTGTATATGTTACTAAACGGTCACTAATTAGTGACTGACTAGTGACCGCGTATTTCATCACTAATTTTAATGGATCAAAAATATTTATCTTGGACTTTGCTTCCTCTTAGATTTAAACTTAAGACATTTGCTTTCCTCAGATAAGTAACTGACTACTATATCACATGCATTTTTATGCTTTTGTCTCAACAATATAATATATATATATATATAATATTTACAAATTAAAAAGTAATTATACTATTCTTATGTATAAGTTACTATTATTTTGCATTTTAAAATTTAATGAACATAGCAATTATTTATTTAATATTTGTGTAGTATTTATTCAATATATAACGTACTGTATTTATTATTTATAACTATTACTTTTAAATTTTAGGTATATTTTATCATAATATATTATAAACACATTAAAATAGTATATACATACTAATATGTATAGTAATAAATAGTTTTTTTCTTTTTTATATAATAAATACTAATATTTATTACTATTTATAGTAATAAATAGTTTACACATATATATGGTAATATGTATATAAGCTTATACATACAAATTAATGTATAATATTGTTAATTATAGTATAAGTATTTATTTACTCATAATACATGTATAATATATATATCATTGACATGTATATATTAATTAATTCTCAATTTTTTTTCTTTTGATAAGAATATTATTCTTGTTTATTTTTTTGTGTATCTATACGCATTAATAAATTCATGTTCAATTATTTGGATATTATATAGAAATATTTAGTGGTTATATATTTTTATATGCATGTTTTTTTTATTTTATATTTTTCATATATACATATATTATTATCAAATATATATTAATAACAAACACAATATTTTATTACTTATATAGATGTTGCATAAATTGTATGCTTTCATATTACAAAAATATGCAAAAAATAAAATTTTATATTTGTGACCGTTTATTGATTGAAAAATACGGTAATTAATCAGTGACCGCTTTATATGATCACTAATATTAGTGACCGCACCGAACTCTTAATTCAGTCACTAATTAGTATTAGTGACCACTTTGTGCAGTCACCACTATTAGTGACTAAAAAAAGAGTTTAGTGACTGCTTTTCTGCGGTCACTAATCGGTCACTAACTTTTTAAAAATATTATATCTAAATTGATCACTAATCAATCATTAACTGATTAGTGACTGCTCAATTGGTCACTAAAATTCGGTCACTAAAGCTTTTTTTTTTTAGTGAATTTATAAAAATATAAATTTCATAGTAAATCACCAATTAAATTAATTGCACATCATTTTATGAAAATCATATATCAATCATTACACATATATACACACATACACATCATTCAACTATAAATATATATACATATATTACATAAAAAATTCACTTTCACCCCATAAATCTAATAAAAATTCAACTGATTTGACATTTACAGTAAAGTTTGTCTCCTCTCAAAACAAAAAGAAACAACCACATAATTCTCAATTTATTTTCCCTATTTTTCCAAAACAAAAAGAAACGCTTGGCACTTTCTTCAAATTTTCTCCCAAAATATTTTTCAAAAAATGCCCAAAATGCTAAAGAACAAGCCCTTAGGTATTTTAGAATTGGGTGAAAAATAAAATATAGTTATTTGAGTAATTTAGAATATGGACTTAGCTAAAGTAACACTTGATCCATTGTCAAGGCCCCCCGCCAATCAAGGTGATTTGAGCTTTTTTACGCTGCATTGCATCCACTAATTAATATTTAAAAAAAAATAGTCTTTAGGTAGATGCTGATTCTGTTACTTATAATAAGAAATAATTGCAAGCTATGGGACAAAAAAACGTGTTGTGAATTAAAACAAAGAAAAGCGGAATAGTGCGAGAATCATGTCCGAGTAAGGTCAAGCAATGTCTATCACTGACAAAATTTAGCAACTACTGTCTCGTCTCTTCACTGAAATTCCCCTCCATCTTCCAACAATATCTCCAAACCATCTTCAAGATCAACAAACTCGCTTAGTTAAAAACACAATACCTCTTAATTTGTTATACTCACAGGATCTCTTCTGATGGCTGGAGGAATTGATGTTTCAGCAGGCGACCATCAATATGACGACAGAATGAAAATGCTCAAGGCTTTTGATGAAACAGAAGCTGGTGTCAAAGGCCTAACAGATTCAGGGTTGCTGAAAATCCCCAAGATTTTTGTGAGACCATCTGAAGAGCTGGCTGAAGAAGAGTTGCCTGCAAAAAGACTCAAGTTCAAGTTCCAGTGATAGATCTAAGTGGGATCCATGACCCCGACAGGCGACAGCAGATTGCTGAGGAAGTAAGAATTGCATCAGAAACCTGGGGATTTTTCCAGGTGGTGAGTCATGGAATTCCGACAACTGTCCTTGATGGGATGATTGATGGAATCCAAAGATTTTACGACACGGATGTTGAGGAGAAAAGGAAGTATTACACTCGGGATGTCACGATAGGGGTAAAATATTACAGTAACTTTGATTTGTTCTCTTCAAAAACTGCTAACTGGAGGGATACCTTGGGCATTTCATTTTCAGACGAGATTTATAGTGACGAATTGCCAGAGCCTTGCAGGTATAAAATTTCTTGCTATAGTAAATTAAATTGTTCCCGTAAGAAAAATTTCTTTCCCTTATATACTCGATTTCACAGGGAAACCACAGTGGAATACTCGAAGCATGTTAAAGTTTTGGGAAATACTCTGTTGGAGTTACTTTTGGAGGCTCTCGGCCTCAAATCTGATCACCTGAAAACCCTGGAATGCTCTCAGGGGCACCGGCTTAGCTGCCACGATTATCCGGCCTGCCCTGAGCCAAAACTGACTCTTGGAACCACCAAGCACTCTGATCCTGGATTCCTCACAATTCTTCTACAAAACCAAATCAGGGGCCTCCAGGTTTTATACCAGGGTCAATGGGTTGATGTTGAGCCCACTCCGGGAGGTTTAGTTATAAATATTGCGGATCTCCTCCAGGTATTCAATTTTCAAACTAAATAAAATTGGCTTTTGGGCGTCATATTTTTGGTCTTTGTGATTCTGATTTCTGGGTTGATTTTGGCATATATAGTTGGTGTCAAATGGGAAATTCATAAGCAATAAGCATAGAGTGATCGCTACAAGGATGGGACCAAGAATTTCTGTGGCTTGCTTTTTCTCTGGACCTGTGGGTGATAAGGTTAAGAGTTATGGCCCCATTAAAGAGCTGATATCAGAAGAAAATCCTGCCAAATACAGAGAAGTCCTCTTGACTGAATATCTAATGAAGTTTCTGAATACTGGACTTGACGAGAATCTTGGTCTTGATTATTACAAGGTGTGAATATGGCAATGGCAGAAAAGCAGCTCCTCTTGGGTCATTATGAATATTACTACAAGTTCGTATACTGGTGTAGGACTATTGCTATTTTTCTTACCTTTCTTTTTTTGTGTGAGGGATCTTAGCATACACATTACACAATATGTACAAGAGTAAGGCATTAATAAAAGTGCAAGAGAATATCGATGTTTCATGCAAAATAAATGATTGTTTGAGGTTAAACATAGAAACAACCTTAACATGAGGGAAGACATTTAAAACAATGGATTTATCCAAACACATGGTTGCAATTTCCTTTGGCATTTGTCTTGTAATATTCTTGACTGATTCAAGAGCAATCGACTCGATTCAATTAAGACAGTCGGATTGAGGGATTAAGTGGTGAAAACCATCCACCTTCACTCCAATCTCAATTCAATGAATTGCACTGAATGGGTGGTAGACCCACCCAATTCTTTTAGCAATTTCATTATATGTTTTTTTTTTTTTTTGACATCCGCCCAATTATATTCACATACTTGTTATTTATTTATTTGTTCTTTCTAGAAAGTGGATCACTGTTGATCATTTTTCAACTACTTCCATAAAGATTTAACTCTAAATAATATGACTCAGTGTGTACTCATCTTTTTTTATCGGGTAGTCCTACCTCGTCCAATGGCATGGGGTTAGATATCTGGTTGATCAACCATCTCTAATAATTAAAGGAAAAAATTAATTAATATATTAACAATAGTATTTTAAACAAAATTATAATTTATAAGGAGAACAACTAATAACAAAATTAATATCAATCACATTACATCAAAATAAAAAAATAAAAATTAAAAAAGGAGCGTCATACCAACTACATAATTCAATCTCCATAAAAATTGTCAAATTTGTTAGTCTCATATTCTTCATCAAATTCATTTGTACCAATCAAGAATTTATTTTCTGAAGGCATTTTCATTTTCGGGTGAAAAGAAATAGTGAAAAGTTACCTGTAAATGTATTTTTGGAAATGAAATGTTGGTTGGAGGTTTTGTTTAAAATGTAATGATTATATAGGGTTGAAAATAAGTTGTATTTGAAAAATATAGTACTTTTATATTAAAAGTTATGCAAATTTGAGTAGGAGAAAATGAAATGTGAAAATGGAGAGAGAGTGTAATAGTTTATCTGAAAGAATATTTTGAAAATGAAAATGTATTTGATGCTGCCTACTTCTTCATATAAAACATTTACTCTGACTTTATATTACTCCAAAACTCATATTTCAGACATCTTAAATTTTCTTCTTTGGGTTGAATGATTTCAACTCGTTTAATTTTTTAAGCCTTAATCCATTTATACAATATTCTTGTCCTCAAAATTTTTAAAACCAACAAGATCCCCAATAGTATCTATATCCCCTTGAATCCCAGTTCTTCAATCTACCACATGGACTCAGACTGAGTATTTGTGGAGATTTAGAGGATCGATCATAATTAAACTACATACAATAACTAAATAGTATCGCTTCATAAATTTATTTGGATTTTTGCTCCTCCAAGTGTTTAAATTTTGATATGTTGGTAACAAAATAATCATTATTTTATAAAATAATTTTTTGGAATTTAAATTTTATGTAATTAATTGCATAATCAATGAAAACATAAATACAAATAGAAATAGAATATGATATAATAAGTATATTAAAATAATGTCAAAACAACTAAAACAATGTTAAGAATAGACTTTTGGACAAGGATAAATGCTATTTTAAGTTGCTATTTTATGGAATGATATTTCTGCTGACGGGAAAAAAGTAAGAACCCAAGATAGAATTTGCAGGGTGGAGAACTGGTGATGCTCTATGGAGATATATGAGATAGAATGTAAAAACAAAACAACCTTGATCAAAACATAATTTTCTTAAGGAGTTTGACGCCCATAAATTTTGAAATATCACAACTACTTAACATCTCAAAACACTATGGGAATGTTTGGTTATGTTTTTTGTGTGATTTTATTATATGTTTATTATGTGTTTTGGGAGAATAAAGAATTGGAGAATGTGAAAGTTGTTTTTGGTATATTTGTTTTGCTTTGGGGGAGACATTTTTTACTATAGCAATTAAATCAATGTTTTTTAGTTTGGTTTTTGGGGTGAAAATGGAATTGAGAGATTTTTTTAATGTTAGAATAATAATAACATACATATGATGTATATATATAATATGCTGTATATATTGAAAAATCTGTATTTTGGAGGAAAAATGAGAATATGTTTGATTATTTTCTCCAACACAATATTATTTTGGGAAAACATAACCAAACATTCCCTATATAATTTGTAATTGAAATATCTTAAAATCAAAGACCCAGTGCTCATTTGGTGTTGTTTTCACTTACTCTTTTATTTTTTTTCAAAAAATAAAAATAAAAAACTATCAATTTCTCTCTCACTATTACATATATTTTCATTCTCAAAACATTTTTCCTCGTCTTATTTTCTCTTACCTTCATTTACACGATTTTTAATACAAAAATATAATAACATCCAGATACATCTCATTTTCAACCTTTCATAATTATTTTATTTTAAACAAAATATTCAAACAATATTTTATTTTCAAGCCTAAACTCATAACTAACTTGTCACTTTTTGAATTTGACAGAAAATAGGAAATGGCTTTGAAAACATATCCAAATGGCTCTCAGTATTCTAACCCTAACACAAAACTATGGCTTTGTTTGGTTATGTTTCCATGGAACAACATTGTTTTGGGGAATCATAACCAAACATATCCCCATTTTTCCTTCAAACACACATTCTCTAATATATACATACATATATATATATATGTATTATATACATTTTATTATTATTCTAACATTAAAAAAATCACTTAATTCCATTTTCATACCAAAAATCCAATAAAAAAGCATTGGTTTGACTGTTATAGTAAAAAATGTCCCCACCCCCAATACATAAATAGACATACCAAAAAAAAACTTTCACATTTTTCAATAATTCATTCCCTCAAAACACATAATAAAATCAAACAAAAAACATAATCAAACATTCCCCATATATTTCTACTTTGACTTTTTTGTGATTAGATATTCGCATCCATCAAGTGTTTTTGACAATTCCATTATGTTTTTCATTTTCTTGAGAGTTGAGATAACTAGTTTTTATTGGTGCTAATTAAAAACGTGGTTGATGAAAGTAAAATAGAAAATAACTTTATAAACATATCCAATCGGGCTTAGTATTGTAATCCTAACACAAGACCTTATATTTCTAAGTTGACTTTTTTGTGATTAGATTTTCGCATCCATCAAGTGCTTTTGACAATTCCATTATGTTTTTCATTTTCCTGAGATCACAAGTGTTTTTATTGGTGCTAATTAAAAACGTGGTTGATGATCAGAGTAATAAATAAAATTTCATTTCTTTGCAATGCATCACGACATAAGAGTATAGATCATTGCATACGCCATCATTTCTGTCGTTTGAGCAGTCCCCCAGCCAATCATCCCCATCCGAACAATCTCACCCTTATATTTTCTTTTTCTATTAGCAAGACATTACAAAAATAATAAAGTTGAGTCGAATAAGGGTTAAACAAAAATTTAAATTTAAATTTGAACTCAATAAATTTAATTTTTTAAGTTTAAGTCCAACTCAACTTGATTAAATTTAAATTTTTAAGTGGTTTTAACTTACTATAGCTTGAATTCAAGTTTGAGCTCGAGTTAGAATTTAAAATAAAAAATAATTATATAATATATGCATTAGTAAAATGAAAAATATATTAAAGTTACACACAGGATCATGAGTTGACTCCGAGCCTAAATACAAAAGTCTTGACATTAGCTCAAAGTGAAAATCAAGCTCCATTCGAGCTAGCTCCAGCTTAGTTCATAATGTTCGTACACCAACTTGACTCATTTGCGTCCATAGTTATGATCACTCTACCGATTTTCATTACATATTTGAAATAAAATAAAAATTCTCTCAATGAAAGGATGCAAAGAATTTAAATGAATCTATATGTATTTGAATATATTATTATATTTGAACTAATCAAATGATCTCCAGTGACAAAAACCTATGATCTGGAAATAGCTCAAGAGACGAATCCAGAAATGAGAGTATGGGGGGGGGGGGGGGTGAAAAGTTATAAAAACATAAAAGTGTAAATATAAGTTTTACAATTTACGAATTTGAAATACATGATTTTCATCAAAGTTGAGTAAAATAATTTTTTATGCCATAAATTTCATTAATGATCAAATCAATATCAAAACATTTGGTAGTAATATCATTATTTATATAAGTAACTAAGTATTTGGCTTATAAAAAATTATCTATCATTTTATTTTTAAACCTCTTTTTCACAATATTTATAGCGATTTTTTTTTTCTCACATGTAGCTATTGAAAGACAAAGAAATCCCCCCCCCTTTTTTTTTTTTAAATATTTACTTGCTTTTTGGCTCTTTATCTCAATCTCCTTAAAGTCAAAAAAATGAGTTTTGATTGTTTTCCAAGCCTCTTAAGATTCTTTTAACAAACCCCTATAATATTTTTTTTTCACATAAATAGAATGAAAATACTCTAAAGGATCTAATCTTATTGTCTTCATTTAATTACTTGATTGTGAATACAAACTTAAAAATCTATTTTGAGTTTTATAAAATTAAAATAGGTAAAAATTAAATTAAGTAATTTTTATTTTTATCATTAATTAAAAATTAATTAATTTAATTCAATAATTTTAATAATTAATATTTTATTTAATGCCCAACAAGAAAATTTAAATTTTTTAAAATTAATGAATATTAATTAAAAGTTAATTATTTTAATATATGTTAAATGAAACATTCATTTTTAAGTTAACTATTATTAAAATATGTACATACATACATACATATATAAAAGAAATAAGTTGGGGGAACAATGGCCTTGCTTGTCCCCTCTAAATCCGTCCATGCATGGATATTGGCTCGACATGTTGGATAAGAAATTCAGCTCAAGAGAATTGATATATTACAACTGACATTATTGAAGCTCTTTCACATTTGGTTGAGAAATCCTCGTCATCCTTGAATTATTAAATATATTATCAAAAAAAAGTTATCATGAGTATAGTAAAAATCTTGGAATACAAACTTAGTCAAACAACCACGTGTTTTATGCTATCGTGTTCCAAAGTCAAAACAATAATATTCATTTGACCAATAAAGTACCTAATACAATTTATATTAATTCATCGAAAACTATGTTTCAACAGCCACTCGAACTAAAAGATTATATTCATTTGAGAACTATTTTTCAACAACCATGTGAATCAAAATCATATATATATATACACACACATATAAATGTGTGTGTGTGTGTGTGTGTGTGTGTGTGTGTGTGTGTGTGTGTGTGTGTGTTAGAGAGAGTGAATTAAAGGGACAACTGAAAACAATACTTTGATGCAATATGCGTTGATAGAAATTAAAGAAAGTGAATAATCTCTATGCTCAATTTTTCTCACCAAACACAAATATATGTATTTTTCTTTTCCATTTTTTAAGATGGTCCATTGCAATTACTATCAACATAAAATAAAAAAAAAAAATAGAAGAAAAAAGCTCAAGGCAATAATATTAATTATTTTAAATTAAAAAATAATTTGATATATAATCATTTTAGAAAAGTATCATGTCATTTGTTTCAATTGATTTGTATTTGTAGTACTATTGTAAGGTATAAACTAACATACGAATTTGTTCTAATATTTAAAAATTGTACTTCTTCGTATAAATTATGCATTAATTTTGTGCAAAGTTTAAAAAAAAAAAAGTTAAACAATGAAAACTCTTAAGTAGATTTATAATATTGTGTCAAAATAAAAGGAAAAATGAAACAAATTAGGCCAAGTCAAGGGATGGACTGATCTTGGGTTTAAGAGAAAGACTCCGAAAAATCACGATTAAGCATGCTTTAAGGATTTACAAACCGCGAAAGATTGCATCCTATCGTTTGTATTATAAATAATATACTTTTAAGTTATAACAGAAATACTAAACTTATACTAATCAAGCATGCATTATTATTTTCTTTGAAAAATATAAGAAAATATATTATTGCCGTTGTTATCATTATATCTATTTGCCCTTGAAATATGCATTGAAAAACCCACCAAGAGGAAAGAAAATAAGAAAATAAGAAGAAAAATTAAAAAAGAAAATGGAAGAATGAAAGAAAAGCATTAATACACATAACAAATTACTAAAAGATGGTATCAAAGGATGGACATTGGCCTCAATTCATCCCGAAAACTAATTTATGAGGTGAGAATTATTCAATATTATATATAAATACCACTACTTATTTACTTACCCAATGTGGGTATCTAACACACTCCGTACATGTCCAGGAATGAACATATGAAGCATAGAATAACATGGAATGGCTGACCTAATATCAAGAATAAGTGGCTCTAATACCATATCAAAGAATAGATTTTGAGCCTAACTCACGATAAAAGCTAGTTCAAGATGTGAAGATTATCTAATAACGTATATAGAGATCACTATTCATTTACTTAATTTATGTTGGAATCTAATACATCCTGCACACGTTCAAGAATGAACATTTGGAGCATAGAATAATATGAAATGGGGGGTCCAATACCAAGAATGAGTGGCTCTGATATCATATCAAAAAATGGACCTTGAATCTAACTTACTGTAAAAGTTATCTCAAGAGGTAATGATTGTTTAATACCATATATAGAGACCAATACTTTTTCCTTAATCGATGTGGGAATCTAACAAACTAAAAAGGAGTACATAGAAGAAGAAAAAGTGAAAGTAAAATGAGTGAGAAAAAAGAAAGGAAAAAAGAAAAAAATTGACAAGGTGTATTTTAGATAACATAATTTTAATCACATCATTCATCCATCAAAATAAACATAATATAAAAAAATGCACTTATATGTCATATTAAATAAGTATGATATTGATAGAATAAGGTAATTATATCTTCCGTTTAATCATTTAATCTATCCTATCACACTTTCATCCTATCTATATAAGTAAACGAACCTAATACATTCATTTGAAATGTTACACTACTCATTTTTTTTAGTTAATTTTATAAGCTATGATTTGACACAAACTATTGAAATTTGTGATTAATCAATATTATTCTGAGGAATTCATTTTCTATATTTTAATCTTGATTATTTATTGAATTTTTATTCAATGTTTATTATAAATTTAATGCTAATGAAAAATGTTATTAAATACCTATATTAATTCTCTTTACATGCATGGTAAATCTAACAAACTAACTCTAATCTTGTGAAGATAAATGATCATTTTGTGATATTATAGTGATAACTGAACATTCCATGTTTTTTCGACTGGAACCGGCCAAGGTTCCGGTCCGATTTGTTATATAAAACTAGTTAATTAAAAAATCGGGATAATTTCTGGTCTGTTGCTCCTGATTCCGGTCTGCCACCAGTATCATTTTGTGATCACCTGAAAAACATGGAATGTTCTCAGGGCCACCGGCTTACCTGCAACCATTATCCGGCATGCCCTGCGCCAGAACTGGCTATTGGGACAACCAAGTATTCTGATCCTGGTTTCCTCACAATTCTTCTGCAAAACCAAATTACCAGCAGCCTCCAGGTTATATACGAAGGTCAATGGGTTGACATTCATCCCGTTCCAGGAGGTTTAGTTGTAAACATTGGGGATCTTCTCCAGGTATATATATGTACTTTTCTTGCTTTCTTTTTTCTGCTTCTATATGGCATATTTTTGCTCATTTTGATGTAATTCTCTGTTAATTTGGCGTAGTTGGTGTCAAACCGGAAATTCAGAAGCAATGAACATAGAGTGATAGCCAGCCGCGTGGGACCAAGAATTTCTGTGGCGTGTTTTTTCTCTGGACCCTGTGAACGGGGCCAAGACTTATTGCCCTATTGAAGAGCCGGTATCAGAAGAAAATCCCCCCATGTACAGAGAGGTTGTATTGAGTGAATACGCGCTCAAGTTCCTCACTACTGCACTGGACAATTATCGTGCTCTTGATTATTACAAGGTGTGAAGATGGTGATGGCTCGATAAAGCATCATTACCTGAGCTGAAGTTACGCAGTCTAGAACAATTCCCGTCGCAATATACTTATAGTAGGAAAATATACGTGTGAATTATTTATCAAAAAGAGAAAAAAAAGAAGTCTGTCCATGTATTAGAACTTTGTTTATATGATTCTGTTATGTTATTTTTTATTAGAGATTATATCATTACATTCATTTTAATTTTAATGTATCCATCTAATGTTGCATAAAAATGCATTTGGTGTCTTTTTTGTAAATCAGTGAGTCATGGGGAGGTCTAACTTCCTAAAGCGATGCTGAAATCCCACAAAGTACCCAAAAGAGTTCGGCACAACTGACTCAGGCACATCCATAACTTTGAATTATCTCTAATAATAAGGAATTAGGAGGAAGAGAATAACCATTATTAAAGTACCAACTAAAACTAATAAAATACCTAGGAGGAGATGGCACAATGCGATCCTCCAAAGAAGAAAGAACAAATTCAACTCATCGGCACTGCAGACTCTAAAGATCTCTAACTACCCTAAAGTTGGCGAACAATATGTCACTAAGTCACTAGCGCCAACAAGGTTACCATCGAACACAAGAGCGTCCTTATGCCTCTCCTCATAATAGTCATCTTCTCCAGGGTTAGATTGGGAATCAAACCCTAACGTTGATGAAGAAGACAACTTAACAACTAAGGATTGACAAATGCCCTCTTGACACGCAATTTTATGATCCAAGTCTAGACTAGGTGACGTGCCCAAAGAAGGCTCATAAACTTAGAAAATGCGGCAACCACAAGGAGGACGACTACCATGAGCACAAAACACATTAACACATGGCTGCCCAAAATGGTGTCTGTCGAGGCGAGCGTCTGTGTTAATGGCCCTTCCGCATGACGCAATAGCCTGTACAACAGGTGCCTTTCCCCACGTGCCTGGTTGGCTGGCCACTCTATGGTGGCGACGACTCTAGCTTCTCCTACCTTTATATATGGAGGTGGCCATCCCACTACTGTTGATCTTTTTGATTCCTATTGAACTTTTGAACTCTGTTTTAGATCTGGTCTTGCTATTCGATATCTCACTCTAAGAATTAGACATGTTTTACTCTCAAATTGCAATATACCAAATTAAAGAAATTTTTATTGACTATGAGGAGTTTAAAAATACAAGGGAAAAAAGTAAAAAGAAAGGTCAAATTATCTTGAGAACTCATTTTGGCTAAAAAAAGTTACTCCCCCAAAACAAGGAGTTGTCAAAGCTAAGCTCTTTGGAGGACGCAATGCACTAAGTAAGATTTACTTCTTATAGATAACAAATCAAGAAAGATCTAAGAGCCTCTGAATTGGTTCGTTATTAAAATATTGGAATTATTCCCAAAGTTAGATTAAAGAAAAAAATCAATATAAATTAATGAAATAAATTGTCAAGGTAAAGTAGAAATAATTTTATGATATATTTTCAATGTAAAAATAAATTTTCAAATTGAAGGTAGAGGGGTTTGATGATATGGAAAAAATAAAACCCCAAAGGTAGAAAAGTAAAAAGCAAATTAAAGGTTTAAATAAATAAATAAGAAAAGACTCGATGGATCTAATAAATTAAGCCCGTCAAGATAGGTACTCAAATCTAAATTGGCTAAAGCCCACTAAGAAATTAATCAATATAAATATTGATTCTCAAAGTAAAAAAAAATTGAGCTTTGACTTTATACAAGTGTGTTCAAGAAGCAGAAGTCCAATTCAATTTGCTAACTTCCGAAAAGGATTCTAACTCTATTTCCATCCAGCATCATATTACTTAGAATGTGTTTGGCTAAACTTATTTTGAAAATATTATATGTTCCTACATTATGCATGGATATTTTTTTAAACTTATAAGATATTAGATTTTATTTTTAAAATAAATAATTGAAATATTTAGATAAAATATGATCTTAGAACTCATGAAATGCTAGTAATTATACTTTTGTAATTAAAATGGTTAAATTAAAAGAGTTTATTAAGATTTTGAAAATAAAATTAGGATCTACTTTTTAAAAAGAATATAAGATTTTAATATTTTATTTTAAATTTTTATAAACTCTTTTTTTAAAATAAAAAAAAATAACAAACACTTTCTAATATTTTATAAATTTTAAATATTTAATAAAATGTTATGAAAAATTTATAACCTGATTAGCATTCTTTTCTTATTCGAAATATTTTTTATGTCAGGTTAAGCTCTACCAAGGCGAATCACGGAATTCATCATCCAAATGCGCGTCCGATGTAATTGATGGATGCTTTTATTCAAGAGCACTACTTTAAGTCAAAATAAGCTAAATTGAGACACGTGATAAATACCTATTGAATCTCAAGTACAGGAGAGTCAATGTGGAGTGGTTTAAAAAAATAAAAAATAAAAAATCAATAGGTTACAGTCATGGCCCAGAAGAAAGACAAAGAAGGGCCCACAGACAAATATTACTAAAAAATGCTGATTGTCTCCTCCTAGAAACTGAAGCCACTTCCTATGGCTTTGTTTGTTTATGATAGGGTTTTTTGGCCAAAATGGTTTTTGAAAAGTGGAGCTGGAGAATGTGATGGTTGTTTGTTTGTATTTTGGGTGGTAGGTAGAAAATGAATTAGAAAAAAATTATTTGTTTATTTGTATTTTGGGATAGAACAAGATATAACATCAATAATTATTTGATTGGATTGGTAGGGTAAAATGGATATTTGAAAAGCATTTATATATATATATATGTATATATAGATTGAATGAGTGATAGTATGTGTGTATATATGTGTAATGTAAACAGAACAATTTATGACAAGTAGCTAGTATTAGGGAATGTATTATAGTGTGAACAGTAAGAGTATTTTGAAGTATGATTAGGGAATGGGTAATATTTGTTTTTTTGTATTTTGAGAATCGAAATTTTTTTTGAGGATTTCTAAACAAACAAGCCCTATATAATTCCACTTGCAAGATCAAGACACAACTTAGCTTCAATCAGAAAAAAAGACAACACAAGATTACTAGCAATCTTTGAGTAGTCCCAGGATAACTCCACACCTACGGATGGCAGGAGGAATAATTGATGCCGCAGCAGGTGACCAAAATTATGACAGAATGGAAATGCTAAAGGCTTTTGATGAAACAAAAGCCGGTGCCAAAGGTCTGATGGATTCGGGACTGCTGAAAGTTCCCAAGATTTTCGTGAGACCTTCTGAGGAGCTGGCTGCAGAAGAGTTGACATACAAAAAGACTTAAGTTCAAGTTCCTGTAATAGACCTAAGTGGGATTCAGGACCCCAACAGGCGACGGCAGATTGTTGAGGATGTAAGAATTGCATCAGAAATCTGGGGATTTTTCCAGGTGGTGAATCATGGGATTCCGATAACCGTCCTGGACGGGATGATCGATGGCGTCCGAGAATTTAACAAGCAGGATCTTGAGGAGAAGAAGAAGTATTATATGCGGGATAGTACTAAAAGTGTGAGATTTAACAGCAGTTATGATCTGTTTACAGCAAGAACTGCCAGCTGGATAGCTCGACTTCCCAGTTACCAACAATGAGGCAGAATATGAAGCTCTCATAGTTGGAATGAACATGGTAGGAGCCCGGGGCATGGAGCAACTAGTAGCGATCATCGATTCCCAGTTGGTGGTGGAGCAAATGGAAGGGAATTTTGAGGCTAAGGAAACCAAAATGAACCAGTAGTTGATCGAAGTGAAACAATTACAACGGGCGTTTAAGAGCTTCACCCTAAGCCAGGTACCCCGAGAAAAAAATGAATAGGTAGACGCACTCTCCAAGTTAGCCAGCTCGACGAAAGGAACTAGGGAAAAAACTATAACATTCTTGGTTGCCAACAAACCATGCATTTGATCCATCGATCCGAACCTTTTCAGGTTGGTTGAAGAGATGGCGCCCTCCTGGCAAGACCCAATCAAGCTCTACCTGAGCCAAGGGACGGTCCCCAACGATGAGAAGGACGCCTGCAGGCTTAGAGGACTTACAACCAAGTTTGCCCTCGATGAACACAGACAACTCTAGAGGAGGTTGATGTCGAGACCACCACTTAAATGCCTAACACCCGAAGAGGCAAACGAAGTACTACACAAGATTCACGCTGGCATCTACGGTAATCATTTCGGAGGTCAATCTTTGGCCCACAAAGTTATCTGTTATGGTTATTTTTGGCCCACCTTATTACAAGACTCAGTTGACTTCGCCAGAAAATGCCAGTCGTGCCATATGCACATGAACATACTCCACCAACCAGTTGTATCGATGGTGAACGTCCAGATCACCTGGCCATTCAACCAGTGGGGGATCAGCATAGTCAGTTCTCTTTTGAAAACTTCGGGTCAATAGAAATTCATCATCGTGGTGGTCGAATACGTCACTTAATAGGTCGAGGCCGAAACAATTCCAAAAATCACCGACACGGCCATAAGAGTTTCATTTGGAAGAGCATAATTTGTCAGTTCGATTTGCCTAAAGTCCTGATTTCGGACAACAAGACCCAGTTCCAAAGTAAGAACACTAGAAAATGGTGTGAGGCCCTGGGAATCAGCTAGCACTTCACGTCAGTAACGAACCCCCAGGCTAATGGCCAGACGGAGGTCACGAACAGGACAGTTCTCGAGCACCTCAAAGCTCGAATAGTAGGCACAGGAGCAAGTTGGGCAGACGACCTCCTAAGAGTGCTATGGGAATACAGGACCACTCCTCGAATAGCCACAAGCCCAGCCCCTACAACTTGGTTTATGGCTCCGAAGTGGTAATCCCATCCAAGCTGGTCCAGCATACAGCTCGAGTGATTCACTATAATCCGATTAGAAATGCAACAGAAAGGACCCTAGACCTAATCACCATCGACGAGCTGCGCCACACGGCCTACAATATGATGCAGTGCAACCGGTCGAAAATGATAGAACGTTACAACAAAGCGGTCTGACCCCGCAGCTTCAAAGTCGGCGACCTAGTCCTCAAGAAGGTCAAAATGTCGAGAAATATGGGAAAACTCAACCCAAAATGGGAGTGACCTTACTCTATGGTCAAAGTTTTAAAGCACAATGCATACCAGCTAGCAGACATGCAAGGTAACAACCTACCACAACCTTAGAATGCCATAAACCTAAAGAAATTCTATGTATAAATAGCCTTGTGCCGCCATTATATTCCATCGCAAAAATGAAACATTTGGAAAATTTTTGACATAAGTTGATTGTGAATACATATTGATATAAGCTGACTACTCATTGTCGACCCCGTAGTTGATCAAGCAGGCTTCAAGCCACCAAGTCAAGGCTTCGCAGTCGAGACCAACTTGTCAACCCCGTAGTCGACCAAGCAGGCTTCAAGCCGCCAAAGCAAGGCTTCACAGCTGAGACCAACTTGTTGACCCCGTAGTCGACCAAGTAGGCTTCAAGCCACCAAGTTAAGCCTTCGCAACTAAGACCAACTTGTTGACCCCGTAGTCGACTAATCAAGCTTCAAGCCGCCAGGCCAAGGCTTCGTAGCTGAGACCACACAATCGACCCTGCAGTCACTAAATTATTCAAATGTTCTTAATTATTTCACTTAACTAAGCAATCGATGCAATGGCTTGCTGTCGACCACGCTGTCGCTAGATTGAACAAATCTCCAAATTACAACAAATCTCTTATTCACTAAATTGCATATTAGTCGCAATTCACTTGAAGAGAATCTTGAACTAATCTCACAAAAATTTAACACTGTGAACATTCGACTATAAATTCGTTCAAGCAATTGAATAAGGACGTTCAAAGTCGAAAGCCTTTAGGGAACACCTTGTTCAAAATCCAGAAAACATTCATTACATGTATCAAATAGCGTACATCAATCAAAATAAAAACAAAATATATCATCCAAGCAGCATTAGCTTGACCTGGCGCCCTCATCGCCTATGCCTCAAGCGCGCTCCTCGATGACTTGTTTGAGCTCGTCACTTGAAGGGATTAGAATGGGAACTGGCTTGGGCATGGCGACCGCAACAGGAACGGCAACAATTGCTTGCTGAGAAAGACCAGCCATGTCGCTTAAAAAATGCTTGTCCATGGGAGGAAGATACCTGACCATGTCGGTAACACTGTCCTGGACCTCGAACGCAAAGTCGTTGGTGAAGTCAAATTCCTTGGCAATCGCTTCCAACCTCTTCGCCACCTCGACCTGTTTCCTTTGCTCATCTGTCAAAGGCGGGGCTGGCGGGGCCTCCGTAACTCCCTCGATCACAAAGGCCTCTTCATCTCCCCCTTCAGCAACCCCCTTATCCTCTGGATAAGGCTCTAGTTGCTCGTCGAGAAGATGACTGAGGCGGTTTCTATCCTCTGGCCGGAATGAATAGCCTAGAAACTGCAATTGCTTAAGGGCCTTCTCGAACAAGTTTCGAGTGTCGTCCAACAAGAACACCACGCTCACGTCCTGAAATGCTAAGCTGAGCATGAACTACTACACTGCCTCTCACCGCATCAGCGGCATCTTCTGGTAAAATTCAATTCAAGCCTCATAGAACGCAGACCTCCGACCAGCGGATCGACCAAAGTCATAGGCAAGCTGTGCATCCAACCTTGCCCGCTTTAGCAACTCATCCGTTTTGGTCCTCTCCTCGATAGAGGCAATCGACTAACTATCCTTCACTTGGAGCTGACTATTTAGCTCCTCCACTTGCTTGGCCAGCTCTTCGACTCTGGTCTACGAAGACTCGAGTTGAACCTTTAGAGTCTCCACATCCCCGCCTGCTTGCAAATGCTCACAGTCGGCTAAGGTCAGCTCCTACCACCTATAGAAGTGATATCCCAACTGGCCAACCTAAAAGACAGCATTACTAATAAGAATACAATATTCGACCAGAAAGCAATGCTCAGCAATATAACCTACTCGACTTAAGCCTTACCATGTTAGAGTGATAAGAAGCGCCCTAAGAGCAGCATCCTGGCTCAACCCCATCAGCTTCTTTTGGTCGGACATGAACAAGCCTGGCTATTAACACCTTCAGAGGAGTAGCTCCGGTCGACCCTGCCGTCTCCATCGATAATGAATTGTACACAACCATGCTCAGCTCTGTACCAAACCTCAGCGAGGGTAGTTTGGGCAGGTGGAACAATAGATCATCCCCGCGTGGCTCGAATAGATCGTAGCTCGATGGTTGGCCCGACCCCGTGGCTCTCTTTTTCCCTTTCTCAACAGTGGTCCTCTTCGGGGCAAGTCCCATATGCTCTGCCATAGGTCTTTTACCTCGACCCACTAGGCTATTGCTAGCAGTAGTTATGGGTCGAGCAGGTGATAGAGTTGGCGACAGTGAAGGTGTCATGGCCTCTGCCTAAGGAGCCTCGACCACAGCCACCCCTCGACGAGCGACAGTCGCCAGGCGACACTGTTGGTTTCTTTTAGCTCTTGCCAAAGCTTCAACTCTGGATCAGTTCATGATCTTGTCGCGATCTGCCAAACAACACAACAAAAAAGGTTAAAAATTGAGCAGAAAAATAACGAACTATAAACAGCACAAGCTACCTAGTCGATCATCCGTTGGCAAATTTATTTGGGCTGGCGACAACCCAACTAATACCAAACTCCTCTTCTCGATAAACACCTAGGCCTCCATTTGGCCAAACTCGACCAGATCCCGAACAAACATATTGGGCCAGGTCAGAGTCAGATTACCTGGCATCTCAACATGCCCCATCCACCAGCCCCTCAGAATATTGAACCCCCCAGCAAGTCGAACAAATAGGTAACACTTTTTCCACTCTTGCCCATAAGAAGACGCTGGGGTTATGAGGAATTTGCGACGAGGTCGAGCAGTGAGGTAATAGAAACCCGACTCGTCGGCGCTACCCTACTTGTGAGACATAGGAAGATGGAAAAGATTTGAGAAGTTGTCAAAGTTGGCAGGTTGGTCGAAAAGGTGCATCAAAACAATGAAGCTGTAAATGGTTGAAAAATAGTTCAGCAGCAATTGGGTTATACACACTTGCAGACCTCTAAGCAGGTCGACTACATAATCACTTAGGGGAAATCTAAGGCCACACCTAAAGGCATCCTCAAACACAGTGATACAACCCATGGGGGTCGATGCATTCGACCAGACACCCCAGGCGTTAACAACTCATATTCAAGAGGAATGTGATATAATTGCCTAATATTTATTAAGTTAATGGGAGTGATTGTGGATACTATCTCGCTATAATGGTCATGGGTGAATAACCGACCCCGTGATAGAGGAACCTGACTTGGTCTAGCTCCATCACCTCCGCGATTGCTGCTCGAGCTACTGGAGCTCGAGCTATCGCTCGACGAGCTACTCGACTCCTCTGAAAAACCCTCAGGCTTATTAGAGTGAGTAGCCTCACTATCCCCCCCATGGCTACCCTCAGAATTAGATAAACATAACATTACTACAATAAATCCAAGAATGCTAAGGATAAGGCAAGAAAGAACTTACTATGTCGATGAACTAAAAGTAAATGATATTAGCAGCAAAGGCAGTTGGCCAGACACTTTGCTGATGGAGGATATTCTTGGTCCTTTTTGCCCTACCTCTTCACAATAATGGAGCAGCAGCTCAAAAGTTTTAAGGTCGCCACAAGACAACTACTTGGTGAAGAATTATCGGCTAAGACAATAGAATTCTGTGGGGATAATGGATTTGAAGTAGGCCACTCTATTCCATATCCTTTAAATTTTGAAACCTGGGGTTATGGTGAGGATATGGAGAAGCTGCATTCAGCATTTCATCAATTGAACTTTGAATGTGATGCCATGGATTGCAATATGGCTACTGAAAATTCGAAGAGAGCTAGTATAATGGCATCCAGAAGAGAGCAGGAGAAAACAAATTTCCATATTTGTTATGAGGATCTGAAGCTATATTTTGGGAAGACACTTAAAGATGCTGAAAAAGGACTTGGTGGTAAGTGTAGAGAAATAAATTTCTTGCAGGCTTTGAATTTCCTCATAAATTGCTCAATGCTTTAACTTGCATAATTGCACCATATCGTGTTTTGCTTGTTGAAAATCTATGTTCAAGAGGGAATCTGGCCAAGTTCATTTAAAAGATTTTATAAACTCTTACATGTTATACGATATTCTTGGAGATTATATATAACATGTTAAATTCTTCTAAGAATAAGTTTTTTATAAAGTGTTTTGGATAAAATAAGATATGAAGTTATAAGATATTAGTAATTATAATTATATAGTTAATATGATAAATATAAGGCAACTTAATTAAAAATCCCGAAACCAACTTTCTATTTAGCATTCATTCCTCACCCAAGCATTTCTCATTTTCAACTCCCCATGTGAAGTTTGAGTTTAGCCTTTACCCCCCAACCACTTAAAATGACAAAAATGACCTAACTTTAATGTTTTTTTCTTCTTTTATTCCTAAACCCTGATGTCTCAATAGCTCGTCTCACTCTCTCCTATTTTCTGTTTATCTCCCACGGCGAAACACAGTGCTTCTCTATTTTTTCTTTTTTGCTTTCATTTTATGTAATCGGCTACAACATACTAACAAGAAGCAAGCCAAGCCTACTTTGTCTAACATCCATTTCTCTCTCTCTTTCCTGTCTATTTTTTGTTCATCTTCCCGCAGCGAAAGGAAGCTTCTTTCTCCTTTTTTTTTTTTTTTTTCATTTTCTACAATCAGATACAACATAATACCAAGAAGCAGGCCTACTTTGTCTTTATTTTCACACAGTAAAGTAGTAGTGTAATCTTTGGCGAGTAGCAGTTATTTTAATTTTTTTTTTAGCCTAAAAATGTCAGGTAGTGCGAAAGAACCTCAAATTCAAATGTGAGAGAGTTGTATGTACAATGAAAAACTATATACCATGTCCATTTTTGAGAGCATGACTCTAATGTCAGGTAGTAGTGTACTCCTTATGATCATAGTATCGTTTTCCTCTCCCCCCCCCCCCCCCCGGTCCTATATTATATTTTTCTTCGTAATTTTTCTTTAATTGTCTTATACTTCTTTGTATTTTTCTTTAAATTAAATAGTTATTTGAAAAAAGAAAATCATTTAATGTGGCTTTTACAAATTAAATTTTCTAAATTTAAATTTGTATTATAACATCAAAACAATTAGAGATATATCTTTTTTTCTATGTAATATCTTGGTGTTTAGGTTATCGTTGTCGCCCTTTGTTGTGTATAAGGGGTGTAAAATAGCTAAGCTCAACAAAAATTGTAGAGTTCGAACTCGAGCTTATGAGCTAGTTAATAATTGAGCTTGACCGCAACTGGATCAATGAATCGCACGTAACTCTAATATTGAATAGAAAATTATTAATATATAATAATTATTTAATATATATAATATGTGAAGTATACACTACAAAACAATCGTTAATTCTAGTGAAATTTTTTGGTAGAATTTGTCGAATATTCGTGGAAACATAGTATTTTTGATAGATTTTCGATGAAAAATGGGCTGTCAGGAAAACCCTCATCGAAAATATTTTTTCCATTTTCTGTCGCAAAATATTTGTATTGGCTTTCAAACAAATTAGACATGGAATTGGTTGTTTTCAAGCATCAAATAATCAAATCACTTTCCAATGGATTTTCAATATTCCTCGAAAATTAGCCTGAGTATTTATTTATTATTTATTATTTATTATTTAATATATATTCCAGTAGATTTTCTCTCACAAATCCATCGAAAAATTCTTTTTTAAATAGTTTTATTTATTTTATTTTATTAACCTTGGAAGCTATTCACGTAAATTTTATATCAAGTAATGTGTTAAAACTATCAAACAATAAATTTGCAATTAAATCTGATGTTGCATGGAGTGGAACAAGGTCATTTTCGATAGACAAGAGGTGTCAGTTCATTTTATCCGAACTAAGCATGGAGAGATTCTTTACTCTCAATTATTGTGGAAGGTCCATGATTTTTTGCCAATTATTTCTTTCACCCAACTTCTCTTTGATGCTTTTTTATTTATAGTTTTTTCTTGATAGGCTTAAACTCATTAAACTTTTGTTGCCCTTTTTCATAGGCATAATTGTTTTTAGGCTCTTTGACCCTTTTATTTAATTAATTAATTTAGTCTATTGGGGGCTTTTTTAAATTCTTTTTCTAGTTCAGCCTCGTAGTCTAAATTATCCATATCAAATAAAATATGTATGTATATATATATAATTAAAAAAAACATAATTTTATAAATTTTTATTGTAAAAAAAAAATTAAAGCTAAGTAAAATATAAAACTAAACTTCCATCCTATCTACACGCCATAGTCGAAGTAGTCATCAACATCATTATACGATTTTAGAATTTTAAATTTTTTAATTAAATTAAAAAATCCCGTTGATTGTTGATTTATTTTTTAATTTTATTTTAATATACTAACTTATCTATTATAACTAAAATCCCAAATTATATTTATCCGAATTACAGTAAATTTTTATCTCATAGATTCTATCCCATTTCATAAATAAAAAATTCATGAGAAGTTTTGATATCAAAATTTTATATTACTATTATGTTGACTGTAAACTTTTCCATTTCTCTAGATAAAAAAATATGTATGTACTCTATTTTTGAATAACGTACTTACCTAGAATAATACGATGTTTTGAAATATATTATTTTTTTAAGTAGTTGAAATTAATCAATTTTTTTATTCAAATGAATGAAGAAAAAATTATATATATATTTTCATATAGAATTCATTAAATTTATTCTCGCTATCTACTTTTTCTATTTCTAATTATGTTCACATAAAAATATATATATATTTTTGTGTGTTTATATATAGCAACACGTGTCTTGGTATGTATATATCAATTAACTATATTTACTTACACCTACAATATTTTTATAAATAAATTATTCCTTTATCAATAGATAAATAAAATATGTAAAAATTATTTATAAATATTTTGCTAAATTTTTATTACTTTTCTCATTTAACTTTTTTTTTTTTTTAATTTGAACAATTATACAGTCGATCTAATGTAAATTTAGAGTAACAATTTGCTAAGAAGTCAATTTTTCTGTCAAATGAATGAAGAAATATTGTGTAGTTTGAATTCATTAAATTTATTAGTTATGCATTTTGTACACTTCTAATTATATACACATAAAAATTGATTTTTTATGCTTGTATATAATATCATGTCTTAACATGTTTAGGTCGATTAACTAAATTTTTATTCATATTTATAATATTTTCTGTAAAAAGTAACTTTATTTATCTACTAGTAATGAAATAAAACGTATGTGAGTAATGTATAAAAAATTATGTTTATATAGTTAGGAACTTAAAATTTGATACAAGATAAGATACTCTTTTACATAATTGGTATATATATTCCTATTTTAATAAGTTATACTTACTTTGATAGTCTTAACTATTAATAATAATTTTTTTGCCTTGAGGTGACAATGTCCAACACAACACGACAACCCAACAGAGTTCGATACAAAAAATTGAATTTGGGACGATTCATTTTTATTCAGGATCCAATAAGTTTAACACGAATAAGAAGAGGGATGTCAATCGTGTCGTGTTGGGTTGTTTCGTGTCGGGTTGAGGGGAGGATATCACAAAATTTTGCTCAACCCCAACCCAACCCAATAAGCACTCAACCCAATAAGTCTCAACCCGAACCCAACCTAAAAGTTTTCGTGTCAACCCGAATCCAACCCGTTCCAGCATATGATTATTTTTCATTAATAATTCATCTAAAAAACTTATACATTTTATGTTCAACTAGAATCTTAATAAAATAATCAATTTATACCAAAATTTTGAGAAAAGTCAACTTATGCCAAAATTTAAAAAAAAAAAAAAGTCAACATTATACTCTAGCAGCTCAACTTTTATATCATAGAGCAATTTGATAATTGGACTTCATTTAATTTTCTCTACAACATCAATAATATACAAATTTTTATGTTAAACCAAAAGTTTTACACAACTTAATTTTAACAACAATGAAGTCTAATTCTAGCAAAGAAGTATAATTCGTCCTATTTAATGATTAATAATCGTCCCAGCATCATCAAATAGTCAAGATTTACGTAGTAAATAATAATCATTAATTCTTACAAATCAATATAGAGTTAAATTGTTCAAAAATAACAAGTCATTTCTTAAAAATGCAAAAAACATAGGGTTATTATCATGTTATCAGGTTGTTATCGTGTAACCCGAAACCCAACCCAAACCAACCCATATTTTTGTGTTGCTTATTGGGTCAACCCAACCCAAACCCAATAATATCATGTCGATTCGTGTCGTGTCGAAAATTGCCACCCCTAAATAAGAACCCAAAAAAATGAGTTGGTTGGGTTGAATTTTAAATTACATGAACAACTCGTAACTTAGTTTTGGATCACATGATAATCCAAATCCACTAAAACCGACTCTAACCAATCCGAATTAAAAAATAAAGTTTAAATTTTTTAGGGGTAAAAGTATAAAATAACAAAATAAAGCTTGGGGTTTTGAACCTTAGAATTAACAAAACCACTACTTTGCTAGTTTTTTGTCTTATTTATTTTCACTAACATACAAGATGGATATTTACAACTTTAAACTATTACAAATGACTGTTTTTTGCATCTAAGTGGACATGAAAATTGTTGGGCAAGTCGCATAATTAGTCTAAAGTTTTACTATAAAATCACTTTAGTCATCAATCTTCAAAAGTTGATCTTTTAATCCCCAACATTAATATATCGTTTCATTATAGTCCTCAAAACCACTTTCCGATGGTATTTGATCAGAAAATTGATCAATTTTGATTTTTTTTAAGGCAAAATTGTTGATTTTTCCACTTTAATCCCTATGTAAATTTTTCTTCTTTTTTTTTTTAGGGAAAATTGCATTTTACCCTCTATGAAAACAAAAAAGGGCAAAAAAACCCCTTGTGAAAAAGATTGGCAAAAACCCTCATTGTATTTTGAAAATTATGCACACTGCCTCCCGTTCCTGATTTACTTCAATTTAACCCTAATTTTAACATATAAAGACTATATTACCCTTAATTATTTCATATATTTTTAATTTAATTTATTTATTATTTTAAGTATATTTTCGTATATCTTCTTCATCCCCTTTAAATTTAAAAACTATTTTTCGCTTTTGTATTTTCATTTCTCTAATTTATTCTACTTTTTTTTTATTTTTGTATATATTATATATAAATATAGATATACAAATACACTATACAATCATATTTGTATAATAATTCTACCCATCCCTGCACCCCACATTCATTACAACCTCTATTCCCACCCCCAACTACACCTGCCCCCACCCTACGGCATGGCAGTCACCCACAGCAAACTTACCCCCTTATACACCGCACTTTTGTAAACCCCACCCCACTCGCCAACTGCAGCATCCCCACCTAGCCATGCGGCTACTTGTGCAATGGGACCATAGCAGCCATAGCTGCCACATCGTCTTGAAAAACAACAACCATGGTTGTTGTTTTTCAAGCTATTATGGTCGTATCTTCATCGTAACTACAGTTATTGTAACACCCCGAAATTTTATGATTTATAGAATTTAAATTTTATTATTTTCAATTTAGTGAAATTTAATTATTCCTAATATTATTATTATTTTATTTAATTTTGGGACCGATTAGTAATTTTTGGAAACTTTATTGATAAAAAATTTAAAACCTTGGGGTTTGCTTGAAACCCCTCTAATCAACTAGGGCTAGGATGATATTTTAATTGACTAAAATGCTTAATTGAATAACTTAATAAGCTAAGGACTAAAGTGCAAAAATCAAACATTGAATTGCATGAGGTGGAGATGTGTCTTCATTTTATCACCACCTTCACTATTCCTTCTCTATTTTCTTCACCATCTCTCTCCTTTCTCTCTTCGCTCTCTCTCTCACCGGCAGTACCATTTTCGGCGGCTTTTCCACCACCCAACCTCACCAACCATCTTCAATCACCACCCCAGCAACACCATCACCACACACACACAAACGCAACTGGTGAAGCCTACGGTTTGAAGACCCAGGAAACTAACCTCACGATCAACGGCTGGCTGGCATCCGACGGATGATCTGGAGGGTGGTTCTGAAAGTCCTTGGTGTAGAAAATAAGCTGGTGGCCTTGCATGGGGGAGTAGAATAGCAGTAGCGGCAGAAACGGCCATTACAGGAACAACATTGAGAAGTGAAGATGCAACTTTTGGGCCATGGTTGAAGGCTATCTGGGCCTCAAATCTGAAAACTAAAGGCACCGTTGGATTCAGGAGGAAGAAAGGAAGCGAACGGTGGTGGTCTTGATATTTTTTGATGGCGGCAGACAGCGGCGACCGGCGGCAGCGACGCGTCGGCAGTGCCCAAACAGAAACTTCTCCTCATCACGGTGGTCACAGTGATGCAATCGATTCAGGATTTTTAGGCCTCAATTGTGTGTTTTTGGGTAAAGATTGGTATTGAGATTAAGGTTTTTATACATTTTCATTCACTCATAGCTCTTATAAAATTGAATAAATAATTCCAACTTGTATTAGGTAGTGAAATGGTTGATGTTAGGTTTTGGACCCTAGAATTGTATCAAATGTGATAATTAGGAAATTGTTGAGTTAATTAAGTTAGAAGAAAAATCCTAAATTTGAAAAATTGGACCTTAATGACAATAATTGGGATATTGAGCTGAGTGGCTTATTATTACTGCTTAGGATACTGATATAGAATTGAATTGGTTATATTTATTGCTTGTATCATTAAGAACCCTATAACTGATGGTAAAGTAACCATATTTTTAAGAGTATTTCTTAATGATAATTCCATACTAAGTCATATGTCAAGTAAAATGAGTGGTTATTGATTTTAGACAATTAATAGTAGAGTTTTAATTATTGGAGGTTATCCTGGTTGAATATGGATTTTGATAAGTACATCACTCTCGTGGTTAGGTGACGAAGAGCAGGAAACGGCAGATCAATAGGCCATTGACTGTAGCTGCCTTCTGAGGATTTTGGAGGTGAGGGTCTGCTAATCTAGCACCTTTTCTAACTATCTGTATTTTGTGATAAGCCCCTATGTGGGTTTTCTATTTTTTACCATACTCTGTTTATTTGAAATCTAAATTGTGTTTGGAATCCAACTTGTTATTTGTTATCTAATAACACCCCTGTGAAGGTTACTGTTTTCGAACTGACTATACAGTTATTGAAATTCATGATCTGTTAAGATCTCTTTGATTCTGTTATCTGAGTCGGACACCCCTATGAGGGTTATCTTTGATACCAATTCTGTTTTTTGATTGCCCTAGTGCCCAGAACTTTCTTTACATTATAAAAATTCTGTCCCCTGTACCCTGCAGCCTTGCCAGCTGTCGCCACATAACTTGCTAGCTTTTTACAAGTTCGTTATTTGTTAAAGGGATCGTGTCGATTTATTGTTCTATTATGATACATGGTTGCTTTATGTAATGAACCCTAAGCGGCCTTGCTGGCCAACATACATTCTTAGTCCAACTACATATTTGTCATAATCATACTGAATGTTTAAAAGTTCAACTTATATTTGTTAGCATCACATTATATTAAACCATGGGACGCCATAGGTCGGATATCGCCCGGGGAGACACCACAGGGAGGATTTGGGCCCAGAGCTAGGTCCGAAAAGACGATCGGGCGAAATGGACCGACGATGATAGGTCTTCCGGCTAGTACCCACTTATGATCCTGACTTACCGGTAGTTAGAGGTAGCAAACTATGAATGGCTGGATCCGGCATGCGATCGACCATGCCATACAACAAGTTGTTACATGCCGAGCTGAGTGCTTGAGCAACTGAGTGTTAAGGAAATTCATGTTTAAACGGTACCGATGCTTGGCACTCAAAATTATGATTTGATTTAGGAGTGATAAGGACGGAATGGCTAACAGCCTGTTAAATTTGATTACATGTGTATTATGTACGTCATTTATTCATATTAACTTTCTCGTTGCTATCAAATTGTTCATCAATAGTCGTACTTCATTAACTTCTTTTTAAATCTTATTCTTCTCTTTTCCCTCACTAAGTCCTAATGACTTATCCTCCCTTGTTATTTGATTTCGTTCAAACGGGTAAAGATAGTGAACGAGGTCTTCAGGCTTAAATGTATTTTGAAATGTGCTAGACTATTTGCTGTGTATATAAGTTTCCATGTATGCTAAGTTGATTTTGACATGTGGTGATAGGTCCTGAATGGTAAGTTGTATATATTTTGCTAATGTTATGTATTTGGTTATTTTGCTAGAACGTGTTAAGTTAAAGTACTATGACTTTGTTGAAGGATTTGAAGAGAAACTTTATGGGCCAATTGGTTACTATGAGCGAAATATTGAGATTGAATTGGTAGTACCTCAGCTTAGGTGCCGTCTTCAGAAGGGGTGCTACAAAGGTGGTATCAGAGCCTAGGTTTTATGATGACCTAGGTAAATGGGTATTTGGAGGATATGTGTCGAGTTTGTAGGAAATAGGGGCGTATATTTAAGGTAGCTGACTAGTTGTAAACTTCACTTCCGAAAATGAACCTTGAACTTAGAATTGGCGGAAAAACCTTGGTTATGTATGTCAAACGGGTTAAGCAAGAATTGTGGATAAGGTTAGGGCGGTAATGGAAGTTTCTAGCTAATCTTTAATGAATCAATTATCATTGTTTGAACTTGGTCTAATTTTTCAAATTCTTTTTAACTATATTTATAAGATTAAAATTTTTATACTAAGTTTAGATGTTTTTGTATAATCCTGGGAGTAGTAAGTGAGAAGGAGTTAAGGATAATTTGGGAAGGATAATGACATCCCATAAAGGTTCTCATGTACCTGAACCGCCTCGAGCAGGTCAACGGGGAAGAGGGAGACCGCTTCATCCATGGGCAACTGCACAGCGTATTCCGAGACAGAGAGCACCAATTGAGCAACCAACCCTGCCAGAGAAAGAGGTCTCACAGATCCCACAGGTTAATCAACCCGCTGTAGACCAGCCAGCTGAGCCTATGTTCCAGATGTGGCAACAATTTATGCAGTTTTGTTAGCAGTAAAGAGCCTGCAGAGGACCGAGCTTTGGATCTGTTCCTCCAATTGCAACCCCCTAAATTCCTAGACGAACCCGATGACAGAAAAGTTGAGCTGTGGGTTAAGAGCTTAGAAAAGATATTTGGAACTCTACGATATCTAGATGAGCAGAAGATTCAATATGCCACATTTCTACTAGATGGTCCTACGCATGATTTGTGGCAATTAATCGATCGCAGGTGGACAGTGGAGAGAACTCAACCGACTTGGGAAAACTTCACCTGGGAGTTTATGGAAAAATATATACAGGAGGTGACCAAGTATACCAGGGAAAGAGAATTCATGGAGTTAATCTAAGGGACGTCTACATTCAGTCAATATGAAGCTACATTTAGCCGACTGATCCGGTATGCACGTGACAGGTTCACAGGTTTGTGGAAGGATTACGACCTGAACTTAGAAGGGGCCTTCTCTCATGTGATCTTTCGAACTACAATCGTGCGGTGAGTAAAGTACTAGAGGTAGAATCAAATTTGCGGGAAATTAAAAAGATTGAAGAGAAAGGGCGAGAGGGAAGGTTGCCACCAGGTGGGCAGAACAAGTCTGGGAAGAAGCAACTAAAGTTACAAACTGGGGGCGTTAATTAGTGAGTTTATCAGACCAGTGGAGCCTCGAATTCAGCATTGAAGACGTATGGATTTTGTGCAAGATTGGGTCATGATGAATTAGAATGTTGGATAAAATAAGGCAGATGTAGATTATATGGCAGTGATCAACACCTGATCAAGGATTGCCCAAACCGAATTAGGCCAGCCCCTGCAGAAAAAGGGAAATAGGTTGCAGGATCTAGTGGAAAGCCAAAGTTCTAAGCATGGGCATATGCTCTAACTAAGGAAGAAGTACTTGATCCCTCTGATGTGGTTGAAGGTACGATTTCTATTTCTGGAATGATTGGAAATGCCTTGTACAATTCCGAAGCTTCGCATTCTTTCATATCTGCAAATATGTCTGAAAAATTAAATATGCAACCTGAAATTATGGCTTATCATATAGAAGTTCAAACACCCTTAGGAATAAGGTTAATAACAAATGTAATCTATCAAGATTGCCCGATTGTGATTGGGGATAGGGTATATTTAGCCGATCTTATACAAATGCCTATACAAAGATATGATCTGATCCTTGGAATGGATTGTCTATATAAACATCAAAAATTGCTACCCCAAGTGCCTCACTCTCGAGGATAAGATATCAGTACCTATACGTCATCCTACAAATAATACTTCACCAGTACCTATTATATCTGCGCTGGAGGCGAGGAAGATTTTGAGAGAAGATGGGCAAGGATTTTTGGCATACCTTATCACAAGCTTCGAGATACAATTAAGATTAAGGAGGTGGAAGTGGTAGCTGAGTATCCGGAAGTATTTTCAGAAGAATTAAAATCGTTGCCCCCAAATAGAGAGATAGAATTTGTAATTCACACTTTTCCTGGGACCACACCTTTTTCTAAGACCCTTTACCGAATGACATCCGCAGAGCTTAAAGTATTAAAGAACCAACTTCAGGAGCTACTGAACACATCCCCTTGGGGAGCCCCAATATTATTTGTCAAAAAAAAGGATGGGTCTCTAAGGGGCTGTTTAGTTTCATTTTCATTTTCATTTTCAGTTTCCAGCATTTCCATTTTGGTGAAAATTAGTTATGTGATGTGATGTGAAAATGAAAATGTGTTTGGATGAAATGTTTGGAAATGTAATGATTATGTTGGTTTTAATAGGTTGTAGGTGGAGAGAGATAGAAATAATGGAATAGAGAGAGAAAATATATAGGTTGTTGGGAGAAAAAATATAGATTATTGGAGAATGTGTTTTGAAAATGAAAATGAAAATGATGTTGGGTAGAAATGGTTAAAAAGTGATGTGTTTTATTTCTGGAATAGTTGAAAAGGTGAAAATGGGGTTTGAAAATAAAACCAAACAGTCCGGATGTGCATCGATTACAAAGAATTGAACAAGGCCACAATCAAGAATAAGTACTCCTTACCATATGTAGAAGAGTTGTTTGATCTGCTACAAGGGTCAAGAATCTTTTCGAAGCCAGATCTGAGACATAGGTACTACCAACTAAAAATCAGGAATGAGGATATCCTAAAAATAGCCTTCAATTCTCGGTACAGTTACTTTGAATTTGTGGTGATGCCTTTTAGACTGACTAATGCGCCAGCAATGTTCATGGACTTAATGCATTGGATTTTCAAGCGATATCTAGACCAGTTTGTAGTCATCTTCATCGACGACATCCTGGTGTTTTCCAAATCCAAAGAAGACCATGTGAAACACTTGCACCTCAGGACTCTGAAGGAACATCGACTATGTGCCAAATTCAGCAAGTGCGAATCTGGATGGAGAAAATAGCCTTTTTAGGGCCTATCATCACCTAAAATGGGATCGAAGTTGACCCCTCTAAAGTGGAAGTAATAATCAATTGGATAAGGCCAGAAAATGTCACTGAAATCCGAAGCTTCTTCGAGTTAGCTGGCTATTATCGAAGATTTGTTTAAGATTTTTCTAAGATAGCCGGTCCACTGACCTAGCTAACACAGAAGGATCAACCTTTTAGCTGGAATGATGATTGCGAGATAAGCTTTCAAGAGTTAAAACACTGGCTAACTACAGCACCTATCCAAACTCTTCCAAACGGCCTAAAGGGCTTTGTGGTATATATAGATGTTTCTAATAAGGGTTTAGGGTGTGTGTTGATGTAGAAGGGGCGTGTGATCGCTTATGCATCCAGAAAATGGAAACCCCATGAAGAAAACTACCCCACACATGACCTGGAGTTAGCTGTGGTTATTTTTGCATTATCGAAGTGGAGGCATTATTTGTACGGAGTAATATTCAAGGTCTACATCGACCACAAAAGCCTCAAGTACTTACATACGCAGAAAGATTTAAACATGAGGCAGCGTAGATGGATGGCGTTTCTGGGAGATTATGATTTCTCCATCACCTACCACCGTGGAAAAGCAACTGTAGTAGCCGATGCATTGAGCTGAAAAGTCGGGTTGGTTTATTTACATGCATTAGAAACATCTGAAAGCCAAAACACGGGTGTTATGCTAAGACTGAAACAGCGAGTCTGGATTGCAGAAGTGACAATACAACCTGAACTGTATGAAGAAATCCATCGAGCTCAGGCTAGTGACGAATGGATAGCAGAACAGAGAAAAAGAGTTGAGAGTTTTGTGGAGTCCGAGTTTAGCATTGATGATCGATGTACCATACTATTCCATAAGAGGTTATGTGTTCCAGAAAAGATTAAAGAAAGATTGTTACAAGAAATACACAGAACTAAGTTTTCTGTACATCTAGGAATCATGAAGGTGTATCAGGATCTGAAAAAGCAATTCTGGTGGAATGGAATGAAGAGAGAGATCGTTGATTATGTGCAGAAGTGCTTAACCTGCCAACTCGTAAAAGCAGAGCATCAGCGGCCGTTAGGGATGCTGTGGCTTGGAAATGGGAACATATCACAATGGACTTCGTGACTAGTCTGCCGACAGCAAGAGGAGGTTATGATAGTATTTGGGTGATAGTAGATCGACTGACCAAGTTTGCTTATTTCCTCCCAGTTGGGACACGATACAACATAGAGAAGCTAGCCAAACTGTACATCAGAGAAATTATTCGACTGCATGGAATTCCGACCAGTATTGTATTAGATCGAGATCCAAAATTTACATCAAGACTTTGGAACAGTCTGCAGGAGCATTTAGGAACCAGATTATGATTTAGCTTCACAACTCATCCTCAGACAGACGGGCAATCGGAAAGAGTTATTCATATCTTGGAAGATATGTTGCGGGCATATGTTTTAGATTTTGAAGGAAATTGGGCCCGACATTTGCCACTGATAGAATTTGCATACAATAACATATGTCAATCAACTATCCAGATGGTACCGTAGGAAGCATTGTACGATAGGAAGTATCAGTCACCAGTATATTAGGATCTGGAAGAGCATAGAGTTAGCATAGATAAGTCTCTCGGAACTATAAGACCTGAGTTGATCCAAGAAATAATTGAAAAAATACAAGTTATTAAGCAGAAAATGAAGGTAGCTCAGGATCGTCAAAAGAGTTACGCTGACAAGCAAAGGAAAGATTTGGAGTTTGAGGTTGGTGACCGAGTATTCCTTAAGAAAGAGGGTTAGACGAATTGGTAAAGGTAGAAAACTTAGTCCAAGGTATAGCCGTATAAAGTATGTGAAAGAATTGGACCAGTGGCCTTTCACCTTTTACTACCCCATGATCTGGCAGGAATACACAATGTTTTCACGTATTGCAACTTCGAAAATATTACCTTGATCATTCCCACGTTATATCACCTAAACTTATGCAACTGAAGAGTGATTTGACATATGAGGAACAACCAATTTGCATCCTAGATCGAAAGTTCCGCGAGCTTAGAAATCGAAAAATACCATAGGTAAATGTATTATGGTGCAATCATAATGTAGAAAAAGCCACTTGGGAATAAGAGGATCTTATGCACCAGCAATATCCCGAACTCTTCCAATCTTCAGGTGAGAATCTGGGGACCAAATTCTTTTAAGGGGGGAGTCTGTAATACCCCAAAATTTTACAATTTATAGAATTTAAATTTTATTATTTTTGATTTTGTGAAATTTAATTATTCCTTATATTATTATTATTTTATTTAATTTTGGGGCCAATTAGTAATTTTTGGAAACTTTATTGATAAAAAATTTAAAACCTTGGGGTTTGCATGAAACCCCTCCAGTCAACTAGGTCTAGGATGATATTTTAATTGACTAAAAGGCTTAATTGAATAACTTAACAAGCTAAGGACTAAAGTGCAAAAATCAAAAATTGAATTGCATTAGGTGGAGATGTGTCTTCATTTCATCACCACCTTCATTATTCCTTCTCCATTTTCTTCACCAGCTCTGCACCATCTCTCTTCTTTCTCTCTTCACTCACTCTCTCTCACCAGCAGCACCATTTTTGGTGGCTTTTCCACCACCCAACCTCACCAACCATCTTCTCTCACCACCCCTAGCAACACCATCACCATACGCACACAAACCCAAAACGGTTTGAAGACATAGGAAACTAACCACATGATCAACGGCTGGCCGACATCCAACGAATTTTCTGGACAGTGATTCCAAAAGTCCTTGGTGTAGAGAATAAGCTGGTGGCCTTGCATAGGGGAGTAAACTAGCGGCGGCGGCGAAAACGGCCATTACAGGCGCGACGGCGAGAAGTGAAGCTAAAACTTTTGGGCCACAGTTGAGGGCCTTCCCGGCATCGAATCTAAAAACTAAAGGTACCGTTGGATTCAGGAGGAAGAAAGGAAGCGAACGGTGGTGGTCTTGACATTTTTTGGTAGCGGCAGACGACGGCAACCGATGGCCGGCGGCATCGGCGCGTCGGCGGCACCCAGATAGAAACTTCTCCTCGTCACGGTGGTCACAGTGGTGCAATCGATTCATGATTTTTAGGCCTCAATTATGTGTTTCTAGGTAAAGATTAGTATTCAGATTAGGGTTTTTTATAAATTTTCATTCACGCATAGCTCTTGTATCTTTGAATAAATAATTCCAACTTGTATTAGGTGGTGAAATGGTTGATGCATGGTTGATGTTGGGTTTTGAACCCTAGAATTGTATCAAATGTGATAATTAGGAAATTATTGAGTTAATTAAGTTAGAAGAAATACCCTAACTTTGGAAATTTGGAATCTAATGACAATAATTGGGATATTGAGCTGAGTGGCTTATTATTACTGCTTAGGATACTGATATAGAATTGAATTGGTTATATTTATTGCTTGTGTCATTAAGAACCCTATAACGGATGATAAAGTAGCCATATTTTTAAGAGTATTTCTTAATGATAATTCTGTACTAAGTCATATGTCGAGTAAAATGAGTGGTTATTGATTTTAGTCAATTAATAGTAGAGTTTTAATTATTGGAGGTTATCCTGGTTGAATATGGATTTTGATAAGTACATCACTCTCGTGGTTAGGTGACAAGGAGCAGGAAACGGTGGATCAATAGGCTATTGACTGTAGCTGCCTTCTGAGGATTTTGGAGGTGAGGGTCTGCCAATCTAGCACCTTTTCTAACTATCTGTATTTTATGATAAGCCCCTACGTGGGTTTTCTATTTTCTACCGTACTTTGTTTATTTGAAATCTGAATTGTGTTTGGAATCCAACTTGTTATTTGTTATCTGATAAAACCCATGTGAGGGTTACTGTTTTCGAACTAGCTGTACAGTTATTGAAATTCATGATCTATTAAGTTCTCTTTGATTCTATTATCTGAGTTGGACGCCTCTGTAAGGGTTATCTTTGATACCGATTCTATTTTTTGACTGTTCTAGTGCCTAGAACTTTCTTTACATTGTAAAAATTTTGTCCCTTGTACCCTACAGCCTTGCCAGCTGTCCCTACATAACTTGCTAACTTCTTACAAGTCTGTTATTTGTTAGAAGGACAGTGTCGATCTATTGTTCTATTATGATACATGGTTACCTTATGTAATGAACCCTAAATGGCCTTGCTGGCCAGCGTACATTCTTGGTTCAACTACGTATTTGTCATAATCATACTGAATGTTTAAAAGTGCAACTTATATCTATTGGCTTACATTATATTAACCCATGGGACGCCATGGACCAGATATCACCCTGAGGGACGCCACGGGGGGGATTTGGGCCCAGAGCTAGGTTCGAAAAGACGGCCGTGCAAAATGAACCAACGGTGACAGGTCTTCCAGTTAGTACCTACTTACGATCCTGACTTACAGGTAGCTGTAGATAACAAACTGTGAGTGGCGGGAACCGGCATACGGTCGACCAAGCCATACAATAAGTTGTTACACGCCGAGCTGAGTGCTCGAGCAACAGAGTGATAAAAAAATTCATGTTTAAATGGTACCGATGCCTGGTATTTAAAATTATGATTTGATCTAGGAGTAATAAGGACAGAATGACTAACAACGTATTAAATTTGATTACATGTGTATTATGTACGCTGTTTATTCATACTGACTTTCTCGTTGCTATCAAATTGTTCATCAATAGTCGTACTTCATTAACTTCTTTTTAAATATTATTCTTCTCTTTTTCCTCACTAAGTCCTTATGACTTATCCTCCCTTTGTTATTTGATTTCTTTCAAATAGGTAAAGATGGTGAACGAGGTCTTCATGCTTGAATGTATTTTGAAATGTACTAGACTCTTAGCTGTGTATATAGGTTTCCATGTATGCTAAGATGATTTTGAGATGTTGTGATAGGTCATGAATGGTCATGAAGGCCTAAACTTGTATATATTTTGCTAATGTTATATATTTGGTTATTTTGCTAGAACATGTTAAGTTAAAGTACTATGCCTTTCTTGGAGGATTTGCAGAGAAACTTTATGGGCCTATTGGTTACTATGAGCGAAATATTGAGATTGAATTGGTAGTACCTCAGCTTAGGTGCCGTCCTGAGAAGGGGTGCTACAGTTATTCACGCCAATAATCCATTCAAACTGTTTTTGAGATAATTGTTCATTCATTCCAAAAGAATGAATATCTATGACATTAAATCAATTAAATTATGTATTTTATATTGATTGAACTAGCAACTAAACATAAAAATACCTGTATACCTTAGGACAGTGTGGCCTCAGCATAAAGTGATGTATGTAGATTTAAAAATGGATAACTCCATGAATAACAAAGAATGTGGCACAATTTCTGCCTATTAAAAAGCATTTAGTACTTTTATCATATAATTATTAGGCTAATAACAGTTTATCCCCCTGTGAAATATGAAATGTTCAGAACACCCCCTTGTCATTTTTTAAATCATGCACACCGTCTCCTTTTCTATATTTGCTCTCTATTTACTATTGAAAAGACAAAATTACCCTCAAATAAAATTACAATTAAATTACTTTTTATTTTTATTTTATCTATTATTCTTATCTTTCTTTTTCCTTTAATTTTTTGTTAATTTCTCCATAGCCGTTTGATTTTTGAAAATGAATGATTCAAATTAATCCCTAAAAAATATATTAAAAAAAAAAGTATATTTATATACATATATATATATTATATAAATATTAAGGGTGTTCAAATCCAATTCAATCCAGAAAAAATCGACCAACCGATTCAAAAAATTGTTAATTGATTAAAACCATTTTTTTTTTATTGAATTGAATTTGCTTTTTTAAAACTGTTCAATTTGGATCGGTTTTCAATGTTAATATCAAAATCGATCCAATCCAAACCAAACCAAACCAAACCGAAAATTGTATACTAAATTATATATAAAATATATATATCTTATTTATTAAATACACAAATAAATTAAAATAAAATAAACCTAGGATTTTTTTCACTTTCAAAAATAAAATAGATATGAATAATTATTATGGACTTATAACTTTATAGTTGTGTGTTCTTATACAATTAAACTTAATTCCACAAGATTAGTGATATGATTAATAAATAAAATTTACAAATTGATTGATTAAATTAGTTTAATTATCAATAGTAACTTGTCAAATAATTCAATTAAAAATTTAAATTGAAAATTCGAATTAACCAATCCAATCTAAATCGATTTAAAATGGATTGAATTAGGTCAAAATTACAATAAAAATCTAACCGATCCAAATCGAACCGCAAACAATCATAATAAATATAATATAATATTATAAAAATATATAATATATATATATATATGTATTTGTACACACAACCACCATAACTTGCCATGGAAGCCACGGCTATAGCTGCCATGGCAGTCGGAATTTTGCCAAGACTCGGCTAGATCTATCCAAATCTTGCCATAGCAGCCTCGGGGTGACATGCCGGTGGGGTGAGAGATTTAGGGTTTAGTAATATGTATAGATGTGTACATATATATATATATATGAATATACATATAATATATATGTGCGTATGTTATATATGTGTGAATATAATATATATATATATATATGTATGTGTGTTACAATGTACTATTAGGGGGTGCATGTGGGGATGAGTGGTGGTGGCCGGTGGGTTGGGTATAATATATATATATATACAAATAGCCGAGTGACATGTGGCCCAATGGCATAAATCTCCCATATAATGTGGGAGGTCAGGGGTTCGAGCCCTAACGGACTCTTGATATGTGTGTGTGAGTGTATCAATAAATAAATATATATATATAAATATAAAAATAACATTATAAGGGTAGAAAAGCATCCAACAATTGATATTATAAGGGTAGAAAAGTTATTTTATACATAAAAACCTTAAAATATTCGCACAAATGCGCAAGTGAGGCGCATCAGGAGTCTCGTTGCATGGTTTTAAAAATGACAAGGGGGGTTGTTTGAACTTTTTTTTTCATTGAGGAGTCTTTTGCCTATTTCACTTTTCACAGCGGAATTTTTTCCCTATAATTATTAAATATATTAAGAAATGCAGTTGTTGCCCATAAATAAAAAAAAAAAAAAAAAAGAACAAGAACAAGAAAAAGTGACATAAGGATTGAAGTGGAACATAAAATCTTAAATTGGGACTAAAGTGGAACATAAAACCTTAAATTAACAATTTTGTCCTTAAAAAAGTCAAAATTGATCAATTTTTCGGTCAAACACCATCAAAAAGTGGTTTTGAAAACTAGAATGAAACAATATATTAACGTGGAGGACTAAAAGATGAACTTTTGAACATTGAAGACTAAAGTGATTTTAAAGTAAAACTTTAGGAATTAATTATGTAATTTGCCCAAAATTATTTTATAAAGAGTTGTTAAATCATTACTTTGACTACTGAATTGTCCAAGAAACTTATCTTAAACCATATGCAATGCAAAGTTTTGCAAATACGAATAGATAAAATTCTCTGTCTTGAGAGCTTTGTAGAAAATTTGAATGTCTCAAGTTTTATAATAAAATTAAGTTACTTGTTTACTTATTTACTTGGTAAACTATTTTTATTGGTTATAAAGTTAAAAGTAATATTTTTTAGCAAGTTAAAAGAGATAACTTGATTGACACAAAAGACACAAATATTGAAAAAAAGGTGAGTAAAACTTGAAAAAATATGTGATTTTTAAAAATAATATGCTTTGTGATATTAATATTTTTATAATGTAGGTAGATATTAAAAAATGAAAGGAACAAAGTCATAAATTAACATATTGCGTGGTTCAATTAAAATGTTTTATAAAAAGTTTCTACTTTGGAGTTATGATGAAAGCTCTATACTCCTATTTTAATTTATTAATAATTAAAAATAGACAAAAATAAAAAAATAAAAATACTAGACAAATTTTCTAAAAATGAAAATAAATATTCAAAAGTAATTATATTGAATCAAGTTAGCAGGTTGGGTTGGTGGGTTTGTGTTGGTTAGATCGACCTAGTGAAAATTAGTTTGACTCAAACTTCACCAGATGAGAATTAGATTGGATTAGTGTTGGACACTTTCAAGTTTTCACCAAGTTAGGTTGGGTTCAGTTGAAGAAATTAATGTTATACATCCACCTCAACACAACTCGAATCCACCTGATCCACCCGAATTAGTACCATACTTGACATGAAAAATAAATACCATGTAAACACATTATAATTATAAAATAAGCGAGAGCTTAAAAAAAATATCCAACTTATTTTTTTCATCTAAAAAGTTATAAATGTTGGAATTTTTAATTTATTTATACATTTTTATTTATAAAAGTACAATATTTATCTAAATAAAATAGTTGATATTTATCTTATGTCATAAAATGCAAGAAAATGATTTTCCTATATAATAATTTTTTTATTAATATAAACATAATGGCTTTATTTTTAATTGAAATAATACATTAATAATGAATTATTTTTATATCTTAATTAAGTAACTTTTTGCTAGGCAATTTAGAATTTAAATATAAATAAATCATTAAAGAATTTTCATTAGATATATTGTATAGGTAAAAAAATTCTTAACATTAAAATATTATGATTTGCTTAAAGATCTTACAACTTATCCGTTCTTTATGATAAGGATCTTAAACACCTATTTATATTGATTATCAAATAATCATGTTCGTAGTAAAGAGTTTGAAATTTGATAAATGAATATTTTATGAGTTGATATATGTGTTCCAAACTTAGAGTAGTTTTTAAAATTTAACTATTTTTAAAATAATTATTTCTAGAAATGCAAAATATTTTTCGATAAAACCGTACATAGAATATATTAATAATTTATTTTGAATTTAAAATTTATTTCAAATGTAAGAATTACTTCTTACAATAACTATAAGCTCTTAATTTTATTTATCAAAACTTTCAACTAAAACCTTTATCTTTTTAACAAAACATAATGAAGAACTTTTTCTCAATTATTTGAAATAAATTACAAGGAACATAGATATACGGTTAATATAATCAATTTCTTTTTTCAAATACTTGATGAATGATCACTTAAATATTCAATGAGAATAATATTTATTTTAAGTATACTTATTTGTGTATTGCAATTTTTATATTGTAAGCGTTTATTTGTATTTTTTTTCTTAATAAGAATTCATATATAAAAGAATATTTTTGTGCATGCAAACATTAATACTTGAATGTAATGTGTTAATCAAGAATGGTTGAATAAAACTAAAATTCGCCTTAAATTAATTGTATATTTTATTTTTATTAAAAAAATAATGAGAGAGTGGTATATTCTCATGTATTGAGTTGAATGTTGAAAATTTATTTATTGTTTGATTATCATTTACATGATATATGTTTTATTTGATAATTTTTTATAACATAACTCCACAAACAAACAAAAAAAGTAAGTTCTACTTATCAGAGTTATATCAAGTATTATATGACTCAGACATATTTTAGCTTTTAAAATATTACATCCCTATTGTAAGTTATTTTTATATATGAAATATTAAATATATATATATATAATTATTCTATTGACAAAAATTCATTTTCAAAACCTTATATACCAAAAGAAAATTGTAACTATAACTTCAATATTAGTAAGAGATTGTACTAAAAGACTTTATATTTTAAAAAATTCATTGCTTAATTATTATATTGAAAATTGTATGTATAGTTTAAGAAATATATTGAGTAAATAAAATTGTTTTGTTCCATTGTTCTTCTTTTTTCACATTTATTTTCTAATAAATAATTTTCAAATTTAATATTTTCAAATGAAATGCCCATTTTTCTATTTTCAATAATAAACTTATTTTCTTAAAATAAGAAAAATGGTGGCATTTGTCTTTTAATCACGTGAATTAAAATATTGGGTTAAATTCATTTTACTCCCCTATACTATGGGGTATGCATCAAATACCCCCATATACTTCCAAAACCTTCAAATACCCCCCTCAAGAGTGTCAAATACTCTCCTATACTATTAAAAATCTTCAAATACCCCCTCAAAGTCATCTGCCATTAGTAAAAATAGCCGATGGTGTCAAAACTTTACAGTAAATTACTGATTTAACCTCAAAAAATAACTCAATAGCATAAAAATCTAGGATACATGGCGTTTTTTTTTTCTGTGTAGACAAATCTATCATTGGCACCCGTACTACCAAAACCTTTAAATACCCCACTCAAACTTCTTTACTGTTAGAAAAGTAATAGTTGTTTGTCCGATGTAGCACTAAAATTATCTTCACTTTATACATATGATTATTGAAAATTTTTATATCCAAAATACCCTTGTGATTTACTATATAATGCTCAAGTTTCTTACTTCAATTTTGTTACTTTCATTTTAGGACTTAAAGCATCATCTAACTCCTAATCCAACAAAAACATTAAATCATTTCATTTTTTTTAAAAACATTAAACAACTCCATTTTAATACAGAACATATGGGACCAACAAAATAGAGGCTGTTTGTGTGGAAAAAAATATATGGGATCATTATACGTATTTCTATTTCGTAAATGTTTGTCTAAAATTTTTCAAATCTGCATTCGTTTTGGGATATAAAAAATGTATAATAATATTTAGAGTTTTGACATTACTTTGTTATATAAAAAGTAATTTATGCTATTTAGTTATTTTATGATGTTAAATCAGTAATTTACTGTAGAGTTTTGACACCGTCAGGTATTTACTAACGACATATGACTTTGAGGGGGTATTTAAAGATTTCTGGTAGTACAGGAGGGTATTTGACACCCTTGAGGGGGGGGGGGGGTATTTGACATAATAGGAATGAATTTTACCCTAAAATATTTAATATTTGAATTTATTCTAATAAAATATTCATATTTTAATGTTTAAATTACATATATATATATATATATATTAGGTGAATAATATAATATTGATGTAGATAAAGACATAGCCCGAGTAAAATTCATTTTCATCCCTAAGATTTCAACTCAATTGCAAAATCATCTCTATCTTTTTAATTGGCTTCAATCCCATCTTTCTAGCCATATTTCAGTAACACTTTTTGGCCAAAAATTGAAAAATGACCGAAGAACCCTTTTAACTATAATTTACATAATACATAATAAGCAAAACCATCCCTAAGTTATAAAAAGAAAAGTTAAATGGTCCCTTGGGTTTGCATAAAAGATGCATTTTTTTCACAAAAGATGCACTTTTAACAAATGATTATTCTCAACATGTTACTCTTAATTTGATAATGTACCATATTTTATTTCTATATTTTATTTTTCATTCTAATTTCATCCTCATATCCTATCACTAATTCATATTTTAAAATCAATTTTGAGTCAATAAATACGTTATCAATTTACTATAATTTTAACTCTGTATTACTAATTTCAAACCCTTTTTTTATTTAATTATTCAACAATTAAGCTATGAGTCAAATTAAAATGTTTCTATTAAGTTTATAATTATTTTATATATTTATTTTGATTTTTTTATTTTTTTTTATCTTTACTGTCATAGTTTTTGTCTTAGCTTAATTTATTTCTAATATAATGTTCCATTTTTTTAATTTTTTTTTATCATTGTCATAGTTTTTATCTATACTGAAAAAAATAAGTTTAAAACTTTATTTGCTTATTTATTATATTAAAACTTGTATCTATAATTTAAGCAATATACTGAATAAGATTGTTTTGTTCCATTTTTCTTCTTGTTTTTAAGTTTTTTCACTTTTTTTTTTCTAATAATAATTTTAAAATTTAATATTTTCAAATGAAATACCCATTTTTTATTTTCAATAATAAACTCACATCCTTAAAATAATAAAAATGATGGTATTTGTCTTTTAATCACATGAATCAAAATAAATGTTATTATAGAATAAAATATTTTAATATTTGAATTATTTTAGAAAAAATATTCATATTTTAATATTTATTTCTAGTGCATCGCAACGGGCACATGCTATATTTAGGTGAATAATATAATATTGACGAAGATAAGGATTGTAGCACTCCGCCAGGGAGGTGCCTATTTCGGGTCGAGTGCCACTATGATCTTATTCATAAAAATTCAAAACAAAAGAGCATGCCAAAGTTTTACAATTTTGGAAAATTCAATGAAAATGCAAAATTAAAGAAGATTAAACTCTTTAGCATCTCAACACCTTGAACTTATACCAATCAGTATCAAAATTATAATTTCCTAAGATAGCTCTGCTTCTCTTGAGATCTTTACAATAAACCTAAACTTACCATATCCAATATTCAAGCACATCAGTAGAATACACACACACACACACACCTTACTAATGACTCCTTACTAATCGATTCTCAGTATGGGAAAAGAATAAGAAAAGAAACAATACAAGAGGCGTAAGTCCAAATGACTTGGTGAGGTGTAATAGCAATGGGTTATATATCAAAACACAATTGTACAAAATGTATCAACCAATTTCACAAAAAGGCTATTGGGGTCTCCAGCCTTATTGCTCTACTTTCGAAAATATTGGAATTATTATCCCTCTAAATTTCGAGTGATCGGCTTGGACAAAACCAACATATATGGCATGGTTGACTATATACTGGTGATCACTCACAAACAACTAACCTCCAACTACCTATAACATAGATCAATAGTAGGTACTAGCTGAAGACCCCACCATTAGTTTGTACTGCCCGGCCATCTTTTCAATCCTAGTCTCAGGCTCAACTTCCTATGGAGTCACTTCACGTCTAAAACTTCCCAAGGGCGTCCCCAAGGGTCTCATTAATAATTAAATCCAACAGTAATATCAATTTTCTAATAAACGATGTTACAATCAAATAATAACTGAATTCAAAACAATCAATCAATTGATCAGCAAAACTATCTCAAGTAACATTAAACATAACAATAGATTCAAGCATAATGGCACAATGTGGTGTCACAACAAACATCAAAGCAAGTCAACAAGAGCCAAACGACATAGAAAGTCTAATGGAATTTCAAATTTCGACATAAGGATTTGAAATGAAACTACTAGATGCAAAACAAGATAATGATCAGTAAATTCTTAGATTTCAATACAGATGGGATCAAATATTGGTTCCAATGATTATACAATGATATGATGATTGATAAAAGCATATCAAGGATCAATTAACCATATGAATGCTCATAATATACATATATGTTTTTTCTCCAGCAAGAAAATAATATTAAAAATAACTCCACCAGGCAATAGTATGTCGAAGAGCTTTCCCCAATGGACTCGATTTATGATATGCGTCTTTATTACCTAATCAACCCAATACAGGGTATAAGATGATATGAAATAATACTAACTTAATTTCCAAATTAAATGTGATTATACTTAATATTCTTAATTTCATTCAGTCTCTTTATACTTCCTATAAATTCTAAGTTTGAATATCAATCAAATGTATTGAATTTTTAACTTTCAAAAATGAATATGCATCTAATTAGTAACCATTTTATTCTATAATATTATCGAAGCGTATCTTATATTTTAAATCAAAAATCTAATCACCTTTTAGGCCTAATCAACATGATCTTAAATAATTATTTCAATTGTTCATAGGTACTCAATTAATTAATCCAACTCCATATCTTATACCAAGTCCGGTCGTACTATACATTGAGTCAAGAGTTAACTCAAATTATGAAATTTCCCAAATATATCTGATTTAAATATTCAATTCGTAATTATTCAAATAGCATTTTAAATTTTTACAATTTCAAATTCAACTCTTACATTTGAATCAATTAAACACCTAATTTATTTGAGATTAATACACTTTAAACGTATAATATGAGTTGATTAAAATTTGAAAAATAAATCAAATAAGAATTCGATTCAGAAGGTTTTATCCAATTGGACTAGACTAGGACCCAAACCCAAGCCCGAAAATGGTCCGAATAAACTTAGAACTAAAATTTGAATACTGTCAACTGCCAGCGCCGAACCATCGCCCTATCGCAGCTGTGCACAATCATTGGACCTAGAAGCTGACTACACTAAGATGTGCTCCTCAACGTCCGAAGTAAAATCCCCCAACCAATTTCAGGAATTTCCCTTGTTTGGTCGTCCAATTAGACGCCAAACACCACTATTCCACCTTAATGCCGCTACCTTCAATTCTCCACCATTGTTAGTCTCTCATCAAATTGATGCCATCGTCATCTTACCCACCTAGTTCCATGTGATCATAATCTACTAAAGCCTACCTCACTTTCGCCTTTGTATGCCGAATAACCACCAAGCCCACCACACTCGTCCGCTACTGGCCTCCAATTTTCGGCATTCGACCAAGTGTTTCAAGGTATTTTGGTATCAACATGTTCCTCACAATGAGAGGAAGGTATTGGTTGGTTTAATTTTATGTTTTTGATCGTGGGAAGGGTGTGGTGTGGAGGAGAGAAGCTAGGTTTGCTTGTATGAATTAGAATAATCGCAGGAGACTTCTTTTGTATTTATCCATTTTTTTTAAATCTCAAATTGACTCAACCCGTTTGGTTTCATTTTCTGGAGCCATTTTCATTTTCTAGTAAAAATGCAAAGTAAAAAGTTAGTTAAAATAGTTGAATTTGAAAATGAAGTTTTATTTGGATGTGTTGTATAAAATTATAGGTTTATATATGTTTATATAGGTATGAAAATGAGATACATTTGGATGTTGGGCATTTTTGTATTAAAAGTTGTGTAGTTTTTGAATTTGAATTGATAATGTGATGTGTGATTGTTTGAAAAAAATAATATTATAATTTGAATTTGAATTTATAATACTTTTGTTGTGAATGGTGTATGAGAAATATTGGGAAAATATAAAATGATTAAGGTAATGATAGGGGTTGAAAAAGGGATGAAAATGGAGAGAGAATATAATAAAGAATATTTAAAAAATGAAAATATTTGAAAAATAGTATAAATAGTAATAGTTTTCTGTTTTCATTTTCAGGAGAAAATGAAAATGGCTTCTGAAAATAAAAACAAACGCCCCATCTTTTCCACCATTTTGGTTAATGAAGTCCTCCAACTTTTGAGTGCCTTACATTTGATCCTGATTTTCAATTGGCTCCTCAGCTTTCCTTATTCCCACATTGGCCCTATGCAACTTTTTAATTTTTGCAATTGAGTCCAATTTTATTAATTTTTCAGTCCTCTCAATTTTCTAATATACTACTACTACTTCTTCTAGTAGTAGTAGTAGCAGCAGCATTATTATTTATTGAATCTCAATGTTAAATTTCAATTCATTAAACTTTGGATTCTTTAATAAATTCGTATTCACAAATTCGGGTGTTACAAAGATATAGCCCACTTATTTTGCTGATAGATCTACAATATAGGGCTTTTTAACTTACTCATTTTCACTTTAGTCATGAGCTTTTTTTTTATAGTTACGTTGATTGGCATATTGTTAATATCAATTATTATTACCAATTAATGTAAGACTTTCCCATTTGTACTTCTACTATTATTAATATAATTATTATTAATGAAAAGTGAAGGAAGGAGGCCAATTAAGATAAAACTCTTCAACTAATTATTATAATATCAATCAGTATTTTAACCATAATCGAATGACTGATCATTATTACTTTTGTTATTACTTGATAAGTATATTTGTAAAATAAGGACCTTAGTATCCTTTCACAATCCAAAAGAGCGCCTTCTAAGATCCGTATTTTCAATATACTAAGATATAAAATATAGATAGGTTAGATAAAAATTTCAATAACTAATTTGTTAAACAATCAAGACTGCTTGGCTTGGTTAGCAGGTAGGATGTGAGATGCACAATAGTTGGATCTATTTGCCCATAGCCGCCGTCTAATGCTAGAAAAGCAAATCTTGATTTTTATTTTTCTTGTGATCGACCTAAAAAAAGGTACATGTTAGGTATTGGTTTGTATAGAAAAACACATTAACGTCAATTATGTTTGTCAATAGGTAGAATATTATTCTACTTAAATTCAAGAATGTATAACTATATCAAATTTTTTTGTATATTTATAATAAAATAAATTATTCATTACCTTATACTTAAATTTGACCTATTAATATAAAAATTATCTATGTCGAAATTAAACTTATACTAATGGTAAATTTTAAATATATATATATATAAAATTTGAAATATCTATTAATTATTATATAATAATATGTATTTTTAACTATTTATGTACATTAGTTTGCTTCTAGAGATAACACTATTTTAAAAGAAGAAGAAAGAATAATTTAGAAGAAGAAAAAATAAAAAGAAAAAATATAAAATGGAAGATAGGAGAGAAAAGAATGTTAATTTTTTTTTACTTTTGTTTATTGACTATAACCAAAATGAAATGTAAAGATTTACTAATTAAATTTAATGATTAAATTAAATATATGCATCCAATTAAATTTAGGTAATATTTTATTGTATCATATTCCAAATAATTTTGTAATGTATATTAAAAAAAAAATTATACATTAAAATTTTAAATTCAATAAACTAAACTCCATCAGTCTTAAGTGGATATTGTTTCGTCAGGTATTCTAGAATTGCACGAAAAATAAAATAGAATTATTTGAGTAATTTAGAATATGGATTTAACTAAATTAACACTTGATCCATTGTCAAGCCCCCCGCCAATCAAGGTGATTTGAGCTGTTTTACGCTGCATTGCATCCACTAATTAATAAAAAATAAATAAAAAAAATACTCTTTAGGTAGATGCTGATCCAGTTACTTACAATAAGAAATAATTGCAAGCTATGGGGCAAAAAAACGTGTCGTGAATTAAAAAAAAAAAAGAAAAAAAAGAAAAGCGGAATAGTGCTAGAATCATGTCCAAGTAAGGTCAAGCAATGTTGATCACTGGCAAAATTTAGCAACAAAGCTGTTTTGTCTCTTCACTGAAATTCCCCTCCATCTTCCAACAATATCTCCAAACCATCTTCAAGATCAACAAACTCCCTTAGTTTCAAACTCCATACCTCTTAATTTGTTATACTTAAGAGGATCTCTTCTGATGGCTGCAGGAATGTATGTTTCAGCAGGCGACCATCAATATGACGACAGAATGAAAATGCTCAAGGCTTTTGATGAAACAGAAGCTGGTGTCAAAGGCCTAACAGATTCAGGGTTGCTGAAAATTCCCAAGATTTTTTTGAGACCATCTGAAGAGCTGGCTGAAGAAGAGTTGTCTTACAAAAAGACTCAAGTTCAAGTTCCAGTGATAGATCTAAGTGGGATCCATGACCCCGACAGGCGACAGCAGATTGTTGAGGAAGTAAGAATTGCATCAGAAACCTGGGGATTTTTCCAGGTGGTGAATCATGGGATTCCGACAACTGTCCTTGATGGGATGATTGATGGAATCCAAAGATTTTACGACATGGATGTTGAGGAGAAAAGGAAGTATTACACTCGGGATGTCACGAGAAGGGTAACATATCACAGTAATTTTGATTTGTTCTCTTCAAGAACTGCTAACTGGAGGGATACCTTGGGCATGTCGTTTTCGGACCAGAATTATAGTGACGAATTGCCAGAGTCTTGCAGGTATAAAATTTCTTGCAATAGTAAATTAAATTATTCCTGTTAGGAAATTTTCTTCCCCTTATATACTCGATTTTACAGGGAAACCACAGTGGAATACTCGAAGCATGTTAAAGTTTTGGGAAATACTCTGTTGGAGTTTCTGTCAGAGGCTCTTGGACTCAAATCTGATCACCTGGAAAACCTGGATTGCTCTCAGCGGCACCGGCTTAGCTGCCACTATTATCCGGCCTGCCCTGAGCCAGAACTGACTCTTGGAACCACCAAGCACTCTGATCCTGGATTCCTCACAATTCTTCTACAAAACCAAATCAGGGGCCTCCAGGTTTTGTACCAGGGCCAATGGATTGATGTCGAACCCACTCCAGGAGGTTTAGTTGTAAACATTGGGGATCTCCTCCAGGTATTCAATTTTCAAACTAAATAAAACTTGGCTTTTGGGCGTCATATTTTTGGTCTTTGTGATTCTGATTTCTGGGTTGATTTTCGCATATACAGTTGGTGTCAAATGGGAAATTCATGAGCAATAAGCATAGAGTGGTGGCTACAAGGATGGGACCAAGAATTTCTGTGGCTTGCTTTTTCTCTGGACCTGTGGGTGATAAGGTTAAGAGTTATGGCCCCATTAAAGAGCTGATATCAGAAGAAAATCCTGCCAAATACAGAGAAGTCCTCTTGACTGAATATCTAATGAAGTTTCTGAATACTGGACTGGACAAGTATCTTGGTCTTGATTATTACAAGGTGTGAAGATGGTAATGGCAGAAAAGCAGCTCCTCTTGGGTCATTGTGAATATTACCACAAGTCGGTATATTGGTGTAGGACTATTGCTATTTTTCTTACCTTTTCTTTTTGTGTGTGAGGGATCTTACCAGACACAATACGTATAAGAGTGAGGCATTAATAAAAGTGCAAGAGAATATCGATGTTTCATACAAAATCAGTGATTGTTTGAGATTAAACATAGAAACAACAACCTTAACATGAGGGAAGACATTTAAAACAATGAATTTATCCAAACACATGTTCGCAATTTTTTTGGTATTTATCTTGTGATATTCTTGGTTGATTCAAGAGCAATGGATCCAATTCAATTAACACTGTTGGATTGGGGGGTGGGGGGGCGGGGGGGAATAAGTGGTGAAAACTAAAAACCGTCCACCTCCCCTCAATTCAATGAATTGCATTGAATGCGTGGTAGGCCCACCCAATTCTTTTAGCAATTTCATTATTTTTTTTTTGACATCTTCACATTACTTGATTTTCATTTATTTGTTGTTTCTTAAAAGTGGATAATTTCTAATGACTTTCCAACTACTTCCATAAAGCTTTAACTCTAATTAATATGACTCAGTGTGTACTCATCTTTTTTATCCGGTACTCCTACCTCGTCCAATAGCATGGGGTTAGCCATCTGGTTGATCAACCATCTCTAATAATTAAAAGAAAAAATGAATTAATATATAAACAATAATATTATAACAAAATTATAATTTATAAGGACAACAATTAATAAAAAATTTAATATCAATCACATTACATCAAAAAAAAAAAAAAAAAAAAAAAGAAAAGAAAAAAAGCATCATCATACCAACTACATAATAAAATCTCCCTAAAAATTGTCAAATTTGTCAGTCTCTTATTCTTCATCAAATTCATCTGTACCCATCACTAAGTTCTACTTCTTTATCTTTGTCACTAGCTGCACCATTAATAAGATTGACTTTTGGTCATATTTTTGTCACATCTCAACCAAATGGTCAAGGTCTCTTTAGGGGAGTTATTATTCTTTTTTTTCCTATATATCATACTAATTACTTTAAAATTAAAAAAAATCATGTAATTTGTGTAATAATTTATATGGAGATTATATACTTCATGTTATAAGTTTCCACTAATTATATTTTGGGGTTGTTATCGGTCATTGGGAATTTTAAAACAACGCCGTGGACATTTCTTCGTATGTAAGATTTATATAAAAATTATTAGAAACTGCTTTAGAAATTTTGTAGAAATTTGGTATGATGCTGCTGGCTACTTTTTCATATAAAAAATTTATTCTGACTTTATATTACTCCAAAGCTCATATTTCAGACATCTTGAATTTTCTTTAGGGTGACTGATTTGAATTCATTAACTTTTTAAACTTTAATTCATTTATACAGTATTCTCGGCCTTAAAATTTTTTAAATCAACAAGATCCCCAATATTATCTATATATATCCCCTTGAATCCCAGTTCTTCAATCTACCACATGGACTCTGAGCATTTGCGGAGATTCAGAGGATCGATCATAATTAAACTATAAACAATAACTAAATGGTGTCGCTTGCCAAGTGGCATGTGGCTCAATGACATAAGTCTCCCACATGATGTGGGAGATCAGGAGTTCGAGCCTTCACAGACTCCTTATATGCATGCGTGTCAATAAATAAATAAAAGACTAAATGGTGTCGCTTCATAAATTTATTTGGATTTTTTTTTCCCTTCAAGTGTTTAAATTTTGATATGTTGGTAACAAAATAATCATTATTTTTTAAAATAATTTTTTAGAATTTAAATTTGATGCAATTAATTGCATAATCAATGAAAATATAAATACAAATAGAAATATAATATGATATAATAAGTATATTAAAATAATGTCAAAACAACTAAAACAATGTTAAGAATAGACTTTTGGACAAGGATAAATGCTATTTAAGTAGCTATTTTATGGAATGATATTTCTGCTGGGGGAAAAAAGTAAGAACCCAAGATAGAATTAGTGTGGCGGAGAACTGGAGATGCTCCAAGGAGATACATAAGATAAAATGTAAAATCAAAACATCATTTTCTTAAGGAGTTTGACGCCCATAAATTTTGAAATATCACAACTACTTAATATCTCAAAATACTATGTAATTTGTAATTGAAATATCTTAAAATCAAAGACTCGGTGCCCATATAGTGTTGTTTCCACTTACTCTTTTTATTTTTTTTAAAAAATAAAAACAAAAAACTATCAATTTCTCTCCCACTATTACAGATATTTTCATTATCAAAATATTTTCGCACACATACTTTTATGCTCTCTCTCTATTTTCACTTCTTATTTTCTCTTACCTTCATTTGCACAACTTTTAATATAAAAATACAACAACATCAAGATACATCTCATTTTCAATTTTACATAATCATTTTATTTTAAACAAAACATCCAACCAATATTTCATTTTCAAACCTAAACTCATGACTAACTTTTCAATTTGATAGAAAATAAAAAAAATGACTTTGAAAACATATCCAAACGACTCTAAGTACTCTAACCCTAACAGAAGTGTTAAGAAAACGTTTTTATTTGTGCTAATTAAAAACGTGATTGATGAAAGTAAAATAGAAAATGACTTTAAAAATATATCCAGTCGGGCTTAGTACTCTAATCTTAACACAAGACCTTATATTTCTAAGTTGACTTTTTTGTGATTAGATATTCGCATCCATCAAGTGTTTTTGACAATTCCATTATGTTTTTCATTTTCTTGAGATAACTAGTTTTTATTGGTGCTAATAAAAAACGTGGTTGATGAGAGTAATAAATAAGATTGCATTTCTTTGCATTGCATCACGACATAAGAGTATAGATCATTGCATACGCCATCATTTCTGTCGTTTGAGCAGTCCCCCAGGTAATCATCCCTAGCCGAACAATCTCACCCCTATATTTTCTTTTTCCATTAGAATGACATTACAAAAATAATAAAGTTGAGTCAAACAAGGTTTGAAAAAAAATTTAAATTTAAATTTGAATTAAATAAATTTAATGTTTTAGATTTCAGCCCAACTTGATTAAATTAAATTTAAATTTTTTTAAGTGATTTTGAGTTATTTTAGTTTGAATTCGAGTTTGAGTTTGAGTTCGAATTTGAAATAAAAATAATTTTATAATATACGCATTAATAAAAAATATATTAAAATTATGTACAGGCTCGCGAGTTGAACTTTGACCGTAAATACAAAAAGTCTTCATATCAGTTCAAAGTGAAAATCAAGCTCCAGCTTAGTTCATAAGGTTCTATTAAGTTGCATATTTGTCATTTAATTCATATAATTTTTTTTTATGGTTAATAGTAAAAATGCTTAATTATTGGATTTTAACTTACATTTTATGTTTCATGTAGCAAATTGAAAATCCAAGCTAAATGTAGTTGAAAATTGAATATTTGGCATGCTTGGAGCAAAAATACAATCTCGAGGAGATGGGGAACAGAAGAAGGAAATAATTCGAGCGCGGACATGTCTTGCTTCCAAAGACTCTATGCAAATTCGATTAGGAAGCATTCAACCCCTCTTGGCAATTGTATATTTTTGGAATATTTCAAATTCTGTTTCCTTAATTAGGAGAATTTAGGTCTCATTATTCTGTAGGACTCTTAAGTAGTTTCCCAATTATATTAGGAGTAGCGAGCTATATATATGGAACCAAGAATGAGACCAAAGCCATCTTTCAATTAGCATATTTCAATTTCCTGCATTTTTCTCTCAAGCATGAGTTGCTAAACTCTTGTTCTAGCCTATGGGTTATCGAAGTATGGGTTCTTTAATATTTGTGAGATCTAATTATTTAGTTTGTATTTTTTATTTCTTGAGTATTTACTTATCTTCTATTTTCATTACGAATATTCAAGTTTATTGGATTTAAAGCCCAAATTTGATAGCTTAGAATATTTGTTCTATCAATTAGAACTTTAAATCCATAATTGTTTAATTGTTTTTATGCTTGTGGCGAATAACATAGTTATGTGTAAGAAGATGCATAATTATGTTATGAAGATAAATAATCTAGTCTAAATAAACTCCATTGTGGGTGTCTGTTGGCTAAGGTTGGATTTCTCTAGTTTATAATGTTTTTTGGTAAATTAAATCCTAGAAGCATTTTTTTAGGGTTGTTTATTGAAAAGGAAAATAACTAACGAGTTTTTCTTAGTTATCGAGATAGTAGGAAGAGATTGGTTATTATGGCGTTCTGAATAACTATAACCAGTTTATTCAAGAATGAGGAATTTATCTTTGCATCAATGATCAAATCTATAAACTAAACTGAGATTTTACCTTAGGCTATATTTAATCCTTATTGATTTCTTATTTTATTTGTAATTTATTTTACCAATCCCTATGAAATACGACCCTACTCACTGCTAATTTATAAATCATATTTTAAGAGTAGGAATTTATTTTTGTTGGATTCGATACTCAACAAATTTTGGCACCGTTGCGGGGGAATGGTGTCATATAATTTTGTTTCTTTTAATGCCTCAATCTTCTTGTAAAGGTGAACTTCAATATGATCCCAAGATTGAGAAGACTGCTCATAGATTGTAGAAGGAGACTAGAATGCAAAAAGAAGACAATTTGTCTCTTTCGGATCTCAATCTAGATACATCCAACTTAGTCAGTTCTAGAAATCGAAACAAGAGGAAATAATGGCTCGTGAAAGAAATTTAAGAGAGTTAATTAAATTAGATTTGACTCAACAACCGCGCGCTTTGTATTGAATATCCAGAGTTGGAAACACCTTTTGAGTTAAAATATAGGTTAATCCATCTACTACCCATTTTCCACGATTTGGAGAACGAAGGTCCCCATAAGCATCTAAAGGTACTTTATGTTGTGTCCTCGACTATGAAACCCTCAAGAGTGTCAGAAGAGCAAGTCTAGTTGCGAGCTTTTATGTTTTTCTTAGCAGATAAAGCTAAGGATTGGTTGTCTTGTCTACCCCTAGCTCTGTTACTACATGGACAAAAATGGCAAGATTGTTTCTTGAGAAGCTCTTCCCTATTTCACGTGCTACTGGTATTAGAAAAGAGATTAGCGGGATAAGAAAAAGAGACACAAAGAGTCTTCATGAAGATTGGGAAAGGTTTAAACAACTTTACAGAAGCTGCCTAAAACACGGTATTACTGAGCAACTTCTCATTCAGTATTTTTACGAATAACTTTTACCAATGGATAAAAGAATGATGGACACAGCAAGTCAAGGAGCCATAGTAGACAAAACTCCAAACGAAGCTAGAGAATTAATTTCTATAATAGTTGCCAACTCCCAACAATTTGGATACTCTCGGGACCCCCTAGAAAGGCCAATGAGATAAGTAATTCATCTCTTGAGCATTAGATTTTCACTTTAACTTCTCTTGTTCAGCAATTGGTTATAAGGAATACACAACTAATCAAGGCTTGTGGGATTTGTACTAACATTGATCATCCTACGGATATGTGTCCTACGCTCAAAGAGGATTCCTGCGAACAAACCAATACATTATGAAAATTCCCTGGACCACCGCAAAGAAAGTACGATCCCTACTTAAACACTTACAATCCAAGATAGAGGGATCATCCGAATTTCAATTACAAAGGGAGACCACAAAACTACCAACACTTCCAACAAAACCCCCCTCCACAGCAACTATCCTCTTCACATACAAGTATGCCTCTTGAAGAGATTGTTAAATCACTTGTGACTAACACTCAGCAATTTCAATAGAAAACCCGAGCAAGCATTCAAAACTTGGAAAACTAAATAAGTCAGCCATCCACCTCAATAAGTAAGATGGAATCCAAAGGAAAGCTGCCCTTTTAGACAATTATCGATCCCAAGCAAAATGCTAGTGCAATTACTTTAAGGAATGGTAAGGAGCTGAAGGTACCCAGCAAGAAGACACGACAAAACACTTTTGTGGAAAAAGTGGAGAGAGAGATTTTCATGCCTTAGGATTCGTTTGAACATTCGCATGAACCCAACAGTAAGGTGACAAGCTCATTGATTATACACCCTCCCTTTCTTGAAAGGTTTAATAAATCCAAAAGGCATGAAGAGGAAGATGAGATTATTGAAACTTTTCACAAAGTCGAGGTAAATATTGCATTACTTGATGCAATCAAGCAAATATCTCGATATGCTAAATTTCTCAAAGAATTGTGCACAAACAAAAAGAAAATTAAAGAGTGATGAAATAATAAGTGTGGGGGAAAATGTCTCAGCAATGATAAAAAGAAAATTACCCCCAAACCCCCAAAATGTAAGAACCTAGGTATATTTACTATCTCTTGCAAAATTGGCAATGTTGGAATTGAAAAGGCCATGTGCGACCTTGGTGCTTCAATTAATATCATGTCTCTTTTTGTCTGTTCTTCCTTAAATGTTGGTCTTTTGAAAGAAACAGGAGTAGTTATTCAACTTGCTTATAGGTCTGTTGTATATCCCGAGGGAGTCTCATATGATGTGTTAGTATAGGTTAACGAATTGATTTTTTTGCTGATTTTTATGTACTTAACATGTCTAAAGATAACTCTCCTAATTGGTCGCAAATACTGTTGGAAGACCTTTCCTTAGAACCTCTAGGACAAAAATTGACGTGCATGATGGTACACTCACTATGGAGTTTGATGGCGATGTGATTAAATTCAATATCTATGATGCCATCACCAGTGTTCGAAAAATAGGATCATTCATTGAACTGAAAAACTTATCAGTTCATAGTTCATTGGTTCAACCATTGCTCGAACCGTAATTGAACCGCAATTAAACCATAATGTCATAATTACGAAATATACATAATTTATATTATATATTACTTAAAAATTAATAAAATACCAAAATATAAAACATAAAAAGTTTAAATGATATTGTCTAACATTACAATCCAAATTTCACAATTCATATTATAATGATCACAACAATTTAAATATATCAAATTTGAAGTTTAAAGTTGAGAGTGTGTAAGTTAATTCTAAACTCTAAACTCTAAAGTAAGACTTTTTATTTTTATTTTTAGATAGCTTGTGAGGTGTAACTTAGCCTACAAACTTTGTACTTAGACAAAAAATAAAAAAATAAAAAAAATTAATTTTATTAAAAATTAAATGAAAAAATCAGTTCGATTCAATTGAAACATGAATGATTTAGCTGTTTAACCGACCAATCTAAACGATTTTAACAAAATATGACATTTTTTTCATTTTTATGATTTTTTGAGAAAATCAAACTGGTTAGCCGGCCGGTTGATGGTCCAACCAGTTCGATTGGATGGTTGGTCCGATTTTTTAAACTATGGCCATCAATACAAAAAGATATGTTTTTTACCATAGTTAAATATATATAATAAATACTAATTAAGTGTTGTAAAAAATTATTAACTGCGCTTGTGCTATACTTTTCTAGCCGTAGACATTGCAAGTGTGGTAAAAGTTTAGCTACACTTTTTCAACCGTGGTCATTATCTTTTGTTCTGAAATTATCTTCAGTCACTACAAATTTAATATGTAGTCAAAAAGTTATCAAATACACCATTATCTTTCACCACAATTAAAAAAATGTGGTATATATTAGTTAATCACTACACTTCAAAAAATGTTGTAAACATTTAAATAATTTCTAACCACAATTAAATGTAGTAGAAGTAAAATTATTTTAGGGGCTTTTAAGGAATTTTACTAATTAACTATTTTTTTTTTACTGATACACACACACACACCATGAATTCATTAAGACTAGAACTTTTGACCTTACACTTATGCATTTGAAGATGATGTCACTAGGCCAATGGCCACTTTGTTACTAATTAGCTAATTTAATACATTTGATTAGTTGATCAATTTTTTATAGCAAAAATTATTAGAGGCAAATTTTTATTTTACCTCCAAAACTTGGGTTTTTCTACTATTTTAAGGAACTTTGCTCTAAATTAAATATCTGATCGATTAATCAAATATTTTTAATAATAATTACAATAAAATTTTTATTTTATCTCTAATTGTATTAATTAAAACCATGAGTAATTAAGATTTTTTTGAAGGATTTTATTTGTCAATTTATAATTCAATTAATTAATTAATTAATTTTCTTAATAAAAAAATTGAAAATAGTTTTTTTTACCTTAAATATTATTGACTAAAAGTAGCTTTCAACATACTTTACCTTCTTCTTCAGTGAACAATTTATATTTAAGATCTTAATCTTTGCTACCAAACTTTCATAATTTTGTTATTTTTACTTCGCCAATGAAAAGTGTGGTTAATTATCATCTTTTTACTATGATTGATGTAAAATTGTAGTAAATATAATATAGTATTCACCACATGTAAATATTTTAATAAATAAATATATCTTTTACTATAATAAGATGAAGTATAGTATTTAATATGAGTTTACAACAAATTTGAAATTTTATACTACAATAGAAAAATCATAGCAAATAGTCCTTTTTTACTACATTATTTTTGGTGAAGTAAAAAATATTGTAGCAAAAAGCATATTTTCTTGTAGGACGTGAAATATCCTATTGATGAATCTTTTGTTTTTATTGTGGATATTATTGATACTTGTCCTACCAGAATTTACAAGGACAAAATGAAGGCCTTCCACGATCAAACCATTTCCTAAAAAAAGCTTTTTCAATTGGGCAAAAAGTTTTGCTTTATCACTCTCGCTTGAAACTATTTTCGGGAAAATTATGTTCTTGATGGTTAGGTCTTTTTATCATCACAACGTATTTTCTCATAGTGCAGTTGAAATTCAAAGTATGGACACTAGTAAAAATTTTAAAGTCAATGAGCATTGCTTAAAACCTTTCTATGAAGGTCCCCGGGTGTACCACATTGATGAAACTCATCAGGGAAGTCCACCTCTTGTGACATGAGGAATAGCTACATCTAGCCAAAGATGTTAAAGAGAAGCGCTTTTTGAGAGGCAACCCAAACTTTTAATTTTCTATTCATATTTCTTAAAAAAAGGCCAGGGGGTATATTTTTTTAGCGCTCTAATTAACTTCTTCTTTTTATACAGAAGACATCTTAAATTAACCTGTGGGTACAATCACTTTAGACAGAAAAGCTATGCAATATACTCGTGTCTATGCCTTGTTCAAGGACCTCTTCTGGCATCGTTTGAATTATTTAATAGAAAAGTTTTTCAATCTACCCATGCCCCTGCCTTATTTTAACACCTCTTTTGCCATCTTAATTCATATTTATTATTATATATATTTATCTTCTATTATTATTATTATTATTATTATTATTATTATTATTATTATTATATAAAGAAAATTTCAAAATCAAAATCCAATTTTCAAACTCACCAATCCCTAATCTACATCAAAGTTTTTCACCTCCATCCCCAACAAATCTCCTCCCACATCTCTCATCACCCCTACCTTTCACCATCACCATCTCCTCTTACCACCAACACCTCCGGCCACCACCAACACCACCACCACCTCTACCAACCTCCCCTGCTATCGCAGCCATCACCAACAACATTATCTCCAACCACCTCCGCTGCTATTTGCCACCAACACCGCTAGCCGCCACCAACAATCCCATCACAACTGTCGCTGGTGTCCACCACCAACATCACCACCACAACTAGCAACCGCCCCTGCTATCACAACCGTCACCAACAACATCTCCAACCACTACTTTTGTTGTCTGCCACGAACACCGCCGGCCACTATCAACACCCTTTCTGACATCTCACATCACCAGCCGCTACCAACATCACTACCACCGCCACTACTGCCATCACCGACGCCAACAATTCTATCTCCTCTTTTTGTCGCTATCTCCAACTACTGATGTTGCCTATATCGACCATCTCAAATGGCCATATCCCTCTCTGCCACCACTCAAGCCTAAAAATGCGTCTCGACTGGCCTAATGTTCTCCATAAGCCAAGAACGCTCGGGTAGTACATCCACATTCAACTAAACCTCCTCCAAAAGCATCTTTTATGCCATCCACTTCCAATATTAACATCCCCCACCAGCTTCATCTATCTTTTGATGCCGTGCTCAACTTGGAAAAGGAAAGGTTGTCCTTCCAACCGTGGTGTCCGACTTGCAAGGGTCTCTACATTTCACCACAACTCATGAACAACATAGATACATTGAGGTTTGCTATAGACCAATCCTTCCCTATAAGTAAATTCACTACCCCACTCTTGAGACTTCAAATATTCGCCATGATGTTGATCAATTAATCGATAGTACTAAATGGCGCCCTTACTTTTCCATTCGTTATCCAGCATATATTGAACTTGTGCGTGAATTTTATACCATATTTTAGTTTCACAAACCAACTGACCTCTCTTTGCATACTCCTAATGTGGTTGCATTTTTTTTAATAGGTAAAAGGTTTAGCCTGTCTATTACTGAATTTAAGTTCGCATTTGGTTTTATCACACCTGATTATACACATTCTAATGAATATTTGAAATGTAAATATGATTTCAATATTGAGTTTGAACCTCACATGCTTTATAGATCTTTAACTCAGAACACCGTTGTCCCCTATGATCCTAGCAAATCCAAAGACATCTTTCTTGTCGATCCTACTTTGAAATATGTTCATCATTTTCTTTTTCTGGTAGGCAGAATTCTGCTAGTGTACTGTCAAAAGCTAAATTTTATTTTCTGTGGTGCATGCTTAACAATGTCAAAGTTAATCTTGGGTATTGGTTGGCTACTCAGTTTGCAAATGTCTTAGCTAATAAACGTGCATTAATCTTGGGTTCATTTATATCTGGCCATACACGAGAACTTGATCACTCCCAACAATAACACCTTGTATATTGCTTGTGATATAACACCTTTAGATTTGAACTGTTTAGAAGGGATGGGCTTACTTGGAAAACAGAACAGTGTGTTTTATTTTTGTCCTCCAGGTCCCATTATGCCATGGAAGCATAGGATGATCGATGATGATGATGATGAGGCAAACTCACCCACCTCTGTTGTAGTTGAACCATGGACACGTAACAACAATCTTTATGATCTTCGCCACTAGCTTTAGCGCATAGAGACCAATCTCATGGCTTATTTCACTCACATTGGTTTCCCACCCCAAAATCCACTTAGCCTTTAAAGCCATGCAAGCCTCGTCTTCTCAGAGGAGTCCCTCTTCCACCTTTCTTACACATTTATATTTTTATTTTGAAACATTGATGCCAATGCTTAGCTTTTGTGTGTGGGAGGAAATTTGGATTCATGATTTAATTTTGTTTCAAACATAGATGAAATGGCTTTTTATTTTTCTTATTTGCTTGCAAAGTGTGCTTTAGCTCTTGATTTGTTAATTTTTCTAGTAGACCTTTTGCCTCTTTTCTATGTCTGTTATTGAAGTAACACCTAAATAACTGGGTTGAATTAAGACACATTGTAAGAATGGCATGAATAGTTAGTCCTTATTTATTGTACTTTGACTTGTTGCCTTATTGGTTGATTTGGATGAAAATTGTATGAGGGAATTAATACATATCGCCCTTGATAATTGTCATGCATAGGGTTTGACTTTTCTAGAACTTGTTTTGATGAGCATATTTGAGTTGAATTGTCAAGTTAAATGTACTAAGACAATGACGGTTACTGGGTTTGACCATTTAACCCTTTTCAAAAAAAATAAAAAATAAAAAAAGGCACTAGCTTGATTACTCCGCTAATCACTAAAATAAAGTGATTATGAGTAGGAATAATAACCATCTAGATTTTTGACCGATTGAGTAAGCAGGTGCATTCATCATCAATGTTTGTATTCGTGTAAAAAGGAGATGACATTCTAGAAAAATTGTGGTCAGCTAAGTAACCGGGTGCATTCATCATCAATATTTGTATTCACATAAAAAAGTTGATTTTGAATTTAGTGCAAAAAAGAAGATCGAATAAGGTTTTTCCTTTTATCCTTTATGTTTTCTTACATTCGACTTTCTATTTCTCCCTGAATATGTGATAGCATTGCATCTTTTTGATAGTTGTTCTTCTATGTCTTGACTAGAAATTGACTAGAAATGAACTAAATGAAGAAGTGTTAAGTCTCTTTTACATTTCGAGTTCAAAGAGATTGGCAGGATGACAGGTTATTTTTGTGACTTACAAGGATTCTTTCTATTAAGTGCATATTCCTACTCATGTCTAGATTCAGCCCTCCAAAATATGATAATTTAAACTATACTGGGACAAGTTGAGAAATAGGAAGAAGGAATTGCGAGAAAGATTGACAAATTGGGGCTATTGTATGCTTAAGAACAACCATTGTCTAAGTGTGGGGGAATTTTTTAAGTTGCATATTTATCATTTAATTCGTACAATTTCCCTTTATGGTTAATAGTAAAAATGCTCAATTGTTGAATTTTAACTTGCATTTTATATTTCATGAAGCAAATTGAAGATTGGATCTAAGTGCAGCTGAAAATTGAGTATTTCACATGTTTGGAGCAAAAATACACTCTCGAGGAGATGTGGAATGGAAGAAGGAAATAATTTGAGCGCAGATGTGTCTTGCTTCACAAGACTCTATGCAAATTTGATTAGGAATCATCCAACCCATCTTGACAATTGTACATTTTTAGAATATTTCAAATTCCATTTCCTTAATTAGGAGAATTTAGGTCTCCTTATTCTGTAGGATTCTTAACTAGTTTCACAATTACATTAAGAGTAGTGAGTTATATATATGGAACCAAGGATGAGACAAGAGCCATCTTTCAATTAGCATATTTTAATTTCTTGAGTTTTTCTCTCAAGCATGAGTTGCTAAACTATTGTTCTAGCCTAAGGGGTTATCAAAGTTTAGGTTCTTCAATATTTGTGAGATCTGATTATTTAGTTTGTATTTCTTATTTCTTGAGTATTTATTTGTCTTCTATTTTCATTACCAATATTCAAATTTATTGAATTTAGGGCCCAAATTTGCTAGCTTAGAATATTTGTTTTGCCTATTAGAACTTTAAATTCATAGTTGTTAATTGTTTTAATGGTTGTGGCAAATAACATAGTTATGTATAGGAAGATGCATAATTTATGTAATGGAGATAAATAATCTAGTCTAAATAAACTCTTCTATGTGTATTTGTTGGCTAGGGTTGTGTCTCTTTGGTTTATAATGCTTTTGGTAAATTAAATCCTAGGAGCATTTCTTTAGAGTTGTTTACCGGAAAGGGAAATAACTAATGAGTTTTTCTTAGTTATCGAGATAGTAAGGAGAGATTGGTTATTATGGCGTTCTGAGTAAATATAACCAGTTTATTCAAATATGAAGACTTTATCTTTGCATTGATAATCAAATATGTGAATCAAACTAAGATTTTACCTTAGGCCAGATTTAATCCTTATTGATTTCTTATTTTATTTTTAATTTATTTTACTTTTGAAATTCTAAGTTTTTCGTTTCATAAAACTCTCCCTTATTTCCTATTTTATTTAATAAGTTAGAAAGAAATAAAATTTACCAATCCTTGTGCTATACGATCCTACTCACTGCTAATTACAAATCATATTTTAGGAGTAGAAATTTATTTTTGTTGAATTCAACAGTCAACAAGTTTGTACACTGACTTGACTCATTTGTGCCCATAGCTATGGTCACTCTACTAATCTCCATTATATATTTGAAATAAATAAAAATTCTCTTAACGAAATTATGCAAAGAATTTAAATGAATTTATTTTATGTATTTGAATATATTATTATATTTGAACTAATCAAATGATCTTCAGTGACAAAAAACCTATGAACTAGAAATGGCCAAGAGATGAATCCAGAAATAAGAGTATGGGGGGTGAAAAGTTATAGAAACATAAAAGTTTAAATATAAGTTTTACAATTTACAAATGTGAAATCATGATCTTCATCGAAGTTGAGTAAACGATTTTTTATACCATAAATTTCATTAATGATCAAATTAATATCAAAACTTTTAGTAATATCATTCTCAATATAGGTAACTAAGCATTTGGCTAAAAGTTATCCTTCATTTTATTTTTACTCTTTTTCACAATATTTATAACGGAATTTTTTTTTCTCTCATGTAGCTGTTGAAAGACAAAGAAATATCAATTTTTTATAAAAACATATTTACTTACTTTTGGCTCTTTATCTTAATCTCGTTAAAGTCAAAAAGATGAACTTCAATTGTTTTTCAAGTCTCTTAAGATTCTTTTAACTAACCACTATAATATTTTTTTTGCACAAATAGAATGAAAATACCCCAATGGATTTAATCTTATCGTCTTCATTTGATTACTTGATTGTGAATACAAGCTTAAAAATTTATTTTGAGTTTTATAAAATTAAAATAGGTAAAAATTAAGTTAATTAATTTTTATTTTTATTATTAATTAAAAATTAATTAATTTAATTCAATAATTTTAGTAAATTAATGTTTTATTTAATTCCCAACAAGAAAAATTAATTTTTTTAAAATTAATGAATATTAATTAAAAGTTAATTATTTTAATATATTTTAAATGATACATTCATTTTTAAGTTAACTATTATTAAAATTTATACATACATATATACATATACATATATATATATAAGAAATAAGTTGGGGGAACAATTGCCTTGCTTGTCCCCTCTAAATCGGTCCATGCATGGATATTGGCTCGACATGTTTGGATAGGAAATCCAGCTCAAGAGATGTGATATATTACAGTTGACATTATCGAAGCTCTTTCACATTTGGTTGAGAAATCCTCGTCATACTTAAATTATTAAATATATTATCAAAAAAAGTTATCATGAATATAGTAAAAATCTTGGAATGCAAACTTAGAGGGTGTTTGGCTAAACTCATTTAAAACATCTTATAAGTTCTTATATCTTATAAAATGTTTTTGGAGCTTATAAGATGTTGATAATGACAATTTTGTAATTAAAATAGTTAAAAATGAAGAAACTTGTTAAGATCTTAAAAATAAGTTAGGGCCTCTTTATTTTTTTAAAAAGAGCTCATAAGCTCTTAACATCTTATTTTAGTATCTTATAAGCTCTTTTTTTAAAAAAAATTGCCAAACATTTTTTACCTACTTATAAGTTCTTAAGCATCTTATAACATGTTTTAAGAAACTTATAAGTTCACCCAAACACCCTCTCAGTCAAACAACCACGTGTTTTATGCTATCATGTTCCAAAGTCAAAACAATAATATCCATTTGACCAATAATGTACCTAATACAATTTATATTAATTCATCGAGAACTATTTTTCAACAACCATGTGAATCCAAATCATATATACATATATATATATGTGTGTGTGTGTGTGTGTGTGTGTGTGTGTGTGTGTGTGTATGTGTTGGAGAGAGTGAATTAAAGGGGCAACAGAAAACAATACTTTAATGCAATATCCGTTGATAGAAAAGAAAGTGAATAATCTCTATACTCAGATTTTCTCACCAAACACAAATATATGTATTTTTCTTTTCCTTTTTTTAAGGTGGTCCACTGCAATTGCTATCAACATATATATATGTATATATATATATATATATAATAGAAGAAAAAAGCTCAAGGCAATAATATTAATTATTTTAAATTAAAATATAATTTCATATATAATCATTTAGAAAAGTATCATGTCATTTGTTTCCATTGATTTGTATTTGTATTACTATTGTAAGGTATAAACTAACATACGAATTTGTTCTAATATTTAAAAATTGTACTTCTTCTTATGCATTAATTTTGTGCAAAGTTTAAAAAACAAAAAACAAAAAAAGTTAAACAATGAAAACTCTTAAGTAGATTTATAATATTGTGTCAAAATAAAAGGAAAAATGAAACAAATTAGACCAAGTCAGGGGATGGACTGATCTTAGGTTTAAGTAGGGGTGTAAACGGATATTAAATGGATCGGATACACTGTTTTCATTTTTGTATCTATTTAATTTTTCGAATATTCAGATATGGATACGGATTTGATGGATATTTAAAAATGATATCCAAAATCATATCCGTTGGATATTAGTCGAATTCGAATATATCCGTATTCGATTATAATTATTCAAATACATTCATATTTTATTAAATTTATTCGTATTTGAATTATTATTTTATATTCATATTCGATGATAATTATTTTAATATCCATTTATAAATATCCAAATACATGAATCTATGAACATATTACAAATACATATTTTAATTAATAAAAGGAACTGTATAATTTCATTAAAATGAAAGCAATCAAATAAATAGCATAATTTCTAATTAATAATTGACTTTATAATAGATTATTAGTCCTTAATAATAATAATAATAATAATATATTAATTGCAAAGTCAACCAACAATAATTATGTTGATTAACTTTATTCTTTCATTTTTTCTCTATGTTACAATAATTTTTTAAATTTATTCTTTTTTCTTCCCAATTCTTCGATTATAATTTATATATACATATATGGATTATGAGATTTTTATTGAAAAATATAAATAATATATACTTAATATATATATATATATGGATTGGATACGCATTTACTATATTCGTATCCATTTATAATCGAATATCTACTGATCGAGTACAGATAATATCCGCTTTAAATGGATGCAGATAAAATTTGTACAAGTAAATATAAATACGAACGGCAAACGAATTTTTGAATATCCATTTACAGCCCTAGGTTTAAGAGAAAGACTCTGAAAAATCACGACTAAGCATGTTTTAAGGATTTACAAACTGTGAAAGATCACGTCCTATCATTTATAATATAAATAATATATTTTTAAGTTATAATAGAAATACTAAATTTATACTAATTAAGCATGCATTATTATTTTTTTTGAAAAATAAAAGAAAATATATTATTGCCGTCGTTATCAAGATATCCTATTTGCCCCCAAAATATGCATTGAAAAACCCACCAAGAGGAAAGAAAAGAAGAAAATAAGAAGAACAACTAAGGGTTAACCCTCCTGTATTATGGGATACATATTAAATACCATCTCTACTTTTAAAACTTTTAAATACCCATCTCAAGTGTGTCAAATAGGACCCTGTATTACCAAAAATCTTCAAATATCCCCCCCCCCCCCCGAAGTCATCTCCTGTTAGTAAAATATCTGACGGTGTCAAAACTCTACAGTAAATTACTGATTTAACCTCAAAAAATAATTAAATATTATAAACATCTAAGATACGTGACTTTTTTTTCTATGTAGACAAATCTATCATGGCACATGTACTACTAAAACTTTTAAATAATCCACTCAAACTTTTTTGTCGTTAGAAAGGTAACGGTTGTTTGGCTTATGTAATACTAAAATTATCTTCTCTTTACACATGTGATCGTTAAAAAATTTTATGTCCAAAATACCATTGTAATTTACTATATAATATTCAAGTTTCTTACTTCAATTTTGTTACTTTCGTTTTAGGATTTAAAGTATCTTCTAACTCCTAATCCAACAAAAACATTAAATCATTTCTTTTTTTTTTAAGAGAACTTTAAACAACTCCATTTTAATATAGAATCTATGGAACCAAAACAGAGGTTGCTTGTGCAACAAAAATACATAGGACCATTATACATACTTCTATTTCGTAACTGTTTGTCTAATTTTTTCCAAATCTGCTTTCATTTTGGACATAAAAATATACAATAATATGTAGGATTTTGTTATACTTCATTTATAATTTATCATTACTTTGTAAAAAAATACAATGTATCATAGATTTTATGCTATTTAGTTATTTTTTAGGCTAAATAAGTAATTTACTATAGAATTTTGACACTGTCAACTATTTTACTAATAGCAGATGACTTTGAGGGGGTATTTGAAGACTTTTGGTAGTACAAGAGAGTATTTGACACCCTTGAGGAGGGTAGTTGAAGGTTTTGAAAGTAAAATAGGGTATTTGATACATACCCCATAGTACAGGAGGGATAAAATGAATTTAACCAAAAAATTAAAAGAAAAAATGGAAGAATGAAAGAAAAGCATAAATACACATAACAAATTACTAAAAGATGGCATCAAAGGATGGACATTGAGCTCAATTCATCTCGAAAATTAGTTCATGAGGTGAGAATTATCCATTGTCATATATAAATACCACCACTCATTTACTCAATCGATATGAGTATCTAACACACCCCGTGCATGTCAAGGAATGAACATATGAAGTGCAGAATAACACAAAATAGGTGGCAAGAATCAAGAATAAGTGGCTCTGATACCACATCAAAGAATAGATTTTGAGCCTAACTCACAATAAACGCTTGTTCAAAACATGAGGATTATCTAATACCATATATAGAGATCATTATTTATTTACTTAATATATGTTGAAATCTAACACACACCACACACGTTCAGGAATAAACATTTGGAAAGTGAAATAATATGAAATAGGTAGCCAAATACCAAGAATGAGTGGCTCTAATACCATATCAAAAAATGGACATTGGGCTTAACTCACTATAAAAGCTACCTCAAGAGATAATGATTATTCAATACCATCTATAGAGATCACTATTTTTTATTTAATCGATGTAGGAATCTAACAAATTAAAAATGAGTACATAAAAGAAGAAAAAACGAAAGTAAAATGAGAGGAAAAAAAAAAAAGAAAGGAAAATAAAAAAATAAAAAATTTTTTTTGACAAGGTGTATTTTAGATAACATAATTTTAATCACTTTTTTTTTTCATAGAGTAATTTTAATCACATTATTCATTCATCAAAGTAAACATAATATAAAAAAATGCACTAGTATGTCATGTTAAATAAGTATGATATTAATTAAATAAGATAATTATATCTTTGATTTAATCATATAATTTTTTCTATCATTCTTTCATCCTATCTATATAAGTAAACGAACCCGTATGTTCATTTGACATGTTACACTATTCATTTTTTTTAGTAAATTATATAAGCTATTGTTTGACACAAACTATTAAAATTTGTGATTAATAAATATTATTCCAAGGAATTCATTTTCTATATTTTAATCTTGATTATTTATTGAATTTTTATTCAACGTATATTATAAATTTATTGCTACTGAAAAATGTTATTAAATACCCATATTGATGATTCTCTTTACATGTTAAATCTAACAAACTAACTCTAATCTTATGAAGATAAATGATCATTTTGTGATATTATAGATGTGAGATTACGCATATATAAGATTAGAATTATATATAAAATATTATTATGAGCAGATTCAACTATAGAAGAATAATAAAATTATGAATAAAATTAACTAAAATTTGAAATTGATAATAATTGAATCAATAGTGAAACTTAATTCCTTTTTCATAAAGCCTATTCCTTTTATCCCTTCAAACTAGCTAAAAATGACATAATCGGCGCTCAGAGAAGCATATGGATCTCAAGTTCTACTTTATCATGTGTATATATATTGATACGATCAAACTATAAATATTTAGAGGTTGTTTGATTAAACTTATTGAAAAGATTTTATAAGTTCTTACATAAAATGAAATATTTTTAGTAAAATTTTAGAGTATATATATAAGATGTTATTGATGATGATTCTATAATTAAAATGATTAAAATTTAAGGAATTTGTTAAAATTTTGAAAATTAGAATCTCTTTATTTTAATAAAAAAAAAAAGGCTTATAAAATTCTAATATCTCATTTTAAGATTTTATAGATTCTTTCTGAAAAAAAATTATCAAACTTCTTCTAATATTTTATAAATTTTTAAACATCTTATAAAATATATATATATATATATATATATTAAGAAATTTATAAACTTATCCAAACACCTTCTTTGTTATCAATTTATTCTTTTCTTACTTGAAATATTTTGATGTTAGGATAAGCTCTATTTACAAATATCAAGGCGAAATCACTAAATTCATCATCCTTATGTGCGTTCCACGTAAGGGATGCTTCCGATAATTCAAGAGTATAAAGTCAAAATAAGCTAAATTGAGACATGTGATAAATTACTTATGGAATCTCAAGTACAAGAGAATCAATGTGGAGTGAGCTAAACGATATAGAAAAGAAAGCAAAAAGTCAGTACTTTAGAGTCATGGCCAAGAAAGTCCAAGAAGCGCCCACAGGCAAATATTACTTAAAAATACTGATTGTCTATTCCTAGAAACTGAAGCCACTTTCTATGTAATTATATTCCACTTGCAAGATCAAGACAGAGTTTAGCTTCAATCAGAAAAAAAACGCAAGATTATATTGCAGCAATAGCCCCAGGATATATAACTACTCTACAGCTAGCTAGAGATGGCAGGAGGAATATTTGATGCCTCAGCAGGTGACCAAAATTATGACAGGATGGAAATGCTAAAGGCTTTTGATGAAACAAAAGCTGGTGTCAAAGGTCTGATTGATTCAGGACTGCTGAAAGTTCCCAAGATTTTCGTGAGACCTTCCGAGGAGCTGGCTGAAGAGCTGACTTACAAAAAAACTCAAGTTCAAGTTCCTGTAATAGATCTAAGTGGGATTCAGGGCACCGACAGGCGACGGCAGATTGTTGAGGATATAAGAGTTGCATCAGAAACCTGGGGAGTTTTCCAGGTGGTGAATCATGGGATTCCGATAACTGTCCTCGATGGGATGATTGACGGCGTCCGGCAATTTAACGAGCGGGATCTTGAGGAGAAAAAGAAGTTTTATACGCGGGATGGAACGAAAACCGTGAAATTTAACAGCAGTTATGATCTGTTTACAGCAAGAACTGCTAGCTGGAGGGATACCTTAACCATTTCATTTTCGGGCCCTGATGAAATTGATCCTGCGGAATTGCCTCCTTCTTGCAGGTAAGAATGACTTTGTCACTACTTGTCATCTCTGTTCAATGTTTATCTCCTGCATTTCACCTATCCCCTTTTCATATATTTATGAATTTATCCATTAGTTTTAATCAAATTAAAGTCTTCTACTGCTTTATTGACAAAATTTGTTAAAATTTACATGCTATAGTATTTTTATCTCATCGTATCCAATTCCATTTTTTTCTTCCCATTTTATTTTGTGAGATTTTAAAATAACCGTCAATACTGCAGTGTTGGTTTTGAATTATTCTTTATTCCATAGCTATGGCTATTTACAACTAGTTAATTAAAAATTATCCGATGTACTAACACTGCATCAAAACAGCAGTGATGGATTTTATCACAAGTTCACAATTACTGCAAGTTTTTTATCTTATTTTATTTTATTTTTTGCTGCTAAAGTACTTAAATCATGCTCAACTTTGACCAGCCAGACAAATACGACTCACCTAAACATTATCAGTTCATGCTTGATTCGCAGGGATTCAGCTGCGGAATACTCAAAACATGCAGAAATATTGGGAAATATTCTGCTTGGGCTATTGTCGGAGGCTCTTGGACTCAAAACTGACCACCTGAAAAACATGGAATGTTCTCAGGGCCACCGGCTTACCTGCCACTATTATCCGGCATGCCCTGAGCCAGAACTGGCTATTGGGACAACCAAACATTCTGATCCTGGTTTCCTCACAATTCTTCTGCAAAACCAAATTACCAGCGGCCTCCAGGTTTTATACGAAGGCCAATGGATTGACATTCATCCCGTTCCAGGAGGTTTAGTTGTAAACATTGGGGATCTTCTCCAGGTATATATATGTACATTTCTTGCTTTCATTTTTTTGATTCTATATGGCATATTTTTGCTCATTTTGATGTAATTCTCTGTTAATTAATTTGGCCTAGTTGGTGTCAAACCGGAAATTCAGGAGCAATGAGCATAGAGCGATAGCCAGCCGCGTGGGACCAAGAATTTCTGTGGCGTGTTTTTTCTCTGGACCTATGAACGGGGCCAAGACTTATGGCCCTATTGAAGAGCTGATATCAGAAGGAAATCCCCCCATGTACAGAGAGGTTGTATTGAGTGAATACGCACTCAAATTCCTCACTACTGGACTGGATAATTATCGTGCTCTTGATTATTACAAAGTGTGAGGATGGTGATGGCTCGACAAAGCATCATTACTTGAGCTGAAGTTACGCAGTCTAGAACAATTCCCGCCGCATTATACCTGTAGTAGGAAAATATAAGTGTGAATTATTTATCAAAAAGAGATTTTTAAAAAAAAAAAAAGGGGGGGGAGCCTGTCGATATAGATGCATTAGACCTTTGTGATATGATTGTGTTATGTTATTTTTTATTAGTAATTATATAATTATATTTATTTTATAATAATATTATATAATGTATCCATCTGATGTTGCAAAAAAATGGATTTGGTGTCTTTTTTGTAAATCAGTGAGTTATGGGGAGATCGAACTCCCTAAGGCGATGCTGAAATCCCACAAAATACCCAAAAGAGTTTGGCGCAACTGACTTGGGCACATTCATAACTTTGGACTATCTCTAATAATAAGGAATTAGGAGGAAGAGAATAACCACCGACTAAAACTAATAAAGTACCTTGGAGGAGGTGGCACAATGCAATCCTCCAAAGGAGAAAGAACAAATTCAACTCATCGACATTGCAGACTCTAAACTTACGATCTCTAACTACCCTAAAGTTGGCAAACAATATGTCACTAACGCCAACAAGGTTACCATCGAACATAGGAGCGTCCTTATGCCTCCCCTAAAAATAGTCATCTTCTCTAGGGTTAGACTGGGAATCAAACCCTAACTTTGATGAAGAGGACAACTTAACAATTAAGGATTGACAAACACCCTCTTGGCATGCAATTTTATGATCCAAGTCTAGTAGACTAGGTGATGTGCCCAAAGAAGGCTCATAAACTTAGAAAATGCAGCAACGGCGAGGAGGACGACCACCATGAGAACGAAAACACATTGATACAACCATGGCTGCCCAAAATGGTGTTTGTCGAGGTGAGTATCTATGTAAAGGGATCTTAGATAAAATAAGATCTTAGAGCTCATGAGATGCTAGTAATTATATGCTTTGTAATTATAATGGTTAAATTAAAGGAGTTTATTAAGGTTTTGAAAATAAAGTTAGAATCTAATTTTTAAAAAGAATATAACATTCCAATATTTTATCTTAGAATTTTATAAACTCTTCTTTAAAAAAAAATATAACAAACATTTTTTAATATCTTATAAATTTTAAATATCTAATAAGATGTTTTGAAAATTTTATAACCTGATTAGTTTATTCTTTTCTTATATGAAATATTTTGATGTCAGGATAAGGTCTATCAAGGCGAATCGCTGAATTCATCATCCATATGTGCGTCCCACATAATGGATGCCTCCGATGACTCAAGAGTACTACTAACTAATATAAAATCAAAATAAGCTAAATTGAGACACATGATGAATACTTATCGAATCTGAAGTACAAGAGAATCAATGTGGAGTGGTTTAAACCATAGGAAAAAAAAAAAAAATCAATAGTCTAGAGTCATGACCAAGAAGAAAGCCAAAGAAGTGCCCACAAACGAATTACTAAAAAATGCTGATTGTCTACTCGTAGACTCTGAAGCCACTTCCTATATAATTCCACTTGCAAGATCAAGACACAACATAGCTTCAATCAGAAAAAAAGAAAACACAAGATTACTAGCAATCTTTGAGTAGTCCCAGGATAACTCTACACCTACAGTCTGTCAATGTTGGTGTATTTGAACTTAGTGACATGATTTGTGTTTATGTTATATTTTTTATTAATAATTATATCTGTTGATTTTGCCTTGAAATTGAGGAAAGTTTGACAAGAGATCAAGTTTGACTAGAATTAGGACTCCTTCTTTTATTGGGTTTTCTAGTCCTAGGTAAAGTAGTTTTTTTGACTATAAATATTAGTTGTTTCTTTCGAAGAAAATATCACGAACATAACACAAGGGCTTCTTTACTGCTTTTGAGTAATTCTCTCAAGACGGAGTTTAGAAGGAGGGTGTTAGGTGTTTTCGTGAGATTTGTGGGATTCAAGTTTGTACTTGCACTTTGATTTGAGATCAATAAAATTCCTTTTCTTTGTCGAGTGGATTAGGCACATCGCCGAACCACGTTAAATCTTGTTGTCACTTTACATTGAATTACTTTGCTATTATTTCATTGTTTCCGCAATAGATCCTCTTGGGTTTCAACAAACTGATATCAGAGTAGGTTGGATCAGATGTCAGGAATGAAGTACGAGGTAGAGAAATTCGATGGGAAGAATGACTTTGGGCTGTGGAAGATGAAGGTTCACGCCCTCCTGTGTCAACAAGGATTACAGAGAGTGTTAAAGGGTAGAGATTTCTTGCCGGAAATGCTGAAGGACGAGGAGAAGGATGAGTTCATGGCGAAGGCTTACGGTACTCTGGTGTTATCATTGGCGGATAACGTACTGAGAGAGGTCGCCATGGAAAGTACGCCAGCGAATTTATGGAAGAAGCTGGAGAGTCTATATATAACGAAGTCCCTGACAAATAGGTTGTATTTGAAACAGCGACTATATACATTGAGAATGAAGGAAGGTACATCTATTACTCAACATATTGATTTTTTCAATAAGGTGATTCTAGATCTCGCTAGTATCGATGTTAAAATTGATGATGAAGATCAAGCTTTAATTCTCTTGTGTTCCCTGCCAAAATCTTTTGAGCACTTGGTTACTACTTTGTTGTATGGGAGAGATACGATTTCAATGGAGGATGTGAAGGCCTCATTGAATTCCAACGAGTTGAGAAAACATGTCTTGGGCAGCAACGATGGTGAAAGTGGGGAAGGATTGGTGGCAAGAGGGAGACCAAGAGAAAGGGGAAGGAGTAGAGGCCGATCGAAGTCCCGAACCAAGCCTAGAAACGGTGATAAATGTTTTAGGTGCGGTGGAACGGGGCATTGGATACGGAATTATCCAGAACGAGGAAAGGCGAAGGATGCAGGTGAAACTTCTGATCAGAAGCGGGATGATGTCGCAGGAATTGTTGAGGATGAGTCTGATGGTGGGCTTGTTCTCAACGTTGCTGAAACTTTACTAAACTCTGAATGGATTTTGGATAGTGGCTGCTCCTACCACATGTGCCCAAGAGAAGATTGGTTTACCACATACCAAAAACTTGATGGTGGTAAGGTGCTTATGGGAAACGATGCTTCTTGCAGGATTGTAGGAATTGGCTCAATTTGTATTAGGATGCATGATGGGATAGTAAGGACCCTAACAGATGTGCGTCATGTTCCAGATTTGAAGAAAAACCTGATATCGCTAGGTACTCTGGACAAGAATGGTTGTGAGTACAGAGCTCGAGATGGAGTTCTGCGGGTTTCCAAAGGTGCACTGCTTATCATGAAGGGAGAAAAGCGGAACGGCCTTTACATATTGCAGGGAAACACGATTTTTGGTACTGCAGCGGTTTCTTCATCAATCAATGATACTACGAGACTCTGGCATATACGGCTTGGGCATATGAGTGAGAGGGGGATGTCAGAATTGAGCAAACGAGGTTTGCTTTGCGGAGAGAAGACTGGTGAACTGGATTTCTGCGAGCAGTGTGTGCTGGGCAAGCAACATAGGGTGAAATTCGGTACTGCAGTTCATAGGACCAAAGGTACCTTAGATTACATTCACTCAGATCTTTGGGGGCCTTCTCAGGTTCCTTCAAAGGGAGGTGCAAGGTACATGCTGACATTCATAGATGATTTCTCACGTAGAGTATGGGTGTACCTGCTGAAGCATAAGGATGAGGTGTTTGTCAACTTCAAGCAATGGAAGACCTTAATTGAGAAGCAGACAGGAAAGGAAATCAAGCGCTTGAGGACTGACAACGGATTGGAGTTCTGCAACAAGGAATTTCAGGAATTCTGTGAGAAGGAAGGAATTGTGAGGCATCGCACAGTTGTACATACACCACAGCAGAATGGAGTTGCAGAACGGATGAACAGGACTATCTTGGAAAGAGCTAGATGCATGCTCTTTAACGCCGGATTATCCAAGGATTTTTGGGCAGAAGCAATTAACACTGCTTGTTATTTGGTGAATAGGTCACCATCAACCGCTTTGGACTGCAAGACACCAATGGAAGTTTGGTCTGGGTCTCCTGCTGATTACTCAAATCTGAGAGTATTTAGGTGGACGCCTATGCTCATGTCCGGGATGGGAAGCTTGAGCCAAGGGCTAGGAAGTGCATATTTCTAGGCTATGCAGATGGAGTCAAAGGTTATCGTTTGTGGTGTAATGATGACAAGGGCTCCAAGATGATTATCAGCAGGGACGTGACATTCGATGAGTCTGCAATGATGAAAAAGGTAGAGCAGCAGAAAAGCGGTCAACAGGGTGTTAAGGAGAAGGTGGAGATTCATATTGATCCTCCACAAGTTTCAAAGGGGAAACAGAAGGTGGTAGATGAAGCTGGTGATAGCACATTACCACCTAATCAACAGCAGGAAAATGAACCACTACAAAATTATCGCTTGGCTCGCGATAGCGAGAGGAGGCAGATCAAACCACCACAGTGGTTTGCTTACTCAGATCTGGTAGCTTATGCTTTGAGTTCAGCTGAGGAGTTTATAGGAGATGATCCAGTCTCATACAAAGAGGCAATATCCAGGCCAGATTCTGATAAATGGATTGCAGCTATGAGTGAAGAGATGGAGTCTCTACACAAGAATAGCACATGGGAACTGGTTGATGTACCCAAAGGGCAGAAAATTGTAGGTTGCAAATGGATCTACAAGAAGAAAGAAGGAATTCCTGGTGTTGAAGATGCTAGATACAAGGCGCGATTGGTTGCTAAGGGTTTTACTCAGAGAGAGAGAGTTGACTTTCATGAAGTATTCTCCCCAGTTGTAAAACATACTTCCATTCGTGTTTTACTTGCCATGGTTGCTCTGTTTGATATGGAATTAGAGCAGATGGATGTGAAAACAGCGTTTTTACATGGTGAGTTGGAAGAACAAATCTACATGAGTCAACCAAAAGGATTCGTTATTCCCAGGAAACAAAATCAAGCATGTCTTTTGAAGAGATCATTATATGGCTTGAAGCAGTCTCCCAGGCAGTGGTATAAAAGGTTTGATGCTTTTATTACCAAGATAGGATATACTAGAAATAAATTTGATTGTTGTGTATATTACAAAATTTGTAGTGATAGCCTTCTCGTATATTTGCTGTTGTACGTTGATGATATGTTGATTGCCTCTAGAAACATATCTGAGATCAACCAATTAAAAGCTCAGTTAAGTGAAGAATTTGAGATGAAGGATTTGGGCAGTGCAAAGAAGATTTTGGGCATGGAGATCATCCGGGATAGACAAGCAGGATTGTTGTACTTGTCTCAACAGCATTACATTGAGAAAGTACTTGAGCGATTTGGGATGAATAAGTCCAAGCCAGTAAGTACGCCACTTGCAGCTCATTTCAGGCTCTCATCAGATCTATCACCGAGTACTGAGGAGGAGGTGGAGCACATGTCAAATGTGCCATATGCTAGTGCAGTGGGTAGCTTGATGTATGCCATGGTGTGCACTAGGCCAGACATTTCACATGCAGTCAGTGTTGTGAGTAGGTATATGCACAAGCCAGGAAAGACTCATTGGCTGGCTGTGAAATGGATCATGAGGTATTTGAGAGGCTCTGCAGGCAAATGTTTGAGGTATAGTCAATCGAATTCTACTACAAGAATTATTGGCTATGTGGATGCAGACTATGCAGGAGATTTGGACAGCAGAAGGTCCATGACGAGCTATGTGTTTTGTGTATCAAGTTGTACGGTTAGCTGGAAGGCGACTTTGCAGTCATCAGTTGCATTGTCCACAACAGAAGCTGAGTACATGGCTTTGGCTGAAGGCGTTAAAGAAAGCATTTGGCTAAAGGGGCTTATCGATGATATGGGTATGACTTCTGAGATCACTAAGGTATTTTGTGACAGTCAGAGTGCCATACACTTGTCAAAAAATCAAGCATTTCATGAGAGAACAAAACACATAGATGTGAGGTATCACTTTGTTCGGGATATGGTGTCCCAAGGAGTCATGTTGGTTGACAAAGTTGGGACTAAGGATAATCCGGCAGACATGTTGACTAAGGCTGTTCCAGGAATCAAATTCGAGCATTGCTTGGATTTGATTAATATTTGCAGACTCAGATAAGAGGCCCTATTGGGGGCAGGGACAAAGAAGATGAATGGAAATTTCAAGTCAAGGTGGAGAATTGTTGATTTTGCCTTGAAATTGAGGAAAGTTTGACAAGGAGATCAAGTTTGACTAGAATTAGGACTCCTTCTTTTATTGGGTTTTCTAGTCCTAGGTAAAGTAGTCTTTTTGACTATAAATATTAGTTGTTTCTTTCGAAGAAAATATCACGAACATAACACAAGGGCTTCTTTACTGCTTTTGAGTAATTCTCTCAAGACGGAGTTTAGAAGGAGGGTGTTAGGTATTTTCGTGAGATTTGTGGGATTCAAGTTTGTACTTGCACTTTGATTTGAGATCAATAAAATTCCTTTTCTTTGTCGGGTGGATTAGGCACATCGCCGAACCACGTTAAATCTTGTTGTCACTTTACATTGAATTACTTTGCTATTATTTCATTGTTTCCGCAATAGATCATCCTGGGTTTCAACAATATCATTATTTTGTTTTATAATAATGTTATTATAATGTATGCATCCAATGTTGCATAGAAATAGATTTGGTACCTTTTCCATAAATCACTAAATTGATAGGCTTCTACTCCTGAGAGTTATGGGAGGTGTAACTTCCTAAGACGATGCTAAAATCTCACAAAGTACATAAAAGAGTTCTGAGCAAATTGACTCAAACGCATTCATAACTCCAAACTATCTCTAATAACAAGGGATCAAGAGGAAAAGAATAACCACTACTGAAGTACCCACTAAAACTAATGAAATACCTTGAAGGAGGCAATACAATGCGATCCTCCAAGAAAAGGGAAGAACAAATTCAAACTCGTCAGCATTGCTAACTCTGCTCTTATGATCTCTAACTCCCTTAAATGTTAGCAAACAATACTCACTAATGCCAACAAGGCTACCATCGAAGATATGAGCATCTTTAGACCCTTCCGTAGAAGAGCTATCTTCTCCAGGCTTAGACTTGAAATCAAACACTAACTCTCTGATGAAGAAGACTCAACAATTAAGGATTGATAAACACCCTCTTGGGGTGCAATTTTATGGTCCAAGTCTAGACTAGGTAACTAAAACATTATTGATAAAATGTTGAAACTTGGAGATAGTATAAAAGTAATGTATTTTATAATTAAAAGACGCAAAATGTGATAAAATACTATTTCAGGACTATAGTCATTGGATGACAAAAATAGCCAACAAAGCAAGAAAAAAGGCCATCCGTCAATATTAATAATAATATATGAGCATGTGACTAATATTAGTATCAATTATATATACACATAAATTATACACAAATATATATACACACATGGACATATATTTATAAAAAGAAAAAAAGTGACATAGGGACTAAATTGGAACATAAAATCTTATATATGGACTAAAATGGAACATAAAACTATGAATTGACAATTTTCCGGCCAAAAACTACCGAAAAATGATTTTGGGGACTAAAGTGAAATGAAAAATAAACGTTAGGGACTAAAAGATGAAGTTTTAAAGATTGAGGACTAAAGTGATACAAAATCGAAATATCAGGGACTATTAATGACATTTACCCAAATAATTATTATCACATAACAATTTTGTTTTCACTTCAAGTATATAATTATCATATAATCCTTGCGTCCTCTGTATTTTATTTTTTTAATTTATACATGCACACACATTAAAAATTCGTTAGAATTTGAATCCTAAATCTCACATATACAAATGTAAGGATGATACTAATGGGTCAATTGGCAATTCGACACCTGTTTTGTATTTTGAAAAACATAGTATTTAACCTTCTCTATGTATGCACAAAGACACCTTTAAAACTATAAAAAATTACTAAGATACCTCTTTGTAAATATATAAATATTACCACGATAGAGGAGCAGAATGACATAAATAGATAATTGAATTACTTTTTTATTTTTTTAAGTTGAGAGTGAAATTGCATTTGCACAAACAAGTATTCTTATTGTTATAATTAATTATATTTTACTAACATTTTATTGTATGGTAATTACTTTCTACAAACTTAATAGTAATTAACAAAAATTTCATAAACTTCACTATTTAAAATTTTTGAGAAAAAAATTATACATAAATTATCTCAATTCGTAATTTGCAATAAGGAGATTCTGTTATATTCATGTTCTCACTGTCATGATACATGTGTTACATATTAATGATTGAGATAACTTAAAACAATTTTAATTACCATTGAGTTTGCCACTGATTGGGGTAAAGGCACTCCATTATGTCACTTAAGTAATCCTTCTATGACGAAAAACATATCAAATAGTGATCACTACAAGAAAAAATGCTAGTAGCAACCAAATTCTCAGCAACTATAATAAATTGGTAGTTAAAAATATAATTTTAGCAGCCAAAAATAATTTAGTTGTTAAAATCAATTTATATAAATACTTTTGCAACCAACCAATATTTGGCAGCTGTAAATAGTCACTATAAGTTGGCCAACCTTAACCAATAATATAGCGACAAAAGCTGGGATTTCTAGCAAAAATTTTTTTGGTTGCTATACATCAATATTAATTGCGACCAATTTATCAACGAAATATTGGATGGTCACTATAAGTCTTTTAAATTGATGATTAACAACCAATTATTTTGGTTGCTAAGAATATATATCTTCATTTAGCTTTTTAAACTTATAGCAACCAACATTATATGGTCGTTAAGAAAAATCTTTACAACAACCAATTTTATATGGTTGCTAAAAGCGTACTCATTGCAATCCAATGAACTTTATTTCTAACTAGTTCTTAAAAAAATTGAAAAAAAAAAAACTTCTAAATCAAGCTTAAAGAGCTAAATTGGTAAAAAAAAATTAAAAAAATATTAAAAAGTTAATTTAAGTATGAAAAAAATAATTTATTAAATGATTAAATAATACTTTAATTTAAGTTGTGTGTTATAGTACAACTCCTAAATAAAAATCTCAAGATGAAAATATCAAAAGATTGAAATAAAAAGTATACATTTGTAGATAAAGTACAAAATGAAACAAAGGAATCAAAAAATGTTTAGCTAGCGAAAGAAGTCATTAATTAGTAATATTTCAAGTTTCCAAGGGTAGCTACATTAAGCTCCAGAATGCAAAGACAACATGAAATTAATTCCTGGATTTTGATGAACTCTTGTGCTTGCATTCCGGAGATTGTTTTAGAGTTTACTGCTTGATTTGATTTTGAGTTGGTATTGCTATCAGCATCTTTAGTAGTTGCACCCACCCTGAGAACTTCCAAATTTGAGCTGCCCTCTTATCTTTTTCATTCTTTTTAAATAAAGATTTAGGATTTTTTATAGACAAATTACAACTCATGGATTTTGAATATGATTCAGGATATTTTATACATTCAGGATATGGCTTTTTTTTTTATATATATATATAAGGTTCAGGATCTATTATAAATAAAAGAGGGGAAATTTTACATCACAATAGTGTTTAAGCAAAAATAAATTAGGAAGTATTGTTTCTTTTACAAAACGCTAAAATAAGTCATATCTATAGCAGCATAGATGAAGTTAAGGCTAGTAGCAAACACCTATAATGATCCGAGATCAACTACCCGTTTTAGGCTTTTAGCCTAATTTTCAAAAATTAAAACTTGAACAGCAGCCTTAAAGTGCTCAGAGTTCGATCCATCAGATTTCAGCAAAAGAAAATATAGCAAAAGCTCCTTCCGAGGGACCAGGGATTGAGTCCCCTCTGCAGTAAAAAGGCCGCCCACGGCCCAACTAAAGCACCTGATGCTAGATTCAAGTACGGTCTGCATCAAAATTTTGGATTATTATTCGTGCCAGCAGGTTTCGAATCCCAGTTTCAGCAATTTGTAGCGGAATTTTGATGCGCCCAACTGATCAGGAATCAAGTCTCATTTGCAGTAGAATTTTCATTTACAACATGTCAAAATAAAGAGACAGACCCAGGCCTCTTTACCATTTTCTTTTGACTGAGATTTCTCATTTCCCTTTTCAGAAAACTCCACCACTTCTTCCTGCTGACCAGAGCCCTCACCGTTCTTCTATCCCTTCATCGCCACGCACAGCGATCGACGATGGCCTCTCTTCCTCTCCTTATGGTGGACCGATTCCCTCCGCTACATTTAACCACTCTCAGACTTCACCCTTTCCAGAATCTTTGTCTGGAAATCACTCCTCGCCTATCCCTTCTCTTACGGCGCTGGCTTTCTCCTCCGAGCCGACGACCCTAATCTCCAAAACCAACTCCCTTCCAACCCATTCTCCTAAATCCTTTGCGTAGGTTTCTAGCACTTCCCATGGTGACCCACTTGCCGAGCAAGGTGCGTCCGAATCGCTCTTCTTACACTCCAATGGGCTGAAAGTTGGTTCCATTTCATATATAGAATGTAAGACGATAATTTCTTTTTTTGTGGATGACGTTCAAGAATTCTCAGCTCCGTTTCAGCATACCTTTGTTGGGAATTGAAGTTTGATTTCAGTCTATTGTTTCATACTTAAGAAAGTTGAAGCTCATTGGGGGTTCTTCCATTGGAGTCTTGAATGCTAAGGCGCTGAAGAAGGAAATCTTTGTGGATCAAGGCTCATCTTCTATCCCTGTCAAAATCATATATGAGAGATTGTCGAATTACTGCTCTTATTGTGAACATGTTGTCTACTATGTTTGACCCTGATATATATTAAGGGTAATGCCCTCCTCAAACCATTACAGAGAAAAACCTTTGTTAAACCTAAGAAGATGGAGGACAAAGGGAAGGCTGTTGAGGTGCCCATGGATAATCAAGTGAAACCTTCAAATTCTGGACTGTTTACCAAAAGAGAGTCAATTGGAACGAAGGACGTTACTGATCCCCCTGATGTATAAGTAAAAATTCGATTCACTGCACTTCAAGAAAATGTTATTGATGTTAATGAGTGTGATAGGGAAGAGATTATATATGATCCTCATGTTGATAAATCTATGGTTGACATTACTGTTGAAAATGTGAATGGTTGTGCTGTGGGAAATGTGAATGTTGAGACGGAGAATGCGAATAATTTAAGTCATCATGCTAATATCAATAGCAATGTCACAGACAGAGTTGTTAATGAGATTGTTCATGTTATTGTTACAATGCACAGTACTTGGATGCCGTTCTTTGCTTTAATTCTGCTCTATCATTTGTATTACTATTTGTTAGAATTTTGAAGTTAATGCTTTTTTGGGCCTAGTTGCTGCTTCTATTGATCTTGCTGGAGTTTTTGGCTTGTTAGTTGTCTGCTCAAATTTGCTTAATTGCATGCTGGGATTTTGTTGATTTCCTATGTTTTGAACTTTTAATGGTTCTGGTATAGACCCTTGTGAACTGGTATAATTCTCACAGACATCCAGATTTTATTCATTTAGTTTGGCTGTTGCGTCTTTTGAACATAAGCTACTTATTACCTTGGGAATTTTGCTACTGATGTGAGCTTGAATTTCCTCAACTTGCTTCAGTAGTTTGTGGCTTCTTTTTACAACAACTTTTACAGAAAACAGAGTCAAGGATGGTGTGTTGCTAGAATTTTGCTGCTGCAATGAACTTTGTTAAGTTTGCATTAGTTGAGCCTTAAGGCTTGTGATTATAGGATCTTTTTGGAAAATTTGGCACCAATAGAATGCTATTCTTTGCTGAGAAATAGTAATGTGCATTTGATGCTTGAATTTTGCTGCTGGGTGTTCTGTGTTGGGATTTTGAAATAGTCCAGTGACATTATTAATGTAATGTGGAGAGAGGGATTATTTGAGGCATATTCAATTTTTTATTTGTCTTAACATTATGCTTACTACCTGATGGCAAGTTAACGAACTTTGATTTACTAAAATATATTTGAGCATGTTGTGATATAGCTCGTTGCAAGTGCTTCATTTTTATAATTGAAAATTATATTGGTTTAAACGTTTTGAGTATATGGTGCTATATTGTAAATAGAAAATCTGTTGGTGGAATCAGTAGTCAAATTATAGACATAATTGCTTCCTAAGTTTGTTTGCCCTTTGTGTCATTGGGTTTTTGCAATTTTTTTTTAAACATAATAGATTCTTTTGAGGTTTCACAAAGCAGCATGTGATGCGAAATATGCTAAAAATCTATTCTTCATAGTGCTCAAGTAGCTGTTGGGTATTAGGAATTCGTCTAGGTGAATATAGAATTTGCTGACTGGATCTGTGGGATATACTTTGGTTTTCGTATGTTTACAACTAATCTAAACTAGCCCACTTTGAAAAGTTCAATTGCTCATTTCATCTATTTCTTGAGATAAGTCTGTCCAATTGATTTCATAGTAGTTATTGATATACAATTTGATCCTTGGTTACTTTCAGATCAGTAGATTACTGGCTAGGAAACGGGGAATTAATGGTAATAGCTAGTGGTTTGATCAAAATGGTGTCAGCTCATGTAAGCTAGCATATATAAACTAGGGCCACTAACACCTAAATGTCTCATTTTACAGAGCTTTCAAATTGGTTTTGTCGGGTTAAAACTCTTTTTTTCGTTTTTTAATCTTTAATGTCGTCTCTGCGAGATGTTAAAGTTGATGTTTCAAATGTTAATTTGTTTCCAAATTTCTTTGTCGAGATCGCTATCAATATTAAGTTTATTTAACTGGATTTTTTTCATAATCTTAATAAGGTTTTGCTCAATTGCTTATGATATAAAGCTTTTTGTTCTTTATTAAAAATTTTAAAGCAACTTTATGTGTGCTTGATCAAATTTATTAATTTTTTATTGAATGATGCTAGAAATTGGGGATCCATTTAATGAGGCTATTTCTTGTTGCCTTATCAATTTGGTGACTATTTCTTGCTTAAAATCTTGATATTAATCCCTAGGCTTGTACCCTACCCACACTTATACCCTAAAATACCCAAATAAAAATATTGGGTAAATTAGGTTTTACTTGCTTGTGAAAATGAAAAAGAGCAAAAAAAACCCCATGAAAAAAAATAGGCAACAAATCTCCTTATAATTTTAAAAAAATAGCAAGTTACCGCCCTCCATCCTGTGGTGTAGTCACACACGGCAAGTGCAATTATTCTAGGATTTTTGCTGTTGAAATATCAATTTTACCCATGAATATCAACCATTGGATGAATTGAAAAAAAAATCAATTGTTTCAAATTACTTCTGCCTATAAAAAATATTATAAAATATTATACATATATTTATATATATTTATATATATATACACACACATTTATATATATAAAATCTGCACCCCACCCCACCACCAACCCTTCCCCATCCCATCGACGATTGGGCCACATCCGACAATGGATAGGTGGCCATAGAGGTCGCATCTATGAGCTGCGATTGCCGCCACTCATAGATGAGGTCCGGCCATTGCAACCATGGCCACCTTTGTCAACGTTGCGATGGCCGGTTGCAGACAGCGCCGACCATGTTGTCGTCATGGCTAGCCGCCTCTGTGAATGCAGCCATGGCCGGCTACGGGAGGTGCCGACCATGGCTGCGCCCGCAACGGAGGTCACCTAGGCAAGTGCCGGCCATGGCCGCTGCTCGTTGAGGCGGCAGGTATAGGTGGGGCCTACAATGGAGGCTGCCTTTGCAAGTGCCGGCCATGGCCGCCGCTCACTGAGGCAGCGGATATAGGTGGGGTGGGGGTGGGGGTGGGGTTGGGTATGTTTTATTTATTCATATATATATATATAAATATAATGGGAATGTTATGGTTATATTTTTTGTGTGATTTTATTATATGTTTTGGAAGAATGAATTATTGGAGAATGTGAAAGTTGTGTTTTTGTATGTTTGTTTATATTTTGGAGGAGACATTTAATGTAGCAATCAAATTAATGATTTTTTGTTGGGTTTTTGGAGTAAAAATGAAATTGAATAATTTTTTATTATTAAAATAATAATACCATAGATATTATGTACATCTATATAATATGTATGTATATATTGAAAAATAAAAAATTTGGAGGAAAAATGAGGATATGTTTGGTTATGTTTCCCCCAAAATAATTTGGTTCTAGGGAAACATAACTAAACATTCCCAATGTATTCATAATATATTACATTTCTATATATATATATATATATATATATTTGATATTTATATTTATAGTATATTATAAATGTAGCTTGCCAAGTATATTATGTTTGTGTTTGTTAATTCATATATTCATATTTATTTATTAATATATATTTTAAATAAATATATACATAAATATTTAATGTATTTATAATATATTATATTTCTATATATATTTTATATTTATATAAAAATAAAAAGATAGAATAAATTAGAAAGATGAAAGTTAAAAATAGTTTTTAAATTTAAAAATAAAAAAAATTATGAAGGAGATGAAAGGAGATATTTAAAAAGAATAAATAAATAAAATTAAAAATTTATGAAATAACTAGAGGTAGTATAGTTCTCATGCATTAAAATTAGGGCTAAATTGCAGCAAATCACGAGGGGGAGGTGGTGTGCTATTTAAGTTTTTACAATCACAATGAGGTTTGTTGCCTTTTTTTTTATAGGTTTTTTTTTTTTGCTCTTTTCTATTTTTACAGAGAGGTAAAATGCAATTTGCCATAAAAATACCTTATATTCTACCCTATTCTAAAATAACCAAAAGAATGAAACCCTAACCCTATCCAATCCTATCTAACTCAAGACCCATTGTATTTAGTTTATCGGACTTATATTTTTAATGTATATACTAATGTTCTCTACATATATTAAAAATATTATTTGGCATTCGAAAACAAAAAATAAAAATAAAAAAGTTTCTTTTGTATTTAATTTAATTTAATTATTAAATTAAATTACTTAATTTTAAACTTTCTGCTAATTAAATTAACAATTTTATTAATATAATATTTATACTTTGTTAATATAATTAACATTTAAACTTTTTGCTAATTAAATTAATATAATTAAAAAATGATTAATAAGAACATACAGTTAATAAAAAACAGTTTAAGTGTAAAAACTTTTTTTATATTTAATTTCATAAAAATAGTTAATTTCTATATTGGTAAATTTTATTCATTAGCAAAATTAGTTTTATTAACTGTTTTTATAAAAAATATTTATTCCACTATTAATATTAATATTATTAATTTTATCAATGAAAAATGCCCAACTATTGCTATTGCTATTCCAATTTCTTTTTTTAAAAAATTACTATCCCAATATATTAATTTTATTAATTTAGTTTAATTTTTAATGAAGAAAAACATTTAATTATTACTGTTCATTATTTAATTATATATAATAAATATTTAAAATTAGAAAAAAATAAATTATTAATATATATTAATTATTTAATTAATACATAAAAAATATTTAAAATATGAAAAAACTCATGAGCTTTCGAACAAATAAAGTAAAGATCGAGCTTGAGTCGAGCTCTAATTGAGCCGGTTCGACTCATCTTACACCCTTAGGAGAGAAAACTACTCAAGTTATGAGGATCAAAAAATAGTAATAAGTGCATTTTGAGAAAACCACCAAAAAATGCCAAATTAAAGCCACGAGTAAATACTTTATATATGGTATATATACATTCAATTGTTTAACAATACTTGATGAACCTCAAAGAGCAGGGATACAAAGTATGGTTTCAGGTTTTCTTCTTTGCTTTATTTTTTATTATTTTTTTCTCCATGGCAAACATAATTTTTTATATTAACTCATACATTCTAAAAAGATGGTTTAGTGCAACACACCTTTTTTGGTTGGACTATTATATAAGTGTAAGGAAAAAATGTAGTACATTATTTTAAAGAAAAGTTGTAAATATAATTAGGATTGGTAATCAACTATATACTATATACTTCAATATCAGTTAATAAGTGATTAAAAAAAAAAAAAGATTTTGTTTGTTGCCTCTATAGACTCATCCAATATTAATATGATACTTTAATGTACAACAATATCTATTTGACTCTCAATTCAATTTTATTGAATGGGCACTCCTAATTAAAAATGTAGGTGATATGGGTAGGCCCAATATGCCCAGCCCAATAGCAGGCCTAGAGCCCAATGAAAAGTCTAATAGATCGCTGATATTCCCGTTCTGATCGAATTGGTTGAGTTTCCCGACCTGGAGGTCAATATGAGAGAGATAGGAGCATTAATGGCGATTAATGGCAGCCTCTGCTACCCATCGCATCCACATTAAATGCGTATTTGTCACTAGTATGTTTGCATTTAATAGTTTGATGGCATATCACCTCCGCATTGATGGCAATATGGATCCCCTCTCCGATCAGTTAGCCATTGTAAAGCTCTAGCTCAGGTCGAAAAGACCTAAGATACCCCTACACGTGGGAACAGTATCTAAGATATATTGAGGAAAAATCCATCTTTTTACCCCTAAGTAAACACTATAAATATCTCATCTTTCAGAAGCAGTGGTAAGCATTCATTACTCTCTTTAAACTGCTATTCTATCCAAATACTTTCAAGTCGATATACTGACTTAATCATTGAAGGGTCTTAGCCGATGACTCTCTCAGTTAGCCTAACATTTGTTCCGTGGCTATGGGTTCCATACCACGTCCTCGAATTATTTTTCTGATCGAGAGACCCCTCCAGATCGAGATCCAGAAGTCCATTATACCAAAACATCCACCATCAGTAGGAATTGTCAATTTTATTCTTTTTATATTTAATTCAAAATCAAAAAATAAGAGTAAAAGTTTTGATGCCATATACACACACACACACACATGTATATATATATATATATGTATTAAATTCTATCATAAACTTAAAATGTTAGCGTTAGCGTCATTTTTTCTCAAACGCATTAGGAGGAGGTCGGATTCTCTAAGTTTTTTCCCTTTAAATTTTGATTTATTTCAAGAAGAAAGACGAATTCTCTAAATCTTCCCTAAATCATGACATGTTTTTATCTAAAAAAAATAATCTTAAGATCTAGATAAAATATAAATTTTATAAAAAATTTAATCATAAATTAATGACATTAAGAAAAATTAAATAAAATTTATTATTAATAATTAAAAAAATTCTTAACATGAAAAATTCAAAGGTAATTTTGCTGAAATATAAAATAAAATTTAATTATTCAACATTTTGGAATACAAAATTTGTGAAGTAAGTTTTCTAGATTGGAAATATTTTATAATTTTTAAATGTAAAAGTTTATCTTAAAGGGTTTTCAATAATTTCTTTTAAATTATTTTTTGTTTATAGATAATGGAACTAAAAATTTTTATGTTAATATTTTTTTGAAATAAAGAGTAATAAATAAAAATTATTTTATTGTCAATTCATTCTAATTTTTAAACCTTTATCAAATTAGAGTTTGAACAAAAGAGAAACATAAACCAAAAATGCAAAATAGTAAAGGCGAAACCATCCTAAGAGAACGTTTCTTCTGATTTTCTAGTGAGTACTGCCAGTAAATTGCAAAAAATAGATCCCTTCTTCCCAATGACTAAGCACCAAGTACAAGACACTTTTGCCAGACTATAGCAAAATCTATGTTGTTCAATATAAAGAGCTCTCTATGATGTATTCTCTCTTTGGAATTAGGAAAAACGCACCTTTTCCATCCTAAACTGTAATTGAAATCTACCATGTATGGTATATCGATGAGAGGTTCTTCTCAATGCCTTTGTTGCTCATCCCCCAATCCAATCTTTATCCTTAATTACTAATCTCAAGCCCTAGTTTCTTACTAAACAATTTTATTCGAACTCCAGATTTTGTCAATTTTCGTCAAGTAGAGGTGTGAGGATTTGTAGAAAATAGCGGCTACCTATTAATTTGCAAAAAAACATCAACTGCCTATTAATTTGCAATTTGCAGAAAGCAGAGGCGTGAGGATTTGGTAATCCAGTGTCCCTTCTCTTGCTTCTAATTTTTGTTAAATTTGCGATTGCCACGATTTTTTGGAATCCGTTTATGATGTTTTCAAACCTTTTGTTTTCCCTTGCGATGTAGGTTAACATTTTTTCCTATTTTTGATTGAATTTCCCTAGTTTCCCTAAACTAATTATTGCATGTTAGTCCTTTAAGTGCCTTGCGCATCAACCACTTGTTTGGAACTACGGTTAAATCCCTAATGTCTTCATGTAATTAGTTGTAAGGTGGTAGCAGTCTATGTTTTGATTAAAATATTGCAAAAAGGTGTACATGGTAGCTAATAAGCTCACAAGCATCTGAGTACAAATTTACTTAAATTGAAAATGAAAAGTTTAAAGGATAACAATGCCAAAAACAAAATTAACTAAATTTAACTCTCCGTCTGCTTCCACAACCTCCTATGATGATGCTCCTGATAGTCACGGCACGGGCAATTCTGCAACACAGAAAAACATGAGTTTTGGATCAATTAAACATGAATGTGGGATTACGAAAGATTGTTTTGAATCAATTAAACGTGAAGTGGGACTACAAAAGATTGTTTTACTTTAATGTATAGGCATTGCTTGCTTTCACTTTGCCACAATCCTTGCATCCCCAAACACCAATAGCCTTCCTATTCACTATATACTGTAATGTAACTATTGCACTGCAATAACTAGTGAAGATAACCACTACAAAAATAAACTCAAACTTTTAATGCATACCTTCCCACAGAACCCATAGAAATATTGATTGTGTTAACTAACTTCCATCTTCTTAATCTGTTTTCTCAATCTAGCACCATGATGGGTGCCTTAAATGTTATGACACACTCATCAAGCATGTGGTTTGACTCTATTTTCATTTGATTTATTTTCTATATCTTTTAGTTTTATAGATGCATGTAGTTGATGCTCAACTCAATTTTAAATGTAAAAGAAGATTAGTTCCATTTGCTATTGCTAGTAATTGAAGAGATTGCTAATTCTTCATTTCAACATTTTCAGGTTTCGATCATTAAAAGGGTGATTATTAGCATGTTGAAATGATAGAAATTCAAGAGGTAATGTTAGAAACAACCCAATTTTATTTTTTTGATCTTTTTAATTCAATAAATTTGCATATTAAATCTATGATTTGAATCCAATAATGAATTTATTCTGGTGTGTTTGATGAGTTATTTGAATCATGAATGTGATCCAATATATAAAATTTTAGCTGACCTTGCAAGTTAACATTATTAAAAAACTAATAGTATACATAGTAACCAAAATGAAAAAAGATGGATTGTTAGATAACTTTGTGCAATAGCAAAAAGAATAATAATATAGCATACAAACATTACAATACTGACTATTTGCCAACTTTAGTTACCTAGCTTTTGGAGCCATTAAGCCAATAGTAACATGAAATTTTGAACAGAAGTCAACCTGGAATTTTATATTTTCTCTGTAAAGCTGAGTCATGATTTTTATATTTTTTGAAATAGGAAATAATCTAAGGTCCAGAAATTCTGTAAAGTTTTGTTGTTTCCCAAAGATGAATTCTAGGATAAGATGGATATAAGTTTTTTTGTTTTCCATGCATTGTCTGTACTTCTTATTCTTTCGGTTAAGTTTCTAGTGGAGTACTTCTAGGGAGTTAAATTAATGAGTATATGCTTTCACCAGTCTCTCAAAGAAGAGGGCATTACTTTTTGATCTAGTATTAGTAGTTGAATTACTATTTCATAGGCCTCAAGTCCTTCATTTTCAAATAAAAAAATTACTTTAGATTGACAGATTACCAAGCAACTTCACAAAAGCAGAAATTATGTCTTTTGGATTACATTCATATGAAGAAGGAAATATCATGTTAACTTCCTCATTTGATTTTAATGAAAAATATAATGAATGAAACTAGGATTTGAACATTGCAAATAGGGAGTATTAAATCTCAAATAGTAAGTTTATGTACATATATGGAGGGAATTGAAGCTAAACTAATCAACCTAAACTAGGAAGTACATCCTAGACCAGGGAGTATAAAAAAGATATATAAAATGCTTATCAAAATCAATCCTTGCTAGAGCTCCAGAAAGAGAAACTAATCGCTTCTTTGGTTTTTTGTTATTCTTTGTTAGTCCACTTCCCTTATTATATGTGCACTTTTCTAAGTATATGTTAGAAGCTGATTGCTTCTTTGGTTTTGTTTTGCTCTATTGGTCTGCTTCCCTTAATGTATATGTGCACTTTTCTAAGTATTTTGTGTAGGTATGTAGTCTAAGGATAAACCTTGTACCAATTTTATGAAAAAGTAGACCCTTGCACTATTCATTAGTTCTATCTTCATGCATAATTCATTTAGTGCCGAAGGTCAACTTTGTACCAATTTTTGCAAACAACCAACCATTGCATGGTGCTTTCATGCTGATTTTGTACATCAGGTCTCTTTCCAATTCCCATCACAATACTAAAGTTCAATTTCTTCATTCCAGCAAACAAATACTTTAGTAATCTATCCAACAATTAAACTCCAATCAGTTATCCACCACCAGCTCCAACCATTAATATCCTTCCATTTTGTATCAAATAAAAAGTTATCCAACTAATCAATTCTGTAGATATTTCTCTGACCATCCACCCAAATCCATGTATAGGTTCCAATCCAGAGTATCTCCAACTAACCAAACAAGTCTATAGCTATTTCAGCAGCCAAATAAACCACCTATATATTACAATATTTTTATAAATTAATAGAAATGCGGTCACACAACCAGAAATAGATTTGCTCAATATGTAACAGAATTTGTAAAAATGAATTAGATAAATATAACTAATGCTCACAAAAATTTCCTCCGTAAGAGGTCTCAGGGTTACTATGTACCAAAGATATCAGAAAGTCAACCATTTTTTATGGAGGTATGATTGTCTTTTGATTAACTTAACGTGGGATCTATACCCTCTTTTACATTCTTATTTCTCTTATGTGGTGTTAAGAATAATATGGTGATTTTAATGCGTATCAGTTTAATTATATATTTTTGAAAACAACCCCTTATTGTAAAACACGGGCTTTATACATGTGCATAAAAGTTATTAGTCCCGAAAATCATGCTTCCATAGAACCATCTGTCTTACTTGACCTTCACATGTTGTCTACTTTTCATTCTTTCACAACCATCTTTTCCTATATATATGCATAAAGTGTATGTATATATATATTTCTAATAATATTTGTATAAAGATGGCTGCTTTGAGTGCAACATCGGTATTCGCTCTCAAGCTCTTCTGGTGTCAACCAAAGCTCAGGAAATGCTTCATTTCCTATTGTGTATCTATCCCTGCAGTCAAGAGTATGTATACAATTCAATAAAGTTCTTTTGATTTTAGGTTATTATTTTCTATGTTAAGTTTGATAAAGATATCTGGATCCATTTTAGTAGTTAAGGTAAAAGTATTCATTGTAAAAAAAATTCAATGGGAAGCAAAATTTTAGTTTATGGTTGAAAATTTCTTCTTTTTGCTTGCGTCTTTATATAGTTTCTGAGGAAAAAGGGAATGGATTAATGAGTATTTTAGCAAGTAGTAGCTGCTGATGGCATATTTCATTAAACACATTTCGTTCCCTTTTTCTAATGTAAGTTACTCTGGAATCTTTTTGAAGAATCATCTTATTTCACTACCTTGTTTGTAGCATGTTTGTTCTTTAATATACTTGATCATTTCTTAGGTCTTCAAATTAGCACTATCATTTTCCAAATCCTTCCAAGAGTGAGAATTTTTTTTGAGTGACTCATATTTCAGTGGTGGCTTGACAAATGGAAAAAGTTTAGCTTCTACCTGTTGTCTAGAATTACTTTCTGGTTGTACTTGTGAAGGTTACTTATTCCTAAGTAGGTGGTTAATTTGTAGTTTGTATTTTCTTTTAGGTTTACGTGGATCCAAAGTGCCTCATAGAAGGTCTGAAGAACAGAAGGAACAGGAAGGGGTATGGAGGACTCAGTTAATGCAAGATGGAGCAATTTTATAAAGGCTTTGAGGGACCACCTTTACGCATACTACCCATTGGTGGTTTAGGAGAAATTAGGATGAATTGCATGCTATTAGGGAATTATAATCGTTATGTTTTGATTGATGCTGGTGTAATGTTCCCAAAGTAAGTTTTAATAAACTGAGAGCATTGAATCTTCACATGTTCAGATGTCACAGGATTGCTGGAAGCTGTCGGTTGCGCTATTGCAAGATGTACTTCTAGTTCTCTTTACAGACATTGTTGTTCCTAATGAATGGTGCAGATTTCCAGTGTGCTGATGGTACTATTCTTCATATAGGGGACTAGAAGGTGCTTGTTTACTTATCTTCTCTTTTTTTTGGCTTTTGTGCTTATTTACTTATTTCTTCTAATTTCAATTCTTGAGAGTAACTAATGATTTGATAGATAGATGAGTCACCACTGGATGGGAAAGATTTTGATCCTGGGGCTTTGGAAGAACTTTCAAAAGGAGTAACTTTGGTGAGCAATACAATCTGTCTGTCCAATCCCTTTTTAAGATTAATCTTGATTACACAATACAATCAACATTATATATGCATCTATTTAATGGATAGCGAATGGTGATTTATACTTTCTCTTGTGGTGAAAAGTATTTGTTGTTTGCTGGAGTAAAGTTTCTTGATGACCTTAACTAAACAAATAGTTTAAACTTAAACAATTCAAATTTAATTCAAATATATTAACATTATATAAAAATATGGCAGAAGGCATGTGTTGGAGACTGAGTTGAAAGATGCTGATAAGACTTATTTGAATGATTGTTTTTCCTGGTTTGATTTCTGTTTTAGTTTTCCATCTATTTTTGTATGGTCTTTAGTTAAGCAAATTAACAAAAGGTTTGGCCTTTGTGGTGATTGATGGAAATGGTCTATGGATATAACTCTTAATTAAACATGGAATGGGGCTATACAGAATTAAATCTATATGTATGCGATTCTTGATTAGTTGAAAGAGTGTTTTCCAGATTTAGTTCTTGTGTGCCTCATCCCCGCTTTCTAAGCATGGGTAATATTGGAAGAAACAACCCTATATTAACAGCAGAAAACACAGGCCACAAAAGAGATATTCCAGTCCAAAAAATTCATTTTCTCGTATACTTAGGTTCTAATGATAAATGGTGCTCGATACTAAAGTTTCACAAAAAAAACATTAGTTCTATCTGATGTTGTAGACTTGTGGATCTAAAACAAGGTTTGCATCTTTTGACTAATAGAGATAAGATCAAATAAGCTGTGATATGTTATATGTAGGTAATTGGAAGTTTCTTTACTACCTTTCCGTAGATCTTTACATATTTTTTACCACTGACAGTCCTAGTTGCATGAGTACTTTGGGACTTTAGAGTGCTACTTCTCATCTCTAGTGGCCTTGGGTTTGAGGAAAGTAGTAATGACCTCTGATGCATCAAGTGGTAATTGAGAAGCTAGCATCTAGTGATTTTAGTTCTCCTATAATGAAGTAATAAATTTTGCACAGGTATATAACTCATTTTAGATAAATAAAACACACAAAAAAAAATGTATAACTGAGATCGCCTATGATCTGGTGCATCTTATCCATGTAGCTGTTTCTGGTTGGGCACGTACATTACTCTGACATGCCTTGCTGGAGGGAGAAACAAATTTTCCATGCAAGTGGGGCATAGATACGGGATCACACCTCTTGGGACATGGATACAGGATCATGTCTCTATTATAGTTTTTGATAATCTTTGCCATCGATCAATTAGAAGCTTGTTTGAGAAGCTTGGTTCTTATAAGCTACCTGATTTAGATGTTTGCTTATGCAACACAAATTATTTTTGTACTTACTAATTCTTGAGATTCAGGGTGATATTTAACTAGAGCATTAGCTATTATGTATTGATCCCTTCATTCCAAATTTTTTTCAAGAGTTCCATTAATCAATAAAGCATCATCATGCACAATGGGAAAAATAATTGGGGAATGGTTCCGACAAGTGTCAAAAGCAATCTAAGTCTCCTCAAACAGTGACAATAACGAAAGGATGTTTTCTAGTATTAGAAATGGGTTGCTATTTAGATGATGAATGATTTTCTAAGAGTTAGCCCAGGGCTTGGGTTTGACCCTAATCCTATTTAGATTAACATAGTCTAGTTTGTAGGAAAGGAGGCAACCTAGTAATGAAGGGGAAAAGATATTCCATTTAAGTAACCTTGGAGTATCATTCAAGTTAATTCCAAATCAAAAGTTATCTTAAGTTAATTGTCAGAGTAGTAAGTGTGAAAACATTAATTTTGAACTATTAGTTGTAATATTGTAATAAGTATGAATACTAATCACTGACTCACTGTTGAATTATTGTTGAGAAAAGTAGCACAAGATGCAAATCACTTACTCTGTGTCTTGCTTTGTAGATGATAAGTGATTCAACAAATGTACTTTCACCAAGAAGGACACTAAGTGAGAGAGTTGTGGTAGATTCGTTATTGAGGCATAGTCCAGCTGCCAAAGGAAGGGTTATCACTACTCAATTTGCGTTAAATATTCATCGGCTTGGTAGTGTAAAAGCTGCAGCTGATTTGACTGGCCGGAAGCTGGTATGCTCTATCTTTTTTATGCCTCCTTCTGCTTCTTCAGAAGTTCACAGTGAAATTTCAAAGACAGATAACACGGCCATCTATATTTGAGGTATTTGTTGGTATGTCATTGAGGAGTTACCTTGATGCTGCGTGGAAAGATGGGAAGGCTCCCATTGATCCTTTAACTTTGGCAATGGCTTCAAAACATTCATCTTGGTCTATGTCTATCCATTGCCAAGCTGGATTTAAGCATATCACTCATCTATACTTCTAATCTTATTTCCTCATGTTGGGTTCAACCTAGAGAAAGAAAATAAGTCCAGAGCTCTTAGCATTGGATTAATGTTTTTTGTGGCATTTTGCTACGGCAAAAGTGGTGCTTGGTTGCTGAATTGGACAGATTGATCATTTATAATATTCAGCTGTCTTTGTATTGTGATGCAAGTGTTAGTGTTTTGCTTTATGAATATCAAGTGCAGAAAGGTGCATAGGTTTTTGACAAATTTAGATTGAAGTGAGGAGTTGATCTTAGGTCTAAAAGCAGCTCTCTATTGAATTAAGGAGTTGATCTTGGGTCTCGAAGCAATTCTTTATTGAACAAAGATAATGCAAAAGGTTTTCAATCTTCTTTTGATGAAGCAAGGACTCGAACACAACAATGAATTGGAAGCATACGTCTTTTTATTTAACAAATTTGCTGCCAAGAGAATTGATCCCAGACGTTCAAGAAAATGTCACATTTTATTGGAATGAGAATTCGAAACTGAAGCTATTAAGGGATAAGTTTTCTACCTTACGGTGGACTTGTAATTTATAGTGTAATTCTTCGCTCAAACTCTCATGACTTGTAATTATTTGTAATATATTTTGAACTTTATATAAAAAAGGTTAATACTTATTTACTTATGTATTAGGCCACCTAATTTTTACTTTTAGAAATGCCACTTATAATGTTCTTTCTTTTTTCTAATTGAGTGTTGAGATCTCACATGGATTCTAGGAGAGAATTTGAAGAGGTTCACGAGCAATGTAGAGTTTAATTATTTGTTTTTTATTAGATAAACATTATCAATTGATTCCAATTGTTTCTTCAAGCACTATTTGGGTACTGGTATGTACATATAACAACCAATTCAAAGTATTTTTGTAAATCATTATTTGGTCGCAAATGTATGCATATCAGCAGCCAATAACTAATTTTTGCTTGATAAATCATATAAATGCAATAAGATTTGCCATTGTATTAAAATTATAGCAATCAATTATTTCATTGCTAATAGATATTCTTTAGGAATAAAAGTTTTATCGTTGCTATGTGGTCGATAAAATATATTAAATAACGTAGCCATTTAAAAATTATTACGACCAATAATTTGGTTCCTAAAATGCAATTTATTACCAACTAAATTATAGCAATCAATTTATTTTGCTGCTAAAAGATATTCTTCAGCAATAAAAGTTTTTCATTGCAATGTGGTCGCTAAAACAAGATAATTATTGCAGTCATTTAAAAATTATTACGACCAATAATTTAATTGCTAAAAGGTAATGTATTACCAACCAAATTACTGCAATCAATTATTTTGTTACTAAAAGATATTTTTCAGCAATAAAGCCTTTATTGCCATGGTGTGGTCACTAAACTAGGATAATTATTGCAATTATTTAAAAATTATTACGACCAATAATTTGATTGCTAAAAGGCAATCTATTACCAACCAAATTACTGCAATCCATTATTTCGTTACTAAAAAATATTCTTTAGCTATAAAAGATTTATCGTCGCAACATGGTCGCTAAAACATATTAAATAAGACAACTATTTGTAACCATTTAAAAAGTATTACGACAAATAATTTGGTTGCTAAAATGCAATCTATTATCAACCAAAATGATGTGGTCACTATATATGCAATTATAGCAACCATATTAATGTTACAATGACCACGACTTTTTAAATTAGCGAGTAAAAAATTTATTGCTAATTGTTTCATTTTTAGTGATCAATTTTGAAAGGTCATTAAACATATATCTTCAGTGTCCAAATTAATAACTTGTCACTGGACACTTTTAGTAGCTACTTTGTTGTGATCACTTGTGATCAATTTTATTTTGATTGCTATAGATTTTAGCAATCATTTTTTTACTTTTAGCGACCGTCAATAATAATTGCTGAAATTATTTTTTCTTGTAGTGTGAGAAAAGCGCCGGGCCTACCTGTTGGGGCAAAATGCTGCCCACTATAAAAAGTAACTAAAAAGTCGAGCCCCGTGGGAGGAGATTGCTGACAACTATTGGCTGTAAAGAACTAGAAAATGTATAAACAATCACAATAGAAATGCTTCTTATTTATCTTATTTCTTATACTAAAACACGTTATTGAGCAACAAGTTCCAGCAAATACAGGATTATACCAAGAGTTCCACTAAAATTCTGAAACCTAAGATATACTAATGTAATAATTAATATTACATGAATGTGAAATAGGGGTTTAATATTATAAAAAAGAAAAAAAAATCTATTTTTTCTTTCCTATTATCTATTCACGTTTTTTTTCTTTCCTATTATCTATTCAATATTTGCATTACAAGTTCAAATGTACAACTAATAAAACTTAATTTCAAGTCTATCATCTACAAAGAAAAGAAAATTTAATGACAAAATAGTAGATGATAATATAAAAGTTGTCATTAATCACATATATTAAGTAATAAAAAATTTTGTTTTATTGCACAAATTAGTTTTTTTTTTTTTTTTATACACTCGTACATTAAGAATCCAGTAGGTTTGAACTCCTGACCTCGCACTTTTTATGTGAAACTAATGTCATTAAATCAAAGGCCACTTGACCACAAACTAGTGTTTTAAGTTATCATTATTGAATTAATGACAAATCTATAGTGACAATTTAATGATAATTATGAATCATAATTTTGACTTGATTGTCACTATATATGTGTCACCAAATGTCAGAAGTGAAAATTTAAGACAATAATCTAATTTGTCATGATTAGGTTATGTTTTGATAAAATAAAAAATAGTTACTTAAATATATCAATATTAGTTACATAAAAAATTTATTATTATTAAATATTACGAACAATGTCTACATTTCTACATTTCCTTTTTTTTTTTTCACTAATTCACATTTTCCCACCATGCCCGTGAACTTAATCATTATGAACAAATACAATTCCATTTTTGCACTCTCAAGTTTTTGGGCTGAATGCTCTACTTTAGATAGGCCAATAACATCCAACCTTGAGTTGAAAATTCGCAATATGAATAAAACCACAATTTCTTCGGTGGCGGAAAATTATTAGTGGCAACATATATTTTGGAAGGCACTTAATTGATTTCAAAATTTACTTACAGACAAAACAATCCTGATCCAGTTCTCAACTGGGACGGCGACAATTGTTGTCCGAATTTGATTATATGGTCAAATCACTTTCTGATACAGTGCTTATCATCACTCAAGAATTAAAACATATAGAAAGTTACCAAACTATTATAATCAAAGCTTGAGTACTGTTAACTTGGTAAATTGTGTGGTACTATGGTTTGATTGAAAATCCTGGCAAAACTTTCCAGTTCTTTCCATTTTTGAGGTCTAAGATCTCTCAGGGTCTGTTTTTCCTTTTTTAAAATTAAGAAACCAAGTCTATTGTCTTAATGGAAGAAGAGTATTACTCATTAGTTCCAGGGGAATTGGAGGAGCGCCAAGAAAAATATTCAGTTACTGCTTTTGCTGAGCTCCTGGAGACCGAGCTGTGCTGGCTGTCGTCTGGACGAAAGCATCATCTATTTAGATGGGTTTTTTGGAGCCCGGATCATGATGAATTGGAAGGCCCTCAAACCATTGCTTCCACCTGTAAGAACTCTAATATATGTTTTCCATCTTATTTCTCAGATTGTTTTTCTAAGTCATAGACACATGATAAACATAGGCTAACGAATCTAGTTTTTATTGTTAAATAATTAAGGTTGTCCCAACAGTATCCCTGCTAATCCCGATAATCATGGGACGTTTATCAAAGAAAAGATCAAATGTGCAGTTCAACGAATGATTGAATGCTACATCGATGATTGTCTAGTTCAATTTTGGGCGCCTAAAACGGCTGGTGGCCAGTGTTTTCTGACAACTTCCGGCCAGCCATTCGCTGTTGATTGGCTTTGCAAAGGGTTCTGTTGGTATAGGAAGCACTGCTCCAGGCATGATTATTTAGTGGACCGTGAAGCTGAACTAGGTCCACCTGGACGTGTTTTCCTAAGCGAGCTGCCTGAATCTAGCCCTGATTTAAGGTTGTATTCTACGAAAGAGTATCCATTGAGGAACCAAGCTCTGAGCTGCGGGATCAGGGCATATCTGGCTTTGCCTGTGTTTGAACTGCTCGGGCAGAACTGTATTGGCGTCCTGGAATTCGTCGTATTTTCTGCTGGATACATCAATATTGTCAATGAAGTTGAGGAAGGGCTAAAGGTTTTTATTCTTACCAACTCTGCTGATGATTCTGTTCTCAAAGTTACCATATACTAATAAAACATTCCTCTGTACTCTTGCAGACAGCAGATCTGAGATGGACTCTTAACATCAACCAGCCATGTTCACAACCCGGTCATCACCTGCAGAATGAAAATGTACACACATTGGTATCTTTTTTCTTTAATTTATTTACACATATGTACGTCAAGAGTTCCTTAAGTTCAAATTTCTGACCTCACATTACTTTATATATATGCCAAATTAATGTCATTGAGTTAAAAGACAATAAATAGTTTATCCGTTAATCTGATAAGTCTCACTAAAACAGCTTTAATCATTTCCTAGGCATTAGGTTGTATAAATCAGGTAACAAAAGTTGTTCTTCTCGGATTAGTATTCTCTTATTTATTACTTGTGTCTACTATTTAGGCATAATACAGTTACCCATTCTTACTTACCCTTAAAAACAAAAGAAAGGATGGAAAGTCATAAAGAAAGAAACACAGAAATAGAAACGACTTCCAAAATGAAGAGAAGTAAACAAGAAAAAGAGGGATCTACCAAAAAATATCCTTCTCCTTTTATTATGAAAAAAAGGGTGGATCCGAACAAAATTGATGAAATGGAAGAAATCTGAGCGGATGGAACAGAAAATTATTCAAGCACAAGATTTAATTTTCTCCATAAAGTTGCAAGAAATTACTGAATCTCTTATTCAGTTTCATCCTGTCCAACTTATAGGATCACAGAGGTCAGCAACTAGCAGTGAATGAGATCGAGGAAATGTTTGAAGTGTTGAAAAAAAATCCCCAACTACATCTGGCACAAGCCTGGAAATCTGCTAAAATCGATGATACTCCCAACCCTGAGACGATCTTCATGGAACGAGCTAAATTCAAAGTATTTGTGGACTATGAAGACGATTACAATTCCTGGACAACACACTTCTTGAAGGCCTCTAAATTACATGGCCTAATACTAGGAAAGGGAATTCTTGGCAGGCTCTTGGCAGCCTATAAATCATTCTTTTGCCCAAGTATTTGCAATTTCAGCGTAACTGAGTACCCTCTGGTTCACTATGCTCAACTAGCTAGACTATCAGTTTCTTTTGCAATCTGTCTGCAAAGTACTCAAACTGTAGAAGATATTTATGTACTTGAGTTCTTTCTCCTGCCTGGAAGTAGTGATGGAGGATATTCTTGGTCCTTTTTGCCCTACCTCTTGACAGTAATGGAGCAGCAGCTCAAAAGTTTTAAGGTCGCCACAGGACAACTGCTTGGTGAAGAATTATCGGTTAAGACCATAGAGTTCTGTGGGGATAATGGATTTGATTTCTTTAAAGTAGGCCACTCTATTCCATATCCGTTAAAATTTGAAAGCTGGCGTTATGGTGAGGATACGGAGAAGCTGCATTCAGCATTTCATCAATTAAACTTTGGATGTGATGCCATGGATTGCAGTATGGCTGCTGAAAATTCGAAGAGAGCTACTATAAGGGCCTCCAGAAGAGAGCGGGAGAAAACAAATTTCCGTATTTGTTATGAGGATCTGAAGCCTTATTTTGGGAAGACACTGAAAGATGCTGAAAAAGGACTTGGTGGTAAGTGCAAAGAAATAAATTTCTTGCAACTTTTGATTTTCCTCATAAGTTGTTGTTTGCTTTAACTTGCATAATCGCATCATATCGCGTTTTTTCTTATCGAAAATCTATGTTTTAGAGGGAGTCTGGCTAAGTTTATTTAAACTATCTTATAATCTTCTAAATGTTATATGATTTTTTTTGCAAATTATATATAAGATGCTAATATTTTTTTTCTAAGAGTAAGTTTTTAAAGCCTTTAAAATAAGATCTGGAGTTTATAGATGTTAAAAATAAGTTATGAACTCGTATTTCTTTTAAAAGAGTTTATAAGATTCTAACATATTATTTTAGAACCTTTTATAAGCTCCTTTTTAAATTTTTTACCAAACACTTGTGATATCAAATTATTTTAAGAAGTTTATAAGTTCGCCAAAACACGTCCTCCAAATTTATTATTATGATTAAGGCAAAAATGTTTATCTGCTGCAGTGAGCCGTTCAACATTGAAGCGTGCGTGCAGAGGGCTTAATATTTCAAGGTGGCCATCTAGTAAGAAAAACAAGGTTAATCCATCACTTTTTCTGACAAGGGATGACTGCAGAGGACAGTGTCCGATGTCGGATTATGCTTCAGCTTCAGATTCCAATTTCATGACGGTAGAGGCAGATTTTGAAGATGATACTATAAAGTTTAAGCTGCCATTTTCATCAGGTATAGAAAAGCTGGAGGAAGAAGTGGGCAGGAGATTGGAGTTGAATGTGGCAAGTTTCAGATTGAAGTATCTGGATGAAGGTGGTAAGTGGATTTTATTAACATGCGATGAGGATTTGGAGTTCTGTATGGAGACATTGGCATCATCCAGCTGTAATATGATCAAGATGGTGGTTAAATTATAATTGTCAGTAGTCAGTTCATGAAAAAGAAAAATTGTAATAAAATAATAATTGCAAGCCGTACAATCCAAAAATTGTCACTAATTATATATAATAAGTAACAAAAGAAATTGTTCTATTATAACAATGAATGTTAATATTAAACAAAAAAATTTGTTCCATTATAATAATGAGTTTTACAAGTTTAATAGTAAAAAAATTTATGCTTAAGTTGTCATTATTTATAATTGGTGATACATTTAGAGTAGCTAGCAATGTAATGATAGCAAAAAAAAATTTTCATAAATTGATACTTTTATTGTTGTTAGGTTGTCGTTACACATGTATCACTAATTGTCGAGGCAACTTAAAATACTAGTATTAATTGTTACTATTAAATTATATTGTGATAACATAAAAATTATGATTATTTAAAAATTTATTAGTTACATAATAAAATTCATTATTATTTAATATATGTCATTAGTGATAATTTTTATAGTATCACTTAATTTTTGTCACTAGTGTTATATATAACTTTTATAATGAATAGAACATGTACTAGAATTGATACTATCAAAAAACTAGTATTCGCTACGAAAAAATTGCTATGGCTACAAATTATAATTATAATTTTTTCATAGCAAATTTAATTTTTTAAAATAACAAATAATAAAAATTATCAATTATTAATCTGTAGTCATATTCATTGTAATCGCAATAAATTAGTTAGCATTATACGTAAAAAAAAATAATATATAATATATAAAAGATTATCAATTACAAATTAATGGTAGCAAAAACAAACTATGAAAATATTTTGGTTTATAGTATTGTGCAACGGAAAACGAATTAAGAGCCAGATTGATTTGGTCGGAAACGACAAAATGCTCATCATCAAAATATTGATATAAGGGTTCCAACACAGTTCATATTTTATTATATAGTTAACTTTATGCATACAAATAAATGTGTGTAATTTATAACAAAATATTTTATTTATGATACAGAATAATAAAAAATGAAATATCAATTAAGGTAAAAAACCTAATTTGATAGTTTAAGGTCTAAAGTGTATTTAGCTTAAAATAAAATAACAATGCAAGAAGTAATTCAAATTCAATTATGTTGTTGCCAAACTCTATAACACATTAAATGACAATTTACTCAAGTACATGGAGATGTTGAGCTCTATGCAATGCTATGTTCAAAGAGTTTCTAGTGAACATTTAGCTTAGCAATAACTTTCAAAAAATGGACTTTCAATCTAATTCGTTCTAAAATTTAGCTCAAAAAAAGAAATTTGTCCATAATCATATAAACAGATCATTGTACATATATTTAACTAATGTGAGAGTCTAACATATTTTATGTATACCCAAAAGATAATGTTGTCCAAAATAAATATTTGGAGTGAGGAATAACATAAATTAATGACCCAATAATATTGGGTGACTCATAATATCATTTCAAAGAATGAACCTTAAATTTGACTAACCACAAACTAATTCAAAAGGTCAGAATTATTTAAGGCCATATATAAAATTATTGAGCATATACTTAATTAACAATAAAATTATATAAAACTTGCTGAAACTCCATAGAAACTTCCAAGATAAATAAATTTCTTCACTGAAATTCGTGGATAGTGCCCCACAGGTCCACAATCACTGGCAAGGTCTGCATAATAAATATTTTTCACATTTCTCTTTCTGAGTTCTGCCCAAGCTGTTTGACAATAAATGTTAAGTTGAAAAAAGAAATAATTCTAAAATGTGGTTGCTGAGTTGGTGTGTTCCTCAACAATAATTAAATCTGATAAATATATTAGTTGAATTTATTTATTTTCTTATTATCAGTATATCAGTTAATTGTTTGGACATTATTAATTATGCTGCTGCTGCTTCTTACACGTACCCGTCTTGCTCCACCCTTCATCATTTTCTTGCAACTTGGAAGCAATTTGTCATCAGTGCTTAGTTTTCAACTTCTGGGCTGTTCTCTTCTTTTGGGTCCAGAAAAATGGCTTCTTCTTCGTAAAGGAGAGAGAGAGAGAGAGGCAAAAAAAAAAAAAGAAGAAGAAGAAAAGATTCGATTGTGATGTTAAAGTTTTGGGCTTTTTCATTTTTCTTGATTTTGATGCCTGGTTACATGTACAAACCATCAAGAATCTGAATTTTGCTTGTTTTGTTTTGGGCAGAATAAAGTCGAGAAAATTTTGTCTCTCTCTCTCTCTCTTTTCTATTGAAAGTTACATTTTCTGGTTCAAGAATGATAGAATAAAATGTATGCATTCTTGTAAAACAGGAAATGTTTGGTTGTAAAAGATAGATGATTGTTTTCTGAAATTTTCAGTTTTTCATGAGATTAATGAAGAATTTTGCTGGGACTCCTGGTACTTGGACTGGACTCGTTCTAAGGATGGCTCAGTGCTTATTTGCAGCTGGTTCAATTGCTTCAATGGCCACTACAAAAACATTCTTCAATTACACAGCTTTCTGGTATTTCCTTCTTTTTCTGTCCAAATAGACTTTTAAAATTGTTGATGTTTTAACATCTTTCATATAAACTTGTGTGTGATTCAAGAAAAAATTGGTCAGAAGAGGCAAAATGTGATTGATTTACTGATAAATCTAACCTAGCAAATTGTGAACTTTCCTTAGCTTTTGTCACTATGCTTGTTTTTGCTGTAGATTTTTGCTATCCAAGATTAAGTTGAGTAATTCCTACCATTTATTTTGTTGAAGTTCAAATTTGGAAACATCAGAATCTGCTGTGTTCTTAAAGCCTCTTTGGGCGTACGTTGGACAAGACGCTTTATGTTGACATACACAGCCCCTTCTGCTTCCACTATCAAATATCCGTTCTTCGATTGCTCTTTTTAATTCAAAATATATTACTAGTGAAGAGAAAGGACAGCCCATTTAAGCATTTTATTACACAATCATAGATCAGTTAAGCATATAGTCTGAATATGTGTCCAAGAATCAAAAGCTATAATTCATCAGATTGTCTATAGCTTATAGTTGATCTCATTGCTCAGCATTCTTTTATACATACTTGTCCATGAAATCCGTTGTAAAAGTGCTACTGGAAACACGTAGAATGATACTCACATTTGAATAGCTTTAGATTGAGGAACTTTTAGAAAACATTAAACTTGATTTGTACTAATGTTGCAGTTCTAGAGTAGAAAATTACTCGCAGCTTTCTGGTTATGATGCCAATGTGGAAATCTTTAGTCCCTTGGACAGTTCCCCATTGATTCTTGCACATTCAAACTATATATGTTAAAAATCCAAAGGTTTCCTCTGTTTCTGCAGTAACAGTTCATTTCTTTTTGTTTTATAAGAAATTTACATGAAAATTACAGCTATAACACATCTCCTTCCCTTAATGTCCATATGTCATCTTTCCAGCTACTTAATGGCTTCAATGGGCTTGCAAGTCATCTGGAGCTTTGGGCTTGCTTTCATGGATGCCTATGCCTTATTAAGAAAGAAGGTTCTTCACAATCCCGTTCTGGTCAGCCTCTTCGTAGTCGGAGATTGGGTTAGTATCTGTGGGCTACTTAGAATTCCAGGCTCTTAATAGTCAAAAGAAACTATCTTCTAACAAGCTTCCTTTATTACAAGGGCTACTTAGAATTTCCAGCTCCTAATAGTCAAAAGAAGCTATCTTCTGACAAGTTTCCTTTATTACAAGGTCACGGCAACATTATCGCTTGCGGCATCTGCTTCCTCAGCCGGCATAACGGTGCTGTATTTTGATGACTTGGGAGGCTGCAGTTTGGGGGAGGAATGCACAAAATACCAGATGGCAGTTGCGTTGGCTTTCTTAAGTTGGATAACTATAGCTACCTCCTCCCTCATCATGTTTTGGCTTCTTGCAGCAAGTTAACTTTTTTGTTCATTACCAAATTGTTTGTATATCCGATTATGTTTGTTTCTGACTTTCAAAACAGGGAATCGAAAATGTATAGAAAGAAGAAAATGAAAGGAAAGATATATTTTGGCTATTATGAAGTGTTGATAGTGTATAGTGGCAGGCTTTTTTTTTTTTTTTTTTTTTTTTTAAAAAAGAAACTTCTGATTTTCTACCTGGCTGCTCAAAATTTTCAGGGATCGGTGGCTATTAAAAATTTCTACAATTATATCGACAATTTCCAGGAAAATGAATTTTGAAAAATGCCCATATAAATTGTTTTTGCACAAAGAAGAAAAGATGCTGATCCAAGATTGCTACTTAAAAGACTATATTACAAAAAAGCCTATATTAAATGCATTTCTATGCTTGCATGCTGCTTTTCCTGAATCCTGGTATAGCCCGTATTCTGTTATAGAATTTCTGCAAGCATAAGCAGGTAGCTTTAATTATTAGCGTAGGATTTAATCCTGTATTGTATATATTAAATTAGTAGTTTAGGGTTAATCTTCTTTCTATTTCAGTCATTAGTTAGTTAAGAATTTGTTAGCAAGCTGTTAGTGTTAGTTAATGCAGCGGCCCCAGCTAGCCATGTGTATATATGTACAGTGACTTCATTTTTGTAAAGCAGCACGTCACACTTTTCTCTCAGCCTAAGATTGCGCAACTCGTCTCCATTTTCTCTATAAATCCCTCCAATCTTCTTCTCCAGTCTATTCTACCTCTTATCCTTATTATCTCCTCTCTCTCTCATGGATCCACTTCGGTCCTCCTCTACGTTGAGTGGTCTCTCCGCCCCGCCGACAGCACCAGCCCGTTCTTCATTCACCGTTCTGATAATCCCGGTCTGATTCTTGTCTCCCAGCCACTCACCGGTGACAACTACACCTCATGGAGCCGATCGATGTTTATAGCTCTCTCCGTCAAGAACAAATTAGGGTTTATTGACGGTTCTACTCCAAAACCACCAGCAGACGATCTTCCGCTCCTCAATGTCTGGGTACGCAACAACAATATTGTCGTCTCTTGACTTCTTAATTCGGTTTCCAAAGATATCTCTGCGAGTATCATATTTTTGGAGTCGGCATATGAAATCTGGCCGGACCTTCGGGAGCGATTTCAACAGAGTAATGGTCCGAGAATTTTTCAACTCCGCCAATACCTCATTAATCATACTCAAGGCACAAGTTCAATTAGTGTATATTTCACGAAATTGAAGACATTATGGGAGGATTTAAGCAATTATCGGTCTGCTTGCACATGTGGTCAGTGTAGTTGTGGTGGTGTGAAGGATATTGCAGATTATTTCAACAGAGAATATGCTATGACCTTTTTGATGGGATTTCTTGAGTCCTTCTCTCAGATTTGAAGTCAAATTCTCCTCTTAGAACCCCTGCCACCAATCAATAAAATTTTTGCATTGGTCTCTCAAGAGGAACAACAAAGGAATGCTAGAATTTTGCCTTCTCCAGATCTTAACAATACTATTACATTTGTGGTTAAAGGTGATCAACACAAAAGTAGTTCAAAACCAATTCTGGTTGGCCACAATGCTTCTGTGAATTATAGAGGTGTCAAAATGGAGCGTCCGTTCTGTACTCACTGCTCATATTACGGACATACTGTGGATAATTGTTACAAAATACATGGATATCCTCCAAGCTTCAAGTTTAAGCCAAGAAACCTGCAAAGCAATCCACCAACAGCTCCTCCTCAACGCCTTCCTCCTACATCCAACACAGTCAATCAAATCTCAGATCAATCTCAGCAACCTGATGGCTTGGGTTCTTTCTTTCAGACTCTAAGTCCTTCTCAATACAGTCACCTCATGCGACTCCTTTATGCTCATATCAATCCTTCCAACAATTCAGTTGAAGTTGATGTCTCTTCAAGTGTTAACACTGCAGGTATTTGCTCATCTCAACCTCCATCTGCCACTACTTCCTGGATAATCGATTCCGGTGCCTCCAAACACATTTGTTTTGATATCACTCTTTTTCATAGCCTCACTCCCATAAAGAACTCCACAGTCACTCTTCCTAACAACACTCGAGTTCCTGTCTACTTCATGGGCAACATCTCTCTTAATTAGCATATAACTCTACAAAATGTCCTTTACATTCCCCAGTTTCAATTACATTTGCTTTCAGTTGGTGCTCTATTACATGAAACATCCATCCAAGTAACCTTTTTTATGTTCATTTCATCATTCAGGAACCCCGGACCTCACATGTGATTGGCAAGGGTAAGCGAACTGGAGACATGTATATGCTAGATTCAAGCATTGTCACTGACCCCTCTAGCAAACTAAATAAAGTGTCTGCTCATGTCTGGCATGAAAGGCTTAGGCACGCCTCCCCCAGCAAACTTAGCATTTTAAAGTCTCCTCTCTTGTAATGATCTTGATAAACAGAGGCATTGTCCTGTACGTCCTTAGCCAAACAGAAACGGCTTCCATATACATCACATAACAATTTTGCTCAAATTCCTTTTGATCTTGTTCATGTCGACATTTGGGGTCCATTTCACACCCCGTCACATACAAGACATTGTTTCTTTCTCACCATAGTTGATGATTGCACAAGATTTACCTGGAGCTTTATAATGAAACACAAAGCTAAAGCTGTTCGTCTCATACCTCACTTCTTCTCTCTGATATCCACCCAATTTAATACCAAAATCAAGAAACTAAGAAGTGACAATGCCAAAGAACTACTACTCACTGAATTCTTCCTTGAGCATGGTGCAATCCATCAACTCTCTTGTATCGAAACCCCTCAACAAAACTCCATTGTCTAACGTAAATATCAACACCTTCTTAATGTTGCTCGAGCTCTATTCTTCCAATCTCAAGTGCCCCTTATCTTCTGGAATGAATGTATCTTAACTGCCACATATCTCATCAATAGAACTCCTTCTCCTATCTTACATAACAAATCACCATTCGAATTACTACATCACACTCAGTTTGATTACTCTCATCTCAAAGTTTTTAGGTGCCTAGCTTAAACCGCTACCTTACAAGCTCATCGCACAAAGTTTCAACCCAAAGCCACTCCTTGTGTTTTTATAGTTTATCCCCCAGCCACCAAGGGATACAAGCTTTATGACTTAACCACAAAGCAAATTCTAGTGTCCATGAATGTATCTTTCACGAAAATGTCTTCCCATTCACAACTGCTCCTCCTGGAACTTCTATCATTGATCCTTTCCCAGAGTTAGTCCTCCCTCTTCTTGCTACTGAACCCTCCAGCACCAAAAATAAAGCTCCTACCAACTTACCTTCCCAACAAATAACCACAACTCTTCCTCAAAACACTGCCCCTCTCAGACACTTATCAAGAACGATCAAAACTCCCTCCTATCTCCAAGATTATCATTGCAGTCTCCTGCGTTCTCATATCATCACCGATCACTCTTCCCACCCTATTTCCCAACACTTATCTTATCACTCTCTCTCCTTCTCATAGAAATCTCCTTCTTCACATCTCTAGTCATTTCGAACCTCAATATTTCCATCAAGCAATCAAATTTCTAGAATGGGGACAAGCAGTGCAATCTAAACTGAGTGCACTAGAATCAAACAAAACTTGGTCTATAGTCTCTTTTTCTCCAGGTAAGCACACTATTGGATGTCGTTGGGTCTATTAACTTAAGTTCAGGGCAGACGGCTCAGTGGAGAGGCACAAAGCTAGCCTCACAACAGAAAGGTGTCGATTTTCTAGACACCTTTTCTCCAGTAGCCAAGCTCACAACAGTTCGGATTCTTCTCACTTGGAACAACGTGACATTCATAATGCCTTCTTGAATGGAGACTTATTCGAAGAGGTTTATATGGATTTACTTCCAATCTATACTCCTCGAATCACATAGCAATCTTCTAACTCTAAACTCATTTGCAGATTACATAAAGCTTTATATGGTCTTCGCCAAGCATCACGACAGTGCTATTCTAAACTATCTAGTGCTCTTAGTCACATGGGATTTAAGCAATCAAAATCTGATTATGGCTTATTTACTTTTGGATCTGGTTCTTCTTTTACTGCTCTTCTTGTATACGTCAATGACATCATAATTGCAGGGCCCTCAACAACCCAAATCAGTCATTTCAAGTCTCTTCTTCAACAACAATTTAAACCCAGAGATCTTCCACTCAAGTACTTTCTTGGCCTAGAGATCGCTCGTTCTCCCTCTAGAATTTATTTGTCGCAGCGGCACTATATTTTACAGCTCCTAGAAGATGCCAGATTTCTTGGGGCCAAACCCACAAATTGTCCTCTTGATCCTAAACTGCGGTTGAATGCTAAGGATGGAGATCCTCTTCCTGATCAGTCCCAGTACAGACGCTTAGTTGGGAGATTATTGTACTTGACTTTAACCAGGCCAGATATCACCTTCAGTGTCCATAAGCTCAGCCAATTCTTTGCCCATCCTCGTACTCCTCATCTACAAGCGGCTCATCATTTACTTTGCTATCTCAAAGCCACACCCGGTCAAGGAGTTGTCTTTTCAACTAACTCAAAACTCCAGCTACGTGCTTTCTCAGATGCAGATTGGGCTTCGTGCATGGAAACAAGACGGTCAACCACAGGTTTCTACATTTTTCTTGGTGAGTCTCGTCTCATGGAAGTCTAAAAAGCAGACCACCGCCTCTCGTTCCTCGGCCAGCGAACTTACATGGATCCAACAGCTTCTCTAGGACTTTCAGCTTAATGTTCAACGGCCACCTATAATTTTCTGTGATAACCAGGCAGCAGTCCACATTGCCAACATTCCTATGTTTCACGAACGGACTAAACATATATAACTTGACTGCCACTTGATCAGGGACAAAGAGACCACCGGTGACATTAAGCTTCTTCCCGTTCAGTCATCCAATCAGCTCGCTGACCTTCTGACTAAACCATTGCCTTCCTCCTCTCTGGCGTCTCTATTATCCAAGATGGCCGTGGTTAATCCCCACCGTCCACCTTGAAGGGGGTATTAGCGTAGGATTTAATCCTGTATTGTATATCTTAAATTAGTAGTTTAGGGTTAATCTTCTTTCTATTTCAGTCATTAGTTAGTTAAAAATTTGTTAGCAAGCTGTTAGCGTTAGTTAATGCAGCGGCCCCAGCTAGCCATGTGTATATATGTACATTGACTTCATCTTTGTAAAGCAACACGTCACACTTTTCTCTCAGCCTAAGATTGCAGAACTCGTCTCCATTTTCTTCTCCATTTTCATGGCTGCTTCACCGTCCAATATTAATTAATTAGGCCATAGAAATGGTGATCTCATGGTGCAAGATGAGTATAGAATTAAAATTGTTTTATTTTATTATTAATAATAATAATAGTAAAAAAAATTAATTATATTATAATTCCATTAATCAAAATCATTGATAATTTTATATATATTAACATTCAACAAAAATATGCATTCGGATAATATTATTGTTATTGTACTATAATAATAATTGCGTATTAGAATAAAATAAAGGTAACTTAAAATAATATGTCAATATAATTGAAGGTATACAATAATAATGAAGATGAAGGATGACGAAGAAACAAATGCATTATTTAAAATAATTAAAAACTAATATAAATACTATATAATATGTTCATATATGTATGTAATGTGTAAGTAAGCTCGCGCTCGATAGTTTTGAATTGAGCTTGTCTTCGAACTCTAGTTCTCTCAATTCAAGCTCAAGAAAATCAAAACGTCGATTCAAACTTAATTAGATTACGCATGTAGGGTATTGGGATGACTTGATTTGTCTAATTATTGACAAAGTGTGAACCTTCTTTTATCCAATACCAATTATTTGTTCTGATTTGCCTAATAAGAACTTTTCATGTTCACACAATTAATCAAAATCTGAATAAAATCATACTTCTTAAGGGTCAGGTAACATCTTAAAACCCGTCCCCTATGTGTCCTCCGGAAAGAATTAAAGAGAAATAAAAAAATAATGATAAATAAATCAAAGAAATATGAGAATATAGTAAAGTGGTGAATAGAATTTTCAAACGTGTAGTTATGGGACTGAACAGGAGATGTGATGGTACTTTAGGAGCCATCGCACTTTCTATCCACTACAACTCATGAAATTTTCGAAAAGATTAATTCATTGTTAATTCATGAAATTCTTGAATAGATTGATGTCACTCAGAGAATAAGTCCTGCATATGTCAAGTTGAATAAATAAATGCAGCCTCACCTATGAGAGATCAGCCTACCCCTAAAATCTACGAGAATTATTCTATGACTAGCAAATTTTTCGAGAGCGAATTGAATGAAATTGCTACTTTCCAAAAATTCAGCTAAAACTAAGAAAAAAGATCCATTTTTCTGTGGCTATCACTCTCATTTTCAAAACCAGACTATTGATTGAGGCAAAGATGGGGAGGAAGCTCTCAATTAATTTTGATCTCCTCCGACCGGAACTTTCGAAATCTCAAGAATTCTTGATTGATGTAGGATTTGACAATATTAAATTAAAGAGGAGTACTTGGTGAATAAAATTACTTTAGGGGGTTCAAATTCAATGATCAAAATAAATTTAATGGCAAGCAATGAATCGGATGTGTGTGATTTTTTATTTTTTTATTTACACATATACATATTGGGTGTCTGCTAAATTTAAACTTTTAATCTTACACTTTATGTATGAGACTTATGTCGTATAGCCAAAGACCACTTGGTAAGTCGGATGCATATGAGTGAAATTAAATTTTATGGCAAGTAGTGAATCGGCTGCATAATAACTTAAGTTTACAGGCATACAGTGAAGAGTGAATTGGAGTGCATAATGACTCAACGGATGAAATCACCTTTATATATCAACCACCTAAAACTGTTCCAGTGTTTGCCAATGTTCTCTAGCACCTGAATATATTCCCTGTAATGGGAATGTAATAGTGGAATGTTGTAGATTCGCTGGCAAAAAGAGTAAAAAAGCTTTAAAAATGTCATATCATCAGATTGCCAGATATTTAACTACCAACAACTTAAATATTGTGTATTAGTGCAGAATATTATGGACTTCCAGAATATGATTACTTTAGCATCTTATGCTTCAGTTCATGTACCTTACTAGTGAGACAATTTAATATTTACGTGGCTTATTATTACTTGCGAGTTGCTCCGATATTTGGGAAGAAAAGTGAAGTTGTGGGCTGGTGCAAATTGCAAAAATAGAATTGTAAGTATGGCCAATTCACAATGTAGAATCAAAATTTAAAGTAATACAAAATTGGAATTGTAATTCTTAAAAAACTAAAAAAAGAAAAGGACACAAATCATCAAAAAAACACAAGTAGCATTGGTGATTACTGGCGCAGTGCTTGCATGGCATGTGCATTAGCGAACACATGTGTTATGCCAATAATTAATTACAGGCACTGATCATACTTTCCAATGATTCGTGTCATTTTTTTTTATTTTTTAAGAATTTTAATCTTAATGTTGTATTGTCTCAAATTTTAATCTTACATTGCAAACTGATCATAACTACGATCTTATTTTTACAATATTTCTTTGTGGGCTGACTTCCATTAACTTGGTAGGCAGACTTCACGATTAAGACAAAGGTCATTTTTAATTAAGAATTTGGATGTTTGTCTAATATTCCTTGATTTGGAAGGATAAGCATAATTTTTGATATTTTTAAGTGGAACGTGATTTCACTACCAGCTACAAATGCCCCTTATGGTCCTTTACATGTGTCTTTGGAATTTGTGTCGAATATACCTTACCCTTCCAAATTTATGTTTTTCTTTAATGGTCAAAATTAAACTCCACTGCCTAAATTAATTTTGTTTTTTTTTCATAAATACCCTTCATGATTTTCAACTATTATTCTTGAGGATAATATTTTTATTTAAAACTCCAGTTAAATGAATATTATTAGAATATATGGAGAATGTTGAAATTGAAAAGTTTTAAAGCTTCATGGAACTTTTTTGCATGACCTAATCATCCGCTATTGCAACATTCACTATTACAAATCACTTGCACCACCATGTCATTGATCTATGAGTATGACATGCTAACAAGTCGAATCAAGAACCTTAAAAGACATACAGACTGAAGAGAGGGCCAAAAAATAAAAAAATATAAAATATAAAATTGATCTAGTAACTTGACCCTACTAGTAAAGTAGAACTTTAACTTTTTTGGCAGTAAAATTAATACATCATCTTCAAAAATTTGATAATTTAAGGACAAATTTGACCCGAATTTCATTTTCCTTCATCTCGATCTTACATGGCAGCTGATTTGGAGCCACATAACCCCTTGTCAGCAAGCTCTTCTCCCCTCCCCCTCCCCCTCCCTCACATGGCATATTCACTTGCCACATCAACAGAATAAAATAAAAATTTTAAAAAAAAATGCATAAATTTTAAAAGATATTTATATTCATATATACACATAAACACATACAAATATATATATATATATATATATATATAACTATAATACATATGTATATAAACACCGCCAAGCGGTCGCTGCTTATCTCTGTGCCGGGGGCCGGCCGCTAGCCAAACGGCCGGCGCCGGCGGCGAGGCGGCTGCCAGATTGCTGTTTTTGCGGGAAAGGGGATAGAAAGAGGGGGGCCTGCCTCCGGGAAAAGGGAAATGTAATTGGTGGGGGGAAGGTGGCTAATACAGCCAGATTGAGGCAATTCGCCGGGAAAGAGAAAGGGAAAAGTGTTGGGGGAGGGGGTGCGGGCGTGTCGGGGTTGGGGTGAATTGGGGGGGCGGGGGGGGGGTGCGTGGCTGTTGGCCCGAGCGGCCGCCTCGGCGGTGGTGCTGGCCGACAGCCACGTCGGGGGCTGGGTTGGGGGGGAGGGAAAAATAATTATATATATATATATTCTTTTTTATAGTAATAACTATTATTATTATTTAAATTAATAGATAAATTTATTTTATTGAATTAAATTATTTTAGACCTATTTATAAATTTAATACTATTAAGTAATTTATATTATATAGTTAAAATCATAGATTTTTAAGTTTTTAATCTTTAATTTATTTTATTTTTAATTAGAAAATTCCTAATATTATTAAGTAATTTATATTATATTTTTTTTATTTATACATACGCACGTATATCAGGAATTTGTTCGGCCTCGAACTCCTAACCTCTCACATTATGCGGGATACTTGTGTCATTAGGCCACAGGCCACTCGATAATTTATATTTTATGGTTAAGAGCATAGGTTTTTAATTTTTAAATTTTTAATTAAAAATTTTAATTAAATTATTTTAGATATGTTTATTATTTAATATTATTGAGTATATAATTTAAAATATTAAAAATATATTGTCCAACAATAGATTTAGATATTATATTTTAATTTTTTATTATTTTATATCTTGATTAAATTCAACTAAATTTAATAAAATTATTTTAGATACTTTTATTATTTTCATAATAGTTGGATTTTTTATGTTTACAAAATTAGAAATTGTGGGCCTTTCTTTTTCTAACCAATGTGTTTAATCATTTATTCTTTATTTTTTTTAATTTGGTTTATAATTTTATATTTAATTTTTTGTTGGTTTTTTGTTTTTTAAATTGTTGATGTCTATTTTTTTTTTTTTTTTTTTGTGCCCAAATGTAAATTTTATGGTGATATGGCAACAAGAATTGACAAAGCATATGCCATGTGGGAGAGAATTAGATAGTTAGGTTGACAAGGTGCCACGTGGCGTCAAATTAGCTACCACGTAGGATCGGGCTGAAGGAAAATGAAATTCGAGCCCAATTTGTCTTCAAATTACCAAATTTTTTAAGGTGGTGTACCAATTTTACAATCCGAAAAGTTAAATTCTTACTTTGCTAGTATGATCAAGTTATAGGACCAATTTTACATTTTTGCCAAATAAAAATGAAGAAACAAAAAAATTGATATATAATTTTGCATAATACGGAGTTTTATCAGTTGTGATTAGTAGATTAAATTACATTAATTTCCTGAATTCAAGAAGATATAGAACAACATATAAATTATCATAGTTGCATATTCAATCATTTGAATCTCGCATAGTCACCAAAACATTTTTGCAGTAATAAGATTTGATGAATAACATATGTATTATTCAATCAGCAGATATCAAACAGCTAAAGTGCTCAAGCATATTTCCTTTATCCCTTCTTCAATTTGATTCTAACGTCATTTGAGGAATATAATCAAAGAACATGATGCCAACCAAACACGGGATATAATCAAGAACACGATACTAACAACACACAACAAGAATAAAATCTTGTCATCGTTTTCCTCCTATATCTATGGTGACATGGTCCAGGAATGCAACTTTGTGAAGCAGTGAAACAACAGAATGAGTCAGGACTCAGCAGCCATGACGAGTGGCTCCACTTCTGGCATTTACCTGCGTTTCAAGCCTCACTTTCTTATGGTTCTGGCTCAGATTGGCTATGCTTTCTTATATATCATAACAGAAGCTTCCTTCAACCATGGGATGAATACCTTTGTCTATATCACTTACCGGCACATTGTGGCTGGTCTGGCAATGCTGCCTTTTGCCTATTTTATGGAAAGGTAAATCAGCAACTTCAGAATCTATAATGCACTTGCACTTATATACAGTAGGAAGAGTACAAATATTACCTTTTTCTCTGACAAAATGCAGAAAAATGAGGCCAAAGCTAACGTTGGCTCTATTCCTGGAGATTTTTGTTCTTTCTCTTCTGGGGTAAGATCACACTGGCATCACGCTTGTAAGCAATAAATCCACTAACCTATATAACTTCTAGCATTTGAATGGTTGCAGGGTGAGTTTAACCTTAAACATGTATTTCACAAGCTTGAAGTACACCTCTCCAACACTAGTGGCATGCATGGTCAATTCAGTAGCTTCTTTGACATTTATACTAGCAGTTATGCTCAGGTAATACATGCAGAGACTAAAAACTCAATAGACACAGATATGACTGTATTAGACAACATGGACTTATGTGCAGATTGGAGATAGTCAATGTTCGAAGCCCACGTGGGATTGCAAAAGTACTAGGAGCAGGGGTCACCTTGGTTGGTGTCATGGCGATGACATTGTACAAGGGACATGCTTATGAAAACATGGCATATACACTCATTGATATAGGAGGAACCACAGCAGCCATGCAGAAGAACTGGTTGAAGGGCTGCCTTCTTGCGGTTGCAAGCTGCATCGCATGGTCTATATTGTACATCATGCAGGTTTTTATAACAAAATCTTTACCTACCTTGCGTACTATTAAGTCATCTATAAACATATTGGAGGAAATCATTACCTATCTGGAAATTTTTACTCTTCTAGTTTGTCCCACATCGGAATCAGAGGAGTTGGAGTTCTTAAAATAGTTTTAAGTTATTCCCTTTCTATCACCCTTCGAAGTGCCTAAAACTTTGTAGCCAAATGCGTGTTGATGGGATATCTTGATGTGGTTGGACCTCTATGCTTGGCAACAATTTGATCATCATCATTCATCCCACATTGAAGGAGTCGAGAGTTTTGGAATAGTTTATAATTTATTCCCTCTCTCTCATTTCTCAGAGCAACAGATCTAGTCTTTTGGATTTCCCTTCATAATAAACGTAAGTTTTGTAGAAATGATAGAAAACTTACCAGTCAGCTAATGTTGCAGGCATACACTTTGAAACGATATCCAGCACAGCTTTCACTGACTACGTGGATGAACTTTGTTGGGGCAGCACAATCAGCCGTATTCACAGTCATCGTACAGCACAAAGAAGCTGCATGGACCATTGGTTTCGACATTGATCTCTGGTCTACCATATACGGTGTAAGGCTCCAACAATCTGATATAACATTAGCAATCAAATTCAATAAATTTGAACTTATTTCATCAGTGTAATTGAGCAGGGAGTAGTGATCTCAGGCATAGTAACTTTTGTTCAGCTATGGTGCACGGAAGCAAAGGGGCCAGTATTTATGACAATGTTTAATCCCCTTACGGCAGTGTTAGTGGCACTTTTATCATATTTCATCCTTGGTGAAAAGTTATATTTTGGAAGGTAGACTGTATTCTATACCCCTGTGTTAGTGTGTCAAATTTTCCAGCATCGAATTCACAACTCTAATGGCCTACCCTATGTTATTTGCAGCATACTGGGTGGTGTTACAGTAATACTGGGACTCTACCTGCTCGTGTGGGGAAAAGAACATGATGGGGCAGAGATAAAGCTGAAAGAGCCAGAAGATCCAAAGACACTGAGGCTCCCTTCAGATGAAAACCATTTGAAAGAAGAACCTTAGAAATTCTTGATGTTTCTTTGGGCAGAACATGCACATATCAATGCTGACCAAACTCTTCTGAAAGGGCAACCAACCAAGGCTAAAGCGTTGATGCGGAGCCTATAAATGGGTAGGCTATCGCCCTACCTACACACATACCCTAAAATACTCAAATAAAAATATCTTATATTCTGTCCTATCCCAAAATACCTAAAATGATGAGATCATAATCCTACCCTACCCTATCTAACCCAACACCTATTGGGTTTAGTTTATTGGACTTCTGCTTTTAATGTATATATTAATTTTCTCAATATATACTAAAAATATTATTTGGCATACGATAACAAAAAATAATTTTTTTATATTTAATTTAATTTAATCATTAAATTTAAATTAGTTAATTTTAAACTTTTTGCTAATTAAATTAGTTGTTTTATTGATATAATAGTTAAACTTTATTAATATAATTAACAGTTAAACTTTTTGCTAATTAAATTAATATAATTAAAAAATAGTTAATAAAAATATATAGTTAACAAAAAAGTTTAAATGCAAAAAAAGTTTCTATTTTTAATTTTATAAAAACAATTATTTTCTATATTAATAAACTTTATTCATTAACAAAATTAATTTTATTAATTGTATAAAAATTATTTATTCCACTATTAATTCTAATATTATTAATCTTATTAATGAAAAATGTTCAACTGTTGCTATTGCTACTCCAATTTCAAAGAAAATAAAATGTTATCCCAAAATATTAACTTTATTAATTTTATTAATTTAGTTTAATTTTTAATGAAGAAAATTATTTAGTTCTTATTGTTCATTCACATATTTGTAATTTTTATATATAAAAATTTTATCATTAATATAAATTTGATTTGGGTAAAAATAATTTTTAGGTTCATAAATTAAATTTAAGTATAAAATAATTAGTAATTTTTGGATATGAGTACATAGATAATTTTTAAATACAAACACTATCCATGTCCACACCCTACCCATTTACAAGCCCATTGATGCCTGGAGAAACAAAAAGCAAGAAAGATGCAAGATCTAGATTAACAGACTTGGTTCAAATTCTGGCCTATGGTTTCTGACTCAAATACTAATATTTTCTTATATCCTAACAAAGCGAAAAAGCAAGCAAGAAATCAATTCAACAACATTTTCGAGTAGCATTTATCTTTGAACAGATCATTCCATATACATAAATGGCAACAATTTCTTACATCATCTGAATATCCAAATTGAAATCCAATATTAACATTCTTGCAAGACTTACACGATAATAAAGTTGTTCACGAAATACAAAAGTATTACTTATAAAGACCAGAATATAATGTCATGCAAATGGCAGCGCTAGCCACTTTGGCACTGCCAATGTTTCTATAACATTGATGACACTTCCAGATTACTCTTCCAAACGCCCAAAAAAAGAAAAGATAAAAATTGTTGGCACTTCTGCAGCTGCATCAAGAAAGAAAATAACACTTGAGCACCAACAACACTACAGGAAAAAGCTGCGAAAGAAAGAAAAAGAGAAAGAGTACAAACATGTAATAGAATTGAAAAGATTGGACGGAGAATCAGTAAAAATGTAATCCATTGCCCTTCAAATCAAAATCTTACAATTTATCCAATAGCCAATTTATACAGAGATAGCATACAACAAAAACAAAGATTACTTACATCAACTGGCATCTAATTGGTATTTACAATCATGTATGGCAGGCAGAACATTTCTCAATTGCACGATAAATCTTCTCCAAAAGCAGCAGCAATCTGTGCAAGTATCAAGCAGCAGGAGGCCTGAGCTCATGATCTTGAGAAGTATCACGGGTTGATGGTGGTAGATAGTGCCACATTGGAATAAACCCGTAGCTGGGAAACACTGGCACCTTGTTTACCCCAGCCTGATATACTGGTGGATGTGCTGGCATGAACCCAGTAGGAAGAACATTCATGGTTTTCAACTGCTGCTCCATCCTTTCTTTATCTGCCTTAAGCCTCACTTTCTCTTCACGAAGTTCACTCTTCTCAACCTGTTTTAGAATAAAAAGGTGCAAAGGATTGGAAGGAATTTACATAAAACAATGCTGAATTCATGGAACATGTTCTACAATAACAATATAAAATATGCAACATGGGTATGTCAGATATGCAGCATGGATATTTGTTTCATTAAAGGGCCACTTCAGTCATGAATGAGCACTCTTTAGGTTATAATTTGACGTATAGGTTCTCTGTTTCATCATTGTCATGGTGGTGAAAAGAAGGTTGTCAGCACAGATGAAAATTTCAAAGGCATTTAAGTAAAACTCAGCAAGTCTGATAGAGTGTCCTTTCCTATTACAGAGAGGACACAGTCTGCCTATATGCTGCAAAGGCAAAACCATTCACTTTGTCCAGAACAGCAAAAAAAATTAAAAAAGTTCATGCCATGCTCGCCATGCGTAGGTTTAGAAGTACCACAAAAGTCTCTCGAACTATTAATATCTGGCAGCATCACCATAACTCATCTGGAGAAATTGTAAACAATTCACAGAAAAATTCATGACAAAGAAAAGCTCCAAATGGTCTATCATACAACTAAGCAACTTTAAAGCAATAGCAGAATGGTCAATATAATCCAAGAGAGAGACCAATCTGTTTAAATGCACTATCAGCAAATTAAGATGAGCTACGGAATTCCACAACATTGCATATATGTCCCGTCTAACCTTCAAATTCTTTATCTCTTCCAAAAGCCTTTTGTTCATCTCTTTCGATTCTTGGGATTCAGCTTTTAATTGATTTAAAATTCTAATGGCGTCACCGAGTATGGCCAATTTGTCCGTTTTCACAGGTCTTTCGGGTTCCAAAATAGCAGACAATTCCAAGAACCTGCATGAAGGAAAAAAACTATTTTAATCAATGGATACACCCGTAGCATGATATTGCAGCTGAGTTTATAATTATAGTACTTATTCCATTGCATCATCAGATTTCCAACTTTCTTTCAGTACACTAAGGTTAGAAAAGGACTACCTCAGCAAAAAACTATTTCAAAAAAGCATTGGGAAGTGTTACATACAATTCATACTTGCACTAACAGAGTTGCAAGTACTTTTGAGCCCCCACAGGAAATGACACAAGTGAGCATATTTCAACCAAGAATACTGATGATTTTCCTACCTGTCATTCAATTTTTCTCTCCTCATTCTCTCGCGGCATGCTTTAGTTCCTATTCCACCAGATGGATCTCCGCGTCCCCTGGAGAACACAGCCGACAAAGATAAGGGAAATAAGAAATGTTGTTAAGTTTTAAATATCTAATATAGAGCATTAAAAGTTATATTTTCATCTTCCATCACACTTAAAGTCAAATGACCCATGATTGATCTATTTTAAGAAAGGAAACTGAACTGTTCACATAAGTTTTGGTCCTCAAGTACATTCTTCGGGTCAGCTAAGCTTTTTATGAAATGCTTTTAGAATCAGGAACACTACTAATTAATCAATTTAACATATCAAAGAAACTGCAAGTATGAAGCAGATATCTCTGCATGTGTACCTGAGTACTTGCCACTTCCATATTCTAACTAGGGTTCTGAACAAAAGACTGCATCCCAACCAAATAAATTAGAGAATTTTTTCATATAACTAATTCGAATTCCACAAGACCACACAATACACAGAATAGATCCAAACATGTCAGCATCATTTTCAAATGCTCAAGTTAATTTAGTTGAAAATTGTTTAGGTCAAATTGATGATTATAAAGGACACCGAATAACAGACTCAACTTGCTACAAGTCTGCGAATAAGTGTAACTCTACTGACCTAAAATTGGGTAGATATAACTAATTAAATCTTTCAAAATTTATATCTTTTGATGTTTAATAGTTATGATATTAAGATTCAATTTTTCACACTTTCCGATGTAGTTTTTACACTGACAGTTTCCCTAACCCTGTAAGTGTTCTGATGATGACTTTTTTCATGACCAAACCATTTCTTCATTTTCTGGTTTGTCAAGACAAGCTTTTAAAAAAAAAAAAAAAATGACCAGATTACCCTTTAGTTTATGTTGACAAGATGCCATATTAGTTGTGTTGACCAGTGAAATTTCCTTTACTTCTTAATATGTTAATTGATTTTCATGCTGAAGCTTTGTCTAATTCAGGATAATCTTATTTTCTGGGAAAATTTGGTTAAACCGGACAAGCGAAGGAAACTTATTTTTGTCTTCATGTTTGGTTGTGCCAAAACTGTTTGGTCAAATTTTGGTCCTCAGAAAGGTGGATGCTTGTAGATATGCAGTGTTTTGAAACCTCAGACAAGTTATAAACATGTTTCAGCACAGCACATATGACTTTTGTGCGAATTACACACTTTCTGTTTATCCCTTGAGCTTCCAACATATGAGCTCAGCCTCTTAAGAAAAGGAATACTGGAACATGAGAAATCCTCAAGAATGTTGCAGTATTTACCTCTTTCTGGGACATTCTCTTTCTGAGCATTCACTACCTTGCGACGTAGTTCCACTATGTGAGACATCCACAGCCACACCAACACTACAATACTATGATCAAACATATCAGACCACTCTTTTTGAAAAATATTGTAACTAATCTAACACTTCGTTGGCAAATTCTAGCAATAACTTTTCTGTGGGACAACAAGGTCAAATAACATAGAAAAATAGAAAGTTTCCTTCTTCATAATTCGTGTCAGAGTCCAAGCTTCATCAAAATTAAATAAGAAAATCTTCAATTTTGGAAAAATGTTGCCTTTTATATCATTATTGACTCAAAATTCAAGTTTTGAGCTGAAGTGCTAGGAGAAAAACCATATAAAGAAGGACAAAGAAAAGAAATTAGACAACCTTACTCCTATTTTCAAATTCCAAACAGATCCTAGAAGTTGAAATCCTCACTTCTTGGAGAAACATCACATGCATCTCGAGAAACTAGAATTACAAAAACTAATTCGATCAAATTAAATCATCCACTCACTTTTGCGACAGCAGCTGAGGTTTCCAATAAAGATCGGCCGGTGGCGCGACGTCTTCCAGGAGGCCGCAGCAATCGATTAAATCTAACCAACAATTTTCATCGAACGAATCCATGTGGTGGTTACTCATTCTCCAAAGCAAATTGAAACCTACAAAATTAAAAATTAAAAAAAAAAAGTTGATGTATTTTCGAATTAAACGTTGATGGAAATTGGATGATACGATTGGATGGTGAAAATTCTGAGGGAGGAAACCAGAAATTATTCAGCCGTCGGGAACAAAGCCAGTGAGGAGGCGACACATGGAGAATGAGGTCAACCATTTGCTTAGCAAAATTGGCAAGTTGCAATTTGAGTCGCCGCACACAGTAGAGTGAATAGAAGTTTGAAAAGATGGATGCGTGACGTTATGGGATGTTATCGGCCAATCATTTTTATATGGATTAATTGAATTTTCCTTCTCAAAAATAATTCGATTATTAGTTTTTTAGTTTATATAATTAAAAGAATTCTTCTAAGTTCGGTTAAAATTTTGAAAAGAAAATCGTGAATTATTCATTTTATTATTAAATTAAAAAAATAAGTAATTTATTCAATGATCATTTTACCCAAATGTGTTGATAATATTTATATAGTTATAAGGATTGGAATACAATAATGAAGGTATAGGAAGATCAATTGAAACATACCAAAAAGGCTCGCATTTTATTAAAGGTGAGCAATTTTTGCACACTTTATGTATATGCTAAAATTTATATAATTTAAATACAAGTATTTATTTATTTTTTATTATAATATTATATTTTTTCAATTGTATTAATTAAGTTGGATGATAAATAAAGTTAGAAGTTCATGATATAAGTGGTTGTAGTTGGGGCTAAAGATTGCAATAGAGGGTCGTAAACAGCACTAACTTTATGCATAAGTTGTAGTTCCCAGTAATTTTTACACGTTCTATGTGCATGTGATAAAAATTTGAGGGTATAATAAAAAGAAAAAAAATAGTTGTTTGTTTTCTTATATAATACTATATTTTTTAATAAGTTCAAGGTTGATAATTAGGGGGTGTTCATGGGTCAAGTCGGGTCGGATTGGGTTTGATTTGTAAGAAAAAAATTAGTTTGGATCAATTAAATTTAATCGAGTTCGATTAGATTAGGTTTCATAGAATTGGATTTCCAAACCTGAACCAAATCAATCCAATTTAGGTTGGGTTGGTTCGGGTCGGGTAGTCGGTATACCTTTTCAATTTTTTTTCGTTTTAAATTTTACCTTGTCAAAGATTAGATATTATTTTGAGTATTGTTGGTGGTATTGTCAGTAGTTGGCTGGAGGAAAAAACAAAGAATGAGGGCGGGGTTTAGGGATTTAGAAATGAGGGGAAAATAAAATGGCTAAAGGTTAAAAATAGAGATAGAAAAGAAAAGTGAAGAAAATTTAAATAAATATATATATTATAGTTTAATTCTTAATTGTGTAGTTGATTCGGTTCGGGCTGGATTGGATACATAAAAATTGAACTCGAGTCTAAATCAATTCTTAGTTGGTTTTGATTGAAATCGATTACCCAATCCAATTCGAACTAATTAAGTTGCTTTGGGTTAGGTAATCAGGTTCATTGGGTAAATATGATCCGATGAACATCCATGTTGATAATTATCAGTGATTAACATAATAAATGAGATAATCTTTTATCTATTTCAAGAAAGTTAAGATTTTGCCCAAATTTATCGATCAATTATTGAAGACCACAAGAAGACATTGTATATTGTCTAATAGTGATGTGGCCATATGAGCAATAATATAGATATAAGAATTAGGTACATTACTCTTGGTTCACTCTTATCTTTAAATATAAATTCAAGTGAAAATATACCAAAAACAAAGACATATAGGTGAATGCTTTTGGAAATGTTGGACACCCAATAATGGGAAAGACTTTAGGTTTAGCACATCCCATCTAGAAACTTCTATAGGAAAAATATAGACACTAGAAGGGATACCTAATGAAAAATGTTAGGTATGCTGAGCGTGTGGAGAAATTATTTCTTTTCCTCACTGATGACTCGTACCTAAAAGGGTTCCAGTTCAATTCTATGATGAATTGAACAGCTATAGAATGCAGAATGGACCTTAAATTTTGATATTGAAGTTTGGTAGCCGATCTTTATGGGTTCATCACCCAATGTTTTAGGGAAGAATCATTCCCAGGCTGGAAAACCTTGATAAAAGTTCATCCATTATTAGCACTTTCCTCAAGTTTGGTAATCTATAATTGTGCTAATTGGAATATAGGCTTAGTAAGGGGGGCCCTCTTATCCCAATCTCTATGCCTCAATAAAAAGAACCCTTAACAACTCCCTTCTACAGATCATACCTTAGATATCATTGGACATATATTCAAATAATTATAAATCAATTAAATCATATAAATTGATTTTTGTTGAGTGGTCTATGATCCAATAATATAAGTGTCCCACATAATGTGGGAGACGAGGAGTTCAAATCCTAACAAACTTTTAACGTGTGTGTGTGTGTGTTTGTTTATATATAAGTATATATATATATATATTAAGTTGCCCTTGTGCTCCCAAGATGAAAAACAGAAGGTGATATCATTTGATTCAATCATGATGAGAGTTCAAATTAAAAACAAAGAAAAAATTGGGGGGGAAAAGGGGAAGTTGTTAAAGCAATGATGCTTACAATAATGGCTTTGAGTAAAAAATTAGATGTAGGGTGGTCCATCAAGCCTTCCAATTTGTCATGTAATGATATAATCCAAAAACACAATACAACTAAAAGCCATCAAAGTGCAACAATTTGATAGTATCCCCCCTGCAATATGACAACCATCCTCTTGTCTCTAAACAATTCTAATACCTATACTTCTATACCTAAAATAAACACCATTAATTCCAAAAATAAAAAATAAAAAATAAAAGGAGAAAATTAAGATCTAGCCTTATGACTCTAATGCAACTGGTTGAACTGCACTTCTTGAACCCCTTCCTTGCCCAAATGAAAAGAATGATCTTTTAACTCTGCTACTGCAGTCTTCATTTGGGCTAGCTTCATTATTTACTTGCCTGTGCCGCTGCATTATTTCTTGAACAGCTAAATAAAGCTGGCTATCAGCTGCTGAATCCATGGAAAAAGACCTCCTTATTGGCTGAACTACAAATTGCTCATCTTTCTGCCTATTGTCAATGCACTCGTCTCCCATACTTGAAACATGGTTGAACTTTTTTGCCTTTTTTCGCCAAATCTTCGGCTCCAACTTCCTCGGCGAAGGGCTAATCGATATAAGCTCGCCCGAGTTTAAATTTTCCGGTATTCTGGATAAAGATGGACCCTGTTCCAATCCTATTTCAATCACCACATAATCTTCATCCCTGCCCGTGAAATGAGGATTTGGATCTTGAGGAGATGGGCTTGGAGCAAGAATTTGATCCAGAGGGAACCGTGTATTGGCTGAAATGCTTGTTCTACAAAGAGGGCAGTTGGCATTATTCTGAAGCCAAATATCAATACAATCTATGTGAAAAATATGGCCACAGTTCGGTATAACTCTGAGTCTCTCGTCTTCTTGAAATTCATTCAGACAAACCGCGCATTCGCAGGATTTTATATCAGAAACCTCGTTTTCTTCATTACATTTCTTGAACTTGAAAATTGGTATTGATCTAATGGCAGCCTCATTTAGCCCCCTGTTTTCGACCACCGGAGTGTAAATCATTAAAGGGTCCTCGACGGGCCGTCTTCTGGAGAAGGACAACCGCCTCAGCAGATCGATTCTGTGCCAGTTCAGACAGCATTTGATCACAAATATGTAGTAGCTAACCAGCAAGAAACCTGTGGCCAAAATGCCGATAATGGCAACTGCTATAATTGGGAAGCTGGTGTGTGAAGAATGCAAAGGTGAGCCAAAAACTGAGGCTGGTGGGCTCTTGATGGGAGAGAGGACTTCAGATTCATGGGCATAGAATTTCTGGCTCACCAGATCCATTTAAGGAAATTATACAAGTAGCAAAGGTGTCAGTTTTCTGAGATCTTGATTACTACACATGAACACGTTCGTTCTGGCAAAAAAGGTTGTCTCATTCCAAGATTGAAAAAATTAAGGCAGCCCAGATTGGATTTAAGGAGATTGTACTGGATGAGGAGGATTTGGGAGTACAGCAAAATCCTCAGAGAAAGGCAGAAGCTTGGAGAAGAAGAGGGCGGGGGGGAGGGACCAAATTGAGGAAAACTTGGGTTGGATTAAATGCTTGTACTATTGGAGAAGACAGGAGAGAGTTTGGATGTGAATGTAATATACTATATAGTTTGGTGGACCTTTTCTAAGGTGAGAAGACACAGGAAAAACTAAAGAAAATTTGTATGCAGCTGGTGAATTTCACGGCGTCCAATAAGGAAATTGTTTTTGGTTGTCAAGAAATTAAATACCATCTATTCAAAGCTCTTTCTCTTATTAAAAGATATTTTAATAGAATATTACCATTAATTTGATCATGTATAATGTATACATAAATGGTACTGTAAAAGATTGATTATAAGAGCAATTCGGTAAATTAATTAAAAATTGAGTCAAAACTAAAATTGGTTAACTAAATAATAGGGTCGGAGAGTGCAAAAAACAACCTACTCTCATAAAAAGGAGCAGAAAAACCCTAATGAACTTGAGCCCATCAAGACTGAAACTTATAAATACTGAATTTCAAAGAGAATTTGGGCACGAGAAATCATTCATAAAAAAAATTACAAATTCAAAGAACTTTCAAGAAAAAAGGATCTTTCTTCACTTCTTCTAGAGAAAACAAATTGACACACAGTTGTTTTCTGAGAAGAACCTTACTCTATTTTCAAATAGCATTAATGCAAATATTCTACATTTTTATGAACACTTTCATATAGAACTGCAAACAAGTCGAATTTAAATTAAGCTTTAAAAATCTTTAAACTCAGGACAATCCGATGAACTTGATGGGTAAACTCTCGTCATGTTGGACTTCTTCATTCATATACTTCATAATTCAACTTTATTCCCTAATAAAGAAGGTAGCATCGAGTGGGCAATAAGTCCACCGTCCAAAGTGTGGTTGATGTCAACATATATGGGCACAAATGAATGTGATTTCTTTTGGTTGCAATATCATATAGTGGTCCAATCAATATATTAATTTGTAGTTCATAATCGTGGTCCAGCCTACATAACTTGAAATTTTAGAAACTCAAATTTACACATGGTGTAACCGTGTAAATATGTATGATCTATTACTACTAATGGTAAAAGATTATAGATTTGAATTGGTTTGTGCAAATAATGTGCATATACCACTCCGGGTGAGGGTTGATGTGGGAGGTTGTCGTGTGCATTTGGAGGGGCCTTCCCTAGCTATTCTACATTCAGAAAAAGGATAGTAGACTATAGATATACAGTTGACACTAATTACTTTGAGTTGAATGATGTAGAAAAAAAGTTCATCACTCCAATGGAAAATTTGATACATCAATGATTTCTCACAAGACCAACATCTAATGATATATATATATATATTTTTAATAATGAAAATTTATTTTTTATTAATTATTTTTGTAAATTTAATATTAACAAAAATTAAATAATAGATGCCACTGTTAAAAAGTAAAACTACAAGAATTTCATAAAAATAGTTAGGTTAGTGACGCATGTTGAGACGCGACTCAACAACAACATAAATTTAATCATAATTCATGTGGCACTACAAAAAATATTATATTTGTGATAAAATAATAAGTGACAATTACGAATTGTTCTAATGATATGTATTAAATAACAGTAGCATTTATTTTGTCACTAGTGATATTTTTTAGGTGACAACAACTTTTGTTCTGTGACAATATGGCTCACTAGTGACAAAAATTAATATTTTAAGTTGTTACTATTAACAATTAATGACATCCTTATGCTGACAATCTAATGATAATAAAGTTTGCCAATATAAATGTGTCACTAATTGTTAATGGTAACAACCACTATTATTGTCATTATTTAGTTTGTAAAAATCATTAAAATGACAAAATACTAATATTTTGTCACCTAATATATATAATTAGTGACAACTTTTGTACTATCACTCACTTACCTTTTATTTAGTGTTTTTTTTTTTTTATTATCGGCATTGAAAACTAGGATAATTCTTGTAGCTATTGAGCTTGTGAAAATTATTATTACAATAAAATAAAAATTATTTGTTGTTTAATACACATCATTGCTAATAATATTGTCACTTAATATTATATCCCCAGTATAATATAATTATTCTTTATTATAATGTGCCAATTAAGTTTCATTTGAGATTATTATAATTATGACTATGAGCTAGCTAACTTAAAATGATAATGTAAGACTTATAGGTAGCCTAACCTAAGCAGTTTCGCATGGGATGTTTCATCTATTTTAACTTGATAACAAAACTTTTAAGTTGTCGACAAACTTGAACTCCACATGTATATATATATATATATATATATATATATGATGGCATGTAAGCATGCAAGAAATGGATTAAAAAAACGCCAAGAAATGAATGGTGAGGTCATTATTGAACCATCATTTTGAGGAGGCTTCACTTTCACACCAAGCTTCTCTCTATCCATTCTGAAAATGATGGATTTGAACTTCTTCCAACCTGAATTGATAGACTATAAGTATACGCAATGTGTTATTTTCAGCATAAAAAGAATTATAACAAACACTTGTTCCCATGAAATTAATCATTATATTCCTACATGATATCTCCTTGGAAGAGAATTTAGTAGATACTTATATAGCTGGAAAATTGTTGCTTTAGATGATATAATAAGATGATTGCTTCTAAAACGATTAGGCCTTTCATGGGTAATCCATCCTTAATCATTGGAGATGATTAAAAAAAAAAAATTTGCACACATGTAACCCATTATTGATTTTTCCTAATAATGGGGTCAACAACGTATATATTTACTTTAAAAATTATATATTAGTTGTTTGTACACACTCGATCAATATGCATATATTTAATAATTAGATTACCATCAATGTATAAACATACATACGATGCATGTATATAAGATGATGATGATAATAATAATAATAATAATAATAATAATAATAATATAGATGGAATAGAATATACCAAAAGCAAGAAGTTGGAAAGATAATGAAAATTGTAAAGAAACGAAAATACTATATGATTTTCGTCAATGATTGTGGGGCTGTAAAATAATAGTAGTTGAGCATTAGTGAAGTTGTAAATGAAGTAGTTTTATGTAGTTATAAAAATTAAAAGATAAAAATGAGTATATTTTAAGTATATTATTTGAAAATATACAAAAAAATATTGATATATATTTTATTAATAGTATATATTATATTTTATAAACGCACACAAAAAAATCCGTATTTTTTTAAAATTTTCCATGGATAGGGATTGTAATGATGATTTTCATACACTTGTGATGTGGTTATCAAACAAACATCGTATAGCATGATAATTTCCAATAAGATGGCAAATGGGAGTAACACCTTGAATTCTTGAATTATGGCCTTCTCGTTTATTTTATTTTTTAAAAGTACAATGATGCCCTGTATTCACTTGCACATTCTAATTAAGAAATGATACTTTTTGCGTCAATTATATGGAAAATAGGCAACTGCCAAGAAACTGTACACACGTTTCAAGTGGGTCCCACGCCAGAAAAGTTATTTTGAGTGACTGAATTGAAAAAAAAAGGAGATGTCATATCACACGGGAAAAAAAAAATTGTGTAGAAAGAATCCTAAAAGGTGCATGTATTAGATTATGGTAAAATAAAAGGACCGACACCTTCCAATTTCCATGCTCTACTTGTTGACTGATTAAAGAAAAACATTAATGCCCATCCCATGTATGCGTGTGTAAGTCATGTTAATTTATGCATCAATGTTGTTCACATAGTCAAATGTTCAGGCCTGCCTTGACAGACATTTCTTATTTCTTTTGATATATTTTGGTCAGCAACACTTTTTTATTATAGGAAAAAATAATAATAATAAAACAAAAGAAAACGTTAGCTATACTATGTCTGAATTATTGCATTCAGTTGTGACATATTCATAAAATAACGCGTGATATATTTATTAGTCATAATTAACGTAGCAAATAGTGATTGTCTCTCAATTTTCTACTCGGTTCATTTAAAAGATGCGAATGTATTTTGATTCGTCACAAAATTTATGATGAATTTTTTAAAATATGAAATTTGTATGAAATCTTTAAAATCGTAATTAAAAGTTGATAGATAGAGTGTCACAACATTTTTCTGATAATTAAAGAGGGTCATTTTGGATTTTTTTTTTTTCATTTTAAAATGTAGTTATAAGTTTTGGATGTCCCAAATGAAAATGGAAAAATAAATTGAGGACGGATGAAATATTTGCAGTTGTTCTTAGATTTTGTTGGACATGAAATCAAAAAGAAAAAAGGAAAAGGGGGGGAAAAAAAGGAAAGAATTTTAGTGCCGTTTAGTTTCATTTCCAAACATCATTTTCACATTTTCTACTATTTAAAAATTAAAACAGATCATTTTTTTACACATTTTACCAAATAATATTTTTATTTTTAAAATACATTCTCCAATAACTTATATATTTTTTCTTTCTATTTTATTATCACTATCTCTCTCCACCTACAACCTACTAAACACAGTACAATCATTATTTTTTCAATAATTTATCTAAATATAAACTCATTTTTATTAACTATTTTTTCAAATTTTAAAAATAATGAAAATAAAAAATAAAAATGAAAACAAAACCAGACGGGCCCTCAAGAAAACTAAATTTGCAAAGAACGATCAACAACGCCTTAGCTGATTAAAATAAGCTTTTCATTTTGACTATTCTTAAAAAAGAAAAAAATGAAAAAAGAAGAAGAAGAAGAGATTGATGGTTCCTAGATAATCTATTGATGCGCCTAAATTGTTTGACAAGATTGTCTTAATTAATCCTTTGAGCTAGGAATCTTTCTCTAAAAAAATTTGAAAGAACCCATGACTTTGTCTACAAGTTGATTGACCTTTCAATCAACAATGAATTTATACTCTCCCTCTTTCCATTTATTATATAATTAGGGATGACGGTGGGGCGGGTTAGGCTTGCCTTATATTCCGCCCTGTTAGACCAAACCCCGTCTCGCCCCAAAAAGGCCCAGCCCCACCCCGCTCCGCCTCGTCCTGTTGAGTTAATAGGTTTAACCCGTCAATCCAGAAAGAATTAGAAAAATTAAAATCAATAAATAAAAGTATCAATTCAAAACCATTTAATAACAATTAAAATTCAAATTTCAGGTAAAAAATAAAAAATCCACGCAAACAAAATAAGATTTTATAAGCAAAATAGGATATAAGAATAGAGTTAAAGTAATAATAAGCACAAAATCCATATTTTTATACATTGTGAGTTTGTGATAGTAAACTAAAACAAAAAAACTCAAAATTTTTAAGTCCAACAAGCTTTTACCATATAGTTTTAATCCCTATCTAAATTAACTCATCACACATTCTTCAACATTTTCTTTTTCATCGAGTATAGTTGGACAAGTCGCTAAATTATTAATAATTGAACAAGTGCCTAAACAAATAAACATAAACAAAAGTTAAAACAAATTTAACATAAATATCTACGATGAATACATAAACCATGATTTCAAATAAATATATTAAAAACACAAGAACAATCATACTTTTTTCATTCCCACGGTGGGTGGGAGTGGGAATGAAGAAAAAAACTAGTGGAAGTGGAACCCTATTATTTTTTATTTAATTTGGACATTATTTTTAATTAAAAAAATATAAAATAAATTACATATAATATATTTATTTTATATATATAATATTTAATTATTTATTAAGGGGCGGGGTGAGTAAATTCCATACCCCGCCCCAAATAATTCAGATTAAAAAAATTCCGCCTCATATCTCGCCCCGTACCTCGTTTAGTTGCCCCAAATCCATCCCATTCGAGACGAGTTGAGTTGAGTTCGGGTTTTGACCCATCCCATTGCCATCCCTATATATAATCCATTGCTTATTTCATTATATATTTTTATGCTTTCTAATCCTTGACCCCTTTAAGTTCCCAGACTATTTTTTTTTAAGAAACAAAGCATTGTAAATTGTTATTCCTTTATTATGTATATATTTAATTCACCCCTTTTAACCCTTGATATTGGTTTTATGGCATCTTCAATTTTGATGGTATGGAACTTTGAGTTCGGGGATTTTTTTGAAAATGGTGGAAGTTGTCAATTTCTACTTTAAGAATATTACTTTTGTCTTGAGAGAGTGCTTGGTTAATAAAATATTATTTGATATCCTTTTGATTACAAGTGTATAAAAATGAATTCTTATTGGATCAAACCAATAATGCTTGATGGCCCATCGTAGTGGGTTTCAATGGTTCATCCAAATAAGCGTCATTTGTTTTTTGTCATAATTTTACTTAGATACCCCTAAAGTATAAGTACGGTATACCAATTTTGTACGCTCTATTCAAACAAAGTATATGACATATAAACAAAATTTCGTGAAGCAATACTAACTCTTAACTATTATTTTAAAAATAATATAGTACATAAAATTTTATATTTTTTGATAATCATTTAAAATTCGCTACATTAAATTTGATGTGATTCTTTTCTAAACACTGATAATTTGATCAAATATAAAAGTGTCATGCCTACCTAACCCCGCCGACCCCAAAAAATTGTTCGCGTTGATTGTGGAATTTTACCCCTTTAACATTTGACCAAGTAATGCCTGAAAAAAAAAAGATGATGAAAATTAAAGCAAATAAACAAGTACAATTTATAAAGTTAATTTGTCCAAGAAATGGATGAGAAGTGCACATGGGAGAGGTGTAGTACATAGGAAATGTTATATCAGGCAGTTTACTTGGAAACATCTCCTGATGTGAACTATCCTTATTTTTTTGAAGAAGTCGTACCATGGGTGTCAGTTTTATTACATTAGCTTTGCAGATAAATCTGTGCATAGGCACATATAAAAAGATATATAACGCACAGAAATTTGTACACTAACACCTATAGAAAAATATTAGTACATTCATTGTTATATTTATTTCTTTAACAGTATTAAATGATTAGCATATCTGCATGGATGCAGTGTGTGTGCATGAATCTTGCAACTGTTATCTGACCGCCAAGTGTGTGTGTTTTCACCCTGTTAGCTCTTCTGGCACGTGATTGCCCGCATAATTTAGGGGTACACTCACGTGATTCTTTGCATCAATTCACTTTAATATAATTGATATATTTATATATACATATATATATGTATCTATCTATACTATGTAAAAAGAAACAAGCTCTTACACTCATAGATGACGATTATTAAATTGCTACATCGAATTGCTTTTTACCAAAAATATCCCCACAAGTATTTCATAACTCATTTATTTCACTAACACACTCAATAACTTATTTGCACCTATTCATACTTCGAACTTTGCTATATATGAAGAAAAGTGTCCTTACACTCACAAAATGACGGTTATCATATTGCAACACCAAATTATTCTTTATCAAAAATATTCCTACAAGTATTTTCTAACTCATTTCTTGCAGTACTCACGCACCCAATAACTTTCTTGCACTCACTCATGCTTTTAAAATAAATTATGATTATTTTAAGCACGCAGGAACATCATGCTATAATAACTAGTATTATAAAATCAAAAATAAAAGATTAAAAACAATCAACTTACTATTAGCAGGCAAATTCATTTTTGGTAATAATTTGTGAATTAGTCATTACTAAGTTATAGGAGTTTTAATTTTATCAAACACTCATTTTTTTATTTTTTATTTTGTGGCTTTCTTACATAAGAAAAGTAAAATGGTCTTCAAAACTTATTATCCTCATTAATTACTTCCTGAATGTAATTAGTTAGAGCATGGGGAATGAGAAATCAAGTATTGGCTTAGTAGACAATATATAAGTCAAATGGTGAGAAAAGGCATCAAACGTATAACAATAAGATGTCTCGGATTGCTTTGCGTGGAAGCCGAAGTGCATATGTTAATTACTCTTTTAATTTAATAAGTATTTATTTATTTTTCTATCTATATCTTAATATATAACACCACCCGATCACTACTTTCAATCGCTTTTCTAATTAAGGATGATAATATAAAAGAAATATTTTATATGTATTCAACTTTTATCTAAAACTCTGCATTAAGTCAAATTAAACTTAAAATTTAGGACCAAGAGAGTATATATAATTATTGAAGTAGAGAATAGTAAGTTTAAAAGAGTTTGATGGTTGCTTAGAAGTATTGAATACTGGAACAAGATCAATTTGGGCCCCGGTGAAAATATCAACAGTTTGAATTTTAAGACTGTAAGCAAGGTGAGCGGCTTTGTGCAAGATATATATTATTAAACATATTGACCATCTTTTTCATATGTTTAGTGGTTTCGTGAAGACATCATTCATCTTGGTTGAGTAAATAATTGGAGAAAAAATAAATAATTAGAGAGAAAAGATTAGAAAGAAAGAGAAAAAATTATATTGTCATTATTTTTTAAAATGGAATTATTTTTGTCAACTTATTTGAAAATATACCACTAAAATTTTGATGCTTTTATATATTGTGTAAATACTCAACTTAGAGCACCTGATTCCCAAGCAGGGTTGCAAACGAGTTAAGTCAGCTCGTGAAGAGTTCGAGCTAGCTTGATCTCTTTTGAGCTTAAGTCGAGCTGAATTGAGCTCGAACTTTAATTCGAGCCGATCCTGGACTGTCTGTATTTAGGCTCGAGAGTAGCTAGTTCGCTATCCAGACAACCAGTATACAATTAAATATTATTTTTTATTTTATTAATAAATATATATTATATTACTAACTTTTTATTTCAAGCTCGAGCTCAAACTAAAAAAGACAAAAATTTAAACCTAACATCTAAATATATAATTTTAATTAATTATATACTTAATAATAATATTATCTAGACAATTTTGGACAATAGCGAATATATCTTATGAAGCACTACATTCTTTAGAGGAAGGCATTGAGAATTGACTTCGAACTGTTTTTGAAAAATTAGAGACTTCTCTTTTTGACCTTCTATTGATATATTGTTAGTGTATATGGTACCAATTGAACCAAGTTTTATTTTGCAAGGACTCTAAGACTATATTGGACACTTTTCAATTTGCTTCTTAATATTTCGATGACCAGTTAAGTGCTCAATTTAGACATTGATTTACTATTAAGTTGTTTATTTTCATTGTCAAAGTTTTATGATGTATTGTAGGGTTTTTGTATATCTTTGGACATGTTAGTTATTTAATAAATTCATACTATTTTTCTTAAAAAGCATTAATTTTATTTATTAATTAAAACATAAAAAAATGAATTCCCTCTCAAGCCCCCCCGCTCCTCCCCCCCTTCTTCTTTCCTGTTCCCCGCTCACCTGCACGCTCCCCCTTTCCCTTCCCCGCTCAGCAAAGCAATTTGGCCGCTGGCCATGGCCGCAGTCGCCTCACCGTCGGCCATTTGACCAGCGCTGTGAGGTCGCTTGTAGTGGCAGCCATCGCGGTGGCCGCCTACTATCGTTGTGCCGAAAGGTGGGGGGTGGTTGGCAATGGGGGTTGGAAGATAGAGATGTATATATATATATATACACTGGTGGTTAAAGTACACTCGATACATGTGCAACTATTAATAAATAAAAATAATAAAAATATATAAATAAAAGATAACATAGTTGTAGAAAAATTAAAAAGAAAAAAAAATTATGGAGAAATAAAAATATGTATAATATTCATGAATTATTGTGGAACTAAATGTTAGGAATGGGGTGGTAGTTGTTCTATAGTTATGGGGATAAAAAAAAAATGAGGGTATTTTAGGAAAATACTTGAAAACACACCAATAAGGGGTATACATTTTATTAATAATATAGATACACACACATACATATAGTATATTTATATATATGTTTGTATTTAATATATATACGTATATGTGTGCATATATAAATATATAAACATCTTTTAAAATTTATTGCATTTTTTATTTAAGTTTTTTATTTTATTTTGTTCAAGTGGCAAGTGCATATACCATGTCAACGACCACGGATGTGGCTAGGGGAAGAGTTTGGTGACAAGGCCCCATGTATTGTCTCATAGGATGCTACACAAGACCGGGATGAAGGAAAGTTTAATTCTGGCCGAATTTGTCCTTGAATTGTCAAATTTCAATAGGTAGTGTGCCTATAATAAAGCTCAAATATTTAAAGTCCTATTTTATTAATAAGAACAAGTTACGGGACTAAATTTGCATTTTTTCCAAGACATAATAAGTTACTTATTATATGTTATTAGTGACAATTTTCAAATCGTCACTTATTTTTATCACTAATATACCATTTTGATAGTGTATTAAACTAATATTTTAATAGATTAAATATATTATCATTAAAATTATCAACATTAATTTATTGTCACTTAACATAAGATAATATTAGTAATAATTTTTATTTTTTCGCTTAATTTTTTAGGTGTAGCAAGATACCCAATGCTATTAATCAACCTTCCCGTGCACGGCAGAGCACGAACAACAATGAATTGGCAGTAAGAAAGAAAAATACGAAATTTGAAACCGGTCTCTTTTTTTATTTCTGAAAGGACACCAGAAAGAAAATTATAATTGAACTTGAGAGGACCTTAGGAAAAGTTATATCACCTTCATTCATAATTATATTAAAAAATTGTCAAATAGTTTGAAAGTTGCAACTGTGTTTCATTTTATTTTAAAATTTGAATTTTGCTGGCATCGTCACAAAATTACTCTTTTAGTTTTTACAGATGTCAGATCCATTAAGAGTGAATCTTGGATATTTAAGATTGTACTTCAGATTGGACTCTGCCCAGTTCATTCATTTGGGTAAGCAATATGAATGCTAATGAAAATCCAAAAACTAATTAGAACTTTTCTTTAGAATCAGCCCAATATCGTATATATAGACCAACGGCCCATTATATCTCAGAAAGATTTTTTATTTCCACAATTACATTTACTTGGAATTCTTTTTGAAAACCAATTATGATTTCTATATTTTTCTTTTCAGAGTTGATTTTTCTTTTTTTATATTATTTTATTTATACACACGCATATTAAAGATTCGTTAGGTTTAAACCTCTAACCTCATAATTTATGTGTTAAATTTATACTATCTGACCAAAAATCACTCGACAATTTAGAGTTGACCTAAATGATGTAGTTGGGGGGGGGGGGGGGTGGGGGAGCTAGCAAAAAGACGTTTCACAGCAAGAAAATGTCTCATTGCACCCTCTAGTGACATGGGCTTTGTTCTCCTATGTTTTTTGAAAAAAAAATTCAACCCTCCAAAAAATTTCAAAATGAAGGTGTATTCTTTAATTTTTTTTTCCCAAAACACTCAAATTTTATGCTCAAAAAATTCCTCTCAATTCACTCAAAAAATCGGACACCGTACAGAGCACACCTATCCCTTCATTTTCTCACTCTACCTTTTGTATCACTCATTCATTTATTACTCTGTCATTTCACTCATTCATATATATATATATATACGTATTTACATATATGAAAATATTAAAATTTTAATTGGTTTCACTTGAAATGCATCATTTGAACAAAACCTAGGGTAAGAATGGATTATTGTCAACTTACACATGTGGATAATTTTAAAATTATTGCCAAAGCTACTTACATGTGGTAGAGGAACTATATACGAACTTATACTATAAAAATGTAATTAATTTTAAAAATAATAAGAAATAATAATAAAAATAGAAAGTCATAAAACAAAAATAGAAAGTAATAAAATAATAGAATGGTTGTAAAGAAAAGAAAATATATTTGTGCTTGAACTTATATTAAAAATACTACAATAAATTTTAGTTTAAGATTTTAAAATTACTAAATAAAAAAAATAAAATTACCATATAATTTATGTAACACCCCTAAAATTCGATATTTTGAAAAAATAAGGATTCAGAAATCAAGATCTTGGTTGGTCAAATTCTAGGGCTCGAAATATATATAAGAAGGATTTAATTGTATGAAAATTGAAAGGTTTGGGGTTGAATCGCAATTTGAGAAGACTTGATTGACCAATGTTTTAAAAGCTTTGTGGGTTAAAACAAGAATATTTTTGGTCAAATAGGCTAATGTTAGGCACTAGTAGGGGTGTAAACGGATACTAAACGGATCAAATACACTGTTTTCATATTCGTATCCGTTTAATTTTTTGAATATTCGAATATGGATACAAATTTGACGGATATTTAAAAATGACATCCGAATTCGTATCCGTCGAATATTGGTCGAATTTAGATATATCCGTATTCAATTATAATTATTCAGATGTATTTATATTTGATTAAACTTATCCATATTCGAATTATTTTTTTGATATTTATATTCGATGATAATTATTTAGATATCTATTTATGAATATCCAAATACGTGAATCTATGAACTTATGACAAATGCATATTTTAATTAATAAAATGAACTATACAATTTCATTAAAAGAAAGCAATCAAACAAATAGCATAATTTCTAATTTCTAATTTATTTTTAATACTAATTAATATTAATAATGGTATTTAAGTGTATTAATTATAAAGTCAACCAATAATAATTATGAGATTTTTATTAAAAATATAAATTATATATTATTTAATAAATATATATTCGGATCAGATATTAAATAGATTGAATACGCATTTACTATATCCGTATTCATTTATAATCGAATATCTACTAATCAAGTAAGGATAATATCCACTTTAAACGAATATGGATAAATTTTGTATAAATGGATACGAACGCAAATGGTAAACGAATCTTCAAATATCTATTTACAGCTTTAGGCACTAAGGAAGTTTGGGGACCGAATTGAGAGATGGAAGATTTCTTGAGGACTCAATTGGGGGCTGGGCAGAAGTTTTAGGGGTCAAAATTTAATTTTCGATAGTACATTAATATATAGCAAATTCACCCCTTGATTTCTTCATTTTCTCCCCATATAGCTAAACCTTCCCTCTCACCAGCGATCTCTCTCTGGCGACTGAATCTTAACAAATTTGGTATCAATCTCTTCCTCTTTGAACAAGGAACACATCCATACCTTTTTCTTCCAAAATCCAGTAGTGAGGAAGTCAAATTTTGGGTTTGAAGTCTTGGTCACGACGGTAGTTGACGGGCCCGGTGGAGCAACGATGGAAGCTAGATTCTGGGTGATGGTTTCAGTAGAGCTCAGCTCAAGGATCATGAGGGTGGCCTTGGATCAAAGTTTGGTGCGGCGACGACAGTGAAATTGGAGAGCATCAACGAAGCGGAGAGTTGAGACCTAGCAACTTTAAGGCTCCAATTAGACTTCAGTTCGGTGACAAAATGGAAAATTGACTTGGGCATTGTGATTGTTGAGCTGAGATGCGTTGAGCAGTAGTAGTGGTGAACTTTTTCGGCAATTGCGCACGGCGGCTGGCGACAACAGCGAAAGGACAATTTCCTCATCCCGTCGCAAGGAACGCATGTGCAGAAGCTGATTGTGGAAATTTTGCTCCGATAGCAAGGATTTGGGTAATTGAACGAAAGGAGAATAATTTGTATTGCATGTAGATGTATACATCTACCAATCTTTATAACACCTTGTATAATCGAAAAGAATACGTAAATTGATCGAAAAATAAAGCCATGCATGAGATATGACGCATGCATGCACGTTACTTGAGCCTAATGAACCCAAAATTGTATTATTTTATGTGAACCGTGGTTAGTTAAATTAATTAGGTGATGAAAATCTTAATTTTATGTATCCGCGACCTAAGTGACAAACTTGGATTATTAATAAATTAGGCTATTATAATCGATATTGTGTAACATTATAAAGTTAATTAGGTAATTTAAGGATCTAATTGTATTTTCTTTTATCGGTATAAATATGAAACCCAAAAATGTTTCAGTAATCACGGCAATATTAGCACATTCCGCAACGATAATACCGAAATAAATCCTAAACTACTGTATTAATCGAGTAATTACTGATTTTAGACAATTAATCATATAACTGTAATTATAGGATCGAATGAGGATTTTGACAGTGAACTTACTCCTTGGTTAGGTGAAGAGAAGTTGGGCCTCGCAGATCAGTAGGCTTTGCTTGCATCGCTAAGGTTATTGAGGTGACGGTCTACCGTTTTGGTACTTGTATTGATTGAACCTGCCTATTATCTATTTTGAAAACCCTATGAGGGTCACCAACTTGGTACTTGTCTTGTATACAACTATCCATTATTTGATGCACCCCTATGAGGGTTTAACCTCTTGGGTATTTATTTTGTATACCCTGTGAAGGTCCACCAACCTGGTACTTGCTTTGTGTAAAGCTATTTTGATATTGTTGAACCTTGTGAGGTTCTACTGATCTGATACCTGTCTTGATTATCGTTACCATTATTTGTTGATTGTTGAACCCTATGAGGTTCCACCAATTCGATATCTATCTTTTCCTTGAACCTGATTGTCTCTCGCTTGATTGAATTCTGTGAACTATTTGAACTCATGAATTGTATCCGTTAATGAATCGTGCACCCTTATGCAGGTTTGTTTTCTTAAACCATTTCTGATAACAAACTGAGTGTCCCCGTTCTAGTGCCATGAACTTTCAATGTTTCATTTGTTATCATCCAAATTGAATCTATATTGTATATTGTTGTATGGTTGTGTTGGCTTTCATGATTTATTCCATATATCCTTGTTCGCCTTGAGGGCGTATTTGAAACCATTTAAATGTTTATTGCTCTGCCATGCCGACAAATTATTATTGAACGTATTGAAAGATAATTGTACAGGAGAATTGATGGGCCGAGTGCCTTGCCAAGCTGTCATGCTTGAGCCACCGTTATTGCCAAGTTGTTATGCTTGAGCCATCATTATTGCTGAGCTGTCATTGTCGAGCCATTGTTATTATCGCATTCTTATGATTGAAATATCGTATTGTTACGGAGGCATAAGGATATTCTGATATGCATACTATGTTTGTTTTACTTGAAACACATATATTGTATGGGTTTGTCATTCTTATTTGTATTTTGCTCAAGGAGAAGTAAAGCTGAAGTGATTTCCCCATCTAGATCAGGCTAATGTCCCAGGCCAAATGAGCCAATAAAAAATCCTCCCAAACTATACCTGTCGAACTTTGAATGGTTGAGATGCTATATTCCTCCCGAACAGAATTAGTCGAGTCGATCAGGCTGTTGAGCCGACAGTTACAGCTCCTGACCTAGCATAACCATTATTGTCCTTATTCTGGCATATCCTTGTTTTCTTGTATTACCATGTCAGTTTTGTTGAATTACTGATTCTTCGACAGACCTATGTATTACTTTACATTATCCCTCACTGAATCTTTTTGACTCACCCTCATGTATTATTTATTTCCTCTCCAGATAGATATGAGATAGGGGATGATGACTGATGACAGGACTGACAAGAATAATTTATGTTAGTGTTTGGATGAATATATATATATATATGAATTCACCGTTGGTTAAATGTGGTTTTAGAAATATTTTAATATGTCAGGATGAACATAAGACTTACGACATGTATGAATTATGTTACTTGTGATGACGTTTTAGTTTTGAATATTGTTGAGTTATTAGAATGAATTATGGCAATACGATATTATTGTATTAAGTTTGAAGCATGTTGTAAGTTTATGATCATTGTGATTTATTGGAGAATTTTGAAAATTTTTATAGGCCTATAAGATATGACATTGCATATTATAGGATTGAACTGGGTGGCATCCCGGCAACTGGGCTGTCCTGGGTGAGGTGCTACAGAAGTGGTATCGGAGCCTAGGTTTTTGATGACCTAGGTTAGTATGGGAATGAATTTTGTAATTGGAATCGGTGGGTTTCCAAGAGATTAGACTTGAATTGGGAATCATCTGGGATGTAAACACTTGGGTTAAGGAAAACCTGAGCTATACTAGGATATGATTCTTGGAGTATAGAATTCTTGAATTGTTGGCAATAGGCTTGATTCTGGTAATACTTTAGATATGTGTGATGACTAAGCTATGTCAGGATATTATTCCTGGAATGTGAGAATTTTGGGCACGTAAAAATATGTGGTTTGATTGTGGAATTGAATGTGGAACTAAACAAGATGTGAATCTTTAGGGTAAGGCTCAACGTTAAGGAAGTGAAGGGTTATGACCGGAGTGGCCAACCAGTGTATAACCTTTTACTTCTGGTATGTCAGGCATATGAATGTATAGCGCTTGGAAAGGATGATGCTGTTTAAGAATTTTGGTGTTATGTGAACAATATCTGTGAAGGTTGAGTTTGATGAATGGATGACTATGTTGGGATAAATTGAGCTTAGTATGAAAAGAGTTACTTCGAAAATCAACATTTTGCGAGCAAGGTACGTGGAAGTTATTCTTGGCGAACAAGGATCATTTTGGGAAGATATGAAGAATCATATTAAACATTTGAAGAGCAACAGACATAACCAGTTTTGGAATATGTGAAATAGTAGAGGAGGGTCTGAAACTAGTTATGGGACATGTGATAAGTATAGAGAATTTGAAAGAGAATACTAGATAAGAATATGAAGCTCACAGTTTAAATAGGAATTATGGGAAGAAAATGTGACACCAGGCATGGGATACTAATCCTTAAGAAATAAGGGTACATCATTGGTAAAGAAAGCCTACAAAATTGCAGGATAACTGATAATCAGTACAAGGATAACCAACTTGAGGAACAAGGGAAATAAGTATCTACTTACTATATGAGAGATCTTGCTACACCTGTTTTTGGCATCACGAGCATTTAGGCATTAAACTTATCAGAATTAAGGTTATAAGCAATCAACTTTGGCTAGAAAACGTATCAAAGATACGAAATTCTTGGGTCCTTCTAATTAGTACTTCATAGAACTCCTCAAAAATAGTAGATCTGGAGGTAAGTGGAAAAGAGATAACATTTGACGACCTACAGGGAAGAAAGGTGATTTTAAAGGAAATAAATAAGGAATGAGAAAGAGAAGAGAACAAAGAGTGATAGGATCTTTGTTAGAATTGTAGAATAGTGAGAAAAATTATATATATATATATATCCTGAACCTTGCGTAATAAGAACTAACAACGACTTGATATTAACTAATAAAACATCTCGTTTAATTGTTATGGATAAGTGTGGTTTATTACTGAGAAGCTTCCAACCTACCGAATGGGGTCACAAAAACTAACCCTAATGCATTCCCCTCCCCTGGCTGAGAAAATTTGGAAGAGGATATCTCGAAACGGAGACGTCCAATAAGTGTTTGAAGAAAGGACACGAGACCCATAGGTGCAGTCAACAGCAAGGAAAGAGTTTATAGAATAGATGAATGCAATGCGGCAGCAATTCCTATAATCGCATAAGCAACAAGGTCAGATAGATAGCTTCAAGAGAAATGAAGAGCCACCAAAGTTCGAAACTTTAGCACATCTCCTTAGGTTCCACTCCCCAACGTTTATGGGTGAATTGGATTACCAAAAGGCAGAAGCTTGGATCAGAGAGGTCGAAGATATCTTCCAAATATTAGATTACTCAGATCACCTCAAACTCATATAATTGTATAGTTTTAGTTTAGAATCTGTTTATTAATTTCATAAATTATAATAAAATTTGAGGTACGCATAAATATTTCTATAAATCTTTAGAACCTTCATGCTCTAATTACATATTTTACATAAACATTTTATATTGCAATTATATAAATATGTATATATGTCATAAAGTACCAACACTTTAAGCTGTTAGTAGCTATGTCATTTGATACCTCACAAAAGAACCAATACTTTATTTGTGCGTAAAATAACAAAAATAATTAGCCAAGTGGTTTAGGATATTTTATAATTTCCAGTATAGTATAGGTACTGTGCATTGAAATTTTGAGGGACATAAGCTGCCAGTACAAAACTTTATTAAGGAAACTAATATGATAGTATGGTTTTAGTTTAGAATTTATATATAAATTGTGTAGATTATAATAATATTTGAGGAAAGCATAAATAACTCTATAAATAAAATTTAAAGTGTTTATAAACTATTCTATAAACATCATCCTCAAAATATTTCGATGTTCATGCTCTCATTGCATATTGTACATAAGCATTTTATACCATAGCTCTAGAAATATGCATGTAATAAAGTAACAGTACTCTCATTACGTATTTTACATAAGCATTTTATACCGTAGCTCTAGAAATATGTATGCAATAAAGTACCAGTACATTACACTATTAGGAGCTATGTCATTTGGTAACTGATGAAGAATCGATACTTTATTTATGCATAAAATAACAAAAATAATTAGTCAAGTGGTTTAAGATATTTTATAATTTTCGATGTAGTACTGGTACTTTACTTTGAATTTCATACGGACAAGAAAAGTACCGCTACTTAACTTTATCATATAAAATAATACTTTTGTATAGTTTTAGTTTAAAATATGTATATAAATTTTATAGATTATAATAAAAGATTATATATTTTTCAAGCTTGTTGTTTAGTTAATATTTTATAAATTATTTTTGGTTAAACAATGGAGAAGCAAAGTATAGGCACTACACTTGAAACTTATGTGTATAAGTTCTACATACAATTACATGGCGAGTAGCCAACAAAAGGTACAATTTAGTGAAATAAGTGGAGTTGAAATTGCTTTACGCAAGCTTGGCATTCGTCTAAAATGTGTGATTTCGGTGGAGCAATGCAATGCTCATTTATCGTTTTATTCGTTTGTAGATCGATTAGAAGAAAATATGAAGGTTTTAAATTTCTTTTAACTAAAATAAAAATGTATTCAACAATAACACAACACAACAACTAAGACATATCCAACTAGACAAGGTTGCAACTGAAAAGCCTAAAAAATACTTGGGTCGCTGTGGGTTGGTCTTCTTTGATAATTGTTCATACATTTGTTTCTAGTTAATAAATAGTTGTTCATACGATTGAAGGTGGTCTTGTAGATGTTGAGCATTTCCATCAACTCTTATTGAGCACTGCTAACAGTGCAACTTATTCAAGATAAGGGCTCTTCTTCAAGTCAATTATGGGCCGGAGAAGGAAATTGTGGGAGTCAACATTAATATGGTAAACCCAAAAACGCCAAGGAGAGACTACTACAAAATTCGTGAGGAAGGCGGGGAGGTTTTGTGAGTCTGCTGGATATGAAGTGGAATTTAAGCCAATGAAGGCATTGAACACGGAGTAGGTTGTGAAGATTGTGATTGCTTGTGAAGTTGTGTTTCATGTTTGGTGTTTTAAAGATTTTGAGATTTTTTTGGTGTTTTTAAGATATAAAAATGAGATATAGGATTGTGAATGGTTGTGAGATAAAATGTAATAATTATAGTGACGTGATATGTTGATGTGATTTGAGATTGTGAATGGTTGTTAAATTGTTTTTGAGGTATGTTTAAGAAATTTGTTTGAGATAATGAAATTGTTGTATGAGATTTGTTTTTTGGGGTTTGCTTGGGATATTTATATTTAAAAAAATATTATAAATTATATATTATAAATTTATTAATATCAAAATTAATATTTATTAAGTTAAATACAAAATCTATTATAAATTCATTGAATTTATCCATAATTAAAGAAAAATAAATCATTTTGCCATTTTTCGGAAAAAAAAATTATTTTTCTGCCAAATTAAATTTTTCTGACCGAATTTTTTTTTCTTGTTTAGTTTAGAATAATTTGAAGGAAAAGTAAAATTGTGGTGTATATGTAATTTGGGAACAAAAATTTCAAACATATTATTTTTTTACACTAATCATCCATTTTATAATTTATTGAATATTTAGTTTGATTATATATTTTTTATCATTATAAAATTTTTATATGAAATCATAACTACTAAATAAATATAATCTAATTACTACCAACCCATCAAAATATATATTTCACTCATTTCCAAATTCTATTTTTTTTTTCATAATTAATTTGTAATTAATTTATTATCAAACTAAACTTCCACATCTTTCAAAAGTTTCCTCCCTCGACTACTCCTCCTCCTTTGTAGCTACGGCATTAGCAGCACCACCAGATCCAACATTCAAGACAAAATCCTCGGCCTTCCTCTTCTCACAAAGCTTAGCAAATAGACTTCCACCATCAAATTCTCCTTCTTCATCGACAGAGCTATCTTCTCCGTAGTGAAGCGGTGCCATCATCCTGGAGAATCAAGGCAACATAGGTGAGCAAGCTCTCCAATATATATTTTTTGTATTTACAAAAATCAATCAAAATCAAGGGTTTCTAAGTCCCATTTCAAGATAATTTTAGACAGAAAGAGAGAGAGAACATATGAAACGAGTGAAGTGTAAGACACTGAGAGAAGAAAAAGGTGAGACGGGTAAGAGAAGAAAAAAATGAGGCGAGACAGAGACAGATGAATGAGAGAGAAAGTGAAACTGTGTGTCTCGGGAAAGGGTTTATGAGATAATTGACCCCATGCCCCAAAGACCAAAACAAATTCTCACATCCAAGCAAAGCCACACCCAAATCTCATGTCTCTAAGGAGGAAAAACAAGATTTCGTTTGACAAGCAATCGCAGCCTAAGAGAGTCTTGTTGTTCTAGTGTTCTTATGTCTCAACTTCAACATTTTCTTTACTTTAATTTTAATTTTAATTTTTAATTTTTGAAGATTTAACTAAAGTTATTTGAAATAACAATGCAAGAAAAATTAAATGAATAGATCTTGATTTTTTTTCCTCACTCCTAAATCCCCGCAATTTTCATATATTACTACTATAATAGAAACATAATCAGCAATAAGATAACACAACAACTGAGACCTATCCCACTAGACAAGGTTGCAACTAAAAAGCCTAAAAGCCTAGCAAATACTTGGGTTGACTTGGGTTGGTGCATCTTTGATAATTGTATGAACAGTTTTTTCTTGTTAATAAATAGATGTTTTATACGATTGAGGGTGTTCTTGCAGATCTTGAGTATTTCCATCAACTCTTATTAATGGAAATAGTGGAAAAGTGCAACTCATTCAAGACAAGGGCTCTTCAAGTCAATTATGGGCGGGAGAAAGGAGTTGATGGAGTCAAAGTTCTGGTAAACCCTAAAAGTTAAGTAGAGAGTACTAGGAAATTCGTGAGAAAGACAGAGAGGCTTTTGTGAGTTTGCTAGATATGAAGAAGCCATTTAAGGCAATGAAGACATTGGTCATGGAGTAGGTTGCGGTAAATGTTTATCTTGTTGTTCTAGTGTTCTTATCTCTCATCTTCAACATTTTCTTTTACTAAAATTTTTATTTTTATTTTTATTTTTGAAGATTTTTGAATTTATTATTTAAGTTATTGGAGGTTTTTGCAAGTTTGCTCAATATGAAGAAGCCATTTAAGCCAATGAAGACATTGGTCATGGAGTAGGTTGCAGTAAATGTTAAGAGTCTTGTTGTTCCAGTGTTCTTATCTCTCATCTTCAATATTTTCTTTTACTACAATTTTAATTTTAATTTTAATTTTAATTTTTTAAGATTTTTAAATTTATTATTTAAGTTATTTGAAACAACAATGCAAGAAAAATTAAATTAACAGATCTTGTTTTTTTTTCTCACTTCCGAATCCTCGTAGTTTTCATATTTTACTATGATATTATTTCCTTCAACTCTTATTGAGCATTGCAAATAGTGCAAATCTTTTACTTTTTCCTCCCATTTAGCATAGGAAGGATGTCATTTTGTATTGTTGTATTTTGTTGAATTGAATCATTACTACATAGTTCTTGTGTTCTTATGTATTAACTTCAACATTTTCCTTTACTATAATTTTAATTTTTGAAGAATTTTAAATTTATTATTTAAGTTGTTTGAAACAACAATGCAAGAAAAATCAAATAAATAGATATTGATTTCTTTCTCACTCCTAAATCCTCGTAGGTTTCATATGTTACTACTGTTACTACTATATATAGATATGAATACATGTATATTTCTTTTTACCACATGTGAGGGCCTTTTTGATTTCTTTTCTTGCTTTTTTAGTGTAGAAAAAGTATCGTTTTGTGTTGTTGTATTTTGTTGAATTGTATCATTATTGCAATGCTTATTTATTAATTTATTTGTTTGCAGATCGATTAGAAAAAAATGTGAAGTTCTTAAATTTCTTTTAACTGAATAAATCAGTTATCATAAACAACAATGCAAGAAAAATTAAATGAGTAGATCTTCATTTTTTTTCCACTCCTAAATTCCCGTAGTTTTCATATATTACTTCCATTACTACTCTATATATGTATATATATATATATATGCGAACAAGCGTATCTTTCTTTTTACCACACCGCAAAGGCCTTTTTTGTTTCCCCCCCCCCCCCCCCCCCCCCCCCGCCCTTTTAGTGTAGGAAGGATGTCATTTTGTATTGTTGTACTTTGTTCAATTGTACCATTACTTCAATGCCTATTTATCATTTTGTTCGTTTGTAGCCGTTAAAAGAAAATTTGAAGTATTTAAATTTCTTTTAACTAAAATAGAAACATAATTAGCAATAAGACAACATGCAATTGAGACCTATCCCACTAGACGAGGTTGCAACTGGAAAGACTAAAAGCCCATGTGTTTTTATAATACTCGAAAGGTATTTAAATTGATTTTATTTTATCCAAGATATTGTTAGAGACCTCAATTTTCATTTCATTTTCTCATTTCGTTTTCTTCACGTCGAAAACATATAAATAATTGAAAATTTTGTGTCTTAGGATGATGTGGGATTATTCTTCACATTTACAAATTGACCTCAAAAGTTCGAGCAATTATAAAAAATATCCCGACATCTCAGCTCAAAAAGTGGCCCAGGTTGGGTTAAATCAAACATATGTCTAATCAAATTAGGTTAGATCCTATCATTCAATTAAAGTGAGCAAATAATCAATTTATCATGTTTTAATATTAATAGGCGGGTACAGCTGCGCCAACATACCACTTACCACCCATCAAGGCATGGTTCCTTATTATAAAATAGCTTATTATTTGCCTTTTAAAAGTACAAACTAATTTCTTTAATCCGCCAATTCTTAATTTACTTTCTCATATTCGATTTATTGATTGGAACATCAAAAGATTTTTGTTGAGATAAGTTCAATCGCTCTTAATTGATTTTATGATTTTAAGAAGGTTCAAATATTTCAAAGGATCAATGTTAATTTTAAAAAAATCGTTTCAACCCTCATGATATCTATTTCACCTTATGGTCATGTGAGATTTAACTAGTAAAATCAGTTAGTAATCGAATTTTACCGATTTGTATTGGGTTAATTAATATCAATTTTTAAACTTTATCAGGATTAAATTAATATTAGGTCAATGGTTTGGCCAACCAATTCAATTCAATTTTCTAACACTGTCTCTTGTAGAAAATAAATATTGATGTGGATATTAATTAAATCTCGTAATTACCCCTGAAATATTTCAAAATTCCATAATAAGTTAAAGATATATGCATTATGCATTTGGGGCAAAAGAACCCAACTTGGCCAAGCCTGATGACCCAGATAATTTCAGCCCTTGAACCAAGATGATTTAAATGTTCCCAATTAGACCACGTCATTAATACTTTTCTTATCAAGTGACAGTTAAATCTAAATATTAATTAATTAGTCAATTTTTCTTTTCTCTTTCGAAAGTGATCGATCTTATTTAATAATTACATCAATATTTCAAGTTAATGAGATACGAAAAATACATCCTCCATATAAAAAGTTATTATAAAAATAGACTAATTAATTCTCACGTTGAGTGGTACTTAAACCATAACCTCTTTGGTTATGGGGCCTCCACCATTAAGGCAAAGGCTGTTCAGACATTCGCTGGCTGGTCCATTCTTAGGTATTGCCCTCACTACCACAAATATGATATTTAATGGCATTAATTTAGTAATATTTTATAAGATAATGACACAGAAAATTTAATATAATGATAGTTGTAAAAGAATACCACAATAGTATAATATTTGGTGACATTTGATTATAAATGACAAATAAAATAATGACATTTAATTAAAAATATCAAGATACATGTATTTTAGAGGCACTTAATTAATGTCACTAATTTTTTTTAGAAAAATACCACTAATATGTAGCTGTAGTATTATTTGAAAAAAATATCATAAAGTATTTAGTGGCATTTTCTTGTATAATGATACACAAATAGATTATTAATATAATTATTGAAAAGTTTTTATTGGACAATTCTATCGATCTTAACCTTGTTTGTATACTCAAAATCTATTACAGCCTTGCAACAATTGGATCGAATTGAGATTAGTTCGATCATAAATCATCAAGAGTGACCCAACTATTTCTCAGAAATCACTTTTGAAATATCATACACCATTAGAACAGATTAGAACCTTGTTTTTTTCCTGGTTAAAATCCAACTTCACATTGGTGGTGGAATTCCACGAATTTCAACAGAATGTTGAGCAGTTTCCACTCTTTTCAGTGTCATATATACGTGAGGTGATGCTTCCATCATGCTGCAACAGCGGCAAGCGAATTATCCGTCAATTTCTGAATATCTGATGGCCCGTTTGGATATATTTTTATTTTTATTTTTATTTTCTATCTTCATCATTTTTAAAATTTAAAAATTAGCTATAATTTTATAAATAAAAAATAAAACTATATTTGCATGTTTTATCTGAAAATAATTATTAAGGTAGGTATTGGATTTAAAAATTAAATAATTTATATTATTTTAATGTTTAAAAAATTTATTTTATAAAATATATTTTTTTATTAATTTTAAAATGACAGTGAATATTTTATAATAAATCATTTGAATTGAATTGATGTAAGAATAGGATTATAGAGTAAATTTATGAGAAATTAAATTTTTTTTTTTTTTTTGGTGAAACTGAGTAGAAATTGATAAATTTTCTATTTTAAATTAATAAAAATCTTGAAAATAAGGTTTGAAAATGAAACCAAACAAGCCGTTATGAGTGCTATATTAATATCAAAAGTAGTCCACCATTGTCGAGTGAAATGGGTTGGAAATCAGAGTAACATTAGGATTTACAAACTTGAATATAAACAACGTACGAAGGTATCAAACGGCCGCGACAATGATATTCCCAGTTTTTTTTTTAGACACTATGATATTCCTAGGCTAGATGATTATATATTGAAATAATTTTTACCAGAATTCATTGTGATCAATTCTTCTACAGTCAGTTCTTGATGACCCTTCTAAGACTTCTTTTATTAAGAATGAAATGCGAGTTAGCCAAATTTAAGATGGGTACATCCAAATACGAGAGACCTTAATAAAATGAGATAATATTGAAAGGTTTTATAATTTGGGCATTTTTTATCCCGTAGGATCATTTTAGTTCAATTCATGTTGAAAATTCGACTGATCTTGACCCTCGAACTTTAACGATTTGGATATTTCAAATTAAGATTACCTCAACTATATACCACGCCAAATGACACTCTTCTATGAATACTTAATTGATACATGCATTTTGAATTCCTTAATTTTAATTTATATTTCATCTCTCATTTCATTTAATTGGAACATATGGTTTAAATTGATATACATGCACGAACCTCAAACAGAATATCTTATTTTAGTTTTGTTTTTTCCTTTTACCCATCATTGATATATTCGAAATGTGAAATGATTTTTATTGAATCAACCCGATAATTCTAACCCTCGTTTGTGCTATCAAATTCCAATTTTAAATCAAACCCACCTAAACGTTTTCAATCGATTCAACCCAATATAGAAGTGCTTCCCAAACTCAAATCAAAATTTGTCACCCTTTCTTCGGCGAAACTAAAGACTTAATTTCAACTTTCATTAGGCACTTAATCCCCTTTTGACTTCGAATAATCGATCAATAATGAACACCAAAAAGGCCAAAATAGAAAAAAACCCTCAACCTTTCCTGATGATTAGTTTACATTATGTACAGTGCACATAACTGGAACAAATTATAATCTATCACTTAATTGTGTGAGGAATCCAACATTATTTGAAAAGAAATATATGTACCTTTCTATAATCTAATCAATTAAAGCAAATGAAGGTTCCTGCATTGATTCCCACAAATCAACATACATTGATAAATGGGACCTACGAAAATTCTCCATTTCATAGACATGCATGTCTTCAAATTTATGTTAACCATTCATTAATTTATTGCATTATAGTCATGATGAATATGTACCTGAAAGACGTCCTATAATTAGCTTTTCAATTATAGTGGCAAAGATATGCTAATGTAAGAACTCCATTCTTGATTATGTCAGATCAAGGGTCAGCAACATGACTTCACACCAATTTAGACCGTTTCCAAATCCAATTTTTTACACGTGCGCATTTAAAAGTTGTCGAAATAAACACCTTTTTGTTAATCTTCTTCGTTTCTTTTTGTGCTCCACTATTATATATTTCCCATCAAATAATACAACAAAGTATTACATGACCAGAATTAAATCCCAGAATGCAAAAAGTAATAAAAGAGTTCCAAAGCCACCACATTGACCAGCCCAGATGCAATGCATACTAGATTTTCGCCTACATGGAAGCTTCTATCCACGTGGTATTATTTCTCCACCACACGATCATCCACGTGGACAACTCTGGACCCTTCTTTTGGCCAAACCCCATCTACCTTCCTGAACTTTCCGAACAAATATAAGCGCCACCTCACTTCATGGTTTAGCCCACAACCTCAAGATAATCTAAACATGGACGACAGAGGGAAGAGTACCGGTGAAAAGGATGCCGGAGAAATTAAGTACAGAGGTGTCCGGAAGCGGCCGTGGGGGAAGTACGCGGCGGAGATACGCGACTCAGCGAGGCAAGGGGCCCGAGTGTGGCTGGGGACGTTCAACACGGCGGAGGAGGCGGCCAGAGCCTACGACAAGGCGGCGTACGCCATGAGGGGTCATTTGGCAATCCTCAACTTTCCCGAAGAGTATAACTTGCCGAGCAGCTCTTCGCATTTTGCTTCGCCGGGTTCCAGTAATTCCATGCAGGGTGGGGACGAGGAGCACGGGAGAGAAGTGTTCGAGTTCGAGTACTTAGATGATAAGCTGCTGGAAGAGCTTCTTGATTATAATGATCAAAAAGGGAAGAAGAAAGATTGAATTTTCAAGTGATAAAAAAGTAAAAGGAAAAATGCATGGTGCATGATAATTAATTACTAATTAAATAAGAAAATTTGAATAGTGGCCGGGTATCTTCTTTTTAGCAGTTTTTGGACAATGCGAATGATTCCATAGGACTCTCTGCTTGGGATCATCTTTTAATGTTATATATGCTGATTAATGTGTGCATGAAAGGTGTTTAAGTACAAATTACAACACCAAATTAATGTGGGCAAATCTGTTTGCCACATGAATTAATATTAATATGAAGAGGTTTGTACTATGTATATATCTGATGTCTTTAACAGTTTGACATGCAGTGAGTGAAATTTGTGTGCGCCATTGTTTGAGCATATTGAGGAGAAAGTCTCTTTCACTTTTATTGTCTGCAAATACGACACAAAACAACTAAACCCTGTGGGCTGTGTGGCTCATAACTTTTTTCAGAAATTGACTTTTGTACAGAGAACGATCGCGATATTTCACTTAAAAGTCTTTGAAACGCCTTCCAATTAGTAACGCCAAACCAGATAGTTTCGTCTGCTAATGACGACGGCTTATAATTTTTGGCCTTCCAATAACTGGTGACCCTTCTTTTGTCACGAGTATTAAGATTATTATTATTATTATTATTATTTTTTTTTTTTTTTTTTAAATTTCCCATCATTATTTTCTTTGAAATGCTCGTGAAATCATTAAAATTTGTGAAGAGGAATTTTGGATTTTCATAGGAAGAGGAATTTTCATGCTCGTGAAATCTTTGATTTTCATATAAAAAGGAATTCCATTAAAAATTAAAGAAAATTGTGGAGAAAGAAAAAAGAAGGCAAAATTCTTAATGCTAGTGATAAAAGAACTTCCCCAGTATAATTTTTATTCTTATTTTTTTATAGTTAAATGAATTATTGATTTATACTTATTGGTGGGATGTGATTAAAAAATTATGCAGTTCGCTAAATAAAGTTAATTTCGTCATTAAGTTATTAAAAGATCATGGTTTAATTTTTATTTCTCTTAATCTAATTATAGATGAAATGATTTTTATAGAGAACCATAATTTTTTAATTTACGGTTGTTTCAGGGTGAAAATTAAATTTTTTTAATATAAATAGTTAAGAAATAGATACATGATATCAAGTTAAAATTATGGATATATAACTCTAAAAAAGTCGTATGATCCACAAGAAGTCATCCAAAATTACTTCAATGTTCGTCTCTGCAGTATGCTTTCTCTATCCTAAAATATAGATTCCTTATTTTAATTAATTTTTCCTTTAATCTGTTTTATAAATACATGCTAAATAAAATATATTACATATTTTCTTATAAAAGTACTTGTATTGATAAAATAGAATATGAAAAAACATAAAAAATTCAAAATGCCTAAAATAAAAGATTCCGTTTGATTGATGCATAAAATTTTAAGTGGGAGTTGAAAAAATAAAAAATTATATGATTTGAATTATTTTATGTTGAAATTAGTAGCTCACATCATTATTTTAATTGATAATATTAATTTTCTTAAAAAAGTATTCTTTTAGGTAATGAATTCATATTTCAAGATGTTTGAAAGAAATAAGAGTGATAAATTTAAGATCGAATTAAGGAACATATATAAATAGACAGTGTCAAAAAGAATGATGCGATCTTGATCTAACTAATAAATATGCACCTTGAATCATTTATTCCAATATGTATTTTATTTTCTATTCTAACAAAAAATGAATTACAATTTTTATCTAGCCAACGGATATGAGCATATTCCTATAGTTCCTTACCTGTTTTGATTTAAGGCTACATTAGAAGCTGTAGAGATTTTTTATTCTAATTAGTTTTTAATTTTTTATTCCATTTTATCATGCTAAATGTATTAAATTGTAAATTTGATAAATTTAAGATATATTTATAATATAGAATATAAAATGAAAAAATAAATATCAATTAAAATTTAACAAAAAGAGACAAAAGAATTGGCAGTTTGCATGTAGGTACTCGACCTGTAAGAACAATATGTTATATATGCCAAAACTAAATCAATCACAGTCAATTACGTACGGATTGTAATGTGATTGGTTCACTTCGATTATGGATAAAATGAACTTGGTTTGTAAGAAATTATAATATATTATGTAATAGAAAAATTCGTATGCCATGTTAGGCTAGAATCATCAGTTATATGATGAGTGTTATTATAGTACTTGCATTATATTCTTGTTTAGTTAATCGAAGTTAATTTGATTAGGCTAAATCCGAGCATATTCTAATAAGTTAATTACATAACTAAATGCAAGGAAGGAAAAAAAAAATTATCTTTGTTGGTCTTGTTGGGACAATTAATAATTATCCTTTCGATAATCGGTTCAAAGTTTACACAAAAGTCAAACTATTGCTTGGTTATATATAAAAGTCGAACAATTCAAGATATCACGTTTACTGATTGGCAGGACATCTGATAGTTCTCATTAGAGAAAGTTAAAAGTTGAAAGCTACATTCTTTCATGTGTGTTTGCATTCATATGCATATCTAATGAGATAATTTTCTAATTTATGTGGAGGATTGTGAAATTTTGGTATATTTTATATGTCAAAATTAAATAATTGAGTAAGAAATTTGAGTTTAAAGTGAGAAATAATTAACGACATCATAGAGGGTAGAATAAGTCTATCCCACATTGGCAAAATAATATGAGTGCATCAAATAAAATAATTAAACTCATTTTTTTAATTTGCCTAATAAACACACTTTTATGGCAAAATTAGTCCAAAAGCTAGAGTTATGATTTTTCGTGATTTCCAAATACATGATTGTTAGAATTAAACAAAATCCTAATATAATTAAATTTAGGTATTATTTTGTTGATATATAAAAGGATTAGGAATTGTGACTGTCCAAAAGGGTAAAAAGTTGGGTAATTGGGCTTCATATCACTGCAAAGAGTTTGATTATTTGGGCTTCACTTGCTTATTTTCAGAATTAGGCTTCACCAAAAATTTTGATGGATTGGTGAATTGAGATTTTTTCAAGAATAGCCACCCAATTAATGTAAAGTTGACTAACTTATTTTTATAATTGTGCTTTAATAAAATTTTGAGTGAATTAGTGAGTTGGGCTTCTTTTAAGAACTGAGCTTGATAATAACCTAAAGAATTTATTAATTGGACATGATCAACTTATTTTTAGAATTGAACTTGACCAAATTCTTACACTATGTTTGGTTTAAGGAATTTAACAAAGAAAAAAAAATGTTATGGAAAAAGAAAACAAAATTGAAGAAATATAAAATCTCAAACTTATTTGGTTGTTAAAGAAATGAATAGAGGGATGTATGTGGTGGAGAAGGAGAGAGAGGCCAAACAGGTTTTTCCTTCATTTTCCTCAAACACACCATATTTTTCTCTAAGTTTTTCTTTCTTTAGTATTTTCCTTACCAACCAAACAATAAAAAATATTTTTCTTAGCATTTTCTTTTCTTTTCCCCACCAAAATTCTTGAACCAAACATAGTGTTGGTGAATTGGTAAGTTGAGCTTTCTTTGAAAATTGAGCTTGATAAATTTTTGTGAATTGGTAAATTGGGCTTCCTTTGAATTGGACTCTTCATTAATGCAAAGAACTGATTAATTGGTTTCTAGCTTCACTAAAATTTTTAGTGAATTGGTGGGTTGGGCTATTGGCTTTGCTACCTTGTTTTTATAATAGAGCTTCAAATTTGTCAGTTGGGCTTTCTTTAAGAAATTGGCTAATTTGTTAATTAGGCTTGACCATCTTGATTTTAGAATTGGGCTTGATTAAATTCTTAGTACCAATTAGTGATTGGGCCTTCTTTTAAGAAGTGGCCTTGACCAATTCTTCTCTAAATTGATGAGTTGGGCTTCCTCTAAATTACACTTCACATTATTGTAAAGAATTAATTTATTGAGATTCACTAGCTTGTTTTTAGAATTGGGTTTCACCCAAGTTTATTTTGAATTGGTGAGTTTGGCAATTTTTAAAATTGGGTTTCAACAAATTACTGCCAATTCTAGTTAAAAAAGAAGTTAAGGGGGGTGTTTGATTATGTTTTGTGGGGAGGAAATCCTTCCCCAAAACATTCCCAAACATATATCAAATTCTTTCCCCAAAATGTTCCCGAAATATCCTAATAGTTTAAATTATTTTACCAAAAAGTCCTCAATCCTCATCCCCAAAATCATTAATTAACTAATCATTACTATTTTAAAATTATATCCAATCATCATATTTAATAAATTTACATTTAAGTTATTATATACCTATATATATATATATAAATTAATATCTAATTCTAATTTCTTCCCACTAAAAATTAATTGATTTGACAGCAACACTACAAAATATCCCCTCCCAAAACATAAATAAGTATACCAATCCTTTCAAAATATTTTCTAACTATTTTTCAAAATATAAACAAAAATTCATCATATTCTCCAATACCACTATTTGATTTTCCAACCCCACTCCCAAATTTTATTTCTCCAAAACATACAATTTAGAACACCAAAAAATATATCCAAACATTTCCTAAAATTTTTAAGAATAGGCACCAATAAGTTTATGGAAATTTCTTTTCTTTGTATAGCTACTCTATAGAAAATGTCATAATATAGCCACAATTATAAAAGTCTAAGTGTCACGATCAAATATAAATATTAAATATAAATGAGACATGGTAAAAAGTATATCTATAAAATATATTAACAAGACACTTTAAAAAGATAAACAATTAAAGTAATATTGAAATATTTTTATATCAAGTGTCTCAATATAAAAATTATTGTGATAGATTATAACAAGTGTCACCTATAAAATTAAAATGTATCTGAATAGACAATTTTTCTAGTGGTGACGCTGTTAGAAAGTTCTATACTAAATTTGATTAATTAAGCCATGCGTCATTCCCATGACCTTTTTCATCTTGAAATTGGCGTCTTACTCTATTTTGTTGATTTTCTTTACTATTTACGGACTTCAAAACCTACTAAGTTGAGACGAGTTCACGTGAAACTCAAATTATTTGCATTATTTATTAACTAATAATAGATGAACTAATTGAATGTGTGTGTGTGTGTAGGGACCCTTTTTTTTTTTTTTTTTTTCTTTTTTCGTGTTTGGTGTTGGGGGGGGGGGGGGGTGGCGGCAATGGCACTTTGTGTGTGTATATATTAAAAAGTTTTAATAATAGTTAATTTAAATTTAAATTAAAAAAAATACATTATTTAATATTAATTAAAATATTAATTTTTAATTAACATTCATTAATTTAAAAAGATTTAACTTTTTTTGTTGGACCTTAAATAAAAAATTAATGATTTACATTTGTTGAATTAAATTAATTAATTTTTAATTAATGATAAAAGTATATTTAATTAATTTAGTTTTGTAGACTCAAAATAAAATTTTAAGTCTATATCCATAATTAAATAATCAAATGCGGAGTATAATTAGGTTAGACCTGTTAGAGTATTTTCATTCTATTCATATAAGAAAAAGATATAGGAGTTTAGTTAAAAAGAACCTTAAGAACTAGCAAAACAACTGAAAAATTATCTTTTTGACTTTAACAAAATTGAGGCAAAGAGATAAAAGTAAGTGAATATTTTAAAAAGACTTTTTTGAATCTTCTTTATCTTTCAACAGCTACAACTAAGAAAAATTTTCAAACTATAAATATTGTGAAAAAAAGCTCAAAAATAAAACAAAAATAATTTTTTAGTCAATTGCTTAGTTAATTATATTGAGAATGATATTACAATTTTTTTTTTATAATGATTCGATCACTGATGAAATTTATGGTATAAAAGATCGTTGTGCTAATTACTTTGATGTAGATCAAATATTTTGAATTCGTAAAATGTAAATTTTATATTTAAAATTTATATTTTTATAGTTTTTGACTCCTCTATAATTTCATTTCTGGATTCGTCACTATACGTGTTGACTATATATCAAAGCAACATACGGAACAGCACCACCCCAAATCAGCATAAAATAAATTAAACTTTACTCCTTCAAATGGTAGTTCAAGAAAAATGAAGTTTGACCTCAAATGAACTTTAATTTTAATAAATTATAACACTAATGTAAATACTTAATATTGCTATAGTTAGACAGTCCTATACGATATTTGACTAATTAAGTAATGCATTATTCCTACGAGCATTTTTCATCTTCAAATTGGCATCTCACTCTCTTGCGTTACTTTTCTTCACTATTTATGGACTTTAGAATTCATCAAATTGAAGTCGGATTAGGTTAAAGTTAAAATATTCTCATCCTTACTAAATATAATATAATATCAAAACAATGCTTGTAAAATCAAACCTAGCCCCTATCCACGACTCATAATAAAATTTTCTTATTAAAAAAGTAAATAAATATTGAAAATAATTAATGAAGTTTAATCTTGAATGAACTTTAGCTAAGAAATAGTTATGTTCTTTATGCTATTAGAGAGTTCCTATGCTATATTTGACCAATGCAGTTAGGCATTACCATGGCATCTCAGAGATTGGTCCCCCTTGCTTTTCTTCACTATTTTGGTCATTATCTTAACAGAAGATTCAGAATATCTAATATTCGATAAATCTGATGATGGCGATCATGATGATGATGAGGATGATGCATGAATGGTCTATTTATGTGGACGTAGTTCATCTTGGAAATAATTAATTATTTTCACCATCTTTCTAAATTTCTTAAAACCATATATGATCGCATCAATGGATATTCTTACAAACCTTTATTCTTGCAATTTGAGCCATGGAGGATTAGTAATGGCCATTGTTGAAATTGTTCTAGGCTTTAAGAAGTGGATAATGACAATGTGATCAATTTTTCATTGCACTCTTTTAAACTTAATGTATATTGTAGCATTATGATTGTTGAATTTGACTTAATGCATGGTTGGGGTGAGTTTATAAGATGCTCAAAATATTTTATAAGATATTTGAAAATTTATAAAATTTTATTGGCAAAATAATTAAAATTACAAGATTTTATAAGTACCCAAACTGAGACATAAGGATTTTATAAGGTCTTTTTCTTTAGAAAAATGAAAGAATTTCTAATTTATTTACACAATCATAACACCCTTTTTTAATTATGTTAATTATGAAGTCGTGGTTACTATCATCTTATAAGTTATAAAAATTTTAGTTTTATCCAAATATTTTAAGAGCTTACTTTAAAAATAAGATCCACTATCTTATAAACTCCAAAAATATCTTATCAGATATATAAACTGATATGTAACGAGATCTTGAAGTCTCAATCTCAAACCGAGATATCCAAAATGTCCATATCCTCGATCTTGACCTCGTTCCGGATCACGCTCCACACTTGTGTAATGGATCTTTGACCTGATCCAAAAGCACATGTTAGGCGAGCTGAGATCATTTCAATTAAGATTCTTCCGATGCCTAAGTTAGCATATGCTAAGGAGATCAAATGAGAACTCAAATACAAGAATAAGAACTCAAGTAAGAAGTGGTAAAAAATGACACGACCTATTATTGTGCAATTTTTTTTTATATAGGTGATGAGTTGTCCTTTTTTGTATGGACATAGGTGGCAAATTGTTGTTCCTTTGACCTAAAAGCCTTCAACAGTCCAAGATCTGGGTCTTGGCACAGGGTCATGTTTGGGTAACTTCGTGACCTAGATAAACAAGCGCGGATATTGTCCAATATGGGCATTTTGTTTTGTTTCAAGGGCAAATTGGTCTTTTTATGATGCACTCATTAAATGTCCTCATCATAAACTAATTACAAAGATACTCTAAATGAGTTTAGCCATACACACTTTTAACATAATTTTGGAACTCTGTGAACAAATTTGGGTAAAAAATACTTGCTAGCTAGTTACACATAATTAGTTTTTTAGTTATAAATTACAATGTTTAGAAATAGGAACACAATCATGCATTTCACAAGAATTTTTTTCCAAAGGCTAATCACTACAATGATCGAGTTACCAATAAACATGAAAAATTAACTGCCAATTAATTTAACTAGGTCTATTTTGTATGGAAACATGAGAAAAATTAAATGTAAACATAACATATATGGTATTGGTCGGTTTAATTATAAAGTGTATCGTGTTAAATAGTTCAATTCAACTGAATATTTCACATACAGACACAAACATACAAAGTATACACTCAATTACGTTGATAAATTAACATGCGTATTATATTCGTAAAATACACATAACTAAGTATGCAAAACGAAAAAAATACATCATCTTTTGTAACATTCTCAACTTAAAGATTAATAATACTTATCTTTGATTTGGTGTGAAATTTTTAAGATATACACATGTACTTCAGTACTATACTTAACGAATTTTAGAATATTGATTTAAAACCTAAAATTACATCAAAATTATATATACTAATTAAAATATCATACAGTTACAAATAAAATTCTAGTGATTTATAAAAATATTAATTATTGCTAGTTAGTTATCTCTAACAAGTGTGACAAATTATGAATTATCACGATCATACATAAAAAGCTTTTGTCAAAAATGAGTTATATTTTTGCTTCCAAACAATTATTTCGCATTCTTTTTTAAAAGATGCATCTAAGAATTTGTATATATTTCTTACCATACTTTAAGGCTGATTTTTATGCCATAATTATATCAAAATTTATGATATATATATATATATATGCTTTTTGATCCTATCAAATACCAAATGTTCTCCACTTTAGATCCTCTAATTACGAGACTCGATAGATTACTACAACATAATGCAAAATTGAATCAAGAAATCAGGAATTTCAAGTAGATAAGTATGTCTCAAAAAATTCCTAAAAAGCCCACAACAAATAAAAGGGACTTGAATGAATGCATTGAATCCCAGGATTTCTTCTTCAGATATTATGTGTTTCCATATTTTTACATACAATTAACTTGAAAGTTGAAAACCCCTAATAGAAAACAAAGGAAAACAATTTACATGCCTTCAAACTCAAATCCCTTAATTCATGATAATATTATAGAGGGAGAACACAAAAAAAAACACACACACACACACACACACACAAATTAGGATATAAGTACAAAATTGAATTATGAAATAGAAAGAAGGAAAAAAAAATTGAAAAACCGAAGTAAGAAAAGCTTATATATAGGTCAATTACTTGTGTACCTTCATATAGAATTAATGGATCATCAAGTACTATTGATTAAATCTAAGTTGCTGCAGTTTATGAAATACTCATCATATTGTACTTAATTTTCTTGCTACTCTTCCTACATTTCATGCTTCCTCCTAATTCCAATATAGATCCGTTTACATATCTTTCAAGAAGCAATTAATAGCTGGTCAACTGAACTAGTTTATTTATTTATTTGGTTCAATTTTCTCCCCCTTGCGTTGTTTGGCAGTCAAGAAAGTAGAAAATCCAAGATGAAGCAGAAAAATAATAGGAGTACGTGATCTTTTCAAGAGCCAAAATTAAGAAGACTGAAAATCTCACAGTTCAAAACCAGTAAAGCAAAACTCTTAACAAATCAGGATTAATTCAAGTGTCTGCAGATCAATATATCTTCGATCACATCATTTCTTCTTCTTCTTTTCCGTGGAAGATTCAAGAAGCTCCTCCAGCAAGCTATCATCCAAATACTCCAGCTCAATCTTCTCCTGTCCGCCAGAATCCAAAGAATTATAACGAAACCCACTGCCGGAAGAAGGAGAAGAAGACAACGACGACGAAGTTGAGGACGAAAATGTGGGATTATATGGAGGAATAGCAAGTTGAGAATAATACTCATTGGGAAAGTTCAATATTGCAAGATGACCCCTCAACCTAAAAGCCGCCCGATCATAGGCCCTCGCCGCGTCTTCCGCCGTGTCGAATGTTCCGAGCCACAACCGCGCTCCCGAACGGGTCGGGTCGCGTATCTCCGCCGCGAATTTCCCCCACGGCCGCCGCCGGACGCCGCGGTATCGAACTTCTTCCTTCTTTTCCTCCCTTTCTTGCATGGCTTTCCCTCTTGAACTTGAAGCTCCTTCCATTTAATTATATGCAGCTATTTATTTTTATTTTTTTGTTCCTTTTCGGGGGGTTGGTAGAGTTCAAATTTCTCGCAGAGAAGTTTGTCAATTGGCGGTTAAGCTTTCATATGATTTATGGCCAGGTGTTCATATATATAAAGAGAGAGGGGCGGGGGGTGGGGGGGGGGGGGTGATGACGGGTGCAATTAGTTGTACTTAAATATAATATATGTAAAATATTGTTGCAAAATATGAATTTTCTGAAAAGTTTCGTCAAAGGATGTAAAAGAATTGGATTGTCCGACCAAATCGAACGTGATATTCAAAGGGGCTCTGCGGAACTATTTTCTTCGCTAAGCAATTAGTCCGTACAGTGTCTGAACGTCTTACTTTTGGTAGAAGTATAGAATATAACCTTTTTCTCCCAAGAATCCATCTGATTCCACTTTCATTTCACCTCTTCAAATTTTAATCAGTGATTACTGATAGCTTTCCTGATTTCTTTTCCCAAGTTGTCTTTGTATTTATTCTTTTTTTCTTTTTTCACAACTTGTATAAATCTTTTTCAAAGTATTTTTTTTATTAACACACATACATGCATGAGTTCATTAGGTTTTGGCCTCAAAACTCACACATATTATAAGTATAAGGATAATATTACTGAACTAATTAAATACTCGGTAAACCCTTTTCAGAGTATTAGAAACTATCATTTAAATAATTGTTTATCTCACATAAATTTATATTAATCGTCACTTCTTCAGTTGTTATATTAAAAAGTATAATATTTCTAATATGTAACGAATTAATTGCAATATATTTAATATGGACCGATTAAATATAATATAATATTAGATATTACCTAAAAATAGAAGAACAATCGTCAATCAATAATTTACAATCAATTACCAACAACCAATTTGATATGAGCTTCGGAGTAATTTTGTGGCTTAACTCAAGGCCAGATTGAGCATCTAGGATTGAGATGATAAGACAGTTCAACAAGTTGGACTTACAGAAAAGCATTATCTCATTCGGAATTGCGCTACAAAAGATTTCGACGTTTAAGTCCACTATTAAGTTAATGAGAGCAAACAATGGAAAGTAAAATAGAAAAATTTAAGGTTGCATACTTGTACATATAATGGATATTGCTTGTTTATAATAGATTGTCATTTAATAAATATGTAAAGAATAACATCGCAAAATCATAAGCATATGAATCAATGTTCAATATCGCAAATATGTCGGGTCGCGTTCAAAGTCGAGTCAATATATCCAACTCAATTAAGAAAGCACAAATCCTTGTTGAGTAATGAATAAAATTGACATTTTTTTTATATCCTCATTAATTGCAACTAGTTTAGTAATTAACAAAATCGCCATTTCTTTTGTATCCTCATTGCAACTTCAACACAACTGGACAAATACGACTCATACAGTCAGTAGAACACATGACATTAGAGTTTTAGAATCTCAACATTTGTCATTTAAGGTAAATTTTATCAAAACTTTCAAGTTGCAATTACATTATTTTATAATTTTTGGTTAGAACATTTGGCGAAGTCCGGGCCCGTTTGGTTTTATTTTCATTTTTAATTTTTATTTCTATCATTTCTAAAATTTGAAAAGTTAGTTAATGGAAATGAGTTGAAAATGAGTTTGTATCTAGATAGATTGTTGAAAAAGTAATGATTATATTGGTTTTAATAGGTCATAGGTGGATAGAAGATATCTAAGTCATTGAGATAAGATATATATGTTATTGAAAAATGTGTTTTAAAAATAAAAATAAAAATAAAAATGATATTGGGTGAAAATATGTAAAAAGTGATGTATTTTATTTTTAAAATAGTAAAAAATGTGAAAATAAACTTTAGAAATGAAACCAAACGGCCCTCAAAGTCCACAATTAAAACGCCTTTTCCCAGTCGCGAAGGGAAAAAATGACCTAAAGCGAATTTTTTCTACTAAGGAAAAAGGGCCAATCTATTTCACTTGTTATATTTGTCAATTCACTAGGGTTTCCACGGGGTATGAGGTGAATGCCTCGGCGTACGTGTCGTGTGGTACGTATAGATTACCTATGAAAATAAAATTATGTGAGTTTTTTATAATTATTTTGTACTCAAATTTATTTTGGATCTTCATCTTATATGGTGAATTCTCTCCTCCTCTTTAATTAACATAGCAAAATCTGAATGAATTGCATAATACTTGTGCCTTTTTTCGATTAGAGGGTCTTTGAATAAATTTATTTCAAAAATTTTATAAACTCATATTTTTAAAATATATTTAAAATTTACAAAATATTAGATCTTATAATAAGTTTTAGAAATATTTGGATAAAATAAAATTTTAAAACTTATGATAATTTTTTAATTAATATTGCTAAAACTGAAGGAGTTATTCTATTGAAATTTTAAAATAAATTAGGAATTTTTTATTTTTTTTCTAAAAAGATAATAAATTATAATATTTTATTCATAAGATATTTTCTTGAAAATTTCACCAAAACTTTTATAATATCTTATAAACTTTTAAACATGTCAATTATAATTTTTAAATATATTTTAATATATACTTTATGAGTATGGTGAGTTATTTGTTGTTGCATGTGAAAAAGTAATCAAAGTAATATGGGCATTCAATTGCCAAGTGGCTGTGGTCCGGTGGCATAAATCTCCTATATAATGTGAAAGGTCATGAGTTGGGATCCAAATGAGCTCCTAATATGTATGAGTGTGTATAAATTAAGAAATAATAATATAGGCATTCAATTAAAAGCAGCAAAATTAGGGGAGTTGAAATCAAAGTAACATTTCTTTTCCTGTAAAAGCTAAAATATATCTGGTGGAGCACATATCTGATCCAGATGTCGCGTAGATTAGGACCCACTAAAGAATCAACCTTCCAGATTATCTTGTAGTGCATGGATAATCTGATTTTCTTTTTCTTTTTTCTTTTTTTTTAAAAAATGTACCATGAATTACTTTATGCGGGTCAAATTGAAAATATACCATGAATTACTGAAAAGTTAGGATTGTGACATGCCACGTGTGAGTCAGTCTATGTTTAGATTGAATCCTCTTTGACCTCATTAAAATAGAAAAGGAGTATCGAATAAAGAAGCAAAGTTGAACAGAAACCAGCTTCAAAATTGTCCATCTAATAATACACACACACACACACACACACAATTATAATTTGATTTTCTCAGTTAACCAAGAAAGACGAAATAATATTTTTAATTTGATTTTTTTTGGTTATATAAAAAATGATCGTGAAATTATTTCTTAAAATTTAATTTAATTTCTGCTTGTTGTTAATATTGGCATAATGAGCTGAAATGACCTTACGACAACCTAATGCCGGAAAAAAATTAATTATATCCTCTTAAGATAAGATAAGAAAAATTCTGTCCATTTACCTTTATTTGATTTATATTCCATAAAATCCTTGTAGGTTCAATTCTAGAATCATCTAAAAAAAATCTTAATATACAGTTTATGGTCGGGATTAATTCACTTTCACTAAATAAATTATCCCGTTGATATGATTCTTAGTCAATTTTAATTGGCTTTACTGTTCAATGCCTCGAACAAAGTCAAAAAATATATGTTAATCTTCTCCAAATTAATTTGCTGTGTGTTATAGGGTACTAGAGACAATATTTACAGCCATCTTAAGCTTGCATTTACTCTAATATTGCTGCAAACAATGTATGCTACGATATAGTATGATCTCTCTTTTGAAATTGTTAATATAATAAAATGATACAATTACAATTGATTTCCGAAATTATTTTATTATGTCAATTAGTGATTCAGTAAAACATTATTTTTACTTTGGATAAATTGTATTTTTGGTCCTGTGAGTTAGGCCCATTTGAATTTTGATTATATTCTTTATCAGCTGCGCACATTGCATCCAATAAGTATTTTTTTTTTTATAATTTGAGGACTAAAGAGGGCTTCCGTCCAAAAGTTAACGTACAAAGTAGCTCATGTGCCACTCACATGATCATTAAATTGGCAATTTTTTTATTTTTTTTATTTTTTGTCCCATAAGTTAGGCCTGTTCGGATTTTGATAACAACAAAGTGAAGAACCATCAACTAAGAAGCCACCAACTGATACACTAACATAGTTTGCCTTTTTTGAAGTTTTTAACGACTTTTTTTCTATTGCATTTAATATTCTAAGCAACCCAAATATCATTATCTTGCTCTTTCACATATTAGAAGGTCTTCCCAAACAAAAAAAACTACACTCATTATTAATAGAAGAACAACTATGGAACCTCCTATTTAAATTTTTATTTGTCCATGAGGTTTTCAGTGAAGTTGTGTGCCACAGAAATATGAAATATGTTGGAGCTCCTGTTGGGATCAATATTCAAAATGAACATAACTTATAAAACAAAAAAAACCCAATTTAACGGTACGTGTATGGCATGTGAGTCGCTCTATTAACTTTTGGATGGAAGTCTTCTTCAGTTCTTAAATAAAAAAAAGGTGGGGGAGGGGGGCACTTTTTGTATACCACGTACGAAACTAATAAAGAATAGATTCAAAACCCAAACAAGCCAAACTTATAGAACCAAAGATACAATTTATCCTTTTTATTTTTGAAAAAGATGATGATAGTTGTTTTCTCAACTATCCCTATAAAATTCAAACCTGAAATTGATCTGTTCATAAAAAATTCAAATAAATTGATCTATTTATACAAATTAACTACCTTCTTCACCCTTTTCCCTCCTTATATAGCATTGTATAGGAAAAATTTCCCTCCAATTTTTGGTGTATGTAGCATGCTTTTCAGGGTTTTATTTAATGAGTTGGCTATTGAGTACACATGTCCAAAAATCCTCAAATTTTCAACCCAACTAGTCTAATTCAGGATCCATCTAGGCAAAATTCAACCCGATAAACTAAAATTGATATGCTTTTGTGGGCTCAAGGACAAAAATAAAATTTAGAAATTAGAAAGGATATAGGGCAAAGTTAGACAATTAAATTTTCAATTTTGTCCTATTTGTTGTAAGATTGTTTGGGATTATTGATTGCTTATTTGTTTAGGATTTTAGCTACTATTCATATATTTAGATATTTTACATATGATATTTGATATACAGATTATAATATCATGAATAGTCCTCCTAAAATTGTTGATATGGATGCCAATATTCGTGATGGTGTGTTCCGTGATGAAGTTGAGACTAGAGATAAACATATAAATGAGAGTATAGATAGGGACAAAGTTGAAATTATTAAAAGTGATGGCGAAAATCGAGAATGTGATAATTAAGAGCTAGAAGAAATATTAAAAATGAGCACGAATAAACTCCATTTTAAAAGAAAGAAAAAAGACATCACATGCATGGAAAGATTTTGATATAATTATATTGCCAAATGGCATAGAAAAGAAAAGCCAAATGCAAGTATTACAAGACTAAATGTGTATATTTGGTAAGCGGACTGAATTAGTCACTTACCAAAGCATGTAAAATCTTGTATACAAAAGAATCTTTTAAATAGCATAAAAAGTTACAGTTTCAACCTACATGTATAGGATGAAAATAGCCCCCTTGCTGGGTGAAAAGTATAATCACATGAGGCAAAGGGAAGTGGTTGCCTATTGGATTTTTCTTTTTTTAATGAGAAAACCATTTAATGTTGCGAAGGATACATTTTCCCTTTATCACTCAGGTCGTAAAACTCCATTCTTGCTAGAAAGTTGTCTAGGTATTCCTGTGGGTTTGTCGTGCCATCAAACTTTGGCAAGTTGACTATCCTCATTTTAGGAAGAAGCGCATCCCCCACTATAGTTGGGTAAAAGAGATTGCATCTTGGGAGAGCGATGGCTAAATGTAGGTAGTAGCTCCTTGCTCCCCCTAGGGGTTGTGGCACCAATAATAAGTCTAGACTCCTATAGTAGTGGGCAGTTAGAGGGAAGAGTTTGTTCGATGAGATAAGTACTTACCGACCTGTGGAGGTAAAGGGAGAGGAGTAGTATCTCACTTAGAGTTGGTTCTTCGCCCAAAAAAAAAAAAAAACTCTAGCAAGAGGACTACAGTTGCTTTTGGAGGCGACACTCTTCAACATATTGGGTGACTACTTTGACTATAGCTTTAGCAGTGGCATTCTCGAGCAAGGTCTTTAACTCCTCTTGAGTCATCTACATAATTGGATCTCTAAAGGGTTGTGCCTACTATATAGGTATCTCCTTAGGTATAGGTAGCACTTCCGAGGTGGGCTCCAACGACGGACTTGACTGTGCTACGGCTAGTTTTTTTTCATGTTCTCCAACCTTGGGACTACCTCATTGTCAGAGTCTCAAGCTTTGAATCTCGTCTGTATTCTCAGCATTCCTTCTTCTTTGTTCAAAGTTCCCACAAATGGTGTCAAAATGATGTTGCTAAGAAATGGAATTAGGATTTCTCGAAAGTCAACAGAATTCGAAGTTTTTTTTCTTTAAAACGCGGTGTAGAGAGTTCTTAGTTCTCAAAATTTTTGCAAATAATTTCCGTGCTTAATTTCTCTTTGGGGGCTTAGTATTTAAAATATTTTTTCTTGATGGGCTTCAAGCCACTAGGATTTGATGCCCTTCTTAGTAAGCTTAGTTAATTGGGCCCTCTAGCCTTTTATTCATTTATTTATTTAATCAATTGAGTCTTTTTAGTTTGTTTTTTTTTTTTATTTATCCTTATGGGCTTAATTTCTCATATTATATGAAAAAATAAAAAATATTATAACTTATAAAGTATTATTATATTATTACTATTATTTTATCACTGAAATTCTTTCATTTTTTAACGCTTGTCTTTGGATGCTTCAATTAATTGAGTTCTAACATTCTTGGAGCATTTACTGGCCTGCTCTGCAATTCTCAAATTTCATTTAATTTAATTCATGGTTTTAGCTAGTAATAATTCCATCTTAATTTTAGTGGTTCTGATTCTCTTCCGGACAAATTTCAACCTTATAAGTCACCATTCTTTATGAACCATAAAAAATGCTCTTCTCCCCCCCCCCCCCCCCCCCCCCCTAAAAAAATAAGAATCATTATTATTCTAGAAAATTAGTGGTCTAAATCGATAGAAAATATGTTATCACTGCAACGGAGGGGTTTGGTTTATAAGGGTGTAAACAGATATTAAACGAATCGAATAAACTGTTTTTATATTTGTATTTAATTAATTTTTTGAATATTTAAATGCGGATACGAATTCAATGAATATTTAATCCTGATATTCAAATTCGTATTTGTTGGATATCGGTTGAATTCAAATATATCCGTATTCTATTATAATTATTTAGATATCCGTTTACGAATGTCCAGATATATGAATATATTAATCTATAACAAATATATATTTTTAATTATTAGAAGGAATTATATAATTTCATTAAAAAGAAAGCAATCAAACAGATGGCATTATTTCTAATTAATAATTGATTTTATAATTAATTATTAGCACTAATTAATATTAATAATGATATTTAAGTATATTAATTATAAAGTTAACCAACAATAATTATGTTAATTAACTTAATTCTTCAATTTTTTCTTATACTACAATAATTTTTAAATTTATTATTTTTTCTTCCCAACTTTTAAGTTATAATTTATATATATATACATATATGGATTATGAGCTTTTTATTGAAGAATATAAATAATATATTATTTAATAAATGTATATTTGAAGCAGATATTAAATGGATTGAATACACATTTATCATATCCGTATCTATTTATAATTGAATATCTATTAATCAAATACGGATAATATCTGCTTTAAACGAATGTGGATAAAATTTGCATGAACTATTACAAATGCGGATGGTAAGCGAATTTTCGAATATCTATTTACAGCCCTATTGATTTCTTGGTCTTAGGTAAGACATAAACGTGACTCTTGGTCAAAGTATTTGTAAATAATAATAATAATAATAATAATAATAATAATAATAATAATATGTTGTGTGAGATGGTAGTAATTTGGGTCATATGGTCTTCTCTTGGGACCATATTTATTTAGTTTTAGTTGACCGGATTCAGCCGAAAACATTTCTGCATACCTCAATTTTGGAGTTTTCTAGATACAGTAGACAAGTGACAAGCAACTCATATATAAAATCCCGTGAGTTAAATATAACCTTCATGTAAATATTTATATAATATATAAATATTTATTATATGTTTAAAAAAATCTCAAAATTGATGTTTAAAATTTGCTAAAAAGATACTATATATTGTATTTGAACAATCTTGCAACTAACTTTAATTGTAGCTATCAATCAATTAAGGGCATAGTCACTTTGTGTGTGTGTGTGTATATATATATATATACGTGATAGGTTTATATATACTATTTGATGAATCAGATATTCTATTGCAATTCAATTCAAGAGCTGTGATAATGCAATCAGAATTATTAAATTTTTTATATATTTATTAAAAAGATTATCTCATCACTGACCAATTGCTGATTAAATTATAATCTTTATATTTTAATGAATTTATATAAAAAATAATTTTATTAGACATAATTGATTAAGTAGAATTAATCAATCACAATTTTTTTCTTATGCTGATAAATAATCATTTGAACCCATTATGATTTAAGTTCAATAATCATATAAATGCATCCGGCAAGATAACTATTTACTTTATTAGCGGTCTTATATAATGCTTATTTGATTAATTTCTTGTGTTCATGCATATATATATGTTGGTCTACCTGGATTTATTTTGTGAATCACGATGGCTGCTGTAAGAATTGAAAATTTCAATATAAAAAATAGGTCTACCAAGTCCTGATTAAGATTAATGTCTCCACTTGACTGATTTTTACTAATTAGTCTACAACTAAAAATTAAAAATAAAAACACAGTAATTAAAGAACAAAATGCTGGCATGAGACTCTAACTTTGAATTTGGCTGTACATAGGATGTCTACAAACATTAGACAATCTTTCTAACATGATTTTAAGTTGTATCAACTTGGACATGTTGTTGTTGTTGTTATGGTATTTCAGTTTATTGTCTCAATTTTTTTTTATTCCAAACGGCACTATTTTGACTAGCGGCAATGCTACTCTTCTTGAAAAATTGTCTAGATTAATTAAATAAGATCACGACCTCAAAAGACATCATAGTTAATGAATTTTCATTTTTGTGCATTTTTTAATTAAATGATTAGATACGTGCATTACTATTACATAAGATATTAATTAACTAATGATCAATAATCAATTATCAACCAGCAATCAATAATTACATATTAATTAATAATTTATATGTATCAATTATTAATAATAATTATAAAAATAAATACATACGTACGTTTGGTACGTTTAAATCCAAAATTAAATATAGTAGTTTTGGATCTTAACCATTGTATTGATTTCTAATTGCAGATCTTCTTTGTATAAAACAATTAGGTTCATGTTAAGATCATGTTTGTGCATATGACAAGTGTGTAATTTGAATTCTTGTGGGTTGAAATTGAATATCTTATAATTTAAGTTAGAATACAAATTTTATATGCCAAGAAAAATTTAATGTTTTCTAGGAAAAAATCTTAATGCATACAAAATATTACTCGTACAATACTAAACATTTAAAAGTTATACCATGATAGAAAACATCTTGAATATACTTTACAACCACTCTTCTTCTCATCTAATATGTTTCAACTTAAATCTCATTCTCTTGAACTTTGTCAAATAGAAACAAGGACGAAAGCAAAATTTGCAATTAACTCAAAAACTAATATATACTATTGTTTGATTAATCTTTATATTGTTAAATTACCCAAGAACTGTACATGAGATGGACGTAGACATTACATCTTGGTTATATCAAAGTTAATGTTGGGAGAGCTCATAATCTAGTAGGCCATCTAAAAAGTTCTCTGATTAAGAGGGTGTTTGGCTAATTTTTTTAAAAAAGTTTTGTAAGCTTCTACATCTTATAAGATGTTTTTGGACCTCATGAGATGTTGGATCTTCGGATGAAATAATATGTTGGAACTTATAAGATGTTAGTAATGATATTTTTGTAATTAATATGATTAAAATTAAGCTAGCTTATTAAGATCTTCGAGATAAGTTAGACACTTCTTATTTTTTTTAAAAAAACTTATAAGCTTTTAATTTATTTTAAGAGCTTGCAAGCTCTTTTTTAAGAAAATTTATCAAATATTTTTTTCACATCTTATAAAATATTTCAAGAAGCTTATAAATTCACCTCAAACACTCTCTGAGTGGAGTGAGTAAAAATTGGAGCATAAGGCTCAGGCTGCCAAGAAGGGTATGAAAAAAATGGTTGTTGATACTATATGCTTGGAACTTTCTCAACAAGTACGTTTGTCTAATCAAAATCTTTTCAGCAATTATGTCCAAATACATGTAACATTCCAACAACAATACTTATATGCCTAAAACTTAAATGAAGAAAGAGATATATGTTCGTTATCAATATATTTTATTTTCAATGAATTTCATAATTTTCCTAACGTAAAAAACCTTATTCTGATTTAAGCATTAAAAATTTTTTTATTAATAAAAATTTGAATGCCCCCATTGCCCCTAATATGAGATTTAAATTCAAAGAAAATCGAAAAAAGAAAAATTATTGGTGTAAAGATTCAAATATGAACAGATAAGCAAGGAAAATTTCAATGCATTGCACGTGGAATTGGAAAAAGAAACAATAATTGCAAGTGAATTAGGATTCTTCTTTTATTATCAACTCTTGTAAACTATGGGAATTGGTGACCAGATATCCAACAATTTTCAATGATTAGTCCCTTCAACTTAATAAAATAATAATAATAGTCTGACACTTGCACAAATTAATCCAACTTTGAATGCCATGATGACCATCAATAGAAAATGGCTCTACTCAAACAATTTTATTCAAATGCCTCATTGAATCTTGGTGCCCATCACCCTTTTCTCAGTATTATTATACACAATTAAATAGCTGAATTTCCATATATTAACATTGATTTCAAGTTCATTTGTTGAAATCTATGGGGCAGTCACAATAATTCTTTTTTTTCACCATAAGATGTTATAACATCTCCCACCTAAATTTTACTTTCCAACAATGGACTTTGGTACTTTTGTTGACAATAAATTTAGGGAAAAATTTTTTGTCTAAAAAAGGAAGATATGATGTTGGACTTTAGGGGACAGCGACGGATGATTTTGTTTTTTCTGGGAATTGATTTTTTTTTTTTTTTTTTTTTGGTCGAAATTTTAGAATTTAGATTCAAATGTCAAGTTTTCTGAGTATAAACATAATTCAAATTTTCTTTTACTTATGCAAAAATATTCCCGTCTAAATTTAGAGCATTCATTAAATTTTCTGAAATTCCATTAAAATTTTGAAATTTTAATAAATATTAAAATGTTTTACATTTTAGATAATACAATACATGATAATAAATCTGGTAAATTAAAAGAGATCATTACAATTACTAATTCACTAATGAAATAATAATAATAAAAAGAAAGTACGAAAGGCTTTTTTAGAGAAATATACTTACATATAGTTTAACTTAGAGGTAAGTTCTAAAGAAATATTTTCCTTTTAAGAAATTGAGCTTTAGTGATTTTTTTTTAACAAAAAAAATAGGAATAATAAATTTGGATTGTGGTTAAAAGTTCTATAAATATTTTATTTAAAGTCTTCCTAGCTAATATGTAATTAGCTAATAAGAGATGTCAAAAAAAAAAAAAAAAACTCTTATTAATTAAAAAATTGAATGATATTCCATCAGCTTTTCTTTTCTAATATTAAATATTCTAATTGTAAAACAAGGAATATTGCATTAAATATAGCTCAATTGGTTACGACTTATGATCAAGCTCAAATACTAATGCGTTATCATGTATTGGATACTCATTAAATTTATGTAAATCCAATGTTCTCTCAAGTCGAGAAATTATGCTCCTTGGTACAATATAAATGTTGATTTTTGTATAGTAACCTTGAAATTATTTTGCAAAAAAAAAATATTTAATGTCAAATTACAACTTTTATATGCATACAACTTAAATTTGCAATTATTGAAGAATGTAAAATATCATTAGGAATGTTGCTTAGTGTGATTACGTTGGTAGATCAATCGTGATTCAATTAAATTATACATTATTAAAGAAATAATTGAGTATGGATCAAATACCACACCTTAATTTAAATTTATTAGGTAAAAAATAGATTCATAATATTAAAATATGAAATATCTTAATAGAAACAAATTTATTAGCTTAATGAACTCAAATCTATCAACGACTCAATTAATATAAATACCAACTTCACAACTAAAAACGCGTCTAAGCACTAATTTTAAACTCAAGCACCATCTTTGGGCTAAAATGTTTCTGGAGTAAAAGTCCACTATTCAATAATTTACAAAAAAAAAAAAAAAAATCCACATCTAATTTCGCGCAACATCATTGTTCAAAAGAAAATTTAATTATTTGAAGAGCATCTTCGTTAATAGCTCATCCAATCCATTTTCTTACTCAATACATATTCTGGATTTGGGCCAAACCTTTGACAAGGTTTTCTCGGTTGGCAAGTTTTGAATAGGGCCAAAACTTTGATTCTTGACCATCATGTTTGTTATGGGTTTTGATAGGGACCTAAAGTCGACAGTTGGGCCTTCTTTTCCTTTTTTAGTATTTTGATCCAGCGGTCAAAAGTTGGGCCCTTTGGTGAGAGGTAATGTAAATTTAAATTAGGGCCGAGCCTCATGGTATGTAGAGGATATTAGAATCATTGTCAGTAATATATGAATATTTTATTAAATATACGTAAATTGGTAAGAATATATAACGTTATCATGGTGACATCTTGATGATAACATGGTGCGAATGATATTTAATTCTCCGAAAAAAAGAAAAAATTTGAAGCAAACTTTAGAGGGTAGTATCTAATCTGCGGGACAATATAATATAAACAAAACGTATGACTTGTTAATCTAACAAGATGTTAAACTAGTCTATGACTAAATCAAATTCGCATTAATTAACATGCGAATTAAGATTGATATTGAGCTTATATATCCTAGGAAATCCTACCTAGTAAACCATAAGCAATATTTATAATTAGTTTAGGAAAATATAATGAGAAGAGATGAAATGTACAATTAAGTACAATAATATCAAGTGAAAGTCATGTTCATGATCCACTTGAGAATTAGTACGGTGGTGCATTGTATGTTAATCAGTTATATCTCTCTCTCTCTCTCTCTCCTCTTTATGTGAGTATTTTTGTATTTTAGAAAAGTCTCAATATATTCATGCTTACCTATATGACATATATAGGCTCAAGTAGCAACAAAAATTGGTTTTAACTGCATAAAATAATTTTAAATCTTCACCCTTTAATTTTTTTTTTCTTAGGAGATATACCGGGAAAAAAAAAAAACACGCCTTTAATATCTAGTAGGGGTGAAAGATGGGTTGAGCCAATTCATGAGCTTCACGAGCCAACTTAAGTCGAGCTCGAGCTCATTTATGACTGTTTGAAAGAGCTTTTTTATTTTTTTTAATATTTTATATATTTTAAATAAATAAATAATATAAATAATATCTTTTAGAAGTGAGGTAGTAACCGTCTTGTCCTTTACCCTAGGGCTATTTCTCGTTCCCTATCTCAATTCTCAAATCATTCAAGATTCAAGAATTCAGATTTCAATATTTCTCTTGATCTCATCTGGCTACTACCAAGTACCACCATTCCGCCGCCAAGTACTACCCGCGCTGCCGACTATCCCACTACATCATTTCACCCAAAACTCACCATCACCGCTCACCCAATACGAGAGTCTACACCATCTGGTTGTGAAACAAGGTATTTAGACCTTTTTTTTTTTAAATTTCTTCTTGTTGATACTTTTGTTCTTCAGTCACTAGTTATATTTCTAATTCTAAATATACTAAGTTGAGTGAGTTGGGTGGCATCATATTGTTTAGACTAATCTACAACTAATCTAACTATTAATTGATTTTGGGTTCTCAATTTGTTCTGAAAAAAGATTTTGTTCCTTTTTGTTCTTCATTCTTGGAGCTTCAAGAATATATTTCTTGATTAGAAAAGTGATGAACAACTTGATGTCTTGATCAATGAGTGCTGGAGAATTTAATAAGTAAAGACATTTCTGGATTAATTCTTCCCAAGTTAAATGATTTGTTAAATTTGAAGGACTTTGAATTTGTAAGATTTGTGCAGTAAGTACAACAAGCTTAACTGGATACCACTTTTTGAAAATTAATGGAACCTGAAAAAAACTTGCAAAGAGGCTTCAAAATTTTGGTTGACTCATGAAGAACTCTTTCTAGAGATGCATTATTTTGGATGCATTGTGTATGCACTGTCTTTATTAGTTGGTTTTAGTTGGGTATTATTTGTTTTGCTGGTGCATACTTAGTTTGTTGGCACCAAGCTTTTTGTATGTTAAAAATGCTTGTGGCTAACCAGATTGAACTTTTGTTAGATTTCACTTTGTACATCCTTGTATAGCATTTCTTAAAGGCTAATTCTTGTATTTTTATCCAACTTAGATATGTGCAAACAATTATTTTGTTTTGATTTGTTGGAAAGGGAGCATGTTACATTTTTGGCACAAAGCAAATATTGATGCAATTCTTATTTGATTATTGACTCATTTTAAAAACTATCGAGCTCGAGCTTTTGAATGAGCCAAAGTCGAGCTCAAGCTCGAACCTTTATAATATGCTTCGAGCTCAAGCTCGAGCTTTGAAAAATATGCTCATCGAGCTCGAGTTCAAGTTCTTAAAATGAGTCGAGTTTAGCTCATTTACAACCCAAATGTCTAGCAGCACGTTTCTAACTTCTGTTTCATGCATTTGTATATATAGTTTATAATTTAACTAGAACTTTCCTTTTTTAGTTAAGTAGGTAGGGATAGTTAGAAAGTTTGTTCAGCCCTTTTTTTAAGTTTCTTTCCAGCTATAAATGCATTTGTAATCTCTCTCTTCAATGAATGAGCAGAAATATTTTCTCTTCATGTTTCATAGCTTTCTCTCAAACTTGCAGGGTTTTCTCTCCTAACATGGTTTTAGGAGACTTTCTCTCCACTGCAAACTAAATTGTATCTTCTTCCTTTTTTCTCAAGTCATCTTCTTTGATTTTCGACCTTTTTTTTTCTCCAGTCATCTTCTTCGATTTTCGACCATCTATTCTATTCCTTTTTTGGTTTCTCTTTCATCACACTTGAACCATGAAAAGCCTTTGATCGAGTAACTATAGTTTTGTCAATGCTCCTTCAACTATTGAAAATCCACTCAGCTTGTACTTTTTGCACCATTCCGATGGTTTAGGAATGCAGCTTGTATCACAACAACTCATTGGTGAAAACTACTCCTCTTGGAGTCATGCGATGATCATCACACTTTCTGTCAAAAACAAGCTCGACTGCATAAATGGCTCTTTGCCTAAGCTTAATGGTGTCGATCCTTCTTTACTTAGCTCATGGTTGAAGAACAACAACATTCTTATATCGTGGATTCTCAGTGTCATTTCTAAGGAAATTTCAAAATCAGCAGTTCGTAAGCTCCTATTTCACCAAATTGAAGTCGATTTGGGAGGAGCTCAACTATTTCCAACCGGTCTGTACTTGTGGTTTAGGCAATTATGGAGGAGTTCATGCCTTAAATGACTACATCATATGAAGTATGTATTAGCCTTCCTTATGGGGTTAAATGACACATATGCTTAGGTGCGCAGTCAGATTCTTCTACTAGATCCTTAGCCCCCAATTAACAAGATATTTGCCATGATTCTCCAAGAGAAATGTCAGAAACAGATTGGCTCCACTAATAATGAACTATGACTAGTTTGGCCTTTGTTGTAAATCCTCTAAAGAAGAATGTTGTTCAGTCAAATTCCTCCTCCAAAAATAATCCAAAAGGCTAGAGGAAAGAAAGGTTGTGTTTGTACACATTGTAGTATTCCTAGATGCACAATAGAAAAATGCTACAAGATACATGGCTATCCACCATGTTTCAAGCTAAAATTGAGACCTCCAACTACTCAGCAAGCTAACAACATCACTCAATTCAACTAAGTCTCTCAACCAAGCAACAACTCTTCAGCTACATTCCTTTCATCTCTCACTACTAAATAATACCAACAGTTGCTCACCCTACTCTCCCCAAATGCATCAACTCTTTCCCAACACTTAGATGCTGATGTCTTCATATCTCAGCTAACTACTACCACAAGTATTTGCTTCAACCTTACCAATACCCTTCCATTCTCAATTGCTACTCATTGGATAGTGGATTCTAGAGTTTCCAATCACATTTGCTCTAATATAAATCTATTCAGCTCTGTCCAATTAGTTTGTCACTACACAATCACCCTACCCAATAACATATCTATTCCTATATATTTTTGTGGCACGGTTATTAAAAATCCTCAACTGATTCTTCATAATGTCCTGTATGTTCTGCATCTCAAATGCAATCTCCTTTCTATTAGCTCTCTCACTAAAGACACTAACATCATTGTTTCCTTTTTCCATAATTATTGCTCTATCCAGGATTCCAAGCTCAAGATGATTGGCGGGGCTAAAAAGCTCAAGGAGCTTTATGTTCTTAACTCTACTAATTCTTCTACTATCTTTGTAAATAAGGCCAACGCTCATACTTGGCATAGTCAGTTAGGCTATATTTCATTTCAAAAGCTTGTAGCTATGAAAAATATTTTACATTTTACTAATCATCATACTACTCCATGTTGTATCTACCTGCTAGCACAATTACCTTTTATTTCAAATAATGATCCTTCCAAACATCCCTTTGATTTAACACATGTCGATATTTGGGGACCATACAATGTCACAATCTATACCAATCACAATTATTTTCTTACCCTTGTAGACAACTATACCCGTTTTACTTGGGTATACCTCCTCAAAGCTAAGTCAGATATTATACACATTATCCCTAAGTTTATCTCTATGATCTCTACTCAGTTCAAAACCACCATAAAATGCTTTCGCACAGATAACACCAAAGAACTTATATTTACCACATTATTCAACCAACTAGGAATACTCCATTAGTTTTCTTGTGTGGGTAGATCGTAGCAAAATTCGATTGTTGAGCATAAGCATCAATACCTTCTCAATGTTGCTCGAGCCATCTTATTCCAATTTAGAATTCCTATACACTTTTAGATGAACTGTATATTGACAACCACATCCTTAATCAATAGATCTCCCTCTCCATTGCTATTTCACAAGTCCCCATATGAACTTCTTTTCCAGTCTAGCATCAATTACTCCTTCATGAAAATCGTTGGTTTTTGGCCTTCGCTTCCACCTTGTCTACTCACAGGACCAAATTTCATCTTCAAGCAACTCCTTGTGTCTTCCTCGGCTATCCAACCGACTACAAAGCTTATAAATTGTATGATCTCTAATCCAATCAAGTTATCATCTCTAAAGACGTTGTTTTCTATGAACACATATTCTCTTTCAAAAGTATAAGTCCCATTGCGTCATTCATTGATAATTTTCCTCAACTCGTCTTCCCTATCTCTCCTTTGGACCACTCAACTCTGCCTGTGTCATATGTACCATGTGGAACACCTACATCCATCTCTTCTGATCATCCTCAGGAGAAAACTTTCCTATTCTTCTCAAAAGATCTTCTAGAATTCACAAACCCACGTCTTACTTAAAAGACTTGTACTGCAATACAATCTTGAACAAATACTATCTCTACCCCATAGAAATCCCATCTGGTACAATTCTTTATCTCCTAAATTCAAAACTCTTATATGCAACATTTCATCCAACCTTGAAACATAATTCTATCACCAAGCAATCAAGTACCCTAAATGGCGAAAAGCCATGCAACTTGAACTGAAAGCTATGGAACATAATAACATATGGTTAGTTGTCACTCAACCTCTTGGATCGTTGGGTATATAAGATCAAGCACCATTCAAACGGTTCTATTGAAATGTTTAAAGCCTGTTTAGTAGCCAAAGGCTACACTCAAGAGAAAGGTGTACACTTCACAGACACCTTATGTCTTGTTGCTAAAATGGTCATCATTAAAGTTCTCCTATCTCTTGTTGCCTCTCACAAATGGCATTTGGCTTAATTGGATGTCAACAACACTTTTCTCTACTGCAATCTCTTCAAAGAAGTTAATATAGATTTACCTTTGAGTTATCTCAAGAAAGGGAGCAATCTTGTAGTTAGAAATTAGTATGCAGACTCCATAGATCTATATATCGTCTTAACCAAGCATCAAAGCAATGGTTTTCTAAATTTTCATAGGCTCTATTACAAAATGGGTTTTTCCAGTCAAAATCAGATTATTCTCTATTCACTAAAGACAATGGTGATTCGTTTCTTGCCTTGTTAGTCTATGTTGATGACATAGTCATTGCAAGGCCCTCTCTTGATACTACAACTCCGTCAAGTCAACTCTTTAGTCTCTCTTCCAGCTCAAAGACTTGGGTACCTTAAAATACTTTCTCGGCATTGAAATTGCAAGGTACTCCATGGGCATCTTCATGTCACAATGTTAATATACCCTCCAAATTTTGGAGGACAATGGTTTTCTTGGCTGCAAACCTGTGTCAACTCCTATGGACACCAGAATATCTCTCAATGCTACTAACACTGATGCTCTTCCAGACCCTACTTAGTATCACATACTTATTGGCCGTCTTTTCTACATAACCATTTCTCGACTTGATATAACTTTTGCAGTCCATAAACGAAGTCAATTTTTCGTATCCCTATGGATTCAACATCTGCAAGTAGCTTATCACCTCCTTAAATATTTGAAAGCGTGGCCCAAACAAGGCCTCGTCGTTTTGCATCTTCATCTACTCAGCTCATGGCTTTTTCAGACTTGGATTGGGGTTCCTACTTGACACTAGGAAATCTACGACTAGTTTTTGTGTATTCTTGGGTAATTCTCTCATAACTAGGCGTGCAAAGCAACAAAACACTATGTCTCACTCCTCAGCAGAAGTTGAGTATCAAGCGCTTGCAGCTAACATGTCCGAACTACTTTGGCTTCAACAGCTCTTACTGCACTTCCAAATCAAATCGTTCTCCAATTGCTATATTCTATGACAATCAATCTACCATACACATAGCCAACAATCCAACGTTCCATGAGATAACCAAACATATCAAAATAGAGCGACACTTCATCCCTGAGAAACTCACCAAATGACTCCTAAAGTTATTAGCCGTCAAGTCCGCTCATTAGCTTGCCGACATCTTCGCTAAACCCCTTACTGGGTCCAGTATTATCTGAACACATGTCCAAGATGACTACTCATGATATCTACTAGCCATCTTGAGGGTGAGTCATAGGAGATATACAAAAAAAAACATGTCTTTAATATCCAACAGCACATTTATAACTTTGGCTTCATGTATTTGTATACAGTTTATAATTTAACTAGAACTTTCTTTTTTTAGTTAAGCAGGTACCGTTAGTTAGAAAGTTTGTTCAACCTTTTTGTTAGTTTCTTTCCAGCTATGGATGCGTTTGTAATCTCTCTCTTTAATGAATGAGCAGAAATATTTTATCTTCATATTTCATAGCTTTCTCTCAAAGTTGTGACATTTTCTATTTTAACACTTTTACCATTCAAATGCGATTTTATTAACAATGCTAACTTTGCAAAATTTGACAGAGACTTGTAAAATTTTTTTCTGTAAGTACACAAAAAATTTATTTTTTTAATTGTGTATAAAATGATACATATTCTATATTCGAGCCATAATACACATATCAGATATTTCAGACTTTTTACCTTGCTATATATCCATACTTGTGTACATTACAGATTAATTTAAAGGTTCAAGACTCAAATTAAATAATGTCATGTGCATGTTAAAAAAAATTATTTTTATAATTATTCTCGCACAATACTTAATTTGCCAAACTCATCTAAACACTCTATAAATTAATTAAGTTGTGTATAATGGAATCCTCATTTCTATATGTACTTTGTATGCTTTTTGCAACTTGAACATACTTTAAAAATTTTATACCATCGATGTAATGAAAATATAGGGACAAAGTACCCATATAAGGACAATGATATTTGTGAATGCTGATTAGCTAACTCGTATTTTACTTGTATACAATGATTCAAATTAGACAAAAAAAACATAAAATATACTAATTAAATACTAATAATACAACTTGACAAGTTATTATATTAAAAAAAAAAAGAACTAAAAGATAAAAGCAAAAAACAGAAAATAGCAAATTTTCACTTACAAATAATCAAATAATAATCCACAATTTCAAGTTTATTGACATTATTCAAGTTCAGTGCAATGGCATGAGATTGACCATTAAGAAGAAAGTGCATGTTGGGAAAAAGAAAATAGGAAAGTAATTAAAGCAAAAGATATAAAATGGGGACCAAGAAAGAAACGTGGAAAAATTGACAAAGTCGACTAGGTACTCTGTATCAGTAGGCATCGATTTGGCCTAACCCTATTAGATCTACCAAATGTTTATTATTACCACTTGATTTATACGCTTTTGATAACGACATATGGTCCATAGTTTGGAATTAAATTCTTTGGATTTCATTTATAAATACACTTTGTTATCGTTATCTGGCGGCGCTGTAATGTAAATAAAATAGAATTAATTCATCACATTGTTGGAGAAGTATAGGAAGCCTTTCGACGAATTATATTGCAATTTACATTGTTTTAGCAGGGATTAAATTTATCACGTAACATGGACTCTATAAAAAATACTACATATCTGTTATGAAAAAATTATTACAAAATCAATTTTATAACTAGAGTTATAAATTAGAGTTATAAATTTATCGTAGCAAATGTAAGTTTTTTGTTATAATCAACAAAATTATTAATTATCAATTTGTAATTTTATACGTTCAAAATATAAGAGATCATATATGTATTTTTCGTAGAAAATTTAATACATACATATATATATATAATTATTAGCTATGAATTGGATGGAGTGAGGGTTAGCTACGAGAATATTTACTTCGAACTTGGTTAAGATAATTTCAGGGCAAAAGTTATGAGTTTTTATCATTAACTATGCATTAGCCATAGTTGATGCCTTAACTTTGTCTTATGGCAAAAGTTACGAGTTTTTATCATCAACTATGTATTAGTCATAGTTGATGCCTTAACCTTTTGTAGTGGGAAGTTTAAATTCTTTTTCATTTTAATTGATATATTTTTTTTTATTTTACACTATAATTACATTAGAAATCAAATTCACGAACTTGCTTCTTAATTATTCTCATCTAAGTAATTACAGTACTTATACATAGTTAAAGTACTAATAAAATTAACGATTTAGATTTTAAGAGTCGACCTTAAATCTAAAGTTGGGATTTGTAAAAAGCAACAGATTGAAACAATAAAAATAATAATATTTGAGATGATAGAAACTAATTTTTCAATAAAATTCAAGGACGAAACATAATTTTAGTGAGTCTTAATTAGAATTCTGGAACTGCATTAGATAAAATATAAAAAAGAGAGTATATTTTACTTTGGGCATATGTGCTTATCACAGTTTTCTAATCTTTTAATTATATTGTCTCTTTCCAAAACTATATGTAAGACAACATACATATATATATATATGCTTAGTCTTTTTTGTATGATTCCAAAGATTTTTATTTTTATTTTTTTGTCACTACTTCAATTTGGTGCCACACCATTCAAAATTTCATTCTCTAGCCTAAGTCATATCTTCTAGATACACTTTAAGTCTCCCTTTTATTTTATTTAATTTGTAATGAATATTTTTAGATGTTTTATTTTTATTTATAATTAAGACACTGAGTTTTTTTCAACTTTTATATGGCAATTGGTTAGTTGATTATTGCATGTTGGAAATAGATAATGGTTAATTGTTGTTTTGCTGGTATTTGTACTTAATATTTTTATGCAATAATATCTTGCTCTATAAAGTTTATGTAAATTAAATCGGAAACGACACTACTGGGTTAATCATGTTAATATTCCCATTTGATCAGCTGATTGTAAATTACTAATTATTACAATATATATGGTCCCCATAAAATTCTAAGATACATGCATGTGTAATTGTCAAGGCATTATCAGTTTTAAAAGTTTTTCTGAATCTGAATTTCACTAGACTTTTCTTCATGCAGTTTAATTGTAGCTTGTGTAATTAATGCATATTTTGATGTAGAGAAAGTAATTATATTTTTAATTATTTTTAATAGTTTAATTTATTAATTCATTTGTAAATTACTACCAAAATATGAAATATAAAAACTTATTACAAGTGGAACCTATTCATCTCTCTCTTTGATAGTTGTTGTAGTACATGGTGCAATTTGGATTGTACATATCTTATCTAAGGGATATACAGATGTATTTAATATAAATCGTTTAATTTAAAATGTCAAATCATAACATTTCATTTTAATAATTAGTTAACAACATAATATTTTGGGGTTGTGCATATTAGCTTATTATTGACATAAATTATTAAAAATATATTCAATAATTTGAAATAGACACAATACATTTGCAGTGTAAATTTATACTCGCATCATATTTAAAATCGATCAATTAACTTATTTAACCTATTGATTAGCTTATTCCAACAATTAGAATTAATCTAAAAAGACCGCCAAGCTAGAGATTTCTTAGATTTCTGAACTTGATCCAATATTATAAATTTTGATTTATTTTAAGTGGTTAAAATTTATATTCTTATTATACTGTTTAAATTTTTTTATTTATATGCGTGTTCATAGCAAAATTTTATTAAAGTTTAAATCCGAAATTTTATACATAAAAATGTGAAGATGTTGTTGTGGATGAATAAATAATAATAACTATCAATAACGACTACACTATATTTAATAATTTATGAATAGCGAATACATTGTATTTAAAAAAATAATTATTAACAATGCTAAATGGACTATAGCACTAGCCTAGACCCCTATAACTAGTCTTTTGATTTGGCAGAATAATAAAGAGACCTTATTGTCCTCTTGCAAGAGTTTTTATTATGTTGTCGATAATTGATTTGGATCCTAAATGCTGTTGACGAAAGGAGGGATCGAGGAAACTCATGTCTCAAAGTGATTAGCTAATTGCCCGAATTTTTCCCGATGACATTTGTCTCCGTTCACAAGAGGCATGAAAACTTTTGTCGCATTTTCCTGAGATATTCCAGGAAAAGTAGCCTATCAAAATGGGCTTAATTTCATTGAAACTTCTCTGGAAAAAGAAAAATTCTTACATATTTCAATTTTCAAAGATAGCAAATGGGACACTCACGCTTGGTTGACAAGTCCCTTTCTGTCCTGTCAACAGTAAGATCCGTTCTTTTGATAGTATGTTCAAACTTCAATTTAACCTCTCTTAGTTTTGGTCACTTTGAACCATTTTTGAGGACTTCAGGGGGGTCTGTATTTGGACAATTACTTACGTCAAATTCCATCATTGTTTACTGATAATGTTGGTGTGTATTTATGTGATAATTGGCAAAAGTATAATTCGCAAGAATAGTTCATGGCTATGGCTTTTTTTTTTTTTTTTTTAAGACCATTACAAATAACGAATTTTTATCCTTTTAGCAAATTAACATTTATTTCTTTCTTTGAAGTTGCACTTAAAATTTTAGGTCACAGTAGAATCACATTGAGAAAGAAAAATTAATGACAAAACAGTAAGTGATAATTTAAAAATTATCATTAATTATATATAATGAGTGATAAAAAAAATATTCTGTCATTCTAATAATTTTTACAAACTTAATAGTAGCAACAATAGTGCATAAATTTCACCATTAACAATTAGTGACATACTTATGATAATAACCTAGTGACAATGAAAATTTTGTCATATATTACATCGATAATTTTTCTTGTTACTAAGTTGTCACCGTAAGTGTGCGACTATTTGTCAAATGTGATAGTTTAAAACATTATTTTTTGTCATTATTAAGTTGTATTATAACAAAACAAAAATAATTTGTCACTTAAATAATATCATTACTGACAAAAGGAAATTTATTGTCATCATATATATTATTTGTAATAATTTTTACATTATCACTTAATTTTTTGTCACTAATATTATATCCTTTTCGTAATGAATGAAGCTGGTTATATATGAAGACACGTGTAATTTAAAGACACTTGATTGAAAACATGTAAAGTTAAAATATGAATGCAATATATTTTAAATATTTGTACATAAATTGTAGATATTTTGCATGAATTATCATAACCATATAGGATGATTAGTATTAAGAAATAAACATTGGACCTAATTCACTCCAAAAGTTAATTTAAGAGGTGAGGATTGTTCAAGGTCATATATAGATACAATGTTAAAAATAAATTTTAGGTTTAAATCACCCCAAAAACTCGCTCATAAAATGAAAATTGTCCAAAACATATATAAAGATTATTATTTATTTGTTCTACCGATGTGAACTTTAACAATTAATTAATAATATCTTTCATCAATAATGTCGCTATCTTCATCGTGTTTCTCAGTACGGTTGAGAACTGTATGGATTTAGCAGCAATCCACAATTATTCTTAAATTAGTTTCACATGAAACCAAAAATTCGAAGAAAATTGGGATTAAACACGCAACTAAAACTGATACCTTCTCTCTGCCTTGCATTTCAACGATGATATGATTGATGCGTTGGATGCCAAACATTCAAGGTAAAATCAGAAGTTTTCAAGTTTGACAACATTTGGTTTCTATTCGAAGAACTTAGGCCTGCTTGGATTTGTTTTATGGAGGTATTTTTATTTTTTAGTGAAAATAAATAGTGAAAAATTAATTATAAGTGTGGATTTGAAAATAAAATATTGTTCGGAGGTTTTGTTTAAACTATAATGTTTATTTATGGTTGAAAATAAGTTGTATTTGGAAAATGTAGTGTTTGTATTAAAAGTAGTGTAAATATGAGTAGGAGGAAATAAAAAGTGAAAATGGAGAGAGAATGTAACAGTGTATTTTTGAGAATATTTTGAGAATGAAAATGTTTGTAAAAATAGGTTTGGAGTTGATAATTTTCTATTTTTATTTTCAGTAGAAAATAAAAAGAGTTTGAAAACAAAACCAAACAGACATTAAGGGGCTGTATGGTTTCATTTTCTTGAGCCATTTTCATTTTCTAGTGAAATGCATAGTGAAAAGTTAGTTAGAAAAATATTTTTGAAAATGAATTGTGTTTGGATGTATTGTTTAAAATTGTAGGTTTATATAGTTGTGAAAATGAGATGTATTTGGATATTGGACTTTTTTTGTATTAAAGGGAAGAAAGTTTTTGAATTTGAATTGATAATGTGATGTGCAATTGTTTGAAAAAATAATATTATAATTTAAATTTATAATATTTTTGTGGTGAATGTTGTTTAAGAAGCATTGAGAATGTAAAAAGTAGATATATGTAATAATAGGGGTTGAAAAATGTACGAAATGGAGAGAGAAAATAAAAAGTAATATTTTGAAAATGAAAATTTATGAGAAAATGACGTAAAAGTTGATAGTTTTCTATTTTCATTTTGAGGAGAAAATGAAAATGGATTTTGAAAATGAAAACAAACAGGCGGTTAGGAAACAAAGAAAATCAGAAGTTTTCAAGTTTGACAACATTTGGTTGCTATGCGAAGGACTTAGGAAACAATTTCATCTTATAATGTCTTATTCCTAATATTACTGTCACGTCCCGATCTATGGGGTGACGTGCCTATAAGTTAAAATATATTCCACGTCAATTGAAATATCAAAATTATATATAAATTAGTATTAATAGAAATAACATTAAAAGTGAAGTAATTGCCAGGGCTTCGCAGAGTTCATCGTAAAGAGTCCAGTTTTTGCGTTCTATCCGAAACTTGTCTAGCTCAAACAAGAAATCTCTCCATTAGTTAGGAATGTGAAATATGCAATAAAATAATTAAAAGAAGAATGAACGATAATCATTAATGGCCACCAATTAAAGATACTCAATTTCATATGACGTCGCGATGTGCGACTTTTCTAGAGCCAAATATGTATGACGTAGTTACCGAACTTTATCCTTTAGACACTAGTCAAAGTATTCCTGGTATGGAAAAACCTTCCAACCAAAAACATGAATCAAATGTAGTCCTATGCTACAATTGTAGCATTAATCTTTTTTATTTTTTCATTTTACCTTTTTCTCCCTATCTTTAGCGTATTTGTGTAATTATTTGATGCTAACCAATTATGCAGAATGAGCTAATGATTAATTGGCCGAATCGAACAGTTCTTACACTCATAAATGTGAAATTTGAGATACAAATTAATTTGAAGAGTATGAAATGTGCGTGATAGAAATATACATATATATATTTATTCAATTGTGTGGAATGATAAGATCTTCTTTTTTTGATAAAAGAATATATTGAATTACCCATGGTTAAAACTTAAAAATAATATTCTTTTGAATTTTCTTTGGTTTAGACAAATCAAAAACCATTTACGATAAACAAAAAAATAAAATTTTCAACAGAGCTTAGCCAATAGCGCAACTTGTGAGGCTAGCTAGTCAAATAGAAACGTGCTGCAAACAATCAAAAGAAACAAGCTTTCGTCGTAGAAATTGGACTAATGGTACTATAAATGATCTTGTCAAAGAAATCATGTGAGTTTTGATTTCTAATGTTCGTGCAAATTCTAGTTTACCTAGACACGCGCGACTTTCAAGATAAATTCTAAACATAGAGGATAATTTTGCCACATTTGATATGTTATATGTGTGCTAAAATATTTTTTTTAGTATAGAATAAATAAAATGTTCATCAACTTTTTTGTACAATACAAATAGCTGTTAATATTTTCAATAAATTTATTTAGAATTTTTAGGATATTGTCAATGAATCAATGACTATGAGGCTACAAGATGAATTATAAATGATAGTTATTCTTCATAAACTGTATTTATGAGAACTAAATGATAATAAGAGGAATGTTTTGAAAAAATGTCATGCTTTACATACAATATAAATATAGTAGTCATGGGTGTTGCCCTACTTTAGTGAATCAAAATTTATTTTTTATGTTAAAAGACAAAATAGTATATTTACTTCTCAATCAATCTAAGTTAAATTGCTTAGAATATGGATCAAGCCATTTTGACTTGATCCATAAATCAAAAAGACATAAGACATCATGTCGAGCTGCAAGGTATCAATGTTATAAATAATTAAACTAAACAAGTAAAAAGTTGATGGATTTAATCATTAAATATATACCCAACAAATATTTACCGCTTATAAATGGGACATGCTAGAAATATTGTAATCTTGTACTTAGTAGAGAGGTACAAAATGGAAGTAGTTGGAGAGAATGGAGTGGTAGGGACAATACATGGGGCTGCAGGGTAATTAACAAGACAGCATTATTAAATTTAAAAAAAAAATATTATTCTGTACACTTGCCCAAAAAAAAAAAAAATATATATATATATATAAAGAGACAGCATTATTCCTTAAAAATTTATTCTTACCTACAGTTGTTACTGTTGTGTCGTTTATTTCGTGCTTTGTCTCAAGTGTATGTAACTTAATTTCATGACCAGCTTTGGATCAGGTCCATGTTTTGCTCAAGTGTAGGGATGACTTTTTCAAGTGACGTTTAAGAGGAACATGCATGCATGTAAATAATGGATCCAGCACATTAAAATCGTTTCTTCATACATATATAGTAAAACTGTTGCCTACTATTCTTGGCTGAAACAAATGTCCTCGTTTCAGCCAATGTTGCCGTAATCTTTCTTAAAAGAATTGAAAAACATAAAGCAACTTTGCCAACGTCCCAAAAGTTGTCGTAAGGTACTGTTTCATTTTATTTCTAAATTCATTTTCAGTTTTTATGCATTTTCAAAAGTTGAAAAAATAATTGTGAACTGAAAACGAAAATGAAAATTTGTTTGGATGAAATGTTGGAAAGTAATTGATGATTGTTGGATCTACTTATCAGTGTATTGGGCTCTGACCCAATATAATCGACCAGAATATGAGTTAGATGAAGTTGGTTCAAGTCTTGCAACCAATAAAAAAAGTCAAGCTTGTCAAGGGGCCATCGGCTAAGGTACTCTGATGCTTAAGTCAATATCTAATTGATCAGAAAAGACAGCGATAGAGTGAGGCTTAGGTGATAATGAACATACTTTGCTGAAGGGTTGTAAGGAGATATATATAGTCTCTCTTTGAGATGTTAAGATGTCCATGATGCCCTTACTTATGCAGATACCCTTTGTCTTTACTTGAGGACCTTTAGGTCTTCTTCTTCCTCCTGTATACTTCTCTAGGTGGCGTCTCCTCATACTTTTTAGGACATGGAGGAGCTCTCCGCTTTAATGCGGAGGCAGAATGGTAGTACAGTGGAGATATGCACCGTAAATGCGGAGGCACGCCGCCTGTTAGCGCATTTAATATGGCAGAGTGGTGGTTATGGCGTATTCAATGCGATTTTGACTGGTGGCATGGGACTGCTTTATGTTTCTCCAATTGACCTCCTAGGGGTCGAGATGTTTCCTTGTCTGCAAGTCACCTAGCCATATCCTGGTCGAGATGATGGAACTCTCTGGGGTCTGAAGGCCTTTCTCCAAATGGCCATTCTTAGATTGATCAACTACACTTTGTCAACTGGAAGGGTGTTGGCAATTGTGCTGGCGAAATGGCCCAATAAGGATTTGGGCTTGGTTGTTTCCTCGGTCAACTTTTAGTAGGCCGGGCCTGTTGGGCGAATTTGGGCCCAGTCGATTGTTAGTAGATTAGGCCTATTGGGCTATCTCATATCAGGAGTCCCCTCACTCCCGAGTCCTGATCAAGTTGTCGACAAGAAAGGAAGGGGAGTAGCTAACTTAGAAAATTGAAATACGTTCGACTAGGGATTCAACACGTTTATGATCTTTAAATTTCAAAGCTCGACCAAGGTTTGAGAGTATTTAATGTGTCAACTATATTGGGTAGTGCACTTTATCAATCGGAGGTTTCATAATTAATTATCGATAATCGATCATTTTAGCCAGTTAAGTTATCATCTGGTTGGGGGCTATAAATAGTGCGGTGAAAATTTTCATTTGACATTTTTATTGCATTTTGAAAGGTCAAGCTCTGTGAATTTATTGCTCCTCCCAATAGTTGAGTTTCTTCTATTCTTGCCAACTGGATAAGTCCCCTTCGATCTCAACCAGATTTACTCTTCTTAATTTTGACCAATTATTATATAGCAAACATGCTTAGAATTTTTAGGGAGCGTAGCAATAGGGGAAGTGATACTATGGAGACCTGGTCAGAAATGGATTCGACCATGAGGGTAAATGACTTGACTAGTGGGACTAGTGAGTCTTCTAGCGATAGTTCCAGCTCATTTGAGAGTTTGAGCAATACAAGAGTTGATGTCGCGGGGGGAGATGGGACCTCTAGGGAGGCTAGTCGACCTCTTGTGTCTTGGGGTAGGTTATTCACTGCTGATCACTATAGTGATATTATATATGAGATCAAGGGTAGGGATCTTGAGCTAATTAGGCATCTATACCATATCCCACATGAGTTCGATTTAATAGTTCCTAGTCCTAATGATAGGATGTATTGACCTCCGACTGGTTGCATAGCTATCTTTGAGGATGCCCTTAAGTGTGGGCTTAGAGTCCCAATAGTGCAGCCTATAGTCAACCTGCTCATAGGTTTTTAGGTTTGCATTACTCAATTACTTCCTAATTGCTTTTCGACTTTGTACAGTTTCATTGTTTTGATGCTTATACATGATCAACCCTTTTTTTCATAAACTTTAGTAACATTTTCCATCTTCTGATGTATAGAAAGTTGGGCAGGATTGAGGAGTCGGGCTTTTATTATCTGATAGCTTACCCTCATCGAAAGTTCTTAGTGACCCCTACCTCTTCTCATGGCCAAGTATGGAAAAAATTGCTTCTTTCTTATTCGAGCTCCGGGTGGGGTTGGGTTCAATATCCTTAGGGGGTGGCTGAGGAGGCGGGTCGAGATGCCAGGCAACCAAAATCCATCTTGGAATAATACATTTATCTGGGATCTAGTCGAGTTTGGTGAAATGGAGGCATCAGGGTACGTTGAAGAGAGAAATTTAGTGCCGGCAGGCTTATTACCTATTCGGCTTGCTAGCTAATGATCGACTAGGTAGATATCATTGCCAATTTCTGTTGCTTTTTTGTTTATAGTTTCAGTTGATAGTAATGTATTTGCTTTTGTCTTCTTTTAGGTCGAGTAAAAATAATGAATCGTACTCGCCAGCAAAAGGCGCAATAGCGCCGACAAGCGGCTGTTCGCTGGGAGGCTACTTCTCAAAGTGCTCGGCAACATCAGGCGCTATCGCCTGCTCCTCCCGCTGTCAGACCAACTACAATTCAAGCCAGCAGCCCAGCGCTTCAGTAGAAAAAGACGATAGTCGACAAGCTCGCTCCCCCCCAAAGAGAACGGCTTCTGAGAAAGGGAAGGGGAGGCCAGCAAGCCTTCGCTCTTTGGCCCTCGACCAGATGACGAGCTATTACCCTTGCCCATTTTTTTGTCCCCAAGATTTGGACCCAACATTGGGGTCTAGGATACGGCGTCAATGTTAGAGACGCAGTCAATTGGAAGGGCGTTTGCAATTGTGCTGGCGAAATGGCCTAATGAGGATTTGGACATGGTCGTTTACCCAGTTGACTGTTAGTAAGTTGGGCCTATTGGGCGGATTTGGGCCCAGTTGATTACCTGGACGACTGTTAGTGGGCTGGGCTTATTGGGCTATCTCATATCAGTAATGATTAGAATAGTTATAGGATTAAAATGTAGGTTGATTTGTTTTTTATGATTAAAAAGATTTATTTTTTAAAATATATGTATATTTTATTAATTTTAAAATGACAGTGAGTAATTTATATTAAATCAAATTTGAATTTGATTGATGTGATAGTAGTAGGATAATAGGGTAAGCTTAGAAAGAATTTGAAAAGAAAAAAGGAATATTTTGAATGAAAATGAATATAAAATGACGATTTGCAATTTTCACATTATAATAAAATTGAAAATAATGGATAGAAATGAAAACAAATGGACCCTTGAAGTCTTGACATATCCAGCTGTTTCAGACAGATCAGCTGTCATATTTTGTGTGGATTGAAAATTTTAACAAGAAAAAAGTTTAAATGGAATATATTTTTTTATTTTTTTAAATTGATTATACTATTTTACTTAATGTTCCAAACAATATCTAATTACTAAATTCTTAATTCTTAATATTTTAAACTATTCTTTTATCATCATAAGATGATATTATCAACCCATAAAAACTTGATAATCATAAAGGCTCAAAAATTCCTATTTCCTATTAGCAACAGATCATAAAGGCGTACGAAAGACCACCATGACATTGTAGAAAAATCATAGGCTTTGTTAATTTGGTTATTAATGGTGATAGGATCTGTTTATCAATAGATTGGGCTCTAGCCCAATCTAGTCGACCAAGATATGAGTTGGGTGGAGTGTTTGGATGAGAGAAGGTTGAGTCTTGTAACCAATAACAAACGTCAGGCTTGTCGAGGGCCCCTCAGCTAAGACACTTCGATGCTCAAGTTAGTATACAATTGACCAAAAAAGAGAGCAGCAGAGTAAAGGCTTAAGTGATAATGAACATACCTTGGTGAAGGATTGCAATGGGGTATTTATAGTCTCCATTGAGTTATCAAAATGTTTGTGACGCCTTTGCTTATGCAAAGAGGGGTTTTGTCCTTGTCTGAGGACCTTTAGGTTTTCTTCCTCCTGAAAGCTCTTCCAAGTGGCGCCTCCTTCTTCTTCTGAGGATATGGAGGAGATCTTCGCATTTAATTCACAGGCAGAATGGTGGTACAGTGGAGGATGCTTCATGAATGTAGAGGCACGCCGCTTGTCAGCACATTCAATGCAGTAGAGTGGTGGTTGTGGCGTATTTAATGCGATATTAACTGATGGTAAGGAACTGCTTCAAGTTTCTCCAATCCACCTCTTAGGATCGAGATATTTCCTTATTTGTGAGTCATCTAGCCACACTCTGGTCGGGATAATGGGACCTCTTGCGCTTAAAGGCCTCACTAGCTAAGGGTCCAATGATCATTTTCGAGCTAATCGACCACACTCTGGTCGATTGACCGAACATTGGTAATTAAGCTGGCAAAATAGCCCAATGAGGTTTTGGGCCTTGTCGATCACTTGGTTAACTATTAGTGGCTAGGCCTATTGGGTTATCTCATATCATAAGTCCTCCCCACCATTCCTAAGTCCTGATCGAGCTTGCGACAAGAAGGGATAGGGAATAGCTGACTTGGAAAATTGAAATATGTTCAACTAGGGGTTCCAGCGCATTAATTTTATCAGTTACATTGGGCAGCACAATTTAATAACCGGCAGATGTGTAATAATTATGTAGTAGCCGGTCTGTTTAATCGGTTGATTTACCTCTCTCCTGGAAGCTATAAATAGTTGGTTGAAAATTTTCATTTTACACTTTTACTGCAATCTTGAGAGGTTGAGCTCTGCGAGTTTATTGTAATCTTTTATTCTTCTTGTCAACGTTGTAAGTTCCCTTCGATCTCACCTAGTTTTAATCTGGTGTTAATCTGGTACTTTCAACCAATTTTTATAAGAAACATGCTTAGAGTTTTCGGGGAGGATAGTAGTAGGGGAAGTGATTTTGAGGAGATGTGGTCAGATTTGGATTCAACAATATGGGTAAGTGATTCGACTGCTGGGATTATTGAGTCCTCAAACGATGACTCTTGTTCTTTTGATGGCTTTAGTGACACCAAGGTGGATGTTGGGGAGGAGTTGGGCCATCTGGAGAGGTGAGTCAACCTCCAGTATCTCGAGGTAGGCTGTTTACGACTGATCACTATAGCAATATAAGATTTGGGATCAAAGATAGCGATCTTGAGTTGATTAGGAACCTATACCATATTTCCCCGGAGTTTGAGTTAATTACACCTAAACCTAGCGATAGGATGCATCAACCTCTGGTAGGCTATATAACAATCTTTGAGGATGCCCTAAAGTGTGGGCTTAGGTTCTCGCTAGCACAGCCTATAGTCGACCTCCTCACTGGTCTTCAAGTTTATATCAACCAGTTACTCCCGAACTGCTTGTCGACCTTTTACAGTTTCGTAGTTTTAATGTTGATACATGACCAACCCCTTTCTTTCACAAATTTTAGCAACCTTTTCCACTTCTCAATGTCCCGGAAGTCGAGTAATACTGAGGAGTTGGGGTTTTATTACCTTACTGCCTGCCCTTGTCGAAAGATATTAGTGATTCCCTCCTCATCGCATGGTTAAACCTAGAAGAGATGCAATTTTTTTGTTTGCGCCCCTGGGGGGTTGGGTTCAACATACCTAGGGGGTGGTTGAGGGGCCTAGTTGAGATGCTTGGCAATGAGACCTGCACTTGGAATAATACATTTATCCAAGATCTAGTCAAATTTGGTGAAATGGAGGCAGCAGGGTACATCGAGAAGATAAACTTGGTGTTAGCAGGCTTATTGCCTGCTCGGTTGGATATACCAGCTGATGCTCGACTAGGTAGGTACAATTGCTTTATTTCTATTGCTTTTTGGTTTATAGTTTCTAGTCGATAATAATATATTTATTTTTGTGTTATCTCAGATCGAGTAGAAATAATGAACCGCACTCGATAACAAGTGATGGCCTGTCAGCAAAAGGTGCAAGAGCGCTGATAGGCGGCTACTCATCGAGAGGCCACTTCTCAAGGCGTCGCGGTGCAGCAACCCTTGCCGACCATGCCACACCTACTCAACCAGTTATCGCAAAAGCTGCCAGCCCTACTCCTCAACAGAAAAGGAGAACGACAAATGAGCAGCCTCCTCCTCCGAAGAGAATCGCTATGGAAAGGGATGAATCATCTATATTGGAAAAAAAAAAACAAAAAACAAAAAAAGAAAGAAAGAAAGAAAGAGTTAAGGCATAGTCACACTCAAATCATATTATTTTCTTTCCTGTTCAAGATAAAATGTTACATATTACCATAATTTATTGCATATTGTGAATCAAAATTATATTAAATTTCACTGATTATCAAAATCGACAGTTTGAAATTTATAATCCAAATTCTATTATTAAATCAAAAAATTTCAACCTAAAAATTTTTTATATTTGAAAAGCAACTGAATTACAGAAAAAAAAATACCTAACAAAATCTTGATCTCACAATAAAAGACTTAGAAATTTGATCACATGAGTAAAAGAAAATTTATCAATAAACACAACACTCCTCAACCTAAAATCAATTACCAAACCCAATAAGTCCGAAATAATAGAGCACTTGACTTTTCCCCATATCTTGTGGTCCAAATGTTCTTCCAGACTTCATCCATATCAAAAAAGAAACAAGAAAAATTTCAAGCCTGATGTCGTGATTAACGAAAATTTCTAAACTTATCACGACTTTTTAGAACCAAATGTCAATAGCTTGTCGTAATATTCTCTGTATTACAGATCAACAACATTTTTCTTAAACAAATTGTATCAATCATTAACGAGCATAAAACATCATTAGCAACTCATTGAGATTAACACCATTAAAAACAAATTACAAGAGCATGATAGGCATGCCAAGGAAGCTGAGATGTGAAAGCTATCGAATGATGAATCAGCAGGGCAGCCCGTTTGACCCACGTGTAATATTTGCCCCACTTGTCCCATGAAACATTATAGTAAACCAAGAACATCCACCCTCCCCCTTGGCAAATCCCATTTATTTTCCCCAATTTACCCTCACTTTTAATCAATTTTTTATTTAACCCTTAAATACTCCCCTTCTTCGTTGGGTGTATATATAAACAACCTCTGCTAAAACGTTTGCTCCCCACAATGGATTACTAGAAATAGAAATACTTATACAAAGGAAATAGAGAAATTAGCAAGAAGGGAAAAAAAAAAAAAAAAAGAAAGCAAGAAAGAAAAAAAAGATTCAAATGGATTTACATTCCTCTGTTTTCTACTCTATGAGCTCTGACTTCTCCTCCGACAATTCCTCCTTAAATTCATCGGAATCGTCGTTTCTATCATGGGAATGGGATTCACAAACTTTCTTAAATTCCCTTCCTTTCAATGAAAATGATTCCCAAGAAATGTTGTTGTTCGGGGTGCTGTCGGAAGCAGCCCAAGAAACCTCGGATTCCAACTTCTCCGATCAGCACAACCAAACAAAGGACAGCGAAGAAGTGAATTCCTCGTCGGGCGAGGGAAGAGCTGTAAAACCCACCAAGGAAAAGTCGTACCGCGGCGTCAGGCGGCGGCCGTGGGGGAAGTTCGCGGCGGAGATAAGGGATTCCACGAGAAACGGCGTCAGGGTATGGCTGGGGACGTTTGACACGGCTGAGGCGGCGGCGCTGGCCTATGACCAGGCTGCTTTTGCCATGCGTGGACAGGCGGCGGTCCTCAATTTTCCGGTGGAGAAGGTGCGGGAGTCTTTGCGGGAGATGAGGTGTAGCATTGAGGAGGGGTGTTCACCGGTGATGGCGTTGAAGAGAAAGCACTCCATGCGGCGGCGCGGCGGCGGGAGGAAGGGGAAAGAGAGGGAAGTGAAGGTGGAGAATATGGTGGTGTTTGAGGACTTGGGTGCTGATTACTTGGAACAGCTTTTGAGTAGTTCCAGTGGAAATACCGTCCGTGATGAATAAGCAAAACTCTTTACATGCCTTCATTTGATCTCATTTCTTTGGTTTGTTGGTGGTTTTGGTGTTATTGTATAGGAGTTTAATTTTCTTTTTCTTTTTTGTTGTTATTTACACTTTGCTTGGTTTAAGAATTTTGATCAAGAAAGGAAAGTATTAGAGAAAAGAAAGAAATATAAAATTTTAAATTTGTTTTGTTGTTAAAAAAAATAATAAAGAAAAGGAAGGGAAAAAGATGAGTGATGAATGTATTGGAAAATAAGAAAAAGTTCAAATAAGATTTTGTCCTCAGTATTTTGTGAGGAAAAGTTATTTTCTATAGATATACTCTATGTTTCGTCAAGTTTTCCTTTCTTTATTATATTTTCTTACCAAACAAACAATTAAAAATATTTTTTTTAACATTTTCTTTTCTTTTCCCCATCAAAATCCATGAACCAAACATAGTGTTAGTTTTGTTTCAATACTATTCTTAATTTAATTTCTAGTGCAGCAAACATTTTATAAACTAACGTTATAAAAACCATTTTGAGAACATATCTTTGCGTTTTTTTATCTCTGGTTTCAATTGATATTTCATTTTAGTTCATTTTATGAATATACTTCAACTGCATGTAATTATAATTAATTTTTAAAAAAAAATTGATATAGATGGTGTTTATTCATAATGTGAAATAAATAACAAAGCATATATTTAAAATAAATAATATTTTATTGTATATTTATTTATGACAAAATTAATATGAGGATTATTTGTAATGTAAGGTACAAAAAATGAACAGGGGTTGGGGAAAGAAACAAACCGACTGAAATGTTTGTTAATTGTGTTTATTAGTTGTATAGTAGCTAAAAAGTCACATTATGAAGAAAAAAGAACAAGAATATGACATCTCATCATATTACTTCATTCTTATTAATAATAGAGAAAGAATCCAATTATTGAGATGTGTCCAAGCCAAAAAAGTAAACTCCTATAGAAACATGACAATTTGGCTAGCTTCTTAATTATTAAGCATTAGGTTTTAAACGTAAGTTAATTATAAGAACTTAGGGGCCGTTTGTTTTCATTTTCAGAAGCTATTTTCATTTTTTCCTGAAAATAAAAGCAGAAAACTATCACTATCTATACTATTTTCTCAAACATTTTCACTTTTAAAACATTCTTTATTATATTCTTTCTCCATTTTCATCCCTTTTTCAACCTCTATCATTACTTTAATCATTTTCTATCTTCCCAATACTTCTCATATACCATTCACAACAAAAATATTATAAATTCAAATTCAAATTATAATATTATTTTTTCAAATAATCACACATCACATCATCAATTTAAATTCAAAAACCATACAACTTTTAATACAAAAATACTCAATATCCAAATACATCTCATTTTCACACCTATACAAACCTATAATTTTCTACAACACATCCAAATAAAACTTCATTTTCAAATTCAACTATTATAACTAACTTTTTACTATGCATTTTTACTAGAAAATAAAAATAGCTCTAGAAAATGAAACCAAACGGCCTCTTAAAGATTCTTACTTTGGATTGTGTTCTAGAATTAGGATTCGAGATTACTATATTAATTTGACATCTGTTATCGTCACAGAAAATCTTTCTCTTAAGTTGGTTTCATCACATGTGAATAAAATAATTTTTTCAAAATTTTATATTGGATTCGAATCGCATTTTTATTGAATATCAGTTCATTTTATAATTATTTATTTCTTTTGATTTAAGATTATATTTAATTACTGTTTGAATATTACTGTATAATATTTTAAAGTAATGACATACGGTTTAAGAAAATGACTTGCAATTAACTACATTAATTTCCAGATATGGATATTTTATAATTAATATATAAAAACTATAATCCGACTTGACTAGCCACTACTTTTGTAGAGTTCATAAAACTAATCACACTTGCTATTTATTCATATAAATTAATTGCTAATAAAAGTCCACTTGTTGTTCGTCCACAACGCAATAACGTACGTAGATATGTCCAGTGGCCTTTATCTGGGGCCATAGATTTATATATATATATATATATATATCAATAATTTGTAAATATCCGTTATTTATAAATAAATTTTTCGTTAGAATATAATACTAATAATAATGAACTACTCTATATGTTAGATTGTAGGCCATGGCTCCAGGCAGCCAGCCACCATCCGATGGATTAATGTCATTGCACTACCATTTAACTAGCTGGTCCATTTGCATGGTCCGAATTGGTCGATGTGGATTTGGGTCAAATGACTTTATATATATCAAATAAATTGTCGAGAATTTCAGGTTTAGAATACTAAAAGGAATTTTGTCAAAAGTTCCATAGTTTGAATATTTGCACGGGAAGAAAAATAATTTTCATAATAAAATACTTATTAATAATATCAAACTTTTCAGAAAGTACACTTGCACTGCATAAAAATAAATTTTTTGGACCACAATGATGGTTTTCATGAATGTAAATATGGCAGTAGTTGTGTTTAAATTATCACCATTAATAGTTAATGAAATCATAAATATTATCACATATCAAAGTGACAAATAAAAGTAAGACAGAAGAATGTTTTGTGAGTTTTAAAAGTAAATTGTGCTTTAGCAATTCAAAGTAAAGTTTGATTTTTTAGTAATTATAGTGAAAAGGTTGACAAATAATTCACTTTTACTACAGAATTGCATATGAAATTTTTATTTGATATGATATCTCATTTAATTTTTTTTCAAATTCATTGGATTCTTTTTCGTGTCCCTTTCTTTTTACCACTCTATTAAGAAGAATAATTAGCACCAACTGTAATCACGTTTTCGTGTTCTAGTTGAACACTTTTTATTTTTAACATATTATTTTCATATGATAACGATTATTATTCTAATAAAACATAAACTTTTATCACTAAATATATATATTTAATTATAATAAATTTAATATATCACTTAATATATATCCCAACCTTGATGAACCTTTTTCCCTCTCGTAATCTTGATATATAGAAATCGTGCAGTGCTATATTGCATAATTTATATAAAAACCAGGAATTCTCCAATCATGGGCTCCCTCCCTAATTTTTATTATGTTCCCTAAATATAAGTTTCTAATAGTTAAGAAAAAGATGTATGACCACCTTATATATGGTATACCTGTATAGAATACATAAACATGCATGCTAAGACATATTACTTAATCTTTTTCGTATATATTTGCTAAGATAATATCATTTTGCCCATAATTTTCTGATAATAAAATTACCAATGGAAACCCAGATTATTAAATTATTAAATAATTTTCAGTTTAGATTCTCTATTTCATTTTGGGTTTCATCTCCTATTCCATTTCATGAATAAATGATATGTATATTAAATATTTTTTTATAAAAATAAAAAAATATTTTAATTGATTAAAAATTTAATAAGTTTGATATAAATACAGTAAGTTAAAATAAAAAATAAAAAATAAAATAAATGATCTGAAGAGATCAACGAAAGACGGAGCCAGAGAAATTTAATACGGTCATGTTTTAATTCAAATTTAAAGTCCTTATTGTCCGTCGTTATAAAAGTGTTGCTTTACAATGATTCCACTTGTGGCTATAACCAAGCCTGGCATTAATTAATTGATTAATTAATTATGTGTCCAAATGACACTTTCCTATTCCTAGATGATATTTCGTCACCTTTTGGGAGGCTATATATAATATTTTACAATAAGGTTTCATTATATGTTTCTGACCCATGCTTCTGGTTCTGAACTTTCTATGAATTCTCTATGTTGCCATATTTATACATGTTGGTTTTTCCATGTGTATGATCATAAATGGGTCGGGTATTATTCTACATATGTCCAAAATATCATACTCAAACCCATATTCATACTTATACTTAGTAAAGATAATGTAATGGGTATGGGCAGGGTTTGCACCCATAAATTACCGGTGTATCCATACCCATAAATTACTCATTACTTTATACTTAAATTTAATTTATGAACTTAAAAATTGTTTATACCAAAATTAAATTTATATTAATGATAAACTTTTTATATATAAAAATTATAAAGATGTGAATGACTAGTAACGATTAAATAATTTTTTTATTAAAAATTAAATTAAATTAATAAAATTAATAAAGTTAATAAATTGAGATAGAAATTTTTTAAAAAAAAATTGGAATAGCAATAGCAACAGTTGAACGTTTTTTATTAATAAAATTAATAGTGGAATAAATATTTTTATAAAAATAGTTAATAAAATTAAATATAGAATTTTTTTTTTCTTTTAAACTATTATTATTAACTATTTTTTTAATAAACTGTATGTTTTTTTATTAACTGTTTTTTTAATAAATTGTTTTTATTAACTGTTTTTTTTTAATAAACTGTTTTTATTACCTTTTTTTTTTAATAAATTGTTTTAATTAACTACTTTTAAACTGTATGTTTTTTAATTAGTAAAAAGTTTAATTGATGATTATATTAATAAAGTTTAACTAATATATTAATTAAATAGTTAATTTAATTAGCAAAAAGTTTAAAAATTAATTAATTTAAATTTAATGATTAAATTAAATATAGAAAAAAAATTATTTTTTGTTATCGTATGCCAAATAATATTTTTAGTATATATTAAAAAAATTAGCATATAAATTAAAAATATAAGTCCAATAAACTAAACCCAATCGGTCTTAAGTTACTTAGGGTAGAGTAGAGTTAGGGTCTTATTCTTTTGGATATTTTAGGATAGGGTAAAAATTGGGTATTTTTGTTTGGGTATTTTAGGGTATGGGTGTGGGTAGGGTGATGTCCTACCCATTTACAGGCCTATCCATGTGTAATGTACAGATAAATATTTAAAATAATATATATATATAAATACACATAGAAAAAATTATAATTTTAGTCCTCAAACATAATCACTTATTCGCTTTTAGTTCCTAAACAATCTCGAGTTACATTTTTGGTCCTCAAACTATCATTTTTTTAACAATTTTCGTCATTGCCGTTACTTCTGACATCAAAACTAATGGAAATTGGTCACGTGCATAGCACGTTACCAATTAAATTTTAATTTAGGTCCTTGAACATAGTCACTATTCACTTTTCCTCCCTAAATAATTTCAAGTTACATTTTTTGTCCTCAAACTGCCATTTTTTAAACGAATTTCATCCTTGCTGTTACTTGTGCCATTAAAGCTGACAGAATGTGGCCATGTGACATGCACATGACCACTCTTGCAGCAAAAACAACAGATTTCTTAGGGTTATTTCTACTTCACTTGTTTACATCTTTGCCATCTTCCGATACCTTGTTATAACATGCCAACAATTGTCTGGAGACTGAAAAACTTGAAATATCAAGATTGACTAGTAAGTTATTGTAGAAAAAGATTAATTCAAGGATAATTAAAAAAGAGAGTGATAGAGAGAAGGCTATGAGCTGAAAACTAGCTCTTGCAAATGGATACAAAAGTGACTTTTACTCAAACAGACAATAAAGAAGGATAAGAGAGAGACTATTGTCTTGAAAACTTGTCTTTCTAGTAGAAATGGAGGATCAAAGATCAAAATTCCAAGCTTGGGGAGAAATGGAGGGTCAATTTTGTTTGAAATTGGGAAATAAATGAAGTTACCTACTAGTATGAAGTTTTTTTCATGCAAGAGTGGTCATGTGTGTGTCACATGGCCAATTTTATGTTAGCTCTAACTACACAAGTAATGGCAAGGATGGAATTCGTTAAAAAAAATGACAGTTTGAGGACAAAAAATGTAACTCGAAATTATTTAAGGATGAAAAACGAATAAGTGACTATATTCAAGGACCAAAATTATAATTTCCTCGTTCACATTCCATGCACGTGACCTACTTTCGTTAGTTTTGATGCCTGAAGTAACAGTAATGACCAAAATTGTTGAAAAAATGACAGTTTGAGGGCCAAAAATGTAACTCGAGATTGTTTAGGGACTAAAAGCGAACAAGTTGTTATGTTTGAGGACCAAAATTATAATTTTCCCTGTATATATAGATTGTCATTGGATATATATTAAGTGATAAATTTTCTTGTCATAATAAAGACTTTTACAAATTAAATAGTCACAAAAGATAGTGTCTTAAGCTGCCATTATTGATAATTAGTGAGATATATTAAGTACAATACAATGACAATTAAAATATATAGGAAAAATTATAATTTTCGTTCCTAAACTTAGCAATTTATTTGGTTTCGTCCCTCAATAGTATGCAGTTATAAAATTGGTCCCTAAGTGACTATTTTTAACACATTACATCCCTGCCATTAGCCACCCAGTTAAATGTGACGGAAAGTGGCCACTAATGGAGGGAAATACACCAGAAACTTGCCCAGTTTCCTACCAAGAATGTTTCCTTGGATATTTTATATCATTTTCTCTCATTTTTGGGTCAATTTCACATAGAATACGCAAGTGAAGCAAGAGAAGTTTGGTTCAGTTGTGTGAAGCAAGAACATAGGAGGAAAATTCGAGAGAAGGCAAAATGAGCTCAAGCAACTCCTTCAATAACTGTTCAAGCAACAATTTTCATCCAAATTCTCTATTATTTTGTGATTGTGGATATGAGCTACCTTTGTTAACATCATAGACCTCAAATAACTGAGGCAGGAGATATTGTACTTGCCCAAATTATGGGGCATGTTCATTGAAGTTTCCTTTATTTTCTTTGATTTTGATGTTGAGAACATGTATTTAACTTGAAGTTAAATTGATTTACATTTTATAGAAGAGAGGATATTGTGGTGTATTCAAGCGGTGGGATCCTAAAATGTGTGATAGATCAAAGGCTATCATTCCTAGACTGTTCAGAAGAATAAATAGGTTGGAGGAAGAAGTAGCACGGTATAAGAGCTTAGAAGAGAAATTGGAAGAAGAAAAGAGGCCAACAAAAAAAGAAAGAAGAAATTGGAAAGTTTGATTTTAATGTACAACAAAAGGATGAAACTAATGTATGTTTCTTTTGTTATTTTTATGTTCTTCATTTCAGTTGTGGTGATAAATCTAAAGTTGTCGAAGGTTGAAGGTAGAGTTGCATTACTGCAACTTATGTAATTTTACATGGTTAAGGTTTAGTTGTGGTGACATAGTTATGTTGTAGAAGGAACAATCAATTTGGTAATGTTGTGATGCAAAATTTTGTAAATGGCAAATTTAAATTATGGCCAAGTTTTAGTGTTCCAAATTTTGCAACACACTTTGAAGTTTTGGCACATTAGTTGTATTTTCCATTTGCTCAAAGATTTCCAGTAGATCTTGGTTCCAACAGAAAACATAACATAATCCAATATCAATATTACATAACATAAACCAACATTTAACTTCCAATGAACACAAAAATAGAAGCAGACTTTGATGCAGCATAAGCCAACATTCAACATTCCAAGTAATCATAAACCAACATTCAACATTCAACTTCCAATTAATCAATCCAACATCAAATAATCCAATGTAACACAATAGAACAACATCATTCAGTTCAACACAATGCATTTCAAGCTAAACATTAGACTTCAAGTAGAGATAGACTTTGATGTGACAGACTTGGAAATGGACTTTGAGGGAACAGATTTTGAGGCACCAGATGCAGCTTCACTTCTGGAGGAATTAGAGATGCATGATTTCAAGTTGGAAACTGTAATGAAGTTCATTCCACCTTTCACAATTGTAGGGGTATGGTTGGTGGAGGATGCTTGATTGATCTGTAATAGTTGACATACATTAGTTGGTATAAAAGCTATTCTTTTCTCAATATAATATAAACAAGGGATACAAATCTTAATTGAGGTAACTCCATTTGATTTTTCTCCAATTTGGACATTTTTAGGTGTTCTAGCTTGTAAAAATAGAACAATCTATTATGACATATATTACTCAGAAAAATTATTTATAACTAATAATTAAAAATCCACAAACCTGTAATTTCTCTTTGTTTCTTTCTTGCCTTTGCACAAGTTCATTGGAAACTGAGCCTTGAGTTGGCTAAGTTGCTTGAGTTGCTTCCACATCTGCAAATTCTTCATTCCTTTGCCCTTCAACATCTTGATTCTCTTGTTCAGTTTCCTTTGTTTTTCTTTTTTACCAAGTTGTTGAATTGTTGTTTTTACACCCCATAAGTTCTGCATTTACAATTTTTTTTTAACCCCAAGGAGCCTATGTGGATTAGTAGGGCTAGGAGGTTCACCAGCCTATCTCCTTCTCATCTTTTGAGGTCTACCAACCTTTTCTTTGCACAAAGGTGGCAAAGAGGCTTATTATCACTTTTAGGCCACACAAATCAGGGCCATTCAAGCCAAATATAGGATTTTCATAGCATTTTAAATAACTTTCTATACTATAACTATTGTGAACCTGTGCCTCAGGTTCTTCATTTCTACACCATACAGTTGAAACTACATGTTTGCAAGGTATTCCTGACAAGTTCCACTTCATACAACTGCAACTCCTCTCACACAAGTCGACTGTGTGTTGGTCAAATGGCCCCACTACTTGAAAATACCAATTATCATATTTCATTGGTATATACTACTCAGCATCCTTCATGATTTTTTAAGCAATTTTTTAATCTTGGGGAATATTGGTCCATCCTATTTTGCAACTTTTTCTCTATTTATTTGCATCCTAATCATCAACAAGTTTCTAATTGACTCAAATAATGAAATGAGTGGCTTCTCTTACATCAAGAACGAAACTGTTCAAACATTCACACATGTTATCCAAAAGGATGTCACACTTGGGATATGGACTGAAATGAGATCTAGACCAGTTTTGTGGAGGTTTTTTCACTAGCCACTGATATGCTTCTTCATTTATTTATTTTTCAACTCAGCAATTTTTCTTTTGAATTCTTCAATTCTTATTGCTTTTGCTGCTGCCCAAAGTGCATTTTTCATTGTAAGACCAATAAAACCATCTTTCTTCATGTTGCTATTCAAATGCCACACACAAAATCTATTTTCAGCATTAGGTAGCAAAGACTCAAAGGCTGGAATCAAGCCTTTTTGCTTGTCAGACATGAAAGTCCAATTATTTTGATTTTCAAAGCTTATCATCATTCAAAAGAGATAGAAACCAGCTCCAACTATCTTTAGATTCACTCTCAACTATTGCGTATGGAATTGGAAAGATATTATTATTGGGATCTAATCCAACTGCTAACAATAGTTGACCGCCATGATTTTCCTTAAGAAAGCATCCATTAACTCCTATGATAGGTCTACAAGCATTTTTTAATCCAAGCTTACATGCATTGAAGTACATGTAAAACCTTTGGAACCTTTTACTTCATACTTCCTCTACCAATTTCATTATTATAGTTGAGCCTAGATTACTTCTATCAAGTTCAAGACAATAATCCCAAATTTGGTTGAATTGTTTCCTCCATTGAACCCTGTATCAGCTGCAGTGCCCTTCCCCTTGCTCTATAGGCTTGCGATTTTGAGACATTAGCCTTTAGAGTTGTACAAATTTCATTTCTAAATTCAGATGTGCCTAGCTTTGGATTTTCTTTGATTTTTTTTTTTTTTGAAAAGTCTTGCCTATCCAACAAGATTTCTGACTTGAATTGTTATAGTTCCAAGAGCATTTACGGTGAATGGGATTACAGCTCTTTATTTGCTAAGCACTATCATTCTGCATTTTTGATATAGAAACAAACCAGCCACATTCATCTTTTTTACACACACCCCTTAGTCTTATTTTGTCATTCTTAATAAATTTAACCATCATACCTCTTTTGAAGCAATGACTTTTAATTGCAAACTTAGCCTCATCCTTAGAACTGTAAATCAATCCTAATTTAAGTTCAAGATTTTTATTTTCTGTCCTAGGATTGAACAAGGGATACTGTACTCCTTTTTCTCATTAGAACCTTGTTTGTTGTTCAAATCATCATCACTGTCAACAAGATCTTCCTCACCATCTGAATCCTGCAACCTAGCATACATCTATTCACTAACTGATTCCCTTCTATTGTTTCCCCCTTATTGGTCTCACCAAATTCAGCCTCAGGATCTACAAAAGCCTCAAATAACTTGTCATCATCCTCCATGTCAAAGTCACTCTCATATAACACATCATCATTCTCACTTGAACTATCTCAATCACTCAAATCATCCCTAACCTCTAAATCAACCATCTCCTCATCAATAACAACAGATTCATCAACTAATCTAGCCTTAATATGATGTTTAGTTTGCTCTCTACAAACCCTCCCAAGTCCAAATGCTCTAAGTACATATCAACCTCATAATTATTAGGTATATAATTCCTTATATCATACACCTCTTATTCTTTTTCTATGCACTTACATTACCTATCAAAATTCTTCCCATATTTAAGCCAAAACCTAATAATACCCTTATCCTTGTATCCTAAATCCTCAGTGTAATCCCACAAATCAATCATCCCTATCTGATCTACATCCACAAAGTCAAAGTGCTCCAATTTCCCTCCTAAGTACTCTCTGTGTGGAGTATGTTTTAAAATTCCAACATAGTAAATTTTTAATGTAAAACATGTTGGATCCGCCATAGCACCTATTTTCATTCATTTATTTATTTGAAGTGAAATTTTAAACAAATTAAAAACAAAAATCAAATAAACACCAATTATATACACAAAATAAAACATAGCATCTACTAGATTAAAATACCGATAACCAAAAATACCCTAAATAGCACTATAAAATTGCATTTCACCCAATAACAAAAAAATAAATAAATAAACTCGCATATTTCAAACATACTATAAATCAGCTGACCAAAGAGAAATGAAAAAAAAAAAAAAAAGAACACTTAGTAAGGAGATATTAATGTAATTAGGTGTGAAATCTAGCGCATGCTTGCTTTTCCTCGCCATTTCGCCGATTACATTCTCGTACTCTGCTCAACGAAGCTCCATCAACCTCTTACTCTGGTTTTCTCCAATTTTGGCCTTTCAAACTTCAAGTTTTTACTTCTAATCTACTTTGGTATGATAAATCCAAGATATTACGGAAGTTTTTTCAACAATTCCAGGGGAAATTGAGGGACTGAAAATTTGGGGGTGAGGGTTATGCATTTGAAGGAGAGAATTAAGGTTCAGGGGAGAGAATGGAGAGGGGGGGAAGTATCTAACCCTAACCCAGCAATCTGGTGTATTTCCCTCTATTTTCTATCACATTTAACTGGGTGGTTAACGACACGGACATGATATGTTAAAAAATAGACACTTTAGGAACCAATTTTGTAACTGCATACTATTGAGGGACTAAAACAGATTAAGTGGCTAAATTTATGAATGAAAATTATAATTTTTCCAAAAATATTATTACAAATTATAGTGACAATTGTTACTGGGTTGTTATACTTGTGTCACCATATCTCAATAATGACAACTTAAAACACTACTTTGTTTTATTATTAAATCATATTATATGATAGAATAAAATTGTTAATGCTTGAAAAAGTATCATTGGTAACAACATAAAAGTTATTATCACAAATATATGTTACTAATAACAATTTTTATATTGCATTATAAAAAAGAAAAAATAAAAAGTAATGATAAAATAATTAGTAACAATACAAAAGTAATTATTAATTATATATGTATTAAGTGATAAAAGATTTTATGTTAACAACTTTTACAAAACTAACAATTATAAGAGCAATTTTTAAATTATCAATACTGTTAATTAGTGACATAACTATCCTGACAATTTAATAATAAAAATTATCACAAATTATAGTGATAATTTTTGTTATCATTGAAATATCACAATAGATATATTTCTAATTGTTAATATTGACTAGCGGTGGCGTTCGAATCGAGTAGTTCGGATATCGACTCGGATTACTCGTCCGATTGGTTTGGGCTTTTTTTGGGCCGGAGGGGGGCGGAGAGAGGGGATGGATCGGACACCTGATACCCAAACAAAATTTTGGATTCCTACCCGATCGTATAGTTTGGATTCTTGATATAAATTTATATGTATAAATACATATTATAATTATATATACTATATCTTAAAACTTTAATTATAGAAAAGTATAAAAATTTTATATATTAATTATACATACATATATATATATATATTATGGCCTATGGCCGCTGTTAGCATAGGCCAAAGGGGTTTGGCCCCTGTTAGTATATTAACAGAGGCCAAACCCTTATCTTTTCTTTCCCCTTTGATTTAAATTTTAAATTAAAAAAAGTATGTCGGATATTCAAACTCGAATTTGTCGGGTACCTAGCAAGTTTAGGTCAGTGTTGGGTAGGGATGAACAAAATTATTTACTAATCGAAAAAATCGATTAACTGACTGAACTGAAATCGAATTTACCAAATCATTTTGTCCAATTGATTTTTGGTTTGGTTAATGGTTAATTTTTTATAAATTTTTTATTACGGTGCAGTTTAGTCAATTTTTATAAAAAATGGGTCAAAAACTGATTTAATTAAATTTTAATAAATTCTCATCTATGATGTGGGTTGCTCGGACTTTTCTCTACAAATTATATAACTATGGGAAGAAGCATATAGGCACTAAAAATAACAAGGAGTAACTTTAGATTTATAGAGTTCGGGATGTATTCTTGTCACGCCTCAAAATCAAACCATACAGTCTAGTTTTGAGGCACGAAACTGAATCCCAAATAAAAACATATCACTTCTCCAAAATCATGATCTTCAAAAAAAAAAAAAAAAAACTCCAATATTCATAAAATTCAAATAATTCTAGCAACATAAAAACTAAAGATGCCCCAATATTCTTCTCTCAACTGGAAAAAAATCTTTAAAGGAGAAGAACTAATTTGCCAACACAGCAATAAAGCTAAACCTACTGAAAAGTCCTCATTCCAAAAGAAAACCTTCAATTTCGGTTCTTGTCAGAAGCAGATTCAACATCCTCACTAGGGCTAGGTACAGGTCTACCAGAAGGAAGTTAAAAAAGAAAATAAGTGTGAGTAAAAAACTTAGTGAGTGCTAAGTGTGTGTGCCATGTGAGTTCATGAATTTAACATGATTTTTTCAATGAAAATATTCAAGAGTTTGTACAGTGAAAATACTGGAGGAATTATATAATGAAAATATTCAAGAGTTTGTAAAGTGAAAATATTCGAGAAAAACATAAGTGAGAATTATTTTAAACAGTCAGGTAGTAACAAATCAAGCATTTTTATCAACAACCGAGCAGTAAAGAGTCAAGAATTTTATAAATAGTCAAGCAGTGACAAGTCAAGAGTTTAATAAATAGTTTTCTAGACTATCAACTTAAATGCGATGATCAGATAATATTTGCTGTAGCCAGTCAACCTTATGGCTCCCACCGTAACAGTCCCTTATCGCTCCGGTCAAGGTGCGACCTTACCAAAATAATGCTCGAGCATCCCAGGAAATTCCTACAACCTAGCTTAGCCACAAACGGCTTCTGTTGTGTGCTGAGGGGATTAGGCCTTGGGGGTTTGGAGTTCAACCGGCTAGCCCGCTGTTACCTAGTGAAGTTCCTCACACACTCAAACCAAATTGAATCCAACTAACAGTAATAGTAATAGTAACAGTAATCAGTTGATTATCGAATTTAATTGCTAGTTTAGAAGCATTAAACAGTCACAAAAGTATAGGTTTTCTTTTATCCAGAAACAAAACAAGAAAAAAAAAAATATTTCTTTTTGTGCTCAATGGAACAAATATATGGTGCAGTGTATATTGAAAAGAAGTTTAAGTATGTGTTACTATACATATATCCTTCTGGGTTTTGAAAAGTAACAATATGTAATATTTATAGGTTTAGGCACTCACAATGCTCTGCATTCATCTTATCAATAATCTCCCAAGGCTAGGTTGAATAACCTGCTAAGTAATAACAATAATTAAGTCAATTTCTTCTAATGAACACTTCAACAAAGGCTTAAACTTTCCTACTCATTCTAGAATACCCGATTCCCATACAACACTTTTTGAGATGAATGCCTAGAACAGCATAAATACTTGAGTAACGCTTCTTAAGTTTAATGTAACAAATCCTAATGGGAACCATACTTGTTATCCTCACCATAAGTACTCATGTAGCATTGAAAATTGGAGAAAATTCTTAGCCACTAATTTCTGAAATTAGAACTGTTCTAGGAATATGCCACAATTTCACAGTCGCGAATTTTCATGGCTTTCAACAACTAAAATAAATAATATAAGGTTCTAATATTTTATTTATTCTTTTTCTAAAACAATATCAAGTTATTATAAAAATTGCAAAAATCAAAACACTTCCATTATCATGGTAATAAATCTCTCAATTAAAAAAAGGTCCAAACCCAACATATGCTCCGGCAGTTAAATTTAATGAATTTTATTAAAATAACCACAAGGCCTGAGTTCATAAAAATTTTCAGTAATGTTACTAACACATCAAAGTTTCTTAGTCAAATTTATCACTTTAAAATAATATCGTTTAGATGGATAAAAAAAATTCTAAACTAAACCTACATAGACTCGCCACTTAGTCTGGCAGGGTATATTTTCGGATTTTTAGAAAATTTAATAGTGATAGTTAAGAGCTAAAATTTTATCACAATGTTGTAGACACATTAAAGTTTGCTCAGAAAAAGTTTGAAGTAAAACTAACAAAATTTGACCCACGAACTAATGTAAAACTTTTAATCCTAGAATCCTGAAAGTTGAAACTTCATAGCAATAATTTCAGCTTTAATTTAGAAAAAGAATTTTTTAACATTGAGCAACTCACTTGAATTGTAGCCAAAATAGCACACTTAAATTTGTCCTTATGGGTCACATATCATGCAGGTCAGAGACTAAGTGGTGGGAAGATTATTAAAAGATTGACAAATTTGTTTTCCCAACTGCTAGGCAGCAAATATGTGTAGCAACTATCACAATAAATCTTGGGATTCTACTAGTTAAATCCCATCACAATAGCACTATAAATTAACACTTTCAATCTAAACTAAGCATTAGGCTGTTTCACACATCCAATTCAAGTAGTATACCAATTAAAAATTCTAAACTTTACCTTAATTTTGGCTTGAGAATGGTTGCAGCCGGCAGCCCCTCTAGCTTCTTCCCCCTCTTTTCTTTTGCAGCTGGCAGCCCCTCTATCTTCTTGCCATTTTTCTTTCTCTTTTTTGTTGTTGTTGTTTAATATGTTTAGGATTTTGATTTGAATGTAATCTATATGAAAGAAGTGGTTTAGTTCATGGAGGACTCTAATTATACTCATTCTGGAACTAGAATAGTTGCTTGCTATTAATTCTAAATACATAAAATTTAACAATTCCTATAATTAATAACTCATACTCCTAGTAATATTAATTTAATTAGATTTAGAATTTATACAACTCAAATATAGAATATCTACCTTTATATATAATATTTATACATGAATCACTATTTAAATATTAGACAAATCTAGTGCTAAATGTATATAAACACATGTTCTCCTAACTATTATAAAAAGAAAAAAAAATATAGGATAAAATAATTAATCAAATATTTAAGGAATTCTAAGGCGTTACATTTTTTAATTAAAATAATAAATAAGATAAAATAAGGTAAAGTGATTAAATACGAAATAAAATTTTGGGGTATTACAATTCTTGCTGTATTGTTTACTAAAAAACTACTTATGCAGATTCATTCTCAACTAAATAAAGTTTTAATTTTTGGATTAAGTCCATTTAATTATAAATTTTTTTTGCTATACTCTAATTAAAAAAATATTCAAAAGTTCACCAGAAGCTTGCTAAGTAAGGGTAGGATAATGATAACTTTTAGATATTCTACTTACTAATACATGTTACTTGTTTTATAGTATTAAAAGTTCTTTACTATAATTATGAAAATGATTAAATTGCTTGTTTTTGCTTGAACTGCAATAATTAAGTTTCTGTTCAACTATAATATTATGTTGTTGATAATAATATTGAAAAAGAAAAGATCAAATAAAAATTAATCAATTGATAAATTATCCGAATTGAACCAATTTTTTTCAGTTAATTTCATCTGTTGATCAAAAATTTTGGTGCGATAAATAATTAATAATTTTCATATATTTTCAGTGAATTAACTGATCGGTTCGATCAGTTAAATTAACCGACAGATGCTCTCCTCTAAGCTAAAATTACTAATCGATATATCAAGTACCCGACCCAAACTACCCAAACTTGTGCTACCTAATCTGAACACCTACCCTTAATATTGACAATTTAAACTATTAATTTTTATCCCTATTAAATATATATAACAAAATAAAAATTGTTATTACTTAAATAGTATCATTAGTAATAAAATAAAAATTATTATTATAATATATATATATTATTAATGATAATTTTATATTATCATTTATTATTTATTATTAATATTATATTCTTTTATAGTCCACCTGTGTGCGTAGTTTTTCTTAAATGAACTCTTCTAACAACCTTATACAAAAATGAACGTCTCTTTCAGGGATCACTGGTCTTAATTATATTCAAACCGACAATTTTTGTAAGTTTATTCTTTTGTTTGTAGTAGGGGATTGTAAGTTTAGTCAACATTGGGGGTAAGTAAACTTATTCATTAATTAAAAAAAATTGATTATCCGATCGAATAGAAATCGAACTTATCAAATTGATCTGTCCAATTGATTTTCGATTTGGTCAATTATTAATTTTTTATAAGTTTTTGGCTTTTGGTTTTCGGTTCGGTTTAGTTATTTTTTTATAGAAAATTTGTTAAAAATCGATTTAACTGAATTTTTTAAAATAGAAAGCTTATGTACTCTGTATCTCCACTAATTTTACTTGGTTTCATGGTGTTTGTTGCCGTTTCATACATCTACATCTATGTTAACTTTATGATTAGTATTATAGAGTAATTTAGATAAATTATATACATATAGAGTATGACTGCACTTTATAAACTCCCATTTATTTGAGAAATTTTTCATGGATCATTATTTGCATAAAAAAATATATATATATTGAAGGTCATTGCAAGAAATTGTATAAAAATAAAATATGGACCATCAAATTGTTTGGATGGAGCTGTACTATTATAATTTTTTTGAATAATGATGTTAAAAAAAATAAATAAATAAGAATTGATTAATTATCCGAAATGAATCGAAATATTTTGGTTAATTTTATCTGTTAACGAAAAAATTCGACGTGGTAAATGGTTATCATTTTTTTTTTATTTTGATAAATTAACTAAATGACTGGATCAATTAATTTACCGAACTGACCGATGCTCTCCCTGCTCAACATATAAGGTTAAGTGCATAATTTTGGTACAGTTGCGATTGAAAGAATACTAGGTAGCATAGCATTGGAAAGGGCTTCGCTTCATGGGCCCGATAGTCCAAAAGATAGGCCCAACAGGTTCTATGACTTTCTCCCATAAGATTTGGGCCCTTGGGTTTTATCATCCAAATTGGATGTTGTTTTTCCTAAGTTCAGATAAAATATATAAGAATTAAGAAAAGTATTTTGCGTTAAATCTATATTCATGCACTTTTCTTAATATTAACTATTAAGCAATTCTATAGTTTATGTGATAGAGAAACCTTTTTCTCTGGACAAAAAAACGAAGGAAAAAACCCCGGGGAAGGGGAGAATCTGCGACCATGTCACGTCCAAACATATCTTGCCCCCTTTTTCATTTTTTTTTTTAACCCATAAGCAAGCACGACTATATATTTTATAAGATGTTTCTAAAGTTTGTAAAATATTGGATTTTATTTTAAAAATTAAACTTGTAATTATTTTTATAAAATGGATGTTAGAAATAATTTCTTTAATTAAAATAGTTAAATTTAAAAGAGTTTGTTAAGAGATTTTAAGAATAAATTAAGAATTTTTTATTTTTTCTTGGGAAAAAACTTATAAAATCCTAACATAGAACATACAAGCTCTTTTTTAAAAATATTTTATAAAATATTTTATGACATTTATATGCTATCAAATATGTTGTAAGGTATTTCAAGAAATTTATAAACTCATTCATACACATTTTGGTTAATGGGCCACCCGTACTTATTGGTACATCTAATTTTTGCCATGTCATGGTATATTGGTATAGGGAATTTTTTTTCTTCTTTTTTTCTTTTGTCTACCAAAATGTAAGGTCGCAAGTTTTGTGGTATTCCTTTGTTGAGATATGAAATTTTGGGTTCATATATTGCTCGATTTGTCCTATAAATATCAAACCTTTGATAAAAAATTGCTGGTGGCACACATATGGCTGTTGCATCCCAAGGTTTTTGACGGAATTTTACCATGTTGAGAATGGTGTGATTTCTTTTTACTTTAAAATTGTTGAGTAGTCATTTGATTTGGTGACATAATTTTTACACACAAAATACGTATGAGGTGTTTGAATTTAATGAATTCTTAACGTGCGTGTGTATACATATTAAAGAAAAAAATTACCCTCCAATCAAAGGTAATGTTTGGCTATGTTTTATATGTTTCGTATCATGTATTTTAGGATAGTGAATTTTGGTAGTGGGGTTGGAATGGATGTTTGCTTATATTTTGGAGAATAGTCAGAAATTTATTTTGGAGAGTGTTGGTATGTTTGTTTATGTTTTGAGTGGAGATATATATATATATATAATATTTACTGTAGTAGTCAAGTCAATGCATTTTTATTGATTTTTTTTTTGTGTGAAAATAGAAATGAGTAATTTTTTTATTGTAAGAATAATAATAAAAGATATATGATATATGCATATATATATATATATATATATAAGAGAAATTTTGGGGATAATGAAGGATAGAAGAGGGTGTTTTGGAAATTTTTATTTTAGTATTTTGGAGAAAAAAAGAGTGTATATTTGTTTATATTTTGCCAAAATATGTTTGGGCAAAACATAAACAAACAAGGCCAAAGATATTACTCTATTTTCTAAAAAGGAAGCACTTGATTGAGCATTTCAACGTTAAAGACAAAGAAGTTATTTAATCCACACAACTTCGTTTGAAATTGAATAATTTGCAAATGAGTGCAAAATATTAATAATGTAAGACCAAGAATATTTTTTGGTGGGAATTTCCTGCTAATTTGCTTATATTTATTGGTGCTATTGGGCTTGTTCTAGTGGACGAAAGATTGTGGATATAGTTTGCATATTCGTGTGTTTTATTTTTTTGTGCATGATTTTTTGAAATGTGACTGAATAGAGAACAAAGAGTTATATAAAATGTGTCTTGTGTACTCCTAATAAATATGTAAGAAGTGGACTTGTATGTGTAGTACGTGTAGCAAGTGTTTCACTAATTGGTATTGTATGGTGGACAGACTGTGTGCACGTGTATATCAAGGGTTTAGCAAGTGTATGGTAGTTTTCTTAGGTATGCGTGATGCTACCTTTATTTGGCGGCTTAACGTAGTTAATGAGGGAATTCTCCTAATTGGCCAAGTAATATGGTCCAAAAATTAGAAAACAAATTAAATAGCGTGAGTATTTTGCGTTAATAGTGGTTCAAATGAGTGAAGTGGACTCACGAGCCTCGCGATTCGAGTTTGAACTAATTTGATTTGACTTTCATTTGTATTTCAATTCGATCCCAGTTCACTTGTATCTAAGTCCGGGGTTTGCGAGTTAGTATATAATTACGTCTTATTTTTTTATTTTATTAATAAATATATATTATGTTAATTTTATTTTATTCTGCGTTCGAACTCAAACTCGAGTTCAAGGTTGTAGTTATTTATAGCTCACTTGACAATTTAAACTTAACTGGGTCTAGTCAAATCGAGCTCAAGTTTTTATTAAGTCGAGTTCGAATTCAAAATATTAAACTCATCGAACTCAAAATCAAACTAAAAAATGTATCATAAACTCAACTCCACTTGACTCGATTGCACCCATTAGAATATTAGATTATTGAAAAATATGAGGAATTGAATGAGGTGGTACAATGGACTCCTTTCAAGATGGGATTTTTGGGCTTATTTTAAAAGCGTAGACTTTTCACCATTATTTGAAATTATGGCGTTCAAGTTTTACTCTTTCTACCAATGCAAATTTAGTGAACACGTATAACTTTCCAAAAATTTGTAGTCCTGAAGGTTACTGCAGGTGAGGCGCCCTTAATAAATTGGGGCATCTGAATCGGGATGCAATCGAGTCGAGTTGAGTTGAGTTTGGAAAAAAATTTCAAGCTCGAGTTTGACTCGATTTGGCTCGACTTATCTCGATAAGGCCCAAATTAACAAATGAGTTGTAAATAACTTCGGGCTCTAGCTTAAACTCAAGTTTCAACTCAAACTCAAAATTAACAAAAAAATAAAATAGTACTATAATATATATTTATTAATAAAATAAAAATAATATTTAATTATATACTGGCTTGCAAGTTGGCTCGTGAACCTTAAGTCTAGATACAGACGGCTCCAGATTGACTCAAATTAAAGCTCGAGCTTGATTCAACTCAGCTTAAGCTGTTTGCTCGAGCTCGATTCAATTCAGCAAGCTCGAACATAGCTCGAGCTTGAACTAGGCTCCCGAGCCGAGTCAACTTGTTTGCACCCTAATTCTAAATAAATTGAACTGAAAATAGTGAATGAATATGGCAATGCTCTTGATTAATCCAAATCTTAAAAAATATGCAATATCATGTCATTAGATCCAGATTTATACTAGAAATATTGCCCTTGTGATGACAAAAGAATGTCCAAATTGACTTCTCAATTCGAAGCAAAATATTTACAACTCATCCAAAAACCATGTCCCATAAATCTAATTTCAACTAGGTAAAATTACAAAAATTATCCACATATTTAACAATTAAAATTTAGGGAATTGCACCCATTTCCATCAACCTAAATACTAAAAAATGGATTTACTTAGATATGATGGTTAATTAACAACTAGTTTGTGATGGCATGACAAGGTAAGAGAACATCAAATGAGGAATATAATTTACTCCGACGTGCATCAATTTCATTGTATAAAAATCCAACGTTCAATTTTATGATCTTAATTTAGCAAAACAAAGGTGCATACTTTGAATTAATAACATGTACTTAGGCCTTGCACTCGAGTACGTACCGTGAAGTGCATTTATAGTTATCTGGTTGTTTAGAATAGTTATGTGACATATTCCTCCAAAATATGTATTAGAACCTTATGCTTCTAAACCCTGTTCCCATAATAGGAGTTGTGCTAAAATTGATAACTTTCACTATGGTAGGCGTAGCTCGCCTTAATATTATTATAAGAGTACTTTCTAAAGGTGATTTAGAGGCTGCAATTAAGATGATCATGCATGGTCCCCAGAAGAATATGCACTCTGAAAATCAAATCAGAGGATTTTATGGTGGAATTTACCAAAAATCTCGACAAGACAACCATATTAGTGGAGGTTGAGTTATGCCCGTGGTTCGCCGGAACGTCAATTAATCGGTGGAACCGACGTTCTAAAATCGAAACAAATGTTGATGTTCCATTGTTCCGACATAGGACAGTTCTAAACTTGAAACAGCTGCATGGATTGATATGTCAGCTGGAACGCCATGATACTCTGATAAATTAAAATGTCATGGTATTTCGGAATGGAATGTTTGTTGAAGTGAGACTTTGACGGTGTTTAATTTGGAGGAGGTTCGTGGTGGTAGCTAGGATGACTGCCGGCGCGTGATTTGATGGAAATGGGTGCTTGGAGATGGGGGTAGGGTAGCTGAAGAGCCGCCAAAGAAGATGAAGTTTTCCTTTCCTTTTTTCTATTTTAATCTTTTGTTTTGCTGGTTTTTATATATTATTTTATTTTATTTATTAAAAATTATATTTAGATTTTTTTTCTTCTAGTTTTTAGATATGAAATTTATAAAATTAAATATTTATTTAAATTTATTATATGGTTTAAATATTATAAACATATTAGTTTAAAATATATTAAGTTTTCATTTTTAATTAATAATTTCTAAATATTATAGTTTTCATTATAAGTAAATTTGAGTTTTTAATTTACAAAGCAGAAGGGTAATATATGAGGATTTAATATATAAAATATTTTATTTTTTTCTTGAATATTTTTAGAAAATTAAATCTTATTAAGAAAAATATAATATTTATAATTTATTATAATTTTATAGAATTATGGAAATAATCTAATTAATTAGTTTACATCCTGAAAAAAGAAAAAAACCATTACAATTAATTTATAGAACATTTGTATATGGATATATTTCGTTAAAAATACAGTAAGAGATGTTACAATATTTTGTACATTATTATATATACTACGCTTAATGTTAGTAATGTTTATAATTTCATTATATCAATTTCATTTTCATTATGTTGTTGAATAATTGAATGAAAGATCCATAAAACATTATCATCAATATTGCCATAACAAAGTTTTATGCAATCTGTATCAACTTATAATATACAAGATCTGCTAATTGTATAACATAAGGATTAATAGATATTTTTATATATTTTAATACTTTTTGGATTTTCTAAATTTTTTTAATATTTTATACTTCAAAGCATGCAGCACATCGACAATCATTCCGTGATATTGCAATAGGACTGGAATGGTAGTTTCTATTCTGTTCCCCACGACTGTTCTTGCGAACCACAATTATGCCCATCGACTTGCAAATGTAGTTACCAATACACTTAGCAATTATGCCCATCAACTTGCAAATGTAGTTACCAATACACTTAGCCAAATGCGCTCTTCATTCAAAGTGGAAAAGACTTAGGAGCCTATTTGTATACGTTTTCAAAATCATTTTTTGTTTCCTGTCATTTTTAAAAAATAAAAAGTTAGTTATGAGTTTAATTTTGTCTAAAATGAAATGATTGTGTAGTGTTGAAATTGAAATGTATTTGGATGTTGTGTGTTTTTTATTAAAAGTTGTGAAAATGAAAGTAAGAAAATTAGTGTGTGACAATGCAGAGAGAATGCAAATGCATGTTTGGAAAAATGTTTTGAAATTAAAAATGTCTATGAAAATGGGAGAGAATTCCATATTTTTATTTTCAAGCACTACCAAAATATCAAGTATTTGCTATGAAAAATTGCTATAGAATTTAATTTCGTAGCTAAGGCCACAAATTGTAGCTATGAATTTTCCATAGCAAACATCATTTTTTAAAAAATAAATAACAAAAATTATTAGCTATGAATTATCCATGGGAAATTAATATGTAAGACAAGAAAAATAAAATAAAATAACCTATACTTTACTTTTTTCCTTTAGGTTTTATAAATTCTTGGAATAAATTTTTTTTTCATAGATAATACAAATGTACAATATAACTCATTTTATTCTTCATTTTCTTTATATTGGATAAAATCACTCACAAATTATTATATCTAATTAAATACAGTCATCGGGTCCAATATATAAAGTTGTTGTATATGTCGTAGATAAGGTCCAATATATAAATACAACAATGTTTGTGACAAATCCCAAAATTCAATTTTACTTAAGGTCCGGAATATTTTTACTGAATACCTTCAATCAAATATTTTTACTAAATATTTCTACTATGGCCTTAAACTTATCTTGCCACCTTTTAGCTCGATTAGATTGTCACCTTGAGCTCACCTTTCTCCAAGTTTCCACCACCACCGCAACACCACTACCTCGCCACCGCCACCACTTCATCTTTGCCTCATCTGAAATCATCACAATCATAGCTTTTCTATATCAAAGTTAAATCCTATATTGGTATTTTCTTCTCGGGCATGTTTGATATGGAATTTATGTTGAAGAGGCTAATGTTATATATAGGAAGATAAGGAGAGATTAGAAAATTGTATATCTTGTTTGATATGAGAGATTGTGATTATCATAAGCAACCACACAAATCTCAACTAATATGCTATCACTTGTTTGATATGACCCACTATGTTTGATTTGTCAATTCTATCCCCAAAAAAATGTCAAGTCATAAGCCATTGAAAAATGCCTACTCATTCTAATCTTCCACTATACAAAGCCCTAATCCAAAAAGTGGCATACTATTGAAAGAGGATTCCACTTGGGTTTGAACGACATGAGAGCTATGTAAGTTCCCTTTTACATCTCTTTTTTCGGTTTATTTGGAACCAAACAATCAGTTTGATTGTTCTATTTTGCTACAGGATGCGATGGAACAAGGATTTTGGGGGTAAATGCAAGCTATAATAGAGCAATTTTCAAACAACATTTTGCTATTGTTGCTATGAATAGTTATTTCCCATTAGCTATTATGAAAGGTAAGAGGTAGCTTTTGACTAAAATGATATCATCATTCCTACTGTCCATTGTATTTGATACACAGATTGGGATATTAGTTGATCAATTTGTCATGTTCGTGAACTGCCCTCTTTATTCCACTTAAAATATTGTTATGTATTATAACTTTGGCTTAATTACTTGCTTGTTGTTCATATTCAAGCCTTATTGAACTCGAAAGTGTTGGTATTTGAAGAATAGCCACTCTTAATAGACGATTTCTATGATGTTCACATAACTAGACTTCTGCATATGCATGAATATAGTGGACAATGGGGCATGTTGCTATTTAAAGAAGAGTAATTTGATAACGTTTTCTATGTTGTTGTGCTACGTTTGAATATGTAGTATAATTTGGAGCTTATATTTGTTGAATCGATGTTGTTGAGTAATATTATAGATCTGTGCGTTTGTTGTTTTTATCTATTTTTCGCATGGGATGAATAATGTTTGGCTTAGAGTTTACTCTTATTTGATAAACTTGGTAGGATACAATGTAAATGAAGCCATCTCTTCTCTGTTCATGCAGTGGATGGCCAATGGTGGTAGGCCAATCTCAAAGATCTCAGAATCCTGGCAGGTAGTTTTACAAATGTCCTAATGGAACTAATCACGAGGGCCACTTCATTTGGTAGGATGTGTACTAGAGAGTCCCTCGACCGAAGTCGTATGGTAGTCATGGATCTTACACATCATATACGCTTAGTTTCAAGCTTGCTGGGGTTGTTTATTATACTCCAATTGGTAAAGATAAATTTTCCCATGAGAGTTTCAACATTGATCACATAGATCAAGGTGAAAATTCTCGTACATGTTCTTGCCAGTATGCATTATAATTCATGCAAGAAAATGATTGCATGGTTTATCATGCAAGCAGCCACAAAAGAAACAGATTCCATCCACGTAATATTCATCTACCAATGCAAATGTGCATATTACACTTTCGGCTAAATGCATGCTTGAGTCCTTTCCCAAAGTTTTTTTATTTATTTTTGAATTCATACTATGATGAGTTTGATTAGCTTTTTACCATGCCAAAGCCCCATCTCGAAGCTATTTTTTCTTGACTTTGTTGGCTTCAACATCAATTATTGAATTGATAGATCCAATAGCATGGCTGTCTTATTTGTCACTTCCAATCACAGGTTGCATTGTCACTTGTATTCCCAGATTTATTTATAGATCTATGCTATAATGGATGGCCGTATTGATTGTTGTGAATACCTAAACTCTTTCTATTTGATAAAGCATAATATTACTTGAACCTCTCCACAACCCATGGCTCCTAGAAACCTTCGAAGTCAGGAACAAATTTTCTATGTTGCACCATGGGTTGAGGAAATTAACAAGGAGTTCATTAGCCGATTCGCATTGTATGCTCAATTGGACGGGAGATATCTATGTCGTTCTAATGTGGCTGTAATTCATTCATGCATTCACTCTGTCAATGTTAAGTTCAAGACTAATTTCACCTATAGAGGTGCTAGCATTCGCTTCAAGTATCTATAGCAAAGACATATCATATTCGGCCTTTTGATTTCTCTATAACCGGTGGCTTATGACGAGTAGCAAATTGTCGTTACAGTGGAAGCATACATTTTGGACTACATTACTATGTCAATATTATAAATTAATAGGATGCACTTTCAAGATGCCTTGGTGGTGAAATGGTAGACACGCAAGACTCAAAATCTCGTGGTATCTTACATTTATTTTTCATATGTATAGCATATTTAAGAATTGGCTAAACCAATTTTTTTAAAAGAAATATCCACTGTTTCAGGCATATATGACAAAAGAAGAGTCTCAGTGCCCTCCGAGGCTAATTAAGCTATTTAGAGACACAGAGGTAATACACATTTTTGATGACAGTACAGCCGACCCTATTCCTCCTATGAACAACAATGTTAATATAGCCGTGGAGTCTCGATCACTTATCATAAGCCAGGTAATGAATTCCACATTCTAGAGTAATTTAGTCAAAGTATACAGTCATGTTAATGGAAGTGAGGAATCGGTTAAGTTATCTAATATCATGCCGTCTCCAAATACATTTATGAGTCCCTTTGATGCTAGGTATGATAATCTTTGGACATATCAGAATGGCATGGAGTTGTTAGGACATATGAATCCATCCCCAAGTGGCGATCAAGCCAATTCCAATGCATCTACCAACAACATTCCCAAACACCACAGTAAGAATTTTGAGTATTTAAAAACCCTCTTTCGTGATGTGTAATGAGGTTGCATGTTGTTTTTATTACTGTTGAATGCTTGTGTAAAATAAGAGGCCATTGACATTGAAGCTCTCAAGCTTGGTGTCGGCCGTGATGTTGCTGTTCCATGAGGATAGACCATGAAGTTAATGTTTTAATGCCAGGTACGTGTTTTATTATGGTGTTCTAGTGTTTTGCTTGCTTGGCCTCTGCACATGGTGTGCTAAGGTGGGGACCGTATTATGCTAATGTGTACCATAGTCCCTAAAAGAGATGTACATAAAAAAACTGGCAGCTTTGATTAAGTGTTAAACGAATGCTTGAATCCATGTCTCTTGAAATAAATCAATAATCTAAATGCTTATTAAGGTAGCTAATGCTACTACTACTCTAAATATGATGTCAGCTATAACCCAACAGGTTTAGTTCCTTCACAAAATAATTTGTTGCTAAACATCCATGCTGCCACAAAAACATGCAATCTATCCAATTATGCATGCGAACACACATGCATACACAAGCAACATTGGAGGGGGAAGAAAAATGTTCCAACACAGAATATACATGTGTTCGCAATTATAAAAAGATAAATTAAGCCAAAAGGTGAGTCATCAGTTTCCACCCTGAATTGTGTTTAGCCTCTATAAAGCATGTATATGCGAGACAAAAACTAGACTAGATCCACAACAATGACCCATAATTTGCATTACAAGTGGATATCTAAATACATAATTTGCATGCTGTTAAAGATGTAAAATGAACATTATATGACAACTTGCCTAGTTACATCACAGACTACTAGATAAAAGAAGACGCACAAAACCAGTCCGGGCCTCTTCGTTCATACCTCAAAAACCATCAATGTCCAATTTGTTATGGGCAAAATGATGAGTATCCTTGATTTGATCGTCTAATGACAAGTCAACTAATTCAGTGAGTGCTTCAAATAGGGATGTCCTCAAAGATGAGCTTGAATCAGTTTGTTGCGGCGGCGGTTGTCACAGCTTTTCAGCAATATTCCCCAATGTTGTTTTGGTGTTGAGCAATGTCCCCATTATCTTTGCAAAATCAATGTGTACAGACCAATCCTCTTCCGCTTGCCGGTAAACGACGTCTTTTTTTTCCTTACCTGACAAGGATGGTGAAGTGATAGAGACAACAACATATTCAGCCTCATAATATTTCTATTTTATTTTAGAAAATAAAATGCATATATTTATATATTTAATAAAGTTAAATAGTCAAACTATATATTTTGATATGTATTTTCACATAAATACAAAGAGTGACGTGGTAACTCCTTTCAATACAAAGAGTGCAATAATAATCCTCATTACTTGTTAAGTATTTAATTTTGAGTATAGTGTATTGGATTAACAGTATAATGTTAGTCATCTTCCAATTCCAAACACTATACTATAAATTACAAATACTATACTCACAAGAAACAATAAGTAAAGGAGGCCAAAGTGATATAACTGGTATTGTAGCATTTAATCTCAAAGTTTTCATTATCTCACCTATGTGATTTGTAGAATCTCAAATTCCTAATTATAGGTTCATACACTAATGTAATCCTTGATAGGACTTATTAATAATCAATTGTTTAATCGAAATAACGTCTAAGGGAAAAAGAGATTGAGATTACACAAAAAATCATCCCAATAAAAAAAATTTAAGAATTTTCAACACCTAAACTTGATTGTATGAGAAAATCTAGGGACAACTTTGCTATTGACAAAGTGATGGAAGGAGTTTATAGCTCCCTACCCATTATAGTATAACAATGAATGACAAATTTAAGTTCCAGATACTGAGTTTAAAAGTTCAGATCTACAGAAAAATGACCACCATTCATAAGCAATTCCTTGTAACCCTCAAGCATTCCTTGTGAATAGAAAAATGAACAAAGAAATGGCGAACACAAAAATGAAAGAAAAATTCAGTGGTCATGAATTGGATCCTTCCACCCCCACAACTTTCTCATTGTTTCGCACTTTCTCATGATCTTTCCAGAGTCGATCACCAAAGGCTCGCAAACTCTCCCACTTACGTAGATGACATATACCCTCAATATAGTGATCTTTTTTATCCTCATCATCAATGAACCGTGCGCCACATTGACACATAGGACCGTCGGCCATCTCAACGTGGGCATTTTTACAATGATCCTGTAGTTTTATTGGACTACTAAATCCATGTGGGCAATGAGGACAAGGAAATTTTCCTACCATGATTGCATCCCTTTGAGCCTTTATATATTTGAAGCAAACCCTGAGTGGAGTAAGCAGACCCAAGGAAAGTGTGGCCTTTGGGATCAATCCGAATGTAGGCTTGTATGTTTTCGGTATTTTCCCTAACATTGACCGGCTTGGAATTGAATTGACAGTTGGAGTAAGACGGATGGGGACAGTCACCAATGGGAGCAGTTTGGTGAACGCTGCTACTGTTCTGAATAGCCTCATTGTGTAGAAAATGAGACAGTTATCACGTTGCGCTTGACAAGAAAGTAGTTATAACTAATGTCACTTTTTTATTCGTATCTATATTATTAATAAAGAACTTAACTCCTTTTTTGGTGGGTTTCTGAATGATGTACCCATAATGCCCCATATTTATATCTTTTACTACATTTATACCATAACTACTACTACAACTCACAAAACCTCTACTCCACTATTATTATTTTATCATAATTTTTATTTATTTATGTAAGAAATTAAATAAATATATTTAAATTATTTATACTATTAATAAAGCACTTAACTCCTTTTTAGTGTGTTTTTAAATGATATACCCATAATGCCCCATATTTTTATCTTTTACTATATTTTTGCCATAATTACTACTACAACCACCAAACCTCTACTCCACTATTATCATTTTGTCATAACTTTTTATTTATTTTGGAAAAAAATAAATATATTTAAATTATTAAAATAAAATTTTTATGTAAATGTAAAATAAATATTTTTATTATCTAAAAAATTTAGCACACGTGTTAGAGTGTGCAAAGGCGCTAGTTATTCTTTAAGTTGAAAAACTTTAGAGATGGGTTATATATATATATATATACACACATGGTCATTAGCTTAATTTTCTACTTTCTTAAATGTATACCTATTTTTATTTAATTTTGCTAGAAAGGTTAACTTTCGGCAAGTAGTATTCAACTTTCCTTTTATTATGTACATTTTTGTTCCTATCATTTTTTCTTTGCAACATGAAGATTATATCATTTTGTCCAAATATATTTGTACTGAATTTGGGGAATTAACATAATAGTTCATCTTATTCCTATTTTTTTAATTTTTGCATTCTAATAGTTCATCTTATTCCTCTTTGTTCATACCCAAAAAGTGTCCATGTCCAATTTGTTGTGGGCGAAATGATGAGTAGCCTTGATTTGATCATCTAATGACAAGTCAGCTAATTTAGTGGGTGCCTCAAATAGAGATGTCCTCAAAGATGACTCCGATTGGTTTGTTGCAGTGGTGGTTGTCACAACTTTTCAACAATATTTCCCAGTGTTGTTTTGGTGTCGAGCAATGTCCCCACCTTCTCGAAATCAATCCTGCATCGATCAATCCTATTCCACTTGCTGGTCAACGATGTCATTTTTTTCCTTACCCGACAAGGATGGTGGAATGATAGAGACAATATCATAATCAACCTCATAATATTTGTATTTTATTTTAGAAAATAAAATGCATATATTTATATATTTAATAAAGTTAAATAGCCAAACTAGATATGTTGATAAAAATATATTTTCACATAAACACAAAGAGTGACATAGTAACTCCTTTAAATACAAAGAGTGCAATGGTAATCTTCATTACTTTTTAATTATTTAATTTTGAGTATTGTATATTGGATTAACAGTATATTGTTTGTAATTACAAACACTATCCTCCAATTCCAAACACTATACTATAAATCACAAATACTATACTCACAAGAAAGAATAAGTAAAGAGGGCCATAGTGATATAACTAGTATTGCAGCATTTTATCTCAAAGTTTTCATTATCTCACCTCTGTGAGTTGTAAGATATTATATTCCTAATTATAGGTTCATACACTAATGTAATCCTTAATATGACTTATCAATAATCAATTGATTAATCGAAATAATGTCCAAGGGAAAAAGAGACAGAGATTATTCAAAAAATCATTCAAATTAGAAAACATCCAATAATTTTCAACACCCAAACTTGATTGTATGAGAAAAACTAGAGACAACTATGCCATTGACAAAGTGATGAAAGGAGTTTATAGCTCCCTATCCATTATAGTATAACAATGAATGACAATTTCAAGTTCAAGATACTGAGCTTAACAGTTCAGATCTGTAGAAATATGACTACTATTCATAAGCAATTCCTTGTACCCCTCAAGCACTCTTTGTGAACAGAAAAATGAACAAAAAAATGACAAACAGAAAAATGAAAGAAAAATTTAGTAGCCGTGAATCAAATCCTTCCGCACTCACAACTTTCTCATTGTTTCGCTCTTTCTCACGGTCTTTTAGAAGACAATCACCAAAGGCCCTCAAACTCTCCTCCCCACGCAGAGGACATATACCTTTAATATGGTGATCTTTTTTATCCTCATCATTAGTGAACCGTGCGCCACACCGACACGTAGGATCATTGACCGTCTCGTCATGGGCATTTTTACAATGATCCCATAGTTTTATTGGACTATTAAAACCATGTAGGCAATAAGTGCAAAGAAATTTTCCTACAATGATTGCGTCCCTTTGATCCTTTATGTATTTGAAACAAACCTGAGTGGAGAAAGCAGACCGAAGGGAAGAGTGGCCTTTGGGAACAATCTGAATGTGGACTTGCATATTTTCGATATTTTTCCTGACATAGAACAATCCTCTTCTGCTTGCCTGTCAATGATGTCTTTTTTTTCCTTACTCGAAAATGATGGTGGAGTGATAGAGACAACATCATACTCAACTTTATAATATTTCTATTTTATTTTTGAAAATAAAATTCATATATTTGTATACTTAACAAAGTAAAATGGGCAAACTATATATTTTGATAAAAATGTATTTTTTCACAAAAAACAAAGAGTGACGTGGTTACTCCTTCCAATACAAAGAGTGCAATGGTAATCCACATTACTTTTTAAGTATTTAATTTTGAGTATAGTATATTAGATTAACAGTATATTGTTTGTTATCCTCCAATTCCAAACGCTATACTATAAATCACAAATACTATGCTCACAAAAAACAATAAGTAAAGGGGGCCAAAGTGATATTACTCGTATTGTGACATTTGATCTCAAAGTTATCATTACCTCACCAACATGAGTTGTAGCATCTTAAATTCCTAATTATAGGTTTATACACTAATGTAATCCTTTATAGGACTTATTAATAATTGATTGTTTATCGAAATTAAATTCAAAGGAAAAAGAGATAGAGATTATGCAAAAAATCATCCAAATCAGAAAACATTCAAGAATTTTCAACACCCAAACTTGATTCTTTGAGAAAATTTAGAGACAACTATGCCATTGACAAAGTGATGAAATGAGTTTATAGCTCCCTACCCATTATAGTATAACAATGAATGCCAATTTCAAGTTCAAGATACTAAGCTTAACAATTCAGATCTATAGAAATATGACTACTATTCATAAGCAATTCCTTGTACCCCTCAAGCACTACTTGCGATCTGAAAAATGAACGAAAAATTATGAACAAAAAAATAAAAGTGAAATTCAGTGGTCATGAGGATCCTTCTACCCCCACAACTTTTTCCACCCTCACAACTTTCTCATTGTTTCGCTCTTTGGCACGATGTTTCAAAAGTCGATCACCTAAGGCCCACAAACTCTGCCCCATATGCAGAGGACATATATCCTTAATATAGTGATTTTTTTATCTTCATCATCAATGAACCGTGCACCACACCGACACATAAGACTGTCAGCTATTTCAGCATGGGCATTTTTACAATTATCTCGTCATTTATTGGATTGCTAAATCCTAGTGGGCAATGAGGGTAAGGAAATATTCCTACCATATTTGCGTCCCTTTGTGCCTTTATGTATTTGAAACAAACCCTCAGTGGATTAAGCAGACCGAAGGGAAGAGTGGCCTTTGGGAGCAATCCGAATGTGGACTAGCATGTTTTCGATATTTTCCTTGACGTAGATCAATCCTATCAATGACGTCTATTTTTTTCTTACCCGACGAGGATGTGGAGTGATAGAGACAGTATCGTACTTAGCCTCATAATACTTTTACTTTATTTTAGAAAATAAAATGCACATATTTATATATTTAATAAAATTAAATGGCCAAGCTATATGTTTTGATAAAAATGTATTTTCACATGAATAGAAAGAGTGACATGGTAACTCCTTTCAATACAAAGAGTGCAATGGTAATCCGCATTACTTTTTAAGTATTTAATTTTGAGTATAGTATATTGAATTAACAGTATAGTGTTTGTAATTACAAACACAATCCTTCAATTCTGAACAGTATACTTTAAATCACAAATACAATACTCACAAGAAAGAATAAGTAAAGGGGGCCAAAGTGATATCACTGGCATTGCAACATTTTATCTCAAAGTTTTCATTATCTCACCGATGTGAGTTAAAGCATCTTAAATTCCTAATTATAGGTTTATACACCAATGTAATCGTTGATATGACTTATCAATAACCAACTGTTTAATTGAAATAACGTCCAAGGAAAAAAAAGCAAAAAATCGTCCAAATTAGAAGACATCAAAGAATTTTCAACACCAAAACTTGAGCATTTGAGAAAATCTAGAGGCAACTATGCCATTGTCAAAGTGATGAAAGAAGTTTATAGCTCCCTACCCATTATAGTATAACAATGAATGACAAATTCATGTTCCAGATATTGAGTTTAATAGTTTAGATCTATAGAAAAATGACCACCATTCATCAGCAATTACTTGTACCCCTCAAGCACTCCTTGTGAACAGAAAAATGAACATAGAAATGACGAACAGAGAAATGAAAGAAAAATTCAGTGGTCATAAATCTGATCCTTCCACCCCCCACAACTTTCTTATTGTTTCGCTCTTTCTTACTGTCTTTCAGAAGTTGATCACAAAAGGCCTGCAAACTCTCCCCCTCATCCCATGCAGATGACATATACCTTTAACATAGTGATCTTTTTTATCCTTATCATCAATGAACCGTACGCCACACTGACACATAAGACCATCGAACGTCTCGGCCTACGCATTTTTACAATGATCCTGTAGTTTTATTGGACTGCTAAATCCAAGTGGGCAATGAGGACAAGGAAATATTTTTGCCATGATTGTGCCCATTTGAGCCCTTATGTATTTGAAACAAACTTTGCAGAGTAAGCAGACCAAAGGGGAGAGTGGCCTTTGGGAGCAATCTGAATGTGGACTTGCATGTTTTTGATATTATCCCTGACGTAGATCAATTCTCTACTGCTTTCTAGTCAACAATATCTTTCTTTTCCTTACCCGACGAGGATGGTTGAGTGATACAGACAACATCATACTCAGCCTCATAATATTTCTATTCTATTTTAGAAAATAAAATGCACATATTTATACATTTAATGAAGTTAAACAGCCAAGCTATATATTCTAATAAAAATTTATTTTCACATAAACACAAAGAGTGACATGGTAACTCTTTTCAATACAAAGAGTGCAATTGTAATCCGCATTACTTTTTTAGTATTTAATTTTGGGTATAGTATATTGGATTAACAGTATAGTGTTTGTTATCCTCCAATTGCAAACACTATATTATAAATCACAAATAATATACTCACAAGAAACAACAAGTAAAGGGGGCCAAAGTGATATCACTGGTATTGCAACATTTTATCTCAATGTTTTCATTATGTCACCTACGTGAGTTCTAACACCTCAAATTCCTAATTATAGGTTCATACACTAACGTAATCCTTGATATGACTTATCAATAATCAACTGTTTAATCAAAATAACATCCAAGGAAAAAAGAGATAGAGATTATGCAAAAAATCATCAGAATCAGAAAACGTCCAAGAATTTTCAACACCCTAACTTGATCGTTTGAAAAAATCTAGAGACAACTATGCCATTGACAAAGTGATGAAATGAGTTTATAGCTCCCTACCCATTACAGTATGACAATGAATGACAAATTCATTTTCCAGATACTGAGTTTAACACTTCATATCTACAGAAAAATGACCACAATTCATAACTAATTCCTTGTACCCCTCAAGCACTCCTTGTGAATAGAAAAGTTAACAAAGAATGAAAAATAGAAAAATGAAAGAAAAATTATGTGGTCATGAATTGGGTCTTTCCATCCCCATAACTTTTTCGACCCCTGCAACTTTGTCATTGTTTCACTCTTTCTCACTGTCTTTCAGAAGTTGATCACCAAAGGCCCGCAAACTCTCCCCGCTACGTAGAGGACATATACCCTTAATATAATGATCTTTTTTTATCCTCATCATCAGTGAACTGTGCGCCACATCAACACGTAGGACTGTCGGCCATCTCAGCATGGGCATTTTTACAATGGTCCCATAGTTTCATTGGACTGCTAAATCTAAATGGCAATGAGGGAAAGGAAATTTCCTACGATGATTGCGTCCCTTTGAGCCTTTATGTATTTGAAACAAACCCTCAGCGGAGTAAGCAGACCGAAGGGAAGAGTGGCCTTTGGGAGCAATCCGAATGTGGACTTGCATGTTTTCGATATTTTCCCTAACGTAGATCAATCCTCTTCCGCTTGCCAATCAATGACATCTATTTTTTCTTACTCGACGAGGATGTGGAGTGATAGAGACAACATCATACTAAGCCTCATAATATATCTATTTTAGTTTAGAAAATAAAATGTACATATTTATATATTTAATAAAGTTAAATGGCCAAGCTATATATTTTGATAAAAATGTATTTTCACATAAACACAAAGAGTGACATGGTAACTCCTTTCAATACAAAGAGTGCAATTGTAATCCACATTACTTTTTGGTATTTAATTTTGAGTATAGCATATTGGAGTAACAATATAGTATTTGTCATCCTCCAATTCCAAACACTACACTATAAATCACAAATACTATACTCACAAGAAACAATAAATAAAGGGGGCCAAAGTGATATCACTGGTATTACAACATTTTATCTCAAAGTTTTCACTATCTCACCTAAGTGAGTTGTATCATCTTAAATTGCTAATTATAGGTTCATACACTAATGTAATCCTTGATATGACTTATCAATAATCAATTTTTTAATCAAAATAATGTCCTTGGGAAAAAGAGATAGAGATCATGCAAAAAATCATTCAAATCAAAAAACATCCAAGAATTTTCAACACCCAAACTAGATTTTATGAGAAAATCTAGAGATAACTACGCCATTGACAAAGTGATGAAAGGAGTTTATAGCCCCCAACTCATTATAGTATAACAATGAATGACAAATTCAAGTTTCAGATACTGAGTTTAATAGTTTAGATCTACAGAAAAATGATCACCATTCAAAAGCAATTCCTTGTATCCCTCAAGCACTCTTTGTGACCAGAAAAATTTCCAAAAAAATGACTAACAAAAAAATGATAGAAAAATTCAGTGGTAGTGAATCGAATCCTTCCACCCCAACAACTTTTTCCACACCCACAACTTTCTCATTGATTCACTCTTTCTCATGGTCTTTCAGAAGTAGATCAACAAAGGCCATCAAACACTGCCCCCTACGCACGGGACATATACCCTTAATGGAGTAATGTTTTTTATCCTCATCATCAATGAACTGTGCGCCACACCGAAATGTAGGATTATCGACCATCTCGGCATAGGCATTTTTACAATGATCCCATAGTTTTATTGGACTGCTAAATCCAAGTGGGCAATGAGGGTAAGGAAATTTCCTACCATGATTACGTCTCTTTAAGCCTTTATGTATTTGAAACAAACCCTCAGTAGAGTAAGCAGACCGAAGGGAAGAGTGGCCTTTTGGAGAAATTCGAATGTGGACTTGCATGTTTTCAATATTTTTCCTGACGTACATCAATCCTCTTCCACTTGTTGGTTAATGATATCTTTTTTTTCTTTACCCGACGAAGATGGTGGAGTGATAGAGACAACATCATACTTAGCCTCGTAATATTTCTATTTTATTTTAGAAATTAAAATGCACATATTTATGCATTTAATAAAGTTAAACAGCCAAGCTATATATTTTGATAAAAAAGTATTTTTACATAAACACAAAGAGTGACATGGTAACTCCTTTCAATACAAAGAGTGCAATTGTAAGAGTGACATGCTAAAGTGATATCACTAGTATTGCACATTTTATCTCCATGTTTTCATTATCCTACCTCGTGAGTTGTAACATCTTAAATTCCTAATTATAGGTTCATACACTAATGTAATCCTTGATAGGACTTATCAATAATCAACCGTTTAATTGAAATAATGTCCAAGGGAAAAAGAGGTTGAGATTACTCAAAAAATCATCAAAATCAGAAAACATCAAAGAATTTTCAACACCCAAACTTGATTGTATGAGAAAATCTAGGGACAACTATGCCATTGAAAAAGTGATAGAAGGAGTTTATACCTCTCTACCCATTATAGTATACCAATGAATGACAAATTCAAATTCTAGATATTAAATTTAATAGTTCAGATCTGCAAAAAAATGACCACCATTCATAAGCAATTCCTTGTAACCCTCAAGCATTCCTTGTGAACAAAAAAAATGAACAAAGAAATGATGAACAAAAAAATGAAAGAAAAATTATGTAGTCATGGATCGGATCTTTCTACCCCCACAAGTTTTTGCACCCCACCAGCTTTCTCATTGTTTTGCTCTTTTTCACGGTCTTTCAAAAGTCGATCACCAAAGGCCCGCAAACTCTCCCCTCTACGTAGAGGACATACACCCTTAATATAGATATCTTTTTTATCCTTATCATCAGTAGACCGTGTGCCACACTGACACATAGGCCGTCGGCCGTCTCGGTATGGACATTTTTACATTGATCTCGTAGTTATATTGGATTGCCAAATCCAAGTGGGCAATGGGGGCAAGAAGATTTTCCTACCATGATTGCGTCCTTTTGAGCCTTTATGTATTTGAAACAAACCCTTAGTGGAATAAGCAGATTGAAGAGAATAGCGGCCTTTGGGAGCAATTCGAATGTGGACTTGCATGTTTTCGATATTTTTGCTGATGTAGATCAATCCTCTTCCACTTGCCGAACCACAATGCCTTTTTTATCCTTACCCGATGAGGATGGTGGAGTGGTAGAGATAGCATCATACTCAGCCTCATAATATTTCTAATTCATTTTAAAAAATAAAATGCATATATTTATATATTTATATATTTAATAAAGTTAAATGACCAAACTATATATCTTGATAAAAATGTATTTTCACATAAACACAGAGAATGACATAGTAACTCCGTTCAATACAAGGACTTCAACGGTAATCCGCATTACTTTTTAAGGATTTAATTTTTAGTATAATATATTGGATTGACAGTATAGTGTTTGTAATTACAAACACTATCCTCCAATTCCAAACACTATACTACAAATAAGAAATATTGTACTCACCATAAACAATAAGTAAAGGGGGCCAGAGTGATATCACTGGTATTGCAGCATTTTATCTCAAAGTTTTCATTATCTCACCGACCCGAGTTGTAGCATCTTCAATTCCTAATTATAGGTTCATGCACTAATGTAATCCTTGATATGAATTTTCAATAATCAACTGTTTAATTGAAATAACGTCTAGGGGAAAAGGAGATAGAGATTGTGCAATAAATCGTCCAAATCAGAAAACATCCAAGAATTTTTAACTCCCAAATTTGATTATATGAGAAAATCAAGAGACAACTATGCCATTAACAAAGTGATGAAAGCAGTTTATAGCTCCTTACCCATTATAGTATAACAATGACTACCATTCATAAGCAATTCCTTGTACCCCTCAAGCACTCATTGGGAACAAAGAAATTATGAGCAGAAAAATGAAAGAAAAATTTAGTAATCATGAATCGGATCCTTCCACTCCCACAACTATTTGTACCCCGCTAGCTTTCTCATTGTTTTGCTCTTTCTCACGATCATTAGAAGTCGATCACCAAAGGTCCGCAAACTCTCCCCTCTACGTAGAAGACATATTACCCTTAATATAGTGATCTTTTTTATCCTCATCACCAGTGAACCGTGCGCCACACCGACACGTAGGACAATCGGCCATCTTGGTATGAGCATTTTTATAATGATCCAGTAATTTTATTGGACTGCTAAATCCAAGTGGGCAATGAGGGTAAGTAAAATTTTCCTACCATAATTGCATCCCTTTGAGCCTATATGTATTTGAAACAAACCATTAGTGGAGTAAGCAGACCGAAGGGAAGAGCAACTTTTGGGAGAAATCTAAATGTGGACATACATGCTTTCGATATTTTTCCTGACGTAAACCGACCGTCTTCCACTTGCTGGTCAACGATGTCTTTTTTTCCTTACCCGACGAGCATCGTGGAGTGATAGAGATAGCATCATACTTAGCCTCATAATATTTCTATTTTATTTTCAAAAATAAAGTACACATATTTATATATTTAATAAAGTTAAATGGCCAAACTATATATTTTGATAAAAATATATTTTCCGACAAACACAAAGAGTGACATGGTAACTCCTTTCAATACAAAGAATGGAATGGTGATCCGTATTACTTTTTAAGTATTTAATTTTGAGTATAGCATATTGGATTAATAGTATAGTGTTTGTAATTACAGACACTATCCTCCAATTCCAAACACTGCACTCTAAATCACAACTACTATATTCACAAGAAACAATAGGTAAAGGGGGCCAAAGTAATATTATTGGTATTGTAGCATTTTATCTCAAAGTTTTCTTTATCTCACCTACGTAAGTTGTAGCATCTTAAATTCCAAATTATAGGTTTATTCACTAAAGTAATCCTTGATATGACTTATCAATAATCATCTATTTAATCGAAATAATGTCCAAGAGAAAAAGAGATAGAAATTATGCAAAAAATCACCCAAATTAGAAAACATCCAAGAATTTTCTACACCCAAACTTGATCGTATTAGAAAATCTAGAGACAACTATGCCATTGACAAAGTGATGAAAGGAGTTTATAGCTCCCTGCCCATTATAGTATAATAATGAATGACAAATTCAAGTTCCAGATACTGAGTGTAACAATTCAGCTCTACAGAAAAATGATCACCATTCATAAGTAATTCCTTGTGCCCCTCAAGTACTCCTTGTGAACAAAAAAATGAACAAAGAAATGATGAGCAGAAAAATGAAAGAAAATTTCAATAGTCATGAATCGGATCCTTCCACCCCCATGACTTTTTGCACCCTGCCAACTTTCTCAATGTTTTGCGCTTTTTCTCACAATCTTTCAGAAGTCGATCACCAAAGGCCAGCAAACTCTCCTCCATACACAGAGGACATATACCTTTAATATAGTGATCTTTTTTATCCTCATCATTAGTGAACCGTGCGCCACACCAACACGTAGGACTGTCGGCCATCTCGGCATGGGCATTTTTACAATGATCCCGTAGTTTTATTGGACTGCTAAATCCTAGTGGGCAATGAGGGCAAGAAAATTTTCCTTCCATAATTGCATCCCTATGAGCTTTTATGTATTTTAAACAAACCCTCGGTGTTGTAAGTAGACGGAAGAGAAGAGTAGCCTTTGGGAGCAATTCGAATGTGAACTTACATGTTTTCAATATTTTCACTGATGAAGATCAATCCTCTTCCGCTTGTCGGTTAACGACCTTTTTTTTTTTTTTTCCTAATCGGACGAGGATGGTGGAGTGGTAGAGACAGCATCATACTCAGCCTTATAATATTTCTAATTCATTTTAGAAATTAAAATGCATATATTTATATATTTAATAAATTTAAATGATCAAACTATATATTTTGATAAAAACGTATTTTCACATAAACACAGAGAGTGACATGGTAACTCCGTTCAATACAAAGAGTGTAATGGTAATCTGCATTACTTTTTAAGTATTTAATTTTGAGTATAGTGTATTGGATTAACAATATAGTGTTTGTAATTACAAACATTATCCTCTAATTCTAAACAATATACTATAAATCATAAATACTATACTCACAAGAAGTAATAAGTAAAGGGGGCCAAAGTGATATCACTAGTATTGCAGCATTTTATCTCAAAGTTTCCATTACCTCACCTACGTGAGTTGTAGTATCTTAAATTCCAAATTATAGGTTCATACACTAATGTAGTCCTTGATATGACTTATCAGTAATCAACTGTTCAATCAATATTACGTCAAAGGGAAAAAGAGATGGAGATTATGAAAAAAATCATTCAAATCAGAAAACATCCAAAAATTTTCAACACCTAAATTTGATCGTATGACAGAATCTAGAGACAACTATGCTATTGACAAAGTGATGAAAGGAGTTTATAGCTCCCTACCCATTAAAGTATAACAATGAATGACAAATTCATATTCCAAATACTGAATTTAACAGTTCAGATCTACAGAAAAATGACCACAATTCATAAGCAATTCATTGTACCCCTCAAGTACTCATTGTGAACAGAAAAATAACCAAAGAAATAATGAATAGAAAAATGAAAGAAAAATTCAGTGGTCATGAATCGGATCCTTCCACCCCGACCACATTTTCCACCTCCATAACTTTCTCATTGTTTCGCTCTTTCTCACGGTCCTTCAGAAGTCGATCACCAAAGGCCCGCAAACTCTCATCCCTACTCAGAGGACACATACCCTTAATATAGTGATTTTTTTATCCTCATTATCAATGAACCGAGCACCACACCCACATATAGGACCATCTACCGTCTCGGCCTAGGCATTTTTTCAATGATCTCGTATTTTTATTGGACTGCTAAATCTAAGTAGATAATGAAGGCAAGGAAATTTTCCTACCATGATTGCATCGTTTTGAGCCTTTATGTATTTGAAACAAAGCCTCAATAGAATAAGTAGCTAGACCGAAGGGAAGAGTGGCCTTTGGGAGCAATCCGAACATAGACTTGCATGTTTTAGATATTTTTCCTAAAGTAGATCAATCCTCTTCTGCTTGCCAATCAACGATGTCTTTTTTCTCCTTACCCAACGAGGTTGGTGGAGTGATAGAGACAGCATCATACTCAACCTCATAATATTTCTATTTTATTTTAGAAAATAAAATGCATATATTTATATATTTAATAAAATTAAATGGCCAAACTATATATTTTGATAAAAATGTATTTTCACATAAACACAAAGCTTGACATGGTAGCTCCTTTTAATACAAAAAGTGCAATAGTAATCCGCATTACTTTTTAAGTATTTAATTTTGAGTATAGCATATTGGATTAACAATATAGTGTTAGTTATCCTCCAGTTCCAAACATTATACTATAAATCACAAATACTATACTCACAAGAAACAATAAGTGAAGGGGGCTAAAGTGATATAACTGGTATTGCAACATCTTATCTCAAAGCTTCCATTATCTCACCTACGTGAGTTATGGCATCTTAAATTCCTAATTATAGGTTTATACACTAATATAATCCTTGATAGGACTTATAAATAATCAACAAAGAAATAACTTCCAAGGGAAAAAAGGAAAGAGATTATGCAAAAAATCATCCAAATTAGAAAACATCCAAGAATTTTCAACACCTAAACTTGGTTGTTTGAGAAAATCTAGAGACAAATAATTCATTGACAAAGTGATGAAAGGAATTTATTGTTGTCTACCCATTATAGTATAACAATGAATGACAAATTCAAGTTCTAGATACTGAGTTTAACAATTCAAATCTGCAGAAAAATGATCACTATTCATGAGCAATTCCTTGTACCCCTTAAGCACTCCTTGTGAACTAAAAAATGATGAACAGAAAAATAAAAGAAAAATTCAGTGGTAATGAATTGGGTCTATCCACCTCTACAGCTTATTCCACCTCCACAATTTTCTCATTGTTTCGCTCTTTCTCACAGTCTTTCAGAAGTCGATCACCTAAGGCCTGCAGACTCTCTCCCCTACGCAAAGGACATATGCCCTTAATAGAGTGATATTTTTTAACCTCATCATCAGTGAACTATGTGCCACACGGACAAGTTGGATCATCATCTGTCTCGGCATGAGCGTTTTTAAAATGATCCGATTGTTTTATTGGACTACTAAATCTAAGTGGGCAATGAAGGCAAGGAAAATTTTCTACTAAGATTACATCCCTTTGAGCCTTTATGTATTTGAAGCAAACCATTAGTGGAGTAAGCAAACTGAAGGGAAGAGTGACATTTGGGAGCAATCCAAATGTGGACTTCTATGTTTTCGATATTTTCACTGACGTAGATCAATCCTCTTCTGCTTGCTGTTCAATGATGTCCTTTTCGTCCTCACCCGATGAGGATGGTGGAGTGATGGAGACAGCATCATACGTAGCCTCATAATATTTCAATTTTATTTTTGAAATTAAAACGCATATATTTGTATATTTAATAAAGTTAAATGGCCAAACTATATGTTTTGATCAAAATGTATTTTCACATAGACACAAAGTGTGACATGGTAACTGCTTTTAATACAAAGAGTGGAATGGTGATCCGCAATACTTTTTAAGTATTTAATTTTGAGTATAGTATATTGGATTAACAGTATAGTGTTTGTAATTACAAATAATAAGTAAGAGGGCCAAAGTGATGTAACTGGTAATGCAGCATTTATCTCAAAGATTTCATTATCTCACCTACGTGAGTTGTAGCATCTTAAATTCCTAATTATAGTTTCATACACTAATTTAATCCTTGACAGAACTTATTAATAATCAACTGTTTAATCGAAATAACATCTAAGGGAAAAAGAGATAGAGATTATGCAAAAAATCATCCAAATTAGAAACATCCAAGAATTTTCAACACCCAAACTTGATTGTATGAGAAAATCTAGAGACAACTATGCTATTAAAAAAGTGATGAAAGGAGTTTAAAACTCCCTACCCATTATAGTATAACAATGAATGACAAATTCAAGTTCCAGATACTGAGTTCAACAGTTCAGATCTATATAAAAATGACCACCATTCAAAAGCAATTCCTTGTACCCCTCAAGCATTCCTTGTGAATAGAAAAAAGACAAAGGAAGTGATGAACAAAAAAATGAAAGAAAAATTCAGTGGTCATGAATTGGATCCTTCCACCCCCACAACTTTCTCATGGTCTTTCAGAAGTCGATCAGCAAAGGCCTGCAAACTCTCCCTCTTATGTAGAGGACATATACACGTAATATAGTGATCTTTTTTAACCTCATCATTAGTGAACTGTAGGACCGTCGAGGCTGTCTCGGCATGAGCATTTTTAAAATGATCCCCTCGTTTTATTAGACTACTAAATCCAAGTAGGCAATGAAGGCAAGGAAAATTTTCTACTAAGATTGCGTCCCTTTGAGCCTTTATGTATTTGAAGCAAACCATTAGTGGAATAAGCAAATCAAAGGAAAGAGTGGCAAATGGGAGCAATCCTAATGTGGACTTGCATGTTTTCGATATTTTGACTGACGTAGATCAATCCTCTTCCGCTTGCTGGTCAATGATGTCTTTTTTGTCCTTACCCTACAAGGATGGTGGAGTGATAGAGACAACATCATAGCCTCATAATATTTCAATTTTGTTTTAGAAATAAAATGCATATATATTGTATATTTAATAAAGTTAAATAGCCAAACTATATATTTTGATAAACATGTATTTTCACATAAACACAAAGTGTGACATGGTAACTCCTTTCAATACAAAGAGTAGAATGGTGATCACATTACTTTTTAAGTATTTAATTTTGTGTATAGTATATTGGATTAACAGTATAGTGTTTTTAAATATAAACAATATGTAAAGGGGGCCCAAGTGATGTAATTGGTAATGCAACATTTTGTCTCAAAGTTTTCGTTATCTCACCTAGGTGAGTAGTAGCATCTTAAATTCCTAATTATAGTTTCATACACTAATATAATCCTTGATAGAACTTATTAATAATCAACTGTTTAATCGAAAAAACATCTAAGGGAAAAAGAGATAGAGGTTATGCAAAAAATCATCCAAATCAGAAAACATCCAAGAATTTTCAATACCCACACTTGATTGCTTGAGAAAATCTAGAGACAACTGTGCAATTAACGAAGTGATGAAAGGAATTTATAACTCCCTACCCATTATAATATAATAATGAATGACAAATTCAAGTTCCAAATATTGAGTTCAACAGTTTAGATCTATTGAAAAAATGACCACCATTCAAAAGCAATTCCTTGTACCCCTCAAGCACTTCTTGTGAACAAAAAAATGAAAAAAAGAAATGACAAACAGAAAAATGAAAGAAAATTCAGTGGCCATGAATCGGATCCTTCCACCCCCACAACTTTCTCACGGTCTTTCAGAAGTCGATCAACAAATGCCCACAAACTCTCTCTCCTACGCAGAGGACATATACACTTAATAGAGTGATCTTTTTTATCCTCATCATCAATGAACCGTGTGCCACACCGACATGTAGGACCGTCGGCCATCTCGGCATGGGCATTTTTACAATAATCCTATAGTTTTATTAGACTGTTAAATCCAAGTGGAAATGAGGGCAATGAAATTTTTCTACTAAGATTGCGTCTCTTTGAGCCTTTATGTGTTTGAAACAAACCCTCAGTGGAGTAAGCAGACCGAAGGGAAGAGTGGCCTTTGGGAGCAATCCGAATGTGGACTTGCATGTTTTCGATATTTTTCATGACGTCGGTCGGCGTGGAATCGAATCAACAGCCGGAGTAACACGGATGGCAATAGTCACCCATGGGAGCAGTCCGGTGAATGCTACTGCTGTTCTAAATAGCCCCATCATGCAAAAAATGAGACAGTTATCATGCTGTGCTTGAAAAGAAAGTAGCTATAACTGTTTTCACATTTTTATTAGTATATATACTATTAATAAAGAACTTAACTCCTCTTTTGGTGTGTTTTTAAATGATGTATCCATAATGCCCCATATTTTTATCTTTTGCTACATTTATGCCATAACTACTACTATAACCCACAAAACCTCTACTCTATATTATCATTTCATCATAAATTTTTATTTATTTATGTAAGAAATTAAATAAATATATTTAAACTATTTATACTATTAATAAAGTACTTAACTCCTTTTTGGTGTGTTTTTAATGATGTACCTATAATGCCCAATATCTTTATCTTTACTACATTTATGCCATAACTACTACTACAACCTACCAAACCTCTACTCCACTATTATCATTTTGTCATAATTTTTATTTATTTATGTAAAAAAATTAAATGAATATATTTAAATAATTGAAATAATAATTTTATATAAAAATTAAATAAATATTTTTATTATCTAAAAAAATTAGCACATGCATTAGAGTGTGCAGAGGCGCTAGTTATTGTTTAATTTGAAAGACTTTAGAGATGGGTTGTTCAAATATTTATACACACACACACACACACACACACGGTCATTAGCTTAATTTTCTACTTTCTTAAATGTATATCTGTTTTTATTTAATTTTGATTGAAATGTTAACATTCAGCCAGTAATATTCAACTTTTCTTTTATTATGTACATTTTTCTTCCTATCATTTTTGCTTTGCAACATCAAGATTAGATCATTTTATTCAATTATATTTGTTTTGAATTTTGGGAATTAACATACTATTTCATCTTATTCCTATTTTCTTAATTTTTTCATTCTAATAGTTCATCTTATTCGTCTTTGTTCATACCCCAAAAGGCATCCATGTCCAATTTGTTGTGGGCAAAATAATGAGTAGACTTGATTTGATCATCTAATGACAAGTCAGCTAATTCAGTGAGTGCCTCAAACAAAGATGTCCTCAAAGATGAGTTCAAATCATTACGGTGGTGGTCATCAAGGACTTTCAACAATATTCCCCAGTGTTGTTTTGGTGTCGAGCAATATCCCCACCATCTTCTTGAAATCAATGCTGCATAGATCAATCCTCTTTCGCTTGCCAGCCAACGTAGTCTTTTTTTTCCCTTACCTGACGAGGATAGTGGAGTGATAGAGATAGCATCATACTCAACCTCATAATATTTCTATTTTATTTTAGAAAATAAAATGCATATATTTATATGTTTAATAAAGTTTAATGGCCAAACTATATATTTTGATGGAAATGTCTTTTCACATAAACACAAAGAGTGACATGGTAACTCCTTTCAATACAGAGAGTGCCATGGTAATCCGCATCACCTTTTGAGTATTTAGTTTTCAGTACAGTTTGTAATTACAAACACTATCCTCCAATTCCAAACACTATACTATAAATCACAAATACTATAGTCACAAGAAATAATAAGTAAAAAGGGGTCAAAATTGATATCACTGGTATTGCAACATTTCATCTCAAAGTTTTCATTATCTCACCAACGTGAGTTGTAGCATCTTAAATTCCTAATTATAGGTTCATACACTAATGTAATCCTTGATAGGACTTATCAATAATCAACTGTTTAATCAAAATAACGTCCAAGGGAAAAAGAGAGAGATTATGCAAACAGTTATCCAAATCAGAAAACATCCAAGAATTTTCAACACCCAAACTTGATTGTATAAGAAAATCTAGAGACAACTATGCCATTGACAAAGTGATGGAAGGAGTTTATAGCTCCCTACCCATTATAGTATAACATTGAATGACAAATTCAAGTTCCAGACACTGAGTTTAACGGTTCAGATCTACTGAAAAATGACCACCATTTATAAGCAATTCCCTACACCCCTCAAGCACTCCTTATGAGAAGAAAAATGAACAAAGAAATGCTGAATAGAAAAATGAAAGAAAAATTCAGTGGTCATAAATTGAATCCTTCCACCCCTACAACTTTCTCATTATTTCGCTCTTTCCACGATCTTTCAGAAGTCGATCACCAAGGGCCCGCAAACTCTCCCCCCAACGTAGAGGACCTTAATCTAGTAATCTTTTTTATCCTCATCATCAATGAGCCATGCACCACGAACCATCGACCATCTCAGCATGGGCATTTTTACAATTATCCCATAGTTTTATTGGACTGCTAAATCCAAGTGGATAATGAGGCCAAGTAAATTTTCTTACTATAATTGTGTCCCTTTGAGCCTTTATGATTTGAAACAAACCCTCAGTGGAGTAAGTAGACCGAAGGGAAGAGTGGCATTCGGGAGCAATCCAAATGTGGACTTGTATGTTTTCGATATTTTCCCTGACGTCGGTCATTGTGGAATCGAATGGACAATCAAAATAAGACGGAAAGCAACAGTCACCCGTGGGAGCAGTTCGATAAATGTTACTTCTGTTCTGAATAGCCCCATCGTGCAAAAAACAAGACAGTTATCAGGATGTGCTTGAAAAAAAGTAGCTATAACTGATGTCACATTTTTATTAGTATCTATAATATTAATAAAGTACTTAACTCTTTTTTTGCTATGTTTTTAAATGATGTACCTATAATGCCCCATATTTTTATCTTTTACTACGTTTATGCCGTAACTACTACTACAACCTACCAAACCTTTACTCCACTATTATCATTTTGTCATAATTTTTATTTATTTATGTAAAAAAATTAAATGAATATATTTAAATAATTGAAATAATAATTTTATATAAAAATTAAATAAATATTTTTATTATCTAAAAAAATTAGCACATGCATTAGAGTGTGCAGAGGCGCTAGTTATTGTTTAATTTGAAAGACTTTAGGGATGGGTTGTTCAAATATTTATACACACACACACACACACACACATGGTCATTAGCTTAATATTCTACTTTCTTAAATGTATATCTAGTTTTATTTAATTTTGCTTGAAAGGTTAACATTCAGCTAGTAGTATTGAACTTTTCTTTTATTATGTACATTTTTTTTCCTATCATTTTTGCTTTGCAACATGAAGATTAGATCATTTTATCCAATTATATTTGTATTGAATTTGGGGAATTAACATAATAGTTCATCTTATTCCTATTTTTTTAATTTTTTCATTCTAATAGTTCATCTTATTCCTCTTTGTGCATACCCCAAAAAGCATCCATGTCCAATTTGTTGGGGGCAAAATCATGAGTAGCCTTGATTTGATCATCCAATGATAAGTCAGCTAATCCAGTGAGTGCCTCAAGCAAAGATGTCCTCAAAGATGAGTCCAAATTAGTTTGTTGCAGTGGTAATTGTCACAACTTTTCAAAAATATTCCCCGATGTTGTTTTAGTGTCTAGCAATGTCCCCACCATCTTCTCAAAATCAATGATGCATATGCCAATCCTCTTTCACTTGCTGGTCAACGATGCCCTTTTTTTTCCTTAACCCAACTAGGATGGTGGAGTGATAGAGACAACATCATATTCAACCTTATTGACTGAGGTAAATGCACTAGGTGTGTCTACGTTATCAGCATATTTCTCTACTTCATCGCCATTAGCACTATGTAACAACTCTTGACCTAGCTACATTAAACGCTTGATCTCCAGTGGCTTTATTATTTCCAAATATCTCCACCTAACTCGTGTACCACGGATGCGGCTTCCCTCTCAACTTAGCTGCATCAGGTTGCACCTACAAAAAGAACATATGTTTCTATTGTCAATTTATCTATACAAATTAACGGATGGATGAAATCACAAATTTATATGACATATTTACCTTGACATAATCGACCCAAACATATTCTGACTCAACAATGATCATATGAGTGGTTAGATCTATAGTGACCTCATTCCTCCACTACAATTGATAATACCTCTTAATGTTGCATACGTCTTTTTCCATACTTAAAGCTTAGATTTAATATGTTTCACTATGATGCCATTAGTGAGGAATTTTTCACGTAACATAGACTCCAACTTTACCATGTAACCGCCCTTAAAAGAGCCATAACAATGCCAACCACCCGCTCGCAAGCTCCTCAATGCATGTATCAAGGCCTCCTCCTCCTAGTGGGTCAAGAAATGGCATGAGCCAGCATTCCCTTTACTTAACCTATTTGTGTTGTGAGATGAGCAACCAGATTACGCCATTACCTACGTCAATAAAGATCATCTTAGAAATTAACAAAGAAAATGATACGTTAATATGTCACATCCATAAATATATTAATTACACACAACATATGTCATTCCAAACGGTCGACAAATGAGTATCCATAAATGTACATAAAAAGTCAAGAAAAATAAGCACTTATACGTCGGGGAAAATTCAAATAATGGAGTATGAAATGATATATCATCCACCCAACACTATTTAGTTTCCAACATATTTCCAAACCAACAAAGCCACTACATTACAATATTATAGAAAAATACATATAAACCGAGACAAAAGATTAGGGTTAGAGGGTCATAATGTTACTTCCTAAACACTACTTGAATAACACTAATTCATGGACTGAGCTCGTATCCATGACTGGTACATATTGGCCACCAATGTATCTCGCCAACTGCTCCACTTTATTAAGCTCTCAATCCTCTCAATGTGATCAAAATCCATTGTCTAAGTGCCTAATTCATGGCCATCCAACACCGTATCCTCCAAGGATGAACAACCATTTGTGTATGAATGTAATTGTGCAAAAGTGCACAAGCCAAGATAATCATATTCTGAACTTTAATCGGATAGAAAGTAGCACTTCGCATGATGGCCCATCATCCATTCAGACGTCCACTAGCCTCTCAATAACATTTCGTGCCCTAGCATGCTTCATGTTGAAATATTCATGTTCGTTCTGAGGTGATAATGCTCCAATGCTCCATACATCAATGTGGTATCTAATGCCATGATATGGAGTCAAAAATCCTTCACAGTTGGTATAGCCAGCATCACATAGGTAGTATTTTCCTGCAAACAATCATTAACATCACAATTGGGGTTGTGAGTACCGAAACAGAAACAAAAATTGGAACAATAGGATTCTCATATAATGGCATACCAACAGGTACTTTAAGACCATTTGGTTTGTTAACGGCTAAGGGTAACACTCTGCTATCCATGGTGGAGCCCTCCCCTCCAACAAGAACATAAATAAAATTCATGTCATGGTTGCAAACACAAAGAACATTAACTACAATCTTTCCCTTATTGCTCTTGTACCTTGTTTGTTCGCTCATTGTTACGCGAACTAAAATATATGTGCCATCAAATGCACCAAGACAACTCTACACATATACATGGACAACATCAAATAGGCAATTTGTTCATCAAAATAAAATATAGTAAAGTGATATTGTATCTTTATAAACTTACCTTGAAGCATTGCTATATCTCATTTGTACAATCATCAGCTCCAGGTTGATGAGCGACAAGGAGCAGTGAACTTATCTTTATAACGGTTTTAAGATATTGTTTGAAATACTTGCTGATTTTTTGTCCGGATCTCTTAAAGTCATGCTTAATAATCCTATTCTTCGTGACCTATTCAGGGACTCCAACAAATTTTTCAGTTTAAAGTCCATCCACGTGCTCCATTAAATAACGAAGTCTCCAAAAAGCTCTTCGATCCATATGCAAATTATCCAAATATACTTGATCATCGTCATCTACAATCTCTCTCAAGTGTTTTAATTGGTCCGAGATCTAAGAAATGACACTCCACCTCCTAAGAACCCCACTACATCTATCGCCAACTCTCTCAACATATATACATTAAGCATGATAAAATAAAAACATGCAAATAATTTTTTACAGCATAAAACCATAAATCCACAGGAGAATACGAATTTTGATATCCCAATCCATGTGATTGTCCTACAACAAATCTAAAACAGCATACATATTCCAAAGTAATAAGAGCGCATGATACCAATTCTAAAGAAATAATGTCATCTCACAAGGAATGATCAACACAAGTAATTACGTGCATGGTTAAAAGATGAATAACAAGATAGTAACGAATAATAAAATGATAACTACCTCATTTCAATCAGTAAATTGCAAATACATCAAATAACTATCTTCTCACGTGAAATATATTCAATAAATGTGGAAAAAAACCAGTAAAAGGATAAATAAATATAGTATAATGAAGAGAATCAAGCTAAGACAACAAACTACAAACATATTTCATATGTTGTTCACATTATACAAATACACATAAAGATTATCTGTGGAACAGACAAGGAAATAGAGGACTCGACGTAAGTCCCTTGATAGCCACCTGGATGCCGTCAAGATTCTCAAAGCCTCGAAGTCAAATACACACACAAATACACAGATACATAAAGGTGCAGTAGTATCCTTTCTACCCCACCATCTTCCACTTGAAGACAAACAACAACTCATTTGTTGAATATCATTTCTTCAACGGATTAAGGACAAAATAAACATGTTACATTTCTTGGTAAATTCGGAATGAACAGATGCATCCAATTATTCGATAAATAAATTTGAAAGATGATAAACAGCAATTAAAGACCCATAAATTATGAAAGGAGCATAGGGGTTTTGGTACCTCTCAAATAACACCTTCAAAAAATTAGATCTGCTTCCTATTCGCCTTAAATGAGCACGAAGCTCCACAATTGTACAAGAACAAATCTTCAAACCAATATGCAGATGATACACAACCTTCCAAATAAAATTGAAATTGCTTAAAATCGAAGAATGAAGTTTATTCATTATGAGATAAGAGGTTCACTAGATATTAAAAATGGAAATGTGGACATTAGCAGCTTGCACACCAGCCTCAAGGATTTGAGTGACTATAATCAAGGGTTAGGGTTCAATCGCAGAGGTGAAATGGGATATCAGAAAGATTGGGATTTCAAGGTTAATTGCAGGGTTGTTGACATAGTGACTAAACAAAAGGGCATTTTTGAAAAATTGCTCACCCTAATTTAGTGCCAAAAGTGTAAAATTTGAAGGAAATCTCTCAGCCAGCAAGGGTGAAATTATTCAATTGCACCCCCGGCTGCTACACCAGTAGTACATAATATGCAGCACAATACTAGGCTAGGCTCAATTTGCGGGCTGACCCAAGTTGCTAATCTCTAATATAAAACAATATATTAGCATATATTATCCAAGCCAATAACATCTATTAGCATGTATCAAACATGCCCCTCAAAATCTGTAAGTACTGAGTTTCATTGTTTGATTTTCTCTCAAAATTTATTAGCATTGAGCTTCATTTTTAGATTTCTAGCTAATTGTGGCTGTTAAATTAAATTTTGTTTCCAACTAGTGTGATATCTGCTTTGCGCTATTGAGGTTTTGAGAATTAGTGTTCCTGTTAAAAAGCTTTCGTATTACCTCAAGATTGTGGTATTTCTTCTATAATGTCACATTTCTTCTTTTTCTTAAGTCTTTTTTTTTTCCCGTTTGTTTGGTTGCTTAAATCTCATAATTTATCCAAGTAGGACTCTTAGATCACTAGTTTGTGCTTTGACTGCCACACCTAAGCAACTTAAAACTTTTTACTACCCTGTAAACACTTAATTTGCAAATTAAGAAAATAAAAGAATTTGTGACGAAGTGTTGTTGGTGTTAGACAGAAATATTGTTCATATTTGGACCGATTTTTTATAGTGGATGTTGGCAGAGATTGCTTTGTGATGGAAAAGTGGAGGTTGGAGACCGTATGTTGAAAATTATGAAATAGGAAATGGAGGTTAGATATGAACTAATGTGTTGTTAGAGCTGATTTATAATATGCAGTGTGGAAACCCAGGAAGATCTATTATGAAGACTATAAAATAACAGTAAAGTAATTCAATAAAAACTGACAACAAGATTAATGTGGTCCGGTGTTAGCCTACTCCACCTGACAAAGAAGAAGATCTTATTGATTTTAAATCAAAGTATCAAGTACAACTTGAGTCCTAGAAATCTCACGAGAACATCAAACACCTTTGTTCTAAACTCCTTTTAAAAGCAGTCTAGAAACCCTTATGTTTTGTCTATCTCAATGGATTACCTTATCTCGGAAGAAAACGAGGTTTAAATACTCAAAAAATCGAGTCCTTTCCCTATGGGCCTGTGCACATCGCCGACGTTCTGCCTTCCCATTTCTTGCCATTTGTAGCCTAAATTTCAAGACAAAATCAACAATTTTCCACCTTGAAATTCACCATCATTCTTCTTTGTCCTTGCTCCCAAAAAGGCCTGTTATCCGAGTTTGCAAATGTTAATCAATCCAAGTAGTACTCGAATTTGATTCCTGAAATGGTCTTGGTCAGCATATCTACAGGATTATCCTTAGTCCCAACCTTGTCTACCAAAATGATACCTTGAGACACCATATCCCGAACAAAGCTCATGAAACGCTTGATTCTTTGATAAGTGTATAGCACTTTAACTATCACAAAATACTGTAGTAATATCACAAGTCATACCCATATCATCGATCAACCCCTTTAGCCAAATGCCTTCCTTGACGCCTTCAGCCAAAGCCATATACTCAGCTTATGTTGTGGACAATGTAACTGATGACTGCAAAGTCACATTCCAGCTAACCGTACAACTCGAAACACAAAACAATAACCTGTTATGGACCATCTGCTGTCCAAATCTTCGGCATAATCCGTATCCTCATAGCCAATAATTCTAGCAGTAAAATTTAATTGACTATACCTCAAACATCTATCTGTAGAGCCTCTCAGATACCTCATGATCTATTTCACAGCCTGCCAATGAGTCTTTATTGGCTTGTGCATGTATCTGCTCATAGTACTGACTGTATGCGAAATGTCTAACCTAGTGCACACCATGGCGTACATCAAGCTACCCACTACATCATCATATGACACATTAGATATGTACACCACCTCCTCCTCAATACTCGGTGATAGATTTGATAGAGCTTGAAGTGAGCTGCAAGTGGCGTACTAATTGGCTTGGACTTATCCATCCCAAATCATTTAAGTACTTTCTCAATGTAATGTTGTTGAGATAAGTGCAACACTCCTGCGTGTATGTCCTGGATGATCTCCATGCCTAATATCTTATTTGCACTACCTAAATCCTTCATCTCAAATTCTTCACTTAACTGAACTTTTAGATTATTGATCTCATATATGTTTCTAGAGGCAATTAACATCTCATCAACAAACAACATCAAATATACAGAAAGGCTATCACTACAATTTTTATAATATACTTAACAATAAAATTTGCTTCTAGTATATCCTATCTTCGTAATAAAAGCACCAAACCTTTTATACCACTATCTAGAAGACTTTTTCAAGCCATATAAAGACCTCTTCAAAAGAAATGCTTGATTTTATTTTCCAAAAACAACAAATCATTCTGGTTGACTCATGTAAATTTGTTCCTCCAACTCACCGTGCAGAAAATACTATTTTCACATCCATTTGCTGAAGCTCTATATCAAACAAAGCAACCATGGCAAGTAAAACACGAATAGAAGTATGTTTTACAAATGGGGAGAGCACTTCGTGAAAGTCAATGCCATCTCTACGAGTAAAACCTTTAGCAACCAATCGTGCCTTGTATCTAGCATCCTCAACCCTAAAACTCCCTTCTTTTTTCTTGTAGATCTATTTGCAACCTACAATCTTCTTCCCTTTGGGTACATCAACCAGCTCCCATGTGCATTTCCTGTATAGAGACTCTATCTCTTCACTTATAGTTGTAACCTATTTAGCAAAATCTAGCTCGAAAATTGCCTCTTTGTATGAGACTGAATCATCTCCTACAAACTCCTCCACTGAACTCAAAGCATAAGCAACCAGATCTGAATATGCATACCACTGTGGTGGTTTGATCTGCCTCTTCTTCCTATCGCGAGCCAAGTGATAATTTTGCAGTGGTTCATTTTTCTGCTGTTGATTAGGTAATAATGATTTTTTATCAATTTCATTTATCACCTTCTGTTTCCTCTTTGAAACTTGTGGAGTGTCAAGTTCAAACTCCACATTCTCCTTAACATCCTGTTGACCGCTTTCGGGCTACTCCATCTTTTTCATCATAGCAAATTCATCAAGTATCACGTCACTACTGATAATCATCTTGAAGCCCTTGTCATCATTACACCACAAACAATAACCTTTGACACTATCTGCATAGCCTAGGAATATGCACTTCCTCACCCTTGGCTAAGCTTCTCATCCCGAAAATGAGCATAAGTTGGACACCCAAATACTTTCAAATTTGAGTAATAAGCAGAGACCCGAACCAAACTTTCATTGGTGTCTTGCAGTTCAAAGTAGTTAATGGTGACCTATTCATCAAATAACATGCAGTGTTAATAGCTACTGCCCAAAATTTTTTGGACAATCTGGAATTAAAGAGCATGCATCTAGCTCTTTCCAAGATAGTCCTGTTCATCTATTTTGCAACTCCATTCTGCTGTGGTGTGTGTACAACTGTGCGATACCTCACAATTCCTTCCTTATCGCAAAATTCTTAAAATTCCTTATTGTAGAACTCTAATCCGTTGCCAGTCCTGAAGCGCTTTATTTCCTTTTTTATCTGCTTCTCCATTAAAGTTTTCCATTACTTGAAGTTGACAAACACCTCATCCTTATGCTTCAGCATATACACTCATACTCTCCGTGAGAAATCATCAATGAATGTCAGCATGTACCTAGCACTTCCCTTTGAAGGAACCTGAGAATGCCCCAAAAGATCCGAGTGAATGTAATCCAAGGTGCCCTTGGTCCTATAAACTGTAATGCTGAATTTCGCCCTGTGTTGCTTGCCAAGCACACACTGCTCGTGGAAATCCAACTCTCTAGTCTTCTCTCTACAAAGAAAACCTTGTTTGCTTAGTTCTGACATCCCCTTCCTACTCATATGCCCATGTCGCATATGCCACAATCTCATAGTATCATTGACTGATGAAGAAACTGCTGCAGTACCAAAAATTGTGTTTCTCTGCAATATGTAAAGGCCATTCTACTTGTCTCCCTTCATGATAAGCAATGTACCTTTGGAAACTCGTAGAACTCCATCTCGAGCTCTATACTCACAACCATTCTTGTCTAAAGTACCCATCGATATCAGATTTTTCTTCAAATCTATGACAAAATGTATATATTTTAAGGTCCTTACTATGCCATCATACATTCTGATACAAACTTAGCCAATTCCTACAACCCTACAAGAAGCATCGTTTTCCATAAGCACTTTACCACCATTGTATTTCTGATAAGTGGTAAATCAATCTTTGTGTGGGCACATGTAATAAAACACCCACTATCCAAAATCTATTTAAAGCTTAGTAAAGTTTTAACAACGTTGAGAACAAGTCCACCATCAAACTCATCCTCAACAATTCCTGCGACATCATTCAGTTTCTGATTAGAAGCTTCACCTGTATCCTTCACCTTTCCTCGTTCCGGAAAATTCCATATCCAGTGCTCCTTTCCACGGCACTTAAAACACTAGTCACCATTTCTAAGCTTGGTTTGGAACTTCAATCGGCCTCTATTCCTTTCCTTTTCTCTCGATCTCCCTTTCGCCACCAATCCTTCCCCACTTTCACTATCATTACTGCCCATGATATGTTTTCTCAATTCGTTGGAATTCAGTGAGGCCTTTATATCCTCCATTGAAATCGTATCCCTCTACAACAAAGTAGTAACCAAATGCTCAAAAGATTTTGGTAGAAAACATAAGAGAATTAACGCTTGGTCTTCATCTGCAATTTTAACACATATACTAGCAAGATCCAGTATCACCTTATTGAAATAATTAATATATTGAGTAATAGATTCACCTTCCTTCATCCTTATTGTGTATAATCGATGTTTCAAATACAGTTGATTCGTCAGGGATTTCGTCATATAAAGACTCTCCAGCTTCTTCCACAAATCTGTTGGTGTACTTTTTGTGGCGACCTTTCTCAGTATGTTATCTGCCAATGATAACACTAGAGTACCATAAGCCTTTGCCATAAACTCATCCTCTTCTTCGTCTACCAGCATCTCTGGCAAGGAATCTCTACTCTTTAACGCTCTCTGTAAACTTTGTTGACATAGGAGGGCGTGAGCCTTCATCTTCCATAGACAAAAGTTGTTCTTCCCATCGAATTTCTCTACCTCATACTTCATGGCTAACATCTGATCCAACCTACTCCGATACCAATTTGTTGAAACCCAGGAGGATCTATTATGAAAACTATGAAATAACAGCAAAGTAATTCAATGAAAACTGACAACAAAATTAATGTGGTTCGGCGTTAGCCTACTCCACCCGACAAAGAAGAAAATCTTATTAATTTTAAATCAAAGTATCGAGTACAACTTGAGTCCCACAAATTTCAGGAGAACACACAATACCCTCGTTCTAAACTCTATCTCAAGAAAACTCTTTCAAAAGCAGTCTAGAAACCCTTATATTTTGTTTATCTCAATAGATTACCTTGTCTCGGAAGAAAATAGGGTTTAAATACCCAAAAAATCTAGTCCTTGGCCCATAGACCTATGTGCGGTGCCGTGGCGCCTACAGCTGCAATCCCGGCACTGTGGTGCCAACATTCTACCTTCTCGGTGCTGCGGCGCTAGCATTCTGCCTTCGCGTTTCTTGTCATTTGTAGCCTAAATTTCAAGGCAAAATCAACATGCAGAAATATAATCAAATGCAAAGATCTTGAAAACTCTCATAATAATCCAATTTGTCATTTTCTTTATTAAGAGACTGGGTGATGTGTCTAATTTTGGTGAATTTTCTTATGATGTTACATTACATGTGCGAGTAAGTTGGTCTTTTTTAGCTAATATTTTGTCAACTTGTCTGCCAATAAGGCTTCAACTTTATGTAATCCTAGCAATATTTTGTCATTCTTTATATAATACTTGTGATGAAATGTTCAACATATTTGAATTCAATACATGCTTACTGGTATCCTCATCACGGATCAATGTTGTAGCATATCAATTTAACTAAGACAAGCTCAACCTGTATATCTCAAATATGTGAAATTTAAAAATTTGGCTGAGCAGTTCAATATCAATCTCATCGTGGTTGTGGGGGAAAACGTCAACATTGGATAATTGAAGTACAAGGAACAAGAAGAGAGAAAAATTTGAATCAGTAAGTTCTCATAAAGTTATCATAATCTATCTACTTTAAGGATCTATTTAAGAGCGTGTTAAAGTAAGAACAAACATGAGATCATGTTTCTTTGTGGATTCGTTTTTCTTGGGGCATGTTTGATATGGGCTAATAGTCCCAACTCAACCAAATAATGTATAGCAATAGCTAGTTTGATATGCAAAACTAAAAGTGCAGGCTGGCCTGCAGCCCGGCACTATAGACAAAATTAGATGTTGTAATAATAGTGAGTCTGGGGTAGCGATTAACAATCGCACACATTCTAAAATTTAATTTTTAGTGCTATTTGTCAAATTTGCCCTCAAATTGAACAAGCCAAGTTTCAATTTTGTCCTCCTTGGTCCATTCTTATCCCCTTTTTTTTTTTAAATTCTTGTTTCATACAATTATTCTCATCATGTGTGGAAGGGATGTGTTGGAAGAAGTGTACCTACTATTACATGAATAAATTCTCACATGGATAGTCATTTATGTAATTAGTAATATTATATAATTATAAACATAATTAATAGTATTTAATTTATAATTATACTTATCTCGTAATTGGTCACTTGCCCATGCATTTACCACCATGAGTATAATACTCGTTTTAAAAATAAATTTGGTTCTTAGATTAAGTTTTGAAAATTTCTCATTATCTCACAAAAGGGACATTAATTAAAATGTATTAATACAAATAATCTGATTAGGAAAACAAAGAAAATGTTGAGGAAAAGAATTTTATTTGTTTGGCTGAAGTAAAAAAGACAAGAAAAATAAAAAGAGAGAAAATATAATATAATTAAACAAAAAATTAATTGCTTTCCTCACAAAAATAAGAAAATGAGAGAAAAAACTTATTTAATTGGTTACATCTTCTTCTTTAGTATATTTAGTACCTTCCTTATTTTTCTCCATTTCCTGGTGAGTTTTCTGATAAAATAATTTAAATCAATTATGTTTCAATTTTTTTCAAAAACAATCTCATTAGAATTTTTTAACCAACCACAGTGTAAAAATTTTAAAATTTCTAAGTTAAATTCCCATTTATTTGTACTTAAGACACCCCCAAAGATTTTAAGGATCATGTGGGAGGGGTGAGAGAAATTATTAAGGGCAATATTGTCTTTTATCTATATAATCTTACCTATCAAACATCCATTAGAGATTAGAATAGATTATAGTTGCACCTAATTGTTAGGTCAATCTTCTCTATCGAACAAATTAATATATTATTTAATCTCATCTTATCACCTCCTATTCAAATCTCTACTATTATTCACATTCCAAATATGCTACCACAACTCCTGATGTAAAGGTACAAGCAACTTTATAGCGCAGCACTGAAGAATCCATAGTAATATTTGTTTTTGGATACCAATCCAGATCTTGTAAAGAACCCACAAATCAGAAACACAAGAACAAGAAAATGATCTCTCATAACATGTCCTAGAAAATCTAATAAAGCCCACTTGTTTTTTATTTTTTATTTTTTATTTTTTTGCATGTTGTAGTATTTTGATTTATATGTGTACTAGCATGTACCCCATGCTATGCACGGATATAATTAATTATTATTGAAAATATAATATATTAGTATTATTTTTATTTTATGTAAAAGTAAGTTTAATATGTGAAGTTTAATACTTGATTTTTTTAAAATTAGATAAACAATATCAAAATTAAACAGTTCTTCCCACCAAATCATATGTACTAATATCAATAAAAAGTAATGAAAATTTAAGCTCGTCACATTATTATCAATTTAAAAAAGTACGATGTAAAAATGCAAAAACTCTTATTTTTTTCCATAACCTAAGACAACTTAGTCAATTTAAAAGAAATTGAACAAAATAATAAAAAGTATAGCACCTGCAAAGATATGAAAGAATGATAAACAATATTAATAATATAAAAACTTACTACACGATTTTAAAAAAAAAATCTCAAACAAAAGGTGAATACATTTGGGACTATTTTGAGTTTGAACACCAAATCTTATACATATAAATGCAAGGATAATGCTATCCGGCCAAATGAGTAGCTGCAAAATTTTATAAGATTAGCTTGGAAGTTTTGATATCATGTTTTAAAAGGCTAAGCTAAGTGGAACACTATATTAACGGAAGAAAATGCTCCTCAAAAGTATTAGAAACCACATTTTGAAATACTAAATCTAGCAAAAATTTAATCACATTTTGAGGAACTACTGATAAAATAAAAGTAACATTATATTAATTTTTTCAAGTATTACAAATACTCAATCAATAAAAACAAAAATTACATTACATAAGTTATGAGTTTTCTTTTAATGTTGAAATTAGACATGATTGATCTTCATCTTGAATTCCTTCGTCACCTGTGAACTCTACATCAGAAATTGATCACCTTTCAATATGCTTTGAGACCTTCTCAACCTGAAATTGCATTATGATAAAAAAAATTCTCTGTATTTCAAATAATTATTGAAAGTGGACTAATAATAAATAACAATTTTTTTCACTTGTTATTTACCTCCATTTCCCAACTTGATCGTATTGTCGTTGTATTAATATAAGATTTCTATTACTGTTCTATCAAAAATCATTCACGTCCAAACCTCCTGATCATTCACATAAAAAAGGTAAAATAAATTAATGATTAATATTTTTCATGATCCTTAAAATACTAAGGTTGTACCAGTACTCTAGTGGGGGGATGCGGGGGGGGGGGGGGGGGGGGGGCAAGAAATACATTTATATGATTTGATATATCTTACGCTTGAAATGAACATGAAGAAAATACCACATGAATCCTTATAAATAAATCAAAAAAGAATTATTCTTTGATGCAAATTTTCTTGCTCACCCATTTCCTGTGCCCAGCTCATTTGTCATACTCTACCATATTAACATAGAGAACATCAGGTTTTCAACAATCAAGAAAAAATAATTATTTTTAATTATATATATATGAAACCAAAATTTCAATAGATACCAAATTCCAGCAGAAATGAATTTATTGTGGAAAAATTTATTGATATCTACTTCTTTCAGATTTGAAAGACCGAGGCAAAGCTTTTTGAAATTTGAATTTCTTCTATTTCTTCCAATTATGTTTGCATGGAATCACATAGTCCCTTTATATAGGTGTATAAAGTAGAAGAGTCTTAACCTACTGGAACATGTTTAATATTGTCTTATTATTATATATAATATTAAAGGATAGTATTAAATCTTTATTTGATAGAGATTTGATATCGTTTGATGAAATTTGCTTTATTGTTATATCTTATTAGATTGCATTTTGTTGGTTGAAAAATCTCAACCTTATATTTAGCTATATTAGATTTACTAACCAAATAAATATTTAGAATATTATGTAAACTAATTATTATACTTGAAATTGAATTTGATACTTCAATATATAAATAAAACCATTAAATTGATTGCTACTTTATTTTACACATAGCCTCTTGTAATTAGTCGTAAAATTAATATTTTTTTTCAAAAAATTTTCATCATAAACAATCAAGTATAATAAATTTAGTTATTAAAGCTAAGAGAAAACTTAAAAAAGATCTTTAAAAAAATTATAAATTAAAAAATCTTCGATATATTCGAAGCGCGAGATGAAACAAATTTTATAGATAATCGTTTTTCTGATATTAAAGATCAATTAAATAATTATTTATTCAACCAAAAAAATAATTTCAAAACTTTAGAAATATTTATATGGAATAGGAAAGTGTTCAACTAATATGAATAGAGCAACCAACTGCTAATAATTTTTTTGATTTAATTAAAAAATTTAAAATTTAAAAATTTAGTGCGAATTAACTAAAAAAGTAATGACTTTATCTTAGAGGCTATTGTTTATTTTTTTTTCAATGGAGATGTAGCGACTTTATCTTAAACTATTAAAGGAAAAAGATTTTATCAATTTTTTATAATCTAGTATTAATATCTAATTGTTAATAAATAAAATAAATTATATTTTTAAATTTGAATTAAGTTCTTACTTAATAGTATAGAGAGATATATTTTAAATTTCAATAAAAGCAAATTAGAGATAAGATAAAATTATATCGGTTAGAGATAATTACCAATAATTAATAAAGATTTTTAAATTTAATTAAAAAACTCAAAATTCTAAAAATTTGCCACTTGGCAAAAACTACAATCAAAATTGAGTAATTATGAATTCCACATCGTTGTGTTATATATAATAGTACTAGCATGTATCCCGTGCTATGCACGGATGGAATTAATTATTATTGAAAATATAATATATTAGTATTTTTTTTATTTGATGTAAAAGTAAGTTTAATATGTTTTTTTTTAAATTAGATAAATAATATCAAAATTAAAGAGTTTTTCCCACCAAATCATATGTATTAATATCAATAAAAAGCAATGAAAACTTAAGCTCGTCACATTATTATCAATTTAAAAAAGTACGATGTAAAAATGCAAAGACTCTAATTTTTTTCCATAACCCAAGACAACTTGGTCAATTTAAAAGAAATTGAACAAAATAATAAAAAGTATAATACATGCAAAGATATGAAAGAATGTTAAACAATATTAATAATATAAAAACTTACGGCACAATTAAAAAAAAATCTCAAACAAAAGGTGAATAAATTTGGGAATATTTTTGAGTTTGAACACCAAATCTTATACATATAAGTGCAAGGATAATGCTATTCGGCCAAATGAGTTGTTACAAATTTTTATACAATTAGCTCGAAAGTTTTGATATCACGTTTTAAAAGGCCAAATGGAACACTACATTGACGGAAGAAAATGCTCCTCAAAAGTATTAGAAACCATGTTTTGAAATACTAAATCTAGCATAAATTTAATCACATTTTGAGGAACTACTGATAAAACAAAAGCAACATTACATTAACCTTTTCAAGTATTACAAATACTCAATCAATAAAAACAAAAATCACATTACATAAGTTATGAGTTTTCTTTTAAAGTAGAAATTAAGACATGATTCATCTTTATCTTGAATTCCTTCGTCACTTGTGAGACTCTACATCAGAAATTGATCACCTTTCAATATGCTTTGAGACATTCTCAACCTGAAATTGCATCATGATAAAAAAAATTCTCTTTATTCCAAATAATTATTGAAAGTGGACTAATAATAAATAACAGTTTTTTCCACATATTATTTACCTCCATTTCCCAACTTCATTGTATCGTCGTCGTATTAATATAATGATTTCTATTACTGTTCCATCAAAAATCATCCATGTCCAAGCCTCCTGATCATTCATACAAAAAAAGTAAAATAAATTAATGATCAATATTTCTCATGATTCTTAAAATATTAAGGTTGTAGCAATGCTCTAGTGGGGGAGGGGGGGGGGGCAACAAATACATTTATATGATTCGATATATCTTATACTTGAAATGAAAATGAAGAAAATACCACCTGAATCCTTACATTTAAGTCAAAAAAGAATCATTCTTTGATGCAAATTTTCTTGCTCACCCATTTCTTGTGCCCAATTCATTTGTCATACCCTGTCATATTAACATAGAGAACATCACTTTTTCAACAATCAAGAAAAGATAATTATTTAATTATATATATGAAATCAAAATTTCAATCGATGCCAAATTCCAGCAGAAAATGAATTTATTGTGGAAAAATTTATTGATTTCTCCTTCTTTCAAATTTGGAAGACCAAGGCAAAACTTTTTGAAATTTGAATTTTTTCTATTTCTTCCAGTTTTGTTTGCATGGAATCACATAGCCTCTTTATATAGGTGCATGAAGTAGAAGAGTCTTAACCTACTAGAACATTTTTGATATTATCTTATAATTATATATAATATTAAAGAATAATATTAAATCTTTATTTGATAGAGATTTGATGTCGTCTGATGAAATTTGCTTTATTGTTATATCTTATTTGATTGCATTTTGTTGGTTGAAAAATCTCAACTTTATATTTAGCTATATTAGATTTATTGACCAAATAAATATTTAGAATGTTATTTAAATTAATTCTTATATTTAAAATTGAATTTGATACTTCAATATATAAATAAAACCATTAAATTGATTATTAGTACTTTATTTTACACATAGCCTCTTGTAATTAGTCATAAAATTAATAGTTTTTTTAAAAAGTTTTCATCACAAACAATTATTAGGTACAAATAAATTTAGTTATTAAAGCTAAGAGAAAACTTAAAAAAGATCTTTAAAAAAATTGTAAATTAAGAAATCTTCGATATATTCTAAGCGCGAGATGAAACAAATTTTATAGATAATTATTTTTCTGATATTAAAGATTAATTAAATAATTATTTATTCAACCAAGAAAACAATTTCGAAACTTTAGAAATATTTATATGGAATAGATAAGTGTTCAACTAATAAAAATAGAGCAACCAACTACCAATAATTTTTTTTGATTTAATTAAAAAATTTAAAAATTTAGTGCGAATTAACTAAAAAAGTAATGACTTTATCTTAGAGACTATTGTTTATTTTTTTCAATGGAGATGTAGCGACTTTATCTTAAACTATTAAAGAACAAAGATTTTATCAATTTTTTATAATCTAGTATTAATATCTAATTGTTAATAAATAAAATAAATTATATTTTGAAATTTGAATTAAGTTCTTACTCAATAGTATAGAGAGATATATTTTAAATTTCAAATGAAAGCAAATTAGAGATAAGATAAAATTATATCGGTTAGAGATAATTATCAATAATTAATAAAGATTTTTAAATTTAATTAAAAAACTCAAAATTCTAAGAATTTGCCACTTGGCAAAAATTACAATCAAAATTGAGTAATTATGAATTTTACACCGTTGTGTTATATATAATAGTATAGATTGTCACCCCTGCCAGCTCAGGCCACGAGCTGCCAAGTACCAACGTTAAATTAAATAAATAAAAAGAAATTTACAGCCCTAAAAATGTTCAATTCAATAGAAAATTTCTGTAGATTTTCTTTTAGTTAGGAAATATTGGAATTGGATCAAGGTCCGGCCTGTCAACATCTCAATTTAAGCTTTGATTGACTAGGACCCAAGCCCAATAGGTTTACTAAATATTAGAAAATCATTAACGATAATCCACATCCCACCCACCCCAAAATAGGAACTAAAGAAGCCCAAAAAGAATACCTATCAAATAAAATGACGTAATTATTAGTTATAATATAGCAAAACTGTTTTGTAAATTGCGACATTTCTATCTTCATGCACCTTAGGCTCACCATCATTTTGTGCTATTCTCACACTGAGGGAATTCTTACATTTCTTATGAAGAAGGATTCTTACCTCTACATACATTTTATTAATAATTGGGCCTATTTTACGAGGCAACAAACAGAATTCCATAAAATCTAATTGAAATTAAAGCAATAAATTTGAAATAAAAAATATGACAATATATTTTTATTTTACAACCTGATCAGTCAAGAGTAAATTGGTGTAAAGGTCAACCTTAAAAAAAACAATCTGATGCCATTTGTGTATGCATAGTAACCACAAATAGTGTGTATGTAAATTAACCTATCACAAATATTAATCTGTGTTTTTTGTGAATTAAACCTTAGCTTAAGATAATATATATTTATATATAGCATAGTTTGGTTATATAAGCAATTTACTAACATAGCGTGGTTATTTTTAACTTTTTTCTTTTTTTAGATATAGGTATATCAACTTAAAACTCAACACACATATTGATATTGTAGGTGGGGATGTTTTGGCTTCTTGAAATTTTCTATGTCCTTTTTCGATGATCATTCATCCTTTTTATGATTATTTTGCTTTTCCCTCTATGCAGGTGAGCTAGCTAGTTACTTTTATTCAATATAGGCTTTTTATGCTTACTTGCTTTTCCTAAATGCAGGTTAGTTTATAAGTTCTTTTTATCCAATCTACACTCTCAACATTTTTAACATTGGCAAAAATTTATCAAATTTGTTTCTTTCAATTCTCAACTTTCAGATACATATGCAGCAGGATATTAGTGTTATTAGGTAACTTAAATTGCTTTATATACATTTTAAGAGGTTTCTGACATTAATCATATGTTAGAAATTTCTGTCACTGTCGTTCTTATTTTAAGTTTAGTATTCTTCCAAACTAATTATTTTTATGGCTCAGTGGCAAGGTAATATCTGCTGCACCTTTTCAGCATATGAGGAGGCCGGGTTGGATAATTTTCTGTTTTATTTTCTAAAACTTGAACTAGCCTCTACATTCATTTTCATTTTCTATAGTATCTTGTCCTGAGATTTACTTCATGCACTAAACATATTTTTTCTTGTCAGATTTTTCGTATGAGATACACTTAGAATCATAACATGATCTCTTTTTTGTCTTATTCATCTTTTTATTTTTATATTTTTGCTTAGCATTGGATCATTAGTATAATTTGAACGAGGGGCTAATGTCTACATTCAAAGCTGCTAGTTGTATTTTTGATGCACTTTATTTTGTTTTTATATATTTTAGTGTATACATCCTGCAGGTACAGAAAAAATTGCTTAACTACTAAAATTTTCTAGTCATAGCAATGAAAGCAGCTATTGAAATTTTGTTTTAACATATAAACTATAGGATAGGCATGCTAATCATATAGCTATGGACTGGCTACGGATTTTCTATAGCCATGAGATAGCTATAGGTTCAAAAAAATTCGTAGTTGGCATTAGCTAGGGGTGGCAATTTAGGTGGATTGGGTGGGTTCGAATTGGGTTAAAGTAGACCTGGCAATTGGGTACCCATGGGTAACCCAATCATGGGTAACAACGGGTAGGGTAAATTTACCCACAGATAAATTTATCCATTTTTTATTGGGTACGAAGTAGGGGACCCGTTACCCATCCTCACAGGTAACGGGTAATCCGTGGGTACCCAATTTTTATTTTTTTTATTTTTTTATATTTAGAGGTAAATTAATATCCAACTTGTGACTTACATGATGTTGCTCAAATTTTAACTAAATAAAACTCAAACAACGAAAAAAAACTAAAAATTTCAAATATTAAATTGAACAAATACCTAAAGTACATTAATAATATTGTAGTTTAAAACTTACATCTTAAATATTCAAAGTCTACCAAATTTAAAGTACATTACATTCAAAAGTTCAAATTTAAATCCATTACATGCCAAAAGTTTTTTGAATTGAAAGTTTAAATATCAGTAGAACATTATTGTCCTTGTAGAAGAAGATGTTGCATCCATGTTTTTGGGAAGGGATTTTTGTTATTTAGAATTTTATTTTATGATATAATTTTTAATTTAATTTGTTATAAATATAAAATATTTATATGTAAATATATATATTATATAAAATAATAAAAAAATATATTTATAAATACGGGTAACCCGCGGGTACCCACGGGCCGGGCCAAAAAGCGGCGGGTAAATTGGGTACGAGTAAAATTACCCGTAATTTTTTGGGTTGGAAAAACAAGACCCATTACCCGTAATTTTTTGGGTACCCATGGGTACGGGTAGAATTTTGCCAGGCCTAGGTTAAAGTGAGGGTGTAATATTAATTCCCTTAACTCCAACCCAATCTGTCAATAATCTGAAAGTGTTCAACTTTAATATAACCCGATTTGCATCAGGTTATGTTTGAGTCAACCTGATTTGCATCAGATTAGGTTTGAGTCAATCTAATTTTTATCAGATCGACTTGCCAACCAAAATCCACCAATCCAACTTGCCAACTAACTTAAAATAATTATTTCGAGTATTTATTTTATTTTTAAATTTTTTTTTAGTATTTTTATTTTAGTTTTATCCATGCTTAATTATTAATAAATTAAAATAGGAGTAAGGAATTCTTATCATAAATCCACAATAGCAACTTTTTTAAAAAAATTTAATTAAACCACATAATATATTATTTTTAGGACTTTTTTTCTCTTTTACTTTTTAGTATAAGAATGTTGATATCACAAAATATCTTATTTTTAAAAATAATATACTTTTTCAAGTTTTACTCGCCCACTCTTTTTAATTTTTTGTATTTTTTTTTGTGTCAATCAAACTGTCTTTTTTAACTTTTTAAAATGAAATTATTTTCTAATTTTATATTGATTCAATTAAGCATCACATAAATCAATAAAAATGTATCATCAAGCAAATAAGTAAAAAGTATTTTGATTATACACCTAATTATTATAAAATCTTTCTTGAGTCTTTTGAAATTTTTATAGCGCCTTAGTAGAAAGAATTCTTATCTGTCTATATATATAATATTGTTCATTGCATATAGCCCAAGAAAAACTTCTTTGACCATTCCAGTAGTCAAAGCAGTGATTTGTCATCTCTTTGTAGAATAATTTTCATGCTCACATAGATACCCAAAAATAACCATTAAAAGCAATCTAAAATTATAATCATCCATCCTATATGTTTGTGAAAATAAATAAGACCAAAAAATAGTAAAATACAATATTAAAATAAATTTTAATATTGCTAAAGTTCAAAATTCCACACTTTATTTTGTTATTTTATATTTTTATCCTAAAAAAAATTAAAATTTTTTATTTGTTTAATTCGGGTTGGGTCAAGTGGGTTCGGGTTGTCATGTGATCCAAAATTAAATTTTGGGTTGTTCGTGCAACCTAAAATTCAATCCAACCCAACCAGTTTTTTCGGGTTCTTATTCGTATCAACTTTGTTAGACCCGAACCCAAAACGGATCAATCAAAACCCAATTTTTTCGTGTCAAGCTCGTGTCCAGTTATCGTTTCCTATTGAAAATTGCCACCTCAAGCATTAGCTAGGAGGATATCTACTTCATATCAAGCTACGGTCAATTTCATATCTAAAGCTACAGATTTCTTAATATCAGTTACAGATTAATCGTAACTGATGCTCTAAATTTTGTAGTGTGAAGAAAATGAAAATGTGGCAGTGAAAACAAAACCAAATGGGCGCCTACTGATTTGAGTATTGTTTTTATGACTACCATCTCCATTGAAGTTAATATGATATTGATATATTTGACTAATACAGGTGACTATGGGCCCTATTTTAAATTTAATTTTTTTCATCATTTTTAAAATTTAAAGAGGTAGTTAATGAAAATGAGTTGAAAATGAATTTGTATTTAATTTGATTGATTATAAGAAAAATAATAATTTTGTTGGGTTTAGTAGGTTGTAGGTGGAGAAAGATAAAAATAATTATAAAAGAGAGAAGATATATATGTTATTGAGAGAAGATATGTAGGTTATTAGAAAATATATTTTGAGAATAAAAATAAAAATATATTGAGTGAAAATGTGTAAAAAGTGATGTGTTTTAATTTTAAAATAATAAAAAATATGAAAATAGGGTTTGAAAATGAAAATAAATGGGTTCTTATGTGTCTTGCAAATAGGTTGTGTTAGGTAAGACAAGTGAGTGTCTGCCTTATGCATACTAACCGAGTTGGTAAGTTTTAAAAGCTTTTAAAAAGTATAACAAATACAAGTCATTATATATTATTCAAAATAGTTTTCAGTAGGAGTGCAAATGAGTCGAGCTGGCTCGTGAGTCTCACGTGTCGATCCCAAGCCAGCTTGACTTAAGTTTGAGTTGTTCGAACTCGAGTCGAGCTGAATCAAGCTCAAGCACTAATTCGAGTTGATCTCGAGTAGTCTGTATTTAGGTTTGAGGCTCACAAGCCAGTATATAATTAAATACTATTTTTTTATTTTGAGTTCGAGCTCAAACTCGAGCCTGTAGTTTTTTATAATTTGTCAATTCGAGCCTTATTGAGCCGAGCTCAAGCTTAAAATTTTAGGCTTAAGCACGAGCATGAAAATTTTGCCCAAACTCGGCTCGACTCGATTGTACCCCTAGCTGCCGATTAATGTGTTATGGTTAATACAAGTAATTATGAGATTACTACTAATATAAAGCATTTTGAATTAATTAGTATTTTATCTTTGATGTTATTGGAAAATGGAGCTTGGATCCTTTTTGAAAATCACTAAAATTTTGGAGTTCTTTTCTTCGGAACGCTTTGTGGAGAATCTGAGTTCTTGATTTGTAAATAATTGTTCGTGCTTAGTTTGACTTTGGGACTTAATATTTATATTAATGCCCACCAACATCTAGATGTTCTTCTTGGTAGGTTTAATCAATTAAAGTCTCTTACTTTTTTATTCATTTATTATTTAATTAGCTAGCCCTTTTTAGTCCGTTTTAATTTTTTTGCCTTTAGGAATTTAATTCCTCATATCAATCTTTTATTCCACTTTTCATATGTAAATAAGTGTATGCAATTCATAGCAAAATGTTTATCTATAAAAATATTTATACGTTCAATGTTTATTATTAACATGGAATAAAAAATGAAACATTTATTGAAGCAAAAAAAAATCTAAAATTCAAATGAAAGGGTTTGCAAAACATATCATTTCTTTCAAACTCCATTAATATAAGTTGGAGGTAGCTATAATGTGTAGAAAATTCAAGGGTATTAACTCCTCCCATAAAAAGATTGTACTGAAAATTTGAATTTGTTGCGTTGTTGCTAAATATATATACATGCCCCAAAAGCATTTTTTCCAACAAAGAAATGGCTATTCTTAACACACATTCTCCAAGCGAAACCCCAACCATCCACCAATGTGACTCAAACGGGCGTGAAAACTATACTGTTGCAATTAATATGGATGGAACTTTGCGCATCGAACGTGGTCCTTTCCCTTATTTTGTGCTGACTGCCTTCGACATAGGTGGGATACAGAGGCTATTCTTATTGCTCCTCGCTGCTCCACTGGCCATGCTTTTGTACCATTTCATCTCGGAATCTGCCAGCATTCGGGTGCTCATATTCCCGATTTTTGCAGGGTTGAAAGTTTCTGACATTAACTCAGCTGCAATGGCTGTTTTGTCTAAGCATTACTCGAAGCACTTGCATCCAGAGACTTGGCGTGTGATTTCGTCGTGTGGCAAAAGATGTGTGCTGACGGTGAATCCTATGATCATGGTTGAGCCTTTCTTGGAGAGTTATTTAGGTGTCGATTGTTGAGATATCATGTTTAATTATTATTATTATTATTATTATTATTATTATTATTATTATTATTAAATGGAGGTTAAGGATTAAGAGGTCAAGTTTGTTTTTGCCTCCAAGAGATAAGGATGGAGAAGTAAAGTTCATCTTGATTTCCTATACCAAAGAAGCAAAGTTCATCTTTGCTTCTTGCACTATCATATTTTGATGCCTATATATATCCTTTGACGGTATTATAGATAAGAAGAGAGAATACAGCATATGAGAGCCACAATTTTGTTAAAAAAACTATGAAGAGTTAACCACATTACTTTTAAATTGTGAGAAGTGATAGCCACAAAATTGTATGTAATGTGAGGAATGTGCCAAGAAATTTATTTCTTGAAGTAAGGAATTTTGTATTAACCTCTAGTTCAGCTAGAGAGGAATTTTTTGTATTACCCATTATTTTTATAATGGAAGTTCATCTTATTCATGTCTATATTTCTACTCCTATAAATTCTTGAGTTATTTCCTTTTGTTATTTTTCTTCTTGTTACATTTGCACAAAGAGGGAGATTTGATCCTACTATTCCACTGCAATATTTATTATCATGTGTATCTCCTAACAAGTGGTATCGGAGCTAGGTTCTTTCAGGCTAGTTGTGCAGAACCATGGAAGGAAAGATACAAAAGATGATTCATCTCAACGGCACCAACTACCACATATGGAAGAATAAAATAAAGGACTTTTATTTGTGATGAAGTTGCATCTATCAATGTTTAGCACTCAAAAATCAAAAGATAAAACTGATAAAGAATGGGAGTTTGAGCATGAATAGGTGTGTGTTTTTATTCGGCAATTTGTTGAAGATAATGTTTATAATCATATTTGTAGTGAGACACATGCCAGGACTCTATGGGATAAACTTGCACAGCTGTATGCTTTGAAAACAGGCAACAACAAATTATTTTACTTAACGAAGCTGATGCAGTTGAAATGCCGGGATAGGAATTCACTGGCAGATCACTTAAACAAATTTCAAGGGATCATGGACCAGCTTTCTGGCGTGGGAATTAAATATGATGAGGAAGTACTTGCTCTTATGGTACTTACATCATTACTAGAGTCATGGGAGACTTTGAAGATTTCTTTGACCAATTCTGCTCCAAATGGTGTTGTAACGATGGAATTACTCAAAAGTGGAGTCTTGAATGAGGAGATAAGACAAAGATTGCAAGGGATGACTTCTTCTCATTCTTCTCAATCAGATGTCCTAGCTGCAACCACTAGGGGAAGAAGCTAGAGTAGGGTTTCAAAGAGACGAGATAAGAGCAGAGGTAAATCCAACAAATACACCAACGTCGAGTACCATTACTGTCACATAAAAGGGCATGTCAAAAAGTTTTGTTGAAAATTTAAGAAGGAAAAGAATCAAGATGGGAAAAGAGATGATAGTAGTGATGATGAGAGAACTGCAGTCGTTACAAATTCATTTCTTATTCATTTGGAAAATAATTTTGTTAATATAGCTCAACAGAAGATCATTTAGGTTATCGATAGCGGAGCTTCTATTCATGCTACCTTTCATGAGGAGTTTTTTACATCATATACACTGGGAGATTACGGTGTTGTCAAAACAAGTAACAATGGCACGACTAAAGTCATTGAAGTTGGAGTATTCCCTTGGAGACATCTACTAGCACTAATTTGGTTTTGAAAGATGTTAGGCATGTTCCAGATATACAGTTGAACTTGATTTCTACAAGCAAGTTTGATGTTGAAGGGTTTTGTAATAACTTCAATAATGGCCAATGAAAACTCACCAAAGGTTCTCTAGTGGTGGCTAGAGGAAATAAATGCTCCACACTGTATTTGATGCGGGCTAAACTCTCTAAAAGCATAGTTAATGCAATAGAGAATGAGAATACAGTTGAATTGTGTCATAAAAGGCTTGGCCAAATTGTGAGAAAGGTATGTCACTGCTGGCCAGAAAGAAAGCTCTGTCTGATGTAAAAAATGTGCACATGAAGAAATGTCCTCACTATTTGGCTGGGAAACAACACAGAGTTTCCTTCAAGGTCTCCCCACCTTCTAGAAAGAAAAATCTGTTGGAACTAGTACATTTAGATATGTGTGGTCCCATGAAGACGAGATCACTAGGTGGTGCTTCGTACTTTGTAATGTTCTTGGATGACCATTCTACAAAGATTTAGGTTTATTCTTTGAAGACAAAAATGAAGTGCTTGATGTGTTCAAGCAGTTTTAGGCCTCAGTTGAAAGATAAACTAGGAAGAAGTTGAAGTCTATCTGTACAGAAAATTGCAGAGAATATACTGGATCATTTCATGATTATTGCAAAAATCAAGGAATACAACATCAAACTATACCTCCAAAGATACCATAGTTGAATGGCGTAGCTGAAAGGATGAATAAAACGCTGATTGAAAGAGTCAGATGTCTACTTTCACATGTAAAGTTGCCCAAAACATTTTGGGGGGAAGCATTAAATATGGCTATACATGTACTTAATCATTCTCTATGTGTTGCTTTACAAATGGAAGTCCCATAAAAAGTTTGGACTGGGAAGGATGTCTCTTATAATCATTTGTGAGTCTTTAGATGCAAAGCTTTTGTTCACATTCCGAAAGACGAGAGGTCTAAGCTTGATGTCAAGACACGACAGTGCATGTTTATTGGATATAGTGAAGATAATATGGGATATTGCTTTTACGATCCAATTCATAGGAAGTTGATTAGGAGCCAAGATGTTGAATTTGTTGAAAACTAGAACATTGAAGACATTGATGAAGTCTCCAAGTCTAATGATGACTCAACAGGTTTTGATGCAATTCCTCCAATAATGGTGGTAAGACAAGTTGGAGATGAGGCTCGAAATAATCAACAGAGTATTGGTGAAGATAATATTCCCACTTAGAATGAGCTAGATAATGACGGTATCATAATCACCCATCTGAACCATAGGCTTCTTCTATCCCAATAAGGAGATCTTCTAGAATTAGACAACCCTCTACAAGATATTCTAGAGATAAGTATGTATTGTTAACTAATGGAGGAGAACCTGAAAGTTTTGAAAAAGCTTTGGAGGATGAACACAAAGAAAAATGGATTGAAGCTATGCAAGATGAGATGAATTCCTTGCATGGAAATAATACCTCTGAGATAGTTAAGCTACCTAAAGGTCAGAGAGTTTTGAAAAATAGATGGGTGTATCGGATTAAACATGAAGCGTATAATCCACATCCGCGTTATAAAGCTAGATTGGTGGTCAGAGGTTTTAGTCAATAAATTTTCTCACCAGTGGTGAAAATGACATCAATCCGAACAGTGCTTGGTATAGCAACAAGTTTTAATTTGGAAATTGAGCAAATGGATATGAAAACAGCCTTTCTTCATGGTGATTTGAAGAAAGAGATTTATGTGGAATAGCCAGAGGATTTCAAGGTTAAAGAAAAAGAGGAATATGTTTGTAGACTAAAGAAAAGTTTCTACATATTAAAACAAGCACCAAGACAATGGTATAAAAAGTTCGAGTTAGTCATGGGGGAACAGAACTATAAGATGACAGCTTCTGACCACTATGTGAAATTATCTGATGATGATTTTATAATTCTTCTACCATATGTAGATGACATGTTGATTATTAGCAGGAATACTTCTCGGATTGATGACCTAAAGAAGTAGTTAAGTAAATCTTTCTCCATGAAAGATTTAGGACCAACAAAGCAAAATACTTGGCATGAAGATTGTTCGGGCCAAGAAGTTGTGGCTAACACAAGAGAAGTATATTGAAAACATACTTCAAAGGTTCAACATGGATAAAGCCAAAGCAGTGAGTTCTCCTCTTGTTAATCACTTTAAGCTTAATAAAGATCAAAGTGCTTCTACTAAGGAAGCGAAGATCGAGATGGAACGAGTTCCATATGCTTCAGCTATTGGTAGTTTAATGTATGCCATGGTATGTACGCAACCAAATATTGTTCACGCAGTTAGAGTTGTTAGTCGTTTTCTTTCCAATCCAGGAAAGGAACATTAGGCTGTTGTGAAATGGATTTTCAAATATCTTCGGGGTACTTCTAGACTTTGTTTATGCTTTGGAACTGCTAAATCTATATTTCTTGGATACACTGACGTTGATATGGCTAGTGATGTTGATTCTCGAAAGTCAACCTTGGGCTATTTGATTACTTTTTTAGGGGGAGCAATATCATGGCAGTTAAAGTTACAAAAGTGTGTTGCAATATCTACCATAGAAGCTGAGTTTATTGTTGCAATGAAAACTTGCAAGGAAATGTTATGGATGAAGGATTTTCTCCAGGAGCTTGGTCTTTATCAAGATAAATATGAGATATTTTGTGATAGTCAAAGTGCTACGCATCTTGCCAAGAACTCTTCTTTTCATTTGCGATCCAAACATATTGATAAGAGATATCATTAGATCAGGGACGCATTGGAACAGAATTTGTTGCACCTTGAAAAGATTCAAACCTATGATAATGGATCGGATATGCTGATGAAAATTGTGCCAAGAGAAAAGTTTGAATTTTGTCGATCAATCACCGAGATAACAAGTACTTCATATGAGCGTGAGGGGGAGAATTGTTGAGATATCATGCTCAATTATTATTATTATTATTATTATTATTATTATTATTATTATTATTATTATTATTATTATTATTAAATGGAGGTTAAGGATGAAGAGGCCAAGTTTGTTTTTGCCTCCAAGAGATAAGGATGGATAAGCAAAGTTCATCTTGACTTCCTATACCAAGAGATAAGGATGAAGAAGTAAAGTTCATCTTGACTTCCTATACAAAGAAGCAAAGTTCATCTTTGCTTCTTACACCATCATATTTGGATGCCTATATATATCCTTTGATGGTATTATAGACAAGAAGAGAGAATATAGCATATCAAAGCCACAATTTTGTTACAAAAATTATGAAGAGTTAGCCACAATTAGTTTTAAATTATGAGAAGTGATAGCCACAAAATTGTGTGTAATTTTGTGAGGAAGGTGCCAAGAAATTTATTTCTTGAAGTGAGATATTTTGTATTAGCTTCTAGTTCAACTAGAGAAGAATTTTTTGTATCACCCATTATTTTTATAATGGAAGTTCATCTTATTCGTGTCTATATTTCTACTCCTATAAATTCTTAAGTTATTTCCTTTTGTTATTTTTCTTCCTGTTACGTCTACACAAAGAGGGAGATTGGATCCTACTATTCCACTGCAATATTTATTATTGTGTGTATCTCCCAACATCGATGTGGTTTTAGGTATGGAGATTTCATCTTATAAAGGCGTAGCCACTAGCCTTGTGGCTTCTCCTGGGGTGCTTGTTGGGGAGAACAAGGTTGTCGCCATTTGGAAGGTAATCGGCAATAAATCCATGCTAGAGATAAGAATTGGTGGTGTGAAGACAGGTTTTCCATTCATGAAATGATGCAAGGCTTTTGATTTATTTGTTTCCCCCATTTCGATCATTTATTTCATTTTATATTTTGTTTCCTATTCTATTTTATGGATACATGCTAAGTGTATCAAATATTTTAGTATAAAAATAATTAATTTAAAATCAGATACACTTAGCTTGCATTTAGTAAATTGGAATAGAAGATAAAATACAAAATGAAATAGAAGATCTAAAGTGCTATAAAACACACTAAGTTCCTATAATTTGGTCCACTTTGCAATTTTGCTCTATAATTTGTAAAATTATAATTTTAGTCCTGCATATATCAAAAAATTATCAAATTCAGCCCAATTTTCATCCGAGCTTCAAAAATTGATCATAAAAGTTGAGCTGGTGTACCAGCAAGGTAAATGTTGGTGTGCCGATAAGGCAAAAATCATCAAAATATTGAATCATCTCCAACAAACATGCCAGCTCAATTTTTTCAATCAATTTTTAGAACAACAATGAAAATCATGTCAATTGTGAAAATTAATTTTGATATATACATGATTAAAATTGTTTTAATAAAACTACAAAATGAGTTAAATTACATGACAAAAATACAATTTCCCCCGTCTAACATGTGATTCTTTGACATGAATGCAGGAAAGGTACATAGTTCCATCAAGGCCAAGGGTCTTGCCCGTCAGACCGGACATGCTGCCAAAACTTGTGATCTTCCATGACGGTCGACTCGTCCAAAAACCCACTCCTTTGATGACATTACTAGTCATTCTATGGTTCCCGATTGGCGTTTTTTATCTATCTTGCGTGTTTTCATTTGTTCAGTAATGCCTTTATCTTTAAGTTACTATGCTATCCAACAGCCTGGCTGCCTTATTACTATTAAAGGCAGCCCACCTCCTAATGCCAAGAATTCTCCAATAAAAACAAGAGTGGCATTTGTTTGCTTCCAAGAAGTGTCTTGGATTCTATCTATGTCTCCTCAGCCCTTAGTCATGAGGCCATCACTATCAGCTACTTTGTATCAAAGCTTACCGAGGTTTTATCCCTAACAAAAATTTGTAGGTTGAGTAGGGATCGCACCAAGGATGCTAAATTAATCAAAGAAATACTAAGAAGAGGATCAGACTTGTTTATATACCTGGAAGGTACAGTTGGAAATAACTTTAAAATCTTCTTAATTATTCATTTAATTTACTTCCGACATCTTATTTTATTTAATGTCCTTACTTTATTTTTTTTATTTATGTAAGGTTAATGGCCTATTTATTATATCCATTTGACTGTGGTTTTATGATATTCAAGCATTTTATTGTACACATTCATGTGGCCTATTTATTGTGTTTATTAATTTTTATTTAGCCACTAAGTTATTCATAATGTTCAAATCCTTTTCCTGATTGGAATGGTCAAACTCTTTTCAACTATTTAAAGGGCCATTAATTACATTTTCATTTGGCACATTGAGTCAGGGAGTTTAAAAAAATACTTCACTTTATTCTTCCACAAGAATTCGTGTTTTGACAACATGACTATTGAATGTTTCCTAGTCTCCTAGTTTCTTGAAATCGTGGTCAGCAATTAGTACGTACCCACACAGAGGGGGCAATCATGACTTTAAGATAACGACAAGTGTTGTGACTTTCTATTGATCCAGCTTTAATTTCTCTATGTTTTATGCGACTTGCTTATTGTTTTTATACATTATAATTTTAATCAATTATGTTTATGGTGATTGTAAACACAAATTTCTTTGTCTATAATAAATAAAATTAAAAAATAAGAAAAATCGTACAAATAAAATAAAATTAAAATCTATCAACTGTGGATTCAATCTCTAATTTAATCCTCTAATTCTTCCCTTACAAATATGATCTTGAATTTAATGAGCTCCGTGAGGAATGCCTTGAACGTCGTGGATCTTCTTGAATTTGATTTGAATAAAATAACGCCAATTCGAGGGCTCTGCACTTTAATCTCGAATCAAACACCAAAATATATGAGCTCCCCGAGGAACACCTTGAACATCGTAGGTCTCCTTGAATTTAATTTGAATAAAATAATGCCAATTCAAAGACTTCATACCTTAATCTCGAATCAAATGTCAAAATATATGAATTCCGCGAAGAACTCCTTGAATGTCACAGATCTCCTTCAATTTAATTTGATTAAAATAATGCCAATTTTAAGGTTTCGCACCTTAATCTCAAATATAACGCCAAAATATATGAGTTTCGTGAAGAATACCTTGAACAATGTGGCTCTCCTTGAATTTGATTGAGAGAATTGCTGGACCCTTCCAAAGCTCCTCTCACTTGCTGGAATTTGTGTTGTATGTTGAATGAGCTTTGGTCTCCCCCTTTATATAGATGCTTGATGGGATACTTCTAAATTGACTTGAACTTCATTGATAGTTATCGCTTTGATAAGATAATATCAAATATCAAGATATAGAATCAAATATCTTTGATTTGATTGATCTATAGGCATAGACACTTTATTTTGATGCTTATCAACATTTGATTTAGGCAACAAATAAATACTAGAGTACTAATTAAAATTAACTATTTATCTTTTGGAATTAAATTTAATAATCCAAGATAAAATAGAAAATTTTGAATTAATAAGTAGCATATTATCTTATACGTGTCACTCTTCAATTGGGCAAAAATTGATTTGTCTACAAATGCCGCCACTTTAAGACTTGGTGAAAGATGTGTCAATCATCCATAAAAGAGGCAAGACCTGAAGTATTTGAGAAGTTTTCCTTTTCTCTCAATTTTTTTCACATATGTTTGAGGCAAGAACATTTTCCAAGCATTTTGCGAGCTATGGTGCCCGATAAAAAGGTTAAGTCATAACATAATTCAAAGTAAATATCCTTTTGAGGGAAGTGCTATACACAATTTATATTTATGCGGGCAAGGAGCAACTTGCAGTTTAGGCTTGTACATCAAGAAGCATATTTAACTTGAATAGACATTTTATACTCATATCAAGGAGTCCACTAGAATTTAGTTGACAATTTATACTCATGTTAAGGAGTTTACTTGAGTTTGACTTAATAGACAGTTTATACTCTTACCAAGGAGTACATGGGGAGAATTTGAATATTTAGATAATTTATGCTCATATCTAGGAGTCTTATTGAAAGTTTAAGCTCATATTAAAGAGCACGTGGGGAGAATTTGAATATTTAGATAGTTTATGCTTGTATCTGGGAGCCTTATCAATAGTTTAAGCTCTTATTAAGGAGCATATGGAAAGACTTTAACTTGAGAATTTTAAATAGTTTATGCTCACATTTGGGAGTATTATTGACACTTTAGACTCTTATCAAGGAGCACATTGGGAAACTTTGAATATTTAGATAGTTTATGCTCGTACCTAGGAGCCTTATTGAAAGTTTAAACTCAGATCAAGGAGCACATGGGAAGACTTTGAATATTTAGATAGTTTATGCTCATATCTAGGAGCCTTATTGATAGTTTAAGCTCTTATCAACAAGCACATGAGAAAACTTTAATTTAAAAATTTCAGATAGTTTATGCTCGTATCTAGGAGCATTTGGAATTTGAAGACTTGAAAACTTGAATCGTGGATTTAGAGATTTGCATACTTAAGTTTTGAATTTGAAGACTTTGAAACTTGAGCTTTGACTTGAATACTTTTTGAAGACTTGAAGACTTGAGTTTGAATTTGGAGACTTGAAGATTGGAGTCTTGAATTTGAAGACTTGGGGAATTGAGTCATGGATTTAGAAACATGAAAACTTAAGAATTTTAGATAATTTTTGTCTTATCTAGGAGCATTATTGACAGTTTAGGCTCGTATCGAGGAGCACATGGCGAGACTTTGAATATTTAGATAGTTTATACTCATATGTAGGAGCCTTATTGATAGTTTAAACTCATATCAAGGAGCACATGGAAAAACTTTAATTTAAAATTTTCATATAGTTTATGCTTGTATCTAGGAGCATTTAGAATTTGAAGATGAAAATTAATTGCCCCCAACATCTTCATCATCATCGGCATCACTTGAGTTTTCTTGTTCATTAAATTTATGCTCATTTCAATATTATGTACAGTCATTGCCAAATCTTTAAAGGTTTTTGGTCTGATTCCTTGACGTATGTAGCAACGACTCCAATGCATTCCTTGAATACACATCTCAATTGCTGAACCCTCCGATAATTGATAATTGCAGTTAACACTTAAATTTCTCCAACGATTGATATAGTCAGTGATAGATCCTTTTTTCCACTGGCAAGAGTTGGTGAGTTCAATCGTGCTGACTGCCCTTCAAGTGCCATAGAAATGATTGAGGAACCCTTGCTCCAGTTACCTCCAGCCTACCTCCAAGTTAATATACCAATCAAAAGCATCGTCCTTTAATAATCGAACAAATTGCTTGACTAAATGATCTCAATATGTCCCAACATTATTACAAGTCTCATTTAAATGAGCCACATGCTGCTTTGGGTTGCCATTGCCATCGAATTACTAAAATTTTGGGGGCTGATAACCAATTGGCATCTTCAAGTTGTCAATCTTTTAAGTATATGACTTGGAGTAAGTCATAAACAACTTAGAATTTCCATCAAGCTTGTATTTGATAGTCTCCACGATAAACTCCTTCAATGGTTTAATGGGAACTAATCCATTAATGGAAACTTGTAATTCTTTATTTGTAGTCTTTTCATTTTTGGTTGACTGTTTCTTTGTGGATATTTCACCTTTATCTTGAGCCTCAATTTATTTCTCCACCATTGAGCTTGCATCAAGGTTGTCCACTTTGCTCATCAATTTGGAGATTTGAAAGTCTTGCTTTTGGGCATACTTCGTGAGTCCTTCAATGGCCCTTATCAAGTTTGAAGTTTGTTCCTTCAAAGTTGTAGCACTTGTCACCATCACTGTTTCCATGCTCAAGGAATTTGATGTTGAGTAGTGAATGGATGATACAAATTCCTCCTTTGAGTCTCCACTATCTTTATTTATATCAATAAAATGCAGCAATGCCTTTTCCATAGCAAGCGAAGGAGCCACCTCCAAAGATGATTGCAACTTCTTTGACATACTTCTTGTAATGACGTCAACACTTCTTGCTCCAATGCTTGAAGAATTTGAAGTAGTAATTTCCAATGCAGTAGGCTTGTTGGTGGCCATTTGATACTTTAATCTTGATGAAGGAGAGAGATGAGAGATAGAGATAGTCCCACTGGGTGTGCCAAAATTTGTAAACACAAATTTCTTTGTCTACAATAAATAAAATTACAGGACAAGAAAAATCATACAAATAAAATAAAATTAAAATCTATCAACTGTGGATTCAATCTCTAATCTGATCCTCTGATTCTTTCCTTCCAAATATGATCTTAAATTTAATGAGCTCAGCAAGAAACACCTTGAATGTCGTGGATCTCCTTAAATTTGATTTGAATAAAATAATGTCAATTCAAGGGCTCCGCACCTTAATATCTTATCAAATGCCAAAATATATGAGCTCTACGAGGAACACCTTAAACATTGTGGATCTCTTTAAATTTAATTTGAATAAAATAATGCCAATTCAAGGACTTTGTACCTTAATCTCGAATCAAATGTTAAAATATATGAGCTCTGTGAAGAAAGCCTTGAATGTTATGGATCTCCTTGAATTTAATTTGATTAAAATAACACAAATTCGAATGCTTCACACCTTAATCTCAAATCAAATACCAAATTATATGAGCTCTGTGAAGAATGCCTTGAACGACGTGGATCTCATTGAATTTGATTGAGAGAATTGTTGGACTCTTCCAAAGCTCCTCATTTGCTGGAATTTGTGTTGTATGTTGAATGAGCTTTGGTCGCCCCCTTTATGTAGATGCTTGATAGAAAACTTCTAGATTGACTTGAACTTCGTTTATAGTTATCGCTTTGATAAAATAATATCAAATATCAAGATATAGTATCAAATATCTTTGATTTGATTGGTCCATAGGCATAGACTCTTTATCTTTAATACTTATTAACATTTGATTTGAGCAACAAATAAATACTAGAGTATTAATTAAAATTAACTATTTATCTTTTGAAATTAAATTTAATAAATTTCAAGATAAAATAGAATATTTTGAATTAATAAGTAATATATTATTTTATACAGATTACTCTTCAATTGGGCAAAAATTGATATATCTACAGTGATAATAAATTTCATTTCTCTTATTTTTACACAAATCACACGATTTCCTCAACAGGTACTACTTGTCGAGAACCTTATTTGCTTAGATTTTCATCATTATTTGCCGAGCTTACCAATGAGATTGTGCCGGTAGCTATCTCTACGAAAATGAGTATGTTTCGTGAGACAACAGCCCCAGGACGTAAATCGCTAGACATATTCTTCTTCTTCATGAACCCTTGGCCAGCATACGAGATTACATTTTTGAACAAGTTACGACCCGATCAAACTTGCAGCGTTGGGAAACATAGCTATGAGGTTGCAAATAATGTTCAAGAAATGATTGCTGCGACTTTGAAGTTTAAATGCACCAACCTTACGCGAAAGGATAAATATCGGATATTGGTTGGGACAGACGGTCTTGTGAGGTGAAATCCTGAAGCTACGTACGTTGGCAAGCCGCGAGATGACGGACTATTTTAACATTATTTTGCAAAAGTTAATAATCTTGCTTTTCTGGTAAAGATGACGTTCGAATTCATCATCTCTTCAATCCTTTGGAATATTAACAACTTTCAGCTAAATCAATGGGAGATTGAGAAATAAATTAATAGCATAAATGATAAATATATAGAGTAAATTTTGGTCTATGACTTAGAGGTGCCTTATCGCTCTTGAAGAAAATTAAAGCCTGTTCCACGAGTGTACAATTTTTGGAATTCAAATAAGCTCACCACCACCTCAATCCTTTGAAGTATTGAGGACCTTCAACAAAATTAAGGAAAAAGAAATACATAAATAAATAGCATATAAGATAATTAAGCAATACAATTGATGGGGGTGGAAATCGGGTATGCTAGTATACTGGGCTAGAATTAACTGGAATCAACCTGAAAGAGACCAAGGGGTGTGTCTCAGATGAATCGGGGTTAAGTTCTACAATCAACAGTAAACGTCAAGCTAGACGAGGTGTCCTCGGTTAATGCACTCTGATGCTCAAGTTAGCAAGGATTGATTGGAGATATGAGCAGTAGAGTGGGGGCTTTAGAGGAGAAATGACATATCTTGCTGAAGGATAGTGATGGGATATTTATAACCTCCCCAAGGTAGTTGATATGTCCTTAATGCCCCTATTGTGTAAAAAGGGCCATTGTCCTTATTTAAGGACTTTCCAATCTTATTTAGCTTGTGCACTGTGCCAGGTGGTGTTGCCTCCAGCTATCTAAGACAAGACGGTACACTGGAAGCACCCCCAAGCTTGACACGGCTGCAAAAGGCAATACTGCTGGTGGCATACACCATTAATGCAGTAGCACAGCACCTGACAAGGCATTTAATACGGCCAATGGGTTCTCTCTTTCCCTTGACCCCTCTAGTCGAGGCTGCACTATTCTGGTTGAAGGATTGGAGTCACTTAAAGGAGACCATCGACCACACTTGGGATGCTAATACTCAACTTAACAAGCAGGGGTCAAAAGGTCGAGTCGTGGTCGAATCTCTTGGTTGGTCTGGAATGAGTTGGGTTTGGGGCTGCGTCCTAATAGGGTGTTATTAGGCTAGGCCCACTGGGCCATCCCATATCATGAGCCCCCCCCAACTCTCGAATCCTAATCGAGTATGCCAAGGAGAAGGAATGGAGAGTAGCTGACTTACTGGCTAGCAATTAGAAGAAATTGACTAGGCAAATGGAGTCGACGAAGGTTTTACAAGGTCGACCAGAGTTTTGACGCATTTAATTCATCTGTTACGTTGAGTTATGTGAAATGCCAAGGGGCCAAGGTAATAATTGCGGCAGTTAGGATTCCGTGCATTGGGGCCTATAAATAGACACGATAAAAATTTTCATTTTTACATTTACAACTTTGTGTGAGGTCAAGCCCAGCAATTTACTGTCTTCTGTATTCTATTTCTAGATAGCCAAACTACGTAAGTGTTTCAATATCTCTTGGTGTGCTTTGATCTTTGATCTTAAATGCAACACCATAGCGATGATGCTAAGGGTTTTTAACGGTGATCAGGGTAACCAGGGGAGTGATAATGAGGGGACCAGGTCGGATAAAGCTCCGACCAGTAGTGAGAGTGATTCGACTAGCTATTCTAATAGCTCATCGAGCGATAGCTTGACCTCCAGTAGTTTTAGCGGTGAACGAATTGGCACTGGGAGCAAGCTGGGTCAAGTGAACCCCCAGTGTCTCATGGTCGGTAGTTTACCCTCAATCACTATAATGAGATTAGGTCATAGGTGATAGAGGTTGACCTTAATATCCTTATGTAGGTTTATCACATTCCCCAAGGTTGTGAGCTGATTGTCCCGGGGCCTGTGGGTAGGATGCATCAGCTACCATTTGGTTGCATTACTATGTTCGAGGATAACTTTAGGTGTAGGCTTAGATTCCCCCTAGTTGAGCTAATAATCGACCTGTGCAGGGGTCTTTAGGTCTGCATTACCCAACTTCTCCCCAATTATTTTTCGACCATATTCAGTTTTGTAGTCTTAATGCATGTCCATGAATAGCGACCTACCTTTGCCAATTTCAACAACCTCTTTCACCTCCCCATGTCTAGACACCTACAAGTCGGGCTTTTATTACTTAGCCACCAGCCCTCGTCGAAAGTTCTTGGTGACCCCAGCCTCTTTCTTCGGCCAAAAATAGAAAAATAGGTACTTTTATGTTCGAGCTCTTGGGGGAATGGGCTTCAATTTCCCTAAGGTTGGATGTGGGGCCATGTCGAAATGTGGGGAGCCAAACTCCAACTTGGCCCAACACCTTTGTACGAGATCTAGTCGAGTTTGGTCAGATTGAGGTATCTGGCTATATTAAGGAGAAAAACCTTGTGCCTCGACCTGCCCACAGATGCTCGATTAGGTAGATAGTTACATGTGTTTCTATTAGCTATTGTGACTCTAGCATTTAGTTGAGCCTTACATGCTTTGATTTTTTGTCATACAGATCGAGAAGAGATAATGAATCAAACATGAGCCTAAGCTATTGCTTCCGTAGAGAGAAACCGAGAGCGCTGCGGGAGCTCGACGAGAGGCAGTCGTGTCGGCCGCAGCGCAGCCTATTGCTGCTGTTCCCATCGCTGCTATTCCTCTGGTAGCATCAATGGCCCCAACGATCGACGGATCTGTTGGCTGAGGAAAAAGGCATGCGACCGAGCAAATGGGGCCAGCCCCAAAAAGAATAGCAGCCGACAAAGGGAAAATGAAGGCTAGGGCAACCAAAGGATATAACCTCTTCAGTCGTCAAGATGATAGGGAGCTCTTCGACCTAATAGAGCTGCCTTGCTATGATTTGGGATTGAACTAGCAGTCCATAATTCAATGTATATGTTGACGGTAGGGGAAACTAGGTCCCCGCTAATGAAGGTTCTAATGGATGGTCTATTCGCATCCGATCAGTGCAAGATAATGGAGAAGAGTCAAAGCACAATGATGAAGGCCTTAGCTTATCATGCCAACATGGTAATAAGTTTAGTTGATTAAAGATTCACAGTATTTTGCTTATTGATGAGGATGTTTCGTCTTTGCAGGTTGGCCAACTAGGTTATCATCTGTTCCGAAGGTCGGAGCTAGCTCTCAACCAGGTGGACTAGATACAAGATGGCCAACAAGAAATAGAGATGACTAAAGCGGCATTGGAGTCTGCCCAAATAGAGGTCGAGTGGATAACCAAACAATTGGAAGAGATGGATAGATAGCTCGAGGCAAAAGATGTCAAGTTGATAGTGGCTATGAGAGAGCGGAGCGCAGCCAAAGAGCTCCTGAAGAAGGCTCAAGTGGCAGCCCAATCCTATTATGACAATGGTCAAGCCCAGGTGTACGAGATGGCACTTCAATTTGCTTGACATGAGTTTGATAGGATGCTGCCTAATGTCCAGCGGGAGGCCGTTTAGCAGCTCATGCTGACTTCTGCCTTTATGGATGCCAGCATCGTCTTCTCTCTCAACAACGCTAAGGATGCCTTCAATTAGGCCGTCAATCAGTTGGAGTTTCTTGGGTACTCATTTAGTGCGGAGGATAAAGAGCACTTGGGCTACACGCTCGATGAACAGCTACACGCGTACCCCGACAAGTCTGTTCCCACAGATGGCGCCAAATGATGGGGGTGGAAATCAGGTATGTTAGTCTCCTGGGTTGGAATTAATTAGAATTTACCTGAGAAAGACCAAGGGGTGTGCCTCAAATGAGTCAAGGTTGAGTCCTGCAATCAACAGCAAACGTTAAGCTAGCTGAGGTGCCCTCGGCTATGGCACTCTAGCGCTCAAGTCAGTAAGGATCGACTGGAGATATGATCAGTGGAGTGAGTGCTTTAGATAAGAAATGGAATACCTTGCTGAAGGGTAGTGATGGGGTATTTATAACCTCTCCAAGGTGGTTGATATGTCGTTGATGCTCCTATTGTGTAACAAAGGTCATTGTCCTTGTCTAAGGACCTTCCAATCTTATCTAACTTGTGTACTGTTTCAGGTGGTGCTGCCTCCAGCTATCTAGGACAAAGCGGTACACTGGAGGCTCTCCCAAGCCTGATACGGCTGCCAAAGGCGATACTGCTGGTGGCATGCGTCATTAATGTGGCAGCACGGTGCTTGGGAGGCATTTAATGCGGCCAATGGGTTCTTTCTTTCCCTTGACCCCTCTAGTCGAGGCTGCATCATTTTGGTCGAAGGATTGGGGCCATCTAAAGGAGATCATCGACCGCATCCGGGATGCTAATACTCAGCTCAACAAGCAAGGGTTAAGAGGTCGAGTCGTGGTCGAATCTCCTGGTTGGTCTGGAACGAGTTGGGCTTGGGACTCCCATCCTAGTCAAGTGTTATTGAGCTAGACCAGCTGGGCTGTCCCATATCAACAAAAAACAACAACAATATAAATTAATTGCATCAACAAGTTTAATTGCTTTTTGAAGATAGAATAAGGTTGTTAAAAAAACCAAAACTAATCAAATCGACAAAAAATCGAAGTTCAGTTTGATTTTTGATTTTGTATTTAAAAAAAAAATTGGTTTTTGGTTTGGTTAGGTTTTTTTACTCGAGTAACCAAAATCAAGCCAGGAAAAATGGTTCGGTTCGATTTTTTCAACCAAACTGAAACTGGTTTTTTCATTTTTTTTGTATATATATAAAATTTTATTATTCAATTGCTTCTAGTTTTAGTATTATTTCCTTATTTTTATTAAATTTTTTTAAGTCCAAGATAAATAAATATAATTTTTTAAATAATGTAAATGCTAATGTATTTTTAAGTTTTTGGGATAAATAAAAGAAAATTTTTTATAAGGTAAAATAATTGAGAAAAAAAGAAGTAAAATTGGAGAAGAGAAAACAAAACTATATTGTCTTTATTTTATAAAACATAATTGATTTTATCATCTTATTACTAAATATATCAAAATAGTTATTAAGAACCCTACGTTTTATAAATAGTATAGATATTAATATATGACATATAAAAACATGAATAGCTATGATACAAAGAGAAAAAAAAAAATATTTTTTCTAAACTCAAATAAAAAAATTATAATACACATTACATATAAAAAATAGATGATTATGATTTAAAGAGCAAAAAATGTTATATAAAAAGAAAATTAATCTTTTTCTTTTAAGTAATCAATTATACTTATATATATTATATGGTAAGTTGATGAGTAAAATTGAAATTCAAAGTTAAATTGCAAACTCAAGGAAAAGGAATTGAATCATATTCGACTATTTCTGTGGTAGTACTAGTAGTATATTACATTTGTTGGCCAATAAAGATTTTATCTAGATTATTATAAAGACAAAGAATGTTTTGTGTCTAAAATAAAAGTTATTTTTGTTCATTTACATAATTTGTCCTTTTAATTATTCCAACAACAAAAATTGACAATATAGTTTGAAGGATAAATTGGAGAATTAAACATAAAAAAGATAGTTTGGATACAAATTTTATCAATCCACAATTATTCTTTAGAAATAATTTTATAAGGTTATACTTGTATTTTTCACAAAATTTATAAATCCCCAATCTGTATTATGATATCATTAGATTATTTAGCTATTTGATTTTAGTAGATTGAGTTTAAAATTTAATTCGCTATTCGACCTTGACAGTTAAGGTTTGAATATGCAAAAATTGTGTGCATTTGCCTTGGTGGTTATAAGCTAGCAATTTTATCACGCTTAATGTGTATATTAAAATTTTTATAACATAAAATAATTAAAATATTTATTTATCTTCTCAGATTTAAAATATTTTAAATGTATTTGTTTAGAATAGATAAATTATAATTTTATCAAAACAAATATTTTTAATATACAAAGAAAAAAAGGTAATCTAATTCAGTATTTTCACCTAAAAACAAATATTTTTTATCAAATAAATATTTTGGTACTAAAAGAATAAGTAACCCAGTTCAATTTTTTTATTAAACAAACTTAATTTTATCACACTTTTTTGATATAAAAAACAAGTGCCCCCTCTCAATTCGGTTTTGGTTTCGGTCTTAACCAAAACCGAACCGGCTTTTTCAGTTTCAGTTACCAAAACCAAAAAAATAAAAAAGAAACTAAAATCGAATTGATTGTGACCAATTCGGTTTTGGTTTTAACCTAAATCAGACCGATTTTTTTGGTTAAAAACCCAAACCGAACGTAGTTCAGTTTGATTTTCAATTATGATTTTCAAAAAATCAAAAATTTTGATTAACTGAATGCACACCCCTACCCAATAATTACTATGATGGTGGCAATTCGTGTTAAAGAATGGACATTGAGTCTAACTCAATCCCAAACGCAACTCAAAAAGTGAGAATTGACCAAGACCATATATAAATACCACTATTTATTTATTTCACTGATGTGGGACATTAACATACCTCACGCAAGCCCAGAAATAAACATTTGGTGAGTGGAATAATATAAAATAGGTGGCCCAACAATACTAGGTAGCCTAACATCGGGAATAAGTGGCCTGATACTATGTTAATGAATGAACTTTGGGCCTAACTTACCTTAGAAAGTTAGCTCCAAAAGGTGATGATTGACCAAGACTATATATAAAAACTACTATTTATTTATTTCACTAATGTGGGACACTAACAATTTGACTGAGTTCAGGTGGGTTGAGGTCAAGGTATAGTATTAATTTCTCCAATCCTAATCTAGTTTAACCTGATACAAATTGAAAGTGATCAATTATAATCCAACTTGATTCTTGTCAAGTCAGGTTCTAGTCAATCTGATTTTGATCATGTCGACCTACCAACCCAAACTCAACCTAGCCCGCTAACTTGATTTAAATTAAATATTTTTGGATATTTATTTTCGATTTTAAAAATTTTCTTGTATTTTTTTTTTAACCTAATTGTCTTTATTTTCATGAACAAATTAAAATAGGATTAAGGAGTTCTTATTGTAAATCCATAATAGCAACTTTTTACAAAAAAAATTAATTGAACCACATAATACATTAATTTAGAAACTTTTTCTTCTATTTTTTAGTATTTATCTACATCATAAAATTTATAAAGTCACAAAGCATCTTATTTTAAAAATCACATATTTTTTCAAGTTTTACTTTTACTCACTCACTCTCTCTAATTTTCGTATTTTTTTTTCAATCAAATCGTCTACTTTAACTTCTTAAATTGATATTATTTTTTTAACTCTATATTAATTCAATTAAACAACATAAAACCAATAAAATGTATTATCCAGTAAATAAGTAAACAAGTAATTCAATTATGCACATATTTTTTTATTAATACTTACTTGAGTCATTTTAATTTAGTACAACTTCTAAACAGAAAGAATTCTTGGCTATCTATATATGCAAAATTTTGTATTGCATATGGTCTAAGAGAAGCACCTTGGGCAATTCAGCAGTCAACACAGAGAGTTGACAACTCTTTGCAAAATAATTTTTATATATCCACTTGATTGCCCAAAAATAGTCATTAAGCAGTATGAAATTGTGATCATCAATTCTGTATATTTGTGATGATGATGATGATGATGATGATGATGATGATGATGATAATAATAATAATAATAATAATAATAATAATAATAAGACAAAAAAAGGCAAAATAGTGATTACATTATTGCTAAATTCAAATTTCAAGCTTTATATATGTTGTTATTTTATATTTTATATTTTTACCCCGAAAATATATTTTAAGTTTTATTTATTTGATTTTGGTTGGCTCAGTCAATTCAAGTGGGCTCAGGTTGGCATGTGACTTAAAATTAAATTTTGGATTGTTCGTATAACCTAAAATCAACCCAATCCAACTCATTTTTTTATGTTTTTATTTGTGTGGAACTTATTGGACCTAAATCCATAATGGATCAATTCAAACTCAATTTTTTCGTGTCAAATTCATATCAGTTTTGTTATTGTATCAAAAAATAATTGCCACCCCTAGTTCATTATGGTATTTATCTTCCAGATTCAGAAGGACAAAACCACTCAGTGTGTTCATCTCTCCTGCTGTTGAACTTGTACAGGTATTCATATCCATTCTTTTGTATCTCAAAATTATATTAGTAAAATACTAGGATGACTTGGTCATAGACAAGAAGGGCTAGTTTAGATAGAACTCGTTTTGAAAAATCCGTTGCCAGTTAATAGAGTTTTGTGACACCCCACTCTGGATAACCCAAAGCTGAGATATCAAAACGTTCCATTCAATAATTCTGAACCTAAAATACAATTCAATAGATTCAAAATCGAACATTTCATGCTCATCAGAAATAGCAGCAGATTCAAACAAAAACAAACCTGCAATATACAACACCTAACTAAATACATGCCATAAGATTTCCAATTCAACTTATCAGAAGCAGCGAAATTTCAAACTTAACAAACTAAATAAACTATAAAGTAAAGGCCAAGATTCATGTTATTACATAACAAAATATTTACAATCCTTAAATCATCCATATCATCATAACGTATCATATGCCTCAAATCCATACTTAGCAATCAGACGATTCTCATATATACATTCAACATCTGATCTATTACAAAATATACTCTTGTCCAACCTGGAGTCCAAATTCCTTGCTTAGTCCCTGTCTGAGAGAATCAAAATAAATGGGGGGTTAAGTCCAAAGAACTTAGTGAGGGATAACTATAAGCATAACAGAAGGAATCTGTTGAGGAATAATCAACTCAACAGACTGCAAATCAAAAGTAAGGCAAAACAGATCAGAATACGATCGAACAGTCGATCAGGCAGGCAGTCAGTCGATTAGTCAATCAGTCCAAAAACAATCAAAAGGAATCAATAAACAGATCAGATCAATCGAATCAATCTAATGTGTAATATCATAACAATCATATCAGTCCCTTAACGGCTGGTCCCGCTTTACAGCTGGGAACAACATATCGGCTCGTCCCGCTTAACAACTGGGAACAACATATCAGATCAATCGAATCAGTCTAACAAATCATATCAAAACAATCATATCAGTCGCTTTACAGCTGGGAACAACATATCGGCTCGTCCCGCTTAACAACTGAGAACAACATATCAGCACGTCCCACTTAACACCTGGGAACAACATATCATATCGGTAACAGATAACAGACAGTCGGATATCAGATCAACAGATAACAATACGGATGGTTAACAGATGTCAATCGAAGGATAACAATAGATGCCCAGGAATAACCCTAGCACATCACAAACAAACGGATAGTAGATGCCCAGGAATAGTCCTAGCACATCGCTCATACCTAGGAATAACCCTAGCATATGGCTGTCAAACTGAATACCCAGGGAATAGCCCTTAGCTTACACAGACTTACAGAACAAATACCCAGGGAATAGCCCCTAGCGTATCAGATGTACAGACAATTCAGAACAGTATAGAAGTGCCGACAGGGCAAACAATAATAGTACTGGATAGTACAAATATTAGAACAAACAGATAGCAGGACATATAACAGAACGAACATCTAGCATATGTCAGAAAATGTTTTGGGCGCCAGAACCAATAGAAAATAGAATCAGAATAGAAATAACCCTCATAGGGGTGTCCGAATCAGATACCAGAATATCAAAGATCTTAACAGATCACAGATTTCAATAACAGTACAGTCAGTTCAGAAATAGTAACCCGCACAAGGGTTTATCATAAATACCGATAAATGAAATAAAGTGCCAGATTGGCAGACCCTCACCTCCGTAATCTCAAAAGTGTTATCACGGTCAGTAGCCTATTGGTCCGTGGGACCCATTTCGTCGTTACCTATCCAAAAAGTAATATTTATAATCAAAATCCATAATTAATTCTATTAATCACAATTATACCATTAACGATTCAGGTTCACTAATTTATCAATTAATACGGTATCCCATTCCAATTTCAAGGTCATGAACATAATCCTAATCACGCAATAGGATTAAACTTACATAATCAATTCCTTATCAATGTCATAAAATCTTATAATATAATCCTTAGTACTATTATAAGTCCAAGTTTTAGCATTATTCATAAGTCCGGGTCCACTTAATCTATATTCCATAGCATGAGAAACCAACACACATATATATAGCATATCATCATCCTCAAATTCTATTCTTGGCATGGATACAAACTCAATAAGGAAATTTACATATGCATGTACATATATATATATATATACATACACAACAACTTTCTTCAATTCTCTACCACAACTACACAACGAGACCTTGGTTTCACAAACCAACCACGCCACTGCATTCGCCACGTCGAGAAGAAGAAACTGTCCTTCCGCCGTTGCCAGAAAATTTCCAAACTTCACAGTCTTGCTCCTCTCGAGCTCCTGAGTCCAAATATGATATCAGTTTTCTGTTTTGAGCTTCGAGGCCGCCGAAAAACCCAATTTTCAACCCCAAAACCAACTCCTCTGCTCAACTCCGATCACCATTTTTATCCACTTCAGCCGTGCCTCAACCACATGCAACCACTTAACACTCTTCCTCACACCTTGAGCTTATAAAATCACCCCTCAAACACCTAAACCACCATCGGAAAGTGGAAAACCCACTTCACCCAAGTTTCGGGTCTCTCTCCGCCGTGAAGCCCCCGCCGTTCGATGGGTTGCTTGGTGGTGGAAATGGAAACAAGGTTGGTAGGGGGAGCGATTGGTGAGGTTAGATGGGAGTATGGGGTCGCCGGAGGTAAGCCTCGGTGGTGGTGTTGACTTCGGTGGAAGAAAAGAAAGAAAATGAGAGAAAAAGGAAGAAGAAAGGAAAGGAAAACAAAAGTTTCTGATGCCCGATTTGGTTTTTAAATTCAACTTCCTATTTTTCAATTTAGTCCCTCAAATTATGAGACTCCTCAATTGATTCCCAAAATTTTTGAAAATTGCTCCCAAGCCCTCATTGACTATGCTTCTTCCATGCAAACCCCTAAGTCAAGAAAATGTGTCAATTGAATCCTTAAAAATTGCAATTCTCACCCCCAAACTTCCAATTTCCTTGCAATTAAGTCCTTTTAATATTAATTCTGAGCCCTAAAATTCGATTAACTGAAATCTTAATTTCTAAATCTTAATTTTCTGAAATGCTGAATTTAAGAGGTGTTACAAGTTCTATCTCTTTGGAACTTATAAGATGTTAGATCTTATTTTTAAAATAAGTTGTAGGAGTTTATAAGCTTCAACATCTTATAAGATATTTTTGGAGTTTATAAGACACTAGATCTTATTTTTAAAAAAAGTTGTTGAAGTATTTGGATAAAATAAGATGTTGGAGCTTATAAGATATTAATAATGGCAATTTTGTAATTAAAATGGTTAAAAATAAAGAAGCTTGTTAAGATTTTAAAAACATGTTAGAGTCTCCTTACTTTTTTTGAAAGAACTTATAAGCTCATAACATCTTATTTTAAGATCTTATAAGTTCTTTTTCAAAAAAAAATTACCAAACAGTTTTTATCAACTTAGAAGTTATTAAACATCTTATAACATATTTTGAGGAGCTTATAAATTTACCCAAACACCCTCTTTATCAAGGATTTCAAAACTTGAAGGGGCTGGTGTGAGCGTGAGGAGGAGATGGTCAATGGATGGATGTCAAAAATTGATGACCTGTGGTTTTGAGTTGTGACCGGGAAATAGGAATCATTTTGGAGTTGATCAATAATTTTGTTTTGAACTTTTATAAGTCTAAGTTACATATGACAATCTTTTTTTACAGATCTTGATAAACTATATGTATTCTGATATGGATTAGTTACCCATTTATATAGGTGAGGCAGTTCAATTTATTTATGTTTAAAATTGAATCAAATAAAAAATTCAAAATTCAAATTTTAAAATCAAAACTAACTCATATTTCCACAATTCAATTTAATTTGAACCAATTTTTTTTGGATTCGATATGCTTGGATTGGTTAAATCAAACTCGAAGGCTATGATTACTTGTGAGATAATGCTTTATTTTTCATGTTCATGAGATATTGATATTGTTTTGGTGTTTAAGAGATATAATAATGAGAAATGAGGTTGTAATTTGTTGTGAGATAAAATGTAATGATTATGGTGATATAATTGATTGATGTGATGTGATATGATATTTGTATTTTTGATTTGTTTGAAATTGATAATAGTTGTATAAAAAAATTAATAAAAGATAAATTAAATAAATTTCATATTTTGATAATTTATTACAAAATAAACAATCAAATATTTTCTAAATTAAGTAAAATTAAATTCTAACTAAGAGAAAAAATTTGTAGATTTTTGTGAATTTAGTTTTAATAAGTTTTAAATTAATCATATTAATTAAAATATGATAAAAATAAATTATTAAAATTTGTGTTATTGAATTTCTTTATTTCATTAGAAATAATAATAATTTATTTTCATCATAAAATATTTTTAACAAATATTTCACTATAAAAATATTTTTTATTTCGTGAAATTTATTTTCCTTGTTCATTTTTTTTTTTTTTTTGTCAATTAGGTTTCAAGATTTAAAAAATGTACAATAAGTCAAATAGTCAATTACATTTAAAGTAGAAATTAAATTTCAAAAATTTAGATGATATGTCACCAATAAAAATATAAATTAACAAAAAAAATTGTAAATTTAAAAACTTATATTTGTTTGAATGATTTTTTTTTTTTTAAGTTTCTTAAAGGGACATTAATTAATATAGTTAATTAAAACATAAATTATTGAATTTAGACATTTAATTTAGCTTGTAAAAATGTAAATTATTAAAAATGAAAATTTTAAGACAAATTGAGAGTGAAACAAGAGATAGGCGAGAGAATGGAGGGAGAGACAAAAGGGAGACAATATATGAGGGAGAGAGAATGGCTAGGCTTCTCATTTTTCAAAGAAATGAGATGGGTTTGACAATCTATCGTAGGTTCCCATTTTTTTGAATTTAAAGGATTTTGAATTTTAAAATTTTCTCCACAAAATCGTAGCCTAAAGAACTATACATCAATGCGTTTAGAACATGTTGAGAAGTTCAAGAAAAAATATATGATACAATAGTTTAATTGCCACCTAAAGCACGATCTGGAAATTTCTTTGTTAGAAGAGTCCCTAGAATTCTGGATCAGAGCACATTTGCCTAGTCCAAAGTCCAACAACGTGCAAAATATTATTCCCCGAACTTGATCCCCAAGGGAAAAAAAAATTAAAAAAAAATAATAATTATAATAATTAAAAAAAAAATTCTTGATCCCCAAGAAAATCTTCAATATAAGCCCTGGCCGAATCAAACTGTGTAACGCCAAAAAAGAAGAAATGGAACCAGAACATTTCGGCCATGCCACCGTTGACCCCGAGGGTGGCGACGCCACTTCTATGCCCGTCTCCGCCATGGACGATTTCATCACTGAATTTGAGGATCAAAGCCCTCCTCCGTTTCCCCCTATGGGCTATACGGAGAATATGTCAGCCACTTTCGTCTCATCAGGTAACCCCTGCCTGGACTTCTTTTTCCATGTTGTACCAGACACACCGCCGGAATCACTCAAAGAGCGTCTAAAACTTTCATGGGATCATGATCCTCTCAAAACCCTAAAGCTGATTTGCAATTTGAGGGGAGTTAGGGGCACTGGAAAATCAGATAAGGAGAATTTCTACACTGCCGCACTTTGGTTGCACGAAAACCATCCAAAAACATTGGCTTGCAATCTAAGGATATTTGCCCAGTTCGGTTACTTTAAAGATCTTCCTGAGGTTCTTTACAGGCTTCTTGAAGGGCCTGAGATCCGACGAGAAAAGAAGGATGCTTGGAGAAACAATAAAAAGGGGAAAGGGACAGTTAGGAAGTTTTATTTTCTTGGAAAAAAGAAGAGCAAAAATGAGGATCCAAAAGAGGCGGAGGAGAAGCGGATGCTGAGGGCTAGAGTGCCAAGAGAGGAAAGGGTCAAAGCGAATATGATCAAAGTGAAGGAGGAAATGGAGAAGGCAAGGAAATTGAGGTGTACGAAAGCTCTAGATATGGCTAAAAGGTCTTCGGAAAGGTATGATCAAGATGAGTGTTACAGGTTCTTGCATGCTCAGGTGTCTAGTCTTTTTGCAGAGTTATTGAAATCGGATATACAAGCATTGAATTCGGGTGATATCAAGAAAATTAGTCTTGCTGGTAAATGGTGTCCTACTGTTGATTCTTCTTATGATAAGGCCATCTTGTTATGCAAGAGCATAGCTAAAATGATGTTTCCCCGTGAATCTTCACCAGAATATGAAAGCCTCGGTGAGGATCAGTATGTTTATATGGTGAGAAATAGGCTGAGGAGAGACGTTCTTGTGCCTTTGCACCGGGCCTTGAAGTTGCCTGAGGTGTATATGAGTGCAAAGGAATGGGGATCAATTCCATATGACCGGATCGCCTCAGTTGCTATGAGGAATTACACAGATATTTTCTTGCACCGGGACAATAAGAGGTTTAGGGAATTCCTTGAGAATGTGAAGGCTGGAAGTGCAAAGATTGCAGCAGGAGCATTGCTTCCTCATGAAATAATTCAGAAGAATTCAAAAGGCAGCAGTGGAGCAGCCATAGTCTCAGAGCTCCAATGGAGAAGGCTGGTGGATGACTTGCTGAAAAAGGGCAAATTGACAAATTGCCTTGCTGTTTGTGATGTTTCTGGCAGCATGTTTGGGATACCAATGGAGGTGTCTGTTGCGCTTGGCCTATTGGTTTCTGAAATCAGCGAAGAGCCCTGGAAAGGCCATGTGATCACCTTCACTAGTGACCCTCAGCTTCACTTGATCAAACCTGGAAATCTTAGGTCGAAAACAGAGTTCATCAGAAACATGGTTGCTGGGTTCAATACTGATTTTCAGAAGGTTTTCGACAGAATTTTGGAGGTGGCTGTGGCCGGGAAGTTGAGTGAGGAAAAGATGATAAAGAGGCTCTTCGTATTTAGCGATATGGAGTTTGATGAAGCTTCTGCTAATCCATGGGAGACGGATTATATGGTTATACAGAGGAAATTCAGGGAGAAGGGATACCAAAATGTGCCTGAGATTGTGTTTTGGAACCTTAGAGACTCCTCTGGTACTCCTGTCACAGCTACTCAAAATGGGGTCGCTTTGGTTAGTGGATTTTCCAAGAATCTGTTGACCCTTTTCTTGGAAGAAGGTGGGGCTATCAAGCCAGAAGTTGCAACTAATCTGGCTGGTGGAGAAGCAACTCCAGAAGAATCATCAAAGGGAGAAATGAATCCAGAAGCCACCATGGAAGCAGCTATTTCTGGTGAATTGTATCAGGAACTTGTTGTGTATGATTGATGAATAAAATTGATACTGTTGCTTTGCTTCCTGTATGCATAATGCTCATCTTATCTCTGAATCTCAAAGAACTCTCAAAGATAAACAGTATTGGATTTAGTATATGCAGAATAAGTAATATGTGCCCAAGAGATTCAATTATATCAAATCAAAGCATTCTAGCACGATATCTCGTAACATTATTTCAGATTTCACGCTCGAGAAGAATTTGTTTTACTAAATTATTGAAGCAGCTTGTTGCAGTGGCTGCTTTGACATTCAAGAAAATGCTTTTGGTGCTTGCTGTGTTGTCCTCAGGGCCCTCACAGGGACAAGTGGCGGCCAAGCAGGAGGCCACCATGGACCATATCGTGGTGTTGGACCATCTCGGGGTGGTGACTTCTTTCGACCCCATTTAGGCAAGCAAGGAATGTGCGGTTTCCATTTCGACTTTGGACTATCCGGGGATTGGGGTTTCCATTTCGACTTTGGACCATCCGGTGATTGCGGTTTCCATTTCGACTTTGGACTATCCGGGGATTGCGGCTTCCATTTCCACCATGGACGACGTGGGGATTTTGGTTTCTTGCCTTGATTTGGAGGCCCCCCTTCTGGTGGCTCCTTACCTCCGAGCAACCTACGAATTCGACCAGATCTCAGGTCACGTGGTCTTACCCCTTGCATGTATAATGCATCCTGATGCTCACTGGATTCATGTGGTGGCACCGGCTCTTGTGAGGCAGAGTGCCTGTGCTGGCGCTGGTTCCCATCATCAGTGCCAAAGGTGTTTGATATTTTGATGTTGGGGTGGAGGGCATCAGAGTAAGTGGCGAAAACCAGTACAAGAAATAAAAATGAGATGGACCTCATTATGGGATTGTGATAGAGGTTTTGTGGTAGTTTCATGTGCTTGCTCCTCTTTTTATAAGGTTGCCCCATGTCCCATAAAGCAGAAAGCAGAAGTAAATTTGGTGGATTTGTTTGAAAATGCACTGTATGCAAGATATGCAGAGAAAGTAGGGTGTTATTTAAGTTTGTATTTATCAGTTAAGAAATTTTCGGTGAGCTGATGTAGTTGGAGTTAAAGAAATTTGCCAGATTTTATTTGGAGCAATTTTAAATTCTGACTGTATTTTCTTTTGAGTTTGAGAAATATTGGAAAGCAAAGCAAAGCAAATGAATATATCAAAAATGGAAAAATAAAAATAAAAATACAAATAAAAACAAAACTGCTTAACCTGCATTGCTTTTTGGTTACCATAAGAATACAGGAATCAGGGAAAACTTAAAAGATTCATCACTCAATCTATTTATAAACTTTAGAACTGGCATCAAATTAATTTTCATCCCTGTTTAATGATACCCAAAAAGGAAAAAGAAAGAGAAGATCCATTCATTTTATAGGGAAAACAAGGCACTTATTATCCCACATTTTCATCATTCACTATATGTATCTATCTGTGCTAACGAAGTTCAATTCTTGAAAATTAACAAGCAATTGTAACTCCAGAAAGCCCCAAAATAGTTCAGCAATATTCTAGTGAGCAACCAATGAAACCAAGTACTAGTCTGGATTGTAACAGCAACTTTACGAGTTCAGCTTGAATCAGATGGACAGTGAAAAGCACAATAACACGTCATTTCCTGCTGCACAAAATCAGAGACACTTAATTAACTTGCCCATAAAGAAACAAGTTCGAATTATAGCAGAAATCAACTAGCTTAATGTTCACAGAGCTTGAAAAAGTTGCCATAGTGACATGCAGAACAAATTATTCGAACAATGACTGTTGACTTAGTCAAACAAAGTGGTAATAGCAAAATGACGCGTGCAGTCCAGCAAATTGATTTCTAGTTAAGGAAAAGAACAAGTAAATAAAGCAAGGCAGCAAAAATTTATCATGATTAGGCAAAATATATAACTTCTCAACTCTCCAAGACTTCAGCATTTCCAATTAGTTCACTACTTGATCTTTCAAAGGCATAGAATGAATATTGACTTTTCCTTGCTCAAGCTCATAGTCTTACACCAATCTTTCCTTTTAAGGGCAAAGATTGAGATAGAGACCAAGACCTCTTTCATGGACCCAAGTCCAAAATCATCATTTTATTGAGTAAGATAGAAACCAAACCTTTCAATGATTGAAGTCAAAAGCCTTCACTCAACAAGAGCTCTAATTTCAAGTGCATATGAGGAAAGATTGAGCTCTAGGTAAATGACCTATAAAACAAAGACATGATTCTAACTGCAAAAATATAAATTTTCCCATAAACGGACACTGGAACTAGCTATTCATATCCAAGAGAAACAACTCAACTCATGCTGAATTGAAAACGAAAATATTGCTGGATATAAATGCAATCTGTCATGTACTAATTTATCTGCAGAGAAGATCAGTCGGGCATCACACATGGCTCCACAAAACAAAAGTTATTATGTCAGCCACCGAATTGATGGGCACTTCCTTTCCATTTTTCTTCTTGCAGGATTCTTGCCAAAACTGTCCTATATATCTTCGTTCAGCAAAACATTAGATGAGTTAATGCATTGAATGAACACCTAATCTAGTCAAAGTTTGAAATTACTACTTAACATCGTCTTGCTGCAAGAAATTATATCAAACTCTTTTTCCTGTTTGGCGGTAATGCATATTTGGGAAATAGGTTGAGCTTCAAGAAAGAGTGAATGTCCTAGGAACCATTAAGCTATTACAATAAATTATTTCATTTATGGTAATCTCAAATAAATTTTTAAGGCAGATCTTAGTGTCTCAGGCATATGGATGAGAAAATATGTTTCCTAAAGCAACCAGGTATCATCTATCAAACTCAGGAGCACTGGATGAATTCATTGTATTTACTCAAATAAAGGAATTTGCAATAGGACATTCATCTTATCAAAGAATTTTTTTATTTCACTAAAGTTGTCCCACATCCAGTATTTAGCAAAATACTAACCAGTTCATAAGGCGTGCTCTGGAAGCAAAAGACAGGTAGCCAGTTAAGTCGTCTGACACGTAGAGGAAAAATACGAACAGAAAAAAAAAAATTCTTAAAAAACCCCAAAAAACAGCAACTTACATCGACTATCTTTTGTGTGAACAACTCAAAAGTCTGAGAGACTTTGACTAGAAGGATATATATGATGGAAGGATTACCTTTACAAGGATTCATTTTGAGAGCAGTTTTGATGAAAAGAGTGAAACAAAAACTTTCTGCAAAATATTCAGACGTTATCCTACGTTGGAGCTAATTCTTGCAGTAGAAAGCATCCAGTTTAGTCTTGATTGTCAGAAAGTTCACAAGATCCCCATTAGCTATATTATTAAAAATATTCGAGCAGTTTAAAGGACATTATATCCTTTTTTAAAATTATAAGTTCTATTTTCTCTTCTTTTAATCAAATTCTGTTGACATTTATACACATCATACAAACAAAGTATATGTTTCTTGAATCATGGTTATGGGCAATAATTTCAAGAGGCATTCACCTTCAATTACACATTTTTAAGATATGATGATCACAAGCCTATCTCTTTCTTCTTTCTTTTCCAATTGTCAATGCCTGTAACCATTCTTGGATGACATGTATGATTCAGGAGAAAATAAGATTTGGTCTGGAGAAGAAATTGACACCACTGAATCAAATACATGAGTTCTAAAGGAAGAGAAGAGGTGACAAAACAATAGAGACCATAATCAATGGGATACTTAAAACGGAGCTCTAGAAAGGAAAGAAGATATGGTCAGTGTTGTGAAAAATTTATTAGGCTATACTGGTAGAATTGCCTAAATTCGATGAATATCAGTTTTACTCCCAAAAATAGTTGATCCAGAAAGTGGTCGAAAATCATGCAATCAGTAATGACCCTAGCGGAACACAGAAGTCTTGATTTCCTCAATGTGATCAGTTCCTATAGTTTAGGCCATAATTCATCTTTAATCTTAAATATCTTTGGCAACTAGCATTCTAAGAAAGAACGAAGTGAGATGCCTCTGTGAAGGACTTGGTCCTTCTAGTCCCACACCGACGGCTTATTGAAATGTTATGCTGTTTAATAGGCTTAACTCAGCTGTAAATTGCAAGGTAGTTGGGCAAGGCGTGTTCCACGTTCTACATACTATAGCGACTTACCCAACTACCTTTTTGAGTACATGACAATAAAAAGGGAATAAACTAATTTGAAAGGGCATCTCCCATATATGTCCACCTTAAAGATTCAGAGCAAGAAGGGAAAGCAATCTTCCTCCAGATTCCATCATATATTGCTTGACATTCTTATTCATCTTTCGAAAAACAAAAGATTTACACTTTTGATTGCAAGGATACTTGTACTTTTGGTTTTACAGTAACAGCAGAGCAGCGAGAGAAGCAAGATCCAGATGTTTATTCTCAAGAATCTTCATCAAGTTGATACATTTTAGATATTATTACTAACTCCAGGTATATATGAATCCATAAGTTCATGTTGAATCAGAAAATTTTCCTTGTCAATACAAGTGGGTCATAAAGCATTATTAAATTCGGGAAAAAAATACGACCCAGTAATTTGTAACCATCACAGGCAAACATATAGAGCAATTATCATTACCTATTGCAATCTAAAGAGTTGTCGATAATTTTTATTTTTATTTTTTGAAAAAAAAAAAAAAAAGACTCATAGGTATAATATTAAACAGCGAATCAAATCGATCATATAGAGCAAGCCTCCACAAGAACTCACCAGATATAACTTTTTCAGTCAGAGGAATCACTCGAATAGCCATGCTCTGTCAAACAAACATTTCAAAACATTCTTCGAGATTCCTAACCAGAGAAACTCAGCTCTCCTTAGATGTTATTGGATTGGTCAAGGAATAACCCAGAAAAGCTCATTCTCACTCTACAATTTTCTTTTGCTGGAGAACCCAATCTACAAAAATGCCACTACTGACCTGAAAATACAGGTAATGTTTGGATATAATAATGTGTTTTGGAACATGTGTTTTGGAAGAATAAATTTTGAAAGTAATAATAGAGAATGTAACGTATTTTTGTTTGTGTTTTGAAAATAGTAAAAAAATTATTTTAAAAAAAGTTGATATGTCTATTTATATTTTGAAAAAAAATAGTGTAACACCCCTAGTTTTCTTAAATTATACTCTTTATAATTGTTAGATAAATCATTTTAATATGTTTTATGAATTTCTATGATTATTTGGTATTTTAGAAATTTTGATATATATATATATATATATATATTTCCATAACTTGATTTCATGATTAATTAAAAATTTGAGGCCAAAGTGTAATTTTTCAAAACTTGTGGGTTTAATGGAAAATTTGTCTATGTTTTGAGGGCTTAATGGCAATAAGTGAAAATTCAATTTTTTTAAAAAACCAAATAGGGCAGCAAGTTGCCAATTTATAAAACTAACACAGTTTTGTAAAAATTTTACAAAACTAGTGCAGATTTGAGGGGATTGTAAAAGTAGTGTAAGGCGTGGCTACAAAGCCACGCCTTTAGTTTGGGTTTTTTTTTTTTTTAATAAAGAAAGACGCCTCTTGGAATTTTTTTTTTTTTTTTTAATTCGCAAGCTTGCACGGCGGATTACTTCCAAGAGCAAGCACCTCTTGTGGAATTTATTATTATTTTTTTTTAAAAAAAAGCAGAAAGCAAGAGCCATGCTCTTGGAGGCATGCCTCTAGTGAATCTTTTTTTTTTTTTTTTTTTTTAAAGCGCCATGCTGGGGCATGGCCGAAAGAAAGAGGCACAGCCGCTTCTTGCATGGCAATTTAATTTAAAAAAAGCCAAGAAGTCTTGGAGTTGGTTTAATTTAATTTAATTTTTTAATTTATTTGCTTAATTTATTTTTTTAAAGGATGTTTCATCAGTTGACATCAGCATTCGTTAAAATTGATATCAAGCCTAATATTGTGTGTATATTAAATTTATTTTAAAATAGTTTTTATTTATGTTAGAGTAATAAAAGTTATATTATAAAAACTTAATTTATAATATGTTATTTTATATTTAAAATTTGAATAATTAATTTTTTTTCAAAATATTAAAAGTAAGCCTAAATACATAGTATAAATTTTTAAAATATTTTATAAAATTACTATTTGATAAAATTCAAATGTTTGAGACATATTTATATTTGATAAAAAAAATATTCGATCATTATGTTCCTTATGAAAAAATATTTTTATGTGACTATCTGTCAGTATTTGCGTGTCAATTAAAAGATAACTAATATTAACCAAAATAAAAACTAAAAAAAGAAAAATGGGTGGAAAACAACCAGCTACATGAAATTATTCCACAAATTTTATTTTAGTCATGTTTGATAGTTATAATTAATAACAAAAAATATTTTTATTTGAACATCTCAATGTTTGGATGTCAGTCTAATATTAAAGAGTTTTCAAAAGAGAGAGAGAGAGAGAGAGAGAGGAAAAAAGAGGTAAAAGGGGGGGGAAAAGGAAAAAAAAGAGAAAATGACATCATACCTACGTGGGGATATTAATCTGCGTAGGTATATACTGTTAGTTATGTTTGATAGTTACATTCATTATCAAAAAATTTGCAAATCCATTAACATTTATCTTATTTTAAAATTTGCATTTATTTATCTTAGACTTATAAAATTAATAAAATTAGAATTATAAAATTAATAAAAAATATGAAATTTATTAAAATCACTGACATACAATGAATGATATTCCACATTTATATCGTTGATGTAGACACTTGAATAATAATGCTTAGAAAAATAAAATAGAAGGACTAAATCATTTTTCGATTTGATTAACCGAATCAACTATTTTTTTCAATTTTTTGTTTGGTTTCGGTTAGCTGATTAAAAAGATTGAAGCGAACTGAAAACTAAATTTTTTTAAACTATAAAACTGAAAGCTGGACCGAACATATATTAGTTCTGTTCGATTCAGTTCAATTTAGTTTTTTTGGTTTTTTTTTTTTTTTTTTTTTTGTACGCCCATATGATCATCACTTGAGCATAATATTATGTATTACTATTACATATAAACAAGAATGCACGTGTGAACAATATTATAGCCCATGTGCTGTCCTTTTTTAAAAAAATTTTAATTTGCTTTAAATCAAAACGGCATCGTTTTATATGTAAAGTTTGTCAAAGTTCTGCAACATTTGTATCTCATGTGGCCATATATTAATACCGTGAGCTTGGTGCTTGATTTTGTGGCGTATATGGTATCCAACTTTTGTTGGCCTAGAGGATCTTGAGGAAGGTTACATGTATTAAACGGATATCTTCTATTTTTGGATGGCAAAAATAGGTTTTGCTGATTGAAAAAAAAAGGTATGCACCCATATGCATATATACATGTAACATATGCATACGCATGCATGCAACATATATGAATATATATATACACACACATTGGGTTATATATAATATAATATATATATGTATATTATAGTACATAGTACACACAATATATAATATACAATACATGTAATATATATTATATATTATGATATGTATATATATATCATATATTGTATTTACTATATATTATAATATATAAACTATATATTGTATATAAACTAATATAGTTACAATATAATTAATATATATAATAATCTGTAAAATGTAATACACATAATTTATAAGAGATATAAATTATATATATATATATAACATTCATAATTTCTTAAAAAATACTTCACTAAATATGGATTAATTTTATTATTTAATTTTAAATTTTCAACAACTCAAAAGCATATATATATATGTATAATATATTATATATATTGTATATTATATATTGTGTGTACTATATACTATAATATAAATAATACATTATATATTATGATATATACTATAATATACATTATATACATCTTTCCATGCATGCTTTCAAAAAAAAAAATTTGCTTCCCTGAGAGGCGTGGTTGCACGCCTCTCATTTCTTTAATTGAAAAAAAAAAATTACCGAAACTTTCAGCCACGCCTTATACTAATTTTACAAAATTTACAAAACTGTGCTAGTTTTGTAAAAAAATTAGAAAATTGTACTATTTTAATAAATTGGCCCAGCAAGTTTCATTTTCTGTTTCTCCTTCTTTCTTTCCTTCTTCATTTTCTCTCTTTCTTCACCATTTCTTTCTTCACTGTGAGCCACCACCACCATGGATCTTTCACTAGCGACCACCAACCACCATCCTAAACCTCTCAAACTACCATTCTCTACCTCATAACCACCTTTCTTCAGCCATGCACAGTCCAGGACCGGCGAGCCGCCATGGAGGTTGAGGAACCGAGAAAACAAGTGAAGTGGGTTTGCATATTTCGGCGACGTTTTGGACGGATGAAGGTTGTTTTGGGTAGCTCTTGATGAGGAGAAGAGGAGTAAGTGGTTGCATGTATGTTTGGCGCGGCGGAGAGGGAGAAAATCGGTGATCGGAGTCCGGCGGAGGAAAAGAAGTTGATGGCTGTTAAGCTGATTTTCGGAGGCTACAGACCTTGAAACGGAAAACCGAAAGTGGAATTGGATTCAGGAGCTCGAGAGGAGCAAGACAGTAGTGTTTTGAGATTTTTTGGCTGGGGCGGACGGCGGCGGCAGAAAGACAGAATCTCCTTCTCGTCGAGACGAGTGCAGTGGCATGATTAGTTCATAAATTCAAGGTTTCATTGTGCTTTGTGGTAAAAGATTGGAAGAATTCATATATATGTATTTGAATGTACATGCATGTATGTATATTCTTAATTGAATTGTAACCATGATGAGAATCTTGAGGATTGATGTATTGTATATGCATATGTATATATGTTGAGTTCTCCCATGCTAAGGATGTTATGATAGTGGATTTAGACCTTGTACTAGGTTATAATTGGAATTTATGGAAAATTTTAAGAAATTGAACTTGAGACTTGGATTGAGGACCTAAATTAGATAGTAATGGAAATTATTGGACTCCTGAGCCATTGATGATTAGTAACAATATGTAGACCTTGTGGTTAAGAAATTTGATTTCTAATAAAAGAACCGAAATGAGAATTAAGATTTTGTAGCCAAACTAGTCTTATAGCCATTCTCGGAATTTATCGATGTTGTCATTTAAGTTATCATAGAGGAATAGCAAATTTGGAGTTAAGAATCAATATGATAGCATTGTATTAGGAATTTTAAATGAGTTCTGACTATATATATATATATATCATTATGGTTAGGTGACAAAAAAATGGGTCACGAGGACCAATAGACAGTCTGCAGAACTTATACCATCAGAAATTTTGGAGGTGAGGTTCTCCCACTCTGGGTTATTATTTTGTACAAGCTATTCGTTAATTGTTGAACCCCTATGCGGGTTTGCCATTTTAGCCTTGAGATATCTATCTGTTCTTGTGGCATAACCCCTATGAGGGTTTAAACTGCTTGATTGTACCTGCTCGTAATTGTTTGACTCGTACTTGCTTGTTACTTGTTATTGACTTGTATACCCCTATGAGGGTTCGCACTTGTTCAATCGTACTTGTTCAATTGTATTTGTTCAATCGTTCTTGCTCATTCTGGTGCCCAGAACTCCTGTCTGTCGTGTCTGGTACTTGCTTGTTCCTACTTGAATTGTTATCAAATACCTTGCCGGCATACTCGCTTGTTATATCCTGATATCTAGCTAGTTGGCTTGTATGTACTTGATTGTTGTACTTGATTGGTACTTGTTGTACTTGTTTGGAGATTGTACATAGGCTGAGTGCCAATCCTACGCGGAATGCTGGAATACTTGGGACACGTCTTGTAGCCGGCCTGGGTGTCCAGGGTACGCTATGCGGTCCGCATAGGTATCTGCGATACGCTAAGCAGTCCGCTTAGGTATTTACTATGCGCCATATAGTCCGTATGGGCACACCAATTGTATACCTAGCTATATCGCTATGAAAGTACTTGTTTGTTTGGTATAAGGTGATCTGATATGCATGTCTTACTCGTTTCATTGGAATGCATATTCTGTAAGGGTTTGCTTGCTCGTACTCGTTTCTGCTTGCTTGTGAAATGTTCTTAGAGCAATAAGGCAGGAGAGTTTCCTGTTGCTACATTTGTTCTTGCTAACATTGTAATTGTACTTGTATTGCTATTGATTCTAGATCTGTTGAGATGTTCTTTCCTTGACATGTTCTATTATTGCTTGATATTTATCCCTCACTAAGTCCATTGGACTTACCCCCTCGTTTTCATTACTTTTGCAAATAAGGTGGTCTAAGAATGAAACGTTCTGACTTGAAGTATAGAAATGTTTCTTTTGTAATAGTTTAGTGTCTCTCTTTTGCCTATGGACTGATAGATGGTTATGTGAACATAGAGATGTTGTGATATGTCAGAATAGACTGAGGCACCTTGGTTTTGTATATATTTTGCTATACTTAAGAAATAGATCTTGATTCGAATGTTATGGCTAATGTTATGATTTAAGTTGAAGTTATTTTCCGCTACTTTTAAATTATTGTTTGTATATTAAGGTTCAACAATTAAGCTTGAATTGAGCTGATATCTTAGCTTTGGGTTACCCGAAGTGAGGTGTCACAAGTGTGGTATCAGAGCCTAGGTTACAGTTGACCTAGGCCAGTATCATTGTTGGAATAATTATTGGTAGTTTTCACTAAGTTGAGAGGTGTATAAACTTTGGGACATAGATCTTCTAGGAATATTGAGCTCCTTAGAAGACTAGGACTAATTTGTGTTATCTTTTACTACTAATTGAATCTTGTGACTTGTAATATAGGATGGCGGGATCGTCTAGTAAAGGCAAGGGACCGATGGATGAAAACGACCCTGAACATTTACGACAAGAAATAGAAAGCCTTAGGAAAGACAAGGAACGTCTATCTCAGATATGCCAACAACTTGAAGAGAAACTCTATGACATGCATGGAGCTTTGCAGGACGAGAGGATGAAGTTATGCAATCTTAGGTCGTCAATTGGAGTGAGAGACTACATGTTAGATCGACTAATGGAAAGCGTTGAGCGGGAAGAAGTTCGGGTTGGAATCGCTGCTACTCAGATCGAGGAACTTCGGGTTATGCGATAACGCATGGAGGAAACATTTCAGGCCTTAGATGCCGACTATAGAAGGACTGTAGACGTGCCTCATCCGGTCATGGAAGACATCTGTCGAATGATGAGATATTTCCACATAACCATCGATCAAGTTATTGGAGTCGATATTGGTATCGACACGGATGCAGGACCTGCTCGAGTTCGTCCACCTTTTGGTCAGGGTCATCAGATGGGCATACCTAGAGAGGAGCGACCAGTGGAGAATCAGGAAAGAGCACCGGAAGAGAACCCTGTTGAAGAACTTGAAGAAGATCCCGAGGCAGAAGAGGTTCCGGAGGCTCCTGCAGCAGATCCAATGGCAATGGAAGGTGATGGAAAAGATGAGCTCATAGTTGGCGGTATTAATGTAGCTTTCTTGAGAGATGAATTGAATCTGGAAGAGTCCGATGAAGAAGCCATGGGAGATGATGAGCTCATAGTTGGAGGTATTAATGTAGCAACAAGAAACTTTCCTGCCTTATTGCTCCAAGAACATTTCACAAGCAAGTAGAAACGAGTACGAGCAAGCAAACCCTTACAGAATATGCATTCCAATGAAACGAGTAAGACATGCATATCATATCACCTTATACCAAACAAACAAGTACTTTCATAGCGATATAGCTAGGTATACAATTGGTGTGCCCATATGGACTGTATGGCGCATAGCAAATACCTAAGCAGACTGCTTAGCGTATCGCGGATACCTATGCAGACCGTATAGCATACCTTGGACACCCAGACGAGCTGTAAGGCGTGTCCCAAGTATCCCAGCATTCCGCGTAGGATTGGCGCTCGGCCTAAGTACAATCTCCAAACAAGTACAACAAGTACCAATCAAGTACATACAAGCCAACTGGCTAGATATCAGGATATAACAAGCGAGTATGCCGGCAAGGCATTTGATAACGATTCAAGCAAAAACAAGCAAGTACGATCAAGCAAGTACCAGACACGACAGACAGGAGTTCTAGGCGCAAGAACGAGCAAGAACGATTGAACTAGTACGAGTGAACAAGTACGATTGAACAAGTGCGAACCCTCACAGGGGTATACAAGTTAATAACAAGTAACAAGCAAGTACAAGTCAAACAATTACGAGTAGGTACAATCAAGCAGTTTAAACGCTCACAGGGGATATGCCACAAGAATAAATAGATATCTCAAGGCCAAAATGGCAAACCCGCGCAGGGGTTCAACAATTAACGAATAGCTTGTACAAAACAATAACCCAGAGTAGGAGAACCTTACCTCCAAAATTTCTGATGGTATAAGTTCTGCAGACTGTCTATTGGTCCTCGTGACCCACTTCTTCGTCACCTAACTATAATGATATATATATATATATATATAGTCAGAACTCATTTAAAATTCCTAATACAACGCTATCATATTGATTCTTAACTCCAAATTTGCTATTCCTCTATGATAACTTAAATGACAACATCGATAAATTCCGAGAATGGCTATAAGACTAGTTTGGCTACAAAATCTTAATTCTCATTTCGATTCTTCTATTAGAAATCAAATTTCTTAACCACAAGGTCTACATATTGTTACTAATCATCAATGGCTCAGGATTCCAATAATTTCCATTACTATCTAATTTAGGTCCGCAATCCAAGTCTCAAGTTCAATTTCTTAAAATTTTCCATAAATTCCAATTATAACCTAGTACAAGGTCCAAATCCACTATCATAACATCCTTAGCATGGGAGAGCTCAACATATATACATATACATATACAATACATCAATCCTTAAGATTCTCATCATGGTTACAATTCAATTAAGAATATACATACATGCATGTACATACAAATGCATATATATGAATTCTTCCAATCTTTTACCACAAAGCACAACGAAACCTCGAATTCACGAACTAATCACGCCACTGCACTCATCTCGACGAGAAGGAGATTCTGTCTTCCCGCCCTCGCCGGAAAATCTCAAAACACCACTGTCTTGCTCCTCTCGAGCTCCTGAATCCAATTCCACTTTCGGTTTTCCGTTTCGAGGTCTGTAGCCTCCGAAAATCAGCTTAACATCCGTCAATTTCTTTTCCTCCGCCGGACTCCGATCACCGGTTTTCTCCCTCTCCGCTGCGCCAAACGTACATGCAACCACTTACTCCTCTTTTCCTCACCAAGAGCTACCCAAAACACCCTTCATCCGTCCAAAACGTCGCCGGAATATGCAAACCCACTTCACCCGTTTTCTCGGTTCCTCAACCTCCACGGCGGCTCGCCGGTCCTGGATTGTGCATGGCTGAAGAAAGGTGGTCAGGAGGTAGAGAAGGGTAGTTTGAGAGGTTTAGGATGGTGGTTGGTTGTCTTCGGTGAAAGATCCACGGTGGTGGTGGCTCACGGTGAAGAAAGAAATGGTGAAGAAAGAGAGAAAATGAAGAAGGAAAGAAAGAAGGAGAGACAGAAAATGAAACTTGCTGGCCGATTTGGTTTTTTTAAAAAATTGAATTTTCACTTATTACCATTAAGCCCTCAAAACATAGACAAATTTTCCTTTAAACCCACAAGTTTTGAAAAATTACACTTTGGCCCCAAATTTTTAATTAATCATGAAATCAAGTTTATGGAAATATATATATATATATATATATATTACAAAATTTCTGAAATACCAAATAATCATGGAAATTCATAAAACATATTAAAATGAATTATCTAACAATTATAATAGTATAATTTAAGAAAACTAGGAGTGTTACAAATAGTCAAATTAATATTTTTTTTATTTGATTTTTAAGGTAAAAACAGAATTAAGTATTTTTTTATTATTAAAATAATAATAAAATATGTATAATGTATGTATATATTGAAAAATAAAATTTTTTTGGAGATAATAAAAGATAGAAGAAGGTATTTTGAAAATTTTAATTTGACATTTTAGAAGAAAAACTTTTATATATTTAATTATATTTTGAGAAAATAAAACTGTTTTCCTGACCAAACATAGCTACAGTTATTAGAGTTTTCTGCAATTATCAACTGTACGGGTTGTTTGATCAACTGGGTTTTTAGATTGAGTGGGGTTTGAAATATTTTAAATGAGCTGGGGTTTAGATGGTATTAGCACAGGTTGGGTTTGTTGAAAATGAGTTGAACCCAAAAGATAATTAATAAAATTTTAATTTAACTATAATTATCATTATTTTAATAATATAATTCATAGAATTAATTTTGTGTTAATTATACAGTGAAACAAATAAAAATTATTTTAAATAAATCAATATATAATCTCACTAGCATCATGTTTTTTGTTTTTTTGGGCGTGGGGGTGGGTTCTCGTTAGCATCATGTTATCTGAGATAAGATTCAAACAAACTTAAAGAATTACAAATATTACGTTTTGTAATTGCAAAAAGTTACAGTGGTATTTAAAATTGCTTGCAAAAGGCAAGAAAGAAAAAGAAATTAGCCATAAATGTGAATGACAACGTGTTTGGATGCAATATTTTCGGACTTTCATTTGCACAATAGTATATTTGATTCTAACTAAAACTATCATGTTGGTACTAATAAACAATTATGTTAATAATCACTTTGATTTTCAAAAACTGGTTTTTCTAAATTTTCAAAAATTTATGACAAATTCAATATGTTAAAAAAATAATTATCTAATTTCATATATTATGGGCAGTTAAATTAAATTCTCCAAATTAAAACTATAATCGTTAGAAAATAATAAATAAATTACAAATTAACTTAAATTTAATTTAATTTTAAGTAATAATTAAGAATTTAATAATAATTAATTAATATATGATAAAATAAAATAAAAATAAAAGATTATAGTTTAATGAAATAGTATAGCAATGCATTTAACCAAAACAAAAGTGATGTTTTTGTAATCAACCCGCCTGAGACACACCCAACCCATTTTCATCCAACCCTCTTTTAATTTATGAACCCAACCCACCATTTGACCCCCAATATTTTGCATGTGAAAATAAAAGTATTATTCAATTAATAATATAGAGATTTTAAAAGTTGGATAAAAAATAATATTTTACTATAACAATGCTAAACTGCTTGATATGATATTTTTTATTTTTTATGTCTTATCAATTTAATTAAGTTGTAATGAGAATATATTATTTAATTCAGTGTGGCTCTTATTGAAGGAAAAAATATTATTCAATTAGTTCGTAAATTATGTTGAATTAAAAAGATTATTATTAAATGTAATGTGGGACTCATTATCTTTATATGACGGAAATAAAAATTATTATTTAACTAGTTAATGAGTTTTATACTTTTAAATTACTAAGTATTTTGAGTTTGAAAATAAGAGTAATAGGTATGTGAATGATAAAAGGTAATAATTTTATTGAAAATGAGTCTAAACAATTGTATTTTCTTATTTTGAAGTTGTTCGAAAATAAAAATAATCATTCTAGAATACAAACAATCATGGTCATATTGTTTGCTAATCGATTCTACGAAAAAATTAGGGAAAAATAAATTTGTATGTATAAGAAAATAATCTTGTGAGAATAAAAATAAATAATAATTAATTTATGCTATAAATATTACAGTAATGTGTTCGGAGAAGATGTTAATTTCTAAATTTTGAAAATATATTAGGATGGAAATTTCTTAGAGATTGAATAGTAACATTTCTTATAACATAAATACCATGTTATGAATAATTTATTCGCTTAAGTAAATTAAATAAATAAAGATCACAAATATATAAATACTGTTGTACTTTTACATACAAAATATTATTAATATAATACTATTATATTAAAAAATATCATTTAAGTAATTAAGTAATAACACCAAATAGTATCTATTAGAACAAAAAGATATGCATTATACTGAATCAAATTTTTAATGCTAAATATGTTTATAATTCAAATAGGTTTACTTATAACTCGAATCAAGGCATGAGATACAAATATTTTTATAAGATAAATAATAATGTTTTTGTCTCATTGTCGAACAAAGGTAACAAAATTTAAAGGATTGAAATAACTTTTCAAATGACGCAGTCTTATCTGACAACATTGGATCACTTGACCTTCGGAATTAATTGAATAAATATTTCATATTTAATGCATTTTTTATCTTCTAAGGTTAACTGCTATTATTATTAATTAGTATTGTAGAAAGAAGTAAGAAGTAACAAAATTATAATAATATGGACGTTTGAAATAAATGCAAGTAGATTGTGTCGTTCGAAAGACACATCAATCTAGGTTGTAATTGAATGAGATGCTTGTCAAGATTTAATTTGCAGAAATTGTATTAGTGTCCCATATTGGGAAAGTAAATAAATTGTGATCTTTATATATAATTTTGGATAATCCTCACCTCTTGAGTTAACTTTTAGGGTGACTTAAGCCTAAAATTCATTTCTCAACATGGCATCAAAATCGCCCATTCATGATATTAAGTTACCTAGTATTGTTGGACTACCTATTTCATATTATTTTATGTTCTAAAAGTTCATTCTTGGGCGTGCACAAGTGTATTAGATCCCACATCAATAAAATAGATAAATAGTGGTATGATTTTGGACATTCCCCACATTTTGAACTAGTTTTGAGGGTGAGATAGGCCCAATGTTTATTCTATTTTTTCTAACAAATTACGTTGTCCCCATCTATTACTATAGATAATTTCTCCATCCTTGGTATCGAAATTCAAATATCCCCCTCTAACCGTTGGAACTAGGTCAAAGTTAATGAAATTTACCAAACCAAATACTTACCTTTTAATGAAATTTGATAAAAATTAAAATCATTTAAAATATATATCATAAAAGGATAAATATTCCCTTTTACTTGTATTAATTATTATGTAGCTTTTTGTTCAAACACACACCTTCGCCCTCTCTTTTTCTCCCACGTTCTTCTGATTAGAAAAGTTGTCTGTCTTGTGCCATTCTCTACCACTCTTTTTCTCTTAGTCGTTTGCTATTTGTTCTCTCTATCAATTATTCCTTTTCAATTGTATATCTCTCAAGTCTCAACCATCCTCTTCTTGACTTTGATCTAGATCTCGTCAATACATGTTAAGGTAATTTAAAAGTTTATTAAACTTTTAATAATGATGTCATCAAGTTTATTTCTTGAACACCTTATAAATTCTTTTTATGCCTTGATAATGTGGTTATATAAGTATTTATTGATACGTTTTATCAAAACTCTTCCATATGAATTTCAATTTATAACAAAATTTTCATTGTCATCAAATTGTCGTCATATACTACAAGAAAAAGATAAGTTGATGATAAAATAGTAAGTGACAATGTAAAAATTATCACTAATTTTGTATATTATGTGACAAAAAATTTAATTTTATCACCTTAATAATTTTTACAAACTAATTATAGTGACAATAATAGTCTAGCAATCCGTTAGACTAGGCGGTGTATATAGTTTTGAAGTAAATAATTCATTTGTCCCCATCAAAAAGGAAATTATAATACATATATAGTACCAATTAAACCACAACCCTACTATTTTTATAAAATAAAAGGATTAAAATTAATAGAGACTAAAAAGTCTTTGAACTTCAATTCTACCAGTTGAAGAAAGTTTCCTTAGCTACTTAATATGTACACACATATCACATAAACTGAAAGACTGGAAAAGACTTTCTTATTATACTAATGTACAACATGTATTTTATAGACTTTACGTTCATATTGATGTGTGTTCTAGGAAAATTAATTAAGGTAGCTTTGTTAATGCTGGATATATATGATTAATTGCAAAATGATTTTCTTAAACGGTACATAGACTGATGTGCTAATCATATAATGGGGCTAAATATTAATGCTTTGGAGACCATAAACATCTATTATTCCATATACAATTCATGCTTAAGTTTCATCACTTAATGGCTGGTGGGGTGTGGGTGTGGAGGTCTTAGTTGATATGGTGGCAGGTTCCATGGCCGTGCAAGACAAAGAGGCGAATTTGCTGTTTGTTCTACAGCACGATGGTGGCCTGCTGGTGGCGGCGGTGGCGACTTCTGCCTTCTCCATGGCAAACAATGTCCCGTGAACCATGGGTTACGGTGGCAGCAATTTCGGCTGCCTGTCAGGGCTGTGGGTTGGCCTCAAGGTATTTTTCTGGCTCAGAAGTTGAAAAGCCGTCAAAATGCTTCTCGTCTTATGGCTGAAGGGGATGATAAGCTGTCCTTCTTCTGATTGATTTTCATCTATTTTTTGAGAGTAAGCCAGGCATGGTAAGATGATAAAACCCATCTTCCCAAGCAGAAGTAGTATAACCAAAAACGCAGTCATGGTTGGAGTTTTGTATTAACCCATTGTTGTTACAATGGTTGGACATAAAATATGCAGTCTCTTTAATTATAGTTTGGAAGTAATAGTAATAAATGTTGGCAATGATGATAAAATCGTATTAAAGTGCATCGATGACTTTGCTTTTTGCTTAGCACTCTCAATTGATAATTCTAAACGATGGAAGTCCTCAGGTAAATCTATGAGACCGAATGTCAGTATATTTAGATGGGCTTTTGTGGATAAGGCATACGTATATATATTGTTGTGTGGAACAAGGATGTTTTTGTTTGATACAATGGGATGATGTTGTGTTAATAACTTGATTTATGTAGTTTGTAGATGGTTTAAACTGACTTGTGTGAATAGTTTAGTCCCCCATAATTTGGGTAATATATAAGCTTCTCGTGTAATTGTCAATATAATATATATATATATATATATTTATTAAGAGATTTTTAATTGAACCAGAAAAATAATTGAGAATGACACGTCACATACCATGTTGCATAATGGAATGTTAGCAAAACTTCAGTTTCTTTTATTCATGTTAAGCATAGGGTTAATGGTTGTGCTCATTTTATAGCTAAAAAATCTTTACCCATTTTTCAAAATGAGATAGATGGGACTGATGTCATTGTAAGGCTCTTGCCATTAATTTAGTTTAATATCGTTATACCATTTCTTTCACCAAAAAAAAAGAAAAGAAAAGAAAAGTTTTCAAGAAAAAAGAGGCTGGATTTTGTCCATTAATGTGTATATATGATCCAAATCAATTGATCAAGTTTAAAATATAATCAAATAATGCGATTTACAAGAATTGAACGATAGTTATAAATTACCATTGAATGACAATATACTAGAGGAAATGACAAAGTGAAACATAATTAAAAAGAAACATCATGCATGATGTTGCAAACTAACTGAAAAGAAAACGGATGACTTAAAGGCAACATTACGGGAAAGTTCTTAATAAAAATATCATGGATATATTACGTCAAATGTAAGAATAAATTATCCGAAAGAGAGAACACATTTGAAGAGAAACTTAACAGATAGATAAAAATTAATTGGATCATTGTACTCAATAAATCGATAAACAAAGCACGATTATATCAGAGTCTGAAATATTGTGTCATGAAAAAAATTAATAATTAAGAAAATCAAATAATTGTATTAGTCATTTATGATTGCATAAATTTTATTGACAAAAATTTCTCAAATCTAAAAAAGAATTACAAATTCTAACGAGAGTATAGTGGCGTCACTCGAAAAGTTAGGAATGCCCCTATAATTAGTAGAATATATACCTTTGTAGAACAAAAGTTTGCATCTTTTTAATGAGTACTCCAAACTCAAATTGACTTAACATGACTCAACCTGATCTTAGACTTAATGTGCTAACCATTAATCTAATGGCATCCAATTATTAGAGATTCACCAATTGGTGCCATATACTGTTGGCCACTTGAGTCATTATCAATAGTGTCATTTCTAAATGGTAAATGTTACATTAATTGTTAAGGCTAATTTCACTCTTTTTGTCTCAACTATTTTTTTTTTCCTCTATTAACGATTTCTAAATTAAGTATCGGAAGATGTTAGGGTCATCTCAACAAAAGTGACATGTGTACTTTCAGACAGTTCAGTAAATTCAAACACTTTTTATGAATAGAGATCGAGATCTTATTGATTCAAGGTGGATCAGAATACTAACCTACTTACGCTTGAGGTTCGTTGCGATGTCCCATAATATAGAAAGAGAAGGTAATTGTAAATTTTGGTTAGTGCAAATATCAATTGCATTAAGAAGTTCTAGCGAAGGTATCAACTTTATGATTCCAATAATTTTGAATAGCATTAATTCAATAGCAAATTATAGTTCACCTTAAGCGATGGATGTGAAATATTTTGATGGAACAAACTAGATTCATTTATAATTGTGTGATAATGGTATCAGCATCCATCCATAACATTTGCAGCTGGTAGAATATTGAATACACCTATGTAATATATTATATATATTACTTATCTATAGACTGAGTACAATATGATTTTGAATCATTAAAAGAAAGCAATTGAAAGCCAACCTTGCACATACTATTTGCAACAGAATTCGCAGGTAAGAAGAGCTCCTTTCAAAAGGAAAAATTCTACAGACACTGCCAAAAAACTAAACATTTGCACACAAAAAATATTGGTACAAAATTTAACATAATTATAGTAACAAATTATGGTTCTGAATATTTGTAGCAAATATTTTTTTTTAATTATAATTGACAAAAATTATTAATAATTAATCCATAGTATTATACGTTCAAAACATAACAGATTACTTATGTATTGTCCATAAAAAAATTAATACATTTACAAAAAATTGATCATTAGCTATGAATTGATTGTAGTAAATATTAGCCACAAGAATATCAACTTCAAACTTAACTAGAACAATTTCATAGCCAAACTACAATTTTTTAGCATTAGTTATAGATTCGTCCTAATTAATACTCTAACTTTTTGTATTGAGATGAATATTAATCTTATTATCCTTGTTTTTGGTCTTGAAGTAATCAACATATCTAGCCCTCTAGTTTTCTAGAATTTAGGTCGAAATTTTCCTTCGAAAATTGATACTTCAATTACAGTTGCGGGCCTTTTGATACAAGAACAAGAAGTCCTATCCTCAATAATCTCAACAATGAAATTTATAATGGCATTTCCTCTCTGTTTATAGCCAGCAAATTGGTTAAACTTCAGTTAATTCAGAAAATATGCATTTTTGTTTTTTAATTATGATCCATAATAAAATTTCACAGAAATGTTGGAACAATTAATTCACTATAAATAGCTTATCATAAAATTGATTAAGATCAGTAGCTTTGATAGTTATTCCTTAATTAAGATTATTTGCTAATTTGGTGGAATAATGGATGACCTAAAAGAAAAAGGAAAAATTGAGTGACTTAATACAAATTAAAAGATGTGACTAATTATATATTTATGAGTACTAAAAAATTTTGGTTTCTTCAAATTCATAATTTTTACAAATTTAATGGCTACCAAAGTTGTGATTGAGTTGTCATTATATATTGACAATTACCGACACAATACTAGTGGCAATAAAAAAATTATCACAAGTTATAGCAATAGTATTGTAACTAAGTTGAGAATATACATGGGTCGTTAATTGTCAAAGTCAAGTGGTCAATTAACCTAGTGGCATCGCACTAATCATACATATAATTGTGAGATTGGAGATTTTATTTCTACCAAACCGTTATTGTGTGTGCATATGCAAATAAAATTTTTTATCAACAGTAATAATTTGAAATACTAATTATTATCTTTATTAAACAATGTAAAAGATAAAATTATTATTACTTAATATATATCACTAGCGAGATAATAAAAATTATTAACAATTTTGGTGAAGAGCACAATAACACTAATTGATTTCCTGCTGCACAAAATCAGAATCACTTGCTCAATTAACTTGCCCAAGCTACGATAACCAGCTTGTAATCATATAAAGAAACAAGTTCAAACTGTAGCAGAAATCAGCTAGCTAACGTGCGCAGAGCTTGAACCAGTTGCCAAAGTGAAACGCAGAACAAATTATTCGAACAATGACTGTTGGCTTAGTCAAGCATAGCGGAAATAGGAAAACGACATGTGGGCAGTCCAGAAAATTGATTTCTAGTTAAGGAAAGGAAAAAGTAAATAAAGCAAGAGGGCAGAAAAATTTATCATGATTCGGCAAAATACATACATTCTCAACTCTCCATGATTATAGTATTTCCAACTAGTTCACTGTTTGATCTTTCAAAGGCATAGAATGAATATTGGCTTTTCCTTGCTCAAGCTCATCATAGTCTTACACAAATCTTTCTTTTTAAGGGCAAAGATTGAAACCAAGACCTTTTCATGGGCTCAAGTCCAAACCCATTACTTTATTGACGAAGATAGAAACCAAAGCGACTGAAGTCAAAAGCCTTCACTTGGCAAGAGAGCTCTAATTTCAAGTTCACATGAGGAAATATTGAGCTCTTGATGAATACTGCAAAAATTTAACAATTTTACCATAAACAGAAACTGGACTCTAGCTATTCAAATCCAAGAGACAACCAAATTCATGCTGAATTGAACAAAGAAAATATTGCTAGATATAAACGCAAATTGTCATATACTAACTATTAACTAATCTGCAGAGAAGATCAGTCAGGCATCACGCATGGCTCCACAAGATATAAGTTATTATGTCTGCCACCAAATTGATAGGCCCTTTCTTTCCATTTTTCTTCTTGCAATACTTCTTGCAAAAGCTATCCTATATATATCTTCATTGAGGGAAACATTAGACAAGTTAATGCATTGAATGAACGCCTAGCCTAATTAAAGTTTGAAATTACTAAATCATCGTGCTGCAAGAGGATATATCCTACTCTTTTCCCTATTTGGTGCCGGTAATGCATATTTGGGAAATAGCTTCAAGAAAGAGTAAATGTCTTATGAACCATGCACCTATAACAATAGATTATTTCATTTATGGTAATCTCAAATAAATGTTTAAAGACAAATCTCAGTATCTCATGCATATGGATGAGAAAATATGTTTCCTAAAGCAACTAGGTATTGTATATCAAAATCACAAGAACTGGATTAATTCATTGTGGTTACTCAAGTAAAGGAATTTGCAATAGGATATTCATCTAGTCAATGAACTTTTTTATTTCACTAACATTGTCCCACATCCGGTATTTAGCAAAATACCAACCAGTTTAAAGATGTGCTCCAGCAGCTAGAGACAGGCAGCTGGTTAAGTCTTGTGACTCGTAGAGGAAAAATACAAGGCCAAAAAAATCTTTAAAAAAAAAAAAAAAAGAACCCAAAAACGGCAACTGACATCGACTACTTTTTGAGTGAACTCAAAAGTGTGAGAGGCTTTGACTGGAAGGATATATATGATGGAAAGGTTACCTTTACAAGGGTTCATTTTGAGGGTAGTTTTTGATGAGAAATCCTAGTAATGTTTCTCTCAGTGAACCTATCCAAGAGAATGGTCTTGCAGTAGAAAGTATCCATTTACCCTTGATTTTTTCAGAAATTTACAAAGATCCCCATTATAGCTTTATTATTAAAATGTTTGAGCAGATTAAAAGGCGTAATATCCTTTTTTTAAATGAATAAGTTCTATTTTCTCTTCTTCTAATCAAATTGCTTCGACATTTATGCACATCATTCATTTATTGTTATAAAACAAAATATACATGTTAAAATCATGGTTACGGGCAATAATTTCAAGCAGCATTCACCTTCAGTTACACAGTCTTAAGCTATGATGATCACAAGCCTATCTCTTTCTTCTTTCTTTTCCAATTGTCAATACTTGTAATCATTCTTGAATGACATGCGTGATTCAGGAGAAAATAAGAGTTTGTCCAGAGAAGAAATTCACACCACTGAATCAAACATATGAGTTTTGCAGGAAGAGAAGAGGTGACAAAACAATAGAGAACATAATCAATAGGTAACTTAAAACAGAGTTCCAGAAAGGAAAGAAGTCTTGATTCACTCAATTTGATCATTGCTTATAGTTAGGCCATAGTTCATCTTTAATCTAAGTGCATATTAAATGTCTCTGGCAACTAGCATACTAAGAAAGAATGAAGTCAGATACCTCTGTCAAGGCCTTCTAGTCCCACACCGACAACTTATTGAAATGTTATATGGTTTAATAGGCTTAAATCAGCTGGAAAGTGCCAGGTAGTTGGGCAAGCCGTATTCCACATACAACACACTATAGCGACTTACCAACTACCTTTTTGAGTACATGACAGAAACAGGGAATAAACTATTTTAAAGGACATATTCCATAGCCCAACTACCTTTTTGAGTAAATGACAAAATAGAAAAGGAAAGAAACTAATTTAAAAGGAAATCTTCCATAAATGTCCATCTTAAATATTCAGAGCAAGAGGGGAAAGCAATCTTCCTCCAGTTTCCATCATATACTGCTTGATATTCTGATTGATCTTTTGAGAAACAAAACTTACACTTTTGAGTTTTGACTGCAAGGATACTCGTACATTTGTTTTCACAGTGACAGCAGAGTAACGAGAGAAGCAAGATCCAGATGTTTATTCTTCCTCAAGTTGATACATTTTACATAGTACTACTAACTCCAGGTATATATGAATCCATAAGCAATGTTGAATCAGAAAATTTTCCTTGTCAATACAAGTGGGTCATAAAGCATTACTAATTCAGGGGAAAAATATGACTCAGTAATTTGTAACCATCACAAGCAAACATTTACTGCGATTCTAAAGAGTTGTCAATAATAATAAAAAGAAAAATGGAAAAAAAGTCTTGTAGGTATAATATTAATCAAATCGATCAAATAGAGCATGCCTTTAGAAGAACTCACCAGATATAATTTTCCCAGTCAGAGGTATCACTTGAGTAGCCATGCTCTGACAGAAAGCATTTCAAAGCATTCTTCGAGATTCGTAGCCTGAGAAACTCAGCTCTTCTCAGATGTTTTTGGATTGGTCGAGAAATAACCCAGAAAAATCCTTTCACACTTTTAATCACATCTCGCAATATTTTCTTCACATGAATCTGAGCACCAAGAAAACTTCGAGATATATATATATATATATATATAATTGATAAAATTCAGACCGAAACGCGAAAATGCTTTAGTTCTAAAATTTATCACTGTACAATCTTCGTTTGCTGGAGAACCAAATCTACGTAATTCGTAAATACCAATACTGATCTGAAAATACAGTTATTAGAGTTTTCTATAATTATCAACTATATGGGTTTGTTTGATCAACTGGGTTTATAGATTGAGTTCTGTTTGAAATATTTTAAATGAGCTAAAATATTTTTATCCCATGTAAAATGTGAAATGGACAATTTACCACTTTATGATAAAAATAAATAAATTGAAATACTGTCTTAAATTTTTAAAAATAGGTGAAAATCCTTCAATGACCATAAATGAAGTGCTTGCGCTAAAAATTGTGATTGGTTGTGATTTTTTATATATAAAATAACTATTATATCCTTAATATATTATTTGTTGAATCTTTTTGTTTAAATGAACGATCAGAATTAAATAGTAATTATATTTATAAATATATATATATATAATTATTTATAAATATGTATACACAACACATTATATATATATGTATATAGGCCGCCATGGAAGCCATGTTAGCCTATCTGGCCGGCCAAATCAGGCAAGCAGCCGCCCATGGCCATCATGTATTAAAACAAAAGAAAATAATAATAATAATAATTAAAAAAAAAAACTTAGCTTTAGGCTACCATGGTAGCTGGTTGCATGGAGAGAGCGGAAGGGATGGGAGGACGACTGCTATGGCAGCCATGCCAACCAGATCTAGCTAGCCAGATTCAACCAGCGGCCGTTGTGTATTAAAAAAAAAAAAGAAAAAAAAAACTTGACTTTAGGCTGCCATGACAGTCAGTTCCGATGGGGGTGGGGGTAGAAGTTATATATTATATATATGTATGTATGAATATAAATATGTTAATATACATATATAATTTTATATGTGTAAAAATATTATACAATATTTGATTTATATAAATATGTTATATATTTTATAAATATAAAATTATTTAATTTTGATAATTATATATATGTATGTATATATAATTTTACAAATATTAAAAAGTATTTAATTTATATAAGTATGTTATGTATTTAATAAATATAAAATTATTTAATTTTAGATTAAACAAAAAAATATTACATATACGTATATAGATATGTTATAGATAATATTATATACATATACGTATTTATGTAATCTTTTATATGTATATAATTTTAAATATATGTATGTATGTATAATTATATCAATAATAAATAATATTTAATATATATATATATATATATATAAATATGTGATGAATAATTTTATGCATATATGCATATATAATTTTATATATGTGATTATATATATATATATGCATGTATATAATTTTTTATAACTATTATATAGTATTTGATTTATATAAATATGTATATTTTATAAATATGAAATTATTTAGTTTTGATAATTATGTATATATGTATGTAAATATAATTTTATAAATTTTAAATAGTATTTAATTTATATAAATATGTTATATATTTCACAAATATAAAATTATTTAATTTTAAATTAAACAAAAGAAAAAATATATATGTTTTATATATATATGCATATAAATACGTTATAAATAAATTATATACATATATGTATTTATATAATTTTTTATATATATGCATGTATATATAATTTTATAAATAATAAATATTATTTAGTTTATATAAATATCTTATGTATTTTATAAATATAAAATTATTCAACTCAAATAGATGAAAGGGGGGTAGTGAACCACAATATAAAAATAAAAGGCAGCATTTCACCTTTTTTTTTTTTTTGAATCACAGGAAGGTAAGTCGCCAATTTCACATTTCATATGGGGGTTAAATTAAAATTTTCCATTGTAAATGGGTTGGTTTTTAATGTAGGTTAGATTTGTTTGATCGAGTTATATATGGGTTGAAAATAAGTTGGACTCAAAATAATAATTAATAATTTATAAATTTAACTATAATATCTTTATTTTATTAATATAATCCATAAAATTAATTTTATGTTAATTATACAATGCAACAAACAAAAATTACTTTAATATAAATAACCTCGTTAGCGTCTTTTTTTGGGGTGGGGGGGGGGGTGTGGTCCTCATTAGCATCATGTTATCTGAGGGGCGGCAATTTGGATGTATCGAGTGGGTTCGAATTAGGTTGAAATAGAGGTATAACATTAATTTTCTCAACAGAACCCAACTCAGTCTAATGACAACCTAAAAATTCTCAATCCTAACCCAACCCGATTCGTTTCAGGTCAGGTTCGGGTCGATCTGAGTTTTAAAATAAATATTTTGAATATTTGTTTTAATTTTTAGAAACTTTCTGGTATTTTTTTTCAATTTTCTATATTTTTAATTATTAATAAATTAGAATAGGAGAAATGAGTTCTCATTATAACTTCACAAATGCACTCAAATAATTTTAATTAAACTACATAATATATTGGTTTTTAGGACTTTTTTCCTTTCATTTTCTAGTATCTATGGTCATTATAAAAATATTGAAATCACAAAGTGTCTTATTTTTAAAAATATTATACTTTTTCAAGTTTTACTCACAACTCTTTAATTTTTGGATCTATTGTGTCGATTACTTCTCTCTTTTAGCTTTTTAAAATTAATGCCATTATTTTTTAACTTTATATTGATTCAATTAAGCAATACATAAATCAATAAAAATATATCATCAAATAAATAAGTAAACAAATGTTTTAAATTATACACATAATTTATTATAGAAACTTGCTTAAATCTTTTGAATTTTTTATAACATCTCAATAGAAAATTTATTTATTTATTTATATATGCAAAATCTTGCATTGTATAAGGCCTAAGAAAAACTTCTAGGACAATTCAATAGTTAAAACAGTGTTTTGTTAACTCTTTGAAATACGATTTTCATTTCCACTTGTGTAACACCCCAAAAATTTCATAATTTATAGAATTTAATTTTTATATATTTAAATTTCTTGATTTTATGTTATAGCTGCTAAATTATTGTTTTATTTAATTTTGGGGGTCAATTTGTTAATAAGAAAACTTTAATTTTAGAAATTTTAAAAGTTTGGGGTCAATTCAAAATTTATTAAAACTTGATTGAACACTTTCTAAAAATGATGGGGTTTGCATGGAAGGGTCTTGGTCAATAGGGTTTAAATTGTAATTTTAAATAGTTTGTAGGGTCTATTTGGGGCTGATTGGAAAAATTTTCTGATGGGCCTATTGTTAAAATTATGTATGAGATGTAAGTCTGAATCAGAGTGGTGCCTCAATTTAGGTGTTATCCCGAGTAGGGGCGCTACAGAGGTGGTATCAGAACCTGGGTTAGCGATGACCTAAGTGTTGAACAGTAACGAGATTCATAGCTAGCTTGGTTGTTTGGATTAGCTAGGTTGAACTTTAAGTGTTTAAGCATTGTGGATTCTTATATATGACCCAGGACGATAGGATATAGATTTTTGTGTGATATTAACAAAATAGACTTTTGTGAACCTTGTGTTTGTAGCATGATGGCTAACAACCGTGACAAAGGGAAGGAGCCTACAGCGGGGCCAAGCAAGGAATCTTCGGATCCTAGGATCAGGAAAGGGCAAAATTGTTGAAGCTGTGTCAATCATTGGAAGACAAGATCAATGACCAACGTGAGGCATTAATACATGAAAAAGCGGAGGCGTACCAACTGAGGTCGATGATCAGAGTTAGAGATTACCTCATAGATCGACTCATGGGGGATGTGGAACGAAAATGCTTGCGAATAGCATAGCTGAAGCTTAGATATAAGGACTTCGTACCATAAGGGAGCAAATAAAAGCTACATTTTGGGAGTTAGAGGCAAATTATCAGAGGACTATAAAGGTACCCCACCCCGTGATGAACGAGATAAGCCAGATGATAGCCTATTACGGCAGGTCCATTGACCAGGTCATAGGAGTCGGCATAGGGATTGATGTCGGAGCTGGACCTTCAGGGATTCGCCCACCCCCAGAGCCCGAGCATGCACAAGAGGCACCGATTGAGGAAGAAAACCCCAATGAGAATGCTAAAGAGGATCCAGAAGATGACCTCGATGAGGACGCTTAGGAGGATCCAGAATAGGACCTAGAAGAAGCGGCGAAGATCCCAGATGCAGATCCTATCCTTGAACCCCCAGTGGTAGCACCGTTGGTGATTGAGGACGAGGATGATGATGATGGAGACCCGAATTGGATGTGGGGCCCGGGTGCAATGTGGGATGATCATGATTAGTGGCATGATGCTAAGCCAGACGCTACGTCAGACATTACTAATGAGTAGGGTTATGATCGATGATTTGGTGTCGTGATAACATTTTGTATGTGTACTTGGCATAGTACTTGCCAGAACTTCTAACCATCAAGATTGCATGATATCGGCTAATATTTTCCTTTTCTTTTCCTTGCACCTAATCATTTTGAACCCGATCAGGCGAATAGTTAGCATGGCCATTTTTGAAAACTTTGAACTTCGTACATACTATTGTAATCTTGCTATTGCTAACTAAGCATGCTAATGAAGTTATCTTTTATATCTTTGTCAAACTTCCTTTCTTTCTTGTTTTAAGATATTGGAGCTTATGTTAAACTTTACTTTGTTTCTCTTTAATTTTGGAAAGTTCAAGAAATTCTGAAAGATTCTTGAAGGTTAAAGTGATAATTGGCAGATTATAATTGCAGGCTTGAGACTACATCATAAATATCAAAGTGAAAGATGGCGTCTCATGGTAGTGCTCTTAGGCTCGCTTCAGTAAGAGCAGGTCGTAGAGGAAGACCAACTGGTTGGCCTGCTAACGCACCAAGAATCCCTAGGCGGGAAGTACCTGCTTATCAGCCACCTGAAGTAGAAGAGGAAATTTCACAAACCCCTTCTGTGGGGCAGCCAGTGGACCCCGTGAATCAGAAAAGGCCTAGAGCTAGGCAACAAGCTCGATAGCCAGGTGGTGAAGTAAGAAGGGCTAACGACATGAATGAGGATCGAGTACTGGAACGGTTTCTTCGTTTCCAGCCCCTAAAGTTTTCGGGGTGCCAGATGATCGCAAAGTAGAGGAATGGGTAGAGGACTTGGAAGTCATATTCGAAACTCTACGATACCCGAATGAGCAAAAGGTACGGTTTGCCACATTTCTTCTGGCTAGGTCTGTAAGAAGTTGGTGGAAGATGATAGATCGCAGATGGACTGCTTCAAGGACCCCCCGGACTTGGGATAATTTTACTTGGGAATTCATGGACAAATACATTCCCTTGGTAGTTAAGCAGGCGAGAGAAAGGGAATTTATGAATCTGATCCAAGGAAGCCAATCTGTCAGTCAATACGAAGTAACTTTTAGCCGATTAATACAGTATGCACCATATATTCTGGAAGATGAAAGTCGACAGATTCAACAGTTCGTTCAAGGACTGAGGCCAAAGCTTAGACAGTGCCTAGCCATCTTCGACTTATCGAATTTCAACATGGCAGTAAGCAAGGCACTGCAATATGAATAAGAACTACAAGAAATTTAGAAAATTGAAGACAAGGGTCAGAAGGGAAGACCATCCTCGGGAGGACCCAGTGGTGCTAGCAAGAAACAACCTAGGATACAAACTAGAGGCACATCCCAACGAGTTCCTAGGACTGATGAGACAGTAAATCAGGCTCAAAATAGGGTATTAGCGCTGTGTGGATTCTGCAGATCAATGAGCTATGAAGAAGTGAATTGTTGGCGAAAACAGGGCAAATGCCTAAGGTGTGGAAGCAGTCAACATTTTTTGAAAGATTGCCTAGGAAAGAAAAATCCAACACCAGGAGGAAGAGGGAAACAAAAAGTTCAGGCCCATGCATATGCCCTAACCAGAGAAGATGCACTAGATCCTAAAATCTTGGTAAAGTATTATATGATCCTGGAGCATCCCATTCATTTATATTTGTTGATTTTTTTGAAAAATTAAATGTACAACCTGAAACCATGGCTTACCAAGTTGAAGTGCAAACACCCTTAGGAGTAGGGTTAATCACAGATGCCATGTATCGGGATTGCCCGATCATGATCGAGGGCCAAGTGTTTCTAGCCAATCTAATACGAATGCCCATTCAAGGGTATGATATAATCCTTGGGATGGATTGGCTATACCATTATCAGGCATAGGTGAATTGTTACACCAAGTTCATCACACTCGGGGAAGGAACTTTGATATCTTCACACTCCTCGACAGATAACGCTTCTTCAATACCAATCATATCAGCGTTAGAAGCTAAGCAGATTTTAAATGAAGGTGGGCAAGGGTTTTTAGTATACCTCATTAACAAACCACGGGATATGGTCAGGGTCGAGGACGTAGAAGTAGTAGCAGAATACTCGGAGGTATTTCCTGAAGAATTAAACTTACCACCCCCAGATAGAGAGATAGAGTTTGTCATTCACATTCTACCGGGGGCTATGCCATTCTCCAAGACTCTGTACTGAATGGCACCTGTTGAGCTTAAAGAGTTGAAGAGCCAACTGCAGGAGTTGCTAGAGAAAAAGTTCATTAGACCTAGCACGTCCCCTTGGGGAGCCCTAGTGCTATTCGTTAAGAAGAAGGACTGGTCTTTAAGGATGTGCATCAACTATCAAGAATTGAACAAGGTCACTATAAAAAATAAGTACCTTCTCCCACATATCGAGGAGTTATTTGACTTATTGCAAGGGTCAAGAATTTTCTCCAAGCTAGACTTAAGATAGGGATATTATCAATTGAAAATCAAAGAAGAGGATATCCCTAAGACAGCTTTTAATTCTCAGTATGGTCACTTTGAGTTTGTAGTAATGCCGTTTGGTCTAACTAACGCCCCGGTGGCATTCATAGACTTGATGCATTGGATTTTCAGGCCGTACTTGGACCAGTTTGTGGTCATATTTATCGACGACATCCTGGTATTCTCTAAATCCAAGAAAGAACACAAAAAGCACTTACACATAGTTTTAAAGACTTTGAAAGAGCATAAGATGTATGCCAAGTTCAGTAAGAGTGAATTTTGGATTGAGAAAGTAACCTTTTTGGGTCACATAATCACTCAAGGTGGGCTAGAAGTAGACCCCTCTAAAGTGGAAGTAATTGTCAATTAGAATAGACCTGGAACTATTACCGAAGTCCGAAGTTTTCTGGGATTGGCCGGATATTATCGGAGATTTGTCCAAGATTTCTCCAAAATAGCTGGTCCGTTGACCAAGTTAACTCAGAAAGACTAGCCATTTGATTAGAATAAGGAATGTGAGAAGAGCTTTTAGGAATTGAAGAACTGCTTGACTACAACTCCAGTTTTAGCCCTCCCAGACGGGATAAATGACTTTGTGGTATACACAGATGCTTCATATAAAGGGCTAGGATGCGTGATGCAAAGAGGACGTGTCATCGCTTACGCATCTAGGAAGATAAAGCCTCATGAGGAGAACTATCCAACTCATGATTTGGAGCTAGCAGCGATCATTTTCGCATTATCCAAGTGGAGGCATTACCTCTATGGAGCCACATTTGAGGTATTCATGGCTCACAAAAGCCTCAAATATTTGCACTCGCAAAAAGATTTGAACATGAGGCAGCGTAGATGGGTGGAGTTTCTAGAAGATGATAACTTCTTTATTGCCTACCATTTGAGAAAAGCTAATGTGGTAGCTGATGCCTTGGGCCAGAAGGCAGGAATGGCCCATCTACAAGGGGTAGAAACATCTAAAGGATCGAGTATGGGTGTTGTGCTACGATTAAAACGGTGAGTTTGGGTTGTAGGAGTGAAAGTGCAACCTGAATTATACAATGAGATTCGACAGGCCCTGGCTAGAGATAAGTGGATACTGAAACAAAGAAAATTGGTTGGAAGTTTTGAAGGAACCAAGTACAGTATCGATGGTCAAGGCATATTGCTATTTCGCAAAAGAATTTGTATGCCAGAAGAAATAAAAGGAAGATTATTAGAAAAGGCAAGATGTATCAGGATCTAAAGAAACACTTTTTGTGGAATAGGATGAAGAAAGATGTAGCAAATTTCATGCAAAAATGTCTAACCTGTCAGTTAGTGAAAGTAGAGCATCAATGGCCATTAGGATTGTTGTAGTCATTTCCCATCCCCAACTGGAAATGGGAACAAGTGACCATGGACTTTGTGACCGGTCAGCCGAAAGCCAGAGGAGGTTATGACAGTATTTGGTTGATACTGGATCGTTTGACAAAGTCTGCCCATTTTCTACCAGTCGAGACAGATTACAAGGTTGAGAAACTGGTAGAGTTATATATTACGGAGATCGTTAGGTTACATGGGATTCCAATTAGTATTGTATCTGATCGGGACCCAAAGTTCACATCGAGACTTTGGAAAAGTTTGTAGAGACATTTGGGAACAAGGTTACAGTTTAGCTCAGTTGCTCATCCGCAGAGTGACGGGCAGTCAGAAAAGGTCATTCGAATTTTGGAGGACATGCTGCGAGCTTGTGTTCTGGATTTCAGTGAAAGTTGACCCGACATTTACTCCTGGTTGAGTTTGCCTACAACAACAGCTATCAGTCTGTTATTCAGATGGCACCATACGAAGCACCATACGGACAAAAGTGCCAGTCTCCACTATATTGGGATCTAGCAGAGTACAAAGGTACTGTGGACGTGTCTCTGGGAACTGTGAAGCCTGAATTGATTCAAGAGACTGTCGAAAAGGTATAGGTTATTAAATAGCAAATGAAAGCTACTCAGGACCGACAGAAAAGTTATGCAGATAGGCGAATGAAGGATTTGGAGTTTGAAGTGGGTGATCGAGTGTTCCTCAAGGTATCCCCGAGGAAAGGGATCAGAAGAATTGGCAAAGGTAGAAAGCTGAGTCCGAGGTATGTGGGACCTTATGAAATAAGTGAGAAAGTTGGACCAGTAGCATATCGTCTTGTACTGCCTCAGAACCTGACTGGGATACATGATGTCTTTCATGTATCTTAACTCCGAAAATATTATCCCAATCCTTCGCATATCATATCACCCGAGCTCATGTAATTGAAAGGTGATTTGACATACGAAGAGCAACCTGTTCATATCTTGGATCGAAAATTTTGAGAGCTTAGCAATCGGAGGATTCCCCAAGTGAAAGTACTGTGGCGCAACCACAATGTGGAAGAAGCAACTTGGGAACAAGAGGATCTCATGTGCCAGCAATATCCCGAGCTCTTCCAACATCCAGGTAAGAATCTAGGGACCATATTCTTTTAGAGGGGGAGGTTTGTAACACCCCAAAAATTTCATAATTTATAGAATTTAATTTTTATATATTTAAATTTTATGATTTTATGTTATAGTTGCTAAATTATTGTTTTATTTTATTTTGGGGGTCAATTTGTTAATAAGAAAACTTTAATTTTAGAAATTTTAAAAGTTTGGGGTCAATTCAAATTTATTAAAACTTGATTGAACACTTTCTAAAAATGATGGGGTTTGCATGGAAGGGTCTTGGTCAATAGGGTTTAAATTGTAATTTTAAATAATTTGTAGGGTCTATTTGGGGCTAATTGAAACCTGGAGGACTAAATTGCAATAAATGAAAAATCAAATTTTAAAAACCAAATCGGGCAGCAGAATTTTTTTCCCTGTTTTCTTCCTTTTCCTTTTTTCTTCATTTCCTTTTTTTCTTCTTTTCCTCTTCATCGTGAACCCACCACCGGCGACCCTCTCACCGGCAACCACCAACCACCACACTAACCCTCTCAAATAGCTCCCCTCCACCCTCTGAACACCTTCTTCCACACATGCACGGCTGGAAACCGACGAGCCGCCGTGAGTGAAGAAGGCCGAAACACCTTTCACGGCGGGTGACCTGGGTTTGCATTTTTTTGGCAACAACTTGGATGGTTGAAGGGTGTTTTGAGTAGCTTTTAGCGAGGATAAGTAAGATACGTGGTTGCATGTGGAGTTGGCGCAGCGGAGAAGAAGAAAAATGGAGATCGGAGCACGACAGAGAAAATGAAGATTGAAGGTTGTTGAGCTCATTTTCGGTGGCTACAGGCCTCGAAACGATAAACCGAAGGCAGCGTCAGATTCAAGAGCTCGAAAGGAGTAGATTGGTGGTGGCGCTGAAATTTTTCGGCAGCGACCGGCTCCAGCGGAGAGGCAGTTTCACCTCCTCGACGCAACAAACTCACTTGTGTCATTGGTTTGTGGTTTCAGAACTCCAATGGCAAACTTTGATTTATTTGGTTGTATTTGATATATATACGTATATATATGTATATGTATATGTATATGTATATGTATAGTATATGTATATGTAAATGTATATATATATGTAAATAGCATGTCTTACCTTGGAAACTTTGTATTACATGCCAAGATTGATGAATGGATAAGTGATATGTATATATAGAGGTGTAAATGCAAGATCCCCATGCAAGGAATATTGATAGTGGACCCGGACGCATCATGCAAAATGCCAAATATTTGGATTCTATAATGGTATTAAGAATTATGTAATGAGACTAAGTGGCATTTGACTAAGAATAATTAATTGTAGAATTTGGACCATTTGGTATGAATTGATTAGGATAATGATATGATACACTTTTGTAGTTAAGAATGGGATATCATGATATTTATGGGACCAATATAGAATGTCTTTATAAATTCTAGAATAATCGATATATTGGAATACTTGTGTAGATACCACCGAAGAGCTTATATCACCGTGTTGATTTATAAGCTAGTGATGTTAGAATACTTATGGTACCATTCTAGAAGGTTACTAGAGTCGAATAGGAATTTGACTTTGGAAATATTTTTTTGACTAGGTGACGAAGAAGTGGGTCCTGTAGACCAGTAGATTGTGGGCTGTGGTTATTTTGTTGTAACTACAAGAGGTGAGGGTCTGCCAACCTGGCATTGCTTTTTAATTATCTGTTATTGTGATAAGCCCCTGTGTGGGTTTTCTATTTCTGTACCGTACTCTGTTTGTTTGAAATATGAAATGTGTTGGAATTCTGATTTGTTATCTGTTATTTGATTTGAACACCCCTGTGAAGTTTATCATTGATATCGATTCTGTTTCTGTCTGTTCTGGCGCCCAGAACCTTATCCGTTATTTGTATCTCAGTTGTCTGTTTGTTTATCTCGTACATGTATTGATTTGTTTCGTTCTCTATTGCCTCGCCGGCATATCTGTTTATCTGTATAACTTTATTTGGCCATGTTTGCTTATCTGAATCTGTTAGTTGCTATCGTGTAGCCTTGACGGCATTTCTGTTATGTTCTATTTTGGCGATGTGCTAGGGACGTTCCCCTGGGCATCTGCACAAATAGTTGTGAATCCTATTATGTGTAAGGAGAAAGTGTGGGCCAAGGGCCAATCCGGGCGAAATGTTTGGTTATATAAGGCATGCTTGGGACTTTCCCCTTGGTGTCTATGATACGCTAGGGACTTTCCCTTGGGTGTCGGCGGTACGCTAAGGGCTTTTCCCTGGGTATCAGCAGTATGCTAGGGACTTTCCCCTAGGTACCAACGGTGCGTTATACGGCTCGTATGGGCATCCGCCATATACCAAGCTGTAACGCTTATGTAATCTGTTTGTCTAACTGGAATAAGGTGATTCTGCAATGCATGTTGTGGTTTTCTTGGAATGCATGTGCTTTGGGTTTGTTTTGCCTATCTGAATTCTATCTTGGAGCAATAAGGTAGGAGCGTTTCATGTTTTGCTATGTTTACTGTTTGATTTTGAATCTGCCATGTTCTGTATATTTATTTGATGATCTGTTGAGTTGAACCTTCCTCGATAGATCCCTTCTGTATTTCTTAAGTTATCCCTCACTAAGTCTTTGGACTTACTCCCCCAATATCTCTTGACATTTTCAGATAGGTTTTGATGATGACTTTGTACTTCAGGCTTGGAAAGATGTAAATATGTTTTGTAATAGAATAGGTGCTTAAACTTGTGTGTGGATCACTTTTATGATTAGTGCGAACTTGGAGATGTTATGAGACATTTGACTTGAACTTATGAGTTGTAATAGGTATGAATCAATGAATGATAAACTTGTGATGGTTTGAAATGCATACTTTTGTAAGACATGCTTAGGTTGAAGATTGTTGTTATCCTTGAAATTTTTGGAAAAAATTTCTGATGAGTCTATTGTTAGAATCATGTCTGAGATTTAAGTCTGAATCAGAGTGGTGCCTCAACTTAGGTGCTATCTCGAGTAGGGGCGCTACAACTTGGATACAAAAATAACCATTATAAGTAATTTGAAATTGTAATAATCCATCCTATATGGTTGTGAAAATAAATAAGAACCAAAAAATGCCAAAGTAGTAATTTTGATATTGCTAAAGTTTAAATTTCAAACTTTATTTTATATTTTTGCTCCTAAAAGAATTTAAATTTTATTTTTTTAGTTCAGATTGGGTCGAGTTGGTTCAAGTAGGTTTGGGCTGTCGCGTGACCAACAATCAAAATTTGGGTTATTTATGTAATCTAAAATGCAACCCAACCCAACCCATTTTCTTCGGGTTCTTATTCGTGTCGACTTTGTTGGATTCGGACCCAAAATAGATCAACCAAAACCCAAATTTTTCGTGTCAAGTTATCATATCGTATTGAAAATTGCTACCCCTATTTGAGATAATATTTAAATAAACTTAAAAAGTTACAAATATCACATTTTGTTATTACAAAAAGTTACTACTAGTATTCAAATAGCTTACGAAAGGCAAGAAAGAAAAGTAAATTTGCCATAAATGTGAATGGCAACATGTACCTAGCACTATATGCCCTTATAGATGCAATATTTTCGGACTTCCATTTGCACCAATAGTGTAGTTGATGCTGACTAAAGCTATCATATTGGTACTAACAAACAACGATGTCAATAATCACTTTGATTTCAAAAATTTATGACAAATTCAATATGTTAAAAAAATAATTATCCAATATCATATATTCTTGGCAGTTATTAAAATTATAATCATTAGAAAATAGTAAATAAATTAAAATTAATTTAAATTTAATTCGATTTTAAGTAATAATTAATAAATTAATAATAATAATTAATTAATGTACAATAAAATAAAATAAAAAAGAAAGATCATAGTTTAATAAAATAGTTTAGCAATGCATTCAACTAGGGCTGTCAATGGAGCAGATTTTAATCCGAATTCAATTTGAATTCAATCCGATTATTTAGGACCTTTAATTGATAAAAGATTCGACGGATATAATCTGATTAAAAAGTTCGTAATCCAAAATAAATTGAGCAAATATGGATATGGCTTGATCCGATCCATTAAGAATCTGAATCCGAATATATTTATTATTATACATATGTATACACATGGTCATATAATAATGCCAATGTAGATATTTGGATAGAGGAAGTAATGAATTTCTATGTAATATATCAAATCAGGTGCTTTTTCATATAAATTATTAGACTTTGAGCTTATTTGCATCATAATTACATCACTTGTTTCTCTATTTTTATAACAAAAAATGATGCGAGAAGAATAATGAGTAGGAGCTGAGTGCAATAATATGGCAAAAATACAATGCAAATCTCAATTTGATCGAAATGAGTTTTTTTTTATAAAACTTTGAGTCTATAGTTAGTTGATTGAATAATCAAGTATAACTATGTATTTATAATGCCAAATAAGTACTATTATCAACAACGGAACTAAAATATAATGATTGGTGAATGAATGTGATTAAGTTAGATTCTATTGTTGTTTTTAAGTGATCAATAGATTTGAAAATTTATTTATTAATCTGTTGTGTACTTTTTTTAAGGATGATTGTTTTTAATTTGGATTCTACTAATTTTTTAGAAAAATAATAAATATATGATGATTTTTTAAATAATCAAAATTGGATTTTTTTTTGGATATAAGACTTTTATTTGGATCCGGATATGGTTATACCAATTACAGATTCAATGGATCTTAGATCGGATTTGGATTTAACATATTACTTTCGAATTCATGATCTGATCCGAATTCGACCCATTGATGGCCCGACATTCAACCAACAAAAGTGATAATTTTGTATTCAACTCGCCTAAGACACACCCAACCCATTTTCAATCTAATCTACTTTTAATTCATGAATGCAAACTCATTTTAAACCTAGTCCATACACAGGCCAACCCACCATTTGCTCCCCATAATTTTGCATGTAAAAATAAAAATATGATTAAATCAATAATGTAGAGATTTTAAAAAGTTGGATAAAAAATAATATTTTAATATAATAGTATTGTAAATTGCTTGATATAATTATATAATTCTTTATGTCTTATCAATTTAATTAAGTTGTAGCGAGAATTTATTATTTAATTTAGTGTCCGTCTTATTGTCTTGAAATGAAGGAAAAATTACTATTTAATTAGTTATTGAATTATGTTGAATTAAAAAGATTATTAAATATAATGTGGGACTCATTATCTTTGGATGATGGAAATAAAAATTATTATTTAACTAATTAGTCAATTTTATTTTTTTAAATTATTAGGTAGTTTAAGTTTGAAAACAATAATAATAGGTATTAAAATGATCAAAGGTAATAAATAGCTTTACTGAAAATGAGCCTAAACAATTGTGTTTTCTTATTTTGAAATAGTTCGAAAATAATAATGCCCATTCTAGAATATAAACAATCAGGGTCATACTCTTTGATAATCGATTTTACGCAAAAGTTAGGGAAAAATAAATTCATATGTATGTGAAAATCATTTTGTGAGAATAAAAATAAATAATTATTAACATATGTGATAAATACTATGATAATGTGTTTGGAGCAGATGTTAATTTCTAGATTTAGAAAATAGATTTTGAAGGAAATTTCTTATAACCCTAAATCTTAGAGAGTGAATAGTAACATTTCTTATAACATAAATCCCGTGTTTTGAATAATTTATCCACTTCAATAAATTAAATAAATAAAGATCACAAATATATAATTCCTGTTGTACTTTTACATACAAAACATTATTAATATAATACTATTATTTTAAAAAATATCATTTAAATAGTTAAGTAATGACACCAAATAGTATACATATATTCGAACAAAATTAAAAATTATGCATTATACTGAATCAAATTTTTAATGCTAAATATTTTTATAATTCAAATAGTTTTAGTTATAACTTAAATAGTCTTATTTAAATTAAGGTAGCTTTGTTCAAATAGTTTTAGTTTTAGTGAATTTTGATCCTATTTTATAACCACCCCAAATTTTGGTCCTAAAATGTAAAATGGCCATAGTTACAATTCTAGTTTTGCAATTTCCCTAAAGAGCATTGGTGACTTGCTTTTGCTTAGCACTCTCAAATATAATTCTAAAATGATGGAAGCAAGGTAAATCCATGAGATCAAATGTCGCATATTTAGATGGGTTTGTGTGGAGCATGCACATTTTAATTGTTGTGTGGAATACGGATGTTTTTATTTGATACAATGGGATGATGCTGTATTAATATCTTGATTTATATGGTTTGTAGATGGTTTAAACTGACTTGTGTGAATAGTTTAGCCACCCATAATTAATTTGGGTAACAGAAGCTTCTCTTGTAATTGTTTGTATATATATAAGAGACTTCGAATTGAACTAAAAAAGAATATTTTTTTTTACGCTAAAAAGATAAATTTCATTCCAAATCAACCAAAATTACATTCAAAAGGAAAATGAGAGCTTGATATTCCCACAAACCAGGACCAGCCATAGAATCTATGACCTTCGTAATGCAATGAGCTGCTTGATTCGTTGACCCACAAATAAAGTAAACATGACAATTTTCCATTTGACTCGATAAGACCTTACAATCAGAAATAATCAACCCAAAATGTGAATTGTCTTCTAACTCATTTGAGATAGCATTCACCATGACCAAAGCATCTAGCTCAAAATGGATCTTAGATAAGTTTATGCATTTAAACCAAGAAAGAGCCTCTTTGAATGAAATAGCCTTTGCTATAGTAACTTGCACAACCCCTCTCTGTGGGCTAGCTCCTGCTGCACAAAAAACTCCATTATTATCTCTGAGAACCCATTCTACTCCAAATTGCAGAATACTCACTTGAACTGTTGCATCAATGTTGCACTTAAGCCAACCTCCAGGTGGAATATGCCATTTACTAGCAGCCTTTTGCTCCTCTTGGCTTGAGTTTTGTTTTTTCTCTTACTGCGCTCTCTTCTATTGTACAAGTATAGATGGAGCTATAAATATAATTTGATTTGCAGACCAGAATTTATTCTGTCGGATAACTTGGTTCCTATGCTTCCAAAGGATCATAAAGAATCTTTCACTATTCTCTTGTGTGATTTCTAATATGCAATCCTCCATCCACTGCACAAAAGAATTAAGAGTATTTAGTAACCTTAGTGGGTGATTTCTAATATGCAATCCTCCATCCACTGCACAAGGAATTAAGAGTATTCACTAACCTTGGTGGCAGAATATTTGACCTTTCCTAAGTTTCTTTCGCGAGAGGGAAATTGATAAAAATGTGTTTTGTTGTTTCAACATCATTCCTATAAATCGCAAACCACAGATCTACTTCTACCTTCTTGCTCAAAAGTTGATACTTAGTCGGAAGGCAATTTTTGCAAGCTCACCAAACTAAGTTTCTAATCTGAGGGGGCACTTTGCAATTCTAGATTTTCCTCCAAATCGTAGAAGAGCATGATAAAGTTCCTATCATAAGCATTCTATAAGCAGACTTGATAGAATAAAATCCTTTAGAATTACCATTCCACGCCTAGACATCATCCCTCCATCTATTGCTAAGGGGAATGCTAAGTATGAGGATGGCATCTTATTCATTGAACAGGGAAAGAATCAAATCTTCATTTCAGTTTTTTCGGTCTGGAGACGAGAGAGCAGAAACATTCATGTGAGAAAACTTGTTACTGAGACTTGAGGTAATACTATGGTTCTAAGGGTCAGGAAGCTAGGAATCAGCATCAATTCGAATATTCTAGCCATTGCCGGCTTGCGGTAACACCCTATTTTAACAAGCTATTGTGATGCCATGATGCTACGCGACAAATAGCCTGGGTTATTACCAATTTCAGCTTCTATGAAAGTTTTCCCTAGATAATATTTGGCTTGGATGATCTGGGCAGCAAGTGAATCAGGTTTGGCAATAATCTCCACCCTTGTTTACCCAGAAACGCCAAATTAAAATTTCGCAGTCTTCTAAATCCAAGACCTCCTTTGCTTTTCTAAACACATAATCATTCCCATCTCATCCACTTTTTGCCTTTATATCCGTTGTTATTGGAACTCCCATTTCTCCACCAAAATGCATTCATCATTTGTTCAATCTCTTCACACAACTCATAAGGAAGAAGAAAAGAACTCATTACACTACAAAAGAAATATGTTATTTGCCACCCCATTTTTGCTTACTCTTGCTAAACCATAGGAAATAATTTTTTCCCATGCTTTAAAATGCTTGGGCATTAAAATTTATTAAAACCTACGGTTAAGAGTAAACCATAGGCTACGTTTTTCCAACCATAAAGAATAAAATTGCAATTTGCCTATGCTTTAAAGTTAAATCGTAGGCAATACTTAATTATTACCTACACATTTGTAAGCGTAAAGAATCAAATTTTAAATTACCTATGCTTAAGAATTAAATTGTAGACAATTATTACCTACGCTTTTATGATAGTAAGTAATAAAATTATTTTCTTTTAATTTTTTCTCCTCCTAATTTTTTTTCTTATACCAACACTTTTAAAGTCTTTCCTATTATTTTGTTTAACAAGAACAAAAAGCTCTTTAATTTATTTTTTATTCTCTCCCTTTTTTTTTTAAAAAATTATATCTATATCACATTTTATGTAAATCAGCTTCTGTGTATGCTACTCCTCGCGCCCCAACAAAAAGAAGAGGAATTCTCTTGCCTAATGTGTCGTTGCCACTGCCGCCGCCATCCTTAGTCGCATACTCGTTGGAATTTTTGGGAAAAATTGTCAGTAATTTTCTTTCCTCAACTTATTCTGCTGAATGTAGACTTCTAAATCAGTTTGCTCTATCCTTTCACCCTTTGCTACCCTTTGCTTTGGGCGTTATCCTTCTCCCTAGCACAATACCTAGGCCCAACTTCAGTTCTCTTCCATTTAGAGTCCAGTATAACTAATCCAGTAGAGCAGCCCACAACACTATCCATGTCAGTTATTTCCATATCACCTTCCAGTCCAATGTTTCCTGCCAAAGTACTTGCTTTCTGACCTTGATTATCTTTTTTCCATAACATTCTTGGATTGTATGCACTTTTCTCGCTATTTCCAAATTCAGTTAATCTTTCCATATTTTCATTGATTGTTGGTTTGCCTTCCTCCAGCGAAGCATATCGAAGCCATCACTCTCTGATTCCTAATTATTGTCTTCTATTTCAAGCCCTTAACCATGATCCATAAGGAAATTCAATGGATGTTTGATCTTCATCATAGAGTTTGATGCAGCATTTCTCAGAATAACCAATAATCCCATAGAAGAAACAAAAGGTAGGCAATCGTTCATATTTGAAATTTATCCAAATCCAATCACCATCTTGCAGTTTAATCTTCATCTGCTTTTTGATGGGTTTACTAACATCTATCGCAACCCTTATTTGCAAGAATAATCTCCACATTCCTCCAAAGTTGTTAGGATCATATTTCATATAAGTGCCAATGAATTCTCAATATTCTTATAAATTTGTTTAGAGGCAAAATCAACAGGAAGATCAAATACTTGGACCTAAATGTTAGTATGTGTTAGGCTAACATTTTGCGGCTATTTCCCTAGAAGAACTTGTTTCAGCAGTAAGAAATGTTGATTGAACATCCAAGGCAAGATGTTATGCATATCTAGTTCATGAAAGAGTTGAAATAGATACGTTGTCGAGTTCAATTCCTTGATGCTAATACCCCTTGCAGGCTTCCAGACAGAAACCATCGTGTCTTGAATAGGGATGGCAATGGGTTTGGGTAAACTGGGGCCTCGCCCCGGACCCACCCCGAATGGGGCGGGTTTGGGGTGAAAAAAATGGGGATGGGGCGGGTAGCGGGTCTTGATTATCAAGACCTGCCCGGGTTCGGGGCGGGTTACGAGTTTTGGTGGACTCGCCCTAGTCCCGCCCTATATTATATATAATATATATTTATATTATATATTATATTATATTATATATAAGTATAAGTATAAGTATTTATTAGGTTATAATACTATATTAGAAAATTAGGGCTTCTTTTTTTTTAACTTGTTTCAATTTTATTCTTTCAAACCTGATACTCACCAGAGTAAAATCTATATATTCAAGTGATTATGAAGAAAGAAAGTAAAAAATATATACACAAAAATACAAAAATTACAAAAAAAAAAAAAGAAAAAAAAAATGGTTTAGGCGGGTCCAACCCACCGGGTCCGTGGCCAAAGGGAAGGCGGGGCGGGTCCCGGGTTCTGCCAAACCCGCCCCAGACCCGCCCTGTTGCCATCCCTAGCCTTGAATGCCATAATGTTTACATGTCTCCTTGTTAGTAGTCTTCCAACCAAACAGTAACTAGGTTGATGGTTTTGATCAGTTTCCTTAGGATCTTCTAAAGTCGCCTTTATTTTTCTTCTTCTTCTTTTTCTTCTTCCAACGAAACTCTAGCACATCGGCTAATCAAATCTTGATCCAATACTCAATGGTAGATCAGACAGCTTATCAAAAGATAAGAGGGAAAAACTTGTCAGATGACAAGAGGAAAAATGTATTTTAAGTATTAATTAAGAGCTCATTGCAATAAATATACAAAATATTATCTATAATAAATAATGTATAGATGCAAAGAAATAATTACTAGTAGAAAAATAATTGAGAATAACATGAGTCACATATCATGTTGTATAATGGAACGTTAGCAAAACTTCAATTTCTTTTAGTCATGTTAGGCATGGGGCTTATTGTTTGCGCTCATTTTATAGCTAAAAAACCTTTATTCATTTTCCAAAATGAGATAGATGAGATTGATGTAATTTTTGAGGCTTTTGTCATTGATTCAGTTTGATATCATTATATTGTTTCTTCTCAAAAAAGAAAAAAAGTTTTCGAGAAAATAGAGGCTAGATTTTGTCCATTAATGTATTATACATATGATCCAAATCAATTCAACAAGTTTAAAATATAATACAATAATTCGACTTACAAGAATTGAACGATAGTTATAAATCAACATTGGTTGACAATATACCAGAGGAAATATTTGATAAATAAAAGAAGTTCAAAGCTTTACAAAGCGAAACATAATAAAAAAGAAAGGCAATTTGCAAAACAAGGATCGTAGTTATGGTCATTTCGCATTTTAAGACCTAAGTTTAGGATGGTATTAAAGTAGGATCAAAACTTATTAAAAATTTGAAAAAAAAAAGGATATCGGCCACCGAAAAACACAGTTAGCTTCGATGATTGCTTGTGTGGCACTTGCGTAGCATATGCATGAAACACCAGTGTAGGCGCTATGCAAGCGCCACGTAAGCAATCATCAGTGCTGACTGTATTTTTCGATGGTTGCTGTTCTTTTTTTTTTTTTTTTCAATTTTTAATAAGTTATGGTCCTACTTCAACATCACCCTAAATTTCAGTCCTATATTGTGAATCGACCATAGTCACGGTCCTATTTTTGCAATTTACCCAAAAAGAAACATCATGCATGATGTTGCAAACTAACGAAAAAGAAATGGATGACTTAAAAGTGATATTATGGGAAAGTTCCTAATAAAAATATCATGGATATATTACATCGAACGTAAGAATAAATTATCCGAAAGAGAGAACACATTTGAAGAGAAACTTAATAGATAGATAAAATTGGTTGGATGATTGTACTCAATAAATTGTTAAACGAACTATGGGTATAACGGCTTATAGTCAAGAAAAAAATTAATAATTAAGAAAAACAAATAATTGTATTGATTTTTTATGATTGTATAAAAAGTTTTATTGTCAAAAATTTCTCGTAACTAAAAAAGAATCACAAATTCTGATAAGAGTCTAGTGACATATCGCTTGAAAATTTAGGAATGCCTCTATATTTGGCAAGAATATATATCTTTATAGAATCGGAGTCTGCATCTTTTCAATGAATACTTTGAACTCAAATAAACTTGACACAACTCGACCTGATCTCAGACTTGATGTGCTAACCATTAAACTAAGGGCATCTAGCTGTTGGAGATTCACTTGAGTCATTATCAATAGCGCGTCATTTCTAAATAGTATATGTCACATCAATTCTTAAAGCTAATTTCATTCTTTATGTCTTTTTTTTTTTGTCACCAAAATGAAGGATTTTATTCCAAATCAATAGCAATAACAGAAGAAAAGAGTGTAGGGTCTTCCCACAAACCTGGTTCAAACAAAGAAACATCCGCCCTAACAATAGTATGAGCCGTTTGATTTGCTGAACGATGAACAAAATGAACATTGCAATTAGAAAGCTCAGATAAGAGCTTTTTACAATTGAGGATCACTAATCCAAAATAAGAAAAATCCATAGACTAATTAGACATAGTATTCACTACAGTTTGAGCATCTAATTCAAAGACCACCTTAGTTAAGTTTTTGTTTTTCACCCAACTTAAAGCCTCCTTAAATGAAATAGCTTCTGCCAATCCTGTTGTTATGCTACCGTGATGAGGAATAGCAATCGCTTACAAAAAAAAAGACAGTTTTTCGCTATAGTTGCCTAACCGTCGTGAAAAAAATGCAAACCATAGGCAATAACTTATGCATGATGGTTATGCAATGCTTTGGCAACCATAGAGTTTGTAGCAATAGAGAATACGCTTCCACGGTTTGGAAGCCGTTACCAAAGCTTTAGCTACCATTTTGCAACTTTTTGGTGATGATTTTTTAGAAGTGGGTGAAATTCTACAAATAATGGTCACGAAATGCAAAATTGTAGCCATTATGCCTATTGATTACACTTTGGAAAAACTGTAGGCAATACCTTAATTTATTAGCCATCCCCATTTGCCACCCTCTAGAGATGTGTAGGCAATATTATAACTATTTGTTACTATCCAAGCATGTAATGGAGGAAAAGTGCAAGCATTTTGACTGCGGTTTCCCAACCGTAGCCAATACTGTAATTACTATTTTAAACAAATTACCCTCATTTTTACATTATAAAAATATTATTTATACCTGTTTACATATTCATTCAAATAATAAATTTTAAATATATTAACATTTAACAATTAACACCAACTAATTCAAGAAAACATTTAATATTACTATCCATTGAAAATTAGTTAAAGCATAGAGTCATAACTAATGTAGTTCATCATCCTAAAATCAACTCAAAGTCCAATAATAGTTTCACGAGTAAATTGACATTACACAACCATTGGAGTAAAAAGAAAAAAAGTATCACTAATCAAAATCATCTGACAACCATCCATCACATCAGTTTCGTGTTTCTTCCTAAACGTTCTGGAGCATTCTTATCACAAATCCCCATGTCATCATCAAAGAGAGAATGTACGAGCTACCTGAAATTGTGTACAACAATATAATAAATAATCTAATATGTCAATTATTTCAAGAAAAATAGTATTATGTCAAATTGAAAAATAGTAAACTTTAATATGGAGAAAGAAAAAACATAGTAAACCTTAACATGGAGAGTAAAATGAGCAAATGCTAATAGTCGTTACATCACTATCTATTAAGAAACTTGAATCAATAAACATAAATAGGAATTATATTATAATAAGTATACCTATATCACTATTCCATATATATATAACAGTTTCAAGTTATAAACATGGCACAACAAAATTATTCAAAGTTCTCTTATCTATTTGGTGATGATAACAAACATATTCAACCACTCTACATGGACAACAAACACAAATTTTGCCCAACATGAAATTATCATATATAATTCAATCACACCAAAAACTCAATTTACAACATAATATTATAATAAAAATAGAACAATAGACACAAAAAATACTTAGTTGGAACATCCAGATGTACTTGGAGCAAAACCACTCATAAGAGACAAACACACTTTTTTATATCAGATCATTTTTATGAAACACTAATGAACAAATTACATATTATTGGTTCAGACTAATATACATAACATTATAATATAATTAATATATGTATATATATATTATGACTCAACGCAATCACATAATCATCATGGCTATGGTCGGGTGTAGCATGAAAGCCATCATCATGTTCTAAATGATCACTAGATCTAGACATTGCCTACAAAAGAATCCATTATAAATATTTTTATCTTTTCTAACTAATGCATGAAAATAATCAATATATATATATATATATGTAATGCTAACATGAGCACTATATGTACATGCTAGAGTCAAGGTTTTAAAAATCGGACCAGACCGGCCAGTTCGACTGGTGACTAGTTGCTGGTTCGGTCCGAATCATATCAAAAAATCGGTTGTAAGCTAACCGGTTGTGAACCGGTCAAAATCGATCAAGAATTGGTCGAACCGTTACCGGTTCACTCTTGAAGTTTCAAGTTTAAAAAATTAAAAATGAGTTAGCAAAAGTTGACTTATTGACTAGGTGTTAATTTCTTTCCCATTTTCAAATCAATTTGTGGATATCTTTTCTTTCCTTTTCTCTTTCTTCTCCATTGCTAGCCATCCATCTACTGTTCACTGTTGTGTTGTGTCTGCTGCAAGCTTGCAAGTCGCCAAGTCCCATTTCTTCACTTTGAACCTCATAGTTTGAACCATTTACTTTGAACTTCATAGTTTGAACTTTTAAAATGGTTCAAACTATGAAGTTCAAAGTAGTATTTTCTCTTCAAGCTTCATAGTATTTTTTAAAGAACCATTAAAAGGAAAAAAATGACTAAAATATGGAGAAAATTTTCTTTATTTATTTCTATATTGTTGGAATTTTTCTATTTTTTTGCAATATATTAATTATATTATATATATTTATAAAATTAAATATAATTATTACATCATTATAATGTCATACCGGTTGGACCACCTGAACCAGTAACTAGTAATATCGTTGGTTCTTTGTCCGATCCAGTTTTGAAAACATTGACTGGAGTTGACCTTTCATGAGGGGAGGACGTAGAAACAACTCCATCGATGTTGTTACAAGCTACTTGACATGCTTGCAATGTAGAGGGATCCAACAAACTCACTAAAAGGTCCATCGTTTTTTGCATTATATCCATTTGAGAGGGACTTGAGTTATCTTGGCCTTTATCTCATTCTGTACCTCAGCACGAATCTCTTCACGAAGCTCTTCCTGCGTGTGAGATCCAGAAGCAAAAGAACTTCCACTAAATTGTGTAGGTGTAATCCCTTTCACCATACACTTGACACGTCCATGTCCATAAACTCCAATAGCATTGTCAAATAATTCATCATTGAACTTCTTCGTCCTCTTAGCTTCAGACACTTGATTGACTGGTTTATAAATTAACAAATAAGACATATATAATTTCTTATAAAGTGTGTGTAATTGTTTATAATTTGATACCAACCTCTTCTCGTAGCACAAGAAAATATATTCTACCCTTTCTATGTGGATGTTTCTGAGTGTTCCTAATCTCTGTATTTCGTCTTACTCGTTCCTACAATAATTAAATATCTTGAAGTAGTAATCTTTTTTTAATATCAAATTTAAAATAGATATACCACTAAAAAAAATTATCTTATAATAGGTATATAAATAATATAAATGAGCTCCAGAAATTCTTAACTTAGGATTTTTAGATTTACTAATTACCTGCACATCTGCTTTTTTCCAGTAATCCATAGGTGCAAGCCATTACCTAGGCTCTAATTGCTCATCTAGCACCACATCGAGATACTTTGGATCATCCTTATATGGCTCATAATAAGAAGACTTCACAGTAATGTTCCAACCTTTCCATAGGTAATTTAGATTTTTCAACACATGCTTCTTTGCTTCTGGGGGCGATGTAGTGTTAGCTTGCATGGATACCAATTTTGTTATAAGCAATAAGGAAAAGAATTAAATACAAAATATAACAGATTGCATCATATCACAAGTTTCATTACTTGAACTTCATTTCACATATCATCAAGTCTTTATTTTGGCATGTCATACCATTTCTCATAGTTTAAAGGCAACAAATTCCCCATTTTTGCAAAGATCCCAAAAGCGGTGCTCAATTGTGCTTGGTCCTTGCCAACAATGTGACCAAATTCATTAAGCTCTACCTCCAATGGTGTACCACTATTCCACTTAGTTGGTAAGTCTGATGAACCTCTACCTTTTCTCTTCGATGATTCTGCCAAAAGAAAATGTATCATAAAATGTAATAAGAACATATTTACAATATGTGTAGGTATTTATTATTGGTGATTTGATACTTGATTTGGTTGTGGCTGGCCTAATAGATCCATGAGATTCACTTTTTTGTTGTGACTCTATAGGCCGAATGGATTGAGATGATGAAATTGTTGTTTGTACCACTTACTCCTGCAACAACATCAATGTCTCCACCTATCATGGTCCCACGTGGATGCTTTCTTGGTCTCCCCATCACAAAACCTAAATACAAATTAATATGCATAAAGCAAGAAAATCGTTTACTCAATTTTCAAGTAATAGAATTTAAGAATGAAAATGTAATATATTATTTTCATATCAAAAGATCAAGAAAGGAAAAAACTAACTTAAAATAAGTAGATACAACCATTCATGACAAGTAAAAAGTACATAAAATTTCTTGATACAAACTTTTATACTGCCCCTAATCAATTTCATCATAATCATCATTTTCATCAAATTGCTCATTATTATGCACATCAACTAAAGTTCCTTCAACTCTATCTCAAACCCAATTAGCATCCTCGTCATTTATAGGAATGCGACCATCTAATAAATGGTAGGATTTTGTTTAATACATTTGTTAGTATACATCAAAATCATCTCTTCTTGTCATTGGTACTGCAATTTTCCACTCAGGATTCACGAGATCAGCAACATACCACACTTGCTCTGCTTGATTAGATAAGATAAAGGGCTCATCACTGGGAAAACTGTCTCTATATATTAATCGATTAAAGTTCACAAGCTTGAATTTATGTGTATCGTCCATCAACCCTCCCTTATCATTATTAATCCAATCACACCGAAATAGTATGAACTTTAAATTGTAGGTATAATATATTTCAATAATATCAATTAGAATGCCGTAATAGGAGACTTCACCCATACAAGGGTTTCTATCCTTTGCACTTGCATAGCTATTCATGGAAGCCCTAATGATAACACCAAAATTTTGAGTTGTTTTCCTTTTATCATGAGATTTAGTACAAAAGCGAAAGCTATTCATGATGCATGCATTATAACTCTTCCCATGTGCCATGAGACCATTAGCCAACCTTCTAATTTCATCTGAAAAAAAGGTTGTATTTTTCCTATCATATACTTGAGTTTAAGAAAATTGAATGGTTCAACTTTGAAATTTATTAAATAATAATCATATCATGTAACTTGTATAGTCCAATACTAATTGCATAAGACTTGAATCACTAATGAAATGTTGCATTGTGGATTCTATCGATTTCCTTTCCTGATGTTATTTGTCTCTCCCTTGCAATAGAAGCAATATGGATCCTACATCATTCATTATGTAGTTTGTTAAATCTTTATATGAATCTATAGATAATTACCTCTATATTAACAATAGACTTACGACTTGTATGGAGCGAATGATTCAACATGTGCAAGAACCCATCGATGCGCTTGAATTAGTGTGGTATTGTCAAATATCCTCTGCTTTCCCTTTCCTAAATCTCGACCTACAGAATTATCTCCAACCTAAGTTTTTAAAGGTCTAGTTTCTTTAGTTTCAATATCCTCGATATATGTAGCACAAAAAGGTCATGCTCTCATCCATCAAGTATTCTTTAGCTATGGATCCTTCCGATTGTGCTCGACTGCGAACATACTTTTTCAAGGTAAGTACCTAAAATAATTAAATTGAAACATTTAAGATAACTTTGATATGCAACTAAAGTTTAGATCAAAGCAAAGTTATACACTCTCAAATTATCTTTCAATCGGATACATCCTTCAAAATTGAACTGGGCCACCTTTTGACACCTCATTGACCAAATGGATAGGAATATGCTCCAAATATCAAAGAAAGATGTGAATTGGAAAGTATTCCTTGTGATACCTTTATTGGTTTGAAACACAGGGACATGAATCAAGTTGGATCATATGATTTGAACCTTAGCCAATGATATTTGAACTTAGTAATAAATTTAGAAATTATACCACCTATGTGTGCTGAAACTAATTTATGGTTGATTCAATCATTCAAACTTGAGTCGCTAAAAATGTGTACTATCCTCTACATCATGTGAAATTTTGAATGGGGGAAAAGAACAAGAAACAAGCATGAGAAACATAGTATATAAGTTGGGTTGATACTTGAGGAAATTAAGGTTGTTGGAAACTTGAAGTAGACACTTTGTGTTGACATGAATCTTGTAAATTTTTGTCTCTCATGAAAGATAGGATGTTGCAGTAATGGGTAACCTATGGTAGAAGAATTAGAAAGAAAAAAAAAAATCCTCTCTCCTACATTCTGGAATTACAGAATGAAAGTGTGAGTGCTGCTCAAGCACTCAATGAAGTTTCTTTTTTTTTTAATTAACCTTTTTTACCGTGCAATGAAGAGATAACCATAAAAAAAAACTCACAATTAGAAATGAATAAAAAAATCTCTCAATTTTTCGAGCAACACTGCTTGAAAAACTTCACGCTCATCTCTTAAGATCCAATCCGAACCAAAGTGTGAGTGCTTTTCTAAATGGCTGCGTCAACGTTGCACTTCAACCATTCTCTAGAAGGGACTTGCCAACGAGCATACAAGTCCTAATTCTTATTACTAGTACGCTGCTCCTTACTTACTCTATATGTCTTAGTTGTTTGTTTCTCTATTACAGATTTCTAATTAAGTACGTATCGAAGGATTTTAGGGTCATTTCAGCAAGAGCTTGGCGTATGTACTTTTGGATTGTCAGTAATTTCGAACACTTCTTATGAATAGAGACCGAGAAATTCTTGATTAAAGGTGGACCCGAACATTAACTCACTTACCCTTGAAGTTCAACGCACTTCGGCATAATTTGGAAAGAGAAGAGTAAATGTAAAATTTTGGTTAGCGCAAATATCAACTACATTAAGAAAGTTGTGGCAAAGGTATCAATTAGGCCTATAAATGGGCAGGGTATCACCCTACCCATACCCATACCCTAAAATACCCAAACAAAAATACTCTATATTTTACCATGCCCTAAAATACCCAAAAGGATGAGACCCTAACCCTACCTTACCCTATCTAACCCAAGATCCATTAGGTCTAGTTTATTGGACTTATATTTTTAATGCATATATTAATTTTCTCAATATATACTAAAAATATTATTTGGCATACGATAACAAAAAATAATTTTTTTCTATATTTAATTTAATTTAATCATTAAATTTAAATTAATTAATTTTAAACTCTTTGCTAATTACATTAATATAATTAAAAAATAGTTAATAAGAACATACAGCTAATAAAAATAGTTTAAAAGCAAAAACTTTTTCTATATTTAATTTTATAAAAATAGTTAATTTCTAGATTACTAAACTTTATTCATTAACAAAATTAATTTTATTAACTTTTTTATAAAAAATATTTATTACACTGTTAATTTTAATATTATTAATGAAAAATGTTCAGCTGTTGCTATTGTCATCCAATTTAAATTTTTTTTGCTATTCCAATACATTAAATTTATTAATTTTATTAATTTAGTTTAATTTTTAATGAAGAAAACTATTTAGTTGTTACTGTTCATTCACATCATTATAATTTTTATATATAAAAATTTTATCATTAGTATAAATTTTATTTGGGTATAAATAATTAAATTTAAATACAAAGTAATGGACAATTTTTGGATATGGATACATGTGTAATTTATTAGTACAGACCTTATCCATACCCATTAAATTATCTTTAATAAGTATGGATATAGGTATTAATATTTTGGGCTTGGGTAAGGTAACACCCTATCCATTTACAGGCCTAGTATCAACTATCGGTTACAATATATTTGAATAGCATTAATTCAATAGCAAATTATAGTTCACCTTATGTGAAATCTTTTGAGGGAACAAACTAAATTCATTTATAATTGTATGATAATTTTATCAGCATCCATCCATAAAATTTACGGCTGTCAGTATATGGAGTACACTTATGTAATATATAATTCTTCAATAGATTGGGTATAATATGATTTTAAACAATTAATGAAAGCAATTGAAAGCTAACCTTGCACATGTTATTTGCAATAGAGTTCGAACTTCGAAGGTCTTTCAGATATCGAAGAAGAGCTCTTTTCTAAAGAAAAGATTCCACACAAATAAATATTAATCTTATTATCCTTGTTTTTGGTCTTGAAGTAATCAATATATCTAGCCCTCTACTTTTCTAGAATCTAGGTCGAAATTTTCCTTCAAAAATTGATACTTCAGTTACAGTCGCAGGCCTTTAGATACAAGAACTACAAGTTCTATCCTCAATAAATCTCAACAATGAAGTTTGTTATGACATTTCCTCTTTGATTATAACCAGCAAATTGATTAAACTTCAGTTAATTCAGAAAAGATGCATTTTTGTTTTTTCTATTATGATCTATGATAAAGTTTCACAGAAATGTTGGAATAATTAATTCACTACAAATAGCTTATCATAATTGATTAAGATCAGTACTTTAGATAGTTATTCCTTGATTAAGATTCCTTGCTAATTTGGTGGAATAATGGATGATCTAAAAGAAAAATAAAAAATTGAGTGACTTAAGACAGATTAAAAGATGTTACTAATTTATATATTTATAAGTACTAAAAAATTTTGTTTTCTTCAAATTAATAAATTTTACAATGTTAATAGTTACAAGAGTTTTAATTGAGTTGTCACTACATGTTGACAATTAGCGACACATCACTAGTGGCAATAAAATTTTTATCGCAAGTCGAAGTAGTATTGTAACTAAGTTGAGATTATACATGCGTTGTTTTTTATCATTAGTAATAAGTCAAGTGTCCAATTGACCAACTGTCATTGCCTTCAATATATAAGTGTCAGATCAAAGATCTGAATTCTAACGAACACTTGATGTGTGTGCATGTAAAAATAATTTTTTTTTATCAATATTGATAATTTAAAACACTATTTATTTTCTTTATTAAACATATGTAAAATTATCACTCAATGTATATCACTAATAAGAAATAAAAGTTATTATCAATATATCATCAATTATTGACAATTTTGGTCACAAATATTACATTTTCATGTGGAATGGTCACTCTATTATGCCTTGGACATATGTCAGTTTTGATTAAAGTGGAAGACAATCATGAATAACTATACATCGGTAGCTAGAAAGGAAACAAAAATCCATTTCCCAATTTTATGATTTCCGCAAGGCCTCGACAATTTAAGTTAAGCAGTGTACTACAGAATTTTTAGGGTCATCCAAGAATAAAGGCAAAAATGCATCAGAATGAAAGAAAGATAGTGGCTTTTACTAATAATTCAGATTTCAGACTACATTTTATTCGTCACAAGATGTTTGCCACCGCCCATCATTATTTATATATATATATATATATATATATATCCATCTCGTTAACTAATAAGCAAGTGACGATGGTGGTGGTGGTGATGATCTTCTTCCCCACGGAGACTTTGGTTTTGGAAACCATGAGCGGCGTGGTGGACGCGCAGAGCCCTGGTGGTTTACCGATGATGGAGATGGTGGTGGTGCTCTTCTTCTCCATGGCCACGGCGACCTTGGCTTAGGGAACCATGAGTTGCGTGGTGGAACTGCCGAGCCATGGTGGTGCACCGGTGATGGGGATGGGGGTGGTGATCTTCTCCTCCATGGCCAGGGCGAAATTGGCTTTGGGAACCACCGGCCATGAGGCGGTAGTGCTGAGACATGCTTGTGCCCAAGAAATGGTTGTGCTGGTGAACTTATCTTCTTTTGATCTTCTTGCTCAAGTTGGTTAGTTAAAGAATTCGCCTGAGATGGGGTGGCGATGTAGACCATTGCTCCAAGGAGCAAAACTATCATGCAGAACTTGCTCATTTTTTTTTTCCTTGAAGTTTTTGACCAAAGATGTGTAGAGTAATTTTGATAGTAAAATAGGACTGGTGAGACGAGATTTTTATACCATATGGCTGAACTCCCCCGAACCTTGGCCTTGCTCCACTGGATCAATGCCATTTGCCTTTTAATAATGTAAGGATATATAATTAATTTCAGTGCAAATAGAAGTTTGCATTGAATAAATTGGGTATGGTCTCCAATGTTAATAAATGATTTCTGAAGAAAAATAAAGGCTTAGCAAAATGATTAATATGCAGTTTATCTTTAACTTAATTTTACATTCGTGACTTTTATCGCTTAATTAATGTACTTAATTACCATTTTACAATCTGTTTGATTTGATAAATAAGTGCAAATAACTACCCAGCATTGATATTAATTAGTTTATTGCGATTAATTTAACTGCATATGTATCAAAATTTGAATCAATCGTTAGTTGTTGCCTGGTGCGCTGCATCTAAGATTGCTTATATGATATACATATACACACACACACACACACACACACACACAATTTTATTGTCCATTTACTCAAGTTTGAACTGTGAGAATATAGAGGAGCACTTTTGTTTCAATAGCTGAAGGTGAATATCATATTCATACTATGGTTTCTTTCCAACTGATGAATGTTGGATATAAATAATGAGTTCAGTCTACCCAATGATTGTCGCGTGAGGAGTTTGGTAGCAATAACTAAATTATAATAAGCTCTAAATTATTAAGCTGTGAAATCATCCAAAGATAGTTCCAATTTTTAAAGATATATTTATTTTGTAGCTAAATAAATAATTCTCGCGTATTCCTTGAAAAACTATGGCTGACACTAGTAAGAACTTTTGCATGGAATTTTGTGAAGAGATTGCAAAATTTTTGGAATGGATTTTGCGAAGGAAAAATCCTTGACAAATTTTACAAGGGACATTGTTGTTGCAAAATGCTAATATTGACTACTGTAGATAGTTCGTCGTCTGTGAGGAATTTTGCAAGAAATATTTTTGCTAGAAATTTGAGAGGTTCTTAATGAATTATTATTTTTAAAATTAGTCATCAATTTGCGAGGGATTTTTCCCTCACAAAATTTTTGTTTTTATATTTAAATGTGTGAGGAATATTTTTCCTTCCAAATTCTTTTTCTTTTTAATTTAAAATTTTTGAGGGATTTGTTTCCCTAGCAATTTTTTTATTAGTCATCTTATGTTATTAGAACTTTCTTGAAACAAACTGCTCAAGAAAATTAACTATTATATACCTGATCCTGAAAATGCTGGAGTCACGTTTTCTTGTGGTGGATGGTTTTCTCACATAAATTTACAACGGCTGAAGCAAAGAAAAGCTTTTGGGATAGTAAAAATTATAAGCTCTCTGAAGGAATTCGTTTAAATAAACTCGCGCTCTCTCTTTTTCCTTCATATATAAATTAATTTGCATCACTATTATCTTATTTGGTTGCATTCCTAGTGGAGGATACTCCACTAACATGAACAGATCTAGTGTCCATCTTTCTTCTTTATGGAAAAATGTGAATATGGGCTACATTGTGCTCAAATACATGATATAGGGGGAAATTGTATATTTTATCCTATAATTTTGTTCACTCTCATAATTTTATCTTATAATTTTAATCCAGTGTATATAAAAATTTATTACTTTTAGTCGACTTTAACTGGAACTCTAAAAAATTATCAGAAAAGTTCAGTTGTTGTGCCGACAAGGCAAATTTTCCAACAAGTCAAAAGCCACCAAACTGGACCGCCCTTCAGTGCGTCAACTCAGTTTTTTTGGCTAATTTTTGAAGCTCCAATAAAAGTTGGGTTAAAAGGAATGGAAGTGTCACTCTATCATCAAATTTGAATGAAAGCGGTAATAAAAATAAAGTTGCGGATCTAAGTTTTAGCTTAAAAAAAGTGGGAATCTACTACTCTCAAGAAGAAATACTAAAATGGTAGAGAATTATCCTTAAAAGAAAAGTTAGTGACTCAAAATGAAATTAGGGAAAATTACATTTTTGTACTGTAATTTCAGTCACTAAAATTGTAATTTTAGTCATGTATATATAAAAAATTAATCACTTTTAGCTCAACTTTCACCAGATCTCTAAATGTTGCCTGAACGTTGAGCTGGCACATCGGAGTCTGTTAAAATCTTCGATTCCATTTTCTATTACATCTTCTATTCCATTTCACGAATACATGACACCTGTGTTAAACATTTCCTTATAAAAATATTTAATTAAAAATTAGATACACTTGACATAAATACAACATGTTGGAATAGGAGATGAAATAGAGAATGAATAGAAGATCCAAGGTGCACCGGAGTGGGCCCAATTTGGTGCATTTTGCATTGTTGGCACACCAACTCAGCATTTCCGGCCAATTTTTGGAGCTCCAGTGAAAATCGACCGAAAAGTAATAAATTTTTAATATATGCAGGAATTAAATTGTACTTTTACAAGTTATACAACGAATTACAAATGAACAATTATTTGTAGGATGAAAATTGCAATCTGCCCATGAAATTAATAAACAACTGAAAAGGAAATAAAAATTAGTTCCCAAATTTCGTAGTTACGGTACTCCTCGCCCTGATCAATTTCCTCCATAAATTTGTGTTAAGCAGCTGAGTAATAAATGCCCAGAAACCAACCAGAGTTATAACAAAGTTGCATGAGAATGAAAGGAAGATCATGGCTTTTATAACTAATTCAGATTTCTTCTTACTACATTATATCCGTCACAACACATTTGGTACCCCATTATTATTTATCTCTATCCATTTCACTATTAAGCAAGTGATGCTGGCGGTGGCAGTGGTGGTGATCTTTTTCTTCAGGGCCAGGGCAACCTCGGTCTTCAGAACCTTGGGCGGCGTGGTGGAGGCGCAGAGCCCTGCACTGGTGATGGAGGTGGTGGTGGTAATCTTGGTCTCGGCCAGAACCAGTTGCGTGGTGGAGGCTCAAAGCCATGGTGGTGCAACGGTGGCGGTTGCTCAAATTGGTTTGCCTAGATAGGGTGGTGATATTATGAGCCATTGTCCCAAGAAGCAAGAGTACGTACCACGCAAATTGTACCCATTTTTTTGGGAGTTTTTGACTAGACTTGTGTGGGATAATTTTGATGATAAAACAGCAAAAGAGAGACGCGATTCAACATTGTTACCAACACTTGTTTTCTCTTACTTTTCCCTTTGTTCCATCCTTCAATTTGAAAAAGTGCGTTCATGTTCAATGCATGTTTGAGGAATCGAAAGAACAATCAAGGGGAAAAAGCAAGGATGAGAGGGAAAAAGAAATGGAACCTCAACAGCTCATGAGGCCGTGCATGGGTAATGTTTGGAGGTGACAATGTGGATTCCAGCATACGGGTCTAGCCCAACTTACATGATCTTGTATAAATTGGATCGGACCTTAGAATTTCAAAATTGGGTTCAAAATCGTCCTAATCCAAAACTGTAACTAGACTAAATTTTAGAAAATACTTTAAATTAACAATAATAAATATATGGTTCGTTCCAATCATCATTTTTGACAAAATTCCAATACTTTTTGATAATCAATAATTTTTAGATTGAAGTAAACATTTTGAGTTCTGAACATATCAAAAACTTAGTTGTCTAGAATTCTTTTAGAATATAATTTTTAGTATATGAAATAATAATTGAAGTCGTACGAACTAATTTCTGTCCCTTATTAATCTATAAAAGCTTAATTCCAAATTTATTGCTTAACTAATGTTGCATGACAACAGTAAAACTAATATGCAATATACACTTATTAAGTGTTGGAAAGTGGCACTAACATATTCATTATTGAAAATAACAATCATGCCATTTCCTTCAAAGTTATAGATTTATATATTGACAAAAATAGATACTATAGTTTTAATTAATTTTTAACACAGTCGCATATGATAAAAAAGAATAATAAAATAAGTATTTATTTAAATAAATGATTTTACATATCATAAATTATATATATACTGAATAATTTATAAAAGACGTATTAATATTCTTGTCATTTAAATTATTATTATTATTATTATTATTATTTATTTTTTTTTTTTTTTTTTTTTTTATATAAGTACAATACATGATACAAATTTTTTGTATTTGATCCATTTGAAGCTCAACCAAACCCAATCCATTTGAACCAAACTATATTGAAGCCACCCAATTTAATTTGAACCTAGCCCACGTCAACCCAAACCACATCCAACTTTATACGCCCATTTGACAACCTTAGTAATGTTAATATATTTCCATAAAATTCCATGCCTCCGACTGTAACTGAACTTAGTGTTTTTTCCCTTTTATTTCATCTATTAGGTTCCTTTTTTCTTTTTCATTTTTTCCAAAAAATTTATTACTGTTCTTGATTTATGTATTTATATTTGTTCTATAGTATTATTGTAGCTCGATAATTCATTTGGTTTTTTAGTTTTACAAGGGCTTCTAGATGCATTGTCTTGTCGTACCAGATACACATATATATATATATATATGAGAAAATAAGTTTTTGTTGAGTAATTTGTGAGTGGAATTTAAATATATATATATATATATATATTTGCTGAATTACATTAAGTATACGGTTCACAAAATTTAATTAAAAGACTTTCAAAAGCATTTTATTCCCCCGTTTAAAGATTCTGAATAGTCTATAATGATTTGCGTATTTTACTAGAATAAGAATTACAAAAATGCTACTTTTTCCATAATATTATGAATATATATACAAGATGCATATATATACAACATTAGCTGAATTATTGTTTACTTTCAAAATATTGATGAATCTTGAGTTCTTGTGTGGTGCACTACACCCAAAAATATTTTGTTTATGGAAAACATAATTCATTGCTATATTCTCGACTTTGAATTGCGAGAATGTGTATGAACATTTTTATTTTAAGAGTTTAAGGTAATCCACGTATGTTGTTTAATTTTTCTTCCAAAGGTTTCTTTTTCAATCTACCATGGATGATTCTCGCATCAAAATTATGATTGAATTTACATACATTTCTCACTTCTAATTATATCTTATTTTCAAAATTTTCTCACTTTATCCTTTTGCAATAACTTTTATTAAAATTTGACAATAAATTTAATCATGAGCTACTCAAATGGCCGTAATGAGTTGCCAGACTCTGGAAGCGAGGAATCTCACTATTCGTCCCATAAACTTAGCACACGTTAGATTTTGTTCCCATTGATTTTAGAGTTCTGTGATTCTGTTAGATTAGCACTAGCAAATTAGATTAATTGGACAAAATTTTAAGTTGGGGCAATTAAATAATTTTCATGGTTAATCTCACTTTATCAAACAGTAACTTAAGATTGATCAGATAATAAGGTAGCTATCGATGTTGATTACAATCTTTAACATCAAATAAACATATAAATCTCAATTTTCTAATAATCACTAACTAATGCGCACTATCAAAAGCCACACTTATGTATTATCTATTTATTATTTAGATGAATTTCATATATCAAAATGCATCGAGTTTCACTATCTTGAATATAACAACTTCTTAATTAGAAAGGTCAGTGCCTTTTGGTCCCCCACCTCAATATATTTCCCTTATTTTTCTATGCAACGCCACCTCTGCCACCGCCAGAACCACCACTACCACCACCACCGGGATGCGATTTTGAAGAGCCAGGAGAGTGGGAAGTGGGAGGCCGTTGACGAGGAGGTGGTGGACTCGGCCGCAGAAGATATGGCCGTGTTCTTTTCGGAGGACGCGCTTTGGTCTCAAAAATCATCGGAAAATACATCGGGAGCACTTCGCCATCAGCATTACCATAGATGGGCTGCTTTGGTGGATTATCTTCATGATTATCAGCTAGAGAAGTAATGGGGAGGATAATCAATCCTATGATAAATAGAGAGATATATGGTTTAGCCATTAGTACGTATTCCTGCACTGCAAGTAATTTTGTGGAAATGGCACACATTTATATACTATACATTTAATTAGATGATTTGCATGGAATGAATTTGGCCTTGCAAGTGTAAGATCAAGGGATAATGATGTTATCCCATTGACTTGTATGGAGCGAGAAAGGTTTTATCTCAATGTCAAGTTTGCTTAAATGGAAAATATCACAACAAAGCAATTGGGTTTTTACCCTCATTTCATGCATATTTACTTCCCTTTCACAAAGTAATGTAAAGATAATCTATTGCCCATATGTATTTCGTTTTATTTTGTCTTCATCTAATTATATTAATGATCAGGTCTTAATTAAATGGTAATTGAGACCCGAACTCTATACAATATTAATCTTTTTGCACCTCTATGTGGATTCGTTTTAAATTGTGACAATCTTTAAAATGTTAAATGGAATATATAATCTCCAAATATGAACTTGTCTCGAGGGCCAAATTAATAAAAAGGAAAAAATAATAAATTAATATGCCTTCAGGCTTCACTTACTTTATTAGATACGATGAGACTGATTGATGAAATATGGGATGAAATGAGTGTTTAGCAATCAAACAAATATCATATGTACTTTATAAGATTATTTAATTGATATATTAGATAATGATAACCATTAAATATGTACAATGATGGACTATTATATCTACAAAATACATTTTATCAATGTACCCCTTGTTCCAAACTAAAAAATATAGTATTGTGAATATATATTACTTCAATATGAGTCATTAATAAGTTTTTTTTTTTTTTAATAATTGATCAAATTTATATATTTTGCAAATCAAATTAATAATATAAATAAAACAAACATGTTGAGTTTATTCAAGTGAATGTTATTTGCCCACGAACTTAAATTACTTAATTAAATAACTTTATTTTAATGTGAGGTTATAGCTTTATTTTATTATATTTAAGTAAAATAATATGTAAGTAGGTGGATTCACTTACAAATAAAATAATAATGAAATAATAGATCAATTACTTTTCATTATAATACGTTGTCAAGTCTTATATACCCGTAGCCTATAACGTCAGAAAAATACCCAATCGAACAGTTTTTGCGTTCTAAAAAATCTTTAACATGCCGTTTCCCAATTGATATTTTAGATTAACTATTTAAAATTTCCCAAGAAAATAATATAATTCCTTACATACACGTTCCTTTATTGAAATAATCAATAAATTATCAAAAATAAAATAAGATAAGTCAAATCATCAAAATTTCATATGTCGAGTGACCATTAATCCAATGTCATAAGTGTTACACATAAAGTGTAAGGTTAAAAGTTTGAACCTAATGAATAAAAGAAAAAGAAAAAGCAATCAAAATTTGACATATCATGTAGATGGATTTTGTAGGTAACATATGAGCACTTTTGTACGAAAATGATTAAAAAAAATAGTATTTCCAATAGCAAAACTGTAGGGTATCATGAATAAAATTATATGAGTTAAGTCCATAAAAAATTTACAATAACAACTTGGATTTTTTTTATGGGAAATGAATGAGGATATTTTGGGTCATTTCTTAAGGTTATGGGGATAATTTGAACATTTTATTTTATCAATAAATGAATAATGAAGTTAGACGAAAACATCCCACCTCCTAGGTGGGATGTCTCATATCCTATGATGAGTTGTTTCAATATCAGGACAAAGAAATAATAATAAACTCCGTCATTCAAAATATATATGATGTTAAATTAGATAAAATAGTATATTCAACCTAATACCTCAAAATAAACATACCATCAATTATTTTGTACCTTTTTTCTAGTACATAGCTAGACACGTTGAACCTTTTGTCTACTACAACTACGCAAATGGTCATTCTACAGAAGGAGGTGTATTTAAGAATACTCTTTCATTACAGCTTATGTTTTCCTCAGTTTATTTGCCTCGTCTCTCAAACATTCTGGTTAACACCCCTAGAAATTCTAATTGGTAAAAGTTTATTGCCATTATTTTTATTTTTCATGAATTTTTAATTTATTATGTACTTTTAAAATTTTTTGGGGTCAATCCATAATTTGGGAAAACCTAATTGAACTATATTTGAAAATTATATGGGTTTGCATGAAAATAATTTAGGTCAAATAGGTCAATGTTAGGCACTCAAACATTTGTGGGGCTCAATTGAAGAATCAGCAAACTTCGAAGGACTCAATTGAAGGCTGGCCAAAGACTTGGGGTCAATTTGCAATTAAGAGAAGTGCCCTTATATAAATATAGGAATTTTGCATTTTACCCCATTTTCATCATCTCCTTCATCGTGCCCTCTTCTCCCTCTCACTGGCGATCCTCGCTGGCAACGCCTCGAATTACAAAACTACATCAACCACAACACTCCCCTCACTCCTAGGACTTAACCATATCACATGCACACTCTTTTCACCGGCGAACCACCTGAAAAGTGAAGATCAAAACAGGCGACGACAGAGCTTCTCGGGCATGGCGTTCCGGCGATTGGTTGACATGACCCAAGTATAAGTCTTGTAGTCCTCAACTCAAGGATCACGTCAGTGGTTTCAATTTCTAGAGTGGGCCATCGACGGCGACGAAATTTGGAGAAACAGTGATGGCAGCGAGTGGTGGTGCCACGTGATTGGAGCTAAAATTGGAGATCAATTCGGCGATAAAAGGGAAAATTGAGTTGGGGGTTTGCTTAGTTGATCTGAAAGACGCATTTTAGTGGTGGTTTTGGTCTATTCCAACGATGGTAGATGACAGTGGATGGTGGACGGCAGCGGCGGCGTGACGGCGGTGCTGAGTCAGTAACTTTAGCTCATTGCAACGATCGTGGCAGTGTTCTCGATTTGTGATTCCGACGCTTCCATAGTCGGATCTTGGGTAAAAGGGAATTTGGGTTTACGGCTTTATGACTTTTGTGCTGTTTTCTCTTCCGAACCTTGTACCATGGAAAGAAATGAGAACTTGATGTATGAATTATGTATATATATAAGCCATGCATGGGTAAATACATGTGCTTAGTGGACCTAGATATATTATATTACATGGCATCTTTGATTAATTAAGGTTAATAAGTAAGAAAACCCAAATTTTATGAATTTGGGACGTAAGTGGCAATAATTGGGATAATTAAGATAATTGGACTATTATTATTGACTTGGGATGATGTTATGAGGTCTAAAATGTAACTAAAATGTAATTAAGGACTGAATTATATTCTTTTATTGGAACCGATATGAACCCCATAACTATTCTTGTGATAGAGGCTTAATTGGCATCTTACGTAACGACTATACCCTAAAACTACCATATTAGCTGAGAAATTAGTGATTTTAGACTACTAATGATATAATTATAATTATTAAGGATTGTTAGGGTTGAATGTGGGTTTTGACTGTAAAAATACTCTTTTGGTTAGGTGACGAAGAAGTGGGTCCCGGGAACCAATAAACTGCTGATTGTGACTGCCTTTTTTTAAGACTATGGAAGTGAGGGTCTGCCATTCTGGCCTTGATTACACCTATCTGTTCTTGTAGAATGACCCCTATGAGGGTTTAACATGATTGTGTATTGTACCTGCTCTTGTTTATTGGAATCATAATTGCTTGAGGTCTCGCTTGTTATTTGTTATTTGACATGTATACCCCTGTGAGGGTTATTTCTTGATTATGCTCTGCTATGAGTTCGTTATTGTGTTCTGGCACCTAGAACTTCCAATTGTTATCTATTATCATACTTGTTCCTGATCAGTACTCGTCATTGTCTTGTTATCTGTATAATTCGGTATCGTTATCTATTGCCTTGTCGGCATACTTGTTTTACTTGGTATCAGCGGTGCGTTAGGGATTTCCCCTTGGGCATCTACATAATTGTTATTGGTACTTGTTAATTGTATGGAGATTTGATTGGCCAATGGCCTAACTGAACGAAATGTTTGGATATGGGACACACCTTTGCAATCTGCTTGGATGTCAATGATATGCTAGGGATTTCCCCCGGGTATTAATGGTATGCTAGAGATTTTCCCTGGGTATCGGCAGTGCGCTAGAGATTTCCCTCTGGGCGTCGCAGTGCGCCATACAGACTGTATGGCACAAGCCATGTACCAAGCTATCATGCTTTGGTAAAAGCACTTGTTTGATTGGTATAAGGTGAATCTGATGTACATGTCTTGTCCGAATTTATTGAAATGTATATGCTGTTTGGGTTTGCTTGATCGTACATGTCTCTTGATCGTTTGGAATCTGTTTTTGGAGTAATAAGGCAAGAGAGATTCTTGTTTGCTAAACTTGTTGGTATTTGTATCTTGATTGTTCATGTTTTGATGATTAAATTATGATCTGTTGAGATGCTCTTTCCTTGACAGGTCCCTATTGCTTATTGTTACTATTATCCCTCACTAAGTCTTTGGACTTACCCCATTTATTGTTTATTCCTCAGACAGGTTTAAGTGAAGGATACGAATTTCTAAATTGGGCTGAAGAAAATACTTTTGTAATATAATAGGTGCTTATGTGTGTGAATGAGTTCTTTTGAATGTTAAATTTGGTTTTAGAGACGTTGTGATATGTCATGATTGATGTTGAGAACTTAAGGCCTGTAAATGTTTTGTTAGACGTAAGAAATTAAATCATGATACGTACTTAATGGTTTGTTGAGTTAGTTAAGTTTGAAATTACCGCTGCTTCTGAAAAGTTGAGTTTGAAAATTTTTGGGGCCTATTGCTTGTTTATAGGTCAAAAGTTAAGATTGAATTGGAGTAATATCTCAACTTAGGGCTTATCCTGAGTGGGGTGTTAGATTTTGTGCTTCCATTGCCATAATTGAATGTTCCATATATGCTAATATAATCAGTCAACTTGATTATTTTCGTGAATATACAGTAATATAGTTAATGTTATTCAAAAATATCTCATAATAATTATAAACAACTAAAAAATGCTATAATTTGAAACTTTCGCAACTTAAGTCATCTAAAAAATTAATGAAAAGTAAATTATTTGACTATATATTAATGAGGTTCATGACTTTGTTACTTGAAATTATCCAACATAAATTCTGCCCAAAAATTATGCCATTTGGCTTTCATACACACGGTCATACAAATCTATGCATATCTCCAATATTCTCATCTATATATAAAAAAACTAAGTTGCATGATTAAGTTATAGTCAATCACAAAGATGTGTCCGAGAGACTTGATGATAATTATTGCTGTGATGGGACTGTTATCTCTTGTTTCAGTGGCAGGATATCAAGACAATGGTCAGGCAGAGGGCCCATTCCATTGGAGTCTTAAGGAAGAAACATTATCTGCATCGCCGAGAGTACCAACAGGAAAGCCAAAAATGCCTTGGGGAAGGGCAAGTCCCAAAAAAACATGGCCAAGACCACATCCTCCTCTTCCAAAATCACGTTTAGGCTCATCGGGAGGATCCAATGGTTCACAAGGATCATATAGTGGCTCATCAGGATCCTATGGATCATCACAATCGACCCCTTAATCTTCCAATATTTCAAACTTAAGACAGTTGACAATATTAATAAACAATATTCCAGGATTGGGAACAGACAAAATAAACATCAGACTGAGTTATAGAAATTGTTCTCCCTTTTGATTAGGGAAAAATGGAACATTAGTCCTATAATTATGTCTCACACGCCTTTTGGTCTTTTTTGATATCGTACTTTATTTTGGTCCAAACCCCCACAAAACCCTTGCAATTTTAGTCCTTCAGACTGAAACACTACAAAAAAATTATATTAATGATAAAATATCAAGTGACAATATAAAAATTATCACTAATTATATATATTAAGTGACAATAGCTTTCATTTTGTCATTAATAATATTTTTTAAGTGACAATAATTTTTATTTTGTTACAATATTGCTCATTAGTGACAAAAACTAATGTTTTAAGTTGTCATCATTAAAAATTAACGACACCCATATTATGATAACCTAGTGACAATAAAAATTGCCACTATAATTTGTGACAAGATTTTCTTTGCCACTAAATTGTCACCATATATATATGTGTCATCAATTATCAATTGTGACAACTTAAACACTATTAATGTAGTCACTATTTAGTTTGCAAAAATCACTAATGTTATAAAATAAAATCTTTTGTCATTTAATATATATAATTAGTGACAATTTTTGTATTGTCATTTATTATTTTATCACTGACTTTTTTTTTTTTGTTGTTGTGAAATTAGAACAAATGTGGATCTAAAATGTGCCTAATTGGGCTTGAATTTTGGGGAAAAAAGTAATATGTATCCGGATTGCCACGTCCGTTATGCTAAATGGGCCAAGTAGACCAAATGTAACAAAATTTGCTGCAAGCATGTAATTAATTTGTTATTGATTTTGTTGCTACTAGTTATCTGTTAAGAGCTGGGGGCTTGCTCTCCTATGTTTTGGCCATTTTTTGGGGGATTTAGAGAATGTGCCAAGTGTTTTTTTTTTTTTTGTTTTGGGAAAAGATGAAAAATGATTTGATAATGATTTTTTGTTTCTTTATATTGTGGTAAGAGATAAACTTTATTGTTGATATCAAATCAGTTGCTTTTTTGTTGGGTTTGTAGGGTAAATGTGATTTTTTTAAGTAATATATTATATATGTATATTTATAGTTGGATGATATGTATATATATATGTAATAATTGATATATTGTTTTAATAAAATGATGTGTAATCAATTCAATTGGTGTTTTGTTTTAAATTTTATATTTTTATGAATTTATTAATAAATATTAATTATTTTTTTATCAGTATAAATATTAATTATTTATGAAATTATAATTATATCTTAATTATAAATATAAGCTAATATCATAATTATATAATAATTGTTCATATCGGCTTATTTAAAAAATAATAATTATTGTGCATTAATTATAAACTAATTATTGTTTGTTCTTAAAATATAATTATTTAACTATTTATTATTTACAATTTATGTATAAATAAAACTTAGTTATTTACTTAAATAAAATGAAAATTATATAATACTTAATAACAATTCATCAAATTAAAAAAATAAATAATTTTATATTATATGAAACTAAATCATCTTAAATTATTTATTAAACAAATAAGTGTAGTATTTAATCATACATGAAATATGAAACATAATTAATATATACACAATAAGTTATTTAAATAATTAAATAAATTAATTTAATTAATTTAATAAGTTATTTATTTACTTTAACTCATTATTTAATTAATACATTATTTCATAAATAAATTACTTAATAGCAATAAAAAAAATTACTTAATTTTATAATTTTCTCGATAATTATTTAATTGTATTAATATTAATTTATTCAACTTAATAGATTATTAAATAAATATCACACTATAATTAATTTGTTTATAATAATTTGAAATAAATGTGAATATTAATATTAAATGAAGATTAATTTTTTTTGAAGAAGATTAATTTATTTACTATATCAAATTAAAGCATCTTAAATTATTTATTACATGAATAAATATAATATGTAATTAATATGTTAAATATTAAATATAACTAATATATTAATTAATAAATAAGTAATTTAATTAATTTAACATGTTATTTAGTAAATAAATTATTTATTAAATTTAATTAATTTTCCCGAAAATTAGTTTAATCAAATTTGTAAACATAAGTTTTAGAATTTTTTAAATAGTAAAATTGTAATATTTTCATATATGTAAATATGTGTGTGTGTGTGTGTGTGTGTGTGTGGGTGGGTGGGTGGGTGGGTGGGCGTGCGCGTATATATATGTATATATGAGTGAAGTGAAAGAGTGCTAAATGAATGAGTGATGTGAAAGATGGAGTGAGAAAATAAAGGGGTATGTGTGCTTTTTATGATGTAGGAATTTTTTGGGTAAAAAATTGTAATATTTTAGAAGAAAATTGAGGGATGTGCATTTGTTTTGAAATTTTTTTGGGAGTAGGAAAAATTTTTCCCAAAATGTAAAACAACAAGCCCTGGCTCTTTTGTCAAGTAGTGTCAATTGGAATAGAAGATTAACTGACACGTTATAACAATCATGATAAAAATTTATCATCGTTTCTAAGCATTCCCAAGGAAAAAACATTAGACACACAACAATTTGGTTCAGACAAAAATTAAAGAGGATGTAAGCAGTTGTTTTCCTCACGAAACAGTGAGAAAAAGAAAATTAGGTTAAGGTGAAATAATTATGATCATAATTCATATATAATACAGAACTTATGGCATAAAAATGCAATAATTTAGACCTTCCTGTTTTTAGATCTTTTATTTCTTTTAGATACCTTTTTTCACTTTTAGTCATTTATTTTGTTCAATTCAAATGATATGCCACGTCAAAAATGGGAATTTTCAGAATTGGAGGGAAAATGGAGAAAAAGCAGAAGGAAACAATTGAACAACATTCAATATGGTTGCTTTTGGTTTATCAATAACTCCATATGTAAGCCAATTGACATTACAAATAACAAGCTTCCTTCTGGCCTATTATCTATTAAAGGCTTTTTTCTAAGGAGAAGTTTAACCTGTTTAAATAAATTTTATATCTTTGACCTAGCATGAATTTTGACCGAAAAGTCTATTTTTCATTAAGTCTAATTAGGCTTAAACATTACATAAATATAGACTTTTAACAAGTTCAAACTTGTACAAACTCTAATAGGCCTAAAAATTATGAAAACTAAGAGGAAAACAATAATATAATTAAAAAGATAAATAATAGATACATAGTTATGAAAATTTAAATTTAAATTTAAAATAGTTGTATATAGATAAAAGTCACATGACTACAGAGTTTAAAAATAAACAAATCCATTTTCATTAAATTTAAATTAAATAATAAAAGTTATTTTATATTAGTTTGTTAATATATAATATTATAATTCTTGTACATTATATAAAGAAGGATAAATGAAAATTCGTTCAAGCTTTGTGGGCTTTTAAAAGAATTTAATAAACCTAGCCTATTGAATTGAAAAAAAAAATTATCTTTTAAGGATTGCCCTAACTTATTCTATTAAACAAGCTAGCCATATATAGGCAGATCACTAATATGCCCCTGGTGGTTGAGCTAGCCTTTTCTATCCTAATTTTGTATAATCTATACTATTATAAAAAGAAAGGCATTTTTGTGTTTAAAATAAAAATTATGATACTAAATTTCAATATACCAAATTTACCCTTTTACTTATTCAATATTTAATAAAAAATTATATGTACAAATAACCACCATTTATTCAAAAACTTCCACTATACCTATTTTAATTAATTTTAAATTTTTTCTTTAATTTGGTAATGAATTATAAAAAGTTTACTTTAAGTAAGTGTTATCTTCGTAATTATACAAATTATAAATATGTTTTTGTGATGCATATCAATTTTTAATATAGTGAATGTGAGAATATTTTTACTCAAAAATATTTTATGCGCGCAAGAACTGTGTGCAAACGATTGCTAGTGTTTATTAAACCTTCCTCGCTCGTAAATTACAGAGATACTGCTATAATTCGTGAACTTTTTTATACTGAAGTATTCATTTATAGATGTATTCTCATTACATTACATGTTGGAATTAATTGTATATATATTAGTTGGTCAAGATATTATTGTCTTTGGAATAATTGATCAAAAACAAATCATCCCTGTAACACCCCTAAAATTCAATATTTCAGAAAATTGGGATTAAAAAATTAAGATTTTGCTTAATTGGATTTTAGGACTGAAAAATAAAATGAAAAGGACTTAATTGCAAAAATTGTGAAAGTTTTGGGGTAAAATTGTAATTTTCAGAAACTTAATTGGACCTAACTGAAGGATGAGAAAAAGGTTTTGGGGTGAATCTGTAATTTATGAAAATTACATTTTAAAGGTGCAAGCCAACTTTATTTTCTTCCTTCCTATTTTTTCCCATTTTTCTTCTCCATTTTTTTCCTTTATTCTTCCTGTTTTCTCTCTTCTCCGGCAACCTCCACCGGCGACGAAACCACCCCAAACTTGATATCAATCTCTTCCTCTCTTCACCTAGAACACAACCATACTGCTTTCACCCAAAACCCACCGGCGTAGTGGCCAAAAATTGAGACCGAAAATCCAGCCACGACGGAGCTTGGAGGGTTCGCCATTCCAGCAACTTTTCGCGATGGAACTAGGTACCATTTTGACGGGCTTAGCTCAAGGATTGCGACAGTACGTTCAGCTTCTCAAACGGACCACCATGGACAGAGAAATTAGAAGAAAATCGAAGAGCAGTGTTGGTGGCAGGATTTTGGTTTTCTGGCCAATCGACCATCCAAACGGCAGTGAAATCCAAAATTGTTTGAGGGGTTAGATTCATGGAGCTGAGGAGCATCTTTTGGTGGTGGTGTTGGCATCTCCGACGGCGACACAGTGGCGGTTAGAGGACAGAATCTTTGTCTCGTCGCAAGGGTTACATGCGCGCTGATCATGCATTTGGAGCTTTGATAACAAGATATTGGGTAAAAACGAGAAACATGTGTTAAAGTTGTATGCATGTGTATGTATATGCCTTCAAACCTTACGATGTATTGCATAAATGAGAAATATATATGATTTGATTTAATATTGAGATATGCATAGAATTTCATAAGTTAATGGATCCAGATTTTTGTCATATCGCGTAATAATCTTGATAATTAAGTTAATTAGATGGAGAAAACCCTCATTTTATGAATTTGGAACCTAAGTGATGATAAATTGGGATTTTAAGGGATATTGGACCTTCGTTATCGATTTTGTATATTGTGGCAAGATCAATTGGATGATTTAGGTCGTTGTTTGCGTAATTGTGATTATATGGTCAAATGAGGATTTTGATAGTGAAATATTATTTTGATTAGGTGACGGAAATTTGGGGCTCGCGGATCATTAGACTGCTAACAGTTATTATAGTTTTCTGAGACTACTGAGGTGAGGATCCGCCAATTTGGCAACCTTTAGACCTATCGTTTCCTTGATAAACCCCTGTGAGGGTTATTATTACTTTGATTATTGTATTCTATTGATTATTGTTACCCCTGTGAGGGTCGGCCAATCTGTTACTTCTTGTACTTATCAATTTTCTTGATAAACCCTTGTGAGGGTTGATATTGATTTGATTATCGCACTCCATTAATTGGTGTACTCTTATGAGGTTCTGCCAATCGGAATTTGTTTCGTATGAGCTTATTCCATAGCTATCATTGAACCTGATTCAGTTTTGCTGATATGACATCTGTCCTGATTTTCATTATTGTTGCTATTGATTACCAAACCCTTTGAGGTTCCCCAAAACTCTTGTCTATATTCTGTATTGCTAGATTGCCCATTACTGTGTTATTATCTGTATCGTTATTTGTTGCCTTGCCGGAAACTTGTTTATACATTACAGCGTTATATGGTCATGTTGGCTAGTCTGAAATTGATTGGTATTATGGATTCGTTCTGCCAGTAATTTGTTGTGTACCAAGCTGTTTCGCTTGGGTAAGTTAGTTCGACGTGTATGTTGTGGGTTTCTTCTGTCAGTAATAAGTTATGTACCAAGCTACGATGCCTGGGTAAGTTATGTACCAACCTGTGCTTAGGTAAGTTTTATACCAGGTTATCGTGTTTAGGTAAGTTAGTTTGATTGATATGTCATTGAATTGTTTTGTTGGTAATAAGTTATGTACCAAGCTGATACACCTAGGTAAGTTATGTACCAAGCTGATACGCCTGGGTAAGTTGTGTACCAAGTTGATACGCCTGGGTAAGTTATGTACCAAGCTATGCTTGGGTAAGTTTTGTACCAGGTTATCACGCTTGGGTAAGTTTTGTACCAGGTTATTATGCTCGGGTAAGTTTTGTACCAGGTTGTCACGCTCGGGTAATTTTTGTACCAAGTTCTTACACTTGGGTAAGTTCGGTACTAGGTGTTATGCCTGGGTAAGTTCAGTTTGACCAGTACCGGGTGTTATACCTGAGTAAGTTCAGTTTGATTTGTAAGTTCTGTACCAAGTTGTTATACCTGGGTAAGTTCAGTTCGATTGGTACCAAGTGGTTATGCCTGGGTAAGTTCGGTTTAATTTGTATAAGTTTGATTCGAATGGTAAATTTTGTACCAGGTGGTTATGCCTGGGTAAGTTTAGAGTTTAGTTCAATTTAATTGGGTAACTTTGATTCAGTTTGGTTGGTATAAGTTCTGTACCAACTTGTCATGCCTGGGTAAGCTTAAATCAGTTCGATTGGTATAAGTTCTGTACCAAGTTGCCATGCCTGGGTAAGTATAGTTTGGTCTGATTGATATAAGATTGTTCTGATATTCAACTGTATCCTGACCGATAGACTGTTTTCCAGACTGTCTGATTTGTTTCATGATCGTTTGACTATATCTTGATATGTTTCTATTTGAACCGTTAAACTATGATATGTTCAGTTGTTTCGTCCTCAACAGATCCCCATTGCCTGTGATTATATTTATCCCTCACTAAGTCCTTTGGATTTACACCCCCCCCCCCCCAAATTTATCTTTGATTTTTCTCATATAGGAACAGCTGATGGACTTGGATTGGTGAAGAAAATTTTGCTATAGAATGGATGTGTATATGTATATGGGTTCCCTTGAATGCTAAGTCTCATCTTAGAAACGTTGTCATATGTAAAACGAAATTATGACTCAAGGCATGTATATATTATGTTGGATGTTATGAGACTTTTGATGGTATGTACTTAGTATTTTGATGAGGTTATTAAGTTTGAAATCCACTGCTATATGCCTCTGATAAGTTTTAAAAAAAAAATTCTGATGGGATATTAACTATATTGCTTATTTATAAATTAAGATGTAAGTCTGAACTGGAGTGGCATTCCGAATTTTGGGCTATATCCCAAGTGGGGGTGCTACAATCCCCCGTTTAATTGGTTAGCAAAGTGGATTTACAATTTTCGGTTTTAATTTATTCTGTAACTGTTAGGATCCCCTCACAATCGAATTTTTTTTTTTGAGAGAGAGTATTAAAAATGATGAACTTATCATCCTATCAACAAATCAATATTTTTTTTATTCTCAATTCAAATAATCAAAGTATAAATTACTAACAAGGCACATAAAGTGCACACAACGCGACCACTTGTGATCGAACACAAGATCTCCCACATAATGATGGGAGACTGATGCCACTCGCACTACAAGCCATTGGGCCTCACAATCGATTTTCATAATGATCATTTTTGCAATTTTTTTTTGTTTGATATGTTTACCTTGTTGTACAGAGTTTGTTAAGGCAACATTTCGCCAAAATTAAGGTCAGAATGGTGGCTATATTAAAAGAAAGGAAATTTACATTCATCCTTGATATTAGGAACGAAAGTTACCGTTGGATATTATGTCATGTCTACGATGAGGTGTACTCGTATTTACCTTATGTGAGATATCATTAGTACAATAGGTCATTGTTAATTATACAACAAGTTGTTGGTTTACATTTTTAGTATATTAAATGCTTGGTAAATATTTAAAAATAATAATTAAAAGACATTTTTTTAAAAAAAATTGTATTAGATAACATAACTTCATAATTTTGAATTATATATTTATAATAATAAAATAATAAATAATATTTAAAATAATATAGTTAAATATAATTATCTTTATTCATTAACTAAAATAAAAAAAATTTAATAATAAATATAAAATCTAAAACTATCATCATAACAATATAATTTAATTTTAAATAAGCAATTTAATATTTCAATCATTTTAAATAAGTTAAAAAATAATTATTTTGGATTAATACTAATACTATATAAATATACTAAAAATAATTTGATTCAATAAAATAATAATAATAAATTAATTAATTAATTAAAAAAAACCCACCACCATTCATCTTTTTCCCCCGCCCCTCCCCCCCCCACCCCCCGGCCCCGCCCAATCGCAAATCTCCCAGAGCCCCCTGTCCCATTACTCTCACCAACCTCCATTCCCTGCTAGCCAACAGTCGCGTGACCATGGCCAGATCTGGCCTCCAACCGGTCAATTGTCGGATTTGGGCGGGGTTGGTCTTGGGAATGGGGATGGGATTTATATAGATAGATATATTTATATATGTGTATATATTTATATGTATAATATAGATGTGTGTATATATGTACTCATGTATATGTAAATATATATTATTTTAAAATATATTTTTGTGGTATTTAATTTTTAATTTTTTTTAGTGAGGGTTAAATGGATGTTTCGTATTTTGTGAGTATTTTTTTTATATAAATAGATCAAATTTTAGTTTCTTTTTATAAATAGGTAATAATTTTCGTCAAGATTTTAACTGAAAATTGGACCGAGAATAAAAAATATTTAAAAAGTTATAGAATTTGGACTACAAATGTTCAATACCATAAGTTAGAGATTAATAGTGCACGCAAAGTTAAATCATAGAACTAAAGAGGCAATTTTTCAATTTAGTCTAATTAAATAAGTTTTTAATAATAAAAATTTTATTATTGGTAATCACTTTTTTAGTACAATGAACCATTAACATACAATCAAAATTAACCATTAATCAGTTGTACATGTAGCAGGTTAAATGTACTTATTATGTTGCCAACTAATCATTAAAATGAAAGGTTATAATTTCACATTTTAAATTAAACGGCTTACATTAAGTACATTTATACATCCCTCATATATGGTATGTACAATCAAGATTGCACCGTAGACTACTCCAAGAAAGTTACCATTTGAATTACTTTTGGAAACCTATTGTATTCAGAAGATCTTGTACAAGCTGCATCTATTTAAGGAGAAGGCAAGGAAAGAATGAAGCATCAACTTAAGTTATTGTTAGGATTTGACTCGGTTATCGAGAAATCAAGTTTGACTAGAATTATAACTCCTTGTATTGAGTTTCCTAATTCTAGATAAAGTAGTCAAGCAATTTTCTATTATAAATAAAGGTGTTTATTTGATTACTTTAAAAAAAGAGGACACTCGTGGAACTCATGATATGATACTCATGGGGTAGTTATTGTGAGTACGAGTGGGGTAATACACAGGGGTGGAGTGAGTATCTCTTTGGTAGTTATGATAGAGGTTGTACAAGGGTTTTTCTGGCTTGAGTTTGGGCCTATCAAATTCAAGAGTTGGCTTGTACTGGTAAAATTCTATCATATTTGAAGAAAGAAAATTCTCGTGGAGGTAGGCGGAATTTGCCAAACCACGTAAATCTGTGTCTGTTTTATTTTTTTATATGTTGGGTATTAATTTAGTCATTAAATTTGTGAGTGTGATTTGTGAATTCCTGATAAATTAAATCTCGTGCCTAAATTGCTTCCGCTGTGCTCCAACAGTTATTCTCTAATACTCAGAACCTTACAGTTTTTTGAAAGTTGCCTATGCCTTTCTTTGTTTATCTGCTAAGTTGTTTATGTTAAGGAGATAGTTTTTAGTTGTCGATTCATCTCTCATTGTCCTTTGTATTATTCTCTAGATCTTCATAATATTGCAGGTTAAAAATCCTAAGATTAAATTTTTTGTAGTAGATGTAAGCTTGCTGAACCATTATAAATCGTTGTTTGTATTATGTTTACTGCTTTCTTAAATTTTGTCTTTTATCCTTTTGGATTATTGAAACTAGCTCTTTATTCAATTTTTTACAAGTATTTTGGAAAGAGAAAATATCTTATTTTTCTCTTGAAAAGATCAATTCACCCCCTCTTGATCTCTTTTTACTATCAGTAACAACAACTTTTTTGTTATTATATGAACATTAACAACCAATTTCAATTTGGTTACTAATATGTACAGAATAGCAACTAGTTTAATTTTTTTTTTTTAAAACCATTATTTAGTTTCTATTGTATGAGCAATAGCCAACTTGTTCAATTTATTTCTTGCAAACATTATTTGGCTGCTAATGTGCATATATTAGCAACAACTTCAAACTATTTTTGAACAGTCATTTGTTGTTAATATATACACATTAGCAACTAATTTAAATTATTTCTACAAACATTATTTGATTTCTAATATTTACATATTAGCAACTAGTTGCTTATTGTGTTTTTGGTCAGAAAATCATACAAAATTATTTAGTAAGCCTTGCAACAGTATTAATATTGTAACAAATTATTTCATTGTTGTATAGAAAACTTTTAGCAATAATACATCATTATCACAATGTGGTCACTGAAACATATTAAAATTGACAATTGTTGGAACTATCTAAATACCATGCAACTAATGATTTGGTTGCACAAAAAACATCTTTTATACAATCAAAGTGATGCGGTTATTATATACATAACTATAGCTACCATTTTAAAATTGATACAATCACCACGAACTTACATTAGTAAGTGAAAATTTTATTTCTCATTCTTCCATATTTAATGACCATTATTGACACTGAACATGCATCTTCGATGTCCAAATGAATAGCTCATCGTTAAGAACTTCTATTAGCTACTCTATTATGATCACATGTGACCAATTTTTCTTTAGTCAGTACTATAAATTTTAGAGATCATTTTTCTTGTGCTTAATGACCAACAACAATGATGGGCAATACCATTAATTTTTCTTATAGTAAGTGGTTTTCTGTCCAAATTCTGAAAATCTCCATTTTTGACCAAATGTGCCAAAAATCAAAACTTACAAGGTAAATTTAATTATGAAACAAAATAAAGGATAAAAGTAAACTAAACAAAGGACTTGAATTGAAGTGGAACTAATTAAGTTGCAGGCCCAACTTGTCTGTCTTCTCATTTGACTGAATTTGTTAATTTTTTCCTTTCAACAGAAGAAGAGTTTGAGATAATGTCGATTACTCATTTATCGAAGATATGAAGCCCTCAAGGATTTAGACATGATAAATTAATCATATTCCTCATTCAATGTTTGAGCATGCACGCGATGGTATCCTTTGTACAAGATTGTTTTTGAAATTCATCGAAGAAGTCCTTGTCTACTCTTAAAAATGTCATAAGATTAAATTGTTTATTTTTTCTTTTAAATGTAGTATTTTCCTAATAAGAAGCCATCCGTAATGTCCCCTCAGCTTCTTACAATTTGATAATATAAATGTTAATTACAATCAATATATAAACCTCGCCCTATCCATTTTACATATAATGTAGGTTTCATATCTTCATGTAGGTCTTTGATGATCTATCTAATAGTTTCTCATTATTACATTCTTTTAAGTGTTATTACTAATATATGACCAAACGTCTAAAGCTTATTTACACTATCATATACATTAAGAAATTATCGAGATGTTGATGCCTTCTTATTAATTAGGAAGACTACTAAATTTCAACACAAAAAAATGAAAATATGTTTCATGCTATATTTTCACACTTCAGATCCTCTATTTCATTCTCGATTCTATCTCCTACTCCAACTTATTATACTTATGCCAAGTGTATCTGATTTTCAGTGAATTATTTTTATAAGAAAATATTTAATATATATATATATATATATCATATATTCACGCAATGGAATAGGAGATGGAATAGAGGATTTAAACCGATACGTTTGAGGTTGGAAAAGGACTTCTTAGAAAACATTCCCAAAATTAATTTTTTGACAAGGAATGCAGTTAATGTTTTTGACTCAAACATTGAATATATGAATGCATGATGATAAAGGATATAGCTTGTATTTCGTCAAATCAACATGTGAAATATGATCAATATTAGGGTGGGAATAGGCTAGACTAGTCTAGGTTTTGCTGTAAATAGGTCAAGTCTATTGCATATTTTGTAAACCTAAGTCTAGCCTATTACTTGACCTATGCTATTTTTTTAGGGTTTGGCCTAGCTTTCTTAGATTTTTTCAAAAGCCTAGATCTGACCTGAAAAAGCCTATTTTAGTTAAAATTTTAATTAGGCTTAAATTTTATATAAGTTCAGACTTTTAATAAGCTTAAGACTTTGATAGGCCCTAATAGGCCTAAAAATTCTATAATTTATATAAGCAAAAATAATTGACGATTGTAATACATTTATCTTAACAAAGAGAAAAGTATAACCAAATATTATTATAAGTCAAACAAAAAATTTGAAATAAAATGGTTGTGTATTAATTAAGAACATAATATGTAATTATATAAAATTAATAAAATTAAATATAAAAACAATTATATAAGTATTATAAATAATTAAATATATATTATAATATAATTAAATTATATAGGTCAGTCTAATAGGCTTTATAGACTTTCTTAAAAGCATACACCTAGCATTTTTAACTAAATAGACTCTTTTAAAAATCTAAACTTGATCTATTCATTAAATGGGTTAGGCCGGGCTAGGCCTCAAATAAGCCAGATCATAAGTCCTTGACGAGCAACCTAACCTATTTCCATTCGATATACCCATGTCGTGATCCTTAAAGACTTCATATATATAGTTGTAGGTGAATAGCCAGTCAAATTTTAAAATCTTTTTGTTTTAAAACGGATAAACAAGATACATAGTGCCCAATTTTTACCTTTAAAATCATTTTAGTCCCTAATATTTAAATTGTGATCTTGTAGGCCTTAAAGTTATAATTTAACTTCATGGTAGTCATAAATGAATTTCCAGTGTGATTTTATACAAAAATTTGATTGCATAAGGAGTAAAAGTGAAGTAAAAGTCCACCCCCCCCCCCCCCACCCCAAAACATTTTAGTCCCTAATTTTTACTTTGGTCTCTAAATAAAGGAGCAATTGATACTCAGTGCCCCAATTCCACCATTGGCACTACCAAGACAACTTAGGCGAGTACAGATTCTCTCTCCATCGAAATAATTTTGTGTTAGTCTTTGGGAACCTTCAAGTTGTAATAGTGGAAATTTTCCCAATGACAGGAAATTCTTCAGGAAAGCCCTTTATCACATAGCATTTAATATAATCAGCTTATTACTCGTTTTCTCCCTCATTTTCCTACTTTACTTTTCAGTTTATTGCTTCTTTATTTTTGTATGCATTGATGTATTTTTTTTTTTTCTTGAGCGTATATTTGTACAGTTCAAATGTATGTGGAAATGAAGTGATAGATAATTTTTTTTCCCATCATATTTAAAAGAAAAAGAAAGAAGCAGTACTAGATAATTTTAAGACTATCAGTATGATGAATATTTAATCAAAACATTAAAGGGTTTTATAAATGGCCAATTATTTTGATATAAATAGAGCAATATAGCGATAAATAAATTAAATTAATTCAAAACTAAAAGTCATAAAAAGTTGGAAAGCGTCATTTATAATAGCACTTTGGACTTTTTTCTTTAATACAAAGGATAAATAAGATTTTTTTTTTCCTGATCGATCAATAAAATGGGAATAATGTAAAAAAAAAAAAAGAAATAAGAAAAAAAAAGTTCGTTCATTCATTTTTAATTTATTTATTTGACAAATAAAAATTAAAATTGATTTTAAATTATATGAAGTACCTATATATTCCGTCATTTACTTAAGGACCAAAATAGAAAAATAGCGATTAAATTGCAAAAAGAATTCTTGATTTTGATTATTTTACCCCCATACAATCAAATTTTTGGCTAGATTCCATGAAAAGAAATTAAACTATAACTCTAGATTTTGTGGCATCGTGATTTATATATATTAGGGAGTAACCATTTATATGATTTGCCCAACTAAAAGAAACAAACATCAAATTCTAGCTATCAAGTGATAACTAATCTAGTATATGCTATACTAAATTATTTAAATCGGCAACTTATTCCCTTAGGGCTCATTTGCTTGACTTAATAAGGCAAATTGGATCTATATTTATCCCCCCCCCCCCCCCCCCCCCCCCCACCTCTCCCTCTTTTTTTTACCTTTTTACGGGTCATGTGATATCTTTACAGCCAAACATGATACATGTACTATGGTGATTAGTGGATCAAACCTCTATGGCCTGATTCATTTTCAAATCTTGAAGGATGCTTAATTAAAATAACGAAAGATAAATTTTGCCGTTGTAGTAAAAAAGACTCTTGGAATACTTAAAGGAAGGAAGAAATTATAGAAAATAAAAATAACACATATCAAAATTTATGTTACTATTCTTATTTAAGATATAGATATTGTTTTTCTTGTAATAATTTTATATATTATCTAAGAATATTTCCTTATTAAATTAGTAAATATATGAAGAAAAAAATTAAGTTACATTACACACTACAAGAAAAAGGAAAATTAGTGACAAAAGAGTAAGTGACAATAGAAAAATTGTCACTAATTATGTATATTAAGTGACAAAAGATTTAATTTTGTCACTTTAATGATTCTTACAAACCAAATAGTGACAAGAATAGTATTTAAATTGTCATCATAGACAATTAGTGACACACCTATGGTGACAATGAAAATCTTGTCACAAATTATAGTAATAATTTTTATTGTCACTAGGTTGTCATTATAGAGGTGTCACTAATTGTTAATTGTGACAACTTAAAACATCAATTTTTGTCACTATTGAGTCATATTGTGACAAGGTAAAAAATATTGTCACTTAAAAATTATTATTAATGACAAAACAAAAGTTATTGTCACTTATTACATATTTTAGTAACAATTTTTACATTGTCGCTTATTATTTTGTCACTAATATTATATTTTTTTGTAGTGACAATGTATAGTTATTTTTTTATTTTACTATTTAATGTTTTTTTATTGTGATTTTTAGTTATTTGTCTATTTTAATCCGCTTATTATGCAACAAAATGGAAAAAATATAGTGTTTTTTTCTAATTTACATATGAAGCAGTTTTTTAGGCAAAATATTTAAATTAAAAATGATAATAGTTTAACTATGAAGAGCAAATTTAAAAAATTAATTTAATCTTGTTAATGGAAAACGGTCCTCAAATCACTTCTCTGCCCCTTGAACTATGATGTCATTTGATAACAAATAGGAGACTATTTTTGACATTGCATATATGTATAATCAAATCATTCAAACAATACAAGTGAATAGAAGGAATATGATAATATAAAGTCATAAACTATACAAGCAAATATTACATAAAGAGCTTTAAATACAAAATTAATAAATTTTATTCATATAATATATATCATGTCTAATTCACTCACATTAAATAAATGAACCCTTATAGATTACCAGCAGTAGCATTCATTTCCAACTAATCCATATATTTTATTTGTGACAAATATAACATTACAGCTGGTGCATTAATTAAACACAATGTATATGGCCAACATGTCCATACAAATACATAAAATTTCATTTCTAAGTGTATGGTTTAAATTCCTTGCGGTATAATTTGGGCAAATCTCCAAAGAAGCCCTAGCAATAACAAGTCCATTAAACTGTGGTAACATTTGTCCCAATATGAGGGGCCTTATTTTTATATAAAAACCCACACCTTTCTCCCATTTTTTTCACCATCACTCAATTAATCAAATATCACAAAGTCATGTCTACCTCATATTTGTTAGTGTTTCTGCTTGCAACATCAATTCTTGCTATCCCATCGATCGCCAATGGTAGTTTTGGCTTGGGGCAAGAGTTGCGCAAACACAAGCCATCTCATCCACCTACAAATGCACCTGCACCTGCACCTGCACCATCACTAAAGCATAAATCGAAGCCACATGTACCATTTTCACAAATACTAGATGATGATAGCAAATTTGATGAGGAATTTAACTGGAAACCCAAGCACAAGCCATCGCATCCACCTTCAGGAGCACCAATACCATCACCAAATCATAAGAAGAAACCCCCTTCTAAGCAACCTCATCCACCTTTGAATGCACCAGCACCTTCGCCAAATCATAAGAAAAAACCCCCTTCTAACCAACCTCATCCACCTTTGAATGCACCAGCACCTTTGCCGAATCATAAGAAAAAAGCCCCTCCTCCAGTATTATTCATGGAAGCTTTCGACGATTTTGAGAAGCACAAGAAGTCTCACCCACCTTCTCATGCACCAGCACCTTCCCCAAATCACAAGAAAAAATCTCGTCCTCCAATAGTACTCCTAGACGAAGCTTTTGAAAATGTAGAGAAACGCAAGAGGTTCCATCCTCCTTCAAAAGCACCAGCACCATCGCCAAAACAAAGGAAAAGCTCCCCTTCTCCATTATCATTGGCACAAGCTTTTGACACCGTAGAGAAAGAAGACCAAAAGTATCAAAATAAGCACAGACACTCCCATCCACCATCTGAGGCACCCATTGTTGAGCCAATGCTTTCTAGAGCCAATTTATTTGGATGGTCTTAGATAGAAGATTCGCTGCTAAAGAAAAAAGAAATAATTCCATATGACTTTTTATCGTTGAGCTACAACTATGAAACTTTACTAGGACAAAAAATTTTGTATCAAGAATTATTCTTGTGCTGAGAACTACTGCAAATTTGCCTATCCCATATGAATTAAGAATCATTCAGATGCAAAAACTTTACTACGATCAATTGTTTTTCTCCCTTTCTTGAAAATCTTCAAGTTATCATCCTCATTTAGGGGATGTCAAACACACAGGATATTTGTTTAGCATTGACAGCAGATCAAAAGATTCCAACCATTGAAAAAGAATCTTTAAATCAAAATTATTCATAAGCACTTATTTTCATCCATTGCAAAAGAATCTTTAAATCAAAATCATTCATAAGCATTTTATTAATTCCACTCTTTAACATTGTTGACAGAAAACTTTACTAGTACTATTTATTAAATTACCCTAATCCTAATTCTCTTAAACTTTTAGGTAGTGGCTGGTATGCAGGAATGGAATAAAATGGGAAAGGAATAATTTTAGGAATAGTCTCAACATGGAAATTAAGGAATGGTGCTGTTATAACTTAATTTATGCTTGGCATGTACAAAAAATGAGAAATGAATAAAAAAAAAATTTGAGAAAGGAATGAAATCATCATTCTTGTTTGATTGTATTCTCATGATTGGTACATCACAACGACCTATAGAAACAGAATGAAACTTTTAAAATGGTCAAATTACCCTTTTGTTAAAAAAATTAAAATAAAAAATATTTATTAGTAAATTTCTTTATACACTTGTGGGGCAAGTTTATACTATGTATTTTTAATATTATTTTCAATGTTATTCAAAATAATATCAATAAATATTGCATTTTATATCTTATCAACTATGTTATACACATTTATGCAAAAATATATAAGCAAAATTCCTTTGAAATTACTCTTTCTATAATTGTTATTTAGTAAGTCTTTTGAACTTTTTGATAAAATATTATTAAAAAATTATAAAATATCTTATAACTAGAGTATTTAGCTTTTTTGAGATAAGGTTAGAACACCTAATTTTAATTTTTTTTAGTAAGTCTAATTTCAAGAATCATTGAACTAATCTACGACTTTTCATTTATTAGTTTTGTATATATTTTTTAATCTCTCAAAAAGATGCAAATATAATTAATATTATAAATTTATATATATATATTTCATTAGGCGTAGACCAAGTTGGCCCTATTACTTTTGTATTATAAAACTTGATAGGTGCATAATTATTCTTATTTTTATTATTTATTTCTTATTATTTTTATTTTTATAATAATTAATAATATTTTAATATATATTATAATATTATGAAAAATTATATGAGTAAAATATAAATTAAATAAAAACAAGTAGTGACCAAATAAGTTGGAAGTTGGAACATAATATCAAACATTTACAATATAAATTTTTTCAAATATGGAAGTATTTTGCAAAACTTTGGATGTAATCTTGTCAAAGTATGTGGTTCATTCCTGATGTATTAGGAATGGTTAAACCCATGGGGAGGGAAGGAATAGCTAAACACATACTTTCAAAATTGTAGATTCCTATGGATATGAGAATTCTCATCTTAAATTATACTAAATTGAGTTTAGAAATAGACTTGAGGTTATCCGTTCTATTACCACCTGCATACCAATTAATCATACCATTACTCTTACTTAATTTCTTAATAAAAAGACACTACATGAAATAATAACATAAAACATTTAACTGAAACATAAAATAAAGAATTAAGAATGTGCTTAAACTCAAGTACTTCAAAATTGTGCTTAGAAGTTGTTAACTTTTTATCAAAAAAATTTTAAATATTGGTAAATAGTTAAAGTTTCTATATTCATTCTACAGAATTAGTGGATAATTTACTTATAAATGTTATAATATATATTATTACTAATATCTATACTATCTAAACTCTAAAAGATAAAAATACATATTCTTGATCTTTATTGAAATATATCTTTTTACTTTATAAACTAAAAAAATTAAATATTTGAAATTATTACATAAAGTCACAAATTTATTATGCTCCAATCAATGTAACGCTACATTTTAAATCAATTAAGTATATATTTATATATGTCCACAACATTATATACACATATATATAAATACATTCATTATACATATACATATTGATGTTGTACGAGAATGAAGGGAGGTCCTTTCAGATAGATAGCAGTGTGTTGATTCGTTTTCTTCTAAAACATATGCAGAGACGTCTCTATTTCTTGAGAGTTCTTCCAAGTTTGTGATTCTTTTGCGAAATGATTTGTTTTTCCTAAGTTATCTTTCTGGGACTATATATTTATAGTTTTTGTCTTGGTGGACTTAGGCCTATTAGGATTTTTCTATCCTTCTTTGCAAGCTATAAATTGTCTTTGGACTCTCCGACCTTGTTACTTAATCAATTATTCAAGTTATTGGACCACTTTTAGTTAATTTATCGAGTTGCCCTTATTTTTATACATCACATACACACACACACAGATATATATATGTATATATTTTTATGTATATACATTAACAATACATATATAAATACATGTATAGCATGTATATAAAAACACACATATAACTATGTATAACATATATATGTATATATACTCTAACCAAGAATGGATCCAGAACTGAGGTTGTGGGGAGACAAAAATTATGAAGACATAAGAGTTCAAATATAAATTTTATAATTTACAAATTCAAAACAAATACCGTCATCGAAGTTGAGCAGGACTTTCTTTCTTATCATAAAATTCATCAATTATCGAATCAATACTAAAAATTTTAGCAATATCTTCTCAATATAAGTAACTAAAAAATGGGCTAAAAAAATTATCTTCCATTTGATTTATGAGCCTGTCTTATTTCAATTGAAAGATGCAATAAGTCAATAATATATATTTTTTGATGCACTTAAACAAACATCCATAATATATTATAGAATTAAATAATTAATATAATAATATATATCATTCTAAGTAAAGAGAAGAGATAAATACATATTAGAATAAAGAAAAATCCAAAAAGGTTCTTTTTGAAATAGTCAGTTACCTTTGTCTCAATCTCATTGGACTAAAAAAAGAGTGATTTTAATTATTTTATAAGTTTCTATAACTACATCCCCGGTGAAAATATTTTTAAACAAATAAAATAGAAATATTGCTCTTATGGGCTTAACCTAATTGTAAATTATTTTATTTTAAATATAGATTTAAGAATTTATTTTAGAATTTTCAATGTTAAAATAGATAATAAAAAATTTAATAAAAATTATTACTAAATTATATATATATATTAGAAATCATTAAAAAGAATTAAAATATATATAATTTATTTTCTAATTATATATATATAATGCTGCGAGCCAATAGCCTCTGCTTGTCCCTCCACATCCATCCTTGCCTCTAATCGCACCCCCCACCCTAACTGCCACCCTCCATGGCTGCCATGGCCATGGTCGTACTAACCATGGCAGCCATGAGCTAATAGCGCCATGGCCTAGCGATTGCCCATGGTGTCCGCCTAGCCAGGTAGCCATATAGGTCGAGCACGCCCGCTGGCGGCTGCCAGTTATGGCCAGATCTGGCCATAGCTGCAAGTAGGCTAGGCTTGCTAAGGCCAGATGTGGCTTGGCTGCTTGTGGGGTAGTGATGATGATAATTAATGAAGACAATGGAAAGGACCACTTTGCCCATAGATTTAGCTAAAATACCTAAACAAGACATGATCCGCATCTTTTCGTCCGGGTCATGACCCAACCCGATTCAGTCTATGACCCAAAATTTGGGCCATTAATTAATTGAGGATCTGACGCACAGTAACTTGCCACCTCCATCTGTACAGACAAGGATAGTTCGACACCTATTAAAGGGGGAAACAAACAATAACAAGTCATGTTATCTTGGCTCTCTCTCACTTGAGTTCTTATCCTTACCATCGAGCTCTCTATTAATCACCTCAGCTCCTAAACTAACTTAGGCATTGGAAGGCCTTAGCTGAGGACGATCTCAGCTAGCCTAATGTGCATTCTTATGGTCAGGTCGGAGACCCATAACACTTGTGCAGATTGGGATTCAGGTCGTGGTCTCGAATAGGGATAATTTTGGAGATCAAGTTCGAGGTCTTGGCCCTTGATTTTGAGCTGCATCAGTGCCGTCTGTAGGAACTCTGATTTGATTCACTAGCAGCAAGAGCAAGCAGTTAGCTATGGATAGAACTTCGGGATGAACGATAGATATTCTAATCCCCATATCGTTGATATCTCCATCACCGTAAGATCACACCCATATCCACAACGCCTTTTTCCGTCATAATAACTCAAAGTGCTCAAGGGGAGTTGGGGCAAGGAACAATAGTGAAAGACCCTAGCAAGGCTCAGGTCATGCAGTTGAGTAAAGGGGATCTAGAGCGATTGGTCTTTGAAATAGGCCAAAGGTTTTGGGATGAGCATAAACGTAGAGCTCAAGTTGCGACAGTAGCTTTCGTTCAGATAGCTTTACCTCTAGCAAAGAGACCCTGCAAGATCTAAGCAAGATCTCACATGAATAAGACCCCGACCGTGCAAGATCTACACAAAATCTCACATGGAAAAGGCTAAACTCGCAAAATATGCACAAGATCTCACATAAACAAGATCCCGTAAGATCTCACATTAACAAGACCTCGTAAGATCTATGCAAGATCTCAAACAAACAAGAACCCGCAAGATATGCACAAGATCTCACACAAACAAGACCCCAACCTCGCAAGATCTACACAAGATCTCATATAAAAAAGACCCCGTAAGATTTGCGCAAGATCTCCGATGGACAAGACCCCGACCTCGCAAGATCTGCACCAGATCTCATATAAACAAGACCCTGCAAGATCTACACAAGATCTCACACGAACAAGACCCCGCAAGATTTGTGCAAGATCTCGCATGAACAAGACCCCAACCCCGTAAGATCTATGCAAGATCTCTCACGAAAAAGACCCTGCAAGATCTGTGCAAGATCTCATATTAACAAGACCCACAAGATCTGCGCAAGATTCACATTAACAAGACCCCGACCCTGCAAGATCTGCATAAGATCTCACACGAACAAGACTCGGTTAGATCTATGCAAGATCTCACAAACAAGACCCCATAAGAGCACAAGATCTCACATGAACAAAACCTCATAAGATCTGTGCAAGATCTCACACGAACAAGACCCTATAGGATCTGTGCAAGATCTCACATGAACGAAACCCCGTAGGATCTGTGTAAGATGTCACATGAACGAGACCCTGCAAGATCTATGCAAGATCTCACACGAATGAGACCCCGTAAGATTTGTGCAAGATCTCACACGAACAAGAGCCCATGAGATCTGCGCAAGATCTCACGCGAGCAAGACCTCGTACGATCTGTGCAAGATCACACACAAACAAGACCCCGACCCTACAAGACCTGCGCAAGATCTCACACGAACAAGACCTCGTAAGATCTATACAAGATCTCACATGAAGAAGACCCCGATCTCACATGAAGAAGACCCTGAGCTCGCAAGATCTCATAGGAACAAAACCCCGTAAGCTTTGTGCAAGATCTTATACGAACAAGACCCCGTAAGATCTGTGCAAGATCTCACATTAACATGATCCCGTAAGATCTATGCAAGATCTCACATGAAAAAGACCCCAACCCCACAAGATCTTCACAAGATCTCACAAGAACAAGACCCCGTAAGATCTGCGCAAGATCTCACACGAACATGACCACATAAGATCTGTGCAAGATCTCATACGAACAAAACCTCGCAAGATCTCATAGGAATAAGACCTCGTAAGATCTGTGCAAGATCTCACATGAACAAGACCCCGCAAGATCTGTGCAATATCTCATAGGAACGAGACCTCGCAAGATCTGTGCAAGATCTCACATGAACAAGACCCTGCAAGATCTGTGCAAGATCTCACATGAACAAGACCCCGTAAGATTTGTGCAAGATCTCACACGAACAAGACCTCGTAAGATCTGTACAAAATATGATCAAAATCTCATCCAAAAGATCTCATCTGAGAGAGATCTCACCAAAGGTTGTGCGAGACCCCAGCCAGAAAAATCTATATGGAACTAAGAAGATATTAATATCTGAAAAAGATAATTAAATGCTCAACAATCTTGTATACTGCGAATGAACTCCCATTCTTCACTGAGTTACATTTTAATTACAGTAAGTCTTGGTTACATACGCATTGCAGTTCAAGCTCACAATACAGGAATAAAACGTCAAAAGGATCTCGAACCAGGATCACAAAGTAGACCCAGGGACATAGGCAAAACTTGAAGAAAGTAAGAAGAAAATAAAATTTTCAAAGCTAGGAGTTCATATCTCACTACGCTAAGCCCCCAGCTTCAGCAACAAGATATGATAGTTCGTTTACCAAGGCGATATCAACAGTCCAAATTGATAGCGCAAAATCAGGCTGCTGAGAGGATTTAACGCCTACTTTTAATAATGAATAGGGTCATTCCCCATAACAGAGAAAAGAGCCAATACACTTTGAAAATGAGGGAGTTAATGATGATGATAATTAATGAAGACAATGGAAAGGACCACTTTGCCCCCCAGATTTACCCAAAATACCTAAATAGGATAGGATTCGCATCTTTTCGTCCGGGTCTGGTCGTGACCCAGATGAAACCAACCCGATTCGGTCCATGACCCGAATTTTGGGCCATTGATCAATTGAGGATCTAACGCACTGTAACTTGCCACCTCCATCCGTACAAACAAGGACAGTTCGACACATATAAAAGGGGAAAACAAACAATAACAGGCCATGTTATCTTGGCTCCCTCTCATTTGAGTTCTTATCCTTACCCTTGAGCTCTCTATTAATCACCTCAGCTCCTAAACTAACTTAGGCATTGGAGGGCCTTAGCTGAAGGCGATCTCAACTAGCCTAAAGTGCGTTCTTCTGTGGGTGGTGTGGGAGATTATGGGATTGTTCTTCTGTTTGCATTTTTATTTTTTTATATTTAATTAAATTTAATTAAAATTTAACTAGCTATGTAAGTCAAAATTATATTCTTAAGATGATAGATTAGACATCCTTTTTTTTCTATTTAACTTATTTTATTGCATAATTAATAAATAAATATAACTAAATTTAATAAAATTATTTTAAATATGTTTGTTACTTATTTCAAAATTATTAAACTTATATTTTCTAAGATGGTGGATATAGATTTTTATTCTGTTAACTTTCTCACTTTGTTTCTTAAATAATAATTAAATTTAATTAAATTATTTTAAATATATTTATTATTTTAACATTATAATTGAGTAATTTAGAATAATTAAAATTTATTTTATCTACTTATATTTATTTTTGTTTAAAGTTTGAATTTAAAATTTTATTCAATATTTAAGAAATGTTATTAATAATAGATTATATCTAAATTTATTATGGTAAAATATTGAAATTACATCCTCATAGTATGAAAAATATTATATAATACTTTAAAGGTATTCTTGTTTCATCATATTTGATGAATAGTATGTTAAAGATGCAGTGGGTGGTTGACCCAATTTTAGATGTGCGTTTTTGGCAATACATTTTTACTAATAAACTGCAGAAGTACCATTACTGAAGATGTTCTTTTGACAATAATAGGGATGGAGAAAATACCAATTCAAATTAAAAATAATATTACCGCATGGATAGGGGATATAATTTTCTTATTTTTATCTATTAAATAATATTTAATTACTTGAAAAGTCTATTTGAATTTATCAAGTTGCAAATACTTATTTACTAGATCTGATAATGAGTTATCAAACAGTAATATAAATAAACATTTGCAATTAGAAAGGCTGCTCCTAAAAGCCCAAGGAATTCTTAATTGAAATTAGAGGATCTTTTGTAACTTTGGCTAATTCTTTTATCATATCGTGATATTTTACATTGTTGGAGGGAGGAAGAGGGATGAATAAAATGAAAATATTTCCTTTTTAATAAGTTATTTTACTTATTTATTTTTTGATTGATAAATAAACTAAATTAAATTACTTTAGTTATATTTATTGTAGTGCCCTGCCCGAGAGGTGTCTGCTTCAGGCCGATGTACTACTCCAGTCTTATTCTCAATAATTTAATCCAATTATGCACCTCCAAAATTTTAGCTCAAAAGCTGCATCAGCCCAAAACAACTTATTCCTACAATTCATTGTTTTACATCCCGCAAGGAATACAAAACCATCATACCACTACTAGCATCCAGGTCTTAAGGACTCATATAAATATATACTGAAATGCTAAGCTTACTTACACGTGGCACAAGGGACAGGATAAGTCTAAGTCCATGACTATCACCAGTATCAGAGCCAAACAAGCATGAACACCAATATGAGGCATCTTAAGCTTCAACTTACAAACATTATTCATCACAAATTTGAGTCTAGATCTCATGTGTTTGAAGCTAATAATAAAACCATGTGTTCTGATACATCAAGTAGCACTCCAACTGCTACCTATTACAACCTAGCTGGGAAAAGGAGTCGAGAACACAAACAAGGTATAAGTCCTAGTGAGTGAAAAAGGGATGATAATTATTCACAAAAGCATACGATCAAGGGGAACTAATAAAAGAGTTCTAATTCAATGGATAAATAATTAAACGAAATAACAAGAAAAACAAAAACTGTAGAAGTTATAAATTCATGTGACAATAGAATAGTATATTAACAGAATGAAAATCTAATGAAACAAGACATGGACCAGGCAAGACTTTACATAACAAAATATTTATAATAAGGAGAAATAATATCACACACCCCGTGTGATACAAAATTCAACCGACTGTTGGCACGCCAACCTTATTGCTCCCAGAATATAACATAAACAGTAACAAGTGGTAACAAAAGGTAACAAATGGTACACGTAGTACAACAATCCTAACAAACTTCCCTTATTACTTCGCTACCCAAGCACTTGGCTAGCTATGGCATGGCTAGTCCACATGCCAAATCACACTACTCACAGATAGCTACTTACAATATATCTGCAAGTCAGGATTTTAAGTGGATACTAGCCGGGAGACCAATTACCCCCCGATTATGCTGCCCGATTGTCTTTCTAGACCTAGTCCAAGGCCTATCCCGCCCCGTCCCGTGGCGTCCCTATGGGCGGTAACTTGACCAAGAGCGTCTTCAAGGCAGTTAAATGTTACGCCAACAATAAATACCAATTTCAAATAACCGATCAAAATATATCTGTGAAACAGTTCAAATGGTACAATCGGTAAACATTGGCCGGTAAGGCCATATAATGATATACATAACGATTTAAGTAGGAATATCGACGAAATTGGTTGGCAAGAGCAAAAATTCAACACATATAGAGAAAGCTAGCAAGGCTATAGAGTGTATGGGATAGAAGTAGATATCACAATAGGAGTTTTGGGCACCAGAACGAGTACAATCTAATTTGATAGATAAACATAAGGAATTCAAATATAGGAGATCATTCACTTCCCAGATAAGGTAGGTTTTACCCCTACCTCAATACCTAGTGCCCACAATAGAAGTCCTCTACCGATCGGGAATCGTCGGATCCTCGTCACCTGTTTTCATTCAAAACGTCATATAAATATCAATGCCACAATAGCACATTTACTAACAATAATTATGGCTAATCTCACATTTTAATTACTCTAGCTGACTTATCTTCCCAATTATCATTCTATCTTATCTTCTTACCGGCATACTTAGTTATATGATCTATTTCTCTCAATCATCTAATTCATATTACTAAATTCGCTACCCATTTCACTCGTTTAAGCAATCAAGGGTTTTACCCTTAACTTAACTTACCATTTGTTTTCCTAACCATACTAGTTCTCACCAATTAATATTTTGTCGATTCCAGGCTAGTACTTAGTTTCATTATTAATACTTAGATTAATATTCTCTGTCCATAACTAATTAAATTTAGCCCGTATTCATTTTAACATGTATATTCATAATATTCAAGTCTTATTATCATTTCACATTTTCAACTTTCCAAATGTATTAATTAATAATTATTGATATTTTATTATCAAATCCGGGTCCATACATCACTTACAATAGATTTCTTATTGAATCTTTTCAATCCACAATCACAATTTTCGTCCAATCAACTTGTTTTTACATCATAAATTAGCCGAATAATTCAATTAGATTAAATCAAAAATCAAATTAATCGATTAATCAAGATTTTACCAAATTGACTGAGTTCAAGGTCAATTCATAATCCAAAATCTTGTCGCATGCGTTCGGATCTTCATCCCGGAGATTCTGCCTAGAAGTCTTCGGACCACTGCTATGCACCGCCATTGTAACTGTGCGCGGCTGCCACTATCTAATGCACCTCGATGAGGGGAGAAAAATGCACTAATCAATTTTAGAATCGAATGTTGATTGGCCGGTCAAATTACCGAAAAATCACCACAGCACCACCAACGCCGCTGTATCATTTTTCCTTAATTACTCCTCCACTGGTGATCGAATCACAAAATTGAAAACACCATTAAACTCCTCTCATCAAGCCCATAAAAACCCACTCCCTATTCACACATTTTTGTTAGTAGAAACCAGCAACCCATCACCTCCGAAGCTCGCCACAGTCGAGCTCAACTTTTCGGCATTTTGTCGGGTGGTTTAGGGAGTTTTTGGTATTTTTGAGTTTGTTATGAGGTGACAAACATAATGGTTTTCTTAATTTTCTATTTTTTGGTTGTCGGTGAGGGATCATAGGTGAAGGTGGTGGAGGGTTGCATGTGAGAAATTGAGAAAGATGAGTGTGGTTTCTACTCTATATAGAGTAATTTCCAAAAATTATAAATGGACCCCATAAGTTTTTCCCAACTCTCAATTAAACCCATGGACTCACTAGTGCTTCACATTAACCTAATTGACCGAAATTATTTTCAATTTAACCCCTAAAACTTTCAAATGTCCTACAATTAAGTCTTTCTTATTTATATTTTGAACCTCAAAAATTTTGTCAAATTAATATTTTGATTTTTAAAATATTACTTTTTGAAATGCTAAATTTAGGGGTGTTACAATCTCCCCCTCTTAAAAGAATCTGGTTCCCAGATTCTCATCTTCGACTAGAAGAACTTCGGTTAATGCTGATGCATATAACGCTCTCTTTCCCACGTAGCCTCGATCAAATGCTGATTTATCCCATTGTCACAGTATACTTCACCCAACCCTTAGTGTCTTTGTTTCACTAAGATGTTTAATAATCTCCTCTTTTTGATTTCCCAACATATCCATTCTTACTAAGGCTCATGGTGTCACCTCATTTCTAGCGTTATCTAGGAATCCCATAACATGGTTTTGTTATCCGTCATCACTTAAAGTTTCTTTTGATTTCCACGATTGAGCTTATAAGACGTAAATTAAACTATCCTGAAAATGAGTTTTAAACCTCTTTGGTGATCCCATAAAATCATAGAGTGCTTAATGCTTGTTTTCTATTGGGTAAACCACATGCACATCATCACATATCATTTCTATACTTAAGAGGTTCTCCAAGAGATCACAAAACCACTACGGCAACAAATGGCTATTAACACCATAGGTTCATATTTACATGATATTTACATTGAGGAATAACCAAATTCAAACTTAACATGCCTGATTTTTATAACAAGTCATACACTTTCATGTAGCTAACTACAAACTCACAAAACTGTACATACTAGATACGTCACGAACAATCTATCTGCTACTCATTAGATTCCATCTGAGAAATAAGGCCAAAAATATATGGGATCAGACTTTTTTTCTAATGTTCAAAAACTTAGATAGAACCTTCAACTACTTGTTTTCCTTTATCCTTTGGAGCTCATTGGCTTGAGTTCCTCAACTTACTTATTCTCGCTTGTGTACTTCGTATTTCAACTTATTTCCGAGGTCAATCACCAGTTTCTACATTTGATATCAAAATTTCCCATCCTTGTGATACTTATATTCATCCTTTATTCATTTCGCCCACCTTTAAGTATGTTAACCCCTCTTTGGGAATCAAAGTGTTTTTCAATCCAAATCGTATTCTGGAGAATTTCTCTTTCTCTATCCTTAGGTGGCATTTCTATTTTATTAAAACAATAATTTTTCATGAATAGTTGTTCTTTTCAAGATATAGGCATAGCTGACATTTCCTTAGGTTTCTCAAAGAAAGGTGAGAATGGCACCATGATTGGTTATCCCTCTAAATCCCAAAACTCCTTCTTTTGTTCAAATCAATTATTTTTCTTAGTTGATTTCACTATGGAGCCTACTATTTTGGGAGAGGCCTTGTATGCACCTTTAACATCAATTGGATGAACCCAAGAAAACTTTTGTACCTTTGATACATTTTCTTGCCATATTCGATTACCTATAACCTTAATTCTGATAGAATTAACCCCTAATGCTGGAGATGCCAAATACAGATGTAGTATAGCAAATTCCTGGATTCTAAGTAATTTAAAGGTTCCGACAAGATCCTTATGAACCAATCCTAACAACATTACCTTAATTCATAATGTCTATATTACAAGTAAATGGAAATTCTTGGCCCACCTTTTTCTCGGGTTTCCCATTCTATAGTATCTTTTCTTAACTCCAATTTTTTTAACATACCACAAACACATGCATTAGGTTAAATAGCTTATCAGGAAAAAGACATCCCAATTCTCAAACTCAATGAGTTTCATCGAGCTCTTACGATTATTCTACTAATCCTTCTTAGTGATGCAAGATCCCTTCTAAAAGTAAGTAGTATCCTTAATTCGTTTGTTCATCAAGTTGTTTCAAACCTTAAATTGCATCTCATTACTCAATCCATATCCCTATGTTCCATTTATCGAATCTTTTTAGTAAACGGGGTGTAACTCTAGAATTTATCGAGGCTATGCTTTGTATGGTTTTTGTTGTACTCCCAAGATTACTAACCTCATTTGCTCATCAATAGGGTTATAAGGCACGCCCTCCCACTGCAATAAATTTTATGCCATAAGTCTTCCTGTCTTCGGATCTACTAGCAAGGGAAATAAGGTCTAACATCATCTTCAATTCTTCCCACGAGATATTTCTAATAAAAGCGTCTTCTTTGTGGTTTTCGAGCATATTAGTTTCGTTGATCGATGACCATCGCTATGATTTAGATGATAGAGAATCACATTCACATTTGAGGATGTTCTGAGAATGTCGTTTTTCGCTGTATTGTGATTTTGGCCTGATTGGACGAGTTCGAGTTCAATTAGCTAAGAGCGTCCATCTTAAATATTAACAATATCAGAATGGTTGTTGTCTTCTAGAGAATATAAGATATCTAAACGTAAGTTGAGATCCCTTAAAACTTCAATCAACATATATGATGTATAGGATACAATTAATTCATATACAAGATTCACAAGCGATACTACCATCGTACTTTAAATTAGTACTTAGTAGTTCTTGAGAATATTTAAATTAGCAATCGACCTTGCTGACATTTGAGTAATGATGATAGAACTTACGAAATCTCTTATATCATTGTTATAACCAAATGCTCATCATATTCCACTTAATAAGCTAAACTTGTCGCTCGTATGCATATACGAGCCTTGACCATTTCTTTGATTGGCACACCTCATGATTCTTTAGTTCCTTTCTCAATGCTAAGGTCCACATTCCTAATGAGTTTTGGTCCCATTCTCATGCACCTTCTATAGCCTTATATTTAGGGACTACATTCCATTATGTCACCGATCTCTATCCATTACCCAAATTCCTACTTGTTACGATAATAACAACATCTTCTTTGTCCTTTCTTTTTATTCTTCCAAGTCTCTTGTAGTTGATACCCTCAGTCCTATCTATTATTTCTTGTATTCCAAATCTAGCTATGCCAGTTTCTATTCAAATTTTCAATATGATTCCTCATAATGCCATTATTGTCGACAACCATTCCCTAGACAACCATATCATTTAGGTCACACCATACAAATTCATCAGATATTAACCTATCCATATGACATTTTAAATCATCGAATGCAATTCTGTTCAGGAGAATCCTCAACTTATAAATCTAAAATCTCACAAAACACGTCTAAACGTGAAATATTTCTCCAAATTTCACCTTTTCAAAATTCAAAGAGTCCCGTGCTTGACATCCCTAGATAACTGGATCATACACTAGTCGTCCTGGAAACATATATTTTTCATCGTTGATTATTTCTTAATTTCCATAAACCATGGTATCAATTTCCTGTCATCATATCCCTCGTCAATATAAACATACCGTTTAGATTTCAATTGTATACATAGGTCAAACATCACTCATCCCTAACAATCATTTATTCATTTCCCAAATACATTCCTTCCTTCAATGATCCTTCTTCATGTGTATATGTACAATCCAATTCTTATCCATAAATATGTGGCAGGAATTTGCTCGTCCCAGGGTAATCATTTATGGACCCAAATGCATATCTTCTCAGAATGACCCTTTGCTTATCAGATATAGTTTCCAGGAATGTTGCTTGCACTATGTTGATTCCCAAAGTAACTCTTTCCACACCAAGTAAAATTTTTCCGAACATAGTCATCCACTTATCAAATTCAACCTTCACAGATATTGTTCACATAACGCCCTAATTCTAAATAGCATCATCCTTTCCAATAACTATACGTTCATATGTCTAACATACCAGAAATAAGAAGCTATACACTGGTTGGCCACCTTAGTTATAACCTTTCACTTTCTTAATATCGAGCATTATCCCAAAGGTATATATCTTATTCAGTTCCACAATCAAGCTTCATATTTTCTTGACTAAAAATTTCACATTCCAGACAATAATTCCAAAACCAAGCTTAGTCTCAATTAGCCGAGAATTTCACACTCTGAGGATTATATCCCAACATAGTTCAGGTTTTTCCTTACTTATCCTAAGTGTTTACATCCTTAATGATTCCTAATTCAAGTTTGATCTCTAAAGAACTCATTGACTCCAGCTATAAAAAATCATTTTCATACTAACCTAAGTTCTCGAAACCCAAGCTCTGATACCACCTCTATAACGCCGTGCCTAACAGGCGCAAGCTTTGAGCCGAGGTGCTACTTCAGTCTTATTATCAATAATTTAATCAAATTACACACCTCTAAAATTTCAGTTCAAAAGCTTTATCATACCAAAATAACTTATTCCAACTTACTCCTACAATTCACTATTCTACATCCCATAAGGAATATAAAACCGTCATACCATTACTAGCATTAAGGTCTTAATGACTCGTACAAATATATACTGAAATGCTTAGCTTACTTACACATGCCACAAGGGACAGAATAAGTCTAAGTCTACGATTGTCACTAGTATCAGAGCCATACAAGCATGAACACCAGCATGAGGTGTCTTAAGCTTCAACTTACAAACATAATTCATCACAAAATTGAATCTAAATCTTGTATATTTGAAGCTAATAATAAAACTATATGTTCTGATACATTCGGTAGCGCTCCAACTATTACCTATTACAACCTTGTTGGGAAAAGAAATCAGGAACACAAAAAAGGTATAAGTCCGAAGGACTTAGTGAGGGAAAAATGGATGATAATTATTCACAAAAGCATTAGATCAAGGGGAACTAATAAAAGAGTTCTTATTCAATGGATAAATAATTAAATGAAATAACAGGAAAAACCAAAACTGTAGAAGTTATAAATTAACGTGATAATAGAATAGTATAGTAACGGAATAAAAATCCAATGAAACGAGATATGGGCCAGGCAAGACCTTACATAACAAAACATTTACAATAAAGAGCAATGATATCACATACCACGTATGATACAAAATTCAACTGATTGTTGGCACCCCAACATTATTGCTCCCAGAATATAACGTAAATGGTAACAAACGGAACACGTAGCACAATAATCCTACAAGACTTCCTTTATTACTCCGCTACCAAAGTACTCGGCTCAATACCCAAGCACTCGACTCGGTATGGCATGGCCGGTCCACATGCCAAATCCCGCCACGCACAAATAGATACCTCCAATATATCTGTAAGTCAGGATTTTAGGTGGGTACTAACGGGGAGACCAGTCATCATCGGCCCATGCTACTCAGTCATCTTTTCGGACCTAGTTCCGAGCCCATCTCACCCCGTTGCATCCCTACAGGCGGTAACCCAACCAAGAGCGGCCTCAATGTTGTCAAACATTAAGCTAACAGTAAATACCAATTTCAAATAATCGATCAAAACATATTTTTGAAACAGCTCAATCAGTACAATCAGTAAACATTGGCCGAAAATGTTATATAAATAAAATGTAGAATGATTTAAGTAGGAATACCAACGAAATTGGTCAGCAAGACCAAAACATCAACACATATAGGGAAAGCCAGCAAGGCTATAGGGTGTACGGGACAGCAACAGATATCACAATAGGAGTTTTGGGCACCAGAACGAGTACAATCCAATTTAATAGATAAACATAGGGAATTCAAATATCAGAGATCATTCACTTCCCAAAAAAGGTAGGTTTTACCCTTACCTCAGTACTCAGTGTCCACAACAAAAGTCCTCTACTGGTCGAGAATCCTTGGATCCTTGTCACCTATTTTCATTCAAAACATCATATAAATATCGATACCACAATATAGCATTTACTAATAATAATTATGGCTAATCAAATATTTTAATTACTCTAGCCGACTTATCTTCCGATTATCATTCCATCTTATCTTCATACCAAAATATTAGTCATATGGTCTATTTCCCTCGATCATCTAATTTATATTACTAAATTCACTACCCATTTTACTAGTTAAGCAATCAAGGATTTTACCCCAAACTTAACTTACCATTTGTTTTTCTAAGCATACCGGTTCAATCAAATCTCACCAATTAATATTTTATGAATTCTGGGCTAGTATTTAATTTCATTATTAATACTTAGATTAATATTCTCAGTCAATAACTAATTAAATTTAGCCCGCATTCATTTTAACATGTATATTCATAATATTTAGGTCTTATTACCGTTGCACATTTTTTACTTTCCAAATGCATTAATTAATAATCATTGATCTTTTACTATCGAATCCAGGTCCATACATCACTTACAATCGGATTCTTATTCAAACTTTTCAGTCCACAATCATATTTTCATCCAATCAACTTGTATTTATGTCAAAAATTAGCCGAATAATTCAATCAGATTAAATTAGGAATCAAATTAACTGATTAATCAAGATTTTATCAAATTGACCAAGTTCAAGGTCAATTCATAATTCGAAACCTTGTTGCATGTGTCCGGATCATCATCCCAGAGATTCTATCCGAAATTTGCTAGACTGCCGCTATGCGCTGCCACCGAAACTATGCACGGATGCTACTACCTGATGCGCCTCAACGAGAGGAGAAAAATTCACTAATCAATTTTAGAATCGAACATTGATTGATCGGTCAATTTGCCAAAAAATTGCCACCGTGCCACCAATGTTGCCGCATCTTTGTTCCTTAATTACTCCTCCATCAGTGATCAAATCACAAAATTGGAAGTACCGTTAAACTCCTCTCATCGAGCTCATCAAAGCCCACCCCCTGTTCACAAGTTTTTGTCGCTGAAAACCAACAGCCCATCACCTCCAAAGCTTGCCACCATCGAGCTCACTTTTTCGGTGTTCTGCCAGGTGGTTTAGGGAGTTTTTGGTGTTGTTGAGTTCATTATGAGGTGAGGAAGACAATAGTTGGCTTAATCCTCTATTTTTCGAATGCCGGTGAGGGATCATCGGTGAAGGTGGTGGAGGGTTGCATGTGAGAATTTGAGAAAGATGAAGGTTATGCTATTTATAGAGTCATTTCTAGAAATTATAATTGGGCCCCAAAAGTTTCCCCTAGCTCTCAATCAGACCCTTAGACTCACTAGTGTCTCACATTCACCCAATTTACCCAAATTATTTTCAATTTAACCCCCAAAACTTTCAAATGTCCTCCAATTAAGTCTTTCTTATTCATATTTTGAACATCAAAAATTTTGTCAAATTAATATTTTGATTTTTAAAATCTTACTTTCTAAAATGCTAAATTTAGGGGTGTTATAGTACTCAAAATTATACTATATATCTAATACAAACCCTAATAAATATTTTCACATATTTTTATGTTCTTTAGAAATTTTATTAAATATTTTGAGGTATTTTAAATTGAAAAATATGCAAAATGGTTATATTATAGTGCAACATACTTCTATTGATTCTTATTTTTCCCTTGGTTTAGTTATATTTAGTAATGTATTTTAAAATATTGAAAATTCTTAAAAAGGAAAAGAAGAAAGAGGATATCAGATCAAATAAGTAAGATTTCTAAAAATTTCATCCTCCGATTTAGTAGAAATATAAAAATTGATTTAGATATTGTAACATCGCAATTTATATATTAGAAAGTTATGTGATTTTAAGGGTAAATATTACATTATGATTGGCCCAACTAAAAGAAAAGAAATGGTAATTTCTAGCTATCAAATAATAATTAATCTAGTATATGCAATACTAAATTGCTTAAATCAGCAACTTATTACCCTAGGGCTCATTTGCTTGACTTAATGATTGGATCTATACTCACTCCTAATTTCTTTTTTCTTTGCTTTCTTTGGCTCATGATGCCTTTACAACCCAACATGATATATGAGCTGTGGTGGTTACAAATAAAGCCTTTGTGGCTAGATTTGTTTTCCAAATCTTGAGGGATACTTGATTAAGATAGCAAAAGATAATTTTTCCCCTTAGTTTAAAAAAAAAAAAGGAAAAAGAAAAACACTCCTTGGAAGAAAAAAAAATTATAGATAATAAAAAGAATATATATAAAAAAAATTATATTATTATTTTTATTTAAAATACTGACATATTGTTTTTCTTGTAATAATTTTATATATTATTTATCAATAATTCATTATTAAATTAGTAAATGTATTTAAAAAATTTAAGTAACATTATAATGCATAGTTTTTGATGATGTCAATTTTAGTGTGTGGTAGGCTTTAAGGTCTCAACCTGGTGGAATAATTCGACCAAAAAGATAGAGTTTTGAGACGTGGGTTGAATCATGCAACCAAGGAACAAACGTTAGGCTAGCCGAGAGGGTCCTTGGCTAAGATCCTCTAATGCTTAAGTTAGTTTTTTGGCCTGAGAGTAATTGGGCAGAGTAACAGCTTCAAGGGAGTGTAAAAGTGTACCTTTATCTAGGAATGGGGGGTTATCTATAGTGCTTGCCCAAGGATAAAAAGATGAGTTTCTCCTTAATGTGCTCCATATCCTGTTCCCATGATTATGGGCAACTTAGGTCTTTTCTACCTAACCCAGAGCTTTATAAATGGCTCGCTAGCCGGAGAGGAGATCCATACCGTCATTAATGCAGAGGTAATGCGCAGTCAAGCCAATTAATGTAGACAAGCTGGTGGTTGAGGCGCATTTAATACGGATGTGATGGGTGACAGGGATTGCCATTAATGTTTCTTTGGCCTGCTTATTTTGATCTCCAGGGTAGGGAGACTTCGACCTATGAGGTCGATTTGGGATTCTGGGTTTTATTGGGTTTGCTACTAGGCCTGCACTTTTATTGGGTGCGAGCTTGCCTATATCATGAGTCCCCTCCCCTTCCAACTCTGCAGTTCGACCAGGTAGTGGTCGGGGTGAGGAGTAGCCTTGTAAATCTGAGTTGTAGTCTAACGAGAAATGCAGAGGCGGGAAGAACATTTTTGAATCTCAACTAGGGTTGCGGAGGCGGGAACCATTTTAGGCTATTACACGAATATTTATGCTGAAATGACCAGCAGTTACGTATTTATTAGCCTGTTGCCGGTCAAATTAATTGGTTAAGATTCTAGCTAGTCTATAAATAGTTGTTTTTACCATTCATTTGTCACTTTTACCGCAACAAGTTCAGGTAGAGCAGTGAAGATTTCTGGTCAAGTTTTGAACAGTCTTCAACTTTTAATTTTCTGCGCGCAGTCTTCATAAGCCTTCCTCCACTTTCGTTTAAATTTTCCTATCAATTTCTACTCATAGTATGTCGAGTTCAAGTTCCAACTCAGAAGCTACACATTCAGTAGATGCCTTGAATAGTAGGGCAAAGTCAAGTAGGTCATCTAGTGGGAAGTTGGGATCTCCCCACCAGCTTGAGTTGGGTGTGACAGAGGGAGTATTGGAAGTAGATGAGGGGACAGGTCCTTCTAACCCTATTGTTGATGAAGTTGGGCCCTCGGAGCCTATGGTCAAAGAGACGGAGCCCTTAGAAGAAGTAGATGAACCTCCCAAGTCGAGGGGCAGGCTATTCACGACCACTTATTATAGTGAAATTATGTCAAAAGTATCGTCGAACGACCTCAGGTCTATTAGGGCCAAGTACCATATTCCAAATAAGTTCGAGTTAATTAAACCTAGGGCTGTGGATAGAATGCACACCCTTCCCGAGGGATGTATAATTGTTTTTGAGGAAGCTATGAAGTGTGGTCTTAGGTTTTCTCTAGCTGACCTCATAGTCGACCTACTGAGAGGTCTCGAAGTTTGTATAACTCAACTTCTACCCAATTGTTTCTCCCTTATATGTAGTTTTATTATTTTGATGGCAATTTTGACCAGCCCCCTTCATGAGCTAACTTTAGTCACCTGTTTCATCTTCCAATGTCTCGAAAGTCGAGTCTCACCAGGGAGTCGGGGTTTTACTATTTAACAACTAGACCTCGTAGAAAACTTTTGGGAACCCTATCGTCCTTTCATGGACAAAAGCGAAAAAAAAGATACTTTTATGTTTGAACACCAGGTGGGGTTGGTTTTAACATTCCAAGATGGTGGATGATAGGATGGTTTTAGATTAGCATTGACAAAAACGCATTGTGGGACAATGTTTTTATTTGAGATCTCCCTAAGCTCGGTGAGATGGATGCCTCTGTATTTATAAGGGAAAGGAATTTGGTTCTGGCGGGATTATCAACCGTCTAGTTGAGGTTGCATGCTAACGCATATTTAGGTAGAAACTAACCTTTGTAACTTGTTTGATTTGTAATCATTATGTATTAAGTAATGTTTCTGATCGAGAGATATAGATTGTTATAGGTCGACCAATCATGAATCGTGTTAGGCAGCTTGCTACGAAAAAACAGCAAAAGGCACATAAGCGTCATGAGGCCACAGCAGGTTGACGAGGCATGGCGGCCCAACCTACTGGGGTCGACCAAACGGCTCAAGGAAGTTTGACCACCGCTGTACAAAGTGCCAAAGTGGCAAACCGCCCTCCTCCACAACAAAATTGGAAAGCTAATGAGGTTGCATCTCAAGGCGCTCCTAAGAAGAATTGTCAATAAAGGGAAGAAAAAGGTTACTAATCCTGATGAGGTTGCTTATGCAATGCTTTTTCCTAGGCATTTATGTAATCTACCATCATTTCCTGAGCCCCGATTTGGCGAGAAAGTTGGGTGTCAAACACTGCGACCATAATGGGCACATATCTCACAACTGTGACACTCTTAGTCGTTCTAACTGCTCCTCTGTTCTAAAGGGACCAGGTCAAAATGTTCAACCATGAGCAACTGAATGCTCAGAAGGCTTTTGTGTACCACGCAAATATGGTAAAGTTTCTTAGCATATATTATTTAAAGTTTTACAAAAAAAGGTCTTCTGAAGAGTTATTTGAATATTTGCAGGTTGGGCAATAGGGTATAACCTCCATAGATGATATGAGCTGTGCAAGATTAACTACCAGAGGCTGATGGAAAAATGCGAGCAGCTAGAATAAGAACATAATGAGTTGACCAAGATAAAGGTCGCTTCGTTGGGGTCGAGGTTGGCAAAACTGACAAAACAACTTGAGGAAAAGGATGTCGAGTTGTTGGCTGCTGTTCAAGCGAGAAGCTAGGCAGAAGAGCAGCTGAAGAAGTTGATAAACTCTATCCAAGAAGCCTATAAGTCTAGTCGAGCTCAAGGATACGATAATTGCCTACGCTATGCAAGGGGGGATTTTTCAAAGCACTGCCGAGTATTCAAAAAAAGGTTGTGCAATAGTTTATGCTCTGCTCGGCTTTTACCAACATGAGCGTAACATTCAACATGGATGATGCCAAGGAAATATTTGATAAAGCGGTAAAACAGCTTGAGTTCTTTGGTTATGAATTTCGAGCAGAGGATAAAGCGCAACTGAATGTGATGAAGAACGAGCGTCTGGAAAAACTCGATGAGAATGCACCCTTTGAACAAACTACTGTAATTGTTCCTCCTTTCCCGCAGGTCATTGTTCTCTTTTGCATGTGAGTTTTCTTTGGAGATAAAGAACAATAAGGTGAACATAGCGGACTTATTCCCTGCTGGTGTACGTGTCTTTTTAACAAAAAAGTCCAGGTCGTATCAACCTGCGGGGGCACCTCAAGATAGGCTAGAGCAAGAGGTCGAGGAGCCACCTCTAGATATAGGCCTTGTTACTACTAATGAGCTCCACAAGGCTATCGACGAGGTGGCACCAAAGGTTGCAACGCAATATGTGGAGGGTATGGGGTCCAATTAGAGTTCTTTATTTTTGCTTCGTAATTTGCTATCTGTCTAATAGTGTATAACCCCTAGGGGTGTCTGTATGATGTTTATGGTTTTTATGAGATTTTATTTCACGAATCTTTCTAGTCAAACTATTTTTATTCCTTGTAAACTAAAGTAGGTATTGTGGAAATGATTTCGACCAATATTTCAAAGTGTGGGGTTGATTCAACCTTTTAATAATTGGATGATAAAAAGGAACTTAAAAATTGCTTGATAAACGACTTTGATTATGCGACTACAAGGTCGACTTGATCGCTAATTAATAATGGCTTTGATTAATGAACTTGATCATGTGACTACAGGGTCGACTTGATCTCTAATTAATAATGGCTTTGATGAATGAACTTGATCTTGCGACTATGGGGTTGATTTGATCTCTAATCAATAATGGCTTTGATGAATGAACTTGATCATGTGACTATGGGGTTGATTTGATCTCTAATCAATAATGGCTTTAATGAATGAACTTGATCATGCGACTACGTGGTCGACTTAATCTCTAATCAATAATAGCTTTGATAAATGAACTTGATCATGCGATGACGAGGTCGCAATATTATATTTTTTAGGAGAAGTTCCTTTTGTACAATCCACTCTATACATAAAATTTCTTCAAATTGATTGCATTCCATGGTCCGGGCAGCTTGTTTCCGATCATATCAGCTAGTTAATAGGAGTTATGCTTTGCCACTTTGACCATGGAGTATGGTCCTTCTCATTTTGGGTCAAGCTTGCCAACGCTTTTTGAAACTTCAACCTTCTTGAGGACCAAGTCTCCAACCTTCAAATATCTTGGCTTAACACTTTTATCATAATGTTTTGCCACGATCGACCTGTACCTTTGCATTTTTGTGCAAGCTTGTTGACGAAGCTCGTTGATTGTTTCAAGGTCGAACTCCCTCTTTGCTTGGTTTTTGATTGGGTTGTAATGTATAACTCGAGTTGTATATTGGATTAATTCTACAAGGATAACTGCTTCTGAACCATAAACCAAACTATATGGACTTTGACCTATGGCTGATCTCGGGGTAGTCAGATAGGCCCAAAAGACACCCAATGAATCATCTACCCAACTTGCTTCAGCATCTTCTAGTCGAGTTTTGATGTGGTCGAGAACGATTCTATTAGTGACCTTCGTTTGACCGTTTGTTTGTGGATTTCCGACCAAAGCGAATTGTTGTCTAATTCCAAGGCTTTCACGCCATTCCCTGGTCCTCTTGCTTTGGAATTGTGTGCCGTTGTCAAATACGAGCACTCCAAGTAGACCGAAACGAAAAATGATATTTTTTCATAGAAAACTCCTTATTGCAGCATCTGTTATCTTGGATACGGCCTCTGCTTCGACCTATTTTGTGAAATACTTGACTGCCACTATCATGTATTTCCTCTGTCCAGTAGTTTTCGTGAAATATCTGGCAATATCGATCCCCCACTAGTCGAAAGGCCTGCACTTTTATTGGGTGTGGGCCTACCCATATTAGTTTTTTATTTTTTTACAAAGTTAATGTTTTACTTTTTATTGTCATTTTTAACTATTTGTTTATTTTAATCCTCGTATTCTGCAACAAAATTGAAAAAAAAAATAGTATTTTTCTAATTTACATACAAAGCAATTTTTTATATCAAAATATTTAAATTAAAAAAATGATGCTAGTTTAACTATTAAGAGCCAACTTAAAAAATTAATTTAATCATGCTACTGGAAAAAGCTTCTCAAATTACTTTTCTGCCGTTGAGATATTTGATAACAAAATGTGCGATTATTTTTTTGGCATTGCATATGATCAAATCATTCAAAAATAGAGATGGCAATGGGACGGGTCTGGAGCGGGTTTTGCAGGACTCGGGACCCGCCCCGCCTCCTCTTTGGACCCACCCCGCCCCGCCCCGCCTTACCTTTGGACCCGGACCCGGCGGGTTGGACCCGCCTAACCCTTTTTTTTTTTTTTTGTATATATTTTTTACCTTCTTTTCTTCATAATCACTTGAATATACAGATTTTGCTCTAGTGAGTATCGGGTTTGAAAGAATAAAATTGAAACAAGTTAAAAAAAAAAAAAAAGAAGCCATAATTTTCTAATATAGTATTATAACCTAATAAATACTTATACTTATATATAATATATATGTTATATGTAATATAATATATAATATAAATATATATATGTAATATATAATATATAATATAAATATATATATTATATAATATAATATAGGATGGGACCGGGGCGGGGCCCCAATTTACCCGGACTCATTGCCATCCCTATTCAAACAATACAAGCAAACACAAGGAATAGGATAATATAAAGTCATCCAAACTATATAAGCAAATATTATATAAAAATGCTTTGAATACAAAATCAATAAATTTTATCCATATCATTGTATGATGTCTAATTTAACCACAATAAAGAAATGTGGTTTAGATCCTTTATTTCAATAAATGTTTCATCTCATATTTCATTGTATGAGCTACGACATATGTATTAAATATTTTCTTATAGAAATAATTAATTGATAATTAAATATATACACTTTGCATATATACATCACATTGGAATAGAAGATAAAATATGGAATAAAATAGAGGATCTAAAGTGAAATAAATGAGCCATTAGCTAGAAATACCAACTGTAGCATTCATTTCCAACTAATCAATATATTTCATTTGTGACAAACACAATATTACACCTGGTGCATTAATTAAAGACAATGTATATGGCCAACATGTCCATACAAATGCATAAAACTTCATTTCTAAGTGTGTGGTTTAAATTCCTTATGGTATAATTTGGGCAAATCTCCAAAGAAGCCCTAGCAATAACAAGTCAATTAAACTGTGGTAACATTTGTTCCAATATGAGTGGCCTTATTTTGCTATAAAAACCCACACCTTTCTCCCATTTTTTTCACCATCACTCAATTAATCAAATATCACAAAGTCATGTCTACCTCATATTTGCTAGTGTTTCTACTTGCAGCATCAATTCTTGCTATCCCATCGATTGCCAATGATAGTTTTGGCTTGGGGCAAGAGTTGCGCAAGCACAAGCCATCTCATCCACCTACAAATGCACCTGCACCTACACCATCACTAAAGCATAAATCGAAGCCACATGTACCATTTTCACAAATACTAGAAGATGATAGCAAATTTGATGAGGAATTTAACTGGAAACCCAAGCACAAGCCATCGCATCCACCTTCAGGAGCACCAATACCATCACCAAATCATAAGAAGAAACCCCCTTCTAAGCAACCTCATCCACCTTTGAATGGACCAGCACCCTCCCCGAATCATAAGAAAAAATCCCCTCCTCCAGTATTATTCCTGGAAGCTTTCGACGATGTTGAGAAGCACAAGAAGTCTCATCCACCTTCTGCTGCATCGGCACCTTCACCAAATCACAAGAAAAAATCTCATCCTCCAGTAGTGGTCCTAGATGAAGCTTTTGAAAATGTAGAGAAGCGCAAAAGGTCTCATCCACCTTCGGAAGCACCAGCACCAACACCAAAACAAAGGAAAAACTCCCCTCCTCCAATACCATTGGAACAAGCTTTTGACACCATAGAGCAAGAAGACCAAAAGCATCAAAATAAGCACAAGCACTCCCATCCACCATCTGAGGCACCCATTGTTGAGCCAACACTTTCTAGATCCAATTTATTTGGATGGTCTTAGATGGAAGAGTAGCTGCTAAAACAAAAAAGAAAAAATTCGATGACATTTTTGTCGTTGAGCTATTACTACAAAACTTTACCAGGGCAAAAGAATTTGTATCAAGAATTATCTTAGTGCTGAGAAGAAGTACTGCAAATTTGCCTATCCCAAATAAATAAATTATTCAGCTACCAAACTTTACTATGTTCAATTGTTTTTCTCTATTTGTTGAAAATTTTCAGGTTACTATCCTCATTATACTTTTTTAGGGACTGTCTACCGTACAGAATGTTTGTTTAGCTCTGATAGCTAGCCAAAAGATCTCAATCATCGAAAAAGAATATTTAAATTTGAGAATAAGTATTTACTAATACCACTTTCATAAACAAAATACTTGCTAAAAATTTACTAAATTGTCCTAGCCCTTATTCTCTCAAACTGTTATTCTTACTTTTTAAATAAAAAGATACTACAAAAAATAATAACATAAAATATTTAAGTCAAACATAAAATAAAGAATTAAAAATTTGCTTAAACTCAAATACTTCAAAATTTGCTTAGAAATTGAAAACTTTTTATCAAAAAAAAAAAAATTAAATATTAGTAAATAGTTAAAATATTTATATTCATTCTACTAAATTAGTGTATAATTTACTTTAAAATGTTAAAATATAACTAATAAAATTTATACTTTCTAAATTTTAGAAAATAAAAATGCATATTCTAGATCTTTATATATATATATATATATTTCCTTTATAAACTAAAAAAATTCAATTAACCAAAAGAATTAAATATTAAAATTATTACATAAAAAACAACAAAACTATTATGCTCCAATCAATGTAATGCTATATTCTAAATAAATTAAGTGTATTTATATATATAGCCAACATTAACATACACACATATAAGTACATGCTTATATGTAAGTATGAAAATTCTATCAACAATAAATATTTATATGAGTCTCAGTAATCAAGTTTTATCATTTTGAATGTAATTTTTTCTTATATCAATTTAACTTTCATTATGTTGTATAATAGATTTTCAAAATATATGTATTTATTAAGTCTATCCTCCTAACTATATAATTATAAATTATATAATAATATTAAAATCATAAATATTCTAAAATAATTCAATTAGTATAAATAAAGAATTCAAATATAATAATAATAAGAAGAAGAAGAAGAAGAAGAAGAAGAAGAAGAAGAAGAAGAAATCCCCAGTGCCCCCCACCCCTCCCCCTCAGCGCTCCTCCCCTCACCCCCCACCAATCACACCCATTCCCCCATTTCCCCTTAACTTGGCTGCTAACCAATAGCCGCCATGCCCACACGGCCCGGCAGATCTAGTGATCTGCCGACTAATGGCCTGGGCCATGGCTGGCATGGCCACAGTGGTGGCGCGCAGCTGCGAGGGGGGCGGTGTTGGGATCTATATATATATATATATATATATTATATGTATATATTTATGTATTTAAATTTTATATATGTATGTATATATTTTTATTTTTTGGCTTTTTTATTTTTATGTCTTTATTTTTTTATTATTTATATATAAATTTATTTTTTACTTATTATTTTCATATTTTGCTGATGTGGCAAGTTGAATTGCCACGTCATTGCCACACAGGATAGAAGTAGGACAAGTTTGATGATGGGACACCACGTTCAGACACCACATAGGCGCGGGGCGGTGCCATATGATTTTCGGGTCCAAATTGACAAATTTTAGGAGTTAGTATACCAATCTTGCAACCCGAAAAGATAAAGTCGAAAATTGCCAATAGGGTATAGTTATGGGACCAATTTTACAATTTTGCCTAATAAATATTAATTGGAGTGGGTATATACATATTTGATTTTGTTTTTTAATTTGAATATAATATTATCTTATCCATTGACAAGGCTATGTGTTAAGTCCCTATTAGTATTAAGTTTAATATCATATTTAGGACTTAACAAATAATTTTTTTGTTTAAAAAATTATAATTTCCTTGCTAATTGATGAAAATTTGGAATTGTAGGAATACAAATAGAGAAATTATAAAAATGTATAAATTGACACAAGTTGGTGGAAATAATAGCAGGATAATGACACCTCATAATCTAATCAAGGATTGGCAAACGAGTCATTATTTATTTGAGTCATATTCTAATTAGAAGACTCTTTTAATCAGTTATAAATAGGCCTTTCAGACACTTAATCATGAGAGATTTTGATTTTCTATTTTGGAGACTAGAAGTATCACGAGAATTCGGGATTCGGATGAGGACAAAATGGAGATCTGATTCGTCTAGGACTAGAGTTTCTTCTTCTCCCTTTGATTTTGTTTTTAATTCTAAATTTGAAACGATGTTCTGTTTTATTCATGTTTTGTTTGACAATTCAATTATGAACTAATTCGTCACTCTAGGATTATGATGAATTATTTTGAATAAATTGATGCATGATTTTCTTCCATAAAATTAGTAGCACTTAAGGTTATTTCTTCTATTGTTTGCTTTTTCTATTTGATTGTCTGATCAACAGTCAAGTACATCTTTAAACCCTAGAGGAGTCTTGGAAAAGAGAATTTAGGGATTGATTGATAATAAAAGACCTTAGAATTAATTATTCAAATTAATGAATTAATTAATTTATGAATAGGATATGAATATACCTGCTTGCCCTAGGGAGTTAATTGAGTGGTACAACCTTATCCATAATTTAGTTAATTCACATAGGAATATAGTGAATTGAATAAGTTCGGGATTTGATTGCTGGTAATTCGGAAGAACCTTGTAATTGCATAAGACTTAAGACTAATAGCCCGTTATTAATTTTATAGGGAGAAAATTATGTAATTAATTTATTCGATTGATGAAATAATAATTACAGGCTTCTATATCTTGATAGAAATCTTAATCAGTATACTTTTCTTTATTTTCATTAGTTTAGTTTTAATTCCTATATAATTGATTTTTATTTGAATAAAACAAATGTGTGATAAATTAGTAATTAGTAGCAAATAATTTAGTTCCTCGTGGGATCAAACTCATCTCATCACTTTATTACTTGTTGCGACACATGCACTTGCGTATTTATTTGCTTTATTTATCTTGCACAAAACCAACAATATGCTTGAGGCTCCTCTTAACCACTTTATGTGGGCAGTTTAGATAATTCAGTTAATTCGAAATAGTAAAAATCATGTTGACAAATAAAGATAATGAAAGCTCGCAAATAATTACAGCAAGATTTTATTAAGACAACATTAATTCCTCCCACCATAATTTCATATTGGTCTTTAACACCAACTAATATTCAGCGCGCGCAGAAGCCACAGTTCATTATTTAATTTACTAGCTAGTCCTCTTAGGCATTGTTGAAACATTAGCTACCAATTTTTTCTAGTGATGCATGTTACATATGAATATTGGTTGGTTTTGCTCCATAACCCGCTGGCACATCCTTTGGTGCTTCCTCCAATTTATGCATACTTGTTTTCTTGGCACCTCTAAGAAAAGATTCGGGCTTACTTTCAGGCATCGCTCGTCCACTATTTCCCCCAACGTTATTTTTTGTTCCTTGTCGGCAACCTGCGGTATGTTCTTCAGGCATTGCTTTTTCCTCGACTTTCTGCATCGTTCGTCTTGCTCCTACAGGCTTAAGCTTAGGTTGGTGCATTACGACGTCTTGATCAGCTGCTCTTTCAAGTGACTTTTCTATTGATTTAGATGGGTGGTTTCTGATCGTGGCGAAACCCCTCGAGTAAAAGCGTTTCATGAACGGCATTTGTCTCGGCTGGTAGACGGCGGCGGCTGCAGCGCTGTCTTTCTCGGCGGTTGCGGGGATGGTGGGGAGAAGCACCAGCCCAAGAAGAAACACAAGGAAATATTTGGTAGACATTGGAGCTAGCTATATATATGGCTCTTGAATTCACTAAGTTTGTGATATTTCAGATGTGGTGTGAAGTTGGGGAATGGAGTTGGGTTTTTATAGCAGTGTTAGGGCCTCCAACAGGGGTAATTTTCCATGCTGCTAGCTGCTGCTCTTACTGCACAATTAGCGTGTTGCTTGTATATATGCATGTTTGGTGTGAGCATATGTATATGACTATTCTCGTGAACTCTACCAAATTACCTCGTAATTCATGATTGTGTAATAGCACTGGAAATGGACAAATGGAAATAGCAGTGCCTGCTTATTCATATAAGGTTTCTCAATATATAGACAAACTCTGGCCATATATGTAATCTTAATCAAGAAAAGTGGAAATTGTTCAAAAGAATATGTTCAGTTTAGATCTTTTATTCTATTTTCTGTTTTATCATTTATTCCATTTCATAAATATATGACACGTGTATTAGATATTTTCTTATAAAAATAATTGATTGAAAATCAAATACACTTGCCATAGATACATGAAATTAAAATAAGAGATAAAATAGAGAATAGAATAAAGAATCCAAAATGAAGTGTGTCTACAAGATTCATATCCACTTCCATTAATCAAAACTCTGACCATAATCCTTCTGTTGGAAATCAAAGTGCACTATCTTTCGATTATCAATATTTTTTAAGTGAAGTGGTTGGAATTTGTTTTAGATAATCTCCTCAAACCTAGTTGCTAAGAAAATTTGGCCTAAGCTATGAAACTGACTCCCCATTATGGCAACATTCAGAATGCTACGGTATTATAAGCGGGATCTATCTTAACATCATGTGTTGCTTTTATTATATTTTTGTTAGCATGCCTTAAGGTATATTATTGATATCAGTCACTAAATTACCTGTAATTCTTAATGGAATAATGGCTTGAAGTAGCACAAATTTGATTTTAATTCCCCCAGTCTCTGTAGATGGTTGTGAGCGGCAAGAATCAATCACTGAATTTTGTGGCCATAAGAGTCCAACAAACTAATAGAAAACAAGAGCTTGGCTAGCTATTAATTCCCTCCGTCATAAAGTTTTATTTTTATACAGTGAACAAGTTGAAACTACCCACACGCAGGAGTACAACTGATTTCTCACAAGAAAGAAAAAGGGAAAAAAATAGTAGAAGTGACGCATTTCAGATGGTCTTATTTATAGCATATTTTGCTGACACAGTTGGTGTTGCCATTTCTCAGCGCACTGAGTGGTCATGGTTAATTAAGGACCAGCCTCTTGTGCTTCAAGTTTGGCAGGTGCACTTCGGGCGCGGGTTCAGCGGCAGTATTGTAGGACGACCATTCCTGCTTTGCGGGCGCTGGCTCAGCTGCAGTACTGCGAGACGACCATAATCGTCCTTGCTCCGCCGGCACTGGTTCAGCTGAAGTAATAATATTGGAAGACGACGATTCCTGCTGGGCGGGCACTGGTTCAGCTGCAGTAATAATATTGGAAGGCGTCGATTCCTGCTTGGTGTGTACTGCTACTGATCCAGGTGCGGCACTAATATTGTAAGACGAGGATTCCTGCTCTGGGGGCTTTGGTTCGGCTGCAACGTTGTAAGAGTACCATGATCCAGCTTGCATTTGGGCCGGAACGGGTTCAGCAGCAGTATTTCGGTGATCCGCCAGGGACAAAGTTGTGGCAGCCACCTGCAGGGTGAAGAACAATAACAACAAGTTTTTCTTCCCCATCTTAATTTGAAATCTTATCTATGTGTTTTGCAAAACAGGAGAGATATGTGTTACTTTATTCTGTCTCCTGATCAAGTGTTTATATACAAGAAGAATTATGAGTTGCGTTGAGCTAAAAGAGTCCCTTAAGATCAGTATGGCAGTTTAATTTCCATATCATAAGGAGCATGACTTTTCTGTGATATAATGGTTTCCCAGTTGGATCGTGAATAAAAGATTTGTTTTCTTCAGCTGACAAATTCTGCTGCACTTCTATAGTGTGATAGTTTTGTTCTCAAAATCAAGAACAACTTCAGCAGGAATCAAGCAGAGTGGTTTTCTTGTGAACTAAGATTTTTCCTTTAGTAAGTGAAAATAAAATTTGGATCATATATTATAAGCCCATCTAGGTTTGTGTTGCATCCAAAAATATGAATGTGAGGAAACTACTTCTGTCCATTGATTTTGTAATTTAAATTTAATTATTACTTCGATGTGGTTTTTGTACAAACTTTAAGCAATACTAGAGGTGTAAATAGATATTAAACGGATCGGATACACTATTTTCATATTCGTATCCGTTTAACTTTTCGAATATTCAGATATCAGTCGGATTCGAATGTATCCATATTCGATTATAATTATTCAAATGCATTTATATTTATTAAACTTATCCGTATTCGAATTATTATTTTATATTCATATTCGATGATAATTATTTAGATATTCATTTATGAATATCCAAATACGTGAAATCTATGAACCTATAAAAAAATATATTTTTTAATTAATAGAAGGAACCATATAGTTTCATTAAAACGAAAGCAATCAAACAAATAGCATAATTTTTAATTAATAATTGATTTTATAATTAATTATTAATACTTATTAATAATAATAATGACATTTAAGTATATTAATTATAAAGTCAATCAACAATAATTATATTGATTAACTTTATTCTTCAATTTTTTTCCTATATTACAATAATTTTTTAAATTTATTCTTTTTTTCTTCCCAATTCTTCAATTATAATTTATATGTATACATATATGGATTATAACATTTCTATTGAAAATATAAATAATATATTATTTAATAAATATGTATTCGGATCGGATATTAAATGGATCGAATACGCATTTATCATATTCGTATCCATTTATAATCGGATATCTACTAATCGAATACGGATAATATCTGTTTTAAACGGATGCAGATAAATTTTGTATAAACGGATATGAATGCGAACGGTAAACGAATTTTCGAATATCCATTTACAACCCTAAGCAAAACTAAGATGTGTTGCATAGGTTTTCATATATGTGTGTGTGTGTGTGTGTGTGTGTGTACGCATGCATATATCAAAAGTCTTATATTCGAACTTTTGACTTCTCATATTATCTAAAAGACTTAAATCATTGGGCCAAACGACTTGGGTTTCCATATGGATATCATGAACCTATGATTATGGTTACGGCACAAAAATTGAGTTCAAGAAGCCTGATTGGAATTTCAAAAATCATTAAAATTTTGCAAAAATTATTTGTCCCAAAATCATACAATTTTAGGGGGAAAAAAATGTCCCAGAAAATAAAATGATTTGCAAGTTTGATATATACGAACTTTTCAGAAACTAATTTTAATCCCATGCATTGCCTAATTTCTACAACTTCAATCTCTCCGTCAAAAACATTGGATGGAAAAGTCACATGCATTAAACGTGGCCGTTAACTCCGATTTGGATATCTTGCAAATTTGGTAACATGACTTTTTACAAAGTTACAAGTATGGTCCTCCAATGTTAATGAAAAAATAAATGGGGAAAAAGAACATGTACGAAGTATGTGGTTATCAACTCTCATTCTGTTTAATTTTTATATAAAAGTTAAAAATCCATGTTTGTTAAGTTTACTTCACATGCCAATTTTACTTGATTTTGACAGACAGTTTTAATTTTTATTGAAAATCTAAAAATTATATTACGATATATTAAGTACTATAAATTGAAAATCAAGCAATTTAAAATATAAATCTTAACAATTTATAAAAATAATAGTTACTTTTAATAGGTTTACATCATGGCACAATTTAAAGAATAACTAAGAATGTGTATTTTATTCAATTCGTTTTAAATATTTTTGGGCTCATTATTTGCAGGGAAAAATCATATTGTAGTTATAATTTTTTCTGTTTTGTTGTTGATTGAAGCAAATTAAAATGAAGCCCAATATTATGATGTTTCAGGTTTGAACTAATTTAGAAAATTAATATATAGAGGTAATATATATGTCTCCGTAATTATTATAGTATATTGTTTTTCTCAATTCGGGTAAATTGCAAAAATAGGACCACAACAATATTTAATTCACAATACATGATCAAAATTTGGGGTTGTATTAAAGTAGAATCAAAATTCATTAAAAAAAAAAAAAGGACAGAGACGACCGCCGAAAAGCATAGTCAGTGCTGGTGATTGCTTGCATGGCGCCTAAACCTGTGTTCCATGCATGCGCCACGCAAGCAATCAATGAATGGCGCTGATTGTATTTTTAAGTGGTTGCCGTCCTTTTTTTTTATTTTTAATTATCTTTGATCCTATTTTAATACCATCCCAAATTTCAGTCCTAGAATATAAAATTGTCATAACTACGGTCTTAATTTTGTAATTTTTCCGATTGTTTATTATTGTAGTTGTTGATTATTAATGAATTTAGTATTTTGATATAATAATGTATTTGATCATTTTTTTTAGCATTTATAAATTTTCTTATGGGTTTCATGCTTAGATAACAACCAATCCATAAGTTACTATCTAAGTAGATACGTTTGGAAGGAAAAATCCAAATTGTGGGGATTCATATTTTTTATAATCTATGGTAAATGAATAAATATTTTTTATAATTTATGAAAAATGAATTAATATTAGTATATATAACAAAAAAGTATTATGAAACAAAAGGAATTACCTATCACTATATATTTACCTAGTTTGTCAAATACAGGACGAAGAGATGTTGGCATTTGTCAAATTAATCCAAATACATTTTGAATTTTTTTTTTGAAAAAAATAGCTGAAAAATATGAAATGATTAATAAACTATAAATTTGTCCACGTATAGTACACTAATATTTTAAAGAAATTATGCGGAAGTTAAAATATGACGTATTTTGATGCTCACTTCCTAATTATATAGAATCATGTTGCATATAATTCATTGTGTTATTTAATTTTCAAAAGTAGAGTAAAATTGACACATTAAAACATAATTGTCAAGAATCAAGATCATAATAATATCTAAGTTATAAATCAAATTGAAGGAAAATCAACACCACATGCACTGCATATGGCTTAATTTTCATCTATTTAATTACTTGTTTATTTATTTAACAAAGTGACTAATTTACAAGAGTGTGATTATATTTGAGACTAAATTGTTCATTTGTAAATTAATATGGTACCAAACTTGCAAATATCTAAAGAAGGATTAAGTTCAAGTATTTAATGGATGAATAAAATTGGTGGGTGGTAAATTGGTCCAATAAATTGTCCTCACTCTTGTATGTGTGAACTTCAGAGTTTGAATTCCATTAAACTCTTTATATACGTAAATTTATAAATAACAAAATAGAAGAATTAAATTGTAAAGATTACGTAATATATGAGAGACTAAGATTGACTATTTTTACAAGTTATACAAAACTTGCAGAACACCATATATTTTGGGACTAGAATTATAATTCTTATAAAAAATTTCTCTTTCAATCTTGGTAAAACTTTGAGTTCCTCTCCATTGTCATAGGCAGTAATAACCTGCAATGATCTTACAGTCATCATTAGAATTTCACCTGCTCACAACAGTTCAATTGTGCAGCAATTTTTGTGATATCATCAAAAGACAAACATCAGTTTGATTCAAGTAGATATATAGTAGTGAATATTGAGAATTAATTAATAATGAATTGCAAGCAACATTTTCATAATATGGTGCTCCATATCATAAATACAGACAAGTACATAAGGTTCACTAATTAAACAGATTAATACAATACATAGATTATTTATTGAAAACAATTAATTAACCAGTTGTGAGTTGACAACCTGCATGAGTTTATTTATATATGTAGTACTAATAGGGCACCAACTAAGTTGGATTCTCCATTAATTCATCGGAATCTTTGGTGGTGGAACCTGGTGACTCGGAAGGACGGGGACACCATGACCGTGAGGAATTGAAGATTGGAGTGGAGAAGCGCGGGGTGGATCTTCTGATTGTGTGGAGATGGGGCCAACAATACCCTCGTTCTTTTTCTGAAGATGATCTTCATTAGCAAGGGAGAAAGCACTGGACATCATCAAGAACACAACGGCAAAAAGTAAAATCATAGAGTGCAGTTTCGCTGACATCTTGATGTCTTTCCTTAGTGGGTATATATGCTTGAAATCCCAGATCAAGGCTGGCCTTTTATAATGGTTTTGGACCAATGGAATTGTTACATGTTTTATCTTATGATAAATATGTATGCACCTTTCAGTTTTCTAATTTAATTTTGAAATTCTAGCCAAATGGAATTTGATACGATCTAGGAAAATTGGGAAAATCACAATCTACTCCATTGTGAAAAATGAAATGGCCAAAAAAATCACTAGTGTGTGTGTGTGTATATATAAGAAAGGGATATTAACCTAGCCGAACCACGTTATGAAAAAAGGAAAAAAAAATTAGTTACAAAATAGTAAGTAGTAATATAAAAATTATAGTTGATTATATATGTTAAGTGGACAAAATATTTTATTTTTCTACCCAAATGATTGTTATAAATGTAAGAGTGACAAAAATAGTTTTTAAATTGCCACTATTGAAAATTAGTAACAAATATATAGTGATAACATAGTGACAACAAAAATTTCATTACAAATTATAGTGGTAACTTTTTATTGTCACTAGGTTGTCACTAACTATAATATCATGACAAGTAACTTATACACGAGCTGCATTTCTATCCTCAAATAAAATTACAAGTTAAATAGCGGCGGAAGATAGTGAACTTCTTTTTTAAACTTATAGATAGATTTAGTACTTCTTCTTTTTTAACAAGAGAATATCTTATTCATTTCATTTTAAACATAAATCTGCCCAGAACAATTATTGAATTTGGTTATATATAACCATCATTTTCGCTCTAGCATCTATGCAAGAATTTGTAACATTTTTTTTTTATTATTATTTTCTTATATTGGGATGCTGCTAAAGATGGTAGTGGTCCATTTTAGCAAAAGGAATCAAATTCTGTCCATGTGACATGATTGAAGGTGCTCAATGTTGAACCCTTAATTAACAAGCTAAAGGATTAGAGCAATTATTTCACATGCCGATGCTCAATCTAAAAATTAATTTAGATAATTGATTCTTCTCTTTTCTTTTCTTTTTAATAATGGGATATTAGATATATATACACCAATGTGGGCTGTCCTTTAATTTTAAACAGAAAAAATTCCTCCGCCATGAGTTTAGGAAGTGTGAACTTTGATGAGGGGCTGTCTTTGCTCGATTTGGCAGTTTTTCTGGCATAAAAAACTGGCCGTCCAGGGCATGACATTTTCGTGATATATAAGAGTAGTTGAATGAAATATAAAATTTGGTATCTTTGCCATTCTTCCACATCCACACCTTCCACCTAGGAGATTAGGTTCACACATGGAAATGCTTTCTATTATTCAAAAGCTATACATAATTACTTATGTTGCTGACATAGCGATGGATATTAGCTAGCAACACCGGAAATGGTAAAGACTAAAATTAGAAGCGTGTATAGCATCATCCACGTATTAGTAGAGACCACAGGTGATCGACATCAAAAGATTAAATATTTGCTTAAAAAAAATTGTTACAAAATTAATTTCGTAGCTACATCTACCAAATATAATTATAAATATTCGTAGCAAATTATATTTATATTTAGTAATTATAATCAACAAAAACTAATAATTACCAATTCATAGCATTGTATTTTTAAAGTGCAACAGTTAGTTATGCATTATTAATATAAAAATTAATATATATATATATATATATAAAGAATGATCATCAGCTACGAACTGGTTGTAGTGAGGGTTAACTACAATAGCAACAACTTCAAACTTGGTTGGGACAATTTTATAGGCAAAGCTACAAATTTTTAGTATCAGCAACGGATTTGTTATAATTAATGCCCTAATTTTTTGTAGTGGATAACGTGGGTTAGAGCCAATGGGCTCAACCTAGCCAACATGGTTTTGGGTTGGTTAGGCCTCAAATTTTAAAAATGGATTCAAGCAAGTTAGGTTTGTGTAGATTTTATGTTGTGTTCAAAACAAAATTAAGAGGGTTTAAGATAGGTTTAAATGGGTTCAAGATGAGTCTATTCAAAATCTTTAATAAAAATTCAATTACTAAAAAAAAAAAAAAACTAATTTTCAATTGATAATAGGAAATCTATATTATTTGCACCTTTTTCATTTTGTCAAAGTATTGTGCTTATGGATTATTATTAATTTTAAAATTGAAATGTACATCTTAGGCTTTGAACATTTTAATAAATTAATGGTCAAAAAAAAATTCAACATATAAATTTTAGTGTATGAATAATATCTTGAAGTCATACAAACAATTATTATATCTACTAATTCACAAAAAATTCTAAATTTGTTGCTTAGCCAATATTACATGCCAAAGTACCAATAGTAACATTGACAGGCAACTCATATAATTTAATTTTTTTAAAAATAATTCAAATTAACACATTTATAATAAAATTTGATATATACCTAGTGATGCAACAATTATGTGATATTTCTTTTAAAACTATCAAGTTTGTTATGAAATAAGCACTACTCATAATTAAATTTTAATGCAATGAATATTGCAAAAAAATTGATAAAATAGGCATATAATTTAATAAATCATATCTTTATGTTGTAAAATTTTATATTGAAATGGGGTGCAAAAGAAATACTAATACTACTATTATCTTTTGAACCAATATTTTTTAAGTAAAATGAATTGACTTTTTGATTTATTTTGTATTAGACATATTTTGAACCAAACCCAACCCATTTTTAACCCACTTATCTCAACCAACATTGAAACCCAAACCATCTTAAACCAACCCACATAAGCCCAATCCAACCCAACCCACCCATTTGCCACCCATAGATGGACCCAAAAATAAAAGTGATTTGAGAGGCAAAAATTATAAAACATAAAATTTCAATATAAACTTCACAATTTATAAAGTTGAAATATGCATCCTCATCAATGTTGAGGTAACGCTCTTTTATATCAAGATTCATCATTAATCAAATTATTATAAAAAATTTTAGTCATATCTTTCTTAATATAGGTAACTAAACAATCAACTAAAAAGTTATCTTCTATTTTATTTCTAAGTTTGTTCTTGCTAATGTTTATACCGCAAGTTATCTCAATTGTAGTTGTTGAAAGACACAGAAAAATTCAAAAAAAAAAAATTTAAATGGAATTTGCTGTGGGATTAGAAATAGGTGATATAAATGGAATTTGGAAGTGGGAAAATTGATTTAAAGGCAAGGGAGAGAATTATATGAGAAAGCGCACTCACCTTTGAAAAACTTAGAGGGATTTCATTCCTAATGCGGGGTATGGAAACTCACAAGCTTGAATGTTTAATGGGAGTAGCACTCTCTTTTAATTGCTTTCATAGTGTAGGCATTTTGTGTGGTTGAATGATTACAATGGGAGTCGTACTTCCATTTAATTGCTTTCGTAGGCTCGTAGCGTAGGATTCGTCTTATGTGGTTGAATGGTTATACATCGGACTAGCACTCCCTTTAATTGCTTTCATAGAATTGGAAGCTTCTTTTTTATGTAAGGAAAATATTACTTCCTCATTTATAATTTTCTTAGACTAAAATAGTTTTTTTTTGTAAGAGAGCAGTACTCCTTATTTACATGTTTTCATAGTCTAAATTAGATAGAGCTAGGCTCTCAATTTTGTTGTACATTCTTCCAACGTATTATGAATAGTAATACAAAAGTTTTGGTCCGTACTTAACCCCCATTGACCGCAGTTTCTTTAAAAGAAATAAAATAAAATTAGATTATGTTATTCCATATATCTTTGGTGTTAACACTTTGTTTGACAAGAAAGAAAATTGTTATAAAAAAAAAAAAGTAAAAATAGAGAAATATAATATTTCAAATTTATTAGATTGTCTAAAAAAATTATGAATAAATAGGAAGAATGAATGTGATGGAAGTGTTGAAACATGAGAACTATAAATAGACTTTTCTCTTACTTTCTCCACCTTTTGGTGTCCCTCAAGTTTTCTCTTTTCTGTTCTTTTTTTTTTTTTCCAATATTCCCCTAGCAATCAAATAACCATAATTATGTTGTCCTAATATTTTCTTTTTTCTTTCCCCCCAAAAATCTTTACACCTAATATAATATAAGTAATAAAGATCAATTATACTAGATCATATTTTTCTTTATACTATCAATTTATCGATAATATATTCTAGGACAATATCAGTAAAATTATAATAAAAGCAATACAAGACATTAATATGATCTCTCACATACAATAGCGCGATGTTCAAATCCTATCACTATAAGTATCTTCATTGAGTACTAAAAAAAAAAAAGTATGTTCATTGAAGATTAAAATGGGGGATGAATTTTCACTTTTAACCCAAACATTTACTACATAATTCTACAAGACAAGTTCTCTAAGTAAATGCATTTCCAGATTAGAGAACCATACTATTTAATCCCATTGTAGTAATTTTCTTAAGAGATCCTCTTATACAAATTTAGACCACATCATTTTAGTAGTCACTGCAAAAAAATTCGACATTTCTGACGGATATTTCTAATGGATTCTGACAGATATCAGACGAAACTACAAATTGCCGATGGCTCTTTGATAGAATTTTTATTTTCAGGAAAAACCGTCATTGCAAATTATTTTTCTATTTGATTTTCGGCTGATGCTTCTGTCAAAGAATTTTCCAACAAATTTTTGTTGATTTTGTGATGGAATTTTGACGGTTGCGAACAATCACATTTCGTCAATTTTTCGATGGGATTTTCTAACGGAAAATTTTTCGATGCCTTTCCATCAACATTTTGATGGATTTTTTATATTTTTTATTTATTTTTTTACATTTTTCAATGAAAATGAGATGGATTTTTGATGAATAATTATCAGAGTTATTATTTATTTAAAAATATTTTTGTTGGAAGGTCCCTCCCCTGTTCACCCGCTCCACCCACCCGCAAACATTCAACGGCAAGGCAGCCACCAGATCTGGCGGTGCGTCATGGAGTGGGTGGGTGGATGTGATGCTTTTTGTGTATATATATATTATATATTATACTTACACAATATATATTATATAAGTATAATAATATATGATATTATATATTTTTATGCACATATATATACCTAATATTCTTTATTGTATTTTTTATTGGTGGGTTAAAGTGATTTTGCATCACATATGGTGGATAGCAGTGACGTGGCATCACATAGGGCAGGTGATGTGGTCTAGCATGACAAATGGCAAGAGATGCCCAAATTTTCAGCCCAATTAGAGTTGATCAGGCAAATTATTGGCCCAATTGAAAATTTTTCAGCCTGATGGACTAAATTTACGAAAAAATGGATTAAATGTGCTAAATTTTAGTGGGAAATGGACCAAATATGTTAACCCCATATCAAAATGGAGTGAAAACAAAACAGGTAATAGTTAGGACTAAAATTGCAATTTTCCCCTACAAAAAAATTCGACATTTCAGACTAATATTTCTGATGGATTCCGATGGAACTACAAATTGCCAATGGCTCTTCAATAGAATTTTTATTGTCAGGAGAAACCCTCATTGCAATTTTTTTTCTATTTGATTTTCTGTTGATGCTTCCGTCAGAGAATTTTTGGACGAATTTTCGTCGATTTTGTGATGGAATTTTGACAGTTGCGAATTGTCACATTTTCGTCATGGGATTTTCTAAAGGAAAATTTTTCAACGCCTTTCCGTGAACTTTTCGATGGAATTTTTATATTATTTATTTATTTTTTTACTTTTTCAATGGAAATGAGCGGATTTTCGACGGATAATTATCAGAATTATTATTTATTTATAATTATTTTTGTCGAAAGGCCCTCAGTTTTCCATCAAAAATTTATTATTTTTTAAAAAATATTTAATTTTTTTTTTATTTGAATGCACATGTAACCTATTCATACATATTGAATATAAAATAACATACAATTATAATACAAGAAAATTAAGATTAAATTGAACAATAATTTAAAATAAAATGTAATTTTATAAATAAAAGTTTTAAAAATTATAATTTGTAATTGCAAAAGTAAACAACAAAAAAAATCATATCTAGTGACCGCCAGCAATAGCATCATCACCAAAGTCAAAATAGTCATCATGTTCAGTGCCATGCTGATGTTGGTCGTCATGCTCGCCCTGCTATGTTGAAGCTATTAGTGGTAGGTCGACGGCTGAGCCACTGGAGAGTGGCGGAGCATCCCTCGACATGACTAGTTGAGCGATCAAATTCTAAATTGTGTCCAATTACTACGAGAATATGCTCTATATATCATCAATATCGGCTAGAAACGGGCCTCCAAGTTTGCCTCCAACTGGGCTGCAACTGATGCACTAGGCTCATCCCGAGACCTATAAACGGGCCCCTTCTTGTTGGGACCACCCACAATCTGAGTCTACAACTCATCCTGAGACTGTTGGGCCTCTGCACTGCTCCCAACACCCTTTGGCTAAGACTGACACTGTAACGCCTACTAAAAGCTCTCATGTAAGGTATAAAAATAATTATATGAATATAATATTATGTAATCAAAATGATCTTGTGTCATAAGTAATAAACTTACAGCAGCTCTCCTCGCCCTCTCGTCCACCTGGCTCCTATTGGCACGTATGTAATGGGTACGAGCAAAAACCTCCTCTACCGTTGGGGGCCTTTGCAACTCCCAAGCCTACATAGAGAACAAGAGAATAAGAATTGACATTAGTATATGTACATAATACTAAAGTACAATGATTATAAGGAAAAAAAATTGACAGAGTCTCCCCTAGAAAAGGTCTTTACCAAAAAATATAAAAGCTCATCAACAACACAAGAAATAATAATACAATATTATTTGGGAAGGGTGCCAAAATATCAACAAATAACAAATGGAAAGGGCACCAACCCTTTCCCATTAACCATGCCATGCAAAGATTATAACATAAAAACACAATATAAACCTTCCCCGTCAACCAAAAAAATAAAAAAGCTCACCAACAACACAAGAAATGATGACATAATATCATTTGGAAAGGGTAACAACCCTTTCCCATCAACCAAAATATCAACAAATAACAAATGGGAAGGGCACCAACCCTTCCCCATCAACCATGTCATGCAAATATTGTAAACATAAAAGAAAGTAACATAATATTATAGACTAATTTTACTAAAGTCTAAAATTTAGGAAACTTACTAAACACTCGGCATATGTCCCGATGAATATACTCCCTTCGGTATGAAGGGATCCACTAGTCTTAGAAGTCCGATTCTTCTTGGCTTGTGCGGACTTCTTTTGAAAATCTTAGGACTATCAGTGCCGGCAGAGGGCAGCCCAAGTGTCATCGCCAATCCACTATGGCCGCTTGCCCGTCTTCCGGGCGTGGCCATATATGTCACTCAGTTGGTGACCCCCTCTAGTGTCGAAAGCCCTAAATGGCCCTCATGCTGGGGGTCCCAAGTGACATATCTTTGTGAAATAAAGAGAAATCAATTAGTGTAATATCAATACACAAACGTACTTAATTATTAAAAGTGAATAAATTTATAGCATTCATATACCTTCCACTCTTTAAACATCAAGTCTCGAAGGGCTTGGGGGATATCTGATCAGGTGATATAAGGCTCTTGTACCGTACTCTTGATCACCCTCGTTAAGAACTTGATACGATCGAGCAAGGGCATATACCTGCAAAAAGTAATTCTTAACATTAATATATAATTATTAAATAATAATAATAAAATAACATTTATATAACAATTCGAACTCACCCATGGCATCCTTCGGGACACAAGTATATGCTGCTAGAAATGTGGGATAGGAGCTCTGATCCTTCTTAGTCCAATGCCTGGCCGGCTGAAGAATGGACTACTGGGGATGTTGATGTGGAATGATTAAGTGAAGTAGCAGGGGATGGTTGAGTGTCAGGTGGAGTGATGATGGTAATGGAGTGCCTATAGCTGAAGTGGATGATGGCAAGGATGAGCAATGTTGCTGTAGGTGTAGGTGTGGGGAATAATATGTGATGATCTCATAGTAGCAGAAAAGGACGAGAGAGGAGTATTGTGGCTTCTGGTCGGAGGTAGGTGTGGGATAGGCATAAATTGATGACCAACCAACAAGGTGATGGGAGATTGGTCGATTGGCAAGCGTGATTGCTGGGTTGGGGAATTCATTCCCCTACCTTAGCCAGAACCCTAACCTCGGCCGATTGCAAAAGGATGAAAACCAGACTGATCTGCCATCTATAAAACAAAAATAAACATCACATACGGACAATAATTAATACTATTACGGCAACTTAATATTTATGTACATCAAATTCTAATGGGGAGTTTGTTGATATAATAGGCTATATTGTTATTATAGGCAATAATAATTTGATTATACTTGGATAGAATATACTTCATTTTTAGTTGAATTTTTAGTTAAAATTGAAGTTTAGATATATAGAATATATCATTCATTCATCGGATACATACTTTAGACTTCTTATCTACCTGGCTCTGTGATTGTAATAAGAGGACAATTTTAATGGTCCATTGATGTTCCAATGCTTGATTGATTGTCATTTACAACAACATATTTGGGTAGACAAAAAGACTGAAGAAAATTTCTAATAAATGAATAAATTTTTAACAAGAAATTTTGATTGAGCGTGTAAGGCTATTGGCCGATTATAGGAGTTGAAGACTCTTATAACGCTCCTTATCTAATCAAATATTATTTGGTTTGGAAATTATATAATTACTCCTTACCAAAAATACCTGTAATGTGGAAAATTATTCTACGATCATAAGTTAAAAATTCAAGTGAATTTTTAACTTATGATCATAGAATAATTTTTCACAATACTGGAATTAATCTTTATGACTGACATTTGTCTTTTCTGGAATTGTTTAGAATAGCATTGTGAAGATGTTTTGATGAAATTTTTATTCTTTATTTTTCTAACTTTTGAAAATCTTTTAGATAGATGTGGTTGAAATTTTTAGTTAAATTTTTAATTATTTAAGTTTAAAATAATTTGTTAGATAACCATTTGGAATAAGATGGAATTTAGTTTCATAAGTTGCCTTGGTTTTTTTGGATAATCTAAGTTGTCCTATATGATTTTTTTGAATATTCAACATCAATAGTATTTCTTTATGATCTTAACATTAATTATCATTCTATAAGCTACCTTGGCTATTTTGGAATGTTTATGTTATCCTATAGGTTGTCCTAGACTCAATTCTAAACTAAAAGGCATCGTTTGCTTTGTAGAATTGTGTGTGATAGAAACCAAACAATTCATTGTATAATATTAGGATATCCTTATTTCAATTTTATCAAAGCATACAATTTATTGCCCTATATTGATATATATTCTAGACGAAATATCAATTCTAACATACATTGCTAACATATTAAACTAGATATCAACAGTTTCTAAAAATTTTAAACTAAACATACTAGCATTCTCAACCCAACATATCAAACAAAAAAATTAACAATACTAAATCATACTACATCAAACTAACATACTAACAATTAATCATACTAACATATCAAACTAATACATCAATACCAACATATAAATACTAACATATCAAACCAAAAAATAATAATTTATCATACTAACATATCAAACTAACATATCACTACTAACATATTAAACTTACAAACAATTAATCATTCCAAATTAAAATCCTAACATGTCAAGCCAACCAAGTAAACAAAATTTAAAAAAATAGAAAATAATAACTTACTGAATAAATAGAGCAACAACAAACGGATAAGCAGCAAGCAACGGTGACAGGTACTAATGATGGGACGATAGTAACGGACTACGGTGGTGATAGAGGAGGCTACTCGAGCATACGGAGGAGGAAATGGGAAGAAAGAGAAGAAACAAATGGGAAGAAGAAGGGGCACGAGTTTCATTTTATTTAGTTTTTCGATGGAAATTCTGTCAGAAGACAACTTTTTAAAAAAATAAAAAATTACAAATTTTTGCTGGATAATCCGTTGAAGACATCCCTCGGCAAAAAATTTTGAAAGTCTTTCGATGGAATTTTCATCGGATATTTTCGCACATTTTCGCACCAAACCACCTTCAAATTTATAAATAATTTTCCGTTGGGTTATTGTCAAAATTTCGAAAAACATGCACTGCCTCATAATTCCTTCAAAATTTTGTTAGAAATTTTCGAGGGACGTTTTCCCTCAAAAAATTTTGTCAAAAAAAATAGTATTGTAGTGAGTGTATGTGAGAAACTTATTCTAATTCACCAAATGCTAATGATGTAGACGAGATTCATAGCTTGAGACTCGAGTACCTCGATGGACCTTAGAGAGGAATAGTTGGGGAGAATAGCAACCACTCCAAACCTTAGAGATACCTTATGACGCCTCCAACATCAGAGAATATTCTACCTGTATCTCAAAACCTATCCCCTAGAGGTCTTGTTGTGCAAATCACGCAAGAAACTTTTGAACCTTAGTTGAAGATGCCTCTATCCGAGATACAATCAAGGCAATCGCTTAATATGCTACAATGCATCCATAGTCTGAGCCCGCTCCGTGCTCTTGCAGATGCTAATAGTTCTCTTTGTCTCCCAAATGAAGTAAGGGAAAGGCTAGATAAGAGGTGTCGAGCCATTCCTCTTGTCCCCTATATCAATAGACAAGTATCCTCTTAGTTGCCGACTCCAACCGATGGACCAATGTTGTTGAATACATCCCCTAACCATTGGGCTTGAGTGCAAACCCAATGGAAGAATACCTCATCCTTATAGTTGCTCCTCCCAGTCATAGCCCATTCTACCTTGCTATTCTAGTGGAATTGTTTCTAAATTGCATTAATCTATCTAATCTCCTATAATTTGATGGTACTGGAGACCCCTAAGAGCATCTTGACAACTTTTTCGCTTGAATGGAATTACATGACCTTAGTGAGATAGCATATTGTAAAATCTTTATCACCTGGTTCAACCAACTACCCGCTGGTACTATCATGAACCTAGAAGTACCCAAAAGACTGATGCATATCTTTTTACAATTAGACAAAAGGGAAGAAGGCCCGTCGGAGTATGTCAACCTTCGAATCTAGGTCATCCATGAAATTCCCTATCTCAACCAAGAACTCTATCCTAGCATAATCTAATAGAATCTTAAGGCATCAGAGGTTCAAAGAGTCCATAACTGGGGAACTCTGACCATGCTATAAGAACTCCTATTTCGAGCTAAGAAGTACACTTGTGTTGAGGAGACAATCACCACTCCAGCGAACCACAAAAGAAAACTGTGAGATAAGAGCTGAACTTTGTCAAGAAATAAGAAGAGCGAAATACGTTCCCTCAATTGAGTTTCCAAGTGTACTCCCTTAATGTACTAGCAGCAAAACTATAGACCGTGGTTGAAATAATAGAGCATTGTGAATAGACCAAAAAGAATGAAAGATGACCAAAAAAGATATAGGTTGGATAAATATTATCATCTCCATTGAGAAAGAGCCTGAAGGTTGAAATTAAAAAACTAATTCAATATAGATATTTGAAAGAGTTTGTTGCCAAGCAATAAAGCAGTCCCAGGGATCACCAAAACATTAGATAATTAGTATAGGCCTCCTGAGTGTAGGATGGATCCCAGACATGACCCTAAACATCGCAATGGCAACAACTTGCTATCAAGAGCATAATCTCCATTATTTCAAAAGGATTCACATGGAGTGATTTTAGATAAGTGCCAACAAATCACTAGCTAAGGCTACCCAACAAGTGCAAGCATGCCTCGTCAAGCACACATTACATATTTAAAAGATACACCTTTTGCAAATTGAGATCTCTTTTGTGAATGAAGATTTAGAAATTGGATTAGGAAAGTACAACGATCCTTAGTGGTCTAAGCATCCCTAGCAAGCTTATAAGCCAAGAAAATATTACTGAACAACAGAAGTTGAGCGAATATTCTTTTGCACAATGATTTCCTATAATTAGGCATGGATAATGCTCAACTTCAGAAGGTTAATACTTCTCTAGTTAGTTTTAGCAGAGAGGCAATATAAGCCTTAAGGGAAATGTCTCTTTATTTGAGTTTAGGTAGCCTCCCGCATTGAGTGACCAAAATGGTGAAGTTTTTTATGGTAAAGGCTCCATCCACATACAATATCATCTTAGAGTGGCAGCCCATGGACCTATTCCGCACGATAGCTTTGACTTTTGACATGAAGAGTAAGTTTCCTACTTCTGACAGTTATGAGAAGCAATTGATGACTAGAGGATAGCCATGGAATGTTATGCCAACACCTTGAGAAAAGCTCAAAGTCAAGAGAAAGAGAAGTAACTAAAACTTGGGTTCAATGTAGTGGAGATCCCGAGCTTAAATAGGTGTTCAAGAAAAGAAAAAACTGATGACATTAAGGTGTAGACAGTCGAGGAGCTCAAGGCCATAAAAATTGCTCCGAGAGATGGATCTAAAGTTACAAAATAGGGGTCATTTTTGAACTTGATAGTGGAGAAATATCCAAATGCAAATCAAGTCAAAGTTTACCTAGATGCAATCTCGTAGGTGTTTAAATCCAGGATTGCTAAAGCTTATAGAACATGTGAGCTCAAAATTTTCAGGTCTGTGTTTCAATATTGGGGAATGCCAAAGAATTAGTGCCAATTGGCAAGTCAAATGCCAATTGCAAAAGCCTCTAGAAGATAGCAAAAACTGTGAAGTTGCAGCATACAAGTTAAATCATTTGGATGACCAAAGCCTGCGCAGGACTTAGAATATCAATAACTTGAAGAAATTTAATGCATAATAGTTGCATTTATTTTACAAAATTTTTAGTCATTTCATTTTTCCTTTTTAGATATATGTACCATATAAATTCATATATGCAATGATTCAATTACTTTTCTTACTTGTTATAACCTTCTATAAATAAAATAATTACGCTTATATTACCTATACTACGAATTATTGCAAATTTATAATTATAACAAAAATGTTACCATGTTTTCACTATTGGTCCTCGAAATTGGTCAACAACAACTTCGACCTTGGAATATCAAATTTTCGTTTGAGATCCTAAGTGGTCCTTGAAACATAATACCCTTCTAGCCGCAAAGTTAGTCGAACAACTTTGATTGGAATATAAAAGTTTTGGTCAACATTATAATGTTTGTGGTCCCCAAAACATAACACATTTTTGGCCTTGAGATTGATCAACACATGCTTTGATTAGAGCATCAAAGTTCCACTCAAGATCCTAAGTTGTCATCGAAATGCAACTTACTTCCAACCCCAATGGTTAGTCGAAACTAACTCTGTCCAGAGTACCAAAGTTTTGCTCGAGACCGTAAATGGTCTTTGAAATATAATTCACTTTTGGACTTAGAGGTGTTCAGCTTGAACATTAAAATTTTGCTCAAGATCCTAAGTGATCTCCGAAGTATAGCATACTCTTGGTCCTAGAGGTTGACCAACACCACTATAGCTGGAACATCAACATTTTGTCCAAAATCCCAAAGTAATCCTTGAAAAATTAATACCACCCGACCTCAATGGAGGTCCAACACCAACTTTGGTTGGAGAGTTTAAAGTTATGTCCAAGTGCCTAAGTGCTCCTAGGACAAATAAATTATGTGTGATCTTAGCAATAAGATGCTAACACCAATCGAAGCCTCAAGATTCTACCATCAAAGACAAATATAGAAAATAACATGTTTGTACCCAACACAAACATGTGTCAGAATGAAAAATATCACGTGAAATGAAACAATCGTTTCAACATAGCTAAAGTAAATGTTTGATAATCTTCCAATACTAGGAAAGGATGGTACGAGCAATATCCTAACATTAATAAGAGAGTGATTTATCTAAGTCTAGAACTCCACACCTTTTTGATAATATATATACAACTTATGAATTAGCTTATAATTTAACTCAGGTTTGGGAAAAACTGAAATAATTCATTCTCAGTGACTTTATAGTGGTTCTGGCTATTCTTAAAGTAACCACGTTATGTTTGGTGATATTTTACAGATTCTTGTTCACAAGGATACTCCAAGAGGGGTACATTTTAGGCAAGCTGGACCCCGTTAGAAGGTATATATATTCATTTTTCTATTTTTTTTCAACCCTTACAAAGTTCAGCGATAATTTGCATTGATGTGTGCAGGTCTATTTTGCTTCAGATGAGGTGAATGCTTGTATCATGACATGTGATGGTTTGTGTCCTGGGCTAAACATAGTGATCAAGGAAATTGTACACAGCCTTGATTACATGTATGGGGTCAACAAAACCTAATCAATTATGCCTTTAGTAGAGGATCATCACACCAACCTTTAGGCGACCTTAATGTCACCTAGGGCACACGCCTCCCTCTGTGACCTTAAAGTTCACTGACATGTATACCTCCCTTAGCTGCCTTAAAGATGTCTGGCTTTTTTCAAGAGCCCTTAGGAAAATGAAAGAAATGCTCATTAGAAACTCTCCTAACCATGAAAAGAGTATAGAAGCTATCTAGGGTCACCAAAAGACCCAACTCAACAAGTTGATGCTAAAATTTCATATAATACATAAATTATTTCGAAGTAAATTTGCTTACACATAGCCCATAGTTTCTCACAATGTCATCAGTAATGGCTCCGAAGGGACAATGAACCTATTACTAAAATAATTACTAAATATGATAAAGTACCTTGAAGGAGTACACGTCATCCAACCACTTTCCCCAAGTAATATAAAATCATACTGCTGCAAGACCCATCGTCCAACACAAGATCCAAAGTTTCTCTAATTTCAAAGCAATAGCCACACCACTGTCACCTATAAAATCCTCACCAAGTGCCACTAGAAAAAATAGATCCTACTTATCAATCAATAGGTCGACCTCAAGGTCAGCTGATGTCTTTACTATAGTTGGACAACCAACTTTGAGGTTATCTGGCACCCCAACATTAAGGTTGGTCACCCCTAGCAACCTAAGAGGTTTGTCCCATTAAAGAACAAGTCGCTCAAGCAGGTGACCAAAACTCCTCCACCCCCTATCCCTCTATGCCAATCTACCTTAGGGTTAATTAGGACTTCATCCCTTTGCCACTCTTGGTGGGCTACAACATCTTGCTCTGGTCGATTGGAGGCCATACTTGACTGATGACCTATGAGCGACTCCCTCTACTACTTCTTGTAAACTTGCCTCACTTCTCCCAAACTATCTCTTGCACAAAAAGATAAAAATAAAAATAAAAATAAAACATATAATAAAAGTTAAGTAAAAATTCGAATAATAATATATACAATTAATTATATTCCCAACTCAAGGCCTCTTCAACGAAGTCTCCACTCAAGAGTAGGAGGACTATATGATATACCAATAATATGTCCTAAGAGAATATCAATAAAATTACAGTAAAAACAGGGCAAGATATTAAGATGGGCCCCGACACATAATAGTGCAACATTTAAATCGTAACGCTATAAATACTATTTGATGATAAAAATGGGAGATGGAATCACATTTTTAACTCAAACTGTGGGATTTTAAAAAGCAAATTCTTTAAGCAAATGCATTTACAAGTTAGAAACCTATATTTATTTCCAGTCTAGCAATTCTAAAGTGATCTTCAGGATCCAAATTCAGACTATATCAACTATAATAAAATAAAATTGGACTAAATTATATCCTCTGCTCTAAATTTCTTGCTCTCATTTTCTTTTTAGAATATTTCATGTAAAGTTCTGCATATTCCAAACTCGAGCCTCTGCAATGAAGTCTCCACTCAGGAATACGGGACTAAATGATATACCAATAATATCTTCTAAGAGCATATCAATAAAATTACAATAGGAACAGTGCAAGATATTAAGATGGGCCTTGACACATAAGTGTAACACCTAAACCATAACAATGTAGACACCGTCATTTAATGATAAAAATGGGAGATGAAATCACATTTTTAACTCAGACCCTAGGGATTTTAAAGAGCAAATTCTCTAAGAAGATGCATTTATGAGTCAGAAAACCTATATTTATTTTCACTTGGGCAATTTTTGAGGTGATTCTCGGGATCTAAATTCAGACTGTATCAACTATAATAAAATAAAATTGAACTAAATTATATCCTCTGTTTTAAATTTCTTGCTCTCACTTTTTTAGCATATTTCATATAAATTTTTGTTTTTTTAATAAAAAGTATTTTTCGAATATTATCCTTTCATCTAAAGAAATAACGTAGCACTACTAAGGGAGTATATAAAGAACTTGTGGCTTTGGAGAACCTAAAAGCTATAGAAAAAGTTGTAGAAGTAGAAACTAATAGAACTTGAGTTAAACATAGTATTAGAAAATGTAGGAATAATATAGAGTGGGGGTTGGGGGGGAATAGTATTAGAAAAAGTAGGAAAAATAATTAATAAAAAGATCTGATTTGGGAATATGACGATTTATTTTGTGGGGAGAGTGGGGGTTGGGGGGGAGGGGTTATGAAATGCTTTTGAAGGATAAAAATGCTAAGAACAACTTTCAATTGTTTCAAAAAGGTCAAGAAGCTCAGATGTTAGGTATGATTGCTTTTGACTTTTATTTTATTTTATTTAATTATAGAAGGCCAAAAGTAAAAGTATCACTATCAAATAATCCAAATTATCAAGTTAAATTTAATTAAAAATTAAAAAGCGCTTCAAAAAATACCTAAAAAAGCTCGTGATACTACCTAATTATCAATTGCTACTATTAAGGGTAATGAAAATTAAATACCACTATTTTTTACAATCTCTTGTTTGTTTATCTTTTCTCTTTTTCCACATTTTGGAGTCATGATAGTATATATATTTAAGTACAAATAATTATATCATTCATAGTGTTATATATAAAATATTAATGTAACTATCTATTTTATGAGTTGACCAACTTTTATACTAACTAATAGTACTCAAACTGAAGACCTCTTGATTATGAATCCTAAATCCTAATCTTGCCCTCATTAACAATTGTTGACCTTTCAGAAGCTGTAAGAATAATAGTAACTATGATATAGATTTTAAAAATAAATTATAAAAACCGAATCACACATTTATTGCAGCTCAATTTAATTTCATAGTAAGTTCTAATTAAAAACACTTTTACACAATTATTGATATTTGCTAATTATTTATTAATATCATCGTATAATGATGTGTACTTGATAATTCGAAAAAAAATTAATAATAATAAATACCTAAACTTTGTTGGCAAATATGATAAAAATTACATATAATGTCTTAACTCTTCTCACAAGTCCTCGTCACCCTTTTTCACGTCTTGGCTCTTCTCAAAAAGTCCTCTCTCTCTGTCTCTTTCTCTGGATAAACACGAATTGTTCTGCAAAGGACCATTCCAAAATAAAGCCACTAAAGTACTAATTCAATTAATTTATTTTATAATTTTGTAATAATTAAAATTTATTTTCGCGACATATATTTAAAAAAAAAAAAAAACTATAAAAATTAAAGCCCACCCAAAAAATAAATAAAAAAATCCGACCCCCATAAAGTCTTCCATTCAAAACACCCCAAGAACACGCACGCCCCACTTTATTCTCTCCGCCTTCTTTTCATCAGTCTAGATTACCCACGCAAGCTCTGAATAAATAACTGCGACTTTAGTTATTCTTTTCCTGTTGTATGAAAATTTTAGTGAAGGAGAAGGAAAAGGGATGGATTCAACGGCTCTTGATGATATAATAAACCGTTTGCTTGAGGTTAAAGGGAGGCCTGGGAAGCAAGTGCAGCTCTCAGAGTCGGAGATCAGACAGCTTTGTTTGCAGTCTAGGGAGATTTTTTTGCAGCAGCCTAATCTTCTTGAGCTTGAGGCACCCATTAAGATCTGTGGTAAAATTTTGGGTTTTACTTTTTCTTTTTCTAAAAAAAAAAACATATATATATATTTACTCTATTTGAGTGGTGTTTTGATAGTCGCAGTTGTGCTCCTTTTATTTATCAAATTTTTTGTCAAATTTATTTTTTATGTTTGGGTTTTGTTTTATTTTGATCTTCTTGGGGTGTATTTCTTTCATTTCATTTTTTCCGTTTTCATGTTGGTTGACTTCCAGTGGACTACTCTGATTAGGCTATCAGCTTATATGGAGAATATTTAATCTGTGTGCATAAGTTTGTGTATTTAGTTTGAAAGGCTTTTTACTGTATACCATGGGCTGGGAATTGCTGTATCTTTTTCTGTTCTATTTTGAAAATGTTAACTGTTTCCTAATTTTGGGCATTGGTGTTAAAAATGTAAAAAAAATCATTTTATTTATGATTTAGGCAGGTGAGTTTGGAGAAATTGACTTTCTTGGATAGTTTGGCAAAAGTGAAGTAAGATGCTTAAGAGAGATTTGAGAAGGCTCAGTTCTGGGGTCTGACTGTTAGATAGTAGAATCGGTTCACAGTGAGCTGCTTGTATTTTTAGTTTTGACATGTTAAACCATTTGGTTTAATTTATTACTAGGAGAAATACATTTAGGTGTTGTGTGAAAGATGGACTACCAACATTTAGACATCATGTTTTGTGGCAAAACTTCATGAGACAATCCTTGAAATTGATTGCCAAATTTTGCACATGGGATGCTCTCATAGCAAAGAGTTACAATTGGTGTCCTTTCTTGTGTAATGGTAGTTGAGTGTACAGAAGCCACATATCAGCCCTGTCATGTGGGATCCTCAACTAAATTGTTGGCCCTGATTTGATATTTCAAGGAATCTTTTTTCTGATGTTACCCTGTTTTCTGCTCTTTTCACTTCAATCTACATCCTTTAACTGCTTACTTTCTCGTATGCCAGATACTTTTTGTTTGGATTAATGTGATTCTAATCTGCAAAGCAATTGGTCTGCATCAATTCTAACTGTGGAAATTACTGTTCCTGATGTTTCACAAATCACACAGTTGCCAATCATGAATATTTTTGACCATGGTGTTGTTGAAAAACAATATGCAACTTCACATGCAATGGCTTAGTTTGGAAGAGGCTGGAGGATTATGAATATCGAATGTACTAGTCATGCCTCAGGGCTGGTATTTTCCCCTTACAAGGGGTCTTCTTGGACCACTGTACTTCACATTTCTTCCATACTGGCTAACAAACCCATGAATTGCCTTCTACATGTGCTACCGTATATGTTGAAGAAATTTGCATCACTATTTCATATTACTTTTACCCTATGCATCACTCTTTCATTAAGTATCATCAACAGACCAATACAAGTGCACTTCAATTGAAAGAGTTCGTGACACAGTGTTGTTTCAGTGAATAAATGTCGGAAATGTTTGAAAGGAGTTGGAATCTGGAGCTATGATGTTGAGTGGTGGAATGATAACATATATTGAATTCTTTTGTCAGTGGATATAAACATGGATGAGATTATAGATTAGTACTTCTATTAATTTAATGTAGACCTGAAGGCTAAAGTTGGGGAAAGTTATAAAGGCATCGATCCACTCATTTCTTGAACTAAACATTAAGGAAGAGTCTGCTTCCTTACCTTCCTCCTTTGTGCCTTCATTGCACCAAACGTGCTGTCAGTTGACATTTTCTATTCATAAGGTTCTTACTTGTAATGGTTATCTAAATTTTCATAGCTTATACAAATAGTTTTTTTCTACATGCTGTGAAGCTAAAGACACTCGTAAGACATGGCTGGAATCATGTTGAAGCTGTTCACATGAGAGCATCTTCCTAAATTATGATGTTGTACAAATGATATACCTTTGTAATGTGCTGTCTTTGTTTGTATCACATCTCATTCGATAATTATCTTTGATGGTACTTGAGTCTTTGCCATTGCATCCTTTGTTTGAGCAATCTTCCAGTGTATTCACTAATCTCATGTAACAAAGTACAGTAGCTACTTTTTACATACCATTGCTTGTCCCTAAAAGAATAACTAGCTTTTAACTGTGCTACTTCTAATAAAATACCCCATGTCGGTTCATGTTCCTACTTCCTATAAGTTCATGACTAATTCATTGCCAAAGATGGTTTTAGGAAAAAGGAAGTTAACTTAGAAAAGGGGAAAAAAGGATAATTTATAACTGGGGGATGGTCTGTGCTACGTTTTCACTTGTTAGATGGGGAAAGCAAATATAAAAGAAAATCTGCAAAAGAAACCCAAAACGAACAGAAGTTATAAAATTTAGCTACAGTAGTTCACTGCAATAACTAAAGTACCAAGAGGCTTCTATTTCTATTCAAGCTAACAAAAAGGGCAAAGCCCTGGATATGACTAGGTTCTTTATAGTAATATCTCTTCATACATTTTCAGAAATTTCAGCATGTGCAATGAATTTGATTATTAACAGAGGTTTTACTAGCTATTATAAGTAAGCATATCATGAATCAACATATTTTGTCTTTGTTTGCATATATATATATATATATATATATATAGAGAGAGAGAGAGAGAGAGAGAGAGAGATCATGTCTGTGTACGAGTCATGCATGGAAAAGCTATTCAGTTATGTGAATATTTCATGAAGATGGATCTGGACATTCTATCCAAATCTTTTAAATACACTAGATCATGCATATGATTATGTTTTGCTCTTGCGCAGAAGTGAAACAAATATCTAATTTTTTATGAAGATGATGCCGATATGCTTTTCTTCTTGGGAAATTAATGTTTAAATTGTGCCTTGGAAAGTCATACTGACTGCATACATCCAGCCAAGTCTGAGTAGATTGGGAATATATATGACTCGTCCAAGTTTTTGGTGTGAAACTTAGAGCCAGGTATATTTGTCATTTAAATCATCAAATACTTCAAAGTCAAGAATTTGCATCGCAAATATTGCTACGTGGATTCATGTGATGGTGAAAAATGCCGTAATTTCTAACAGTGAGCATCTCAATCTATAAGCTTTAGTTACATGATCTAATCTTATTGACATTGACAATAGTGATCAGTGATCCTGGTGATCTATAATTCACGTTGCTTTTGTAAGATATAATTAATAGATTTGCTAAAAATAGATTACTAATGATATTAATTAACTTGTAAACCATATATAATCAAGAACTTGAATTAATTAAATAAACATTTAATTAAAGGCATAATAAATGAAACTTCTTTGACAGACATTGGCCAACTTGCTTAATTTATTTTTTATTTTCATTCTTTTTAGAGGGATCAATAAAAAGATAATATTGTATAATAGACACCTTAATACATATGATTAAGGTACTTTTATTGGTCTGGATAAAACAAAAAAAAAAAAAAGGAAGGTTCTTGGTTCAGTTGGACCATTTGACCCCTCTCCTTGCTCTCCAATCATGGTTATTATGAAATATGCTTCTTTGTTTCTTTTTTGTGCATTTTATTTGCAAGCAGGGGATAGATTCTGCTGTGTACTAACAAATTAAGTTGAACTGATGGCTGTTTACATTTTCCTATATCTAATTGTGTTCATTTTTTTGTCATGAAAGTTCTCTTTTGAGTCTTTTCTTGTGAGATATAGACATTATATATATGTTCCATCCCTTGGCTGTTCTTTTGAGACCAAGCTATTTAGGGGTAATTCAGTGTGATATACATCTGCAACAGTATCCTAGAGGATGCCAGTTACATGGAATTGGGTGAATGTCTGTGATTAGCCTGTGTTTGGTTATGGAAAACTAGAGATTCAACACAAACTCAAAAAAATATGTTACTTCATGATTTTACTAGTTTGTGACAGTAGGTTGCTGAATATGCAAGAAGGTCAGGTTCCAAGTATATAAGACACCGATGACTCATTATCAGTATAATCTAGCTGGTCAATTAGGATTGTGATTGAGCTTGTAGTTTGCTCTTTTGCTGTAAGATCGGTACTTTTAATGATAATTGACATGAGTTATGAAGCTCTCTGCTACCAACTTATAAGTTTTGTGACTCTTTATCTCTTTGCAAGGGGACAAGGATCCTGGTAATTGTCAATTGTCTATTACTGATGATTGGATGAGCTTAGTAAATTCACGAAAAATTATGTTAACTGAGTTTGCTAATTGCCACATTTGCAGAATTGGTCTTCTAACTTTGTTTTCTATAATTAAAAACACTGCTGAATAGCTGTTGGGCTGCTGTTTTCTATATGAAGCTTTGTTCCTTCTTGTTAACTTTAATACCCAGACTCCCTTGGAATGAAACTACGGCAGGGGCATGCATGCAAATTCACTCACGTATACTTGCCTTGTGAGGCTCAATCATTGATCTGTGTGAGAGATTGTCTTGTGTTTAATTCTCTTTCTAGTTCTTCTGGATTGTGAGGCAGGGGGTTGTTTGATTTGATTTGTATGAGATTTGTTAATCTGCCAGACTACCTGAACTTAATTTTGATTTAAATCTTTTCTTTGGCAGGGGATATTCATGGTCAATATTCTGATCTTCTCAGACTTTTCGAGTATGGTGGATTACCCCCAAAATCTAATTACTTATTCTTGGGGGATTATGTTGACCGTGGGAAACAAAGTCTGGAAACAATCTGCCTTCTACTTGCGTATAAGATAAAATATCCTGAAAACTTTTTCTTACTAAGGGGCAACCATGAATGTGCATCAGTCAATCGGATATATGGCTTTTATGATGAGTGCAAAAGAAGGTTTAATGTCAGGCTCTGGAAAATATTCACAGATTGTTTTAATTGTCTGCCAGTTGCAGCTCTAATTGATGAGAAGATATTGTGCATGCATGGAGGACTCTCACCTGACCTGCATGATTTGGATCAAATTAGAAATCTACAGCGTCCAACTGATGTCCCAGAAACTGGTTTGCTATGTGATTTACTATGGTCAGATCCCAGTAAAGATGTTAAGGGGTGGGGAATGAATGATAGGGGTGTGTCTTATACATTTGGTCCAGATAAAGTGACTGAATTTCTTCAAAAGCATGATCTTGATCTTATTTGCCGTGCACACCAGGTTCAAACTCTATTTTGTCTTGCTAATTAATTTGACAGATTTATGTAATTCAGTGATTAATTGCTCATGAGAGTTATGTTGCAGGTTGTCGAAGATGGATATGAGTTTTTTGCAGATAGACAACTTGTCACAATATTCTCGGCCCCAAATTACTGTGGAGAGTTTGACAATGCTGGTGCCATGATGAGTGTGGATGAGACTCTGATGTGCTCTTTTCAAATATTAAAGCCTGCAGAGAAAAAGCCCAAGTTTGGATTTGGGAGCACAACTACAACTAAGCCAGGAACTCCTCAAATGAAAGCAAAGGTACCAGTCTTGAGATCTCAACTGTGATAAAGTAGAACCAGACAACAGTTGGACAGTTAAATGCATGTAAACTCACATTCTGGTTAATTCATTTAATCACTTATTAAACTCTTGTTTCTATAATCAATTCGATACCCAGGCATATGTTCGATCTATTTCTTTATTCCCTCATAAATCATATTTTTGTAACTGTAGAATAGAATTTTCTCAACTCCAATCAACATCCATTCCTAAGTTTCTTTTTCCATTAAATTGCAAATTTGGTTGGTTGCAGTTACGATGCAAAACAAAAGATATTGAATGCTTTTTTATCCTTTTTGAAATGTAAGTGAGCTCAGTAGGTTTGTGGTAGGAAGATGCACATGTCTTCACGTTTCTATATAATTTGGCTTCTACTTTTTAAGTACTCTTCAAATTTGAATGACGTTATTCTGCTAAATGCCCAAAACTAACAGTGATACAATTTGCTTTCAAGGGTATAAATTCTTTTTCCCTGGGTTGTCTGTATGCTTCGTCTTGCTTTTCCTTGTTTTGCTAATATTTCTATCAGGCTTTATAGGTGATTGGTTTGCAAAGAAAGAGCGTGCGCTTATCTCTTTTCTGGCCTTGTTCTCATTTATCTTTGCAGTCATTTCTTGGTGCAAAAATAGGGTGAGATGAAGAAGTAGCTTAAGAAGATCCAAGAAAACTGGTTTCTGAGATATCTGACAAGTAGGGTCAAAGGCAGGGCTTTTAAGTTCCGAGGATCATCGTTCTGTCTTGCTGTTTGGGAAGTTAGCTATAGCTGAAATGAAATATAGAAGATTTCTTCCCAGGAGAAATCTGGGGGGGGCTGTAATAATTCCTACCTAATGTGTAATTTTCTGGCAAATCTAATGGGGCAGCTTGGAAACTTTCTGTCGACCAAAGATTTTGTGACCCTAATTATTGGACGGTTCTGATTTGCTGGACATTGTGATGCATTGATGCAGGGGATGAAAGGGGTTGTTTTTCCTGTTTTCGTCCTGACTGAATGTGTGACTGCTTCTTGTTGTAAAGTGCTCTTATTGTTGGTGCTTTAAAATCATTTTTCTCTCAAGTGATTGTTCATTGAATAGTTTAATGATTTCCAAAACCTCTACAGTATGTTTCTTCATATAACAGGAAAGAGGCGAAAAGGGTGCCGTTAATGAGTAAAATGGAAAGCAAGGACGGTAAAATTTGTGGTGTGAAAAAAATTATTGAAAATTTATAGAGAATTCCTAATAAGGGTGTAGTCGAGCTAAACTAAATTTAGGAAAATTTAGTTAAGGAAAAAATTTAAAGTTTGAGTTCGAACTCATTATATATATATATATATATATATATTAGATTTGAGTTTGATGAGTTCAATTCTTTTGAGCTCGAGCTTAATTCGATTCGATTAAGTTTAAATAATCTCTAAATTTTGGAGAAAATTTTTAACAGCTGCGAGTTTAAGTTTGTACTCGAAGTAATGTAATAATAATATATAATATATATTTATTAATAAATTAAAAATAATGAGATTATGTATTGGCTTTGCTCACGTGTAGGGCTATAAATGGATATTAAATAGATCAAATATGCAGTATTTGTATTTGTATTTGTATCCGTTTAAGTTTTATTGTATTCGTATCTGTATCCATATCCGACAGATATTTTTTTATAACATCCGAATTCATATTCGCCGAATATTATCCGAATTCAAATATATCCGTATCCGATTATAATTATTCTGAATATCCGTTTATAAATATCCGAATATCTGTTTATGAATATCCGAATATTCGAATCCGTTAATTTATAATAAAATGCATATTTTTTTCTAATAAATTTCATTAAAAAAATAGTCATATAAATAACACAATAAAATCTAGAAAAAAGATAACAAACAAACAATAAAATTAGCATACTCCAAAGATTAAACAAGCATAACAAATACTTTTTGATACCTTATAAACTCTTAACATTTACCTTAAGAGCTTATAAGATGTTTTAAGAAGCTTATAAGCTCACTCAAACACCCTCTTAAATCTTAATGTCCCCTTAGCTAGTTCATAATTTTAGTATTTTAGTATTTTATTTTAGAATTAAAAAGTTAATTATTCTTAATTTAGTTAATTTTTTTTTTATAATTATTGATTCACTTTATGATTAATTAATATTAATAAAATGACACCAATATAAATTAATTATAAAGTAAAGCAACAATTTATATTGATTAATTTTATCATTTATATATTAATTTTTCTAATTTGTTTGATTTAATACTATTTAATTATCATCATTACTGTCTAATTTTTTTTATTAATTCTTTACTTACTAATTTATACATATATTCATTTATATATAGATTATGAAATTTAATAATCTATAAATAAAAATAATTTATTATGTATAATAATATATTATATATGGTAAATATTTAAAATATTATTTATATATATATTAAAACACATAAAAATAGAATATATTATATATAATAATTTTTTAAATATTATTTATCGAATACGGATAATAGATTTAATTAAATTATGGATAGTCGAATATATATACGGATATGTATTTGGAGCGGATATTAAATGGATTCGAATAGGCATTTACTATATTCGTATCTGTTTACAGTTGGATGTCTACTAATCGAATACGGATAATATTTGCTTTAAACGGATATGGATAATAGCCATATAAATGAATTCGGATGCAAATAGTAAATGAATTTTTGAATATTCATTTACAGCCCTACTTATGTGTTTCAAGTTTTAGATATAGATAAATTAATATTGATTCAAAATAAGGGTCGAGTTCAATTGAATTTGACTCAATTTGCACCGCTATTTTTGTCAAGTAAAATTTATTTTTTATGTTAATCAAATATTGCTATTCACGTATATATAGATATAACTAAAAAATATTCAAAAATTTTAAATTAGAGAAATATTCAAAATTTCTTTTTAATTCAGAGAAACCATGTAATATATAGATATAACTAAAATTTGTTTAGATGTTTTTAATTAACACCACTACACATCTTTTAAATTATAAAATTTGTATGTATGAGATTTTTTGAATAATTAAAAATTTGTTACGCTAATTTAAAATTACTAAAAGTAATTATGATTTGATGGTAAGTGAGGGTTAATTCTTATTGAAACAAAGCACATGCAATATTATAAACTCCATGATTTAGAATTTCATGGAGTTCCGTGAGGAATGACTATCGTTGGTCTCTTTCCCTCCAATTTTATATGGAGAGCATTGAGTATTATTGGATTTAGATAAGACTCAATTAAATGGCAATGAATGTTAGTAGAATCATAAATAGGCAAAAATATGATGGAGATGCAGTTAGTATTTTATAAAAAAAAATTAATACGTGTACACATCAAGAGTTTCAATCCACGTACTTACATGTGTGTGAGAATACTGTAATTGAGTCAATTAATCGTTCGATAATTTAATATGACAACCATGTCAGTTGGACACAAATTTGGTTGAAGCTAATTGCACTTACAGCAGAAATTTGGCTCTACTAAATTTTTTTGTCTGATGGTGTGATTGTTTAATTGCACTCTCAGTATTAGCTGTTGACTAAATTACTATGTCATCTCTTATGACTTGAGAGGAAGTTCCAGCAATGCCCTCAAAATCTTTAGTCCCATTGGAGTGTTTTGATTTTAACGGGCATGGGGCTTTTAAGATATTTTCGTGTTAATATCTCATATCAAATACTCACATGGGATCGTAGGAGATTGTGTTGGCAAATAATGAACGTCCCAATCTTCAACACCAAATGAAAAAATAACTTCATTAATCTCAACCTAATCTTCTCATTTTCAAATCACTATTAGCTAGAAGAATTAACCTACTAATATTTATTATCTTCTCCATTGTTTTTTCTTTTGAAATTCAGGGTCAATAGCAATAACCTACTATTACATAATTTAGTTGATACTTAAAAAAGAATACTTCAAATATAATAAACAACGTAACAAATGCTACCAAATGAAAGAATATAATATTATAATTTTTTTAAAAATAAATAAATTAATATGTTTATATTCTTCTCTTCACTAGTGAAGTAATGGCCCGTTTGGTTTCATTTCCAAACCTTATTTTCACATTTTTTACTATTTGAAAATTGAAACACATAACTTTTTATATATTTTCACCTGACATCTTTTTTTATTTTCAAAATACATTTTTCAATAACTTATGTATCTTATCCCAATAACATATATATATATATATTTTATCATCACTATTCTCTCCACCTACGACATAATAAACCCAACATAATCTAGGGGTGGCAATTTCCAACACGGCACGATAACCTGACATGAGTTCGACATGAAAAAATTAGGTTTATGTTGACCTATTTTGGGTTTGGATTCAATAAGGTTGACACGAATAAGAACCCAAAGAAAATGTGTTAGATTGGATTGAATATTAGGTTACACGAACAATGCGAAATTTGATTTTGGGTCAAACGATAATCTGAACCCACCTGAACCAACTAGACCCAACCCAAATTAAGTAAATAAAATTTAAATTATTTTAGAAGTAAATATATAAAATAACAAAATAAAGCTTGATAATTTTGAACTTTAGCAATATTAAAATTACTACTTTACAATTTTTCAGTGTTATTTATTTTCACAAACATATAGGATGGATTATTACAATTTTTGACTGCTTCAAATGGTTATTTTTGAATATCCAAGTGGACATAAAAATTGTTCTGCAAAGAGGTGACAAATTACTACTTCGACTACTGAATTGTCTAAAAAGTTTTTCTTAGGCCATATGCAATGAAGATTTTGCATATATAGATAGACAAGAATTCTTTTTGTTAAGAGGTTATAAAAATTTCAAAAGACTCAAGTAAGTTTTTATAATAAATTATATGTATAATTAAAATGATCTTTTACTTATTTGCTTGATGATACATTTTTATTGATTTATGTGCTGCTTAATTGAATCAATATAAAGTTAAAAAATAATACCATTTTAAGAAGTTAAAATTAATACAAATTAAAAAATACAAAAATTAAAGAGAGCATGTGAGTAAAACTTGAAAAACTATGTTATTTTTAAAAATAAGATATTTTGTGATTTTAATATTCTTATGATGCCGATAGATACTAGAAAATGAAAGGGAAAAGTCTCTTCGCTCGAAAGCCAGCTACCAAGCGAGCCTGCACTCTCGCTTGCTTCTTACAAAATGGATCTTGTTCTATCCTTGATCAGAGATTTCTCAAGTCTTAAAGATTAATATATTGTGTGGTTTAATGAAAATTCTTTGTAGAAAGCTGTTGTTGTAGAGTTATGTTGAGAACTCCTTATTCCTATTTTAATATATTAATAATTAAGAATAGATAAAACTAAAAAACAAAAATACCAAAAAAATTCTAAAAATTGAAACAAATATTCAAAATAATTATTTTAAATCAAGTTGATAGGTTGGATTGGGTGAGTTTGAGTTGGCTGGTCGATCTGATAAAAATTAGGTTGATTCGAACATGCCCTGATACAAGTTAGGTTGAGTTAGGGTTGAGCACTTTCAGGTTGTCATTAGATTAGGTTGTGTTTAGGTTGAGAAAATTAATATTATACTCCTACTTCAACCTAATCTACCTAACTCGAACCCACCCAACCCATCTAAATTGCCACCCTTGTCATAATCATTACCTATTCAAATACAAATTCATTTTCAACTCATTTTCACTAGCTATTTTTTTAAAATTTGAAAGTAATGGAAATGGAAAATGAGAATGAAAATAAAGCCAAACATGGCTTTAAGTTTTACTATACTATAAGTCCAATTGAATAGGTCTAAATGGTTGAAATTGACAAATATAATTAAGAATATGGTCAGGGAAATTGTTCAGAAAATATTTAAAGAGTTAAGTGAGTAGATTAGGTATACCTTATTCACTAAAAAATTCAGGACTTTCCCACATTCTAATTTCTGTCAAATTCTAAGCCTTAATTTTATTAATGGTTTTGTCGCTCCAAATAAATTTTCTCATGATGTTAGATTGCTCGTCATGCCGGGCGGAGACATTTGATGGTATTAGGGATGACAATTTAACCTGCTATCTGTGGGTGTTCACCTGTTCAAAACTGGTGACTTTGGGGATTTTAGTTGTTGATTGACTATGGAGGCGGGCATGAAGAATATCCATTTTGATCACGAGGAGATGGAGATGGGCATGGTATGACTCTTTTTCCATCCAAAATTGCTCGAATAGATACCCAATTGGGATTTGAAGATTTGGTATTGGGAATCTCCACTCCGCCTCCGCTTCCATCACTCATAAATATGTGTTTGTGTGTGTGTGTGTATACATATAAATTTATGTTGATTTAATTAATTTTAAAATTTTTACTAAATAACTATTTAATTCTTAATGTTGTGTTTTGTTTCTTTTATCAAAATAATGATGTGTGAATTATTTACTTTAAATCAAAATAATGTAATAAGCATAATTAATGTTAAGTTTCAATTTCAATTGTAATCAATAGCAACACAAATAATATATATTTTTATAACAAAGTTTTATTTTGCAATTTTTTTGGGGTAGGATTTTGACACTTATTGTGTGTAATTCTAAATAATTTATCTAAATATATATAAAATTTAAAATCATATATACTAACTAAAATAACACAAGTTTAAAGATTTAAAATTAATAAAATACATGAATATTCTATTATAATTAAAGAGAATTTTTAAAAATCAAATTGACTTGGTAAAGGGCTATTACTTGCCAAGCTAATAAAGGAAAAAAGTGAAAAAATCTTTCATGTGCCACAACAGCCAGCCATTTGCGAAAATGATGGTTGATTTAGACTTGTGTGATTTGATTTAATAATGTGAAGAATTGAGGATCAAAGAGAGTAACAAAATGATTGATGTAGCTCTTTATATTTGAATTATATTTAGCTGGATTAATCCTATTTTACTTTTGGTGACCTTAGATTGCATTTAATTTAAGCGAATTTATAATTGTGGACTTTTGAATTAATTATATTTTCTATTTAATATATTTTAAAAAATAAAATGATAAATGGGGAATGGGGAATATCCGCAAAAGTCCCGATATTCATTGGATATGAAGATGGGTACAAAGTTCTCCTCCTCATTGGGTATGGAGGCGGGGATGGAGATTGATTTGGAAAATGGGAATGGGGATGGGGACTAGTAATCCCATACCCGACCCTCCGTATTGCGATCCCTAGATGGTATTGTTGCGATTAATTATAAGACAAATCCACCGACCACAATGATGGGAATTTCTACAATCACATTTAGATTTTATTACATTTTGAGCATTAAATCATTATTAACACGAGTTCTGTGAACTATTGGATAGGGAGCTGCACGTCTTCCAAATCTCGATAGCCTTTGTGACTCATATTAGTGTATTTAAATTTTTTTATAAGTGTTTATATCTTATAAAATATTTTTGGAGCATATAAAATGCTGAATTTTATTTTTAAAATAAATTATTAATTAAATATTAAATTTTTTTTTTATAACTTATAAAATATTATTAATGACAATTTTATAATTACAATGATTAAAATTAAATGAGCTTATTGAGACTTTGCTGACATTTTAATTTCTTTTCAAATTCTAAAGCTCTTATAACTCCTAACCTACTTATAAGTTATTTTTGGACCTTATAAGATATTAGATTTTATTTTAAAAATAAGTTCTTCAAATAATTGAATAAAATAAGATCATAGAGGTTATAAAATGTTAATAATTATAATTTTATAATTAACATGCATGATTAAAATTAAAAGAGTTTTGTAATATTTTAAAAATAAACTCGAAACTCTTTATTTTTTAATAAGAGCTAATAATATTTTAATATCTTATTTTGGAATGTTATAAGCTCTTCTTCAAAAACCTAGCAAATACTTTATAAAATATTTTGAAAAGCTTATAAGTTAACTTAAACACCCTCAAAGTTAGTTTCTAAAATATTACACAAAAAAGTGGGCATTAATTGATGATGGTCAAACTGGCTTCAATTATGGTCTTTTTTGTTATCCCTAGTCCCTAATAACATATAAGTTATAACTTTATGTTTACATTTTCAAAAGTAATAATAATTTTCTTTCTTTCTTTTTTTTTTTTGGGTAAGAAACTTATAATATTCTTAATTATGATTTATTTATTAAAATTCATGTTAGTAGTCAGAAAATTTTTTGAACAGCAATTCTGTACATTTTCCGATAATAAATAATATGGTGCACCTACATTCCAGCTTAATGTTACATTATCTATCATTTGAGTATGGATAAAATTTATTTTTATTATACTGAATAAATTTGAGATTATTAGACATGTTTCTTAGTTTCTAGATTTATTTTATTAAAAATATTTTAAATTAATAAAATAAATTCAGGTCAACCTGAACTCAAATTGAAGCTCCAACCCTATTTACTTTTAAAGCAAACCAGGATATAAGAAAATTAAACAAATCAAATATTTGTGTTCGATATTCTTTTAGAGAAAAATGGGGTAAATCATGATACTAAAATATCAATTATTAAGCATGCATGTATCAATATATTTAATTTAAAATGCATTATTGCACTTGTAGATGGATTATTGTACTTATTTGTTGACTTTTTTCCTAAAGTTTTTTAATTATTAATTGTAAGGGGCCTCCTAATGTTGCGTCTTACAAGGTATACACATATTAGTTCGAATTTTCTATTTCAATTTATGTTTCATCTCATATTCCAACTTCGTTAATATATGTCAAGTATATGATCAAATATTTTTTTATAAAAATAAATAATTAAAAATTAGATACAATTGGTATATTTATGGAGTCATAATAGGAGATGAAAAATGAATTAGAGGATCCAAAGTGATGCATAGATTGTTATTAAAATAATTTAAGAACATACACTATGTTTGTTTCATTTTCATTTTCATTTCATGAAAATATATTTTGAATTTTTTATTAAAGATTTGGTGGAAAAATATGTTACAACAAAAATATATATTGTTTCTCGAGTTCTAAAATTTGATCAATTTAATTTGTTTTTTGAAAACACACACACACACACACACACACACACACACACATATATATATATATATCTTGCTGTTAGCCCACCAAAAGAATTGTGGGCATGCATGCAAGCATGTTAGTTTCCCCAAAGAAGGAACGAGCTCATGCAGTCATTCTTGTCGTTCATAAAGCAAAAGATTATAATTATTTACAATAAATAACAACAATTTTATAATTTAAAACTTCAAAGACACTCATCAATAGACCAACTGTACAACCATCAAAATATTTCTTCCTCTGCACCTCCTCTATCTCACCTCCCATGTGATTTCTCAATTTTTTAAATGAAAAATTGTATACAGCCTCCCCCATGCATACAACTCGATAGAAGATAAATCATCAATGTAAGGGATGACGAAATGAGGCGTGCAGAGTTGCTCATTGGAAACAAAATACAATTAAAAATAATATGTATATACAACCTAACAAAATCTTCAATATCTTCATCACTATGTCTATCCACAAATTTTTGTAACCTTTAAATATTTGTACACGGTTAACATTCAAAATTTTTTTTCGAAAACAAGTGATAAAAAATGTTTGACTTCAGCTTTAGATTAACATTGATATGAGGCAACCCCAACACTAAACAAAACTTTGGACCCCAAAAAGGAATTTTGATGTCTTTACCAAAGACAAATGAAGTTGTTCGTACATTCAATTGTCGAATGATTGCTTGCACTCTACTGAAACTATAATAGATCAACTGTGGCGTATTGTCAAATATATATGGTGGGGTTTGTTTAAGGGCATGCCTATGTCGGAACCTAATTTTGGGTTCCAACTCCTTCATTGCAGTATAAAAATATCTCGAGGAGCAACGATTGTATGCTTCTGACTCAATTGCTGCAAATACAGAAATCATGTAAATAAACACTTTAAACATCTTCATATATACTTATATTTAAAATTTTCATACTGAAAATGTAAGCAAAAATACTAACATGAGTACTTTTGTACTAGATATACATGGAGATTGAACTCAATAAATTAATGTTATGTTTTTCTTCATGAACAAGAGCAAATGGCTAAACATGCTGTAAACCTTTCAAACAAACCATATTTTGAATATAAGCCCTAAAATTCAGCTGCCAACATGCCCTACATTAATCGTATTGTGAGCCAACTCAATCATTACAAAAATAAGATATTGTTTAACTCAAAACAACTTTCATAACAATTAAAACAAATAATTTAAGTACAAATTTGCCTAAATCAAGTTTCAACAACTACATATTAGAGTTTCTGAATACTACTAATTTTAGTACACAAAATACTATATTTAAGTACAAAAAACATGAACTCAAGTACGTTTTCATCTCAAATGCATATATAAACACAAGTTTCAAGTATATTTCACACACATATCACAAATATACTTACAGACCTAGCATTTTATTTAAAAAAACCCTCTATAATATGATGGAAGTGTGCAAAATGAAACAAAACCAATGGAAGAAGAGAAAAAGATGAAAACGCACCTTTCAAACTCAGACACCAGATGAGAACGCTTCACCTTGCAGTCCACAGTGAACGATTGTTTTAGTCCAGAACAGAAATTAGAGGGAAATTGCTTCAGTTCATAGTAACAAACGATTCAACTAACTTCAAAAAACGAAAAAAAGGGGAAGATAAATTGTGTAAATATAGGTGCACTTTCATTCAGCAACGGCAGATAAAGGATCATCATGTTTCTTTGCAATTTTTTGTTCAAGCGGAGGATATTTTAGTAGTTTTATAAGGAGTGGAGAGTAATTGTCAAATAAAAATTAAGATTGAGGAGTCCAAATCAAAAATATATGGGAGGGACTAAACACTAAATTTAAGTTGGGTTTGGGATTATTGCTTAATTGACAGATGAAAAAATCCCACCCCCCATAAAGTCTTCCATTCAAAACACTCCAAGAACACGCACGCTCCCCTTGATTCTCTCCGCCTTCTTTTCATCAGTCTAGATTACCCGTGCAAGCTCTGAAGAAATAACTGCAACTTTCATTATTCTTTTCCTGTTGTACGAAAATTTTAGTGAAGAAGAAGGAAAAGGGATGGATTCAGCGGCTGTTGATAATATAATAAACCGTTTGCTTGAGGTTAGAGGGAGGCCTGGGAAGCAAGTGCAGCTCTCAGAGTCGGAGATCAGACAGCTTTGTTTGCAGTCTAGGGAGATTTTTTTGCAGCAGTCTAATCTTCTTGAGCTTGAGGCACCCATTAAGATTTGTGGTAAAATTTTGGATTTTACTCTTTTTTTTTTTTAAAAATAAATTATACTCTAATTTGAATTGGGTTTTGATAGTTGGCAGTTGTGCTCTTTTTATTTATCAAATTTGTGTAGGGGACAAATTGAGTTTAAATCCATGGTTCTAACTCAACCCACCTCGTATTGAATTGGGTTGGGTTGAGTTTAAAATAATTTAATTAGATTTGGGTTGCATTAGATTTTAATGAATTGAATATGGATTGGGTTTTAATTGGATTGAAATGAATTTTAAATATAAATGGGTTTAAAATAGATTTTTAATAATTCAATTTAATTTTAGCCTCAAAATTATCCTTCGACACTCGCGTCAAATATCCAACTACTTTGTTCTCTCTCTCTCTCTCTCTCTCTCTCTCTCTTCATAATTACAAAAATATTTAATTTAAAATTTCTATATTTATGAATTTTTTTCTTTCTATTAGGATTTTTAAACGAAAAATAATTACATCAGCAAAAAATGTTACTGAATTTTTTTATTTTACTCCTAAATTATCATAACTAGATGTTGTTGAGAAAAATACACTTGATTGGAAATTTGAAGGGGTGTAAATAAATAATTAATGATATAGATAAAAGGAAAAAATGTAATCAAATTTCACTAATTCAAAAGTAAAAATTTTGAAACATTGTCGGTATTTTTTTTTTTTTCCAATTGAATCCTAGACAAACAACACAAGCCTCAAGGTCAAAGCCTGAGTGGACACCTGACTCACACAAATAATATTTAAGTTACCATGTTTAACATTCTAAATAAAAAGAAAATAAATAATAGGATCTTGTTGTACAAAAATCACCAATATATTCAAAGTTGGTCTGTACAAAAAATCAATGATGTTACTGGTTATTGATTCGATCGGTGTTGTTGAGAATGATGCCATAATTATATTTAATTTTATAAATATATATAATATTTTAGTATTAATAAAAAATAAAATTTTCAAAAACATACAAAAATTATTATATGAAAACTTTTTTTATTTTTACTCATTTTTAAGTTGTTCTTTAAAAATATACTATTTCATAATTAGTCAACTATAAGTGAATAATTTAATTAAAAGAATATTTAATATTAATTTAAGTGACCGTCCGCTTCATGCTTTAAATCCAAGTGAAAATATGTTTTTTCACCCTAAATATCCAATATAATTTAAGAAAAATTAAACAAAATAAAATAACAAATTAGACATAAGCATCCACATATAACTATTACTTTATTAAATTTCAAGAAAATAAATTTATGTTTCAAAAAGCTATATGTCCAAAATCTTTAGTCATCATTATGTTCAACTCATAATCCCTCTTGTTATTTTTATATTTTTTACTTTTTAAAATTTCTTTAATTTGTTGGGTACAACGTAAACATTTTGTACTAAAAATTTAAAATATTTTAAATAGTTATGTTTTATTCATTAAGCAAGACTGTTATTTTGTATTAAAAGAAAAAATATAAATATTATAAAATAATAAGTAAATTATAAGTCTACTTAATTTGATTTGATTTTACGTGATTAATAACGATTTAATAATAATTAATTAACATACGTCAAATAAAGATAAAAAGATTATAGTTTAATAAAATAATATAATAATGTATTTAGCAAAAAGTTTATATTTTTCTTATTTTTCGTATTGAACCCAAATCCGACCCAACCCATTTTTGACCCATAAATATAAACCCATTTTTAGTTCAATCCATTTTGAACCCAACCCACCCATTTGCCACTAATAAATTTGTGGTCAAATTTATTTTTATGTTTGCTTTTTGTTTTATTTAATATTCTTGGAGTATGTTCCTTTCATTTCATTTTTCTCATTTTCATGTTGGTTGACTTCCTGTGGACTACTTTGATTAGGCTATCAGTTTATATGGAGAAAATTTAGTCTGTGTGCATAGGATTGTGTATTTAGTTTGAAATCGTTTGTACGGTATGCCTGGGGCTGGGAATTGCTGTATTTTTCTCTGTTCTATTTTGAAGATGTGAACTGTTTTCTAATTTTGGGCATTGGTGTGAAAAATGTAAAAAATTCATTTTATTTATGATTTAGGGAGGTGAGTTTGGAGAAATTGATTTTTTTGGAAGGTGCTTAAGAGAGATTTGAGAAGGCTCAATTTTGGGGTCTGACTGTTAGATAGTAGCCTCGCTTCCGAGTGAGCTGGTATTTTTAGTTTTGACATGTTAAACCATTTGGTTAATTTATTACTCAGAAGAAATACATTTTGGTGTTGTGTGAAAAAATGACTACCAACATTTAGACATCATGTTTTGGGGCAAAACTTCATGAGACAATCCTTGAAATTTACTGCCAAATTTTGTGTGACATGGGATGCTCTCGTAGCAAAGAGTTACAAGTGGTGTCCTTTCTTGTGTTATGGTAGTTGAGTGTATAGAAGCCACATATTCGGCCCTGTTATGTGGGATCTTCAACTAAATTGCTGGCCCTGATTTGATCCTCAACTAATTTCTGGCCCTGATTTGATATCAAGAGAATCTTTTTCTGATGTTACCCTGTCTTCTGCTCTTTTCACTTCAATTTACATCCTTTTAACTGTTTACTTTCTCGTGTATGCCGGATGCTTTTTGTTTGGATTAATGTGATTCTACTCTGCAAACCAATTGGTCTGCATCAATTCTAACTGTGGAAATTACTATTCATGATGTTTCACAAATCGCACAGTTGCTAATCATGAATATGTTTGACCATGGTGTTGTTGAAAAACAATATGCAAATTCACATGCAATGGCTCAGTTTGGAAGGGGTTGGAGGATTATGAAAATCGAATGTACTAGTCATGCTTTAGGACTGGCATTTTCCCCTTACAATGGGTCTTCTTGGACCACTGTACTTCACATTTCTTCCATACTGGCTAACAACCCATGAATTGCCTTCTACATGTGCTACCGTATATGTTGAAGAAATTTGTATCACTATTTCATATTACTTTTACCCTATGCATCACTCTTTCATTAAGTATCATCAACAGACCAATAAAAGTGTACTTCAATTGAAAGAGTTGCTTGGCACAGTGTTGTTTCTGCAAATAAATGTTGGAAATGTTTGAAAGGAGTTGGAATCTGGAGCTGTGGTGTTGGGTGGTGGAATGGTAGCATGTATTGAATTTTTTTGTCAGTGGATATATACATGGATGAGATTATAGATTACTACTTCTATTAGTTTAATGTAGACCTGAAGGCTAAAGCTGGGGGAAGTTATAAAAGCATCGATTCACTCATTTCTTGCACTAAATGGTAAGGAAGTGTCGGCTTCCTTACCTTCCTCCTTTACGCCTTCATTGCACCAAAAGTGCTCAGTTGACATTTTTCTATTTATAAGGTTCTTACTTGGAGTGGTTATCTAAATGTTCATAGCTTATACAAATAGTTTTTTTCTACATGCTGTGAAGCTAAAGACACTATGTAAGACATGGCTGGAATCATGTTGGGGCTATTCACATGAGATCATCTTCCTAAATAATGATGTTGTGCAAGTGATATACCTTTGTAATGTGCTGTCTTTGTTTGTATCACATCTCATTCGATAATTATCTTTGATGGTACTTGAGTCTTTGCCATTGCATCCTCTGTTTGAGCGGTCTTCCAGTGCATTCGTTAATCTCATGTAACAAAGTACAGTAGCTACTTTTTACATGCCAATGCTTTTCCCTAAAAGAATAACAAACTTTTAACTGTGCTACTTTGAATAAAATACCCCATGTCAGTTCATGTTCCTACTTCCTATAACTTCATGGCTAATAATTCATTGCCCAGAGGTGGTTTCAGGAAAAAGGAAGTTAACATAGAAAATGGGAAAGGAGATAATTTATAACTGGGGGGATGATCTGTGCTACGTTTTCACTTGTTAGATGAGGAAAGCAAATATAAAAGAAAATCTGCAAAAGAAACCCAAAACGGACAGAAGTTATAAAATTTAGCTACAGTAGTTCACTGTAGCAATTAAAGTACCAAGAGGCTTCCATGTATTCAAGCTAACAAAAAGGGCAAAGCCCTGCATATGACTAGGTTCTATATAGTAATATCTCTTCATATATTTTCAGAAATTTCAGCATGTGCAATGACTTTGATTATTAAGAGAGACTTTACTAGCCATTATAAGTAAAAATATCATGAATCAATGTATTTTGTCTATGTTTGCATATATATATATATATATATATATATATAGAGAGAGAGAGAGAGAGAGAGAGAGAGAGAGAGAGAGATGTTTGTGTATGAGTCATGCATGGAAAAGCTATTTAGTTATGTGAATCTTTCACGAAGATGGATTTGGACATTCTATCCATATCTTTTAATACACTTGAACATGCATATCATTATGTTTTGCTCTTGCGCAAAAGTGGAACAACTGTCTAAAATTTTAGGAAGATGATACCGTATATGCTTTTCTTTTTGGGAAATTAATGTTTAAATTGTGCCTTGGAAAGTCATACTGACTGCATACATCCAGCCAAGTCTGAGTAGATGGGGAATATAGATGACTCATCCAAGTTTTTGGTGTGAACTTAGAGCCAGGTATATTTGTCATTTAAGTCATCAAATATCTTTCTTCAAAGTCAAGAAGTTGCACTGCGAATATTGCTATGTGGATTCATGTGATGGTGAAAAATGTCATAATTTCTAACAGTTAAGCCTGTAAATGGGTAGGATAATATTCTTCTCGGGCCTAAATATCATACCCATATCCATACTCATACTTTTAAATATAACGTAATGGGTGTGGGTAGGGTCTATACTCATAAATTATCCATGTATCCATACCTATAAATTACCCATTTCTTTATACTTAAATCTAATCTATGTACCTAAAAATTGTCTATACCGAAATCAAATTTATATTAGTGATAAACTTTTTATATATAAAAATTAAAAATATGTGAATGAACAGTAGGGGTGGGAATAGTTTAGGCTAGGCTAGGCTTTGATGTAACTAGGCCAAGCCTGTTACATATTTTGTAAGTCTAAGCCTAACTTATTACTTGATATAGGCTTTTTTTTAAAGCCTGACCTCGCCTTCTTAGATTTTTTTTCAAAGTCTAGGCGTAACCTGAAAAGCCTATTTTAATTAAGATTCTAATTAGGTTTAAATTTTGTATGGGTTTAGGCTTTTAATAGGCTAAGGCCTTAATAGCTTTAAGACTTTGATAGGCCTCAATAGGCCTAAAAATTCTATAATTTATATTAAACAAAAATAATTGATGATTATAATACATTTATCTTAACAAAGAGAAAAGTATGGCCAAATATTATTATGAGTTAAACAAAAAATTTGAAATAAAATGTTTGTATATTAATTAAAAACATAATGTATAATTATATAAAATTAATTAATATAAATATAAAAGCAATTATATATGTATTGCAAATAATTAAATATATATTATAATATAATTAAATTATATAGGCCGGCCTAATAGGTTTTTTTAAAAGTCTATACTTAGCTTTTTTAACTAAATAGACTTTTTTAAAAGCCTATACCTAGCCTTTTTAACTAAATAAATTTTTTTAAAAGCCTAAACCTGGATTATTTATTAAATAGGCTAGTGCGGCTTAGCCTATTCCCATCCGTAATGGACAGTAATAACTAAATAATTTTCTTCATTAAAAATTAACTAAATTAATAAAATTAATAAAGTTATTATATTGGGATAGCAATTTTAATAGCAACAGTTGCACATTTTTCATTAATAAAATTAATAATATTAAAATTAATAGTGGAATAAATATTTTTTATAAAAATAGTTAACAAATTAATTTTGCTAATGAATAAACTTTGTTAATAAAATTTTTATTAATGAATAAAAAATTGAAAATAAAGATTAACTAATTTAAATTTCATAATTAAATTAAATTAAATATAGAAAAAGTTTTTTTATTTTTTGTTATTATATGTCAAATAATATTTTTAGTATATATTGAGAAAATTAATATATGCATTAAAAACATAAGTCCAATAAACTAGACCCAATGAGTCTTGGGTTAGATATGGTAGAGTAGGATTATGGTCTTATCCTTTTGGGTATTTGAGGATAAAGTAGAATATAGGATATTTTTATTTAGGTATTTTAGGGTATGGGTGTGGGTAGGATGATACCTTACCCATTTACAGGCTTACTAATAGTGAACATCTCAATCTAAAAGCTTTAGTTGCATTATCTAATCTCATTGAGATTTACAATAGTGATCAGTGATTCCGTTGATCTAGTATTCAAGTTACTTTTGTAAGATATAACTAATAGACTTACTAAAAATAGATTACTAATGATACTAATTAACTTGTAAACCATATAAAATCAAGAACTTGAATTAAGTAAATAAAAATTTAAATAAAAGCATAATAAATGAAACTTCTTTGACAGACATTGGCCCAAGTTGCTTAATTTATTTTTATTTTCATTCTTTTTAGCTAAAGAGAGAATATTGCATAATACATATGATTAAGGTACTTTTATTGGTTCAGTTGGACCATTTGACCCCCCTCCTTACTCTCCAATCATGTTTATTATGAAATATGCTTCTTCATCTCTTTTTTGTGCATTTTATTTGCAAGCAGAGGATAGATTCTGCTGTGTGCTAACAAATTAAATTGAACTGATGGCTGTTTACATTTTCCTATGTCTAATTGTGTTCATTTTTTTGTCATGAAAGTTCTCTTTTGAGTGTTTTCTTGTGAGATATAGACATTATTTATATTAGCTGCCAGTTACATGCAATTGGGTGAATGTCTGTGATTATCCTGAGTTTGGTTATGGAAAACTAGAGGTTCAACCCAAACACAAAAAAATATGTTACTTCATGATTTTCCTAGTTTGTGACAAAAGGTTGCTGAGTATGAAGAAGGTCAGATTCCAAGTGTATATGACACTGATGATTCATTACCAGTATAATCTAGCTATTCAATTAGATTGTGATTGAATTTGTAGTTTGCTCTTTTGCTGTAAGATTGGTACTTTTAGTGATAATTAACGTAAGTTATGAAGCTCTCTGCTACCAACTTATAAGTTTTGTCTCTTTATCTCTTTGTCTTTGCAAGGGGACAAGGATCCTGGTAATTGTCAATTGTCCATTGCAGATGATTGGATTAGCTTAGTAAATTCATGAAAAATTATGTTAACTGAGTTTGCTACATTTGCAGAATTGGTCTTCTAACTTTGTTGTCTATAATTAAAAACACTGCTGAATAGCAGTTGGGCTGCTTTGTTCTATATGAAGCTTTATTTCTTCTTGTTAACTTTAATACCCAGACTTGCTTGGAATGAAAATTTGGCAGGGGCATGCTTGCAAATTCACTCATGTATACTTGGCTTGTGAGGCTCAATCATTGATCTGTGTGAGAGATTGCATTGTTTTTAATTCTCTTTCTAGTTTTTTTGGATTGTGAGGGAGGGGGTGGTTTGATTTGATTTGTATGAGATTTGTTTAATCTGCCAGACTACCTGAACTTAATTTTGATTTAAATTTTTTCTTTGGCAGGGGATATTCATGGTCAATATTCTGATCTTCTCAGACTTTTCGAGTATGGTGGATTACCCCCAAAATCTGTTTACTTATTCTTGGGGGATTATGTTGACGGTGGGAAGCAAAGTCTGGAAACAATCTGCCTTTTACTTGCGTATAAGATAAAATATCCTGAAAACTTTTTCTTACTAAGGGGCAACCATGAATGTGCATCAGTCAATCGGATATATGGTTTTTATGATGAGTGCAAAGCAAGGTTTAATGTCAGACTCTGGAAAGTATTCACAGATTGCTTTAATTGTCTACCAGTTGCAGCTCTAATTGCTGATAAGATATTGTGCATGCATGGAGGACTCTCACCTGACCTGCATGATTTGGATCAAATCAGAAATCTACAGCGTCCAACTGATGTTCCAGAAACTGGTTTGCTATGTGATTTACTATGGTCAGATCCCAGTAAAGTTGTCAAAGGGTGGGGAATGAATGATAGGGGTGTGTCTTATACATTTGGTCAAGATAAAGTGACTGAATTTCTTCAAAAGCATGATCTTGATCTTATTTGCCGTGCACACCAGGTTCAAACTCTATTTTGTCTTGCTAATTAATTTGACAGATTTATGGAATTCAGTGATTAATTGCTCATGAGAATTTTGTTGCAGGTTGTTGAAGATGGATATGAGTTTTTTGCTGATAGACAACTTGTCACAATATTCTCGGCCCCAAATTACTGTGGAGAGTTTGATAATGTTGGTGCCATGATGAGTGTGGACGAGAATCTGATGTGCTCTTTTCAAATGTTAAAGCCTGCAGAAAAAAAGCCCAAGTTTGGATTTTGGAGTTCTACTACAACTAAGCCAGGAACTCCTCAAATGAAAACAAAGGTACCAGTCTTGAGATCTCAACTGTGATAAAGTAGAACCAGACAACATTTGGACAGTTACATGCATGTAAACTTACATTCTGGTTAATTCATGTAATCACTTACTAAACTCCAGTTACCAATTCAATCCCCGGGCAAAGGCCTACAAATAGATTGATTAAATCTACCCATGATTTGTTTGTTTAGTTTATTTCTTATGCTGAAAATTTTATTTCCTAATTGTGATTTTAACCACAAATAGGATTAATTTTTTATTCCTTTATCCCCCCATAAATCATATATTTGTAACAGTAGGATAGAATTCTCTCAATTCCAATCGACATCCCTTCCTAAGTTTCTTTTTCCATTAAATTGCAAACTTAGTTGGTTGCAGTTACGGAAAAACAAAATATATTGAATGCCTTTTTATCTTTTTCGATATGTAAGTGAGCTCAGTAGGTCGGTGGTATGAGGAAGCATTAGTCTTCGCGTTTCTATATAATTTGGCTTCTACTTTTTAAGTACTCTTCAAATTTGAATGACTTTATTTTGGTAAATGCCCAAAACTAACAGTGATACAATTTGCTTTCGAGGGTGTAAATTCTTTTACCCTTGCACGTCTTCGGACTTGGTCTTCCATCCATTTTGCTTTTGCTTGTGTTGCTAATCTTTCTTTCAGACTTTATAGGCGATTGGTTTGTAAAGAAAGAGCGTGTGCTTATCTCTTTTCTGGCCTTGTCCTCATTTATCTCTGCAGTCATTTCTTGGTGCAAAAATATGGTGAGATGAAGAAGTAGCTTAAGAAGATCCAAGAAAACTGGTTTCTGAGATATCTGACAATTAGGGTCAAAGCCAGTGCTTTTGAGTTCCGAGGATCGTCGTTCTGTCTTGCTGTTTGGGGAGTTAGCTATAACTGAAATGAAATATAGAAAATTTCTTCCCAGGAGAAATCTGGGGAGGCTGTAATAATTCCTACCAAATGTGTAATTTTCTGGCAAATCTAATGGGGCAGCTTGGATACTTTCTGTCGACCAAAGATTTTGTGACCCTAATTATTGGACGGTTCTGATTTGCTGGACATTGTGATGCATTGATGCAGGGGATAAAAGTGGTTGTTTTTCCTGTTTTCGTCCTGACTGAATGTGTGACTGCTTCTTGTTGTAAAGTGCTCTTATTGTTGGTGCTTTAAAATCATTTTTCTCTCAAGTGATTGTTCATTGAATAGTTTAATGATTTCCATAACCTCTACAGTATGTTTCTTCATATAACGGGAAAGAGGCTAAAAGAATGCGGTTGGTGAGTAACTGGAAAGCAAGGACGGTAAAATTTGTGGTGTGAATAAATTTATTGAAAATTTATAGAGAATTCCTAAGCAGGGTGTAGTCGAGCTGAACTAAATTAAGTTTAGGACAAAATTTTAAGTTTGAGTTTGAGCTCAAAATCTATATTATATATATTAGAATTGAGTTTGACGACTTTAATATTTTGTTCGTCTCTTCTCCTCCAATTTTATATGGAGAGCATAGAGTATTATTGGATTTAGATAGGACTCAATCAAATGGCATTGGATGTTAGTAGAATCATAAAGAGGCAAAAATATGGAGTTGCAATTAGTATATATATATATATATATATATTTATCAAGTGTTCCAATCCTCACACTTATATGTGTGTGGGGATATGTAATTGAGTGTAGTAATCGTTGGACAATTTAATACGACTTCCATGTGAGCCGGACCCAAATTTGGTTGAAGCTAATTGCACCTATAGCTGAAATTTGGCTCTACTAAAATTTTTCGTCTGATGGTGTGATTGTTGTTTAATCGCACTCTCAATATTAATTGTTGACTAAATTACTATATCATCTCTTATGACTTGAGAGGAAGTTCCAGCTATGCCCTCAAAATATTTAGTCACATTGGAGTGTTTCGATTTATACGAGCATGGGCTTTTTAAGATACTTCAGTGGTTGATATCTCATATCAAATGCTCACATGGAATTATAGGAGAATATATTGGCAAATAATGGGCATTTCAATCTTCAACACCGAATGAAAATATAACTTTATTAATTTCAATCTAATCTTCTCATTTTCAAATCACCATTACTGTATAATCTCTATCGTCAAATGTGGCCTAGGATTTTTTATTCATTTGATCATGGACATTTGTGAACAGCGAGATAAGGAACACCAAAATAAATAAAAATATTTATTATCTTTTCCGTTGTTTTTTCTTTTGAAATTCATGGTCAATAGCATTAACCTACTATTACATAATTTAGTTGATACTTACGTCTCTGATGATAAATAATAATAAAAAAAATTAGTTGATACTTAAAAAAGAATACTCCAAATATAATAAACAGCATAACAAATACTACCATATGAAAGAATATAATATTGTAATTTTTTTTTTAAAAAAAATATAAATAAATTAATATGTATATATTCTTTTCTTCACTAGTGAAGTAACTTAAGGGTCCATTTGGTTTCATTTCCAACCTCATTTTTATATTTTCTATTATTTGAAAATTGAAGCACATCACTTTTTACACATTTTCACCCAACATCATTTTCATTTTCAAAACACTTTTTCCAGTCACCTATATATCTTCTCTCTCTATTTTATCATCACTACTCTCTCTAACTACAACATACTAAACCTAGCAATTGTTTAGAAAATATTTAAAGAGTTAGATAAGTAGATTAGGTATACCTTATTCACTAAAAAATTCAGGACTTTCGTGACATTCTAATTTCTTGTCAAATTATAAGCCTTAATTTTATTAATGGTTTTGTCGCTCCACACCAATTTTCTCATGATGTTAGATTGCTCCTCACGCCGGGTGGGGTACATTTGATGGTATTAGGGATGGCAATTCAACATGCTATCCTCGGGTATCCGCCTGCTCAGAATTGATGGATTTTGGAATTTTAGTTGTTGATTAAGTATGGACGCGAGTATGGGGAATATCCCGTTTTGATCATGAGGAGGCGGAGATGAGTATGATATAACTCTTTTCCCACCCAAAATCGCTCGAATAGATACTCAATCAGGATTTGGAGATTTGGTATGGGGAATCTCCATCTCCACCTCCGCTTCCGCCTGCGCCTCCATCACTCATAAATATGTGCGTGTATATATAAATATAAATATAAATTTATGTTGATTTAATTAATTTACAATTTATATAATTCTTAATGTTGTATTTTGTTTCTTTTATCAAAATAATGATGTGTGAATTATTTACTTTAAATTAAAATAATGTAATAAGCGTAATATTAAGTTTCAATTTCAATTGTAATCAATAACAACACAAATAATATATATTTTTATAACAAAGTTTTATTTGTAATTTTTTTGGGTAGAATTTTGATACTTATTGTGTGTAATTCTAAATAATTTATCTAATTATATATAAAATTTAAAATCATATATACTAACTAAAATAACGCAAGTTTAAAGATTTAAAATTAATAAAATACATGCATATTCTATTATAATTAAAGAGAATTTTTGAAAATCAAATCGACTTGGTAAAGGGCCATTACCTGCCAAGCTAAAAAAGGAAAAAAGGTGAAAAATCTTTTGCGTGCCACAACAGCTAGCCATTTGTCAAAATGATGGTTGATTCAGACTTGTGTGATTTAATTTAATAATGTGAAGAATTGAAGGTCAAAGAGAGTAACAAAATGATTGATGTAACTCTTTATAATTTGGTTATATTTAATTGAATTAATCTTATTTTACTTTTGGTGACCTTAGATTGCATTTAATTTAAGCAAATTTATAATTGTGGACTTTTGAATTAATTATAATTTCTATTTACTATATTTTAAAAAATAAAATGATAAATGGGGAATGAGGAATATCCGCAAAAGTCCCTACATCCATTGGATGTGGAGATGAGTACAAAGTTCTCCTCCCTATTGGGTATGGATCGGCGGGGATGGAGATTGATTTGGGAAACGGAATGAAGACGGGGACCAGTAATCCCCTACCCAACCCTCCCCATTGCCATCCCTAGATAGTATTGTTGCGATTAATTGTAAGACAAATCCATGGTGATGGGAACTTCTATAATCGTGTTTAGATTTTATTTTAAGCATTAAATCAGTATTAACACGAGTTATGTGGACTATTGGATAGGGAGTTGCATGTCTTCCAAATCTCAATAGCCTTCCTGACTCGTATTGGATTAGATAAATGATTTTGTAAGTTCTTATATTTTATAAGATATTTTTGGAGCATATAAAATGTTGGATTTTATTTTTAAAATAAATTATTAATTAAATATTCAAAGAAAATAAAATTTTAGAGCTTATAAGATATTACTAATGACAATTTTGTAATTACAATGATTAAAATATTGAATAAGCTTATTGAAACTTTGCCGACATTTTAATTTCTTGTCAAATTCTAAGGATCTTATAATCCCTAGCCTGCTTATAAGTTAGTTTTTGAACTTATAAGATGTTAGATTTTATTTTAAAAATAAGTTATTCAAATAATTGGATAAAATAAGATCATAGAGTTTATAAGATGTTAATAATTATAATTTTATAATTAGCATGCATGATTAAAATTAAAAGAGTTTGACAATATTTTAAAAATAAGCTAGATCTTTACTTTTTAAAAAGGACTTATAACATTTTAATATTTTATTTTGGGATATTATAAGCTCTTCTTCAAAAACCTAGCAAACATTTGTAAAATATTTAAAAAGCTTATAAGTTAAGTTAAACACCCTCAAAATTAGTTTCTAAAATATTACACAAAAAAGTAGGCATTAATTGATGATGGTCAAACTGGCTTCAATTATGGACCCTTTTTTTTATTTTTTATTTTATCCCTAGTTCCTAATAACATATAACTTTATGTTTATATTTTCAAAAGTAATAACAATTTTTTTTGGGTAAGAAACTTATAATATTCTTAATTATGATTTATTTATTAAAATTCATGTTAGTAGTTAGAAATTTTTTTGAACAGCAATTCTGTACATTTTTCGATATTAAATAATATGGTGCACTTATATTCCAGCTTTAATGTTACATTATCTATCATTTGAGTATGGATACAATTTATTTATTTTTATTATTCTGAATAAATTTGAGGTTATCAGACATGTTTTTTAGTTTCTAGATTTATTTTATTAAAATATTTTGAATTAAGAAAATAAATTCGGGTCAACCTGAACTCAAATTGAAGCTCCAATCCTATTTACTTTTAAAGCAAACCAGAATACAAGAAAATTAAACAATTCAAATCTTTGTGTTCGATATTCTTTTAGGGAAAAATCGTATAAATCATGATACTAAAATATCAATTATTAAGCATGCATGTATCAACATATTTAATTTAAAATGCATTATTGCATTTGTAGATGAATTATTGTACTTATTTGTTGACTTTTTTTCTAAACTTTTTTAATTATTGTAAGAAGCCTCCTAGTGTTTTGTCTTACTAGGTATGCATGTAAGAAATAATTTAACTCAAGATGTAAATAACTATGAAATCAAAACACCATAAATAGATTAATTTATTCACATACCTGTTTGCGCCATGAGATTGATAATCAATGATTCCTGCAATTTCACGATTGATTATTAAGTCTTCCTTTCCTTCTCACACAAACCACTTGACAATTTTAATGGGATAGCAATATCAAAACATAGAGTGGATAGGGGACCTAGCCACAATATATATAAAATAAAACCCTAAAGAACCCTCCCATCATGGGCTTCTAAGATTGGGCCTACATTAGCTGTCATACCAAGTCTATTTAGAAAAAGGCCTTTACAATATTGGATCAAAATATTAGGCCATACGAGTCTATCTCGTTAACCGTATTAATTTATCCCTTCTTATTTTATTAGAAAATAAATTCAATTAATAGAAGTCCAAATATTGGAATAAAATTCCAACATTCTCCCACTTGGACAAGTATTAATTGTAACTTTAAAACAAAATAAAAGGTAAAGTTTGAGAAAACGACTCTTGGGCAAAATTACAAAAATATTTTGACTGTGGCCGCAATTAAAGAAAAGAAAAGAAATACGGCAATGAAACAAGACTACCAACACAATCTGGTCCAGTAAAAATTACTAATATTGGATCATGGCGGTGATTGTATCTTTCATCAACACAAGACCTTCCATGGTCACATATACCAGCGATTTCACCGACATGAATTCAGACACGGTGGTGTAGCAAGAAATAGCAACTAAATATGACCCAAGCATGTATGCTATTTTATTGTTGGTCCTCCAATTTTCTTGTAAGACATAGATTTCTAGAACTATATGAAATCCCAAGAAAATTTGATTTTCTTCTAAGATATGGGCCTCTTAAGCAATAGGAAACCCTAAGAAAATCCATGATTTTCTTGTAAGACATGGATTTCTGAAAACAAAATGAAATCCCATGAAAATCCGACTTCAAAAGAAGCCATGTATGCCTCGTTCAATACTAAAAAATACAATATGGTGTCATTTATGAGACATACCCAATTCTCAAGATCAACACTTAATCTTAAGATACATATCAAGCGAGATATAACCACAAAAATGTGCACACAATTATAACAAATATATCAACAGTTGGAAAAGAATCTCGCATTAATAAAAGCCAATAAGACAGGCTTCAATGTTGTAACAAATACAATAAAGAAACATATATCACCTAACCCAATACATCAAAAGACTCAATGATATCCATGTGTTCTACATGTCTTTTGAAAATTATAGGTCTCAATCCCTTGGCCAAAGAATTTGCAATCATAGAATCGATATCAAATGCTCTACAATAATGGTATCATTTTTAACCAAGTCTCTAACAATGAGATATTTAAGTTCTACATATTTAGATGCATTAGAGGACTTATTATTCTTTAAAAAGAAACACAATAACAACATTATCATAATAAATCCTCAAACGGCCTATAAATTGAATTATTAACAAAAAAAACTTTGAAATGAAGTTCTTTAGAATTTTCTCAGATATCTTAGGACTTTCTTGACAGCCACTTAATGTTCTTGTCCTGTATTAGAGAGATAACACCCAAGAACACTAAAAACAAGGGCTATATCACACATAGGACAGACTTGTGCATATATTAGACTGCCAACAATGCTAGAGTAAGGAACACTTCTGATGGACTCTTGCTCAAGTTTGTTTTTAGGGCACTGTGCAAAGCTAAGTTTATCACCTTTTACTATATAGGCACATCTCCAAGTTTATAAGTTTGCATGTTAAACCTAACCAAAACACGATCAATGAAACTCATTTGAGAAAGCCCTAGCAAGCCTTGAATGCGATCACGATGGATCTTTATTCCAAGAAACAAATGATATTTATCAAGGTCATTCATAGATATGACATAATATTGGTTTGGTCTTATTAAGCAAACCCAAATCACTACTAGCGAGCAAAATATCATCAATAAAGCACTAAACATATGAATTTGCTCCTACTGGTCTTGAGGTAAATAGAATGGTCCACCTTATTTTTCTTCAAAGCCTAACGAAGTCACTATCTAATCAAACTTCAAGTACCATAGATGAGAAGCATGTTTAAGGCCATAAATTGACTTATTCAACTTATACACTAGGTATTCCTTTCTTTCTTGAACAAAAGCCTCAAGTTGAGTCATATAAATTTTTTCAACAACGTCGTCATTAAGGAGAGCTGTCCTAACTCCATTTGGTTGAGTTCCAAATCAAAATAAGCTACTAAACTCATAATATCCTGAAAGAATCTTTGCAGGAAATAGGAGAGAATGTGTCACCATAATCAATTCTAACTGTCTGAGTAAAGCCTTTAGCGACAAGTCAAGCCTTAAATCTCTTAATCTTCCCTTTTGAGCCTTTCATGGTTTTAAACACCCATTTGTGATCTATAGTCTTTTGACCTTGAGGCAAATCAACTAACTCCCACACATTATTTCCCTTCATTTAGTGAATTTTATCCTTCATATTTCTAAACCACAAGTCTGATTAAGGAGAGGACATAACATCATAATAGCTTATAGGATCAACCACAGGAATAATGTTATAATTACTTTCCAAAAGATATACATAGTAGTCATCTGGAATTGCTGGACGTCTTTCTCTAATAGAACTTCTAGGAGTTGTTTGATGGACTTGATTTTGAGGTGAATCAATATTCAAATCAGCCTCTATATTAGCATTAGGTGTAGGTACTTGTTCATGAGGATCCTCAATTTAATATGCAACCAGTAAGGAAAGTGTAATAGACTTAATCTGATCATCAGCAACTTTAGGACGGGAACATTCACCCCTATCAAATATATCATGCTCTAAGAACTTAGCTATTTGAGATTCAACCACTCGAGTTCCACACGAAGGACAAAAGAATCTATATCCTCTAAAATGATCTAGATACCCAATGAAGCAACCACGAGTAGATCTATGGTCAATCTTTTTCTCAAAAGGATTATAAATTTAACCTCAGTAGAACATCTCCTCACATGAAAATGGTTTAAACTTGGCTTTCTACCAAACCACAACAATTCAAAAGATGTTTTAGGAACTAATTTGGTAGGAACATGATTAAGAATATGCATGGCAGTTCTTATGGCTTTATCCCAAAGAAAATTATAACTCACATCAACTCATCATGCACCTCTTCATTTTAGCTAAGGATCGATTATGCCTTTTAGCTAAACCATTTTGCTTAAGACTCCCAAGCATAGTATATTGAGCAATAATTTTAGATCCTTCTGTTAATATTTGGCAAACGGTCCCCTATGTTACCCAGTCTTATTATGTTTGCCCCTAATACAATCAACACAAAACTCCATATCTCTACAGTTAAAACTAGTAAAAATGCCTTCTTATATTAGTCTTTTGATCCTATCTTTGAAAATATGGCCAAGATGCCTATGCCATGACATGGAAGAATCATCATTATTTAGGGTCTTTTAGACATGAGTCTTCAATATAAAAGGAAGAACAAATTTGATTGGTAGCCAAAGTCAACATATATAAACTATTGGATAAAAAGACACAATTTTTCAAAAATATACTCTCTAACTCCACTAGAATTATTATATTGCCAGATCACTCATTAAATTCCCAACCTCAAACTTAACAGATACTTAATACATTTATTCTACTATGTGGGAAAATTACCTAGCATTATTAATATCAAGATACGCACTAACCAAATGCTCTCCAATTGAATTTCTCATAGTTAGAAGATTTAGGCATTTGTATCCCTTCCACTAGGCATAAGCTCTTTTTGCAGCGTCGAAAGTATTATCAGAAGGTTGAGGAGGTTAATCCTCCGAGGAAGCTATATCAATATAAGCTAATCCTAGGCAAACCTAACTTCATGCTTTAATCTCTTATAATTTCCACCACTTAACAGTTCAATAGTAGTACTGGCATTATTTAAATTCATAGTAACTGTCGAAAACAACAAGAATGCAACAAACCACGTCAATAACAGGCAATTAACAAGAATAAGCTTAGAACAATATAGCTTAATTCCTCATAAAGTCCTCGTGAGTCATGACAAACTCCTCTTTGGGCAGAGCATGCCACACACACAAGGCCTCCCATGCAAGAACGGTACAGAGATACACTAACTGTTGAAGAGTTGCCTCCTTTGGGAAACAAATCTTCTAGATCAATATATCCCTGTCAATTTGTTTCGCATCAACAAAATCAATTATCACACATATCTGACCCCCTTTGGGCAGGTAAGAATGCATAATAATACCAACTCGAAATATGCATGCTACAAATTTTACAAGTCTCTATAAATAAAAATACTTTGGTGTAACTATTTACTTCAACTCATAAACTAAGTGCATGACTCATAAACTAAGTGCATGACCTAATTCAACAATTAATTGCCCAACTTGCATGTGTGCAATGTGTATGCAAGAGTCCCATAAAATTGAGTACTAGAACAATATGTACTTTTAGGAGATTTATATAAAACATGTAGCATTCAAGTTGTTTCAAAATCTAATTCGCATGAATATAAGACATCCTACAAGTACATAGAGTGCTTAAAGAATTACTTTATCTTATTTTATTCCACAACTAAGTTAACTAACTAATACAAAATTTAACTTAAAATTATATTATTTTTGTAGGCTCAAAATTATCTATTTGCATATAATAATTATGGTTCTCACTGTTTGAAGAGAAAGAAAAGCTGTTATATCCACCTTGTGCATATAAATACAAATTTTCAATTGTGAACCTTTCTTCCCTGCGTATATATGTTTTAGCAAATAACAAAAGGAAAGAGTATGTCCAGAAACTGAAAACAATTTAATGAGGGTCCACTTCCAATACAATAAAAAGTAAAAATAGCAAGTCTTGAATCCTAATTCAACATCTTTAATAACTCATCAAAATTGAACCAATCATATCAAAGCATAAAAAACATATTGACAGATTCTGCGCCATTACTTTCCTCCTCGATTATAGCATGTAGGAAATTTCGGAAGTGTACCCAGAATCATTTCAACATATTGATGAAAGTTAAAATTTAGTTATCGGCACATACATCTGTGTATATTATTTAAATTTCTTTCAACTCTCTCGTAGCATGGAAGATTGTCAACACATATATAAGATATTCATTATTCAGATTTATAAAATACATCAATAGAAATTGAGTTTTGATTCATAGATATAGGCTCCGATACCAACTGTAAGAAATAATTTAAACCAAGATGTAAATATCTATGAAATCAAAACACCATAAATAGATTGATTTATTCACATACCTGTTTGAGCCATGAGATTGATGATCAATGATTCCTACAATTTCACAATTGGTTGTTAAGTTTTCCTCTCCTTCTCACACAAATTACTTGACATCTTTAATGAGATAGTAATATCAAAACGTGGAGTGGAGAGGGGACATAGCCAGAATATATATAAGATAAAACCCTAGAGAGCCCTCCCATCACAGGCTTTTAAGATTGGACCTACACCAACTGTCATATCAAATCTATTTAGAAAAAGGCCTTTACAATATTAGGTCAAAATATTAGGCCCTATGAGTCTATCTCATTAACCGTATTAATTTAGCCTGTTTTTATTTTATTAGAAAACAAATTCAATTAATAGAAGTCCACATATTGGAATAAAATTCCAACAATGCACATATTAGTTCGAATTCTCTATTTCAATATATGTTTCATTTTATATTTCAACTTCGTGAATATATGTCAAGTATATGATCAAATATTTTCTTATAAAAATAATTAATTAAATATTAGATACAATTGGTATATTTATGAAGTCAGAATAGGAGATGAAAAATGAATTAAAATAGAGGATTCAAAGTGATGCACAGACTATTATTAAAATGATTTAAGAACATACACTATGTTTGTTTCATTTTCATTTTCATTTCATGAAAATACATTTTGAATTTTTTATTAAAGATTTTGTGGAAAAATATGTTACAGCAAAAATATATATTGTTTATCGAGTTCTAAAATTTGATCAATTTAATTTGTTTTGAAAACATATATTTATTTATTTTCTTTTAAATGTAAAATAAACATTTTTTTTAATTGTGTGTGCAAATGGAGTGGAGACTTTCGAAATATAATGAGTAAACCTTAAATTGAAAAAGCCATATATTGAAAACTAGGATTCCCGTATTGAAAATAAGATTGATTGTTCTAAAATTATTTTATAAAAGTAATTTGAAAAATAAATGAAACTCACACCATAAATGAAGGCATTAACTACGACTAATCTGTAGATAATGCTAAAAATTCATAATTTTTGCTATGAGATTGTTATAGCCAAGTTTGAAGTAGATGTTCTTTTAGCTAACCCGCACTACAATCAATTTGTAGTGGAGAATATTTCTTCTATATATATATGTATATTAATTTTCCTACGAATAGTGTATAACTAATTTGTTACGCTTGAAACGTTATTGCGGATTCATAATTAATAATTTTTATTTATTATAAATAAAAAATTATATTTACTGCAAAAATTTGTAACTATAGTTACGAAATTAATTTCATAATAATTTTTCTATAGCAAATATTTAATTTTTTGATAGTGCCACACATTTTTAAATTGATAATACAAAAATATTTCACTTATGGAAACTAATCATTTATGTGACTTTGCATAAATCACGTAACAATTTTAATGATGTGGACAAATTTGGACTTTATGCAACTGTCGAATTGCTTACACAGTTGATTCCGTCGTGGTGTGGGGGCTGCAAGCTGCGAGGGGGCCTCCTGTTGCTGTGGTGGAAAGACCACAACTTCCCAAGGAGAAACAAACAGGCTAAACAAGACTTTGTGTATGTTCATGTCCTGAACCTTGTCCAATTGGCATTATCCAGGCATCAATTATTTGCCAGCTCCTTATTTTCTACATATTTATTACAGTGGGACTACATGTTCGCGAATGCAATGGATTATCTCTTCGCCTGGAGCGAAAGCGTAGCTAGGATTGAGCCGAGCATGTTATAAATTTGTCATGATTGGTGGCTATTAGGCCCATTGACAAAAGTCTCATATAAATATTATAATATTAGGATTCGAATCTGTCAGACCTCTGACGTACATGTTTATAAATAAAATAAAAAAGAAAGAAAAAGACAAAGTTGATACGGGTATCCATAAAAATAGGTAAAGTCCACAAATAATTCAAAGGTCTGTGCAATTTTAATTAGGTTGTGTCGATGTAACTCCACTCAATTCAATATTCGATTAATTTGGTCAGTTAAATTGAATATTTTATATGTTAAATTAAATCATATACTCCTTATTTGTAAAAACTTAAATAGCACAAACCTCTAGATACTTCATAGCACAAACATCTAGATACTTCGTGATATGTCATTTTTATGTATTCTATCTTGAGCTATCTTTATACTCGTTGTATTGTCCACTTCAAGCATATTATTAGCTTGATCTTTATTGTGCAACCCTCAATTGCTCTAAAGCTTATTTGTGTGCCCAAGTTCTATAGCAATTATGAATCAATTTAACCAACCCTAGAACAACTCAATCATAGACTGCAAAGTTGACTAGGGCCATCCTCGAATTACTTTTGAATTGGTTAAGCTATAAAAATAAGGGATGCACATTTTCCTCCTCTCTTGATTCTAAATTATAAATACACCCCGTGAGCCACCAGAATTTGATCAAAATTGATGTAATTTTTTAAATAACATACTTAACCTTCAATAAAATCATCTAAAATAAATATTTTTAAAAGGACAAAAATTAAATATATATTGTAATTTTGTAATGCATAAGCAAAATATATATTGTCTGTTAATTAAATTATATATGTATACACTAACTTGATTAAATGTATTTACAAATTTTTACATCACACTTAATGAGATTGGAAATTTTCACTAGTACTCGATTTCTATATTAATACATAATTTTGTAATAACATTATCATTATAACTTTTTTGAAATAAAAATATTAATAAATATAGTGCAAGAATGTAATACAATATCAATAAAAAAAAATCTGACACTTTTATATTATATAGTATAATTAATAATATGAATATATTAAATTTAATTTTTATAAAGAAATAAGAACTATTGTTTGACTATTTAAAAATCAGAGTATTTTAAATATAGTTAACGACTTTATAGTACATATTTAATATTTAACATATGATTAAATATTTAATATATATTTGATGAATATACATAAAGAATATATATGTAATATATATATTAATAAATAAATAACAACTTTTTAACAAAAAAAATATAGTACTATTTTAAATATATTTAACGAATATCTAGTATATATTTAATATTTAATATGTATATGTAATATTTAATATAAGCTATGCTATTTAATATATATTTAATGGATATACATAAAGAATTTATATTTAATATATATTAACAAATAAATAGCTAATTTTTAATGAAAAAATATAGGAGTATATTAAATATATTTAATGAATATTTAGTATATATGTAATATTTAATATATTACTAAATACTTAATGTATATTTAATGAATATACATGAATATATATATATATATATATTCAATATATAAGTTATTAAATTCTCATAGAAAATTTTCAAATATTAATCAAATAAATTATTAAATTAATTCAATATTAAATTTCATTACATATTATGGGATATTTTAGATAATAATAAATTAATGTTAATTTATTCTACAACAATGTATATATAATAATATATAATTTTTCTTACATGAAAAAAACCAATTACCATCTCCTAAAATTTTAGCATAAAAATTATCACAATCGATCACTTCACAAATTTTCCTGATAAAAAATCTCACAATCAAACACTTTCTCACAAAAATTCTCACAAACAATCACCATCTCATAACTCTCACATATCACATTAACTGTAATCATTACACTTTTACCTTATAAACAATCACTCTCTTATAAAAAAAATTTCAGTCTCATGAAGAAAAAATCTCACTATGTCCTCTAAGGAACGAGAAATGAGAAACCAAAACACAAGCAATCACAACCTCTCTCTCTCTCCTCTCTCTCTCTCTCTCTCTCTTTGTGTTGTACTCTCTTGATCATCTTTCTCTTTTTCGATTGTTCTCTCTCATGAATATATGTGAGGGTAATCTGAAAAGTTTTTCAAAATTTAATGACAATATCATCAATTTTATTAGATTGACCAATAGAAGGGAACTTACTATCCAATGAAAATAAGTTATAAGGGAAGCTTGTGTAAATACATTAATTACAGGGATTATCCTCAAAAAAAAAAAAAAAAATGAATTTTATAAACTCACTTTAATCTTTAATCAACTTCTCCACGTTGATATTACATTCATGAATGCAGCTTTATGAAAAAATCAATTAAATTTTCGGTACGGAAAGAAAGAAATTTAATATTAGTTCATTTTCTCTCTTATTGACGATTTCATCTTCATTTACTTCATGGCACACTCTTCAGATATCATCATATAATAATATTGTTATACTACTTCTTCATATCGTGACAACTGCTAATAATTTTATCTCCTCCTTTTGATGGGCCTGAATTTACTAGCCCCCCACTGGACCACTGGCCTTGCATCGACAAATTGCTTCTGAAAATAACATAGATTTTGGTGAAGCTGGGCCAGTGGTCACACAAACCACATGGGCTTGATCTTAATATGAGGCGCAGACTCAAAGTAATATTTGGTCTCATTTGGAGTACTTTGGGGAAAATATTTTGAAAAGTAACTTGGAAAAATGTGGCATACTTATTGCTTTTATTCTAAAATCGGATTAGTGATGTCGCAAATTATGATGTCAATATATTTGTCACAGATTGAAAGGTCGACTGACGATGTGCTCGAGCAAGTGTCTTACTGGGTTAGCGACTGAGAAGTTCCTTAGCTTAAAAGGTCGTGAGATAGCGGCAGTAGGAGAAGAGGTGATTAGTTAACCTCCTTGGAATGTACCCCTATGCATTAAATGAGGGGGTATTTATGATGATGGTTGAGCTGACCTTGCACTATTCGTCTGAGGTAGCGAAAGTCCGGGCGTACACATGGCGTTATTGAACGGCCATGATTAGTCGTGGTTCTCGGATACGGGTCAGATGGTCAGGTAGATCCGTGTAATGGGATGCCAATCCTATGATATTTTGGAGGATTTAGTTAAATAAAAAGAGTTTTAATATTTTAGAAATTCCTTCTCTATCTTTAATTCCCCCAACTTTATTATTTATGAGTAATGATGAAGTTGATCTGAACCATCAAATTCTAACTGTCATTTCCCCCCATTCGTTAGATCCTCATCATTTTGCTTCATCTTTTCTCTTGGATTTTACACATAGCTTGAGGGGATATTTTTTTTTATAAATTACATCCATCGATCCCATTTCTTCCTTTATTCTCTTGTAGAAGAGTTTGGAGCATACCTAAGGATTTCGACTTGTCGACCCTTATCACTCACCTCTTCCCAGAGTTAGTTACCTATAAGTAGGTATTTCTTCTTATTCTTTTTGCCTTTGCTAACTACTTCTCCTAAACTTTCTTCGCTTCATGCCACACCCTTCCCTGTCACTTGTATCGAAGGCTCCTCTTAGGACAATTGCCTCAGAAAGGGAGGTTGTGGTGCCAAAGCCCTACTCGCTAAACTTCCAGCTATAACCTTGTTTGTTACTACTTCTAACAAAGCTTGTAGCTCCGATCTAGTGATCCCCACCACAGGTTCAAGTTGGGTTGGAGGAGGTGTTTGCTGCAGCGAGGGTAAACTAGTTCCTATCTCTAGAGTTCCCACATTTTTACTCGCTATTGTCGCCATCAATCTTTTCACAACCCAGGGTCTAAAACACTCGACCATTTCCCACAGAAGACACCTATTGATGTCACAAATTATGGCGTCAGTATATTTGTCATAGGTAGAAAGGTCGACCAGTGATAGGCTCAGGCAAGTTTCTTATTAGGTTAGTGACTGAGAAGTTCCTTAGCTTAACGGTCGTGAGATAGTAGACATAGGAGAGTGATTAGTTAACCTATTTAGAATGTTCCCCATACATTAAATAAGGGGGTATTTATAATGACGGTTGAGCTGGCCTTGCACTATTTGTTTGAGGTGGCAAAAATCTTGATGTACACATGGTGTTATTGAATGGTCATGATTAATCGTGGTTCACGAATATGGGTCGGGTGGACCCGCATAATAGGATGCGGATACTATGGTATTTTGGAGGATTTAGTTAAATAAAAAGGGTATTTTAGTCTTTTAGAAATTCCTTCTCTATTAGATAGAAATCATTTTGAACTAAAATAATATGATTGATTTTATTTGGAAAATTGACAAATTGTATTATAAATGTCAAATTAATGCTTTTTTTTGTTCTAATTAAATGAGGTAAAAATTATATAATTATTTTTATATTTATATAATTGTAATATGAGAAGATATATATATATATAAGTGGAATACACTATAACAAAGTGTTGGGAATACTTGAATTACATTTATGTCATATTTTATTTTATGATATTATTGTATAAATATCTAATAACTCATTGCCCAAGTTGACTAGTACTTAGCAGATAGTATAAAATTTCTACTATGATCTATGTTTAGAACTAAGCTTTTGGCTACAAAAATGATGAAAATATATATCCTCACCAAATACATATGCCTGCAATATTTTAGCCTACCTGCATTCATTCAGAAGGTCTTATATATATGTAATTGGTTTTTTTGGGCAGTATGAGCCACAATCATTATAAATGTTTTTCTTATTTTTTTAGACCGTGTTTGATTTGAAATGTGAATAATTGGAATATTAAGTGAGATCAGATAACATATTGTTGTATTTGAAATTAAAAATTGTCTCCATAATTAGTCAACACAACAATCTCTCTAATTCTGTACACAAGAATTTGACACACCCTATTATTTTTAATTTGACAAACTTGCCCCCAATATAAATAGAAGGATCCATGAAGATGAAGGGTAACATAGATATTGTAAAAAGAAAGCATATTTAAAATAGGAGTGTGATTCATTAACACCTCTACATCCTATACTTGAATAGAGGCTAATAGCTTAAATAGTGGCGGGCTTCTGCCAAACTACGGGCCAGCTCGCAAAACCAATCTTTCATATCAAACAATATATTATCCTAAATTAGCTCCCAATCTTGCTGCTAATAGCTGATACCAATCGATTGATTAGATCATGCTACCAATATTAATCAACAATTATTAATAATATTAATAATTAGTAATAATTTACGATCAATTAACAATTTATATAAATATAAATAAAAATTAAGATTCATTTCTAATGATTTGAATCTCTCTCTCTCTCTGCCCCCCAAATATAAACCACGAAATTCTTGATAGTTTTGAAATTCTATATTTTACATATCTGTATTATTGAATTCTTGAAATTTTAAAATAGTGTAATAAAAAAGTGCTATAACCCATTGCTACTTGATTCATATATATTATAAAAAACTTAAAATAGTTTAAATATTTATCTTAAATTCAAAACCTCATAAAATTGTTAAAATATCTAAAGTCAGCTGGACAAGTCTTGCTAGCAAAAGTGAACAAAGCAATAACATCATCACATTATGTTGTAATTCAGGAGGATCTATTATGAAAACTATGAAATAATAGTAAAGTCATTCAATGAAAACTAACAAGAAGATTTAACGTGGTTCCGCAATGTGCCTAATCCACCCGAAAAAGAACGAATCTTATTGATTTCAAATCAAGATAATAAGTACAACTTTGAGTCACATAAATCTCACGAGAACACCCAACACCTTCGTTCTAAACTCTATCTCGAGAAACTATCTCAAAAGTAGTACAGAATCACTCGTGTATTGTCTGTCATATTCAACATGGAAGAAAATGGGGTCTAAATACCCAAACAATAGCTAAACAACCATGGGCTTGTGCACGATGCCGCAGATCCTGCAGTTGAATGCCTGGTGCCGCGGCACCGAATTGCTGAATGCTTGGCGCCGCGGCGCTAGTTTTTTGGCGCTACAACATCGACTACTGAATACCTGCCCAGTTTCTGCGCCTGCCGTTTCGCACCGTTTCTCGTCATTTGTAGCTCAAATTTCAAGGTAAAATCAATAATTCTCCAAATTAGCTTGAAATTCACCATCTATCTTCTTTGTCTCTGCCCTGAAAAGGGCCCTTTATCTGAGTTTGCAAATGTTAATCAAATCCAAACAATGCTCGAATTTGATTCTTGGAATAGTCTTAGCCAACATTTCTGTTGGATTATCCTTAGTCCCAACTTTGTTAACCAAAATAACACCTTGAGTCACCATATCCCGGACAAAGTGATAACTCACATCAATGTGCTTTATTCTCTCATGAAATGCTTGATCTTTGACAAGTATATGACACTCTGACTATTATAAAACACGGTAGTAATATCATAAGCCATACCCATATCCTCAACCAACCCCTTTAGCCAAATGCCTTTCCTTACGCCTTTAGCTAAAGCCATGTACTCATCTTCTATTGTGGACAATGTAATTGATGACTGCAAAGTCGCCTTCCAACTAACCATACAACTCGAAACACAAAACACATATCCTGTCATAGACCTTATGCTGTCCAAATCTCCAGTATAATCTGTATCCACATAGCCAATAATTCTAGTAGTAGAATTCAATTGACTATACTTTAGACATCTTTGTGCAAATCCTCTGAGATACCTCATGATCTATTTCACAACCTGCCAATACATCTTTCCTGGCTTGTATATGTACCTACTCACAACACTGACTGCATGTGAAATATCTGGCCTAGTGCACACCATGGCATATATCAAGCTACCCACTGCACTAGCATATGACACATTTGACATGTGCTCCACCTCCTCATCAGTACTCGGTGATAGATCTGACGAGAGCTTGAAATGGCTGCAAGTGGCATACTAACTGGCTTGGGCTTATCCATCCCAAAATGTTCTAGTACTTTCTTAATGTAATGTTGTTGAGACAAGTACAACAATTCTACGTATTTGTCCCAGATGATCTCTATAATATCTTCTTTGCACTACCCAAAACCTTCATCTCAAATTCTTCACTTAACTGAGCTTTTAAGATATTGATTTCAGATATGTTTCTAGAGGCAATCAAATATCATCAACGCACAACATCAAATATACGAGAAGACTATCATTACATTTTTTATGATATACACAACAATCGTAAATACTTCTAGTGTATTCTATCTTGGTAATAAAAGCATCAAACCTTTCATACCATTTCTTGAGAGACTGCTTCAATCCATATAAAGACCTCTTCAAGAGACATGCTTGATTTTCTTTTCTGGAAACAACGAATGCCTTTGGTTGGCTCACGTAGATTTGTTCCTCCTCCTCACCATGTGGAAACACTGTTTTCACATCCATCTGCTCAAGCTCCATATCAAATAGAGCAACCATGACATGTAGAATACGAATAGAAGTATGTTTTACAACTGGGGAGAACACTTCAATGAAAGTCAACTCCTTCTTTCTGAGTAAAACCTTTAGCGGCCAATCGCGCTTTGTATCTAGCATCCTCAACCCTGGGAATCCCTTCCTTCTTCTTGTAAATCCATTTGCAACCTACAATGTTTTGCCCTTTAGGTACATCAATCAGCTCTCATGTGCTATTCTTGTGTAAAGACTCCATCTCTTCACTCATAGCTGCTACCCATTTATCAGAATCTGGACGAGAAATTGCCCCTTTATATGAGACTGGATCGTTTCCCACAAACTCCTCGACTGAACTCAATGCATAAGCTACCAAATCTGAAAATGCAAATCGCTGTGGTCGTTTGATCTGCTTCCTCTCTCTATCACAAATCAAATAATAGTTCTGTAGTGAATTGTTTTCCTGCTGCTAATTAGGTGATAATGTGCTCTCACCAGTTTCATCTACCATCTCCTGTTTCCCCTTTGAAACTTGTGCAGTGTCAAGTTCAAACTCCACATTCTCCTTAATGCCCTGTTGACTTCTTTTGGGCCACTCCACCTTTTTTTTATCATAGCAAACTCATCAAATGTCACATCCCTATTGCTAATCATCGTGGAGCCCTTGTTATCATTACACCACAAACGATAATCCTTTACTCCATCTGCATAGCCTAGAAATATGCACTTCCTAGCCCTTGGCTTAAGCTTCCCATCACTAACATGAGCATAGGCTGGGCACCAAATACTTTCAAATTTGGGTAGTCAGCTGGAGACCCAAACCAAACTTCCATTAGAGTCTTGCAGTCCAAAGCAGTCAATGGTGACCTATTCACCAAATAACAAGTAGTGTTCATCGCTTTTGCCCAAAAATCCTTGGACAATCCGGCGTTAAAAAGCATGCATCTAGCTCTTTCCAAGATAGTCCTGTTAATCCGTTCTTCAACTATATTCTGTTGTGGTGTATGTACAATTATGCAATGCCTCACAATTCCTTCCTTATCACAGAATTCCTGAAATTCCTTGTTACAGAACTCCAATCCGTTGTCAGTCCTCAAGCATTTTATCTCCTTTCCTATCTACTTCTCGATCCTAGTTTTCCATTTCTTGAAGTTGACAAATACCTCATCCTTATGCCTTAGCATTACACCTATACTCTTTGTGAGAAGTTATCTATGAATGTCAGCATGTACCTAGAACCTCCATTTGCAGGAACCTCAAAAGGCCCTTAAAGATATGAGTGAATGTAATCCAAGGTGCCCTTGGTCCTATGAACCGCAGTGCCGAATTTCACCCTATGTTGCTTTCTAAACACATACTGCTCGCAGAACTTCAGTGCTCTAGTCTTCTCCCCACAAAGTAAGCCTCGTTTGCTCAGTTCTAACATCCCCTTCTCACTCATATGCCCAAGCCGCATATACCACAATATTGTGGTATCATTGACTGATGAAGAAACCATTGCAATACCAAAAACTGTGCTGCCCTATAATATGTATATGCCATTCCTTTTGTCTCCCTTCATGATAAGTAGTGCACCTTTGAAAACCCACAAAACTCCATCTCGAGCTCTGTACTTATAGTGTTCTTGTCTAGAGTACCCAGCGAAATCAGATATTTCTTCAGATTTAGAACATGGCGCATATCTATTAGGGTATTTACTATGCCATCGTGCATTCTGATACTCACTGAGCTAATTCCTACAACCCTGCATGAAGCATCATTTCCCAGAGGTACTTTACTACTGTCGTATTTATAATAAGTGGTAAACCAATCTTCACGTGGGCACATGTGGTAGGAACAACTACTAGCCAAAATCCATTCAGAGCTTAGTAAACTCTCCGTAACGTTGAGAACAAGCCCACCATCAGACTCATCCTCAACAATTCCTGCGACATTATCCCATTTTTCATCAAATGTTTCACATGCATGCTTTGCCTTTCCTTATTCTGGATAATTTCGTTTCCAGTAGCCCTTTCCACCACACATAAAACACTTGTCGCCGTTTCTAGGCTTAGTTCGGGACTTCGATCGACCTCTACTCCTTTCTCTTTCTCTCGGTCTCCCCTTCGCTACCAATTTTTCCCCACTTTCACCACTATTACTACCCAGAGCATGTTTTCTCAATTCGTTGGAATTCAATGAGGTCGTCACATTCTCCATTGAAATCGTATCCCTCCTATACGACAAAGTAGTGACCAAGTGCTCATAGGATTTGGGCAGAGAACACAAGAGAATTAATGCTTAATCTTTATCATCAATTTTAACATATATACTAGCGAGATCTAGAATCACCTTATTGAAAAAATCAATATACTGAGTAATAGATATACATTCCTTCATCCTCAATGTGTATAACTGCTGTTTCAGATACAACCGATTTGTCTGGGACTTTGTCATATATAGACTCTCCAGCTTTGACCATAATCCCACTGGTGTACTTTTTGTGGCAACCTCTCTCAGTATGTTATCTGCCAATGATAACACTAGAGTACCGTAAGCCTTCACCATAAACTTGTCATTTTCCTCGTCTGTCAGTATCTCTAGCAAGAAATCTCTGCCCTTTAACGCTCTCTGTAAACCTTGTTGACATAGGAGGGCATGAACCTTCATCTTCCACAGCCCAAAGTCGTTCTTGTCATCGAACTTCTCTACCTCATACTTCATGGCCAACATCTAATCAATCCTGGCTCTTGATACCAATTTGTTGTTTCCTAGAAAGATCTAATAACAAAACTATGAAATAATATTAAAGAAATTCAATGTAAAGTGACAACAGGATTTAATGTGGTGCAGCGATGTGCATAATCCACCAAAAAAAAAAAAGGAATTTTATAGATTTCAATCAAGGTAACAAATATAAATATGAGTCCTACAAATCTCACAAGAACACCCAACATCCTCGTTCTAAACTCCATCTCAAGAAACTATCCCAAAAGCAGTATAGAAACACTCGTGTATTAGCTACCCTATGCAATCTGGAAGAAAACGAGGTTTAAATATCCAAATAAAAGCCAAACGGCCATGGGCCTGTGCACGATGCCTACAGCTGAATGCCTGGCGCTGTAGCACTGGCATTTCACACTGTTTCTTTCATTTCTCGCTATTTGTAACTCAAATTTTAAGGCAAAATCAACACATCACAATAGTAAATAGGCATGTCTTCTAAAACTTGCTAGCTGAAAAATTAAAGAACTGACTTTGTTAAAAACAATGTCTTCCGGGTACAGTTGACTATACATACAGCCAACTGAATCTATAACTTAATATAATTATATCTTTTTTCTAGTGGGACCCAGTTTGACTTCAAAAGATGCATGCTGCTCGTGTTCCCATTTACACGGACAAGGGATGGATGAACATGACTAAATGCAAGCGGTATGTCAATTAGGCATTCTTTTGTTGAGAATGAATTTCATATTGCCCACTCAATTATATATTTATTATTTGGTGTGATGACTTTGTCCTTTCACATTATGAAAATAAGAATTTTTCTCTTTGTCCTATCTAATTAAAATTAATTCGAGATAGCTAAAAAGTGTGCTACATGGTGATTCAATGGATATTAAATAAAAGAGAAATTCAGAGTATTATAATGGATACAAGTTTACCATAAAAAGTTAAGTTTCGAAGAAGTTACTGGCAACAAAAGGAAGTTAGATTATTTAACATGAATGACGTGGAGAACAGGCCATTTTTGAACATATTCAAGTTGTCTCAATCATCTGACTTTCACTAAAGTAGTATTTGATAAACATGATTGATTAACTACATGTTTCACCATTAATTAATGATTAATCTCTAATTATCTCTTTAGGCCATACTCATTTTTGGAATTTAAAATAATCCATTGTCCGGTTCTAGCTTAATCATGATCTTCATGTATCCATCTTCTTGTACATATACTCTGTCATAATTAAACTTAATTAGAGCAATAACTAGATAACTGCTTGAATCTAGTGAAATTTGATATCATTCAATTAGCAATGTGCCCAAATGAGTTAATAATTATTAAATTAGAATACAATGGTACTGTTTATAACGTAGTTAAATTAGAATATAATTATGATGTTCATAGCCCATTTAAATGTATACCAAGTGATATGAATTGTGCTTCTCCCCAATGAAAAACACAAAGTTAGTGTGAACTGCAATTTCTAATTGCAAGGAGATAAGTGTTATAATTAATTAGACAATATAAAAAAAGATATATTAACAATAAAATAGTGAGTGATAATGTAAAAGTTGTCGCTAGCTAGTTATATATTTAAGTGACAAAAAATTTATTTTGTTACCACAATAATTTTTATAAATTTAGTAGTGATACAAATAATTTTTAAGTTACATTATATTTCACCTAAGTCCTATATAAACCATCAAACTAAAAAGAAAAGTAGTAATTAATTAGTAGCAATAGCGAAACACATGTTTGCCATAACTTGTGGCCGATATTGGATTGTTTCAAAGAATACAGAGACATAGCTATATATATGAATGCCAAATTAATATTTAATATATTTGTCTGAGAATGCGAATCGCAGAAGCAAAGATATATTAATTAGCCAAGAAATTTAAGAGTTGACCTGAATAGCGTATATGCCATTAGATGCCGGAGATTATTCTGGAGGGTTTTCCCAAAGTCAGATGGGCTGGAGATTAATACAGTACTATGACCCTTATATATATATTGGCCATTATCCATTGCTAGCCGGTCCAGTTACCTACTCTTTCTCTCCAAGTTCATTTCATTTTCAAGATCATCGTTGAATTCTAGCTAGGAACTGCTGCAGGTACAACTCTGATATATCTCCATCTCAAGTTTTCATGCATTTTTTCCCTCCTTCAAATGAAATGAAATTTTGATTTGTCATTTAATGTAATGACATAGTTTAGCTGACCAACGTGATTAAGAATATGAGTTTTGACTGTAATTATACTAACTGGATTCCCTTGCAGTAATATTTTTTTTTTCACCTTCTGCTTAAGATTTACTGACTAATAGATGATGTGCTTGCTTGTACACAATATTGATAGTCATAAGCTACTTATTACATCAGTTACTGATCTTTTTGTAATCTGTAATGTGGTTCTCTTTTAAGATGGTTAATTCCGTGGAATGCCAAGATAAAAATTTACCCATTTTAAACTCTGTATCTCACAATTATTTTAATTTCTATTTCATATTATAAATAAATATAAAAATATATTAAATATATATATATTTTGTAAAAACACTTGTTGTGAATCTAATACACATAACATGTATTTATAAGTGAAATACATAATTAAACACTATTTAAAACAAAAATTTTAAAATAGAATTTGTCTAGTTCTTGTTGGGTTCTATAGCGCTTAAATTTGAATAAATTAATGTAGTTTATTCATATGTGTCATAATATATATATATATATATATACACACACACACGTACGTATGAACACCAAAAACTAATATTCTTATTCTAACTAGAATTTACATGGACGAAATATCAATTTGTTAATGAAATCAAATTTGCAATATATTTACAGACAAAACAAAAGTATATGATTATATATATTAGGAAAAAATCAATATACTTCTGATATTGAATCAGAGTCAATTATGACAAAATTAAGTAAATCTTGGATCTAACTCTTGTTTACTGTCAAAATCAAGGTAATAACTATGAATAAGTATTGACTTCCTGGAATTGGCACTTGAAACGACTTTCTGTCTTCATATTTGTTAGAACTAGCTACCTCATTGGAAGATGAAGAGCATGATGAACAAGTTGTTTGACCCAAATTATCCTGAATTTTCAAATAAAAAACCAAAACTCGTGAATATATTTTCCTTACTCATAAATATATTTTCCTAATGAAATGAAAAAGAGCACTGCACATCATTTTATTCAATAATAAAATCCAGATTTTTTTCAAATGCAGAGAATTTAACCAACTGTTGGAGAGACTGTAGCAAGAATCAGAATTACCAAAATCCAGCCATGGCCGAGAATCAATTACAAGTGCTTAACGCACTTGATGTCGCCAAAACCCAACTCTACCATTTCACAGCCATCATCATAGCCGGAATGGGCTTCTTCACCGACGCCTACGATCTCTTCAGCATTTCCATAGTCACCAAGCTGTTAGGCCGCATCTACTACACCAAGCCTGGAGCCCCCAAGCCCGGCACTCTACCCCCGGGCGTATCCTCCTCCGTCACCGGCGTAGCCCTCGTCGGAACCCTCTGCGGCCAGCTTTTCTTCGGGTGGCTCGGTGACAAAATGGGCCGGAAAAAGGTCTATGGAATAACCCTGTTCCTCATGGTCATATGCTCCATCGCCTCCGGCCTCTCCTTCGGGAAAACCGCAAAAGGCGTCATGGCGACCCTCTGCTTCTTCAGATTTTGGCTCGGATTTGGCATCGGAGGAGACTACCCTCTCTCCGCCACGATCATGTCTGAATACGCCAACAAAAAGACTCGCGGTGCGTTTATCTCAGCAGTTTTCGCCATGCAGGGCTTCGGGATTTTGTTTAGTGGGATTATTTCTCTGATTGTATCAGCTGCATTCGATAAAAAGTTCAAGGCCCCGACGTATGAGCAAAATGCTGCCGCCTCCACCGTGCCGGAAGCCGACTACGTGTGGCGTATAATTTTAATGTTCGGCGCTCTCCCCGCCGCCCTCACTTACTACTGGCGCATGAAGATGCCCGAAACCGCCCGTTACACCGCCCTCGTCGCGAAAAACGCTAAACAGGCAGCCCAAGATATGGCCAAGGTTTTGAACGTGGAGCTGGAAGCAGAACAAGAAAAGATTGAGAAACTTGCACAACGTAAATCCAACAACTTCGGCTTATTTTCCAGGGAATTCGTCCGTCGCCACGGCCTGCATATATTCGGAACCACCTCCACCTGGTTTCTGTTAGACATCGCCTTTTACAGCCAGAATCTCTTCCAGAAAGACGTTCTCTCCGCCATTGGATGGATCCCACCTGCTAATACAATGAGTGCAATTGGCGAAGTCTTTAGAATAGCCAAGGCTCAGACTCTAATTGCACTTTGCAGCACTGTGCCGGGCTACTGGTTCACTGTGGCGTTTATTGATAAAATGGGAAGGTTTACGATCCAATTGATGGGATTCTTCTTCATGACAGTTTTCATGTTTGCTGTGTCTATTCCTTACGAACACTGGAAAGACCATAATCATATCGGGTTCGTGGTGATGTATGCGCTCACATTTTTCTTCGCCAATTTCGGGCCAAACGCCACCACATTCGTCGTGCCGGCTGAAATTTTCCCTGCCCGATTGAGGTCTACTTGTCATGGAATATCGGCTGCCGCCGGGAAAGCAGGCGCCATTGTTGGAGCTTATGGATTTCTTTATGCGGCGCAAAGTACTGACAAAACGAAGACTGATGCGGGTTACCCGCCGGGCATTGGTGTGAAGAATGCTCTCATCGTTCTTGGATGTATCAATGCACTTGGAATGATTTGCACTTTTGCTGTGCCTGAGCCGAAGGGTAAATCCCTGGAAGAGGCATCCCAAGAAACTCTTGATGATCAAAATGAAGAAGAAGGTGTTTAAATCGTGAGATATCAAGATCAACTAATGCTGAAAGATTTATGTTTGTGGTAATATATATATATATATATATAGTTTTTTTATTTTGGTGGTCAATAATCCGCTTTAGATTTTCTATTCCAATTTATATTTCATCTCTATTTCATTTCATGGATATATAACATGTATTAAATATTTCTTTATAAAAATAATTGATTAAAAATCAAATACACTTAATATATATACATCAAATTGGAATAAGAGATGAAATTCAAAGTAGAATAGAGGATCCAAAATGCATTAAGTTGGAATTCTCTAGCTCAAAAACAATATTCACTATACATAGTACTGTTTGTTGTGTCATTTGATTTTGCTCAGATTTATGAGTTTGTATTCTTTATTCATTTGTATTGGGTCTCCGCAATGTAATTAATGTGTTTCTCATTTACTCGCTATGAGATATATATATATATATATATAGTGGTTTTGTCTGCACCTTTGTGTTTCATAGGGTTTTTTTTCCCCGCTCAATATGTATATGTATCTGTAGACGGTTTAATTTTTGGGCTATTTGAAAAATGACATGCGTAAATAATATGTTAATTATTAATTTAAAATTTTCTATTTATATATTGGAATTTATTAAACTGATTCCAAAAGATAAATAGTTAATTTTAATTAATATTCTAATATTATTTTATATAAATTAAATGTTGACAAGTGTCAAGATAAAGTGGCATGCCAATCAAATCAAGTCTGGTAGCCTAGCACTCTCAAACTAATCAAGTTGGGACATGTGGCACATTTATGTACATGGACTAATCAAGTTGGGACATGTGGCACATTTATGTACATGGACCAATCAAGTCAAGAATGTTTAATATTATCTTTTAAATGTACATCAAAGAGATAATTATGAAATGAGTTCAAGTCATTTGGTGGTCTCCTACTACACACCTATATAAAGGAGTGCTCAGGAACTCATATGGAGATATTCTCATATCCTCATATTCATATTCTCATATTCTCATACACACATATTCCCATATTCTTATATTTTCATATCAACATATTTTCAAGTTTTCAAGGCTCAAGTCCAAGACTCAAGTCTTCAAGCTTCAAGTTTCTGCTGCGATGAAGTATTGCTACCGCGAAAGTCCTATACCTCTTCAAAGCATCAAGTTATCAAGTCATTTGATCTCGGAGCCAAGGTTCGAGTTTCAAAGAAATCTCATAGTATTCTTTTATCAAGTCAAAGGATATTACACCATATATCCAAGAACAAGCTTCAAGCCCTTGGATCATATATATATTGAGAGAAGAATCAGGAGATTAGTTTGTTAGGGAATTTATATTTTTCTCTGATAAATTGTAATTCTCTATATTCTTTAATACAAATTCAATTTGTCCATTATTTTTCTTTGTCTTGTGATTTAATTTCGCAAAAAATGAAATTTGTGTGAACAAATTTTTGGCACGCCCAATGGGACCCGAATCTACCCCTTATCTCTTTCTTCTATTTGAATCTTGAAGATATTTGCAACCATTCAGTGACACCTAAAAGGAACCAACTTGCATTGGCCAAGAAAAATGCTGCTGACGCCGCCGACCCTACTGCTAAATCTATCAATCAACCCATGACTGGGGGCAAGAATACTGATTTCATTCCATCTGATGATTCTTACTCTGGAAGTCCAAGGGAAACAAATCCCAAGATATCATCTTTTGCTAAGTTTCCGGCTACAGCAATTGGAACGACAACAATGGATGAACAACTTGCTCGGATGGCTCAAGCTATAGCTAACCTTCAAAAGATTGTAGAAGAGAAAAACTTACAAATTGCACAACTCATGAACAAATAGGAATACTCTCATCTTGGAGGATTTAACTACAACCATCAATCTTCCCTTGGCCATACAATGGTGCAGAAATAAGTTGAGGAGATGCCTTACAAGCAAGAATCTGATCGAAAGAATGACCAATCTGCAACTTCTATTGCTACACTGTATGTTCAACAATTGCAGGATATGATCACCAATACTATTAGAGATCAGTATGGCATGCCTTCTCAAAGTTCTATTGTCTATTCAAAGCCCTATACAGAGATAATTGACTCGCTGAGAATGCTAATACGATATCAACCACCAAAATTCCATCAGTTTGATGGGAAGGGAAATCCAAAACAGCATGTGGCCCATTTCATAGAGACATACAACAATGCAGGGACTTATGGTGATCTTCTCGTGAAACAGTTCATGCATTCATTGAAAGGAAACGCCTTCGATTAGTACATCAACTTAGAACCTGAATCCATGATAGCTAGTATCAAATGGAAAGGGAGTTTTTGAGTCATTTTTATAGTGCACACCAGACTGTGAGCATGATTGAACTTACCAATGCAAAATAATGGAAATACGAGCCAGTGGTAGACTACACCAATCGTTGGCGTGCATTAAGTTTGAACTACAAGGATAGACTCTCAAAGACATCTGCGGTAGAGATGTGTATTCAAGGCATGCACTGGGGACTTCTCTACATTCTTCAATGAATCAAGCCTCGCACTTTTGAGGAATTAGCCACTCGTGCCCACGACATGGAGCTTAGCATTGCTAATCATGGAGTTAGAATTCTTGTTGAAGACCAAAAGAAAGAAAGAAAACATTCAAATAAGAGTGAAAGATATGCGAAAGTTGCTATTGAGGAATCCATGGCAATCAAGACAGGCTCCATAAAAATTCCCACAAGTGATAAAAAGGTTGCTAAGAAAATTGAAGATCAATGCATTTCAAAAGGCAAGAAAACACTGAAAGAAATGTAGGAAAATGAGTATCCATTTCCAGATTCTGATGTTTCTGACATCTTTGATGAATTTTTGACAAGAAAGTTGATTGAACTGCCGAAAACCAAAATGTCCTGAAGAAGTTGGAAGGTGAATGATCCAAAATATTGCAAGTATCATTGGGTTGTCGGCCATCTGATAGAGAAATATTTCATCTTCAAAGATAAGGTCATAGCATTGGAAAGAGATGGAAGAATAATTCTTGACACAGAAGATGTTGTTGAGTCAAATCTTGCTAGCGCTATAGCCGTAGCTGACGCCACATGTGTTCTGCCAAGCAAAGATAACGTATTTTCCTCATCTTCGCTCATGGGGGCATCAATAATGCTTCAGTTTGGGAGTTTAGATCCAATGCTAGTAGAGATTCAACTCGCTGATGAGGTGATTAAGCTGGAAACAAGTTCCACTACTGAAACTGAAGATAGCAGTGAGTGGATTCTTGTAACACACAAACGAAGGAAAAGATAATGTGTCAATCAATCTCGTCCATTGGCATTAAAGGTCTCACATGTGGCTAGACGCCCTCAACCAAAGATGATGAAGAGTTTAAAGGCTACAAATGGTAAGTTAAAAAATTTATTGACAGGTTACAAAAGGAGCCAAGTGACTTTGAAGGATTATTTTCCTATAGGATTCTTTGATCAAAGAGTTGAAACAATGCATGCTACATCTTATAAAACTGAAGAGCAATATTCTACTTCATGTTGTATGACCATTACTTTTACAGACGAGGACTTGCTGTTGGGGTCAAAACGTCACAATACGCTGTATTTTGTTTCAGGGTTCATGCAAGATCAAAAGGTAAACTGCATACTCATTGATAGAAGATCTGCTGTCAATATCATGCCAAAATCCACCATGAAGAATTTGGAGGTTTCTGTTGAAGATCTTTCATGCAGCTGCCTAACTATTCAAAGTTTCAACTAAGGAAGCCAACGAGCTATGGTCTTATTATTCCTAAATCGTCAGTTGGTCATGCTTACATATTGGCAGCTACATACTATTTCTCTCAGTGGGCAGAAGTGATTCCCCTCAAGGAAGTGAAGAAAGAAACTATTGTTGAGTTCATTCGTTGTCATTTGATTTTCAGGTATGGAGTGCCTCGTTACATCATTACCGATAATGGGAAGCCTTTTTACAATAAGTTGATGGACAGACTGTGTGCACAATTTGGATTCAGGCAATACAATTCTTTTATGTACAATGCAGCTGCAATAGAGACGTTTAATAAAACTTTATGCACTTTGCTGAACAAAGTAGTGTCAAAATCTAAAAGAGATTGGCATGAAAAAGTTGGAGAAGCTCTTTGGGCATATAGAACAACTCATCGGACTGCTACCCAGGCTACTCCGTATTCACTAGTTTATGGAGTTGAAGCTGTTATCTCTTTTGAAAGTCAAATACCTTCATTTCATATAGCAATTCAAGAAGGACTTACTACTGAAGACAATATTTGCCTTCGATTTGAGGAATTGGAAGCATTGGATGAGAAAAGGCTTGAAGCGCAACAACAACTTGAATGTTATCAAGCACGTATGACAAGGGCATTTAATAAGAAAGTTCGTCCGCGATCTTTTCAAGTTGGAGATTTGGTGTTGGCAGTAAGAAGGCCCATTACCATCACCCATTGGATGGGAAGTAAATTCATGTCAAAATGGGATGATCCGTATATAATAAAAGAAGTCTACACCAATGGTACTTATAAGTTGGTTGACAAAGATGGATTGCGCATAGGCCCCATAAATGGCAAGTTTTTGAAGCGATATTACTCATGAAGAAGTTTGCTCCTTGACGCACGAGCCTAAACTGCATGTTACTCCTGGCCCACATGAGTATAAACTATGTACGATAACCACCAAAGGTAGTGCATATGGTTAAACTGCTAACTTTCCCCACTAAAGGTATTTTATGTGGTTAAAATATTAAATACTCTGCCTAGTCCAAGGTGGTTAGGCAATGGATACTCCTGGCCCACATGAGTATAAACTGTGAACGACACCCCCATCTCAAAAAAAGAATGTTTACTTTGAACTACGTAATGACTTAATCCCCTTGTTGGGGTACGCAAGCAACTTGGGAGTTATTTCTCAAGTTCAGTCACATCACTATATAAAAAAAAAGTTTGTTTGGATGGCTTCCCAAGTTCAATCATTGGAGCAAATTTGGATGATTTACTTCCCAAGTCAATCATATCATTGGATCAAATATGGATGACTTATTTTCCGAGTTCAATCATGTCATTTTGATAAGTTTGGATTGCTTGCCAAGTCCAATCACATCACTGGAATAAGTTTGGAAGGCTTGCCAAATTTAATCACATCACTAGAATAAGTTTTGAGGACTTCCCAAGTTCAATCATATCATTGGAGCTACTTTGGATGACTTACTTCCCAAATTCAAACAAATCATTGGAGTAATTTTGGATGGTTTATCAAGTTCAAACATATCATTGGAAGAAATTTTGATTGTTTTCGAGTTCAATTCATTAGATAGCCAGTTTTACTCATAAACTTAAGTAAGTTTATTCCATTCAATTGTTGGGCGCATGAGATACAACTTTTCTTTGAAGATGGCATCAATTTGAAGAAATACTAAATAAACAAAAAAAGGAGAATGCACAAGAAGAATTTATAAAAGAACAACTTTTTTTTATTGCATATGTAGTAATCAAGTGTTCTTTTACATCAATGGTGCTAAAAAAAAGAGAGAGAAAAAAAAATTGAAGTAGCTAAGTGCTCATGCAAGTATATCAAAAACTACTAGTTCCTTGCGAGATCCTTCAAGTAGTAACTCCATCTTCTTCGAAGCTTCAGCCTCTTGGTCAGTCAAAAATGGAGTGTCCTCAAGCTTTGAAATTTTATCTCTTGGTGGCCACTTCTTTCTGAATAATGGACAAGTTTTCTTTGGCCTTGTGGAGTGATGAATTTACAAAGTCTTCCTTACTACTTCACTCGACAAGTCGTGTCCTCAATTCCTCTTGCTGCTTGGAGATTTGAAAAAGTTCATCTCTAAGGCCATTCACTTCCTCCTACATCAATCTTGGATAAAAAATGACTGCCAAGATAGTGCCCTATCTAACGGTGAACATGATGAATGGGAAAGATAGAAGAAGATTTCTGAAGACTTGGCAAAGTTGATATATTCCTTAAACCACAGTAGATGCCTGCCAATACAGGAACTGCAAGAGAAAACCAATCACCGTTTTCCATTGTACTAGCAATCTTGAAGACAGTGGCATGAATCAGATTTGCTTTACGATGTGGTAGAACAGAGTTGTATAACCAGCATGACGGCAAAAGTGATGCATCGATTCTTCCACATGGATTGTGAGAGATCTTCAGCTCAATAGACCTCTTCTGGGAAGACCTCAAAGGGGGCTCTGCATATCTCATTGGTCCTTTAAACTAAAAGCCAATCTAATCAAAAATAGGAATGCCATCAGAGTCCTTTGGGAGCATATGATAAGTTGGGAATAGATATTTGTAGCTTTGTGGTAGAGAAGGGCCATGTCTGTCATCACTTAGTAGCTCTTTCACGGTGGGGATAACTTTATCATAGATACTTCCACAGATAGACAATCCACCAAGTACACGAAGATCCCATAAAAAAACTAAAAATTCACTAGTAGCAGTGTGCAAAGTGTTCGTGGGAGGGCACCATAGCTCAATGAAGGCTTGAAGGATGTTCTTATGGTAGACATATGTGATAAGTGAGGCATGGACTGCTACATAGATCCTAGCTTCACAAAGAATGTGTGCATGATGGCCTAACACATCCTCTGTCCATTCCAAATAACTTGCATGAAAAGATACTTCGCCAAACTTTGATGTAGGAGTTCTTACTGAGCGTCCATTAATGTTGGAATGGTAACCCGCAAATAAAAATTCTAAGTTATTGGCTTTGGCATCATGAATAGAGTACTTCAAGATGAGTATCTTAGAACGAGATGTGAGAACGTAGATCAATCACTTCCTTGGTTGCCTCTTCGGACTACTCTTGGATATGCATGGAGTTATTAGGAGGTCGAGGTATGGAATGAAGAATATCATTGACCGATTTATGGATAACCAATCTGGTACTTTTAACTTTGAGGTTGTCTTTGTCACTTCCAATGATAATACATGGAGATGGTTCAGTTTGATCCTCAATATACATTCTCTCGAATTGATCAGGAATGGGCTATGTTTTTTAACCTGCAAAAGAAAAGAGAAGGGGTGAAGAAGAAAATACAAAGATATAGAAACATCCCTAAATTTGATAACTCACCTGAAGTCTTCAAAATTTGTGTATTTGCTATGTGTTGATAAGTATTTTCTATTGATGAATGACGAGAGTGCCCGAGCAATCCTCTTTTGAGCCGTGTTGGATGGAAACTATATGAATATTTTCTTCGAACAATTGGCGTGCAGGAATTAAGAAGAGGAAGATGCCACTGATTAAATAGGGGAATTATCCACAACAATTTTACCAACTCAGGTTTCAACTTTACTTGGTGGTTTAGCTCTTTGGCAACGTTCTGTTTATATAGTTTTTGTTTTTTTTTTAAGAGTTTGAATATGAGTATATCTAAAAGATTAAGTCCTTGTTCAAACCAATCACTTAATCTTACCAGATATAATATGATTTTGGCGAGTCAGTTTCTTTTTGTAGGACAGAAACTTAATTTGTCTTGCATATGGGACTTGATTGGTTGCTTGGGTGTAAATTGTGTGGGCCACATATCCATGTATCAAGCCCTTACGTGCTTAGCGTGTTTTATGCAAATGAAGTTTGTTGGGTATAAACTTGCGTGGGCCACATATGCATTAGGAAAAAATTATAAAGTCGCCGTATTTTTTGAAGTGGGTCCTTTGGTGAAGAAATAAATTGTTCTTGGCCACGGGCAGAAATGTATTGGAGCTCTCTTTTTGCAAAATTGAAAACTATGTCTCCCCTAAGTGGCTCATATATATATATTTCAAAAGTTCATATGTTATTATATATATGTGTATTTAAATATATATATATGTATATATTTTAAAGGATTATATGATATATATGTATTTAAATATATATATATATATAAAATAATTATCGTGACATATTCACTCATGAATGTATTGGAAGACATTATTCGTGAATAAGTATCGAGGGGGCATTTGTAGACGGCTTAATTTTTGGGCCAATTGAAAAATGACATGTGTAAATAATATATTAGTTATTAATTTAAAATTTTCTATTTATATATTGGAATTTATTAAATTGATTCCAAAAGATAAATACTTAATTTTAATTAATATTCTAATAATTATTTTATATAAATCAAATGTTGACAAGTGTCAAGATGAAGTGGCATGCCAATCAAATCAAGTCTGGTGGCCTAGCATTCTCAAACTAATCAAGGTGGGACACATGGCGCATCCATGTACATGGACCAATCAAGTCAAGAATGTTTGATATTATCTTTTAAATGTGCATCAAAGAAATAATTATCAAATGAGTTCAAGTCATTTTGGGGTCTCCTACTGCACACCTATATAAAGGAGTGCTCAGGAACTCATATGGAGATATTCTCATATTCATATATTCTCATATCCTCATATTCGTATTCTCATAATCTCATATTCATATTCACATATTCTCATACACACATATTCCCATATTCTTCTATTTTCATATCCACATATTTTCAAGTCTTCAAGGCTCAAGTCGAAGACTCAAGTCTTCAAGCTTCAAGTTTCTACCGCGACGAAGTATTGCTACCTCGAAGGTCCTATACATCTTCAAAGCATCAAGTCATCAAGTCCTTTGATCTCGGAGTCAAGGTTCGAGTTTCAAAGAAATCTTATAGTATTCTTTTATGAAGTCGAAGGATACTACACCATATATCCAAGAACATGTTTCAAGCCCTTGGATCATATATATATTGGGAGAAGAATTAGGGGATTAGTTTGTGAGGGAATTTATATTTTTCTTTGATAAATTGTAATTCTCTATATTCTTTAATACAAATTCAATTTGTCCATTATTATTTATATTTTTTTGGCCTTGTGATTTAATTTTGCGGACAACAAAATTTGTGTGAACAGTATCCAAGGATGTATTTTGAGAAAATAAAAGTTGTCCGATGGATAGTCTGAATTATAATTATTTAATTTATATGTTATTTTTTATTTTATATTATAAATAAATTATTTTTTGAATAAATATTTGTAGATCACATATACAGTCACCATATATCCTTGACAAGAAATATATTTTAAAATAATAAATATTTAGGGTTTTTCTTTGAATTTGCCTGGTGACAACTCAAGCACTAATAGGATATCTTCATAACTTAATTATCTATGCATATATATATATATATATGTGTGTGTGTGTGTGTGTGTTATATCAAACATATGATAAAATTTCTAATTGCTAGAAATGTCTTTAACATATAAGTTTTTGTAATGTACTTTGCAAAAATTTTATAGAAAGGAACCTATTAAAAAGCTAAAAAATAAACCAATAGAAGTTGTATATACAGACACCTAAGCACGCACACACACACACACACACACTTATATATATATCCTTAATTGATTGAATGTTCCCTTTCCGAAAGGGCAGTGTTGAAGCAGTAATATGTTATCTCATATTCAAGATACCAAAATAAAATAGCCACCTCACCCAAAATATTTAGCTACCTGTAGAGTTTGTTACAGATTTGTTAATTTGTCTTATATTCTTTTTATCTTTACTGTACACGTGTAGGCAAATCTCCTATTCATTTTGTTACCTTGCTTTCCACGCCATGCTTATGGTGTTGTATTTATATTCCTTTCTTTACACAGAAATATATAAGAAATATTTTTTCCTTCTTTCTTCGTCATTATGCCAATGTTTCAACATTCTGCACTCTAAAATCCAATAAGGTATCAAAGTAGTAACTCATCTTTTTTTTTTTTTTTTCTTGGCTATCGTTGATCCCTCCCTTATTTTGTCCAATGTTCTTTTCATACCAAACTTTAGTTTTAACTTAGTCTCTATTTCTAACTAACCTCTTCTTTGAATTGTTGTTTGATTTTTCTTCGTTTGTAGTGTCTCATTCAGGACCTAACATTGTGGAGGACAATTAGTACAACTGACTTGTGAGAGGGCCTCTACCAAATGACCAAGCCCAGTGTTTCCTTAGCTGCTGTTGATCACACCTTTCTCTTATGGCATCGGCGCCTTGGCCATGCTTCTTATAACCGCCTCTAGTTGCTTGTGCCTCATTTACCTCATCTTACTATGACTAGCAATTTTTGTTGTGATGTCTATCACTTAGCTAAACTAACGAAATTACCCTTTCCAGATAGTGAAACTAAATCCACCAAATGCTTTGATATTGTTAATATGGATATTTGGGGTCCATTTTCTATTCCATCAATTCATGGTCACACATATTTCTTAACTATTGTGGATTACTTTAGTAGACATACTTGGTTATTCTTGATGCAAATGAAGTCTAATGTCAGACCAATAATCTAGTCCTTTTTTGCCCTCATTGAGACATAATTTTCAACTACAATTAAAACTCGTCATAGTGATAAACGGACCTGAATTTTCTATGCCTAATCTTTATGCCTCTAAAAGGGTTATCTATCAAACATCTTGTGTTGAAACACCATAACAAAATAGTATTGTCGAAAGGAAACACCAACATATACTTATGTGCTTGTTCTTTGTTATTTCAATCTAACCTGCCCAAAGCATATCGGTGTTATGCCATAGCCCATGCTGTGCACTCAATCAATCGCTTGCCTCCCTCCCTCTTAAATAACTCCATACCTCACCAACTTTTATATAACTGCCCCAAATTGCTTTTCGCTTAGGGTTTTTGGCTGTCTTGTTTTTGCCTCCACTATTTCCTCTCTTCGTTCCAAACTTGACCCTAGAGCTCGTAAGTTCACTTTCATTGAATATAAATCATGTACAAAGGGCTTCCTCCTTCTTGACATTCACTCTTGAGAAATTTTTGTGTCGCGTGATGTTAAGTTTTAAGAAAATATATTTTCGTTTCACCATACCACTTCTCCTATACCCCTGTCGTTACCCACAAATACCTTTGTCCCCATTTATGATGACATTCTCAACATCATCATCGTGCACCTGGTTATCTCTTCGACTACCATTGCTCTTTTGCATCTTCAGTTGTGCCGAACAGTTCCAACATAGGTTTGGTTTATCCTCTTTCTCATGTACTTTCTTACGACAAATTATCTATTTCATATAAATCCTTTTGCCTAACTCTTTCAGATAATTCTAAACCTTCTATATATATACAAGCAAATAAACATTCTTGTTGGAGGCAGGCTATGCAGGACAAATTAAATGCATTGAATCTCAACAATACTTGAGAATTAGTTTCTCTTTATGCCAGCAAAATTTTGATTGGTTGTAAATGGGTTTATCGTGTGAAACAAAGGGCTGATGACTACATTGAGCACTACAAAACGTGTTTTGTGGCCAAAGGATACACTTCAACTGCTGGGTTGGATTATTTTGATACCTTGTCTCTCATCACCAAGCTTTCTACTATCCGTCTTCTCTTGGCACTGGCTACTACTCACAATTAGCAGTTGCAACTATTAGACATTAATAACTCCTTCTTACATGGTGACTTGAATAATGAGGTATACATGTTCCCACTGCCAAGCCTTCCCATTTCTAATCATACGGTTGTTTGCAAGCTAAAATGTTCCTTATATGGTCTCAAGCAAGCTAGCCATCAGTAGTTTACCAAACTTACGCTTGCCCTCACATCTCTTAGGTTTGATCAATCTTCTACTGACTACTCTCTTTTTGTCAAGCACTCTTCACGAGAAATCACTATCCTACTCATTTACATAGATGATATCATTGTTGCTGGCACTAATTCTGTTGAAATAGCTGCTGTAAAAAGCTTTCTTGATCAGAAATTTTGCATTAAGGACCTTGGTGAATTGCGGTATTTTCTTGGTTTGGAGATTGCTCAAGGTCACTAGAGTATTGTTCTTTGTCAAAGAAAACATGCCCTTGATATACTCTCAGATGCTGGTTTCTTGGGTGCCAAACTTGCTCCAATGCCAACGACTCATTCCTTAAAACTTCAGTCTGATTGTGGCACTCGTCTCTCAGATGCTCTTTTTATCATAGATTGATTGGCCAATTGCTATATTTGGCTTCCACACATTCTGATATTTCTTTTGCCATTCAATAATTAAGCCAGTACATGGATAAACCGACTTCCATCCACCTTCAAGTTGCTCATCGTGTCTTACGATAAATTAAAGGTGCATCAGCATTTGGCTTTCTTTTTTCTTCAACTTTGAATTCCCAGCTCTAGGCCTTCAGTGACTTGGATTGGGTTGGCTATTCTGACACAAGGAGATCGATTACTGGATTCTGTGTTTTCTTAGGTTCTTCCCTAATCAGTTGGCAAGCCAAGAAACAATCAATTGTGTCTCGATCATCTTCTAAGGCAGAATATCATGCTCTAGCTTCTACAGCTTGTGGATTGCAATGGCTGACTTACTTACTTCACGATCTTCACATCGTTCATCCTCAACCAGCCTTGCTTTTCTATGATAATAAGTCTGCTCTTCAAATTACTTCCAATCCAATTTCTTATGAGCGCACGAAGCATATCGAAATTGATTGTCATATAGTTCATGAACATGTGCTTTGTGGCTACATACATTTGATGCCTTGCCCTTCCTCGACTCAACTTGCTGATGTCCTAACTAAACCTCTTACTACAGATGTCTTCCAGTAAATTTTGGCCAAGTTGGGCATGTTGAACACCCATGCTCCAGCTTGCAAGGGGGTGTTATCTCATATTCAAGATACTAAAATAAAATAGCCACCTCACTCAGAATATTTAGCTAGCTGTAGAGTTTGTTACAAACCTATTAGTTTGTCTTTAATAACCTTTAGATGATTTTTGATATTTTGATTATGACAAAATTACTTTTCTATGATTATGAACTGAAAGCATGAATGACTTTCCATATTATCTGCTGGAATCTATTTACATGTTATCTGTTGGAATTTTTCATGCGCTGGAATTTACTTTCCATAAATAAAAGATCTCTTGAAGATCCTAGTTTGATTTGCATCTTCGTAACTTAGAAAAGAAATCACATCATGCTGAAATAATTGAATTATCCGCTATTTAGGGAGTAAATGCATGATTACCAAAGTTATCTTCTTCCCTTATTAAATTCCAATGGATTCTTGCCTTAATGAGAACTTACAAACGTTGTACATAAGCATATAAAAGTGAAATTATGCAACAATTGAAAAGTGTGAATCACTAAGTCGGGAGAGACCTTTGTTAAGTGTTTTGAAGAGTTGTGTGATACTCTTATACACATTTTGTTGGAATAATGCCCAGCAAGCCAATTAGATTGGCCTTGTAAACTATTTCATTGTAAGACAATCTTGATTGAATGATATTCATCATATGCTCTTCATTTACTTCACTGGCATTTGGATGAAGCCCTTAAATCACACAAGACTATGGGACTTCGTTTGGTGACCATGGAATAAGTCTCACATGGTCGTGATCTTAAACCTTCCAAGTCATAGGATCTTAAGAGAACAAGGGCATCTAAGATCCGGATAGACTTGCACTAACGATGCAAAATTAAAGAGTTGGATATTGTTCCGTTCCATGAGCAACTGTATGAGATATCGGTGCATGTTAGTGGGTGCTTGTTAGGGAACAAGGCACTGAAGACCCGCCTGGAGAATCCACTAGATAGCCCAAGTGGCAAGTCGGTAGTGGCAAGTTCTCTTGCTTACGCTAGTGCATATTATTAGTCCTTTGACCTGAGGATCCATAGTAACCTTGTGTCCGGTCCTTATACTTTGACTCTTCCTTGACCACTTAGCCGGTCTTTCGAGTTGAGATTGGGTATGAGCTATTTGGCATGGAGGTTTGTGAGATCTAAGATGGAATCTGACTCCTCGTCTTTGTGAAGGGCGAGTGTATCTCCTATGTGTTCTATAATGATCGATTCCAAGAAATCATTGCGCAAGGTGATGTGACAATTTGGAAAGGCGTTTCCAAAGATGAGGTCACAAAGGGAATTGAACATTAAGAATAGAAACATAGTATCGAGGCTATTAAGGAGCCGACTAATATCTTGCCCTAGGCCTCTTTCGGGAGATAGGAGACTGAATGACCGTATTTGCATGGTACGCATAATGCTAGAATGGTTCTTCAAAAGCATTTATTTTGGCCAATTAGTTGGGCTCCATGGGCTTGAGGTTGGACATCGACCATGGAGATTGGGTACTCTTCAATTAATGAGATTAATTGAATCGAGTCGCTTAGTTTAAAGGAGTTTAAACTAATGTGAATATTTGATATTCGAAAAGTCGCAAGGAGTTGTGAGCTCAAGTCCAATGAATGGTAGAACCGAATGGGTCACACACAAAAGCCAATGACATGGTCAATTGAAGGAAGTAGAGTTTTCTAAGAGTTAGAAAATTGATAACCTTTTTGGAGGAGGCAAAATTGTAGTCATTTTGACTTGATCAATTTAAATGTTAAATTGGTCAAATTAATTTAATAGTTAAATTAAGATCAATTAATTAAGGGTTAATTAATTGATGTCACATGACTATCAATTGGTCAAAATTAATTTAAGGGTTAAATTGACTTTGACTAGCTTAAATAGTTAAGCATTTTTGACTTAAGAGTTAAGTCAAATTATTATTGGTTAAATTAAAGCGTTTAATTTAATTGAGTTGGAGGATTATTTTTTGGGAGAATAATTAAGTGAATGGTTCATTTAATGTGAATTGGAATTTAATTGCAAGACATTTCATAAGATGAAATTTGTGCTTCAATTAATATTCTTATTCACTAATTACTAGTTAGTGGCCACCTTGGCAAGGACACTTGGCATCATCTCCTTAGGGATGTTCATGGACCACTTTTATATATAGATATAGGAGTGTGTCCGGCCAAGAGTGAGTGAGAGCAAGTGTGTGCATGACTAGTGTGATTTCTCCCCACATTTTGTGTAGTGTGAATCTAATTTGTTAGCATCCCATTATTCTCTCCAATTTTCTCCTCCTCCTCCTTCCTAGCCTTCCTACTCTCATTCTCTGTAGATATTTCAGCCATTCTATAGAGAAAAGGCCATATATTTGGTGTGTGGACTTTTACATTAGAGGCAATCTAATTTGGTTGCTTTTGCTCTTGACTGGAGCAGTTTTCTGGCAGCCGGTTTTTCTAGTTCTGGGAGGACCTCTGGTGTTCTGATTAGGATGAATTTTGGACTGAAGAATATTCAAAGGGTTTAGGAGTTCTTGTAAAAATTTCAGCAAAAACTGAGGATTCTATCCAAGGGAAAATCGGTGGTGATCCTGTTGCGCTGGTGAAGAGACAGTTTGACGGTTTTCAAGAGTTTTCTCTTGCTCTTCAATTTTCTGTAATCACCCAGGTATTTTTCCATTATAAATATAAATTCCATGCATGTCTTGATCCTGGGGGTGTTATGTGGGCTAGTTTATTCAGTTTTATTTTTGAAATATTTGGATCCTAGTGCCACACATATATTCAAGTGGTATTGGAGCCATATTCATGCATGGATTTAGATTTTGCTTGGTTTGGATGGTTGGTTCTTGTGAAGAACTTATTGAAATCACCATGTACTCGATCCATATGATGGGTTGGAGTGTGTGGATGATCTTGTTTGTGGCTCCTTGTTTAATGGATTGAATCATGCTATTATGTGCTTTAATTGTTAATTCATATGATAGGTATGTTTTAATTCATTTTTGCGAATGTTAAAAAAATTTTTTGGCATTGGTAGATGTTATATTATGATATAGCATGTTATGGATTGCCTTAAGTTGTTTTGGTCATTTTTGGGTCCAATTGGATTGGATATAATTGGAGATTTTTTGAAGAATATGATTCTTGCTTAAACTTGTTTTTCAAGCTTCTTTGGGCATTTGATATTTCAATTTTAAAAGGTATTTTAATCTGAAATTTGATCCTATGTTGTGTGTTTTGATGTTTAGAAGTTGTTCTAAGAATCTTGGTGCACAAAAGTTGAGCCAAAAATGGCTTGACTCGGCCATGAACCCCAAAACAGGGGTGCTGCCGGCCCATGGCAGCCCACAGCAAGGCAGTGGCCGAGAGCTACTGCCCAGCAGTGAGCAAGCCTTCGCCAGCAGCCCCTAGTTGGGTTTGGGACGGGTTTTGAGCTTTTTCTTTGGTTCCTTTTGTGACCAAACTTGTTTTGAAACACTCACATTGGTTGCACAAATGTTGTGCAAGGCCTCAAGATTGTGTTGGACACTTTTTGGTTGCTTTTAAAACTTGTTAAAGTTGATCTCCAATTGTGGAAAAAATATGATGCATAAGCGTTAAGTTGGTTTTTGCTTGGCCAATTATTTGTTAATTTGATTAGCACTTAATTGTTGGAATTGAATGTCAATTCTTGGTTTATTTATTGTTCATTTAAATGTTGAATGGATGATGAATGGATGGGGATGATCATGAGCCTTTAATATTGATTTTATTTATTTCAAGTTGCTGAAATAGGTTGTATTAAATGGGGCTTGCATGCCTCTTGTTCTATCTTGTAAAAGTTATGAGAGTAGAATCACTAGATGTGAGGTTTTCTTTCTCTTGTAAAATTGCAAGGAGTAAGGAGAACCCAAGGAGGCTTGAAGACCCATGAATGTATGGGATGCACTCATGTAATAGCGTAGTTTAATCCACCCACTTAAAATCAACCAAGTGATGCACCTATGGCTCTAAGTGCGTCACTTTGTTAGGCTCATGGTCATCCCACCCTAGAAGCATGCTAGGCGCATTTACTTATTTACGCTTTCAATATCCTATTGATGTATGAGATGCATGACTAGGATATAGAGAACCTAAATAAGAAGATAAAAATGATGAGATCTTTGCAAGCAAAAATCCTCCACTTAGAATGTCTAAGTATTTTTCAAATATTAAGTCAAAATAGATACAAAGTAAAAGAGTTTTAATTAATCCAAGCCTTCTACCAATAGTGTATGCCATGGGATGCTACCGATTTTGTGTGATGGCACTCGGTCACAGGGGTCACACTTAGGAGAAAAGCTGTGAGCATACACTTAGCATGAGATGTATCTTTGATTCAAGAACCCTCATGCGTTGGCACTCGGTCACGAGGGACGACGTGAGGCCGTCTTAAGACAAAGAATGATTGGTGGGTTTGACTTAACACCTAGTAGTGTAGATGGCACATGGTCACGTGGGTCTATATGAAAAGTGAGGCAAAATATATCAAGAATTGCATGAGATGCAATTAGCAAAAGTTGCATACCTTTTGATTGCTCGTGGATGGCACTCGGTCACGGGGGTCCATTAGCAAGTCATTAGGATCTTGATTCTTACTAGGAAATGTGATTTCCCGAATTCTTCTTGGGGGTGAAGGATTTGATAAAATAGTGGGAGAAAAACATGCTTGAAAGACCATAAACATGTTTTATATATCAAATTCGATCACATGCTTATACTCTTTTTTCGCCTCTTGTAGATTTTTTGAAATCTTCACAACAATATGGCTAAAAATCCACTCGCAAGTATTTTGGAAACTAATAAGCTAACTGGACCTAACTTCCAAGATTGGTTGAGAAACTTTAAGATAATTCTTGACTCCGAGAAAAGGGCTTATGTACTTGATCAAAGTCCGCCAGACACATTAGGTGATGACCTTTCTAATGAGGCACATGAAGTGTTCACTAAATTTGTAGATGATGATCTACAAGTGAGGTGTCTCATGATGGCATCCATGACTAATGAGCTCCAAAAATCTCATGAGCACATGAAACATCCTCGAGAAATCTATGTACACCTACAAGATTTGTATGGTGTACAATCAAGACATGAAAGGTTCGCTTTGTCGAAGGAGCTTTTTAGAGTAAGGATGAGTGAAGGTTCGAGTGTCCATGACCACGGGCTAAAGATGATTGGACTCATCGAAAAGCTTGGACAACTTGACGTGATTATGGACAATGACCTTTACATAGATTTGATCCTACAGTCGTTACCTCCATCGTTCGACCAATTCGTCATGAACTTTAATATGTCCAAGCAGGAAGTGACAATTAACAAATTGGTGAACATGCTTAAGTCTGCCGAGTCGACCTTGAAAAAGGAAAAACCTCTCATGATTGCCTCCACCTCCAAGTTAAAAGGCCTTAGGGGCCTAAGAAAGGAAGGAAAAAGGAAGAAAAGTTCTTCCAAAGGGAAGCAACCCGAGAAGAGTTCTGGGAGAGTTAAGAAAAAGGCTAAGACCGATGCAAATTATTTCCATTGTGGTGAAAAGGGGCATTGGAAGAGAAACTGTAAAGCTTACCTTGATACTCTTGAGAAAGGTATGTTATTCTTTGAAGTGCATTTAACAACCAATTCTTCCACATAGGTATTTGATACTGCATGCGGTTCTCATCTATGTAATTCGTTACAGGGGATGGAAAGAAGAAAGGGACTTCGTGAAGGGGATATGATCCTCCGCCTGGGAAATGGAGCAACTATTGCGGCCACTTTCCAAGGCATAATCAAGTTAGACTTGGGAAATGTTAAAATTGTATTAGATCCAGTTTATTATGTACCCATCTTGTTAAGAACATCATATCAATTCCCATTCTTGATAATGAAGGATATGATTTTTCTATATCGAATGGGACATTGATGGCGTTAAAGAATGGTTCTTTAATTGCTAAAGGTACATTAATGAATGGATTATACATACTTGATTCCCAACCTTCACTTATGCACATTCAATCGAATAAAAGGAAGCTAGATATCCAAGAAGATGCCATGTTATGGCATGTAAGACTTGGTCATATCTCTAAAAATAGGATGAGCAAGTTAGAAGCGCTCAAAGCACTAAATGTTAGTGGCATTGAGAACCTTCCCACTTGTGAATCTTGTTTAAAGGGAAAAATGACCAAAACTCCATTTATAGGACAAACGGAGCGAAATACACATCTATTGGATTTGATCCATTTTGATGTTTGTGGACCACTAAGAGTTAGTGGGAGAAAAGGCTATTCATATTTCATCACTTTCACTGATAATTATAGTCGGTACAGACATGTGTATCTTATGGAGTACAAGTCCGAAGTTCAAAGAGTACAAGAATGAAGTAGAAAAGCAAAAGAGACTTAGTATTAAAACTCTTCGATCGGATCGAGGGGGTGAATACTTAAGTACCGAATTCTTGGATTATCTAAAAGAGAATGAGATTCTTTCACAATAGACTCCACCTGGCACACCTCAACATCATGGAGTAGCCGAAAAGAAAAATCGTACCTTGTTGGACATGGTACATTCCATGATGAGTTTTTCCAATGTACCTATATCCTTTTGGGGATACGCCTTAGAAATGGTGGCGAGGCTACTAAATGTAGTACCTTCAAAGTCTATGCCAAAGACACCATATGAGATATGGCATGGCAAAGCACCCTCTTACCATTATTTGAAAGTTTGGGGATCTCCCGCCTACGTGAGACGAATAGTGGGAGATAAGTTGGATAGTAGATTCACCTTGTGCAAGTTTGTGGGATACTTAAGAGAGCCTATGGGTTATTATTTTTACGATCCCTCGGAACAAAAGGTATTTGTTTCAAGAAATGCCCACTTTTTGGAAAAGGAATTTCTATTAGATAGAAATAACGTTGTCATTTAACTCGATAAAGTTCAAGACGATCAAGAAATCCCACAAGCAGTGGAAACAAATACGGAATTAGAACCTTGTACACACCCTCTAAGAAGGTCTGACCGAATCAAGAAGCAACCTGAAAGGTTTGGATTCCTTCATGAGATGGGTTAATTGGATAATGATCCAAAGACCTATGAAGAAGCTATGTTGGACATAGATTCAGGACGTTGGCTAGAAGCCATGAGATTCGAAATGGACTTCATGTACTCAAACAAAGTATGGAATTTGGTAGATCCAGCAGAGGGAATAGTTCCCGTCAGTTGCAAGTGGATCTATAAGCGAAAGCTTGGAGTAGATGGAGAAGTGGTGACTTTTAAGGCACGGCTAGTGGCAAAAGGTTACACTCAAAGACCCGGTATCAATTTCGAGGAAACCTTTTCACCGATTGCTATGCCTAAGTCCATTCGAATCTTACTTGCCATAACTGTATATTATGACTATGAGATATGGCAAATGGATGTTAAAACCGCTTTCCTCAATGGTGACATTGAAGAAGAAATTTACATGGAGCAACCACAAGGTTTTACATCCAAAGGGAGTGAGCAAAATGTTTGCAAACTCTAGAGATCCATTTATGGGTTAAAACAAACGTCCCGAAGTTGGAATATACGTTTGACAAAATGGTCAAATCGTTTGGCTTTGTCAAAAATATGTAAGAACCCTATGTGTACAAGAATCTAGTGGGAGTTCAGTACAGTTTATTGTGCTTTATGTCGATGACATCCTTCTCATTGGGAATGAGGTAGGAATGTTAGAGTGTACTAAAGCATGGTTATCTAAACAATTCTCCACGAAGGATTTGGAAGAAGCATCCTACGTATTGGGAGTACATATCTATAGAGATAGATCGAAGAGGATGCTAGGGTTTTCCCAAATCTCGTACATTGACAAGATACTAAAGAGGTTTAGTATGAAAGTATCCAAGAAGGGATTCCTTCCCATGGGATATGGCATTCGTCTCTCAAAGTCTATGGCCCCTAAGACTGAGGAAGAGAAGCAAAGAATGTCCTACATACCTTATGCCTCCGCTATAGGAAGCATAATGTATGCAGTGCAATGTACTAGACCGGATGTGGCACACTCGTTAAGTGCTACAAGTAGGTTCCAATCCAATCCCGATGAGAGTCACTGGATAGCCATAAAAGCAATCCTTAAGTACTTGAGAAGAACTAAGGACATGTTCTTGGTATACGGCAATAGAGAATTGAAACTAGAAGGGTTTTCGGATTCAAGTTTCCAATCCGATGTAGATGACCTTAAATCCACTTCTGGATTTATATTTTACCTCAATGGCGGCGCGGTGAGTTGGAAGAGTTCCAAACAAGACACCACGGCCGACTCAACCACTGAAGCAGAGTATATTGCAGCTTCAGAAGCTGCAAAGGAGGGTGTTTGGATGAAAAACTTCATTCAAGAGTTGAATGTGGTGCCTAGCATTGCTGAGCAAGTAGTTGTCTTCTACGACAACAACGGGGCGGTAGCGCAAGCTAAAGAACCAAGATCTCATCAGCGATCCAAGCACATTTGAGGCGATATCATTTGATTTGGGAAATCATTGATAGAGGCGACATCCAAGTGGAGAGAATTGCCTAAAAAGAGAATATAGCAGATCCACTGACAAAACCCCTATCGCAAAAGGTCTTTGAAAGACATCTTGAGAAGATGGGTCTGAAGGCCATGGGGAATTGGCTTTAGGGCAAGTGGGAGATTGTTGGAATAGTGCCCAGCAAGCCAATTAGATTGGCCTTGTAAACTATTTCATTGTAAGACAATCTAGATTGAATTATATTCATCATATGGCCATTTTCATCATATGCTCTTCATTTACTTCACTGGCATTTGGATGAAGCCCTCAGATCACACAAGACTATAGGACTTGGTTTGGTGACCATGGAATAAGTCTCACATGGTCGTGATCTTAAACCTTCTAAGTCATAGGATCTTAAGAGAACAAGGGCATCTAAGATCCGGATAGACTTGCACTAACGATGCCTAATTAAAGATTTGGATATTATTCCGTTCCATGAGCAACTGTATGAGATACGGGTGCATGTTAGTGGGTGCTTATTAGGGAACAAGGCATTGAAGACCCGCCTGGAGATTCCACTAGATAGCCTAAGTGGCAAGTCGGTAGTGGCAAGTTCTCTTGCTTATGCTAGTGCATATTATTAGTCCTTTGACCTGAGGATCCATGGTAACCATGTGTCCGGTCCTCATGCTTTGACTCTTCCTTGACCACTTAGCCGGTCTTTCGAGTTGAAATTGGGTATGAGCTACTTGGCATGGAGGTTTGTGATTCCAAGAAATCATTGCGCAAGGTGATGTGACCATTTGGAAAGGCATTTTCAAAGATGAGGTCACAAAGGGAATTGAACATTAAGAATAGAAACATAGTATCGAGGCTATTAAGGAGCCGACTAATATCTTGCCCTAGGCCTCTTTCGGGAGATAGGAGACTGAATGACTGTATTTGCATGGTACGCATAATGCTAGAATGGTTCTTCAAGAGCATTCATTTTGGCCAATTAGTTGGGCTCCATGGGCTTGAGGTTGGACATCAACCATGGAGATTGGGTACTCTTCAATTAATGAAATTAATTGAATCGAGTCGCTTAGTTTAAAGGAGTTTAAACTAATTTGAATATTTGATATTCGAAAAGTCGCAAGGAGTTGTGAGCCCAAGTCCAATGAATGGTAGAACCGAATGGGTCACACACAAAAGCCAATGACATGGTCAATTGAAAGAAGTAGAGTTTTCTAAGAGTTACAAAATTGATAACCTTTTTGGAGGAGGCAAAATTGTAGTCATTTTGACTTGATCAATTTAAATGTTAAATTGGTCAAATTAATTTAATAGTTAAATTAAGATCAATTAATTAAGGGTTAATTAATTGATGTCACATGACTATCAATTGGTCAAAATTAATTTAAGGGTTAAATTGACTTTGACTAGCTTAAATAGTTAAGTATTTTTGACTTAAGAGTTAAGTCAAATTATTATTGGTTAAATTAAAGCGTTTAATTTAATTGAGCTGGAGGATTATTTTTTGGGAGAATAATTAAGTGAATGGTTCATTTAATGTGAATTGTAATTTAATTGCAAGACATTTCATAAGATGAAATTTGTGCTTCAATTAATATTCTTATTCACTAATTACTAGTTAGTGGCTACCCTGGCAAGGACACTTGACATCATCTCCTTGAGGATGTTCATGGACCACTCCTATATATAGATATAGGAGTATGGCCAGCCAAGAGTGAGTGAGAGCAAGTGTGTGCATGACTAGTGTGATTTCTCCCCACATTTTGTGTAGTGGGAATCTAATTTGTTAGCATCCCATTATTCTCTCCAACTTCCTCCTCCTCCTCCTTCCCAGCCTTCCTACCCTCATTCTCTGCAAATATTCCAGCCATTCTGTAGAGAATAGGCCATAGATTTGGTGTGTGGACTTTTACATTAGAGGCAATCTAATTTGGTTGCTTTTGCTCTTGACTGGAGCAGTTTTCTGGCAGCCAGTTTTGCTAGTTCTGGGAGGACCTCTGGTGTTCTGATTGGGCTGAATTTTGGACTGAAGAATCTTCAAAGGGTTGAGGAGTTCCTGTAAAAATTTCAGCAAAAACAGACGAGTCCATCCAAGGGAAAATCTGTGGTGATCCTGCTGCGCCGGTGAAGAGATAGTTTGACGGTGTTCAAGAGTTTTCTCTTGCTCTTCAATTTTCTGTAATCATCCATGTATTTTTCCCTTCTAAATCTAAATTCCATGCATGTCTTGATCCTGGGGGTGTTGTGTGGGCTAGTTTATTCAGTTTTATTTTTGAAATATTTGGATCCTAGTGCCACACATATCTTCACATTTTGCACTTAACTATTGCTAATTCCTTGCTTTACGTGTGTTTTCAAAGGACCTTGTGGTGAAAAAGGTCAAGTGGAACTTGCCTTCGACGGACCTTGGGGAGACAAAGACAAGACGGTTTATATCTTGAAGGACCAAGTGGTGAAGAGGGACTAGAGTCATACCTGCTCTTGAGGGATCCCGTGAAGAGAACAAATCGACGCTTAGTTGCTTTAAGGACCTCTAGGTGAAGAAACCAGTGCAGTGTTATTGGTTTCGATCTGGAAGAAGAGACTAGAGCTTGCCGTACTGAGTGGCAGCAACTCATGCATTAGTCCACAGAGGTTGTGCAAATGAATCTAGCAGAAGTTCCCCCAAGCTTGTTCACAAGCAGTTGGTTTCACAATGCTCTGGAATCTGCCTTATCCCATCTGGGATTCAGTGTAGCTCTTTACGAAGAGCTGGTTTTTCACCCTGCTAGGGGTGTTTCTGTTCCTTAACTTTCTTTTTGTCAAATTACTATTCTTAGCTGTAAAACATTTTTATATTCTTAATTAATTTAATAGGTTTAAAATGCTAAGCGAAAGCTTAGGTAGAGGATATTGGCTTGCCGAATCTCTATAAATACCAGTATCTATCTACTTTTGTTTTTCCTGCTTTATTTATCACTGGTATGACTGGTATCTTAACTGGTACTTACAAATTCCAGTTAGTAACTCAAACTATTTTTGTACAAAAGATTTAAACAGTTTTGAAAGGCTAAAAAGTATTTTGAGTGATAAACTTCCACTGCATTAAAATTCCTTTAACCTAATTCACCCCCCTCTTAGGCATATAATCACTCACAATTAGCATCGGAGCATTGGTTCTCTATATTTTGGTATAACTACCAGAGTAAAAGATCCTATGGCCATTAATACTCTGATGTCTTTGTAGAAGGGCAATTGCACAACCAGCCTCCACTATTTGATGGCTCCAACTATGCTACATGGGAAAATCATATACAAGAATATATAATTGGCTTGGATTTTGATTTATAGGACGTGGTCAGTGAAGGCCTGACGGTTCCAAAAAAATTAGTTGACAGACAAATGGTTCTAAAAGAGCGACATGAATTTACTGATGATGATAAAAGGCCATCTCAATGAATGCAAAGGCCAAAAACATTCTATCATGCACTCTCACCAAAGAGGAGTACAACTGAGTCAGTACATGTGCTACATCAAAGCAAATGTGGAAAATATTGCAAGTGACCTATGAAGATACCAGTTAGGTTCAACAAAAGAGGATTGTTCTTCTCATTCAGAAGTATGAAATATTCCAAATGAAACCTGATGAGACCATAAGTCAGACGTATGCGCGCTTCATAGAAATTATAAATTCTATGTTCGCACTCGATAGAACTATAAACGAGGATGAACAAGTTCAAAAGATTCTTAGATCGCTTCCAAAGGAATGGACGCCAAACGTTAACGCTATTCACGAAGCTCGTGGACTTAGCAGGATGACCATGGGTGAATTGATTGAATCTCTCACATCCTATGAGATGACGCTGCTAAATATAGATGAAGGTTTGGAAACAAAAGTAAAAAAGAATATTGCTTTTAATACCGGTCATGATTCAAACTCAAAAATTCAAGAAGATCTTGATGAGGACCAGGTTGAGGATGAAATCATTCTGATCTCCCGAAGATTAAAGCAACTCACAAACTTCAAAAAAAAAATTCTAAAACAACATATCAAAATAAAAAATAACCAGTCTAAAAACTTCAAATACCAAGCCACCTCACTTTTATGAATATAATGAAATCGGACACAGAAAAGCAAATTATCCCTGATTGAGGAAATATGCAAAACAAGCCAAAGCTAAGGAGATGGCAACCACGTGGGATGAATTTGATGGTGAACAATTTGATAATGAAGAGAATTGCTTCCTGGTAAATCAAGTAAGTACATCTTCATGTTCTAATTATGATTCTAGTGATGAAATTGACATTGACGAGGATGTGCAAAAATTGCTTAAACTTTATAAAATTCGTGTCAAAATGCTTGTTGATAAAAATAAAGATTTGCAAGAAAAAGTGGACTATTTGCATGAAGAATTGGATAGGGCTCATAAAGATAAATTTGAAATGTAAGTGGCTAAAAATCAAGAGATCCTTGATGTTGAATGCAAAAAGAAAATGGATGATTGGTTCACTAAAGAGAATAATTCCTTAAAGAAGCAAGTTGAAAATATGAGCCGTGAAATCAAAGGAAAAATGATTGTTGAAGAATGCTTGCATGTTGAGGATAATCTAGGCGAATGTTCCACAAGTGTCAAACAAACACATATGTATATTCCACCTAGACATAATGTTAAGAAGGGTCGGGAATTCTGAAACCACATGAATTATAGAAAAACGAAACTGATTTCAACAACTTCCAGAATGAATTTCAAACCAGTTCGAAAAACTTGCTTTACTTATGGTAGATCTGGTCATTTCAATTGTAGATGTCCAATTGAAAAACTTATTGGTACCAAGTTTGTTTAGGTAAGAAAATTATCTGTTACTAACTATGAAGGACCCAACATAGTTTGGGGACCTATGACAAACTAATTTCTTACAGGTTCATGCCAAGGAACATTCCCGAAAACAAAAGTGGTACTTTGATAGCGGATGTTCGAGGCATATGACGAGGGATGCGTTCATATTTCTTAAGCTTAACAATTGTTCTGCAGGAAATATTCTTTATGTAGACAACACCAAAGGAAGCATAATAGGTAGAGATACTATTGGTTAGCAGACTGGTACTTCTATTGATATGTATGGCTTGTTGAAGGCCTTAAGCATAACTTGCTTAGTATCAGTCAACTGTACAATGAAGGTTATGAAGTTAAATTCCATCCTTCTCACTGTGTTATTAAGCAAAATGAGAAAGTGGTTTTTACTGCTACCAGTTATGAAAATGTTTATTTTATAACCATTGATGATTTAACCTGTCAAAGTGTGGAGTGTTTAGCTACTTCAGATGAACAATGCTGGAAATGGCATAGGAGAATGGGTCACATAAACATGGAACTTATATATCATCTCATAAAGAAAGATCTTGTCAAAGGGGTACCCAAGTTAAACTTCTCCAAGGACAGGATGTGTGATACATGCCAAAAGGGGAAGCAAATCTGAATATCTTTCAAACTAAAAAATGAGGTCACAACTTCAAGGCTACTGGAACTTCTACACACTGACCTATTTAAACCTATGAAAATCGCTTTCCTTAGAGGTAAAAGATATGTGTTTGTCATAGTAGATGATTATACTCGTTTTACGTGGGTTTTATCCCTTGCTCATAAAAATAATACTCTAAATGCTTTCATTCCACTCACTAAAAGGCTTCAAAATGAAAAGGGTTGTTTCATTAAGAAAATTCGAAGTGACCATGGACTGAGTTTGATGAAAAAAATTACTTTGTTTTCTGAAGAACATGATTAACATTCATGATTTCTCTGCTCCTAAAACTCCCCAACAAAATGGGAAAAACCACATTTTGCAAGAAGCTGCTAGAACCATGCTTAATAAATATGATCTTCCAAAATCCTTTTGGGGTGATGCTGTGAATACGACTTATTATGTGTTGAATCGTGTCTTCTTAAGACCACTTTTGAGAAAAATCCCATATGAATTGTGGCACAGTAATGTTCCAAATATTTCCTATTTTCGTATCTTTGGTTGCAAATGTTACATTCTTAATGATAGAGATTATTTGACAAAGTTTGGTTCCAAAGTTGATGAGGCTATTTTTGTTGGTTACTCAATGCATAGTAAAGTCTATCGTGTTTTTAATAAGAGAAAAAGAATTGTTCGAGAATCCATGTATGTTACGTTTGATGAAGCTAACCCATCTTATGCCAGGAAACCTTGAGAAATATGTTGCAGAATTCAAAGAACCAGTCAAGATTCTAGATCCTGAGCCATATACATCAAATCAAGAGGAACGAGAATCATTTGAGGAAGCAAATCCCACTGATGAATTTGATTCTAGTCAATATGTAGAAGAAAAAAAAACAAAGAACCAGAAAGTTTAAACATGCTTCCAGTCATCCTACTGACAAAATCATTGGAGATCCTCAAGTTGGAATAACTACCAAATCTAGAGCCAGACAAGTTCCACCAGATGAATCCAACTATGCTCTCATCTCAATAATTGAACCTAAAGATATTAGGGAGGCACTAAAAGATTCATTCTGGACTAAAGCAATAAAGGAAAAGCTGGCTCAGTTTGAAAAGAATGAGGTCTGGAAACCAGTAGAATGACGATCAGATCATCCAGTTGTTGGTACCAAGTGGGTGTTCAGAAATAAGCTAGATGAAATGGGTAGAGTTACTAGGAACAAAGCCAAACTGGTAGCAAAAGGGCACGGTCAGCAAGAGGGCATTGACTACAATGAAACATTTGCTCCAGTTGCAAGGTTAGAACCAATTAGAATGCTTTTTACCTTCACATCTCATAAAAAGTTTATACTCTATCAAATGGACGTAAAAAGTACTTTTCTAAATGGATTCATAAAAGAAAAAGTTTATGTAGAGCAACCGTTCAGTTTCGAAAATCAAAATTTTTTCATCAAGTTTTTAAACTGACAAAGGCTTTATATGGAATAAAACAAGCCCCTAGGGTTTGGTATATCGCTTGAGCAATTTTCTCATAAATAATGATTTTTCTATTAGAATCTTAGATACCACATTTTTCACTAAGCACCAAGAAAATAGATCTCTCATTGTTCAAATTTATGTCGATGACATTATTTTTGGTGTTACTAATGATCTTTGTTGTCGAGAGTTTACCAAGAAAATGAAACAAGAATATGAAATGAGCTTAATGGGAGAGCTCAATTTCTTCTTGCGACTTCAAGTGAAGCAAACTCAGAAAGGGACACTCATCTCACAAGAAAAATATACAATGGAACTTCTCAAGAAGTTTGGAATGAGTGAATGCAACCCTGCAACCACTCCTATGAGTACAAATATTAGACTGAAACTTGATGAGGACGGTAAGAATATAGACGAAAAAGTCTACAGAGGTATGATTGGTAGTTTACTTTATTTAACTGCGAGCCATCTAGATATTATGTTTTCAACATGCTTATGTGCTAGATTCTAGTCCGATCCAAAGGAATCCCATTTGAATGCTATTAAAAGAATATTGAGACACCTTAAGGGAACATCTAACTATGACTTATGGTATCCACATTCTAAATCTTTTAATTTCATAAGCTATTCTGACATGGATTATGTTGGTTGCAAGATAGACAGGAAAAGTACCAGTGGTGGTTGCCAACTACTGGAAAATTGCCTGGTTTCATAGTGCAGTAAAAAAGTAAAGTGTAGTTACATTATCCACAACTGATGTTGAATACATAGCCTTAGGAAATTGCTGCACCCAGGTATTATAGATGAAACTCATATTACATGATTCGGTATTAATGTGCCTTGCGTGCCCATTTTATGTGATAGTTCCAGTGCTATTAGCATCTCTAAAAATCTAGTTCTTTATTCACGCACAAAACATACTGAGATCAAACATCATTTCTTGTGTGATCATTTGAATAAAGGTAATATATCAATTGATTTTGTTTCCACTGAAAATGAGCTTGCAGATATTTTTACTAAAGCTTTGGAAGAAAAGAAATTTGCGTGCATTAGAGAAAAATTGGGAATTAAATCAAAATCTGATTTTGGCAGAATTTGTTAACTTATTTAAACTTGGGTTATTCCTTCTTGAAAACTGCATGATAATATGCTCAATCTTCCATCCCCCATTACCAATTTTGTTTGCCAAAATTATCGGCCATTATGATTAATAACTGATCAGGTTTCCAAAATTGCAATTTTCAAATCTTTTCTTATTTCTAAGCCAAATTATTATCTTCCCTCATGCGTCAAAAATTCTTCATTCACGTCTTCTTCTTCTTCTTCGCAAACTTCTAAAGAAAAAAATTTTCTTCTCATCTTCAATCTTTAATCTTTCTTAAAAATGCTGAAGAGAGGAAATACCCAGTCAACTGGACCTTCAACTTCTAAGAAAAAGAAACTTCCCTCTTCCTTCTCTGAACTCTGTCCTCTCGAAGTATCCGAAGCCCCTCTTCTACTCAAATGGTAAAATGACTCAAGCTTTGATGATGAAAAATCATCTTCTTCTGATAAACCTGAGTTCTTGGGGTCTGAGGAACCTGGTATTAAGGACACCTCCATGGGTTCTCCTGAAAAACCAAGTAGTTCAAATGAGGGCATGTCAAGCCCTAAATCATATGTTCCAGTCAACTCTGAAGAAATTACTGACTGGAACTTTGGTAAGGTCCCTTCTTCTCTCAAATTCCATTTTGCTGAGGTCGAAAATTATTTTCATCAAAAAATTTCTGGGTGAAATTTAAATAGGGGAAGAGCAGTCAATTTTGATTCATTACTCAAATCTCCTGCCATTGATCTTGTGTGCAAACTGAAATGGGATAACTTTATGAAATTAGATGAAAGATCCTATCCATATGTAGTGAAGCTATTTTATTCAAACTTTACTTTTATTGAATCTGAAAATTACGTTTCTGTTAAGTCTTATGTGTTTGGAAAAAAAATTGTGCTTTATTTGTCAAAAGTGAATTTTATACTTGGTCTTCCTGATGATGAAACTAAGTTCTTTAATTTTGGAGACTTGTCTGAAGCTGATATTTCCTATGATGAAATCACCAAAGTATTTTGGGGTGGAATTTGCTTTATCTGGTGGGGCTGCTTTAAACATACTGAAGATTAAATACATTCTGCTTCACAAAATGCTTAGTTGTACTATTTTTTCCTCTCCAGTATCAAGTGGTGGTCATTCCACTGATCTTAATTTCATGAGTCTTTATGTGATGGCTAAGGCTGTTAGACAGAAACCAATTAATCTTGGCTTTATAATCTTGAAATACATGGTCTATTCCTTCTCCCATCAAGCCAAAAATCTTCCCTACTCCATGATCCTTACTCACATCTTTAAACATAAGGGCATTTTATTACCGAAAGCCTGGATTGAGGGGAAGCGTGACCATAAAGTCTTGGATCTTGCTAGCCTTAGGAAAATGAGGATTCAGTACACTGAGAATGATGGGTGGTTTAGAGGTGTTGGTGGAACTCCTAACAGTATCGAGCTTCACCCCTGCAAATCTAAACTTCCAGTTTCCATTTGCTCCAAGTTTGAAGAATCCAGCCCTGTTCGTCCCGCTCCGATTAAAACACCAAGAAGGGCTCAAGGGAAAGTCAGTAAAGTAGATACTGGACTTGAAGCAAAGGTAGATGACCTTAGCAAAGTTGTGGAAACTCTTACAAGTCGTTTGGAAACAATTGTTGATTCAATGGACTACAAGCTTGAGCGTCTTCTTTGAAAGACTAGTAGCACTCGTGCAGGTGTGATATGGCTAAAAGAAAAGGTTAGAGCATTAATGAATACCTCTTAGGCTCCTTTGATGATGAAGGGGGAGAGAAAGACATTGAAATTTGAAAAACTTGAAATTCTCTGTTGCTACTGGAACTTTTGACTACTTGCTGGAATTTTTGTTATTTGGAGCTAAACTCTGTTTTTCTGAAAAACTTTTATTTATGGGCCTGTAAAAACGTATTATTCTGGATGATCAATCATTTGATGATTGGGCATGCTATTCATGAATCTTTTGGTGTTTGGGCCTGCGATTAATAAGACCCAATATATTATATTTGTTGGTATTTGTTTTTTGCATGGTTTCTTAAGTATTTGGACATGAGACACACAAATTACTCCAAATAAGGGGAGCACAAGCTGGCACAACCAGACACATAAACAGGAGGAGTTCAGGTGATATCCTTCCACTCTATTCAAATTTTGTTGTAATAAAAAAATGGGGGATTGTTAACCCTTTAATGATTTTCGATACTTTAATTATGACAAAAAATTTTATATTTGTTTACACGTTATCTGTTGGAATCTGTCACGCGTTGGAATTTACTTTTCATAAATAAAAGATCTCTTGAAGATTCTAGTTTGATTTGCATCTTCATAACTTAGGAAAGAAATCACATCATGTTGAAATCATTGTATTATCCGTTATTTAAGGAGTAAATGCATGATTACCAAAGTTATATTGTTCCCTTATTTGATTCCAATGGATTCTTGCCTTAATGAGAACTTATAGACGTTGGACATAAGCATATAAAAGTGAAATTATGCAGCAATTGAAAAGTGTGAATCACTAAGTCCGGAGAGAACTTTGTTAAGTGTTTTGAAGAGTTGTGTGGTACACTCATACATGTTTTGTACTTAATTCTCTACGTGTGTTTTCGAGGGACCTTGTGGTGAAGAAGGTCAAGTTGAACTTGCCTTCGACGGACCTTGGGGAGATGAGGACAAAGCGGTTTATATCTTGAAAGACCTAATGATGAAGAGGGACGGGAGTCGTACCTGCTCTTGAGGGACCCCGTGAAGAGAACAAATCGGTTCTTGGTTTCTCTAAAGACCTTTAGGTGAAGAAACTAGTAGGGCAGTACTGTATGAAATCTTCTGCAATATTCTTGGTTTCGGTCTTGAAGAAGAGATTAGAGCTTGCTGTACGGAGTGACAGCAACTCGTGCATCAGTCCACAGAGGTTGTGCAAGTGAATCTAGCAGAAGTTCCCCCGAGCTTGTTCACAAGCAGCCGATTTCACAGTGCTCTGAAATCTGCCTTATCCCGTCTGGGATTTCGATGTAGCCCTTTGCGAAGAGCTGGTTTTTCACCCTACTAGGGTGTTTCTGTTCCTTAACTTTCTTTTTGTCAAATTACTATTCTTAATTGTAAAGCATTCTTATATTCTTAATTAATTTGACAGGTTTAAAATCCTAAGTGAAAGCTTAGGTAGAGGATATAGGCTTACCGAACCTTTATAAATACTAGTGTCTATCTACTTCTGTTTTTATTGCTTTACTTATCACTGGTATGACTGTATCTTAACTAGTACTTACAAATTTCAGTCAGTAACTAAAACTATTTTTCTGCGAAAGATTTAAATAGTTTTGAATGGCTAAAAAGTATTTTGAGTAATAAACTTCCGCTGCATTAAAATTCTTTTAGCCTAATTCACCTTCCTCTTAGGCATATAATCACTCACAGTCTTATATTTTTTTTATCTTTACTGTACACATGTAGGCAGATCTCCTATTCATTTTGTTGCCTTGTTTTCCACACCATGCTTATGGCATTGTATTTATATTCCTTTCTTTACACAGAAATATATGAGAAATATTTTTTCTTTCTTTCTTCATCATTATGTCAATGTTTTTCACTCCAAAATCCAACATAATAAGAGTGTGGTTCCCTCTATGGAAGAGCTCTCAAATTGAGTTTCTTGAGTACACGAAGTCAAAGTGCCAATTTGCATCGCTCCTAGTGATCCACATGATAACTATACATGCAGACGTTGAGCTCCCTCCGTCTAATATGTTAAAAATAATATTTTTATTTTAATTTAATGTGAAGTTTTAATTAAAATAAAAAGAATATAGATATTGTATCTTTCTTACTATTGTTTTTTAAATTAGTAATTGAGGATCAATTGGATCACATAAAGTCTTGAAAAAAAAAAGTTCTATTTAAGGAAATTAAATCGTATTCAATTTGAAATATGGTTTAAAAAATAAAACGATTAATTCACGACAGAGAGAATATGTATTTTGGACCACCTGAAGTGGACATTAGCTTTGCAATTCTAACTTCCAACTTTTGAAGTTAAAATATATATTTTATTTGATATTTTCACATCAAGTGGTGAAAATCTTGATATTATATTGTAAATTGATAACTTATAATATATCGATAAAGCGTGATTCTTATTGTTTCTCTGTTAAACAATTAAGTGAATAATTAAAATATACTTTTTTAATCTCTATTTGTCCAATGTTTTTTTATTAATAGAAGACGTTTAAAATAAAAGCTTATAGTCAACCATTTGGATTTACTGAGGTATTGTTTGGTTTTAATTTGGAGTATTTTGGAGAAATATTTTGAGGAAATGAGTGCTGAAGAATGGATTGGAGAAATGTGATAAAGAGGTTGTTTTAAGAAATATTAATACGTGTGATTCTATTTTTAGTAAAGAATTTTTCTACTTCAGTAGTGAATCAAATGATTTTTTGTTTGATGAGTAGTATAAAGTAATAATTTATATTATTTTAGTAGGTAGATAATTCATATTTATAAAGACATAATTAGTATCGGTATTAATTAATATAATGATAAAAAAAATGTACAAAAATGTAAAAGAATCGTTTAGAAGAAAAAATATTACTTAATTACTTTGTTTTCGTATTGGTATGACAAATTAAGACACCCAGGACAAAATAAAAATAAAAATAAAAATTGAATAAGAGACCAAATTAAAAAAAAAAAAAAGCACCCTCAACGAGGATACCAATTTAAACCCACTTGAGATGGGCTCCTAAACCCAAGTCAGTTGAAGCCCACTAAGGACGTCAATTCTTAAAGCCGAAGAGACATTTAACCAATCATTTGCAAAACTTGGACTCTGCAAGTCGCTCTAACAGCAAAAGTTCAACACTACATTAATTTTCGAAAAGGACCCTGACTCTATTTTCACACAATATTACATATGTATTGACTTGCATATGTTTTAAAATTATATAAAGGATTGTTTTCATATGCATTATTTAATTATTTAATTTATTATTAAGCCATAACTTAGAGATATTATATAACAATATAAATATTTTATAAATTAACAAAAAATTTATTTTTATATTTGTATGGTACTCAATTAACACTCCTAAATAATTTTGATGTTTTTTATTTAATAAATGTAAAAATTATATATGCTAGATTTGCATACACACACACACACACACGCACGCACACACTCTTAATTAATTGTGCATAAATAACTATATAATTGATTATGTTATATATATTTATATATTAAATTTTATATATGTATATAAATATATTATGTTTTTTTAAATATAATATAATATGCATTACCTGCCTATATTAATGTAAATATTGGTATTTTGAGAAATGGAAAACTTGGTTTTGATTTAGGGGATGTTTCTCCGTTCCTGCCTCTAATGGGCCACTATTCTCCTACCTTTTTGCTTATTGTTATTTATGGAAGTCATTGTCTTTTTAATGTGGATGTGTTTTTCAATCTGGATTAGGAACTCTTTCAAAGCGGCCAAGGACTTTTTGCTATAAATTCATTAAACATCACATATCTTAAGTTTTATTGTATAATATTGGGCAAGAGCTCCGAACTGAGGTGGAGAATCTCATGCACAGTTTGGACAAAAAAGATGGCATACTCTCACATGTGTTCCTCTTTCTTCTACTTTATAATGAATAGATAAGCAATTGTCTTGGAGTACTTTCGGTTGATAGAAAAGTTGTGTAGGAAAAGTTGACTCAATTGCTCTAGTCCGTTGAGGGTTTCAATAGGAAGTTTGTTGAACTAAGTGAAGATAAGCATTGTTTTGAAGTTATTACAATAGGTCATCTCTTTAGGCCATATAGTTGCATGCACACCATGAAGTTATCTAGGTATTCTTGAGTCTCCAATCCCATCAAACTTCTTGAGGTTGGCCACCTTAAATCTAATGGCGAAGGAATTTGCCAGAATGGCCAAACTAAATGAAATGTGTTTTGGGTGAGCAACTATAAAGGGAGGGTACTCATCACCAACTTCGAAGATGCACTCTTGGACAAGAGTTCAGGGGTAGATTCCTCGATATTAGGTATATTGTTTGGAATTATTGCTAAAAGAGACACCTGAGTATCCATGTGATGAGACGGAGAGGACACAACTCCCTACCTCTCTTCCAATCTTTGCACTGTTTGCTTGGATTGAGAAGGCTTCTTGACTTTTATGAGAGGACTAGAGGGGGTTCTACTGAGGATCTCTACAACATGTTGGGCAGTGACTTTCACTTCAGCTTGAGCCGAGGGATCTTCCACTTACGCCAATAGGGCTTCTTGTATCAGATACATGACAAGCCTTTTGGTTTCAAGTTCTAGATGTAGGTGGATTTTCGAATGATAGGAAAGCCATAAGCAATCTCTTTGATAATGAGAGTTGTGGCCTTTCTTCGTGGTCTCTACCAACCTCATCTCTTAAAGGAACATCAGGGCGCTGGAATCTTAGAGTTTAGATCTTATCTGTTAAGCGAATCAGATCACCTTTCACAATTACCATCAAAATGATGATAAAATTTATCTCCAATGGTCTCCTCGAAAATTTGTAATTGAATGATGTAAATTGTGGGTCTCTAATTTGAGAGAACATTTGCTCAGAATTTGTCCTGAGTAGAAAATGAATTGATTAGATATTTCTTTTGTCATAAATGTTGATACTTATAATATTTAAGTTTGGTATATTAGCTTTATTGTCGTGGCCCACCTTAATATATTATACTTATCTTTAAGGATGGTTTGACTAATGTTTTCATAGGACATGTTTAGAGTATATCATATATTTGTATGTGTGTATATATATAGACACACACATAGTGTAGAAATTATTTATTGTATTTTTCCATCTTATTTTCCTTAGTTTTAGTAGTTAGAAAAACGGTGTTGTTTCTTGTCTTTCAGTTAGTTAGTTGAAGTTTGTTGACTTTTCTTGCAGCTTGTATATAATTTTGACTCTAGCTATACATTTATTTTTCTTCTTCAATACACAAAATAGAAAATATTTTCCCCCAAAATTCTCTCTCGAGCTTCTATTAATGGTATTTGGAGCTACAAGCAATCTTCAAAAGCTTCCAAATAATAATCAGAGATGGAAGAGAACAGCAAAAATCAAGAAAGTGAATTTGAAAACCTTCAAGAAATGAGATCGATCAGTAATGGATATCGAGATCGAGAACTTTTCAGGCTTCAATCCTCTGATAGTCCAAGTATGGTCCTTGTTTCCACTTCTCTAAATTGAAACAACTATCTCACATGGAACAGATCGATGAAAATAGCATTGGGAGCAAAAATCAAGTTATGTTTTATTCATGGAAAATATGTGAAACCTAGTGAAGAATCTGACGAATTTGAGGAATGGAAAAGAGCCGATTGTATAGTCTAATCATGGATTCTAAATTCAATTTTAAAAGAAAGTTGATGCATTCCTATACACTTCCTCTGCCAAAGAGTTATGGGATGAGTTAGAAGAAAGGTTTGGGGAATGCAATGGCCCTATGTTGTACCAATTGCAGAGAGAAATCAACTCTATCCCACAAGGAAATCAATTAGTGGCTTAATATTTCACAAAGTTGAAGAAATTTTGGGATGAATTGCAATGTTTGATGCCTTTACCTCAGTGCACATGTGGTGCTACAAAGGAAATAGCATATCAGAACTCTTCAGTCAAGTTAATTCAGTTTTTAATGAGACTCAATGAAGTTATGATAATGTGAGGAACCAAATTCTTGTAATTGAACTATTACCTAATGTGAACAAGGCCTACTCCATGATTGAGAAACAAAGTGAAGTGCATGGCAATTTCATTGACAACATGGAAAATGTAGCAATAATGGCAAGGAACCAAAATTCAAGAAAGCAAACCGGTGTTAACAATGAAGGTAAACAGTACAAAAAACCTGGCGTAAATGGGAGATAAGGAAAGAAAACTGAGAAATCAAACCTGATATGCTCTCATATAGTAACTACACAGGCCACACAAAAGAGACTTGCTTGAAGTTACATGGAGTCCCTGATTGGTATAAAGAATTGAAAAATACCAGAGACAAGTCTATTCCAAGACACATTGCCAACATAACTGAGACCTCCATTGAGACAGAAACTAAAACAGAAGCTGCCTTGACTAACAAATCTCAGAAATAGGATTCAAGACATTATATAACTTGAAATCAGCAAGTTTATGAAAGGAAAGAATGTTGTTGAGAGCTCAGTAGTGAATTTGGCTCATTTCAATGATTTTGCAAGTACTTCTCCTCATCACTTTACTTTCAATACAACTAGCAAATTAGAACCAGGAACTTGGATTGTAGATACGGGGGCTTCAAGCCACATGTGCTGTGACATTAAGCTAATGACCAAACCAAAACCAGCAAAAGAAATAACACTTGTATTTTGCCTGATGGGAGTGTGAAAATAGTCGATCACATAAGAAACATACATTTCCCAACAAATTTGTTCTAACTGATACCTTGCACATTCCCTCCTTCCATTACAGCTTGTTGTCAGTGAATAAACTCTCAAAATATGCCCTAATTAAATTTCTATTTTTCCAACACATTACTTATTGCAAGACCTTCAGACTAAATATGTATTAGCTGTGGGAAAAGTTATTGGAAGGTTGTATGTCCTTGATTCCACTTCCTTTGATTGTAATTAGTTGAGAAACCATACTAGACTATTACAACAGGTCATTGAAATGCCTAAGTCCTTACCTATATCTTTCTAATGCAATAATTCTATAGAATCTGGCAAGGAAACCATTGATGTTCAGTCCCTGTCTCTCTGGAATAAAAGACTTGGACATCTATCACCTTTAGCAATGTCTCATTTCAATTTTCTCAGAAATAAAAATGCTCACTTTGCCTCCTTCTGATCTCTGTCCAATGGCTAAGCAGCAAAGGTTAACCTACCCTATTAGTACTTCACAAAGCACACAAATCTTTGAACTTATACACTTGGATATTTGGGAACCTTACCATCAACCTTCTATAACTGATGCTCATTACTTTCTAACCATTGTAGATGATTTCAGTAGAGCCACATGGACATACTATCTCATGAAACTCAAGTAGTCTCTACATTAACTTATTTCCTCAAAATGGTTCAGACACAATTTTACACATCTGTCAAAACTATAAGATCAAATAATGGCACTGAATTTACATGTCATGAATGCCAAATGCTCTTACTTGCAAATGGAACCATACACCAAAAATGTACTCCCTATTCCCCTCAACAAAATGGCACAATTGAAAGAAAGCATAAACACCTTCTATAGCTTACAAGAACCTTGTTATTCCAATCTCATTTACCTAAAAGGTTCTGAGGGGAAGCCATTATCATGGCTACTCACATTGTAAACATAATTCCTTTATCCATCCTACACTAGAAGACCCCTTATGAACTACTCAACAACAAATCACCAAATTATAGCTCTCTCAAAACCTTCGGTTGCTTATGTTTTGTTACAAACACTCACCTACATAAAGATAAACTCGATACTAGAGCATTCAAGTGCATATTTCTTGGTTTTAGCCCTGGCCAGAAGGCCTTCAAAGTATATGATCTTTCCACTAAAAAACTCATGGTGTCTAGAGATGTTATCTCTTATGAATCTATCTTTCCCTACCTTCGTTTAGATTCAGAGTCCACTCCCTTACCTTAGTTCAGATTCAGGGTCCACTCCCTTACCTATTCCCTTTCAAGATGATGATTTCATAAAACATGACATTCCACCTCCTTACAATTCGGCTCTAACTCCTTAAATTCTTCTCCTTCTTCTCCAGATCATGTCGAACTTCATGTTGTGCCTATTAGACATAGCATCAGAGTCAAACATAAACCTACCTCGCTAAATGACTATGTGACTATAGCTATACAATCTACTTTTCCCACTTCCAATACCTCAATAGTTGAAGTGTCTGCTGGATCAGCATACCCCATCAAACTTACCCTTATATTGAATCATCAAGACTTAACACACAATACATGGAGTTTTTAGCAAATGTATCGCTTATCTCAGAACCTGTTCTTTTATAAACAAGCTAATCCAAAGTGGATTGAGTCTATGCAAAATGAATTAGATCATTAGAAAGGAGTCAGACATGGGAACTAATTCAATTACCTGTTGGAAAGAGAACTATCGGATCCAAGTGGGCGTATAAAGTTAAATATCCTCCTAATGGTATAGTTGATAAATTTAAAGCTAGACTTGTTGTCAAGGGGTTCAGTCAAGTTGAAGGGTTACACTACACTGATTCCTTCTCTCCAATTTCTAAGCTAGTAACTGTCAGAATTTTTTTGGCATTAGCTACATCAAAATCTTGGGGAATCCATCAACTAGACATAAACAATGCTTTCTTGCAGGGATATATTCATGAGGAAGTCTATATGACCCCTCCAGAAGGTTATAGAGTAGCCAAACCAGATCAGGTTTGCAAATTACTCAAATCTCTATATGGTCTTAAACAAGCTTCTAAAGAATGGAATATCGAGTTCACATCTAAGCTACAACTCTTTGATTTTACTCAATCAATACATGATCATTATCTCTTTGTCAAACTTTCTGGTTCCAAGTTCATGGCTTTACTTGCATATGTTGATGATGTTTTAATTACTAGAACTAATGAAGATGATATTCTTGATGTAAAAGCTTTCTTGCACAAGCAATTTATTATTAAAGATCTAGGGCATGTCAAATATTTCTTGGGAATAGAGATAGCTAGATCTCCTTGAGGAATTTTCTTGAACCAAAGAAAGTATGTATTAGACATCTTGTAGGATGTTGGTTTTTTTTGGAGCCAAACCAGCCTCCACACCTCTTCCAAAGGGCCATAAACTCACTGCAAACTTTGGTCCTTCCTTCACTGAACCAAATAAGTATAGAAGATTAGTAGGAAGACTGTTATACTTAAATATGACAAGGCCAGACATGTCCTTTACAGTCCAGAAGCTCAGTCAATTCATGAACTCTCCTTATCAAGCACATTAGGATACAACTCTTCATGTCTTAAGATAGCTCAAGCATACACCATCCACGGGTTTGTTCTTTCCCACATCAAACTCTCTCTAATTACAAGCCTACTGTGATGTTGATTGGGCAGCCTGTCAAGATACCAGAAGATCAATCACTGGTTTTTGCATATTTCTTGGGAATTCTCTTATTTCTTGGAAATCCAAGAAGCAAAATAATGTTTCCAGGTCCACAACTAAAGCGGAATATAGGAGTATGGCATCCACTGTGTATGAACTTGAGGGGGGCTGTAGAAATTATTTATTGTATTCTCCCATCTTATTTTCTTTAGTTTTAGTAGTTAGCAAAACGGTGTCGTTTCTTCTCTTTCAATTAGTTAGTTGAAGTTTGTTGACTTTTTTTTAGCTAGTATATAAATTGGACTCAAGCTGTACATTCATTTTTCTTCTTCAATTCACAACACAGAAAATTTTTTTCCCAAAATTCTCTCTCGAGCTTCTGTTCACATATTACAATTGTGGCAATACAACGATATTCATATGTGTGTGCTATACAATAATGACAATATGGATGAATTTTTATATTCAAATTTATTATTATGAGTAATAATTGTTAGTACAAATAAGAATGTGGAATAATCATAATAAATGAAATTTTATTTCAGCAAACTATTTACGTATGTGAACTAAATAAATAAATGGAAAAAGTCACTTAATTTTGACTTCAGCTCGTATGTAACAAATAATGATATGTTAAAGACTACTTAGAGTGAAATCCATCCTAACAAAACTAACATTTCCTAAAATAATCAGTTGATGTGTGTGTGTGTGTGTATCAAAAGGGATGTTAAGAGTTGCATCGTTCAATTTTTTTTCACATCAGATATTCAAGTCTAATCGGTGATATTATCAACTAAAATAAAACGTCATGCGTGACATTGTTCATCAAGTAAGCCTGACACTAATATTCTAGCATCTACGTATGGACCATATATAATTCCACTTATCTAGTTGAGGATTATTAGTACTTAATTTGGATGGGTCGAGTATTTCTAGTTTGGAAGACGAAACAAACACTTTCAATGAAAACGTGTTTGATTTACTTATTTTCACATAAAATATTATTTTTTAATTTTATACCTATAAATATTATATATATATATATATTGTCAACTGTGACTCACATTCCATAAAATTACAAAATAATTAAAATTCGATAACTAGTTAAATAATTATTTTTTTCTAACTTTATATATAAATTAATGAAATTTACAATAGAATTAAATTATAATTTTATTCCAATATTACAATTTGATTGAAGTAATATAAATAGATAATAGAATCCAAAATAAATTAAAATATCATTTCCATCATAACTTTTACATTAAAAATACTACGAAAAACTTAAGTATTTGCTACGAAATTAATTTCATAGATATAGCTACAAAATATAGCTACGGATTTTCGTAATAAATATAATTTTTTAATCATATATAATCAACAAAAACTATTAATTATTAATATATAACATTGTATATTTGCAGTGTAACAGATTAATTATCTATTATTTGTATAAAAATTAATATGTATATATAGAATGATCATCAGCTACGAATTGATTGTAGCGAGAATTAATTATGAGAGCATTAACTTCGAACTTGGTTAGAATAATTTCGTAACTAAAGCTACGAATATTTAGCATTAGCTACGGATTGACCGTAGTTGATGCCCTAATTTTTTGTAGTGAAATATTATTTTTTATTTTTAAAATGTCAATATTTTATGTTACTAATCCAAATATATTTTTATTTTTTCGAAAAAACCAGTAAGAAACGCCTATCAAATTGAAAATGTGAAAATTAATAATAAGGTTTGAAAATAAAAACAAAGACCTACTAAATATTTGATTGCGATTTCATTTACATTTAATTTATTGATCTTGACTAGAAATTAAAGTCCATACAAAACAATGCAAAGTGGGCCTTCCATTTGAGAAAGGATATTAAATCTTAAATGCTACCTTCCATTATTGAAAGTTGAAACTGCCTACAAATTTCCCAGAGTCAACAAAAGGCAAAAGTCGCTTAGTTAATGGAGCCCTTAATCGTCATAACAGTGATACATTGAGCTTCACTTGCAGACTTGAAGCCTCTCAATTGGCTTAAATGTGACTGTTTTCAAAACCACCTTTTGGCTTTCTAGAACTGGGGTAGAAAACTTTTACCTCTATTTTCATTTTGGACCCCATAATATATTCTTTACATATCACAATGCTTCACGTTTTGCAGAAATTTATTCCTTCCACACACACACACACACATCTCTCTATATATGTATATCAATATCAAAAAAATTTGATATCTATGAAATTAATTTCGTAGCTATAACTGTAAATTATATTAATTATAAATTGTTTGCAACAAATATAATTTTTTTTAACCAACAAACTACAAAAAAATTAGCTATCAATCCATAATCATATTCTTTATATACACAATAGATTAATTATGAATTATTCATAGAATAATTAATATTAAGTATCAATTATGAATTAATCATAATAAAAATTAATTAAGGAAGCATCTAATTCAAATTCCACTATACTCTTTTCTCTCATGATTTACTTTCTACCTAGACCTTTTAAATAGAATTCTTTTTGAGAAATTTGTGTCCCCTTTGGTCACATTTTGAACAAAATGTTCTTGCAATGATAACTCCAAGTGAAAATGATGTCATGTGGAAATTTTTTGTCTTAGATTTCTTTATTATCATTTCTTGAGCAAAATAATGCGCACAATTTGTCACGGGTACATTGGCATGGAAATTCTATCCATATCATGTTTAATCAAAATTACATGATAAGTGTAATATCCTGCTTCTATGTTTATCAACTTGATGGATATTTATCTTTAGAAACCAACACCTAAAACAATAATAATAATAAATATCTTTATTTTTCCTCTAGAAGCTATATTTTTTAGATAAGATAATTATTACACACAGCATGGAAATGAAATAAGGACCTCCCCACTAGGTATTCACGGCTAATTTACATTTTTAAATATCGCAAAAAGAGTTCAACCTACGGACAAATATGTTGATATAACAAATTTTGAGGGACATTACCAACTAATTGGAAAAAGTAACTGTCAATTAAGATTTCTGTTTACTTTTTATCTCAATTTAGAGACTATACAAGAAGAACAAGAGAAAAGAAAGAGAACTTTAATATTGTACATATTTGACAAATCTCAAAATGATAGAATTTATTGAAAATTATGATAAATCGATAAACAACTCATACTTTACTGTGATAGATTTTTACACAATTGAACCTGTCATCGGCCCTAGTGATAACCTGCCAGCTATGCGCACTAGCTTCCTCGACAACTATTACGCTTTCATCCATTGCCTATGCTTTTTGACAAGTATACAGCTATAGGGACTTTTATCCATATGTGCCCTTTTTTTTTTTTTTTTATTTAATGATAGAATATTTGATTAAATTTATTTAAAAGATTTTATAATTTTTTATATTTTATAAATATTTTTAAAATTTATAAGACATTAACTTTTAATTATTTTTAAAATAAGTTATTAAAGTATGTATAAAATAAAATTTTAAAACTTATAAGATATTAGTATTGATAATTTTATAATTAAAATGGTTAAAATTAAAGGAGCTTATTAAAATTTTGAAAATAAATTAAGATTTACTTTTATTTTTAATAGAACTTATAAGATCCTAATATCTTATTTTAGATCTTATGAGTTCCTTTCTGGAAAACAATTATTGAACACTTTCTTATATTTTTATAATTTTTTAAATATTTTATAAGATGTTTTGAAAAACTTATAAGCTCAACCAAATACCTAAATTATCCGTTGAAAATTATCTACTCCCATTGTTGGTCTATAAACTTGTCCAAATGCAATTTTTTTTACTTTTGAACCCCCCCCCCCCCCCCCCAACACCCAACCCCAAAAAAAAACTAAAAAAAAAAAAGGAAAATCTTATCTACGAAAAATTGGAGAAATCCATCTTCCATCTGCATCTTTGTTATTTTCCTTCTGAAATGGGGCTAAAAGTTGCCAAATTGGAGGTTGAAATTTCAATATTTCGCTACAGGTTAGAAAACAAAATAGACTTGCACTAAATTGATCCACATCAAGAAAGAAAGGCGTGAGAATCTTTTTTTTCTTTTCTATTCATTTTCATGGAATCTAAGTTCCTTTACGTTAGCTTCAGCAACAAATTATTGTTGACAATTGGATTACAACATACTCAACGTGTACGTAGTTTCTTTTGATTTTTCACATTGTTGTGAGCTTCTTCACTTAAGTTTTTCTATAGAAGGATGAGTATTAATTCAGTAGAATAATGTAATTATATTCAAACATAAAATTAAAGTCTAATGATGCCCAATCTTTACGTCAATCATATGTTTGCTTATGCTACCAGGTCATGAATTCAAAAATTCAACCTTGCTAATTTCAGTATTTATATATATAAATATATATATACACACATTATACATATATATATATAACAAAAATCAGCAAGTTGGTTTAATAATTGCCATGGACCCTGTCCAAGAGGCAAAAGCAGTGTTGCTTTTTTAACCATTTTTGCCTATTGATCTATAGTCCAATGGTATAAATCTCCGACATAACGTGGGAGGTTGAGAGTTCGAATCTTAATAAACTCCTAATGTTCATGTATATGTATAATAAAAATAAATAAATAATATTTACTAACTGTACTTAAATAAGAATTTAATATATGTAATCTAATTTGGCAGCTGTTAGGTTTATCTTGATTGATAATTTTGCATATTTCTTATCTTACTTTGCAGCCCCATCATCCTTACAAATGAGCATATTTTAAAGCATATATACTTTAAATCATGCAATGAAGAAGCCATTAGCTTAAATCACTCCTAGTTTCCATAATGAAAAGATTTTACTAGGTACGTGTCTAGAATTTGACTGTTAGCTGTCCCAAAAGGCTTGGAGGATACCCGATAAATGTTATCTACAAAAAAAGTGGCTTTAGTGATCATCAAATCGATCACAAATTCAACAAAAAATCGATCATTGACACTGTCAGTAAGTGCATTCGTTCACAAAAAACCTCATCACAAATTGAAGTTTGTGACCGCTAGATCATGGGTCACAAATTAGTAACTGCCAGTGCAGCCACTAATAATTTAAGTCAGTCACTAATTTAATTGTACAAAATAGTGAACAAGCAGTCACTGATTAGTGACGGCAATATGGGTCACTGATGGTTGGTCATGTGACCAACTACTCCATCTGTTAGTGACTTGTGACCACGTCTGGGGTCACTAATCGGTCACATATTTGTGACCGCCCCTTGCAGTCACAAATTTTTAAAAATAATGAATGTATTTACTCCATTTTGTACCCGCCTTTGGGGTCACTAATCAGTCATTAATTTATTATTTTTTATTTATTATGTTTAATTTAATATATTTATCCAACCTATTTTTTTGTTTTCATTAACAATAATTTAAAACCACGTCATTTAAAACACAATTCACATTCCAAATAACACCAAACAATAATAGAAAATTAAATAATATTGTATTAAAATACATGAACAAAACAAAGATTTTAAAACATGAACAAGTTCGTGAAATCCAAGCATACCAAGTTTAATTTAAAGAGAGTTATTTGTTTTTCCCACCATCGATCACCCTCTTCCCTATGAGAGGAAGAAACATCTTCAATTGCATTTAGTTTTTCTATCATCACTCTTAATGTCCTCATCAAAGCCTCTTCCCTGACATTTCATTCTTCAACTATCCTCAATGCCTCATCTCTCACCCTCATAGTTTGCTCCATAATGCTTGCTTCTTTTGTTGCTGCTTCTTCTCTTTCCTTGGCTAATTTTTGATCAATTGCTTTTGCAATCGCATCTTGTAGTTGCTTCTAACTCACAATGGTAGGTGGAGATGTTGTGGATGGTGACTTCGAGGAAGTCCCAGTAGCAATAAGCTCACCGTAGTGGTAAGTGTTCCCAAACCTATACACTCTACCCTTGCATAGACCACCACTAATCTCAAGCCATTTTTTAGCATCAAATGAGCTTTCAAGAGTAGGATTGCTGCCATGTTGACTAACGTACTCTTGAAAATATTCATCCTATTTGAACATTCAAATATTAAAAACACAATTAGTTCAAATAGAAAACAAGACTAATCGTTATTAAAACTAAAAATACTTAAGTAAAAACACTGTGTGAATCTAAGCAAATAAAAGATATTCCTATAAAAATTAAAAGTTAAAACATAGCTGGAGAATAAAAATTTCTAGTGGTAATTCCTATAAAAACAATATTTTTAAGCATGAAAACCATTTGCATGCTAATTATTAATAATCCATCTCACACTTGCAACTATCTCTATGCAATATATTTGAAAGGTTAAAGAAACACTAGTTACTTCACCTCAGCTCAAAAGTTCCCAAAAAGAAATTTAAATTAGTGTATCATGTAGTTGGACTGAAAGAAAGCATAAGATCGATTATAAACTAACTATTATTGCACATGATGAAATATTGGCAAATATAATCAATATAAGTTAAAGCATACTGACATATATAAGAATTGAAAGAGAAACAGAACATTTCCACTTACACAAAGTCACATTTCTCCTTTCACTAATCCAAATGTCACATGTTTTGTTAAATATAAAGTACAAATGTCATTAAATTGTATCAACACAAACACCAATTAAATTTATGCACAACTTAATAAGATTACTGATCTCAATAAAAAATAGAAGCACAATCAAAAAGCAATCCATAGTTTATTCTTCCTAAAAAAAGAACCCATTTATCAGGAAAAAAATCATCCATAAAGCATCATATAAAGAAATCCCACTTCAGAAAAACTGATCTTAACTTGTTGGGTGACATCTACACATAATATGTGCAGATTCTGTATAATAAATAAACAAATAAATCCTAACTTGATGCCATTCATGACAAATAAATAAAATAAAAAGTTGAATGCTACAACTATAAATTTCATAAAATACTTCACATTACTTACTTTGAAATTGTTAACTAATTTGAATGCATATATTCTTTCAGCAGCATTTATCCCTTTAATTTTAATATGGTTTTGCCTACTATTTCGATAGTGAAAGCTCAGAAAAAAGCACAGTGAATATAATATTTATCTGTTTCGTGGACCCTTAAGTTTTCATAAAAATCCATGGAAAAATTAAATTCTTTCCACCTCAATGAAATTAGGCATATTTATTTTGTTCGATATACAATCATAGTATATCAGCAATGAATTTATCAGAATTTTAAAGAAATGCTCATAGTTGTTTTGATGATCAATACCATACGTAAGTTGCATAACGAGAATGTTTAGGTAAATTTATAAACTTTTTAAAATGATGTAGCCATATAGTGTTTGGTGATTTTTTCTTTAAAAAAAGTTTATAAGTTCTAAAAATAAATAAGATATTGAAATCTTATAACTTCTTTCAAGGAAAAAAAGAAAAAAAAAAAAAAAAGAACTTCTAATTTATTTTTATAATTTTACTAAATTTTGTTGATTAATTTTTATCATCTTAATCATAAAACTGTAATTACAAATATCTTATAAATTCTGTGATTTTATTTTAAAAATATGTTTTTATAAAATAAAATTTAAAATCTTACAAATTTCAGTTAAAAACACTTTGTAGATTTACACACACACACACACACACACACATATATATATATATATATGGTCTTTTAAATAAATTTAATCAAATAATATCTACAACCTATATTGAAAAGAGCACATATAAGAGTTATATATATTTGACAAAAAACTTATTTTAGACACAACTTATTAATATAAAACATAGAGATTAATGGGTATAGTTCAGCTGCGATTTTATACACTTCTAAGAAAATTGATCGCGGTAGATTTAAATTTCTCAAAGAGGTAATTCAAAAATCAAAGAAGAATTCTCTTCTAAAAACAAAAAATAATGCATAAGTATATACTTGCAATTACTGATCATGTTCTTAATTTATAATAAATTAACAAAAGAAGAGGTTATAAAATCAAAGTGAAAACCCAAGATTTGACTAACTGCACTTTTTTTTCGTATAATAATTTGAAGGTCCGTAGACCTGACGTACACAAGTGGCCAACTCGCCAACGTTTCTTGATTTTTGACTTGATCTTCGTCCGGGGTGCGGCGCACATACCGCGCTTGATAGTATAATTATCAATAAAGAAAAGGTGCAAGCAATGATGATGGATCATGAGTACTTTAACATGTAATGGGAGAATAAAAAGAGTATAACATACATATATACACACACCTCATTTCTTTTGGGGGCAAATCATCATTGGGGATCATTGTTGTCATTATTTTGAATTTTCAGCTATTTTATTTCAATTTCAAATTTTCATTCGTTTAAGTAACTGGCGGTTGTCCCACGTAGTTCCCGCATGCATATATTTTTCAGTATTATATTTTTTTTTTCGAAAAGATCAGTAATTTTTTTTTTTTTTTTGGCAAATAAGAACAATAGAAAAATAATTGCACATACAAAAAAGGAGCACAAAAAGGGAAAAAAAAGAAAAGAAAATAAAAGCGGAAGGGAGGCAAAAAGACTTGCCTTGCACACTATAAATGGGTATGGAGAAATTGAACCTTGGACTTATTAATAAAAATGAACCATGTAGAAATTTAGGAAATTGAACGTTGGACTTGTTAACTTTACAATTTGGAATTTGGATGTAAATGCACTGCACTACAATAACCTCAAGTGAGTTTGGTTATTCGGATAGTGGGTAAGTGGTTTGTAATAAAATTACTGTTATAATCTTATTTGAATTATTTATAAATAATAATTTAGCAGCTAAATTTGGAATATCAATAAGTTGGTGTCCAAACTACTTTTTGTATGATGAAATCTTTATTTGGCCCTTCAAATTACATTATTCTTTTTATTTGTTGAGAAATAAAAGGACAATTTATGTAAATTAGGAGAAATAACTTTCAATATAGAGACAAAACATACTTTCTTTTTATAATAATATAGATACATTAAAATTAAAATTTGATTCTGTAATCATTATTTTAACATAAATATATATTTTTTAATTACTATATATACATAATTGTCTAGTCTATCACACGCATTAATCATCAAAGAACTAAACATAATCACATATTCTCTTACCGTCGTTGTATGCCTCCAATGATGCAGGGACTCCCTTGCAACCCACGACACATTGCAAGGAAGGCTGCAAAGAAGTCTCTATAACAACCCTAGCAGCCTCGAAGTATACCTCGATGTCCCTAGAAGCAATTAAGCAAATAATATTAAAAAATACATTTGTTAACAATTCAATATAAATCATGAAATAGATTGAGACAAAAGGAGTGCAGTATATAATACATCAAGAACATATTGATAATGATATTTTCAAATAAATTAAGCTATGAGAAAGAAATAATAGAAATGAGACGATGATAAATAAATTAATATTGTGTCCACATATAATTTTTTTTAGTATTTGGTATTATCTACTTTGATGGTACTATAATATGTTAATTGAAACAATATTCTTTAAGTTTGTATAAGTTATATATCAATTCTTCCTAACTTATGTGTGTGTGAATGAGTTTAAAATTTTATTATTTTATTAATTGACATATTTTGATGATTTAGAAAGAAAATTTCAAAATATTACTACATATTTGATGGAATTTATTCTAAATAATTAAAAAATCTAATATTTAAGAATTTAAAATTTTGGTCAATATTACACATTAGCTATAGTAAAAAATATATATGGAATCTATTGAATATTATGATAGGTGCACGCACAACTCTGACCATTGAAAATTACTCCCTTTGCTTAGTCTAGAAACTTGCCCCGGCCTATGCAATTTTGCTTGACTTTGAACTCTGCCCTCTCCAATTTTCTTCCAAAAGTTGGTGAAAACCATCTTCTACCTGCATATTTGTTATTTTCCTTCTGAAATGGGGCTAAAAATTGCCAAAATAGATGTTGAGATTTCAACACCAATTTCACTATGAACAAAATTGCTACTTTGCTACCACAACATAAAAAGAAGGCGTGAGAACACCCCCCCACCCCCACCCCAAGTTTCCATGATTTTCGTGGAATCTAAGTCCCTTTATGTTAGCTTAAGCAACAAATCATCGTTGACAATTGGAATATTACAATATAATCATTTTGTATTTTCTTTCATTTTTCGCATTGTTGTTAGCTTTTTGAGATGCTTCTTGTATCTCCTTTAGTCTCATCAGAAAAAAATTCTCATACAATCTTCCTACATAATTTTTATATCAATATTATTGTGTGCTTCCATTAGAGTTTCCTTTAATTTCGTCTCACTCATACATAAATTTATCAATTAATCCTCAAGTTCCATCACTTGAATTAAAAAGAAAAAACAAAACAAAAAAGTCCCATCACTTCACTTGAACTCTTCTCAAAAAATTAAGATTGCTCAGCGATGTACCACTTAAGAAATTATACCTGTCAATTAACTTTTTTACGCCTTATGTATTTCCTCGTCGGTAAGCCACACACGTGGTCTCATTCTAATGCGAAAAATAATCGCACCCAAAATGGAGAATTATAACTCGTTCAAAAATAAATCACAAATGAGTTATGAGTCCAAAATCTGACCTAATTTTCAATATATACACACACACACAAAGAAAACTCAACAAGTTAGATCAATATAATTGCCATAAACTCTATATGTGCATACAAAAGACAAAACAAGTATGTTCTAAATGTATTTTAACAAAATGAACTTAATGTATATATATGTCACTAGTTTTGGCGGGTATATATTCCTTTTTAATGCGGTTTGCCTACTGTTTCAATATTGAAAGCTCATAATAGCTTGTAGCAAAATCGTATCTATATGTTTTCACATTGCAGTGAGCTTCTTGGTGATGGTACAGATCAATAAGCATTAAATTCGGTGACACTAATTAACATGATAATAGTTTTTAGTAATATTTGTTTTGAAATAATCATTAGTGACACTTTTTAAGTAACATCGATTTTTATTTTATCACAATATAGTGTAATAGTGACAAGAACTAATATCTTAAGTTGTTACTAATGTCAATGTAATGGTGATAAAAATTGTCAATATGATTTATGGTAAAAATTTTACAGTCATTAAGTTTCAATATATCACTAATTGTTAATAGTGGCAATTTAAACACAATTCTTATCACTATTAAGTTAGCAAAAATCATTATTGTAACAAACTAAGATAAAAAAAATTTATCATTTAATATATATATATATATAATTAATAACAACTCTTATACATATTGCCACCTACTATAAATTTCATTACTAATTTAATTCTCCTTTTCTTTTAGCGATAGTTATTTTGATAATCAATACTATATGTGATTGAATTAAGAGTGCTTTGGTGAGTTTATAAACATCTTAAGATATCTTGTAAAATATTATATAGTACTTTTATGATATTCTTCAAAGAAGATCTCTTATAACCTTCGAAAATAAAGCATTGAGATCTTATAAACTCAAATTTCGAAATATATATATATATTAGGAACTCCCATTTTATCTTTAAAATTTTAATGAACTTTGTTAGTTAAATTTGATCATATTAATCATAATATTGTTTATTACAAATACCTTATAATTTTTATAATTTTATTTTATGAGACCGTACTTTTAAAAGAAAATTTTAACATCTTATAGATATACATAAGAGCTTTTATATAAATTTAATCAAACATTATCTATAAATTAAATTTGAATGAGCACAATATATAAGAGCTATACTTTATGAAAAAATTAATTTTAGACTCAAAGCTTACGAAGTAATACATAAAATATAGGGATTAATAGGTAGTTTAGCACTAAGTCCACACACATATAGACAAATTGATTTATGAATTTGAATTTCATAAAAAGTAATTGAGAAATCATTTATAATTATTTTAGAGAAAAGGATAATACATAAAATTAGAAATGCAATTATTGATCATGTTCTTTAAAATATATAATAATAAAAAAAACGAAACCCCAAGATGTGACTAAGTGGCACTATTTTTTTCGTATAACAATTTTGAGGCATGTTTACCTGACGTACACAATAGGCCAACTCAGCCAACATTTCTTGATTTTTGACATGATATTCGCCCACCATGGCTGGGTGCGGCGCACGTACGGCGCTTGATAGTAAAATTATCAGAAGAAAAAAGGTACAAGTAATGATATGGTTCTGTACTTCTTGCTACGTGTAATGAAAAAACGAGTAACCGCACTTTTTTGGGCAAACCATCATGGGGGAATCATTTCTACCATTGTTATGAATTTTCGGGCTTTTATTTTTAATTCTATATTTTCATGCTTTCAAATAACACATTCACCTAAAATTTAAAATAATTATTATGATACAACTCTAATTGTTTTAATTCATCATATTACTAAAAAATTATATATTTAAATATTTCAGTCATTATTTTAATACAAATATTTAGTTTTAATTACTATGTCACTATTGATATAATACACGTTGACATAAAAATTTGATATGTCCCTTCTAATCAAACAAATACATAGAAAGATATTTATAGTAAAAATAAATAAATAAATAAATCAAGCATAACTTTGTTTGCAACGCATTCTCTAATTCTGTTATGAATATTAATTCTTCCAAAACAATTAAGAACAATTGAAAATATATTGTATATTTGATCATATACATTTTAATTTTTTTGGCTAAATTGCACAGCGCTCCCCCGTGATATTCGAAATTAGCTCATAACCCCCTGTAAAATAGAGAATTGCTCCTATACCCCATGTGTTTAATTGAATGTTGCTCATCTGACCCAACAACCTTCTTCTTCTTATTTGATGTCCATTGAGTAGTAAAATAACAAAATTGCCTTTAAGTAAAACTGAAATTCAAATAATTTTTACTTTTATGTTATCTATTATTTATATCATTTTTTAATTATTTTTTGTCCATTTCAACTTAAAAAATATTTAATATTTATAAAAAGGATATATAATATGTTTCTATTTATACTTAAATATATAATATGCATATATGTATAAGTTTATGTATAAATATATACATATATACTTTTATTTATATATAATATATAAATTATTTTATTTATTCCAAACTAAATAATGTCTAATATTTAGAATAGTATATATAATATAGATTTTATTTACACTTATATAATATACATATATAAATTTATCTAAAAATATATTATATATTATTTATTTATACATATCGTGTATATCCATATATATAATTTTTTTAATTCTTTTAAAAAGAAACAATATTTAATATTTATAAAAATATAATATATTTTTTATAGTTATATTATTTATTTATACATATCATAGGTATCCATATATGTAAATTTTCCTTAATTCTTTTAAAATTAAACAATATTTATGTATACATATTTAAGTTTATGCATAATAATTTTAAAAAATTATTATAATATAGTTTTTACAATTATATAATATATGTACATGTATATATCCATATCCATATCCATATCCATAAAAATTATATAATATAGTTTTTACAATTATATCTATAAAGATATTATATATTATTTATTTATACATATCATATATATCCATATCCATATATAAATTTTCTTTAATTCTTTTAAAATTAAATCATATGAAATATTTATAAAAATATAATATTTTTTTATTTACAGTTACATATAAAATATATGTACATCTATAAATATAAACATTTATTTTTTTCACCAAAAAAAAACATATATTTTTTAATTTTACGTAATATATATATGTACATCCATAAATATAAACATATATTTTTTCAGCAAAAAAACATATATTTTTTATTTATATATATAAATTTTCTATTATACTTATATATATAATATGTATACATATATCAATTTATGCATGATAATTTTAAAAAATTATATATAATATTGTTTTTACACTTATATAATATATGTATATATATCAATTTATCTATAAAGATATTAATATTATTTATTTATACATATCATGTATATCCATATACATATATAAATTTTCTTTAATTTTTTTAAAATAAAAAAATATTTAATATTTATAAAAATATAATATATTTTTAATTTATAGTTACATATAAAATATATGTACATCTATAAATAAATATAAATATGTATTTTTTTCACCAAAAAAACATATACTTTTTTATTTATACATAATATACATATATATATATGTACATCTATAAATATAAATATATATATTTTTCACCAAAAAAAAAATATTTTTTTATTTATACATAATATATATTCTCTTCATTTCAAGTTAAATAATATTTATTATTTGTAAAAATAAATAATATATCTTTTATGTATACTTATATCATATAATATACATATATATAAAATAATCATAGCATATATATATGCATAGATATATATAATATTATGTATTACATATTCATAATAATATAATCCCCTACCAACACCCCCCCTCCCGCTCCCCCAACACCCCAAACCCGCCTCCATCCCCAACCCCTCTTCCCTAAATGTGAACAAGCGGTGCATAGTGCACAGGGAGTATAGGAGCACGTGTCTATTTTACAAGAAGTTATGAGGTAATTTTAAATATTATAGGGTGGCGTTGTGCAATTTACCATAATTTTTTTTATTAGTGTCACCCTTGTGATGGAATATTAGGTGTATAGGTGCTGTATTTGTTGATAAGATTGATTTAGAACAGTATGGGGATGTATCTAATTTGAGTGGGTTTAACAAATTACATTCTATTTGTGAAATGTCGGCTACTTTTTCTTTTTCCCATTCTTTTGATGATTGGCCTGAAATTCTATTTAGTCGCACAGATGACACTATTCGTGTTTTATTTTATACTAAATCAATATTTTTAAAGGTGAACCAAGCATAAAATTAATAAACTCATTGATTTTTAATTCAATCAGTTCAATAATTGATTCAACTGACGTGACATCGTTATCATGTAATATTTATATTTAATTCATGTAAACACATAAAATATATAAATATTAATAAAAAAAATAAAGAAATCGATAATATAGAAAAAATCATAAAGAAAACCCAACTTCAGTTCTTTTTTTTTGGGCTGCTCTTAAAAAATATAGTTTCATAATTAGTCAACTAAATAATGAAACTAAAGATGAAGATCTTGAAACAAAATTGTTTCCATTGAAAGAAAATTTAGATTGTCATAGTGGGGGTATTTAGAACTTTTTAAGAGTGAAACACCACCTAATTGTGGTGTTGACATTTTGACCTTCGAGTATTCATCTGAAGAAAATACGATGAGACTAGGGACAAATTAATTTATAGTTTTAGATTGTAACTTTGCTTATGACCATGCAATAAGAAAGGCTATATGTGTTAAAAAGACAATTTTTTTATAGATATTTGATTGATAACAATTTCTCGAAAGCAACACTTACATTGATTTGCATGCTGATGAGTAACAACTTTTGGAATATATAGGAGAAGTAATAGAAATAAACTTGGAGGCTAGCTCCACAAAACCTAGAAAATAATAAGGTTCACTTCCTAGAGGAAAATTTGAGGATATTCAACTTAGCAGACCCTCTTGTCTAAACAAGGAAGAACCAAATGTAGAACTGTGTGTGTTAGTTAAACCAATATCAATTAAATTGATTATTGATACTTTTTTATCGATCAAACATTAGATCAATTGGCAAATAGATTTTGCGATTCTTTTAGACTAAATTAGCTGCCGATCATTAATTGGACCAATTTGAACTGCTGATCCAATCCAATTTTAATTTATTGGTAATAGTCTTGCTTTATATGTGTGTATGTGTGTTGTATATAGTCAAGAATTCTTTTTGTTTTTTTTAAAAGCTTAATACATGTTCATCGATTCTTAAAAAAAATAAATTTAATGTGTTTATGCAATCGAAAGCATAACTCTAAAGGGGATACTTATTTTCTTTGTCTTTCGCTGGTAAGTCTCAACTCTCAATCTCATGCCTGGTTTCTCGCTGTAATTTTAGGATAAGGTTCCATGAAAATACTCACAACCTTTACTTAGAACTAGGGCTATCATTGATTCGGATGTTATTCCAAATTTGATCTCAATTTTAAGATTTTTAATCAATTAAATTATCTGACAAATCAGATTCAATTATAAATATTTGTAATTCAAAATAAGTTGATGGAATATAAAATTAAGCAATTCAATTTGCTAAAAATCCCAATCAAAATTTTATAATTATTTATTAAATTAATACTCTTATATATATTATTAAAAATATTTTTAAATAAAATCTATAAAGTACCGACGAATTCGAGTAAAGTCTCAGATACAAATTTAATATAATTAGATTCGAATTCAAACAACACTAATATGATTCAAATTCAGTCCATTAACAGCTCTATTTTATTTTTTTTTGACACTAAGCTCCACTTAAAACCAATCTCTTTATAAATCTTCATTTCTCCATCATATTTTCATTAGAAAAAGATTATGAACTGAAAATTAGAATATCTTACTTATTTAATACGTATTTATAGTTCGCAGTTGACATCTTATTAATGATTTCTCGACCCAATACTAAATAGTGAATGAATCAGGCTTCAAATTAACACATGCTTATAATTTGGGCATAATTAATTTGTTCATATGTCTGATAGCAAGACAAGGTACCATAGTCGTAGCCAATTTTTTGACTAGCTATGTCACAATTTAACGTACTAATTACTCCGAACTAGTTGACTTGGATGTTTTTCAATGAATTATTTGGCCAGCAGAATCATATTTATTATTGGTAAAATTACACCAGCTAGATTACAAATCACAAAGTAATCCGTTCGCATATATATAGATGATAATTTATTAATTAGTCAAGAACTATTTGACCCCTCATGGCTAATTAGTTATATACTTGATTAACAGTGGCATAAAACTTGTGCTATGTTTTTTTTATTTTTTTATAATAAAAAAATGATATTTTGAAAAAATTCATAATTTTACATGTTAAATTTAACTATTATAAACTGCATAAATTAAAATAAGTAATCTAAAGTACGTTAATGACAATTAAAACATTATATTTCTAATAGAGGGAAAAAATTCAATATACTAGTATAGTATCAATCATACCCTTTTTATTATTTCAAGTAAACTTATTGGCTTTTCCAATTATGTGAATGATAAATATTATACAAATTAAGAAGTCTGTATACAGAAAATAAAACTGTAAGAATATTATATAAATTTTAAATAATTATAAATTATAAGCAAACAATTGATAGAATTGAAAATTTCAATGAACTTTTACAAAATATTATAGGATTAAATGAGAAAATCCAAAAAGAAAATCATATATAATTAATGAATTACAAAGTGAAACATTAACAGAACCCAAGAGAAAGCAAGCAAGTAAATAATATTATATAAAAATATATTTGATGACAATTCAGTATGAATCATGATAAAAGAGATTGAAAACAAAGAAATTCAACATTATATTAAGAACATCTTGCTAATTATATATTTTTAGAAATCAAAGTTGCAAAAAAGAGATAATAAAGATGAAAGGAGGATACAAATGTATTACAAATGATAAAATATATTGATTTTTTTGATTTTTTTTTTTAAATTTTAGCTAATGTGGTGCTATTACTTAAATTTTAAAAAAAGCATTGACTAAGTTTGTCTAAGTAATTAACATCACTTTTAGTTAACAATATTTCTACTTTATATATAGTGATTAATTAATTTAAAAAATATAATAACATATTATTAGGGCATGTTTACTTTGAGGGATGAGGCAGGATGAAGGCCCACATCCTGCCTCATCCCATGTTTATTTTGAGTGATTGGAGCCATTGATAAAGCTGTCGGCCCGCCACTGTGTTGATAAAATGGGTGATGAGACATCCCACCTTTGAAGTGGGATGGTTTTATCACTCGATTGGTGCCGCAATTTCAAATAATTTTCAGTTGCAGCGCCAATCAAAAAATTAAAAAAAAATTACAAAATTTTAAATATTAAAAATATATTTATATTAAAATAATTAAAAGAAAATTCAATATATATAATTTGTGTAAAGATATTGTATTGGAATGGAGAAAAAATAATTTCTTTAAGCTAAATAGAAAAAAGAAGAAATAGTTGGATGCTGTATTGATATGATAAAAATTAATTTTTTTATGCTAAATAGAAAAATATTTTAACTATAGGTACTTTAGTCTTTTATAATTTATCTAAATTTTATAATTTACGTTTATGTAAACATTCTCAATATAATAATTCAATTTTATCATTCATATTATCCCACAAAGTAAACATCTAATCAAAAATATAAAATTATCTTAATTTCACTCTTCATCCCTCATTTCATCATATCACCCCATATCTCATATCACAGAGTAAACAACCCTTAAATGTTATAGTTGTCATGTTTTAATGTTTTAGAAAATTAAAAAAATTGCAAATAATATTAAACAATCAATGAAATTATTCCAAATAATTTTAAAAAAAATTTATAAACTCAATATTTTAAAATTTGGTCAAAATTATATAAAGCGCCGGAAAAAGTCCCCTCAGAATTAATAGTACAGACTTGTGGGACCGTGAGTGTGTTTACAAATATATTATAAAATATGATCATTAGATTTGAATAGTTATGGTGCTTTGATGATTTAGAAGTCCAACAGTTCACACAACTACTAATGATCAATGTTGCTATTTCAATTCTTTTTTCAGAAATTAAATTATGAGATTCAGAATTTGGTAAAAATTGCATACGTACAGGTAAAAGACCCCTTTCTAATATATAATAAATTCATATTAGTGTCATTGACTGAGTCCAAAAATATATATATTTAAAGGTCATTAAATTAGTTTGTTGGTATATTTAACTTGATGATTTAGAAAATAAATAAATTAGAAATTTATGTTAAGCAACCAATAAAATTATTTTAAGTAATTTTGAAGATTCTAAATTTGAAGAATGAAATTTGGTTAAAGTTGCATATTTGTGATCAAAAGATTATATTTCTATGTATATAGATTAGATCTTTTGTCCTTAATGAAATTTAAAGTTGGAAGCACACTATTAAAAAATATAATATTAGCTATATATAAAAATACAAATAATAATATAAAAATTGCCACTAATATTTGACGTATCTCTAATGTTATTTGTTAAGTGATAGTAATTTTTATGTTATTGTAACAGGGTTTAATAGTGATAAAAACTAATATTTTAAATTATTACCATTGATAATTAGTGATACATGTATATTAATAATTTAATAATAATTATATTTGTGGTAAGAATTTTTATTATTATAAAAAATATACGATTGATTAAAAATTGAAAATGTAGATTAAATTTGTCAAACTTATGGTACGGTCTACTAAGATGTATTGTGTTCACATTGATGTATAGGGCTCACACTTAGTTCAATTTCTTCTTCAATTAATCATCCACCTGCCCCCAATAAAGTCAATATTCCACTGGCTGCGGACCAAATATTCTTACATTATGGCTGTTTGGTTTTATTTCCATTTTCATCATTTTTAAAATTTAAAAAATTAGTTATTAAAAATGAGTTGAAAATGAGTTTGTATTTGGATAAAATGTTGAAAATGTAATGATTATGTTGGTTTTAATAGGTTGTACGTGGAGAAAGATAGAAATAATGAAATAGAGAGAGAAGATATATGAGTTATTGAGAAAATATATATAGGTTATTGGAAAATATGTTTTGAAAATAAAAATGATGTTGGGGAAAATTTCTAAAAAATAATGGTTTTTATTTATAAAATAGCAAAAAATGAAAAAAAGTGACTATGAAAATAAAACCAAACGAGAATCTTCAACCCCAATTATGATCGGTGCCTTTTACTGGTACTCAATGATTTTATGATTTAATGCATTTTCAGTTTCTTATTTTGATTTATATCTTATTATATAGTCAATTTCACAATATACATATTAAGTGGGCATAATTTACAATCAAATATTTAATAAAATTATATTTTATATATTTAATATTTATTTATAATTATATAATTAAAAATAAAATTTGAATTAAAATAAAAATCTGATGAGATTGAAGAATCTGAAATATTAATAAGATTGAACTTGTAAAGTAAAAGGCGGACAAAGCAGGTGCCCATTTGGTTACATTTTCAATTGGGATTTTTATTTTCGATACGATTTCGAAATAAAAAATCATCATGCAACTTTCAAATTTATTTTATTATTCTATTATCGCATCAATTAATTCAAATTTAATCTAATATAAAATATTCACTATCATTTTTAAATAATTAAAATATACACATATTTCACAAAAGTACTCCTTTGTAGGAAAAAAAATACAAATTATCTAAATTTTTAATTTTATATTCATACTAATAATTATTTTTAGATAAAATATAAAAATACAATCTTATTTTTATTTTTAAAATTATAATTATTAGAAATAAAAAATAAAAATAAAAGCATATTCAAAGTCACGTAAGCTGATGAGCTCTAATTAGGGCTGTCAATGGAGTGTATTTTAATCTGAATTCGATTTGAATTCGATCCGATTATTTAGAATCTTTCACCGATAAAAGATTCGACAAATATGATCCAATTAAAAAAGTTTGTAATCCTAAATAAATAGAGCGAATATGGATATGGTTCGATCCATTAATATCCGAATCTGAATATATTTAGTTTTATACATATACATATTATTAGATATATGTATACATAGGGTCATATAATAATGCTAATGTGGATATTTGGATGAAGGAAGTAATGAACTTCTATGCAATATATCAAATTAAGTGCTTTTCATGTAAGTTGTTAGATTTTGAGCTTATTTACATCATAATTACATCACTTTTTTTTTTATAGAAATCATAATTACATCACTTGTTTCTCTATTTTTACAACAAAAAATGATGTGGGAAGAATAATGAGTAGGAGCCGAATGCAATAATATGGCAATAATGCAATGCAAATCTCGATTTTATCAAATGTGTTTTTTTTTTGTTTTAATAAAACTTTGAGTTTATAGTTAGTTGATTGAATAATCAAGTATAACCATGTATTTATAATGCCAAATAAGTACTATTATTAGCAACAGACCTAAAATGTAATGATTTGATAAATAAATGTGATTAAGTTAAATTCTATTGTTGCTCTTAAGTGATCAATAGGCTTGAAAGTTTATTTATTAATCTGTTGTGTATTTTTTTTAAGGATGATTGTTTTGAATTTGGATTCTACTAAATTTTTTAAAAAATAATAAATATATGATGGTTTTTAAAATAGTTAAATTTGGATTTTTTTGGATATCCAACGGATATCTAATTTTTATTTGAATCTGAATATGGTTATACCTACTACAGATCTGATGGATCTTGAATCAGATTTGGATCTGACATATTATTTTTAAATTCAAATTTGAATTCAATATTATCCGATCTGAATCTGACCAATTGACAGCCATAACTCTGATAGTAAGAAAAACTACTTTAATACGAATAAATACACACGAGGTTTCACAGATGATTTTCATTTTTTATGAATTATTGCCCCTACATTGAGACGTACGTCAAGGGAAACCCAGGATTGGGTCGGTCAACACAAACTTTGGATGCTGACAGCTGACCCTTGAATTGTTTTAAGAATTTCAAAAAAAAAAAAAAAAAAAAAAAAAAAGAAAGGGCCAAACTTCGAATGAACACGTTTCGGCAAAATAAACCGTTGACCAAGAGTATCACGCAACTGTAGAAATAGGCAGCGTTGGCTAACCCACCTCTGATCTTGCCAACTCAGATAGGCCCACTCACATGCCACGTGTCAGCATCTGCATGGATCAGAATATGCTTCATAAGATACCTTTTTTGTTGTTAAATAGGGAGCCGAAGCCCCTTCCCTCTGCACAGCTGCACAGTCCACAGTCGACTTGAACTCCTCTTTCTTCCCATACTCCTCCGTTTACTTCATCTTCTGTCAGAACCCTGTTTGAGAGAATTATTTTTTTAACTTTTTGCTGCATAGTTAATGGAAACAGAGTTTCTGAGTTAGTACATAGTTTTCTGTAGTGTCTTGGCTTGTACGTACAACCCTCCTCTGACAGAATACGGCCTAAGGTGAGATCATGAATCCTATGTTTGAGTTGTTCTCTTCTAAATTTGTATTTTTGAAATAGGGTTTCTAAAAAAATTGGATTGGTTAAACTCTGTGTATGTTTCCGCTTTTGGGTGTTTTTTTCGTTCTTCCATGTTTGTTACGTTGGATTAATCTTTAAAGTAATTTTTTATATGAATTAATTCGTACATTAACGTCTTTTTATTCTTTGGGAAATTTCTATTAGAAGCAGTGACCTCTTTTATTTTAAAGAACACAATAATATTATTCATATCAAATTTTATTTTCCTCCTTATAGTGTTGTCAATCTTTTTAATGTATATACATGTTTAAGGTTCAATTCGGTTCAAACTCAAGCATATATTTTCTTTTTTATTTATATACATGCACGCTAGTCATTTGGTAAATTCAAATGCCTGATTTTACACTTTTTATGTGAAACTTATATTATTGGGTCAAATGATTGCGGACAAAAAAGAAAAAAAAAAAGTAAAAGTTATGCAAGTGAGTTTATAGATTTCTTGAAGTAGCATCAACTTGCCCATTATCACTACTTCACCCATCGGTAAAGTGGCCACCGCTCGTGGTTGGGTAGCAATAGCAAACCAAAGAGGACGAGTAGCAGAATCTTAGGCTAAGTCTTGAGAGATGGACACGCGCATACATACATATATCTATATATATACTTGATCTTGAAGAAAAAATATATGTAGTAAAATACACAAATATATGCATATTCCTGCTGTCCCTGATTTGCCATTCTCATTTTTTATGTATCTGGGACAAACTCAAAATAAGATTATATTTCTTAAAATAAATTTGCTTTTCCTGAAAAAAAAAAAAAAAAAAAAAAACTATTTCTTGGTTTTAGTTCTATGTATTCTTGCTTGAATATATATATATATATATATACACGTATCTCCAAATATCTATATATATATATCATCAGATCATTTTTATCATTGTGCTTGGAGAAAATCTCGCTGAAAAATGAATGGCTTTCTGAGTTAATGTAGCAGTTGGCCTTTCATAATCATGAACATAGTTATGCTATTCACATGAAATACTATGTTTCTTACTCAGTTTATTGTTCACATGCTGTTGTTTGTTTACTCATGAAAAGTCTCCTCCAGTCTTTGGTATTGTCTCCTCTACCCCGTGGAGTCTTTATCACTTCAAATAGTACCCATTAATTTAGTTCAAAAATTATCATTAATTTTCTTATCATTTGAATAATCTAAGAACATGTACCATAATAGCATCATCAAAGGAATAAAAAAAAAAAAAAGAAGAAAAATTCTTTTAATTAATCCCAAATTTTCAACAATCATTCAAAACCTACACCAGTTTCCAACTGTCCCATATTTAAGATATCATTAAAATACTAGTACTAACCTACAGTTGTTACATTGAATATAGAGTATGGTCATAAAATTAATTTTGAAACGATTCTTTTGTTGACTTTTGAATATAATCTATTCAATCGATTCACACGATCAGTCTTGTCGTATTCACTACGCCAGTCATAAAGGTCCCTGATATGGGTCACCAATTTAGAAAACTATGCACATCATGCAAAGCATATGGTTTTGCCTGAACTATAGGAACTTAATTTAGTAGCTTTTGTCTTCTTCTGAGATTCTTCCAACATACACTGTTATCTCAATAATTGTCTGATTAACATAAGTGATAAGCCATCCAGATCCAGTTATGGTTAATTAATTTACAGCAGTAAACTTTTTTTCTTGCAATGGATCTTCTTGTTTGGTGGTACCAATAATTGTCCTTTCGGGACATAATTGAACTTTCCAATGGATATTTAGTACGAAACTATGAATGAATAATTGGTTCTTCTGTTAATGTTTTCAGGATATAAAGAAATTTCCACATAACACAAAGTTTTGAGGAACAGAAATGGCTAAGGATCAACTGCAAGTTCTTAATGCACTTGATGTGGCCAAAACACAATGGTACCATTTCACCGCAATTGTGATAGCTGGGATGGGCTTCTTCACTGATGCCTATGATCTCTTCTGCATTTCTCTGGTGACAAAGCTGCTCGGCCGCATATACTACCACCACGAAGGGGCGCCAAAGCCCGGCACTTTGCCGCCAAATGTGTCGGCTGCTGTCAATGGCGTGGCCTTCTGCGGCACGCTTGCTGGCCAGCTCTTCTTCGGGTGGCTTGGCGACAAATTAGGCCGGAAAAAAGTGTACGGAATGACACTTATGCTAATGGTTATATGCTCAATTGCCTCAGGGCTTTCTTTTGGCGACAAGCCTAAGGCTGTTATTGCCACGCTCTGCTTCTTCCGCTTCTGGTTAGGCTTTGGCATTGGAGGAGACTACCCGCTTTCGGCTACGATCATGTCTGAGTATGCCAACAAAAAGACTCGTGGGGCTTTCATTGCTGCGGTTTTTGCAATGCAAGGTTTTGGGATTTTGGCTGGTGGGATGGTGGCGATCATTGTTTCAGCTGCGTTTAAGGCCGCATATCCTGCCCCTGCATATGAAAAAAATGCCCTTGCTTCTACTGTTGATCAAGCTGATGACGTTTGGCGTTTGATCCTAATGTTTGGTGCCCTCCCAGCTGCCCTAACGTACTACTGGCGTATGAAGATGCCAGAAACAGCCCGTTACACAGCATTAGTTGCCAAGAACGCCAAACAGGCGGCCTCCGACATGTCAAAAGTGCTGCAAGTTGAGCTAGAAGCAGAGCCGGAGAAAGTTGTTGCGCGAAAGGGGAATGATTTTGGCTTGTTTTCAAAAGAGTTCCTCCGGCGCCATGGACTTCATTTGCTTGGCACAACTAGCACATGGTTCTTGCTAGATATTGCCTTTTACAGTCAGAACCTTTTCCAAAAGGACATTTTTAGTGCCATTGGGTGGATACCCCCTGCCAAGACAATGAATGCACTTGAAGAAGTTTTCAGAATTGCAAGGGCTCAGACTCTGATTGCCCTTTGCAGCACTGTTCCAGGCTACTGGTTTACAGTGTTTTTCATTGACAGAATCGGAAGATTTGCAATCCAGTTAATGGGATTCTTCTTCATGACAGTGTTTATGTTTGCACTGGCCATTCCTTACACCCACTGGTCTCATAAGGACAACAGAATTGGCTTTGTAATAATGTACTCACTCACTTTCTTCTTCGCCAATTTCGGCCCAAACGCCACCACATTTGTCGTCCCAGCTGAGATTTTCCCTGCACGGTTGAGGTCCACATGCCACGGTATATCAGCAGCCGCAGGCAAGGCCGGAGCAATTGTTGGGGCATTTGGATTTCTGTATGCAGCTCAGCCAAAGGATCCAAGCAAGAGGGATGCCGGCTATCCAGCAGGAATTGGAGTAAAAAATTCACTTATTGTGCTCGGATGCATCAATGCGTTAGGGGTGCTTTTCACGTTTTTAGTACCTGAGTCGAAAGGTAAATCGTTGGAGGAAATGTCCCAAGAGAATGAGGATGAGAATGGAACATTAGAAATGAGGCCACAGGATGCTCATGATATTAGGACAGTTCCAGTTTAGTAAGGTCTTTCTAACAAGTCTTTGAGTTTACTACAGATGATATGTTAGACAGAGCCTTTTAGGCTTTGTTTCATGTTTTTGTCTTTTAGGTGGAAATGTGGAATAAGTTCCTTTTCATCTTTCCTTTTTAATGGTCATTAGATGTCAAATTTTATTGTAGTATTCTAAGTGCCATAGTCAATCCAATCTGAGTACAAGATCTTTCCTATGTGCAACATTTTCATCCTTGTGCTAAGAGTGCTTTTCTCAAATTTTTCTTTGCACCTGAACCAAGGCCTTTATAAATTTGTTTCCCATTATATAGTTACATATGTTTGTTTATGTATGTATAATAATAATTGTTCAACATAAAAATATTTATGTACATTAAACTGCTGTATTGGAATCATATTGTTCTCCTGTCCTAAAACTTTTAATAAACGCCATATTGCAGTAATGATACAGACTGCACTCAAGTAAGGCCATCAATGGACTCGTTAGAGTTTCCAAGGATTTCAGGGATCCCAAAAGAAACACAAACCTGAGATTATGAAATAAGAGAAAACTCTTTAGCCAGATCAAAAGATTTTGCAAACAATGAAGAAATTCTTCAATTTTTCCCTTTTTTGCTTAAATTGAATACCATAAGAAAACACTTTGTGTAAGTTATATATTACTAACACATTCTTGGTCAAAGAAGTTCAGTTATTTAATGTTATGTGAAAATACTATTCTTATGTAGAATATTGATGTCTGGTGAAGTTTTTCATAGTTGTCATTGAATTTTCTATCCAAATTTTGATTGTTTATTTAATACTCAAAATTAAGTAGAGCATAATGTATTAATTAATACATAAGCCCCAAAGTATTTTGGTTACATATGCAAATTAAGCAATAATAGGAAAAGAAAAAAAGAAAAAATGAAAAGGAGTGAAAGTTGAAGAATCTTTTCACGGTTGAAAAACTCCACAATCTATTTTTCAAAGAATTCATATTACTAACTGCGGTGAAAAAATTATAAAAGTATTTCTACATTGCATATGAACTGGAGAAGATCAGCAACACGCAATACGCAACGTGCTTAATAACTAGTGTATATATATACAACTCCAAAACCCAATGTGGAGTGGGGAGATAAAGTCGTGCAGAGAGAATTAACCAAAGTCAACTTCGTTGCCAACATCTGTCCATATGCAACCATGTATTCTTAGCCATCCAAAATTCATGCTCAAAGGCATTTCTTGCCAAATATTTGACAGCTGAGCCCACAAATAAACTATAGCATTTTTTGTCCAACGAGTTTGTACATCAACATAGGATCTGTATAGCAACAGTTCTCATCTCATTTCAAACACAAGGAAAAAATTGAATGAGAAAGAAAACAACAACCACGGTTAGTAAAAGCCATTTTCACCATTTCAATTCATCAGATCCCAATGTACAGAGCTATAATGCACTCCACAATAGGTCATGCATTTTCACATTTGCAAGTGGTTTAGGCTAATAAGACATCCATTCTCAGAAATTTCGAAGTCCTATATTCATAGTTCAACAGCATCCCATAATCAAAATTCACCACCATGTCCAACATTCCTAACATCACTTCAAGTCATTCACCACCAAGCTTTGGTATCAGAGATCTTGATCTTAAATTTCTCCAAAATTTTATAACTATTTGCAACCATCTCATCTGCTCTCCATGCTTATTTGCTGAATACTTTGATATGCTTCTCCCACTCAAGCATTCAAATCATACATTTGTCAATATGCCTGCATAATATTCAATTTAACAAGAGCGTATAGCTTGGGCTTGTGTTTTGAAAGAAAAAAAAGTTTTAGAGGAATAAATATAGAATATAAAAGCAAAACGTTAAAGGCAAAAATTAAAACAGTAATTTCTAATCTAATTAAAAATCAATTCAACTTCATAATCATTCTAAAGCGAATGCAATAAGTAATAATTACATAGTTCATATCAAATATAGTTATCTATAGAGAATGAACTATGCAGTGTCAAAGCCATTTTGCTCCTCGCTTAATAGTAAACGCGGTTTATAAAAATGTAAGAACAAGCACTACAAAATCAACAAGAATAGATAAAATGACCCAAGGACTATTCAAATAATTATGCCATCTATCTATTCCTCTGTTTAATGCAGTACTTGTGGATCCTAGCAAAGATACTAAAATAAAGAAATTTGTCATCCGAATAAGTGATTAACTCAGGGAGTTTATTGAACATTTCGGCAACCATGTCTTCAGTCCCCAGCCAACTTGAAGAACTATCAATCATTAATGATCTTTTGCTGAGAAAGTAGCCTAACGTCTTTTGAAGAATTGATGAGACAGCCCATAAAAAGCACATAGTCGGTTGCAATATTAATTTGACCGCCCATAAAATGCTGCTCATATACCATGAGGTTTTTTAAGAGAGTATCCATCGAATCATCAATGAACACAGATCCTAGGAACAAGGTTCCATTTATGAATCTTATGTCAAAAAAAGAAGCCGCTTCATCTCTTTCAAACTTAATATGAACATCTGAAAGCCTGCATACAGTATCAATAAACGTCAATCTCTTTCTACTCTCCACAACATCTTGACTGAGATTCAAAATTATAGATCAAGGACACAAGCCGATATATATCAAGTGGAGCATATGTTTTATTTGATGAGAACTTTCATTTATACATTCTATAGGCACCTTTCTAAGGAAAAGATTACGGAAAAAGTCCAAGAAAAGTTCCATCAAGTCAATATGCAGGCAATGCTCCTCAGTCAAATCAAATAATATGCATAGGATAAAGAATGGGATCTAATTTTTGAAGAGCACCAAATCCAGCTTCAAGGCATTCAAGATCCAAGTCATGCAAAAAATAGGATCCCATTCTTCATCCTACGCACATTATTTGATTTGACTAAGGAGCATGGCCCGCATATTGACTTGATGGAACTTTCTTTGAACTTTTTCCGTAATCTTTACCCTGGAAAGGTACCTACAGAAGGTATAAGTGAAAATTCTCATCAAATAAAACAAATGCTCCACTTGATATGCATCGGCTTGTGTCCTCGATCTATAATTTTGAATCTCGATCAAGATGTTGTGGAGAGTAGAAGGAGATTGACGTTTATTGATACTGCATGTGGGCTTTCAGATGTTAATATTAAGTTTGAAAGAGATGAAGCGGCTTCATTTTTTAACATAAGATTCATAAACGAAACCTTGTTCCTGGGATATGTGTTCTTTGATGATTCGACGAATAATTTCTTGAGAAACCTCATGGTATATAAGCTGCATTTTTTGGCCGATCAAATTAATATTGTAATCGACTACGTGCTTTTTGTGGGCTGTCTGATCAATTCTTCAAAAGATGTTAGACTACTTTCTCAGCAAAAGATCATTGATAGTTCGCTTCAAGTTGGTTAGGGAATGAAAACATAGCTGCCGAAATGTTCAATAAACTCCTTGAGTTAAGCGCTTACTCAGGTGACAAATTTCTTTATTTTGGTATCTTTGCTAGGATCCACGAGTACTGCGTTAAACAAAGGAATAGATGGATGGCCAATTTAAGCCATAATTATTTGAATAGTCATTGGGTCATTTTACCTATTCTTGTTGCTTTTGTAGTGCTTATGTTTACATTCTTACAAACCGCGTTTACTGTTCAGCAAAGAGCTAAATAGCTTGACACTGTATAGTTCACTCTCTATAGATAACTGTATTTGATATGAACTATGTAATTATCACTTATTGCATTCGCATTAAGATGATTATGAAGTTGAATTGATTTTTAATTAGCTTAGAAACTACTATCTTAAAAATCTTGCTTCAATTTTAGCCTTTAACTTTTTTGCTTTTATATTCCATCTTTATTCCTCTAAAACTTTTTTTCCTTTCAAAACACAAGCCCGAGCTATACTCTAGTTAAATTGAATATTATGCAGGCACATTGACAAATGTATGATTTGAATGCTTGAGTGTGAGAAGCATATCAAAGTATTCAGCAAATAAGCATAAAGAGCATGTGAGATGATTGGAAATAGTTATAAAGGTTTGGAGAAATTTAAGATCAAGATCCCTAATACCAAAGCTTGGTGGTGAATGAGTGATGTTAAGAATGTTGGACATGGGGGTGAATTTTGATTATGGGATGCTGTTGATTGTTGAACTATGCATATGAGACCTTGAAATTTCTGAAAATGGATGTCTTATTAGCTTGAACCATTTGCAAATGTGAAAATTCATGACCTATTTGTGGAGTGCATTATAGCTCTATACATGGAATCTGATGAATTGAAATGGTGAAAATGGCTTTTGCTAACAGTGGTTGCTGTTTTCTTGTAAATTCTTTCTGATTCAATTTTTTCCTGGTGTTTGAAATGAGATGAGAACTGTTGCTATACAAACCTAATGGACAAGAAATTATACTGAAAATGCTATAGTTTATTTGTGGGTCAACTGTCAAATTTTTGGCAAGAATTGCCTTTGAGCATGAATTTTGGATGGCTGGGAATACATTCGTGCATATGGACAGATGTAGGGGTACAAAAGAGTCGAGCTGGCTCGCGAGCCTCACGAGCCGAACTCGAGCTAGCTCTACTCAAGCTTGAAACAATTCGAGCTCGAGTCAAGCTGAATCAAGCTCGAGCTCTAATTCGAACCGATCTTGAGCATTCTATATCTAGGCTCAAGGTTCACAAGCTAGTATATAATTAATATTATTTTTTATTTTATTAATAAATATATATTATATTACTATTTTTTTATTTTGAGTTCGAGCTCAAGCTCGAGCCTGCAATTTTTTTACAATTCATTTGCCAATTTGAGCCTTATCGAGTCGAGTCGAGTTGAGCCGAGCTCAAGCTTAAAATTTTAGGCTCATCAAGCTCGAGCTCAAAAATTTTGCCCAAACTCGGCTCGGCTCGATTGCACCCCTAGACAGATGTTGGCAACAAAGTTGACTTTGGTTAATTCTCTTTGCACGACTTTATCTCCCCACACAAGATTGGGTTTTAGACTTGTTTTGGTGTAAAAGTTGACTTTGCTAAATCTTGGACATTTTGTAGTAACATGTAATTAGGCAATTTAAGATAGTTGAATAGATACTAGGTGACACCATTTGGTGTCATAATATTAGGGTCTATGGAGACGCGTTTATATGTAACAATAACTGATGTTATTGGGACACTTTGCGTATCATAATAAGCTATTGAGACCCTTACCTACGAGACACTATCAAAAGGTCTCAAAAGAAAAAGTGTAACAATATGTCATGTTAAAACCGACCGAATCGAACGGTCATGTAACAATATGGCATATAACATAGTGTCATTCAGTTAAAACCGACCGAACTGGTCGGCTAACCAAAAATTTCGGTTTTTAAAAAACTATAATCGGAACAGGTTCGATTTCGATTTTTAACGGAAAAAATTAGTTCGGTTTCGGTTAAGTTTTAACTAGAAACCAAATCGGTCACTTTTGGTACCGAAACTGAACTGGGAAAAAAAAAATATTTTTTGTACCAAAAAATTATTTGATAAAAGTATTTGTTTTTAGATGAAAATATTGATTTAGATTACTTTTTTTTTCTATATTAAAAATATTTGTTTTGACAAAATTATAATTTATCTATTCTAAACAAATACATTTAAAATATTATAAATTTAAGAAGATAAATAAATATTTTAATTATTTTATGTTATAAAAATTTTAGTATACACATTAAGTGTGCTAAAATTATTAACTTATAATCGCCAAGGCAGATACACGCGATTTTTGCATATTCAAACATTAACTGCTAAGATCGAATAACGAATTAAATTTTAAACTCAATCTACTAAAGTTGAATAACTAATTGATCCAATGACATCATATATAGATTGCGGATTTGTAAATTTTGTGAAAAATACAATTATAACCTTATTAAATCATCATTTCTAAAGGATAATTATGAAATATTGATAAAGTTTGTATCCAACTATCTTTTTTATGTTGAATTCTTCAATTTATTCTTCAAACTATATTGTCAATTTTTGTTGTTGAAAAAATTAAAAGGACAAATTATGTAAATGAACAAAAATAACTTCTATTTTAAACACAAAACGGTCTTTGTTTTTATAATAATATAGATAAAATCTTTATAGATTAGGAGATGCAATATACTAGTAGTACTATCATAGGAATAGCCTAATAGGATTTAATCCCTTATTCCTTAGTTTGCAATTTAAGTTGAAATTTCAATTTTATTCATCAACATACCCTATAATATATATAAGTTTAATTAATTAATTAAAAGAAAATTAATATAATATTTTTTGTTGTTTAAATCATAATCATCTATTTTTTTATATGTAATGTGTATTAGTTCGTTTAATAAAAAAATTATGCAATTGTATTGTTTGAGTTTAGAAAAAATATCATTCTTTTTTTCTCTTTGTATCATAATTATTCATGTTTTTATATGTCATATATTAATATCTATATTATTTATAAAACATAGGGTTTTTAATAACTATTTTGATATATTATTTACTTCTTTTTTTCTCAATTATTTCACCTTATCAAAAATTTCATTTTATTTATCCCAAAAATTTAAAAATACATTAACATTTACATTATTTAAAAATTTATATTTATTTATCCTAGACTTAAAAAATTTAATAAAAAGTTTGAAATAAAACTAAAACTAGTAGCGAACTAGCGATTGAATAATAAAATTTTATATAATATATATAAAAAAAAGGGTTTCGTTTTTTTGTTTTTCCGGTTCGGCTTCGGTTAACCGAATAAAAAAATCGAACTGAACCAAAAACTGAATTTTTTTGAAATGAAAAACTGAAAACTTCAGTTTGATTCAGTTCGCGATCGATTCGGTCGATTTTGATTTTTTTTTTGATACGTGACTCATGTATCAGAACATTTAAGATGTAACATCAATAAACTTATATTAAATATTCAAAGAGGACAGAAAGTTGCCTCAATTTGACTCTGAAGGAATCCTAATGTATCCAATAGCTTCTGACAGGACAGAAGCTACGCCAATCTGCAAAAGATTATTTTTGGAAAAAAAAAAAAATAAGGAAGAAGAAAAATGAATCAATAATAACCTTATGAAAGTTTACAAAAACTAGAAAGCAATTAGTAGTACTTTTGCAGTTAACAAAATATAATTCCAGATAATAGTAGTTCAATATTTCATGGACTTTACTAGTCCATACTTCAATTAATGAGTATAACTTAATTAATTCGTAGAGGGAGTAATTAAGCTTCATGCAAAAAGGGCACTATGTTTTTGTGAAACAGAATTTAAAACAACTTGAATTTCCTTTCATCAGAAGTCGCAACATAAATCACCAAATAATTGGATTCTTCATTGACTGTAACAACAAAAACTACGACATAGGAGGAGGAGCACTTTTCATTCATGCAATACCTAAGGACTCAAATCTCTCTGTTCTGACATACTCGACACATTTCTTGCATTATGTGTTAATCATAGGACAACTAGGGGTTGGTTTATCTGATCTCAACAATTAGAATTTAATCACAGTTTGTGCCCTTAACATGATGATCACAGAGGAAAAACTACAACAAAATACATATAAACTTCCATATAAAACACATAACAGTACCAGAAATTATCCTTTCACCAACAGAAAAATTCATCACATATAATTGAAACCAAGTACAGCAACTATGACCAAAACATTTCCACAAAAGAAATATAGTGAATCTGTAGCATTTTCATAGAACAGCAACAGAAGATTCTGCAACACAAATAGTCTCTAAAATAAATATACCTACTATGCTATGCATTTACCCCAAAGGCGGGCTCTAACTCTCTCAACTCTTTAACTGGTTTTCTGAATTTTAGAATGACAAGGAACATAAGAAAGTTTGGTAGGGACTAGGGAGGGAGGAGCCCCCAAAACAAAAGAATAATGAACTCAAACTTTTCTCCAATCAAAGCAAGTATGAAAGTTGTATCAGAGGTACCTCTAAACCTTCATCATAGTAAATTGGTCGCTTGGCCCTCCTAAGCTGTATTCATCTTCATTTAGCAGTGACCTTCTTATCTAATAATAATAGAGAAGGCTGAGTACTTTTGTGGGATGCAGAACATTAAATACACAAATAAAAGCCAAGCATAATGTCATGCCAAAAAATGGGATGCAAAACATTAAATTCACAAATAAAAGCCAAGCAAGACTTATATCAACTTCTGTGTCAATTGATGCCCAGGTTGATCGTATATTGTATTCCTCAGTGGTCTATCCTTATAATTATGGTTTCATTCCTCGAACATTATGTGAAGATAATGACGTATGAATGTACTATTTATTATGCATGCATGCAAATTTATCTAAAGTTTGCAAGTAATTAAATTCTTTTAGAAACTAAATACAGTAAAAAAAATTGGGAATATATTCTATGTCTCAGTGTTAATTGTAGGGACCTCTAATCTAAGTATATCCTGGAGACCTTGAGGAAGTAAATAAATTGAATATCTTGTGTTATGTTGGAGGAAGATTTTACAATATATAACAATTTTTCTTTCTAAGTAAATGCTTATCAGAAACAAAAGTAATATTGTCAATTTCAGTTTGATTCTTGTTCTGTATTTTTTATTCTTCAAGCATTTGCGGGATGCTTTTGCACTATCCTACCAAAGATCAACAACTCTAGGAAATGCAGAAGCATTTTTTTACAGATTTTAGGGACACTCTTAGTGAATATAGTATTAATCTTCCATAAAATTTTTCTCTATGAATAAAATTAACTTCTAATTTATCTAGGAAGAGCAAGCTACAGATAGGAAAGATCAATTTCCGTAGAGATCATTCTAAGATATCATGAAATTGTTTTCTAATTTTGAAATGTTCATTAAAGTAGTAATTAAGTTCATCTAACACTATTGTATATATGCACTTGAACTAGAATTGAAGTGAAATGAGACAAACTTGAACACAATATTAAGCTCACAAACTTATCGACCAAAATACACATATCCAGATGGAGTACTACGAAAATCGCCAAAACATAACTCGATTTACAGGAAATCACGACAAGTAGCTTGATTCACCGTAAACCCCCACAAGTAACTGATTAAAGTTATCTCAAATTGGTATCATTTCAAAAAAAAATTGTATTTCGATCTACTTTCTAGTAACCAATTCTCGCAACACAAAATCTGCAAAAAAGAAGAAGAAGAAGAAAAAGAAGAAGAAAAATCAGAACATCAATAGAGAAAAAGGAGAAAGAATACCTAAATTTGGACTTGTGAATACTTTGCGCGCAAAGTACACCGATAGAGTGGAAAGGCGAAGTGAACGATGACATATGACTTATGCAAATTGAAGGAAAGGGGATGGGTTTAATGAAGATATGGACTTAGCCCCCGTTTGGATTCATTTTTATTTTCATTTTCAGTTTCCAGCATTTCCAAATTGGTGGAAATTAATTATGTAATGTGGTGAAAATAAAAATGTGTTTGGATGAAATGTTTGGAAATGTAATGATTATGTTGGTTTTAATAAGTTGTAGATGGAAAGAGATAAAAATAATGGAATAGAGAGAAAAGATATAGGTGGAAATTAGTTATGTAATGTGATGTGAAAATGAAAATGTGTTTGGGTGAAATGTTTGAAAATGTAATGACTAGGTTGGTTTTAATAGGCTGTAGGTAGAGAGAGATAAAAATAATAGAATAGAGAGAGAAGACATATAGGTTATTGAGAGAAGATATATAGGTCATTGGAGAATGTGTTTTGAAAATAAAAATGATATTGGGTGAAAATGTGTAAAAAATGATGTGTTTTATTTCTAAAAAAGTAGAATTGGTGAAAATGGAGTTTTGATTTAGCATTGTAAAATCTCTTAAGTAATTTAAGTGTACAAAATTAGAAACAATTTCTCGTAGGATGAATGTTGGAATTCTAAAACCCTTAACTCAAGGTTGCAATTTCGAGTCCTTTGTTATGAAAGTATAACTTTTCTTCCCTAAATTTATTTTTGGTTAACTTGAAATCAATGATGGTAAATCCATTACTAATTCCATTGATTCTAATTTAAGGACACAAGTTCGAATCCTTTGAAGTATGCAAATTGCATTTTTTATTAACTTACATTATAGTGATGATAAATTTCATCAACAATTTTATTAATTCTAAATTAGTGATGATAAATTCCATCACTAATGCTTATGTATATAAATTTATGTTAGATTTTTATTTGAGACAAAAATTATTATAAAAATTCATCACAAGTGCCATCACCAATATATATATGTATATATATATATATATATTGAATTTGTTAGTAATTCATTACATTTATCTTCTATTTGTGATGGACTCCTATTCATCACAAATTTTCCATTGATTAAGGAATATTTTCTTGTAGTGTACACAACAAAATTTTCGATATTGAGAATGATTACCTGCAAATCAAATTCTGATCTATTAAGCTTTAGAAGATACAATAGAGCAAACAGATCGTCTGTGTCCAAAAGAATCTGGTGTGGCCGCCCCTCCACAGAGTATACGTTAATTCCGATCAACTCTCTATATATACACACATATGCATACAATTTTCTGTATGACCATCTTCAATTTTCTTCTTTCCTCAGCACCTTGAATTGAAACAAAATCTTTCTTTATAAAAGAGTTGAAATCTATCAGTGTTGAAGAACTGTTGCATCAATCCTTTTCCTTGAAAGACAAAAAGGATCCACAAAACAAAGTGGCAAGAACTTAACATCATTTGTCCGATCATCACAAGAATATGCATACTCTTGTTTTCATATATATTAGTTAAGTGTGTGCTGCGTGTGAAAAAGTATTAATAATGGGAATAAGTGAGAAAAGTCAAGTGGGGAAGAAAGGAGAAAGGCAGAAGGAGAGGATGTGCAGCAGTAACAGGCTATGATTCTTCAAGACAGAAGACAAAGATTGGAGTATATATAGTCATCCTATGGAGAAATTATTAATATGTTGATGAATTGAAGTTGCTCAAACATTAGATATTTATGTTTGTACATGAAAAAACAGTATTTGAATAGTTTCAATTAAGCAGCTTTGTAGATGGAAGTTTATTTTTTTGGCCACGAATAATTAAGTGTAATTTAAAAGAAAAAAGAAAAAAGTTTAATTTTTTTGACTTTTCTTTTTTGTTTAGTTGTTTTATTATCTGTTGGATTAGCCCTACATTTGAGGGATTAAAATTGGTCTTTAGGTTAAATTACATTTATGAGAAATCCCAAAAGAATAAGGACTTCTATTAACTCTTAATTTCTAATTATAAGAGGGCTTTGGATGTGTAGTTTGTAGAAGGTGCAATCCCGATACAACTGATTAATTTATTATTACATGATTCAAATTCTTTATTTCAATTTATTATTTATTTTATATTTTATATTGATATCTAATATGTTATTTCTCCAACTTATAAATATATGTGAAGTGTATATTTAATAGGAAATATATATGTGGCAATTGGCATGCATTTATAGTGGTTAAAAATATGAAATATTGAATAGAATAACGCATTTAATCCTAAATGACAATCATAGAACCCGAGCTCACTTCTGGTTCCGGAACGACCGTTCCAACCGACTTCCCGGGTTCCGGCGTGGGTCATAGGGAACAAAGAAAGAAGCAAAAAATAGAGAACAAAAATGACATTTTCTTGAATTATACTGCTATGAGTTATATCTGCTAGCTAGACGCCAGCTGTCAAGAAGAAATTATAAGTATATATACTAAAATATTAATTTGTCTTCAAGATATTGCATGTAATGGAATTATGGATGCCATATATATACTTGAGTGCACGCCGACAAGTAAAGTGATCGAGAGAGATGAGAGTGTACAAGGGTGTAGTTGGCTCCATGCATGACTCAGGAAGCTCCTGGCGCAGCAGCAGTAAAGAAAGATTGGTGCCGATGATGATGGGAAGGAGGCCTCATATTGTTGATGCTCCACCAGTTGGGGCTGCCGGCGGCCACCACTGCTTCACCGATGATCTCAGGTTGAAGGGTTGATAACCTCTTTCGCTCTCAACTTGACCTTTTGGTTTGACTTTCACTTTTACGTTTTTCTTTTTCTTTCTTTTTCTTGGGAGCTCTCTTGAAGAGGCTATAGACATATCAATTTTTGGCCAATTGAGAAGTGACAAGTGTCAATGATGGAGTGTCTGCATCTATAGATCAATCAAATCAAAAATATTTGATATTGATTTTATCTATTGATGTTAGATATTATCAAATCAAATATATCTGATATTATCTCTTGATATTTGATATTATTTTATCAAAGAGATAACTGTTGAAGGAGTTCAAGTCAATCTAAAAGTCTTCCATCAAGTACCTATATAAAGAAGTGATTCCAGCTCATTTGACACAACACAAAATTCCAGCAAGTGAGAGGAACTTTGAAGAAGTCCAGCAATTCTTTCAATTAAATTCAAGGATATCCACGGCGTTCAAGGCATTTTTTGCGGAATCCATATATTTTTGGTGTTTCATTCGAGATTAAGGTGCGAAGCCCCCGAATTGGCGTTATTCTATTCAAATCAAATTCAAAGGAGATCCACGGCGTTTAAGGCGTTCTTCGCGGAGCTCAAGATTATATTTGGAAGGAAAAAATTAGAAGATTAGATTAGAGATTGAATCCACAGTTGACTGATTAATTTTGATTTTAATTTTATTTGTACAATTTTTTCTTGTTTTGTAATTTTAATTTTTGCAGACAAGAAATTTGTTGTTACAAATTTTGGCATGCCCAGTGAGACGATCTCTACCTCTCATCTCTTTCCTTCATCAAAATTGAAGTATCATAGCCGCCAACAAGACTACAGCACTGAAAATTACTACCTCAAATTTCTCAAGTACTGGAGCAAAAAGTGTTGGCGTCATCACAAGAAGTATGTCCAAGAAGCTGCAATCATTTTCGGAGGTGGCTCTTTTGCTTGCTGTGGAAAAGATGTTGCCGCATTTTATTAATATAAATGAAGATGGAGACTCGAAGGAAGAATCTGCATCATCCATTCTCTGCTCAACATCAAATTCCTCAAACACAGCAACGGTGATGGCGACAAGTGCTACAACTTTGGAGGAACAAGTTGCAAATTTAACAAAAGCTGTTGAAGGACGCATGAAGCATGTCCAAGAGCGAGACTTTCAAATCTCCATCTTGATGCAAGCTGCATGGTGGAAAAAAAAATTGAGGTTTACGACAGAGGCGAAACATCCACAAAGAAACAGCCAGTCGAAAATGAAAAGACTGCAACAAAAGAACTAGAAGTTTCCATTGGATTAATTCCTAGCAACCCACCGAAGGAGTTTTCCATGGAAACTATCAAAGACAAGCTTAATGGAAGTTCTAAGTTGTCTATGACTTACTCCAAGCCATATACTCAAAGGATTGATAACTTGAAAATGCCAATCCGTTACAAACCCCCAAAGTTTCAATAATTTGATGGCAAAGGCAATCCAAAGCAGCACGTGGCTCACTTCATTGAGACTTGTAATAATGCTGGGACATATGGAGATCATTTAATCAAGCAATTTGTTCGATCATTAAAGGATGATGCTTTTGATTGGTATACTGACTTGGAGGCAGGCTCTATCGGTAATTGGGGGCAACTGGAACAAGAGTTCCTCAATCGTTTTTACAGCACTCGAAGAACAATCAGCATGATTAAACTTACCAACTCTTGCCAGTGGAAAGAAGAACCTATCATTGACTACATTAATCGCTGGAGAAATTTGAGCCTTAACTGCAAATATCAATTGTCTGAGGCTTCAACAATTGAGATGTGTATCCAAGGAATGCATTGGAGTCTTTGCTACATACTTCAAGGAATTAAACCAAAAACTTTTGAAGATTTGACAACTCATGCACATAATATTGAAATGAGCATGAATTTTGATGAACAAAAAGACTCAAGTGATGCCGATGATAATGAAGATGTTGAGGGCAATTAATTGTTATCTTCAAATTACAAATGCTCCTCGATATGAGTCTAAACTGTCAATAATACTCCCAGATAAGAGAATAAACTATCTAAAATTTTCAAGTCTCCAAGTCCAAGATTCAAAATTTTAAGTCTCCAAATCAAAGATTCAAGTCTCCAAGTCTTCAAATTCAAGATCATGTCTCAAGTATTCAAGTCAAGGCTCAAGTTTCGAAGTTTTCAAATTCAAAACTCAACTTTGCAAATCTCTGAATCCACGACCCAAGTCTTCAAATTAAATACTCAAGTCTTCAAGTTTCCAAATCAAAGACTCAAATATTCAAGTCTTCAAGTCCGAAGCTCAAGTCTTCAAATTTTAACTGCTCCTAGATACGAGCATAAACTATCTAAATACTCAAAGTCTCCCCCATGTGCTCCTTGATATGAGCTTAAACTTTCAATAAGGCTCCTAGGTACGAGCATAAACTATCTAAATACTCAAAGTCTCCCCCATGTGCTCCTTGATATGAGCTTAAACTTTCAATAAGGCTCCTAGGTACGAGCATAAACTATCTAAATATTCAAATTCTCCCCATGTACTCCTTGATAAGAGTGTAAACTGTCTATTAAGTCAAACTCAAGTAAACTCCTTGACATGAGTATAAATTGTCAATCAAATTCAAGTGACCTCCTTGACGCACGAGCATAAACTGTGTACGGCACACCAATCAAAAGGATATTTACTTTGAATTATATTATGACTTGATCCTTTGATTGGGCATCATAGCTTGAGGAATGCTTGGAGGATGTTTTTGTCGGAAACATAAGTGAAAAAAATTGAGAGAAAAGGAAAATTTATCAAATACTTCAAGCCTTGCCTCTTTCGTGGATAATTGACACATCTTTCGCCAAGTCTTGAAGTGGGGGCATTTGTAGACATATCAATTTTTGGCCAATTGAGAAGTAACAAGTGTCAATGATGGAGTGTTTGCATCTATGGACCAATCAAATCAAAGATATTTGATATTGATTTTATCTATTGATGTTAGATATTATCAAATCAAATATATCTGATATTATCTCTTGATATTTGATATTATTTTATCAAAGAGATAACTGTTGAAGGAGTTCAAGTCAATCTAAAAGTCTTCCATCAAGTACCTATATAAAGAAGTGATTCCAGCTCATTTGACACAACACAAATTCCAGCAAGTGAGAGGAGCTTTGAAGAAATCCAGCAATTCTCTCAATTAAATTCAAGAAGATCCACAGCGTTCAAGGCGTTCTTTGCGGAATTCATATATTTTTGGAGTTTAATTCGAGATTAAGGTGCGAAACCCCTGAATTGGCGTTATTCTATTCAAATCAAATTCAAAGGAGATCCACGGCGTTTAAGGCGTTTTTCACGAAGCTCAAGATTATATTTGGAAGGGAAGAATCAAAGGATTAGGTTAGAGATTGAATCCACAGTTGACTGATTAATTTTGATTTTAATTTTATTTGTATAATTTTTTTTTATTTTGTAATTTTAATTTTTGTAGACAAGAAATTTGTTTTTACAGAGGCCATTGTAGAAACTTTCTTGAGGGTTAATTTAATCATTCTGTAGTTGTGGCCGCTCTAATGGAATCGTTTACAGTATTGATCTTGTGCTGATATACACACACAAGTACCAGTGTCTCTGTTGCCATCATAATTAATAATCAATTAATACAATATATGTATTTTTTTTTTATAATTCATTTATTGATTAAACAGCATCTTTTAAAATATATTTTTAAGAAATACTTTCTCAAAGTCATGATAATATTTACTTTAGGAGCAAGCTACAATATAAAATGTATAAAAAATTTCACTTTTTCAGTTCATCTAAAATTCTTTGTCAAATAGAGCCAAAAAAATAAAAATGGGCCTGACAGTGCAACATAATGCGTAACAGTAAACAGAAGGGGTCATACATAATTAGTAACAGCTAGCTTTTTCCTTCAATTCCTTTATTAGGACGACCAGTTCAATTCAAGATCATTCTCTTTGCTTTCCTTTTTAACCTCAATCGACCAAGCTGGTTTTGTGTACTTATCATTTAACAAAATTGAACAGACCCCCCACGTGTTTAAAGATCCCTAGCTATACTTTGATGACGATATTATGACAACCATGTGATGTAGTAAAAATATCACAAAAAAATTTTAAAATTACTATAAAACTAAATCAAGAAAATATAATAACAATATAAAAGAAATGGAGGACGTAATGATGTTTATTAAGTGATGATACTATTTATTTGTTACTAATAATATTTTTTAAGTGACAATAATTTTTGTTACAATATAACTTAATAGTGATAAGAGTTAATTTTTTAAACTATCACTATTGATGATTAGTGGCACATATACAATGATAATGTAATGATAATAAAAGTTATCATTATAATTTTGACAAAAATTTTATTGTGGCGAGTTGTAGGATGTCACTGTACATATATGTCACTAAACAGTGATAATGACAATTTAAAGACTATTTTCATCATTATTAAGTTATTAAAAATTATTTGAATTACAAAATAAGATATTTTAATACTAATATATAATTAGTTACAACTGGAAAATAAATTTATCATAAGATAAAGCGTGTAAGCATTCCATTAATGGTCCAAAATCATTACATTATAAGGCCACCTTGCTCTGGTATTGCAACTTGCCCACTAAAACAAAAAATATCAAGATGTCAGCAAAGTTACACTGTCTGATTTTACTCTTTGCATTGTGTTATTAAGAGTCCAGCGTGCTTTTTATTCGAACCACGCGGATCTAACAGGACCCAATTCTATGATCAGGCTAATTCAGGTCATTGAACCTGAATACCATGAATTAGCATCAATTTAAGCTATGTGACTTTGTTCTTTATTTGTTACATGACATCCACCAATAAATACTTCATAATAGCTTATTTCCATATATGTTATTTTAGGACTATTTTTATACTATATATTTTCCACTTCGGATCAATTTGACCGGTCCGAGATCAACCCAATTTCAGACCAACAATTTTGACTCCAATCATTCTCAAAAAACCTAAGTTGTTAAATCTATAAACATGATGTACCTGTACTTGAACTCAAGATCTCAAATCAAAATTTAGAAGAAAGTAACACTATAAAAAAATATGCTTTTCCAACGGAATAATTCCTTTAAAAATTTTCAAAGAATTTTCGATGAAATTTTATGGGATAAAAGGTTCATAAAAGATCCAACGGAAATGCGTCGAAAAATTTGGAGAGATTTTGACGGGAGCTAGCTGATTTGTAAAAGAGAAAGTGGGATGGAAAAAATTCATGGCAAGCTGACAAAGTAAGTGATTGTACTTGACTTAATTATGCCCAAGAGGAATAAGAAAAGCTAACAATTCCATATAAAAATGAAAAATATTGTCCTTGTCTGTCGCGCACTTGATCCCTCAGACAATCTTGCAAAAATCTTTCCAAGTTTGGTTCCATACTAAATATGTACCAGTACTAAAATGGACATAGGACAAGAAGAGAAAGAATCAGCCCTTTGTTGATCACAATCCGACAATATAATATTGCACCATATCTGCAGATTAAGGGCCCATGCTAAATTGATTAGTGGAAATATGAGTCATTAATTTGAGTGAAAAATTAGACTAATGACGACAAAGTTTGTTACGATTCTTGTTAAAAAAAACAAAAGAAAACCTCAGAATTCACAAACAACACATATAAACAGTATGCTTGTCCGCATAATGCATGCACAACTAGCACTAGCAGCATCAAGGTTATGAATATTATGAAGATGTATATGGTTTTCTAGATCATTTTCGGGTTATATGTTTTCTTTGTTCTTCCTCCTCTCCTACCTACCAAATCCATTAATTGATTCATTGACATTATGTCATTATCTATCAAAATGATCCATTACGAATAGGTTTCCCTTTAAAAGAAGGGAAATTAAAGGGGTGGGTTTGACTGATATTATTATCTATCAAAATAGATATATTATAAATCAAAAGGTGATAAGAGTCAAAAGTACATCAGAATTCACGTGTAAAAAGAAAAGCTTAAAAGGAAAAAGTACTACTCCCTATATATCCCGTCAAAGAATATAGGATAACAATGAAAAAAGCCAAATGGAATAAGCTACAATGGAATCAAGCTAATTTAGAGCTATATTTATGAGCAGGCCACTTTTGTTAGCCAAATATTATTTGTCGATATGCACTTAAATTACAATTTGCTTACATCAAAATTCACTTGGCTATCTAATAATTCTTTTGCCATTTTTACTTTACAGATTACAATATGGAGGGATGGTCTTCGGCTCTTGCTTATAATCAGGTAAAAATTTCAATTTTCTTCATAGATTGGGATTATTATGTTGGCAAAATTGGAAAATTGGTCATGTTTTATTCTTCTGAAAAATTTAACATGATGCATTAGCTTTTCTATTGCCTTAGCTAGGTAAAATCCCATCAAAGATTCACTTACTGTGCTTGGATGCATCAGCACGTTAGGGATGTTTTCGAGTCCATGGGTAATTAATTCATTGGAAAAAGTATCTCAAGAGAATTAGGATGACAATGGAAAAAGTCATTGAGCTTAAGACAGATGAGTACATGTTGAGGCTCTGTTTCTTGTTTATATCTTTAAGGTGGAAATGTGGAATAAGTTCCTTTTTCTTCTTTCCTTTTCCATGGAAGAAACTTTATCAATATTTCATTTCTACTTCCTTATCTTCTTTTTTCTTTCTGGATGCTGATATTGCACTCATTGTATTGTTGTTATTAATTGATACCAATTTTTGTTTTACCCCTAACGAGTTGAGAAACTTTTCTTTTTATTCGTGAATACATGTTTTAATAATAACAAAGCCTGTTGATTTTGCCTTGAAATTTGAGGTAAAATTGACAAGGAACGGAAGAAATGGAGCGAAACGGAGCAAAGTGGTCGAAGTGGGCTCGAGAACACACCCCGGCGCGTGTTGGAAGGATGCCGTGCGCGGGGCGCGAGGTAAGGTGTGCAAGGCGTGTACATGGGTGAAAAGGGCACGAAAAGACGCGTCGTGCGCCCCGGCGTGTAGTGAACAGTAACTGGTGCCGGGGATCAAAGTTTCTGCCCTAGTACAAGAAAGGTGTGCTGGGGCGCAAGTTTTGTGTGCCCCAGCCCGTGACACAGGCCCACGGGCCTTGGGCTTCATTTTCGAGTATAAATTTAGTGTTTTTTCTTCCAAGAAAGTATCACGAATATAACACAAGGATTTTTTTACTGCTTTTGAGTAATTTTCTCAAGACGGAGTTTAGAACGGGGTGTTAGGTGTTTTCGTGAGATTTGTGGGATTCAAATTTGTACTTGCACTTTGATTTGAGATCAATAAAATTCCTTTTCTTTGTTGGGTGGATTAGGCACATCGCCGAACTACGTTAAATCTTGTTGTCAATTTACATCGAATTACTTTACTGTTATTTCATTGTTTCAACAATAGATTCTCCTGGGTTACAACAAATTGGTATCAGAGCAAGTTGGATCAGATGTCAGGAATGAAGTACGAGGTAGAGAAATTCGATGGGAAGAACGACTTTGGGCTGTGGAAGATGAAGGTTCATGCCCTCCTGTGTCAACAAGGATTACAGAGATCGTTAAAGGGCAGAGATTCTCTGCCGGAAATGCTGAAGGACGAGGAAAAGGACAAGTTCATGGTGAAGGCTTATGGTACTCTGGTGTTATCATTGGCGGATAACGTACTGAGACAGGTTGCCACTGAAAGTACGCCAGCGAATTTATGGAAGAAGTTGGAAAGTCTATATATGACGAAGTCCCTGACAAATCGGCTGTATTTGAAACAGCGATTATACACATTGAGGATGAAGGAAGGTACATCTATTACTCAACATATTGATTTTTTCAATAAGGTGATTCTGGATCTCGTTAGTATAGATGTCAAAATTGATGATGAGGATTAAGCTTTAATTCTCTTGTGTTCTCTGCCAAAATCTTTTGAGCACTTGGTTACTACTTTGTTGTACGGGAGAGATACGATTTCAATGAAGGATGTGAAGGCCTCATTGAATTCCAACGAGTTGAGAAAACATGTCCTGGGCAGCAACGATGGTAAAAGTGGGGAAGGATTGGTGGCAAAAGGGAGACCAAGAGAAAGAGAAAGGAGTAGAGGCCAATTGAAGTCCCGAACCAAGCCTAGAAACGGTGATAAGTGTTTTAGGTACGGTGGAAAGAGGCATTGGAAACGAAATTATCCGGAACGAAGAAAGGCGAAGGATGCAGGTGAAACTTTTGACCAGAAATGAGATGATGTTGCAGGAATTGTTGAGGATGAGTTTGATGGTGGGATTGTTCTCAACGTTGCCGAAGCTGTACTAAGCTTTGAATGGATTCTGGATAGTGGCTATTCCTACCATATGTGCCCAAGAGAAAATTGGTTTACCACATACCTAAAATTTGATGGTGGTAAGGTGCTTATGGGAAACGATGCTTCTTGCAGGGTTGTAGGAATTGGCTCAATTTTTATCAGAATGCATGATAGGATAGTAAGGACCCTAACAGATGTGCATCATGTTCCAGATCTGAAGAAAAAATTGATATCGCTAGGTACTCTAGACAAGAATGGTTGTGAGTACAGAGCTCGAGATGGAGTTCTACGGGTTTCCAAATGTGCACTGCTTATCATGAAGGGAGAAAAGTGGAACGGCCTTTACATATTGCAGGAAAACATCATTTTTGGTACTGCAGCGGTTTCTTCATCAGTCAATGATACTACAAGACTCTGGCATATGCGGCTTGGGCATATGAGTGAGAGGGGGGTGTCAGAATTGAGCAAACGAGGTTTGCTTTGCGGGGAGAGACTGGAGAACTGGATTTCTGCGAGCAGTGTGTGCTAGGCAAGCAACACAGGGTGAAATTCGGCACTACAGTCCACAGGACTAAAGGTACCTTGGATTACATTCACTCAGATCTTTGAGGACCTTCGCAGGTTCTTTCAAAATGAGGTGCAAGGTACATGCTGACATTCATAGATGATTTCTTACGGAGAGTATGGGTTTACATGCTAAAGTATAAGGATGAGGTGTTTGTCAACTTCAAGCAATGGAAGACCTTAATTGAGAAGCAGACAGGAAATGAGATCAAGCGCTTGAGGACTGACAAATTAAAGTTCTGCAACAAGGAATTTCAGGAATTCTGCGAAAAGGAAGGAATTGTGAGGCATCGCACAATTGTGCATACACCATAACATAATGGAGTTGTAGAACGGATGAACAGGACTATCTTGGAAAGAGCTAGATGCATGCTCTTTAACACCGGATTGTCCAAGGATTTTTGGACAGAAGCAATTAACACTGCGTGTTATTTAGTGAATAGGTCACCATCAACTGCTTTGGACTGCAAGACACCAATGGAAGTTTGGTTCGGGTCTCCTGCTAATTACTCAAATCTGAGAGTATTTGGGTGTCCAGCCTATGCTCATGTCCGGCATGGGAAGCTTGAGCCAATGGCTAGGAAGTGCATATTTCTAGGCTATGCAGATGGAGTCAAAGGCTATCGTTTGTGGTGTAATGATGAGAAGGGCTCCAAGATGATTATCAGCATGGACGTGACATTCGATGAGTTTGCAATAATGAAGAAGGTGGAGCAGTAGGAAAGCGGTCAACATGGCGTTAAGGAGAAGGTGGAGATTCATATTGATCCTCCACAAGTTTCAAAGGGGAAATAGAAGGTGGTAGATGAAGCTGGTAAGAGCACATTACCACTTAACCAACAACAGGAAAATGAACCACTACAAAATTATCGCTTGGCTCGCAATAGGGAGAGGAGGTAGATCAAACCACCACAGCAGTATGCTTACTCAAATCTAGTAGCTTATGCTTTGAGTTCAGTTGAGGAGTTTGTAGGAGATGATCCAGTCTCATACAAAGAGGCAATTTTCAGGCCAGATTCTGATAAATGGGTTGTAGCTATGAGTGAAGAGATGGAGTCTCTACACAAGAATAGCACATGGGAGTTGGTTGATATACCCAAAGGGCAGAAGATTGTAGGTTGCAAATAGATCTACAAGAAAAATGAAGGGATTCCCGGTGTTGAAGGTGCTAGATACAAGGCGCGATTGGTTGCTAAGGGTTTTACTCAGAGAGAGGGAGTTGACTTTCATGAAGTATTCTTCCCAGTTGTAAAACATACTTCCATTCGTGCTTTACTTGCCATGATTGCTCTATTTGATATGGAACTTGAGCAGATGGATGTGAAAACAACATTTTTGCATGGTGAGTTGGAGGAACAAATCTACATGAGTCAACCAGAAGGATTCATTGTTCCTGGGAAACAAAATCAAGCATATCTTTTGAAGAGGTCATTATATGGCCTGAAGCAGTCTCCCAGCAGTGATATAAAAGGTTTGATGCTTTTATTACCAAGATAGGATCTACTATAAGCAAATTTGATTGTTGTGTATATTACAAAATTTGTAGTGATAGCCTTCTCGTATATTTGCTGTTGTACGCTGATGATATGTTAATTGCCTCTAGAAACATATCTGAGATCAACCAATTAAAAGCTAAGTTAAGTGAGGAATTTGAGATAAAGGATTTGGGCAGTGCAAAGAAGATTTTGGGCATAGAGATCATCCGGGACAGATACGCAGGATTGTTGTACTTGTCTCAATAGCATTATATTGAGAAAGTACTTGAGCGATTTGGGATGGATAAGTCTAAGCCAGTTAGTAAGCCATTTGCAGCTCATTTCAGGCTCTCATCAGATCTATCACCGAATACTGAGGAGGAGGTGGAGCACATATCAAATGTGCTATATACTAGTGCAGTGGGTAGCTTGATGTACATCGTGGTGTGCACTAGGCCAGACATTTCACATGCAGTCAGTGTTGTGAGCAGGTATATGCACAAGCCAGGAAAGACTGATTGGCATATGTGAAATGGATCATGAGGTATTTGAGAGGCTCTACAGACAGATGTTTGAGGTATAGTTAATCGAATTCTACTACAAGAATTATTGGCTATGTGGATACGGATTATGCAGGAGATTTGGACAGCAGAAGATCCATGACGGGCTATGTGTTTTGTGTATCAAGTTGTACGATTAGTTGGAAGGCGACTTTGCAGTCATCAGTTGCATTGTCCACAACAGAAGCTGAGTACATGACTTTGGCTGAAGGCGTCAAGGAAGGCATTTGGCTAAAGGGGCTGATCGATGATATGGGTATAACTTCTGAGATCACTAACGTATTTTGTGATAGTCAGAGTGCCATACACTTGTCAAAGAATCAAGCGTTTCATGAGAGAACAAAACACATAGATGTGAGGTATCACTTTGTCCGAGATATGGTGTCTCAAGGTGTCATTTTAGTAGACAAGGTTGGGACTAAGGATAATCCGGCAGACATGTTGATTAAGGCTGTTCCAGGAATCAAATTCGAGCATTGCTTGGATTTGGTTAATGTTTGCAGACTCAGATAACATGCCCTATTGTGGCAGGGACAAAGAAGATGAATGGAAATTTCAAGTCAAGGTGGAAAATTATTGATTTTGTCTTGAAATTTGAGGTAAAATTGACAAGGAACGGAAGAATGGGGCGAAACGGAGCAAAGTGGTCGAAGTGGGTTCGAGAACACACCCCGACGTGTGGGCGCGAGGTAAGGTGCGCCAAGGCGTGTACATAGGCAAAAAGGGCATGAAAAGACACGTCGTGTGCCCCGGCGCAAGATTTTTGCACCCCGGCGTGTAGTAAACAATAACTTTGCGTCGGGGGGCAAGTTTTTTGAGCCCCAACGCACGACGCAGGCCCACAAGCCTTGGGCTTCGTTTTCAGGTATAAATTTAGTATTGTTTCTTCCAGGAAAGTATCACGAACATAACACAAGGGCTTCTTTACTACTTTTGAGTAATGCTCTCAAGAAGGAGTTTAGAACGAGGGTGTTAAGTGTTTTCGTGAGATTTGTGGGATTCAAATTTGTACTTGCACTTTGATTTGAGATTAATAAAATTACTTTTCTTTGTTGAGTGTATTAGGCACATCGCCGAACCACATTAAATATTGTTGTCACTTTATATTGAATTACTTTACTGTTATTTCATTATTTCCGCAATAGATCCTCCTGGGTTACAACAAAGTCATTACCAGAAATGCCAATAAAACAACACTTTATGAAATTGAAATTTTTTTATGTCGGGCAATAAATGTTAATATCTTCATTGATTACTTTACTAAAGTCGGTATAGTGTTTTGTCTGGTAAGATTGTACCCATACTGAAATTGCAACTTGATTAGGGAGTTGTTGATTGGACCATTTACCCATAATATTTTTAAGTATGCACTATTTTCAGCAGCCATTATTTGATTGAATGCACATATTGCCTCAATGCCCCGCTCTAGCTAGTTTAATTTAAAATGATAAAATGGAACATGTGTAAAAACACTTTCCAATAATTTTACACATATTAAAAACATATACAATACAATTTATTCACTATAATTAAGGTAAAATCGGTATGTAAGAATGATGTGGGAGTGAAATTGACGTTTTCAAATCCTTTCATAACATATGTTGCGTATAATTTAGAAATGGGATCCCAATTCCCAAAGTATGGGTTTAGCCGTTCCCCCTCTCCCCCATGGATTATACCATTCTCAGTCTTTTGAGAAAGAGCCTATATATATATATTGACAAATTTACCCTCTAAAAAGGTAACAAAAGACTTTTATATTTAAAAAATAAAAATAAAAACTTCACTTGTGTAAATGTTTGATATTATGTTCCAACCTATTTGATTGCTACATATTTTTATTTAATTATATATATTATTCATATATTTTTTTAGTAATATTATAAAAATATTAAATTATAATAAATTGATATAAAAATAAATATCATAAGTAATAAAAATAATCATGCACCTCTCAATTTTTATAATAAAGAAAGTAGAACATCATTAACTTGGTCCATGTCTAATGAAATGTATATAATTTAAAATATTAATTGTATATTCATATCTTCGAATAATTGCAAAATATATGCAAAACCAACATATGAAGAGTCGTTGATTCTATTAACGAGTCTTCAAATTAAAATTTAAAAAAAAAGTGCAATAAAGACGTTCTAGCGTTATCAAGAAAAATTAAGCATTATATAAGATATTTTATAATTTTTTTTCATAATATTTATTGAAATTTACAGGAGAGCTTACTAAATTATAATTACGATAAGAGTAATTTCAAAGGAATTGTATTTATACTTCTTTGTGTAAATATATATAATATAGTTAATAAGATATAAAATGCATATATTTATTAATGGATACATTTATGGGTGATGATATGGCTAAACTTGAACATAAGGCCAACTTAGTAAATTAATTGAAAATAATAAATGGATCTTAAAATTAATTAATCAAGAAAATGAGCCAAATAGCTCAAAGAACAAGCCAAGCTCATAGAGGACAAGGAAACCCTAATTGGCTTGAGCCCATCAAATCTAAAATTTACAAATACTAAATCCCAGAGAGAAATTGAGAAGAAAAAATCATTTACAAAATTTCTCGAAGTAGAGGAACTTTCAAGAAGAATAGATCCCTCCACGCATGTTCCTAAGAAGACAAACCGACACTCTGTTATTTTCTAGCAAGGATCTTGCTCCACTTTCGAGCAGTATCATTTTGGTGCCGTCTGTAGGAAGCTCAAAGAATAAGCAATCACGACAATCAAGAAACACAAAGAGAGTTGGGGAGTTGGGGGCCTCTACATTGCGGTAGGGTCATATCTATTGGACGGATCCCAACTAATGGGATGATGTTATCAAATATTTGGTATGACTGACATAGCGATTTTGACAATAATTGAAAAAGTATAATGACAGTTTGACCTCGTCTGACAAAGCAATACTATGGGTTTTTTAAATTTATTTAAGAAATGAACTTTATGTACTTTTTTTTTTAATAGAAATATCTAGCAGCATATATGTAAGTAGTTTGGTTACCTAAACAAATAAAAAAGCTATATAAACACTTAAAAAATCTATTTGTTTCAAACATGATATTGTTACAATGAGTAGCGATTTTAATTGGTAAAAATATTTTTATTTGTGAACCATCTATGTTATTTATTTAAAAAAAGATATCGCTGGACTAGGTATTATTTTATGGGACTTGGTTAAAACTATCTAAATACTTAGTTAAACGTATTTGTTTTAAAAATATTGACGCCACAGTAAATAGCAACTCAAGTGATAAAGTATTTGTTTCAATCAAATGCATTTTGTAAAAAATGCCAAATATGTATTTGCTCTAATGAAAAAAGAAAATCGCCATTTGAAGTAGCGAAATAATTGATTTAATTATTTAGACGATAAAATTGGCTAACTTGTATGGCCAAATATTGTAGGATTTTCTAAATATTATTAAATTAATATGTTAGATAATAGTATTGTTAAAAAATATGGAAGTGTAATTTTTGGAATTATATATATATAAAATACAACATTTATATTGTTGTCTGAGGAATAAGGCACTGGACCTAAGCACAGTACGAAATGGTAGGCAAAAGGTCCAGTGGGCTCGCTCTCAAAGTAATTTTAAGAGAAGTTAGGTACCGTTTGGTTTCATTTCCACACTCTTTTAAAATTAACATAATCATTATATTTCAAACATTTCATCCAAACACATTTTTATTTTCACATCACATCACATAACTAATTTCTACCAAAATGGAAATACTAGAAACTGAAACTGAAAATGAAAATAAAACCAAACGGAGCCTTAGTTTTTACAATCTTGGTCCATTTTTATTTGTAGTGGATAAAAACTAAAAGGGCCCTAGCACGGTTGTAGAAAGTTGATTGTTGAGATTATTTATTAGTACTAAACATGAAATTTAAATGTAAAAGAAGTTATTGAGGGTCATAGTTTGTAATCACTATAGTAAAAAGAATTAATATTAAAAAGTAATGATAACATTAAATAGTAAATGCATAGAAATGGTGTTGATGACATAATTTTGAATAAAAAACAATAGATATTTGAAATAAAAGATTTAGATTTCAACTCTTATAATGAAATCTAGCAGAACGAAATACTGAAAGCAAAGTAGATATAATTATAACATATTTAAATTATAGACGACAATTTATGATGTCTTAAGACATTTTTTTTGGGAACAAATCCCATTGCATAGATTCTTTGGAATTGTTGAGTTGCTCTGCCTTTTCATTTTATTATCTTTTTTAGTTCTTCCAACTTTTCAAAACTCTACGACACTGTATTGTACCCTAACATGGATGATACAAGGTCAAGATTTCTTTCTTTCCTCATAGAATTAATTTTATATGTATTAGTTAAAGTTGCAACTAATTCCTTAAAGGACCTATTTAATGTCAGGATATGATACTATATTTACCCTATTTCGTTTCGTAACATTTTTCAAAATTTCCCATATTGACATTGAGATTCATGCTTATTTTACATATTACATTTCTATCTGTTTGTTGCCTTATAATTGGTCCCTTTTCATTTTTATTTGCTAGCTGAAAGATTTTTTACTCATTAGGCCAAGAGGACCACATTTACAAAATTATATCAGTAGATGAAATTCTTATTCTCACATGGAAACATGAAATATAGATAAAATTTCTACAATGCATAGATCACGGCACAACACCGAGCAAATTGTGGTGTGACTATTTCTAGTGTGTGTGTGTATATATATATATATATGTGTGTGTATGTATATCAAAAGGAATGTTCAAGTTGCATCGTTCCATTTTCTGTCACATCAGATATTCAAGTACTCTTGTAGGTGATATTATCAACTAAAACAAAATGTCATGCGTGACATTATTCATCAAGTAAGCCTGACATGATCCTAATATTAGTGGCATAGAGGATCTTCCTACTTGTGAATCTTGCTTAAAAATAAAAATGTCCAAGGCTCCTTTTGTAGGACAAACAAAGCGAACCACAAGTCCTTTGAATTTGATCCACACGAATATTTGTTAACTACTAAAAGTTAGTGTAAGAGGAGGCTATTTTTACTTCATTACCTTCACCGATGATCATACTTGATTTGGACATGTGTATCTTATGAAATACAAGTCCGAAGCTTTTGAAAAGTTCAAAGAGTACATGAATGAAGTAGAAAAGCAACAAGAACTAAGCATTAAAATTCTTTGATTGGATCAAGGAGGAGAATATTTAAGTGTCGAATTCTTGGATTATCCAAAAGAGAATGAGATTCTCTTACAATGGACTCCACCTGGCACACCCCAACATTAGGGGTGGCAATCATGTCGTGTTGGGTTGTTTTGTGTCGGGTTGAGGAGGGATATCACAAAATTTGCTCAACCCGAACCCAACCTGAAAGTTTTTGTGTCAACCCGAACCCAACTCGTTTTAGCATATGATTATTTTTCATTAATAATTCATCTAAAAAACTTATACATTTTATGTTCAACTAGAATCTTACTAATATAATCAATTTATACCAAAATTTTGAGAAAAGTCAACTTATGCCAAAAAAATTTAAAAAAAAATCAACATTATATTCTAGCAGCTCAACTTTTATACCATAGAGCAATTTGATAATTGGACTTCATTTAATTTTCTCTACAACATCAATAATACACAAATTTTCATGTTAAACCAAAAGTTTTGCACAACTTAATTTTAACAACAATGAAGTCGAATTCCAACAAAGAAGTATAATTCGTCCCATTCAATGATTAATAATCATCTCAACATCATCAAATAGTCAAGATTTACATAGTAAATAATAATCATTAATTCTTACAAATCAATCTAGAGTTAAATTGTTCAAAAATAAAAAGTCATTACTTAAAAATGCAAAAAACATAGGGTTATTATCGTGTAACCTGAAACCCAACCCAAACCAACCCAAACCAACCCATAATTTTTATGTTGCTTATCGGGTCGACCCAACCTAATAACCCCCAACCCAAACCCAATAATATCGTGTCGGTTCGTGCCGTGTTGAAAATTGTCACCCCTACCCAACATAATAGAGTAGCCAAGAGGAGAAACCGTACTTTGTTGGACATGATATGTTCCATGATGAACTTCATTGATATCTATATATCCTTTTGGGGACACACTTTAGCAACGATGATGAGGCTACTAAATGTAGTACCATCAAGATAACTTGAAGGGTTTTTGGATTCTAGTTTCCAATCTAATGAAGATGACTTTAAATCCACCTTAAGATTTATATTTTGCCTCAGTGGCAGCGCAGTGCGTTGGAAGAATTCCAAAGAAGACACTACGACTGATTTTACCATCGAGACAGAATATATTGTGTCATCGAAACTGTAAAAGAGGGTATTTGGATGAAAAACTTCCTCCAAGAGTTAAATATAGTGCCTAGTATTGCAGAATCAATAGCTTTCTTCTGTGACAATAATGGAGCGGTTGTGCAAGCAAAAGATCCAAGATCTTATTAACGATCCAAGCACATTTTGAGGTATTATCATTTGATCCATGAGATCATTGGTAGAGGCTACATCCCAGTGGATAGGGTAGCCTCAGAAGAGAATATAGCAGATCCATTGACTGAACCCCAAATGCAAAATATCTTTGAAGGACATCTTAAGAAGCTAGGCCTTAAGACTATGGGGAATTGGCTTTTGGACAAGTGGGAGATTGTTGGTATAGTATCCCGCAACTAATTAGATTGGCATGTTAAAAAACTATTTCACTTGTGATACAATATTGATTGAATGATATTCTTATTAAATGACCATCGTTCATCTTATGCTCATTATACTTCACTAGCGTTTGATTGAAGCCCCTAAATCACACAAGACTATGGAACTTGGCCACACATATGATGGTGATCATGAAACAAGTCTCTACAGTCGTGATTTTAAATATTCCAAGTCATAGAATCGTAAGAGATAGACCATCTAAGATTCAAATAGAGTTGCACTAACGATATATATTCCAAGGAGTTGAATATTGCTCCATTTTATAAGTAATCTATGTTAGACATGAATGCATGTTAGTGGATCCTTGTTAGGGAACAAGTTCATTGAAGACCCTCCCATAGATCCACTAGATAGCCGAAATAGCAAGTCGGTAGTGGTAAGATCTCCAACTTACACTAGTGCATATAGTTAGTCCTCAGACCTGAGGATCCATGGTGACCTTGTGTTTAGAGTCTTATGCTTTAACTTTTCTCCGACCGCGTAGCAGGTCATCCAGGGTTGAGATTGGGCATGAGCTACTTAAGCATGTAGGTTTGTGAGATCCAAGATGGGATTCATCTATTCGTTGTTGTGAAGGAGTAGTGCATCTTCCATATATTCTATAATGATTGGTTCCAAGAAGTTATTGCGCCATGTAGTATGACAATTTGGAAAAGGAGTTTCTAAAGATGAAGTTATAAAAGGGGAATCAAACATTGGATGTAGAAATATAGTTATAGTGGCTATTGGCGAGCCGACAAATATCTTGTCTTAGGCCTCTTTCCGGATATAGGAGATGGAATGACCGTATTTGCATGGCAAGCATGGAGCTAGAATGGTTCATCAAGACATAATTCATTCATCCAATTAGTTAGGCTCTGTGGGCTTGTAGCTAGACATCGACCATGAAGATTGTGTACTCTTCAATTAATAGAGATTAATTGAAAGGGTTATTACTTTTAAAGAGTTTAAACTATAATATGAATATTTTAATATTCAAATATTACAATTAATTGTGAGCCTATGTCTACTGAATAGATGAACCTAATACGTCACATACAAAAAAGCCTATAGGAAGTTTTCATTTGATGGGAAGAATTTTCTAAGGAGTTAGAAAATTCAACCTTGGCGTTTTTGGAGAGAAAACGATTAACTATTTTATCGGTCATCTTGGTTTGATTAATTTAATTATTAAATTAATCAAAATAATTTCAGGAGTTAAATTAAATCAATTAAATTATTAACTAGTGCCATATGACAATTAATTAGTCAAGTTAACTTAAAGAGTTAAGTTAATTAACTTAAGAAGTTAAATCAATTTAATTAATTAAATTAAAGAGTTAATTTAATTAAAATGAGGATTTGGATTTTGGAAGGAAATAATGAAAGTGTTTATTTGAATTTAATTAGAGTTAATTTTCATTTCATTTCATAAGATGAAATGTAGATGCTAATTAAATGCAAATGCATGTGAAATTCAAATTCACATACAAGTTGGCTAGTTGGCTAACAAGCATAAGAGATGTGATGCTAACTTACGTCATCTCTCCTTTCTATAAATAGCCCCTTGGCCAGCCATGTGATGGTCAATCTTGTGCATTCCCAATTTTCTTCCAAAAGTGTGATATTCATGTGTTGAAGATTCACACACACACTAAATTCGCTCTCTCTCTCGCTCTCTCTCTCTCTCTCTCTCTCTCTCATTTAATCTAGCATATTTGATGTTGGATTAGAGCCTGCCTAAGGTGTGTGGACTAGATCATTAGAGGTTCAATGTGGCGCCCCACTTAAGATAACCCCTAAGCTAAGATATCACCAATTCAGACTTAAATCATACCATATATAATAATCGATAAGCCCATAAAATTTCACTAAGACTCATATAGCAACATACTTCAAACTTAAAACAACATTACTAGAGTACCATATTACATGCCAAGTATCCCAATAACATTCAACAATCTCAATTCTAGACCACGATTAGGTACAAGCCCAAAATGTCATCTCATGAAACACATTATATACATGCCATATACCTCAAATTCAAATTTGACATATCATAACATTTCTAAGTCAAAACTTAACGAGTAGGTGAACCTATATACACATATATTCACCTAATATGTTACAAAAAAGTCCTATTAGGCTATATCATAAGCCCTCATTCCACTTTCATACCTGTCTCGGAAGGTAATAAAAGAATATCAAAAAGGTAAGTCCTAAGGACTTAGTGAGGGATGATTTAATAAATAGTCAGAAGAGATCTGTCGGAGAAGCAATAATTCAATAGATTATTGACCAATAAGACATTTCTATTAGAACATGTATATGCCAGATCATAAACATTGTCAGATTCAACAAATGGAAACCATTCCATCCTTATTACTCCATGAACCAAGTACAAACAGTTGGAGTACAATTAGAACAAAACAAACCCAAGCATCATATGTAATCCAAATAAACTAAAGTGTAATATGTATATCAAATTCTTCTTTTTCCTTCCATACAGAACAGAATTCCAAGCATAGCTCGGCAAATAACAGAAATCCAAGCATGATAGCTCAGCATATAACAAATGCCCAAGCATACCATTTAGCACATCACTGATACCTAAGCGTACCGCTCAGCGTATTAAAGTTATCAAAGTATTCCGCTGTGATTAGCACTCGGCCCATACAAATTTCCCTGTACATATATATATATATATACATTGTTACAATCAATAACCATTTGCCAACAAAGCTAGACAACGATATACATAATAATTTAAATATGACGGCAAGGCCAAACAGACAGCATCAAAGTAAGTTAAATATGCCAACCAGGCCAAACAAATATTATACAAAATGAAATTAGATAGCAAAGCTAAGCATGAATTGGTCAATAAGACCAAATATCAACAAAATAAATAGGAAGCCGACAAGGCAGTGGATTACACAGAACAATAACAGATAGAACAAACAGAAGTTCTGGGCGCCAGAACGAACATGTTCAAGTGTAACTGGTAAATTGAAAGAAATTAAGATAATCAAGGAAAAACCCTCATAGAGTATACGGAGATAAATAATCAAGGAATTCAGGTGATTCCAGGAATTCAAACAATCACAACATTTGAACAATTAAGAACATTCATTTCCTAGAAACAATTTAGATAGATAAGATAAATACCGAATTGGATAGACCCTCACATGGGCATACAAAATGAATAACAGATAGGTTAGACACTCACCTCAGTAGTCACAGAAATGCTACCACAGTCTACTAGTCTGCGGGACCTAGCTCTTCGTCACCTAACGAAAAGAACAAATTTACGGTTAAAATCCTCGTTTGACCCTATAATCATAATTATACAAATAGCAGTCTAAAATCGATAGTTATACAGTTAATACGGTATTTTAAAGTTCACTTTCGATATCATCTAGAGATGTCATATTAATAGCACCATGAATACCAAAATATTTACAAGAATCATTTGCTCCAATAAAGGAATAAAATTGGATCCTTAAATTATAATTAACCTTGCAACGTTACACAAAGTTGATTATATCGGTCCGACTATTATCAATAATCCAAAATTTGTCACTTAGGGCTCAATTACATAAAATTAGGATTTTATCACTTAATTAACCAAGATTACCATAAAATATAATAAATTCGAGTCCACTATAGGCTAATATATATATATCCATCCATGTCTCTTTTCTTGATTCCAATACATATTATGCCATATCATTTCATATCAGAATACAAAAATTGATAAGAACAATAATAGGACAAGATATTTAACCTCGGTCCAACTTTTTACCCCCCCAAAATCTTATTATCGAAGTTCAATCTCCACGAACCAAGACCACATGTGCGTTCACCGCATCAAGAAGAGGAAACTATATCTAAATCGCCGCCACGCTGCCACCGCCGGAGTTGGTCACCACTACCACTACCCGATGCATCTCAACATCACAAGTCGAAAGCCCAGGTCAATCTCTTGATTTGCTGCCCAATTGAATGTCAGTTTTTGCCCCGATTGCTCAGCGCCACCATTCGCCGCAATCGCCTATAACACTAAATTTTGCTTGCTTCGATGGAGAAAATAAAAAACTAAAGGCACTATCTTGTTCCTCGAGCTAACCCTTACAAGAAACACCCTTCAAACACCAGCTTTCGCTATCTAAACCACTGTTCCGCCATTCGCCACTGATGCTCGATCTCAGTCTTCAGCTTTCCAGTATTCCACTGGTCATAACATGTTGTATGTTGTATCAATGGGTTCCTAAGGAGGTAAGAAAGACATTGGTTGGTTTAATTTTCTGTTTCAGGCTATTGTCGGTGATGATCGCCAAAGAAAGATAGGGAACGCGGGAGGAAAAATGAAGAAATTAGAGGGGGAAATGCTATATTAAGAACAACTTTCCGAAATCCTAAATTGACCCCCCAGAATTATTTCAATCTTTCATTTAAACCCCCATGACTTTCATTTGCATTTTGATTAACCCCACAACTAGTTAGTGCCTCAAATTTGCCCACTAGACCTAAAATAATTTTCTGTTGACCCCCAAAACTCTTAAATGATGATACAATTAAGTCTGTCCTATTCATATTTTAACCCCCAAAACTTTTAAAAATGAATAAAATTAATAAAACTCACAAAAATAATATTAAATAAAACTTCACCAATTATATGATTTCTAGGGTGTTACATCGAATAACACTTGGGGGACTTAGAGTTTCTTGGTGACCATTGATGTCCGGCAGACTCGATGGCAGATTTGCAGGACCCAGGAGGTTCTGATTGGAACAAAATTTTGGCAACCTCTACTTAGATTGGTGGTGGAGTTATCTGCTAATTTTGATGATTTTTGGAGTTGTGGAAGGCGCTCAACTGTTGGCATCTTTCGCTGTGCCCAGATCTTCCATTGAAGAGTTCTTTGGAGTGATCTTCCTCTTGCCTTTGCATTGATCTTCAAAGGTAAACTTTCTGCAACTAAATCCTTATTTTGAGCATTAATAAGATCCTTGCAGTGGAGTGATTTAGTTATATTTTGCCTATTTATAGTTTTATATTTTGGATCCTAAGCCTACTCCTACTTTCATTATGAAAACATCAATTAAAATAGTATAGTGTATAGAATAATAATATTTACTTAGTTAAGCTATTAGTTGAATATTATTAAATAATTTTGGTTCTTTAAATATTTTATTGGATTATTCAATGGAAATATCTTAAATATTATCTGAACTTATAAGTCACTTAATTGATCTTAGTAAGATCATGCAATTTATTATTCATTTTCACTTAATATAATTAATTATCATTTATAAAAAAAATTATTTATTTAGATTATAACAAGAACTTTGTTAAAAGAAATGCTTGAACTTGGGAATCACAATACGATAGTAACAAGCAATTATATTCAAAATAATATAAATTTTTTTATGGTATTTATCATTATTAATTAATTTCTTCTCTCTATGCATATGCTTTCGTGTAGAATGCATGGATTTTGTTTTCTGATGTTGGCAAATATTCCAAAACAACTAGATGGTGTCAATGTCTCATCCAGACTAGAATTCAACTAGAATAATCGGGTTTGTATTTGAGCCCAACCCCATTAAGGGCCTGATAGAAGATAATGCTTTTTTTTCTTTTTCTTTTTCTTTTTTTAATAATTAATTACATGCATATCAAGAGTAAATTAAGGTTGAACTCCTGGCCTTTTATGTTATGTGAGAGACTTATGCCATAGGCCATGCGCACTTGGCAGTACAAGCAGTCATTCATACAATTGCTATGGAGTGTACAAGTAGGTTATACAACTAAAGGTACCACAATATTTCCTATCTACCCTCAGGCAATGTAATGGTAACTTCATTTATTGAATTTGCTACATTTGAGCAACTTGAACTCTTAACATAAAAAACATCCCTTTCTGTGAAATAACCAGGATGCTTAGCCGGAGGAAGTGCAACTTCATTCCCCAGCATGAAAACCACTGAAGACATACTTGGCCTATCTTCTGGGTATTTTTGCACGCACAGCAACCCAACGTGGATTGACCGCAACACTTCTGATAAGTCAAATGAGTTCCCTAGAGAAGCATCAACTAGTTTCAATGAGTTTTCTTCTTTGTAGAGTGTCCATGCCTGTCCAAATTTGAACTCATTAAGAAATTTTTTTGTCTTCAAATGTTGAATAGACTATCATGTAGACTAGGAAATAGCACATGTCCAAGAAGATTGAGATTGTGATCTTTGAGGGAGAATCCTCTATTTCTCTTTCCGCTCACAACTTCAAGTACAAGGACACCAAAGCTAAACACATCTGATTTTACTGAGAAAAGTCCATCCACAGCATATTCTGGAGACATGTATCCACTGCAATAGAGTATTAATAAGACAATATTATTGTTACAAGAAATCAAGAAGCCACATAGGTGATGAGTGCATTAGCTGGTTGACATTCTTACTATGTTCCAATAACTCTACGTGTCTTAGCTTCACTCTCATTTCCTCCAAAACTTCTGGCGAGGCCGAAATCTGATATCTTTGGGTTCATGTTAGAGTCTAGCAATATATTGCTTGCTTTGAGGTCTCTGTGGATAATTCTCAACCGAGAATCTTGATGAAGATATAAGAGTCCCTTAGCAATTCCATTGATAACATGGAAACGTTTTGACCAATCAAGTAACATACTTTTTGTGTTATATGCCAAAACACAAAATTACTGTGGAATTAGTATGCTGTTGTTGAATGATTATTGATGGATATATGAGTAATTTATAATATAATCTATGCACACCAGATTTAAAGCGCTTAGCAAATAAAATTGTATCCAAACTATTGTTGGGCATATATTCGTAGATCAACATATTCTCCTCTCCTTCAATACAACATCCTAAAAGCCTCACCAAATTTCGATGCTGAAGTTTGGCTATCAATATTACTTCATTCTTCAATTCGTCGACTCCTTGTGTGGAGGTTTTTGACCAACGTTTCACAGCAATTTCCTCTCCATCTTCCAGTATGCCCTAGCACCAAAACATGTGAATGTGAAAAGCATAGTTTTTCTTTTTTTCTTTTTTTTTTTTTTTTAAATTTATGAAAAAGCAATAGCATGTTGACTGAAATTTGACGTAACTGACGACTTATTCTTGCCTGAATTCATCCAATCTTTCATTTGGTGAACAGTTAATTTGCCAATTGGAAAAGCAGGCATTGCGTTTCTAGCCACAGATATGCTCGTAGAATTTAATTTGCAAAAGGTGAAATGTTGGTCATCTCATAATGCATGCCACCCCTTTGATGTTCCATGATGAGTATATTTGCATATTCGCAAATCTCAATATACAAAATATCTTTAGCCCTTGATGGAAGATGCATGTTCCGACTAGAGTTGTCTCATTTTGAAAACCTCGCTTTTCTGCAAATATTTCAGTCCCGAAAATCTTTGGTGAATAGAACTTTACGCTTTTACATTTTTGTGCTTTCTTAGCTAATTGAAACTATTTAAACTTTTTAGTTATATATAAGCCATGTTTGTCTGACAGATTGATATTATTTTTACTAACTGCATAAGAACTGTGAAGAAATTTTACCTTGTAAACAGGTCCAAATCCACCCTCCCCAAGCTTGTTATTGGCTGAAAAATTATCTGTAGCTATCAAAATTGTAGATAATTTGAAGAACGGCAGCTCCATATCATTGTCGTAATTTCTACCATATGGCCCTGCAACATCGAGAATGAGACCGAAGCAAGACACTTCAGCTTCCAATATATATTTTTTTTTTTTGTTTTTTTTTTCTGGTCATTTTATTGTTTCTTTTGGAATAAATTACAAAATATTCATACCTTCTTTTCTCATATCTAGATTTGTCTTTCTCGTCCGCATGCATAGAATTAGGCACAGGCAGAGAAGAACAATTCCCACCACTGACATAAAACTTGCAATGAGTGTTACTCTCTTCTTCCCTTTAGAGTCTGCAACATTTTCAATTGAGTCAAATTATACTAATATTCCAGGATTAGATAACTCTTTTAGACATTAAAGACCTCCAGGATTAAAGAGAGAAAGTTAAAATATTCTTGAATAAATTCTCACCTATCTCGGAAGTATCCATTCTGATGTAAATATCTTGTCCACCTGGAGATGGATTTCTAATATAAAGCAGGCATCCAGTTCCCCCTTCTCTTATATCCAACTGTGTGTATACCATACAGGAGCAGTTCCTTAAGCGTTCCGCTTCACATTCTGAAAGGATCATACTCTGATTGAACCAGGAATGCTGTGAGTCTGGCAATTTAATTCCAGTATACTTCAAAAATACGTCTCCTTCACAGTTCAACGGTGTCTTTCGGGTGCACCCATTTGACCAATCTGCTCTACTTCAACCTTCTTCATCTTTGGGTGCATATCCATTAAGACATTCACATGATGGAGTCTTTTCAATGTTGCAGCTGCCATATGCACCACACAACTTGTACCTATCACAATTATCTACGGGCATGCTAAAGTATTTCTCCCAGGTTTGGTTTCGATCAATCCAACTCCAACGTTCTGTAACACCATTCTGACTAAGTGTGGTCCTTGAAACAACTACTGACCTGTCAATAGCATCTTCTATATACTTTACCTCATTCTTATTCATCCGCAATATCGGTGTCGACAACCTGTACATGGGATCTGCAATGTGTTGCGCCCCACTGAATCGTACCCCATTCCAGGGTCCAATTCTACTCTGGACAACATTGCCTTTTTTCGGGAGTAGCTGTGGATATCCAGTAGGATCCAAGTGAACTGTAAACTCTCCTGGAGCTGGATCATCATTGCTCTTCCATGACTAGATATAAGTCTCTACTCCAGTTACAAAATTCCATCCCACACACATACCTGGTAAATATGAATCTGATGGGTGATCAAAACTCTGCCAAAGGAAAATTTCTGGCCTATCATCATTTGCATCCTTCACCACGAGATTTCCAGAGCCTAATAATTGTGCAGTTGGATTCTGCAGAGACCTCGGCATATTGGATGACCATATTACAATTCCATTAGTATCATTCAGAAGCTCTAAAAGTCCTTGCTCTGTAACTTTTAAGACCCCCTGATTTACTGGTGAGTGGACTTTCTCTGTTGGCAACCCAAACAACCGTCGTAAATGTTATATTTTTGTACCACATGCCCAGGTACCGATTTCCAGAATATCCAGGGGTTAAAAATCCCAGTTCAAACATTCCACCTGATGAAACCAATGTCTCGCCATCTCTAATGGTCTGAGTGCTATTTATAGCATCAGTTGCAGCAGAAACTGTGTGGACTATTATGAGCGAGCAGGTTAGAAAACAAGGTAAAAAGAAACTTTTCCGAAACTCATCCATTAATGTACTTAGTTATTTCTGAACCCCTGGAAAGGTGAATGGAAATTTGCTTTCTTTTTTCTTGATGAGAAAAAGTTGAATGGATCTGTTTATAGCTTAATGAAACTAATTTATCTTCTTTTTGTATCTCAGTCTTAGAGAATGGGTCCTGGTTGTTGGAAGAAGATTTTTCCTCTCTTTGTTTTGTTTCTGTTTTTTTGTTTTAAATTTTTTATTTTATTTGTAGATAATATATAAAATTGATTAAATTATTCTATATATATTCAGTTTTTTTCTTCAAACAAAAAGTATCTTTAGAATAATAAAATTTTGAACAAAGGATATATCAGGAATTTCAAAGAGAACAATATAAAGATTTGATTAAATTTTATTTATTTTTGAAATAAATATATATTTTAATGTAAATATTCACTTAGTTTGTAAATCGATGGTAGAGAAGTACCTCCATAATAATAGATAAAAACTATAGGTTAGAGCTATAGAAAACCCCTCCAAAAACATAGTATGTTTTTTCTCTCTCTTTATTATTTTTACGTTTCTCTACAGGAAAATATTGTTAACCCACAACAAAGTTTTGTATCAACATGGGGCCGCTGGAAACATGATCATGTCGACATTAGAAAATTGTGACAGCGAGTAAACCAGCTAAACGAATTGAAATCAGACAGGCATTAGGTTCATTGTGATCAATTCAGACAGCCTTGACCGTGATAATGTGATCAATTCTCTCTTTGTTAGGTTTATGCCGCTATTCCTTTTAAGTTGGTCTACGCCAACTTAGAAGGTCTTATCCGCCAACGACTTGAAAATTTTTTTTTTCATCCAATAAGTTCAAGTCATTACCAGCGGCTTGGAATTTTCAACAAATTTCGTCGTCTATGTCTCTTTATACTTGACTTGGAATGATATTTTGCAGTAAAGCTTTTTCTTGTAATTCATCCAATAATTTAAGTCACGTTATTGCAGCTGGAATCATCTACATGTTTGTCTATTATTGCTTCAAATCGAAAATTTTTCAACTATAGGCAGGCTGTAAATGCGTAGGGTATCACCCTACCCATACTCTAAAATACCCAAAAGGATAAGATTCTAATTTTACTTTACCTTAAAATATCTAAAAAAATGAAATCCTAATCCTACCCTACCCTATCTAACCCAAGACCCATTGGATCTAGTTTATTGGACTTATGTTTTTAATGTATATATTTATTTTCTCAATATATACTAAAAATATTATTTGGCATACGATAACAAAAAATAATTTTTTTTATATTTAATTTAATTTAATCATTAAATTTAAATTATTTAATTTTAAACTTTTTGCTAATTAAATTAACTTTTTATTGACAATTAAACTTTTTGCTAGTTAAATTAATATAATTAAAAAATACTTAATAAAAAAAGTTTAAAAGCAAAAACTTTTTTCTATATTTAATTTTATGAAAACAATTAATTTCTATATTAATAAACTTTATTCATTAACAAAATTAATTTTATTAACTGCTTTTATAAAAATTATTTATTCCACTATTAATTTTAATATTATTAATTTTATTAATGAAAAATGTTCAACTGTTGCTATTGCTATTCAATTTTTTTTTTTAAAAAATTTGTTATCCCAATATATTAACTTTATTAATATAGTTTAATTTTTAATGAAGAAAATTATTTAGTTGTTACTGTTTATTCACATATTTGTAATTTTTATATATAAAAAAATTATTATTAATATAAATTTGATTTGGGTATAAACAATTTTTAGGTAGATTAAATTTAAGTATAAAATAATGGATAATTTTTTAGTATGGATACATGGGTAATTTATGGGTACAGACCCTACCCATACCCATTACACGATCTTTAATAAATATAGATATGAATAGGATATGGGTATTAACATTTTGGGCCTAGGTAAGATAACACCCTACCCATTTGTAGGCCTAACTATAGCACTTCTATATCACAAATTTTAAGTACTTGCAGTACTTAATAACAATCCATAAATTATGTTTACATGCCATATCCACATAGCTTACTTTGAGAAAAATTAGTTTTAGTGACCAATTTCTTAGCATAAAAAATTCACTAAAAATTGAAATAGTAGTGAAAAATATTAAGTGAAAATATAAAAATTGCCACAATATTATGTATTAAGTGATAATAATTTTTGTTTTCTCACTAAAAATATTTTTTTAACTTACAATGATTTTTCTTTTATTACCATATGGCTGAATAATGAAAAAATCAATATTTTAAGTTGTCAACATTAATAATTAATGACACATTTATGGTGACAACTGAATAATAATAATAATTATTATTATTATTATTATTATTATTATTATTATTATTATTATTGCAACATTTTCATTGTAACTAAACCATAGATGTTTTACTAATTGTCAATGGTGATAAATTTAATGGCTATTATTATTAGTATGTAATTTGTAAAAATTATTAAAGTGACAAATAAAATCTTTTATCACTTAATATATATAATTAGTGACGATATTTGTCCTATCACTTATTATCTTCTCACTAATTGATATTTTTCATGTAGTGATTAATTGGTTGCTAAACTTAAGTTACATGAATCTCTTTGCAACCCAATTAATATTTGATAGTTATAGATTATTGCTATAATTTGGCAAGCCTTGGCTAATAAGTAATAATATAGCCATCAAAGGTGGAAATTTTGACAAATATTTTTGGTAATTGCTATAGATAAATATCAAATGTGAGCAATTTAGTAACAAGATTTGAATGGTGCAATTCTTTTTAGTTTACTATTAACAACCAACTTTGGTTGCTAAGCTTATATATTACTCACAATGACTAGCTTTACATAGTTGCTAAAAAAAATACTTAAAGCATTCTATGACTTGGAGTATTTGAAATCATAATTGTAGAGACTTGTTTCATGATCACCATCATATGTATGACCAAGTCCCATAGTCTTGTATGATTTAGGGCTTCAACCAAATACAAGTGAAGTATAATAAACATAAGATGAAGATGACCATTTAATAATAATATCATTCAATCAAAAATGTATCACAAGTGAAATAGCATTACCCACCAATCTAATTGGCTGCAAGGTACTATTCCAATAATATCCCACTTGCTCTAAAGTCAATTCCCCAGAGTCTTAAGGCCCATCTTCTCAAGATGTTCTACAAAGACTTTTTGCATTAGAGGTTTAGTCTTGGGATCTGCTATATTCTCTTTTTAGGCTACCTTATCCACTCGGAGGTCGCCTCTATCAATGATCTCATGGATCAAATGGTAACGCCTCCAAATGTGCTTGGATCGTTGATGAGGTCTTGGCTCTTTTGCTTGCGCAACTGCTTCGTTATTGTCACAGAAAGACAAAGATCAGCTCTACAATGCTAGGCACTACATCCAACTCTTGGATAAAGCTTTTCATCCAAGCACCCTCCTTTGCGGTTTTCAAAGCCACAATATATTTCGCCTCGATGATAGAATTGGCCGTGGTGTTATGTTTGAAACTCTTCCAACTCACCGCGCCGCCATTAAGGTAAAATATAAATCCTGAGGTAAATTTAAGGTCATCTTGATCGGATTAAACTAGAATCCGAAAACCTTTAAAGTTTCAGTTCTTTATGCCATATACCAAAAACAAATCCTTAGTTCTTCTCAAGTACTTTAGGATTGCTTTTACGACTTTTTAGTGACTTTCGTCGGGGTCTGACTGAAAGTGGCTCATACGCTTAGAGTGTGTCCTACATCCGGCCTAGTACATTATTAAATGGCATATATTATGCTCCATGTCACGGACTCATAAAGCATATGGGACATCCTTTCTCTTTCGTCTTTAGTCTTAGGGGCCATAGACTTGGAGAGACAAAGACCATACCCATTCTATACTAAATCTCTTTATTATCATGTTAATGTACGGGTTCTTGGAAAGCCCCAACATCCTCTTCAATCTATCTCTATAGATCCGTATTCCTAATACATAAGATGCTTTTTCCAAATTCTTCATGGAGAATTGTGAAGATAACCATGCTTTAGAGGGTGTTTGGGTGAGCTTATAAGCTCTTGAAAACATCTTATAAGATGTTTAAGAGCTTATAAGTTGATAAAAAGTGTTTGGTAAATTTTTTTAAGAAAGAGCTTATAAGATCCTAAAATAAGATGTTAGGAGCTTATAAGCTCTTTTAAAAAAAAAGTAAGGAGACCATAACTTATTTTTAAGATCTTAACAAACTCCTTCATTTTTAACTATTTTAATTACACAATTACCATTATTAACGTATTATAAGCTCCAAGATCTTATTTTATCCAAACACTTCAACAACTTATTTTAAAAATAAGATCTAACATCTTTTAAGCTCCAAAAACATCTTATAAGATATTTAAAATAAGGTTAGCCAAACACCCTCTTAGTATACTCTAACACTTCTTCACATTCCCAATGAAAAGAATGTCATCGACATAAAGCACAATAAATTGTATCGAACTCCCACTAGCCTTTTTGTACACATGAGGTTCATACACATTTTGGATAAAGCTAAATGATTTGACTGTCTTATCAAAACGTATGTTCCAACTTTGAGATGCTTGTTATAGTTCATAAATGGACCTTTGGAGTTTGCAAACTTTTTGATCACTCTCTTTAGATGTAAAACCTTGTGGTTGCTTAATATAGATTTCTTCTTCAATATTTCCATTGAGGAAAGCGGTCTTCACATTCATTTTCCATATCTCACATTTATAATATTTGGCTATGGCAACCATAATCCTAATAGACTTAGGGGTAGCAACCGGTGAAAAGGTTTCCTCAAAATCAATACCGAGTCTTTAAGTATAACCTTTTACCACTAGTTTAGCCTTAAAGGTCGCTACCTCTCCATTGACTCCTAACTTTCGCTTGTAGATCCACTTGCAACCCATGGGTACTATACCCCCTAATACATCTACTAAAGTCCATACTTTGTTGGAGTACATGGAGTCCATTTTGGATTTCATGGCCTCAAGCCAATGTCCTAAATCTATGTCCCACATAGCTTTTTCATAGGTCTTCGAATCACTATCCGCTTGGCCTGTTTCATAAATGAATCCAAACCTTTCGGGTTTCTTCTTGATTCAATCTAATCTTCTTAGAGGTTGTGTGCTAAGCTCGTGATGTTCTCTTGTTTCTACTACTTGTAGAATGATATAATCATCTTGAACTTCATCAAATTCAATGATAACGCCTTTTTTATCCAATAGAAGTTCATTTTCCAAAAAGGTAGTTTCCTCAAAACAAATACCTTTTATTTCAAGGGCTCATAGAAATAATAACCTAAAGACTCTTTTGGGTATCCCACAAACTTGCACAAAGTGGATCTTACATCCAACTTTTCTCACATTAACCTCTTGATGTATGCATGAGACCCCTAAACTCTTAAATAAGAGTAAAAAGGTACTTTGCCATACCACATCTCATGCGGTGTCTTTAGCACCGACTTTGATGGCACTACATTTAGTAGCCTTACTGCCATTTTTAAGGTGTATCCCCAAAAGGATATAGACACATCAGTGAAGTTCATCATAGGACGTACCAAAAAGGTACGATTTCTCCTCTCGACAACTCCATTATGTTGGGGTGTGCCAAGTGGAGTCCATTGTGAGATAATTCCATTCTCCTTTAGATAATCCAACAATTCGATACTTAAGTATCCTCCTCCTCGATCCGGTTAAAGAGCTTTAATACTAAGTCCTTACTACTTTTCCACTTCATTCATATACTCTTTGATTCTTTCAAAAGCTTTGGACTTGTACTTCATAAGATACACATATCCAAACTGAGTATGATCATTGGTGGAGGTAATGAAGTAGGAGTAGGCTATTCTTGCACCAACTCTTAGTGGTCCACAAACTTCCATGTGGATCAAATCCAAAGGACTTGTGGTTCGCTCTGTTTGCCCTACAAAAGGAGTTTTGGCCATTTTTCCTTTTAAACAAGATTCACAAGTAGGAAGATCATCTATGCCACTAACATTTAATGCTTTTAGGGCTTCTATCTTGTTCATCCTATTTTTGAAATATGTTCAAGTCTTGCATGCCATAGGATGACATCTTCTTGGTTATCTAATTTTTCTTTTACTTTGTTGAATGTGAATTAGTGATGGTTGAGAATCCAAAATGTATAATCAATTGTTAAGTGTACCAATTGAAACTAAAGAACCATTCTTTATTGCCTTCAGTTTGCCATTTGATATTGAAAAATCATATCCTTTGCTATCTAAAACATGAATTGAAATAAAGTTCCTAACAAGCTTCAGTATATAATAACAAGGATCTAATACAAGTATGGAGTTCTCTAAGCCTAACTTCATCACGCCTTTAACTTTAGCCACAAATTTTGCTCCATTGCCAAGGCGTAGGATCAAATTCCCATCATTTAGACTCCTTCTTTCCGTCTCCTATAATGATTACAAAGGTAATAACCAAATGCGATATCAAATACCCATAAAGAAGAATTTGTTGTTAAATGCACTTCAATAAAGTACATACCTTTCCCAAAGGTCGCAAGGTATTCCTAGCAATTCCGCTTCCAATGGCCTTTCTTGCCATAGTAGAAACAAGTAGCATCGACTTTATCCTCTTTCTTTTTTCTTAACTCCTCTAGAGGGTTTTAATGTTTACTTCCCTTTCGAAGAAAAACTCTTCTTCCTCTTACCTCCCTTCTTAGTACCCCTAGGGCCCTTAGACTTGGAGGAGGATGCAAGCATTAACAGTTAGTCTTTCTTCATTGTCACCTCAGCAGTCACCAACATATTGGCCAATTCATTAATCATTACCTCTTGCTTTAACATGCTAAAGTTCAACAAATTGGTTAAATAAACTTGGTAATGATTGGAAAATCAAATCCACATAAAGGTCATTGTCTATGACCACGTCCAATTGAGCAAGCTTCTCAATGAGTGTAATTATCTTAAGGCCATGGTCGTGGACACTTTCACCTTCAACCATTCTAGTCCTAAAGAGCTCCTTAGACAACGAGTAGCACTCATATCTAGTTTGCACATCGTACAACTATTGTAGGTGCAAATGAATCTCAAAAGCAATTTTTATGCTTTCATGAGATTTTTGGAGCTTGTTGGACATGGAAGCCATCATAAGGCAATGGGTTTGAAGATCATCTTCTACCTATTTAGTGAATGTTTCGTGTGCCTCATCATCAGCATTATCAGAGTAAGGATATATGTTCTCTTTTCAGAGTTTAGAATAATCTTGAGGTTTCTAAGCCAATTGTGGAAGTTAGGCATGGTGAGTTTATTGGTTTCCAAAATCACGTTTAGTGGATTCTTAGTCATTTGATTGAGATTTCGCAAATCTACAAAGGCAAAAAAGAGAATATGAGCATGTGATTGATTTTGATATTAGAAAACATGTTTATAGACTTTTAAGCATATTTTTCTCCCACTATTTTATTAAATTCCTCACCCTCTAAAGGAATTCAGAAAATCTCTTTTCTTAATGAGAATCAAGGTCCAAAGGCATCATTCGTGGACCCATGACTTGTGAGACATCCACAAACAATCCTATGGTAAGCAACTTTTGCTAATTACATTTCTATGCAACCCTTGACGTTTTTTACCTCACTTTTCATGTAGACCCAAGCCTGGTGCAACATCTACACTACTAGTTGTTAAGTCGAACCTACTAATCAATTTTTAATCATAAACTCCATTATATCATTCCGTGACTCGTGAGATAATGCCATAGTGAGTTTTCAATTAAAGTGCATCATATGCTAAGTAAGTGAACATATCTTTCCTCCATAAATGTGTCCCACAACTCATGAGCCAACACAAAAATAGGTAGCATCTCATGTCACAACTATTGGTAGAAGGCTTGGATTAATTAAAACTCCTTTTAATTTGTATCCAAATTGGCTTAATATTTTGAAAAACTTATACTCCTCTAAGTTGAGGAATTTTCTTGATTTGAAATATCTCACTAGTTTTATCTTATCTTATTTAGGTTTTCTATATCCTAACCATGCAACTCATACATCCATGGGATAAAGAAAACATAAATAAGTAAATACGTCTAGCATGAACCTAGGGTGGAATAACCATGAGCCTAAACCAAGTAGTGCACTTAGAACCATAAGTGCACTACTTAGTTGATTTTAAGTAGGTTGATTAAATCCTATCTATTACATAAATGTGTCACATACATTCATGGGTCTTCAAGCCTCCTTGATCCTCTTGGCCTTCTTTGTCTCCTTGCAATATTTACAAGAAAAAAGAAATCCTCACCCCTGGAATTCTACTCTCATAACATTTACAAGGTAGAAAATCAAGAGGCATGTAAGCCCCTATTTAACACAACCCTTTTCGACAACTTGAAACAAATAAAACCAATTTATAGGCTCATGTCCATCCCCATACATTCATCATCCATTCAACAATTAAATGAACAATAAATAAAAATTGACATTCAATTAATCCAATTAAATACTTATCTCATAAACAATTAATTAATTGTCAAAAATAAGCATTACTCTTTATGCATCTCATTTTTCCACCTGATTGAAGATTAACGTGAACTTGACTTCAAAAGCAATAAAAATTGTCCAATATTATTTGAAACACTTACACAACTTTCGTTCATCCAAATATGTATAGAAAATAAGTTAGAGACACAAAACAACACAAAACGGTCCAAAAATGACCATAAGGCAGCCTTGGCAAGGCTACTAACTGTAGCCCGCGGCTTGGCACGTTCGCTGCCTGTCGAGCTTAGCAGACAAGTGGCAGTTTTGCCTAGCCTCCTAGTGGTCAAGTTTTTGGCCCCCAAATTGTGTTTTTCATACTCTCAACTCTTATGGACACTTCCATAACTCATTTTCACACAATTTAGACAAATTTTCAGATTCAAAACACATTTCAAAAGTGAAAATTGAAGTGCTCAAACATGCTTCAAAAATTAAGTGTAAGTGACAATCAACATTCTTTAGAAATCCTCAATTAACCGCAATCCAATTGAATCCGAAAATAGCCAAAATACCTTAAGGCCACATTTAACATGCTATATCAACATGTAACATCATCTAATGCTAAATAAACATTTAACATTATCTAAATAGAATTAAAATCGTGCCAACAAATGAATTAACACTTAAACACATATTGACATATCTCAACTCAACACTAAAAGTTTAAGGAGTTCAATATAGGTTATAAAAGAGGATATGATATGCTATACACTAGAATATCAAAACAGTCAAACAACTTTGAGAAAAGAGACTCAGAATTTATAGTGATTCGACAAGCCTAGTCCACTCCCTAAGTGATAGCACTTGGGATTTTTAACATGCACTTTTATTACAAAGAAGAAAGTAGATACAAGTTACAAAGTACCAAACGACTGGAAAAATACTGACTGAAGAACAGTAATACACAAGCACTCACTCAACTATTGCAAGCTACTTAATGATTATAGAGTCTATTGTGAGTTGTTTTTAACACCTAATGTGTTTCTCATTTAAATAGGCTACTCAACAAAATTTCCTTTGATAGCTAAGCTTGTAATATGCTATTTTCCTTTTCAAATTGACAGCCAATCTTTCCTTCTTTGATTCCAACAGTCACTTGCCATATTATTCCTGCCACACTTTGATATAAACAAGGAAATAATTCTAAACGATAACTTACCATGTTAAAGAGAATAAAAGAAAAGATATTTGATTGGTTATTATCAAAACATATTTAGAGGATATCCTAATAATCTCCCCCTTTCTGATGATGACCAAGCAAGTATCATCTCCCCCTATCAAAGGTAACAGTAGCTCATAGTTCATTAACACAATATGTAATTGCCTCCCCCTGTCAAGTGCAGACATGCATAACTACATTCTTATGTCAAGAATAACATAATGATTCATGATACTAAGAAAATAAGAATAGTAGTATCCTACAAAAAAAAAAAAAAAAAACTTTGAATATAAGTTGGTTCTAGACAACAGAGGAGCATCAGCTTGTTTCAGACTAAAGCAGAACACGTTCGCATCAGTTTGCTTAAGTAGTAATTCACAAAAGGAGCATAAAAAATAATAATCATAATCCATCATAATGGTTATTCACAGAACTTCTCCTCATTCATCATCAAAAAACTAAATCAGTCAATCACCCGAGATCTCTTATGAAGGTGGTGGTGAAGATCTTTGATGTCATGATGCAAATTTCCATTATGGTGGTGACAATGATGAAAATGATCATCAAGAGTAGAAGAGAGAGCAGTAATCTATGTGTGTATAGAAGCAACAGTAGCGACAAGCTCAGAGAATTGGGAGTGCATCTCAATAACTTTGGCAGAAATTGTCTTAACAGAAGTGAGGAGTTGGGCAACTAGTACTTCTGGTGGGTATAGCGGCGTGATAGTGGAGGTGGTTTGGAATCACTCACGGATACAACAATATGACGGTGATGTGTCGATTAAATTTCTTTCAGTGAGGAAGGTAAGAGTGCCACTTTTTGGAGGCGACAACAGAATGAGGTTGAAGCCATAACTGAGGATGGTCTGATAGTGGAGTGTCTGGGAATGGGAAGGAAGAAGATGAAGCTTTCTGGGAAAGATAGCAGTTGAGATGGCGTGTGAAGGGTTTTTGAAATTTGAAAATAATAAGTGAAGATTTAGTTCCTAAGTAAAGAAGACAAAAGGATTTAAAAAGTTTGTTTCAGGGATATAAGGAAAGAAAGAGAAAAATAGTTGGAAGGTTTCTTTCGAAAAAAAAATTCATACTATATTTATGCGAGAAAGGAAACAATGCCTAATTTGGTTTTTAGAAAGAAAAATCTTTATTTAGCTAGGGGTTTGTGAAAATTTTAGCTAGTTGATTAGAAGTGGCCACGTAATTTATGCAAACATTCCCATTGGCAACATGATCTTTAATAAAATGGTGGTGAATCTCTTTGTGTTTGGTGCAAGAGCATTGAACAGAATTTCAAGTTATATTAATGCACTAGTGTTATCATAGTGAATAGGGACACATGAGAAATCCAAACCAAAATCATGAAGTGTTTGTTTCATCCATATTACCTGAGTGCAACAATTACCAATGCCATGTATTCAGCTTCTGTAGTTGAGAGGGCTATGAAACTTTGTTTGTTGTTGGACCAGCTGACAAGATATTCGCCAAGAAGTTGACAAGTTCCAATCGTGCTCTTTTGATCAACTTTACATCCTATATAGTCAGCATCAGAAAAAACCAACAAGAGAAAAAGAGTTTGATCGAGTATACTAGAGACCCAAATTAGTATATTCTTTTAAGTATCAAAGAATTCATTTTACAACATTGAGGTGAGACTCTTTGGGATTGGCTTGAAATCTAGCACATAAACCAGTAACAAATAGTATGTCTAGTCAACTTGCAGTGAGATAGAGTAGACTTCCAATTATCCCTTAATACATGGATTCATCAATGTTATTTTCTGATGGGTCAAGTTCCGGTTTGGTATTCGGTACCATGGGAGCTATACATTCTTTCCAATTTTCCATACCAAACTTCTGTAGTAGTTTTTTGGCATAGAAAATTCTCTTTGGAAATTTGTTGAATTTGCAAATCAAGAAAGAATTAAGCTGATGCATGAGACTCATTTCAAATTCATTTTTCATGCATGAGATAAATTCACTGCAGAGTTCAAATGTAGTTCCTCCAAAAATGATGTCATCTACATAGATTTGCACTAACAAAAAACACTTTTCATTGTGCTTGGTGAACAAAGTGTTGTCAATGGAACCCATGCAAAAATCTTTGGAAATAAGAAAAGTGCTTAGCATTTCGTACCAATTTAAACCATAAAGAGCTCTGACAGTTTGAAAACATGATTTGGAAAATCTACATCTTTAAAATTAGGTGGTTGTTAGGTAAAGTTTTTATGAGATGCATATGCTAAAAGCATGAGAATTGACTTGAGTCGTGCAATTGGTGCATAAGTTTCATCATAATTGATACCCTCTTGTTGAAAGCATCCCTTAGCAACAAGTCTAACCTTATTTTTGATAATATTACCTTTTTCATCAAACTTGTTGCGAAACACCCACTAGGTTCCAACTGTAGGATGATCAAGTGGTCTTTCTACTAAGTTCTAGACTTTGTTTTTATTGAACTGCAACAATTTTTCCTTCATTATATAGACCCATGAGTCATCCTTTAAGGCTTCTTTAATACTTCTAGGTTCCTAAAGGGATAAGAACACAACATTAGTAGAACTTGATGTTTCTTCCCTTACCTTAGACATGTTTAGATTTTCTCATCTTTTGACCATCTTCCTCAATGGAACCTCCAATTGTGGTATTTGTGATGAGTTTATTTTCTTGAGATTCAAGTTCAATTTCCTTTTCTTGATGCACAACTTCAATAATTTGATCAATCCTTGAAGATTCAATGCACAAGGTTTCCTTGGTAGTAAGAGGTTAGTTTTATCAAACACAACATGACTAGTTTCCTGTATAGCCCTTTTTCTTTTATTAAAGACTCGATATGCTTTACTATGGATAGAATAACCAACAAAATTGCCTTCATCAAATTTTAAGTTAAACTTACCTCGTAGGTCTCTGTCGTTGAGAATGTGGCATTTATATCCAAAGACCCGAAAATAGGAAACATTTGAAGCTTTTCCAATCTATAGTTCATAGGGTATCTTCTTAATAAAAGGTCTTAATAACACCCTATTGATGACATAAAAAATCGTGTTGATTGCTTCTCCCCAAAAGGACTTTGAGAGATTGTATTCATTCAGCATTGATCACGCCATTTCTTGAAGAACCCTATTTTTTCTTTCAACTACTTCATTTTGCTGGGGTGTTATAGGAGCAAAAAAGTTATAAGAATAGCCACATTCATCATAAAGATTGCTAAAGTCATACTATCAAATTCCAGGCTCTGATCACTTCTTATGGACTTAATAGTGTAACCTTTCTCATTTTGTATTTTCTTAGTGAGTGGAATAAAGGATTTTAATGCATCATTTTTATTTGAAAGAAGGCAAACTTAGGTAAACGAGAAAAAACATCCACTATTACAAAGACAAATTTACTTCCACCTAATGACTAAGTTTTCATTGGACCGAAATGATTTAGGTGAAGAAGTTCTAAAGGTTTAGAAGTTCCAACATCATTTATGGGTTTCAAGGAAGTTTTTATTTGCTTCTCTTTCACACATGCATCGCATATTTTGTTTTGTGAAAACTCAGATTAGGAATTCCTTTTACTAGATTCTTTTTAACAATACAATTTAGTAACTTCATGTTTGCATGACTTAGACATCTATGCCATGTCCAATTGGAATCTTCAAAAGCAAAGAGACACTCTACCTTTTGATTTGATAGATCATTCAAATTTATGCAATAGATGTTTCTGTCCCTAGTGGTAGTAAAAAAAGTTTCATCATCGTTTGAAATTATGCAAAGTGAGGGTATTAATTGTACTTGATATCCGTTGTCATATAGTTGATTGATGCTTAGCAAATTATGTTTTAGTCCCTCTACTAACGAAACATTCTCAATGGAAGTTCCAGTATTTTTTTCCTATAGTTCTTTTTCCACTAATCTTACCTTTAGTGTTGTCTGCGAATAGTACATTTCCTCCGTTGAATTCTTGTAGATCTAAGAAGAATGACCTATCTCCTATCATGTGCATGCAATATCCATTGTCTAAATACCATTTCTCATTTTCTTTCTCTCCTACATCACAGATTTTGATATTTTTAGGCATCCACTTATTACTGGGTCTTGATCCGTTATATTTCTTAACCCATACATATTTAGTTCTAATGAGTATTTTTATTGGACACTTGTAAAATAGGTGACTACCATGATTACAGGAATGACAGGTTCTGGAATTTCTAAACTCTCTAACAATTAAGGGCCTTTAACCTTTGATTCTTCTTTTCAGTGAATGGTTTTCTTCAAGAAGTTCTATTATCATTCTTTCTAAATTAAAATAATTTTATCTTAATTTGGTCATCCATCTATTTCTATATTTATAAAAATTTGTATTTACCTTGTCAAAGATTTTTGTATAGATAAAATGTTCAATGGGACAAGTGATTGAATTAGTGAGTTTGTAGAACATGTTGGCAACCATTTCTTCATCACCCAACCAATTATCAATAATGGTAATAAAGAAATCACAAAATCCACAAAGTGTGTTATAAAACTAGTTAAAGTGTCTTGAAAATATTGCTCATATTCTGTAAGATTCCTCATAACACATTTGATCCTATATTTGATGGTGAATCTACCCGGAACATAGTTTAATTTTTTAAGATTATATCAGACAAGACAACTCTTTCATTTCATTCAAACTTCACATTAACTTTTGTAAACACAGTTGCACTATTTACAAATCTCAATCCTTTTTTTTCTAATCCTTGCATCTTCACCCAAATGCGACCTTTAGATGGACGAGACAAGTTAATGTGTATCAAGTCAAGTAAATGTTTCATCTCATGCAAACTTCCATTTATACTCCATCTGTATACTTTTCCACGGTGGAGACTACCAAAAGAAATTCACGAAAAGAAACATCAACTTACTATATTGTTTAAGACCTCAACCAAGTCAAACAACTTGCATAGAATAAAGAAGAGAAGTTATTTTTCAAACAACATGAAATCCGCTTCATGCTATTCATGATCCTAGCCATGTGGAAGATGGGATCATTCCCTTCTATCAAGTCTATCATGTTATATTTTCATTCAATTATGAAGCAACCGTCTAATACTAGCATTTCTATAAACTTAGTCACATTAAGGTTAGACTCTCCATAACATTTGTGTGCTTTTAGTTCTAGTGGTCCGATAGTTGTGACATAATTTTCAATATTCTCACTTTTAAGCTGAGGAAAAAGATGCAAACAATTTAACTTATGATGTTCCATTATCTTTAGATTATCTTTATCATGGTGATAAGGACTAACATCAATTACCTTAGGTTCATAAGCCTTATCATTGATATTCCTCAGATGTTTGTATGCTTTGTACATAGTACATTCTAATTGTGTCCCGAAAAGTTGAGCAAGCTTTTAGCTAATGCTATAGTTGGCCACTATAGCGTAGTTGGATTGCATAGTATTTGAAATATAAAAATGTTCTTTGAACAAATCAATTATCTACTCCTAAAATTATGATTTTTAATAACTTCGCAAAAATGAAAGGCAAAATACATTAAAATTAATGGCAGCATTTAACCCATTAATAGAATTAAAAGAAACAACCTACATTTTCTAAATCCTAAACCAAGAAAAGCATTTGATAGATTATCCATAAATTTTAATGATACTCTAATTATAATGTGATATATTCTTAGATATCATGTAAGTTATTAATTATATAAGACTTCATGGTTCTCGATTGGCAATGAATATTGGTATTTTTTACACAACTTTTTGCACTCAATTAGAGGGAATTAGAAAAATACTTATAGCAAACAAGCACAAAAGTTGATTATAGTCTACTGAAACCAAATTAGAAGATTTTGCATATGGTTATATCATAGAGTATTGCTCACACTAAGTTTTGTTGTCAAATATTTTCTTAATAGAATTACACATACTAACACAAATTAAAAATAGGGTTTAAAAGGCTAAGATAAGGTTGTAGTAAGTATATTCAATGACTACTTTGAGTAATGAGCAAAAATGTCAAATTGTCAATCTCACTTTGCAAAAACCATCAATAGTAGCCACAATTATTTATTTAATTGAGACAAGAATGAAATAAATAGTTTTTAAAAGTAACTAAAATAATTCAACTACTTTTTCCAGTAACAAATACCATTAAGGCATTAATACAAACTTTCTGATATCCCATTCTTTAGAAATATTAATATAATAATAACTAGTTAAATAAACAAAATTTATTTCATAGAAAAAATAAACATAAAAGATTAATAATTCATGTGCAGGTCATGTGCAATTTTCTAGTTCGTTTAAATTCCATAATTCAAAGGAAAAAGAAATACTTGTATTAAGAAATTTAGTAATCTTTAGCAAGTCCAAATTATACAAATTAATTAGGTAATGTATATTAGAACTTAAAATATCTAGCTACCTACAGGATAGAAAACACAATTTATTTGAGAGTAAGTAGAAGCAACACATCAACAACAATAGATATGAAAAAAAATATAGAGAAAAGAAAAAAACCAAATAGATATGATAGCCCAAGGACTATTCAAATAGTTTTGTCATAACTTGGCCATCCATCGACTTTTATGTTTATTTCAACACGTATTCAACTTGTCAAAGATTTCAACATAAATAAAATGTCAGTGCGATAAGTGATCAAATTGGTAAGACTGTTCAAAATAAATATAAAATAATTCATAAATCACTTGCAATGCACATGCATCTTTCTAGTTCATTTAAATGCCACAATTCAAAGGAAAAGGAAATATATATATATATATTGATGTTACCAAGTCCAAGTTACGCAAATTAATAGGCAAATTAACTATGTAGTATATGTAAGAGCTTAAACTACCTAACTACCTACACCATACAAAACACAATTTGTGTGACTGTAAGAAGAAGCAATGCAACAACAACAAGAATAGATATAACCAGCACTTGTCAAATAATTTTGCTGGTCATCCTTCTATTTCTAGGTCTACCACAATGTGTATTCACCTTGTCAAAGATTTCAGCATAAATAAAATGTTTGGTGGTAGAAGTAATAGAATCAAAGAGTTTGTTGAACGTGTGGACAACCACCTCTTCATCACCCAGGCAATTGTTAATAATCTGGTAATGCAAAAATATTTGAATATCTCTTGAAGAATTAATAAGGTCATCCAAAAACTCCACATAATATGTTACAAAACTAGTTTAGGTATCTCTAAAATATCATTTATATGTTGTAAGATTCCTGAAGAAAGAGTTCATTCTATCTTCAATGGACAAAGGTGGCAAGAATATAGTTACATTTTGAATATTATATCAAACAAGACAACTCTTTCATTTCTTTCCAACTTCATATCAACTTCTGTAAGCCCAATTGTAGTGTTAATAAATCTCCATCTTTTTTTTTATCATTTGCATTTTCACCCATATGCGACCCTCTAGATGGATGAGGCAAGTTCTTGTGTATCAAATCAAGTAAATGCCTTATATCATGTGAACTTCCCTTTATAATCTCTCTATATATTTTTCCAAGGTAGAGAATATCGAAAAATTCCACAAAAGGTATATCAACCTACTATGTTGGTTTGGGACCTTAATCAAGTCAAATAACTTACACAAAATAAAGAAAGGAAATTGATTTTCAAATAGCATCAAATCTCATTGTACGCTATTCATGATCTAGGCCATATGCAAAATATGGCGTTCTGTTCTATTTAGTCTATCATGTTATATTTTCGTACCACTTTAACATGAAACAATCGTCTAACACTAGCATTTCTATAAGCACAATCACACTAAAGCTAATAGACTCCGCATAGCATTTGCGTGTTTCTGGTTCTAGTCCTTCAATAGTTGAGATATATTTTTCGATATTCTCACTTTTACTCTAGAGAAGTTAACAAAAACAATCAACTTGTAATCTTCCATCATCTTTAAATTATCTCTATCACGGTGATAAGAACCAATACAATAACCTCAGGTTCATAAGCCTTGTTATCGATATTCCTCAAATGTCGTTATACTTTGTAGATATTACATTCTGACTATGCAACCGAGAGTTGAGTAAGCTTTCAATTAATGTTAGTACATGCCTGTATTATGCCGTCAGATTGTAGAGTAATTGAAACATGAAGATGGTCTCTAAACAAATCGTTTAATTGCTTCTAAAATGATGAGTTTTAATAGCTTAGCAAAAATAAAAGGTGAAGCACATTAAAACTTTTAACTCATTAGTAGAATCAAAAGAAACAACCTATATTTCCTAATTCCTTAACTGAAAAATATACATTTGATTGATCATAAATAAATTTCAATGAAATTCTAACTATAATATGATATATTCATAGACATGAAATTAATTTATTAATAATTATATATGACTTCATGGTCGTAAGTTAGCAATGAATATTGGCATTTTTTACACAACTTTATGCACTCAATCAAGGGGATCATAAAATACTTATAGCAAGCAAATAGAAAAGTTGACTATAATCTACTGAAAGCCAAAATAGAAAATTTTGCATATAATAATATTATAGAGTATTACTCATGGTTATACCAAACTTTGTTATCAAATAGAAAGTTTTCTTTATAGAACTACAAACAATAACAAAAATTAAAAGTAGGATTTATGGGCCAAGATAAGGGCTATAATTGGTATATTCAATGACCAATTAGAGTATTTAGCAAAAATATCAAAATGAAATAAATAATTTTTTCAATGATTAAAATAATTACAACTACTTTTTTTCATCTCTCTCTATCTCTCTTGCAAAATACCTAATAAAATTTGCACTAGAATGTGCCAACAAACAACCTCAGTACTACAAGCAATAACACAGGATTGATGATCTCACCCATGGTTCGCCGAAACCTCGATTAATCAGCTAGAATGACCATTTTGGAACCAAAACGAAGCTCGGGGTTTTGGCTTGACGATGGTGAATGACCATAATTCAAATCAACCGCAACACTCCAAGAAATCGCTCGAAATGCCGCGACAATTCAATTTTTCAAATTATCGTGGCCTAAATGTTGCGGAATGGTCCGATTTCAGTCTAAACATTGTTGAGAGAGATTGGGACTAGGGTGTGGTGGTGGTGGTGGTGCAATAGGGTTGGGGCTCCACAAGCTTAGATTGGTAACTGGTAGAATTAGGAATATGGGGAAGCTGGGGGAATTAGTTTGAACGAAGGAGACAAAGTGGAGCTGGGGGTAGAGGTGGCAAAGTGATGGGAGGTTTGGGGTGAATGACCATAATTCAAATCAGCCGCAACACTCCAAGAAATCGCTCGAAATGCCGCGACAATTCAATTTTTCAAATTATCGTGGCCTAAATGTTGCGGAATGGTCCGATTTCAGTCTAAACATTGTTGGGAGAGATTGGGACTAGGTGTGGTGGTGGTGGTGGTGCAATAGGGTTGGGGCTCCACAAGCTTAGATTGGTGACTGGTAGAATTAGGAATATGGGGAAGCTGGGGGAATTAGTTTGAACGAAGGAGACAAAGTGGAGCTGGGGGTAGAGGTGGCAAAGTGATGGGAGGTTTGGGATTGCAAATGGGTGTTGGCTTCGTTGCATGGACTCTTTTGAAGGAGTCTCCTTCTATTTCTTTTCTTTTTCTTTTTCTTTTTGTAATTTTATTTTTATTTTGTCATTTTAAGGTATTTATAACACCCCTGAAATTCAGTATTTTCAGAAATAAGAATTTAGAAATTAAGAGAATTATTGGTCGGATTTTAAGGCCCGAAAAAGAAATATAAAAGGACTCAATTGCGAGAAATTGAAAAGTTTTGGGGTCAATTAGCTATTTTCAGAAACTTGATTGGACTAACTTGAGAAGTTTGGGGGGTTGCATGGCTATTATTTTTGGTCAAATGGGTCGAAGTGATAGACTAGCTTAATTAAAGGCTGAATTGAAGTTTGAGCAAACTTGGAGGACTAAATTACATAAAATGAAAACTTTGATTTTAAAAAAACCAACTGGACAGCAGATTTCTTCATTCATTATTTTTTTTTTTTTTCTTTCTTTTCTTCTCTTCTTCTTCTTTCCCTTTTCTTTTCTTTTTCTTCTTCTTCCTTCATTTCTCCTACGGACAACCACCACCACCGGCGACCCTTCTTCCTCCAAACCAACTCCCCTCACCTCCAATACTCCACCTGCAATCCCACACGCGGTGGAAGACCACAGGAACTGTGCAACGGAGAACGGCCGAAACACCACCTCAGGGCGAGCAACTGGGTCACTTACTTTCTGGCGTCAAATGGAGCATCAAAGGGGTGGTTTAGCTAGTACTCGACGAGGGGAACAAGGTGGTAGCACTGCATGGCGGAGATATGCGGCGGAGACAGTGGAAAACTAGCGGTGAAGCTTTGAACCATGAAGGCTTTGGGGCAGGTTTTGAGGGGTTTTCCGGCGGTTATTTCAGAAACCAAGGGTACTGCTGGAAAGCTCTCAGCGAGAGGATTCTCTGGGTGGTGCCATCTCATTTTCTGGCGACGGCAAACGGCGATGCTTCGGCGGCGGCGCTTCGGCGGCGGCGCTCCGGCGACCTTAGACCAGTTTCACCTCCTTGACGTGACGGTTGCAACTGTGTAATCGATTTGTGGTTTTGATACTCCGGTAGCAAGCTTTGGCATTTGGATTTAGTTGTACCTTTAATATATATATGTTACATGTGTTGTACCTTTCCTAATTTAGTATTATACCTTGCCAAGAATAGGAATTGGGAAGAGATGATATGTTTATATATATGTATGTTGATCCCTATGCAAGGAGCATGGATTAAGTGGACCCGGACTTATGCAAAATGCTAAAACTTGGATTTACATAATATTAAGGATTATATTATAAGATTAAATGGCATTTGATTAGGAATTGACTATGTAAGGATTAATCATATTGTGTGATTTAGGATTATGTCCATGACCTTGAAATAGGAATGAGATACCGTATTAATCGATAAATTAGTGATTCTGGATTATTAATAGTATAATTGTGATTAATAGGATTTAGTATGGATTTTAATTGTAAATATTACTTTTGGTTAGGTAACGACGAAGTGGGTCCCGCGGACCAATAGGCTGCTGACTGTGGTAGTACTTCTGAGATTACGGAGGTGAGGATCTGCCAATCTTGCACCTTTCCTAATTATTTGTTATTGTGATAAGCCCCTGTGTGGGTTTTCTATTTCTGTACGGTACTCTGATTTGTTATTGGAATCTGAAATATGTTTGAATTTTGATTGTTATTTGTTATCTGATTTGAACACCCCCTGGAAGGGTTATCCGGTATCTGTACCATTCTGTTATCTGTTCCGTTTGTTCTATTATCTATGGTCATGTCGGCATTTCTGTACTGTTCTGAATTGTCTGTACATGTATACCCCTATGAGGGTTATCCTTCGATTGACATCTATTATCCTACTGTCCATTATCTATTATCGATTTGATACATTATTCCTAGTTGTTAAGCTCGGGATGAGCCGATATGTTGTTCCCAGCTGTAAAGCAGGATGAGCAGTTAAGCGACTGATAGGATTGTTTTGATATGATCTGTTAGATTGATTCGATTGATCTAATCTGTTTATTGATTTATTTTGATTGTTTCCTAATTGATTAACTGCTCGACTGACTGACTGACTGATTGATTGCCTGGCTGACTGCCTGCCTGAATATCTGACCGTATTCTGATCTGTTCTGATTGACTGTTGATTTACAATCTATTGAGTTGATTCTTCCTCAACCGATTCTTTCTAAAATGCTTACAGTTATCCCTCACTAAGTCCTTTGGACTTACCCCCTTCCCCCCCTCCCCCGATTTATTTTGATCCTCTCAGACAGGGACTAAGGGAAGGATTTGGACTCCAGGATGGTTAAAAGTATATTTTGTAATAGATCAGGTGTTGAATGTATATATGGCATCATCTGATAGTTAAGTATGGACGCGAGATGTTGGGATATGTCATGTTGATATGGATGATTTGTGGGATGTAAATGTTTTGTTATATTAGAACATGAATCATGGCATTTACTTAATGGTTTATCGAGTTAGTTAAGTTAGAATTCCGCTGCTTCTGATAAGTTGACTTTAAGATTTTGCCGTAGGTACCACAGTATTATGTGTTATTTGTTACAGGTTATTTAAGTTGGAATCCGCTGCTATTTCTGATGAGCTTGAAATGTTCGATTATGGGCCTATTGAATTGTATTTTAGGTTCAGAATCATTAATTGGAATGCATTTTCTGATGGGATTATTGACTGTATAGTTTACTTCTTAGCTTGAATTAAGATTGAATTAAGTAGGTGTCTCAGCTTAGGTGTTATCCCGAGTTGGGGCACTACAGTATTATTTTAGTTTATCTTCCTATTTCATTCATTTAAATTGTATTTTATGTGTATTTTTCAATTTTTAAGTGTAAAATATTTTAGTTATTAAACATATATTAATATATATAATATAAAAATTTTAGAGTACTTTAAACTATAAAATGAGCAGAACGTTGCGACATTACTGTGATATCAATTTTTAACCAATTAGAAAGTGACACGTATAAAATAATATATTAGTTATTCATTCAAAATTGTCTATTTATCTTTGAATTTATTAAATTTAATTCCAAAAGATAAATAATTAATTTATTAATACTCTAGTATTTATTTTATACTCAAATCAAACATTAACAAGTGTCAAAGATGGAGTATCTATATCTATGGTCCAAGCAAATCAAAGAAATTTAATATTATCTCTTGATATGGATATTATCTTTTAATGTTTGATATTATCTTATCAAAGAGATAACTATCAAAGAAGTTCAACTTAATGTGGAAGTCTTCCATCAAGCATCTATATAGAGGGGGTGACCAAATCTCATTCTACACACAACACAAATTCCAGCAAGTGAAAGGAACTTTGAAGAGTCCAGCAATTCTCTCAATCAAATTTAAGGAGATCCACGGCCAAGGCATTCTTCATGGAGCTCATCATATTTTGACGTTTGATTCAAGATTAAGTTGCGGAGCCCTCGAATTGGCGTTATTTTATCTAAATTAAATTCAAGGAGATCCATAGTGTTCAAGGCATTCTTCACGGAGCTCATCATATTTTGACATTTAATTTGAGATTAAAGTACGGAACCCTCAAATTGAGTTATTTTCTTCAAATCAAATTCAAGGAGATCCACGATGTTCAAAGCATTCTTTACTGAGCTCATTAAATTTAAGATCATATTTGGAAGGAAAGAATCAAAGGATTACATTACATATTGAATTCATAGTTGATAGATTTTAATTTAATTTTATTTGTATGATTTTTCTTGTCTTGTAATTTTATTTATTGCAGACAAAACAATTTGCGCTTACAAATTTTTGGTACGCCTGATGAGACTATCTCTATCTCTCATCTCTTTCCTTCATCAAGATTGAAGTATCAAATTGCCGCCAACAAAACTGGTGCATTGAAAATTACTACCTCAAATTTCTCAAGTGCTGGAGCAAAAAGTGTTTGCGTCATCACAAGAAGTATATCAAAGAAGTTGCAATCATCTTCAGAGATAGCTCCTTCGCTTGCTGTGGAAAAGATATTGCCGCATTTTATTAATATAAATAAAGATGGTGGAGACTCAAAGAAAGAATCTGCATCATCTATTTCTCCCCTCAACATCAAATTCCTCAAACACGGCGACCGTGATGGCGACAAGTGCTACAACCTTGGAGGAACAAACTACAAATTTGACGAAGGCTATTGAAGGACTCATAAAGCATGTCCAAGAGCAAGACTTTCAAATATCCAAATTGATGAGAAAAGTGGACAATCTTGATGCCAGTTGCATGATGGAGAAACAAATTGAGGCTCAGGATGAAGGCGAAGCATCCATAGAGAAACAGTCAGCTGAAAATGAAAAGATTACAAATAAAGAACTACAAGTCTCCACTAATGGACTAATTCTCATTGACCCATTGAATGAGTTTATCATGCGGACTATCAAAGACAAGCTTGATGGAAGTTGTAAATCATCTATGACTTACTCCAAGCCATATACTCAAAGGATTGACAACTTGAAGATGCCAATTAGTTACCAGCCCCCCAAAGTTTCAACAATTCGATAATAAAGGCAACCCAAAGCAGCACGTGTCTCCTTTTATTGAGACTTGTAATAATGCTGGGACATATGGAGATCATTTAGTCAAGCAATTTGTTCGATCACTAAAGGACAATACTTTTGATTGGTATACTAACTTGGAGGCAGGTTCTATCGATAGTTAGAGGCAACTGAAATAAAAGTTCCTCAATCGTTTCTACAGCACTTGAAGGACAATCAGCATAATTGGAACTCATCAACTCTCGCTAGTGGAAAGAAAAACCTGTGATTGACTACATAAATCACTGGAAAAATTTGAGCCTTAGTTGCAAAGATCAATTGTTGGAGGCTTTAGCAATTGAGATGTGTATCCAATGAATGCATTGGAGTCTTTGCTACATACTTCAAAGAATTAAACCAAATTTTTTTGAAGATTTGGCAATTCGTGCACATAATATTAAAATGAGCATGGATTTTAATGAACAAAAAGACGATCAAGTGATGCAGATGACGAAGATGATGTTGGGGGAAATTAATTTTCGTCTTCAAATCAAAAATGCTCCTCGATATGAGCCTAAACTGTCAATAATACTCCCAGATAAGAGTATAAAGTACCTAAAATTCTCAAGTCTCCAAGTTTTCAATTCCAAAAATCAAGTCTCCAAGTCTTCAAATTCATGGGTTAAGTCTTCAAGTCTCCAAATCAATGACTCAGTTCTCCAAGTCTTCAAGTTCAAGACTCAAGTCTCCAAATTTTCAAATCTAAAAATTAAGTCTCCAAGTCTTCAAGTCAAAGGCTCAAGTCTCTAAGTTTCTATATCCAATACTCAAATTTTAGGGTCTCCAAATCAAAGATTCAAATCTTCAAGTCTTCAAATTCCAAATGCTCCTTGATAATAATATAAACTATCAATAATGCTCCTATATATGAACATAAACTATCTAAAGTTTTCTCATGTGCTCCTTGATAAGAGCTTAAACTGTCAATAAGGCTCCAAGATACGAGCATAAACGATATAAATATTCAAAGTCTTTCCATGTGCTCCTTGATATGAACTTAAACTTTCAATAAGGTTCCTAGGTATGAGCATAAACTATCTAAATATTCAAAGTCTCCACATGTACTCCTTGATCAGAGATTAAAGTGTCAATAAGGCTCCTAGATACGAGCATAAACTATCTAAAATCTTTAAATTAAAGTCTCCCTATATACTCTTTAATGAGAGTGTAAACTACCTACTGAGTCAAACTCAAAGAGACTCCTTGACATGAGTATAAATTGTCAACCAAATTCAAGTGGATTCCTTAACATGAGTGTAAAATGTCTACTCAAGTTAAATATGTTCCTTAAAACACGAGCCTAAACTACATGTTACTCTTAGCCCAAATGAGTATAAATTGTGTATGGCACTACCCTCAAAAGGATATTCACTTTGAATTATGTTATGGCATAACCCTTTTATTAGACATCATAGTTCAAGGAATGCTTGGACGATGTTCTTGTCTCAAACATATGTGGAAAAAATTGGGAGAAAAAAGAAAAATTCTCAAATACTTCAAGCCTTGCCACTTTCGTGGATGATTGGCACATCTTTCACCAAGTCTTGAAGTGTGAGCATTTGTAGACATGTCAATTTTTGTCCAATTGGAGAGTGACACGTATAAAATAATATGTTAGTTATTAATTCAAAATTTTCTATTTATCTTCAAATTTATTGAATTTAATTTCAAAATATAAATAGTTAATTTTAATTAACACTCTATTACATATTTTATACTCAAATCAAATATTAACAAGTGTTAAAGATAAGTATCTATATCTATGGACCAATCAAATTAAATATATTTGATATTATCTCTTAATATTGATATTATCTTTTGATGTTTGATATTAGCTTATCAAAGAGATAATTATCAAAGAAGTTCAAGTCAATCTAGAAGTCTGCCATCAAACATCTATATAAAGGAGATGACCAAAGCTCATTCTAAACACAAAACAAACTACAGCAAGTGATAGGGACTTTGAGGAGTCTAGCAATTCTCTCAATCAAATTTAAGGAGATCCACAATGTTCAAGGCGTTCTTCGCGGGGCTTACTATATATTTTGATGTTTAATTTGAGGTGCGGAGCCCTTGAATTGGCATTATTTTATTTAAATTAAATTCAAGGAGATTTACAGCATTCAAGGCATTATTCACGGAGCTCATCATATTTTGACATTTGATTTGAGACTAAAGTATGGAGCCCTCGAATTGGCATTATTTTCTTCAAATCAAATTCAAGGAGATCCATGACATTCAAAGCATTCTTTGTAGAGCTCATCAAATTCAAGATCATATTTGGAAGGGAAGAATCAGAAGATTAGATTAGAGACTGAATCCACGGTTGATAGATTTTAATTTTATTTTATTTGTATGATTTTTCTTATCTTGTAAGTTTGTTTATTACACACACAAAAAAATACGCTTACAATTACAATGGAACTGAAATGGTGGCCTCCGTTCAGGTCTCTGCTACCGTTCCTATGAACCATGATCTCACCTTAAGTTGTATTCTTTCATGTGATGACTGGAGCTAGATAAAGTTAATGGAGTCTGCCGGAGCTTTAACATAGAGAAGAATTAATAAAGACAATGGATACTTGAAGGAGAAGATGGGGAAATACAGACAAAAGAGATATAATAAAGAGAAATTTGATATTACTTTATGCACTACAACAAAAATAAGATATAACCACATTTTGGTGTATAACAATAAATAGCCTACTGACATGCTTAATCATACACCATGGTTCTTATTAGTATGGTATCATTCACCATGGTCTATTTCTCACACCACGCTTACAAGTGTGGTGCTTGTAAAAGCTATGATCTCATACACAAATGTAAGAATAGAAATCTTACACCACACTTATGTGTGTAGTTTAATATTTTGATAAGTTAGTTAAAAACTTAATATCACAATTTAAACCATAATACTAGACTTATACTATCACACTTCCTAAATGTAACATAAAATAGAAATTGTCACATTTTAATTTATCAATAGGAGTCAGAATGCATACGTTTTAATGGGTAACGTAAGACATGTTATTACACTTATTAAGCATAGTATAAAATTGAAATCACCACGTTTCAGTTTATTAAAAGAACTAAAATTATTTACAAATGAAAGTGTAATGCTAGGTATATATTATGATGCTTCCTATATGTAACATAAAATAGCAATCACCACATTTTAATTTGTTAATAAAACCCAAGCTACTTCATTTCAAAGTGTAACATTTGGATATTGTTATGCAATGTTGCCAACTTTTACCATATGTGAAAGTGCAATAGTAGACATCTATTCTTACACAAAGTTTTACCACAGCCTGGGACCACATACCTACCCTTAAACTCACTCTATTCACTATTTAAGAAGCCCTAAAAGGACCATAAAAAGATACTATAGAGCCCATAAAAGAGAGAGCTCATAACTTAATAGCTCCTAGCTTAATTAGCTCATTAGCTCCAAGAGCTCTATAGCTACAAGAACTCCTAGATCTCTTGGCTTTTAGCCGCTAATCGGTAGACCAGCTATTCTATTTCCCTCATCGGATTCAGGAAATAGTGTTGGTTGGAACTGGCTTGATCGAGTCTAATTCATAATTTCTTTTTGATCTGCATGAAAACAGAAGTAGCATACATAAGGATCGACCAAACAGTTGAAACAAAATAATTTGAGAAATGAACAATCAAGGCATCTACCTAGTCAAGCGTCGGCTAGTAACCCTAGGTTGGTAGGCGACAAGCCCACCCAAACCAAATTCTTTTCCTCGATATACCCCAGGGCTTCCATTTGGCCGAATTGAATTAAATCCCGAATAAACGTGTTTGGCGAGGTCGGGGTAATGCTCCCAGGCATCTCGACATGCCCTCTCCACCAACCTTTAGGAATGTTAAAACCCCTAGGCGCCCGAATGAAAAAATACCATTTTTTCCACTCCTGATCATGGGACAATGAAGGGGTAACAAGGAGTTTATGACAGGGTCGAGCAGTAAAATAGTAAAAGCCTAACTCATCGGTACACCTAACTTTTGGGACGTCAGGAGATGGAACAAATTGGAAAAATTAGCGCATGAGGGAGGTTGGTCGTGAATATGTATCAACATGATGAAGCTATATATGGTCGAGAAGCAATTAGGAGAAGTTGAGTGATGCAAACTTGAAGACCTGTCAACAGGTCGACTATGGGCTGTGCGAAAGAAAACATAAGCCCACATCTGAAGACCTCCTCGAATATAGTAATATAGCCTACAGGAGGGTGATGCATCCTATCAGAATGAGCGGGAATGATCAACTTGTACCTCGGGGGGATATGGTATAGCTGTCTAATCAATGAAAGGTCAGTATGAGTAATCTTGGAAATTATCTCACTATAGTGGTTGGGCATGAATGGCTATCACGTGATGCTGGGGTTTAACTTGTAACACAAACTTTGCATTCTATTGCTATAGTTTTTAATTGTAATTCAAATCATTTTGAGCACCAAAAATATAGTGTTTACGTCTTTCATTCAAACCACATTAATCTAAAGGATCCATCCAATGTCTAATACATCCATTTCATCCATATAGGAGCTATCCAGAAAAAGCTACTTGAAAACACCACCAAATAGTATTTGATCCAATATCTAATTTAATAACCCTATATGCTAGACAAAATAATCTAGTAATTAAAGATGGACCATTCAAATAAAACTTCAGATGCGCTCATTTATCTGGAAGATCCAACTTCACCATATTAATCATTACCATCCCCAACTACCTGTGTGCAAAATAAAAAAATACAAGTTAAGCATGTTGCAAAAACAACTATCTAAACCAAAAAAGTGAAATTTAAGACAAATTAATCTACTCTGGCTTTCTCATTCTTATCTCCAATTGCCATACAACACTAGCATGTTCATATTTCCTACAAAATGAAATTAAATATCAAGTTGTAACTGATATACACAAGTTCCACAAGCTCCAATAAATATATCAAAAATAAGATTGATAATTATCGTATCTTTACCGTCTATACTCTTTCAAAATTCCATGGAAACAAAATCATTATGTTGGGAACACGATCACATCTAGTAATTGAAAGAGTATCAAGTTTAAGCATCTCAAATTCATTTTCATCATAACAATGCAACAAACACTATGTCACCAGTCTTAACATATAAAACGTGAAAGTAACAAAAATAGAAACAAAATTTGAATATATGAACAACATCAATATGGCTCATTTAACCATCAAATTATCAAAGCAATAAAAGATAAAAGAAGACTCAAATTACATAACTAACCATCAGGGTTCCATAAAGAAGAATAGCATATATAAATATCTTACAACTTATTCTAGATAGAGTCAAAAGCAAACTGAAACAAAGAAATAAAAGAGATTTCTCTAGTAAAATAGAAAATATTCATATTTTAGAAAACTTACTAATGGTATTGGCTAAGCAATAGATAGACCTTAAGCATCTGCAATGGTGTTGAAGTGCATGTAAGGTCTCACCAAATCCTCATAACACTTCACTGCCCTATTTATATAAACTTCATAATTATTTTTTCCCAACACTTGTCCACCAACCTCTGTGCTAGGGTCCATGCTTTTTAAATATCCTTTGGCCACAATTTCATTTCGGTTCATGATGCTAAAAAGCAAAACTCAACAGTTAACCTAAAATTAAATTTACAGGAAATACGTCATAATCTATACAAATAAACATTATTTATAACAAAAATTTTGCATGAGATTTGTGGAAATGATTACATTTTGAGCATCTAATATAAATTTTATATTTGAAGATACCCAATTTTTAAATTTTTTTACTTACCCAAGGAGATCGAAGGTCATTAGTTGAAATTTGGGTTGAGTTCCTATCTTTATGAGCTTCACAGGAAGAGGATAAAGGCACTAGGTACACTAACTTCATTTCTATTCTGCTCAAGTTTATCCAACCTTTCTTGAAGTGTTTGAATCATTCAAAAACAACTTTTATGAGAAGGTATCTTCTCAAATACATCTTGTTGTGTCACTCCTTGACCAAGCATCCACACTCGTCTAAGCTTTTCTAGGCCAATAACTCTAGCATAAACATCATCTGGGGAAACAACATCTTTGATTCTCCAAGTTCATTAGTGAGTGAGTGCATCCGATCCTATAAAGTAAAAAAGTAAACTAATTATGTTCTACTCAACTTTTATATTGGAGATCAAGTTTATATTTCATAGTTGTTACCCTTAGTTGCCTAGCATCTCCCTCTTTTTCCACTGGATAACAAAAGCTGAATGTATCTGGTCAAGAAATGCGATGTTTCCTTTTTTTTCCTGATTCAAAATATATTAATATTTATAGAGTCTAAGAGCTAACTAACATATTTTGAATTATAAATTACTTCTTGGATTCAAACAAAAAATGTAACCAAATTATAAATTCCAAGAACAATTCAAATTTCATATTATTTAGAATTCTAAACACCACAATTGCAATTTAGTTTTCAAATCTATAGTGTATTCAAAAAAAAGAATGACTTGTATATTGGTAACGGAAACCACATACGATAAAAGAAACAAAAATTTATCATACTCTATGTTTCTCTAAGATAAAGTTACAATCCTTACCTCATCTGCTCGAACTTGAGCAAAAGACTCTCTTCCTGTAGTGTGATTTAATGTCATTTTCTTTCTACTTTCCTTTCCCCTCATGCTTGCTTTCTAAAAAGTGTAAAAATCATATTAATTTGAAGAAAAAATACTATCAATATGTGAACAAATATTATAGTATACTTTACCTTTCCTTTTTCTGATAACCAAAACATGACAAGTCCTTCATATTGCTCTCGAATTACCCTAGTCTCTAATATGTTTATCAGATCTTCCAACGGTAATTTAGGGTCAAAGTACTTTTCTTTTAGGTCTTTCTTCCAATTCCTCCAATTGATTCCAATTGTTTCCAAAATATCAATGTCAATTCCAGGAGGACATATAAACTTTGACTACATTTGAATTGTTATCATTTGAATGTAATTATGAAGATCAATAATTGAAAATTTAAATAAATGACTGTTAAGATATTACATAGTAAATTACCTTCACTATGCCTAATAGCTCATTTTTGTTAGATTGTGGTACTTTTCTCCAATCTAAAATGTCAATTGGACAATACATGCCCATCCTAGCCAACACGCCTAAAAAATTAGCATACTCTGAATGATGATTATGAACTACCTGACCATATTCATTGCATTCAATTGGAAGCTTTTTCCAGGAAGTAAGCCCCAAATTTTTGGCATTAAAGTAGCTCCTCTTTTGCCTTTTTCTTTGGCTTCCTCACTTGTTTGAGAATGTTGTGGTATAGATATTTGCAAGATAAATATTTCAGCAATAAAGTAAATTAACATAAATGACAAAATTATTTCAAAATTTAACATTTGAAACTATTTGTAGTAGTGAGTTTTCAATTCGAAGATGATAACGAATATATTTATGAGTTGATACTAAACAAGAGAGGATTGAATACCTAAATCTACTTTGAGCAAAATAAGCTTTCTTAATGAAACTCTCTTGCAGTAGATTTTGCTCATTTTGATTCAATCAACTTGACATAAGAGTTGCTTTAAGTTACCAAACTCAACAAGACAACAGAAAGTATCAAAGGACTCCTCATTCATACACCAAATAGAAATTATCTGTATAGTATAGAAAATTAAACCGCAATTCAATTGCCTATGCATATTAGCTTCAATTTTTCCATGCAAGAAATAAATCCAATTCAATGTTGGGACCATATATTTAGATTCAACCTAGAAATATATAGCTAAAACTAGCAGTCTCTATGAAATAAACGGCAGCACGACTAGAAAAAGGAATATGACCTTTTGATTCCCCCTAAACAATGAAATCACATTCAAACCTGGGGCCCAGAGGATGCAAGAATTCAAAAAATTTGTCATCTATGACATTAGAACGTCATTAACTTATAATATTCACAAAACATATCAGCCCCATGAAGTGGAAAACCCCCTATAACAATAGTCTAATTTACCAATCCAAAACCCATGCAACACGAGCAACTTTGTTCTCATTCAATAAAATCAAAGAAGTTTGTAAGGAGAAGCCGTGAAACTACTGCCCTCAAATTAAAATTATTAAAAGAAGAAAAAATGCCAACACTTGTCAAATGATACATCAGATAATATATAATATATAATGTCAAAATTCCAAAAGCCAAAACCATTGTATTTGAGTCAATAAACTAACATCAAGGAAGCACAATCACTCAAGAATTCAAGGAAGGCACCTCCTAATTTTTTCTAAGCCACTAATGATCCCAAGTCGTAGCCTTAAACCCTATCGAAGAACAATATACCGTCATGTTTAGTGATGAAAAATCCAAATGCCTGCTCTATTATGTAGATGCAACACTATAACAGAAAAAGATAAAACTAGACTTCAGGATCAGAGGAAGCCTAAATTTATATAATTTCAAAAGGGATATCAACTAAGTGAAACCTAAGGCACATAAATATTTAAAAATAAAATCACAAAATTAAATTAAAACATTCAATTTGTGAATACAAAAACCATCATTCTATTTAATAAATCTACATACTAATATTCAAATATAAAAACAAAGGAAAAACAGATCTAGCTGTGTTTATTCTATGTCCAATCTAGAAAAATATAAAAGAGATAGAAATTACCTGATTTCAGTTGTTGTCGTCCACTACCGTCACGGAATAACAGCTCCAGTTCACTTAAAATGTCACAATCATGCATGTGTTCACAACAGGGAATGTGTCAATAGATGGGCTATGAAGAATGAAGTAGGAAATGAAATATAGAATAAAATTGAATATTCAAAATGAATATTTTATTAATTTTGTGAAAGATCTTTTATTATCTTGGGAATTAGGATATTTTACAGTCTCAAAAAATTTAGAAATCGAAGGATTTTTTATGTATCTTCAATGGCCCTAACTTCGTTTTCTACTTCTGGTTGAGATATGTCGTCTTACTCAACCAATAAACCCTATTTAACTAAATTTAAATAAAAATCTATTGTACAATTCCAAATCCCTTTCTGTGTAAATTGTTTATGCATGAGAGTGAAGCACTCCGTGCAATGAAAAGTCTACTTACTGAAATTCTCCCAACTATATGATATAGTATTTTCCCACTTGCATAATTATATAACTTCATCCAAAGTTCTACATCTAAATTGAATGTGATTTTGTTAGTCAATCATATTAAAATTTCAATTCCAATCAACCTTGCCCAAATGCAAACGAATGAACTGTGCAAGTAAATATTATTCTAACACTCACAAACAAACAGTAGTGGTGGTAGTTGTAATTTTGTTTACCAAGTGTGTCGCTGGCCTTAAGCCGCTTGCCTTTAGGCCAAGCCGCCACGTTGAAGGTCCAGCCATCGGCGCCCCCCCCCCCCCCCCACAGTGTAAGTGGCTGCTTCAGCAACTTCACAATAGATAGGCTATGAAGAATGAAAATTTTGGGGATATTGGAGAATAAAAGATCGAAAAATCTACTCGGTTATGGAGAATGAAAAACTTTGAAGATTTGCTAAATCAAATTTAGCTATGAATAATAGAACGGGTGAGTAAGGATTTGAGGAATTGAGGGTTTTGATTGTGCGAAGACACGTGGGCGCAAAAGTTCTGAGGGTTAAGAGTTTTGCCGGGAGAACTCGAAAAGGCATCGGCTTGGAGAGAGCTTTCTTACTTTTTTAATTTTTCTTTATTTTTTCAACCAAAATATGGCGCTAAGTTTACTGCCACAACCAAACGACATTGTTTTTTAGGGAAAAAAAATAATGTCAAAGTTGAACAATAATATCTATAACCACACTTTTTTAAAAGTGTAATAATAATATACCTACACTTTTATAAAAATGTAAGGAAAAAAAGTGTAATAATATCTCTTTTTTCTTTTTGCATTTATTTTTACAATTTATAACTTTAGAGATAACAAACAAACAGAAAGATTCCATTGTGCGCACTGCTCTTCAAAATTTGCTGAATTTATTATGCCATTTCTCTTTCATAGGTTGATTAACTAAAAAAATTTGTCCCCTTTGTCTCTTACTGATGATCATTGGATGTTCCTTTATGTATGGCCACGATTTCTCATCCTTTACATTGCCATTTGCTAACACTAGATCACTAGTTGGAATGGGGTTATTTGGAACCACAATGTTTTCAATCTGACACTTCTTGGCACCCACAATCAGACAGTTGATGATTAAAATTTTTTTTTTTTTTTTTTTTTTTTTTGTTAGTTTCATAACAGGCTGCAAATACAAGCCAAGAAATCTATGTAGAAAAAAATGGTCTCTCAAAAGAACGGTTTATTAAAGAAAATATACGGATGTGGAGAGTATGGAAAGAAAGAGGAATTAATTCAATATGGACCGCTACCCAATCGGCTGTCCGGGCATGCACAAGGCTTGCCCACGGCCATGCCTAGCTTCCACCCTGCCACAAGTTGCACCAATCAACCGTTTAAGCATCATTTTGTGTTTTTGCCATTTCAAACCATATGGACACCTCCAAAACATCATTTCATATAAATTTTGACAAATTCCCAAATCATAATTAAACTCCTTTAAAAACAACAAGGCAACTCCAAAATCACCCAAAACAATCCCGAAAAATAAGCTAAATGGAATGGAACAATCTCCAAATCAAAGCTTTCCAAGTGTGAAGCCTCTAATGATGATCCACACACCTAGAAAGAATTCTCAAATCCTCATACACTAAGCTTGAATGGAATGAGGAAGAAGATGATGGGGGGGGGGGGGGGGGAGGGAGGGGGAGAGAGAGAGAGAGAGAGAGGGTGGCGATTTTGGGGTGAGAGTAGAAGGAGAGAATTTAAGGAGGTAGTTACTCAACACATGAGTTGTGCTACCTTTTGGAGGGAAAATGGAAGCATGGAATGCACTAGCTTGGTCGGCCACAAGGGGGTATTTATAGTGTGATAGGAAGCGTTTGGAAGCTTCCTTCACACCTTGGCCACATGTACTAACTTGCTAGATTCTTTCCTAGCTTGAATTGGATTTTTAATTTCATAAATTAAAAATGTCAACTCAATAAATTCAAATGGACTCTTCCATTTGATTTTTCCTCCAAAACTTAGATTCCCTATCTAATTAAATTAACTCTTTAATTTAATTAATTCAACTTAACTCCTTAAGTTAATTGAATCAACTTAACTCTTTAAGTTCACTTTAACTAATTAAATTGTCATATGGTACCAATTAAATTAATTTCTTAATTTAATTGGCCTAATTTAACTCTTTAAGTTATTTTGATTAATTTAATACTTAAATTAATCAAGTCAAAGTGATCAATTGATAATTAGCCAACTAGCTTTCTCTCCCTTAGGCAAAACCACTCACATTGCAATTTTCTAACTCCTTAGAAAATTCCTCCTATCAAATAAGAATTTCTTTAGGTTTTTGTCTGTAACCCATTAGATTCACCAATTCATTAGACATTGACTTACAACTCTTTGTGATATTTTGAATATTAAAATATCTTGAGAGGGAATAAGGTATGCTCCCATTAAACAAACAAAATAGTATCTCGTGGAGCAAATTTTGATCATGCACATGCTGACACTTGGTGGGGGGTGCCTGTGAGAATGGGGTGTATTGACTTAACTTCTCTTTCTTTCTAAAAAATCCTTCTTTTCAAGATAATTTTTTTTTTCTATATAATTACTGAAAAAAGAGTTCTTGAAAAGAATGCGGATTAAGATGAGATCATCAATCCCGTGTTTAGACTTTTTCTTCTAATTGGAAAAGTGCACGTGTGTTGCACGTAAATTATTAATCTTAATAGATGTTAGTACTATAAATTTATTTTATTTTTACCTTGTTCAAATGTTTATTAAAGAGACAAATAAAAGGTAAAAAAAATATATTGTCATTTGAAGTCATAACAATAACAACAAAAAATATGAACAACTTTTGAATGAAATTCATATTGTTCATTGCCATTGTTACAACTTCAAATTACAATGTATTTTTTATTTTTTATTTTCCATTTGATAGATATTTGAATAAAATATAAATAAAAAATCATTCATAGAACTAACAAAAGTAAAAGATTAATAAGTCACGTGCAATGCACATGCACCTTTCTAGTGTAACTATTGAATATACAAATATTAAACATTTATTAGATAGTGAATTCTTTTCAATGAAATGAAAAAAAGAATATTGCAAATCATTTTTCTTCCAAAATATTTCATAGGAAAAAAAAATTAACATCACACTACAATGATGAGTATAATAAAAGAGGCAAATGAAATAATGGCAAATATTTGCAATACCAGTAAGGGTTGCCAATTAATAAGCACGACAGATCAAGTTTGGTTCATTTGGATCCATCTTAAACTCATGTTAAACCTTAAAATAAACAATTAGAGTACGCATGTGGAAATCTACCTTTGAAAATGCTTTCATGTGTAAATAATTGTAACATCCCTAGAAATCGTATTATTGGTAAATTTTATTTAATATTAATTTTTGTGTATTTTTTTAATTAAATTATTTATTTTGAAATATTGAGGGTTAAAACATAAATAGAAAAGACTTAATTGCAACATATTTAAAAGTTTTGGGGTCAATTTGTTATTTGAAGAACTTGATTGTACAACATATTAAAAGCTTTGTGGGTCAAAACAAGAATATTTTGGGCCAATAAGCTAATGTTAGACACTAAGGAAGTTTGGGGACCGAATTGAGAAATGGAAGAATTCTGGAGGACTCAATTGGAGGCTAGTCAAAAGTTTTGGGGGCCAAGATTGGATTTCTGAAATATATATATATATATATAGCATTTTCCTCCCTCAGTTTATTTATTTTTCTCCCATGCACCACCGCGTTCCCTCTCTCTGGCGACCTCCCTCCGGGAACGCGAAGCATACTATATTTGGTACCATTTTGCTCCTCTCTTAACAAGGAATGCAATGATACCTTTTTCTTCCAAAACCCACATGTGAGGCGGCCGAAATTTGCATTGGAAATCTCAGTCACGACGGCAGTTGACTTGCTTAGTGGAGCAACAGCGGAAGCTAGAATCTAGGTAGTGGTTTCAGTAGAGCTTAGCTCAAGGATCGCGAGGGTGGCCTTGGGATTGAATTTTGGCGTGGTGGCGATGGCGGAATTGAAGAGAATCAATGCGGCGGCGAGTTGAGACCCAACAAATTTGAGGCTCCAATTGGACTTCAATTCGGTGGCGATTGGTGAAACTGAAGTGGGGTTGTGTTTGTTGAGCTAAAACGCATCTAACGGTAGTGGTGGTGGTGGTGGTGACCATCTTCGGCGGCGGCAGCGAAAGGGCAATTTCCTCATCTCGTCACGAGGAACACATGCACAAAAGCTTATCGTGGAAATTTCGCTCCGATAAGAAGATCTTGGGTGAATGGTTGGAATTGGAGTTAAATTGTATTGCATGTGCATATATATCTATTCCAAACCTTGCGATACATTGTACCAATGAAAGAATACGTGATATGATTGAAAAAATTGAGACATGCATATGTACTATAGGCCAAGTGGACTAGGATTTATTATATCATGTGATAAATCATGATTAATTAGGTTAATTAGATGATTAAAACCCTAATTTTATGTAATCGCAACCTAAGTGACAAAATTGAATTTATTAATGATAATTGGGTTATTATAATCGATGTTGTGTAACATTATAAGGTTAATTATGTAATTTAAGAATCTGATTAAATTTCCTTTTACTGGTATAAATATGAAACTCAAAAATATTTTCATAATAACGGCAAACTTAGCACGTTTCGTAGCGATAATACTGAAACAAACCCTAAATTGTCGTATTAACTGAGTAATTATTGATTTTAGATTATTAATTGTATAACTATAATTATAGGGTTGAATGAGAATTTTGACAGTGAACCTACTCTTTGGTTACATGACAAGGAGTTGGACCATGCGGATCAATATGCTTTGATTTCTTCACTGAGATTATTGAGGTAAGGGCCTACTGCTTTGGTACTTGTATTGATTGAACATATCTGTTATCTGTTTTAAAAACCATGTGACGGTCCATCGACCTTGTATTTGATTTGATTATCGCAATATGTTACATATTGAACCCTATGAGGCTCCACCGATCTGATACCTATCTTGATTATCGTTATCTATTGATTGTTGAACCCTCTGAGGTTCCACCAATTTGATAATTGCTTTGTGCACCCTGTGAGGGTAATTTAATCTGTCTTTTCTTGAAACTGACCGTCTCTCGCTTGATTGAACTCCGAGAACTATTTGAACTAGTGAACTGTATCTGTTATTGAATCATGTGCCCCTGTGCGGGCTTGATTTTCTTAAATCGTTTCTAATAACAAACTGATTGTCTCTGTTCTGGCGCCATGAACTTTTATTGTCTTAATCATTATCGTCCAATCTGAATCTATACTGTATATTATTGCTCGGCCTTGATGGCATTCTTGAGTTTGAACTATATATCATTAGTCTACCTTGTCGGCACATGTAACTTGTCTTGTCAGTATCTTGGAGCTGTCTTGTATCCCATTTATTTGGCCTTGTCGACATAATTAATTGACCTATATACCATTTACTTGGCTTTGTCAACATAATTGACAGAGTGCCAATCCCAACGGAACACTGGGATGCCTGTGACACACTGAGGGTGCCCCTTAGGGGTCAGAGAAGTGCCAAGGGTTCCCCTTGGGCGTCGGCAATGTGCTAGGCATTTTGCTTCGGCATCGTACCTGTATTGAGCCATCTTGCTTGGATTTTTATTTAGTTTAGACGGAATAAAGATAATCGAATATGTATGTTGTCTTTGATTTATTTGAATTGCATATATTATTTGGGATTGTTATTCTTGATTACACTCTGCTCAAGGAGCAATAAGACTAGAGAGAATTCCCAGTCTAGATCGAGTTGATGTCCTGGGCCAAATGAACCAACAGAAAATCCTCCTGAACTGTGATCGGTTGAGACGTCCTAAACCTCCCGAACAGGATCGATCGAGTCGATCAAGTCGTTGAGCAAACAGTTACAACTCCTGACCTAGCATTTACTAGTCATTTGAAACCGTTACTGTCTTTATTCTGGCATATCCGTGTTTTTCTTGTATTACCATTTTAATAAAATACGCTATTGAGTTACTGATTTTTCGACATATTTGTGTATTGCTTTACATTATTCCTCACTAAGTCCTTAAGACTCACCCTCGTGTATTATTTTATTTCCTTCCCAGACAACTATTAGATAGGGGACAATGACTGATGGCAAGACTAATAGGAATATTTTGTAATAGTGCTGGGTGAAAGTATATGTATATATTATGGATTCACCATAGATTAAGTTTGACTTAGAGATGTTGTCATATGTTAGGATGAAGTTTAAGACTTGCATGTATGAATTGTGTTACTTGTGATGATATTTTGGTTTTAAATACTATTGGGATTACTGGGTATGTGATATGATGCTATGATATTATTGCATTAAGTTTGAGGCATGCTGTGAGTTTATGATCGTTGTGGTTATTGAAAATTATGAGAAACTTTATGGGCCTATCGAATATGATGTTTGCATGCTATAGAATTGAACTGGGTGGCATCCCGGCTTATGGACTATCCCAAGTGGGGCGCTACAATAATAAAATAAATAAATAGACACGGCAATTATGATTTTACTATAGCACAATATGTAAAATTAATTTGTAAGGCCAATCCCTAAAATGCGATAGGGTACTGCATTGCCAAAAAAACTGAACAGGACGTCAAATTTAAAAAAATAAAATAAGCAAAAACATTGCATCAGTTAACGCCCTTACCTATTTCAAATTTTGTCTAATTTTAAACTTATTTATCCAAATATATTGATAAGTCATATTAAGATATCTAAGTTTAATTAAGCTCTAAAATTTAATAAGATGTCCGATTTAAGCTTGGCCAAATTATTGAAATCTGAAGTTCAAAAGAAATACTATCAAATAAGAGCTTCAAGCCTATGGCTTTATTTGATTGTGTTTTTAATGTTTGAAAAAAATATTTTGGGAGAATTTGAGGATGCATAATTGTTTATTTTTTATTTTGGGAATATTGAAGAATGTTTGAGAGAAAATTATTTGTTTAAAAGTATTTTAAAAGGAGACAATTTTTATTAAAAATATCACATCAGTCAAACTTTTATTTGCTTAGTAGGTAAAATTGAATTTCCTATAGTAATTATTATATGTATAATTACAATGATTGATATATATGTCTATACTATTACATATAGCAGTAGGACCCGCAATTGTGGGATTTTGACCAAATTCTGAATTCTTATAATTTTGAGATTTTTAATTAAATTAAGGAATTCTCACTGGTTGTTAATTTATTTTTAATTTTATTTTCATACAACAAACTTATCTGTTAAAACTAAAATCTCATGTTGTATTTATCAGAATCACAATATTAATCTTTATCTCACTGAAAAATTTTAAATATTCATACAAATAGATTTTTAATTCATCATAAATTTTCAAAATATTCATAATCATAGATTTAATATTTTATCTCATTACATAAATTTAAAATTCAAAATTTTCTTGTTTATTGTATTTGTATTTTATTTTTTCCTGCTTTTTTTAAATTTCTCCAGCTATAAAAAATTATTATATGTGATTTATACTTAAGTAATGTACATAGGATAGTGTGATTTTTTGAAATACATTATTCTACTAAGTAGTTGAAATTAACTCAATTTTTTAATATATCAAATGAATATAAAAAATATAATATTTACTTAATTAGATTTAATAAAAAAATATAATATTTTAGTTCTTAATTATGCATTTTTATATGGAATTTACTTAAATATAATGTATATTTCAATTAAATAAATATTTATTTATATTTATAATATTTTTGTAGAAAATATTTCATTTCTCTATCAATAGATAAATAAAGAATATTAATTAAATTATCTATAAAAATTCACGTATTTATATTTAGAAACTTCAAATTCATCACTCAATAAAATAGTCTTTTATGTAATATGTGTATATTCCATACTTTATTAACTTGTATTATGATAGTTTTAGCTATTAAAAATAATTTTTCATATTTTAGCATGTTAAAATTAATACGCAAGATAAGATATTGGGGCTATCTGATAAATGAATGTTAAAAAAGATAGTATGTTAAAAATTGAATAATTTAATCAAAAAAATACTGAAATTAATTTTTCATCAAAAATGGTTAGGCATCTTTTTTAAAAATTTAACTATAATTATTTCAATAATAATTTAAAATTTTGTCTAGACAAAGTAGTTGATAATTTAAGTTATGTCAAAACAAATAAAACAAACAAACTAATGTTTCACATCTAATAACCTTTTGGTATTTTAGAGATATAATCACTTTATTTTCAATTCAAGTATACATTTTTAATTTTATTCATATCTAAATTAAATAATTATCTCCTCAAGAACTTATATTTTTAAATATATACATAATTTTTTAAATATTTTATATTTAATATATTTCATAAATAAAAAAATAATTTAACAACCATGATTATTTTTTACATATTACAATTCGTATGAAAGCTTAACTTACCCGCTTCATATAAAATGGATAAAACACCTATATTTGTTTCTATTAAATCATTATTTTCTTGTTGAAAGAGTTTAAAATTTCATAAATGAATAATTTTGTATTCGCTGATATATATGTCCTATGGAACTGAACTTATTAAAAGATTTTTAAATTTAATTATTGTTAGATAACCTCTTTTAAATATGAAAAATAATTTTAGATAAAATCATATATACAAAGTATAACTAATATTTCAATTTGAATTTAAAATATATTGTAAGTATAAGGTATTACTTCTACAATATCTGAATTTTATTTTTATATTATAAAATTTTTCAACCGAAAAGCTTTAGTTTTCAACAATTATCACAATGATAGAAAATCTATTCTCAAATACCTGAAGCAAATTTCTTATAGCATATATAAATATAATATTCGTGTAGTTGAATTTTTTCAAAAGCACAATAAATAAATAATTAAAATAGTCAATGATCTCAATCTTTACATTTTTTAGTATATTTTTTGCACTTTTTCAATATTTATGTCTCTTATATTCATTTAGACACACTTTTATTTAATAAGAATTTACAAAAGAATATTTTATATGTACACAATTGGTAAGAATAAAGTTACATCAATAAAGTTTTATTGAAACTAAGAATCGCATTAAATTATTTGTAAATTTATAGATTATGTTTTTTTTAAAAAATAATTATTATCTTATAATAATTTTCATAATATGTAAAATATGTTATTTGGTAATCTTGAAAATAATGAAATAAATCATAACAAAAAAATAAATAAATCTTACCGCATTGACAATTAATTAATATTTTAAATCACCTAGTATTATAAAAATTTATTATAGTCTCTACATCATAACGAGATCATATCATGATTTTTTACATTTTTTAAAAAATTTACTTATATATCATATGAAATATATATTTTTATATAAATACTTAAAGACTATATTAAATTAAAGTATTTTGCGCCATCATTCTTATTAAATTATATTAATATCTTTCAAGAATTATAAGAATTTATGTATAATTTATAAATTCAAACTTAGCAATTGTTGATACTTTAGTCAAATTATATAAATTATATCAAAATTTAACTTTCAAATGAAATCTCTATTTTATGTGACTAAATAATAAGTTTTCTTTTTTCAAAATATATATATATATATATATTTTAATTAATTAAAATGAATATTATTTAAAAAATAAAAATATTAGAACAATTAAATTTATTTTAATGCACTGCACAAAGAACAATGGATTTTATTTATATGAATAAATATCTTAATCCTGAGACAAGTGAACACTTAATTTAAAATCCTATTAGAAAATAAAACTTCACGATTTAATCATTGTTTGTTCAATTTTTTTATTATTCATACATCAAGACATCAAAATCTCAATCATTTATTGGATTAGAAATTGTGCTTTTCAATATTACAAGAGATACAACAAGAAAGAAGTCAAGAAAAAGGAGAATATATCAATAATAAAAAATTTTAAAAAAATTATAATTTTATTCCTAATTTAAATTTTAATAAAATTTATTTTGGTATAGTTATTTAATAATTTAATATTTATTTTATTTACACAAATTTTTTTTTGAACACTCATGATTCAAACATGTAACAAATAATATGTAAAATGTTCTCAATTTTCTTAAACAAGAAAATGTAATTTATGGTAGATATGATGGGAAAATGCAAAAAAATAAAAATAATGGATAGATGAAACTTGGATAGGTACTAATAATTATATATTAGACATAATCACATATTTTTATATTTTCCTTTTTCTTTGAATATTCATAAGTGAAATCATAAATTTTTTAATTTTTATGATTAACATTTTGACAAATGAAAATTAGTCATACCATAAAAATAATTTGGTCTTTTTTCTTTCATTTTTGATTTTAAGCTAGATAATTCAAATAAGAATGATAAGTATAAATAAAATAGTAACATCTGATCATATTCTTTTTCCTATAAATAAATTAATTCTTATTTTGTATAATGTTTACTTCTTAAAATAGTTTAATACAATTTTCACGTTTTACTTAGCTTGATTATTATTTGTACCATAAGTTTACATATTGTTGATATTGTTAATCATTTTTTATCTTTTAGGCATTGTATTGTTATTATTTTGTTTGAGTTATAGTAATTAATTTTTACATTGTGCCTATATATATATATATATATATGACAATTGATGTGGGATAACCCAGTAGGCTCGACCCAAAGACCAAAGCCTCTAGGATGTAGCATCAGGCTCATTTCATCCTTAGGGCCCAATTATGCTACCGACTTCAAATGGCCCAGATCGACACCTCTCGTATTCTGGATTTATGGGGGTAGCCATTCAACCAAGCTATGGATTGGGACTGCTACTCGACTATTCGACCATGGCGCACGGCCACCTTTTACTCCGCGCGCCAACCCATCGTAGGGTCGACCCTGTCACCGACCAGAGAGGTCGACTCGATGCAAAATCAACTCTTGGCAGCATTAAATGCCCTGACAGGCAATGTGCCTCCAAATTAAAGGCCCGTGCCGCCCCAATACCACCCATACTGCCTCACTAGGCAGGAGGCACGCCTATAGTGTACTATTCTACCCATGAAACTTGGAAAAGTAGCCGCCTATAATAGCACAGGAATGGGAGATGGCATAATGCCCCTCATGCAAGGACAAGGACCCTCCTTGCATGTTAGGGACATCTCAGACAAATTCCTACCAGGAGAAGACTATAAATACCCCCTTTCCAGCCTCACTAAAGGTATGTCATTCTCTACAAAAAGCCCTCACTCTGCTGCTCATTATATCTAGTCGAATCCCATACTGACTTGAGTGTTAGAGTGCCTTAGTTGATGGCAACTCGACTAGCCTGACGCTTGTTTGTGATTATAGGACTTAGCCCAACTACTTCAAGAGTTCGATCACTCAACCAGAGAGGTCGGTTCCTCCAAAATAATCACCAGACCCTGTTGCAAGCAATTTTCACCCTCATCATTTAGTGCCGTCTGTGGGAAACTTGAGCCCACAATTGAAAATGGTTAACACCAGGCAAGCCCCCTCGAGAAGAGAAGAAAATAGGAGGTCTAGATCTCCCCCGCCTCGACCTCAGCAGGAACTTGGCGCACTAGGGTCGAGTGCCCAGCCAGAACAGGTGGTCACCCTAATCATGCCCCAATTATTGCAACTCATTAGCGAGTAGATATCTACCCAGATTTCTGCTCAACTTTCTGCGGCTCTGAATCGACATGCCACGCAGCCAGATCCGGCAGCCAGTGCAACTCCGCAGCCCACACCCCCGGAGGAGAGACCGCCCAAAGAAAATCAAGACTGATCGAAAGACAGACACCTTCCCTCAAGACATGAAATTAGCCCAGGCCATTTTCCAAGGGAAATGGCTCAGCCCAACCCCCACAAAAAGGTAGCGGATTCAGTTGATCATGGCGTTCGACCCATTCAAGCCCACAGCGCGATAGGGTCGAGTGCTCGAGACCCCAGCCGTACAGAAACACTTCCTAAGCTGATAAGAAGGAATAGGATGAGGTATCCCACCAAGTCCAGCAACTAAACAGGCGACTAGAGGAGATCTTGAGGAGAAACACGGAGAAAAATCACTATCAAGAAGGGCCACTAAGGTTCCGAAGAGAAAGATTCACCATTCGTCCAAGAGATCATCGACGAGCACATCACCGTCGATGCCAAAGTCCCGAACGGCTTGCCCAGATACGATGGCTCGAACGACCCAAACGAGCATTTGATGCAATTCGAGCACATGATGCAGCTGCATGGGCATAGCAATTACATCTACGCTAAGATGCTGGTGACAACTTTTTAGGAGATAGCGCTCGACTAGTTCGTTAAGCTGGAACCAGGTCAATATTCTCATACGACCAATTGTGCGATAAATTTCTGCACCAGTTTGTGAGCAGGAGAAAGGCAAAGCTCCCACGTACCCACCCGCACACAGGGAAATAGAATGAAGGAGAATCCCTTTGAGACTTTTTTACCAGGTTTAACACGAAGGTATTGAAGATTGATAGCCCCCGGATCGAGTTTATGATCAACATGCTCTTCTTAGGCCTCAGACACAAAGAATGTGCTAATGCGTTGGTGCGCGAGTGGCCTAGGTCGATGGAAGAGCTCCTCGACCTTGCAGAAAAATACATGACTGAGGAAGACATGAATAGACTGAAGTACGACAATCCTGAGGTCGATAAAAAGAAGAATAATGAGAAGAACGATCGCTAATACAAGGAAAGTTGTCGATCCCCCATTAAACGCTTCCATGATTATATTCTACTGAACCTTCCAAGGAAGGAGGTGTTGTTTGCTATCCAGTATGACAATCTCCTCAAGAGAACTAGGAAGCTCACCGAGACCGAAGCCATGAAAAAGTCAAAGAAGTACTGTCATTTTCATAAGCAAAAGGGGCATGATACAGAAGACTGTTTCAATTTGCATGATGAGATTGAAAGGTTGATCAAGCAGAGCCATCTCAAAAAATACATCGACGAGCAGGCCATACGTGAAGAGAGCAAAACCAAGCGAATTCCCCATAGAGAAAGGCCAGCTAGCCCAAGAAGAGAAGATAAAGGAAAGAAACCTGCCTAAGATCCCCACCCACCCATTAGATGAGTTATCGACATGATTGCGGGAGGTCCCACTAGGGGGGGACTCAAAGTCTGCCAGAAAGTAGACCCAAAGGCGACTAGAATCGACCAAATCAGCCCAGGTCAAAATAATTTTCCAGCTCTCAACCAACACAAAACCAATTTCCTTCACTAAGTCCGACCTCGATCATCTAGAGAAAAGAGAAGTCGACCGCAAAATAGACTGCCCCATGGTGGTAATGCTTGAAATAGCTAATTTCGAAGTGAGGAAAATCCTGGTCAACAATGGCAGCTGAGCCAACATCATATTTTTGTTAACCCTGAAAAGAATGAATTTGGGGTAGTTAAAGTTTGAGCCAGTCCATAAGCCGCTGGTTAAATTTGGGGGGTCGGAGATCATCCCGAAGGGATCCATTAACCTGTCCATATTATTTGGACAAGCCCCTCGCAGCAGAACCTTAATGATAAACTACCTGGTAGTCGACGATCCCTTCGCCTACAACGCCATCATTAGTCGACCTACCCTGAATGACTTTAGGGCCATTGTCTCGAACTACCATATGGAGATCAAATTCCCAACCCCAGTAGGAGTATGAGACCTTTTGTGCAATGTTAAGGAAGCATGGTGCTACTATACCATTTCAGTCGAGTCCAACGAGCAGAAGACCTGACCTCAGCTGAAGCCTTTGGGGGATACCCCTGTAGCAAAACCCGAGAAGGGAACTGCATCTAAGAAAAGGAAACTAAAAGACACCCAGGTCAAGCCCATTGGGGAGTTTAAAACAATCGAGCTCGAAGCCAAAAACCCTGACAAGACCACTCAGATCGGGAATGATATGGGCCACAATCTAGAATGCCTAATGGTCAATTTCCTCCAAAGAAACATCAATGTGTTCGCATGGAAAGCTTTTGACCTCCAAGGAATCGACCCAAGTGTCATTGTCCATCATCTCAATATGGACCCTTCCTACAAACCAGTGAGGCAGAAGATGAGAACCTTCAATGTTGAGAGATCCCAAATCATCGAAAAGGAGGTCAACAAACTATTGGAGGCAGGATATATTGTAGAAATTCAATACCCCATTTGGCTTTGTAATGTTGTACTCGTCCCTAGGAATGAGGGAAAATGGCGTATGTGTAATGATTTCACTTATTTGAATAAAGCTTGCCCTAAAGATCCTTACCCTTTGTCTCGTATAGATTTATTAGTGGATTCAACGACCGGTTGTGATCTATTGAGCATCATGGATACCTTCCAAGGCTACTATCAAATATTCATGGCACTTGAGGATAGGGACAAGACCTCTTTTGTCATCCCCAATAGAATATATTGTTTCTTAGTTATGCCCTTTGGACTCAAAAATGCGGGCGCAACGTACCAAAGATTAGTCAACTTCATGTTCAAAAGTGAGATTGAAAAATTCATGGAGGTCTACGTCGATGACATGATTGTCAAAATAGAGAAAGCCGAGGATCACCTAATCGACCTCGACCATACATTTTCTATACTGAGGGCGTTCGGTATGAAACTCAACCCCAATAAATGCACCTTCAGGGTTCGAGGAGGCAAGTTCCTGGGCTACATAGTCAGTCAAAGGGTGATTGAAGCCAACCCTCAAAAGATCCAGACAGTTCTGGATGTCGCCCCGCACTGTTCGAGACGTACAACGTCTGGTCAACAAGATAATAGCTCTCGGAAAATTCATTGTACAACTGCCCGACAAGAGTCTTTCTTTCTTCAAAATACACATAAATGCAAAAAAATTGGGGTTTCAGTAGACCAAACAGTGTGACCAGGCTTTCATCGAACTGAAGCAATATCTCTCCTCACTACCCATGCTCGCCAAGCCCGAGCTAGGAGAAGTTTTGCAACTCTACCTGGCCATGTCAACCGCCTCGATCAATTCGGTGTTGGCCTCAATAAGAGACGGAACTCACCAACCTTTGTATTACTACAATAAGGCCCTACAGCGGCCTGAGCACAATTACCTGGAGATCGAGAAGTTTGCCCTCACCCTCGTTACAGCAGCATGAAAGTTACGACCTTACTTCCAGTCTCATGCGATCATAGTGCTGACCAATCAGCTGCTAAAGCAGGTGTTGTTGAAGCCAGACACATCAATTAGACTCAGCGATGGGCCATCGAGCTTAGGGAGTTCGATATCACCTTCCAACCGCGAACGGCCATAAAAGTACAAGTTTTGGCTGATTTTGTCACCAAAAGGCTCGACCTGCCCGACCAACTTGACCAAAACTCCTCCGTTTGGACATTACACATCGATGGTTTAGCAACCACTTCGGGAGGCAGAATTGGTGTTTCACTCCGCTCCCTACTCGCCAAGGAATATGATTTTGCAATAAAGCTCAACTCTCCAGTCACCAACAATGAGGCAGAGTACGAAGCCCTCATCGTCGAGATGAACGTGGCAGCAGCTCGAGATGTTGAGCAGCTAGTTGTGATCACCGATCCCCAGCTGGTGGCAGAACAGGTCGAAGGAAACTTCAAAGCTAAAGAGGTCAAGATGAGTCAATACTTGACTGAGGTGAAACAATTACAGCAGCATTCAAGAACTTCACCCTAAGCCAAGTACCCCGAGCAGAAAATGAGCAAGCAGATGCCCTCTCAAAGTTTTCTAGCTCGACGAGAGGAAGCAGAGACAAAACCATAACGTTTCTTGTCGCTAGCACACTATCTATCCATATTCGCGACTAGAATTTCGTCGGAAGCATTGGGGAGACAGCTCCCTCCTGGCAAGACCCAATGAAGCTCTACTTAAGCCAAGGGACAATCCCCGAGGATAGGAATGAGGCTCGCAAGCTCAGAGGGCAAGCAACCAAATTTTCCCTCGACGAACACGGACAACTTTACATAAGGTTGATATCAGGACCACCCATTAAATGCCTAACGCCTAACGCAGCAAATGAAGTCCTTCATGAGATTCACGCTGGTATTTGTGGAAATCATTCTGGAGATCGGTCCCTAGCGCACAAAGTTATTCGATATGAGTATTTCTAGCCCACTTTATTAAAAGATTCTGTCAACTTCGCTAGAAAGTGCCCGTCCTGCCAATTTCACTCAAACACGCTGCACTAGCCTGCAATGTTGATGGTAAATGTCTAGATCACATGGCCATTCAACCAGTAGGGGATCGATATAGTCGGATCTCTGCCAAAAACATCTGGCCAACGAAAATTTATCATCGTTGTGATCGAATACTTTACTAAGTGGGTCAAAGCATAAGCAGTTCCGAAGATCACTGATGTGGCCATCAAGAGCTTCATTTGGAAGAACATAATATGTCGGTTCGACCTACCCAAGGTCCTGATCTCAAATAATTGAACTCAATTTCAAAGTGAGAACACGAGAAACTGGTGCGAGGCCTTGGGGATCTGCCAACACTTTACTTCGATTGGAAACCCCCAAGTTAACAGTGAGATAGAGGTCACGAACAGAACAGTCCTCGACCACCTCAAAGCTCAAATAGAAAGAACTGGAACAAGCTGGGCAAACGATCTCCCTGGGGTATTATGAGCATACAGAACCACCCCTCGAGCAGCCACAAGTCGCAGCCCTTACAGCTTGGTCTATGGCTCCAAAGCAGTGATTCCATCCGAGCTGGTGCAACACCCAATCAAAAACACGACAAATAGGGCCATTGACCTCATCATCATCAACGAGCTGCGACACACAGCCTACAACATAATGCAACGATATCGGTTAAAAATGACGGAACATTTCTACAAAACTGTTCGACCACATAGCTACAAAGTCGGAGACCTCATCCTTAAGAAGGTCGAACGGTCGAGGAATGTGGGAAAACTCAAGCCAAAATGGGAAGGGCCTTACTCCGTGGTCAAAGTGTCAAAACATAATACATACAGATTAGCAAACACGCAAGGCAACGAGCTACCGCGATCTTGGAACGCTATAAATCTAAAGAAATTATATGTATAAAGAGGCTACTGGTCTCCATTGTATTTCCTCACAACAATGAAAATTTATGACACATCCTACAAATACCTACTTGCAAAAATTGATCGTTTAGAGTCGACCCCGAAGTTAACCAAGCAGGCTTCACAGCCGAGACCAAATAAACAAGTTGATCATTTAGAGTTGACCCCGAAGTCGACCAAGCAAGCTTCCAGCCACCAAGTTAAGGCTTCATAGCCGAGACCAAATAAACGAGTTGATTGTTTAGAGTCGACCCCGAAGTCGACCAAGCAGGCTTCTAGCCGACAAGTCAAGGCTTCACAGCCAAGAACAAATAAATGATTTGATCATTTACAATCGACCCCGTAGTCGACTAAAAGGGCCTCGAGCCAAAAAATTAAAAACGCATAACGTGAATTAAATTGTGCGCTGGTTTAGGTTAACATGGTTCATTTGACAACAATCTTGAACTAATTTTACCAAAATTTGGCAACACAAAAGCAACGCAAACACTCGAGGATAATTGTCGTTCGGCAAAAACAAATATGTTAAAAGCGAAGAAAAGAGTACTTTATTCAAGCTTAATATTTCCAATTACAACCATCAAATCAACTAAAATAAAAAATACATCAAAAGAAGAGCATCAGCTCGATCCAGCGCCCTCATCATACCCACCTTGAGCACTCTCCTCAATGGCTTGATTGAGCTCATCGCTCGAGGGAATTAGAATGGGAACCACCGCAATGCTGCTCACTTTTAGCTCGGGCATTGCAACAGCAACGGGAACAACGGCGGTCGCCAGTTCAGAAGACCCTACCTCGTCGACCAAAAAACCTCCCCCGAGCGGAGGAAGATACGCAGCAGCATCAACCATGCCGTCTCGAAGCTCGAACGCAAACTCCTTTGCCAATTCATCCAACTTCTTCTCCACATCGGTCGCCTTCTTCTACACCTCGATCAAGGGCCTGGTAGGTGGAATCTCTGCAACCCCCTCGACCATAAGGGCCTTGGTAGCTCCCTCTTCAACATAGGCCTCCTCGTCCTCAGGGTACGGCTGCAATTGCTCATCCAAGATAGGGCTGATGCAATCCTTATCCTTAACTCGAAAAGAATAGCCTAAGAACTGCAGTTATTCGATTGCCTTACCGAATACATTCCTAGCGTCGTCTAAAGAAAAGACAACGCTCGCATCTTGGAAGGCTGAGCATAACATGAACTGTTGCACGGCATCTCGGCGATCAAGGGCAAATTTCTGTAGAATTCATCCTGAGCTTCTTGGATTACCGCATTCCGACCAGCTGTCCGACCAGACTCATAACCATGCTGTGCATCCATTCTAGCCTAGATGAGCAACTCGTCCATTATGGTCTTTTCTTCAACGGAGGTGACCAGCTGACTATCTTTCAATCAGAGCTGATTGTTGAGCTCCTCGACCTTCTTGTTCAGCTCCTCGACCCTAGTTTGTGAAGACTCGAGCTGAGCCTTCAAAGTCTCCATGTCCCCGCCCTCTTACAGATGCTCACAATCAGCAAAGGCCAGCTCCGACCTCCTATAGAAATGGTAGTCTAGCTGGCCAACTTGAAAAATAGAATTCCTAATAAGAAAATAATACTCAACCTACAAATCAATTTCGACGATACAAGCTTATCGATCAGAACCTTACCATGGTTGAGTGATAAGCCAGAGCTCTGAGCGCGGCATCCTGGCTTAGCCCCATCAATTTCTTCTGGTTGGACGCAAACAGTCTGACCATCATCACCTTCAATGGAGCGGCCCCCGTCGACCCCACCGTCTCCATCGAGTAAGAGTTATGAACAACCATGCTCAGCTCCGTCCCAAACCTTGGAGCTGGCAGTTTTTGCAGCTAGAATAACATATCATCCCCCCGCTGGTCAAATAAATCATATCCAGAGAGTTGGCCCGACCCCGTGGCTTTCCCCTTGCCCTTTTTCACTGCTATCCTCTTAGGAGCAGGTCCCGCCTGCTCAACCATGGGTCTTTTTCCTCAACCTGCTAGGCTGCTCCCTGTGGTCGTCACGAACCGAACAGGCGACGGGGAAGGTGTAATCGCCTCGGGCTGCTCTGCCGCGACTAGAGTAGCCCCTCGATGAGCCACTGTAGCTAAACGGCGCTGCTCGTTTCTTTCAGTCCTCGCCAAAGCTTCTGCTCTTGAGCGATTCATGATCTCGTCTCGATCTACCCAACAGCATAAAAATAAAGGGTTAGAATCGAGCAGGAAAAATAGATAAAACAATCAATCATCGACAACACAATCTACCTAGTCGATCGTCTGCTGGGAAATCCAGCTAAGTTGGCGATAATCCAGCTAACACCAAACTTCTTTTCTCGATAAACACCGAGGCCTCCACCTGACCAAACTCAACTAGATCCCGGATGAATGTATTAGGCCAGATTGGAGTTAAGTTACCCGGCATCTCGACATGCCCCATCCACCACCCTCTCGGAATATTAAAGCCCCTGGCGACTCGAACATACAGGTAACATTTTTTCCACTTTTGCCTGTAGGAAGAGGCCGGGGTGATAAGAAATTTACGGCGAGGTCGAGCAATGAGGTAATAAAAACCCGACTCGTCGGTACTACCCGACTTTCGGGACATGGAAAGGTGGAAAAGGTTAGAGAGGTTTGCAAAGGTAGTAAACTGGTCGAATATATGCATTAGAACGATAAAGTAGTATATAGTCGAGAAATAATTCGGCAGCAGTTGGGTTATACACACCTCTAAACCCCTAATTAGGTCGATTATAGGACCACTTAAGGGGAACCTAAGGCCACATCTAAAGGCATCCTCAAAAACATTTATGCACCCAACCGAAGGTCGATGCATCTGACTAGATGGCCCAGACACTATAAGCTCATATTCCTCGGGCACATGATACAGTTGCCTAATGCGCACCAAGTCGCCAAGAGTCATTGTGGACACTATTTCACTATAATGGTTGGGGGTGAATAATCGACCTCACGACAAAGGAGCTCGACTTGGTCCAACATTGCTCCCTCCACTAGCGCGATCACTGCTCGAGCTACTGGAGCTCGAGCTGTCACTTAACGAGCTACTCGACTCCTCTGATGGACCCCCAGGCCGATCAGAATGAATAGCCTCACTATCCCTTCCCTGACTACCCTTAGAATCAAATAAGCACAGCATTTCTAGAACAAAGGAGGAACGCGAATGAAAACAGGGGAAAGGACTTACTCATTGCTGGTGAACTATAAGGCGCAAGATAATAGCAAGAAATGCAGTTGGCTCAGAATTCGACCAGACGCAAAGCGGTAAAAAGTAAAAATGAATGTTGTAATCATGTTTATTTATAGGCTTGCGAGCACGGGAAACCCAAGCGTCTGTAATGATGGCGTAACCACTGCTAGACGTACGCTTGGCACGATGTAACCGGCACATTAAATGCGCTAAACCCAGGTCGACTTTCAAAAACCCTCGTTGATAGGACCTAAATCATTACACAACAGACTACTCCTCAATCCTTTTCGTTGATCATCTCGTTCAGCATTCGAAAGTGATGAGGACTCATGATATGGGATAGCCCAGTAGGTTCGGCCCAAAGACCACAAACTCGAGGATGTAGCATCAGGCCCATCTCATCCTTAGGGCCCAATTGTGCTACTAACTTCAGATGGCCTAGGTCGACCTCTCGTATTCTAGATTTATGGGGGCAGCCATTTGACCAGGCCATCGACTGGGACCGTTGCTCGACTCTTTGACCATGGTGCACGGCCATCTCTTACTCCGCGTGCCAACCCATCATACAGTCGACCATGTCACTGACCAGGGAGGTCAACTCGATACAGAATCAACTCTTGGCAGCATTAAATGCCCTAACAGACAGCGTGCCTCCTCATTAAAGGCGCATGCTGCCCCAGTACTGCCCATACTACTGCACTGGGCAAGAGGCGCCCCTACAGTGTACTATTCTACCCATGAAACCTGGAGAAGCAACCACCTAGAATAGTATAGGAATGGGAGATTACCTAATGCCCCTCATGCAAGGACAAGGACCATCCCTGCATGTTAGGGGCATCTCAGACAAATCCCCACAAGGATAAGGCTATAAATACCCCCTCTCCAGCCTCACTAAAGGTATGTCATTCTCTAAAAAAAAACCTCACTCTGTTACTCATTATATCTAGTTGAATTCCATACTGACTTGAGCATCGGAGTGCCTTAGCCGAGGGCACCTCGGCTAGTCTGACGTTTGTTTGTGATTGTAGGACTTAGCCCAACTACTTCAGGAGTTCGATCACTCAACCAGAGAGGTCGGTATCTCCAAAATCATCACCAGACCGTGTTGCAAGCAATTTTCACCCTCATGAATAATATTGTAATGAGCATGACTTTTCATTATCTTTGATATCCATATATTGTGATTTCACAAAAAAAAATTCAATTTTGTACAGTATATCTTATTAAAAATATATCATGAATTAAATTAAATTTTATATAAAATTAAAATAATATATGTTATATTTTTAATTATAATTAATTGATTTCGTGCATAGCACGGCTACATGCTAGTATACACATATGCAATGATTAATAAAAACAATTGGGATGGATGAAATAGGATTTATTCTGGGGAGTAACTCGGGAATAAGAAAACTAGGACTGTTTGTTTTCATTTCCAGACCACCTTTTCATTTTCAATTGAAAATGAAAAAATTATCAACTTCCACCCATTTTTTTCATAAAATACTTTTTATTTTTATTTTTAATTTCTCCTATACCTATTTATTGCCCTCTTATCACATCTATCAAATTCAAATTCGATTTAGCATAAAATACTATCATTTTAAAATTAATAAAATATATATTTTAGAAGTAATTATATTTAAAAATAAAAAATATAAATTACCTAAATTTCCACATCTGTACCTATGCTAATCATTATTTTCAAACAAAACGTCCGCATACAATCTCAAGTAATTTATTTCTAAAACTATAACAAACTTTTGAATTTTTAAAAATGTTGGCAACAAAAAGTGCAGATAAAAACATATCCAAACGGGCACCTACTGCCACAGAAAATGTTACTCTTTAATAACCAAAAAGAGGTTCAGAAGTACATACAAAGTAAGTATTTTTGGTGGACCTTAACAGTCAGCATATCTAACTTCGATCCAGTATCCAAGAGGCTTTGCAACACGTTTTTAGTTACTAAGATCGATTGAAAGATTCTAAAACTATGTTTGGTTCATGAATTTTTGTGAGGAAAAGAAAAGAAAAGAAAAGAAAATACTAAGAAAAATATCTTTAGTTGTTTGGTTGGTAAGAAAAATACTAAAGAAGGATATCTTGAGGGAAAATATAGTGTATTTGAGGAAAATGAATTTTCCTCACAAAATGGTAAGAAAAATGATTTTTTCTCAAATTAAAGTACTCTCTCTCTCTCTCTTATTCTCCTACACTTTCACCACTCCTCTTTTCCTCATTGTTTTCTTTAATAATAAAACAAATTTGAGATTTTATATTTCTTTATTTTGCTTTTCTTTTCCTTACGCTGTGTTTGGTATAAGGATTTTGATGAAGAAAGAAAAATGTGAGAAAAGAAAAGTGAAATCATGAAAATATAAAATTTCAAATTTGTTTGATTGTTAAAGAAAATAATAAAGAAAAGAATTGGTGGAAGAAGGGTGATGGATGTCTTGGACATGAAAAGAGAGGTTAGATAGAATTTTCCCTCCTTTTCCTCATCATTTTGTAAGGAAAATTCATTTTCCTATAATACCTTATATTTTCCCCTAAGTTTTCTCTTCTTTAGCATTTTCCTTCTCAACCAAACAATTAAAATAGTTTTCCTTTGCATTTTCTTTTCTTTTCCCCATCAAAATCCTTGAAGCAAACATAGTGTAAATTTACTTGTCAGTAAAAGGGCTATGAACTTAAACAACGTAAGATGGAATGTTTGCATAAATTGAACTATTGAAGTATGTTAAAGACATTCAAACACAAGAATGCAAATAGTACGTCAATAGCATAAAAAGTCAGCCCATTTTGCTATCCAAGTCCAGCATAATATATGAACATAGAAAGAAAAACCAAGAAAATATCGCAACTACATAAAACTAAAAGGAACAAAAATTGTATTGGTTATGTTATGTGTGAGGGCAGAGAGGAAAAAAGAAAATTCACAAATTTCTATCTTTATACGGTCTTAAGATCACCCTCTTTCTCGAGGACAAAACATGTTGTCCCTTTTGAAGAACACAGAGAAAACAAAAAGCTGTTCAGATATGAACAAACTTATTTACAGGAGAGCCAAGGCATACCACAGAAACCCCTCACATACTTGTGCATCCAAAGCATTCGTTCATAGATTGAACGACGAGCTTTTCTCCTCGTGAACAATCTGATTCCCGGAAATTTCCAAGTTGTTCGGTCCTAAATATAGAGCGGACAAAGAAGAGATGTTATATGCTCATACTAATAATCATATGATTAGCGCTTTTATTTGCAGAAAAATAAGACAAAGAGATAAGGTTTTTAGTGCACCAGCTTACCATTTTTGCTCGACATCTCTTCCGTGCCAATCTCTTCTTGCCATCCGTACTTGAGGTCAGAAGAATCACGAACCAGATATGGTATGTCCTTTGACATTGAAGAATAGTTTTGGGGAACCGAAAAAGAATCTCTCCTGTTGGTTGTCTGTTTCTTACGTGAAGAAGATTCAGCTGTAGAGCACAAGTCATCATCCATTTTTGAGACAGCATCACCTTTGTTGCAATCTTTGGACAGCCTGTCATCTTCCCTTGACTTCGGTCTTTTTTTATTTTGAATACCATTTTTGGAAATTTTCATCGATGGTACCTTTTGATCATGAGACGAACTAGCGGGACACAGCATCTTTTCCTTGACAACTACCTTTGAAACAGCCAAGTTTACATTCTCAGAGTTATCAAATACAACTTCATCTGTCCCGTCAGTACTTGCTGCCCTTGCAGTTGCTTCGTTTCCTCGCATGACCAGTATGGCTTCAGTTAGCCGATCCCTTGCCAAATCTATATCGATTATTGGCTTTGGGTAGTTTACTCCCAGGTCGACTCCTGCAGATTTAAGCACGGTAAGAGGAGCATCCCATGGATGATGGATCCACTCGGTTGGCATCCGTGCTAATTCAGGCAACCACTGCCTCACATATTCACCCTCTGGATCAAAGTTGAATCCCTGAATCTGTATCACAAAGAGTGAAAGAAACAACAAAAACCAGAGCTTTTTATCATATGGTAGTTACTACATTCCACTGTGGACGAACCATACTCCCACTACACGTAATCGCTGTCGAAGAAGAAAAGCAGGAAAATAATGTACTAGAGATAGTAATTACAAGCAATCATCTATATAGCTAGTCATAAGAAAGATGGAGACTATGTATTTTAAATCCATGTTCCACCTACATACGTATCTTTTTTAAAAGTGACTAATTATCTCAGATGATAAAGAAGTGGAAACTTGTAATTCTGATACAAAGTACTTATTAGATTAAATGCACGTATTCAATCTAATAGAATGATTTTGTTGTATCTAAACTACCACCAATCCAAGCCATTTCATGAATAAAATGTGACCAATTAACCAACCAACAAGAATACTGAGTACAAAAAAATCTTTCTTTTGCATCCAAATGTAGAATATTGACTAATCTGGCAACATTAAACTTGGTAATGTGAAATTGATGAATAATTAACAAATGATATGATTTAAGATCCGAATACACATTGAATACTGAAATTATGCATAAAATTTCTGATTGTAGAGCATAATCTAAAAAGTTTTTAGATATGAATAAATAATTTGTGAAATAAACTATAGCATAAGTACCTAATTTTGTTACCTGTGGACTATCCATACGCTCAAGTTCATGCCCGTCGGGCAAGCTTCCCGAGATATATTGCCAACCCAGGATATCACTTTCCAAGTCTGCATCAAGAAGTGTATCCCAGAAGTACTTCATCCCCCACTGCCATGGTAGAAGAAGAAACTTCACAGAGAAACTAGAAACAATTACTCTAATCTTATTGTGAATCCACCCAGTTGCCCAAAGCTCTCTCATTCCAGCATCAACTAGCGGATAACCTGTTTGACCTTGTCGCCAAGCCTTAAAATGAGCCTGGTTGACATCCCAAGGGAAAAATTTCAGGCTGCTAAGCAACGACCTCTCATGAGTAAACGGAAAATTAAAACATATGTAGCGGGAATACTCTCTGAGCCCAATAGCCTTAAGGAAAAGAGTTGCACTCTCTTCTCCAACTGCATTTCGTTCATTTTTCCAAACTATTTGCTTCATACGCACACATTGGAACACTTTCCTAATGCTGAGTTCCCCATAATGAAGATAAGGGGACAAGAGGGATGTGGAGTGCCCTCCAACCTTAAGCCTATCCTTTGAGTAGTTGAGCAGATGGTGTTCTACAAATTCATTGAACGCCTTGTCGGCACTACTCCAACCTGGTGACCACCCTCTTCCCAACAGAGCATTACTTGACTTTTCTGATTCGTTTTCAAGACCCAATGCCTCAATCGGAGTATTTTCAGCCATTCCTGTCGAAAGACAGAAAAAACTTATTAGTTTTATTCATTAATTTCCTTTTTTCCTTCTTCCTTTTATATTTTTTGTAGTTTGTCTCATACTTGTTTACTTCAATAGGACTGATACACTATTTTGCTTATAGCCAATATAGAACTTGCTAAGATTGGTAAAGAAATAGGAATGACTAGTTCCCCAATTTTTACTCAGACAGCATGATCTACTAAGGAATTCTAGGTAAAAGTAGTTCAAAATCAAGAACTAAAGCTACATAACAACTGACCGGATGGCAAGGTAGCAGAGTTGAGAAAGGTCACAGCATACCTGCAGCTGGAACCAAACGCCATGGGGGAAGATGTGAAACAGGTTCTCTTTGCATGTTCAAGCATTTGTCCCAGTATGCATTAAAGGTTGTAAAACCATGCTCATTATCATCATAAACTTCCCACGGCTCAAACAATAGCTCACTGTTATAGCTTTGCACGTTAACGCCAAGCTCAACCAACTTTTGCTTAATATTGTGATCACGAACAAGTGAAGTAGGATCTGCAAAGGAAGAAAATAGAGTCGAGCAATTCAATTTAACTCCGTGAAAAGACCATAATGGATATACAAAAAGAGAAAACAGTGAGACATGGAGAGTTTCAATTCTCTTAGAATCCTATATATAATTAGGTACTTCCAAGCAGAACCTATTTGTTTAGCCTTCATAAAATCCCTCTTTTTAGAGGAACCTGGTGAACAAAAGAATGTAAAAGAACTTCCTAATACGAGCAGTGGTTTAGCAAGAAGCATGAGCAACTGAATATGCTAGGGCCTGAGAGGAAAATTTTATTTGATTCCCATTTTTGTAATTTCTCTACAACCTTTTTGCCATGGCTAATATGAACGCCACAGAACTGCACAAACTTCATGAAAAATCCAAAGAGTTGACAGGTATCTTGGTGTTAGCATTCCAAATTTGCAAAACAGGGTTCCCTTGGTCTATGCAAAGCATTTGGTTACTTGTGAGCATCTCCCAGTGGCAGTCGTCAAAATATTCATCCCAAATTGGCTTGAAGAAATTCAGCCTAAGCAGAAAACTAGTGTGTGTTTAAGAATAATTTTCATCCAACAACTTTAAGAATCTCCAAACTTCATTAGTCAAAAAACTTTATTGAAATCTCTTATTTCTAAAGATAAGTAGAAATGACACTGCAGTCTTTGCACGTGTAACTTCAACACTTTCAACTTTTCCACCAATTTAATTAATGCGCATTTCAATCTACCAGCTAACGGATTGCCACAAATTTGAACTAATAGCGATCAAGTTAAAATCACCCAAAATTGAGATAGAAATACTAGTTGAACTATAAGGGATTATCTATTCAGATGGAAAATGATTTCAAGAGCTTGACTAAACATAACACTAAAAACTGCATCTCAAAGGTTTGCTTGGATAACGACTATGAATTGATTTTCTTTCAAGAATCATGCTAGATCCATTAAAGACACATCCATGTAACTAATTTCTCATTTGCTGATCACTTTAATTTTGTCTTCTGCCTCAAACCTGCAGTATCCCTTCTGAATTTTCGTTTAAACACTATAATTAAGGAAACATTTATAGCAGTGAATATAGTAAATCTTACAAAGAATCCCAAGTTATACAAATTAACAGGCTAATTAATGACAAATTCATATCCTGATACTCCACATAAGACATAACTATTAGCTAAAGCAGCCAATCAAAGAGGAAAACATACCATAAAGATGGTTATACACAACTTTTGTCGCCCCAACCGCACCAATACAATCTAATAGAGCAGAGAGAGTGGTTTTAGCTTTGATCAGTACCAATTCCGCCCCAAGAGACTTCAATGATTGCTGCAAATGGATAAGGGATTGCTTCAGCCACCATCGTGAAACTCGACCCGGATAATACTGGCCTTCTTCTTCGGGGCACCATATAAAAACTGGTAATACACTCCCATCCTTTGCAGCAGCTGCTAAAGCTGGATTATCCTCTATCCTCAAATCTCTCCTAAACCACACTATGCTCTTGCAGTTCATTTCCATTTCCTAGAATTCAGTTTCTCCTCCCCAGGCTACAATTCTTTTACACCACCCCACAAAATCATCTTCTGGATTGTCAACAAGATTTCATATTTCCATAAATCCAATTAATTAGATCGTGGCCCACAACATCACAAGAAGTCCAATTATTCAAAGATTGAATCTTTACTGATGCCAGGAATCAGTTCAACTTAAGAATCATCTCATAGTTTCATCTGCTAAAACAAACTTCAGAACCCTCTAGATCAAGAAGTACTACCGAAAACAAATCTTGAAACCCCCAATAAAAATTAAAACAAGGAAAAAGAAAATCTTGTATGCATAACTAGAACATAATCCTTCAAATAATTATGCTTACAGAAAAGAACCCATAATTAAAATCAAGAAAAATTACAAAAAGAAAGTAAGATGGAGCACCATCATCTGCCGACACACTTTTCTGATGCAACCATTCCTTGGGAGAGCTTTGTGAGCTTGAAGATTAGAGTTCATGTGACCAAGTTGTGTACTTCCAAGACAAACTAACCACACTATAAAAGGAAATCATTAATTTTATCCGCAGGACCACTAACAACTCCAAAGAGAAAGAAATAATGCAAAAGTTCTATAGTATCTAAATTCTATATGCCTGTAGCAAACTTTCCCAGAGAGAAATCCTACAGAGATCAAGCCGCAAACTTTTCTCGAAATACTATATATTTTTTATATATAATTCATGTATATGTGTTATTTTATATACATATGCAAAATATAGTCGAGAAAAGTCAAAATATATCCTCAACAATGAACAAGTGGCCGAGTAACAAATAGTAATTACCAGATAATGGGATAAATGGGAATATATCCAGGATATGTAAAGCCACATTGAGTTATAATGATGAATGAGAGCAAATCATGGGTTGTTGGTAGGAGTTTGAAAAGTAAAAATGTAGAAAAAGTTATAACAATTTTAGTTGAAAAATGAAATGTTTGAAAATGCAGATGAAAAATTAAAAAAAATATATATTGAAATTAGAAGTAGTTGAAGTATTCGTCATTTAACAAAATAAACAAAAGAGAAAAAACTTTATAAATTTTGATTTGGAGTATGATAATATTTTGGGTTTATGAAATTATTTTGGAGGATAAAAATATTTATAGACAACTTTAACTGTTTTCTTAAATAGTTAAAAGTATTAAAAAGTTGCAGAAAGTTACTTAGAGTCATTGTGTGACTTAACTTATTTATGCTAATCTTAGAAAATCTATATCCATACTATATTTCTACACTATACACTAAAATGTGAGGGTGTCAATATTAACAAAATTAATCCCATCTCAAAAAATAACAACAATGCGGCTTTTTTTTCCCCGTTCTCTATTAACTTTTTCTTTTTGATGACATAATTTTCTAGTGGAATGGTAGGGATGAGCTCTTGGTCGTACTCACAGCTAGATGGCGCAAGTCAAGTCCTATAATTATAAGAAAGCACGTTAGACTTGTCGTGATAACAAAATGAGAGTCAAGAAGTGTATTAAAGCATACCTCAAATGCCTGTGAACTAGGGGTATTTATAGTGCAAGATTTGGCCAACAAAGGAGGTCAAAATGACCGTCGATTCCCTATGAATATAATGATTTGACCAACCTGTGGCAGCATTAGAAATCTTTTGAAGTTTGTCAATTACCTTACTTCCGGCCGATTAAAAATATGACAGCAAATTTTCTGCATTTAATGCAGTGATAATAGGCTAATAGTGCATTTAATGTAGATAGAATATTAGTTCAATTACATTAAATACAGATGTGACAAGTTGAGTAAAGTCACGACTGTGAAAAACGTAGCGGCACTTCCCTAACAAGTTCCTCAATCAACCATCTGGAGTCGAATCTCCAAGTGATTTTGATAACATTGATTCTCCTTAGCTCCCACAACGTCGATCGTACCACAACAGTTGGGTTCTAACAATGATGTGGCTAGAGGGGGTGAACTAGGATCTGTATCATTTTCTGGCCTCTTTTGTTAGGCGAGATCGACTTCATGGTGTTCAGGTAATTGAAATTTAGACAATGCAGCATCGTTGATAGGCCAGATTAGGCTTCGTGCACTCTTCACTTGTGGTGCCACTGGTGGGTCCAATTCAATTGAGGTCGAAAGATTCAACCGCTCCCGCCTCCCATATTACACTTCATTTATTTTACTTTTTTTCTCTCATTATTTATTTCATCTTAATTTTTTTTTCTTTCATTTATCCTAAAAATTTAAATAAGTACATTGTAAATATTAAAAGAATTTATGGTAATATATAAAAATAATAAAGTATAAAAAATTGAATATTTTATTTTTTTACTATAATTTTTTTTCACTTCACCAATTAATTATATTATAAATTGGAAGGCCTTAGTAGGATACTATTTTATGTATTAACAAAATTAATTCTATTTGAAAATATAATCACCTAATTTTTTTTCCTTCTTTCCTCTTTCTTATATTTTTTTCTCTCTAATTATTTTTTTGTTAATTTATTTGATGTTAATTTTTTAGTTTTCATAAAAATGTAAAGAAATGTATTGAAAATATATTAAAAAAAAAAGAATTATAATATTATATGAAAAAATTAATTAAGTATTTTATTTATTTATATACTATAAAAATATTAATACATACATTGATGTGCCAAAATTATGAGTTAAAAATAATAACACCATTTTTGAATGTTTTAAAAAGTTAAATTTTAACTAAAAGTCGAACATTATTATGACACCTTTGATGGAAATAGCAAATCTACTGTAATTTTAAGGCGTGATGATACTGTCCTTCAAGTGATTTTTGCTTCCACTCTTAAAAAATTTGCTAACAAATTTAATAAGACAATTCACCCTCAAAATACAACAAAATTACCAAGCCATAAAAATGGCAATCTTGAAGAGTTCCTTTGGAACTTCCTCTATAACTTCTATTATTATATTTATAAAGAATAAAGATTCAAAAAAAGAAAAAAAAATTCTAGCTTGTTTTCTTAGTGTATAAAATTCGTAGAGAGCCTTGTGGATTTATAATTAATGAAACAATTATCCATTATTATGAACCAATACACCATTTAAATTTCACAATTTATCTGTTTAACTTGAATCAATTGAGACAATTCTTTATGAAAAATTAAATTTTTTCATAGAAAAATATAATTCTTTATTTTATTTTATAATTAAATAATTGCTCCATAATTAAATAATCACGTAAGTAAAAAGAAAAATGAATAACTTATAGTTTAATTTATTTACACGCACATGTTCAATGCTAAATGCTAAATGGTTTTATAAGTAAAAAGAAGAATAAGCAGCTTATAGATTACTTTATTTACATAAATTTGCTAAATGCTAATGGCTTTTATATATAAATGACACACACATGTATATATACACACACACACACATATTAACTTCCACACTTTCTTTCTACTTTTTCGTTCAAATATTATATTTTATAAATATTTTATATACAACACGACTCTTTCCCTCATTTTTTACATAGAATAAATTTCCATATATATTTTCAATACACAAACTAACACGTCTATCTTCCAACAAACATTGCTTAACAGAAATTCTTACACATACCCTCCACGTGTTTGAAAAGTTGAGCCCATTTTTGGTTTTGTTTTTAAATTTTATTTTCATATTTTTTATTATTTAAAAACTGAAACACATCACTTTATAAATATTTTCACCTCAACTTATTTTTATTTTTATTCTCAAAACACATTCTCTAATAATTTATATATTTTCTCTCAATAATTTATATATATTCTCTCTCTATTATCATTATTATCATTTCTCTTCATCTGCAACCTACTAAACTCAATATAATTATTATTTTTTTAATATTTTATTCAAATATAAACTCATTTTTAGTAACTATTTTTTTTAAAATAAAAAAATAAAATAAAAATAAAACCGAACGGCCCCAAAGTGAGAGAGACGAGCAAATACAAAGTGCATGCATGAAAGATTGGAATGGATGGTATCCTTTGAGAGGTCAACAAGGATCATTCAATTTTATTTTTATTTTCACTTTTTTCTGCAACCTCCTTGGGTAGTGTTTGGATATGTTTTGTGTTTGATTTTATTATGAGAATATTTGGTTATGTTTCCTCGGAACAATATTGTTTTGGGGAAACATAATCAAATATATCCTCATTTTTCTTCTAAACTACACATTCTCCAATATATACATACATATTATATATATATACATTATATATATTTTATTATTATTTTAATATTAAAATAATCATTTAATTCCATTTTCACCTTAAAAATTCAGCAAAAAAATATTGATTTGACTGCTACAGTAAAAAATATCTCCCCCAAATATAAACAGACATACCAAAAAATAACTTTCACGTTCTTCAATAATTTATTCTCCCAAAACACATAATAAAATCAAACAAAAAACATAACCAAACATTACCTATGTGTTTATTGTGTGTTTTGGGAGAATGAATAATGACAGAATTGTGGGAGAATGTGAAATGAAGGTAGGAGAATGTGACTGATGTTTGGTTATGTTTTTAAAAATAGTAAAAAATGGGGTTTGGGGAGTTTTGATATGTTTGGTTATGTTTTGTAAGGAACATTTTATATTGTAGGTGTCAAATCATTGTTTTTGTGTTGGAGTTGAGAGGTGAAATTGGATTTTAATGAATTTTTTTAATTGTAATGATAATGATAAAATATGTATTTATATGTTGTAAATAGATATGATTGTATTGTAAGTTTGTAATAATTATTTAAATGATTAAGTGAGTTGTATTTTAATATTTCATTGATTTGTTTGTTTGTGCAAATTTTTAATTATTATTATTATTATGGATTAGTTCAAATTTTTTTATTTATTATTATTATTATTATTATTATTGTAATTATAATATTTTATATGTGCTATTATTATTCTTACTATTATTATTATTCTAATTATTAATATTATGGGGGAAAGGAACAGTGAAAAGAAAAGCAGCAGTGATGGCAAGTGGTTATGGGGGAATGTGAAATGAAGAAGTAATTTTGAAATTATGAGGGTTAGATAAGGATATTTTGGAATGAACAGTATAAATAATGAATTGAAAATTTTTAAGTATGTTTGGACTTGTTTTGGGAGAACAGCAGCGTTCCGCCAGAACGCTCCCAAACATTCCGGCCTTTCCTGATCCTACTCAATTTTATTATCAAAAGATGATGAAGCCATGCATCAGCCATGTTTAGTTGTAGTGTCAAATCATCATCATGAAAATTTTGTCTATACTTGGACTCTCCCACTGAACTTACCATTGGTCCACCAAATAATTTACCAAGGGGAAAAGGTACACGCAAATTACTCGTCGTTTTGGCTATTTTGCGGCTAACATAGGTTCAATACATGTTATCTATATACTCTATTTTTTTTTCTATAAGAATCTATCAGAGTGTTAGTTATATTTTTCTAAAATAAAATTATTTTGCAAAAATATAATTAAATATACATTCATTTTTTCTTTAAAATATTAAAAAAAATTCAAAATATTTTCTCATATTCTTCATTATTCCCAAATTTTTTCAATTTTTCAATATATACATATATATTATATATATTCTTATTATTTTAATAAAAAAATAACTCAATTCTACTTTCACTCCTAAAAATCCAACAAAAAAATATTAATTTGACTGATGTATTAAAAATTGTCCCCCACCCAAAACATAAACAAGCATACTAAAATTCTTCAAAATCAATTTTTAATTTTTTTTAAGACATAACTAAAAATCTATCACATTCCTCAATACAACTTTCACATTATCCAATATTACTTTCAACATTCATTCTCCCAAAATACATAATAAATCACACAAAAAACATAACCAAACATTACTTATATAATTTTGATACACATTTTATTTTCTATTATATTTATATCACATTTATATTATACTTGGTTCAAGAATTTTAATGAAAAAAATTTAAAAATACTTTTAATTAATTAGTTGATGAAAAAATTATTAAAAATAAAATTTAGGATTAAATATAATGTGTTAATTTAAAGAAAATAACTTTTCCTTATAAAATGGTGAAAAAATAGAAAAAAATCTATTTGATATCTCTCTTCTTTTCAAATACATTTATTTCCCTATTTTCTCCTCATTCCTTTTTTTTTATATATATTTTCCTTCCAAAAAACCAAACAACTAAGATTTTGTAATTTTTTTAATTTCAATTTTTTTTTCCCTTAATATTTTCCTATCCGCATTAAAATTTTTAAACCAAACATAAGGTTAATGTATAAATATGAGTATATATAATTTACAATTTATTATCTTTTTAAAAAAAGTTGATATATTTAATATACATTCACCCACAGTAAAATAAAAAATAAGCTAAATATTAAAATAAAACATCAGAATGAGTTCAATATAATATTAAAAAAAGTTCCCTTTCTAGGGGTCTTCTCTCATCCCTACATGTTGCACCTTACGTACTTGTACTGCCCGATATTATCCCTTATCCATGCCAAGAAAAATATCATAGAATTTATTTCAGATAAAGAATAATAGCAAAATGCTAATTCAATCGGTTTTGCTCATTATCTTTAAAAGGGACGATTTAATATGAAACTCGTATACAACAATATTTCATAAATCAATCATTTTAAGGTAAAAAACGTAGTTTAGTAATTAAATTTTCGGAAAAGACTAGCAAAGCATCATTAGTTTGGTGAGTCTTTTACTTAGAGGGTATTTGAGTAATCTTATTTAAAAGGTCTTATAAATTCCTACATCTTATAAGATGTTAGATATTTTTTTTTTAAAATAATTTTTTAAAGTGTTTGGATAAAATAATATCTTGGAACTTATAAAATGTTAGTAATGATATTTTTTTAATTAATATGATTAAAATTAAGCTAGCTTATTGAAATCTTCAAAATAAGTTAGACACTCCTTACTTTTTTAAAAAGAGCTTATAAACGTTTAGCATCTTATTTTAGGAACTTATAAGCCCTTTTTTAAAAAAATTACCAAATACTTTTTGACATCTTATAAACTTTCAAATATATTATAATATATTTTGAGGAGTTTATAAGCTCACTCGAACACCCTCTTAATTATCCAACTGCCTAACTACTTAATACTAGACAAGATTATTAACTAGCACCTTTTAGCTTTTTCTTAATATTTGGCTTAGCCCAAACATTTTGGTTCAGAGGGTGTTTTGGTGAGTTTATAAGTTCCTCAAAATATTTTATAAGATGTTTTGAGGAGCTTATAATATTTTAAAAAGTGTTTGGTAATTTTTTTTTTAAAAAAGAGCCTATAAGATTTTAAAATAAGATGTTAGCATCTTATATGCTCTTTTATAAAAAGTAAGGAAATTATAACTTATTTTTAAAATGTTAACAAACTCATTTATTTTTAACCATCATCTTATAAGCTCTTTTATAAAAAGTAAGAAAATCATAACTTATTTCTAAAATGTTAACAAACTAATTTATTTTTAACTATTTTAATTACAAAATTAACATTATTAATATCTTATAAGTTCCAAAATCTTATTTTATCCAAACACTTCAATAATTTATTTTAAAAATAAGATCTGACATCTTATAAGCTCCAAAAACATATTATAATGAGCTTATAAGATATTTAAAATAAACTTAACCAAACACCCTCTAAATCGTCCCTTGCATAATCACTTTTTCCCAGCTCTTCCCACAAACATTAAACTGGCTCTGTTTATCAATACATATAAAAATAAAACATATTGGGCCAAGGAATTATCAACTTTAATTCACGTGTCAAAGAATAATATTGTAATTTTGTCCTAAGCAAAGATTTCTTATTTTTTCTGTCTCTATCCATGTTTGTTTTTCTTCTGCCGACCAAATAGGTTGGGATGAGAACCAGGATTTTATATTAGGAAACAAGGCCATGATTTGGACCATACAGCTCTATCATATAAATCACATATTCACATTATATCAATTATTACAATACTGGCTCCTTTGGCTTGTAAGATCAGATTTAGATTAAGAGATTTTTTGATTAAACTTATTTAAAAGATTTTATAAATTTCTATATTTTATAAAATATTTTTGAATTTTATAAAATGTTAGATTTTTTTAAAATAAATTATTAAAGTATTTGAATAAAATAAAATCTTAAAACTTATAAAATGTTCGTAATGACAAATTCGTAATTAAAATAGTTAAAATTAAAGAAACTTGATGAAATCTTGAAATTAATAAGTTAGGATTTTCTTACTTTTGTTCGAAAAAAGTTTGTAAGTTTATAACTTTTTATTTTAAAATCTTATAAGTTCTTGTTTTAAAAAAATTATCAAATCTTTTTTAACATCTTATAAATTTTTAAACATTTTATAAAATATTTTGAGAAACTTACACTTTCTAGAATAAATATGATTTGATAAATTAATTAAATTCGTTTGGTTCTACACATATGAAGTAAAGATATTTTATTGGTTTTGCTTCAACCTTTATATATACGGGCGATCTTATTTTTTTAACAAGCTAATTCTGGATTTTTTTTTTTTCTTGCAATTACAAATTAGGGAATTATTGTGTACGTAATTTAAGACTAACTTTGATAAAATACGTGATTCTTTGTCAACCTTGGACTTTAAATATGCTAATCAAAAGTCTGGATTATAAATAGGGTTAATTACATATACCCCTGAAGTTTGGCCTATTTACCTAAAAATCTAAATATTTGATGAAATTATAAATATCCCCTGAAGTTTTGCTCCGTCTTACATTTTTTAAAATTCAGTAGCCTCCGTCCAACAAAATGATGACATCATCAAAAATTTTGCGTGAAAATCCAAAAATAAGCCTTAGTTACTATTATGGTTATTTGTAAAACAAAATTATCCTTTGACCTATTTGTAATATTTTTTATACCACAAGGATGTAATTTTAACATTATTTAAATTATACATAATAAATTTAAATATATTTTATTATTAATAAAATTTCATAAATACTGAATAATCTTTAAATTTAAGTTAAATAATCTAATTAAGTTTAATTATTTATTAATTAAAAAAGAAAATAAATAAAAATTAAAAAATAAACATTAAATTCATCTCTTACATAAAATAGCTTTTATAATTTTATTACGTGATATCAAAATAATAGTTATAATTAAAATAATTTAATTAGATTAAGTTGAAATTACTTATTAATAAGAAATAAAATAAGTAAAATGTTAAAAAATAAAATTAAAATCTATTATCTTATATAACCATAATTTTAATAGTTTTAAATTATATATTTTATAATAAAAACACATCGAAAATAATATAATTAAATTTAGATGAATTTATTTATTAATAAAAATAAAAAATGAAAAAAAAATTAATATCTAACATACTAATAATTAATTAATTCAAAAAACCATCTAAAATAATATAATTAAATTTAGTTGAATTTATTTATTAATAAAAATAAAAAATGAAAAAAATTAACATCTAAAATACTAATAATTAATTAATTAAAAATAACAAAAATCTAAAATTTAAAAACATATTAAATAGTAAAAAATATCTAAAATAATTTATATACAAAATTTAATTTATTTAATTATATTAAATGAAAAATATATTTATTAATTGAATTACATATATATAATATTAAAATAATAAACATATATGAATTTATTTATTAATAAAAATGAATAATGAAAAAACTTAATAGCTAACTTACTAATAATGAATTAACTAAAAAATAATAAAAATCTAAATTAAAAAATATTAAATAGTAAAAAAATATCTAAAATAATTGATATACACAATTTAATTGATTTAATTATATTAAATGAAAAATATATTTATGTATTAAATTACATATAATATAATATTAAAATAATAAACATATATGAAATAATTTAACCAAATGAATTATTAAAATAATACTCATCTATAAAACAAATAAATTATTTAAATATGAATATATCTAATTAAAAATAAGATAAAATTTTAAAATACTTTATTAATTCAGAATAAATAGGTAAAAATTATATATTTTAATTAATTAATAAAATAAATATTACATTCTAAAAATACACCCCCATCCCCCCACCCCTCCCTTTTTTCGTCCACTGTGGCCGGCTGGTCTATGGTAGCCTCGGCATCAACCCATGGCAGCTTGGCCTGGACCAGGCGGCGGCTACCATGGTAGCAGGCAGCCCATGGCTACCGCTGCCATGGTGGCCGCCATGGCAACAAGCAACCACTGCCATGGTAGTGGTCGCCATGGCCAGATCTGGCCCCTGCTAGATTTGGCAGTGGGGTGGGGGGGGGGGGGGGGGGCGCGTGGGGGGCGCAGCGGGTTGTGGTGGGCGTGGGGGTGGGATGGGGTTGTACATGTGTATGTATATATATGTGTATTATATATATTAAGTATAAATATAAATATATATGTATATGTATATATTGACTAATATATATGATATTGTATTATATATGCATATATACATATATATATGTATTATTCAATTATTTTATAATTTATATTTTTTATTAATAATTTTAGTATATTTTTGTAATTTTACTACCTGATGTTACTTTTATTATTTTCATAAAACTTTATGGGTGTTTTTGTTATTTTGTAATGTTAAGGTCATTTTAGTTTTTGTATATTTTTTTTCTTTTGCTTTTTTTTTCCTTGATATATTCAATGAGGGTAATATAGTCATTGTACAAAAATCATTTGACTTAACGGTTGACTGTCGGCGTTAGGGGATATTTGTAATTTCATGAAACCTTTGGACCTTGTTGTAATTAGATCAAACCTCAGGGGATTTATGTAATTAACCCTTATAAATATATCTTATGTAATTCTTGCAAGCAAACAAAATCCTATTATAAGAGTACAAATTAAGAAGTCTGATTTTCTAATGTCAGTGTCAATGAGTTAGGCAAAGATGGGACTTTAGCATCAATTAGTGTGACTTTACAAGCTCAACAAAAAAATAGGTCTTTCATCAACCTAACCAAAATCTATGAAAATTTCTGTGTTAATGCTTGCAACAATAGATACAAGATAACCCAATCAAATAGCGGTTGAAACCTCAATATTATTTGAACTCATCACTTCATGTTATAATTATTTAACACATAACCAAAAAAGTGCTTTAATTGGACTAAGGATTGCAATTTCCAACACGACACGATAACTCAACTTGAGTTCGACATTAAAAAAAATTTGGATTTGGGTCGACTTGAATAAGAACTTGAAGAAAATAGGTTGAATTGGGTTGAATTTCGAGTTACACAAATAACCTAAAATTTAATTTTGGATCACATGACAACTCAAATCCACATAAACCAACTCGATCCAATTGAAATTAAATAAATTAAAAAAAAATTGCAGTAAAAATATAAAATAACAAAATAAAGCTTGAAATTTCGAACTTTAGAAATATCAAAATTACTAATTTGCCATTTTTCGATCTTGTTTATTTTCACAAATATATAGGATGGATGATTATAACTTTAAACTGCTTCTAATAGTTATTTTTTGATATTCAAGCGGACATGAAATTTATTTTGCAAAGAGTTGATAAATCTTTGCTTTGATTACTGAATTGCCTAAGAAATTTTTCTTAAGTCATATGCAACAAAAGATTTCGCACATATGGACAGATAAGAATTCTTTCTATTGAGATGTTATAAAAATTTCAAAAGACTCAAACAAGTTTTTATTATAAATTATGTGTATAATTAAAATACTTTATTACTTATTTGCTTGATGATACATTTTTATTGATTTATATGCTGCTTAATTGAATCAATATAAAGTTAAAAAATAATGTCACTTTAAGAAGTTAAAAGAGACAATTTGATTAACACAAAAAATACAAAAATTAAAGAGAGATGGTGAGTAAAACTTGAAAAAGTATGTTATTTTTAAAAATAAAATGCTTTGTAATTTCAATATTCTTATGATGTTGATAGATACTAAAAAATGAAAGGCAAAAACGTCTAAAAATCAATATTTTATGTGGTTTAATTAAAACTTTTTTAAAAAATACTGTTGTAGAGTTATAATGAGAACTCTTTACACCTATTCTAATTTATTAATAACTAAGAATAGATAAAACTAAAAAATAAAAATACTAAAAAAAATCTAAAATATAAAATGAATATTCAAAATAATTCTTTTAAATCAGTTGGTTAGCAGGTTAAATTAGGCGGGTTTTGGTTGGTAGGTTGATTTGATAAAAATCTGATCGACCCAAACTTGACCTGTGCAAATCAGGTTGGCTTAAGATTGAACACTTTCATATTGTCATCAAATTGGATTGGATTAGAATTGAAGAAATTAACATTATATCTTCATTTCAACTCAATTCGAACTCACTCGATCCACTCAAATTGCCACTCTTAAATGGGTACTGAGACATGTTAAAACGGCACAAAAAAGAAAAAGTAAAATTAAAAACAAACCAAAAAAAATAATAAAAGAATACAATGATGTTAAATGAAGACTAACATGGTGATAATGGATGTGGTAAAGGAATAGAAAGAAAACGACAAAATTTTCCATCAATGACGCAACAAAACGACAAAAAGACACAACCTAAAATCAATGAACATATAAAGGAAATCACTTCTCACAGCATTTGACACGGGTTATTCTTGGTTGGACAAGTGCATTGCACCGGTCCAACCAAGAGCGTCGGATTAGAGGCCCCATTCCCCTCTAATTCCATCAATGCAATCGATCTGCTGTAACATCACCCCTCTAACTCGTACAGTACAATCATACAACAGGACATTGGTGCAACTTACAAGCTAGGGCATGACTTCCTCACTTCCACTGTCCAAACAATTAAAAACGAAAAGCAAAGATTGTATTTAATTATGTGTTTTGTTTGATTTTATTATGTGTTTTGAAATGATATATTATTAAAAAATATAAAAATTATTTTTTGATATATTTATTTTTGTATTAAAAAAATATTTTTTATTATGACAATCAAATTAATATTTTTTTATTAAATTTTTAAAATAAAAATAAAATTAAGTGATTATTTTAATATTAAAATAATAATAAAATATATAATATATATATTATAAAGAATGTGCGTTTTGAAAGAAAAATTAAAATATAATTGGTCATATTTTCTCATAACAACATTATTTTGAAAAAACATAACCAAACAAAACCAAAACATGTGATGTTGTTTCATAATGAAAATGGGCGTAGATTTACACCCACACAGAGGATACACTTCCCTCCTACATTTATTCAATCTTAAAGGCTCCAGAATGGGATAAATTTATTCAGAGACAGATAACTTCACTGTATGTGAACTCAAGCATATCTATGCATGACAGGCAAAGAAGACTCCTCAGGGAAATTGGATATTTCTAGAATGCAGCATAGAATATTCTGGGATCATATGCCCCAAAAGATAGAAACAGGTATGAACAGGTTATTATTGATAATATATTTAGTATTCAACTGCTATTAGCCATAACCACACATTTCTCATTTGGGAAGCATCATGAGAACAAGGAACCCCGTAATCCCCACGACAGAGAGGAACACGAGAGCTCCTAATCAGCCTTCCCGAGTGCCACATTATTTATAATTAAGCCATGTGCAACAGTAGCATACACAAGTACTGAAATTCCACTACTTGGTAGAGAAAGATGCCTTTCTATAATAGCAAAGAGTTCAATTAGCACGCTCTCTGATGACGTCGAGGTCCATCTCAGTCGGGTCAGTGGCCTGAATTTCATAATGTATACCGTCCAGCTCCCTCCTAAACCTTTCCTTGGATGTGGCATAAAGCATCTTTGCACGAATTCGAGAGATGGAAGGAGACCTGAAAGGGACATGTCAATTCATGTAATTGCTCTTCACCGCATCTACTAAATTAATATAATGATAAATGCAATTGCAGTAAAGTTTCAATAATAAAATCATGTGATATCTTCGTATGAACTTTTCTCCTCTCACCCTTTCTTTTATTTTGGGTTTCTATAGGGGTACAGTGGAATTCTTGATGAGGAGATAAACTTGTTAGCCCAAAAGCAAAATAATACCACGGATCACAGGTGGCAAAGGAAACCTTCTATAGAAAGTTGTGCCGCCTGTATCTCAATACACTGGGATTTGTTCCATTAACTTGGTCAAATATAGGTCGTGGTTATAGTAACACATTAGACATTATGAATTAAAACTTGTCCACATAATCACAGGTTATCTCTTCACAGCCCTCACGACAACAAATCTGCAACCATGGTAAGAAGGAAAATCATGTAGACATCATTATTAGTGATACCCTCAACAGATCAGTTTTTTGGGAAAAAGAAAAAGAAGAGGGGCTGAGGGTACAACATTTGAAATCACATAACAGTTGCCTACTCACAACAGATTCTGATCTTCAACAAAGCAAGTATAACCAACTGTGGAAACACAATAAAAGAAGGTATAAAGTAGATGGCACAGATCAATTATATAATCACATTTTTTCCAGCATTCATCATCTTAAAACAACCCAATCAGTTAATCCAAATCCTCCAAAACCCCAATTGTATTTCAGCTGACTTCAAGGAGTAAATCAGCAAATATAACCAAAGTTCATCGCATCCTCTCTTCTACAGAGACCATAATGTGGTCCCTTAAGTTTATTGTCCCGACTGGGATTGTGGGAGGAATGGTAACTGGAACTACATCAATGAATGAAGATGAACACATTCTAGTCTATTCCAGTTCTCAATAGCCAATGGAAGGGGCTGGCGTGTTCTAGTCTAGAATGCCTAGATTCAGCATTAATGAGTAATAACTGGTAATTGCGATACAATGATAAGTGAACCACTATATGTCACCTTCTCCACAAGTTAAATCACAATGGAAGCTGAAGTATCATGGCTAAACTATTCCAGTCTGAGTCAACACATGCAACTGATCACCTAACTCAATAGTCCTTATATCAATAGAAAAATGTATTGGAACTACCCCCACTACCCCCCCAACACCACATACACACACGCACAAAAAAAAAAAAAAAAAAAAAAAAAGAAAAAGAAAAAATGGAAATGAAGGACTTTTGTGCAACTATAAAGTGGTTAACCTGTTGGTCTTTTCCAGTGGGAAAAGAGGCACATTCTGGTAATGTTGTGTGTGTGTGTGTGTGTGTGTGAGAGAGAGAGAGAGAGAGAGAGAGAGAGAGAAAGACCAGGCAATGAAGAAGATCTTGCTCTTCTGACAGTTCTCAGAAGTCACATAATCAAAGTCATAAACTGCATACCGGCAGTCATTCTCAGGCAGAGATGCGGCGAAATCTTCATAGCTCTCAGCTGGGCTGCCAGTCTTTTCAACCACAACTTCCTTTTTCATCTCATCAATCTTGAATATGACATAACGGTATACCTTCTTCCGCTGCAATTCCATGTATGTGGTTTTGCTGTGATCAGCAACACCCATGCCGGATGATGCATTTCTCTGGAATCAAAATATGGTCAGTGGCTTGATCCAAGCAAAACCCATAGGTCAATCAAATAGCATTAACTTTATATCCACAATAATCCAGATAATACAAAATTTTCAAACCATATTTCCACCCAAATGCTATGATAACAGCTCCAAAAATATCAAAATTTATTTCAAACAATAGGACTTACACAGTACAAGATAAAAGGTTGAATGCTTTCAACTCACAAAACAATAAAGCAAGCATCTTTTAGACTTTCTGTTATCCAAAACAGAAAAGAGTCCTGAGTCCTGACAGCTTTCTCACTACTCCAATGGCCCCCAAAATAGAAAGCCTAGTTTCTAACCATGACAAAATCAAAGCAGATTTCTTACCCAGGAAATTTAAGTTCACGTTACATTTCAGAGCACCATTTTACTACAGGTTTCTCCAAGGCAAGAGACTAAACTACAAACCAACAGCAAAATGACCCTCTAAACTAAGAAGGTAAAAAGTGGCACAGGATAACCCTTTTTATACAGTATAAGGATGAGATCGGTATCAAATCAAGCAACAATTTCCTCTAATCACAAACTTCATACCACCATCAATCAAATATAAACAGTCCTACGTCAACTAAATCAGACCCAAACAATCCGAAAATGAAATTATTTTCACATCAGTCACAAAGATCCATGATCAGTCAATTTAACTCAAAAATTTTCCACACAACCCACTTTAGGATTTACAAAAGCAACACCTGAAACGAACAAGACCACCAATATAAAACACAGATAAGCAAAACACCAATTAAAGATATGAGTACCAACACAAATAAACTATTGATAAGGCAAACAACATAATATTTTGCAGATCAAAAGACTTAGAACAGAAATATACAGAAGAAAAAAATAAAAAACTCACCCCTCCACCACGGAACGCCATGGCAACAACAAGTGAAAGAGAGCAGCTTGGAGAAGGAGAGAGAATGAAAATGCGGTCCACTGAAGGAAAAACGGATTTATTGTGGCAGTGTGGTATATAAGAATAGTACTTTGGTTTGACCACTTTGATGTACAATCCAATTTACATTCTCCACTTCTTATTTGTGACCTGTGTCGGTTCCGCCCGAAAATGACAGCCCACTCACTTTCGGTGATGTTTGGAATGGCCCTGTTTAAAGCCCATTACTAATAAACCAACAATTATTAAAAAAAAAAAAAAAAAAAAAAACAGAAAGAAAGAGAGAAAACCTTTTCTTTTTTAATATATTTTGTGTGGATAACTTGACATTATGAAACTAAATTGCCTCGTAATGTTGAGAGAACACTTATTCTGGACGGTCTACCTCGTCCATAAGTTTCTTTTCCTTGCAAATTGATCCTAAAATAATGTTTGAGATATTATAGAAATAACGACATGGTCGGCTTGAAATTTCAATTCTTTTAATTATCAGTATAATTCAGGCCATAGAGAAATGAACTCTAGAGCTTACCTTTATTAGTTGTATTTCGGGCTGATTTAGGACTTGTATAAATCTTTGTGATAATAATAGTAGAGCGATCATGAATTGAATTGACTATGACTCGAGCTACATACTGAATAGAAATAAATTGAGATCAAAATATAAGAGCAATTTTCAACTAACTAGTTCAACTAATTTTTCGAGCTTAATCTGCACAAGAACGGATTCACCATTTGAATAAGATAAAACCCATATTTCAAATATGATTAAATTCTAAATAATATCTCATAATCCAAATAAAAAGGCACTCATCATTTTAACAAGGCAAAATTCCTAGTTTATATAAGCACAATTGATCTCTCTTCATAATGTTTAGATTGGAAATTTTATTAAATCAAATTAGAAGTCTTTCACCACAAAAAAAAAATAAAAATAGAACACCTTCCAAATTAAAATCTTTGAAAGGTACTATAAATTGTACATTTCATATTGTGTTTTCTTATTTTCACTATTATACTTAATTATCTCTTCAGTGATCATACTCTACCTTAAATTGAAGGATATTATTTGCTATGTCATCACCAAATACTACTGTATTTTTTAAGTGTAGGGAATCATCATAATTGAGTATTCTTGATGTGGTAGGACATGAATGCATTAGTCAGATATATCGTATTATCAAACAATTAATGTCATGATATCAATATTTAGTCAATTTTTTTCACACCAAACCAACACATAGTCCAATTAATGTCGTGATATTACGCTAGGTGGCATGTTACGACCTCCGACCTTGTAATGGACTAACACGTAGCTTTATCTGAAAAACAGACAATTTGGACCAATTGGGTCTGAAACCGGGGTATTTCTAGGTTTAGAGTTAACAACTTAGCTATGTTGTAATGTTTAGCGACAAAGTATTCCATATAGTTTATGTACTTTTATAATCTTTGGAGCAACAAGTTCGAGGGTCATTTAGTTCAGAAGTTACAAATTTAAATGTGTAAATAAAATGAATTAATAGTTAGGTATGTTGAAAATTCAATGAAAACTTGGTGGAACGATTTTTAATTTGATTGAACAATATTTTCATAATCTTTCTTAAATAAAAAGTTTCTTTAAGGATTTTTCTTCATTCTATACAAAATTAAACTCTTTAAAGAGTATTTTAAAACTCCAACACTATACACCAATATAAGCTGAGGCTGTTCAAAGTAAAGATGACACATCAAACGCTATTTTGAATTAAGTGGACGGTTACAATTGAAAATGACTCTAATGGTCCTTATGGGCTCATTAAACTTTATTTTGCAAATCTTTTATTTTTCCATATTTGATTAAACAAAAAAGGCCATTTATACTATAATTTATCAATATGTATATTCTATATTATCTATACTATACATAACAAGAGAAGGGATCTTGTACTCACAGGATCGCCAGTCTACTTTTCTCTTTCCACTATTCTTACTTTCTCCACCACAGTCTACAAAAACCAACCATGTATTCTATTTTAATATTATAATATGTATAGATGAATTGTATGTGTGACGTAAATTTTTATGCATGTAGGGATAGTGTGTCATGATGATTAGTTAAGTAAAAAGAGAAGCTCCCTTACACTGATAAAGTTGCAATTTCGCTATAGCAAATTATTGTTTACCTAGAATAACTCTATAAGTGATATACATAACTAAAGATTAATTCTCCCTACTAATTAATCATGACTCTTTTTTCAACTCATTTTCCACCTCCCTATTATCTATAACTCCTTTTCCCACCCATTCCCCCCTTCCCTATTATTTATCTCCTTTTTTAATTGTTTTCAACCATATTTAGGATCTTTCTAAAGTTTTTCACCCATCTTTTTGTTAGAAGTCAAAATTATAGTAAAAATAAGCAAAAACATAGTTTCCTTTATTACAATATATCTATAAAAAATGTGTCATTTCATTGTATTAATTTTGTAGATTGATTCTTTTGATTAAATATTGAAAATCAGGTAGGGTGTAGTTTGAAAAAAGAGCATTCTGGAATTATATTAAGTTTGGTAATGGCATCCTTGAGCATTTAGTGCCATTCTGGTTTTATTTTCAAAACTTTTTTTCATTTTCTTTATGAAATGAAAATAGAAAGCTATCATTTTCTCTCAATTTTTACAGGTATTTTTATTCTCAAATTATTTTTCATACACACTTTTACATTATCTTTCCATTTTCACATCCTATTTTCTCATGCTCTCATTTTTACGACTTTTAATATAAAAACACAATAATATTCAAATACATCTCATTTTCAATTCAATACAATCATTCATTTTAAACAAAACATTCAAAATATTTTATTTTCAAACATGAACCCATAATTAACTTTTCACTTTTTGAAAATGATAGAAAACAAAAAATGACTTTGAAAACACATCCAACTGGTTTTAATTTCTCCATTTCAGAACTTAAGATATTATTTACTTTGAGCATTCTTTTTCAGTTTTAGTACATCATTTTAGAAACTTAAGCTATCACTTGGATTTTGTTTGTGAAGAGATGTTAATATTTTTATACGTAGATTGCTTTTAGATGATGAGTTTCATTGTTACTGCAAACTAGAACATGATGAGAGTTAGATGATACTTTTTGAGTTTTTAATATGAGGGTACTAGAATAATTAGCTGCAAAGATATTCTCGCATCTTTTCTGTTAGAAAATATTATGTTAGTGGATTTTCACGATACTCTTCATCCTTTTTTGCCAGAAAACTTATTTAACTATAAGGAATTCTGTAATTGTATGTAGCAGGATATGAAGTATACATTTGTGCAGGAAATAAGAAAATATGGCACTTGGAAGAAAGAAATATATATATATATATATATAAATATAATAACAACCTTGTTTATAGTTGCCTTAAGAAATACTATGTAGGACACTTACTAATGCCCATTTAGTACTACACAAGCTTTCCCGGCATTAAGTAAAAATATTTATTAGGATATTTATAATTGTCGTGTGACGGCACCTTTTGGGGGGCAAGTTGTATTTTACCCCTCTATAAAAGTAGAAAAGAGCAAACATACATCTTATGGAAAAAAAAAAAAAAGGCAACAAATCTTCTTGTAATTTTAAAAATTATGCACATTGCCTCCCCCTCATGATTTACTGCAGTTTAGCCCTAATTTCAATATATAAGACTATATTACCCCTAATTATTTTTTATATTTTAATTTTATTTATTTATTCTTTTTAAATATATTTTTATATATCTTCTTTCATCTCCTTCATATCAATTTTTTAATTTTAAATTTAAAAATTATTTTTAATTTTTTTATTTTCATCTTTCTAATTTCTTCTTTATATATATATAGTATATACAGATATATAATATCCTATAAGTATATAATAAAATACATTATAAATACATAAATATATTTATGTGTATGTTTATATATAATATATATTAATAATTAAATATAAATATAGAAATATATTATATTATATTTTATATAATAACCCCCACCCCACCCCACTCCACCTCACCTGTTGTAGCCACAGCTCCTGTGAGCGGCGGCCATGGGGCTCCCATGCCCCTACGAGCGACAATAAGGGTGGCCATGACGGCATTCGCAGGCTGTGTGAGGATTGGGTGGGTTGAGGGGTACTGGGTTTCTCTCCCTCTCTCTCTCTCTCTCTCTATATATATATATATATAGATATATATAATATATACATATATTTAATTATATATAAATATAGTTATATATAAATATGTCTATATTTAACTGTATATTTAATAAAGATATATGTATATATATAAATATATTTATATATTTTATATTTTTTTTATAGATATAAATAATTTGAACTATCATTTTTTTCAATGGATTCAACGGTTGATATTCAGTGGCGAAATTGACATTTTAATAGCAAAAACCCTAGAACCAATTACACTTGCCGCGTGTGAATTGCACTGCGGCATATATGGGGTTAATTTGCTACTTTTTTAAAAGCATAAGAGAAGACATTGCCTACTTTTTTTTAATAAGAGAATTTTTTGTCTTTTTTTTTTTTTTACCGAAAGTAAAACCTAATTTGTTCTACCTTTTGGAGATATATCTAGATATTCCATGTAAGCATTGACGCCTAAATAGGTGTTCCAAAAAGGTTCTTCACAAAAATAGTGACTTCTTATACATATACATATATATATATATATATATGTGTGCATCAAAACATTCTATTGAGAGGTATAAGTGGTCTAATTAACAAACAAAATTCGTGGACTGGAGCGTCTTATCCATCCTAAAAAGTGGTATATATTGCTACATTTTATATGTCTGGAGAAGTGACTTATGTTGTATTGCATATAACGCATAAAAAGTTGAGTTCATTAGTACTCTATGATGTTAATTTCAGTCTTATAATTTAGTATTAATTCTATACCCTTAGCTGTTATCATTTGTTGTTCTGAAAAAATTGTGCAACTTATAATACTTATTGCATTGTGTTCCAGTTAAGGGTGGCAAATGAGTGGGTTGAATTGAGTATAATTTGGGCTTAATTGAGTTGGGTTTAATATGGGTGGACTCAATATGGGTTTTAAGTAAGTGGGCTGGAGATAGATTGGGTTGGGTTGAACATGAGTTGGGTGGGTTGAAAATGGGTTCAAATGAAAAAAAATTATTTTACTTAATCAAAAAAATTAATTCAATAAAGAATAATATTAATATGTCTTCCATATCTTATATTCAATATGAAGTTTTACAATATAATGGGGAATTTATTAGATTATATACTTATTTTATTAAAATTTTTATATGTAATTATATTCATAATTAATTACAATTCTAGTAGTTATTTTGTAAAAAAATTGATGCTTTTGAAGAAAATGACACCATTATCAGACCAATAAATATATTAAATTTTTAATGATGAATTTGTATAGTTTTTATTTTTCAAGAATTGATATATATATATATATAAGTTATATGTCAATCTTACTATTGACATGCAATATCAGTTAAGCAACAAATTAAATTTAGAATTTATTTTCAATTAATGATACAATATTTATTCCTATGATCACTTTTATATATTATTCATATATTAAAATTTGTATTTTGAGAAAAATTCAAGACAACTAACCTAAGTCCAAGATGATTATTTCAATTTAAATATTATTAATGATCCAAAAATTACGAGACTTTGACAAAAATGAGGAAATAAAAATAATATAAATTTATGATTATTAATTTGAAATTATTTTTTAATTAGTTAAATTTATTGCTTGAACTCATTTTTAGCACACTTAAACCCACTTTGAGCCCAAAACCAAATAAAACTCACATCAATCAAGCCCACCTCAACCCATTTTCAAAGCTTTGGAATCTAATCTAACCTCCAACCCAATGCAAAACAATGTGAGTTGAGTTGAACCCATGATTTACAGCCCATTTTGCCACCGCCACCTTAAAGAGATGCAAAAAGTTTGAGCGTGAAGATAAAAGTATTCCCATTGTATTTTATACTCGATGAAGACCAACTTAAATTAAAAGCACAATGTTGTTTGAACTAGTTAAAGCCCTTAAGCATATAGCATAGGATGCACTTATATTCTACTTCATTCGTAGGATTGCGCCTCCTTTTGAGAGGGTGATAGACTAAGGTTGTGATTGGTTGTGTTTTTATTTTTATTTTCCATTTCTGAGAGAAAATAGTGAGATTTTTGTGTTTATGAGATTAAAAAAATTTTTACAAGGAAGTGATTGTTTGTAAGGTAAAAATGTAATGATTACAGTTGATGTGACATGTGGAAGTTATGAGATGGTGATTGATTGTGAATTTTTTTGTGAGAGAAAGTTGTGAGATAGTGTTTGGTTGTGAGATTTTTTATGAGGAAAATTTGTAAAGTGGTGATTGATTGTGAGATTTTTTATGAGAAAAATTTAAGATATGGTGATTGGTTATGAGTTTTTTTTTGTAAGGAATATTATATATTATTTATATATGCATTGTTGTAGAATAAACTAAAATTAATTTAATATTATCTAAAATATCCTGTAATATATATAATAAAATTCAATATTGAATTAATGGAATAATTTATTATATTAACGTTTTAAATAATTTAAAGTGTAAATAACTTTACATCTTTATATAAAGAAATCTTGAGAAACCAAATTAAATTTAAAATATTAAATTATATATGTACATAATTATATTGTAAAATAATTTATCTTTGAATATTAAAATATAACTACGACTAATTATAATATGAAAAAAATTCCATTTAAATATTAAAAAATAATGTGAACATGTAATTGTAAAATATGAAAATAATTTTCTATAAACAATGTAACATACGTTACTTTAATTTTATTATGCAAATGATGATTTTTAAGAGTAAAATACATATTAATACGAGCATATATATATAATGTATTTATTATTTTACTATTCAGTAAATTCATATAAATATTAATAAATTTCATGCAAATATAATTATATTTTATGAATTAATTATAAGTAAAAGAATAAATTGTGCTTAAATTTATTGATATATTTATCTCTCTCTCTATATATAAATGTAAAATACATATTTGTATAATTTTACTTTATGTATAAGTACACATATACTTTTTAGGCAAATGTAAGATAAGTAATTAGCAGAAAAAAGGCCAAATGAATGAAGTTAAGAAATGCTTATGACACATAAAGCATACCGGAAAGATCCTAATTAAAAGTTATAGAGTCAGAGTACTACATAATAGAAACAGTAATAGTGGTCCAATCAAAGTACATAAAGTCGAATACATAATAAAATAAGAAACATAACCACCAGTCAGACAGCATCGGGTCGAACATCAGCACCTACTCAACTAACCATCCGCCACGTCCATGTGGAGCAGCAACATCGATTGAGGGTGACCTAGCAGTGCTCTCTTATGTACCTTCATACGAAGAATTGACATTCGAGCTACCTTGTGAGTTGTTCAATTGAATAACCAGTGCAGGTCACATACGATTACATGTAGGTGCACGCGGAACAGGGGGTGGCGATGCAACCATAGGTGGGACAGGTAGGGGAGGGACCGGACCATCATTGGAGTTGATATGACAATCGGTGCGATAGCCTTTCCCTCTTGACCGTCCAAATCGACAACTTGTGTGTAAGTGAAAATATATCCTAGTTGGATGTATAGCGTCTATCCCTTAAGCTGAAAATGTTGTTGCCTAGTGCTCTCCTGAATGTGTCAAAAAATGTTAAGGAATATGACCTTATATGAGTTAAGATAGTGATACACATGCAATACCTCATCATATATTTGGAAAAAGATGTTTGCATCACGGTAGAAAGACACATAATAAGAGAAGAATACATACATGTTGTATGTACTCTGATTACTACATGTCAACTATCACTATATTAGTAGTGGGGTTATGATGCACCACTAGAATAGACGTGTAGTTAATAAATGAGAAGTAGCGCCTACGTAGCTGTCTGATCTTAATCTTCAACATTAGAGCCATGATCTCCCTCCCAAACTCGCGGGACAACGGTACTGAAAGATCATCTCACAATGACAACATGACTCTATGATCAGATAGGTCGCTGGTACTCACAACAGCTATAATGAGACGTAGCAATGTCGTCTGCTCTTCCTCAGTCTAGAACAGATCACAAAAAAGCTTATCTATCAATTGGTTATGTGTGCAAGGCGGTATACCTGAAATGGACTATTGAATAAATTATTGCAACGTCATAATGTTTGTATATGTAAGTCTGTCAAACAAAAACTGCAGGTGTGGTTGTCGAGGACAATAAAGAAAAATAATGTACAGTACATTAATTATATCGGAGAACATCAATAACATTGTGCTACACACACATTATACTCATGATAAAGTAGAATAAAGTTTTTCATATTCCATATGCATAATAACATAAGTTAAGCGAAATGTGCAATGTCATATTGTTATGTATTGTATAATACAAAACCATCACAAACGGAGCTAACAATACAAACAAGTAACACGAGCGATATGACAATAACAAAGGATAAAAAAAATTGCATGTGCATTCACAACATGCGCATATAATCCATCTACCTAGAGTACTAAGATGACGTGGTGCACGTCCAGAATAGCTAACCGATGTGGATGTGCGGCTGGGACCTATAGATGGAGCACCTTCGAGTTAGTTTGCATGTACATAAGACGAAGCAGCAGAGGATGCATGCGTATATGAACCACTAGCGCATAACTGTGTCTGATAGGATGGTGAATGATGACATTCCCAATCTTTTGCCCAAATGAAATTGCCCACGTAATGAACAAGTGTAGAACCAATGGCCATAATTCCTCTCCATTCTTGCCATGAACAATAGCATCAAGCTTTCGTCGCAAGAGCACATAGGATGCAATGCAGGCACTATAGTAGTTGATTAACATTAAATTGAACTTCACTACACGAGTATATTTTATTGTAATGTGCATATGTAAAACAATATCGACCCAAAGATGTTCATATTAAGACATTATCAAACATGCAAAACATCAAATGAAGATCCACGAACAACATAAGATATCCAATATACATGTAGAATATGTTTTAAGAACAATACTCAAGTAGTAACGCAACATGAGCGAAACACACAACACAAGTCCAAGTAAGTGCGTTTACAATCATTCCATATTTGTTGGGCAATAAAGTCATGCAACTTATTCTGCTCCCAAATGGCTTCTTAAGACATATCAACAATTCTTGCTTGTTGTTGTGTGGATGCTTGGGCATCCTCATCCATATTGTCCAAGTCGGCATACTCATCAAAGATATCATCCTATAAACTATGTCTACGCACAAAGTTGTGAAGTACACAACAAGCAACGACAATTTCAGATTGCGTGGACACTGGGTAATTGGGCATCATGCCTCAGACAATTGGGAAGCACTTCTTCAAAATGCCAAAGCGTCACTCGATGTGGTTCTGACTGTGGCATGACAACGATTGAATATTTCTCTCATTATACGAGGTTCACGGTTTACCTTAGACCATTTCGGGAATATGATAGTGTTCATCCCTATATGGTGACATAAAATTAGGAAAGTTAGTGTATCTGAAATCAACAACGTAGTATTTATCTACAAATAATTTATAATTATCATGAGCTAATTGTTGAATATAAGATTGAATAATATATGGGTTCTTGGTATCCTTTGTAAAATCACATGGAGGAGGCCCAGGAAAATTGTAGTTCAGATTGGATAGTGCATCAAGAAAAACTCGAGTGTGGTTGGAACTACCTTCCCAACTAGCAAGGACGAATGTGAACATAAAGTTGAAATCATATGCTGCCCTGACATTTTGCGCAACAAAAGCTTTTCTACATCGGTATGCTCCGTGCCTATTTGCGGGCATCCATGCCGGTATAATAGTGCCGTCAATTGCCTCCACGAAATCCTATTGGCGAAAATGGTAGAATATGTCACATAACCATATTATTGACATGCAATAGAATAAAGTGGTGACGTACTTTAAAATATGGGTACAAGTTTATATTGTGAGGTATGTAGTTTGACACTGAATTAAAATCTAGAAGGCGTACATACTCAGGTGCCAAGCCACATAAAGCATCACATACAAGCTTCACGTGCCGTGATATAGTCTCAGTGGAATGTTGGAATCTCTTGGCATTATATTTGTGACAGTGGTGCATGGAAACCATTTGAATAAATACGACAACACTCTCTTCAATCACGATCCTACTATGTTGGTGTTCTACAATTAGACCACGGTCTCTTATCTTAGCATAGAGTAGTCGAAATGTATGTTTACTCATCTTCAATTGTTCGAAGAAACGACATTCATGTCCTTGGAACAACTTAGTCAACCAATCCATACTTCGATATCGTGAATCCTTGAATGGTATTCTCAATTGGTTCGCAAAGGAACAGGGAGACGCATGGTACAAGTATAGAAAATCCCCAAATGAACCGTTTAGATTTTTCCAAGCAATGCTAGTATTTTTATTTTGGACGTCGTCGAAGACATCATCCACTACGTTGTTAGGTATATCTCCAATGCTTTCGCCATCCATTCTTACCAAAATTTCAATCCAAGAAAATTTAAAATTGCTGGCATGGAAGATATTCAATTACTAATACTTCAAAATGGTAAGCAAACTAATTACAAACGGATGATATTATAGATAAAACGATGATATACATAGTCAAACACACATAAATAAAAATTGTGTCATAACAATAAATGTAACAACCCTAAAATTTGTTATTTTGCAAAATAAGGATTTAGAAAATTAAGATATTGGTTGATCAAATTTTAGGGCTCGAAAAATAAATAAAAAGGACTTGATTGTAAGAACTTTGAAAGTTTTGGGGTTAATTTGCAATTTGCAGAATTTTGATTGGATCTCATTTTCAAAGATTTTGGGGTTGTGGCTAATATCTTGGGTCAAATGGGTCAATGTTAGGCACTAAGCTTTTGAAGGGCTGAATTGAAGTTTGAGGAAACTTGGGAGGACTTGATTGAAAACTGACCAAAATTTTTAGGGGCTAAATCAGAATTTTCTAAAGACTTCCCTATAAATATCACATTTTGCATTTCAACCCCTCATTTCACCTTTCTTCTCGACCGTATACCCTCAACTATCTTTCCAGCGAACTCCTTCCTCCGACAGCCAAACCTTAGCAAACTTGGTACCATTCTCTTCCTTTCTTCGCATAGAACACGAGTATCCTGTATCTTGCACAGCCCACCGGTGGAATGGCCAAAAAATTAGCTCAAAAATTTAGCCTTGGCGGAGGTGATTGGTTTTCATTTTTCAGCTTCAGAAACTCACGGCAAGTACTGGGCTTTGTTGGGTTTAGCTCAAGGATGGTGTAAGGTGTCTTTACTTTTGGAAACGGGTTACCGGAGCAAGCAGAGTTGAGGTGGAAAGGTGCGGCAACGTTGGTGGCGGGATTTTAGTTTTTCGGTTAATTGATGGTCAATTCGGCGGCGGAACGAGAAATTGATTAGGGTGTTTGAATCGGGGAGTTGAAACGCACCTTTTGGTGGTGGCAGTGAGCTTTTCCGGAAGTGGCGGACGGCGGCCAGAGGCGGCGGCAACATAACAGTTTGCTCATCTCATCACGGTGATTACAGGCACGCAAGCTGATCATGCATTAGAAGCTTTGATAAAAAAATAATGAGTAAATGGCCGAAAATGGATTTAAATTGTATGCATGTGTATGTATATATTTTTCAAACCTTATGATGTATTGTATAAATAAAGAATACACGCGATTTAATCTAGAAAACTAGGACATACATATAATTATATAAGTTAATGGACCGGGATCTTGTTATATATATGATAACTTTTGAATAATTGAGTTAATCAAGTGATTAAACCCTGATTTGGTGAAATTGAGACCTAAGTAATAATTATGTTACTAAGGATGATTGAATATGAGAATTAGATATAAGCCAAGCATGTATGATTTTAAATACTTAGTGGACGCAGATTTTGTATACTATACAATAATCTTGGTTAAATAAGTGGATTTGGTGTTAAAAATCCTAATTTTATGAATTTGGAACCTAAGTGAAAATACTTGGGTTAATTGAGATGAGGCAGAACCAAGATTTGGATCACGCATGTACCATTCTAAATTTATTGAGCTTGGATTTGTATTATCATGTGATAAATTTGAGATAAAATTGGAATTTTTAAAGGATATTGGACTATCATTATTGATTTAGTATGTTGTGGCAAGATCAATTAAATGATTTAGGATCTAATTATATATTCCTTTAACGAGATCGACACTATTAGCATGTCTTTATCGAGGCTATCAATTTAGCCGATTAAGTATCGATTTTAGGTCGTTAATTTGTATAAATGTGATTATATGATTGAATGAGGATCTTGACTTTAGACCTATTCTTTTGGATTAGGTGACGAAGAAGTGGGTCTCACGGACCAATAGTCAGTGACTACATTTTTGAGACTATGGAGGTAAGGATCTGCCAATCTGGCATTTCTTGTACCTATCGATTTTCTTGATAAACCCTTGTGAGGTCTGCTATTTGTTGTACTCCTATGAGGTTTTACCAATTGGTTTTTGCTTTGTAATAGTTTATTCCATACCTATAGTTGAACCTATTAGGTTCCGCTGATTTGATACCCGTATTAATTTTCGTTGTTGTTGCTGTTGATTATTGAACCCTATGAGGTTCCTAGAACTCTTATCCATATTCTATATTGCTCGATTGCCTTTTACTGCTTGTTATCTGTTAATTGACCTGTACACCCCTGTGAGGGTTAGTTTTTGATCGTGCTTTGATATGACTTTATTTTTGTCCGTTCTGGCACCAAAACTTCCGTATGTTATATGTTATCTGATTGTTCTGTCATCTATATTATACTGTTATCCGACTGCCCTATTATTCCATCGTTCCATCATCTGACCGTTCTATTATTTGAGTCTGAATTTGATCGGTATTATGGATTTGTTCTGTCAGTAATTTGTTATGTACCAAGCTGTTACTCTTAGGTAAGTTAGTTTGATTGGTATGTCATGGGTTTGTTCTGTCAACAATAAGTTATGTACCAAGTTGATATGCCTGGGTAAGTTATGTACCAAGCTGATATGCCTGGGTAAGTTATGTACCAAGCTATGCTTGCTTAAGTTCTGTACTAGGTTTTCACGCTTGGGTAAGTTCTGCAACAAGTTGATATTCTCGGGTTAGTTCTGTACCAGGTTGTCATGTCTGGGTAAGTTTAGTTCGGTTTGATTGGTATAAGTTTTGTACCAGGTTGTCATGCTTGGGTAAGTTTAATTTGGATTGATTGGTATAAGTTCTGTACTAGGTCGTTACGCTCGGGTAAGTTATGTACCAAGTCGATATGCTTGGGTAAGTTTTGTACCAGGTTATCATGCTTGGATAAGTTTAGTTTGATTTATTTGGGTAAGTTCTGTACCAAGTTATCATGTCCGGGTAAGTTTAGTTTGGTTTGTTTGGATAAGTTCTGTACGAAGTCGATATGCTTGGGTAAGTTTTGTACTAGGTTGTCATACTTGGGTAAATTTAATTCGGTTTGATTGGTATAAGTTCTGTACCAGGTTGTCATGTCCGGGTAAGTTTAGTTTGGTCTGATTAATATAAGATTGTTCTAATGTTTGACTGTATTCTGATCGTTCGACTGTATCCTGATTGATAAACTATTTTTGGACTATCTGACCGTTTCTTGATCGTTTGACTGTATCCTGATATGTTTATGTTTTAATTGTTAAACTATGATCTATTGAGTGGATTCGTCCTCGACAGATCCCCATTGCATGTGATTACAATTATCCCTCACTAAGTCCTTTGGACTTATCCCCCATCCCGTTTATCTTTGATTTTCACAGATAGGATCAGGTGATGGACTTGGATTTCAGTCTTGGATCGGTGAATGAGATTTTGCAATAGAATGGATGTATGTATGTATATAGGTTCCCTTGAGTGCTAAGTCTTATCTTAGAAATTTTGTGATACGTAAAACAGAATTATGACTCAAGGTATGCAAATATTCTGTTGGATGTTATAAGACGAGTATGTACTTAGTATTTTAATGAGGTTGTTTAAGTTTGAAATCCGCTGCTATATGCCTCTGATAAGTTTTGAAAAAAAATTCTGATGAGATATTAACTGTATCGCTGATTTATAGATTAAGATTTAAGTTTGAACTAGAGTGGCGCCTCACCTTAGGTGCTATCTTGAGAACAAGTGCCACAATAAAAGATAACAAATGATAAGTGTGCAACTAAAAATCATAATAGCATAGCATATGGACAAATAAACTAGGTAGACAGACAGTCACGGAAGCTTCTCTAAGTAGCTATGCCTATGGTCGGAAAGGAAGGCAAGAAACATTCCACGACAGATCGGGTCCTTCAATTTCATAAGAACAGTATAGAATAAGCCATCAGACAGATTAGGAATCTCGCTTAATTTTTGAACACATGTTTCCACAATGGTCACTAATTCATGATCATTCTTTGAAGTAATGGCCTCATCAGCTTGAGTAAAAGAATGCATGGCAGAAATAACCACCGAATCATGACCCTTTTTTTGGTGTGAGGACATGGAGATGGAGGCGGATGGCCTACATTGAGGTCGAGGGATCGAACTTTGGACATTGGAGGTGATGAATATCCGGTGTCGTCAAAATCATCTCCTATGTCTTGGGCAACCTCTGAACTAGTCCCTAAATAGTCACCTTCTCGTTGGCGTTGTTCACACCGAGGCACAATGCCTTAGGTTGATGCCATTGCCATCTGACCCGTGGCAATAGTGCACATAAATAGTTGTAAGCTCTCTGTAGTGGCGCAATGACTTTGATCCAAGAGATGTGTCTCTAGGATTAGCCTACATTTGAAGAGAAAGTTTACTAATGATGATGTTAATTTAAGTGTATGCAACTCATTTCCTAACATATGGTAAAATATATGAAAACAAACCCACGTATCACTAGCCACCTCACCCAACACTCATATGAGGTAGGCCTATTAACGCATCAAACTCTTATCAAATAATTCGAGATTCGAATTCGAAGAGCATATTCGAATTCGAATTTTAATAATTTGAATTCGAATTGGAATCTAGTATAATATTCGATATATTAATCGAATCCAATAATATCCGAATTTGATATTCAATAATATATTCTAAAACTTGAATATATGTATTATTATATATAATATTAATTTTTTATTTCTAACTTAAATTTATCCCATTTCTCAAATTCCTAATTTTATTTCCCACTTTTCTGAAAAGCCCTACCTCACGTCTTCTTTCCTCACCAGCTCAGCCATTGACCAAGACTCCATCACTAGTCACCAGCTCTTTCTCTCACCAGCTCTCTATCACCATGAGCTCTCCCCGTTCGCTATGTTTTCTCTCTGTTCGCCGTGCACTTTCTTGGTATGTAGCAGTCTCTCCAAACTTCTATTTTCATTGTTTAGATTTTGTTTCATATATGTGTGTGTGTGTGTGTGTGTGTGTGTATGTGTTCCCAAATCTTTGAGTATGTAATTTTTTCTTTTAATTAATCCTTCCATCTCTTTTTTTTTTTTTTAATTTACTTCTTTATTTGCTTGAAAATTTAGGCACTAATTCCCACTGCCTCCTTTAATTGCTTGAAAAATGTTTTACGTAGCAAATTGTAAAAAGTGGACAACGGGTACTTTGATAAGCGGACACAATGTGTGAAACTGTGTATTGCCCTCCTCATTGACCTATATGGGACAAAGTACCCATATGGGTGTGGAACTTATCAAAGTACTAGAGGCCCATGAAACTTACAGGAATGGGTGTGTGAAACTGTGAATTGCCCTTCTCATTGACCTCTATGGGACAAAGTACCTATATGGGTGTGAAACTTATCAAAGTACTAGAGGCCCATGAAACTTACAGGTATGGGTGTGTGAAACTGTGAATTGCAAAAAGGGGATAGCGGGTGTGTGAATTGCAAAATAGGGGCAGCTCCTTTGCCTATTTTATTTTTTAATATATGTTTTTTTCCCTTTAATTCATTCAATAATGATACATATTATTTATATGTATTGAAATTTAAAATGCCATTGTTAATAAATTGTAAGTCTTATGCTAAAATTACAAAATTGTGTAATTGCTTCAAGTGGAAGAATTTGGAGAGGATGGGTTTATATGAGCTTCTGTCAATAGGTTTTGAATTACTTTTCTATGAGGTGCTTCACATGTTCCTTTTATGGTAATACTAATCCTCTGCAACTTTCTTAAAAATTTTTAGCAATCTAGTTTTACTTAACAAGTAAATATTGAAAATTTGTTTTTATTTGCTAAATACTATTCATATATATAGAAATTTTACCAGTGCTATTTGACTATTTTTGTAGATTATAATATTATGAATTGTCCTCCTTTATTTGTTGGTGATGTTAATGCGGATGAGAATGAGTTTCAAGAACAACTTGAGATTAGAGATGAACATGTAGAAGAAAGTGCATCTAGGAATGAAGTTGAAATTAGTAGAAATGATAGTGACACTCAAGAAGGTGAGAATGAAGGAGCAAAAGAAAATTGGAAAATGAGAATGAATCAACTCCATTCCAAAAAAAGAAGAGAAAAAAGACATCACATGCATGGGAGGATTTTGAGATAATCACATTACCTGATGGCACAAAAATAGCTGAATGCAAGCATTACAAGACTAAATGTGCATATTTGGTAAGTGGACCTACTAGACACTTACTAAAACATGTAGAATCTTGTCTACAAAAGAAGTTGCTTTTAAAACAACAAAAAAGATTACAGTTTCAGCCCGCAAAATGTAAGATGAAAATAGCCCCTTTATCAGATAGAAAGTATGATCATATAAGGCAAAGGGAAGCAGTTGCCCATTGGATTCTCATGCATGAAAAACCATTTAATATAGTAGAGGAGGATGGATTTATCTTTATGATGAAGGTTAATCTTCCTTAATTTGAGAAGATCACTCGTTTTCAGGCAAAGACTAATTTTGTTAGTGTTTATGAAATAGGAAAAAAGAAGTTGAAAGAACAATTGAGAGGCATTAATAAGATTTCCCTTACCACCAATATTTGGAAATCAAAAGTGCAGAAGATATCCTACATTTGCATAACTGGGCATTTTATTGACTCAGATTGGCAACTCCAAAAGCGTGCTTTTAGCTTCATTGACCTCCCCCCCCTCATACAGGTACTTTGATAAGTTTTAAATTTTTTTTGTTTTTATGTTTTGATTGGTGCTAATAGTTTTATAATGATTATTAAAGATTAATATATTTCATGTATTGTTTGTTAGGTGTTGATTTATCTGATGCTTTATTCAAATGCATGAAAGAGTGGGGAATTGAGAATACGATTTTTACAGTATATGTTGATAATGCTTCAAATAATGATGTGGCTCTTAGAATTTTGAAGGAAACTTTTTCAAGGAGTAGGAAGTCACTTTTGGGTGGCAAATTGTTTCATGTAAGGTGCGTTGTCCATATTCTTAACCTTGTTGTTCAAGATGGTTTGTTTGAAATCAAATATATAATTGAGGATATTAAAGAGTGTTAGATTTATTAATCACTATGACGCAAGGTTAAAGAAGTTTTATGAAATTGTTCATTCTTTGGGTATTCCTTTGAGAAAATTGATTATTGATTGCCCTACTCGATGGAATTCCACATATGAGATGTTAGTTGTGGCTTTGAGAGTAAAAGATGCATTCCTGATTTTTTCACAAAGAGAGCCTTCATATGTTTGTTGTCCAACTAATAATGATTGGGGTAAGGTAGAACAAGTGGTTAAAGTTCTTGAGGTTTTTTATGAGGCCACTCATGTTGTGTCGTGGATTGATTATCCCAACATCTAACCTTTTTGTTGGTGTTATTTGGAGAGTAAAAGAAGTGTTGGATGAGAAATAATTATATAGGGAGGAGTTTGTCCGCACCATAGTGAGGTAGATGAAAGATAAATTTGATAAGTATTGGGGTGAGTGTAATCTTTTGATGGCTATAGCGGCTCTACTTGATCCTAGGTACAAAAGATTCTTGTTGATTTTGCTTTTAAGGAGATATATCCTGAAGATGATGCCCGTGCAAATATTAGTAAAGTTCGTGATTCACTTTATGATGAGTATGTTGTTGAAATTCAATCTTGCCGCAATGTCAAGCGTGGTCCAGGAAGCTCTTCGATGCTAGAATTAGGTTCTTCTTTCATGTTAGTGAGGGGGCCACAAGTAAGAAGAAAAAAAATAATCCCTCCTAGTTTGTCCAAATTTGATTAATATTTAAACTCTGTTGAGAAAATTACTCTAGTAAAGTTAGAATTAGATATTTATTTAGAGGATGGAGTTTATAGATGTCAAAAGGAGGAAGAGGCTTCTCAATTTGATGCTTTGGCATGGTGGAAAGCAAATGAATTGAAGTTCAAGATTCTATCAAATATGGCTTGTGATGTTTTAGCTACTCCTATCAGTACTATTACATCAAAAGCGACCTTTAGTGCTAGGACTAGAGTTCTTGACCCATACTGGGCTTCTTTATCTAGTGAGACGATGCAAGTGCTAATTTGTGGAGGAGATTGGGTTCGCCGTCTTCATGGAGTAAAGAGAGGGTCAATCGCACTTTTGGTCCCATAACTTAGGGTCAGTTTCAATTGAGTCCCAGAATTTAAAAATTTTCTCATATTTGGTCCCACCTTCCCCCTTTTGTTAAATAATTAACGAAAAACAAGCGTGCCGTACGCGTGGCGGTTAACAGGTAAGTTTTGGAGGAAAAATTAATAAGGCCTAAGTTATGGGACCAAAAGTGAGATTTTCATAAAAAAATTTTAAAAACTAAATATTCAAAAGTTTTCAAAAAAATAAATTAAAATTTAAAATTTAATAAAAAATTAATTTTAAATTATATTTTATTAAACAATTCATTTCTAAATTTTAATTATATTTTAAATGATATTAATTAATGTAGTTGGTAACATTATCATAATAATTTTCAATAATTTTCATAAATTTAAATTTAAAATATTCTAAATTACATGAAATAAATATTCATTTTTTTTTAAAACATTATACATTCTAAAGAATTTATTGTGTAAAAATTTCAAACATTCAAAAGGATTTAAAAAAAAACTAAATTAAATAATTCTTTTCCAAACATGAGAAAACTTGTAATTTGTATTTATTAATTTTTCATGTTTGGAAATTTATTTTGTTATTACCTTGTTAAATTTTTGTTATTTCTAAAAATTAGTTAATTTGAAAATAAATTTTAAATTTTATAATTTTCATCTAAATTAATATTTAGATTTATGATTTTTGTTATTTTTAAAGTTTTCATTGTAATAACAAAAAATTAGCTATTTGGAAATTTTAAATTTTAAATTTTCCATGCTTGTTTCCAAATGAATATTTAAATATAATTTTAAATTATATTTTATTAACCAAGTTTTTTCTAAATCAAAATTATATTTTAAATTCTATTAATTTTAATTTATATTTAGAAATAATGAAATTAAAAGTAATTTTTAAATTTAAATTTTAAAATTAAAGTAATCATTAATTTTTTTTAAATATAATTAAAATTTTAAAATTTATCCAAATTAACTAATATTTAAAAATAACAAAAAATAACAAGTTAATAACTAAATAAATTTTCCAAAGAAGAAAAATTATGAAATATAAATTATAATTTTTATCATGTTTGGAAAAGAAATATTTAATTTACTTTTTTGAAAACTTTTAAATATTTAGTTTTTGATTTTTTTTTTAAAATCTCACTTTTGGTCCCATAACTTTGGCCTCGTTAATTTTTCCTCCAAAGCTCACCTGTTAACCGCCTACCACGTGTGCGTTTTTCGTTAATTATTTAACGAAAGGGAGGAGATGGGACCAAATGTGAGAAAAATTTTAAATTATTGGACTCAATGTGATAATTTCGAAATGAATGGAACTCAATTAAAATTGACCCTAAGTTATGGGACCAAAAGTGTGATTTTCCCAGGAAAGAGACAACCAAAGGCTCATGTGAGATTAACACCTTTATCTTCAGTATGCATCAAATTATTTTTCTTTGCTCATTGCTCTTTATTTATTTTTATTATTTAGGAAGATGAAGGATAGGTGGAGGTCCTATTACAATACCCGTTGGCAAGTACATGAGGTTAACATACTTTTGTTGTTTTCTTATATTTATATAATTTACAGTAGTTCCATCGACTAATGAAGTTTATTTTTGTTTGATTTATGTGTATTGCAGGGGTTATTTCATGATGAAGAGATTTGGGAAAAGATTAATGCAATTCAAGTAATAGTTGGTTTTAGGATTCTTGGCAATTGTATGTTGTTGTGGGGAGACTATTCAGTTATATTTATGTCACAAATTATGAAATATTGTTGCATTGTGTCCTTTGGGATTTATTGACTTAAGCCTGTAGCTATTTAGTTTAGTGTTTTTATCTATGAGGTTGCTCTACTTTGATCCCTCTTTTGTGGCTTGGAGTTTGTCTTGTTTTGATTATTTTCTATTATTATGGACAATGTGGAGCTTTTTAAATAATGCAAGTGTACATTATTGTTTTATTTGCGTGTTTTTTTTTCTTTTTGTGGAAAATTATTATTCTTTATTCTTTATAGTTATGGAACCATTGAATATTACATGTATTTGATATTTGTTTTTTGGGTAAATCAAGTATTTTTATTTTGTGACCACAATAAAAGGTGGAAAATCAATAAATAATTTAAAATTCAAGTAAAAAATTGAGTCAATTGAATAATTATTCGAATCGAATTTGAGCCCAATTTGGGATTCAAATCGAATACGAATACGAATATAATCAATCGAATTGAATCTGAATTCTTAGATATTCGACTAGATTCAATTCGTTAATAGCCTTACTCTGAGGCCGTCAGGACGTTGTTCTTGTCGTCCCACCCAAATCCCATATCAGATGTAAGCAATTTTTGGTACCTCTTCCATCTTTACCATCAAATCAATCCACTGGGAAGGTGAGAATTTCGCTCCGTATACACCACCTTTTAAGACTTCATCATACATAAGCATGATAAAGACCATTTCATTTTGCTTAGTCCATATAGCATCCTCATCTTGGCTATGTTGATTGTGCCGTGAACTTGATTCCATCTATGCAACAAGATGCTCTTAATTGAAGTTGGATTCAACCGTGAAATTGTAAACTTGTGTGCCACTTCACCAATATTTTATTAAAATACTATGACAAAGTACAAATAACAAAAGCATGAATAAGACAATAATTGACAAATGGTGACATAACACAAGTATATGAGCTTACACTCATATTTGACTATATCACATACAATGTAAAATGCCCAATTTGACATGTTAACCTCATTTGTCAAATTTAATTTAAATTTATTCACGCATGTTTCATGTTAATTATGTTAGATTTTTTAATACTTTAACCAATTAACTAAAATAAATTTAAATATGAAAATTTGTTTATTTTATTAATATATTAATTTTTAGTAATATATATTACATATGTATTAAGTAATATATATATATGTATTAAATAGCTGCTCAATAAATTTTTTATTAATTTTTATTAATATTTTTTAAATATCTATTCTTCTTAAAGTTAGTTAATTATTTCTTAATATTTATTCATTTAATAAATATTAAATATATTAAAGATTAAATATTCGTTAAATATGTTTAATATATTTGGACATTTTCCTCTTGAAAAATTGTTAATTTTTTACTAATACATATTAAATTTTTATTCACATATTAAATATTAAATATATATTCAATATTCCTTAAGGGCCCATTTACTTTTATGGATGGGATGAATGAGATTAATAATTTGGATAATTGAATATAGGATATGATTATTTTATAATAATGATAGTGTGTTTACTATGATATATTATTTTGAAGGATATAAGCTTGATAAATTGAAAAGTTGAGTTTACATTGATGGATAAAATTAGGTGATAAATATAAATTGTCAAATATACCCTTTTTAAAATGAAAGCCTTGAATAGAAGCAAATCCCCAATTTTCTCATTCTTCTATCGCAGAACTTGCGGACAATTCAAGGTTGGAAATGATTTAAAATTTACCTAAAATAAAAAAATCTCAAAAGATCCTGCTCTCTCCAAATCGAATCATAAAGAATCAAATTCTGTCATCCTGAAGAAGTACTCTGTCCATATCGCTAGAAATGAGAAGTGGGTTTGTGTGGCTAGTGCGTGTTTGAAAAATCTTTGTGCCGAAGGTATGTGTTTGTGTAATATATATATTATTTTGATGGGTTTTTGCTTATTTTGCTGATTTGATGTAAAAACAAACTGAATACGTGTAAAATTTATTATTATTTTTTATGGATGTTTCTCATTTTGCCAATTTGATGCAAAATTATCCAATCCATTTGTCAAATTATAATTATGTGGCTCTGGAATAATTGGCAATATAAAGAGCAGATTTTCTGGTAAAGCATATCGTGCTGAATGATTAATCCTTTGTCTTCTACTTCATTTCTAGTGTTCTGTCAAATCTCCCGTAGCCTGCACAAGGTTACTAATATATTCTTCTTTCTCAGAAACTAATTTGATATCTAATATCTAGTATAGAATATTTTTGTCAGTCTTTGCAACTCACTACTGAATTCATACTTGATTCTATTGTCAAAAGTAGCATCATTATTATGACTAAGTTTCAAGGTGATATTATTTTCCAGCACAGTTGCTACCAGCAAGAACTCTTATATAAATCAGACTAAATTTTCTGGATAGGTTTATTACTAGTTGTATTTGAAATGGCTTCAAATAATAACTTTATCCAAGAAAGACTTTTCTACTCTTCTGCATGGAGTAGGGAAATGGAAAAGAAATTTCTAGAGGTGCTAGTTGAACAAGTCGTGGAGGATGTTTTCCCAGTCGGGAAACCAAATGCACATGCTATACTTTGTGCCATGTTTGAAGTGAATGCAAACTTTAACACTAAATTCTGCTATAGGTTTTGCTTGGAAAGAGTCAGAAAACTTCGAAATTGATATTGATGTTTTCAAATGGATCATACAATTATCCAGAGTTGCGTGGAACCCAATAACCAAACAACTTTCAGCTCACCAATGCATTTGGGAGTTCATTTGTAAGGTAATTTTATGTTTTAAACTGCAACTTTTATTATTTGAATTGAATATAAGACCATTTGTATGTGGTATAGGAGAAAAAACTTGGCAAAGCATATGTGGAGGCTCCAGAGCCTGAGTGGGAGGCTTTATGTGCTATATTTGGAAGAGTAAATAATAGAGATTTTGTGGATGATGATGATTACGTGATAATGGAGAACAATGAGGTGGGAGTTGAAGACCATGACAAGACTAAACCAAATCCACATGTTATCAACATCTCATATACAAGTGAAGAGAAAAGTAACAACTCATTTTGGTCCTATGTGGCTGGCTATGTATTTGATAGTAGCTCAGGAGCATCTTGTTTTCAGGTCAATCCAATGAAAGCATAATCTACGAATCTGGATAAGAAAGGAAAAAATGTCTCATGCGTGCCTCACCATCCAAAACTGCCTCAAGCTGCAGCTACCGCAGCATGGAGCAACCAAATTCTACCACAAATTCTCCTGCCAAGTTCCACAGCATCTAGCAACTAAGTTCTACTGTATCAAATTCCCCTACCAAGTTTACATGAATCAGTCCTGCTTGTGTATGTTAGTGTGGAAAAGTTCTTGAATTAGCTTATCTAATATTATATGTTGTTTTTAAATATGTAAGTGTAGTTTTGTAATATGCTTGTGTCGAATTATGATGAAAATGTTGTATGTTGGTATTTGTCTGTCTTAAGTTTCGTAGTAGCCATGTGTTTCATGTTCCAGGATCAATATTTTGGTCCAAATTTTCTTGTATGATTTGACGAGTTTTTCAGCTATATATTTGTATTAATAGCTCGTCAAGTTAATGAACATGAAATTGCAAGTAATTAAATGTGCGTTGCAGCTTAAATTTGAGGATTACATGTTAACTTTTCTGCTGTGCTGAAAAATGAACTGAGGTTGGATGATTAGAGTTGAACATGAGTGTTGAGGTGACATTGTTTTTTGCTGTAAATGGACCGTAGGTACACTAAGGAACCTTTCTTATTGATGCTGAGATAAAAAGCTGTATTGGCTACTATTTTATGTTATAATTGGAAGAATTATTCCAGCCTTTTGTAGTTGATAATGGTTACCCATAGTAATAGAACTATTCTGAAATTATTGTTGAGGCATCATTCTGCAGCAAATGCTACTCTATTTGTTACAGAGGCATACAACTTTCCTTGGAGCTTAAAGGATCTTGCCTTTTTGTTGATATGCAATGGCAATACATATGGAATAATACAACTTGTTCTTTGATCTTTCTGTAAGCAATGATAGACAGGGACTAAAAACGCATGAGAAACATAATAATATATATGGTACATGAACTATGATAGGTTTTGGTAAAAATATTTTATCTTTGACTAGGAAAGTTGGCGGAATGCCACTTGATCCATTGTAAAGTAGATACATAGGGCTTTCAAATGGTGTAGGCCTTACTGACTAACAAATATTGAGGGAAAGCAGTTTTTTGTGAAAATATGTCTAAGAAACAAATTAGTACTTGAAAATACATGAACTGTGACAGGCTTTGGTAAAAATAGCTTCTCTTTCAGTAGGAAAATCAAAATTGAGTATCGTTTTGTCCATTATGAAATAGGCACATATGTTTTTCAAATGGTATAAGTCTTGAAGGCTAGTTAAACCCGAGTAAAAGCAGTTTTTTGTGTAAAAACGCATAAAAAACATAATAATATATCTGGTACATGAATTATGGCAGGTTTTGGTAAAAATAATTTATCTTTGAGTAGGAAAGTCGGAATGGAATGACACTTGATCCATTGTAAAGTAGATACATAGGGCCTTCAAATGGTGTAGGTTTAATGACTAATTAATATTGAGGGAAATCCGATTTTTGTGAAAATATGTCTAAGAAACAGATTAGTACTTGAAAATACATGAACTGTAACAGTCTTTGGTAAAAACAGCTTCTCTTTTAGTAGGGAAATCGAAATTGAGTGCCGTTTTGTCCATTATGAAATAGAAACATATGGTTTTCAAATGGTATAAGTCTTGAAGGCTAGTTAAACCTGAGTAAAAGCATATTTTTTGTGTAAATACACATAAGAAACATAATAATATATCTGGCACATGAACTATGACAGGTTTTGGTAAAAGTAGTTTATCTTTGACTAGGAAAGTCGGAATGGAATGCCACTTGACCCATTGTAAAGTAGATACATAGATCTTTCAAGAGGTATAGGCCTTAAAGACTAACTGATTTTGATGGAAAACAGTTTTCAGTGAAGATATGTCTAAGAAACAGATTAATATGTGAAGTACATGAACTGTGACATGTTTTTGTAAAAATTGTTTATCTTTCAGTAGGGATGCCAAAATTGGGTGCCTTTTTTTCCATCAAGAAATAGACACATAGAACTTTCAAATTACATAGATCTTGAAGGCTACTTAAACATGAGAAAAAGCAGTTTTTAGTGAAAAAACACTTAAGAAACAAATTAATGTACATGCATTATGACAAGTTTTGGCTCCCACAGGAATACACAGATCTGTAGGGGCAAATTACATGGCAAACGCTAATAGGACGTTTGTTGAAATGGATATTAGATGAGAAAGTTGAGCAAGATAGTACTGACAATAGTTTATAACTTCACTCATTTGGATAGGATCTCAACTTTCTGCCTAGACATAGATGAAAACAAAGTGCCATCACTTTTTCCAACACTCTAAACAACACACAATCTTTACAAATATGCAGCATCTCTATGCACCCAAAACCCTATATAAAATAAGTTTAAGCAAATAACAGAAAACATATATTATAAGACATGTAAATTACTTTAAACCAAGCTTCAGCAAAAATAAGTTTAAGTCATTAGATATATATTATAGTTTAAACCATCAATTTAGTACAAACCATTTCAAATATATGATAGGGAAATTACTCCAGAAGGCATAGGAAACATTTAGTCAGTTTTTTCACAAAAGGAGAACTTTCATAAGCAACAAAGAACTATCTTCAGGACAAAAACTTGACAGTCTTCATACATTTGAAGAGTCAAAATGCTCCAACTAGCATCATGCGAACCCTTTCTTCTTTGGCTTCACCAGGAAGGCTAAAGAATAAGTCCATATCCTTGCCATTGTCGGCCAGCTTCTTGGCCAACCATATCTTTTGGCTCATCATAAGACCTAACACATTTCCTAATGCATTATAAATAGCTTTTCGAGCTTCTGAGACATCATACTCATATTCGATTCTCTTCGCAATGTCACTAAGGCGGGAATCAATTCGATCGCAAAAATTGTTCATCATATCAAAGAATCGGTCATCAGCACATGTATTTGTAGATTTTCTTTTTCTAGAGAAGATCTAGATTTCATTGAAGCACTACTCTCAGGTTGGTATGCAGACATGATTTCATCTTCATCTCCAAAAAACTGAAAAGTAGTCTCAAAACCACTAGGCACGTAATCTTGAGTTTGTTCATTATCATTGTTATGTAATGACTATGCAACATCATGAAAGTCTTCAATATTCTCGTTCGTAGCCCTGTCTTTGCCAAATATCTCACACCATGTTGGGTAAAATGGAAATGACTTGTTCCGCATAGACTTGGCATTTGGGTCAATCTGCAAGTAATAACATAGCATTCCAATTAATAAATTAAAACAGATTGTAAGATATACATATATATAGTATCTGTGTTATGTACCTTCACATAGTTTTCCCAAACAGAATCTTCAACAATAATTGTATTTGTCGAATCGTTCCATCTAAAACGGCTACGAGACATCATGCTAACAAGAGAGGCATGGTTTTTCTTCCACACATAGATTTTGGAATGTATGTGAGGATTAGCGTGTATGTTAGTTTGTGGAAATGCTTTGAGCATGTGTTTCTCAAGAACTCCCAAGTATCCTATATGAAATCCATTCTCACGCTTCCAACCAGCAGTTACTATATCCTTAAGAGCAGTAATGAGGACCTCCTCCTCTTTAACTGACCATATCAGGCGTTTATTGTCAACTTTCTTCTCTTTTCACTTATCATATTTGCTCGTGTTCCCAACATCCATCACTCTTTTAAAATGAATTAGTTGACTAGTACAACATTTATGAATAAGATAATTAGATTCTCATTTAACCATAACTCAAATACTAGACCAGATGAGCATAACTCACAAATAGATATGATAAAATAAAAAGTCACTAAACATGGCAACAAACTCACTGAAAACAGTAACTAAGAAATAGTACAAATCATTCAATACAAAGCATACTATTACGACAAAATTACAAAAAAATACAATGTGACTCATCTACGGCGTCCTCTCCACACATTATACATCAATCTTACCAAATTGTCTCTCCAAGTCGACCATTGTTTTGATGTCTCTATGGTCTCTACATACTCAACATGTTGATTATAATTTATTTTAATATGTTCAGGAAGAAAGGCTTCTAGAGGGTCTACTGGCATCTCAGTACGAATAAAATTATGCAACAAACAACAAGCCATTATGATTCTATTTTGAACCTTAGTTGGATAATAAGATGGACTTCTCAAAATGGCTCAAAGCATTTTGAGAATGCCAAATGACCTCTCTATAATATTACGAGCTGAATAGTGCTTCAAATTGTAGAACTCCTCATAATTATGGGGCTTCGATGGTCCATTATCCCATTCATTAACATGGTATCTGACTCCTCTATATGGTGTAAGGAAGCCATCACTATTTGCGTAGCCATTATCGCATAAATAGTAATTACCTAGGAAAAGCGGTAGGAGAAAAATGGTTTTAGTTTCTAACTTATATTAGTAGTATCTATTGTCTTCTATTATACAAGAAATAGTTTTATTTTTGTATAACTAACATACCCTATGGTTATGTCAAGAAAAGAAAACATACCCTGTGGTACTCTTAAACCATTTGGTTTGGAAATAGCATCGCGTAAGACTCTACTATCAGTAGCACTTCCTTGCCAACCACTTAATACATATAAATTTCATATTTCTATCACATACACCAAATATATTAATAGCAACATCTCTTTTGCGAGTTCGATAACGTGCTTTTTTCTGATGCTTGAACCCTTACTTTGATGTATCTTCCATCTAATGCCCCTAAACAACCCTAATAGAATATAACATAAATTAATAACTAACAAGTTGTAATAAGTTCAATCATGGCAATTAATAATTAAGTAGCGACGAGTAAAAAACAAGTACCTTAAACCATTTCCACCGCGAGCATTGACTATCCTCAGGAACAAGGATGGGGTTAGGAAGAAATATATGATGGAGTTGTATCACAACATTGATTATGGTGTTAAAATGCTTACTGATCGTGCGTCCCAATTGTATGAAGTTGCCTTTAACTACGCGATTTTTTTTTTTTCTATAATGGGCAAGTACACTAAGGAATATGGCTACTTGTTCACTAATAGAAACATTTCTAGATTCACTGAGGCTCCCCAAATTTTCTAAAATGTAGCATAACCTCCCAAATACATTCCTACTCATTCTTAGGTTGTCTATACAATCTGTATCACTTATTCAATTAATCTTTTCATATGCTTTACTCGGTTATTGTATCGCAATGCTTGTATCGGTAAGTTATGTGCTGTCTATTTTTAATTTTACAATAAGCATGGTACATAACATAATATATAATCTTTACAACTTCCATCATATCTTCTTGAATTGCTACAAAAACCTTATCTTTCTCTTTTGAAATATCCATCCTTAAACACTTATGAAAAAGAAAAAAAGTTATCCTTAATAACTCATACATTAGTTTCAAGAATAACCTCTCACACACTTTTTAAATTCTAAAATTAAAATTAGGCTTGACAAGTTTCAAGTAACACTCAAATAAACATTCATATACCTGGTGGTGTTTGTGAAGAATAATCATACATAAATTTTAAAATATCTAGACAGATATTGAGTAAACAATTTGTATGTGATAACCAATTTTCTATTGACGATACCTCCAACTTGTAAAACTAACAAAAGTTTATGGTTGGACTAGTTATCTACCTATATTTTCACTTTGTAGAGAAAAGAAAGTCCTTTTCATGTTCTTTGTCTCATTTTAGCTAGTTGTTGACATCAACTTGATCTTACTTCACTTATCTAATACAACAAATGGGGTGAAAGAGTGATATTTTAGTCAAGTTGATAACAAAAATTGTGTAGAAAACATCACATTCCAGTTCTTTTCTCTCAAATCCATACCCATTTCACAAAAAAAACTATCATCCCTATTATACTCTTCACTACAATTTCAAAGGTCAGCATATATCAATTATAGTGTTAACAATGTATTCACCACAAGATTCTGGACAAAAACTAGGGCTGTAAATGGATATTTGAAAATTTATTTATTGTTTGCATTCGAATTCGTTTATAGGGCATATTATCAGTATTCTTTTAAAGCGGATACTAGCTGTATTCAATTAATAGATAACGGATACGAATATGATAATTTCTTATCCGATCTGTTTAATATCCGCTCTGAATACATATCCGCTGGATATATCCATTTATATATTCGATTATCCGTAATTTAATTAAATCTGTTATCCATATTTGATAAATAATATTTAAAAAATTATTACATATAATATATTATTATACATAACAAATTATTTTTATTTTTTCAATATGAAATCTCATAATTTATATATAAATGAATATAAGTATAAATTAGTAATTAAAGAACTAATAAGAAAAAATTAGTAGTTAAGGATTATGAAGAATCGATAGATGGTAGTAATGATAATTAAACACCACTAAATCAAGAATTTTTTTTTTGAAAAATCAATATATGAACGATAAACTTGATCAATATAAAATTATTGTTGCTTGACATTATAATTAATTTATAGTAATATTAATTAATCATAAAGTTAATCATTAATTTTAAAAAAATAATTAAATCAAGAATAATTAATTTTTTAATTCTAAGATAAAGTAGTAAACTTTTTTTTTAAAATGAAATTTATTAAAAAAAATGCATTCTATTACAAGTTAATAGATTGGGATATTCGAATATTTGTAAATGGATATTCGAATATTTATAAACGGATGTATCTTAATAATTATAATTGGATACAAATATATCCGAATTCTATTAATATTCGTCAGATACGAATTCGAATGTTATTAAAAAATATCCATCGGATATGGATATTATATTAAACGGATAAGGATATATATACAATATATCCGTACCGTTTAATTTCTGTTTAGAGCCCTAACAAAAACAAATAACCTACTAAAAAAATGATTAACCCATGAAAAAAACAATTAACCCATGGCTTATACCCACCATTGGATGAAGAAAAAACTTGGGTATAAAACCAATATTACTAAATAAATATTATTTATTTGAAATTTCAAAATCTAAATCTTACTCACCCGATATTTACTTCAATTGTTGATTTTGTAGCAGCCAATGATGCTCACAAAACCATAACCTTCGATTATCGATCTGTAACTTAAAAAGCATATAAAAGTAAAAATTTAGTCGAGAAAAAAAGAACAAAATGCTACAAACTTACCAGATTTAGGGATTGAACGAAAGAAAAAAAAAATGTGGAACCTAGAGCTCTCTTGTGCTTGCCTTCGTCTGAGATAGAGATGCGATTTGCTGAAATTGTGATAAGTGCAAAAAAAATAAATATCCAAGGGTATAAGTGTAATTGAGTTTAACAATTAATGGGCAACTAGGACATTTTATTTTGGACATGATATACTGGGCTGACATGGATTATTAGATCCCAGCCTTTGGTCCTTGACTAATAATCAACCAAAACAGCAATTTCATACCGTGCTAACCTTCAAACAATGGGCCCAAATCTCTAAAAGTAAACAATTGATTGGGCCATATAAAATTGTATGGAGAGCTGTCAACTAGTTGGATTTGAATCAATATGTCATATTCGAATTCGAATTTGACAATCAAAATTCATATCCCAATATGACTCGAAATCATATAGAATCTTTGTTAGTCAGTACCATATTTGAATCCGATGGATATCCAAAATTCGATTAAAAAATTCAACCTGATTTCTTTTTTCTTTTTGCCTTTTGAATTTTATAAAAATATTGTATTTATAAAGTAAATATATGTCATATTTAAATTTTTAATAATTTTTTATTATATATTAGTCCAAAAGGTAAATATTTAAATACTAAATTCCTATTTCACATTAAATTAATGCATAGATGAACTATTATATATTATTATATTTGACATTTTATCAATATCCCTTTTATTTTTTAAGTTAAATACTCAATATTAGTAGTATAATATAGACATTAGTATAGATATTAGGTCAATATAATATATAGATTTTATTTTAAAATCTTTATTAATATTATATATAAGAGTATTAATTTAATAAAAATATTAAAATTTGGATTCGGATCTTTAATGGATCAGATTGCTTAATTCCATATCCAATTCACTTATTTCGGATTGCTGAATATTTATAATTGGATTTGATATATCAGATATTTTAATTGGATAAAAATTCTAAAATTCAAATTGAATTCGGATTAAAATTTGATCCATTGACTGACCTAATTGTATGTCTAACCTAATCTATCATAGTAAACAAGCCCTAATATATTTAATATAGTTATATATTTATCTGCCAAAAAATAGTTAATTATTTATTAACATATATAAAAATTTTATTCATATAATAAATATCATATATATTGAATATTTGCTAAATTTATTTAATATAGTCTGATATTTTTGGTTAAAAATTAGTTATTTATTTATTTATTAATATATAATAAATATATATGCATGTATATTCATTAAATATCTATTAAGTATTTAGTCATATATTAAATATTAAATATATACTAAATATTCATTAAATATATTTAATATAGTCTGATACTTTTTTGTTAAAATTTATTTATTTATTTATTAATATATATTCTTTATGTATATTCATTAAATATATATTAAATATTAAATATATACTACAAATTCGTTAACTATATTTAATATAGTCTGATTTTTTTTCGTCAAAAAAATAGTTACTTATTTGTTAACATATATTAAATTTAATATATTTATATAATTAATTATAATATATAATATAAAAGTGTCCAATTTTTTTATTGATATTTTATTACATTCTTCCACCATATTTATTAATATTTTATTTCAAAAAAATTTATAATGATATTGTTATTAAAGATATAAAATTATGTATTAATATAAAAACCAAGTACTAGTGTAAATTTCCAATTACATTAAGTGTGATGTAAAATTTTAGTGTAAATATATGTGTTCAAGTTTGTGTATACAAATATCATTTAAATGACAAAAATAAAATCTTGTTTTTACTCCCTATTACAAAATAAGTTGCTTAAATTAAATTATTTAAATTCATAAATTTATAAATATTAATTATGAGTATTTACATTACCTCTGACAATTAAATTGTACTTTGTCATAACCAATTGTTATTCTTCATAAAATTTTATAAAGTAGCTTAAATCCTTTCTCATTTTTGGATTTTGTAATTTTCAAATAATATCTTACACTAAGTGAAGTTATAAAATCTTGATTTTGTATTTTTCAATTAATATCTTGCACTAAATTTTATTTCTCATAAGGTGTTACTTGTTAAAATTGAAAATATTTTTCCAGTGGTCCGAATATGTTGACATGCACAATCTAGTTGCCCAAAATAGTGTGCAAATTTTTTTTGCTAAATTATATTTTTAAATGTCCGATGTGGGTTATAGTGGAACATAAATATGTAGTTGTGTTCACTAATGTTAAAAACCCAAATCGATATTAATATTTGTCACCCCCTATTAGGTTGATTACAGTTGTAATTTGTAGCCAACAATGCACATGTAATGCACTAACCTAATGCAATATATTTTATGCATTCCCTACCCAAAACTAGACGAAAATTGCTCATGATGCAATATAATTAAGAACCGAATGCAACGTGGACGGCGTAACAATGCAATAACCTTTGGGACATGAACATTAAATCAATGCAAAATACCCCTACCAATATACTGGAAAACAATGAAAAATAAACCAATAGATACTTATTTAAATTGAGACCATTGCACAAATGTGAAGCCTGCCACCATAACAGAAGGGATGCTATAGCAACAAAATCAATCAAGCACATGGAACACATACACATAAACAACAAACATATACGGTGGGTTAAAACGGTATGGAATCAAGGTCACAACCCACCTCAAACCAGATAATAGAATATCCTATATACACAATCACATGGGGTACAAAAATGAAAACCTTTCACTGTGGATATATCCAACAAGACATATCTACAAAAATCAGGCAAGTGGAAATGAATATTTCCCAACATGCACATATTTCCTAAAGGTTACCACGGGGAAATGACTTACTTCCCTGCTCATGGCCAGGAAACCCCAAGCGTGGCCCCTCTTCTAATGTAGTGTATGCATGGTCAAATAATGGAATTAAAATAGCAACATAATAGAACTAACTATATCCAATTTACCACCAAAACACAACTAGAAATGAAACGTAAGTACAACTTAAGTATCATAAACCTTAAAGTGAAAACATACAAGCAAATCTATTGAACATACATGAAAGCATAAGCATAACATAAATTCTCAGCCACACAAAACATATTTCAAAAAATTTAAGAACATTTACAATAATTAAATAAGAGTGTACATGTTAAGTTCAACATACCTTACAATGCATAACATAGGTTTGCAAAAGGCATAGCAAATCAGAACCTCTCAAATGGATTCCATAGGGATGTCATAGTTCACAAAAGACAAGGGAAAGGAAAAAACAATTGCTTAGTTATACAAAACATTTACAAAAAAACCTCCAACATACATGAATAAGAATTTACTAATAGCTCAAAAATATACAATCAGAACTAAATGTCATAATACTCATGTCCAAAAGTCCCTTTTCTCACATTCGATATGACAATCCATAACATAGGTCACCTACACTTTTGAAAGATGACCAAATCCAATGAAAACCATTTTCTCAAATAATAAATAGAAGCCAAGCTACAACATACCAAAACATCAGCCCAAATTTTGTTCTTTTAATTATTTTTTGGTTCAATTTCAAGTTGTTTTGATAACATATATACAAAAAAGTAGTAAACCAGTCCACTGCCAAAGAAAGTCATCAATTATACATAATACACCAAGCAACTTACCTACAATTAAAGCCTAATAAGAAACATATTAAAGCAAAGGTATTTTCATAAAAATCAAAGTTAAAAGTCATGTGAAGAAGGTGGTAGGAGATGGGCTTGTTTTGGCTAGAGAATAACAAAAATGGCCAATCAAGAGTAACAAAACTGGCCAATCATGCATTCTATGCAGAAAGCTTAAAGGAAATATAATTTCTTTTTCTTTTTTTTCTTTTTTTCCTTTTTTTGGGAGAGTCATCTTCTTGTTAATTAAGTAGATGATCTTTCCATGGGATATTCCAGCTTAACTAGATACATGTAAAAGTCACAATCACAAATAAATTCAGGCCCTAATCAAAAATAAATTCAAGCCCTAATCAGAAAACGATTAATGCATACTCTTGGAGACAAAATTAAACTCTAATCAGACAATAATTATAGCCTAATTAGATAGATATTAAAGCCCTAATCAAAATCATAATAAAATCATAATTATAAATCAACGCAAAACTTAAACCCAATTGAAGATTAATGGCAGAAAATTCACGTACCCACAACCATACAGTAACCTAAAATCAGCAAAAATAAAATTACCTTGTGGAGTTTCTGGGAAGGGGCAGAAACACATATCCTTTTTGAGGAAGCGATGAAGGATGCCGTCGAACAATCAACCACAGTATGCAGACAATCATATGAATTGCATGTGTGTGGATGCCGTGGTAAAGGTGTGTGAACCATGGTGTATGTATGTACATACACCTACAACTGACGCAAATGGACAAAGATTTTTTCCTATAGAATGAAAACCTAGCACCCTAGCGAGTGAGTGAACAGTGGGGTGACATGCCAACAGAACCCTGTCAAGATTTTCTTCAGAGTTTCTCTCAATTTTCAGGGAATCCAAAGAAATCTGCCAGATTTGCTCCCAACTTTTCAGAGGAGAAATAAAAAGGGAGAGAAGAGTAGTTGAGAAGGAGGCGAGAGATAGCCGAGAGGTTTTTTGTGGGAGAAAATCTTTGAGGTGAAATTTTTTTTTCACATCCAACCACAAGTTTATTCAGAAAACTATTTATGAGGCTTGCTTGTGAGAATTTTTCTCAGAAGCAAGCCCAGCCTTAAAATTTATGGTTTCACTGGCTCCATTAGTTCTCTGACCACATTTGTCTAGAAATATATCTCCCATCACCCAGTATTTATGATAGTTCTACTGTTGGCGAGCCAGAGGCTAGTATAGAGAGTCAGACAGGTAAAAATTTTGTACCCTTTTGATCTATAAATATAAAACCAACGAGATGTCATCACGGGTCGCTGGAAGAGATCTCAAAAAAATCTTTTGATGCTGAAGCCAATATATCGGAGGTGAAGAGATGTAGAAAGCAATAAGAGAGAATATATAAGAGGGTTTAACGTGTACATACCTTTCAAATTGAGTGAAGTGGGTATTTATACTTTTGTCAACTATCAAATGGAGGCAAATGATGTGGCAAAATTTGGTCGCTCATTCCAAGAGAGATGGACAGTCCAAATTACCTTGATCGGGTTGTGGGATCAGGTCGGATGATGCCGGGTTCGACCCATCTCAAGAAAACCCTCATTTAGTGAGGTTTTCTAAGGTATTTTCTAGGTATTATTGGGCTAGCTTAGCATGTCTTGGGCCAATTTGGTATTTCTTGGGCCAACCCCATTAAAACTCTTTCAAAGAAGCAACAAAACAGAGAATGGAAATAGGATGAATCTATTGATCTTGAAGCCTCAATGTTTCTGGTTTTTCATCAAAAGGATTATGGTTGTATCATCTATGATGCAAATTTTTTGGAGGGCCAGAAACGGTGGGTGTACTCTACATTTGTACCATGTTGGCAAGACTAGTGAGAATGGTTATAACATCTTTGTTCTTAAAATTTGGCTTATGCAAAACCCTGTAGAGGAGATTTGGATATAACCAACAGCGTGCTGGCAGAATATAATATTGAAGTACTGCTGCTAGATTAATCACACTAAGAGGGTGTTTGGGTGAGCTTATAAGCTCCTTAAAACATCTTATAAGATTTTTAAGAGCTTATAAGTTGATAAAAAGTGTTTGGTAATTTTTAAAAAAAAAGAGTTTATAAGATCCTAAAATAAGATGTTATGAGCTTATAAGCTCTTTTTAAAAAAGTAAGGAAACCCTAACTTATTTTTAAGATCTTAACAAGCCCCTACATTTTTGACCATTTTAATTACAAAATTATCATTATTAACATCTTATAAGCTTCAAAATCTTATTTTATCTAAATACTTCAACAACTTATTTTAAAATAAGATCTAACATTTTATAAGCTCCAAAAATATCTTATAAGATGTTTTAAATAAATTTAGCCAAACACCCTCTAATTGTTATCTATTGCTATGTACACTCATTAGACATTTTACAGACTGGGCAACTGTTTTTTTTTTTTTTGTGGTCCCACTTTTTATTTCGTCGGGGCTAGCCCGGCCCTTCTTTCCTTTATCTTTGTCTAGGGTTATAAAATCTATAATTTTTATATTCTCATTCTTTAATCTCTATTCCTCTTGAATAGGCATGATCGACAATTTATTGATTACTGACCATTTTTCCTCTTATGCATTACATTGATATTCAAAGGACCATATTATTTAGAAAGTGAGTTATGCACTTAAAATGCAAAAAGAATTTCACTTTTTTGAAGGTTTATATTGTGTCACAATGTCCATCATCTGCATCATGTGCTACTGCATACTACTGAATCATTGTATTTTTATGTTAGATAGGCATTCATTAGAGCGCGTGTTGGCGCCAAAGTCTCTTCAGAATACACATACTGGGTCTTCAATTATTTTTTCTCGAAATTTTTTTACTGAGTACATTTTGAGATCATTTGCTGATGTGTTTCTTTATGAGTATCAAACTCAAACAATTAGACCGTTTCCACTGCTCATGAGAAAGAAAAAGTCAATGGGCGTGCTAGCTAAAATCCGTAGGAATGGGCGGTTGGATCTTTGTGAAGAAAAGAAGAACATTAAAAATGAAGCATAAAATATTATTAGCTAATTTATTACTTTTTTGGGTGTTTTTCGAGTTGAAAAATGAGAAGAGAAGTTACAGCCTAGCTTATATGCTTGCATGATATGAACCAAATTACCAAGGCCGGAGTCAAATACTTAGACCATTCCTTATTGCATTTTTTAGGTCAAACAAGTTCTGAGAAAAGGCCCAAGTTGCAAAAGATATGATCAAGTTGTTTTTACAAAAGATATTCGCGTTCCGATGACCCCTTCAATATTACAGCCTTTTTCTTAATAGTTTGTTAAGTTTTCATTTTCTCAACGTCAGTAACAGGAAAAATTTAATTTGAAGATACATCAGTAATTTAAATACTTGTGGTGACACCTAACTTATTTAGAAAAATGAAAATAATTTGAACTATTCTTTGCCATGCATGACAAAAGCTCATGCTAGCTAGCTAAGAAAGTGAAATTTGTTAGAAACTTTCAGCCTCTTAATTACCTCAAGAAGAAATCTCTTATTAATTTTCTAAGTCAAGTGACTTGAATTGCAACGGATCGATGTTTTGTTTGCCAACTACATTAGTTAATTATATAAGTTACGTATTTAATTAGACGTGATAGTTACCTGAGCCAATTATATGGAAGAAATATGCATGTAAAATACAACTAGCACGAACCATATGTGTGTGTGTGTGTGTGTGTGTGTGTGACTTGATCAAAAGATAAATTTTGGAGGTGGTCACTGATAATAGTTCTACAAGAAAGCTCTCAATTTTTATTTATTTTTTAAAAAATTTTGTGTGCTTTGAAATAATCATGTATTCATTCATTTAAAGAAAAGAAATATTCTCATCGTGACATCAATTCTTTCAGCAATGGAGATTTTAATTTGAGGGTTAAGATTGATTTTTATAATTAAATATAAAAACTAATAAATATTGTTTTTAGGGCACAAAAGTTTAACCTTTTAATAAAAATAATTTAACTATAGCTAGAATTAAGGGAGGAGGCACGATTCCCCCTATCAGTCTCCTTACTCCATTTGTGAATTTTCTATTTAATAAAAAAAAAAATACTATTGATTCTAATTTTTACAAATTAGTAATAGTTTTTTTTCCCCATCTTATTTAATCTGAATTTTCTATGGAATATCTAATTGGGTTTTCTTTCCTTATATTTGTTCTTTTTTTCTATGAGAACTTTTCGCTATTAATTTGTAAGAACATATTACTTATATAAAAATCCTTAAAAATTCAGAATAGTTAAGAAGAGGAAAGGTTCTTTTAGGATACTTTTGAGAACTGATTCAGTAAAGACAGAGTGGTGCCTGTATGGAGTTTAGAGAATTAGAACACATGAGTAAAAACTACAATTTCCATGTTCAAGTCACTCATAACCCACAATAAATTCAAAATAAAAAAGATAATTAATCCAAAATTAAAAAAAATATCTTTTCCTTTTAGATAGAGTATTGCTTTCACACAATGAAATTATTGATTTAAATTCAATGGTAGATAGAAATTTAATAAATAATTAATTACTTGACTAGCATTCTGAAATTTGTTTTCAATTATATATTAGGCCAATGGAATCACGAATTATATCCACTTTTTGAAACTTGAAATTGAGTTGACTCACTCGTGAGTGGATTGGAGTTGCCTTGAAAATTATTAATGATTGTTTCAACTTTGATTTTGGAGGAGAACTTGTCAAAATTATTTGCAATAAGTTTTCCAATTAAGTTAATATGCTTCTAATATTTATCAACATTACCAGTAAAAGTGGAATTCTTTAAAGTCAATCACTTTTAAAGAAAAAAAAAATTCAAATATGATATATATAGATAGAAGTTGTTTTCGACTATCGTAAATTTAGAAACTTACCATTCAATTTTTAACTTATTTTTTCTATATTTATCTAGTCATAGTTTGATTTTGTCAAATTATGAACTGATCAACTATATATCCACCTGACATTTGATTTTTCGATTCGTTGAGGTAACTATTCGTAAATTTAAACTTTTTGAAGGAAAAAAAAATTGTTAGAAATAAAACTTAAATATTCTTAATTTTGTTTCTATATTTTCAACATGAAATTAACTTCATTTTTATATTGCTTACTTTTCTCGTAAAATTTTACCTCTAAAATGTTCTTGCATGCTTCATAAAGACAGATCATTATAAATTAATTAACTTAAATCAAATGAATGGAAGTCATAAAATAATAGTTGATTACGACCGTATCAACTATTATATACAAAAATTAAGGAAAAATGGAACTATATGTTTGACTATTGGAAGAAAGGCATAAGATCGCTAAAACAACAATAAACAGTCGTAATTTGGACTAAAACATTTTTCTAATCTGGATTGGCCAAGGATAGTGAAATGTATAGCAAACACGCTCTTGGATTTTATGTAGGAAAATTTGAGGTAGTTTTAGCTGTATTCTTTGAAATATTGCATTTCCTTTTGTCTTTTCAAGAAAAATACATATAACGTCACCTCAAAACACTCGTGTGGATCAAAATTAAAGACGATTTTTTCTGCACAATGTACCTTAAAATAATGAAGTTTCAAACATTGACCAAAATAGATTTCCGTCCTAATTGTCCATAGCAATGTTTTCTTTGTGCTCAACCCAAATTTTTATTTATTATTTTTGTCTTGAGGGGAAAAATCAATTCGTTTTTCAAAATAAAAAAGTTCTACTTATTGTACTTTTTGCCTTTTTCTTTTTTGTATTATTTTGACTAAAACGATGGGCACATGTTGGAAAAATACAAGCCAACTAGAAAATTTAGGTTTTCTATTTTATTATAAACAAAGACGTAAGTGATGATCATTAATTGATTAATTTGATCCTATCCTCTTTCTAAGAGATTGAAAGGCATCATGCATAATGTTGATTTTTTTGCTAAACAACATAATTTAGATGCCTTATGAAATAATTAATATAAAATAATCAAAATTTCTTTTACTTCCAAAAAAAATAGGTATCTGCTACAAAAATATTGCCATAAAATGAATTTCGTAGTTATACTACAAATTGTAGCTACAAATTTTTCATAACAAATATAATTTTTTAAAATAACAAGCAATAAAAGTTGTTGGCTATCAATCATATTGATTATGCTCATTGCAAGCACAATAAATTAATTCCGCATCAGCTATAGGAAAGCTAATATATTATATATTTATATATAAAAGAATAATTATTAGTTATAGATTGATCGTAGTGAATGTTAGTTATGGGAACGTTCAATTTGAGTTCGATTAAGTTAATCTTGTAGCTCGGACTAAGAATTTTTTAGCATCAGTTACAAAGTTATCATAATTGATGTCCTAATTCTAGTGTTTAAATGGCAAAATTGAGATTCTATAACTAAATAATTTTCTTGCTTGAGCATTGGTTTATTTAATGAGTTTGAAATTCAAATATAATGATCAGTACTTACTTAATTATTTTTTAAAATAGAATTAATTCGAGAAGCAATTAACTAAGTACATTTTTCTTTTTGTCAGAAGATTCAAGAAGTTTAGGCAAATTTTAGTAGAGAATTAAACTACTTAAATGAAAAACATACAAAATTTAATTATTAAGAAAATTACACTTAAAAAGATTAAAGAAATGTTGGAGAAGAATGAACACTTGTAGGTTACTTATGAAAAGGATCCCAAAAATGTTGAAGTTGGCCAACCTGCAGGGGTCCCAACATGCACTAATTTTTGTTGGCACTCTAAAGTATAGGCAAAATATCCGATTCTTTGACTTTGGCCCCAACACCAGTCAAGATCTGGCCAATCATAATCTTTTCCTTGCCCAAATGATGATACAAACACCATGTATCATCAATTTGATTAGAAATATAATTTTCTTTATTATTATTATTGTTATTATTATTATTATTATCTTTATCTTCAAATAGGTATAGAGGTTGCCAGTTCACCTCTGATACATATGGAGTCATTTAATTAGAATTTCATGTGAGACGTGTTGCGATTGTAGGTCGTGTTTGGAAAAGAATTCTTACATATAATATATAAGAGTGTCAAGATCAAATCCAACTCTGTGACCTGACAATGACTCACCTAAAAAAAATTAGGTTTAGGTTTAGTATTTTTGGATTTGGGTCAAATTGAATCGAACCCGAAAATGACTTGAGAAAAAAAATAACGTTAAGTTGATCTCGGGTCAACCCGCCTAACATGAAAAAATAAGTGGGTGACCCAATAACCCAATAAACCTGACCCGACCCAACCTAACCCAACCCACCCCACCTGAAAAAAATTGACTAACTAAAATAAAATCGAAATAATATATATTCAAAAATCCAAAATTTTAAATTCAATTACTGAATAATGGTTTTTTTTTTTTTTTTTTTGTATTCAGAGTACTTTTGGGCATGATAAGTTTTAAAAGTTATAATATTTCTTCAACTTTAATGATTATGTTGAATTTTAGATTTTATTATGGATCAAACTTCTACTGGATTATAATGTTAGAATTTACAAATATGAAAAATAAAATAAATAGATCAGATTGGGTCAGTTTTATCAGGTTGGGTTGGGTTGGGTTGGGTCAAGTTTATCAGGCTGTTGGGTAACCTGACTAAAAATCAGGTCAATTCAAACCTGACACGATCTTTTGTGGGGTCAAGCTAGGGTTGAGCGTTTTGAATTTAACATCGGGTTGAATTGTGTTTGGGTTTGGATTTGGTATATTTATATTATACCCCTACCTCAATCCAACCCAAACCCACCCAACCCACCCGAATTGACACCCCATTATTGCTTTTAACTAGATGTACATGTAAAATGCAAAGTTTAAATATATACGATATGCTATCATTAGTTAATCGAGAGATATTATTTTTATATTTATATGTGTAAAATTTAAAATTAAAATTAAATGAATTTTTTATGTGTATATATATGATATGTGTGTGTCCATAAAACCCTCATTTGACGTAATGAGTGATTGGCTCTAAGGACGCATAAAAAAACTTTTGATAAGAAATTAAATTCTAGCGTAAGAAATTTTATGCTCTTCCCAATTTCTTATCAATACCTTTTATTATATTCATTTTACACACTCCAGTAATTTAAATTATTTTTCAATGAGTTCAATTGGTTCTGTCGTGCCAAAAGTTGAAATTTTCAGATTCGGACGCAAATTCTAGCATAGAAAATAGTCTTCTCTTCTCAATTTCTTATCAATATCTTTTATTGTATTCCTTTTATATTCTATTAGTTGTCATGGCATGCCGCTTTATGAATATAATTTTAGATTATCACAGTACTAATACTAGTTATATGATAAATAATGAAACACTTAATATTACAATTTAAAAAAGAAAAAAGAAAAAACTGATGAGGCCAATTATGAGATTAATTCTAGGAAGAATACATACATAAATTGAGATTATCATAGTATTGTGCTAATGATAATATCGACAAATAATAAAATACTCAATCTTTTATATAGTATAAATATAAAAAAATAGCTCATTTCATACGGACAATGGAGTGATGCTTTTTGAAATTAAATTAAAAATAGAGAGTACCATTGATAGTTTAGAATTTGGTGTAGTATGATGTAACCGTCATTTGAGTATGTAAAGATATTTTCTTTTTTATATAGTATAGATAATAATTTTAATTGAATAAAACATAAAAATATTTCTCGGTCATGTTGAACGCGGGAATTCTCGAATCATTGCCACATTCGCGGATTCACATAAGTAATCCATTAATATTTTGATATTTATTAATAATTGTAAAAATCTTCACATTCATCATTTTGTACAATATAGTCCAATAATATTCCATTGCCTTAATGACTTCATTTCTGCCGACTTGATCAATACATTGTAATGCATGGGCTAGATCAAAGCAATTTTTTCACCGTTTGTCCAATTGACTGGGACCATGCTCAAAAATTTTCCCTTTTTTTTTTTGAAAGAAAATAATTATATTGTTACATTAAAATATTCATTAATAATTAATCCCAATACAATATATCACGTATAATAACGGATTTAAGCTCAAAACCTCATACTTGAAAAAAGTTTTCAAACCTTAATGTTGAATGCTAAAATAATATATCTCATTTGAAAAAAAAATGTAAATAATTTTTACATTGTAGATAATTAATACGATAAATTTGTTAAAATGTTGAATAATTTTGAGACATAATAAATAAGAGATAAGGAATTCAAATTGAAATAATTACATAACCACATTAAATTTCGGCCGAGAAAAAGTCACGAGGATTTGACTTGTGTTGGTACGACGACGCTTCGTATGGGACCTCCGTAAAGGAAATACAGCTTCAAATGAAAATGATGGAGCAGTTAGTAGTATTAAATAATTAATGCTACAGTACTATATATATGTAAGTCAGCAAATGAGAACACCTTTTTTTTTTTTTTTTTTTTCTGCTTTTGCCCAATTATATCTTCTTTTTAAGTAAAACATTAGCAAAGATATGAATGTCTCCCCTTTGAATGCCTCCTTTTCGATATCCCACTGATAACAGCTTTACTACCGACGCATTTTATTGGAACAATTCTAGATTTGACTAAGTAGAGCAGGTGAATGTCAGGCACAAGAAAATTGTGTTAAATTGTGTGTGTGAAAGAGTATAAAAAATAAAAGAATTTGTCTACAAATATGAGCATGATACACAATAAATATATAAAGGCATGCAACCAACTAGATCATGATAATAATCCCTAACATTAAACTTACAGTTCCTATTATCATGTTAATACTAGTTTTCAGACTCAGATGGTGTTTGAGTAATAATCTCATCAAAACAACTTATAAAATGTTTAAAAACTTATAAAATATCAAAAAATATTTAATAAATAATTTTAAAAAAGAACTTATAAACTTTTAAAATAAGATATTAGGAGTTTATAAGCTCTTTTTAAAAATATAAGGAGTTCCTAAATTATTTTTAAAATCTTAATAAGCTCACTTAATTTTGATCTTATTTATTACAAAATTATTATTACAACATTTTATAAGTTTTGAGATTTTATTTTATCCAAACAATTTAAAAACTTATTTTTTTAAAAAAGATTTAACATCTTATAAATTTTAAAAAATATAAAAGTATATAAAATCTTTTAAATAAATATTACCAAACACTCTCTTAAGGCGGTATCGTGGATGCCAATTTGAGTTTGGAAATGAGCTCTTGAAACCAATCAAGGAGTTCTAGTGAAGATATTAACTGTTGATGTGTATAGGAGACTGAGACTCAATTGAGAATATTCTAAGTAATATGATGATGAATAAAGTGATGATCAAATATATTTGGTATATTCATAAAATACATTTATTCAATTGATGTGGGAATGTAACACACCCGTGTACGTCCTAAACTAAATATTTAGAACGTGAAATAACATAAATAATTGGTCCAAGTCCCAATATTAGAAATGAGTGACTTTGATATCATATCAAATAGTGAATGTGAGAATATAATAAACTAATGAAGGAGAGAAGATCTTTAAATTCCACGACATTGTCCAAGTGAAATTTTTTGATACCATATATGTGAGAACAGAGTTCTGATCAAAGTAGCTAATAAGATATAAATCCTTGGTAATTCAAATCCATGTTTAAAGAAATAAATCTGGATAATCATCAATAAGTAAAATAAAATACTGATAACTATTCAAATAAGAATTAGGGGTAGGTCCCCGAATATCACATAGGTGGAATATCAAAAATGGACGAATTACTATTAAAAGAAAGAGCATATTGTTTCGCAAGTTGATAGTGCAAACAATTAAAGGACTCGAACATTGTAGGATCTAGCAAACTACGAGAAACTAAGAGGCCGTTTGGTTTTATTTTTCAGAGTCATTTTCATTTTCCAGTGAAAATGTATACTAAAAAGTTAGTTAAAATGGTTGTTGTAAAAAATGAAGTTTTATTTAGATGTAGTGTAGAAAATTATAAGTTTATATAGGTGTGAAAATGAGATGTATTTGGATATTGGGTGTTTTTATATTAAAAGTTGTGTAGTTTTTAAATTTGAATTGATGATGTGATGTGTGATTGTTTGAAAAAATAATATTATAATTTGAATTTGAATTTAAATTTATAATATTTTTATTGTAAATGGTGTATGAAAAATATTGGGAAGATAAAAAATGATTAAAGTAATGGTAGAGGTTGAAAAAGGAATGACAATGGAGAAAGAATATAATAAATAATATTTTGAAAATAAAAAATATTTAAAAAAATAATATAAATAGTGATAGTTTTCTATTTTTATTTTCAGAAAAAAATAAAAATGACTTCTGAAAATAAAAACAAACGGCCCATAAAGAACGAAAATTGCTAGATAAAGCATATGCCTAGGTAGAGATGCCGCTAATATGTAGAAAGGAGAGAGATATTGTGGCGCCACACTTACTTTGTGGTGGTAGAGCTCACATGTCTAGGGCATGATAAATAGTATTAAAGTTGATTATTAATTAGAATATTGGAATTAAATGCTATGCAAGAAAGTGTTATGAATGGGGAGCTATCTTTTGAATTTACAAGACAAAGAGTTACATATATGGAAATCATCTTTTAAATCCACAATATCCACCTCTAAAATCTCAATACTTACGGCTAATCTTGAATTGTGTTTTGCATTAATAGACTGTTGTGTTCTGAAAAATAAATAATAGTGATGTTGAATTCTACATTAATTAAAATTAAAAGAAGTAGCCGTCTTATAAGAAATTATACATATTCATTTGATATTTTTTTGAATAAGTTGATTATATTTTAATTTTATAATATTTGATGAATTTGAAGATAATTCTCGTCTCTAATGAAATTTTACACCTCAAATTTAATTTAAATACTATTTATTTTTAATACATGTTTTAAATATTTTAAATTTTAACACTTTATCTTACAAACCAAGCACGTCAGCCGGCACCGTCAATCCCACTTTGTGTTAGTAAGGCGGCAACAATCAGAAACGCACATCAATTTCCGTGTATCAATGTCAATGCAAGGGTTTGGTTCATGCTGGGCGCGTACCCATACACCAAATGCAAGAAAGAGCCCACCACGGCTTTTTGAAAAACTGGTTTCCAGAGAATAACTTTTGAAAATTAATTATGGGGGAATTGATTTTGACAAAAATAATAAAAAATGGTTCTATATTTAGATTCTGACGGCAAGAATCATGTAAAAGATAATAATAATAATAATAATAATAATAATAATAATAATAATAACTATCGCTCTGCATATAATTAGGAAATGATATTAATATTTCATTTTATAATACTATTTATATAAAATTAATAATTTATAAATAAATATTATTTAAATGGTGATTCAGGTTATTTTATCAATTTATATATATATATATTACTAGTCATCCGCACGTAGTTCTACACATCCAAAATATTTTTGAGTAATCATATTAATTATTTGTACATATTCTCACATTCATTATATTGAAAATTGACACACATCTAAATTATATATTTATTATATATATATATAATTACAAACTATGAAAGTGCAGTTATATAAAGTAAAAATTTCATAGTTCATTACCATATTAAAGAAAAAAAATTCAAAATTAATTAAAATATTGAGGTTAATTACCTTGGGGATAAATGGTGGTTATTTGGACATCTAATTATTGAATATATAAAAACAAGTAAGGGCAAACTTAAAATATTTGAAATTTGGTATTGTAATTTTTACTTTCGAGATAAAAGAGGTTTTCTTTTTATAGATAGATATAGATAATCAATTAATTTATTAATCATTAACATGGTAATGTCAGTATTTCATTTTATAAAATTATAAATATCATATTTTTACATAATGGTTGTGCTAATGTGCTCACATTTTTTCGGGAAAAAAAAAAAGAAAAAAACAAAATTTTCCTAAAGTCGTTATCAAAATTTCTACTCCTAGCTTCGATTACATTTTCAATGCAATTGCATTTGTCCTTTTATATATTAAGATTTCAAGCGTAGTGGGACTAGTGGCAAGTTGGCTGCTAGCTCTAAAATTGACTTTAAACAGAGCCAAATCCGTATTAGATTCTTACAATTTCCCGTGACCCAAAAGTTGTATAAATTAGACCAAAATAAAATTTGATCTGATTTTGTTCGGTTAATTTCAAGGACCATTTTTCTCTTTCTGTTTTTTTTTTTTTTTTCTTTGAAGATTTTTGGTTGCATATTAGGACATAAAGAAGGGTTATATATATAATGGATTTTTGTGAGTGGCTGTGCCTATTCCTGCAGGACCACCACAGCACTGTGTTGACTGCAGGAAGGCACGTGCATGGGTGCAGAATATATGTGAAAATAAATGAATATGATTAATGTTCATCAAGATTTATGCATAGCAGAAAGGCTGGGGATTGATCTCTCTGCCAAAGATGATTGATTTGGATCTCTATTTCATTTTATATTTTATATTTTATTTTATAAATACATATTAAGTGTATTAAATATTTTTATAAAAATAATTAATTTAAAATTAAATATATTTAACATGTATTTAATAAATTAAAATAAAACTAAAATATAAAATGGAATAAAAATTTCAAAATGAAATCATGACAAGAGCAAAAGCCCGTTAACAATTTTGGGTCGAACGCACATCCAAATCCCATGTGAAATTTTGGATAACGTATATTATAACACCCACTCTTTTCCTCACGCTCTCGTCATTATACGTACATTAAGCGTGCGTGTTTGTAACACACATATTTTGTATAGTATTCGTGACATCCAAACATGGGATTCATTTATGTTACACTATGTTTATACCATTATATGCTAGATACCAATCAAGAGGTTATAGAGCTTATAAAACCTTTAAGAATATTTAATAAAATATTCTAAATTTTTAGTAAACAATTTAAGAAATGATCTTCTAAACTCCTAATTCTTTTTTATACACATACGTACACCAAGAGCTTATTAGAATTTGAGTCCCAAATCTTATATACATAAGTGTAAGGACAATGTTATTGAATCAATTGACCACTCAACAAACTTCTAAAATAAGATATTAACGATAAATCATTTTTTCCCAAAAGGAAAAAAAAATAAAAAAAAATAAAAAAAAATGGAGAATTCCTAACTCATTCTTAAAATTTTAACAAGCCCATTTAGTTATCACTATATTATTTATAAAATTATCATTAATACTATATAAATTTTATAATCTTATTTGTCGAAAACAATTCAACAACTTAGTAACATAAGGTTTAATTAGCATTTCATGAGCCTAAAAACATCCTATAAGGTATACAAATTTAAGAGCTTATACAATATTTTAATAACTCACAGAGACAGACACCCTCTGATTGAGTTTGAGAACGTTGTTTAACTTTTTTTATATATAGTGCGCTTATCAAGGTATAAATTATTGGGAATTCCTTAGTATTGGATTGAATTTTTTTTATTTATGCACACATGCGTATATTGAGTTTGTTTAAATTTAAAATCCAAACCTCACATATATAGACTGGAAAGCGATCCCACTTGACCAATTAATCGATGATTCATTAAATTGAATTCGAATTATTAGAGATTCATCAATAATTCTCACGAAGTTCATGTTTTAACATGATTCAAGATTTTTGGTGAATCCGGCTCATTGGCATCCTGTGCATCGATCTAATACCTCTAAACCAACTTAAAATTTAGAGAATAGTATACTTAATGGTATTGTCCAATACTAAGAGCCTGAACTTCTTAAAATCCTTATAGTGAGTGGACTCATAAGGGTGCCCTTTGGATCCCACAGCATTCGGCCTATTAAAAGACTAAAAATGTAGCACTATCATTATAGGCATTTCCGCATTACAAATTGGAAAACAACAGATGAAGAATTTTTGTACAATATGTAGTGGCATATGATGGCTTTGAATGTAGAGATTAAAAAATGGCTAGTGCGTGGACCTTTCTCGTGTGTATTTTTCAAATCACTGCATGACAGTTTCTTACTTGGTAAACACTTGAACTAAGTCTTGTAGCTAATATTTTATACTGAGAGAGAGAGAGAGACAATTTCCTGGAAATTACCCATCCAAGACTTGTGTTGAATTAATATAAGAAGAGATGCTACTGTATGTCAGCCACCTTGAGGATAAATACCCACCCTTGGCATATACAACAACAACACTATTAATATTTCTCACAGTACTACTCTTAACGGAGAAAACAAAAGATAACACAGGCAGCCATTTATCACAAAAAGAGAAGAAGAAAAGCACTAATTTTCAGTAAAATTCCAAGAATGGTAAGAGCTCCTTGCTGTGAGAAGATGGGACTCAAGAAAGGCCCTTGGAGCCCTGAAGAAGATCAGATTTTGGTCTCTTATATTCACAAAAATGGCCATGGAAATTGGCGAGCACTCCCCAAACAAGCTGGTATGTATGCACTAAAATTGAAGTCCCATTTTTGCATATTCTTGATTTGATCATTTGCTGAAGAGGGTTCTTTTTTTTTTTATTATTATTATTATTATATCTATTCAAATTAGGAGAATTTTTCTTTTTATTGCCCTGGTGGGCTCAGTGGTTTTGATCCTGCTACGGATTTTTTCCAGGGCTGTTGAGATGTGGGAAGAGCTGCAGGCTCCGGTGGATCAACTATTTGAGGCCAGACATAAGAAGGGGGAATTTCAGCAAAGAAGAAGAGGAAACCATCATTAGCTTGCACGAAATGCTTGGGAATAGGTGTGTATATATCCATCTACTCTTACAATTTAATAGGATAAAAAAAAAGGAATATTTGAATTTTTACAGTTATCCAAGTTTAGATTGTTGTTATAGTGAAAATAGTTTAGAAAAATGTGTATCCACTGAATACACAGCAAACTACACAGGCTCATCTTTGGCTTCATCCCCGATATTTTAGACCTCTCACACGCCTTTTTCCAGGGCAATCATTCATCATTTGCATGATTAATCCTGAATTCCCCTCTCCTTTTGTAGTCTCACCAAAGCATCCATTAGTCATACTTAATGTTCATCTTGTGTGACAACAATTGACCGTATTAAGATTAACTGTTGTAAAAATTTAAATATTTGAATTGTGCTAACACCGTTAATAACTTAAACTTGGAACACAATAATAATGGTCGATAATAGCCTGTGATGATCGGCCTCCTTAAATTTATGTAAGATTTTTTTTCTTTAAATTTATACAACACACGTTAAAAGTTTAATACACATAAAAAATTCACTATGTTTGAATTTTTAATTTTACGTTTTATGTGTTAGATTTATGATACTGACCAAAAATCACTCATTCTTAAGTTTATTTAAATTATATTATATGTATTTATTAAATCCCTAAAAAAATAAGATTATTTTGATATTATATAAAAATTTGATTTTATGTCTCAAAATTATAATTTCTAATCCCGTTCTAATGGTAGGGTTTCACTATCATCATAAAAAGCTGGTGGTACGTGCTATACTTACCAATTGATTGGGGTTTGTGATAAGAGTAAAAAAAATTAATTAGTACGTTGTGCATATTATACGTATTAAGTGATTGATCGTTTAAGAGATTTTTTGGTTGATTGCTGCTGCTTCTAATATTTTAAGCACACAAGTTGCATACCCACTGGACTTATAGACAAAATGTACTTTAATTACCTACAAATAAAATAAACTCTTCATTTAATAAATCAAACTCATCATAATACGACAAACTACAAGTTATCTTATGTCTCTGTGACTCTGTCTGAAATTATTTAAGAAAAAAATATATTAGTTGATCCCTTCTCTTTGTACGTGCGTGTTGGAATTTAGCAAACGAATAATAATCAAGAATTGCTGGAGTGGTTCTCTATATTTTTCAGTCATTAACACATAATTAAATGTCTTTAAATCTAGAGAATCATTAAATGTTGGCAACGGACAACTAAGCACGCAGCGGCTCATATCTCCTTAGGATTCTGTGCCCAATAATTAAAGTCAGGCACAAGATTTAATGTTTGTCCACTGTAATTAAACTAAACCTCGTTTTGCTAATTGTCATTAATATAATTTATCAGAAAAAATAAATAAATAATTGCTGAACTCGTGTCAAATATCTTATGCATTTTTCCCTTTCGTTTTTCCAGGTGGTCTGCAATTGCAGCAAGATTGCCGGGAAGAACAGACAACGAAATAAAAAATGTTTGGCACACCCATTTGAAGAAAAGGCTAAAAAATTCTCAGGACTCCAAGAGGCACTCAATATTATCTATTCCCACCAAAGTTTTGGAAGAAAATATTAATTCAGACAAAAATTTTGTTACTAGCCCACAACATTGCTCTAGTGAAATGTCATCTGTGACGGATTCCTCGATCGATAAAATGGCTGTGAAGAAGGAAGAAATGGACTACTCGTCGGAATATTTTTCTCAGATCGATGAAAGTTTTTGGTCGGACGATGTTATTTGTCCGAGGGAGGAGAAAATTCAGTTCCAATTTCCGTTGATGGAAGGTTTGGGGGATTCAAGAACTGATGATAGCATGGATTTTTGGTACAATCTTTTCATTAGAGCTGGAGATATGCCAGATTTACCGGAATTTTGAGGGCTTTCTTTGGATTAAAAACATAACTAGGGGAGCATGGAATTTTGATTTTTCCATATGGGCATCTTTGACCTTTTAGGTTCACGCCAGTTTCAAATCATGGGGTGCAGATTTTCCAATGGAGATCATAAACGCCAAAAAATCTTAAAAAAATAAAAAAGGGGGTGAGTGGGAGTGATATGAAAATTTCAGGGAAATTTGTTTTGACGTAGAAATTTGGTTTTGTATATTCAGATTGCCTAGGACTAAGAGAGAGGGTAGAAAAGTAGGGGCATTCTTGGAAAAATCCTAGTCATGTCTAACCAATGTATTGTTAGTCAAGTTTAATGTTGTCTTGATGGCTTTGGCTATTGTTGAAAATTGTGCAACTTAGATGACAGTGATGATGATGATGATGAAAATTTGGATTATGGGCTAATTTTCTTTTTGACCAAGGACATTTTTCTTGCTTTGGTGTCTCTTTTATGCTAGCCACATATTCATCTCCAAATTAATGTACTAAATGAATTATTCTATCTTTTGCTTTTCCTCGAATCAAACTAAAAGAATTAAGTAAACTAAAAATTCAAAATAATTTATGGCCAAGAGAAAAGGTGAGCGAGTAAAAATAATTTTGAAATTACTTAGAAACGGTGTTATGAAGTTATCAATCGAGCATTTCTGGGTATACCATTTAAACTATAATTGAGAAAATCAACTTACAATTAAACTAAATTGTTTGTATCTTATTAAATGCAATAATATGAACTTTACTTCTTTTAATAATTCTCACTACAAAAAAAAGGGCATTAGTTACGACTAATTCGTAGTTAATACTAAAAATTCATTGTTTTCGTTATAAAATTAACCTAGTCAAATGCGAAATAGATGAGTTAATAAGCAACCATTGATACAACCAATCCACAATTGATGATTATTCTTTCTAATATAATAATTTCTCTACAGATAATATATAACTAATGTGTTGCACTTCCAACGTTTAGAACTATGGCTTGATAGTTAATAATTTTTGTTGCTTGTAATTTGAAAAAAGTTATATTTATTACAAAAGTTTATAGTTATAGTTATGAAATCAATTTCATAGCAATTTATGTGTATTAGATATCTATTTTTTTTAAGTGTCTTGAAAAGAAAATAAATAAGTCCAAAACCTCTGCTACAATTATATCCAATTCATATAAGTTTTTGTATATAAAATACTGGTTGTTAGATTAAATTAAAAAAAAATGCAAAATGCAAAATAAGGACTTGGGTCAATTTTCATATTCTGATTGGACATGGTTGCACCTTAAAGTGGTAACATGGGACATGGCAAACCTTTTGAAGTTGAAAATCGTGGCGAGTTTTTAACTTCATTCAAATTGAATTAACTTTCAATTATCGATCAGACATTCGACCGACGGATCCAGCGCAATATTTCTCAAAACATGGCCGCCGGCCGACAGATTTTACGTTCTTATTTCATCACATATTTGGCTCATCTTGACCGACAAATTAAAAAATTCTAAATCTTTTCACAGTATACTAATTAATTCAATGCTAATCGATAAATGTTAAACAATAATTAATTTAATTGGTGGTGGTTGAATCAATGACCATTGATTTACTTATTATTTATCTTATTTTGATGCAAAAAAATTTTAAAAAAAAATTGAATGCTATAAAAATTAGGTTCATATTAAAAATTCATAATTTTGGCTACAAAGTTGTTCTAACTAAGTTCGAAGTAATGCTCTTATAGCTAACACCTCGTTACACTCAATTCGTATCTAATTATTATTATTACATATTAATTTTCCGGCAGATAGTGTCAACTAATCTGTTGTGCTTCGAATGTACAAGATTATAGATTGGCAATTAATAATTTTATTATAATTAAAAAATTATATTTATTATGGAAATTTGTAGTTATAGCTAAAAAATTAAAATAATTTTTTTGTAACAGATACCTAGTATTTTGGTAGTAAAAAAAGTGTAAAAATGAGACTTTGATGGAGTTGAAAATGATGATTAAAGATTTTGAGTATATATATATACATATATTTAACGTGAGTTTATTTTTTAAAAGTAAATGAAGTAGTACTTATATTTGGATAATTATCACTGAGTTTGTTTGTTTTATTTTATTCAATCTGTCTTAAATTGTGTTGGAAATTTAATGTGAAAAAACTTTTTTTATCATATTAAATGTTGACTTAAAACATGAAAAGAACAATCACTGCAACAAATGTGAAATAATTGTGTTACGTTATTTTTAAATAATCTATATGTATGTACTTGTGTTTAAAAGAACAACTTGAAAAATAAACAAAGCTGGGAATTCTTTCAATGATTTTTCCGGTATTATTGAAAATTTTCTATTTTTGGTAAATATTTGTAATATATTATAAATTTATAAAATCAAATAGTCATTACGTTATTAAGTTATTTTGATATCACACCAATCAAATTAATGAGTGTCCTGTCCAATTGGACCAATAGAATTCATAACTAATAAAGCCACTTGTTTCGTGTTTGGTTCGCTTTTGAAAGCAATGCCTGTCAGCCGACACATAACTGTACGCTATCAAAAATTTAAAAAGATTAAAACAAACCAAAAATTTGGAAATAAAAAAAGTGAAAATAATTCTACGACACGGACTACAAGTAAAAGATTTTTCAACTCCCATCTCACTACAAGAAGGAAAAAAAATGAAATTAGTGATAAAATAGTGAATAAGAGAAGAATTGTCACTAATTACATACATATATATATATATTAAGTAAAAAGATTTTTTTTATCATCCTAATGATTTATAAAAATAACGATAAAAATAGTATTTAAATTATCTCTTTTTTCTATTTATACACGCGCAAGAATGTCTGACCTCACATTTTAGGTTGTCTCATGCATTGATAAGTAATGACACATATGTAGTGATAACCTAGTAATAATAAAATTAGGCTCAATTACGTCCACCTCCCCTTAGGTTTGGCGTAATTACAAAAAAATTCTCGTTGTTTTGAAAATTACATTTATCCCCTTGAACTTTGTCGCCGTCCAACATTTAACCCAACATTAGTCAACATTAGGGTTTGACCAACCGCTGTTAAAAAATTAGGGTGAACTTTCAAAAATGCCCTTAGGGTTATTGGCTATATTTTTGACCTGATTTGACTTTTTTTATGGACAAAAATACCTTTACAGGTGGTATTGTAAGATTTTTTAATTAATTAAGGGTGTATTTGTTATTATTATTATTTTTTTGAGGTCTTACATATAAGAAAATAAAGAAGAATCCAAGTTGAATTTAAAATAGTAAATGTATTTAAGATAATTTAATTATTTTCAATTGAATTTAATAAGTAAGAAAAATTAAAAATATAAATCAAATCTATCATCTTGGAACATATAATTTTAATAATTGAAATGATATATTCAATAATATTAAAAACAATAAGCATATCTAAAATAATTTAATTAAATTTATATCATTAAAATATAACATATTAAATTATATTAAATATACATTTATATTATTTAATAATATTAAAATAGTAATATATATAAAATATTTTAATTAAATTCAATTCAATTTAGCTAAAAAGTAAAATAAGTAAAAAATTAAAATAAATTAAATCTATTTGATATTATATTTTTAATAATTTTTAAAATTAAAAAATAATAATGACGTCTAAAATAATTTAATGAAACATTTTTATTAATTAAAAATAGAGTAAACTAAAAATTTAAAAGATAAAAATTTAAATCTAACATCTAAAAGTATAGTTTTAATTATATACTTAATAAAATTATAAACATATTTACAATTCAATTTGTTTTATTTATCAATTAAAAAATAAAAAAAATTAATATATGTATTTTTAACTTATATTATTTATTAATTAAAAAAGATATTTTTTAAAAAATTTAATTATATTATTTATTAAAATAGTAATCATATCTAAATTAAAAAAATATTTAAAATATTTATTCAACTAATGAATCTCTCTAAAATAAACTTATAAATTTCTTAATTAATTAATTCAAAACATAATAAATAAAAAAATTAAATATATATATATATATGTGTGTGTGTGTGTGTGTGTGTGTTAATTAAATTATTATTAATTAAAAAAGATATTTCTCTTTTAAAAATAAAACCCTATCCCACCTATCCCCTTCCCCCACCCGGTGCACCCCCCCCCCCCCCCCCCTTCCCTTCTTCTTCTGCCTGCTGCCATGGCAGCTTGGGCTGCAAGCAGCAATTTGTTGCCTATGCCAGCCACTGACGATGGGGTTGGGGGTGGGGTGGTATATACATACACACATACATATAGTATATATATATGTTTGTATATAGTATAATATATATGTATATGTGTATATATAAATATATAAATATTTTTTAAAAAAATTGAAGGTGATAAAAATATATCAATTAAACCCTCATAAATTCAAAAATATTACAAATAGATCCAATGGTATTTCTGTCTTTTGATATTTTTAACTTTTAATGGAAGGACATTTTGGTCATTTTACACTTTCCTTCAGCATTACATTTTAGTTTGAAAGTTCATGGTGGTAAATATAATTTTCAAAACAACGAGAGTTTTTTAATAATTATGCCATACTTCAAGGGAGGTGAAAATTTTTGTTTTTCTTTGCCAACCATACCCTAGTTTTGATTTCTCACAAAAACCTTGGAGATAACAAACTTGCTCGTAATTCTTCTCGACTCCATCTTCATTATTTGTAGGTTTGCTTACAAATATAAATTCTAATTTCAATGCCATAACTGATGCATTCGACCTCTACGTCACTCCCGTTAGGATCACAAGCTCGTACAATTGGGCTCAAGCTTTGTTCATGTAATATCTACTAAAAGAACTATCCATAAGGGCATAAGATTAAGTGATTAACAAACTACCATCTCCATATACATATATAGTCAATCATGCATTGAAATTAATTCACAAAAGGGCAACGAGCAAGACCGCATGCTTTCAGATATTTAATGAAGTAATTTGAAATTTAAATCAATATATTTCGCAGTTCAAAAACCAAATGGAAAAAAAATTATATAGAGCAATATAACTTCTTTCTGGATTCAGCAACTATGTATGAAGAATTAACAAAACCTAATTATATAATATATAATTAAATAATAAGTATTTCATTGAATAAAAATGTTGCCTGATACTGCAACTTCGCAATCGAGTTCTTGGATAATGAGGTTTTCTTTTATTTTGGTTGTTTATTGCCCTAATTCTGGCAACAAATTACAACTCTTTATTGGGGATTTAATACTGGAATAAATGTTGCGCAACCTCGGTGCTGAGTGTTTTACATGGACTTCCTTATTTCTTTCATCATGTACACGCTGAACCCCTATTCTTCTTGGCCCACGAAGATAAAACGTAGGATTAGTGTTCACAATTTATTATAAAAGAAAATTTACCGAACAACTGCTCTTGTAGCTCAGTTGGTTAGAGCACCCGTTTAGTAAGCGGGAGGTCTTGAGTTCGACTCTCAACAAGAGCATCCCTACTTATTTTGTTTGACTATCATCCTATTTTTGGTGGTAACTGGTAACATCTCATCATAGTTTTTTTTTTTTTTTTTTTTGAAAAAACAGCAAAGAAACAAAAAATAAGAATTGCCAGTTTTGACTGTATGCTCTCATTCCATTCCCAGACCGATGATGATAAGAAAAAAAAAATGAATTGTCAAAATTAACTATTTCAATTGGGGGTTTAATGCACTACATAACAACTTATTCTTTAGTCCTTCTCTTTTAAGAAAGGACAAAAAAAAAAATTGAATTGCCACAATCTGGGGTTTAAATATTCACTTGAGTAAAAACTTATTCTTTTGAGTTGTACTCTAATTATTTGTGTTGAAAAAATATGAATAAGATGGGGACTAATCATACAAAAACATATATGACATTAGATAAAATTTCTAAAAGATTGAAATCTTAAAATGTTCAATGTATTATATAACAACATGTTGCAGAAACACATCTGTCATGTATCATATTAGATTTTGAACATTTTTATATAATAATTTGACCATAAAAGCGAATGATTCTGCACCAAATAAATACATATGCATTGTTACGATGCCATAAATATAAATTTTATTGGACAATCTAACCATAGAATATACTACGCAGCCTTAAAAGAATCAAATAATTTTCCTCCACCACATTGGAAACATAACCCCAAGACTACTACATCATATATAGGCAAGAAATATAGTCCAATAAAAGTAGCCCCACAGGCAAAATTAGACAAACGGTTGAATTTTACAATTTGGGACTATATACATTAATTTCATCACCATCATATCCAAACACTTTGGTTGCACTAAGTCATGAGATGAAATCGTGTGGTAATTTACTGGACGTGGTCCTTGTATGGGTTGATACATGTACGAAGCCATCCATCTAATACTTTTCTTCGCCTTTCAATTTGTATCCTATTTTCTTTCCACATTAAAATTCGACTTGTGTTTTAATTTTCCAATACTTTCATTTGCCTTTTTGTTTTCTTTTCTTTTCCCTTCAACAAAATACTGGCCCAAATTCAATGAATACTTTTAAAAGAATATTTAGGTGAGTTTACTAACTTTTCAAAATATTGTATAAGATGTTTACGAGTTTATGAGATCATAATATAAAATATCTAACTAAAAGTTTAGAAAAAGATTTTATAAACTTTCCAATAAGATGTTAGGATCTTATAAATTTTTTCAGGAGAAAAAAAAGGTTTCTAACTTATTTTTAAGATTTTAGAGAACCCTTATAATTTTAACCATTTTAAATTATAAAATTGACATTACTAGCATTTTATATGCTCCAAGATCTTATTTTATCCAAACAGTTCAAGGAATCCTTTTTTTTTTTTTTTTTTCAGAAAGAACTTATATGACTAATATCTTATTTCGAAGGTCTATAAGATCTTTTTAAAAAAATTCACCAAATATTTTATAACATCTTATAAGATCCCAAACATCTTTTAAAATGTTTTGTTGAGCTTATAAGCTCACTCAAAAACCCTTTTACTTCAACATTTTAACAATTTCTTATAATTTTAACCATGTCAATTATAAATTTGTCATTACTAATATTTTATAAATTTCAAAATCTTATTTCATCCAAACTCTTCGATAGCTCATTTTGAAATAAGATTTACCATTTTATGAATCAAAAATATATTATAAAATATAGAAACTTATAAAATATTTTAAATAAAGTTAGTGAAATAACAGTATCTTAGTCTTGGGCATATTTTTAATGATGTAGATCTAGTCCTAGCATAGACAATTTGTTCTTGACTAAGTTAAGAATAAACTGCGATATTTAGTACTCCACGTGAAATTTCTTTGCCAATTCCTTAATGCTTGCGTAGATAATTTGCTTTTGACCAAATTAAGAACCCATTAGCTGAGTTGGGCAAAAACATATCCAATTAACGCGGCCTTGTAGCTGTTATTAAACTTATGATTAATGGGTAACATATGGATATAGAAGTCAGGAATTACCATCATTAGTAACAATAGTTTCTTTTTTGAAAAAACTAAAATGGGAAAAGAATGAAGGAGACGGTAGAGAACGTTTTGGTTTTTCCAAAACTAAAACATTTTTTAGCAAAATTCAACTCTTTCTATCAAAATATAATTGAAATTTTCTACTAATAATCCAAATCCTTACATCAATTCAAACTATATATTTTTATATTTTTTATCATTATTATAATATAATAATATATTTTAATTATTATATATAAAAAAATAATCATAATAATATAAAATTTTGACATGGCATCGTTAATAAGATAATAATAAGATAAAAACTTATATGAAAAATATTTCATAATAAAAATGATCTTTTTCCTAAAAAAATTAATCATAAATCCAATCTCATCATATTTCTAATCCTTCTGTCAAAATATACTTACCAAAAAAAATCTTCAAAACAAAAACCAAACATTATGTATATTTTTTGGCATATCATAAGATGGCTAGTGTGTTAATAGGCAACGCAACAACTACAAGGTCTAATGAATGATATTTATATATAGTAGAAAATCAGTAAAAAAAGAGATGAGTTAGTGACAAAATATTGAGTGGCAATACAAAAGTTGTCACTAATTATATATATTAAGTGACAAAAGATTTTATTTTATCACATTAATGATTTTACAAAGTAAATAGTGATAATAATAATGTTTAAGTTGTTACTATTTACAATTAGTGACACCGCTATAGTGACAATTTAGTGATAATGAAAATTTTATTACAAATTATAATACAATTTTTACTGTCACTAAATAGTTACCGTATGAGTATCACTAATTGTTAATAGTAACAATTAAAAACATTAGTTTTTATCATTAATGAGCTAAAAAAATATCAATAGTGATAAAATCAAAAGCTATTGTCATTTGATATATATATATATATAACTAGTGATTAATATAATATTTTTTTATGGACTCAAGTTTGGGCCTAAATTATTCCTTGTCCATCCTTGAGCAGCCCATTTCCCATCCAAGCCATTGTTTTCCATACTCGAAGCCCAGTATATATTGATCTGCAATAGTGATTTGCGCAAGCTTCCAAGCCCAAGAAATTTAATTGGATTGTTAAATCATTTGACAAAAGATGGGCTGTAAAAATAGTAAGATTGACATACAACCTATACATATACATATATATATTCTTGAAAAATGAAAAATAACAAATTTGCTTTTAAAAATTTAGTATGCTTTTATTGGTGTGACAACTGTACCATTTTCTTTAAAATGATCAATTTTGTTACAAAATAAGTACTAAAATTAAGTATAAAATCTAATAAATCTTCATATTTTATTGTAAAATTTTATATTGAATATAAAATATAAGACATTAATATTACTATTGTCTTTTGAATTAATTTATTTGATTAACTATAATAAACTAATTTTTTTAATTGGACTTATTTTGAACTCAATCCAACCCATCTTCAACCACCTACTTAAAATCCATATTGAGTCCACCCATACCCAATTGAATTTAAACTATATCCAACCTGACCCACCCATTTACCACCATTACATGCAATAAAAAAGATATAGTAGTATGTTTCAATTCTGATCCTCTAGCCACTAAGGGCTTGTTTGCTTGGGCATACGAGATTAAGCAAGATTCATATATTTATAATACATAATTTAGAAATGGTATCCAATATCATGTAATATGTTGTTTGCTTTGATTTTAAAAATTGATGTTATCCACACTTGACACTATATAATGTTTGGTTGCTCAATATGATTATACTTTGTAATATACCAAATGTCCTAATTTTTAAAAAGGTAAATTTCCAAAATGATGGTTAGAATTTTCATATGAGGGATAAGAATAACTTTTTTATTCCTTATCGTATCAGATTTAAAATGATGAAAAATGGATCAGATCATCTTGGCGCGATCCATAAACCAACTTGGCAAATGATATTATATCGGGCTGCAAAGGTATTATGGACCATAAAAATATAAAGTAAATAAAAGATAATATTTAAAAATATATCTATCATGTTCATGTTTTATCATGTGAAGCAAATAAGCCCTAAGAAAATAAGGCCTTAGAGATCAATTTTCGATCAATAAAAGAAAAATAGGTCGCTGAATAAAATACACTCATCACTATCTCATTAATGACCAACTTTCAGTTTAATCGCTCATGAGTGACATTAAATCCAAATTCGAGTCACAACTCTTTGGATTTTGTTCAAAATTTTTCTTGATAACCTAATTTACTACAGATCAGCCACAAATAGTGACCAAATATAATATTACTATTAGTGATCAGATATAATATTACTATTAGTGATCCAACTTCTAGTTACTATTATGATCATCTGTAAGTATCTAACCATTCTCTACAATTCTCTTTCTCAGTCATTTTTTCTTGATTGTCTCTATATTTTCTCTTTTAATTGTTTCTTATTCAACCGCTCTCTCTCGACTATGTTGTACATCTCATCAATATATGCTAGAATAATTTGAATATTTTATTAAAATTTTAGTGATGACATCATTGAATGATGATAAATTGACCAACAAGAGGAAATTAACTATAAGACAAATAAAAGTCATAAGAGAAGTATTTGTAATTTAAAAAAAAAAGTTGTGTAATAATACATAGTTGATGCTGTAATTATCTCTTAAATCTAAATCTAAAATCAATATATGGTTCGGAATTTAGGGTTGTATATTTAGTGTTACGTCGACGCAGAACATAAGCCAAATTACAAAGTCCCAAATAAAAGAAAATCAATAATGAACTATTAAAAGGATCAATAGTTAAGATACATGAATAGAACGGATAATAGAGGAGAATAAACCACTAGTTTAGGTATACAATTAAACATTATAGCATCTGAATCTCACAAGAATCTGGTCACATAATTTTATATTTGCTCATCTGTTTTAACTAGGAGTGTTGACGGGACGGGACAGGGGCGGGGATAGCTCCCCCGCCCCCGTGGCGGGTACCCGTCCCGTGCGGGTACCCGTCCCCGTTTCCCCGCGGGGAGACGGGTACCCACGGATTTGATGATTTTTTAATTTATTAAATTTATTTAAAATTTTAGAAATAAAAAAAATATTAAAATTTTTCAATAATGTAAATTACTTCCAAAATTAAAAAATTGTTAAATATAAGTATATAACACACGATATTTAATTGTATTTTACAACAAAATATTAAAAGATAACTTATACATAAACATAATTTTTTAAAAAAACGTAACAATTCATCAATTTCTCCAAAGAGCTCTCCCATTTAACTTAACTCTTCACAAGAGCTCTTCATTTAAATTGGCTCTTACAAAAATATATGTATTTTATTAGAAGATAAAACAATTCAAACAATCAAATACATTTCTATATTAATTTAAAAAATATTTACATCATCATCTTTATCCTCTTGTATTGTGAAGCAATCAAAATTCATTTTATATTTATATATTTATATATATAATAGTAAATTAACGGGTAACGAGTACCCACGGGGACGGGGATCACAGTCCTCGTCCCCTTCCCCATTTAGCAAATGGGGATTAAATTATCCCCATCCCCATCCCCACGGAGGGAGAATTCTCCCCGAATCCACCATGTCGTGGGGACGAGTACCCACGGGAACGGGGATCACAGTCCCCATCCCCTTCCCCATTTAGCAAATGGGGATTAAATTATCCCCATCCCCATCCCCATCCCCACGGAGGGAGAATTCTCCCCGAATCCACCATGTCGTGGGGACGGGTATTTTTGCCATCCCTAGTTTTAACAAGAACCTCCAGTCGAATCACACCCATCACTCATATTTGATATAAATTCCAAATAATGAACCAAATCAAATTAATAAGACAATCCTGTATTGCTGCAAAAAGGAGCTCCCACATGTGAAAACATAAGCATAAACCTGAGACTTCAAACTCAAGGTTATTACCAGAGCCAGAAGAAACAATTTCTCCACAAATTTCTGCGATATATTTTCATCAAAAGATGATAAAGTTTATTAAATAGAAAAATATTCTCATACACAACAAAGTATTTTAGTAAGATTACAGAAGTAGCTTCCATAATTAGTGATTGGACAAGATTTAACAATGGCATTATTCAAAACTGCAGCCAGCTCTATCACCACACAAAGGGCAAACCTTTTTGCTTCAGCTAAGCAAATGGGCAAACTAAGATAGGCAAGAATATGCCAGTGCTTTCTCCTCACTGAGCTCTTGTGCTGTCAAATCCAACTTCTTCCGTGAAAACTCATCAATGGAAAGTCCTGGAAAGTAATAAATAAGTTACTATGACTCCAGTAATTAAATTCCATATCCGCATTGTTCATGTATACACATCAATAATCAAATGATTAAATGATCAGGAATGTATCCTGGTTAATAACTGAGGGTAGACTGAAATGATGTTTTCATTATTATCACCTTGAACAATAGACCATTCTCCGTTTTTGCAAGTAACCGGGAAGGAAAAAATGAGTCCAGCTGGAACATTGTATGAGCCATCAGAGTATACACCCATAGAAACCCAAGTACCCTGGAATTATGCAACACAAAGATCATAAGAACTAGCAACATATTTCCATAAGTCCATCAATTATCATCAATTTAAAGCAACCCAAAATAGGCAGGCAAAAGAAAAGTCTACCTCTGGAGTTCCAAGGACCCAATCACGAATATGGTCACAAGCTGAACTAGCAGCAGAGAGTGCACTAGAAAACTTTCTAGCTTTGATAATGGCAGCACCACGCTGCTGCACAGTAGTTATGAATTCTGTATTCAACCTAATAAAATTGGGAAACAAAATAATAAAGTGGCATCAATAAAATAGAATCCCTTAGGATAGTTAAGAGTAATGTAATGTCAAAAATTGATATTCAATTTAAGTTCTATACCATTCATCATCAGCAACGAGCTGACGAACAGGCTTCTCTCCAGCTGGAGTTTTGACAGTAGCATGGTTGACATCAGGATACTGTGTTGAGGAGTGATTTCCCCAAATAATTACATTTTTAACATCTGATACTTGAACATTCAATCTCTCTGAAACCTGTCCAAGAGCCCTATTGTGGTCCAATCTAGTCAAACAAGATATGTTCTTCTCTGGTATAGATGGTGCAAATTCTTTCAAAATCAATGCATTTGTGTTGGCAGGATTAGCAACAACCAAAACCTGGGGAAAATATACAAAAAGAATGAAAATTGGAATAAAAAAATTACATCTTGTAGAAAAATAATTGATCACTTTCTCTATCTCTGAACAGCATATCCTTGGGGCATGAAAACTGTTTCACAAGTATTGCCAATAACATTCATTTTGCAGTTAGGCAAACATGCTAGGATACACATTCTTACTGGTCAAGTTTTCTTTTATGTTCTTTGGTCTGTAATGTGCTGTCTTTAACTTAAAGTCTGTGAAGTTGATGAACAATCACCTTGCAGTTAGCAGCAGCATGCTTCTCAAGAGCAGAGGCTTGGGACTTGTAGATGGTGACATTCTTGGACATCACATCTTTCCGTTCCATACCCTCTTTTCTTGGGAACCCACCGACCATTACAGCAATATTGACACCAGTGCAGGCCTCAACAACATCAGTTGTAGCAACAACACCTGATTCAAACAGCACAACAGAGAAATTTAACAATTCTTTTAGCTAAATGTCATATTGCATATAAGCAGTCAAGCAAAATGAAACTCTACAAAAAAGTAGAGAAATCCAGAGAATCAACCTTTAAGAAGAGGAAATGCTGCATCCACCAATTCCATTTTAACTCCATTAAGTGCCTCAGCAGCAGGTGGAATATCCAGCATGTGAAGGATCACAGGCTGGTCTGGACCCAACATAACTCCTCTAGCAATCATAGGAACAAGAGCATATCCAATTTGTCCTGTAAAACCAAGAAAATTACACTATTTACCTGCTCCACATGACAGCTAAGAAATATCCTGGACAAAGTACAATTTATAGATCTGGATTCCTTCAAGTAATGGCATCACACAGAGTTCAGAAAAGCGAAATTACTTATTAGCATGTCACGAATATACTGGAAAAAGTATAACCAGTACAATTTGTAGATTTGGATTCCTTCAAGTAATGGCATCACACGAAGTTCATAAAAGCAAATGTACCCATCAGCATGCCATGACAGAAACTTAATGCATGACAGCGTGATGTATGTTATTTTCCTGAACTTGGCTCAATCAATCATGTTGGCCAAGCACTGACTTATAAATTTAAAAACAGACAGGATCTTCCATGGGCACATAACCAACACACCCCACCCCCCCTTTCCCGGGGCAAAAAAATGAAAACGGAAAGAAAAACCAAAAAAATTCCCATTTTCAACAAGAAATTTCCTTCACCAGCTTCTGAAACTTCATTTCATTTTGAGATCAATCCTCCAAATAGACTAGAAAACCATATTGACTTCAATTTATTTAAGTCTTCAAGTTGGAAAAGAAAGAATAGTATAGTAATTGCATAAGCAGCAAGCTAATCAAAGTCACAAAACCCAGCTCATTTCCAAATCAAGAATAAAATTACTCATCGCATTCTATATTGTATTACTACCTCAAATCACTTCAGTAAGCCGTAAGAAGGAGAAGAAAAAACACAAAAGGATCGTGCTATTGAGTGGATCAATCACACTCCAGCACTCATCCAAGAAAAGCAAATATGTGAAGTCCGTAAATAACGTCCATACTCGGGTGTATATTAAATTTGAACAACTAACTGACCCAAAAATTTGAAAAAAAAGAAAAGAAAAAAAAAAATTAATCAGAATCACACAAACCTCAACATCCTTTCTTAAATCAGTTAAAAAACTTTCAAACGCCATGTCTCGTGTTAATATCCATTAACTATACAAGGAAAACTAAATCAGAAAATGCTACTCTTCAGCAATTAATTCCATACAAGCAAAAAATAAAGATCATCCAGGAAATCCATTCCATTTACATCAAAATCAAAACAATACAGTCACGATCCAACCAATCAATCGATGGTAAACAGTAATCTGATGATAATCATATCAAATAATCAAAGAAAACAAATCGAAAACTTAGATCCACAAATGCATTGTGAATGAAGTCGTACCTGCGGCACCGGTGACGAGAACACAGACTGGTTCTTTGGCCATTTGTGCGCGACAGATCTGTGATCTGAAAAATGGATGCAGACGAAGTGAGTGTTGAGTGTTTCGAGAGAGCAGTGAAAAAACGGAGACTTATCCTGAAGTAGGGTGTTGCGATGATATTTATCGGTAAAGTTTTTTGACTTTGCCAAGGAAAATTTTGATATTCCAAGGACGGCCGAGTTGTTTGTGCTCCTTGTGACTTGTGACGTGGCCAAAAATCTTGAAAATTTGAATTTGGACACAAAAACATAAATGTATATATAAATAAGTCATAAGTCATAAGTCATAAGTCATAATATAAGTTAAAAAGTATAAAGCTTAAATTAATATAAGTTGAATGAAGTTCTTGTAACTTGAATATGTGAACTCAATAAGAAGCTCCCATTAGGTTATCGATTTTATTTTTTCAAATTTTAAGGCCCCGTTTGATTTTATTTTCATTTTTATTTTTTATTTTCATCATTTTTTAAAATTTAAAAAATATTTTAGTGAAAATAAATTGAATATGAATTTGTATTTGTATAAGTTGTTGGAAAAATAATGATTGTATTAGGTTTAGTAAGTTGCAGGTAGAAAAATACAGTGATAATAAAATAGAGAAAGAAGATATATATGTTATTAAGAAATGTGTTTTGAAAATGATGTCCGGTGAAAATGGGGTAATTGGCCCTTTGCACCCTAAAAATACATTTAAAAGCCACTGGGCACCCTCAAAACACAAAAATAGCAGAATGCACCTTGGAAATATATTTCTTTTGGTAAGTTGCACCCTAAAATGATTTTTTGTCAAAATAACCCAATTTAAGCGAGGGCAAAAATGTCTAAGCACCTTTTAGGGTTAATCTCTCACTCAAACTTTGGAAATTTACTTCATTTTCCTTCCAAAAAACTGACTTGTGTAAAAAAGGAACAAAAAACGTTATTCATCCCCAAATTCACATGAGGTTTTCTTCATAATTCTTCAATCACCATCTCAAAACTCAAAATATCATAAAATTGGCCTTAAATTTTGATTACCATCAAAGCCATGGAGTGGAAATTGAGGAATAGTCTTCATCCTTCTAATTGTGGTAAGAATTTTTTTTCCTTGCAATTCTTTTATTGAAATCATCTTTTGGTAAGAAATAGTGTTCCCTTTGCCATTTTAAAGTACTAATTTTGAATTGAAAAATGATGACAGTAATTAGAAGAAAAAAGACTTGAAATTGAGGTTTTATTTAAAAAAAAGGAAAATAAAAGTGATAAAATGATGGCATGATTTTATTTTTTTTTAATTTTTTTTGGATAAGTTAATTGATGGTATAAGTTTGGTCATTCCATTGTTTGTCATCTTCATTTTCTTTTTATTTTTTTGGACTTATACAAAAAATTTGACTTTCTAGATAAAATTCTAAAGTTTCCTTATTAAACGACGGTGCGAAAGTATTTTAAAAGGTGTTTGGATATTTTTGCCCTTGCTTAAATTGAGTTATTTTGACCAAAAAAAAAAAAATCTTTGGGATGCAACTTGCCAAAAGAAATATATTTTCAGGGTACATTACGTCATTTTGTGTTTTGATGATGCAAAGTGGCTTTTAAATGTATTTTTAGGATGCAACGTGCCAATTATCCGTGAAAATATGTAAAAAGTTATGTGTTTTTATTTTTATATAGTAAAAAATGTGAAAAATGAGGTATGGAAATGAAACCAAATGGGCCCTAAGTTGGTGAAGGTGAAAATGAATTTTATCTACTTACCACTAATTTGACCAGAAATTATGAATTTCAAAATTAATTCTATCATATGTCACTCTAAGAAAAATAATATTAGTAAAGTAATATTAATCAACAATAAAAAAATTATCACTAATTAGATGCATTTAGTAATAGAAATTTTTATTACAATAGTGATTTTTTATAGGTTTTATCTTGACAAAATATGTATTTAAGTTGACAAAAAAAAATAATATTAATGACAATATAAAAATTGTTACTAATAATTAGTGACAATAGTTTTGATTTTGTGACTACTTATATTTGTAGGTGACAATTTTTTTTTTTTACTTTTTTACAAAATGGCTTAACAGTCACTACAATATTTTCAAAATCGAACCGGACAAAGAATCGACAGTGTTATTGGTTACTAGTTTGATCGGTTCAATCAGTTCGATCGGTATGCCGTTATAATGATGTAATAATTATTTTTAATTTTATAAATATATATAATATTTTAATATTAACAAAAAATAAAACTTCCAATAATATAGAAAAAAATTATTTAAGAAGATTTCAATTCTTATTCATTTTTAAATACATTCTTTAAAAAAAATACTATTTCACAATTATTTAACTATAAATAAATAAAAAAATAATATTTAGCATTAATTTAAGTGATTGTTCATTTCATGCTTCAAATCCAAGTACAAATTAATTTTTCTACACTAAATATTCAACACAATATAAGAAGATAAAACAAAATAAAACAGCAAATAAACATAAGTATCAACATATAACTAGTTTTGAAACATTTTCAACTCATAATTTCTCTTTTCTTTTTATATTGCTCATTTTTTTAAAAAAACTAATTTTTAAATTTTCAAAAAAAAAGAAAAGAAAAATAAGTGAACCGGTGGTTAACCGGTCAAACCACCACCGGTTGAACCGAATTTTGACCAATTCTCACTAGTTCAAAAGGCCACCGATTTTAGAGTTTGAACCGAACCAGATTGGCCTTCGGTTACTGGTTTGACCAATCGGTCTGGTCTAATTTTCAAAACACTAAGTCAATAGAACTAATTTTTTAAGTGACACTTCTTTAGTGATAAGCTAATTATAAGAAAAATTATCATTATAATTTGTAACAAAATTGTCAATAAATTCTTTCATCCCCTTTAATTTTTGGCATGATTAACACTTTTTTTTTTTTCATTTCTTTTACCTAATCTACCAACCTCCAAGATTAAGGTACATTTTAAAAAGTTAAAAGCATAAAACACTCAAACAAATCTATAGGGAAAATCTCACTTTTGATCCCATAACTTAGGGTCAGTTTCAATTGAGTCCCACTCATTTCGGATTCCTCACATTGCATCTCATAATTTACAAATATCATCACATTTGGTCCCAACCCCCACCTTCCGTCAAATTGTTAACGGGAAATGCACGTGCTGTGCATGTGGCCGTTAACAAGTGGGATTTGGAGGGAAAATTGATGGTGCCTAAGTTATGGGACCAAAAGTGAGATTTTCATATTTATATTTTAAACACTTTTTAATGCTTATTTCCAAATTAAAATTTAAAATTTAACGGAAAATTAAAATTAAATTTTGTTCTATTAAAAAAGTTATTTTTAAATTTAAATTATGTTTAAAGTTATATTAATTTTCAATTATATTTTGAAATAACAAAATTAAAAATAGTTTTTAATTTAAATTTTATACAAAAATTATTATATTAATTAATGTATTTAGTAAAATTATTATAATTTTTTTTAAATTAATTTTAGAAATTTAAATTTAAAATGTTCTAAGTACACGAACTAAATATTCAATTTTTTAAATATTATAAATTAAATATTTAATAATTTTTCATATTTGGAGATTTATTTAGTTATTAACTTGTTAAATTTTTTGTTATTTTAGAAAATTAGTTAATTTGAAAATAAATTTTAAAATTTACAATATATAATTTTTATTTAAAATTTAAATTATATTTTTAATTTAAATATATTTTATTTATACTTAAAATTTGGAATGGTTATTTTATTTTTAAATTTTAAATAAAAATTAATTTTAATTTCATTATTTATAAATATAATTAAAAATAATAGAATTCAAAATATAATTGAAATTTAGAAATAACTTATTTAATAGAATATAATTTAAAATTATATTTAAAAAATCTAGTTCCAAATTTATAATAACTAAAATTAAAATTTAAAGTTTAAACTTATAAATTTAAAAATAACAAAAAATATAAATTTTAATTTTAATTTATAATAAAAATTAAAAATCTCACTTTTGGTCCCATAACTTAAGCATCGTCAATTTTCCCTCCAAATTCCACATGTTGACGGCCACGCGCACAACACGTGCATTTCCCGTTAAGTATTTGACGGAAGGTGGGGGTTGGGATCTAATGTGAGAATATTTGTAAATTATGGCATGCAATGTGAGAAATCTGAAACGAGTGGAACTCAATTGAAACTGACCCTAAGTTATGGGACCAAAAGTGCGATTTGCCCCAAATCTACAAAATAAAAGCCTCAACTCAAATATAACATTCTAATGTTTAAATCCGAGTAGAAGATAGAAACATTTAGTCCTAACCCAAGGCATGTGCTCTTGGCTGTCTCTTCTAGAAAGTTTTAACTTATAAAGTTGAACAATATAATTTAGGCTCTTTATGTTTTATGTTTGGTATTTTATTAATTTTAAGTAATATTTATTTTGTATATATATATATATATAACGTAATTATGATGTTATGGTTCAATTATGATCCGATCAATGATTGAATCAGTGAACTGTGAATAGATAAATTTTTTGGTTCAATGAATGTTTCGATTTTAAATATTGGGAAGGGGGATTGCTATATATTATATGATTTTAATGGGTGTTTCTTCTAAACCGTAGTGAAATCACCTCAAATAGAGAGAGAAAAAAAAATTGATTTCTTATTATCAAGCGATCCCTGGCTCAGTGATATTAATTCATACATAAAGTATAAGATTGGATATTTGTATATAATAGATTCCTAACGTGCATGTGTATAAAAAAGATGAATTTTCATATGAAATAATTTCACTTTGTTATGAAGCAAAAGCTCATATTTAATATAGGTGCAATTATATTAGTGACCCGGTGTCAGCATATCATCCACAAGGAGTTTGATATTTGGTTAGAGAAGAAGAATCTTTTCAACTGTGGCTTTAGTCGTAAGCTTACATACATCTCACATTTCAAATGCCTCTTCACGGTTGATGAAAGGTGGTTTTCATGAGTGGTTCACAATTGAACCACCCTCTTTTCTTTCTTTAAGTCAAACTGACTCTCAAGCCTCCGGAAGGTGGACATATACAACACAAATATAATTTATATCAATTTCGAATTTCTTTTTAATTTTTCTTTTTTTTAATGGTTGACTTTTTATGAAGAAGAGAAAAAAAAGAATTATTTCAATTTACTTTCTGTGGTTCAGCGGTATAAGTCTCTTACATAATATGAGAGGTCAGGGTTCGAAGTCTAACGAACTCTTTATATGCGAGAGTATAAATAAAAAAGAAAAAAAAAAGGAAAAACTCTTTCAATCCTTTCCTTTTATTACCCTTGTATTCAATAAAATATCCTCAACAAAAAGGCGGAATATCATCCTGTGCTGGCGGTTATAAATAACAGAAAAAGAAAAACCAATTAAAATTCAATAGTAAAAGAAGGAAGCGCTAGACAAATATAAATTGCATTTAGTGGCATGAAACTCGTCCTACTAGAAATAAATCAAAATTAGTTATCAGTTCACATTTTGGAGAGGTCGACTTTGGATCTGTTTATTGTAATTTGATGCTGTATTTTATATTATTCAATGGAGATGACCCTGTTAATGAAGTCTTTATCAGATGGAAAAGACTGAGATCATGGCTCTTCAAAAAGGGTTGTTATTAACTAAAATTTAATTGTCTGAATTGAGGTAAATGAGTTGTAGTGAAAAGGGTACTACTAAATAAGATATTAAAAAGTTATAATACTACTAATATTAGTGAAATTTATCACTCAACTTATATCGTATTTATCGCATGTATACTCACAAGTTTTATGAAATTCAAACTAAAATCTCAAGGTCTCAACAAATGAGTTTTTTAACTTCAAATATATTAGAATATTAAGACAGTGAAATTTTTGACATTTTTCTTTAAAAGAATAATATTGGTTGATTTTTTTCCCATTTTTTTGGTAATGAAATTTATTTCATTCTGGTGTGAATTTTATAAATATATAATGGTCATCCCATTTAATTAAACGAATATAATTAAGAATTTAATGATTTTTGTTCTGTGCATTTGCAGTTGAGATAAAGGAGGTGTGAAAATATTTGCTTACATGTAAATAATAATTAGAATGGTTAAAAATGTGGTATATTCATATTTTTTGCTAGGTAATGCTATAAGAAAAGAAGATTATTCATAAATTACAAAAATATCCAACATTGGGTAACTTGAGCAATGTAGATTCGAAAATGAAAATCCTCCATATCGGCACTGCAGTGTGTTATTGTTTTGGTTGTACTATGGCCATATTCGTTTCTTTATGTCCTAGTACTTGTACCAATTAATTGATGTAGGCCCTGTTTCCTTTGTTGGATGAAGTGGGATAGAGGTCTACATTCCAATTCATTATATGCATATTTTCCATGACGTTAGCATGGAAGAAGACCTTAAGCCCACTACTGTAACATTAAATATTGGATGGTTTATCATATCAGGGGGTATGATTTTCCAATCTCACCAACCGGGCAATTTAATATAGTATCTAAAATGACTAGTTAGGCCTTATTGTGTATATTTTCATGTTTTTTGTAACCATGGTTTATAAATTGATGTCATCACAGCATCAAATATCCAAACTCAAAATTGTGGACACTATATGTTTGGCATCGGAGCCTTGTATTGTTTATGGGCACGATGCTCAACAAACAATTCAACAATTTTTCTTTAAGGTGCAAAATCATAAGCAATAACTCAGTGGCTCCAAAATGGAAATCAATTTAAAAAATAGGAGTAGAAAAAATTATTTCTAATGCTTTTCTATATAAAGGGTATCATAGTCGATTCAATAGTTATCCATATTTGATCATCCATCTAATAAACAGCTCATAAAAATATTTATTTTTATTATTTATCTCATCACACAAAATAAATATAATTTCTCATTTAAATTACCCTAATTCTTAACTTCATCCACCAATTCATCCCATCACACTCCATTTCATTCCACAAAGTAAATGGGGTTGTAGGGTATGGACTCATATGTGTATTGATCATGAGACATTTTTAAGTTTTATTATCATTCTTTAAGGTGTCTAGTTGGTAGGATTTGCATTTTAGTTGTTAAATTGAAATGTGGAACCTAAAACCTTTTTATGTGGAACTTAATTGCTGAATATTCTTTTTTGGTTGTATTCAGTACTACAATTTCATTGTTAATATGCAGCAATATTTTAGACACCTTATTTACTTAAGTATAATTGCCTACATTAAGAAGTTTCAAGCTCAATGAGCTTCCAAACTTAGCTGGGATAGGACCATTAAAACTATTATGTGACAGGCCTAAAATGGTAATAGCATGAAGACTAGCAAGCTCCACGTGTACTAAACCTGTCAAGTTATTGTTAATTTGGGAATTCTATCACCCGACACCATGTGTACATATCGGATGAGTTTGCAGTTAATCTGAACCGTAGAATTGGCTGGATGGTAATCTTGACTGTTGGTTACTGTACAGTGGAACAAGGTTTAAGGAAAATGTTCTATAACCAATATATCATTCTCAGATTTAACTCTAAAAAAAAGGGTTTCCACTCCAACGCTAGGTAGTTGAGATATCAATTTTGTCGACCATGGGTGGCAACTGAGTGAGGCCATGGGCGTTTTATTTTGTCTTCTATACCTTGCAGTATCAATCAATGAGGAATTGGAGAAATGATGCTCGATTTTAGGAATGAAGGAAACTTTGAGATCGAAGAGGTAGTTTCATCACCATTTCTGCCAAGGTCGGCGTCTCTATGACATTGTTATTATTTGAACTAGTTCTTCGTCTTTTGTTGACTAAAGAATTGTTTAGAAGTGTTTATGCGTTTGTTTGCAATTATTTTCAAGTTAATTAAATATTGTAAATATATTTTTGAAATGGGGATAAGTTATGATTTTTTTTGCTTATTTCTTGGAATTATTAATTATTTGTATGCGGTTGCTTCCTTGATGATGTATTTAGGATGCGATGTGGTGTTATTGGGGCAACATGTATTTGATAGTTTATACGCGTTTAAGGATATCATCTATGAATTTGCAATTGACGACTATGATGAATCTGACCCATTTGGTTTGGGGTTAAGGAGGAAGGTGCTTGTAGTCTGTTCATGTCCGCAGACACCCTTATGTGTTAGTAGATTTTTATTGGGAACTGGGAATTAGAGGGGTGCTATAGCCCTGTCAATGAAATCCAGTCAGAGTAATAATGTAGAAACAACTGGTTATGATGACAAGTGAATGCTGGATGAGAGTTGGCATTTTTGAAGTGGTGCCTTGGTATGCCTTTATCGCTCGAGCTACTTGGCCCTGGTGGTGGAAATTGTAAAGGCTGCAGTAAGAGTTCTAAGCCTCATTCCGTAAGACTAATTTATGCATGTTCAGCTACTAGACAATGGATGCATAATCATTATATTTTGCTGGTACATTTGATGTTCCTTTTTTAAATGTATTTCTGTTTGCACGTCCTTGCATGTGGGTAAAATTTTGGAAAGGGTTATGGAGCTTTCTATTGTTTTTAACTATTTTTAATCCAATATGTTTGTCGTTAAGGTAAACATCCGTGTTCTCGAACTAGGAACAAGAACTCCAACCATATTCTCCACCATTTGAATCTAAAGCACTTTGTTGGCCCTTCATATGACATAATTTTCCATTTCTGTAAATGTTTTTGGCCGTTCTTTTCAGTTATATTTGTTGATTATTCCCAATCTAATCTAACAAAAGCAGAGAAGTGATTATATATGCAATCCTTCACTTATGAGGAACATTGCACTTTCAATGAGTGTTTCATATATGTTTAACTATGGAAATTTTAGTTTATCAAATCGAGATATACTCTGATGCTTCCAAGCCTTTATGTAGACACCATCGAAAGAAAAACATAAAGCATGTTTATTTGTCAATAGAAAATGGCATCGATCAAAATTTTGATAAGATGGCACCTGCACAATCTGGCGATGATACTAAAAAAGCGTTGATCAGGTGAATCCAATGAGGTGCCTCAGAAAGAGGAACAATTTATTTGCACAGTCTGAAACTCATGTAAGGTTAGTAACTCCTTTGCTATCCTTGGTGTCTGTAATGATAGTTCTGGTCAGGATAATACGAATTTTGAGGTAAACATAGAAAGAAATGCATCTGCTAAAAATCCTGTTTCTATTAGTTTGGATGTTGCAAATAGTCTAAAGTCTATGGCTAAGAATTTAGATGAAAATGTTGATCGGGTGATTTGGATATTTTGATTACTGATTACATTGTTGTGAACAATACTTTTGGTCCTGTGAATATTACTGATTTCTTGTGTTTGAGAAGAGGATAAGGTTTCTCCCCTTCAATTGGTTGAATAGCTTTAGTTGGAGTTTTTTAAATGTATTTTAGGTACATAGCGCTTGAACAAGTACCAGTTCAATATGGTGGCCTTAGTAAGATGAGTAAACATGAATTCACTACCACTGATGCTGCAATAGAGGAAGTTATTAAGCCAACAAGCAAACATACTATTGAATTGCCAATCACTGAGGTGGGCAAATGTTTCTTAAATTATTCTTCATCAAAATCTTGTAGCACAACAAAATTTTGTTCTTTATCTCTAAGCTATGGAACTCTAATTTGAGGGTGAGTTGTTGATTTTTACAAGCCGGCACATTGGGTTGGGAGGTGAGAGTAGTAGGCTGGGATGTTTCCTATGGAGCTGAATTTGTACCAAGTGCCGATGGTGGAAACACTTCGATTATGCAGAAGTCGAGAAAGATCGGATCAGCCGATGAACAGGCTCTCTCTTGCACCTTCTATGCCAACTTAATTGGAAATGTTGGATATGTTTTAATTTAGAACCAAAATAACATAGATATATATTATGAATTCTCTGCATCAGCTTAAGGTTCTTAATAACTTGAATGCTTTGAAGAATGGGATGCATTGCTATTTTGCTTGTTGAAGATTGTAATGATGAATATAGAGAGTTAAAATACACATACATGTACAAATGTCAGGTGTTTTTTTATTTTAATATATTTGAAATTAATATTTTAAACTTTCATGTGATGTTTTATTTGTATTTTATTTTTTACATACAAAACGATATTTTTTAAAATAAGAAAAGGGGAAGTAGAATGTTTAATGAGAACACGGAGATGGTTTAAAAGGGAAAGTAGAACTAAGAAAAAAGTAAAAGCATTCAAGGGAGAGACAACGGAAAAAATATGGTTACATCTTTACATCTTTTGTAGTTAGATATATTTACATCTTTTGTAAGATAATTAAATTATTATTTTTTTATTCTTTCATAATTGCAAGAGCTTTATTTTTAAATTTATCATACTAATCAGACTTTCCTTACCCTTAGGCTTTTGACGAAAAATGAAGATGTGAACAAAATATGCAAATGAAATTTCTAATTTTTTTCCTTAATTCAACCATTGTTCTTATATTGTACTGACAAAAATATATCCTATAAAATAATGAAACATGAGTGTAATTATGACAATGTATCTATAAACAAAGAGAAATATAATGAAGCAGTAGTTTAGATACACAAGTATTGGGAAAAAGTTAGTGGTTTGGGAGTAAAATTAATTGTTGATGTATAGTTGTTTTTCATCTTTCGAAATATATGATAAATTAAATTATTTTTGCGAAAGAAAACTTGTTCATGGGTCAACTAATTATTTTTGTTGTAAATGATAGTACATTAAAAAACTTCATAGAAACTATTATAGAAAATAGAATGAAAAAACAGAATTATAGAAAAATTTCATAATTATAAATTCTTCCATTGAGCAATTTTAGGAGAAAACTTTTCATAATTATAAAAAATAGAATGAGAACATGATAATCTGTCCTAATTGGAAACAACATGAATAGAAGTTCATCTTCATCAAGAGAAAGCAAACTTCTATATAGACATGCTAAATGAGAAAACTTCATAAAGAGCTAAAAGTCTGCTACTTCATATCTTGCTATTAAGCTATTAAGTGGGTTCGGTTTATCATTTTCCATGAGTGTCTTCTCTGACATAGAGATAAAATGGAAATAACAAACTCCGACTTCTAATAAAAAGTGTCCTATGAACATTGTAATTCAGATCCGAGGACCCTTGATCCATCATATGCTGAAAAGACTCGGCGATTGAAATCCAATGGCAAGGAAAATGGGATCCCTTGGAAGTAAGATAGGTCGAGGACAGAGAAGTAGTCAGCTGCATGTGAGTATGATTTGGAAATTAAAATTGGTTGATGTTGAGCAAGCTCTGAACCTTTGCCGTAGGCTTGCAATTTATGGATCCCTACTTTTGGTTTTGTCCCTGATCGGTCCAACTACATCAATTCTGGTCACCTGAAACTTCGAAAGTAAGATATAAAACACAATAGAAGAACTAAATGTCAGTTACCTTCAATTGTTTCCATAAGTACAATAGCAAGTAGATGAACTCTACCGAGCATTTTTTAAGAGGGCCTTATGCATGGTTATCTCCTCTAATGGATAGCTAAGAGCTCAAATTCAGTTTGTATCTCTATCTTTCCATGATTTTGAAGTTTTGTTTCTGAAACAAGGTCAGAAACAAATTTCATAACCAAAATATTGACGGTGGGCATACAAAGAAATTCTGTCATCATTCATCCTCATAAAACTTAATGTAAGCTGAGCACAAGTGTCAACCTGTATATTAGGTTGCATCACCAAGTAATTCTGAATATTCTGTGATCTAAAATGCATTTCTCCCTGCAAACATGCTAATGGAAATGTTACTCCATCATACTGTGGTGCCACTAACAGTAAAAATGTCGGAACTTCCACGTAATGAACTTACCTAGATATTTTCATTTTTCAGTCCAAATATCCAAGTGCAGCCCCAATTTTAATATCCAAATCATAGAAGGAAAAGCATCCTAATGTTTCAACTACATTTTGAAAATATTCCTAAGGAAAAACAATTTTAATATACCATATTTTAATATGTTTTAGTGATCCTAATGTTTAATCATATACCATATAGTTTATTCTATTTTCTGGTTAACTCACTATGGAAAAACAAATTTCAGGTTCAGAAGTTTGATCACCACACTTCCTTATGTAAACTTTGTGATGTCAATATCACACTAAGTGAGCCACAAAGACAAGCGATCGAGGATATTAGTTTCGGGGCCATGACTAATATGCCTTTTGATAGTCTTGGCAAAACACTCCTGAAGTGGATCACTAAAACATATGATCTAGATAATAGTATCTTAAACATCCATGGGACTTTTCTAAAGATTGATGATGATGCTATCAACCGCTGCCTTGGCATTCCCAAATCATCTCTTATAGTACACTTTGACACAACAAGCAACATTGGGATGGAATATTTTGGGCATTTATTTAAAATTGTTGAAGGGAGGATCAACATCAGATCATAAGCAGATAAGCTAAAAATTTGTGATGATTGGAGTGACGAGTTTAAAGCTATGTATACGACATTGTTGTTTGGGATGATGTTGTTCCCCCATACTCATCAAAATGTACCAATATACTTTTTAAACACGATTGTCAATTTAACGCAATCATCTAATCTAAATTGGGCTGGTTTTGTCCGTCAGAACATTGATAATTGAGTTAGGTAATGGAAAAAATCCTCTCAAACATATGTTGGAGGTTGTATCCTCTTCTTCCAAATGATGCATATCAAAATATACCACATATTATTAATTATTACATTTTTTTGAATCGTCTAAGTCTAATTCCAAATATGTCTACAGGTATTTTTCTATGCTCTAGTTCAGCTAAAGGGGTCGACACACTTCATCAAGATTGATGTTGAGATCCCTTATCTGAATTACCTTACAAAGAAAAGGCTTGGTATGCTTAAAGATGACATGCAGTGTAAAGGAGGTTATCGGAATGCCATGCAGCAACATGCATTAAAGGTAATTACAGGCATGCAGTATGGAGTCTACTGTATTGGACACGATAGCAGAAGTGATGAAAAAGTCTCAATGTGGTAGTGTCATACATCTCAATGCGGGGGCTGTTAGACTTGGAGATGCTGGGACATCCTATATGACAAATACCTTGAAAAAAATGAGCAATCAAATTCAAGGACTATTGAACAAGTCATTGAAAGCCATATCGCATCAATGGATGCTCGCCTTTCAGCTTTTGAGAGTCAAATAGTTCAAATGGGGACTACACTGAGTGACTTAGTTCACAAGTGTTTAGATAAGATTCCTCTGACAATCACATCATCCCTGCAAACTACCATCCCAGACAGTGGCGGATTTACAGCCAAAGATGTAGGGTCAGTTGACCCCATTTGCTATTTTTTTTATATATATAAATATATGTTTATAGAGAAATGATAGATATGTAGTATTTTGACCCCACTTAATATCAAAATGACCCCAGCACAGTTGGTCATCGGCTGGGGTGTAAAATCAATGCAGTCGCAGGTCACTGATTCGAGACCTCATTGTTGCACCTGCCCATTAGTTTTTTCACTTATGTAGTTAACTAAAAATTGAGGCCAAAACGACGTCGTTTGGCCTCTTGAAATGAAAAAATAAAAAAAATAAAAATGGGTCAAATGTTAATTACAACCTTGGTCCCCACACTCAGCCAGGAAACCACTTCGACTCTTTCTCTTCTCTCCCTCTCCCTGGCCAAAAAGTAGCAAAACAAAGTCCCAAGACATTGTTTCCCCCAGTCCCCACCACCAATATTCCAAAAAAATTCCTTTTTTTTTTTTTTTTTAATATTATCCACTACTTGGGATTTATAAAGAATATTAAAGGCCAAAACAATGTAAGTTATTTGTTTTTCACTTGTTTATTTCTTGATTTTTGTATTAGAAAAATTGGGGCTTTTTTTTTTTAATTGTTAACTTGCTTAGCTTTTTGTATGTGCATATTTCAATTGTTAACTTTTTATTAATCGTTATGTCAATGATGATTATTGCATAGATAAAAAAAGTTAGGATTTTTTTTAATGGGTAAAAAAAAGGTAGAGTTTAATCAATTAAAATTTAGGATAAATTGATAATGTTAATTTATTAACTTTTTGTATATGCATATTTTAATTGTTAACCTGTTATTAATCGTTATGTAATTGATGATTGTTGAATTAGATGAAAAAGTTAGGATTTCTTTTAGTGGGTAAAAAAGAGTTAGAGTTTAATCAATTAAAATTTAGGATAAATTGATAAGGTTAATTTATTAACTTTTTGTATATGCATATTTTAATTGTTAACCTGTTATTAATCGTTATGTAATTGATGATTATTGCATTAGATAAAAAAAATTAGGATTTATGGTTAGAATTTAGAAATTGTGAATATTTATAAATGATGTATTATGAAAGAAATACTAAATTAACTGTACTTAAATTTATTTTTCAGTATTCACGTGTTGATAGATAAGTTCTTCACCTGAATTTCAAAGTTTGGAGGCTCTACTTCCTCTTCACAAAATTTGCCTCTCTTTCAAGAAAGTGTTAATCAACCGGAAGATTCGCCTTGCAACAATAATTTGAGATCACAATTACTTCAAAAACAACGTCAAGGAGTTGATTTAGACTCTTTAAAGGCCGATCCCGTAGAAAAATTACCAATTTTGAAATATCACCCGAATGATTGTGATACAGTAAAAAGATCATATATTCAAAAAGGTCTTTGTCAACCACGAAATTACAATTGTCCACAAACTGAAATGACTGGTGTGATGCGTCGTTTTAATCGAAAGTGGTTCGATATTTATCCTGATTGGTTGGAATATAGTGTATCATCAGATGTAGCCTTTTGCTTTCCTTATTATCTATTTAAGGATGAACATCAACGTGGGGGAGATGTATTTTCAACTAAAGGATTTTTGGCTTGGAATAAAAAGGAAAGATTTGCTACTCATATCGGTGGGCCTAATAGTGATCATCACAAATCAAAGAAGAAGTGTGAAGATTTGATGCAACAGAGTTAATCCATTCAAGCAGCTTTGGATAAGCAATCAAGCCAAGCTAAGTTGGAGTATCGAATATGTTTAACTACATTGATTAAAGCTGTGAGATTTCTTTTGGGTCAAGGAATGGGATTTTGAGGTCATGATGAAAGTGCATCATCGTCAAATAAAGGTAACTTTCTTGAACTTTTGAGATACTACATAGAAAATTGTGAAAAAGATGTTGCTACAATATTGAGAAAAACACCAAAAAATAATCAGCTCACTTGTCCAACTATACAAAAAGAAATTATACATGCATGTGTTATGGAAGCAGCTAAGGTCATCATAGAGGATTTAAATGGTGATTACTTTAGTATACTTGTTGATGAATCTCGTGATATATCATGTAAGGAGCAAATGGCTCTTGTTTTGCGATATATTGATAGGAGATGATCAGTAATGGAGCGATTTATTGGAATCTTTACGTTCGTGATACTAGTGCTTTATGTCTAAAAGAAGGAGTTGCTTCATTGCTTGCTCAACATTCATTAAGTATATCATATATACGTGGTTAATGCTATGACGGAGCAAGTAACATGCAAGGTGAATTTAATGGACTTAAAACTTTAATTCAACAAGAAAATAGGTCGGCTCATTCAGTTCATTATTTTTCTCATCAATTTCAATTGACTTTTGTTGGGATTAATAAGAAATGTGATGAAGTTGCTGGAGTTGTTAACTTAGTTTTAGCTGTGATAAATGTGGTGGGAGCTTCTTTTAAACATAGAGATGAACTTCGAGATGCACAAATTGTCAACATCCAAAAGGCATTTGAAATAGGTAAGCTTTGGACTGGTAGGGGTCTATATCAAGAATTAGGTCTTGCAAGTCCAAGTGATACTCGTTGGGGATCTCACTTTAAATCTTTTGTTAACTTCATTCTATTGTTTGATTCAATAATTGATGTGCTTGGCACTATTGGTACGGATGCTGACTCATCAGATGAAAAATGAAAAACACGTGGGCTTGTTGATGCTTGTCTAAAATTTGAATTTGTTTTCATATTGCATTTTATGAAGACTATTCTCAGTATCACAAATGGGCTTAGTTTAGCTTTACAAAGAAGGGAACAAGATATTGTAAATGCTATGTTGCTTGTTTGAATAGCAAAGAAACGGTTGCAAAAGACAAGAGATAGTGGATGGGATTCACTTATTGGTGAGGTGTCTAAATTTTGTATCAAACATGATATTCAGATACCTATATTTGATGATCTGTATGTCTTTCCGGGAAGATCAAAGCGAAGAGTTGCTGAGTATACGGTTTTACATCATTACCGTATTGAAGTATTTTATAAAGTTATCGATTGGCAACTTTAGGAATTAAATAATCGATTTAATAAGGTAGCATCTGATTTACTTCATGGTATGTCTTGTTTGTCTTCATCTTAGTCATTTGCAAGTTTTGATATAGAAAAGATCATGAGATTGGCTGCATTATATCCTGATAATTTTAGAGAATATGATTTAGTTGAGCTTTATTGTCAGCTTGAGAATTATATAATTGATATGAGTTATGAGGATATAAGATTTTCTGGTGTGAATGGGATTGTTGATTTATCCAAAAAGTTAGTAGAGATAAAGAAGCATTTGGTGTATCCTCATGTGTACCAACTTGTGAAAATTTCATTGCTTTTGTCGATCGCCACTGCAAGTGTAAAGAAAGCTTTCTCAGTGATGAAATTTATTAAGACTGATTTGTGGAATCGAATGAATGGTGACTTCCTTAATGATTGTTTGATAACTTATAAAGAAAGAAATGTATTTGTGAGCATTTCAGATGATGATATTATGACGACATTTCAGAGTATGAAAACTCGTCGAGGATAATTGGATTAATGTATTTAAATTTTATTTTTATTAAATATTAATTATTTTGAATTTATTTTTTATTAATATTTTGACTCCACTTACCTAAATTCCTGGATACACCACTGATCCTAGAGATAATCAAGAATCATATTCTACAATTTATCATTCCATCCACATTATCCACATAATTTAAGGTTGGTTCATCCAACATATCATATTCAATTGATAGGAATGTTGGTGACGTTGGACAAAACTACTACCAGACCCCTTAATCTAAACTAGTGAAAAAACTCAACCCAAAAGAGTTATTTTCTCATGAGCAACAAAGAATTAGAGGCAATCTAGAGATTGCAATTGATCTAACTGATATAAGTGAATGGGAGCAACATGATGAGTTGCCAACTAAGGAAGGCCCATTCAACCCTACCGTAGATGAAGAAGAAATCATAATGTACCTATTTGATGAGAAGCAGCCCATGAGGTAGCGACTATAATTTCATAATCCTATAACATTTCTAAATCTGTGTATGTTGAATCGATGTCCACGTAAATTCTATTTACATAAATACTTTGTCCATACATAATTGTAAGGAGTATACCATTGATTTGTAAGGGTGGGGGTTGACTCGAAGTAATATCATGTGTTCGAAGCCTACAATGTACATTAATGGAAGTGTAAGTAAGTTTTCTCCACAGTACAAGTTCATTTGTATATGTAAAATGATATGAAGGTCATAAATTGTGTAGCCTATATATGCACACTTATGGAATGTGATAAATCAGTTGAATCTGCTCGTTGCTACATGCCTGCATTATTTGCAGTGAGTTAGATTGCTTTATTCATTTTTGTTCCAATTCATGATAATTATTTTATTGGGATGATATAAAAATGCGAATATTTACTTACACATATGGATCAATTATTTTTTCCAGCAAGAATGTTTGGCAAGAGATCAATTCAATGACAACTTCATCATAAATACCTTTTTTGATGGATTTGATGCATTTATAAATAACATTGAAAGCTATCAGCAAATATTCATTCCACTTAATGATCTTTACTAGCATTGGCTACTATGTGTCGTTAACTTGAAGGAGGAAACATTGTCAATTTATGATACATTTCCTGATGAAGCAATGAATGGGAATAGGAAAGGAATTATCAAAATATTGGTAACTAACGTGATTTGTTTGTCTTCTTTCAACTTAATCTTTATTGCAGTAATTAACACATGCAGCCGCATTTGGTATAGCTTGACCGTCTGGAAGGTCTGCTTTATTTATGGGATCCAAGATATAAAGTTAAGGAGATAACACGTAAATTTAATCATGTTATGCCATGATGGGTTCCAAGACAGAAAAATTTGTGAGAAATCCTCATTTTCTTTGGTCAATTGAATGACTATAAGCTTTATTCTTTCTAATTAATTTTTGTATAATTGTCTCGTAGGTATGATTGTGGGTTATATGTTTGTATGATAATGTTTTTTGGTTTTGATGTTGTTAAGATGATGGATGAGGCATTTAATACATTATGTAATGAGTTATAGTTTTTGAGTATAATGCTTAACATGCTTGGCTAAAATTAATTCACTAAAGCTCTATCCTGAATGTGAGCTAGGAAATGTTCGAATCTGCCCGGTGACACTTGGCTACATTGCTTTATACAAGTAACTTCAACAAGTTTGCTTAAAGGGATTAACCCATATGCCTTGTACTTATAATGAGGAATTAGGTTTTCGATGTACAATATATCTTCCAAAATCTTTTGCGAATCTGGCACATTTGAGTACATGTTTTGAGGATGTAATTTGCCTAAATACATTTATTTTGAATGCATGGATATGAAAAAAAATGTGATGTTATGTCTTGTGAATTCATTTTCTTCTTGTCCATGACAATAGATTCCTGTAGGAAGTCAATGACTAAACCATATGCGTTTGTGCTCAATTACGTCTAAGCCCTAGCAGTTACATCATGGCTTGTAAAAATCATGTGAGGATTATGAGTTGGTGCTACAAAAAAACTGAGCCCGAGCTCAAGTACTATTCTCTTCTCAAAATTCTGTAGGAAAATAACAGAGGCTCATGAGCTGGGGCTGCGAAAAAACTGAGCCCGAGCTCAAGTGTTGTACTCTTGCTCATCCCATTTTGATCTGTAGCACAAACTAGGATCCATACTACCTAATGACTGAACCAAATCAAACTTGAAATTATTGCTTCAAATACTCCCCAAATTAAATAATTTCTAAATTAAATATATACAGTCCAAAGCTTTGAGGGTGACAAAAAATCGGCTATGTTTCTTTTCATGGCATAAAGGTTTAAACTTTAAAGATCTATACATATACTGAATTTACAACTTCCCAAATGATAATAATACATGAGTATCAATATCTATATTTTCATCCATTAGCATATTGATCTTGTCTGTAGAAATTCTTTATGCAGCCCCAATATTGTTTCAATCAAATCACTGTCCACGTTAACAAGAAAAATGTGCATGAAGATGTCAAAAATACACACAAATCATATCCATTTACAATCTATGCTTCTCTTGCAGTTGAATAAATACATTCAAAATATCAAAACTCACTTCATTTTGTGGAGGCGGCATGTGGTAGTAGAACAACATATAGGGTGTTGGTGCTTGACCCAACACATTCATATAGCCGAGGAGGGACCATATGGCACATTGGGCATATGACAAGCAACTTGGTGCATGGGATATACAAATGAAATGGAAATGATGGGTGAATGGAATTGCCAAAGCTAGGTTGGTGCGGCATAGATCCAAGTGAGACTTGAATGATGTTAGGCATGTGACTTTGTGCATTGACATTGGAATTCAAGCTCTCGGGTGGGATGATGCCATTGGTGTAATTTAGGGGTGTTGTTGTACCCTTACCATTTTTTGCACCCCTTTTCTTCCCATGTGTATTTTTTCGCCTCTCCAAAGTTAATGGATTCATATCACAAATACTAGCCTTATGACTAACACCACTTATAATAAAAATAAGACATAAAAAAATAATTCTAATTAGCAAGATAATCACAATCAAACAACAAAATTGCCAAAATCACTATAAACAAACAAAATACAACTATAATCATGAAAATTCAACATACAAACTAAAATGGGATATATTACTTGCAAAAGCTACATTTCTACTTCTTTGCACGACAAGCTCCCCTGCTTTGTTTTTTTACTAAGGACCAATACTCCTTGTTCTTCTGTGTGTCTTTCAAGGTCCCCACATCTTTATGGGGAGTTTCATTCTCTACTTCATCATTACTTAGACTAAAATCAAACCCAAAATTAGAATGCAATATAAATTGCTCTTTAGCATCTTTAATCAATTCTACCACCCGATTCATGGAGTTTGTAAAGCCAATAGACATTTATGATGAAATAATAGACAAGTTGATACACTCCTTGTTCAATCTTGCAAACCTGCTCTGTTGTGCATCAACTTTTTCAATGTGACATGAAATTTTATCTTTTAATTTACCACTACATTTAGTAAGCTATTGAGGAAGTATGCTTCCTCTAGGAAATTCCATAATGCCCAAACACTTCAACGCCGATATTATATGGCAACATGGTACACCTTCAAACTCTAGCATCAAATAATTACACTGGTACTTATATTTATCAACATTAATATGTACAATATAACCCTCCCTCTCATAATTATTGTAATGTCTAAAAACAAACACATGATTGTTTTCAATTGGTTTGCAATTACTCAATTACTCTCTAGCACAAGGCCCTGTTTTGCTCTAATTTGGTCACGTATAAGGAAAAAGACCTTCGTGCAAATACGAGTTGCATGTCTCTCAAGCATTTCTAGAGAGTCTCTCTTACAATAAGTACCAACTTCTCACATTCTAATTGCTTCACAAGAAAATCACTCCTAATTCTCCCTAAAGTGCGGATGTAGTGCTGCAAAAATTGTGTCGAACTCATTTTTTAGTTTACTAAAATTTTTATTAATGAGTTCATTAACTCAGCCAATTAGGTTGTATTCATCCGCCCCATAAAGTGCCCACGAAAGAAAGCCTCAGCCCCCATATGTTTTTTTTTTCTCTCCATATATTTCCTTCACCCAATTATGGTCATGTAATTCATATACCTCAACTAAATTTAACAAACATAATTCAAATTCTTCAATGGAATGCTGTCTACCAAGCAACGTGAGGAAATCAGTACAAAAGCTAGGAATTTTTACCTTTCATCTACAATTACGACCTAAATGCCAACTACAAATCCTATGTCTCATCCTAGGAAATTTAGACTTAATAGCTGCAATCATGGATGCATCTTGATCAGTCAAAACATATATAGGAATTTTTCCATTCATGACCTCAAGGAATGTCTTCAACAACTACTGGTAGGAGTCAATTATCTCATTGAACATAATAACAGTAGCAAATATACATGTTAACGAATGATTGTTGATGCAAAAAAAAATTATTAATGGAAGTTTATATGCATTCGTTTTGTACGTAATATCAAAAATAACGACATCACTAAAAGGATCATACTCAGCTTTAGAGATCCCATCACACTAAAATATTCTTGATAAAACACTATCTTCATCTAAAGTGTATTTAAATGCAATTTTTGGGTCTTTCTCCTGTATGTTATTCAACAAACTCAACATTGTATTGACATCTCCTTTACAAACCCTTTCCCTACGTAAATTGTACAACCAATTATACCAATCCTTCTTTTTAAAAGAAAGCTTACTGGGCCCTCCAACTAAATATTCCAAGTAATTCATTACTCCACTGAGTTTAAAATCAAAATCTATCATCAATGCTAGCAACGACTTGTCAGAGCTTGACATGGGCCTACATACCATATAAACATAAATTTCAAATTAAAACGAATTGCAAAATATGAATATAGGTCAATAAACAAACTTTAAGTTGAAATAACAATTGTACTGCGTACTATTACTTTCTAAAGAATGATTATGGTGTGAGCAAAATCTCGTCAATGGATATTTTCCAGACAATCAATCATGTGCAATACGAAAATTGGCCTTGCATCCACATCTTGTTTCTGGTGTAGCTTTTCGCCTCCGACAATATCCATATTCAAGTATCTTTCGAAAGCCTTCACGACTGCACATCTATTTTCTATTTTTTACAACTTACCAACCTTTCCTTTGATACTTTGTTTTCTAACTTTAAAACCTACTATCCTCGCATATGATTTATAAATTTTTTTTGCATCTTCAACTTTATCAAACATCATATCACGAATAAATTCCTTGTGTACCGCCATTGGCACTGACTCCAAACACTCAACGTCTTCTTTACATTCTGCTAAATTTGTAAATTTAGTTTACTTTAGATTCCATTGGAATTTCCACAATAAACACTAGATAATAAACAAATATCAATGAGTTTACAACAACTGAATACCTAATTTGATATGAATCCTTCACTACAGTTTTACTGTGTCATAAAAAATTACAACAATAATTTCAAAAAAAAAAAAAAGCTTAAGTATTCTGCTAAAGCACACAAAGTTGCTACACAGAAATAGCAGCAGACATCCACATACACAGAAATAGCAAATACACCCCCAAAACTTAACAAAATAACAATCAACTTACCAGTATTCATATAAATTTTCTTCACATTTCCTACCCCATAAAGTTATCGATACCATTCCTCGACTGCATTCCAAACACGAAGGACGGATATGTGATGTCGATAATGGTTGAAGTTGGATATTCAACTGGAAAAAATGCAAGAGTGATTATAATTTTTTCCAAGTATCAAACCACTTTATTGGTTGTGGTTAATGGTTCTTTTTTGGTTTTGCATTGTTAACAACCATTTACAATGGATTTCATGTGATTTTTTTTTTCCATTTTGAGACTAAATGAAATTAGAGATTAATATAGTGAGAAGGGAGGAAGAAGAAGATGCTTTCTGGTGAATAGCTCACAATTAATGGGTTATGTGCATAAATTGTGTTGGAGGGCAATTTAGTTTTCTTTTATATTACTAGTTTTAACTCCACATACATGTCACATGGGCCATCACATTTTTTCGTCCGATATGTACCCCAAAACCGGATGGAAGACACCCTCTCACAGGTTGTCTCAATTGAATAAGTGAAAGTAAGAGGGTGTTTGGTTAAACTTATTTAAAAAGTATTATAAGTTTCTATATTTAAAAGATAGTTCGGAACTTATAAGATGATAGATTTTTGTTTCAAAAAATTAATTTTGTAAGTGTTTGGATAAAATAAGATTTTAAAATTTATAAGATGTTAGTAATGATAATTTTATAATTAATACGATTAAAATTAAGAAAGCTTGTTAAGATCTTAAAAATAAGTTAGGAACTCCTTACTTCTTTAAAAAGAGCTTATAAGCTCATAACATCTTATAAGCTTTAAAACATCTTATAAGCATTAAAACATCTTATAAAATATTTTTAAAAACTTATAAATTCACCCAAATACCATCTAAAGAAAAAAAATAGAAAAAAAAAATTCTTGAATATTCGAGACATTGAATAAACCATGTTTTAATTGGTATGATGCCTCTAAATTCTTGAATATTCGAGACATTGAAGTATTAAAGCCCAGAAGATTGAGCAACCATCAAAGCCCAGAGGGAATTCCTTCTCTAAACTTTTTTTTTTTACTTTTTTTTTAATTTTTTAGAGTTCCTCCTTTAAACTTACTTCTTCATAGATCCACATATGAAATCTATGGAATAAATTGTAGAGATCTCACTTGTAAGTGAATTACCTTGGAGCTGAAGGATAGCAAGAAAGGAAAATTGGAGATAGTCGAGAATACACCTGATTTAGCAAACTTAATAGTGATAAAAAGTTTTGTTTAAATTATCATTGTTGACAATTAGTGACATAGTGATAATATAGTTATGATGAAAATTTTATTATAAATCATAATAATAATATTTATTGTCACTCAGTTATTACTATACATGTAATACTAGTTTTCAATAGTGACAATTTAAAAAATTAGTTGTTGTTACTATTAAACTATATCATGACAAATAAATTTTATTGTCACTTAAAATATACTATTGATATAATAAAAATTATTATCACTTAATATATGTTGTAGTGAGAATTTTCATATTATCACTTCTTCATAGTACTATATATATATACACTAGTTTTTGGTGCATGGTGCTGAAATATTTAGGAAATTTGCTATGTTCATCAACTTGGTGATAAATTTGAAATTAACTATTATTAGATTCTTTTAACATATATATACACAGACACACCAAAAAAAGTTTCTTTTCCAAATGTTTGTTGTTGTGGCTACCGTTGAAGCACTTTGCACACCAAACTGTATGCCTGTTTTCTCTTTTGAGCTACCCATCTCTGTCTGTAGTTCTAATTTTTCCTAAATTCCACCTTTCTTCCCACTCTTATTTTTCGTGAGACCTTTATCCCTTCTAGTAACTCAGCTAAATCGGGTCACCTCCTTTTCATTATGCCAGGAAGCTCCAGCAGTGCTTGTATAAACACCTCAAAATTGCATCATTTGGTTAGTCTCTAGAGAACTGAACTGCAATTGTTGAGACATAATCTGAAATTCCATTCCATATTAAAGCAACAAGTAGGACATCTTTCTTTTCTTTAGTAATGTTTTTCTTTCGGAGATTGAATTCATTATACTTCTCTTCTTTAGACTTTTATTCCTGATACTGATGAAGTAATCATTTTTTGCAATATAAAACAACGAAGAAACAACAATTGATTAGGAAAGGAATTTTGTATACCTGGAAAAATTTTGCAAAACTTTTGTGACCGAAGAAGCTAAACTAAAAGTAAAGCTGCTCCTTTTCTAGGAAAATTTGTCCAAATACAATACCTAAAGAAATAATAAAGAAATTAGAGATTTTTCTACTTTACCATTATAGAAACTTATGTAGCAGAAATTATGCTTTTAATGAAATAATTGAAACATGCAAATTTGAACTCTCCATTTTCTCAACATATTCATCATGATGGACATGAAGAATAAGTAACTCTACTTAAAGTAAAATGCTACAATAGTAAAAAGAGAAAGAAAGGGAAAAAGGACATAACATCACAAATTTTGTCACACAATGGAATTGTAAATAAATACAATACAGTACTACTTTTAGAGTATATATCGTTACTTTTCTATTTTCAGACCCCCTCTTCGTATCCGGTTTGCTTATAATTAGTATAAAGAATATGATTATTATATTCTAATATTTATTTCCTTACTATCATTAGTCACCCCACTTATCAATCAATACCCACAAAAATAGGTAGTCCCTATGTAGGGTGCACAACACTTAGTAACTCGAGGAAAAATATTCCATCAGACAAACTCTTATCCTACATTTTCAAATTATGAAATATGATTCAGTTCAGTTAAGAAGATATAGTATTGATTAATTTGCTGAGCTCATAAATGAGCATGAAAACAAGAAGCATGATTCGTGATTCTATTTGACTTATTCCATATAATGTGTGAGAGTAAGTTCGGCCTTTTGTTGTGAAATTGCACTTCAGGAATGAAAATGGTTTATGAATAATACCTTGAAACTATCCATATGGCTTTGGCTCCCTGAACATCTTATGTTGTTGTTAGCCTACTCTAAAATGTTGGCATCAATAATTTCCTTTCCATGGGAATGAAATCTTAATTTCTTCAAGAGCTAAAGCATGTGACATCACATCAACTGTCATAGACAGGCTGAAAATCAAGTGTAAAAGACCCTTTAGTTCACATGAAATCTTAATGCTCGTAAGCTCTATGTATATTGCCTAAAGTAGGGAGAAAGAGCATGCCTAGTATTAGTTTCTTATTTCCTTGTACAATATCATTTCCAGCAATATTGACCAGCGAAAACTTCAACTGTTTCCCAATTTTGGCAACTTGGTTGCAGTTTTCTACTTTTCTGAATGGCATCTTAATTGATGACTTAGAAGCTATTTTCCAATTAACAATCCTGGGGGACGCCTTGTCAAGTGTCTATAGGAGAATCCATCTGCAAACAATCAAAAGTTTATTTAGAATTACAAAAGAAAATATAATTTCAACATCTAGAGCTTAAACTTTAGGATAAATAAAAAAAAAAAAAGAATTTTCATTCGAGAATGAAATCTTATAGGATCTGTCCATATTTGATTCATCCTTTAGAACCTTATCACAAAGGGATGTGATTAAATAGGATGAATTCAGATAGTATTTTGAAAATACATAATTATCTTTAATAAATTAATCTTATATCGTAGGAACAAACACAATTTCCTTCGCAGTACTTCAAAACTTTCTAAAGTTAAAAGATTTCACTCAAAGAAGAAGCAAGTTACTCCTTTGCTTGCCATTTTGTAACCATCAAGAATGATAACAAAAGTAGTTATATCTCAATAACAGAAATACACTTACCCATTTCTAAGATCTTCAAAGACATTATCAATGTATAAGGAATTGCCTAGACTATTTAGTTAAAAGCGAAATGCCCTCTCTTCCTTGGAAATCTGTGCATCATCAGGTAGAGTTTCAAGAAAAGATATCAGTTTTGCTTGGGTTGAGAGTCCATTCTTGCATATGAAAGCTTGGATATTAGCTATAACTGTAAGTACCAATTGCTGAAAATTAAAGTGACATGATAAATTATAACTTGCTAAACCCATGAAGATTAAAAGAAGAATTAGCCGAATTATTATCTATATGAATATAATGTTAGGCTTCTTCGTTAAAGTTTCTTACACATGGTCCCAGGACTGGGAAAGAACATAAAGATATCATCCTAAATGGTTCTTGTATCAGTTGGTTTTAGATGTATTTTAAGGGAACTTAGATAATGTTCCTATATTAGAAATTGTACAGGATTGTCCAATACAAGCATTGAGCTTATACTAGACTTCATATGTACTCCATAACAATTAAAGTTTTTTGTATTTTTAGCTGTAGCAATATGGCCAGATATGCAAGATTGACCAATAGCAGTAATAACTAATGAGCATACAACATAGAGGTAATTCTTAGTTGTCAAAAAATCACCAATTATGTTCTTACCTATGCTAGAAGATATGCCCTATAAATGCAAGATTGAAATTTGGAGAACTTTCTACGGTATATTTTGTTGTTAAATATCTCTTGCAACCCATCATATTAGCATGCTCAAGAACCAATTTTGCTCTTTCCAAAGGTTCTTTTACTCTGAGTGTAGATGGATTGCTATGTTCTGGGGCTAGAACATTCAAGAGATGAGTATAAGCCTTTACATCCTGCACATGTAGAAAGACGGTCCTTGAAGAAACGACTTTGCATATGGTCCCCAATATGAATAAAGACAAGAAAAGATAAACTAATTCTAGACCATTGAGCTAACGAACACTATGCAATAACATAAAAGTCGCTGCATGTGAATGTTAAACCAGATCTATGTATCTTTGCATCAGACGAGAAGTTTGTAATGGCGTTTATGTATTCCACCTTTTTCAACTGAAAATTCATTCACCGCAGTAAGACCTTTTTCGGTAGTAGACTCATAAGCTCCTCTACATCTTGATATTTCAAGTAACATATGTAAATAGAAGGTAAGATATCCATAAGATAGGAATACAAACCTATCCAAAATAAGCAAATATATATACTCGAAGCAGAGTCATGCAATAAATGATAGAGCTCCGCATCCTGCCTTGGCTTGTAATCCAAATTTTATTCTCATCAATTGGTGTCTCCACCTTTGGCTTCTCCATCTTCTGGTATCGATCCATGCTCTATACGAAATCAATTTAAAAAATTTGGTTACCCACATAAAAATATAAGGATTGTCTTTGTAATAATAATGATCTGGCGCTCCATTGCTGCCGACAGCCCCTACATTTTCTATGAAATCTATGAACCCTCCACTTTCCAGTCGTTTTTCAAACCCTTTTTCTGCCCAAATGAATCTGACAAAACAAAAACAGAAAAAAAGAAGAAGAGCAGCAAAAGCATGAGGCTGCTTCCGTGGCGCACAACTAATGCATGCTGAGACGCGTAGAACACAAGAAGATAACACAACGGCAAGGGGAGGAAAAAGAAAGCTTGAAAGAAAGATAGAAAATACAGCAGTAGACAGATGGAAAGATCAAAAGTTGCAATAAAATTTAAAAAAAAAAAAATCTAGTGGGGGTCCGCGGGTCTATATTGGTGGCGAATGTAGCGGTAGATAGATGAAGGAAACATTAGGAGAAGTTAGCGTCGACAAATTGTAAGTGGTAGCTTAGTCCCCATTGCGTAACGGAGGCCTCAATGGTGAGTTTTTCATAATCTGAATTTAATTGAGTGCATATTCAGAAACGACGTCATTTCTCCAAAAATATTCACAAAAATAAAAATAAAAATAAGAAAAAGGCGAAGTGGGGTCTGCTAATCCAACACATCCCACTGTAGATTTACCCATTTCCTCTTATATATATGTAGTAATATATTTTGAAAGTGTCAACTTTAGATTCTAAATGCGAAAGTCTTTATCTATGCTCAACCATGGAAAGCAGAATCAAGAATTACTTGATAGTGCTTCAAAATAAATAATAGTAAAAGAACTAATAAAAAATTCAATAATAAAAGGGAACTCAATTAGATACATATTACATTTTTGTAGCACTTATAAACTCATCCATCTGAATATTTTTCAAAGTAATAATCACGTTAGTCCAAAAAGAGACCTAATTTACATCTTTTATCATAATTTTTTGTTTTATTTCTTATCTCTTTGCCAGAGTCGTATCCCAAACATAAAGGGCTGAGATGACTCTTCAAAAAGTGTTGCTAATAGTAACTAAAATACTAAGAAATATTATCAACCATAGGAAAGTTTTGGCCATGTAACAATTTAATTCGATTTATATGGAATATACAAATTTTGCATCGATTATAGAAAGATAATTCTTGATGCAAATTCTTTTGCCATGGTAAAGTTCTGTAGCACTAACTCAATAACAAAAAAGTAGGCGAATTAATAATAATAATAATAATAATAATAATAATAATAATAATAATTATTATTATTATTATTATTATTATTATTATTATTATTATTATTATTATTTTTCATTAAATAGCTACTTTTCTATATAGAAGAGTTAAAAGAAATTAAATCTATGTAGAATTCTAGAAATAAAATGCATATCAGAAACATAGTGTTGAAAATGGTTAAGGAAATTTCACTATTAGTGCATACGAAAGAATATATATACAAAGATACAGCTGTTAGCTTGGAAACCAAGAAAAAAAAAATGAATAAGTGATCTTCCTACACGTATACAAAAAGGACTAAAATGCAACAAATACTAACAAGACAAAAATAAGCTGGCTATTTTATTTTGGTGTCCTAAATATTGGCTAAGAGCCCCATGCAAGCTGGAGCATGTATGTTGAGCATGCCCAGCTTGAGCATAATGTCATAGAAAGAAGCAGCAACGAGAGACTTAGTCAGGATATCAGCAAGTTGAGCTAAAGACAAGCAAGGCATCAAACGTATCAAACCATGAAACACCTTTTCACACATAACGTGAACTCAATTTCTATATGCTTAATGCACACATGAAAGATAGGATTTGTAGTAATTTGTAAGGCTGAATTGTTATCACTAAAGAGTAGAGCAAGTTGAGGATGAGCAGTGTGGAAATCCTGAAGCAAATAATGTAACCATGGTAGTTCACAAGCGGTGGAAGCAAGGGCATGTATTCGGCTTTAGAGGATGATCGAGATACTGTTGCTTATTTCTTGTATCGCCAACTATTAAGAGAAGAACCAAGAAAAACTCAAAAACTTATCACAAATCGTTTAGTATCCAAACATCCAGCCCAATAGGAGTCACTAAATAGTTGAAGCTGGATTTTAGATGTTGAAGGAAAGAATATACTAGTGCCTGATGCATTTTTGAGATACCGCAGCACACGATAAGTAGCATGAAGATGGATAGAAGTTGGCTTATCCATATATTGGCTGAGTTGCAGGACATCAAACGAAATGTCTAGATGTGTCGATGTGAGATACAAAATTTCCTAATTAATTGATGCTAAGAAGAAACATTGGACAGTGGAGTGCCATTGTTAACCTTGAGTTTAAGAGAAGAGTCCATTGGTGTTTTAGCTAGTTTTACCCTAAAAAACCAGTGTCTAAAAGCATATCAAGGCATATTTTTGTCGGCAAAGAATAACACCATGAGTGCTTCGAGCAATTTCTAAACTTAAAAAGAATTCTAACTCACTATATCTTTGATATGAAAGTGGTGATCAAGATAACTCTTACGACTGCAATTTCAATAGAATTCATTCCAACAACTATAAAATCATCTACGTAGATGAGAAGAACAATAATGTCCAGCACTGTGTTTAACAAGGAGAGAATAATTAGCCGTTGATTGAGCATAACCAAGTGAAGTAAAGGTTGAAGTAAGCTTTGTGAACCATTGTCGACTAGCCTGCTTGAGGCTGTAAAGAGATTTTCACAGATTACAAACCAACTAAGAATTGGAAATAGGAAAACCCGAGGGAGGCAACGTATAGACCTCCTCATGCAAATTGCTATGAAAAAATGTATTATTGACGTCTAGCTGCTGAAGATGCTAATTGTGTATGGAAGCAAGAGCCAATAGAATGCGAATTGTAGAAAGTTTCGCAATAGAGGAGAATGTATTAAAGTAATCCACGCCAGTAGTTTGGTTATAGTCCTTGGCAACTAGTCACACTTTATAATGCTCAATAGAACTATTGGTGCAGTGTTTCACACGGTAAAACCATTTGTAACCTATGGGAATTTTACCAGCGGGTAAAGAAACAAATCCCAAGTATGATTGGTATCCAAAGCATGAAGTTCACCCTGCATAGCTTTTCCCAACGAAGATGTTTAATAGCATAATAGTATGAAGTAGGCTCAGAAGAAATAGAGATAGCTAACCAAAAATTTCTATGTGATAAAGACAAATTAAAGTATAAAAGAACACTAGAAATGGGATGAGCCATACTTATGGTAAAACTTTTCCATAGCTGAAGAAGTAAGAGAACAATGGTAGTCTAGTAAGTAAGTAGGCGGTCGGTAGCTTCATTGTGAGCCTTTAACATGGAAGGTAGTAAATGTATCAGGTAGATGAATTATATAAGGGGATGAAATAGGGTGATCATCATAAGTATGTGAAGTGCTTGAGAGGGGTAAGGGTGTGGGAGCATCAACAGATGCGTCTTTAAATGGGAGTATGTTTTCATAAAATCTAGCATTTCATGAGATAATTATATCTTTGGAGTGAACATCAAGGAGGAGGAAACCTTTAGAGCAAGGTTTGTAACCAATGAAGACGCACTTACAGGCTGTTATATCAAGTTTGGAGTGGTTAGCTATAAGAGTATAGGCAAAAGAGAGACATCGAAAAACTCTAAGAGCAAAGTAGTTAGGAATAGTCTGATGAAAGAGTTCATATGGTGTAAAGTTATCCAACATAGGATAAGAAAGGCAATTGATCGAGTGGACAGTGTAAGCAATGGTATAACACCATAACACCAATATTGTTTAGGTAAGTCAGATTGGAATAATAAGGAACATGTGGCATTCAATATATGTTGGTTCTTTCTTTCCATAATGCCATTTTGTTGTGGTGTTTTCACTCAAGAAGCTTGATCGAAACCCCTTTTGATGCATAAAAATGTTGCATGAAAAATTCAGGTCCATTGTCAGTGCATAAGGTTTTAATGGTAGTGCAATATTGTGTTTCAACTTAGTTAAAAAAAGGTTAGATTATGGAACGGACATTTGATTTTGTAGGCATTAAGAATATCCAAGTATGTCTGATGTAGTTGTCAACAATAGTTAAAACATAGCAATGATCATGTATGGAAGGGATAGAAAAAGGACCCCATATGTCCATAAGAACAAGATCAAAACATTTTTGTGATCAACTTTCACTAATAGGAAAGGCTAGCTTCTTTGGTTTAGCTAGATGACAAACATCACAACAAAAGTTCATCGAAATAGTAAGATTAGGCAAATGCTTGATGAGAGGTTTCAAACGCGATGTAGATACATGGCCAAAATTCATTGATGCCAGAGGCTAAATGTGGAATCAACAGTAGCTAAGGAATTACTGGTTTTGGTTATTTGGTAGAGGCCTTCGTGCAAGTCAACCGTACCAATCATCCTCCACAAGGCTAGGTCCTAAATGAGACACCGTTTATTAAGAAAAACTAAACAACAACGTAAAGAGAAAGTCAGCTTAGGAACATAAACCAAATTAAAAGTAAAGGCAGGAAGAAAAAGAACATGATGTAAAATAAGAGTGGGGCATAAAACGACAGTGCTAGAAAAATTGGCAGTTAAAGTATCACCATTAGGTAGGGTGACTAACATAGGATTTATTTTAGTATAAGATTGAAACAAGAACAAAGAATGTTGGTGGAAAAAGTAGATGGTGAGGAGTGGGAAGTGGTTACTTGATTAATAACATAGTTGGATATAAGCTTAATGCTGGAATGCTGGAGAAGATAGAGGACTTGTTGAAGTTAATCCGCATGTAATAAAGGAAAATCTAGACAAAGGTTTGGCCATTCCAGTAGTTGGAAGAGGGGCCTCTATAATTGTTGTCACATTTTGAGCTATGAAATGCAGGGTTCAAGGTTTGAAGACAAAAAGATATCCGTGTTTCTTGTAGCAAATTGCAATCGTGTGGTGGGGTTTGCCACAATATGTGTAGAAATGCTTGTCACCAGTAAAAGGAAAATTCTGAGGCTTAGAAGGCCATTTAGGAAATGAATGTTGCATGGAGTTAGCAAAACAACTAGAATAGAGGCTTTATGAGCTAAAATCTTGTAATCACTGGTAGTAAGCCGGTGTTCTTGCTACACTACCAAGGAAAAGACCTTGTTTATGGTTAGGAGAGGGTCCAACAATATAATTTGAGAACAAACAGTAGCATAACGATCTCTAAGTCCATTAAGAAAATGAATGACATAGTCGCTATTTTGATATTTCTTCATCGTATAAAAGTGACCATAGTGAAGAGGATTTGGATAGGAACATGAAGGACTGGGTTTGAAATTAAGAAGCTCATCCCATAAAATCTTTAGCCTCATAAAATAATCAGTCACATACTAATCACCTTGTTTATAAGCAAAAATTTCCTCCTGAAGCTCTAAAATACAGAAGATGTCTCCTTGAGAGAAGTGTTCCCTCAGATCATTCCAAAAGCCATAAGCGCGGTCTATCCAAAGAATGCTTTGGGTGATGGAAGGGGAGATAGAGTGGTTCAGCCAAGAGAGAACCATTGGATTGCACCTCTCCCATGCTGGATATAAGGGATCAATGTTTGAAGGGGCCAATAAAGAACCAGCAACAAACTAGAGTTTATCTTTAGAGAGTAAGGCTATGCGCACGGCTCTAAAGAATGGTAGTTATTACTGTTGAGAACAGAGGAAAGACAGTAACTATATTACTATATATTATAAGAGCTGATGCATGTGTGATTCTTCTAACCACGCATGAATGTCTTTTTCATTTTTTTTTCGATTTTCAAGAAATGACATCATCCTCCAATTTTTTTGCTTTAGGAACTATACCTTTTGTTGTGATTGATGTTCACCATTTGAAAAGCTTAACCCCACCCGTCCAATACGACGTCGTTTGCCATTCTTTTGTGCTTTATGATATTGTACGTATTGCTTTGATCGATGTTCTAGGTTTTTTTATTAGTACAATGGTTATAAGAAATGTGAAACTTTTGTAATTCTTTTTTTAACTACAACAGAAAAGTAGGACACATCTGAAAAGCCAATCACCACAATTTGAAAAGCTTACTCTAGCTAAAAAGCCATGCCGCATACATGAAGGTTCTAGCAGACCTACCCCATCCATACCCACAAAGATTTTCTTGATTTCCCATGTCTAATTCTATGTCAGCTTCTTGTGATTAAAGAAAATAGCATGAATCCAAACCTCTTTTTATTTTTTTGTTAGTTGTTGTTCTATAGTGTGTGAACATTCCTGAGTGGGGGAGGGGGGGAATTGGGGCATGAAATTTCCAAGCAAGAAGTGCCAGTTGAGTTCTACAACAAGAATTCATAAACTCCGATAGCACCTCTACCGCCACTGGCCCCACCTCTACCACCACTGGCCCCACTTCCACCACCACTGTTGTGGCTCCAATTTTAACCTTCATCTTGATGAACTACTCAAGGAGGAAGACTTCGCTGGTGTCACCTTTCTCTGCCTCTTCGGTGTATATACCACCTGTCCTTGGGATCTCACTCAAACTACAAGGCGAGATACGAGAGCATCGTATGGATTTCGTGCTCGAAGAGTAAGCAATTAAGGTGTTGTGTGGCACTTTTATATATGAGTATGACTTTTTATTATTTTCATATTGCTGATTATCGTGTGCAGCAAAATTGCTATATCAAGCAGAACTTAATTATTATGCCATAATATGCAGGTGGAAACAATTCGTTAGACAACTGAAGATGCAGGTTTTAAAGCCTCACTGATTAAAGAAGAAATGAATGAGAAATCCTCTCAAGTGTGTTGAATCGCATAAAAGGAATAACTTGCACTTCTTTCTTTTTTAATTGTAAGATATATTTTTCATGCTGTATTTATTTTTTAATGGTATCTGTTGGTTTGATTATTTTTAGCTGTGGATTTTTGTGTCAGGTTCATAGTTTAGTCTCTAGTGGGAAAAGAAAAACTTTATTTTCTGTAACGTGAATTTCTATTTTTTGCTTAGTGTTTGTGTATTAGGAGAGGACGTGGTTTTGGGAGCTACCTTATTCTCAAGCAACTACATTTTGTCTTTTGGTATTGGGGAATCATAGAAATTGTTGGATATTTTTCGAATGACATGTAGCACAAGCAATATGTTAACATAATGCGGATGTTTTTCAATTTTTTTCTTTTTTGGCCATAGGGAGTTTTAATATTCATAGTGTTGAATAAATTTTTAATTATTGCTTGAAACTTTCTATTAGTTTTAGTATTTTGATTTTTCCGATCTATTGAGCTCTTATTTTTGACTATTTGTTTCTCTTCTTCATTTATATTAGTTTGTTGCGATGTATAGAAGTACATAGTTTCTCCCTTGAATTTGCCATGCATTGAGATCTCATTCAACTGAGTTTGTGAAATATTGAGATGCATTTACCTATTCTTCGCTTAACTGGTTAATTATTTGTGCATCTCTGACTCTTGATGTTATTTTGAGTTGAAGGATTGCAAGGAGAACCTTGATGTTAAACTGTAGCTAGAAATAGATGGAAAAGATAGAGACTATTCTCTTATTTCATATGTCATGGAAGGGGAGGAGGAAAAGCTGCAAGAAGAGCAGTTGAAAGAAGAAGAAAAAGAGGAGCTGAGAGAACCTCACTTGGATGCCCTCCAGTTCACTAAATGGATGAACTTTTAACCCAGACCTAACACTACTATGAGCTTCTGATTGAGAACATGGATGGTATTACAAAGATTTCTCTCTCATGATGAGTAATCATGTGATTTTCTATAATATTTATGCTAATGTAATTGGTTTTTCAATATGTTAGAATGGGTAAGAGATAACATAAGCACTGATAAAGAAGGAAAGAAAGGTTGTGGTTCCAAAAGAAAGTCGAGTGCCTTGCGCATTATATATTTCTGTATATATTAAAAATCTTGGAAAAGACCTCAAATAAAAATAAATTTAATTATTTAATAATATGGGCATAACACCGTGCCTTGCGCGGTGACCTCTTTCTGGTGGTGTTATAATCATATATTAGCATTCAAGCAGACAAACCATGTTATTCATTGTAACAAATATTGATTTTCCAAATGTCTTTCAAGAAGTTCTTGTCCACCAATAGAAATACTATGAACATTATAAATATTTTTTTGTTGAAACTTAGTATCCTATGCAGTCGATATTGTCTTGTTAATTTTTTTAATATATGATAATGTAAAAAAGTTTTAGATGTTTAGTTGTATATTAGCTATAAGACTTAAATCAGGAACAATAAAAAAAAGAAATATAACCGTAGACTCAATGGACTAGATAAAGATATGAGGTCTACAACTTTATGTAAAATGGACAATGTGAGGTGCGCATATAAATTATGATTAATATTAGACTTGATATGGGACGGCCCAAGTGCCTAGGCCCAAACCAAGGTAGCCCAGTCAGGCGCCCGAGGCTTATATGCCTCATCGACTTCACTCGACCAGGTTAGCCCAGAGACGCAGCGCCAGACCCATGGAATTCCTCAACCCCAGTCGACCATATCGAAGTCGAGTTGGAGGTTGAGAACAGTACAATACTCTGCCACCGCATTAAATGCACTGACGGGCATCACGCCTCCGCATTAATGGCGCATGCCATCCCCCTCACCGCCTGACACAGCAGGTGCCGCTACAGTGTACTACCTTGTCCTTGAAACCTGGAAGGGCGGTTAACTGGAGATATGCAAGGCAGGGAAATGACTAATTACCCTTGGTCCAAGTCTAAAGGCCCCTGGGTGTACCAGGGGCATCCCAGACCTTTCCTCAAAGGGAGAAGGATATAAATACCCTCACCGCAGCCTTCTAGAGGTATGCAGTCATATATTTTCAAAGCCCTCACTCCGTTGCTCGATATTTGAGGTCGATTTCTACTGACTTGAGCGTCGGAGGGCCTAAGCCGAGGGCTCCTCGGCTAGCCTAACGTTTGCAAGATTCTTCCCTTTCCAAGCGAGAACATAGACCCTTAAGGTTGAGTCCTACCCATATTCAAAGTCGATTCTCCATCAAACCGATCGAACCCTCATCATTTGGCGCTGTCTGTGGGAAACACTTGAATCCTCTATCGAAAATGGTAAACATTAGGCGAGCTCCATCTAGGAGAGAAGAAAATAGGAGGTCCAGCTCCCTTCCCCTTCGACAGAACCCAGAGCCAAATGCCCAAGGGACCAGCACTTAGCCTGAGCCCGTGGTCACACTAACAATGCCCCAGTTAATGCAGCTCATCAGTGAGCAGATTTTCGCACAGATTTCAGCCCAACTCTCGACCGCACTAAATAAACATGCCGTGCAGCCGGAACCGGCAGTCAGTGCCACACCCCAGCCCGTGGCTCCGGAAAGGGCGCAGCCAGAAGAGCACTCCTGGCGACCGGAGTAGCTAAGGCACCAGTCAAGGGGGGGATTGAGCCCGGGATGCTTTCCTAGGGAAGCAGCTCGTCCCTCCCCAAGAGAAGAGGTAGCAGACTCCATTGACCATGATGTTCGGCCCCTTCGAGCCCCGCAGCGCGATAGGGTCGAATGCTCCAGATTCAGGCCGGGTAGAAATGCATCTCAGGCAGATCAGCAAGAATGGGATGAGGTATCCCACCAGGTGCAACAACTAAACAAGCGCCTGGAGGAGATCTCAAAGAGAAATGTGGATAGGGCTCTTCATCCAGATGGGCCACAGATGTTCAGGAGGGATCGGGATTCGTCGTTCATCCATGAGATCATTGACGAGTGCATCGCTGTCGATGCAAAGATCCTAACCGGACTCCCGAGATACGATGGCTCCACAGACCCGAACGAGCACCTGCTGCAGCTCGAACACATGATGCAGCTGCGTGGGCACAACGAATACATTTATGCAAAGATGCTGGTGACCACATTTCAAGGAGTGGCCCTAGATTGGTTTGTGAAGCTGGAACCAACGTCCATCTTTTCTTATGATCAGTTGTGTGATAAGTTTCTGCACCAGTTTGCGAGCAGGAAGAAAGCAAAACTTCCCCACACCCACTTGCATACCGTGAAGCAAGCTGAAGGAGAATCCCTTCGTGATTTTTTCACCAGATTCAATACAGAGGTTCTGAAGATCGACAGCCCGAGGATCGAGTTCTTGATTGACATGCTTTTCTTGGGTTTAAGACACAAAGAATGTGCCAATGCTTTGGTACGCGAACAACCCAGATCAATAGAGGAGCTCCTCGACCTCGCGGAGAGGTACATGACCCAGGAGGAGATGAACAGGATGAAATACGGCAGCGTGGAAGTCAATAGAAAGAAAGGTAAAGGAAAGATGATCGACAAATCAAAGAGGGGCGCCGTTCCCCGATAAAGTGCTTCCATGAATATACTCCATTGAACATACCGAGGAGAGAAGTGTTGTTCGCTATTCAGCACGACAACCTGCTTAAGAAGCCCTGGAAAATCATGAAATCTGAGGCCATGAAGAAGTTGAAGAAGTACTGCCATTTTCATAAGCAGAAAGGGCACGACACTGAGGAATGTTTTAACTTGAAGGACGAAATTGAGAGGCTGATCAGACAAGGCCACTTGAAAAAGTTCGTCGAAGAGCAAGCTAGAAGAGAGGATGGCAAGACCGACCAGACTCCCCGAAGAGAAAGGTCGGTCACCCGAGGAGAGAAGACAAGGGGAAGATATCTGCCCAGGAACCCAACCCGCCCATCAGATGAATCATCGACATGATTGCATGGGGACCCACAGGAGGAGATTCCCGGAATGCAAGAAAGCAAATGCAGAGGCAACTCGACTCAAAAAAATCGTCCAAGGTCAAAACAGTTTTCCAACTGTCAACTAATACCATCTCTTTCACCGATGCAGACCTGGACCATATGGAGAATAGAGGAGCTGACCGTAAGATAAATTGCCCAATGGTAGTTGCCCTTGAAATAGCCAACTTCGAAGTCAGGAAGGTGCTGGTCGATAATGGAAGCTCTGTGAACATCATATTCTTGTCGACCCTGACCAGAATGAAATTGGGAAAGTTGAAGTTTGATCCAGTCAGAACACCCTTGGTCGAATTTTGTGGATCTGAGATCATCCCAGAAGGGTCCAGCAATCTTTCCACCATATTTGGTCAAGGCCAGCGTAGCCGAACACAGATGATCAACTACCTGGTGGTCGACGCCCCCTTCGCATACAATATCATCATAGGTCGACCAGCCCTCAATGACTTCAGAGCTACTGTATCCACTTACCACATGAAGATAAAGTTTCCGACCCCAGCCGGAGTGGGTGAGCTTTTATGCAACCTCAAGGACACTTGGCGCTGTTACACCATTTCTGTCGACTCCAGCCAGCAGAAGAAGTGGCCTGAATTGAAGCCCTCGGGGGATGCCCCAGTAGCGAAACCCGAGGAGGGACCTTCATCGAAGAAGAGGAAACTAGAAGACACCAGGGTCGAGCTTATTGGCGAATTCAAAACAATCGAGCTTGAGCCTGGGAACCCTGACAAAACCACTAGGATTGGAAGCGATCTGGGGGATCGATTAGAATGTCTTATGGTCGATTTCCTTCGGCGCAATATTGATGTTTTTGTGTGGAAAGCTGCGGATCTTCAGGGCATCGACCCCAATATCATTATCCATCGACTCAATGTGGACCTAGCCCACAAACCAGTGCGGCAGAAGAAAAGAACTTTCAATGCTGAGAGGACCCAGATCATCGAGGAGGAGGTGGGCAAGCTTTTGGAAGCAAGATATATCGTAGAAATCCAGTACCCCTCTTGGCTTTGTAATGTTGTACTTGTCCCCAAGAATGAAGGAAAATGGAAAATGTGTAATGACTTTACTGACTTAAATAAAGCTTGCCCTAAGGATCCTACCCCTTGCCTCGTATAGATTTATTAGTTGATTCTACTGCTGGTTGTGAGTTGCTTAGTATGATGGATTCATTCCAAGGTTATTACCAAATATTTATGGCTCCCGAGGACAAGACAAAACCTCTTTTGTCGTCCCTAATGGAGTATATTGCTTCCTAGTTATGCCCTTTGGACTTAAAAATGCAGGAGCGACGTATCAGAGATTAGTCAATTTCATGTTCAAGAATGAAATCGGGAAGTCGATGGAAGTTTATGTGGACGATATGATTGTAAAAATCAAAAAGGCCGAGGACCATCTAGTCGACCTCAACCACACCTTTGCAATATTGAGGGCTTTCAGCATGAAGCTTAATCCGAGCAAGTGCACATTCGGTGTTTGAGGCGGCAAATTCCTCGGTTATATTGTCAGTCAGAGGGGGATCGAAGCTAACCCGCAGAAGATCCAAGCAATTATGGACATCACCCCACCTCGCACAGTTCACGAAGTCCAGCATCTGGTTGGCAGAGTTATAGTCCTGGGTAGATTCATAGCCCGACTAACGGACAGGAGCCTACCCTTCTTCAAAATCCTCAGAAACGCGAAAAAGTCTGGATTCAAGTGGGATCAACAGTGCGATCAAGCTTTGCTAGAGCTCAAGCAATACCTGACTTTGCCCCCTATGCTCGCCAAACCCGAACTAGGAGAAGTGCTATAGCTATATTTGGCAGTCTCCTCGGCTTCGATCAGTTCGGTGTTGATGACGACAAGAGGAGGAACCCCCCGTCCTGTATATTATTGCAGTAAGGCTCTCCAGGGGCCCGAGCACAATTATTTGGAGATCGAGAAGTTTGCTCTAGCCCTTGTCACGTCGGCCAGAAAGCTACGACCTTACTTTCAATCCCACATAATTTTGGTATTGACAAATTAGCCGCTAAAGCAAGTGTTGTCGAAGCCAAACATGTCAGGTCGGATCACCAAATGGGCCATCGAGCTTGGGGAATTCGACATTACATTCCAACCGCGGACCGCCATTAAGGGGCATGTGGTGGCCGACTTCATAGTCGAACGGCTCGACCTGCCGACGCAGAATGTTGAAAATACCTCCAAGTGGACCTTGTATGTCGATGGGTCCGCAATCTCATCTGGAGGTGGGATAGGTATATCCCTTCGATCCCCGCTTGCCGAGGAGTATGATTTTGCAGTGAAACTCAACTTCCCGGTCACCAATAATGAAGCGGAATATGAGGCTCTTATTGCAGGAATGCGCATGGCCACAACCCATGGCGTCGAGCAGCTTGTAGCATTCACTGACTCCCAACTGGTCGTAGAATAGGTCGAAGGCAACTTTGAGACGAAGGAACACAAAATGGCACAATATTTGGCAGAAATGAACCAATTGAAACACATGTTCAAAAGCTTTTTGCTGAGCCAAGTCCCCTGATCAGAGAATAAACGAGCAGACGCGCTCTTGAAGCTAGCCAGCTCGACGAAGGGTACCAGAGAAACAATAATAAATTTTTGGTGACTGACGAGCCCTGTGTTACCACCACCGCCCAGGGCCTCGTCGGGTGCATCGAGGAAACAACCCTCTCTTGGCAGGATCCAATCAAGCTTTACCTAAGTCAAGGTACCTTACCCGACGATGAAAAGGAGGTCCGCAGGCTCAGGGGGTTAGCAACCAAATACGCACTAGACGAACATGGCCAGCTGTATCAGAGGTCGATAGCAGGACCTCCACTTAGATGCCTAGAACCCGACAAAGCAAACAACGTATTGCAGGAGATATATGCCGGCATCTGTGGCAACCGCTCGGGCGGCCGGTCCCTGGCACACAAGGTCATTCGTTACGGGTATTTCTAGCCAACGTTGCTGCGAGACTCCGTCGACTTCGCTAGAAAATACCCATCATGCCAGATCCACTCCAACATTCAACACCAGCCGGCCGCACCGCTGATCAATGTTCAGATCACCTGGCCATTCGACCAGTGGGGTTGCTCCTAAAGACGTTGGGCCAGCGTAAGTTCATCGTAGTGGCCGTCGAGTACTTCACTAAATAGGTGGAAGCTGAGGCAGTGCCAAAGATCACCGATGCAGCCATTAAAAGTTTCATTTGGAAGAATATAATATGTCGATTTGGTTTGCCTAAGGTCTTAATCTCGGATAACAGCACCCAATTTCAAAGTAGAAGCACGAGGAAGTGGTACGAGACCTTGGGGATTGCCCGACACTTCGCTTCGGTGGGAAACCCGCAGGCCAATGGACAGACCGAGGTCACCAACAGAACTGTCCTCGACCACATCAAGAGTCGAATAGCGGGGACTGGGGCCAGTTGGGCAGACGACCTCCCTGGTGTGCTTTGGGCATACAGGACGACGCCTCGAACGATCATGGGCCACAGCGCGTACAGCCTAGTCTACGGATCCGAGGCAGTAATTCCGTCAGAATTGATTCAACATATAGCGAGAGTGATCTACTATAACTCGATAACAAATGCATCGGAGAGGACACTGGACCTAATCACTGTCGACGAGCAGCGCCATGTAGCTTACAACACAATGTAGCGATATCGCTCTAAGATGGCGAACCGCTATAACAAAACAGTTCGACCCTGGAGCTTCAAGGTGGGCGACCTCGTTCTCAAGAAAGTAGAAGTGTCTAAGAACGTAGGGAAACTTGACCCAAAGTGGGAGGGACCGTATTCAGTGATTAAGGTGTCTAAAAACAACACCTACCGACTAGCCGATACATTAGGCCGCGAGCTACCTCGACCTTGGAATGCAGTAAACCTGAAAAAAAAATTTGTGTAACAAGTTATTGACGACCTTTGTATCCCCCCAACGGAGTAAAATTATGATACGTTCAAACCGCATGAAATAGACTGAATCTTTGTCACATAGTTGACCCCATAGTCGACAAGAGGCTTCACGTCGCCAAGTTGAGGCCTATGCGCTGAGACTAAGCAGTCGATCCCGCAGTCGACAAGAGGCTTCACGCCGCCAAGTCGAGGCCTCTGTGCCGAGACCAAATAGTCGACCCCGCAGTCGACAAGAGGCTTCACGCCGCCAAGTCGAGACCTATGCACCGAGACTAAGCAATCGAACCCATAGTTGACAAGAGGCTTCACGCCGCCAAGTCGAGGCCTCTGCGCCGGGACCAAATAGTCAACCCCGCAGTCGACAAGAGGCTTCACGCTGCCAAGTCGGGGCCTCTGCGCCGAGACCAAATATTTGACACCGCAGTTGATAAGAGGCTTTATGCCGCAAAGTTGAGGCCTCTGCGTCGAGACCAAATAGTTGACCCCGCAGTCGACAAAAGGCTTTATGCCGCCAAGTTGAGCCTTTGCGCCCAGAGCAAAGAGGCGACCCCGCAGTCGACAAAACTGGCTTTGCGCTGCCAAGTTGAGGCCCTTACGCCGAGACCAAGCAGCTGACCTCGTAGTTGGCAAAACAACCCTTTACATTGCGAAGTCGAGGCCTACATGCCGAGTTAATTAAAATTGTTAATTACAATTACAATGGCGATAAACCTGCTCTACAATCGTTAAGGTCATTCCAAACCTAAAGACTAGCTATTATGCTAGCGGATTAATTACAATTTGCTCGACAAAAGTTAAGAATGAATTTGGGAAAAGCATAGCCTTATTCGACGAAGAACATGAATGAAAATTACTTGCCACACTCGTGAACATTTATCCAAAAATTTCGAAATACAGAACAACAAGCACTCCAGTTAATGTTTTGCAAAACACGTACACATCAACAAAAGCAATTTATAACAAAAGCAAGAAAAATTATGATCGATATTGGAGTAAAGGAAAATAGCAAATCATCATTCATCATTTCCAAAAAGCCTCATCGAGGCAAGAATTCTACAATCGTTCTGAAAAGGCCTCATTGAGGCATATACATTTCATAAAGCAAAAATAAATAATAAAATCAGGCCTAGCTAGAACTGCCGACCTTTTCTACATCGAGAGTAGTAGTAGGAATAGGAGTTGGAGTAGCAGATGGTCTGGGCTTAGGCAGGGCCATTGAAACAGGGACCGTGACAGTCACTGGTCAAGAAGGGCCCGCTGAATCTTGTAAAAACTGCCGCTCGGGGATTGGGAAGTAGGCGGCGACATCAGCTCTCCTCTCTGACACGTCGAAGGCCAGGTCACCGGTGAATTCAAACTCCCGGGCGACCGCTTTTAGTTTTCTGTCAATTTGAATCCGCCTTTTCTCCTCGGTAGTCAATTCGACCTCCGGTGCGCCCTCCACTTCGCCGACCTCGATGACTGGCTCCTTCGCATCGCCCTCTTCCTCGGGGTACGGATGCAGCTGTTCATCGAGTGTGTGGCTCATTTGCGACTGGTCCTCGGCTCGAAGGGCAGAAACTGCATTTGCTTAATGGCCTTCTCAAAAGCGTTCCGGGCGTCATCCAGGGAGAACACAACACTTGCATCCTGGAAAGCTGGACTGACCAGGAATTGCTGCACAGCTTCTCGGCGCATATGTGGTAATACCCGATTGAACTCCGCCCGCACCTCTGCCAAACATGCATTCCGGCCCGCTGATCGACCGGAATCATAGGCCACCTGCATATCCAATTGCAGTTTTTTGACCATGTCATCCATCTTGGTCCTTTCCTTAATAGCCAGGATCACCTTCTCATCTTTTTGCTCCAAGTCCTTAGTCAGCTGGCCGACCTGTTTTTCCATCTCGTCGACCCGCATTTGAGAAGACTCGAGCTGAGCCTTTAAAGTTTCAGTGTCCCCTCCAGCATCCAGCTACTCCCAATCAGTTAGGGCCAGCTCGGATAGGCGATAGAAATTGTAGCCCAGTTGCCCAACCTGAAACATAAAAGTCATTACCATCTGCTGAGCAAAGTGCAAACACACAGGAATAAAAGATGTAAAACCCTACCATGTTGGCGTGGTAGGCGAATTCTCGAAGGGCCACAGCTTGGCTCAACCCCATAATTCTTTTGTTGGTCAGCTAAGAACTGACCTGCCAGCAGCACCTTCAGAGGGGCGGCCCGGGTTGGCCCCGTCGTATCCATGCATAAAGAATTGTGTACGATGGGGCTGGGCTCTGCCCCAAATTGAGGAGAGGGGAATTTTGGTATGGTGAACAGTACATCGTCCCCTAGATCCCCGAAGAGGTCGTTACCAGTCGGCGGCCCCGACCTAACTATTTTTCCCTTGCCCTTCCCGGCAGCAGCCTTCTTAGGAACAGGACCTCCATGCTCGACCATGGCCCTCTTACCCCAACCTGTGGGGCTGTCTCTTACGATCGCCAGTGGGCGACCAGGTGATGGAGTAGGTGATGGAGTAGGCGCCGCGGCCACCCGACGTGGCTCCTCGGCTGCAACAGCTGTTCGACGAGCAACAGTCCCCTGTTGCCGCTGCTGATTCTTTTCTGCTCGAGCCAGCACCTCTGTTCTTGATCTGTTCATGATGTCTGCGCGATCTGCCAAACATCAAATTAACAACGATCATAAACAAAGAATCATGCACGGCATAAAAGATAACAAATAACAAGACACACTCTCTCTACCTATTTGATAATCCGCAGGAAAATCTAATAGGGCTAGTGACAGTCCAGCCAACACTAAATGCCTCTCCTCGATGAAAACAGAGGCCTCCATTAGGCCAAACTCGACCAGATCCCGCACAAATGTGTTCGGCCAGGTCGGGGTAAGATTCCCCGGCACATCGACATGCCCCCTCCACCAGCCCTAGGGAATATTGAAACCCCCTGACACCCGAACAAACAGATATTGCTTTTTCCACTCCTGCCCATACGAAGAAGAGGAGGCTACGAGAAATCTACGGTGGGGTCAAGCAGTAAGGTAATAGAATCCCGACTCATCGGCGCTACCCGACTTGCGGGACATGAGAAGATGAAAAATATTGAAATTTTTTTCAAAACTGGCAAGCTGATTAAATAAGTACATCAAAACTATAAAACTACAAATGCTAGAAAAGCAGTTGGGAAGAAGTTGTGTTATACATATTTGAAGACCCCTGAGCAGACCAACCATACTATCACTCAGAGGGAAGCTAAGGCCACATCTAAACGCGTCCTCGAAGATAGTTATGCAGCCCGCAGGAGCACGATGCATTCAACCAGGTGGTCCAGGGGTCAAAAGCTGATATTCGGGAGGGATATGGTATAGTTCTCTGAGACGCCTCAAGTCTCCAGGGTTAATGGTAGATATTATTTCACTGTAATGACTTAGGGTAAATAGTCGACCTCGCGAGGGGAGAATCTGGCTTGGCCCAGCTTCTTCTCACTCATGGTTGTTGCTCGAGCTGCTGGAACAAGAATCGGTGCTCGATGACTCACTCGACAACCCAGAAGCATACCTATGTCTATCGGACTGGGTGGCCTCACTGTCCCCCTCCCCCCCCTGACTACCCTCAGAGCTATACACTCCCAGCATGATTCTCAAAGAAAATTAGAGGATAGGAATTAGAAGCAGAAGAACACTTACTGAATGCAAGGACTAAACTCAGAAAGTCTCGGAAGCGAAGATGTTTGGATAAGCACTCGACCAGAAGCCAATGCCGTAAAAGTAAAAATGGCCAGTTTTACTGTGGGTATTTATAGAGAAAGAAGCGTGGCAAACCAAGCGTCTGCAATAATGTCTGTAACCGCCATGCCGCCCTACGCGTGCCATGATGTAACCGCTCAATAAATGCGCCGAACCCTGGTCGATTTTCAAAAACCTGGTCGATTATCAGTAATACCGATTTTGCTACTTCCCAACGTTTCTTGTCGAATCCTCGTTCAGCCTTGCAAAGTGGGGGACTCATAATATGGGATGGCCCAAGTGCCTAGGCCCAAACCAAGGTAGCCTAGTTAGGAGCCCGAGGCCCATATGCCTCATCGACTTCACTCAACCATGTTAGCCCACAGATGCAGCGCTAGGCCCATGGAATTCCTCGACCCAAGTCGACCTTATTGAAGTCGAGTCGGAGGTCGAAAACAGTACAGTACTCTACCACCGCATTAAATGCACTAACGGGCATCATGCCTCCGCATTAATGGCGCATGCCATCCCCCTCACCGCCTGACACAGCAGGTGCCGCTATAGTGTACTACCTTGTCCTTGAAACCTGGAATGGTGGTTAGCTGGAGATATGCAAGGCAGGGAAATGACTAATTACCCCTAGTCCAAGTCTAAAGGCCCCTTGGGTGTACCAGGGGCATCCCAAACTTTTCCTCGAAGGGAGAAGGATATAAATACCCTCACCACAGCCTTCTAGAGGTACGCACTTATACATTCTCAAAGCCCTCACTCCGTTGCTCGATATTTGAGGTCGATTTCTACTGACTTGAGCGTCGGAGGGCCTAAGTCGAGGGCTCATCGGCTAGCCTAACGTTTACTGTGATTGCAGGATTCTTCCCTTTCCAAGCGAGAATATAAACCCTTCAGGTCGAGTCCTACCCATATTCAAAGTCGGTTCTCCATCCAACTGATCGAACCCTCATCAAGACCTATTAATGGATAGGGTAATATTCTAATCAGGCCCAAAAAATCATACTTATACTTATATCCATTCTTATTAAAGATAGTGTAAAGGGTATGGGTAGGTTCTATACCCATAAGTTACACATGTATCCATACCCAAAAATTACTCATTACCTCATACTTAAATTTATTCTATTAACTCAAAAATTATTTATATCAAAATTAAATATACACTAATGATAAACTTTTTATATATAAAAATTACAAATATTTGAATGAAAATTACTAATTAAATAAGTTTTTCATTAAAAAATAAACTAAATTAATAAATTAACAAAGTTAATATAGTGGAATAGTGTTTTTTTTTTAAATTGGAATAGCAACAATGACAACTAAATAGTTTTCTTTCATAAAATTAACAATGGTATAAATATTGTACTAATAAAAATTGTTAACAAAATTAATTTTATTAATCAATAAACTATGTTATAAAAAATTTATTAATAATAAAAAATTAAAAATATAGATTAACTAAGTTAAATTTAATGACTAAATTAAATTAAATATTGAAAACGTTTTTCTTTTCCTGTATCATATGCCAAATAATATTATTAGTATATATTGAGAAAATTAGTCTATGCATTAAAAATATAAGTCCAATAAACTAGACCCAATGAATTTTGGATTAGATAGAGTAGAATAAGGTTAGAGTCATATTCTTTTGAGTATTTTAGAACATGCTAGACATATGATATTTTTATTTGGGTATTTTAGGATACGGGCTTGGATAGGGTTTTAGGCCTAATTAATATTTACGAATTTAATTTTTAATTTGTTATATTACAAAACAAAATCATACTTTCGTGCAATGAAATTAATAGGAGTGCATGAATAAGTTACCCCAAGCTCTACGAGTTCAACAAATTTAAAATTAAATTAAAACTTTTATACACATTTTCTATTTCTCCGAACATGCTTTTAACTATTTGATGGAATCTACTAGCGTTATTTTTCTTTCCCTTTTATTTGTTTTTGTTCTATATTTATTCATTTTTTCCTTTGTTACTTCCTTTTACTGCTAAATTCTTTTTTGCCCACCTCTCTCTCTCTCTCGCTCGCTCGCTCGCTCTCCGTCAATAATTCTCTCAACACAATGATAATAATAATAATAATAATAATAATAATAATAATAATAATAATAACAATAATAATAATAATAAAATCAGTACAAGTAAAAATATTGTGACTATATATCAAGTAAAATGAAACAAACTTATTACTAATTATATATACTAAAGCCAAAAATATTTTGTTAAAAGAATGATTCGTAGAAGTTTAGCAATGTTAAGAATTGTTATGGAGTTGTCACTGTTACTAATTAATGTTGTACAATGACAACCTAATTATAATAAAAATTGTAATTATAATGTTTTAAGATTTTTGTTGTCATATATCACTATAATTTGACGTAAGATTTTGATTGTTTTACTCAGTGTCACTATTTTGACACACACATACATATATATGTTTTTACTATGTATAGTGACAATTTTTAACTATAAAAATTGTCACTCAAACTTGTGATAAAATTTTTGTTGTTCTGATAATTTATGATAAGATTTTGTTCTTACTAAAAACGTATCATGAATTCTCAATAGTTACATCTTATAACAGTACTAGTTCGTATATACATCATTATGAAAATCATTATTCTGTAAATAAAAGTCATTATGATTTAATAAATATCATTAATGGAAAAATAAATATGATTGCTTTTGCTTGTAGTGTTTTAGTTGCATTTTAAATCGAGATAAAAAGACAGAAAGAGCTGAGAGAACCAAGTTGTTGTCATTAAATGAAATAAATTTTCACTACGAGAAAGATTTTGTGGGTTAAAAAGTTCTTTAATGTTTGTAGGGAACAAAATTAATTTATAAGAAAATAATTAAATAATTACATTATATATGTACATATATTATGCATACATTATAATTTAAAAAAAATAAATATTATCATAATAAAGGTAAAATAATGACATTTATATATTTAATTACATTATTACAAGTGACACTTCAAAAACAAGTCACAAATATAAAATTCATTATAATACTATTCAAGTGATATTTTTTTGTTTTAGTGTCTTTAATGACTAATTTTATTGTAGTGTTTATATGCATATGAATGTCTTGTATTGATATAATATTGAAACAATCATATTGATTTTTTATTCTTACAATCTAATTAAAGCTCACTAATTACTGAGCCTTACCAAGTAAGAAGCCCACTATTGCAAAAATGTTAAAAAATAAATAAATTTAAGAGTTCATTAATCAATCGACAACACGAACTAATATTTCATCCACCGCCTTAGAAAAATTAATATTAAGTGTAAAAATAGGACATTGAATTAATTTTGATTCAATTATTCTAATTTATGGAAATTTTGAAATTTTTAATAGTAATAAATAAATTCGTATTAGGGACAAATTTATGCTTTTTGTTACTAACATTTTTTTCCCTTTGTTTGAGTGGGTGTAGTCTCCCACTTTAGCATTACACGTGCGATGTATTTTTCGTATCATCCCAATTGTGAAAGGTCATATTGCTCGGATAGCAAAAGATAAACAAAGACAGAGCATTAAACTATTTTTACCATCAAAATTTAAAGGTCATCAATAAGGGACAAATCAATTGAGTTTTCCATTATCACACAAATTAAGAAGAAAATTACAATTTTCATTTTTATGGAATTTAATTTATTGATAAGATCTTAATTAAATATTTTATCTGCAAATGGTTTATCTTCTTTAACGCGGAATAAATTTGTCATAAAAAGCGACTATATAATATTGTGCCATGTATGTTGAAGACTCCTCAATATTATTTCACATAAAAAAAAAAACAATGAGGGCCATTTATCTGTTTTTATTTCTATTTGGGTTGATTATTCTTCCCATAACTACTTTTGGTGATCCTAATGCTTACTATGAAAATTCCTTAGATGATAAAAAGTTTAGTACTGCAAACAGATATCCATTTCCTCTACCCTTTGAAATCAAAGCCATAATAAAGGCACCTGGAAAACCGCCGCCACCGGCACCCCCTCGAAAGCCAGCTCCTCGCAAGCCGGCTCATCGGTCTCCGGCCGGGCCTCGCTACCCGCCTGCAGGTTCCTCCACTGCTGGCGGCCGTGGCGTTGGCATTGGCCGCGGCAGCTCTACTACTTGTTAAGATGTTGTACTTTAGGAAATATTGCTGTTTGAAGATATATGCTATATATTGATAGGCTCAATGAATAAAATAAATTATGCCTACATGGATAAATAAATGTCTTGTTCAACGATATGTACTGTCAATTTGGGTAAACAGTCTGGATAAATTTGAGAAATTGTGGTCATTTTGAAAAGCTTTTATGATAAATAATCTTGGAAGTAATGAATTCCTGGGTAATTATAACCCACACTAGGTTTGGCCACACCATCCAATAAATTTGTACCATGTGGAAAATCAATTTCTTAAATAAAAAATGTTCAAATTTTAATTTCCCATAAAACCATACTTAAATCGTTCTTGTTTTTAACTAAGCCATCAAAACCCATTTGGAAAGAAGAGAAATTTTAGGAACAATCTCAAATTATAGAAATTTCAAATCTAAATCTTTGAATTCACTATAATAACCCAACCTTGTTTCTATCGTCTTCACCATATTATTTCAATATTTTTTATACTCATCTTTATTTTTCTTTTAACAACTAGCAAAATATCATCTTGAACCCACCCACATACCTTTACTTAATTTGAACATATTGAATAAGGTTTGATATTATTAATGCCGCAAAACTTATTTTAATATTTTTGTTTGTGGTGAAGAGGGCTAACACAGATTTCGCCGGACAAGTTTTAGCGATTAACAATGTCGAAGTGAATAGGTTGTTGCTTCATTTCCTATGTGGCTGTTGTGTTGGAATTAATTTTGATGCCAAAAAAGTATTCTTCTTAAGAAAGGCTATTTAAAAAATGAAATGAAATCTCTTACTTCATTTTACTTAAAAGTTAGAATTTTAGCAAAGTTTAAATTATTTTTCATCAAATATCCATAAATTGTATGTTTTTTGTGCCAAATATTTGATTAAATTCCTCAATGAAGTCTAAATGATTTTCCTTGTTTGAGTTGCATAACACAACAACAATCTCCAGGATATGGAAGCTTATTCAACTTCAATAGCCCAAATAAAAGTTTTCCAATTGAGAACAGGTTCTATTTGACGCCTAACGAAGGACAAAGATTCATAGCATAATTAACGTATATTCCAATTGTTTGATGAATTGCTATTCTAATTTTTATTTGGAAGTATTGGGCTTTAATTAGGGAGCCCAGGTACAAAAAGCAAGATAAAGTATCAAAAGTAAAATTCATAAATATCAGATTCAACAGCCGAGCTCTCACTACAATACATTATAATAATACATTAGAGACATTAAAAAATGTCATATTATAGTGGCACTTTTTTATATAATGGCATTTTCTAAAAGTGTCATTTATGGCTGTATAATTAAATGTAAACATGTAGATGTTTTATCTTTGTTGTAGTATTCATAACACGCAACAAAAAATGCATTAAATGATATTTTAAAAGGCCACTAAAGTATTTTTAAATGATATACTAATATGTATGGCTGTAAATAGATATTCAAAAATTCATTTACCGTTCGCATTCGTATCTATTTATACAAAAATTAATTACTTCCATTCAAGGCGAATATTATCTATATTTGATTAGTAGATATCCGATTATAAATGGATACGGATATGGTAAATGCGTATTTGATCCATTTAATATCCGCTTCGAATATATTTTTATTAAATAATATATTATTTATATTTTTTAATAAAAATCTCATAATCCATATATGTATACATAAATTATAATTAAAGAATTGGGAAGAAAAAAGAATAAATTTAAAAAATTATTGTAATATAGAGAAAAAAAATTGAAGAATAAAGTTAATCAATGCAATTATTGTTGGTTGAATTTATAATTAAAATACTTAAATGTCATTATTATTTTTACTATTAATAAGTAATAATAATCAATTCTAAAGTTAATTATTAATTAGAAATTATGCTATTTGTTTGATTGCTTTGTAGCACCCCCACTCGGGATATCGCCCAAATGCCAGAATGCCACTCAAATCAATCCTATAGCATGCAATAACATATCTGATATGCCCATAAAATTTTTCCAAAATTCTCCAATAAACTACAATGATCACAACTCACAGCATGCTTTAAACTTACTACAATAATATCAGAGTGCGGAAGTCATACTAATAACCCATCTTAATTCAAAACATATATCAACATATGTAATAGCACATCTACATATCAAAAGTCTCATGTTCTTCCTGAAATATCACAACATTTCTAAGATTTATACATATTAGATGGTGAATTCATATATGAACATACATTCACCAAACTTAATACAAAATTTCAGGCTATAACTCTCAGTCCAAGTCTCCATTCCCATACATGTCTGTAAAGAAATAAATAGTATGAGGGTGAGTCATAAGGACTCAGTGAGGAATAAGGCAAGACAATAAATGGCTGTCTAGAATCAATAATAACAATAAAGCTCGATAATACGAAACTGTGGAAGCTCAAAATAAGCCAGAATGAAGATAATGAACATTTTTTCTAACAACAATAATTGCCAGGTCGGGATGCTGTAACTGTCAGCTCAAAAGGCCCGGGATCGTCTCGATCGATGCTGCTCGGGAGGTATAGAGCATCTCAAACGATCACAGTTGGGAGGAAATATAGAAGGCTCAGTTGGCTTGGCTTCAGCCTGATCCAGATTGGAAACTCACTCCAGCCTTATTGCTCCACGAGCTAAAACAATTTAAGAGTGCAAGCCCAATAGACTATTCTTATCAAATAAAAATAATTATGCATATCAGATTATCCTTGTGCCTCCATAACAATACAATCGATCAATCAATAACAGTTCAGTGGCATGAGAATGACAGCTCATCAATAACAATAGCACAAGCATAACAGTTTGGCAGTAATAGTGGCACAAGCATGACGGCTTGGCAAAATAATAGCACAAGCATAACATCTTGGCAAGGCTCTCGGCCAAACAATTCCCCTATATCATTTTCAGTTAATATTTTGAATGATCAATTGCCAACATGGCAAAATAGCTTAACAATGATGCCATATGGCAAATACAAGCTATACTGATCAATCCAGGAAATCAATACGATATTTGACACTCAAAACACTAATTTAATAGGAATGATACAGTAACACTATGAAAGTTCATAGCGCCAGAACAGTAAATCAGTGCATTCAGAATGGTTTTAAAGAAAGCACAGGCCACTCGGCCGTACAGTTCAATTTTTAGAAAAAGGAAATCAATTTGCACAAAGCTTCACAGAAGCCGATCTGGACAATCATTTTCACTAAAACGAATCAAATATCAATCAATTTCAACACAAGAAAACCTCATAGGGTTCGAGAATCAATAACAAATCACGACAGATATCAAATCAGCATAACCTAACGGGTTCAACGAAAACTATAGATTCAGCTCATGCAAATCAAGAACCAATCAGTAGAACCCTCACAAGGGTAACAACAATCATCAAAGTATGATAATCAAGGCAATAATTACCCTCATAGGGGTTTATCAAGGAAACGATGGGTCTAAAGGTTGCCAAATTGGCGGATCCTCACAGGGGTAACAACAATCAACAGAGTACGATAATCAAAGCAATAATAACCTTTACAGGGGTTTATCAAGGAAATGATAGGTTCAAAGGTTGCTAAATTGGCAGATCCTCACAGGGGTAACAATAATCAACAGAGTACGATAATCAAAACAATAATAACCCTCACAGGGGTTTATCAAGGAAATGATAGGTTCAAAGGTTTCTAAATTGGCGGATCCTCACAAGGATAACAACAATCAACAGAGTACGATAATCAAAGCAATAATAACCCTCACAGGGGTTTATCAAGGAAGTGATAAGTTCAAAGGTTGCCAAATTGGTGGATCCTCACCTTATCAACCTCGGTAAGAAGTCAGAACTTACTGATCTCCAAGGCCCAAATCCTCATCACCTATTCAAAAGAATAATTTACCAATCAAAACCCTCGTTCAATCCTGAATGTCTCTATCAATCATAGTCATATTAATAATAGTCCAATTTTTATAAAATCCCAAATTTTGTCACTTAAGTCGGAGTAACATGAAATTAGGGTTTTCTATAATAAGCCTTCTAATCTATAGTTCACATGAAATAATACCGTTCCAAATTCAATAAGCTTAATTATCGTACATGAGTGTTCCATTCTTATGCAGGGCTGTTCTGATCGATCATTTCCTTCATTATCTTTCGAAATACAAGGTTTGAATGAAGAATACATGTATACAAATACATACAACAAGCTTAATCCCAATTCCGGACATTTACCCAAATATTGAATTATTGATAAGGAAAAATGACGATCAGCCCGCATGCATGTTATCCTCTTGACGAGACGAACAAACTGCCCGATCGCCACCACTGCAGAAGTTGGTCACCGTCATCACCAGAAGATGCTCCTCAGCTCCACGAATCAAACCCCTTAAACAATTTTTGATTCAGACGTCATTTGGCTGGAAAACCAAAATCCCGCCACCAACATCGCCATGCGATTTTTGTGTAATTTCTCTTTCCAAGGTGGTCCGTTCGAAAATCTGAAAGCTCCGGAGTAATCCTTGAGCTAAGCCCATCAAGATGGTACCCAAGTTCGCTGTGAAAAGTCATCGAAACGAAAACCCACCAAAAGCCCCACCATGGCCGAAACTTTCAGGCCTTCTTCCGGCCATTCCACCAGTGGCTTATGCAAGAAATTGGTACCTTTGTGTTCTACTCGAAGAGAGGAAGAGAATGGTATATAATTTGAGGTATTTCCATCGCCGATGGAGGTTGCCGGAAAAGAGAGGAAAACGGGAAGAAGAAAGGAGAAAATGGAGAAGAAAATAGGGAAAAGAAATAGGAAGGAAAAAAAAAAAAAAGAAAGTTGACCTGCAAATTAAAATGCAATTTTCAAAAATTGCAATTCAACCCCAAACCTTTTCCTCATCCTTTAATTAGGTCCTCCAAAAAATTGGAACACTTCAATTCAGCCCCAAGAAATAGTTAGTGCATGATTAGACCCTTTGACCCAAAATAAATACCATGCAACCCCAAAGATTCTAAAATATGATCTAATTAAGTCTTTCCTAATGGCATTTTTACCCCAAAACTTTCAAATATTTTACAATTAAGTCCTTTTTCACTTATTTAGAGTCCTAAAATCCGACCAATCAATTTTCTTGATTTTCCCAATTCTTAATTTTCAAAATCCTGAATTTTAGAGGTGTAACATGCTTTCTTTTTAATGAAATTATATAGTTCCTTCTGTTAATTAAAATATGTATTTGTTATAGGTTCATAGATTTAAGTATTTGGATATTTGTAAATAGATATCTAAATAATTATCATCAAATATGAATATAAAAAAATAATTTGAATACGAATAAGTTTAATAAAATATGAATAAATTTGAATAATTATATCGAATATGGATATATCCGAATTCGACGGATATTCGACGAATACGAATTTGGATATCATTTTTTAATATTCGTCAAATTTGTTTTCGTATCCGAATATTCGAAAAGTTAAATGAATTTGAATATGGAAATAGTGTGTAACATCCCTGAATTTGAAATTTGGTAAGTTCTATTTAATATTAAATTTTGTGTATTTTATTAGTTAATTAATTTATTTTGAAAGCTTTGGGGATTAAAACATAACTAGAAAACACTTAATCGAGCAATATTTTAAAGTTTTGGGGGTCAAATTAAGATATCTTTTTGTCAAAGGAATCAATCTAAAGCACTAATTTGTTTTGGTGGTTAATGTGAGGCTCTAAAAATATGGGTGAACCTAATTGAAGTTTGGGCAAAAGTTTTGGGGAGGAATTTGTGATTTTAGAAAGTTGAATATATATATATATATATTTCTCGCCCCCCACCCCCTAGAATTTCCATTTTCTCCCATGCAACCACCTTTCTTCCTCATCCAGTAACTCTTTCCAACGAACAACAAAACCCAACATATTATACATCATTTTGCTCCTCTCAGCACGAGGAACATGTTGGTACCATATTCTTCCAAAACCAATTGGTGAGGCAGCCAAAATTTCAACTCGAAGTTGTTGTCACGGTGGCGGTGGTGGTCGCAAAGTCTCCAGCGGTTGAAGCTTCGGTCTGAGTAGTGGGTTGCGATGGGTTTAGCTCAAGGAGCATCCCGGTGCCTTCAATTTCAGCAACTGGCCAGCGACGGAGGAGGCTTACGCGTGGCGGTGGGCGGCGGCAAGAAGGTGACCTAGTTTGATTTTTCGATCAATTGGACGGTAATCCGATGGCAAATGGAAAAATTAAGCTGGGCATTTGATTCGTGGAGCTAAGATGCATCTGGTGGTGGTGGTGGTGTTGACCAACTACGGCAGCAACGTTAGAATAGTTTTTTCCTTTCGTTGCAGTGAACAATGCGCGAAAGCTAATTGTGATTTCAGTGCTCCGATAAGAAAATATTTGGGTAATGGCTGGAGTTAGGTTTAAAACTGTGTGCATGTGTATGTATATACCTTCCAAATCTATGATACATTGTACCAACGAAAGAATACAATATTTGATTGGGAAAATTGAGGCATGCATATAATTGTATAAGTTAGTGGACCTAGATTTTGATATATCATGTAATAATCTTGGTTAATTAGGTTAATTAGGTGTTGAAAAGCCTAATTTTATGTAATTAAGCTATAAGTGGCAACTTTTGGATTATAAACCATAGTTGAGCTATTGTAAGTAATTTTGTGTAATGAGGTAAGGATAGTTATGAATAGGAATCTGATTTTATCAAGCGATTTTGATTCTTGTAATATTTTGGTATTGCCGACGCAGATAATATATCACCTCTCGATAAGATCGAAACCAAACCCCAAAATACCATATTAATTGTATAACGACAAATTTTAGACTGCTATTCGTATTATTATGATTATAGAGTCAAAATGAGTGTTTTGACAATAAGCTCATTCTTTTAGATAGGTGACAAGGAGCTAGGATCTGACGAACCATAAGGCGAAGATAGCCTTTTCCAGTAGAAATTGAGGTGAGGATATGCCAATCTGACACCTCTTGTACGTATCAATTTTCTTGATAAACCCCTGTGAGGGTTGGTATTGACTTGATTACCGTACTTTGTTAATTATTGTTACCCCTGTGAGGGATCTGCCAATTGGTTCTTGCTTTGTATGAGCTTATTCCATATCTATCATTGAACCTGTTAGGTTCTATTGATTTGATATCTATCCTGATTACCGTTGTTGATTATTGAACCCTGTGAGGTTCTTTTGATTTGAAACTTATTAGTATTTTATCCATTTTTCTTGAAAATGACAGTTTTCAATTGAAGTCTGTGAAATTCTCTGAATTTGTAAATTCTATTTGAAACTGAATTGTACGCCCTAGTGGCTTGTTGTTTTAAAACTGTTTTGATCACAAACTTGATTTCTTCTATACAGCGTATATGTAGCCTTGTCGGCAAATGAGTATTGATTTTACCAATAGATAGAGTTTTGTATATGAGAAAAACATGTTAATAACAGGACGTTAATCCTTGTTGAGTGCATGGATAAGCCGTAAGCCCGAAACTCTTGGTTAAAATAATGGGACGTTAATCCGTGCTGTGTGCCTGGGATAAGCCGTAAGCTCAATGGAGGATAAGGAAAATCTGAAATTCATGTTTTGTTTGGATGACTTGAATTACATGTTAAGCTTGTGTTTATTTACTCTTACTTGTACTCCACTCAAGGAGCAATAAGGATGGTGTTGTATTCGTAGTCTAGATCGGGCTGATGTCTCAGGCTAAATGAGCCATCTGTATTTCTTCTCGAACTGTAATCGGTTGAGACTCTCTATACCTCCTGAACAGCATTGGTCTAGATGATCCTGGGCCTTTTGAGCTGATGATTACAACATCCCGACGTAGCCTTTGATAGTCGTTTGAAAATTGTCCTTTTCTTTCATTCTGGCACATTATTATTCTTCTGTAATTCCATGTTAGTGAGCTTCACCTTTGACTATTGATTCCTGACAAGCCTGTCTATTATTTTGCCTTATTCCTCATTGAGTCCTTATGACTGACCCTCGTGTTATTTATTGCCTTTTCAGACAGGTATGAGACTGGAGACGAGGACTGATAGCAGGTTTTGACTAAATGATTTGCAATAGTATTTGAGTGAATATATGGTTATATATGAATTCACTGTTAATTATATTTTGGTATTAGAGATGTTGTAATAGGTCAGGATGAATGAAAGACTTTTGGCATGTATGAATTGTGTTGCTTGTGTTGATATCTTGGTTTTGAATATTGTTGGGTTATTAGTATGAATTAAAGCACTATGATATTATTATATTAAGTTCGAAGCGTACTGTGCATTGATGATCATTGTAGTTTATTGGGGATTTGTGAAAAAATTTATGGGCCTATTGGATTTGATGTCACATGCTATAGGCATTCCGGCTTTTGGGCTATATCCTAAGTGGGGTGCCGCATAGTGTATCTAATTTGTTTAATATCCGTTTACACCCCTACTAATATGTCATTAAAAATATACTAAATGACATGTTAAAATACTAAAAGAACATGTAGTGATATGTTAAAATGTCACAAAAATTCCTATAAAGGACATACATTCCATAAAAAAGCGCAATATATGACATCATAACATGCCCAATAGCACCGTATATGATTTGAGCCATTAAAATTCCCTAATATGTAACACAGGCTCAAACCTATGACCAATTATTTAAATTTATTTGCTTGGTTTATTAACAAAAAATTTGTTTTGTTGTTCTAATCATTTTTACAAATTTAATAGTGAAAAAAATAGCGTTTAAGTTGCCAACTATTGACAATTAGTTAAATACTTTAATCATTGTTAGTTAATCTATATTATTAATGACAATTTTTGCATTGTTACTTATTTTTTTGTAATTAATATTACATTTTCTGTAGTAATTAGATATGTCATAAATGACAACTTTTATATTGTTATTTAAATTTTTGACACTAATATTTAAGAAATTCATACAATAACATTATTGTTTTTTGCATTGTTTTAGTTTCACTTTATAATAAAAAATAGAAAGAATTAAGAGACAGAACCAAGTTAGTTGGTGCCATTAAGTGAAGTAAATTTTCAGTACGAGTAGGATCTCTTTGGGGTTGGAGGGTTTAAAAGTTTTGAATATTTATGAACACAAGAAAATGTGTAGTGCGTAATATCTAAATAAATGTATGTATGTTCTGCATATATATGTTTATATATATGTGTGTGTGTATGAATTTATCTCTTGTACGTATGAAAGGATCGGATTAGATTTGAATTCTTAACCTCTAATTAAAATGTCACAGCTTACTAATTCTTACTGAGTAAGAAACCCATAATTAAAGAAAAGCAAGAAAAGCAGATATTTCAACTTTGGAGTTTAATCAGTCACAACACAAACATAATATTTCATCCACTGACTTTAAAAAATAAAATAAAAATCCAATATTCCAATTTCTATCGTATGCTTTGAACACACATTTCTTTGAGGCCTACAAAGAATTACACTTCCAAAACACCACAAATAATCCCACACAACATATCTTTATTCTATACATATATCATGTACCATAGCAAACAGATACGTGTTAAAATCAAAGAAATTTATTGGCCCTTAAAATATCCGGGCATCCAAAAAAATAAAAATAGAAGAACCAATTAATTAATCTCTGTATAACAATCCTCAAACCTCTGCAAATTGCTTCAAGAAAAGAAAGCTTCATCTTCTTTAAGCACTTCTTTTCAGCATATCCTCAAAGTCAAGTATTGATTGTTCTCTTTCAAGCTTCTTCTCCTGGCGAAATTTAGCTATAAATTCCTCAGCTCTTTCATCAATGCCTCGCAATTGTGGGACCAAAGGGATTCTCCATTTATCAGCTGGAGCATAATTTCCGCTACTCTCACCAGCTTTTTCTTTTCCTTTCCCGGCAGCCGAGCCCTTTTCATTATCCACTGGAATTTCGGCACTCACTTTCTCAACGTGCTGCGTTTGAATAATTTTTCCATCATCATGAGTTTCTATGGTCCATTCGGGCCTGGATTTGTTGACAGATAAACGACTGCTTGGTCCGGCCATATTTTCTTTGGTTTTTCTTGGTTCTGCTACCCGGCCAGGCCCTGGAAAAAGTTCATCCAAATAAATGGCGGAATAGGCCGGGTCGAAGTGGCAGCTGTGGCGGTGGAGATGGAGGTGGGAATGAGGAGGAGCACGTTTGGTTATAGCAAGAAATTTCCGTTGAATAAAAAGGAATGTGGATCGGGAAATAATTACGCAATGCTGTCTTAAAGTTTTGACTGCCTTGATAAATTTGGGATGACGCAGTTTTGATTGGAGATGGTTTTTAAAGCTCTTCCACGCCTTTCTAGCGGGTTGGAGCTTTTTGGCCAAGTTGAAGCTGGACATGCAAGTTTTCTTTTGTGTAAATGTTAAGTTTTGAGCGGATTGCTTTGATTTGAGGGAAGAGACCTGGAGCAAATGAGAGAAGAGGATAATATTTATTTGCAATATTGGTGTGATGTGATGAAGTCAAGAAGAGGAAAAGTATATGTCAAATGCTAGGCTGTAGGGCTTCTCTTGCAAAATATTTGGTCTACTCGTATTCTTTTCTTGATATGATTGTTGCAAAGTGGATTCCGCTCCTCCCATAGCACTTTATAAGAAAAGAGTTTGAATTTAATTTTTTATTCTAATTTAATGTAAAGTTTTAATAAAAAAAGGACACATGATTAAAAGAACATAATAGTGAAGAATGTGAGCCAAATTTTAAAAATTAATGTAACAATATATACCGTGTTGAAGGCCTTAACATAATGATAAGTTACCCAACTTTCTCACATGTTGAAATGTCTTATAATTAATTCCTCATGAAAAGAGATTTTTCGTGTTTAATTATGAAATTTAATTATTATACACCATATCATTTGGGGGAAAAAACGATTATATATCTTTGTGTCAACCTGTAAGACTTTTGATGATACTAAAATTTATCAAGGTCCTTGAGGAGGTTTGTACGTTGCTTCCTTATCTCATGGACACAATCACTCATTATATATGCATGTCGATAGAATAATACTTCCCCAAAAACAAATTTTGAATATCATAACATATTTTCTACAAGAATTTTAATAGTTTTAATTTCATTGAAAACAAGGGCTCTCCAAGTCTAAATTTGTATCATTTGAGGGCAATTTACAAATTAGGTTTTCTAATATCTTAATCGTTGATGGAATTTAAAATGAAAAAAACTGCGGAACAGTTGGAAATGTGCTAAAGTGTGTTGCTTGTGGACACTCTTTCTCTTTTGGTGGCCATATTGGTGAGGAAATGCATCCTTAAGTGCTAAGTTCTGCTTATAATATTCAAGTATTAAATAAATTAAATATTCATAGCGCGTTGAGATTAGTTTATAAATTCTTTAAAATATCTTATAATATGTTAAAGTGTTTATAAGATGTTAGAAAGTATTTTTCAATTTTTTTTAAAAAGAATTTATAAAACTCTAAAATAAGATGTTAGGATCTCATAAACTTTTTTTAAAAAAAAAATAAAAAGATCTTAATTTACTTATTTTAACGTCTCAGTAAGGTCCCTTTAATTTTAAATATTTTAATTACAAAATTTATCATTATTAATATCTTAGTTCATCCAAATACTTTAATAACTTGTTTTAAAAATAAAATATAGTATCTTTTAAATTTTAAAAATATTTTCTAAAATTAAAAAATTATAAAAAATTTTAAATAAATTTAGCAAAATATCCTCTAAGTTAGAATAGCCATATACAGTGGATGGTAGGAAGAGCATGAAAGCAAAATGGTCCCATATATATACAAACACACGGTAGGTTTGCTTGCAAGATTTTGAAAGGGAAAGGCACATTAAGGTTGGCTATTTTCTTTCCATGCCTTTAAGTCATAACCAAATTGTTCTAAATTACTTTCATAGTTGTCAAGGAAAATTAGGCAAAGAAGAAAGTCAGAAAATAATAGCCACCTTGCGTTGTTTTTGAAATGTCATTAGAGATTATTATATGTCATTATTATTCTTCTGTCATTGATTAATCATCACATGTAATTGTAATAAAATGTTTAATATTTCAATTTCTTTTCTCAAAATAAAGAAAAAATGTGTAATTAATTTTTTATGATGTTACTTTGTCCTTGAATTAATTCTGTAAAGCCCAATGGCTGCGCACCACTTGTGGACAGGCAAGGCTCGTGGCTTTCCAAGTTGTAAAGTTGAAAGGCAAGGCAGCCAGAAAAAGCAATGGACCCCATTCTTGACTTTGTCTTTGCCTCCTTGACAGCTTAGTGCCCTAAGCCTTAACAGGATTTCAGACTTCAAAATAGGTCCATACTCTTATTTTTATTTTTATTTTTATTTTGATCAATAATTATTAAGGCATACTCCATCTTAACCATACATATGCATTGTAATTTATTCTATTATATATATACATACACACAAACATATATATATATACACATGTTTACATATGTATTCTTGATTGGAATTTTGATTTAATTGCCTTGTTAATTTGTTAGTTTACATATTTACATATATAATTTTACTGGAATTTGATTTGGTTATTTAGAAGTTAAGTTTGATTAAAAAAAATTATCTTCAAAAAATTTAATTTTGTTTGATTTGTATTGTTGTAGGACTTCTAGTTTGGTAGTAGTAATTAAGTAACTTCTAAAAATTATAGTATTTTTTTATTACTAGAGAAGTACTCATGAAACTTGTGATGCTCATAAAACCCTTGTTTTAGTTATAAGTGAAACAATATAAAATGGTTGAGAGAGTGTTTTTTGATAATATTGAGAGTGGTTGTACAAAAAAAATTATTTTAGGTTTGGATATCAAATATAAGGGTGTAATTTGTACCAATAAGTTTATTTCATAGTGAAAAAATAAAATTTTCCTGAACTTAATCGGATTTTACCCAATCATATAAACATATGTATTTTATTTTCTATCTGTATATTGGATATCATTACTTTTTTGGTTAAATTTTTTGATGTTGTTGTGAACTAGATTTTGAATTTCATTTGCTTCCGCCACTTTATAGTTCAATTATTTGACGGGAAAACAAAATTTACTCATTTTTGTAAAAACTAGCAAAGAATCTCCTAATTCATGGAGGATTAGCAATGGAGTCTGATGGTGGTTTGATTCGTTGTGTATTGGTTCAACTAGGAGACTGGATTAAACTCGACCTCTCTGGTCGATATACTTGTTCAGGTGGGCTGAATCCTGCAATGACCAGCAAACATCAGGCTAGTCCAGGAGCTCTCGGCTTAGGCCCTCCGACGCTCAAGTCAATACGGGTCGACTAGATAATAAGAGCAGTAGAGTATGGATTTTTTGTATATATGATAGCATACCTTTAGAAGTTTGGAATGGAGATATTTATAGCCTTCTCCACCTGGGGATTTGTCTGTGATGCCCCTGACGAGTAGGGAGGGCATTTGTCCTTGCATGAGGGGAAATTGGTCAACTCCCCTCCCTCTGCCATTCCAGGTGGCCATCTTTCCAGGTTTTGAGGCAGAGAGGTACACTGTTGAAGCGTCTGCTGCGTCAGACGGTAATGGGGCAGCATGCGCCATTAATGCGGAGGCATGCTGCCTGTCAGTGCATTTAATGTAGTGGCAGAGTATTGTATTGTACCGACCTCTCTAGTCGACATGGTCGACCAGACATCGTTCTAGGAAACAGATTAGAGGCACGGGTCGAGAAAGGGTTGATCGAGGTCGATTGCGCCTATGGACCTTAGATGTAAGACTGGGCTTGGCGCTGTATCCCTGGGCCAACTTGGTTTGGACTGAGCTACTTGGGTCACCCCATATCAGAGTCCAAAAGAAAAGAGGCAAAGCCGACAGATATGAAGGAATTATAATGGAAAGAATTAGAATCTATTGTGTTAGCATATTTTAATTTTGTATTATCAATAATATTGTGGATAATGATTTAATAGATTGACATTAAGATTGTGGGCAAAGTTTTTATTTTTATTTTTATTTTATTATATATATATATATATGTATATCCTTGAGGTTGTGAGCAAAGTTGTATTATTATGGATTCGAAGAATTAATTTAATGGATTAGTGGATTAATTTCTCAAAGCTTATATGAAAACTGAGGAAGATAATAAAGTCTTTTTATTTTTTACCTCCCTTGCAAATTCATACTATAGTTTGGTAACAATGTTGTTATATAAGAAAATTATAATAGACTAAAAATATATGAAAACATTACTTTTATATTATGAAAAATTAAAATAAAAGATAAACTGAAAGGTGAGTACGCATTGATTGCTCGGAAAATGAAGAGTAGCGGGAAGATACCTGTCGGGATCTATAAATAGCAAGTGAATGAAAAGCAAAGTGTATTATAAATATCAGCAAAAATGCCATAAAATGAAGTATTGATCACAAGATGGAGAAATGATCAAAACGTCAACTCAAATACTATAATAGGAAAAAGTGAGCTTATTGGATGGATCAACTTGCTAAGGCCCAAGTAGGCATGGAAATAGCCAAATAGACTAGGTTTTAACTTAATTAAGTTAGGCCTATTATGCAAATAATGAGCTTAAATCTAATCTATTATCTATGATTTTTTTTTTTTAAGGTTAGACCTAGCTTTTTTAATAAATTTTAAAGTCTTGGTGATGCAGAAGATAGAGATAATCCTAGTTGCAGTGATCTTCTGGAAGACTTTCTACACATAGGAGATATTTGATAGATAATAAGTCTTATCCTTTAGAATTTTTTTCTTTTTAGATAAATATTACAATATTTGTTATTTCAAATTTTACATTATATTTAGAAAGTTAGGTGTTATTCCACATTACTTTTAGGATCTTAGGAGTCTTAGATATACATAGATTTTTTTTCATATTACTATCCTTCAAAGGACTAGGATTCTTTGAGAAACCTATAAATAAGCTCACATATGTAGTTCGTCAGACACAACTTGAGCAATGGATTTCTTTGATTTTCTCTATACGAGAAAGTTCTTTTATTTTATTTTGAGGCTTGTCGTGTACAGGCTTTCTTTGTTCAAGTCATTCGTGCAATAGCTTGTTTTTCTTTTCTTTTTCTTTCCTCCTAGATTTTACCCGTTGCATCAGTTTAGCATCGGAGCAAGTTTGGCCTTTCTTGATGGCCAATGCAGGAGTAACTGGTGCTTCGCAAAATAACCAAATGGTTGATGGAGATCAGACTTCCCCAACTATGCAAGAGGAGATTCGTGCATTAAAAGAATTTCTTGATCGTAGATTGCAGGAGATGAATTTATGTATAGATGCTCTCAGCATAGATAGGAGGCTAAGACATGAAGCTGTAGAATTTTCCCAAGCACTACGACTGGTTAGATGCAATCTTATTTGTCAATGTTATCATCGTCCCAATGTGGAAGATTCAGAAGAGGAACAAGATAAAGATATCGAGATATTTGACATGGGATGAGGAAATTAGCAAGATCGGATCCAACGCCCTTCTAGAGATGAAGATTTTCGCCTAAAGGTAGATCTCCCATACTTTAATGGCAATTTAAATATTGAAGAATTTATAGATTGGGTTACAGTAGTAGATAGATTCTTTAACTATTTGGAGATTCCTAAGGATCGCAAAGTCAAACTAGTAGCCTACAGACTAAAGGGAGCTGCCTCTGCTTGGTGGGAACATCTACAAAACATAAAGAGGCATGAAGGAAAAGAATGAATCGAATGTGGTACCAAATGAAGCAATTACTAAAAGCTCGCCTTTCACCCCCAAGTTATGAGCAGTGTCTATTTTTGCAATATCAACGGTGTCACCAAGGAGATAGATCGGTGCATGAATACACCACATAATTCTTGTGGCTTGCTGAGCAAAACAACCTAATAGAGTGGATAGTCAACAAATGGTGAGATAACTCAATAGTTTGAAGCCTACAATTCAAGACAAGATTGGCGTGCACATGTTAGCAAATATCTCTGAAGCATGAAATATAGCATTAAAGGCTGAGAAGATACAAGACAAGAAGATGAAGTATTCTAGGAGGAATTGATTTTAGTCAGCATGAGCTAGCATATAATGAAACACTTCAACTTGCAAAGACAAGTTGAGAAGAAGGTGTATGACAAAGCAGAAGGCAAACAATTGGAGGTGATCAAAACTCAAATGCAAATGCAAAAGAACTGATACACCAAGCCAATTCTTGGAAAGTGCTACCGCTATAATCAGCTAGGACACCGCTCTAATGATTGTCCAAGATGAAAGCATGGTGAATTTGAAGAAGAGCTTGAAGATGAAGATGGGGAGATATACATGCCTGATGGTCATGATGATGGAGAAGATTTAGAGAATGGCCAAACTTTTGTGGTTCGAAAGATGATGCTAGCACCAAAGAAAGGAGGCATGATTTAACGCCATCAACTTTTTCAAACAAAATGCACCATTAATGGTAACATCTGTAACTTAATTATTGACAGTAGCAGTTAGGAGAATATTATTAGGAAGAGCACTATTGAAAAGCTACAACTGGCGATGGAAAAGCATCCATATCCTTACAGTATTTGGTGGATCAAAGCTCTAGAAAACATTCAAGTGACAAAACGCTACAAAGTTCCTTTTTCAGTTGGGAAGTATAAAGATGAAGTGTATTGCGACGTGGTAGATATGGATGCTTGTCACTTACTATTTGGTAGACCTTAGCAATTGAACAAGAATACCCATCATTTTGGACGGGAAAATATATACAAATTGGAGATAGATGGAGTGAAGATGACTTTGCTCCCTCTGAATAAGATGTCTGAAACCAAAGCTTCTAAAGTGGAGGGTAAATCTCCCCTAACGCTAACTTATTCAGAAAAGGAGTTCAAGGTTGCCTTTAGAGAAACTCAACTAGTTCATTGATTAGTAGTAAAGGGATTCTTGATTGCTATGAAAGATATGCCAGAGAAACAACTTCCAGAAGGCATACGTTTGTTACTTAAAGAGTTCAAAAACATTATACCTAAGGAGTTACTAATAGGATTGTCACCAATGCGCGACATTTAACACTATATTGATCTTATTCCTGGAGCTAGCTTGTTAAACCTACCACACTATCGCATAAATCCAAGGGAGAATGAGATTTTGCGGGAAAAAGTTAAAGAGTTGTTGTAGAAAGGGCATATTCGGGAAAGCATGAGTCCTTATGCAGTTCTAGCCTTGTTAACACCTAAGAAAGATGGACGTTGGGGAATATGTATAGACAGTAGAGCCATCAACAAGATCGCAGTAGGATACAAGTTTCCCATTCCTTGATTGGATGATATGCTTGATCAATTAGATGGATCAACCATCTTTTCGAAGATTGATCTTCGCAGTGAATACCATCAAATTAGAATTCGACTAAAAGAAGAATGGAAGACTGCATTCAAAATGCGAGATAGACTAAATGAATGGTTGGTGATGCCTTTTAGCTTAACTAATGCTCCTAGTACTTTTATGCGATTGATGAATCAAGTATTGTGTCCATTTATTGGAAAGTTTGTTGTAGTATACTTTGATGACATCTTGATACACAACTATTCTCGGGAAGAACACTTATTGCACCTTCGAGAAGTATTCATTTTCTTATAGCAAAATAAGCTCCACATAAACCTCAACAAGTGCAACTTTATAGTATCTGAATTACTATTCTTAGGGTTTATTGTTAGTGCTAATGGTACTCGTGTTGATGAGGATAAGGTGAGAGTGGCCAGTACCCAAAATAATAAGTGAAGTGCGGAGTTTTCATGGGTTGGCAACTTTCTACCGATGGTTTATTCATCACTTTAGTAAAATCATGGCTTCTATTACCGATCTCCTGAAGAAATGTGAGTTTCAGTGGAATGAAGATGCAGAGAAAAGTTTCAATATCATCAAGGAGAAACTCACAAATGCTCAAGTCCTACCTTTGCCTAGTTTTGAAAAAATCTTTGAAGTAGAGTGCGATGCTAGTGGATTAGGTGTTGGAGCTATTCTTTCACAGGAAAAGTGACCAGTGGCTTTCTTTAGCGAAAGGTTGAGTAAAGCACGACAAAAGTGTTCTACTTATGATAAAGAGTTTTATGCAGTTATATGAGCTTTAAAGCATTGGGAGCATTATCTCATTGGAAAAGAGTTCATTCTTTACATTGATCATCAGGGTTTGAAATACCTTGGACGTCAAAGAAGAATTAGTCAGGACATGCATGCTAGATGGATCACTTTTTTGGAGAAATTTCTATATCGACTTTGGCATATGGGATAGAGAACAAGGTAGTAGATGTTTGAGCCAACGAATGGCATTATTGACAACCTTTAGATGCGAGTTCATTAACTTTGAATGTTTAAAAGATAATTATGAAGGTGATGAAGATTTTGGAGATATTTTTGAGAAGTGCCAGTGTAAGCAGCCCACTAAAGATTTCCACATTTTTTAAGGCTTTCTTATGAAAGGTAATAGACTTTATCTTCCACACACTTCCTTCTGTGAGAAAGTTATTAGAGATTTGCATGGAAGACGACTAGCTAGACATCTTGGAAGAGATAAAACTATCGCTACAGTTGAAGAAAGATACCATTAGCCACTATTGAAGCGAGATGTTAGAAGATTAGTACAACATTGTTATACATGCCAGACTGCAAAAGGCCAGACTCAAAATACTGGTCTTTACACTCCTTTGCCTAGCCCTAAGCATATTTGGGAAGATTTATCTATGGATTTTGTACTTAGATTGCCACGAACTCAGCGAGGTATGGATTTTATCTATGTTGTAGTGGATCTTTTTCAAAGAGATTATTCGTCTACATGGAGTCCCTAAGTCGATAACTTCAAATTGAGATACTCAGTTCCTTAGTTATTTCTAGTTGTCCCTTTGGAAAATGTTAGATTCATCATTAAAGTTTAGCAGTACTACACATCCACAAACAGATAGACAAACTGAAGTTTTAAATCAAATTTTAGGCAATCTTATTGGTAGCACATGTGGAAAAAGGCCTAAATAATAGGATTTTGCATTGTCCCAAATTAAGTTTGCTTATAACAATGTTGTTCACAGCACAACATGGAAATCTCCCTTTTCTATTGTTTATGTGAAATGCCCTCAACATGCTTTAGACTTGATTAAGCTTCCACAAATCCCAGGACTAAGTGTAACTGCAACCCACATGGTGAAACAAGTACAAGATATTCAAGCAAAGGTCAAGCAAAAACTAGAAGAATCTAATGCCAAGTATAAAACAATTGCTGATAAGCATCGACATTTCCAAACTTTCAAAGAAGGGGATAAAGTTATGGTGTTCTTGAGGAGGAAAAGATTCCCAGTTGATATTTACAATAAGTTGCAGCCGAAGAAGTGTTGGCCATATCACATTTTGAAGAAAATAAATGACAATGCTTATGTGGTAGAATTGCCAGAAAATATGTAAATTTCTTGAACTTTTAATTTAGCTGATCTTTATCGTTATTATCCATCTAATAAGCCTTTGTATCCAGAAGATGCAGATAACTTGACGATGAGCTATTTTGTTAAGAGAGGGAGAATTGTTGCAGAAGATAGAGATGATCTTGGTTACAGTGATCTTCGGGAAGACTTTCTACACATAGGAGATATTTGATAGATAATAAGTCTTATCCTTTAGAATTTTTCTTTTTAAATAAATATTAAAATATTTGTTATTTCAAATTTTACATTATATTTAGAGAGTTATGTGATATTTTACATTATTTTTAGGGTGTTATGAGTCTTAGAGATAAGCATAAACTTTTTTCATATTCCTATCCTTCAAAGGACTAGGATTCTTTGAGAGGCCTATAAATAGGCTCACATATGTAGTTTGTTAGACACAACTTGAGCAATAGATTTCTTTGGCTTTCTCTCTACAAGAAAGTTCTTTTACTTTATTTTAAGGCTTGTCGCATACAGGCTCTCTTTTATTCAAGTTATTCATGCAATAGATTGTTTTTATTTTCTTTTTATTTTCTCCTAGATTTTACCAGCTACATCGCTTAGCCTGGCCTGAAAGCCTACCTAAAGCCTATTTTCTATGAAGGCTTCCATTAAATCTAAACATCACATAAATCTAAATTTTTAATATATTTAAACTTGTAATAGACCTTGATAAGCAATAATTAAAATGATAAATAACAAATGCATAATTATAAAAGTTCAAATCTAATTATAAAATAATATCATTTCAACAAAAAATAATACTAAGCAATATAACATATTCCATAAAAGACTAATTAAAAAAATCAAATACAATTAGCTATTTAATAGTATACCACTATTATTGTACTTTTTATGTGAAAAAAGATAAATGGGCCGGCCTGTTGGGCTTTATAAGCTTTTAGAAGAGCCTGAGTCTAGCCCATTTAGTTAAAATTGGCTTCTTTCAAGCCTTAGCCTAGTATTTTTATTAAATAGGCTAGGCCAAACTAGGTCATAAATAGGTTAGGACATATGCCCATGTCGAGTAGCCTGACCTATTCCCATCCCTAGGCCCAAGTCACCTTATTCCAAATTAAGTTAAACCCAAGGAGGATTTAGAAACGATGGGCAAAATTTAAAAGAGGAGAATCCTAATATGGGCTTAAGCCTAATAACAATTAACAAGAATATTAAGAAAAGATTTCTACGTGGACCCAGCAAAATCCTAATAGAGGCTTAGGCCTGTAGTTAATTACATAAATGCTACCTTTGCTAGGGTAGCCCATTTTAGCTCAAGAAAACTTAAAAGAAAGGGATTTATTTTCTGTTGCTTTAGCCTTGAAACTTAGGCTAAAATTGATAAGGAACGGAAGACATAGAGCGAAACAAAGTGAAGCGGTCGAAATGGGCTTGGTAGCACACCCCGCAGTGCGTTGGCACAATACTGCGAATCGGCGCGCGAGGAGATATGCGCCAAAGTGCGGCACAAAGCTAGACGGGCAGATTGCAAGCGTGATGCGCGCCCAAGCACAAGTTTTCTGCCCTAGGGCACGCAGTGAGGGTGTTTTCTAAGCACTTGCTCTGCAGTAGTAGAAGTTTGCGCACCCCGATATGTGATGCAAGGCCCATGGGCCAAGGACTCTTTTTCAAGGGTATTTAAGCAGTTTTCTTTCGGCACAAATAGACATAGACAATACACAAGTAATTCTATACTACTTTTGAGATAGTTTCTCGAGACAGAGTTTAGGACGAAGGTGTTGGGTGTTCTCATGAGATTTGTGGGACTCAAAGTTGTACTTATTATCTTGATTTGAAATCAATAATATCCTTTTTTTTCGAGTGGATTAGGCACATTATCGAACCACGTTAAATCTTGTTATCAATTTTCATTGAATTACTTTATTGTTATTTCATAGTTTTCATAATTGAAACTCTTGGATTACAACAAACTGGTATTAGAGCCAGTTGGATTAAATGTCAGCCATGAAGTACAAGATAGAGAAATTCTATGGGAAGAATGACTTTGGACTGTGGAAGATAAAGATTCATGCCTTCCTGTGTCAACAAGGTTTACAGAGAGCATTAAAGGGTAGAGATTTCTTGCCATAGATGCTGACAAATAAGGAAAAGCATGAGTTCATAGCGAAGGCTTACGATACTTTGGAGTTATCATTGGAAGATAACACATTGAGAGAGGTCGCCATAGAAAGTACGCCAACGAAATTGTGGATGAAGCTGGAAAGTCTCTATATGACGAAGTCCATGACAAATCGGCTATATCTAAAATAGTGGTTATACACGTTGAGAATGAAGGAAGGTACATCTATTACTCAACATATTGATTATTTCAATAAGGTGATTCTGGATCTCGCTAGTACAAATGTAAAAATTGAAGATGAAGATCAAACATTAATTCTCTTGTGTTTTCTGCCCAAATCCTTTGAGCACCTGGTTACTACTTTACTATATAGGAGATATATGATTCAATGGAGGATGTGAAGGCCTCATTGAATTCCAACGAATTGAGAAAACATATCTTGAGCTGTAACGATAGTGAAAGTAGGGAAGGATTGGTGGCAAAGGGAAGACCGAGAGAAAAGAGAAGGAGTAGAGGTCAGTTGAAGTCTCGAACCAAGCCTAAAACAAGCAACAAGTATTTTAAGTATGGTGGAAAGGGGCCTGGAAATGAAATTATTCAGAATGAGGAAAGGCGAAGAATGCAGGAGAAACTTCTGAGTAGAAACGGGATGATGTCGCAGGAATTGTTGAGGATGAGTCTGATGGTGGGCTTGTTCTCAACGTTACTGAGAGTTTACTAAGTTCGAAGTGGATTTTGGATAGTAATTGTTCCTACCACATGTGTCCACGAGAAGATTAGTTTACCACTTATAAAAAATACGATAGTAGTAAAGTGCTTATGGGAAATGATGCTTCATGTAGGGCTGTAGGAATTAGCTCAGTTTGTATCATAATGCACGATGGCATAGTAAAAACCTTAACAAATGTGCGTCATATTACAAATCTGAAGAAAAATCTAATTTCGCTAGGTACTTTGGACAAGAATAGCTGTGAGTATAGAGCTCAAGATGGAGTTATGCGGGTTTCCAAAGGTGCATTGTTTATCATGAAGGGAGACAAGTGGAATGGCCTTTACATATTGTAGGGCACCACAGTTTGTGGTACTGCAGTGGTTTCTTCACCATTCAATTATGCTAGGCGATTGTGGCATATACGGCTTGGGAATATGAATGAAATGGGGATGTCAGAACTGAGCAAACGAGGTTTGCTTTGTGGAGAGAAGACTAGAGAACTGGATTTCTAGGAGCAATGTGTGCTTGGCAAGCAATACAAGGTGACGTTCGGCACTGTGGCTTACAGGACTAAGGGCACCTTGGATTACATTCACTCAAATCTTTGGAGGCCTTCTCAGGTTCCTTCAAAAGGAGGTACCAGGTACATGCTAACATTCATTGATGACTTCTCACGAAGAGTATAGATGTATATGTTGAAGTATAAGGATGAGTTGTTTGATGACTTCAAGTAACAGAAAATTTTGATTGAGAAGCAGACAATAAAGGAGATAAAATACTTGAGGACTAACAACGAATTGGAGTTCTACAACAAGGAATTTCAGGAATTCTGTGATAAGGAAGGAATTGTTAGGCATCGCACAATTGTACATACACCACAGTAGAATGGAGTTGCAGAACAGATGAACATGACTATTTTGGAAAAGCTCTGCATGCTCTTTAACGCTAAATTGTCCAAGAATTTTTGGACAAAAGCAATTAACACTGCTTGTTATTTGGTGAATATGTCACCATTGACTAGTTTGGACTACAAGACACCAATAGAAATTTAGTCTAGGTCTCCTACTAGTTACTCAAATTTGAGAGTATTTTGGTGTCCAGCCTATGCTCATGTCCGGGATAGGAAGCTTGAGCCAAGGGTTAGGAAATGCATATTCCTAGGCTATGTAGACGGAGTTAATGGTTATTGTTTGTAGTATAATAATGACAAGAGCTCCAAGATGATTATCAGCAAGGACGTGACATTTGATGATTTTGCTATGATAAAGAAGGTAGGGCAGGCCGAAAGCACTCAACAGGACATTAATGAGAATATGGAGTTTGAAATTGATACTCCACAATTTCCAAAGGGGAAACAGAAGGTGATAGATGAAACTGATGAAAATTCATTATCACCTAATCAGCAGTAGGAAAACAATTCACTATAGAACTATCATTTGGCTTGCGATAAATAGAGGAGGCAGATCAAACTAACACAACGATTTACATATTCAAATCTAGTTACTTATGCTTTGAATTTGGCCGAGGAGTTTATAGGTGATGATCCAGTCTTATACAAGAAGGCCATTTCCCGACCAGATTCTGATAATGGGCAGCAGCTATAAGTGAAGAGATGGAGTCTCTACACAAGAATAGCATATAGGAGCTGGTTGATGTACCTAAAGGGCACAAGATTGTAGGTTGCAAATGGATCTACAAGAAAAAGGAAAGGATTCCTGGGGTTGAAGATGCTAGATACAAGGTACGATTGGTTACTAAGGGTTTTATTCAGAGAGAGGGAGTTGACTCTCATGAGGTGTTCTCCCTAGTTGTAAAACACACTTCCATTCGTGTTTTACTTGCCATAGTGGCTCTATTTGATATGAAGATTGAGCAAATGGATGTGAAAATAGTATTTCTACATGGTGAGTTGGAGGAACAAATCTACATGAGCCAACCAAAGGGATTCGTTGCTTTCGGGAAAGAAAATCAAGCATGTCTCTTGAAGAGGTCTTTATATAGCTTGAAGTACTCTCCCAGGCAATGGTATAAAAAGTTTGATATTTTTATTACCAAGATAGGATATACTAGAAGCATTTATGATTGTTGTGTATATCATAAAAAATATAGTGATAGTCTTCTCGTATATTTTCTGTTGTACGTTGATGATATGTTGATTGCCTTTAGAAACATATCTGAGATCAACATTTTAAAGGCTCAGTTAAGTGAAGAATTTGAGATGAAGGATTTAAGCAGTGCAAAGAAGATATTGGGCATGGAGATCATCCGGGACAGATACGCAGGATTGTTGTACTTGTCTTAACAACATTATATTGAGAAAGTACTTGAGCGATTTAGGATGGATAAGTCCAAGCCAGTTAGTACGCCATTTGCAACTCATTTTAGTCTCTCATCACATCTATCATCGAGTACTAAGGAAGAGGTAGAGCACATGTCTAATGTGCCATATGCTAGTGCAGTGGGTAGCTTGATGTTTGCCATAGTGTACACTAGGCCAGACATTTCATATACAGTTAGTGTTGTGAGCAGGTATATGCACCAGCCACGAAAGACTCATTGGTAGGCTATGAAATGGATCATGAGATATCTAAGAGGATCTACAAATAGATGTTTAAAGTATAGTCAATTGAATTCTATTGCTATAACTATTAGCTATGTGGATGTGGATTATGCCGGAGATTTGGACAGCAGAAGCTCCATGACTGGGTATGTGTTTTGTGTTTCAAGTTGTACGGTTAGTTGGAAGGAGACTTTGCACTCATTAGTTGCATTATCTACAACAGAAGTTGAGTACATGGCTTTGGCTGAAAGCATAAAGGAAGGCATTTGGCTGAAAGGGTTGATTGAGGATATGGGTATGGTTTCTGATATTACTTCAATATTTTGTGATAGTCAAAGTGTCTACACTTGTCAAAGAATCAAGCTTTTCATAAGAGAACAAAGCACATTAATGTGAGGTATCACTTTGTCCAAGATATGATTTCTCAATGTGTCATTTTGATTGACAAGGTTGGGACTGAGGATAATTTGGCATATATGTTGACCAAGACTGTTTCAGGAATCAAATTCGAGCATTACTTAGATTTGATTAACATTTGCAGACTCAGATAAAGAGCCCTTTTGGGGGGCAAAGACAATGAAGATGGATTGTGAATTTCAAGTTAATGCGGAGAATTGTTAATTTTACCTTGAAATTTGGGCTAAAATTGACAAGGAACGGAAGAAATAGAGCAAAACGGAGTGAAGTGGTCAAAATGGGCTTGATAGCACACCTCGATGCGCGTTGGCAGAATGTCATGCATCAGGGCGGAAGGATATGCGAGCAATGGCACAGCGCTAGGCGAGACAGGCAAAATGCAGGCATGACGTGCGCCCGAGCCCGAAGGCTATTAGAATCACACGTCCAGGCGTAAGGTTATCGCACCCGGGCACACTGCAATATGTGACGGCGAGCCCTAGCGCAAGTTTTTCATGCCAGGGCGCAGTGAGAGTGTTTTCTCGGCACTTGCTCGGCAGCAATAGGAGTTTTCACAGCCCAGCGTATGGCACAAGGTCTATGGGCCAAGGACTCTTTTTCGCAGGTATTTAAGCAATTTTCTTCCAGGACAAATAGAGACAGACAATACATGAGTGATTCTATATTGCTTTTGAGATAGTTTCACATGACGGAGTTTAGAATAAGGATGTTGGGTGTTCTCGTGAGATTTGTGGGACTCAAAGTTGTACTTATTATCTTGATTTGAAATCAAGAAAATCCTTTCTTTGTCGGGTAGATTAGACACATCATTGAACCACATTAAATCTTGTTGTCAGTTTTCATTAAATTACATTACTGTTATTTCATAGTTTTCATAATAGATCCTCCTAGATTACAACATTTTCATTTCCATAATTTTCAAAATGTTGGAAAGTAGTTAGTGGAAATGGGTTAAAATTGAGTTTGTATTTGGATGGATTATTGAAAAAGTAATGATTATGTTAGGTTTAGTAGGTTGTAGGTAGAGAGAAATAAAAATAATGGAATAGAGAGAAAAGATATATAGGTTGTTGCGAGAAGATATATAGATTATTGGGGAATGTATTTTGGAAATAAAATTAAAAATGATGCTGGGTAAAAAATATGTATAAAGTGATGAGTTTTATTTTTAAAATAGTGAAAAATGTGATAAGGGATTTCGAAAATGAAACCAAACGAGCGCTAGGATAAAATGAGATTGGTGCCCAAAGCTAAATAAAACTAGGATTGAGTGCGAGTATAATTGAGTCCTCTTAGTAATCCAAAGTAACACATAGAAATAGAACAAAAGGTAGATCCAAGTCCACATTCAACACTTTCATTCTCACTACATATTTGCTTTCAATCATTTCCAATTTAAGTACGGAAAATTTTTCTTCTAACAAACTTAACACCTTAACACCTATTTTGCAAATATTTTAGGACAGAGCACAGGAATTGTAGGATTTTTGCCACCATAAACATCACCTAATTCGTTTTCAGTAATTCAACATACATTAACATAAATTCTTCTTGAGATGATTGAATCATGGACTCTGAATGCATAATGCATGTTGGTATTGGGAATGCTTATTTTGATTCACTTTAATGAAAGATGGTGTTGAAACCCAAGAGGATCTATTGTGGAAACAATGAAATAACAATAAAGTAATTCGATGGAATATGACAACAAGTTTTAACGTGGTTCGGCGATGTGCCTAATCCACCCAACAAAGAAAAGGAATTTTATTGATCTTAAATCAAAGTGCAAGTACAAACTTGAATGCCACAAATCTCACGAAAACACCTAACACCCTCGTTCTAAACTCCGTCTTGAGAGATTTACTCAAAAGCAGTAAAGAAACCCTCATGTTATGTTCGTGATACTTTTTCCGAAAGAAAAAACTAATATTTATATTTCAAAATCGAAGCCCAAGGCCCGTGGGTTTGCACCGCCCACTGAGGTGCACATAACTTGTCCCCCGACGCGCACAAATCTGCTTGTGCCAAGAAAAACTGAATGTTGGGCAGAAACTTTGAGCTAGAGCGCAAAAAACTTGTGCCCTAGTGCAAAGTTACTATTCACTACGCGCTGAGGCGCAAAAATCTTGTGTTGGGGCCCGCAAAGCGTGTTTTGATGCCTTTTTTGCCCACTTCACGCCTTAGCGCACCATACCTTGTGCCGCGGCGCGTGGCATCCTGCCAACGCACGCCGTGGTTGCTCATCGTGCCCATTTTAACCGCTTTGCTCTAATTCACTCCATTTCTTCCGTTCTTTGTCAATTAAGCCCCAAATTTCATGGCAAAATCGACAATTCTCCACCTTGACTTGAAATTCACTATCTAATTTCTTTGTCACTGCCCCTCAAAAGGGCCTGCTATCTGAGTTTGCAAACATTAACCAAATCTAAGTAATGCTCGAATTTGATTCCTAGAACAACCTTAGTCAACATGTCTGCCGGATTATCTTTAGTGCCAACTTTGTCAAGCAACATGACTCCTTAAGACACGATATCCTAAACAAAGTGATACCTCACATCTATGTGCTTTGTTTTCTCATGAAATGCTTGATTTTTTGACAAGTGTATGGCACTCTGATTGTCACAAAATACCGTAGTGATCTCAGAAGTCATATCCATATCATCGATCAGCCCCTTTAGCCAAATGGCTTTCTAGACTCCTTCAGCTAAAGCCATGTACTCAGCTTCTGTTGTGGACAATGCAATTGATGAGCGCAAAGTCACCTTCCAGCTAACCGTACAACTTGATACACAAAACACATAGCCCATCATAGACCTTCTGTTGTCCAAATCTCCTGCATAATCTGTATCCACATAACCAATAATTCTTATAGTAGAATTCGATTGACTATACCTCAAACATCTGTTACAGAGCCTCTCAGATACCTCATGATCCATTTCACAGCCTGCCAATGAGTCTTTCCTAGCTTATGCATATACTTGCTCACAACACTGACTACATGTGAAATGTCTGGCCTAGTGCACACCATGGCGTACATCAAGCTACCCACTACACTAGCATATGGCACATTGGACATGTGCTCCACCTCCTCCTCAGTACTCGGTGATAGATCTTATGAGAGTCTAAAATAAGTTGCAAGTGACGTACTAACTGGCTTGGACTTATCCATCCCAAATCGCTCAAGTACTTTCTCAATGTATTGCTGTTGAGACAAGTACAACATTCCTGTATGTCTGTCCCTGATGATCTCCATGCCCAATATCTTATTTGCACCGCCCAAATTCTTCATCTCAAATTCTTTATTTAACTGAGCTTTTAATTGGTTGATTTCAAATATGTTTCTAGAGGCAATCAACATATCATCAACGTGCAACAACAAATATATGAGAAGGCTATCACTACAAATTTTGTAATATACACAACAATCAAACTTGCTTTTAGTATATCCTATGTTGGTAATAAAAGTATCAAACCTTTTATATCACTGCCTGAGAAACTGCTTCAGGCCATATAATGACCTCTTCAAAAGACATGCTTGATTTTGTTTCCCAGGAACAACGGATCTTTCTAGTTGACTCATGTAGATTTTTTTCTCCAACTCACCATATAGAAATGTTGTTTTCACATCCATCTACTCCAAATCCATATCAAACAGAGCAACCATGGCAAGTAAAACACGAATGGAAGTATGTTTTACAACTGGGGAGAACACTTCATGAAAGTCAACTCCCACTCTCTGAGTAAAACCCATACCAACCAATCGTACCTTGTATCTAACATCTTGAACACTGGGAATCCCTTCCTTCTTCTTGTAGATCCATTTGCAACCTACAATCTTCTGCCCTTTGGGTACATCAATTAGCTTTCATGTGCTATTCTTGTGTAGAGACTCCATCTTTTTACTCATAGCTGCAGCCCATTTTTCAGAATCTGACCTAAAAATTGCCTCTTTGTATGAGACTAAATCATCTCCTACAAACTCCTCGACTGAACTCAAAGCATAAGCTACCAGATTTGAGTAAGCAAACCACTATGGTGGTTTGATCTGTCTTCTCTCCCTATCGCTAGCCAAGCGATAATTTTGTAGTGGTTCATTTTTCTGCTGTTGATTAGGTGATAATGTGCTCTCACCAGCTTCATCTACCACCTTTTGTTTCCCCTTTAAAACTTGTGAAGGATCAATATGAATCTCCACCTTCTCTTTAACGCCCTGTTAACCACTTTTCTACTGCTCCACCTTCTTCATCATTGCAGACTCATCGAATGTCACATCCCTGCTGATAATTGTCTTGGAGCACTTATCATCATTACAACACAAACGATAACCTTTGACTCCATCTGTATAGCCTAGAAATACGAACTTCCTCGCCATTGGCTCAAGCTTCCTATCCCGGATATGAGCATAGGTTGAACACCCAAATACTCTCATATTTGAGTAATCAGCAGGAGACCCGAACCAAACTTCTATTAGTGTCTTGCAGTCCAAAGCAATTGATGGTGACCTATTCACCAAATAACACGCAGTGTTAATTGCTTATGCCAAAAAATCCTTGGACAATCTAGTGTTAAAGAGCATGCATCTAGCTTTTCCAAGATAGTCTTGTTTATCCATTTTGCAACTCCATTCTATTGTGGTATATGTACAGTTGTGCGATGCCTCACAATTTCTTCCTTGTCGCAGAATTCCTGAAACTCCTTGTTGCAGTACTCCAATCCATTGTCAGTCCTCAAGCGCTTGATTTCCTTTTTTGTTTGCTTTTCAATTAAGGTCTTCCATTGCTTGAAACACTTCATCCATATGCTTCAACATGTACACCCATACTCTTCGTGAGAAATCATCTATGAATATCAACATATACCTTGCACCTCCCTTTGAAGGAACCTGAGAAGGCCCCCAAACATCTGAGTGAATGTAGTCCAAGGTGCCTTTGGTCCTGTGAACCACAGTGCCGAATTTCACCATGTGTTGCTTGCCCAGCACAGACTGCTCGCTGAAATCCAGCTCTCCAGTCTTCTCTCCACCAAGCAATCCTCGTTTGCTCAGTTCTGACATCCCCTTCTCACTCATATGCCTAAGCCGCATATGTTATAGTCTCGCAATATTATTGATTGATGAAGAAATTGTTGTAGTATCGAAAATCGTGTTTCCCTGCAATATGTAAAGGTCGTCCCGCTTGTCTCCCTTCATGATAAGCAATGTGCCTTTAGAAACCCGCAGAACTCCATCTCGAGCTATGTACTCACAACCATTCTTGTCCAGAGTACACAGCAATATCAGATTTTTCTTCAAATTTGGAACATGACGCACATCTGCTAGGGTCCTTACTATCCCATCATGCATTCTGATACAAACTGAGCCAATTCCTACAACCCTACAAGAAGCATCGTTTCCCATAAGCACTTTACTACCATCATATTTTCGGTATGTGGTAAACCAATCTTCTCGTGGGCACATGTGGTAGGAGCAACCACTATCCAAAATCCATTCAGACCTTAGTAAAGTTTCGGCAACGTTGAGAACAAGCCTACCATCAAACTCATCCTCAACAATTCCTGTGACATCATCCCATTTCTGATCAAAAGTTTCACCTACATCCTTCGCCTTTCCTCATTCTGGATAATTTCGTTTCCAATGCCCTTTTTCACCACACCTAAAATACTTGTCACTATTTCTAGGCTTGGTTTAAGACTTCGATCGGTCTCTACTCCTTCCCCTTTCTCTCGATCTCCCTTTTGCCACCAATCCTTTCTCACTTTCACCATCGTTGCTGCCCAGGACATGTTTTCTCAACTCATTGGAATTCAATGAGGCCTTTACATCCTCCATTGAAATCGTATCTCTCCCATACAGCAAAGTAATAACCAAGTGCTCAAAAGATTTTGGCAGAGAACACAAGAGAAATAAAGCTAGATCCTCATCATCAATTTTAACATCTATACTAGTGAGATCTAGAATCACCTTATTGAAAAAATCAATATGCTGAGTACTAGATGTACCTTCATTCATCCTCAATGTGTATAATCGTTGTTTCAAATACAGTCGATTTGTCAGGTGTTTCGTCATATATAGACTCTCCAACATCTTCCATAAATCCTCTGGCGTACTTTTCGTGGCACCCTCTCTCAATATGTTATCCGTCAATGATAAAACCAGAGTACCGTAAGCCTTCGCTATGAATTCGTCCTTCTCCTCATCTTTCAGCATTTTCGGCAAGGAATCTCTGCCCTTTAATGCTATCTGTAAACCTTGTTGAGACAAGAGGGCGTGGACCTTCATCTTCTACAGCCCAAAATCATTCTTCCAATCGAATTTCTCTACCTCGTAGTTCATTCCTAACATCTGATCCAACCTGCTCTGATATCAATTTGTTAAAACCCAGGAGGATCTATTGCAAAAACAATGAAATAATAGTAAAGTAATTCGATGAAATATGACAACAAGTTTTAACGTGGTTCGGCGATATACATAATCCACCCAATAAAGAAAAGGAATTTTATTGATCTCAGATCAAAGTGCAAGTACAAACTTGAATCCCACAAATCTCACAAAAATACCTAACACCCTTGTTCTAAACTCCGGCTTGAGATATTTACTCAAAAGCAGTAAAGAAACTCTCATGTTATGTTCATGATACTTTTCCCAAGAAAAAATACTTTTCCCATAGGCTTGCGCCGCGTGCTAGGGCGCTCAAAACTTGCACCTCGATGCCACAAATCTGCTTGTACCAATAAAAACTAAATGTTGGGCAGAAACTTTGAGCTAGGGCGCAAAAAATTGCGCCCCGACACAAAGTTACTGTTCACTGCACGCCATGTCGCACGACGCATGTTTTGATGCCTTTTCCGCCCACGTCCATGCCTTGGCGCACCATGCCTCGCACCCCAGCGCGCGGCGTCTTGCCAACGCACGCCAGGGTGTGCTCCTCGTGCCCATTTCGACCGCTTTGCTCTGATTCGCTCCATTTCTTCCATTCTTTGTCAATTAAGCCCAAAATTTGAAGGCAAAATCAACAGACGGCATGTATTTTTTCTTTCGATAATAACTTTTGAAAGTTGAAGTGATAAAATATTGAATTCATTTCTAATTGAAATTGAAAAACTTAATACAAAATTTATAAGGAGAAAGATAACAATAAACTCCTAGAAAGATTTCATATAAACAATCAAAACAACTCTTAGGGAGAATCCTTAATTTAAGGAAGTGCAAAAGTTCAAATTTAAAATCTTAATTACTTTTCCTACAAAATCAAAACCACTCGTTTGGTTGTTATCTTCACTATCTCAACCCTATCTTCTTACAATATCAGACAATTCCACTTGTAAAACTATAGGTATTGAAATGGTAAAAATCAAAATATTATATGGAATAATTCGTATTTTAGGTAGTGTGGCATATATTTCAAATATATAAAAGAATTTAATTTTTCTGAGTTAATTGGATTTTAAGGAATGTGAATATTCTCCTGGAGGTAGAGTTTTGAAAATCACACGTGATGAAAAGCACTTGATGAAAGAATAGAAGTTTGATAATTTGTACTGTCTAAAGACCTCAAAGGATAACCAACTAGTAGGAATTCAAATGAGAATGCTCGAGCTTAGCTCATGACTTACCTGTAAAAAAATTGAATTAATTTGTATTGTTTAAGTATTTTATATAATTTTATTTTTCATTTAAGTCTTTCACCTCGTTAACATCATTATTGTTATATGCTTCAACAATGTTAACATATAATTTTAAACTATTTTGCTTTATTATATTAAGTAATAATTAGTAGTAGTAGTAGTAGTAGTAGTAGTAGTAGTAGTAAAATAATCATTATTTTGTTTTAATAAATAACTTTTAATTTATTATTAATACATATATATATATAATTATCAATAAATCTTGCTTCATTATTAATGAAAATAATAATTATTAATATTTTTATTAATAATAATAAGATTTAATACTTTTAAATGAAAAACAAAAATAATAATAATAATAATTTAAAAACCTATATTTTAGTGTAAGTCTGACTCAATAAAGAACTGAAGCTTGAAAAAAACTTGAGATTGAGACAAGCTTTACTTGAGTCGGCTCAACTGATCTCGCATTCCTAACTCTAAGTGGAGCGCGCAAAAAAACTTTCATGGTGCAAAAAGTTGTGAAAGATAATCTTATTAAAGGAAAAGATGGGTTGATGTGGTCTTTGTCGACTAGTAATGTTGACTGGGACGCACATGTTCATTGAATAAGAATTACTTAGTGCCAATATCATACTAATTTGGCATATATGTAATGGTATGTTTGAAGACCAATAAAATTTATCGTTCTAATTTGAAAAATTCTTAAGGTAATGAATTCCACCAAGATGGATTTATTGGGATTAGACTTAATTACTTGAAGACCAAGATTGAGTATAATTCTTAATTTTCATGAGATTTAATTTCATTTTCTTTGTACTAAGTTAAGAATTTAGTGTAAAAAAAAAAAGTTAGGAATTCTATTTCTTGAAGTAGCAATAAAGTAATTTCCTTCTATAAGGAGTAGTATCTTTTATTACTCAAAATATATTTGTGAAACTTATGATACTCATTAAATATTTCTTTCAAATTACAAGTTGAGTAATATACAGAGGGATTGAATGAGTGCTCTTTGATAATTTTGAGAATGATTGGATATTTTTAATATCAAATTTAAAGGTATATTTTGTATTGATAAATTTCTTTCATAATAAAGAACAAAAACTCTCGTGAATATAAGTGAATTTTACCGAATTACATAAATGTGTGTATTAATCATTTTCTTTTTGACCAGTATTTTGTTTTTGACATTAAATTTATTATGGTGATTTGTGGAATAATGAAAAATTATATTTCAGAATTTAATTGCTTTTATTTTAAATCAATTCAACTTCTAGATTTTCTTTATGTTCATCCAAATTCAAAATTGAGTGTGAGCAAGTTCCCAATGGAAGATTCAATGCAACTTGGAGTAGTTTATGGTGCAATTATTATTGTACATATCTCATATAAGGGATGTACAAATGTATTTAATTTGAACCGTTGGATTTAAAATGTGAAATCATAATCTTTCTTTTGATGATTAGTTGGCGACATACTAAAGTATATTTAACTTGCTACCTGTGCAAGCAATTGATGGTAAATTTTGCTTGTATGTTGAGGGTGCACTATAATATTATAATTGCTACCAGTAATAAAATTTTATTTATTTTGAATTTCATTTCTTAGATAGTTCCATTAAATTTTGTTTTCCATTAAATGCTTTTTCATTATTAAATCCAAATAAAATATAGGATTGGCATATTTTTATTTATTATCTTTTAATTTCAATACATGTTGTATTTTAATATCTTTCCATGTATTTGTTTTTTTTAAATCAATGATAAAATGATTGAATTTTCAATAGAAATGTCAAAAAATTACATATGATATACATTAATATACTTAAAAAATTATATTAATAAGTTATTTTAGGAAAAGTGACATAATTCTCAATTGAAATTCTTCAAATCAATTCAAAATTCTAGCTATATTATTATAATATTATATGAACATATTGGCTCACATGAATCTATAGTTATAGTTTAATATTATTTAGAAAATTTATTTTCATACTAGTTAAATTATACGAATAAAAATCAATAAAAGTCTAAATAATAAATGATAAATTAATAAATCAATAATTTTTATTTTTATTGAATGCACATATTTAATTTATATTCGCTGGTAGTGTATACAAATAAATATATACATACAAACATCTATACATACATACATATTTATAAATATAATCCCACCCTAACTTTCATGACCCCCAAATCCTATTGGCCACGGCTATCGCTGGGCCGCTGGAGATGACCGTGGGTTCGCTGCCCCCCCCGCCCCCGTGTGTAGAGTGCTGAAGTGTGTTGGGGAGTGGGGTGTGTGGGTGGTAATGGTGGTGGGTGGTTGCCAATTTGGAATGAAAAATATCCACCCACGACCATTACCACCCACACACCCCACTCCCCAATGAAAAATAAATTTAATTAAGTTAAATATTTTTATTTATCATTACTATTATTATTAAGTATGTAATTTAAAATTATTAAAATTATATTATTTAAAATAATAAATTTAATTTTTTCTTGTTTTCAAATTTTTTACTTTTAAAAAAATTTAGTTAAACTATTTTAAATGTCTTTTTAATATTATTAACTATACAAGTTAAAATTATTAAAATTATATTGTAGAATGATGTTATAGATTTTTCTATTTTGTTAATTTTATATCTTAATTAATAAATAATTCAACTAAATGTATTCATATTATTTTGGACATATTTATTATTTAACATTATAGAGTATATATTTCAAAATTATTAAATTACTATATTTAAGATAATAGATTTTTATTTTTTGTTTTTTATTTTAACTTTTTTGGGGGGAGTATTTACCAACAATTTGATGTATTAAGATTTTAAAATACAAAAGCAAACTTGTTGTGAAATTAACAACAATTTATTATAAAAAATATGTGTAATTTAATTTGAGAATACCTTATATGAATAAAGTACAATGTTATCTCATCGTAGACATGTCCAACATTAAAATGTAAACCTGCAACTCGTTGTACAATTAGCAATAACCTGTTGTAAAACAACAAATGTCATTTATTTAATGATACCTCATATGAGATAAATACGAATATACCTCACCATACACACACACAAGAATAAGGTCAAGAGTTCGAATCTTGCGTAGTGGCATTACTTTCACACACACAAGAATAAGGTCAAGAGTTCGAATTCTGATAAGCTCCTACTATCCGTGTGTATAAAAATAAAAAAGTAAGCTTCCCAAATTAATTGATTTTTACTACATTTAATTGTGGTGAAAAATAATTTAAGTATTTACTACAATTTTCAAAGTGTGGCAATTAACTACTATATACTACATTTTTTTTATTGTAGTAAAGATAGTGGTGTATTTGATAACTTTTACCACAAGTTAAATTTGTAGTAATTGAAGATAATTTCGTAGCAAAAGTCAATTACTACGATTAAAAAAGTGTAGCGAAGCTTTTACCTCGCTCGCAATGCCTATGGCTAGAAAAGTGTAGCACAAATATAGTTAATAACTTTTTACTACACTTAATAATTATATAATATACATAATTAACTATAGTAAAAAGTATATTTTTTTGTAGTGAAGAATTGAGTAATGAACATTACAATGGAATCCGAACGAAGACTAAACCATACAAAGAGCTAAACGACATACAGCAAAGAGGACACCATGCAGAGCAGATATAGATATACCCTACCTTGCTAAATGGAAACAGTTCTTTGTCAGGTGGAGGAGGAATGCTTGATTAAAAATAGGACAAAATAAGTCACAAAATTAAAAAATTAAATAAATATTATATCTATTTTATAAAATTATTTAAATGATATATTAGTTAATTTTGATCATTATATATATATATTTATTTCAATGATTCAATATTTATGAATATCTATTTTATCAATAAGGTTCATTAATTTGATCTACTTTACTTTATAGTAGCATGAGTAATTTTGATGTAGCAAAAATTCCACATTGCAGGGATCCTTGAATTTGAGGACTCTTCCCTGTGGGGATGAGCATCTCTCTCCTTTCAATATGCTCTCAATGGAAATTTCTCCGTATTGTCAATGAAATCTCTCTTTCAGGTAATGTGATAATGTATGTAAATCTGTAATTCGTCTCTTTTGGAGATTGAATATAAACTTATCAATTGTTACAGAATAAAGATAGTTGGTGGAATTTATTGGACCATAATATATCTAATTCACACATATTATCATGAAAAATGGATTAAAAAATTTGTCAAAATATTTTTAATTTGAAGATGGATTTTTCTGGGAATGGAGAAAAAAATCTCCCCAAAAATCAATTCGGGCATGGAGACGAATATCATACTCCCATGCCATAGTGTCCTATCTTTGCTAAATTACTAAAATATTCTTAATATAGCCATGTATAATATCAAATATTCATACAATTTTTGCTAATTTCCCTAATAATTGTAGCAATTGAAAAAAATATATTAAACCTTATATAATTCTAAATGATAATTTGTTTTAAAATTTTGAATTTATTTAATACCTGGATTTGATACTGTCGACAAAATATTATGCATGAATTTTAAACCTAATCTATTTCAATTTTATATGGATATTGATTTTCATTGAATTTTATTTATTTTTGTATTCTTTAAATATAACTCTATTAATTCGGGGATCCCCGAAATCAGTAAGAAAGGAATGGGGGCAGGGGACAAAAACTCTCAAGATGAGGGTCGAGATGGGAATGAGAAAATGAGGGGCTTCTAGGGATAGGAGACTAGAGAGTCTCTATCCCTACACCCGCTCCGTTAAGGTGTCATTCACTTTCTTCTTTTTTTTTTGTTATTAGTAACACATGGTTGAACTTGAATAAAGATATCTCACCTAAAAAAATAAAATATCTCATTTTTTTGGATGAATGATTTTGGGGTAATTATTTAAAAGTACCAAAAGCACTTTTTAATTTCATGTTCAGTCCTCACTTGATTTTTGTTAGAAGAAACTCCTTAGTTTTGTTAAAATTTTAGAGATCACTCCCTACTCACTTGATTTGACAAGAATGCCCTTAAGTATAATATTTTTCATTCATTTTTCTCACTTCTTCTTCATCTACACAAGCAAACAGTAAACCCTATCATACGCTCATTACCAGAAACAGAAAGAACAGAAAAAACGCAACAAGCTCCACGGCGGGAACGAGAATAATTGTCGGAGCCAACAACCACCAACCCGACATATGCATTGTCTTCTTCTCTTTTTATTTTCATCATTTTCAAGTTTCTTCTTCTTCTCGATTTCTTCTCAGTTGCTTCTGAGTTTCTTGTATTTTTTCAACGATGTAAACCAGTAGTGAAGCAGGAGTGTTCAATCAAGTGTTGGAGAGTTGCTGCTACAAAGACCAGCTCCATATAATGTCATGAATATGGTCTTACTGTATTTGACATTGAAGATGAACAATGTTGACATCCTGGTAAACCGAAATGATGAATCAAGCAGCAGCACAAAGAAGAGTAGTGATGTTTTAAGGTAATACTTTTATAGAATCTAAATTGTACTGTAGTTTGTAAAGTTTTGTACTTGAAGTGTTCTGAAATTGTACTCTGTTTATTTGAAAATCTTTCTCTACTTGGAGCGTTCTACATTATACTTCATTGCAATTAAAATTATACTTCATCTCACAAAAATTGTACTCTATTATGTAAGTTTTATACTTCAAGTGTTCTATTAATGAATTATCCAAAATTGTACTACAACTTCTAGCAGTTTATACTTGAAGTGTTCCCAAACTGTACGTCTTCTATCTAAAATTATCCTTTTGGTTTTCTGAAATTATACCTCATTTTACCAAAATATGTACTCCATTCATTGAAGTTCTATACTTCAAGTGTTCTATTTATTGATTATCCAAAATTGTACTGCAGTTGCTAAGGTTTATACTTCAAGTGTTTTGAAATTGTACTTCACTTTATCTAAAATTGTACTTCTATTTTCTAAAATTATACTTTATTTTATACTTCATTTTACCTAAACCTATACTCTATTCATTAAAGTTCTGTACTTCAAGTGTTCCAAAATTGTACTTCATTTTATCTAAACTTGTACTTCAATTATCTGAATCTATTATTTAAGTTCCAAGTGTTCTACTAATGGATTATCCAAAAATTGTACTGTAATTGCTAAGGTTTTATACTTCAAGTGTTCTAAAATTGTTCTTCTTTTTATATAAAATTATACTTAACCTTTTACGTAAAATTGTACTCAACTATTTAAGTTTTATAAAGTTCTATTAATTTTATTTTTCATTTTACCTAAAGTTCTATACTTCAAGTGCTTTACTTATTGATTATCCAAAATTATACTGCAATTGATAGCGTTTTATACTTCTATTGTTCTAAAATTGTACTTAGTTTATTTGAAATTACATGATCATACTGAATTATTCTACATATTGTACTTTATTTTACCTAAAATTGTACTTCATTTGTCAACCTCAAGGGATGCAGTCGAGGAGGAAATTGGTTCGACCAATGCATCGCACAATGAATTGGCTTTAATTAGCAACTCAATTGATGCATGGAGGAATTGCATATATGGAGAGGGTCAAACATTCAAGGATACTTAGGAGTTCAGAATTATGCTTAAGAATTATGCGGTGTCTACTTTGCAGTCATTTAAATACAAGAATTATGTTGTCCGAGATATCAGTTATTTTGTACCCCAATCTGGGAGAATTATACTTGATTTCATGACGTTTGTACTTCATTTCGGCAATTATGTATTTAATTTAGCGTGAAATTAGCATTTTTGTATGTTGTCCAAGATATCAGTTATTGTGTACCCCAATCTGGGAGAATTATACTTGATTTCATGCTATTTGTACTTCATTTCAGCAATTATGTATTTGATTTGGCGTGAAATTAGCGTTTTTGCACGTTTTTCGAGATATCAGTTATTTTGTACCCCAATTTGGGAGAATAATACTTGATTTAATGACATTTGTACTTCATTTCGGCCATTATGTACTTCATTCCTTAATATTTTTACTAATATTGTTGAATTGAAATTTGTTCCATTATTTGCTTTTTAAGTCTTGGTAATTAATAACCAAACTCTAAAAATGTGTATAATATTTATCATATGAATAAAATAATGTTAAAGTTTTAAAGTGTTAACAACTAGTGTTCAACGAATGAATGTTATCAATCGCAGTAATGTAAAGAATACTTATGCTTTTAAAGATATAAACAAATGAGCATTTGACGATAATATCCACCCTATCACCGGTACAAATACGTACTTCGCCCAATCCGATAATCTCAAAATATTGTACTTGACCATCACTATAATTATTAGAGACTAATTATTCAATTGCAATAAGTGTACTTCAATATAATACCATTTATACTTTGTTTGTTTTACGTTTGTACTTCATTTTCATCATATTGTACTCAAATTCACTGCGCAGTTTTAATTTAATTGAAGTGTACTTCAACATAGCACCATTTATACCTTGTTTGTTCTAAGTTTGTACTTCATTTTTCTCATATTGTACTCAAATTCACTGCCCAAATTCAATTTAATTGAAATGTACTTCAACATAACACCATTTATACTTTGTTTGTTCTACGTTTGTACTTCATTTCCATCATATTGTACTCAAATTCACTGTCCAGTTTTAATTTAATTAAAGTGTACTTCAACATAGCACTATTTATACTTTGTTTGTTCTAAGTTTGTACTTCATTTTCATCATATTATACTCAAATTCACTGCCCAATTTCAATTTAATTGAAATGTACTTCAACATAACATCATTTATACTTTGTTTGTTCTAAGTTTGTACTTCATTTTTCTCATATTATACTCAAATTCAGTGCCCAGATTCAGTTTAATTGAAGTGTACTTCAACATAGCACCATTTATACTTTGTTTGTTCTAAGTTTGTACTTCATTTCCCTCATATTGTACTCAAATTCATTGTCCAGTTTCAATTTAATTGAAGTGTACTTCAACATAGCACAATTTATACTTTGTTTGTTCTAAGTTTGTACTTCATTTCCCTCATATTGTACTCAAATTCACTGTCCAGTTTCAATTTAATTGAAGTGTACTTTAACATAGCACCATTTATTCTTTGTTTGTTTTAAGTTTGTACTTCAATTTTCTCATATTATACTCAAATTCACTGCACAGATTCACTTTAATTGAAATGTACTTCAACATAACACCATTTATACTTTATTTGTTCTACGTTTGTACTTCATTTTCATCATGTTGTACTCAAATTCACTGCCCAATTTCAATTTACTTGAAGTGTACTTTAACATAACACCATTTATACTTTAACATAACACCATTTATACTCAAATTCACCATTTATAATTCACAATCTTTTTGTACTTTGCTTCTTATTGTCGCTGTTTCTCCTTCCATTGTTGCAGAAAAATGACTGAATTTTTGGTGTCTTTTTTTTTTTTTTCCCTCTCTTCTTCTTCTCGCGTCAATGGCAGAGGAACGGCTTCACGCCCTTTTGTTTGGCCGCTTGGAGAAGTCGTCGATTTCAGGAAAAAAAAAAAAAAGGAAAGCGTTCTTCTTGAAGAGAAAACGCATTTCTTAGGTATTTTTGTTTTTTTTCCAGCTATAAGGATATGTGGGTCTTTTTAAAAGATATGAGGAGTGATTTCTAAGTTTTGTGAAAAAGTGGGGAGTTTAGTGTGTAAAAATTCAAATAGGGACTGATTACTAAAATGAAAATAGGATTATGGATTTTTTTCTAATTAACCGAATGATTTTTATATTAAGCATCATTATGAGCTTTTATTATTAAAGTAAGCATAATATTAAATTGAATAAAATAATATATTCAACCTAAGAACATAAAATAAACAAGCCATTAGTGTGAAACTTGTAGGTTGCGATTGCTTGTGAGGTCATGCCTCATTTTTCATGTTTTAGGAATTTTGGGGTTGTTTTGGTGTTTAAGAGATATGAAAAATGAAAAATGAGGTTATGAATAGTTGTAGGATAAAATGTAATGATTATAGTGATTTGATAGGTTGATGTGATGTGAAGTTATAATAATTGTAAAATTATTTGTGGGAAATGTTTAAGAGATTTGTTTGAGAAAATGTTTTATGAGTTTTAGTTTTTGGGTTGAGAATATTTTTAAAAAAATTAAAAATAATAGAAAAAAATTAATAAATTTCATTTTTTGTGGTTATTGTTTAAAAATTGACAATCAATTAAGTTATTAATTTAAAACAAATATAATTCCAACTAAGTAAATAATAATCTTTTTTCATCAAATTTATTTCAACAAATTGTTTATTAAGCAGATTAGTTAGAAACTTATTTTTTAAAAGAATATATAAAAAGAATGAAAAATGCATATCGATCGAAATTTAATTTTTAAATTATTTATTTTTCTATTTTTGTATTTTAATTTTTAATTTTTTGGGCCAATAATTTCTACCAAAATTTATAATTTTTTGGGAAAAACAAATTATATTGACCGAAAGAAAATTATGCTATTCATAAAAAAATTTCACCAATTACATTTCATGATTTACGAAAATGAAATTATTTAGGTACTTTTATTTGATAATAAAATTTTTGAAAAAAATCGTTCAAATAAAATACAATTGAATATTTAATATCAAAACATGCAGAAAAAGAAATTATTTAGTGCGAATAAAATGACGAAGTGTGAAAATTCCCACATAATATGTTTATATTAGAAATTCTAATTACACAAAAATATAACAATTCTTGCAATTAAAAAAATAAATTTATGAAATCCTAGATACTCTTGCCAAAAAAAAAATCAGCATTTGTTGCAAAAAAAGAAAAAGAAAAAGAAAAAATGTCACTTGAGAGAGAGAGAGAGACTTTGGGGGGGGGGGGGGGGGGGGGGAAGGTGATGCATCATGCATGTGTGTGTGTGTGTGTGTCAGTGTGTGAAAGAGAGAGAAAATGTGAGACATGAGAGGAGAGAGAAAACTAAACCCACTTGTTCCTCAGACAAAGAGACTGTCTCACATTCAAGCATAGGCTCCCTTATGTTTTGTGTTTTTGAGGAGAAACGGGGTTTAACCCCACAAGCAATCGCAGGGGTGGGGTTCTGGAGCCATTTGTTGAGAGGGTGAGGTGGGAACTGAAACTAACGGGCATCGACTGTGTTTTTATATAAACTGATAAATTAATATATTTTCTATTTTTTATTAAACTGATAAATTAATATATTTTCTATTTTTTATTTATCATATATTTTAATTTTGGTGTTAAATTTGTTAATGTGGTTTTTAAATCTATTGAAAGTTATATTTTGAACATTAATTGCTTTTACTATGTATCCAGTAAATCTAAAATTAACTCAAACTCTAAATTTAAATTCAAATGTAGTGTAAGCAGAATTGTAATAATAGGCTTGATTAAACTGCTTAAACTTAAAATAAATATATAAAAAAAAACAAAGGAAATGTTTTGTTATGTTTTTGTTTGATTTTATTATGTGTTTTGGGAGAATGAATTATTGAAAAATATGAAAGTTATTTTTTGGTATGTTTGTTTATGTTTTGGAGGGAGACATTTTTTACTCTAACAGTTAAATTAATGCATTTTTATTGAGTTTTTGGGGTGAAAATGAAATTGAATGATTTTTTTTAATATTAATAATAATAATAATAAAATAATATTATGTATATATATAATATATATATGTATATATTGGAGAATGTGTTTTTTGGAAAAAAAAAAAGGGGCTATATTTAATTATGTTTCCCCAAAATAATATTGTTATGGAGAAAGATAACCAAACACTCCCCAAGATTTTTGGGCATTATGTGCATTTTTCAATCTTAAACAATGAGTTGAGCTTATACATTTTATTTTATCTTATCTTAAATTTTTCGTGGGCTGCAAATTTGGGTGCTGCAGTCAACTGCTTTGACGTCTCTTTCTTTCTCGCCAACATAAAAACCAAAGAGCTTCTCATATATCAAAGAACAAACCATAAACAACAAATCTATCTCACCAAAATGGAAAACAGTAGTAAGGGTGTGAAACTTTTAGGTTTCTGGGTAAGCCCATTTGGTCACAGGGTGAGATGGGCACTGAAAGTAAAAGGCATAGACTATGAATACATAGAAGAAGATATCTTCAACAGGGGCCCTCTGCTTTCCCAGCTGAACCCTGTGCACGGCAAAGTGCCTGTTCTTGTTCATGATGGAAAGCCACTGTCGGAGTCTGCAGTTATATTGGAATACATCGATGAGATATGGAAGGACAAGTATCCCAGCTTGTTGCCTCAGGATCCTTTCGAAAGAGCTCAAATTCGGTTTTGGGCTAAATTTGCTGAAGAAAAGGTACGTCAACAACACTTTTGCTTCTACTTTGATTAGGAAAAAATGGTAGAATCTGACTGGATATACGACTTAAAAATCAAATTTAATTTGAGTAGCTAGAGTTCTTACTTACCAAAGTGTTTGATATTGTCTACTTTTTGTTACAAAATTAGTATTCCTTTTCAATTAGAATTCCTAATTTTAAAAATAGTAATCAAGTAATTTACTCTTATAAACAAAACCATTTTCGATTATTCGAGCCATCCTCAGAAAATTTTTCAAATATATATTTCAAGTCATCATGAGTAAAGTAATACAAATGAATTTTGAGATTATTTGTTTGATAATTTTGAGTAGTTGTGCAAGGAATATTTTATCTTGGGCTTAGTTATATCAAATTTAAGAATCATCTTATATCAATAAATTGAAACCCCCCCCCCCCCCCGGCAAAAAAAAAATCCCCATGGATACTAACAAATTTTGCTGAATTATATAAATTTACGCTACCAAAAAAACTAGGTATTTGCTACGGAATTAATTTCATAGTTATAACTACAAATTATAGCTATAAATTATCATAGCAAATGTGATTTTTTTTTTTAATTACAGACTACAAAAATTATTAATTATGAATCTATAGCCTTGTACGTTTGAAGCGAACATATTAGGAAAATTAATATATATATATATATATATATATAAGAATAATTATAAACTATAAACTAGTCATAGGAAAAATTAGCTACTAATGTCCTAATTTTTTGTAGTGTTATTTGTTTTTATTTTTATGTGTCATGCATAATTTTTGTGAGTAATTTATTACTGTGATTGATAGATTTTCGACAAATCAAATTTCGTATTTAAATTGCTTAAGTTGTGAGCCTAACAGAAAATGACTTTCGTGCGTAAGTTTTGGGTTCTGGAGTTTGGGTTTTGGACTTGGAATATATGCTAAACATTAATTCTTTATTGCTCCTCAGCTTCTGCTCCCAGCATCACTTTCTCTTAATTCAGAAGGTGAGAAACAGGGGAAGGCAGCGAAAGTAGCGGCCGAGTCTCTGGAACAACTGGAAGAACAGCTGAAAGGGAAAAGTTTCTTTGGAGGGGATACAATTGGATATCTGGACATAATCATTGGATTTGTTTCCTATATGTTGCCTGTTTGGGAGGAAGTTGCCTCAGTGAAAATCCTTGATCCTCTCAAATTTCCAGCTATTGCTGCCTGGACGAAAATTTTTGTCAGTCATGAAGTAATCAAGGCCGAATATTTGCCATCCAAGGTTGAGATGATTCCTTATTTCCAGCAGCGTCGAAAAGAATTAATTCCTGTTTTTGCGGATTATTCACAGAGGATATGGAGCTGTGTTAGAGAGTAAGTGGACGTGGAATTAATTGGAATAAATGCAAGGATTATAAACACGTTATGCCGTATGTAATTTTGTGCCAAACAAGAAAATATGTGTTACAAATCTTGTATGCCTTGCCATGCTTTTTAAGGTGGTTTAAATCTTCTATTCTTTTTTTTTTTTTTTTCTCTATTTCATTTTATGAACGTATAACATATGTATTAAATATTTTTATATAAAAATAATTAATTAAAAATGAAATACACTTAGTATAAATACAACAAATTAAAATAGAAAATAAAATAAAGAATTCAAAGTATTTTTAAGGAGTTTAATTTGATAGTCGTAGTTTAATCTACCTAAAATCAAGAGTGTTCTTACATGAACTTGAAAATCCATTTTCTATAGTTTCATCTTTAGAGCAAACATTTGAATTTGAAAATTGACTAATTTAGTAGATCCATACAATTTAGTTGCAGCCGAGTAAAAATTTACATTAGCAAACATTTATAGTACAATTTTTTTTCTCATCCTGAAAAAAAACCAATCACCATACTCCTAAATAAAACTAAACATGCATCACATTCTCTGACCCATTCCCTAAAAGATTTTTCTCAAAAATATTTTTTCCAAAACATCCAAAATAAAACTAAACATTACCTATATTTTGGATCTTCATTGTCTCCATTGTGTACCCCATAAATTCAAATCAATTCAAACTCTAAATTTTAATATAGATTGAGCGTAAGCAGATTCATAATAGTAGGCCTGATTGAAATTGCGCTTAAACTTGGTATAACATTTTCTGGGGCATTCCCAGTATTTATCAATCTTAAATAAGTTGAGGCTTTGTTTGACTATAAATTTTCCAACTTTAAAATAAAAACAAACAAGACATCATATTCATTAACCTCACTACTCAAAACACACAAAATTATATCAAAATACCCCTCACTTCCTCCTAAAAATATACTTATATATGTACACTAATTATTCCACATGCACACACACACACACACAGATGTACTAATCATTCTATCTAGTAGTGGCAAATGGGTGGATTGGGTTGGGTTTGGTTTGGGTTTATATGGGTTGGGTTCAAAATGAGTTGAGTTCTATATGAGTTGAGATAGATAGGTTGAATGTGGATTGGGTTCAAAATGGGTTAAGTTGTGAGTTGGGTTGGGTTTAAAATGATTCCAATAGAAAATAAAAAAATTGATTTAATTTACCTATTTCAAAAAAATAATTCAAAAGGCCATAGTAATATTATTATGATTTTTATACTCTATTTAATATACAATTTTATAATGTAATGAGATAATTTATTAAATTAATTAAATTTCTTGAGTGGACCCATTTTGAACCAATTTGAAATCCATTTTGAACCTAAATTTGATACAACTCATTTATAACCCAACTTGCTCAAACCCATTTCTGAAATGTTGAATCCAACTCAACCCAAAATCATGTGGGTTGGGTTAAGCCCATGGGTTCTTACCCAAATTGACACCCATATTTCTACCTATATACACAGTTATAAATTTATTTCACCCTATTAACTCAACAAAGAAGTTATTAATATGACATATACAATAAAATCTATCTCCTTCTAAAATACTTACAAACAAATAATCTTATTCTAAAATATTCTCCGATAACTACCTAAAACAAAACAAACAACCCCAACTCACTTTCCAATCCAAAACATTTTCCACTATTCAACCAAAATACAACCAAACAATGTCTGAGTGCATATATATTTATTTCTTATTGCAAATGGCTTTTCGTGCGCAGCAAAGTTTGGGTGCAGACAGTCAACTACTTTGACGTCCCTTTCTTTCTCCCAAAGATTCACTTTTAAGTTATAATGAACCAAAAAGCTAAAGCTATGGCAAAGAACAAATCATACACAAAAATTTTATCCCACCAGAATGGACAAAAGTAGTGAGGGTGTGAAAGTTGTAGGATTTTGGGTAAGCGCATTTACTCAGAGGGTTAGATGGGCGCTGAAACTGAAGGGCATAGACTACGAATATATCGAAGAAGATATCTTAAGTAAGAGTCCTCTACTTTTCCAGCTGAACCCTGTTTACGGCAAAGTGCCTGTTCTTGTTCATGATGGAAAGCCTCTGCCGGAGTCTGCGATTATACTGGAATACATCGATGAGATATGGAAGGAAAAGCATCCCAGCTTGTTGCCTCAGGATCCTTACCAAAGAGCCCAAGCACGGTTCTGGGCTAAATTTGCAGATGAAAAGGTAAATTAATTAACACTACTTTTGCTTCTGTATGATTGAAAAAATAAAATGATTAGGATTTCACTTAATTGGATTTTTGGCATTTTGCACCCTCAAATTGTAATGCAGTGGCACTTTGCACCCTAAAATTATAAATTTGGCAAATTGCACCCACAAAATAACTTTTTCTTCGCAAATAGCACCCTAATCAACTTTTCAACTAGAATTTATGGTGAAAAAAAGATTTCTCTAATAAAACAAAAATAAAATCATTTATTGGTTCTAATTGCTATATTTGTAGCTTGTGGAGAAGAGTTTTGACGATTCTTTTTGTTTTGTTTTTTTTTTCTTTTATTTTTATGAATCTATGAATTAGGGTGGATAAAAATGCAATCTTAGGTTGAGTGTGGTTTTAGCTCTTAATGCCTCGATTTTTTTTAATTATTATGGCTGAAAAATTGTTTGAACCTTGTTTATAAAAATTGGTATAAAAATATGAATTTTGGTTCTTTTTGCCGATCTTTAAGTATTTTGGTTGGAAAATAATTTTAATTTGTATAGAGTTAATCGATTCAGTTAAAAGAACAAGATTGCTTAAAGTGCTGATTGAGGTATCTCTTTAGCTAACTATAAGTGTTGTTTATTTATTTTATATGCCAAAATTTTTTGAAGAGGGAAATAAATGATTTTATTTTTGTTTTGTTGGAGAAATCTTTTTTTTCCACCTTAAATTTTAGTTGAAAAGGTGATCAGAGTGTTATTTGCCAATAAAAAATTATTTTCAAGGTGCAATCTGCCAAATTTAAAATTTTAGAGTGCAAAATGCTACTGAGTTATAATTTGAGGGTGTAAAATGCCAAAAATCCCAATTAATTACTCCAAAATTAATTTGATTACAATTCTTAGTTTTGCAAGAGTTTTATGTAATCTACTCTTTATTACATAATTGACATTTCTTTTATATTAGGTTTTCTAATCCGATAAATAGTAATCAAGTAATTTACTTTTATAATTAGGAGTGTCTTTTATACTCAGAACATTGGTATGGTGCTTATGAGATATTTATTTTGAATTGTGCTGGAAAGATATAAATAGATTGAAAATGTTTCTTTGATGACATGAGTAGTTATACAAGAAATATTTTGTCTTTTCAAATTAATGTCTATCAAATTCAAAGGCTATTATATATATATATAATATATATTACTGTAGAATAAAAGCAGTTGACGAATTTTGCCGAACCATATAAATATATTTGTTGGATATTATTTTTTCGTTTAATTTATTGATGTAAGTAAAATTGTTGACTGATGGAGGAAAACTTTGAAAAGATGTTTCTACTACTGCTTAAGCCAAAAATGCCGTTTTAGAACAAGGAATCGCATCTTTTTACTCGAATTAACCTAATCCTAAAATCAACCCAATGTACAACTGGGAATCGTGGCCATTGGATTAAGATACGTGTAACCATCCATATCATCTATGTGACATAAATGTGACGAGACCTAGTCAATCTTCCCTGTATAAATATCCTTTATTCTTCATATTAATGGAGGACATTTTGGACATGTTCATTTGGTGATCCATACCTACTTATCTCATATTGTGTTCTGGATCCTATATTTCATTGTTCTACTTGTTCTTAGAAAATTGGACAACTCAAATAAACTGTTTTGGCATGACTCGATTTGTTACCCCAAATCATTGATAAATCAAATCCAGTATGTCCAACAAAAAAATAATTATCAAACGTAAATGTTTTGATTTTGGACTTAGAATATATGTTAAACATTTAAATATTGCTCCTCAGCTTGTACTCCCAGCATCACTTGCTCTTTGTTCGGAAGGCCAGAAACAGTGGAAGGCAGCGAAAGTAGCCAGTGAAGCCCTGGAAAACCTGGAAAAACAGCTCAAAGGGAAGACTTTCTTCGGAGGGGATGGAATTGGATATCTGGACATAATCATTGGGCTTGTTTCCTATATGTTGCCTGTTTGGGAGGAAGTTGCCACATTGAAAATCCTTGATCCCCTCAAATTTCCAGCTATTGCTGCCTGGACCAATAATTTCCTCGATCATGCAGTAATCAAGGGTGAATATTTGCCATCCAAGGCTGAGATGATTCCTTTTTACCAGCAGCGTCGAGAAGAATTAATTCCTGTTTTTGCAGATTATTCACAGAGAATATGGAACTGCGTTAGAGAATGAATGGACGTTGGATTAAATATTGGAATAAATGCAAGGATTATATGCTATATGTTTTGTGCCAAACAAGGAAATTTGCCTGTATGCCTTGGCAATGCTTCTTAAGGAATTTGATTGGATAGTCATATAATTGGACTGTTATACCCCTAAAATTAACTGCTTTTCATGCTTAAGTTGGCTTTTTCTTTACCTCCTTTGATACGATTTTAAATTTAATATACATTTTTGGATTGTGTGACATATTTAATTTTTTTTAATATTTTATACAAGTACCTCGTGTAAGTATATATGATTAAACACGTGGGAAATAGATTTATGATAAATGCAGTTGATGATGTCAATTTCACTGTGTGATTTATATATATTATGTATTTTAGAAAAATATATATATTTTTATAAACAAATGTAAAATGGGGGAGGGGATTGAACTAAGATGTGGTATTTTTTTTTAAGTAATTTTTGAAAGAAAAAATTGTATTTTATCACAAATAAATGAATGAAATTATTAAAAAATTTATAGTATAATTTTATAGAAACAAATAAATATTTTTATTACAAAAATTTTAATAAACACATAAAATATGACAAAATTGCTAATGTTGATAAATTCACATATAAGCATGATGACTTTTATTCCACCCAAGATGATTAGGGGGACCAAGTGGCTCAAAAGTCACACCTACTATCGAACTAACTTGATTGTTTTCTCTATTTTATTTTTTATGACAAAATTGGAAATATGTCTCACTTTTCCGGCTATACAACGGATTAATTTTTATAACCCGATAATTTACGGTAGCTCTGTTGTCTCTTTTCATACATGAAACGAGTACTACTAAATTAAATTAAATGTCAACATCGTTTGTAAAAGTTCCTGGCCACATATCTAATACTCAAAAAATAGATTCAAGTAAAATATTAATAAAAATATTAAATAATGGTCATACAAGTCTGACACTTATAACATATAAATATATGTATATACATATATTTATATATTATTGTGTCAAATGATTATGTATCTTCACTACAAAAATTTTTAGATATAGTGACATTAATTTTTTGATGTTTTGTAATGTAATGACACATAAAAATAATATAATGATAATCAAAACAAATGTCACTATAATAAAATATTAGTGGCATTTGATTATTAAATGACATAGAAAATAGTGGCATTTGATTACAAAGTATCAATAAAAATATATTTTGAATTAGTGCCACTAATTTTTTCTTAAAAAATGCCACTAATATTTATCTATAGTGTTATCTAGGAAAAATGCCACAAAATATTTAGTGCCACTAATTTAATGACATTCTATAGTATAATGACACAAAGGAATAAAATGTGATATTCTTAAAAAAGTAACTATAGTACGATATTTAGTGATGTTTGATTAATAAATGACAAATGAAAATAGTAACATTTGATTAAAAATGCCAACATAAATGTATTTGCAAGGCATTTAAGTAGTGCCACTGATTATTTTCTAAAAATGTCTTTCATATTTATTTATTGTGTCATTTGTAAAAGATGTCGCAAATTATTTAGTAGCACTAATTTAATGCTATTTTACAATACAATGACACCTTAAAATAATATATTAATAGTAAAAATGCTACTATAATATAAACTTAATGAAAATTGATTAATAACTATTAAATAAATGTAATTTCATAAAAATACTAACATAACTATATGTTAACGACATTTAACTGGTATTAATATTATTTTTTTACAAAAACTATCTCTTATAATTTAGTTATAAATATTGCAAAAGATAAAGTATAGTTATATTAATAATTGTAAAATTTATAAATATATCTTATCATAATGCATTAATTAAATTAACTACTTGATATACTTTTAATATGTCAACTAAATTAACCATATTGTTAAAGAAGTATCCAAATTTAAGTTTTTGCCTATTTTTCTATTTCACCTATACATTATTATTATTATTATTATTATTTTAATATTCTCTATCTCTAAATTTAATCTATCACACCTTTTCAAATGTGTTATTTAATATAATAAATTTGTGCACATATTAAATAATTAAAAAAATAGACTTTCAAATATAAAAATATATTAATATTTTTAACTACATATATTCAACATTTGATTAATGGTAGCTTGATGGTAAACTCACATCTTTGCAAATACATAGTTTCAAGTTCGAGTCTTATATATAAGACAATTGGGGCATGTTGGAGTCTTGTATATAGTTAGGGCTATAAATGGATATTTGAAAATCTGTTTATCGTTCGCATCCGAATCTATTTATAAGACATATTATCCGGATATTATCCATATTCGATTAATAGATATTCGAATGTAAATGGATACGAATATGGTAATTGCATATCCAATCTGTTTAATATTCACTCCGAATATGTATTCGTTGGATATATCCATTTATATATTCGATTATTCGTAATTTAATCACATCCATTATCCGTATCCAATAAATAATATTTAAAAAATTATTTATATATAACATATTCTAACTTTTTATGCATTTTAATATAAATAATATTTAAAAAACTATCATATATGATATATTATTGTACATAATAAATTATTTTTACTTTTTGAATATGAAATCTCATATTGTGCTACTTTTGCAATAAATTATTTTTCCTATATTTTATTGTGCTATTTATTTGATTAATTTTTTTAATTAAATTTATTCAAAAAAATGTATTTTATTATATATTAACAGATTCAAATATTCAGACATTTGCAAACGAATATTCGGATATTTATAAATGGATGTATCCTAATAATTATAATCGGATACAGATTTATCCAAATTTGGTTAATATCCATCGGATATAAATTCGGATGTTATTATAAAATATCCGTCAGTTACAAATACAGATATGGATATTATAAAATTTAAACGGATACTAATACGGATACATTGTATCCAATCCATTTAATATCCGTTTACAGCTCTATATGAAATACTAGATGTAGATTAACATGTGATTCAAAATAATCTTTTGTGGTATTTATTTTAACATGTTAGTTAATTAATTTCTTATGGCATTTTAATATGTCATCTAAATGAATCTTTTGTGGCATTTTAACATCATTATATGTACTTTTTATGACAAGTTAGCATATCATTCAAATTATTTTTGTGATATTTAAATGTCATTTATTATACTTTTTGTGGTGTATTACCTTGTCATTTAAAGAAATTTTGGTGGTATTTTAACATGCTACTATGTACATTTTTGGTGGCATATTAACATGCCATTTAAAAGTATTTTAATGGCATTTTGACATGTTATTTAATGTATTTTTTTATTATATTTTAATGTATCATCTGATACATTTTTTATTGCATTTTATTAATATCATAATAAAGGTAAATTAATGAAATTTATAACTTTAGCTATATCGCTACAAGTGCATTTTTAAAAAAATACCATTAAATATAAAATTGTCACTATAACACCATTTAAGTGGCACTTTTTAATGCTACTAAATGCAATTTTTCTTGTAGTGCGTATTGTATCAAGTATATCAAGTACAAAAATACATACAAATACTATATATCATATTATTAAATAGCTTATGTTATGATGATTTAGTGCTGACGTAGTAATGATTCTCTCTCTCTCTCTCTACATATATATATATATCACATATGTACTATCTCTTTATGCATATATTTACATTACTAGTATCTATTTTGGCTGCGTCTTCAAAAATATATGTGAATTTTTTAAATTTTCCCTCTGTTAATTGATTAACTTTATTTATAATCATTTTTTATCAAAATATGGTGACGAAGATACCCTGCGGGGGTAAAATATTCAAGTTCTTTAAAGTTATAGTTTTAATAATGTGAAATTGTAATAACGAAAGACTAGATGCACACATCAATTTCTCATCATCTTTTTCATAAATTGAGATGATTTTCTCATGGAGCAAATTATATATATAGTCAATATAACTAATTCTTTAAGACATGAATGATTAGATTCGATAATTTAGTCATAATCACATGTTGCATCACATTCTTAAATAATCTCTTGTCCCGCCTCCCCCCCCCCCCCCCCCCCCCAAAAAAAAAAAGAAAGAAAGAAAGAAAAGGTGAACAGTCTCCGTCAATTACGTTGTCGAATTGAATACTATATTCTAAAAACACCAAGGGTACTTGTCTAAAGTTGAATTTCCAGGATATTTCCAAGTTCTTTACATTAAATCTTGGTACTACATAAACCAAGAGCCAGCCAAGAAGATTCAGTCCCACCAAGATGGAAAATAGTAAGGGTGTGAAAGTTGTAGGGTTTTGGGTCAGCCCATTTGTTCACAGGGTGAGATGGGCACTGAAACTAAAGGGCATAGACTATGAATACATAGAAGAAGATATCTTCAACAGGGGGCCTCTGCTTTCCCAGCTGAATCCTGTCTATGGAAAAGTGCCTGTTCTTGTTCATGATGGAAAACCACTGCCTGAGTCTGCAGTTATAGTGGAATACATCGATGAGATATGGAAGGACAATTACCCCAGCTTGTTGCCTCAGGATCCTTACGAGAAAGCCCAAGCACGATTCTGGGCTAGATTTGCAGATGAAAAGGTACATATATATATATATATATAAAATAATACTTCTGAGCTTTTATTTAATTAAAAAAGATTTTAACGTTAGTTTTCGGTTCTAGCTAGACTTGGATTAATTGTATGTTGATGTATTGTGAGCTCTGAATATACCCCCAAATGCATGAATTTTGGTGGCCGTTTGCTCGTGCTTCTGTCCAATATTTTGGATTTTAGACGGTTCGATCTAAATTTAGAAAAGTTTTTGTATAAAAGTACTAATATGTTTGAATGAATTATACGAGGATTGATGTTATGTAAGACAGGACTGAAATTTTATTTCATTTATAGTTTATATATGTGAAAAAACGATATTTGAAAAATAAAACGTGTTCTGAAAAATTTGTATATCTATAAATAAATTATATCAATATTAGAATTTTATAAATGTTATATAAGCCAGTAGAATGAATTAGAAAATAAAAAATGAGTAATATTTTAAAATTTAAATAGCAAAACTTGGGAAGATTCCTTTAAAAGATAAACTAACACCCTCTTTATGTTTAATGGCAAGAAGTGTGACGGGCTGCCCCTATCATTCATCCTATGCAATAGAAGTACATTTTTCATTAATATATCAAAATATAAGAACCAAATAAGTTAAGATTCTTGTTTTTGTATGTGAATTTCAATATATTTCAATCTAAACCTTGTTTGAACTGCGACCAACTCAGTGTCGAAAAAGCATTATTTGCATACACACTTGACATATAATTCTAATATGTACAACTCATACAACCATCTAAAATTATATTTACTCATTTCTTCAATTTGACAGAAAATACCATTGTCGAGCTTTGGTCAATTTCCTGTAAAACCATTTTTACTATTTTTCTATCAGGATCATTGGTCAAAGTTGGACTCAAAACTATTCTGATCTTCAAGATTGTGGTCAACACAACTCTACCTCAATCTTTAACTTATACTGATCCATAATCCCATATATAATCAAAGTGATCTCATACAGATCACTAGATATACATAAATTGCAGCAGCACAATTATGGTGTATGCTAAAACAATTGCATTTCATTGTTCATCAGGTTTTTAAATCAGCATGGCTTGCTCTCTGTTTGGAAGGTGAGAAGCAGGAGAAAGCAGTGGAAGTAGCCATTCAGAACCTGGAGAAAATGGAAGAAAAGCTGAAAGGAAAGAGTTTCTTTGGAGGGGATACAATTGGATATGTGGACATAATCATTGGCTTCGTTGCCTACATGTTGCCTGTTTGGGAGGAAGTTGCCTCAGTCAAAATCCTTGACCCTTTGAAATTTCCAGGGATAGCTGCATGGACTGAGAATTTTATCAATCATGAAGTGATCAAGGGTGAATATATGCCACCCAGGGCTGAGACTGTTACTTATTTCCAGGGCCGCCGAAAAGAAAAACTTCCTGTCTATGCTTCTTATGGATATCATATGATCTAAGAAACTGGGTTATAAGAAAATAAACCAAAGTCAAATAAACATGGAAATGCTTCAAAGTTCGAAGAGTAGAGATTAAGGATTTCTGTGTATCAATGCAGAGGATCTGTGTAATAAAAAATCAGCATTGATATTTTGTTATAAATCTTGTACGTCCTGCCCTGTCTATTTAGTATTCTGTTTACGTTGAGAATCGTAATTGCTTTAGTTTTTAGATTGCTGAACACCTAAAAAGTCGCTTTCTGTTCGAATATTTTTGTTTTCATTTTCTGTTTTTGATGTTTTTAAAAGTTGAAAAACTAATTATAGCTTTGAAAATAAAAATAAGATGGTATTTGAATGTTTTATTTGAAAATAATGATTATGATAGATTTACTGTTGAATAGTTATATAATTTAATTGCTTATTTAAGATGTATTTTTTCAAAATATATCTATATTTTAATTGCTTTAATTTGAAATAATAATGTGTATTTTATATTAAATTGAATTTGAATTTGATTGATGCGATAACATGATGATACGATAATTTTAAGAGAAATTGAAAACAAAAATAAATAATATTTTTAAAATTGATAAAATAGAGAAAAATGGATAATTTTCTATATTAAAATAATATCCTAAAAATAAAAAAGGAATCTTTGAAAACATAACCGAAACGGGCTAGTAATGTTTTGACAGAATCAATACAGATGGCTAATATTAATTTAGGTTGATCTTTAGGGAGTTTGATAACAATTCATTTTCCAGACGGTTCCCCAAAGCACCCTTTGCTTTTCACCTTCGTTTCGTTTTTAGATCATTTATTCGACTAGGTATCCCAAACGTAAGTCAAGTATTTTTATAAAAAATATATATATTTGATATATTTAATAATTATTTATAATGTAAAATAAAAATTAAATAATTATTGAATTTCGAATTACGTTTGCACAAACCTTATCCTTTTCAGATCGCCCATAGAAACAATCATGAATTTTGGTTCTTTGTTCGTATTCCGGGATTGACTAATTGAACACATGCACATGGCGACAGTCGACTAATATTATCATTAATAGTGGCTGCCCACATAAAACGTTAGGCCATTTCCTAGTAATAGAATAGTATTTTTGTAAAATGTCGAGCCATTCAAACGAATCAATTGTTAAACGAGAACTTATTTTAGGTGCTCACATAAAGACCAACCCCCTTTTAATAATACAATATTGGGATAATTACATAAACTACTCCTAAAATTTGGTCAATTTATAAAAATAATATAATTTTGTAAAAATTTTACAAAACTAGCGCGGTGTTTGTAAAACTGCAGCCACGCCTTTAAGTGCAGCTGTTTTTTTTTTTTTTTAATTTTAAAAAAAAAAAATCACAAGCCACGCCTCCTGCATGGGAATTTTTTTTTTTTTTGTTTTTTTTCTAAAGCAGCCAAGAAGTCCTCTTGGAGTTGGTTTAATTTAGTTTTTTTTTAATTTATTTGCTGAATTTATTTTTTAAAAGGATATTTCATCGACTCACGTCATAATTCGTTAGGGCTGACATCAAGCCTAATATTGTGTGTATATTATATTTATTAAAAAATAGTTTTTATTTATTTTAGAGTAATAAAAGTTATATTATAAAAACTTAATTTAGAATATGTTATTTTATATTTAAAATTTGAATAATTAATTTTTTTCAAAATATTAAAAGTGAGCCCTAAATATGTAGTATAAATTTTTAAAATATTTTATAAATTTACTATTTGATAAAATTCAAGTGATTGAGGCATATTTCTATAAATTTACTATACTCTATGCTTATTTCAATTGATGTAATATATTAACTCATGAAAGGATGCTTGTACATAACATTGGCTAAAATAGGCATGTAAAACCTCAGTACATTATTATATATTAATACATTAATCAAGAATTATCATATCATGTAAAACCTCAGTTGCAGGATTGAAAAATAGGTTAATTTATATTTTTTATGTTTAGAAAGATTTATTTTTTAAAATATATGTATATTTTATTAATTTAAAAATAATAGTGGGTAACTTTATGTCAAATCAAATTTGAATTTGATTGATGTGTAATAGGATAATATGGTAGGTTTAGAAATGAGTTTTGAGAAGAAAATATGTACTTTTTCTGAAAAAAGTTGTGAGAAAGTGTTTATTTTCAATTTTCATTCCCACAAAAAAATGAAAAGGGGGCTTGGAAATGAAACCAAACACCCTGTAAATCTGAGAATGAGAAGTATGAGAATATCAATAATAGCGCAACGAGGGTATAACCCCAACAAGCCACACCTCTTGGTTTTTGTTTGACAATTCTTTCCGCACTTTTAATTAAAAAAAAAATCCCAAGACCCTCTTGGTAATTTCTTCCGCCATGCAAGAGGCATGGCTACTCTTGCAATTTTTTTTTTAAAAAAAAGCTTCCCAAGAGGCGTGGCTGCACTTATTTGTTTATAAAAAAAAAAAAAAAATCAGCAGACCTAAAGGTGTGGCTTGCTGCCACGCCTTACACTAGTTTTGCAACCTTTCCACAACTGCGCTAGTTTTGTAAAAGTTCCACAAAATTGTATTATTTTTATAAATTGGCCCTAAAGTTTAGGGCAATAACAGAAACTATCCATCGGGTTTGAGAAATTATAGACACAATTTCTAAGATTTGTTTCCATCTAACAACGAGATCCTGCCATTAGTCAAACTAACGAAAAATGCTGACGTTATCGTTGAATTTTTTCAAAATTTCGATTTTACTCTTTAGTTGACTGCTTCAGCTGGTTGACTTTTTTTTTTGGACCAAAATGCCCTTGTGTTATTTTGGCAATGTGCCCATATATGTGGGGATGTTATTGTAACATAATAAACATACAAAGGGGATCAAAGTAATAAACTTGCCATTGAAAATATAATTTAGTAATTAATTAATGTAATTAACCCAATTAATTAATTAAGTAATTTTTAATTAACTAATCATATTTTTTTGAATTATTTAATTGACTAAGATTAATTAATTAAAAAATTATTATGTATAGAAGACCATAAATTTATGAGATTAAAATATTACAATCAACCCCTTCAAATTGCTTGAACTTTTCATATAACCCCCCGTATATTTAGTTAAGTGATATATAAAACATTCAATATCTTAAAAACCTGGAAGCACATCCCCTATGGAGCAACATAAACATTCCAAAAGCACCAAGTAATGCACTGCAAATGAAACCAAACCAACATTACAATAAACCTGCATTTACACTTACAGCAAATAAGTAGAACATTCAGTTTTTCAAAATACATAGATTAGAATCACTGCAGGTAAATAATTGTTTACAAGATACACAAAAAATATTGAGTTGGTTTTTCCCATGGAAGTGACAAAAATATTAGTTAGTTTCAATACATAAATATGAATATTTTTCAGCCTACATTAGTCCCTCCATCACCAGCACCAAAAACTCCATCACCAACATCAGTAACTCCATCACCACCACCACCACCAGTAACTCCATCAACAACACCACCTCAGTAGCAGCTCCATCATAGCATCCAACATCATCAAAACCTCCAACTCCACCAGCACTCCCAACAATTGACTCCACAAGTCCCTCAACTATTGCATAAAATCCATCATAAAAAGCAGTGCCATCTTCAAAGGCAGCATAACCTTACAGAAAAATATTACAATTAGCCCCTTGAGTAAATAAAATACTTACAGAAAGAACCTTAAAATAATTTGTTACATTGCATAAAAGTGATATTTAACTGACATCAAAACTTACAACATTACAATTAGCTCCCTGCCCATTACATATGTCAACAAAAAGAACCCTAAACATTTTCTAATTGATTGAAATCTCATATTCAGCTAACATCACACTTTAAAACAGTACAATTAACCCCTGTGTAATGAAACATATTACAAAAAGAGCCTTAAAGAATTTCATACATTATTACACAAAACACAAAATCACAATTACAGTAAAATATTACAATTACCCCCCTATGAACTTAGAATCATTATATGAACATCCCTTAACATCCTCAAACATTACACTGCACTCAAGTTCAACAAGTATGTAACTATAGAATATAACAAATAGCATCCTATATCCTAAAAAGTATAACTAAAAGAACCTTAAATATTTTCAGAAATAACACAGTTTAAAGCGGCAGCAGTATCTTTTGTCTGTCTGTCATGAAAGTCCAGGGTATATCTGGATTGAAACCTCTAATGAATCCCTCCATGTATCCAAAAAAGAACCCCCAAGAATCCTTGCTTTCTGTCTCCACCACAGCAAAAGTTAAAGGATAAAGCTCATTGTTCCCATCTAAACCAACTGTAGCTAAAAGCACACCACCAACAAAAAAAAACTACAAAACAAGATTTTTATAGTCCAAAATTTTGGAGTTTTGTAAATATAGCCAAATCAAACAAAATAACTACATACATTAATCAAATCATCATACCGAAATCATATTTAAAACAAAACCCTACCATAATGCATTCTTACAAAACCCTAAACATATAAATCACAACTATAACGCAGAAAGAACCAATTTTTACACATTACATGAACATTCTAAACTAAATAAACCAAAAAAAGTGAAAAATCGGATGGATAGTTATCTTTACCACCCATTTCACTCAAACCCATCACACCACTGCCCAATAAGAACAAAATTCAACGACCACAGTGCTCGGGCTTCCTCACGCTACCAACAAACAAGGATTTTTGTATGACGACGGATGTAAAACTTCATGAAAGAAAAATGGAGAAGCAGGCGGGTTCTCGCGCTCTTCTGCCTTGTTTCATCTTATTTTTCCATAGAGAGTATTCTTGTCTCTTTATTTTATATATATTTAGTTCCTTTTTTTTTATAAAATGAAATAACTGAAGGGTAAAACGGTCTTTTAACAATTTTCGTCATGATTTTTGAATGACAGTTTTCGGGAGAGTTTCTATAACTTCTCAAATTCGAGGGGTAGTTTCTATTATTACCCCAAATCTCAGGGCTAGTTTCTATAATTATCCCTAGAATATTTCAAAAATCTCCTATCATTATACGATGCAAAAATTTAAGTGCAAATCGCTATAGTTGGATTTGTGATTCTTTTTATAATGTTTAATTGATTTAAAGTAAGTATTTTTCTTATAATACACATTCAATAAAAGTTGCATTCTGAAAAAACATTTCGAATAATAAAAGGATTGAAATAATTTATAAATTATTTCAATCTTCCAATCTTTTAATGTGGGACACATGTAGTATAACTTCACTTTATTACAGATATATATACACACAAAATTAATATTGCTTGAGTGTAACTTCACTTTATTACAGATATATACACAAAATTAATTTCATCATACAGTGACGCAAGTACAAGTACAAATCCATAATGGGTACTACTTCTAAGCTCAATGGCCACATGCCCATTAGGAGTTGCCAAAGCAGCATTATTTCATGCATGCAAATTCATTTCATAATAGAACAAAACCCCATGCACAACAGTAAAAGCCAAATGTCACTCTAATCTCACCAACCTTTTACGTGTCCAACCCAGTTCCCACAAATTTCTGCTATAAATTTAACCCCTACTTTATTACCCCAACAGCCCGCTGAAAATACCTACAAAAAATCCCTCCAAACATGGCTCAAGCTTCCTCACTTCCTCTCTGCAGCTTCTTTTTTATAACTTTGCTCATCCATGGCTGCTCGGCTCAGATTGCCGGGGGCCAAGAATTCCACTGGCAAAAGCTTCAGAAACAGCAGCAGCACAGGCTCCGCGCTCGGACCGATTGCCGGGTCGACATACTCACCGCCCAAGAACCCACTCTCCGGTTCGAGTCCGAGGCCGGGCGGACCGAGTTCTGGGACAGGAACGAGAAGCAGTTTGAATGCGCCGGGGTTGCTGCAGTCAGGAATATTATTCAGCCCGGAGGCCTATTGCTGCCTCACTATAACAATGCACCTCAACTCCTTTACATAGTCCAAGGCTAGATCAATATTTTTAGCATTTTCTTTGAACTGATTAGGATATATATTGAATTTAATTTACAATCTAAGACTACACAATGCAGGAAGGGGACTTCTGGGAACTGTGATTCCGGGTTGTGCCGAGACATTCGAATCGGGTAGTACCCAACCACGATCGGATCATAAGAGGAGGTTTATGGATCGGCACCAAAAGGTCCGGAGATTCAGGCGAGGTGATGTTCTTGCATTGCCGGCGGGTTTTACTCTTTGGTTTTACAACAATGGAGATGAGCGACTTGTCACTGTTGCAATTCTTGACACCGGCAATGAGGCCAACCAGCTTGATCATACATTCAGGGTAAATCGAAAATCACGGGAAAATTGCATTTTTCATCCTAATATTTTGCTCACTTTACAGTTTCATCCTATAATTTATAATTATAATTACAATTTTAGTCTTATATGTATAAAAATTTTATCAAATTTAACTCCATTTTGTGGAGTTCTAAATATTGGCTGAAAATGATGAGTTGGCACGTCAGAGTAATTTCAGTTTAATATTTTTTGCTTGATTGGTACGTTAATTTTTGTTTTGTTGGCACGCCAACTCAACATTTTTGGTCAATTTTTTAAACTTAGTGATACATATATAATTAAAATTCTAATTTTACAAATTTCTCCGAAAATCACATATACATGGAGGATGAATTATGATAAAATTAGATAAATTATACATTCCTAATTTCTTGTCTATCTTTTTCTGGCCTTTTGTTTGTCAGAACTTCTTTCTTGCGGGAAGCCCACAAGGTGGACCACAAGGTTTTTACGGCGAAAGAGAGAGGGAAGAAGTACAAGGCAAAAGAAAAAATATTTTCAACGGGTTTCCCGATGAAATTCTGGCAGATAGTTTGGGTATAGATTTGAAAACCGCGAGGAGATTGAAAGGGCGGGACGATGAGAGGGGCCAAATCGTGCGAGCTGAGAGGCTTCACATCGTGCTCCCAAGAGACGAAGAAGAAGAGGAAATTCGTGAGTTAGGACCCTGGCCAGCGAATGGGTTGGAGGAAACTCTATGCACGGCGAGGTTGACGGAGAACTTGGATGATCCAACACGCGCCGACGTGTACAACCCCCGCGGCGGCCGCATAAGCACCCTCAACAGCCAAAAGCTCCCCATTCTCAGTATGCTTCGTCTTAGTGCTGAGAAAGGAGTCCTGTACAGGGTAAAATTTACAAGATTAAAAACCCTTTTTGGTTTCATTTTCAAGCTCTATTCATTTTTAATACTATTTTGCTATCAATTTTTATGACCAAAAATACCATATTGACTTATTATTTTCTAATTTAACTTATTTGTAAAATGACCTCTAACATAACAAAAGCCTTTGATTTTGATATATCTAATTACACAACACGTATAATATACATTAAAAAAAAATTAAGGCATTAGCTACATGTGATTCACTTTGATCCTCTATTCCATTATATTCTCAATCAATTTTTTTTATAAAAAAATATTTAATACACATTTCATATATGAAACAAGAAATTGAATAGGGAATCTATGCTGACAGCCAATCATACTAAAAGTTCATAATTTTAACTACAAAATTAATATAGTAAATGCTTTTGTAGTTAATTTTTTGCTGCAATCAATTTAGAGTTGATGATAATTTTTTATATATATATATTAATTTTGGTACAACAATTTATAGCTAATTTATTGCGTTTCAAACATACAATATTACAAATTAATAGCTAAGTAATAAAATTGCTTGTAATTTTAAAAAAAAAATATTCACTATGATAATTGTTGTAGCTATAATTCGTAGATATAGCTAAAATTAATTTTTTTCATAATTTTTTTTGTGATAGATACTTAATTTTTTAATAATGATATATGCAGAACGCGGTGATGGCACCATACTGGAACCTGAATTCGCACACAATGATCTACATAACACGAGGGTGCGGTAGATTCCAGGTGGTTGGACACGCCGGCCAGTCAGTGTTCGACGGTGAGGTGAGAGAGGGGCAGATGATAATAGTGCCACAAAACTATGTGGTAGTGAAGAAGGCTAGCGCTGATGAGGGGTTGGAGTGGATCGCATTCAAGACAAACGACAACGCGATGACCAGCCAACTTGCCGGGCGGCTCTCGGCCATCAGGGCTTTGCCGGAGGAGGTTCTGGTGAATGCATACGAGATTTCCAGGGAGGACGCCAGGAGATTGAAGTATAGAAGAGAGGAATCCACGGTGTTTAGTTCAACTTCCAGGTCTCGTAGGCCTAGGTCACTTGAATACGCTTTGGATGTGATCAAGTCTATGATGTAGGAAAATTTCACATTCCATCAGAATTGTAAGTAGGGGTTTTGAAATAATTGAGGGCTATGGTGCCCTTTGTGTCTACTAACTAGGAGCTTGTAGGTGACGGATGGAATGTGATTTTCTTTTTGAGTTAATAAATCTTTCCTTGACTGTGATCAGCAGTTAATTCTTGCATCAATTATTTTTCCTTAAATTTTGAGTTAAGAGATATGTTTTGGGGTGTTTTAAATAGTATGTTTTGGAGAAATGAATTGAAAGTAGGGTTGTGGAATGTGATGTATTTTTGTTTATTTTTTGGGAAAGAGGTAAAAAAAATGTTTTGGGGAGTTTTAAACATCCGTTTATGTTTTGATGATTTTTTATACTGTAGTGATTAAATCAATGTTTATTTTTTATGTTTGAGATAAAAATGAATTGAGTAATTTTTTTATTTTATATGTAATAATAAAAGATAAAAGGCATGGAACTTTGGTAAATTGGGGAAATGAAAAGCCCTAGTGGTTTTTGGTAAATTGGGGGGAATAATAAGGGGTTTTTTGGTGACATAACAAAAGTCATTTTCCTTTCTAAACACACTATATGTTTGATTATATTTTGCTAGAAACCAAACATTAGCAGTGTTTAATGACTATGGGGAAATAACAAAAGTCATTATTTGATAACTATGGCTCATTAGCTCACCTGTAGTTCAGAATTCCATTCATCAAGTGCTCAATGAGAAACTATGGCTTTGTTTGGGAACGTCGTTCCGGGAAAACAAATCCAAACATAACAGCCCCTTTTCTCTTTTATTTTACTGTTTTTTCACCCCCAAAAGCACCTCCCTTCATACCTAATTAACCCATTTTACCACTTCATTTTACATTCCTCACCACAGCTGACACCCCCACAAACTTTGTCTCAGCGGTTTTTCTACGGTCAGGTAGGCCCGTACCTACCTGACTGCAGCCAACCAATGATCACTTGCCAGCAACATTCGGTACGAATTGGTGAAAAGACTGACAACACTTCAAAAATTTTGAATTACTAATTTGTCCTTTATCAAACAATGCCATTGAAATTTTCTATAATTTTGCTGAAGTGTGACATATATGTTCTTCCCGTACTTTAAATTAATAAAAAAATAGCCAACGGTCAAGAATTGACAAGCTATGTATATAAAATAAAATAATATTAAAAGAATTAAAAAATTAAGAGGAAAGAAATCAGCGACACCTTCAAAATAACCCCACCAATTTCCTTCGCCAAGCTGTGTTTATCCTTCCTATTGTATATATTTACATATGTGTATATATGTATATAATAATTTATCTAAATATGTATAGATAATATATATTCACTTATAAATAATAATTTTTCAATATTTACAAGGGTGTCGCTATTTCAAGTAGCGACAACTTTGTATTTTTTATATAAAAAAAATTGATACATTTTATATTTATTATTTTTAAATAATAAATTAGTAATAATAAAAAGATGTAGCTACTTGAGATAGTGACATTTTGGTACTTTTGTATATAAAAAAAATAAATAGTCTGACAGTCTAATAAAGTCATAGGGTCATTTTTGTCTTCTAAATTTAATTAAGTTCATACCTATTTTACGGTTGTGATTTTCTTTTGTATAATTAATGGTCTAGATTGGTTAGATAGGTACAACCCCTACCAGACCACAGAAAGCCCCTTGTCTCGTCTCTGTGCTCTCTCTCTATCTCTCCATTCCGTCACAGACTCTCCCATTCCCTTTCCCCCTGAACCCTTTCCATCTCCTTTTCCTCTAGTCGAAAAGTTGATATGTTTGTAGAAATAAATCATTGTTTGGTGCAACCAAAGGTGGGCTTTGTGGGCCGTAAACGGGCTTATGGAATGGCCACGTGCAGTACCCCGAGCATTGTGTAGTTGCCCACCCAAATATAGGCAAACTTGTAGTTATTCCCCTTCATGAAGGCATTCTTTGAACCATGGGTCCCATGTCGGTTGATGCAGAAGCCGTCGATGGTCAACGATGACGCCGGACTCCATTAGGATGGCATTAATGGCGTTCTTTTGATCGTCCTTTGAGGCAAGTTGGATGATTTGTTTCTCGAAGAGAGATTTCCCGAGGAAGTAGGACTCATGAAGGACTTGTTTGCCCAAATGGAGGAAGAGTGATGATGGGTTCCTAGAGTTGGTTAAGTGGTAGTATTTCTCGATAGCCTTCCACCAAGTGGCGATGGATGGTTGGGTCTGGTCAGGCATCGAGGATGAGAGGAAGGTGATGAAATCGGCGACGATGGGACGGCTTGAATCTGTCGTACAATATGAGATTAATGGCGATTTTTTCCCAAATAAGAGGGCAATTGTGATAGTAGATGAGTTGTTCTTGTGGGTCTTATTCTTGAAGCAAAACAGACGTTGAAGAGGGAAATTAGAGCCACGAATTTCATAATGAAGTAAGGAGAAGCCATTTTTTATGAATTAAAGAAAAGAAGAAGATGAGCTGCTTCAATTAGCTGAGTGTGATTGGGTGGTGAAAGCGGAGTGGAAGAGAAGGCTATATATATGTGACAGAAAATAAGGTCCCAAAAATAAGGTTACATATATATACTGATAGAAAATAAGGTCCCAAAAGGAAAAATGACTCAAAAGAGTCAAGCAGTACTGAAACAAAGAATAGACTGGAAGTTCCAGATATAAATAAAATTCCAGTTAAAACAGAAGTATAAATAAGTGAGATGGGATCATCATCTATGGAGGAGGATGAGAAAGTGCACCAACGGGACAGAAGTTTCACCATGGGAAGGAAGCGAGGTTTCAGGAAGATGAGAAGTTGTGTGTTGGTTTCTGTGCAAGAAAGACAAATGGTTCAAGAGGCAGAGTTTCCCTCCTAAAGTTTATAATTTTTTTTTAATATATACACATATTTATCAAATGAAAAAAATATACTTGCCAAAAGGAATGCATTTACCAAACATAATAGAGGATTCGCATGCCAAATATAGTTTATGATGAGGAGAAAGAGGGAATGATTCCTAATTTTTGTTTGAGAAAACCAAATCTTTCTTCTGGGAGTGGTTTGGTGAAGATGTCAGCTAACTGATTGTGTGTATCAACAAAAGATATGCAAACATCACCTTTCTGGACATGATCTTTAATAAAGTGATGTCTTATTTCTATGTGTTTGGTGCGTGAGTGATAGACGGGATTTTTTGTAATGCAGATAGCACTAGTGTTGTCACATAAGATAGATATGCAAGGAAATTGTAAGCCATAATCACTGAGGGTTTGTTTCATCCATAATACCTGTGAGCAACAATTTCCTAGCGCCATGTATTCAGCCTCAATTGTTGACATGGCAACGACACTTTGTTTCTTCGTAGACCAACTTACCAGACATGACCCTAGCAGTTGACAAGTTCCAGTAGTGCTTTTTCAATCAATTTTGCAACCTGTATAGTCAGCATCAGAATACCCAAGAAGATTGAAAGATTTGGATCGATGGTACCAGATGCCATTGTTGGCAGTTCCTTTGAGATAGCGAAGGATTCTTTTTACAGCTTTGAGATGTGACTCTTTCGGTTGTCCTTGAAATCGAGCGCATAAACTGGTGGCAAACATAATATCTGGACGACTGGAGGTCAGATACAGCAAACTTCCTATCATGCCTCTGTATGTTGTTTTATCTACACTTTTTCCATCAGGGTCAAGATCCAACTTTGTGGATACAGCCATGGGAACGCTGGAACCCTTATAGTCCTGCATTCTAAATTTCTATAGTAGTTCCTTAGTGTATTTTTCTTGAGATATAAAGATTCTAGAGGTAGTTTGTTTGATTTGGAGGCCAAGAAAGAAATTTAACTCACTCATAAAACTCATTTCAAATTCCGTTGTCATGCATGATGCAAATTCGTCACAAAGGTCTTTGTGAGTTCCATCAAAAATTATATCATCTACGTATACTTGAACAAGTACCAAATAACCATTGGATGTTTTTTTGTAAAAAGTGTAGTATCTACTTTACCCATACAAAAACCTTTTGAGATAAGGAAGGAGCTTAGGCGATCATACCATGCTCTGGGGGCTTGTTTCAATCCATAAAGAGCTTTTGATAATTTAAAAACATGGTTTGGAAAATGTAAATGTTTGAAGCCAGAAGGTTGTTCAACAAAGACTTCTTCTTTTAGATGTCCATTTAAAAAGGCTCTTTTGACATCCATTTGGTAGAGAGTGAAGTTATTATGTGATGTATATGCTAGCAACATGCAAATAGATTCAAGACGTGCGACAGGTGCATAAGTTTCATCATAATCAATGCCTTCTTGTTGAGAGTACCCTTTTGCAACAAGTCTAGCTTTGTTTTTAACAACTTCACCATGTTCATTAAGTTTGTTGCGAAAAACCCATTTAGTACCAATTACAGGGTGATTATCAGGTCTTCTTACTAAGTTCCAAACCTGGTTTTTCTCAAACTGATGAAGTTCTTCCTTCATTGCATTCAACCAAGACTCTTCATTCAGTGCCTCATTGATATTACAAGGCTCTGCATAAGATAGAAATACAAGATCATAGAGATGGGAATCAATTGTTTTAGTTTTGGACCTTGTAGTGATTCCAGCATTTGGGTCTCCTATGATGTTCTGTGTTGGATGGCTTGATGCATGTTTGAATTTGCTGATCTTGTTTCCATTTTCGTCATTGGAAGTTCCACTTGGGTTGAGGTTGTCTCAGTGAGAATTTTTTATGTGTTTTTTTCTCCTTTTTTTTTTCTTGTTGGAGTGCTTCTATTACTCGATCAAATCCTGTAGTTTCTATACTCAAGGAATCCTTGACTAGAGAAGAGTTAGTTTCATCAAATACCATATGCATGGATTCTTGTATAGTTTTTTTTCTCTTGTTAAACACTCTATATGATTTACTATGTGTTGAGTAGCCAACAAATATTCCCTTATCTGACTTAGGATCGAATTTTGCAAGTGGATCTCTATCATTCAAGATGTGACATTTGCACCCGAATACACGAAAATAAGATATGTTGGGTATCTTACCTTTTCAGAGTTCGCATGGAGTCTTTTTCATAAATGGTCTCAAAAATACTCTGTTGATAACATAGCATGCGGTGTTGACTGCCTCAGCCCAGAGATGCTTAGGAAGATCATACTCATTCAGCATTGTACGGGCCATTTCCTACAAAACTCTATGTTTTCTTTCTACCACCCCGTTTTGTTGGGGTGTTCTTGGAGCAGAAAAGTTATGAATGTATCCAGAATCATTGCAAAAAATAGTAAAATTATGATCTTCAAATTCCATGTCATGATCACTCTTAATGGTCTTAATTGAAAGTCCCTTTTCATTTTAGATGTTCTTTGAGAGTGTGATGAAATGATGCAGAGCTTCATTTTTGTGTGAGAGAAACCTTACCCATGTATAACGAGAAAAATCATCTACGATGAGAAAAACATATTTGTTTCCTCCAAAAGATTGAGTTTTCATGGGTCCAAATAAGTTAAGATGCAGAAGTTCCAAAGGTTTTGAGGATGCAATGTCATTTATCGGTTGAAAAAAAGTTCTAACTTGCTTACCTTTCATGCAAGCATCACATATTTTGTTTTTTGAAAACTTTATTTTAGGAAGTCCTTTAATTAAATCCTTTTTAACAAGCTGATCTAAGAGTTTCATGTTAGCATGACTGACACGTCTATGCTAAGTCCAGCAAGATTCATCAGTAGCAACTAGGCATTCAATGTTTAGTTTAAAAAGATCATCAAGATTTATGCAATATATGTTTCTTTCTCTGATTGCAGTAAAAATGTTTTTATCATGTTTAGTTACTACACATTCAGAGGTTTTGAAGTGTACCTGATAGCCATTATCACATAATTGGCTTGTGCTGAGAAGGTTGTGCTTGAGTCCATCTATCAGCCATACATTTTCGATGGAAGTTCCATCTTTGTTACCTATTGTCCCTTTGCCAACGATTTTTCCTTTTGTGTTGTCTGCGAACAGTACATTTCCTCCATTGTATTCTTATATTTCAAAAAAGAATGACTTGTTCCCTGTCATGTGTCTGGAACATCCATTGTCCAGATATCAAAGGTCCTTTTGAACTTCCTTCTTGGCTGGTTTCTGCAACACAAGGAATTGTAAACTTAGGTACCCATTTTTTGTTGGGTCCTAAACTGTTAGACTTTCGAACCCACATATACTTGACCCCAACTTCACTTTTTATAGGACATTTATGTGCTAGGTGACCCACTTTTGAACAGAAATGGAAAGTTCTTTTAAAAAATCTTGTGTTTCCATAGTCGAAATCCATTATTTTTTTTGGCTTTAATGGATCTTTTCAGATTGTAGTTATCATTTAGCAGAAACTGAATTTGATTTTCAAGAATATCGGTTCTTCTCAACTAGTTTGTTTCTTTCCTCAGTGTTTTTCTTTATAATCTTGTCATACTGAAAAACCAGCTCTTCTTTTTCATTCAGAGTAGTCTCTAATTGTTCCTTAAAGAGATTTAACTGAATATGAAGCTCAGTTAGTTGATTATGGCATTCAATATGAATATCAAGGTCTTCTTCAAAATTATAGTCAAAACTGCTGTAACTTAATTGAGACTGTAAGGTTACCTGTCTGTCTGCCATGAGACAATTTTCTTCGTTATCAAACTGATCTGAGTCTGAATCATCCCAAGTAATTGTCATAGCTCTTTGTTTTAGATTTCTTTCAGGTTTTGGGCTTCTCTTCAGTTTTGAACAGTCTGGCCTCTTATGCCCTACTTCATGGCATTCATGACATACAATCTGCTCAGTTCAAAAGTCCCCAGTGTTTCTTCTTAGGTTTGTTTTAGGATCTTTCCGAAAGCAATTCTTAACTTGGGTAAGATGTCGAAGTCACCTGGTAATCATGGCAATTTCTTCATTGACTGTTTCTTCATCCATGTCACAAAAGACTTCATTCCATTCTCCTTGATCCGCATTGAAAACAATATTTTTCTTGCTTTTGTTTTTGGAACTTTCTTCTTTACTGAGGAGTGTCATTTCATGATAAGTGAGTGAGCCAATCAGTTCTCCCATAGTCAGTGTTTCAAGATTCTTTGCTTCATGGATAGCGGTAACTTTAGGATTCCACTCCTTTGGTAGGGATCTTAGGATCTTCCGCACTTGTTCACTTTCAGATATTGTTTTTCCCAATGCAAACATTGGATTCACTATCTCCATAAATCGAACATACATTTGACTAATCGTTTCACCTGTTTTCATAGAAAACATCTCATAATGGTGAGTAAGTAATGAAATATGTTCTAATTTCACCTGTGATGTCCCTTCATGGGTAACTTGAAACATGTTCCACATATCCTTAGCCGAAGTGCATATGCTCACACGATTGTATTCTTCTTTGACTAGAGTACAAGAGAGGATACTTTTTTGCTTTTGCATTTAATGAGAGCATTTTTTTTTGTCCTCAGTGGTAAGTTCCAGTCTTTCTGTTAAGGATTTGCCTTTGTTGACTGGAACAAGAGGCCCATCAATAACTATGCTCCATAAATCGTAGTCCAGTGATATGAAGAATTCCTCAATTCTATTTTTCCATGTCGAGTAGTTTGTTCCATCAAATAGGGGAGGACGTGTGTGAAATTGACCTTCTGCATACACATCAAAACTTGAAGAAGCCATTAGGAACTTTTTAGCTCAAGTTGTTAAACTTATATATATGAGCCCTTGGCTCTGATGCCAATTGATAGAAAATAAGGTCCCAAAAGGAAAAAGGACTCAAAAGAGTCAAGCAGTGAAATAGAGAATAAACTAGAAGTTCCAGATATAAATGAAATTCCAGTTAAAACAAAAGTATAAATAAGTGAAACAAGGTGTTTATAGTGGTTCGGCAAGCCTACTCCACTACCTAAGCCAGAGGACTTAGGATTTTGAACTTGCAAATATTATTAGCAAAGAGACAAGAACAATTACAATGAGCAGCGCTAACTTCCAAAACTTCATAGAAAAGAACCAAAATACTGGGGTTTTGTAAAGTAAAGAGTAATGGAATAATCCTAACAACTCTCGATTGCACTAACTGCTTTTACAATAGAGAAGCTTCATGTTTAAATAGCAGTAATTGAGATCTTCCCAAACTCGATCCCTTAATTTGCTCCTTGAATATAGCAATATTCCATTTGTGACTGCAACGGTAACATACCAAAAATGCTTTTGGTTCTTAATATGGGAACTTTCAGATTTGCTGCTACGAAAACGTGATCAAATCTGTCAAGGTTGAAAGCTACCATATAAGTGTGTATTTACTTGGCATAATCAAAATATTGTTTTGGGAAGCAATCCTAACATATACATATATATACACAACATTTTTTATTATTATCCTTACAATTAAAAAAATTCTTTAATATCAAATTTCACCCCCAAACACCAACACAAAAGCAATGATTTGACATCTACAGTGAAACATGCCTCCTACAAAACATAACCAAACATATCAAAACTCCCCAAATCTCATTTTTTACTATTCTTAAAAATATAACCAAACATCAATCACATTCCCCAACCTTTATTTCACATTCTACCACAATTCTTTCATTATTCATTCTCCTAAAACACATAATAAAATCAAACATAAAACATATCCAAACACTACCTATGAGATTATATGATTCCCCAACAAAATGAAAGAAAACGTGTTTAACTTCGAAGTGGAATGCCATTATTACCCTAGAAATTGTGGGGTAATTTCGAGTGAATCAAATTGAGGGCAATGTTTCATCCAATGCAATGCAGCCAAATTCATGTAAATTTTTTATTAAGAAAATCTGTAGTTATATATATAAAATTCACTAATCAAAACTTTGAAATTGAAATAGGGATGATAAAAGAACGGACTAAAATCCGAACTCAAAATGAATCCATCCCATTTGTGACGGTTTAATGGTCGGTTTGGACCAAGGTATGCAGCATGATGATCAAAACCCAATAAATTTGGGGCAGAGTACGGGTTTTATCCAATCCACCCTAAACTCCACCTCATATAAAATAAATATAATAATAACAAAAAAAATATTATGTATATAAGATATTTGTTATATTTTTAGAAATTGATAAATAAAATTATTGGTTTATTATCAATATACATATACTTGATTAAGAATTGGAGGGGTGTTTGATATAAATTATGGTATATTTAAATTACTAATTTAATTTGATAATTAGAACACATAATATATTTTGATATACTTTTTTTAATTTTTTAGGGTTGGTGGAGTTGGTTGTGATATGTTTAGATTACTAATTTAATTAATTTGACCATCAGAATACAATAATATATCTTAATATACTTTTTTATTTTTTAGCTAGGTTGAAGGGTTGCCCCATGGAGTTACAATAAAATATATCTTAATATACTTTTTTGTTTTTTAGCTAGGTTGAAGTGTTAACCCACCAACTCGATGGGGCGAGACGAGGCGGAGTTTTCTTGGGGCTGGGCAGAGTTTGAATTGAGCCAAACCCACCCCAAACTATCCCATTGCATTTACTAATTGAAAATTGCAAATTATATGGAAAAAAAAAAAAAGAAAGAAAGAAAAGAAAAGAAAAAAGAAAGAAAAGAAAAGGAAAAAAAATCCAAAAGATCAAATACAATTGCATTTTATGCATTACATATTCAATCAGCAAGAGTTACCAATAATGAATACAGTAATTTATAAATGTCAAAGTAAAAAGTTGCATATCCATACATGGAATTGAATTCAAATTTATGATCTTAAAAATATTCTTGGGGGACTTCAACTTTATCAAAATGACGTGTGGCGTCCACTAAGACCGGACTTATATTTGGCCTCAACTTCCCCCTAAAATCAATTTAAATTCTCTATTTTAATAATTTTTTTATTTAAAAGTCATTCCAAAATAAATATCTTATCTCAATTTCAATATATATTTCATGGTTCAAGAAATTTTCCTACAACTAATCAATAGGTGTCTTGGTAACACTCTATGCGCTGCATTTTCTTGAATTATGAAATAAATCTGACAACGATAAAATCATGAACAATTAACAAAGAGATTAACTTATTGCGGACTGAAATTAAGGCACCTGATATATTAATTAAGAAAATATTCATAATTTTATTATTACACATAGAAACTATAAAACACAATTCCCTCATAGATAGATAGATCTATATGCACTGGAGTGAGTACACCTGAAACTATATATTTCAAACAACAGCCAAACTCTCCACATCGACGAGGAGATCCTTTATTCCGACTTAAACTCGTAGATTACTACAAAAATTTTACAAACACCTTTCAGGCATATCCACCCGACCTGGAGCCCGGGCTAAACAGGGTGGCTTCTTCTCTGCTATACTTCAAATTCCTTGCATCCTGCCTCGAAATATCGTACGCATTCATCAGAACTTCCTCCGGCATGGCCCGGATGGCCGACAGCCGCCCCGCGAGGTGAGATTTCATAACGTTGTCGTTGGTGTTGAAGGTGACCCACTCGAGTCCCCTCTCGCTGGCTTTCTTTATCACCGCGAAGTTCTGCGGGACGATGATTAGTTGGCCCTGGCTCACCTCGTCGTCGAACACTACTTTTCCCTGGTTCCCGACGACCTGCATTCTTCCCCTTCCTCCTGTTATGTATACTGCCGAGTGGGAGTTTGTGCTCCAGAAAGGTGTTATTACGGCATTCTGCGCCGAAAATTACTATATAAGTTAGTAGCTGTTCAAAAGATTAAACTATATGGTAAGTAAGTTAACAATTTTACGATTTTATGCCACATATGAGTCGTTGGACCACGACTTACATACTTTAATCACAATTCGGACCTAAATGTAAGACCTGGTATGCTTGATCTAGCACCACTATATTATAAATAGTCATCCTTGCATTATATATAAATAGCTGAAATTACGTTTTAATTTTACTTTCCTAGACAGTACGAACGACCCCTGAGCATGAAAATGTCAGAAAATTTTCACTGGACAGTGAAAACAACTCCTACGGCATGAAAATGTTAGAGAATTTTTGCCAACAACAACTAGTGTGTGAAAATATCAGGGAATTTTTTCTAGCCAACAATCCCAGAAGGTACAGTGTTGATAATCCCTAAAGCTTATTTGACCCTGGAGGATGCAGTATGGATGACCCCTAAAGCTTATTTGACCGTTGATGATCCTAATATATTTGTCAATTTCAAATTAAGAAGAGTACAGCCGAGTGGCCACATTTTATATTTTAAACTTTTTTATTTTATGTGTGAAATATTAGGAACTTTGCGTGCTATAGGAAGTTTAAATCTAGCAATCTTATATAGCATTCGTGTGTATAAATAAAAAAAATTAAAAAAAACATGCATAAAGGCTTAGAACCCTAATTAATATATTCGTGTGAATGTGAGAAGAATCATCCATAAAGCTATAGAACCCTAATATGTTTGTGAATTTCAAGTGCAAGGAGAAACATGCATGAAGCCCTACCCACCCCACCCAACGATAAGGTTGGGTTTACGAAAAAATTCCCCATTATCACGTGCCAATCTAATTGTGAAATTTCTAAGGATCAAGATATATAGTACTTTGTAACTGGATTTACCCTGTATAGAACTCCTTTCTCAGCACTAAGCTGAAGGTAGCTGAGGATGGGAAGAGCCTGGCTGTTGAGTGTGGTGATGTGGCCGCCGCGCGGGTTGTAGATATCAGCCTTGACGGCGTGGTCTATATTCTGCCTGATTTTCAGAGAGCAGAATGTTTCCTCCAGCCCATTATTAATGTATCTTACTTCTCTCCCTCGCTCCTCCTCGCTCTCCCTCTCTTGTCTTCCCCGTTCTGGCAAGACCAGCCTTAGCCTTTCGGCTCGGACAATGGTGCCCCTATAGTCCTCCCTGGCCTGCAATTTCCTTATTAGCTCCGGATCAACATTGGCAGCTTCGGCAATAAATTCTTCATCAAACCCATAGAATATGTTGCGTTTTTCTCGCCCTTCTGCTCCTTCACCTCTCCTGGTCTCGCCTCCGGGTCCTCTTTCTCTCGTCCGCTCCTCCTCCCGGCCTTCGCTTCGGCCTGCTTCCGGGTTTCCAGCCAGGAAAAACCTCTGCAGGCATACATTCAAGAATTCAGAAATTCATTTTTCATTCATCAGATTAAAGAATTCAAAAAAGAAAAAAAAAAGAAAAAGAAAAAGAAGAAGAAGAAGAAGAAGATCTCTAATATAACTTACTCTGAATTTCAAATCGAGCTGGTTGGCTTCACTTGCCACATCGAGAATTGAGACGCTGATCAACGGGGTGTCTCCATCATTATACGCCCAGTGGGTGAGGCCCTGTTGCAATGCGAGGACATCACCACGGCGGATCCGTTGGAGCTTCTGGTGGCGGTCATTTCTCCTCCGGCCTCGTTCTTCTTCCGCACGAGGATAACTTGTCTCTGATTCATAAGTCTCCGCACAGCCCGGAATTACAGTCCCATGGATTCCCTCGCCTGTATAAAATAAGATCGTGCATACAGTAAGAAATAAATTAAAATAAAAACGTTTATCTGTGTGTATCTGTGAAATAATCTAAAGATGGGACTGATGAGAAAAACTGGCCTTGGAGAATGTAGACGAGTTGAGGTGCATTTGTGTAGTACGGCACCAAGAGGCCTCCGGGTTGGATAACATGGCGGACGAACTCTATGCCAGCGCACCTAAATTCCTCATTATTAGGATCCCAGAACTCGGTCCTGCCGGCCTCGTACTCGAACGTGTAACTCGGCTCTCGGGCGGTGAGTTGCTGGACTCGGCATGATGTCTTGGCCCGGAGGCGGTGCTGCTGCTGTCGCTGCAGCTTCTTCCAGAATCCCTGCTGTTGAAGCTCGAGCTGGGCTATGCAGCCATGGGAGAAGAGCAGAAAGGTAAGACTGAGAGAGAGGAAAAGCAAGTTAGCCATAATTGCATATATGATTCTTGCTTTGGGTTTGTGAAGTGGCGAAATGGAAGTGTTGGGATTTATAGAAGTGGAGAATGGGGTTGGGATTTGACACGTAAAATGAAATGGGGAAACACTTGGCTTGAGTTTTTCTGCATGTGTGCTTGTTTCTTGTGCATGCCTGAGGAGGATTAAAGGAGGGTTTCTTGAATTTACACATAAGATATATTAGGGCGCTTTTGCTATATATGTGGCGTTGAGATGCTGAGAGGAATACAATTGTCCCTATGTCCGTCTGCATGTTGTAGGGAGCTTGTATTGCGTGTTGTGTGAGGTGCTAGCTAGTTTAATATAATGTCATGGGCAAACGTTGTTTTCCTGAATGCCTTGAATTTTTACTTTGAATGTGTTGCAATAAAATAGAAAATAAAATATATATATTGAAATAGAGAATTTAAGGTAGATATTTATAAATAAAAAGAATATATAAATTAAATTTAAAAAGAGTTCGTACTTTATAAGATATTAGTTACACAAATATTTCATGAAAAATTAAAAAAAAAAAGTAATGAGAGTGAACTCTAAACAAGGTTGAGGTATACTTATGCCTGAATTTAGATGGGGTTTGCGGTGTTATAGTGGAATTGAATAGAAATAAAAGAGAGATTGTAACTATAAGATATCTTATAAAAGTGTAGCTGAAATTAATTAAGATCCTATTCAAAGTGAATAATATCAAATGTCTTGAATTTTATTTATTTATTGTTTTTAATATATAAAAGACCATGATTAAATATTATTGGCGAAATAAAATTAATTTGAATTTGGTACCGTCATTTTTAATTTTAGTAAAATATGTACATAATTCTTATTTTATATCTGTTTTGCATACAAAAATATAAAAAAAAAAAATTTACTAAAATGATAAAGAGCTATCTCAATTTCAATATAACATTAAATTTGGTGAAAAAGAGTGATCATAATTAAATTCATCGTTAGATATAAAGATCAGTCTCATTGAAATATTGTCATGTCTATTGACATACATTTGGTGGGAAGTTTTGTCCTTAAAATAAATATAAAAAAGGTACCTCATGAGTGAGAGAGGATAAATAATTTATAAAGTATTTCAAAATTCTCAAGTCTTTTAATGTAAGTCAAATCGAATATCATCAAAAAGAGTATGATTAATATTGGATTGGACTCAACTACTGCTATTTCAATTCGTGGATTGCATTAGATAGAAATAGACCATTTCAACAAAATTGATGATCTATATATTGGTACATTTTAAGAGTTCTTGATCCATAGTTGCATGAGGGATTTTTAATTTATGCATACGACTATTGTTACTGTCAAAGTAATCGATCTCTTTAAATTGCAACAAAGATCAACTTTGTCACAGTTAATTTGAAAAATCAAATTATATATATATATATATATTTAATTCAAATCCTTTATTTCAAAAAAATGTTTTTATTACTTTTTGTATTAAATATTTTTTTGAAATTTTTTTAAAATATGGGCCAAAAAGCACCTGAAAGGGCTAGGATTGAGAATATAAATTACATGTATTTGGCCGTATAGTGGAGTAAATTTTTTCATTTCTCCTATGTTTAATTTTATCAATAGGAAAGCACGTGGAAGAGCAAACCAGGGCTTGTGATTAAGGGTGATTAGGAGAGTTTAATTATAAGGTAGTTAAAGTGGACAAATAAGCGCGCCAAATTCGCATCCCAATTCTCTTCAGCTGCCAACCTTCTCCTAAACTCGTGTTCACTTTCTCTCTCTCTTTCTCTCTGGGGTGTCCCTGATGATCATCAAACTATCCAAACCCTTTTTTACATTATTACCCAAACATCATGAATTCGCTGAAATTCTGGACTTCTCTTGGTGATTTTTGGTGAATCTTAAGTGGATCAGTAAATAATTTTCTTGCATTATCGAAGTGCCAAGAGAAATTTCTCAAGATCAGGAGGGAAAACAAAAAATTAATTATCATAAGTTTGATCTATTAATCTTTTGTTTTATTTTTCTTTTCTGGGAAGTTGATGATTGGCCATAGAAGAATAGTGCATTGGCATCATCTATGAAGACTATACGGATGGTTGGGACAATAAGTAGGTTTCTTCGGTGGATACCCAAGATTTGTTTCAGATGGAATGGCAGATCCTGCTAGTTATGGCAACCCTGACCGTGACATTGAGCAGGTACCCCTGCTTTCTCTCTGTTTAACTTGTACGATCTTCAGAATCTTGTGAAAGAATCATTATACCTCTCAAATATGTCTAATCCTTGAATCCCAATTTCAGTAGCGGGGATTATTGGCATCGTATGTTTTTATTTGAATGCATTTCTTTTAGTGTCCACTTTAGCAATTGTTTATCTAGTGAGCTGCCAAATTAGTAGATGCATTGTGGGTTGCTTAAAGGAGTGCGGTAAATGTATACAGATTGTAGAGTGGTTGTCCATGAGATAGTGATATGTAGGGAAGATTCCTATGTCCAATGTCAGATGTTGGGAGCAGGTTGCCTGACTAATATATAAATTTTGTTAATGTAATCTGAGTATTCAATTAACGTGATAGATTAAGTGGTGTACTAGAAAATCAGTCACAAACTTTGAACTGCAACTAACATAGAGTGAGTTATAAGCAGAATGTTAAGTTGGTTGAAATTAATCCTATCTATGTTGTTTGCTATGACATGATTATAGTAGTGTAGTAGGATCATGTCTCCAATTGGTAAGTGCAATCTGCATGATGGGATCGCTCATCATTGAACTGTTAGGTTATAAGAATGGATTTGGAAATTCTTCCTTCAAGGCCATTAATCTATACTTGTTTCAGCACTTCGTATGTTGCTATACACTTTGTGATATTTTCCAATTCAGTATTGGTCTGATTCATGGCATTTTATTTGTTCGCTGAAGGCACTGATTGCTTTGAAGAAAGGAACACAGTTAATCAAGTACAGCAGAAAAGGAAAGCCTAAGTTTTGTACATTCAGACTTTCTCCAGTAAGAAGTTATCTTTTTCCAATGTCTTGACCATTGAGATACTTTTGGCACATTCATGTAGTTCTTTATGTTGCAACTTAATTGATCTGTTCATCTGAAATTATTCTTCTGCAAATTTCCTTCTTTGCCACATTCACAAACTTTGACACATTCTTCTTTTACAGGGTACTTTGCTTTTTAGAATGGAATTTTTGCTTTCTAATAAGCAGGAATGAGCTGGAACACAATGTTTGCATTTCTAGCTTATACTTTTCTTTTGACTTCATTTTGGAGAGAAGAAAGCAGAAACAGTTGTACACAACCCCACTTTCTGCTTAGTTCTTAGCCAAATTAATACTCTGTTGAAATTAAGAGACAGCAAACATGCTTGAACGATATTCAAGTCAAAGTTTGAGCAATGCTCAACTGCATATATCCATCATTTAGAACTTTCAAGCATATTGCAAACCTATGTTTGCTTTCTCTAGTCACTTATGGTTTATACTTGCATTCATTTGGATGTTCGTGTACATATATAGAAGAAAGAATCATATACACTTATAATTTCTACAAGTGTGAATATGATTAGATAACCTGAATATATATGGATTCTTATGATTTTATGCTCTTTGCAGGACGAAACAACATTAATCTGGTACTCACATGGAGCAGAAAGGCATTTGACATTATCTTCTGTTTCACGAATTATTCCTGGACAGAGAACTGTGAGTTAGCAAACACCTCTTTCAGATGGATTATATTTTAGAATTCATGTAACTTGCTTTGGACGTAATACTGCCCCCAAAACTACATTCAACAATGAGAGAGAGAAACTGATTAACTGAGGATAAATATTCTGTCCTACAGGCTGTTTTTAAAAGATTTTTGCGCCCAGAGAAGGACTACTTGTCATTTTCGCTGATATACAATAACGGTGAAAGATCTCTCGATCTGGTTAGTTTTTCAGTTATTATAATTGACATGATACTTTTAATAACAAGTTTTCCCTAACAAATTGCATCCTTTCCACCTTTATAGATCTGCAAGGACAAAGTTGAATCTGAGGTCTGGCTTGCTGGCCTGAAGTCTTTAATATCAACTGGCCAAGCACGTAGTAGGCGTAGTAAAAGTGAAATTACTGATGTAATCACTCCAGCTCTTACTATTCTCATAGTAATATAACAATGTTCTCTGTCATGTTTTCACATTCTTTGTCCCATTTGACATTGCTGCGCCAACATTCCATATATTCTTTTATGCACTTAACTCTATATATAAGTTGTTTGGTTGTGTATCAAATCACTGCACAAATGTGTTTTCCACTGTCATTGTGATGAAGCAATTTTTCTCCAGGGTCTTTATTTACTTAATCTGTATATTTTCTTACCACATTAATAATCTGAAAAGATACTGTTTGCTTGTACACCTACATATTCACTGCTTCTTGGATGCACTTGTCAACAAACAATCATGCTCAGAAACTATACTTCTACTGAAAACAGACTCTAAATTATTCCTTGGCAATATGACATAGGTATGTTGGATAAATATCTCAAACTACTTGCTAGATCTAACTGCATGAATGAAGGAGATATCAACACCATTTAATACTTCTCTTTCTTTAGTCAAGTCATGAGTTGGATATTTTTATTCTCAATGAGATTCTACTCTGCAGTTGTTGACACAGAGCAAATCTAAATGTGTGGAAAAAATTTCTTGCATGTCGCTTTGTTTTTTTGTGGTTATCTAGAGAAAGGAGAACTTTATGGGAAAATTTTGACTTTCTTCTGCCTTTGTTGAAGATTTTGGAAAACTTAATAGCTGCTTAGTTACGAATACCTTTTATAAACTTGGTTTATTTAAATTTTACAGAGTTTCTATTGTACTCCCTGAAGTAAAAATCTGCAGAATATGGAAAAATGCACAAGCACAAATATCTGAACATACTATAGTAGCTTTCTTTACAACTCGTCAAATATTGTTATTACTTCTTTGTCAAAATTTGATGTGTGGAATTTAATCTGTAGCTTATGTTTATGAAGCTTCTATTATGTTGATCAAAAGGTCTACTAAACTAATAATCTAATTCACGTGTGTGTTTTCAGTTACATGGTGGTAGTGATATCTCTCAAGATAATCGTCCATTTGGAGCAGCACTAGAATTCACGTCAAGTATTTGCCGTGGCAGAAGCTCAGATCCTAGTTCTCGTGATAATAACTTCAACAGTTCAAGTTCACATGTAGGGTCTGAATGTGCAAATATGCAACTAAGAACAAGTGGTGCAGATGGTTTCCGAATTAGTGTCTCAAGCACTCCTAGTTGTTCAAGTCAGGGTTCTGGACCAGACGACATAGAATCACTTGGTGATGTTTACCTCTGGGGAGAGATTTGGTCTGATGGAGTGGCAACTGATGCAACTGGGAATCCTATTCCAATGAAAAATGATGTACTAACTCCTAAACCATTAGAAACAAATATAGTTCTTGATGTGAATCAAATTGCTTGTGGTGTTCGGCATGTTGCTCTTCTTACAAGGCAAGGTGAGGTTTTTACGTGGGGAGAAGAATCTGGAGGGAGACTGGGTCATGGAATTGAAAAGGACTTTAGTCGTCCTCGGCTGTTAGAATTTTTGGCTGTTACAAATGTTGATTTTGTTGCATGTGGCGAGTTTCATACATGTGCACTATCTGCATCTGGTGATTTATATACCTGGGGTGATGGTACCTACAACGCGGGAATTCTTGGTCATGGCACTGATGTTGGCCACTGGTTACCAAAAAGAGTTTCTGGACCTTTAGAAGGCCTTCAAATTTTATCAGTTGCATGTGGCACCTGGCATTCAGCACTTGCAACTTCTACAGGAAAACTATTTACATTTGGCGAGGGAATGTTTGGAGCTCTCGGCCATGGTGATCGAGAAAGCATCCCATATCCAAAGGAGGTCCAATCATTGAGTGGATTGAAAGCTGTTGCTCTTTCCTGTGGAGTATGGCATACTGCTGCTATTATAGAAGTTACGAATCAGTTTGGTGCAAATGTTTCCTCTAGAAAGTTATTCACCTGGGGTGATGGCGATAAATATCGACTAGGTCATGGAAACAAGGAGACTTATCTTCTTCCAACTTGTGTGTCTAACCTTATTGATTACAACATCCATCAACTAGCATGTGGGCATGATACAACTGTTGCTCTCACAACATCAGGTCATGTCTTCTCTATGGGAAGTAATGCATTTGGACAGCTGGGAAATCCACAGTCTGATGGAAAGTTGCCTTGTTTAGTACAAGATAGATTGGTGGGGGAGTTTGTCGAACAAATTGCATGTGGTGCACATCATGTTGCAGTCCTCACTTCAAGAAGTGAAGTATTTACCTGGGGAAGAGGAGCCAATGGAAGACTAGGACATGGGGATACTGAAGATCATAATGTTCCAACATTGGTTGAAGCTCTCAAAGACAGGCACGTGAGGAATATTGCGAGTGGCTCAAACTACACAGCGAGTATATGCATCCATAAGTGGGTCTCTGGAGCAGATCAATCAGTTTGCACTGCTTGCAGGCAAGCTTTTGGTTTTACTCGAAAAAGGCATAACTGTTATAACTGTGGACTAGTGCATTGCCATGCTTGCAGTTCCAAAAAGGCAATGAAAGCAGCTCTTGCTCCAACTCCAGGGAAACCACACCGAGTCTGTGATTCTTGCTATCTGAAACTTAAAAAGGCAACAGAGGTTGGAAAAACAGCAACTATTAATCGAAGAGCATCTGGTCATCGTCGTTCAGTGGATATGAGTAGGGGAGAGGTAAGAACTTCACGAGTTCTGTTATCCCCAACTGTGGAGCCAATTAAGTACCTTGAGGTCAGGTCTGGGGGCCCTGGAACACAATCTGATAACTATTCCATAGTCCGCGCTTCCCAAGTTCCATCTCTTTTACAGCTGAAGGATATTGCTTTCCCAAGTTCACTTAGTGCTCTTCAGTATGCCCTAAAGCCTGTTATAACATCATCAACACAACCTCAGCAGCCCCAGCCCCAACCTCAGTCAAACTCAAGACCTGCTTCCCCGTACTCAAGAAGACCAAGTCCTCCACGCACCACTGCTCCAGCATTCTCAAGAGGTGTCATTGATACTTTAAAGAAGACAAATGATCTTTTAAACCAGGAAGTTTCTAAATTGCATGGCCAGGTACAAATATTTCCTCTCATCTCGTACTTTTATTTGTCAGTTGTTCCAAATTGTTTATTTTTATTTGTTGTTCTTAGATTAAGAGTTTAAAACAAAAAAGCGAAGCCCAGGATACGGAAATTCAGAAGTTAAAGAAAACTGCCGAAGAAGCTGCTGCATCGGCTGCGGATAGATCTTCTAGGTGCATTAGAGCAATGCAAGCCATGAAGACCATCGCAGATCAAGTAATTCCATTGTTGCATTTCTTCATCCATCTATGCATGATACTTGTCGCTTTCAAATTTAAGTACTTGAAAAATATAACATAAATTCAAGAATTTACTTAATCACAGCTAAGAAAAACAGGAGCCTGTTTTGGCGATAAGCATATGATCATGCTGCGTTAACTTAGAAAATCTGAAAGATGAATCTTTCTGCTAAAAAAGATCAGATGTTACACTAATGGGATTTTGTTTTTCTGCTCTTTTAACTTTTCAAACACTTGCACTGAACGACCTCAGGTTCATGTTGGAAAATAAAATAGGACACACATTAATCTTTCATTTAAAATTTTTCTCACTTCATATTTTGCTTGCAGCTTTTATCTCTCTTACTCTTCTGATAGAGCATATGTACTGATAACCATCTCTCATCCTTCTATTTCCAGTTAAAGGAAATTACAGACAAGTTGCCTGCTGATATATCTGAGAGTGAATCTTTTAAAAACATGCACACTCAAGTTGAGTCCTTTCTGGATACAATTGGGGCCCAAGCATCTGAAGATGATCCTGGTTTTCCATCAGAACCGACAGATGAACAACGGAATCAATCTGACAAAATGGCACTAGTCTGTGAACTGAATAGAACAGAAGATCATCTCAATGCTGTGGTTCCGGACATGTCACAAAGTTTAGATGGTACTCCAAGGGAAACCAATGAATCATCTGTTTCTCATACAAATGAAACAAATCAAACAAGCATAGAAAATGGCTCTGGGACTCCTGAAGGTGCAAAAACTGAGGGACAAAAGGAAGTCATAGAACAATTTGAACCAGGTGTTTATGTAACAGTCGTACTACTTGAAAACGGAACCAAGATCTTCAAAAGGGTTAGATTCAGGTATCCTAGAGAATCTCTCTTTCTAAGCTATATTTCTGTTTTAACATAGCGGCTGTCCACTCCATGATTGTGATATAAAAGGTTGTAAGAACATTGGAGTTCTGTAGCCAAACTATTCCTTAGGCCTTCACTCGTTTTAATATCTCCACAGCAAGAGAAGATTTGCGGAGCAGCAGGCAGAAGAATGGTGGAAAGAAAACAAAGACAGGCTACTGAAAAAGTACAGTCCCACAAAAACAACTAGGACATCAACAGAAGCAGCTGCAGCTCAGCCACCAGCTGAGGAAGCTAACCAGGCAACACCAGAAAACAATGAGGCAGCAGAATTTTCGTAGGAGGAAATATATATGTTGATTCTTTAGACTGGATAGGTGGAGTTATTAGCTAGATAGGTATGGCTACTAACCTGCATTCAGAATTCTGAATTTCATAGAGCCCACACTTCTTTTATCCTAGGGAAGTTGGTGACTTCTTTAAGAATGCCCTTAAGAACTGTTTTTTTAACACTGAAGAAAACAAAGAAAAATAATGCTGTTGTAATATTCTTTTGTTCCCAGTAGATCTTTTTCCTTCTTTCTTGCTGATGCAAACCCAGAATCTCAATTTCTTTTGGAAATATATGATTCATTGCCAAATTATCAACAGTGGTTTACAAGCCTTTCTTGCCAAACACTAGCAGTTAGTAATTTAGTAATGGTGGAACCAGTCAAACCAAAAAAAAAAAAAAATAGTATGGTGGCACTATTTTTAATGGTTTGAAAGTGTTTTCTTTATGGGGGTTTTAGTCCCATACATGGGACTGAAAATTAACACATTGTTCAAATTTTTGCTCCAATTGATCTTTGAATTTTGATTCAGTTTTTTAGTTTAAAAATAAAAATAAATTACATTTATACACTTGATATATATTTATCATGTGACATAATAAATAAAATACATATTAAAATACAAAGATCTAAATTGATCATACATACAAGGATAAAATCATGACATGGCAGAACCAGACCAAGGTTGGTACTTCCATGGCTAGAAATTATATTGCATCAGTAGTCAATGACGAACTTCCACAATTGTACTGTGGATGGGGGAAGGGCCCCTCTTTGTCTATTAATAAAAAGGATGTCATATTAGTTTTTCATTTTCTCTAATTATAAAATTATCATGATTTTTTTTCGTATCAATTCATTTTAAAATATCTTTTTGAATGATCCTAATATATTAATATTTTCTAAAAAATATAGAAAAAAATAAATACTAACCTATAATATATATAGGGATGGCAATGGATCCGGATAAACCCCGGACCCGCCCCGGATGGGGCGGGTTTGGGGTGAAAAAAAATGGAGATGGGGCGGGTAGCGGGTCTTGACCGCCCCGGTCCCATCCTATATTATATTATATAATATATATTTATATTATATATTATATTATATTATATATATTATATATAACATATATATTGCATATATAAATTTATATTATATATTATATATTACATATATATTTATATTATATATTTTAATAAATATAACATATATATTATATATAAGTATAAGTATTTATTAGGTTATAATACTATATTAGAAAATTAGGGCTTCTTTTTTTTTTTTTTTTTAACTTGTTTCAATTTTATTCTTTCAAACCCGATACTCACTAGAGCAAAATCTGTATATTCAAGTGATTATGAAGAAAAGAAGGTAAAAAATATATACACAAAAATACAAAAAATACAAAAAAAAAAAAAAAAAAAAAAAAAAAGGGTTAGGCGGGTCCAACCCGCCGGGTCAGGATCCAAAGAGGAGGCGAGGCGGGGCGGGTCCTGGGTTTCCCAATTTTTAGGCAGGACGGGTCCCGGGTCCTACAAAACCCACCTCAGACCCGCTTCGTTGCCATCCCTAAATATATAGTGCTAATGTCTTTTAAAAATTCATGAAAACGTACTTGACTCCACTTATTGAATAAATATTAAATACAAATTTTTAAAAAATATTTTTAACCACATTGTAAAAATACAACTTTGTGACAATATTCTAGAGTAGAAATCTAAAAGCCACTAATATTCATATTTTTTCAAAATAAATTATACAAAAGGTGACTTATTCTAAAAACTCATTTGAATTAACCACTTATATGTTGAAGTAGACTTATTTTACTTCTGGAATTCCTATTGATTTCTAGAGGCAGATGAGAAAGAAAAGGTACAATACGCGTTTACATCAGTTTCACGGGTGAAACGTCATCGTCTCTGAAAATCCAAGAAAGACTGAAAAAATAGCAAAAGAGTTCAGCTCATCTAATTTTTCTTCTTGGTTAAGGAACCCTTGAAATTTCCACGAATTTCCATTTCCGACCCCACAATTCAGGTTTCATTTGAGGCGTTTTTTCCTCAGCCGCGCTCCGCTCGGCAGTAATACCCTTTTCTTCCTCACCCCCAAACAATTATTTCCAATAATTTCTTTTAGTTTCTTTCGTTTTTGAAATTGGGGGTAATTTGTTTTTCTCTTTTTCGCTCTATAACAGTAGAGAATTTAACCTAATAAATCTGGAGGAATGGGGCAGCAGCAATCGAAAGATGAATTGTTGTATCAGCAGGTAAATTATGGAAATATTGAAGGCATCAAAGCTCTCCGAAGTCAAGGTGCTGGGCTTGAGGTATCCCATCAAAAATTCAATCTCTTGTTTTCATGTATATGTGTTTTTATGCATATATGCCTATTCATGTGTGTGAATGCTTAAATGGTTTCATATGCTTATTTGAATTGTGGATATCTGCATGTTATGTAAGTTTCTCCTGTAAGAATTTTGATTTTCAGTTACTGTCCATCTCATTTGAATGTGTAAATGGATAAAAAGCGGACATCCTTGGTTTGTATACATCGAGACATCACAGTAGCAATTTTATGCATCTTAGACAAGCTTTTGATTTTGATTTTTGATTTTGATTTGTGAGTTCATTTGGTAGGAAGAGTTATGTTCCTTTTCTATTGGATGATACTTTGAAGAATTACTGGGGTGTCCTTACTTTTATCAGTTCATTAGATTACAGGTGCACCATAAACATAGGTGCAATAAACATTTCCAACTGTATGCATTAGGAAAATAGTATATGTACATTTGTGATGTGTGTGTTTCTTACATTATGTACACACATCCTTGTACAAATATTGTCCTAATATATCAAGAGCTTTAACTATTCAACTTGTGTATTAATTGTTGTATTTACCATGTGGAAGAGCTAGTAACCACATGGCACAATGTTAAAGCTGCCTGTGCAAATCTTTCACACTATGGGACTCATGTCTTTTGTTTTCAAATGGTGATTGTGGTGGCAGTGGATTGATAGCGAAGGGAAGACTCCACTGATTGTGGCCTGCATGAATCCGGGGCTTTATAATGTAGCAAACACTTTGATAGAATTGGGTGCCAATGTCAATGCTTATCGTCCAGGTAAACACTGTGCCTGCAAATATATCTGGCGCTTAATGTTTCATCATTTCGAGCTTATCTCAACGTTGGTGTCTGTTTTTCATAATTGTGCTCAGAAAATTTGGAAAGAATACAGTTGGCTGGGGATAAAGAGGGAGAGAAAATGTGTTTGGTCAGTTCTTATGGTCAAATGACTACGCCCTTGTTGCCTAGCAATCAAAGAAATGATTGTTAGTTATGTCGAATGTCTGTGCTGATTCATTTGATTTTTAGATTATCTTTAACTAGTAGTGCTTGTCATCATGTGACTTTGACCCTCTTGCATTTAGGTTTTTATTTAGTTTGTTTGTGACCCTTTGAGATGGTAGGTCAGTATAGACTTCTGGACCCATTTAATCCACATCTTTGGTTTCTCTGGATGTTTCCTTTCACATCAAATATTTGCTTCAGACCCTCTACTCTGAAGTGCATGTCATGAGTTTAATGATTAGTATCTCCTTTTTTTGTAGTATGGTTGCCTGATTTTTCTGGTGTTTTTGTTCTATTCCTCTTCCTAAACTTTTCCTGTTAAGGTCGCCATGCGGGAACTCCTTTACATCATGCTGCAAAAAGAGGCCTTGAGCAGACTGTCAAGTTGCTTCTTTCACATGGAGGTGCGTACACACTGCTGTGATTTGGGACATGATTGAGTTACAAAAGACTATGCTGCACTTCTTCTCTGTTTATTTTTCTCAGATAATTGTTTCTGTTGGAAATTTCAGCAAATGCAATGGTAATGAATGATGATTGTCAAACCCCTCTCGACATTGCTAGAGCCAAAGGTTACAGTAATGTTGTCCGAGCAATTGAGGTATCCCTGCCTGCTCATTTACCATTTCAATGCAATAGTTCCAATGTTTGCCTTGTATATACCAATAAAGAGAATGTTGGCCTTTCTCTGTTGTGATGCTCAGGGGCATGTGTGCTTATTCTCTGGGTGGCTGCGAGAACTTTATGGACCAGGTTTTCTGGAACTTCTGGCTCCCCAATTGCTCTCAAGAAAAGTGTGGGTGCCATGTGCATATTACTGTTTGGAACTAGTCATTATTTCATGAATTGTTTGTTTCACCATTCTTTTAAATTTTTTTAACATTTGGTAGTAAGTCATTACTGCTTGCTGCATGCAGCAGTGCTGTTTTATTTAATTGGTGGGTAGATTTATATATTTCCAATCTGGCAGAAAAGCCTTTGTTTATGGAAACTACTTATCAGGATGGTCCATTTTTACTTGTCCTTACCTTGCCCTCTTTAATGTTGCAATCATTTTTCTCCTTGTGTTAGATCAGTTAATTATTGTGGCAATCTCAATTTTTTTTTTTTCTCTAATATTATGCAGGTGGGCTGTTGTTGTGCCTTGTGGCTCCCGAAATCTTCGAAAACCTTTCAAGTTGGAGCTTGCCATATATGCTAGTGTACAGGTGACTTGATGCCTTTATCTTTGTTTGACATTCAAGTTTACATTGTAATTTCTTTTAGTGGTGCATCCATATATTTGCTTTGCCATCTCCATTACACACACATACTGAGGGAAAAGCACACAAGTTACAAAGTACCTTGAAGCAGATTTATTGAGGAGGCTTTTCATCCTAGAGAAAAATTTACTGTTAAGATGCTGATTAAATTGTTTTATATCCACAAAGCTCATGCATTCCTCATGTTGAACTTCTGCCTTTTTCATCAGGATGCTCAACCACGCACCATTGTTCCACTATGGAAGGCCAATCTAGAGGAACCAAATTTTAACCAGCCTGATCCAGCAGCTATCATATCTGATGTTTCAAGAAGTAAGTTCACAACTTCATTATTTATATTACTACAAACTGTGTTATACTATATGGGTGATCACTTTTTATCTTTATGAATAGTCCCGAGACGTTGGAAGAGAAGGCGATCCATTAAGTCCTCCCAAGAGGCAAGGCGTAAGTATATTGAATTTTAAACTTGCTGAAACTAGAGCCCATTTGGATTCATTTCCAAACCCATTTTTCACCAATTCTACTATTTTAAGAATAAAACACATCACTTTTTACACATTTTCACCTAACATTATTTTCATTTTCATTTTCAAAACACATTCTCCAATGGCCTATATATCTTCTCTCTCTATTCCATTATTTTTATCTCTCTCCACCTACAACCTATTAAAACCAACATAATCATGACATTTCCAAACATTTCATCCAAACACATTTTCATTTTCACATCACATCACATAACTAATTTCCACCAATTTGCAAATGCTGGAAATGAAAATGTAAATGAATCCAAACGGGGCCTTAAAGGACCTGGGAGTTTTGGGGAGCTTAGATAACTTCAATAAGTCAACTAAATCAAATAGGTGAACTTGGACTTTGGAGAGTGATGTCAAAATTGCTTTGCAGTTGGTTCTCCATATGAGAAACATTAAGGGGCATATGAGCGAGGGACAAATCATGTCTAGAATTGCTTCTTTCATATTCTCTTCCTACGTGGGAAGATTCAAAGATCCAATGAGAGGAAGTGGACAGCTGGAGTATAGATACTTTGGCAATTGGAATTACTTATAAAAGATATGGAACATTAGCACAGAAATTACCTGAATATCGTTCTAAGCATTTCTGTGTGGTATTTGAATCCACTTTTATTCAACTCATTGGGAAATGCATTAAATCTTTTCAAGCCATGAAACTCCCTCCTTCCAAGGTGTATATAGATTATAGTTATTCGAATTCTTGATCAATTTTTATGTATTTCTCAGTATGCTTTAAATTAGTAGCTGCTTGTATAGGACTATAGGTAGGAGATGAGAAATAATTAACTTTTGTGAGCAGATGAGGATTAAGGTGATTATATAATTTGCTCAATAATTGTGCTCAAGCTGTGTTTTCATTGCTTTTACAGGTACACGAATCAAACTTGCACCTGTACATGAAAGTGAAAAACAGCAATTACAGCGTTTTTGCAATGCATGCAAAGGAATTCCTCAGGTTAAATTTACTTCTCTAATTATGTTTTCATGATTGCATGTTAGAAGGGTATCAGGCGGAACTACTAAATATCTATATAACAAGGGGCTTGAGTTAAGTAAAGCATTAACGAGGTTCTCATTAACTTGGAAACTTAAAGTTCATCCAAAGTTACTATTTATTCTTTCAAAAAGCAAGGATATCCACTGTTTTTTGAAGTTGTAGAAAAATAATTTTTGAAGACACTCATAGTTCTGAATAGGAATGGATTGACAGGGCCAGCTTATGGCGCATGTGCACCTGCATACCAGGATTTTTTTAGGTGGATGGGGTGGGGATAGTGTTTGATTGATGAGAAACTAAATCAGTTGCTGCTATTTTATCCTATTTCTGTTCTTAAGGACTCCGATTTATTGTTCTGAAAAATAGGTGGTGCATCCATTATTTCCTTTCAACAACCAAGTTCCTACTGCTCCAGCCACTGTACCACCACCTTCAGAAGATGAAGAACTAACCATGGCTATTAATGCCTCTCTTCAGTCTGCCTCGCATGAAAGACCACCGCATATGGATTCTTATGCAGGATCTGTAGAAGATGCATCCACAAGTTCAACCAACTCTGCAAATAGCTCCAGTCATGGTGAGAGCTACAGTAGTGGGGCATCCACCAGCCATGTGGAAGATGGAAGCAAATGCAAGTTTCAGGAAGCTGGTCCATCTGGTGGTACAGCTCAGCATTTCCAAAGCCACGATAGTATTCCTTCTGTTGTCCAAACAACTGTTGAGAATTCTCCTCCAGTCTCTATTCCATCAGCTCCTCCTGTTGCAGTTGCAACTACTGATGATGGTCCAATTCATTATCCATCAATTGACCTAAGCCCTGTCGACTTATCTTCTCCTGATGTGGGAGAGATATCCAGTAGTGCCCACGTCAAAAAAGAAGATGGTGCTGCTTCATCATGTGCAATATGCTTGGACACTCCCATTGAGGGAGCTTGCGTTCCGTGTGGCCACATGGCAGGATGCATGTCATGTTTGAATGAAATTAAGGCCAAGAAGTGGGGTTGCCCTGTATGTCGTACCAAGATTGATCAAGTGATACGGATTTATGCTGTTTAGTGCTGCTGACGGAGAAACTGTTGCAGGTGAGTTTATCTACTTTGCCCTTTTGTTTTGCCGTAATTTTGTTCCAAGGTCATCTAATAGTTATGCTCCTCTCTCCTCTCCACTTGCTATTTTATTTTTCCATTACCTAATGCAAATTCTGATTGTTTAATGATACAGACATGTCGATTGCATTTCTAGTACTAGTTGCTCTGGAAATTTTCTAACAATAATAATCTTTATTGGCCCTTATTATTCTGAAATCATGGGAGAACTTTTAGTGGTTAATTTCCACTCTGTGATATCTAACATTCAATACTACTGTTCTCAATTCTGAAGAAAACTAACCAGGAAAAAACATAATCTTTCTGCAGATGTAAAGTATATCTAGTGCCAAGAGCAAATAATTAACTGCAGCAGAGTATCCTTTTCTCAGCACAATGAGAGATCAGACCCAGCAATGGAAATTGCGTGAGCTGAGTTTGTGTGGAGGTATTGTTTTGTCGATCTTTCCATTTATGGTTATGTTATGAACTGTAAATGATTCTCAGTTCAAATAAGTGTAATTTTGTTAAACTTGAATACATATTTTGAAGTCTCTTTATAGGCAATTGAGGAACTTGTTGAGAGTTGATGTGCTGTGTAAATTGAATATAGTAATATATTAATTTATTATCTTGTATGTACACACTAGTATGGCATGCTATTGATGCTGGTGATTTTGTTGTTGGCGTTCAGTAATAGTAGTGATGCACTGATGGTTGGAGATAGGAATTGATTGATATGATGCGATTTATAAGGAAATTTTATGCCACCACTTAGAGTCAGTCATGAGTTATTGTATTGGAATATGATGATATCCAACTTGAGTTATGAGCCAAAATGATTTCTTCTTCATTTCCAGGAGGAAAAGAGAAGAAAAATTAAAATTATAGTCTAACTGATTTTAGAGATTCATTTGTTATTTAATTAATTATAATGCGTATATAAATAATATTTTGATTAAAATTATTTTTTTCTCGAGAGGTACACGGGAAAAAGAAAAGAACTTCTCATATGATAATACCTATTCGATCTGAACTCTTGAAACTGGTCGAACGTTCCATGATCCTCAAAAGGAACCCTTTTGGAAGGTATCATGAATTTTCATAATATAACACTATAGGTAATTGCACAAGGCCATTTGACCCAAAATAAACGGAAGAATGACTCAGGCTTTGATTGTCTACAAATTGTTAAAAAAAAATTCAACTCCAAAAATGTAAACAAATATGCTATAACATTTCTCAATTTCACTATCCAAACTAAACTCAAAAATCTCCAAAATATCAATTGTACTCCATCAACCCAATAAAAAAAATTATTGATATGATACTTTGTGTCCTCCCACAATACAAATAAATAAACAATATGCTTTTAAAAACATTCTCCACCTACCATCCAAACTACAAACAAATAACTATCACATTCTCCAATTCCACTTTCTAAAAATTATTTTGCCAACACATTTTGACAAAATAACCCAATTTATAAACAAACAAGCCCTTACTCACTGTGAGTGCTCCATGTTTGGGGGGGGGGGGGGGGGGGTGTTGGCATATGCTTGAATTAAAGAGAAATTTACTTTGAAATGATAAGAGTTGAAAAAGAAAGGAAAAATTGCAACGAAAGGAAGGAATTAGTTGATTAATACTTTCGTTGTTTCTTACTTCTATATGATAAATAAACTAACTGAAATTGTTTTATACAGAAATATTACATATTAGAATAACAAATATAAGATGCTAATCATTGTTATTTTCAATTCTAATCCAAGAAAAAGCAAAGGTTAAAGCAAAACCGTACAACGACTCTAATCCTGTGATTAAAATCTCATCTTGTCGATATCTATGAGCTTGAAGTTGACTCCACCAATTAAACATACAATAAGCTATAAAAGTCTTAGTTCTTCACAGCAACAAGTAAAAGAAAAAGACGATCCTTTGTTCTTATTAGTTATCCTTTTAAATAATCGTTTGAGCCTTTATTAAGTTTCTCTTTTGTTTGGTTTCGAGCTTGAATGGGCCTCTGGCCCGGAGTTAGGTTCGATGTGTGGGCCTTTTCCAAGTCCTTTTTAGTAAAGAAAGGGTCCAATTTCGGAACTTCAAAAAAGAAATTTGTGTCAAAAACACAAATTTTGCACTCTCATTTTTACCCTCGATAGCTACCAAAAATAGAACCATAGTTTCTGGAGTGGGGGACACATGGAAAAAATTCTGGGCCTTCAAGTATACTCTTTGGAAAGCAAATATTTGTTTATTGAACTTTGGGCCTCCCATTAAGGGTCCGGGGGATAAATTTAATATCACTATTACGAATCACTTATTCTCAAACCCTCTCTCTCTCTCTCTCTCTCTCTCTCTCTCTAAAGCACAATTACACATGCACATCAAAAATTTAATAGATTTAAATTCTGAATTCATATTTTATGTGTGCGATTTATGTTATTGAACCAAATGCCTCTTGACTCCCAAACCTTATTTGATACTTCAACAAATATATAGGATGTAACCAAATTAAGCAAAACAAAACAAAATAAAAGGTCCATTTGTACGCTGTTTATAATTGCTAAACTCTTTCCTTTGTTTTACTTTTCGATTGATGCCATGTGTGGTACTAAGATTTTAACGTGGAAAACGTTAGAAAAATTAATTACTCATTAGAAGATTTTTTTTTTCTCCTCTTTTTTTCTTTTCCTCCTCTTTTTTCTATTCAAAATCAACAAACTTAGACACCATATAGATCAAGGTTGTTGATGATGCTTATATCCATTACAAATGTGGAAAGTTATATTCTGCAAGGTATTATTATGTCTATATATGTAATAGAAAGTTCTATCCATATAAAAGGACATCTCAGTAAATATAATAATAGATCAACTTATAAATTACAATGAGTTCATGTCACCTGAAACCAACTTACCAAAAACACCTCGTGGGATGTGCAACTTGTGAAGGGACGGGACAAGAATGCCCTTAAATCTATTGACTATTTAGATTAATCCTAATTGTTGATTACATATGCTTAGAAAATTTAAAATTCTCAATTCCTCAAATATAAAACAAAATGTGGTACTTATCAAAATTTCTCAAAAGAAACTTTTGGAAAAAAAGCATATGAGCACCGATTCTCGCAAAGAATGATATCCAAATCTAACGTTAAAATTTGAAAATTCTGTTTAGCAAAATATTACTCTATTGATGCACATATATAGTAAAAGAAAGAATTATATTTTTTTTATAAGAAACGTCTCTTAGTCAATATAAAAAGAAAAGTAATTGGTAAAAGATATATATATATATATATATATTTGAAATCCTTTAAAGTTGAAGATCATCAATGTGGTTGATCTGGAATCACTATCATCAGGTGGCATAAAAATAGATTATTATTCTGGTCTTTTTGGGTCATCATGGAACTTCGGAGTATTGTCGGGTAAGTGATGTTGGTGGGTAAAACTATAGTACTGAGCTTTCCTGCTTAAATTCTTGGTACTTTTATTATTTTTTAAGGTAAATTTTAAGAAAAGGCAGCATAAATTTAGTGTCAGTGGCCTTTCCCAAAAGCAAGAGCCCGTTTGCTTTCATTTTCAACACAAAATGAAAATATAGAAAACTATCATTTTATTATTATTATTTTCACTCAAATTATTTTTTATTTTCATTTTCAACTATTTTCTAAATCTACTCTATTATTCTACTATTACATAAGTCAAATTTAAATTTTATTTAACAAAAAAATACCCACTATCATTTTAAAATTAAAAAAATAAATATTTTAAAACATAAATAAGATAAATCAACTAACTTTTCACCCTATATTTACTTTAATCATTACTTTTCAACAAAACATCCTAATGTAATTTTATTTTTTATTTTTAAATCATAACTACTTTTTCAATTTTTATTTTTACATAAAGATGAAAATGATCCTTAAAAACATATCCAAAAGGCACTAAATTTGTTGTTTGATGGCTGGAATTTTCTTTTTGGTAGGGCACTGATTCCATCAAGTTGGTAATAAATTAATCGTACTAACTTTTCACGTATTTATATGAACTCGTCACATCTTGTTGACCACTCGATATTAAAATTTCCACCATATTATAAGTACAAATAAAATGTACTTTTCCTTTTTACCGAGGGATAATATATATACACATACATATATATATATCACTTTAGATGAATTTCTATCAAATAAATTTAAAGTTCAAATGTAATTTTTCTCAATAATTTGTTACATTTTGGCTTAAGTATAAAAAAAAATTATTTTGAAAAAATTGTAGTGCCTCTAACATTTTTCTGTTAAAATTTTTTATATTACAGATTTTGTGAAAATGTCAATGGCCAAAAATTCAGGTTAACATAACTACTAGTAATTTTGTCGCATCATCTCTACCATATATGCTTCTTCCACATGTTCAACATTTCAAAATTATACCTCAAGTGTGTGAGATTTATATTGAAGTATTTATTAAAAAAATATTTTATACATTTAGTATTTATTTGAAGATAGACTAAAAAATAATACATCTATTGAAATAGAGGATTCGCATTGAGCAAATGTAGACACGTTTTATGATATGGACAAGGTCGACATGGCTCAACCTCAACTGAATTAGCCAACCCTAATTACCCAAGGATGGGAAGACTCGGCTTATTGACATGTACACCCTTGCTCAAGCACATCTGTTAAGGTCGACCACACAATAATCTCTATCTCGCTTAAGCGACAGCCACCACCAGACAAATTGAGACTACTAGCAGGATGGCGAACTCAAATTGTCGACCTTGTGAGGTCGAGAAGACCCTACTTTATAGGTGCAATCGTATTTAATGCATTCTCCATTTACACTCAATATATCGCTTCCACATTAAATGCAGACAAAACAACATTTTGTCCACATTAAATACGTTGTCAACCCATTACCACCACATTAAATGCAAAAGATTTGCCACCATATTTCCAGCCAGCCAAAAGTATGTTGATTGTTGATTGACATGTGCCAAAAGACCTATAATGACCCTACAAACACATCAAATCACATTGATTATTAGGGAGCGAATGGTCATTCTGTCTTACCCTTTATGGCTAAGTTCCCCACTATAAATACCCTTATTTTGCTGGGATTGAAGGTACAATGTACTTTGGCTCTCATTCTGCCACTTTTTCCTCTTATTATACTCTATTTGACTTAGGCATTGAAGGATTTTAGTCGAAGGTCTCCTTGACAAGCCTGGCATGCTTCCCTATAGGTGCAGGACTTGACCCGTAACACTACAATTCAACAGCTTGAAGGCTCCCTTCCAATTAACCTAAAACTACATTAGTCTTCTTAACCTAACCCACGAGAAAAATAACATCATCAATTTATAATAGTGGACAAAGTTTTTCAATTTCTACTATTTTCCCATAGTAGAAACTCTTTTGGACTTCATATATTTTTTCAGTCCACTAAAAAAGGACTAATAAAAATCTCTCTCTCTCTCTCTCTCTCTCTCTCTCTCTCTCTCTCTCTCTCTCTCGCTTTTTTCGGTATAGATGGTTGCATAAGTTGTAAGAACAAAGCAAAATATGGTATGTATAAGCTACTTTCCTAAATCAAGATATAAAGAAGTAACTAAAAGGACTACTATGGCTTTAAAACTGCATAATTTGCTTTGCTTAAAAAGTGTTTTATCACTTTTGTTTTGATATGCATCTAATTCTATTTGTTTGTACTTGTGGATATCTTGCTGAACCATTAAGTAATTGATTGGATTGGAACATGAGATTTCTCCCTACACACACACACACACACACATCTAATTAGAGTGACCAATAAAATAAAATATTGTATGTGTGTATACATTAGCATGTGTTCAATACACCAAAAATAATCTTAGTACTGAAATAATTTATTTTATATTAATAATACTCATTTGATTTCATTTATTGAAATATAAATCATAATTATTTTTAATATTTAAAAAAATCTATTATTAAATAACATAATATGAATATTTCAATTGAATATCAAATTTAAAGATAATTAATTCATAAAATATAAAGAAATAATGTAATCATTATAAAACAATTCGCTATTTCAATGGTTTATGAAATACAGATGGACTTTTGATAGATTAATGATATTCCAGCAAATATTTGTCAAAAAATCATCGGAGGAGCTGGCAGTGAATGAAGGGAATAAGACGGAAAACTTTTGGTGGACCTTTCAAATGAAAAATTCGCCAAAAAAATTATCAAGCATAGTGCGCCAATGAGGTAATTAACTCTCCGGCAGAAATTCCATCTGAATATTCCGAAAAACATTTTTCAGGGACGTTTCAAACCAAATTTTCATCGGAGAGCGCCTTGTTTTTACAGTGGCTATGTTTCAAATTTTTGACAGAATGTCCATCTAAAAAAATTGATGAAAATATTTTCTTGTTGATGTTTCTGTCGGATGTAAAATTGTCAATACGATATTTTTTAATTGAGTTTAAATTTGGACTTTATTTTACCAGCTCATTGAACTTACTTGTTATTTATGCTTAGCTAAAATGGATTCTCAAAATTTTGCAATTAAAAGATTTGAGGTCGAGTCCCATATATACATGAGCGTTGGACTATTTTGATATTAGATGTTTATATTTCGGTGGAAGACATTGGTTTCAATTAATCAATTAATTTAATGATAAAATTTATTGTATTTATTTATCCATTTATATCTTGATTGATTAATTATACGTAATCTATTATTTCTTTGACCAATGATATATATATATATATATAGCTGATCTTTTTTTCTTTTTAAAAAGAGTTGGCCCATATTTTGAAAGTTTATCTAGGAACTAAGTTCAAATTAAATTGAATTAAAGCTGAATAATTCCATTGGAACTTTCCTATGAGAAATGATAAAATCAATTTAGTTTAGTGAATAAAACATAATTATGTATAAGTCAAGCAACGATGCTTGAATAGTGATTAAAAACTGTACTAGTAAATAGTTTTTTATGGCAATAATTTGATCAAATTTAAGAACAACTACATGGCTTATTTGTAATTGTAATAAATTAAGCATAAAACATAAACTACTAACCTAAGAAATGCCCAATGCCTGGATCTTAATAAAATGATAATTAAAAATAATAGCAATTTATCACTTGCTCCTCAAACAAACATCATTTACCTATCAAATGGTTGATTAGTCTAATGGCATCAACTTTACATTTATATGTGCAAAAGTTCAGAATTTGAACCCTAGCAAACTTTAAATGTATGTGTGTATTTAAATAAAAAGAAAAAAAGGAAAAAAAAAAAACATCATTTACCCCAACGGTCAATCATGCATAAAATAATTTTTTATTTTCTTGAGTACAACGACAAAAAGAAATGTATTTAGGGCACAACATATATATGTATTTCCCATAACAAAGAAATGCAGTTCAATATATGACAGTGAGTATACATGCAAGGGACAACTAGCCGCGTAGCCATATGGGTGGCTGAGGGGGCAATTCGACCCCCTTTAGATTTTTTATCACCTAGATATGACATAGAAATTTTTATAAAATTTATAATTTTATCATCCAATGATTAAAAAAAAAAAAAAAAAGTTCTTTATTTGATTGAAAATATATATTGTATTTTAAAAAATAAATAAATAAATATTTATATAGCTAACAATCTAATCTCAACCATCAAGATAAAAAATTCTATCTCCATATCTCGGACAATAGTTGTAAGACATGTAAAAAGAGTAAGGCGCAACAATTAGAAAAAATATCTCATTTGAGGGTATTTAGGAAATATAAGGCAAAATTCACTAAATTTATAAAAAGTTTACAATCATAATGTTGTAATTGGAACAAATAATCTAATTACATGTTTAATTAATTTTGGATGGATGCCAATTATTGGTTGGAATCCAAAGATAATTATTGTGTGGAATTGGAGGAAAAGAGATGGTTAAGTGTTATATTGGATTGTCCCACATTGATCCCTTGAGAAAGAGGAGACTTGCTTGTGACTTATAAAATCAAGTGGAGGAGTTGAAGGGTTTTCAACCCTTCACTTGTCCCAGATTGGTTTTGTAAACAAGCGGTGAATAATTTATATTGAACCCAAGTATGAATGTTTGTTAAAAGTGTTCACTAAGGGGTTCATATAAGTGGACCACACGCGCGCGCCGCCACCGCCGCCGGGCCCGGCTTCGGGTCTCGGGCATTAGGACGAATGTCTTAGTCTCAGTCTTATCTTTTTGGATGAAATTCAATTGAATTTTTTAATTTAAATTTTAAAATTCAAAAACTTAACTGAATTGGGACTTAAGGATTAAGAGTCCAGATTACCAAGGCTTGTAATCGGATAAGGCGAGATTTAGCATGGTAATCGGGATTTAGGCAGAGGTGGTTATGCTAAGTGATGCTGGACGTGCATGACGTGTATAGGCGACATGGTGAGTTGCTATTGGACGGCTGACGCATGGGTGACGTGTTAGAGGCCATTAATTGGCGAACTCTAACTGCTGCTAATCCTAACCCTAATCTCGCCTACAAATACCCTACCTCTAGCAGAGTTGAAAACACACGAAAATTAGCATACATCTGCTTACCTCATACGTTCTTCCTCTCTTCCTTCATATTGATATTCTCGTTCTCATTTTCTTCTTACTTTCCCAAAATTCTGTTCTTCTAGCTATTTGATTCTGGCGACTAAGTGTTGTTCGAGGTGAACGAGACGGAGTGCACCTGATCGTTCTGGACCATCTCATCCTGGGAGGAACAGCGCTGTACCCGTTGCACTGGTGAGTCGGGGCGTTCGTTTCTTCAAGGCAAACAGAATTTTGTGATTTGGTCGTCTTATTGGTTCTGTTACAATACAGAATCCTTAAGCTAAGTTTTTCTTTAAATTTCGTATTTATATTCAATATACTGATAGCATGTTTTATTGCTTTATTGCCTCGATTAATATATAATTTTGGCTTTTCCTGTACTCGTATCTGATTAAATGAATTATGTCTTGCCTTGAATTTATTGTGCTTATAATTCTGATCACGTATGTTGTATTTGAATTTAATTATTCTAATCACGCATGCTAATTTTGAATGTTATTATTCTGATCACGCATGCTAAATAATTGAATTTCAATTTGATAAAAACGCACGTTTGCCATCTTATGATTATCTGTTTAAATTTTTGATAATTTGAATTGCGATATTCTTTTATATTGTTACACTTATGCATGTTGGAATATCCTGCGGACAACAATCTTGAAGAAACGATTATTTCGTCTATTCTTTATATGCTAAAATTCTGATTAGATATCCTGTCTAGGAATCTTGCCTACTTATTCTGCCTAGATATTCTGCTATAGGACTTCCATTATAGAAATTTGTGATGGCTTCAAATTCGCATGCTATTGGTGACATTGTGTTAGCGAAAGTTGACCTTTCCGGACTGCCAGAAAAATTCATGGGCCAGTATTTTAAGCATTGGCAACAGCGCATGAAAATCTGGCTGACGATGAAAGGTCTTATTTCGTTGATTCAGTTAACCATGCCAGAACCAACTGAAACTAATCTCAAGACTAAAGAAATAGCCGATTGGAAAACGAAGGATCAGATTGTTCGAAGAGTGATCTGTCAGCTTTGTCTGATACACTCTTTGATGCATACTGTTTTGATTCCTATACGGCTAAATCTTTATGGGATGAACTGGATAGGAAATACAATACTTAAGAGCAAGGGCTCGAAAAGTATTCGGTTTCCAAATTTCTGAAGTATCAGATGGTTGAAGGCAGGTCTGTATCTGAACAAACACATGAATTGATCAATCTAGAGCATTCTCTGGCTAATGCTGAAATGAAACTTCCTAAAAAAATTATGGTCATGTCGATTGTCGATAAGTTCCCCAAATCTTGGGAAAGTTTCAGCCTGACTCTGAAGCATCAAAAAGGGAAATTGACTTTAGATGATCTGATGATCGCCATAAGTATTAAAGAGGAGCATAGAAATCAAACTCATAATGTTCCTGTTGAATATCATCCTAAGGCGAATGTAATAATAGGAAAGAAGAAAGTCAACATGAACTCAAAATCTAAATCCATCGATAAGGGAAAAGCCAAAATGAATAAGAAACCGAAGGCAAACAGGCCATGCTGGAATTGTGGACAAAAAGGGCATTGGGCTAAGGAGTGTCTCCAAGAAAGCCAAGGCTAAAGCCCAGTCTGCTGGACCAGTGGTCAACATGGTTGTTGGAGACACCAGCGAGGCTAGAGTTCCTGATGCATCCATTGACGAGTACGTTTCTTTAAAACCCGAATTATTCTCTATCTATGAACCATATGATTGGTTGATAGACACTGGTGCTAATGTGCACGTTTGTGCTGATAAATCACTGTTTGTGTCTTACCAGTCTGTTAGCAGAAGGACTGTGACGATGGGAAACTCAAGTGCAGCTAATGTGTATGGGATAGGACGCGTGGACCTGAAATTTCCTTCGGGGCGTATACTGTCTCTGCAAAGGGTGCATCACGTCCCAGTAGTTCGAAGAAATATAATAAGTGGTTCTGTAATAGTTAGGGAGGGTTTTGAAATTTCTTTCAAATCAAATAAAGTTGTAATTTTACATTACAACACTTTTATTTGTAAAGGCTATCTTTCCGATGGTTTGTTTAAGTTGCGAGTTGAGAACATTATTGGTTCTAATAAAGTTGATTTTTCAGATTCTCCTATTATTAACATTATTGAGAATTCATCTGTTTGGCATAACCGTTTAGGACACTTGAATTATAGTTCAGTCAAACGAATGATGAACTTAGATTTAATTCCTAAACATGAAATTGAACGAGGTCATAAATGTCAAATCTGTGTTGAAGCCAAGCAAGTCAGAAAGCCTTACCACTCAGTTGAAAGGCAAACTGAAATTCTTGACTTAGTGCACACAGATATTTGTGAGTTCAATGGGGTCTTAACAAAAGACAATAAAAGATACTTTATCACCTTTATAGATGATAGTAGTAGGTATTGTTTTGTTTATTTACTAAAACATAAAGATGAAGCACTAGATAAGTTCATTACGTTCAAAAAAGAAGCTGAAACACAAACTGGTAGAAAACTTAAACGGTTAAGGTCAGATAGGGATGGAGAATATGGGTCCAACCCATTTCATGAATACTGCCGTAATTTTGGCATAATTCATGAAGAAACTGCTCCTTATTCTCCCGCTTCAAATGGGATAGCTGAGCGAAAGAATAGAACTTTTATAGACATGATTAACAGTCTACTTTTGAATTCTAGATTGCCCAAGTACATGTGGGGGGAAGCTCTGAATACGGCTTGCCATATTCTGAATAGAGTTCCCCTGAAACATAAAGAAAGCACTCCATTTAAATTCTGGAAAGGCAGGTAACCTAGTCTAAAATACTTCCGAGTATGGGGCTGTCTTGCAAAATTTCTAGTCTCTGAACACAAGAGGAAGAAACTAGGCCCTAAGACTGTTGATGCGGTCTTTCTAGGCTATGTGGAAACGTTTTATGCTATGCAATTTTTGGTTATTAAATCAGAAATTCTGGGCATAGATGCAAACACTATAGTTGAATTTCGCGATGCTACGTTCTTTGAGAACGTGTTTCCCATGAAGACTGGGATACCTCAAAATGTTTCTTTAGATTCAACCCTTGAGTCTGCATCAATTCCAGATCATGTGGAAAAGATGTCAAATGTGGGGGCTGGTCCTAGTAGTACCGATGCAGTTCCTGAAGAACTGGATGAACCCAGACGGAGTAAAAGGGCTAGAATCACTAAAGACTTTGGAAGTGACTTTGTTACTTACAATGTCGAGAGTGATCCTGTTACCTTCAAGGATGTTATGGCTTCCCCTGAAGCTAATCATTGGAAGGAAGCCATTAAGAGTGAGATGGATTCTATTGTCTCGAATGGGACATGGAAATTAGTCGATCTCCCTCCGGGGTGTACTACTGTAGGAAGCAAGTAGATCTTCAAAAAGAAACTTAAGTCTGACGGGACTGTTGATAAGTTTAAGGACAGGCTAGTTGCTAAAGGGTTTAGGCAAAATGAGGGAATAGATTACTTCGACACCTATTCCCCAGTAGCTCGTTTGACTACCATCCGAGTGCTAATAGCACTGGCTTCCATATATGATTTCCCCATTCACCAGATGGATGTGAAAACAGCCTTTCTGTATGGTGATCTTGAGGAAGAAATTTATATGGATCAACCTGAGGGATTTGTAGCTTCTGGAAATGAGCGAAAAGTTTGCAAGCTTGTTAAATCACTTTATGGTTTGAAACAAGCACCTAAACAATGGCATGAAAAGTTTGACAAAACCATATTGTCATTTGGTTTCAAAGTTAACGATAATGATAAGTGTGTCTACTGCAAAGTTAAAGGTGATAACTATATTGTGTTATGCCTGTATGTAGATGACATTCTGCTGTTTGGATCCAACACTGAGATTATCAATGAGACTAAATGTTTCTTAAAGAACAAGTTTGAAATGAAAGATATGGGTGTTGCGGAAATGATTCTTGGACTTAAGTTGACTCGATCAACTAAGGGTATAGCAATCTCTCAATCTCACTATGTTGAGAAAATAATTGAGAAATTAGGCTATAAACAAAGTAGAATCACAAAAACACCATATGATCCTGCAGTGGTTCTCTTTAAGAATGAAACTGGTGTACCAATGTCTCAGTTGAGGTGTTCTCAAATAATTGGTAGCTTGCAGTATCTTGCAAACGGCTCGAGACCAGATATCTCATTTGCGGTCTCTAAGCTTGCTAGATATACAAGTTGTCCTGATCGAACTCATTGGAAGGCATTAGATAGGGTACTTAGATATCTAAAGGGCTCAGCTTCACTAGCCTTGCACTTCAAGAGATTTCCTGCAGTGCTAGAAGGGTTTAGTGACGCTAGCTGGATTGCCAAAAACTCCAGAAGTAATGGGTGTACAGGGTATGTATTTACCTTGGGTGGAGACGATGTCTCGTGGAAGTCTTCTAAACAGACTTTGATAACTCGGTCTACCTTTGAGGTTGAGTTGTGTGCTTTGGACACAACTGGGACAGAGGCAGAATAGTTTTATAGGTTGATGGTACAATTGCCCATGGTAACCAAACCTCTTCCGAGAATTGCTGTACAGTATGACAATCAAACCACAATTACAAAGATTAGTAGTTCAAAGTTCAATCAAAAGACTAAGAGACACATCCAAGTTAGATTAAAATCTATAAGGGAGTTAGTGTCTGATAAGGTTATTGCAATTGATTTTGTTGGATCCAAAGACAACATTGCAGACCCTTTAACTAAAGGACTTGATTTGTCCTCAGTTCATAAATTCAGGTTGGGGATGGGACTGGAAACCTATCAGTGATATACCTGCAGTGGCAACCCAACCTACTAAGTGGAGATCCCACAAGGTAGGTTCAATGTGGTATAAACAAGCTGCTGAGCATATCAAGTTGCACCTAAAATTTAGATTGATACTTTGTATCTGGTGTCTTTCCCCTGATTGCCTGATAGGTATTGACTGCTGCTGGTACAGTAAAAGTTTAACTCTGAATGGGGTCAAGTCATTTTTTGGACGAGATGCGAGCAATGCATCCCTGGAGACGCCCAACTAAGTGATTGTAGTCCTTTGGCCAGGACTAAAGGAATTGGGTTGTTACTTGATAAACATTCATGATACAGGATCGGGACGCATGGCCTTAATGTGTCAACCCTAAAGGTCAGCACATAGCTTTTAGCTCGTTGTTACTTATGGATGCAATCACAATCATGGGCACAAATTCAAGGCTTAGATCCATTTGTCCCGGTGGTGGCAGAAGTCGGATAACTTAGGGAGTGGTTCAAACCGAAAGGTACCATTTCTGAAAGCGAGTTATGTTGAATCTGATAGCCGTTATCTATGGATTTGTGGGGGATTGTTGTAATTGGAACAAATAATCTAATTACATGTTTAATTAATTTTGGATGGATGCCAATTATTGGTTGGAATCCAAAGATAATTATTGTGTGGAATTGGAGGAAAAGAGATGGTTAAGTATTATATTGGATTGTCTCACATTGATACCTTGAGAAAGAGGAGACTTGCTTGTGACTTATAAAACCAAGTGGAGGAGTTGAAGGATTTCCAACCCTTCACTTGTCCCACATTGGTTTTGTAAACAAGTGGTGGATAGATTATATTGAACCCAAGTATGAATGTTTGTTAAAAGTGTTCACTAAGGGGTTCATATAAGTGGACCACACGCGCGCGCCGCCCGGCCTGGCTCCGGATCCGGGTCGCGGGCACGGGTGTTAAGGCGAATGTCTCAGTCTCAGTCTTAGTCTTATCTTTTTGGACGAAATTCAATTGAATTTTTTAATTTAAATTTTAAAATTCAAAAACTTAATTGAACTGGGACTTGAGGATTAAAAGTCCAGATTACCAAGGCTTGTAATCGGATGAGGTGAGATTTAGCATGATAATCGGGATTTAGGCAGAGGTGGTTACGCTAAGTGATGTTGGACGTGCGTGACGTGGCTTAGTGCTGCTGGACGTGCGTGACATGTATAGGCGACGTGGTGAGTTGTTGTTGGACAAGTGATACATGGGTGACGTGTTAGAGGCCATTAATTGGCGAACTTTAACTGCTGCTAACCCTAACCCTAATCTCGCCTATAAACACCCTACCTCTGGCAGAGTTGAAAACACACGAAAATTAGCATACATCTACTCACCTCATACGATCTTCCTCTCTTCCTTCACACTAATATTCTCGTTCTCCTTTTCCTCTTACTTTCCCAAAATTCTGTTCTTCTAGCTATTTGATTTTGGCGACTGAGTGTTGTTCGGGGTGAACGAGATGGAGTGCACCTGATTGTTTTGGACCATCTCATCCTGGGAGAAGCAGCGTTGTACCCGTTGCACTGGTGAGTCGGGGCGCTCGTTTCTTCAAGGCAAACAGAATTCTGTGATTTGGTCGTCTTATTGGTTCTGTTACAATATAGAATCCTTAAGCTAAGTTTTTCTTTAAATTTCGTATTTATATTCAATATACTGCTAGCATGTTTTATTGCTTTATTACCTCGATTAATATGTAATTTTGGCTTTTCCTGGACTCATATCTGATTAAATGAATTCTGTCTTGCTTTGAATTTATTGTGCTTATAATTCTAATCACGCATGCTCTATTTGAATTCAATTATTCTGATCACAGATGCTAAATAATTGAATTTCAATTTGATAAAAACACATGTTTGCCATCTTATGATTATCTGTTTAAATTTTTGATAATCTGAATTGCGATATTCTTTTATATTGTTGCACTTATGCATGTTGGAATATCCTACAGACAACATATAAGGGGCCAATTTCAACCACCGTTCATTCCATCTCTGCCCACATCCCAAACCCCAAGACAAGGATAAGATTATCCGGCATTATATAGCTATATCCAATCCATTAAGGGCATGTTTGGTTTGTTGGATTTAGTTTGATAGATAATTTTATCAAGCCATGTCAAGCGTTTGGATGTAATGACAAAAGCTCAAGATTGATACAAAGCTCGGTCTATAATCATGCATTCAATTGATAGTTAATCCCACCACTTGGGCTGAGATTGTGTAATCCAAATTAGTGTGAGGAATAAGAAATTAGGCTTATGACAATTATACCCATTCAAATTCATAAAATTGGACATTATAATGGGTATTTTAGTAAATTCATTAGCATAATTATTTAATCCTTGTATCCAAATAAGGGATTAATAAAATAAATACATATCCAAAATGTGTCATCCTAATCACCAAATATAGTATTATATTATCTTCAAAGGTGTAATCCCACCATATCATTATAATTTTATCAATTATATATATATATATATATATATATACAAACGTGCCCTAAGCACTTGCTCAATCCAGTGTGATATGCAAGCAGAATCATGGAGCCATGGGGATAGTTGGGATGGACTAGATAAGGAAAATTTCCGTTTGAGAATACTAAAGTTGTGTTTTGATTTTAAATTTTATTGAAAAAAAAATTAAGAAAAATAATTTCTTCACTTCAAATTATGTTACTTTTTGATATTTTGTCTTTATACTAAAATTCAAATATTTGTAAAAAAGCTACTAATAAGAGAGCCAAAACCAATTGATGTTTGTTTGTTTGTTTGTTTTTTTAAAATCAATGGACTATCACCAATCAAGACAAGGAAGATTACGAGGACGACATGCATCATGATGGTGTGCGTGTGCAGAATTTATACCATTAGTAATTAGATAAAAGTTCAATGAGCGTATGATTGAAAGCGACAATAGTTGAAATTTTTGCCAAACAAATTTGATTATGTGGTGACAAAATTTCAACTATCAAATTATTTTGGAATTACTGTCACCTAAGTAATGAATTTGGTCTCCAAATTAAAATTTTTGAATTAAAAAATGTGGAAAAGAAAGAAAATGCATAATAAAAAACACGAACAAAGAGATGTTTACTGCAACTTTTTAAAAGAAAATATGCTTAGGTACTTGAAATGTTTTCCATGATATATTTATTGATAAGCAACAATCTTTACTTCTCCACTACAAAAGAAAATAGAGGAAACAAACAAGGGGCAAGGTCATATTCCTTGGAACTTGGATTCCAAGGGATTGCCTAACCGCCTAACCTACACTTGATCATGTGTTTGAATAGCACAGCCAAATGATTCGAATATTTTAGCGCGCATTTGGATATGTTTTTATTTTGATTTTTTGTTTTTAATATTTTCAAAAAATTGAAATGCTTATTGTAGTTTTGGAAATGAAAAAAATGTTATTGTATTTGGATGTTCTATTTAAAATAATTATTAGAGTATATATATAATTAGAAATTTAGGAGATTTATATTTTTTTTTTATGCTTAAAAAGATACATTATTTCAAAATATATGTATATTTTAATTATTTTTAAATGATAATGGATATTTTATATCAAATCAAATTTAAATTTGATTGATATAATAATTTAATGCTATGGAAAATTTAGAAGAAATTAAAAAATAAAAATAAAGAATACTCTCCCTCTCCCTCTCTCCCTCTCTCTCTCTCTCCTCTCTCTCTCTCTCTCTATATATATATATATATATAAAGTGATTCATTTTTTATTTAATTAATATAAAAAATAGAAATAATCTTTGAAAACATAAACAAACAGGACGTTAATGAACCAAATAGTAGTTTTGCTTAGGGTTCTTTTGGCATCTAATTAAATCATTGTTATTCAAATACATAATTACATTTGCAAGATTACATAATAGCAACATTAGATCTATGCCGGCAACGGTTAGCTCCATTGGTACTCATAATCACTTTAATATTATTTTACGTTGTGTTTGAATACGAAATTGTATTAATAAAACTGAAAACAAAAGGTAAAAATATGGAAAATAAAATTAGATCTATCCAAACATAGCATTACATAAACATAAATGAGATAATTAATATTCATAGCCACCACTTTTCCAGAAAACGTGGGACTAAGCTTGAGACATATACTCCATCCATAACCTGCCTAGAATGAGGAGTCAAGATAATGGAAACTTGTTTAGTACTATTATTATTATTATTAGGAGTCAAGATTATTATAATTATTATTTTTTTTTTTTTTCTAGAAAAAATGATAGTGGAGCATATAAGCATGCTCTCAATGGGATACTATGCAGTTGATTTTACTCTTCAAGCCAAACATTTTTAACATTGTTACTTCAAGAGATAGGATGTAATCAAAATTTATTCTTCTCTATTCTTAATTTCTTCAAGCATTTCAAATGAGATTTTATTTTATTTTACTTGAAATATTCTTTTCTTTAAAAATAAAAATATATCCAAAAAATCACTGTGGCTCAATGACATAAGTCTCACACATGATGTCGAAGGTCAGGAGTTCGAGTCCGAACGGACTCCTGATATGAATGTGTGTGTATAAATAAAAAAAATTAAAAATATAAAAACAACTTACTTGTAACCCCTATTTTTAAGAACAACTATACAAAATGCACGTAAGTTTTACTTTTTGAACTCCCATTTAAAATTTTTGAGAAACTAGACCTATAAATACAAGACATAAAATGTAATATCTCTAAGGTAGCGATTGGTATGTAAGAATAGAATTAGATAGTTGGAATGAAATGACTTTAGAAATGGAACAAACATGGGAAACAAATAGTATTAGTATAACTTGTCCTATACTTGGTATGATAAATAATGAGAAAGGAATGGAATCGTCATTCATTATTTGATTCCAATATATATCATGATTAGTATTTAGCAATGATAGGTAAGAAGAAAATGAAAATATCTTAAATGATCACCAAATTATCCTTTTGTATAAAATTCTTAAAATAAAATATTTTATCTTAAATTATTTAGATCTTATAATTCTATTTTTTTTATACAATCTTTAATTTTTTTTTATTTCATAAAAATATACGACAAAGATTATGATTTTTTTATATTTTGAAAAATAAAATTAATTTTTTTGAGAAAAGTAAAAGAGATGAGTTACCTGATTAAATTTTTTTTACTGGATTTTGAAAATTAAGGAAGAAATCTTTGTAAAGAAGATTTCTTTCGCTGGAGCTTGAAAGATTATGAAAGAAATTTCTGTAGATAAGAAGATACAATAAAAAAAGATACATACGAGGGTTTTTGTGATGATTTAGAATTTTTTTATTAAATATTGAAGGTGATTAAGAATAAATTCATTCCTAATTGATCAGAAATAGCTAAATTTATAGGGGAGGAAAGGACTGATTAAATTCATATTTTTTGGAATAAAAATTCTTACGAAAATAAAGATTCTCATTTTTAAATTATACTAAACATAAATTTAGAAACAAATTTGAAAAAACTCATTCCATTCCCACCCTAATTTTACATACCAATCATACCAAAGTCTTTAAAAATTAGCCAGAATTTGGAACACCCTCGAATTAAATTGGCCCAACTTTCTTATCTTGAGTCCGAAGTAAACCTAATCATACGGTTTAAAAGCCATCTTGGACGCAATAATTTTGATAAAATTCAATCGCGGACCAGGTCCTATATGCTTTTGGTTCCACCTCCTAGTACTCCTAGTCTTTACGAAGGGCTCATATTTCTCTTACAATAATTTTAAAGACAATCTTATTTAGATATGGGTAGTCCAATTATGTTTACGTACGCAATCTAAAGCAACACCACAAATTTATGAACATTTATTTAGACATGATTGCTGGATCTGTCCGACAAAATTTATCAATGTACATTCAAAGAATAGTGATCATTATATTTTTCATTGATAGATGGAATTTTATTGGGATTCTGATCGCTCTATTTCTCTCTCTTTTTTGTCAATGTTCTGCGGAAATTAGATGTATGTTAGTCTTGTCAAATGTTGACATAGTTGGCTGCTAACTAGTAATTTGGTAAAAGTTGGTTAAATATTGAACAGTCCTCTTCCACGGCCTACGGGCTATGGTCTAAGAGAATTACAACTTTGCCTAACCTCATTTTCAATAGCAAAGGGATGATTGGCAATAATATCTATCGTTTTATACACTTGTCCCATATATGGAAATATTTGATCTAGGACCATTCCTCGATTTATGCACGTCAATTTTATCCAATGTTCTCGAAGGAACAATTGGTGCATGATCTAGAGTCATCGTTTAGATTGTCCATAGAAAAATTTATTTTTATCCTCAAATAAGACTTTAGTAGACATTGGGACCTTAAATTAGCAATATAAGGGCATAGTCAAATATTATTGGATGGGTGATAATTATAACTTTCTGATGCTGAGTTAATTATCAATTATTAGGTCGAGTTAAAGTATGCTGAAAAGTTACACAAGAAAGCCTAATCTCTTGCTTGAATTTTATTTGTCTTTGATAGTAAAAAAGGATCAAGAGTGGAGTGAATTGAACTTTTTCTTATCAATAAAACACTTTTATCCTTTTAAAAAGGTTTGTAAAATGTTTGATAATAACTATTTTCAAAGATCCAAATGGATATACAATCAAGTATATGAAAGCAGCAAGTAAAATGAACAAAAGGATTTATAGTGGTTCGATAAGCCTACATCCACTACTTAAGGTATAATCTTAGAATTTTAACCTGTACTTATATTAAACAAGAGTGAAGTACAGAGAAGATAGAATATAAGAAATCGACAACAAAAAGCAATTTCCTCTATTTGCAGAAACACCTAACAGATTAGTTGATGGAAGGCAAAGGCAAACTTCCAGCGTAATATTATGTAGAGTTTTGATCTTTTTGAGAAAGGCATTATACTCTTTATTTTGGACATCTTCTATTTAAATAGATGAATCTCGATTTGATATCTGGTCTTCCAACTATATCTTTCCTCCTATATAATTAATGCAAGTTGCCATATAGAAATTCCAACAGTCACTTCCCTTTTATATTTCTGGATGACTGTTGTTTTCCTCCTTTTAATAGGCCACGATTTGGGCAATATCGACTGCGGATTTTGTGGTATTGAATCCATTGAATATTTTTCTTAATAAAATAAATAACAACGTACAATTAAAATTGTTAATCAAGATTTCATTGCAAAAGGATCATTATCCAAACTTTATTTTTGAGGAGATCCCAACAGCATTTATAGTGGAGGCCAACATGTGTTGCCACATCAGACTTTTGTGGGTTGAGTTCATGTATCCTCAATGAATGATGGAGATCATGAATCGTAAAAAGATCTTACAACATTTCACCCTCCTGGTTAGATCAATCCATGAAAAAATATGCATATCTCAAAGAAATTATATTATTCATATTTGTGAGGACCAAATCTTCATATCCTACCTTTTACCCACATTAGCATCTATGCATGATAAAGTAGAACTCTTGAAAAGAATTACCAGTGACCGTGTAATGTCTATATATACACGCACGGACTAACATGAATAATTTTAAAAGTTTGATTCTATCAATCAAAAATGGAATACATTTTGCTTTTTGTATTGTATCAATTTTCTTTTTTCGAATACAAAATTATTATTCACATAAACTTATCGACCGAGAATGCAAAAATGGGAATTCAAATTTTAAAACCAAAAAAAAAAAAAAAAAATTTACCTGCTTAAATGTGTTCCTATTAAATTATCTAAATACTCATTACGTTAATTGAAAATACTTTCTCCTTGCTTTCGCACAGGACAAGAACAAAATTTTGACAATAGTACTTGAGCATCCTCATTTCAATATGTATAACAAAATTTTGGCAATAGTTGAGTATCCTCATTTCATTATCTATACCACTTGACCACGCAACTTAGAATGCACATCGCCATCCTTCATTTTCAATAACCAGTCCAAAATAAAATGTCCATGAAAAGATCAACTTATCATAAATATATGGACATGCATACATAGATAGAATCAATTCAAAAGTTCGTATTTTCCAAGGTTATTTATACTTGTCGTCCCATTTATATACACATATAACACTATTTCCTTTACTCGTACTAACAAAAATTTAAGGTAAGGTGGAGGCCCAAGTCATGATATCAGAACAAGACTCTCTTCTCGAGCCAACAATTACATTCCAACGTACTATAATTTTGACTTGTTTTCTGGAGCCCTAAATTGTAATAAAATGTCTTCCAGGTAATTAAAGTTCATTTTGTGCCTGTAAATTGGGAAACACACTATTATTAGTATAGTATTTGTTTAATTAAGAATTCAAGACTTATTAAAATGTCAATTAATGACTAATAAAGTTAAGTCATTCTCCTTGGTGGAATAATTGTGGGCTGTCCATATTCCATTTTTTTTTTAACCTTATGTATAAAATACATAATTACAACACACTCAAAATAAACAATGTTTAATTTTATCTTCTCAAAAAAAAAAAAACAATGTTTATTTTTAGAGATGGCAAGAGATCGTATTTAGGTTGGATATGTCAAAATTCAGACCCAATTAGAAAAAAAAAAATTATGGATCTAATACCTAATTTTTTTGAAAACCAGTGGATTAGATTCAGTTAGATGTGTAAACGAGTCAAATTCGAATCGAGTTTGAAAATAATTTTGAGGTTCGAGCTCAAAATACTGAGTTCAAGGTTGCCTCCTGTAAAAGGCTCGAGCTCGCTAGCTCAGTATCAATGGAGCTCAAGCTTGAGTTTGAGATCAGCTCAACTCAATAAAATTTAATTATTTATACATAATAATTATTTAATATTATATATAATATTTAAAAATAAAAATAAGCAAATCATTAATATATAATAATTATTTAATTAATATTTAAAAAAAAAACTCACGTGTTGAACAACTAAATCAAGGCTCGAGCTCGGCTCATTATAAAGCTTGAGCTCAAGCTCGAGTCAAGCTATAATCGAGCCGACTCATAAGCCACTCAACTCATCTTACACACCTAAAAGCATGAGCTCGAGCTCGAATTTTTTGAACTTGAGTCGAGTTGTAATCGAGCCGATTCAACTCATCTTACACCTCTAGATCTAATAAACCCATTAAATCTACTTATATAAATATAAAAAAATAACATCAACTTAATTTTCTAAATATGATCATAAAATAACATTAAATTAACTACTTACAAATTAAAAAACTCATTTTAATTTTTAAATATTTAAAAATGTCAAGCATACTTATCAAATTTATATATATTGAATGCAGAAATTATATATTAATGTTATATTAATGTTTTAATTTATAAAAATATCATACTTGAATATTATACATGAGTAGACATTCATCATACACATGATATCTTTTCAAATATATATGAATATGCTTCTCGTAAACGTATACAATATGTTTTAACATGTCAAATTAAGATCCAAAGAGTACTAAAACGTGAAACTTGCCCTCGTTTAAGATTTCAAACCCGGCCCAAATGTTAAAAAAAAAAATTGAAATTAATAAATTTGAATTTTAGTCCAACTTATTATCATCCCTCTTTAACTTAAAATGTACCTAACAGACCTAATTTTGAGTTTAATTGTTAAGGAAAATTCCATTCATGCCCCCCGACGAGCATCTTCAGAATGAACAAACCTTTTTATCCCTCGTATAACACATCCATTGTTTGGGCCATTAATTGTTCCACTGTTGGGTCATAATCAAGGCCGTACAAATCCATCCCTCATGACATGGCCAACATTAATCGAACATCGACACATGAAGAATATTATAACTCCATATGCACTTGAACTGGACTTAATTATTCTCCTTCTTCCCAAAATTATATAATTGGGACTACATTTTTTGTAAGGTTGTAAGAAGAAGTCCTTTTCATTCACGAAGACTATCTGCATTCATCCACTCCTCTATTCTGAAAGCAACACCACAAGCATTCCATTATTTAGAGGTACTATTCCAAGTCCTACCATGGTACACCTGATGCATATAAAGATTATCAGACATAATAATTCTAAGTTAATTTTTCTCAAGCATCATGATGTATTTGAAACTCAGCCCAATATTTTTTTGGAGTCATTTGAAATAGCTACTTTTTAAATTATTTAATCAAATTCAAATTCATCCGTCTAACATCAATGATGAAGTATTATTTTAATTTTAAAAGAACATATATGAAATCGATATCACTCTTTTTTTAGTCGAATTAATTGGTCTAATGATTATTCCCACAAAAAGGTCACGAATTTTCAAACTCATCTATAATTGTAATTTGTGAATCAATCAATCGCTTTATGGTTGTAATTTGTGAACCAGTCATCTTGCAATGGAAGAATTTCAATTTTAATTGCATCTAAATGGGATTATAACGATGGTTTCCCCCTTCAACAATAGTTTGTGAATCAATCATCGTATGACAATCGAAATATTTCAATATTTAGTTGCATCAACATGTGATTATAGTAACAGATTCTCCCTTTGAGGAGTAGTTATGAAATTCTGGTCATTCCAACATGGCGAAAGTTACTTCTATATATAATCATGTCCAAGGAGATTGTTATATTGATAATCCATCATTATTATTTTTCTTTCTACGTTACGAAAGTGAGAGAGAGAAAAACAAATATGGAAATTTCTCTTTCGAAAATTGAATGACATTCTCATCAATTCAAATTTTAAGGGAATCCAATTCTAAGTTCAAAATGCAGCACAAAGATTATTTTACATGAGGATAATGTTTATCGAGATAACATACATATCTACCTTTCAAAGGAGAAGGATCTTGAAAGTATTCCACAAAAAGAACCCCAATAGAACACTGTTCCTCTCAAATGTATGACACGAACCTTTTATTAGTGACATGGGTGGCCATCTTGTTGGATGGTCTACTCTTCTTCCACATGCAACACATATATTGGAAATAGTCTTAATAATTTGGTTAAAAGATTTTGGTGAGAAAAGAAAATTTGTAAGATTAAAATATAAAATAAAATAAAAATCCAAAAAAATAAAATTTAATCTTATTTGGTTATAATCTAGCGAAAATAATGAGAAAAAATTAATGGAGACAATGAGAAAATAATCTCTTTCTTTATCCAATTAATTTCTATCACCTTTCTCACTTTTTAGAGCATAAAATAAAATAAACTTTTTTCCAATCATATAATTAAACTTTATCTCAAGTTTAATTATTTTCCTTAGCTTCATTCTTACATGCACAAACTCTAAATAATATGGGGGTGCCTGTTATTCATAAACCAAACATCAAAATTAATATTTTTCTTAGCATTTTTTTTCCCTTTTCTTTTCTTCACCAAAATTCTTATAGCAAGTAGAGTATCAGTCGCTAAGATGTATATATTATTTATACAATATGAGAGGGCTAATTATTTGATATGTTTTTTTAATATACTAACTAATTAATTAACTATATTTAAACAAAAAATGCCACAAAGGTTTTTGTTATCTTTTTTGTTTCTCTCTCTCATATATTATGCTTTTTCTCTCTCTTTTCCAACTAAAGTATTTCTTTTCTTTTAACTTTACTCTCTTCATTTATTTTTATTTTTTTTCCAAATGTGCTATATATTTCATATAATAAATTTAATTAAATATATTTAAATAATTGATATATAAAATGTATTCTCATATAAGACCTGAATAAATATCTTTAATTTATAAATTAAAAAAATTAACTATTCACATTAAATGTGCCACGACCACTAATTCTTATAACTTAAATATTTAATGTTAGTCCACAAATAACTGTTGCTTTCCCTTTCTGGTTAATCAATATATTTTAAATTAGTTATCTAAGATTCGTTAAGAGAACATGATCTAGCATATTACACAACTAATTTGATTCAAGATAGTATAAGCATCAGCCTGTGTAGTTGCCTTAATTGGTCTTCTAGGCTAAAGTCAAAAAATAAATAAATAAAACAAGCTTATAATCTTTTATAGTTTAATCATGAGTTTTTTTTTTTTTTTTTTTTGGGAGCTATGTTAAAATAACATTTAATATATTCAACAAATAAATTATTTTAATTAGCTAATTAATTGATCAGAACAATATTGACACTTAATTTAATTTTGTTATAAATATTACAGTTTTTTACATGCAGTAATTTCATTCTAAGTTGCATATAGATAAGATGGCCTACCAAAAATAGAATCACACTCGTGTAATGGTAAGAACAGATTTTTCTCATTTGCAGCCATAACTGAACTTGGTCAGCGTGTTGCATTTATTGCAGAAAACATTATTCATCACAAAATTCATGCATATTAAAAAAATAAATAAATAACAGGCCCACCCCCAAACCCGCCTGGGCCACCCCACATATATGTGGTACGGAATTTATACCAATTAGACAATTCCAAGTCATTTGTGCAACTAGCTGTGGCACTTCTTCTCTAACTAAATAATGGCATTTATAATCTCACCCTTGAAATTTCTTTCCAATTATACTTTTTGTTTAATTCGTTTATTTTTTATGACATTAAATTTTGCTCCACATTGGAAAAATTGAGGATTATGGGACAATTTATAAATTGCTTCCTTTTTTGCACTTTTTAAAACATATTTTTATAAAGATATATCATCTATCACGTGTATTGATGGGACAACGTCTCCCAAATACGATTTAAATCCTCTATTTCATTTTATATTTCATTTCTTATTCCGCTTCATAAATATATGACACGTGTATTAAATATTTAATTATAAAACTAATTAATTAAGAATTAAATACACTTGATATAAATACAATAAATCGGAATAAGAAATAAAATATGAAATGAAATAAATGATTCAAAGTGTCAAAAACAGGTCTTTCATATTTGGTAGTAATAAGTCCGTCAATCAAGAATTTTTTGATATTAAATATAAGAGGAGTGAAGAATTTCTCAAATCAATTGTCAATTTTTCCCCATCACACCTCTAGTTGCGTATTTTCATAAAAACAAAACTGCTCACTATATATGTCATCATATTAATATCTAACAAAGCAGGCTTTTATGTCTGACAAAAAGTTTAGACGTTGTCAAATTTGTTTTTTCAATAAGATTCAGATGGATCGCACAAGTTAACTAATTGCTGTATTATGTACACATAGAAATGTGAAAATAATCACTACGTACCATGTTCAATAATGTGCTAACTTCTAAATGTGATCTCTTTGTTTTTTTAACAATGGAACTGCAGCCATTAGGCCTTCAATATGTAATGACAAACCCACTTAGACGCACACAGTAATCTTAAATCTCGGACAACAAATAAATACACAAATACATATATACTCATGATATAGTCAAGATATTTGTCTAATTGTAATATTTGGAAGTACATCTAAAGTTATTTTATTCCTTCAAAAACGATGATTGACCCCCAAACAATCAACATGCTTTGTACCTGTAGTCATTCTTGTCCGAGAAAGTAGACATTTCACTATTGAGAAACTATCAAAGTAACCGTAGACGAGATGGGATTCAATCTTAAATAAATTGAATATAAAACCATTAAGAATCATAGATTTTGGGCATATTAATCACAGTATTTATTGATCAACGTACAAGTATGAGTCATAAAGTGAACTCCTTAAATATTGATCTCATTCAAACTTAAAGCCTTGAAATGCTTATAAATGGCACCGAAAGATGTATGGTCAGTGCAATTTTAGGGGGGGTAAATGAGAGAGACTTCTAATTTTATCGAAATAACATTATTAATTGAGAAGAAACAGCCAACGATTCAGCTTGAGGTAGGTGTTAGTGAGATAAAACCTCTTTATTTATTATTTCATCACTTGATTGCCGTATACATTTATGATCAATTATAGTGAGATTCTGTTGGGGAGCCCCCTGTATGATGGCTTTAATACGTCATCTCCTTACCAACTGAAATTAACATAAATGAAAGAAGGGATACATGTTTATTTTTAAAAAAATAAATAAAATTAAAAAAGAAGAAAAATAAATTGAAACAAATCCAGCAAATCAATGCATTCGTTGGAAGGTCTTCATCTCTTTATTTTTATTTTTTTTAAATTGCCTCTACACGTAACGGAGGCCATTTCATAGAAGTTATCTATTTATTATTTCTTCTCTCGAGTACATTAACATATTATCAATTTTTGTGAGATTTTATCTGAGGGCCTCCTATGCGATAACTTTAACTCAACCTTTCTACACAGATAAATTATAAAAAATAAAAAATATATATATAAAAGAAAATGAGAGGGACACATATTTCCTTCTAAAAAATAAACAAAACTAAAAATTCCTGTAGATTTAATTATCCTCAGCTCAACAACAAAGGAAGAAGAATTGAACATGAATTGAAACAAATCCAACATGCCCCTTGCTTCCATCTCTTCTTAATTTTCATTTTTATAGGTTCCTTTTTTTTATTTTTTAAAGTGTCTTCACGTATAACTCAATCATTTTAATATTATATATATATATATCAAACATCCATAAAAAATCAATGTTACATTATTGTATGACACCCAAGTCACATGTGTTTTTTTGTCCATGAAGCATACCATCAGCGTACTAGTTACTACTTTGGTGAAAGTATAAGTAATGAAATCATGCTTACTCAAAATATATACTGCAAAAAGCAACCCACAATAGTAAAAACATGAGAGGACATTTTGGACATTAGAAAAAATGGTGTCAATAACATGAGAGGACATTATGGTCATTTGAGAAAAGGTGTTGTCAATCAATGCAAAAGTGTTTTTCATTGGTGAAGAAACAAAATCATATTATTCCCTCAATTTCTTTATTTTTTAACTCCCACAGCTTTCCACTGTCTCCATCTGCCCTACTCTTGAACCTTTTTCATTTCCACAAAAGCCCTAACCAGGTCCCTCCACACTCACCAATTACCAATACACACTTCACTCCTCTTTTTTCTCTCCACTTTTATATACACACCTACAACTACTCCTACTACACAGTCATACTACAGTTATCATCAGTAGTACCCCTACCCCACAACCCCCCCCCCCCCTCCTTTCTGGGAAGAATATCAGTCAATCTCTTCAAATGTTTGCAGAAAACAAAGCCATAAAAGCTAAACCAGACATCATAAAACTTTCATAGGTTTTTCTAGGATTGATCAAACATAGGTTTAATAGAAACAAAAGCCAGAAAGAAAGATCAGATTTTAACCTTCCAACATTCCCCCCTTTTGCCCTCTATATTCTTCCTTCTTCCTCTTCAATCCTTGATTAAACTAAACATAATTCTTCCATTGTTCCATTTTTCTCATGGCAAGCTTCAAAACCCTATTAACTCCATGATCAAGAATTTTATGCTTTACTTTCTTTCTTGAACCCTAGCTAGAAGCTTACTTTCTTCAAATATTCTCTCCACTTCTCTCTCTCTCTCTCAGAGCTTCAAGATCAGCTTTTTCATGGACCCAATAACTCAGGGAACGAATTCCACAAGCACTGAGATCAACAATTTCACCATCACCACCGCTCCTCCGGCCGCCAGCTCAATGATGGGATCACCATCAGGCTCCTCCGCCGCCTCCGCCTCCGCCTCCGCCTCCTCCCCGACAACCTTCAGCCGGTATGAGAACCAGAAACGCCGAGACTGGAACACCTTCGGGCAGTACCTCCGTAACCACAGGCCACCGCTCTCTCTTTCCCGCTGCAGCGGAGCCCACGTCCTCGAATTCCTGCGCTACCTCGACCAGTTCGGAAAAACCAAGGTCCACACTCAGCTCTGCCCCTTCTTCGGCCACCCCAACCCACCTACCCCCTGCCCCTGCCCCCTCCGCCAGGCCTGGGGCAGCCTTGACGCCCTTATTGGCCGCCTCCGTGCAGCCTATGAAGAAAATGGGGGCAAGCCCGAAACCAACCCGTTTGGGGCACGAGCAGTTAGGCTTTATCTACGCGAAGTTCGTGATTCACAGGCCAAAGCAAGGGGGATCAGCTACGAGAAGAAGAAGCGGAAGAGGCTGCCGCCGCAGTCCGCCGCATTGCCACCGCCGACTTGATTTCTGCGCAGTCATCCTAGTAGTATGATCAGCAGCCTTTGCATGGGATTTGTTGCCAGAATCGAGTGATATTACTTACTATATATAGTCTATCTACTAGCACTTAGCCAAATTGATGAATCCATCAGCTATGAGGCACTATCAAGAGGTACCCTAAATTTTCCCTCTGTGTAAGCTTTGTTATATGCTTTTTTTTTTTTTTTCTAAGTTATTTTTGGAAAAACTATGGTTAGGATTTATGGGATTTTTCTATATTTGATGATGCTACATATATATATCTGTGCTAGTTCTTTTTAAGCATACTGTAAAAGAAGTGGTAGTTTATGTGGTTGTTTGTTCTAGTTTTATATATGATGTTTAAAGGCTCAGGTATAATTTCTTAAGGAAAGTGGCAGATTTTTGGTACTATTTGCAGGTACTAAGATCTATATATGTGACTGTGTGTGACCAATTTGTCACTGGATATGCATATATATATATATGTGTGTGTGTGTCTGTGTGTGTATTCTGAAAAGCCATTTATGACAAGCAATAGATTTGCATATCATGTACTGTGTCTTTTTTCTTATGTGTTTGTGTTTTTTTTTTTTTTTTTTTTAATGGGACTTGGCAAATCACCCAGATATATAAAAGGAAAAGGATGACTAACTTTGCAAAGATCACATGTCAGCATTGTCTAGCACTAAATTTGTCACTGGTGAGGGGATTTTTCACTCTATACTTTTTAGACTAATTGTGCCTCTTTTTGCTAATATTAACTCATGAACATAAATTTCAGTGAATAGAAAACCTCTTTACAATCAACCGCAACCCTTTTTGTGTGCTGTTGTTGTTATCCCGTATTTCATCATCGCGTATTTCATCTTTTATTTCGTATAATATAATCTTGACATGTACATATACATATAATTTATACTACAAAGGAAATACTTGATAAGTGAAATAGGTTAAAAACTCCTTAATTAGTAGATTTTTTTTGTACGTGATTATAATTAATTGATATTTTATCAGTATTTCATATAATACATATAATATTTGGATTACAAGAGAAATAGCAAAGTAAAATAGGTTAATGCGTCATTAATTAACACAATCTTTAATTTACATGTAGTTCTAATTAATTGATATTTCATCTTATATTTCATATATTGAATTAATATAAGTATATATATGATATTAGATAAGAGAAATAGCAGAGTAAAATAGGCTAAAAGCTTCCTATGTATCAAAATTTCTCAAAGGGTCTATATTTGTTTGTATGTGGGTGGGTGGGAAGTTTCAAAAGGTCCATGCATGAGGTCATTAATATGCAAATACATCGCCCATTTCTCAATTGTTGTCATATCACCCTTGTATATATGTTCCCCAAAGAGAAGATAGCATTAAATTAGTCAAGCACACTCACATGAACTCTTTCAACAGTAAAATTTAGTTAGGTACTCATTAAAGTCTACCTTGATCTATACATATATATAGAGAAAAAAGACAAAACCCAATCTTGAAAGATTCATTCAATTTGCTGAATTCCAAGAAACTTAAACGTGTGGCCTAAATTTGCATGGAGTCTTAGAAGTTAGGATATCTACATTATTATACCAATCATCCTGCCCATTAATTTGCTGATTTTCTGGTGCTATATATATTATACCTTTCTTATGTCATCTGCATAATTTCTTCATTACAAAAAGCAATCTTTCGATTTAATTAGCCTAAGTTGCCTGAGACAAGAAGTTACCTGAATGTCGGGACCCATTCTAGAAAATACGAGTGAACCATTGGATTTCATTAATTTAGTCATTTTCTTTTGTTGATATTGTTTATTTATATACTAATAATTGGCAGTGGGCTTAGTATATCTATCAATAAGATAAGTATCTTTATTCGTAGTTGATGTTATTTTATTCATTCGTTATCATGATAGATTATATGTTGTCGGTTCTTCCATTAAGAAGCTTTTAATGTGTGATTAGCAACCCTAGAGAACTTCTGTCACCAACATTAGAGGAAATAGAACCATGTGATATTTACTTTATTTTGATTCTTCTTTGGATGGGTTCTGAAAAGAAAAGTAATGGTGAAATATCAACAAACATCTATTATTGAATTGACTCAATTTGATAATTCAATTTAAAAGTGTAAATTCGGCCAACCATAGAGGATATTTGCCTTAATTGACTTGAATTTGAGTGGGATTTCAGAGATCTTTGGTCCATTAGAGTCGGAATCTAATTTCATCACAATAGCTTCTAATTGGATGAAGTGATGGATAATATATCATTAGTTAGCTAAGTGGAATAGCTTGTAGGTAATTTGATTATTATACTTTAAATATTGAATTAAGGTATTTAGTATTGATTGAGTTAGCTAGTTTTGATTGTAGGGTCAGCCAACTAGTTACAATGTTAGGGACATTTTGAACACTATAACTAATATATTACTGATTAATTGATTTAGTGATACGTTTTTTATACTTAAAAAAATGAGATTTCATATTCAAATTTAAAGATCTTAAATATGTGTACTTGTATAAATAAATAAAATATCCAATAACAAATATAAATTGTAAGAGAAGATAAAACTTTTCTACATATGGGTTGCCTCCAAACCCCCGATAGAATGTAAAGTTTCTCATAAAACCGTGGAGGCATCTTCCTTATTAAAAATCCAATTGAAAAAGATTCCTAGCTATAAATTGATCTTAAAAAAATTTTCTATATAGGGCTTACTAGCTACCTAGGTAAAGAGTTATCATTTTCCACAATTGATGCTAAGATGATGTGTTAGTATTATGTTTTCTTTGAGAAAAATTAATTCCACATGTTAGCATTTTCTTAGGTAACTTGTGAGACCAATAATGTTGATAAAGGCATGTGCCTTTCTGGATGGAATCAGGACAAATGTATCTATGACTATTTATTAGCCTAAGGTCCTAATATTCAACGCCTAATTATTAGGTGCAATTTGAAAGGTTTGTCCAAATTTTCTAGGCTTTCGTCAGCTGCTATAAGTTATATTATGTCATTATTTCCTGAGAGCCCGTTTGATTTTGTTTCAAGAGACATTTTTATTTTCTAGCAAAAATAAATAAATAAATGAAAAGTTAGTTATAAGTGTGAGTGTGAAAATGAAATGGTGTTTGTATGTTTTGTTTAAAATGAAATGATATTGTAGGATTAAAAATGAGTTATATTTGGATATTGTGTTTTTGTATTAAAAGTTGTGCAAACGAGAGTAGGAGAAAATTAGTATCAGTTTGGTTGTATTTTCATTTTTAATTTTTATTTTTAATATTTTTAAAATTTAAAAAGTTAGTTAGAGTAAATGGGTTGAAAATAGATTTGTATTTGAATAGTATGTTGGGGAAAGTAATGATTATATAGGATTTAATAGGTTGTAGGTGGAAAGAGATAATAATAATGAAGAAGAAAGAGAAGAGATATATATATATATATATATATTATTAGAAGAAGATATGTAGGTTATTGAATAATGTATTTTTAGATGAAAATAAGGTGGAATATTGGTGAAAATTGTTATAAATTGTTGATAATTCATTTCTAAATAGTGAAAATAGAATTGAAAACATAACCAAAATAGCTCTAAGGTGTGAAAATAGAAAGAGTGTGTTTGGAAAAATGTACTAAAGTGAAAATATATGTAAAAATAAAGAAGAAGTTGATAACTTTTTATTTTATTTTTAAGAGAAAATGAAAAAAAAAAATTAAAATAAAACCAAACGGCCACTAAGTTAGATATGTATCTAGCTACTCTGCATTATCAGTATGTGAAATTCCTCCATCCTCATATACTACCATGATTCTATATATCTTGACATTAAAAAGGACCATATTATTAAAAAAAAAGACATATATATGGATATGTTCATCGTGTGTATTCCAGGTATATTATGGATTGATAAAAAATAAACTGTCAGTAGTAAGCTGAAGTAAGGTAATTAACAATGTCATTTGCTAGCATTCTATGACGGTAGGGGCAGAATTGTCTCTTTGAGTGTGAAGAAGAAAGGGCTGTTTGCTTATTTGTTTTCTTAGGTGAGGGTAGATTTGATTAAGTTTTGCCTAATGATCCAAATGCGATATAATATATATATATATATAGAATATCTTTTTGGGTTTTCAATATTATGGAAAGTCTATATCAATATGGATTTGATTAGCACTACTCAGGTTGGTCAAATTACAAAATATTGGCAGCTGCTGTAGGTGCACTAATTAATACATACATACATATATATATTTGATTACATTTATAGGCCGTTTGCATTTGTTTTCTGATGGTATTTCATTTTGTAGTGAAAAAGAAGTAAAAAGTTAGTTATAAAAGTATTTTTAAAAATGAAATGTTGTTTGTATATTTTGTTTAAAATGTAATGACTATGTAGGGTTAAATGGGTTGTATTTGGAAAATGTAGTGTTTTATATTAAAAGTCGTACAAATGTGAGGAGGATAAAATGAAAAGTGATGAAAAGTGAAAATGGAGATAAAGTGTAAGGGCTGGTTTCAATTTGTTTTCTAAAGGCATTTTCATTTTCTTATGAAAGGGAATAGTGAAAAGTTATTTATAAATTTGTTTTTGAAAATAAAATGTTGTTTGAATGTTTTGTTTAAAATATAATGATTATATAGGGTTGAAAATAAGTTGTGTTTGAAAATTGTATTGTTCTGTATTAAAAATCGTGCAAATGTGAGAAGGGAAAAATAAAAAGTGATGAAAAATGAAAATGGACAGAGAGTGTAATAGTGAGTTTTTTAAAATATTTTGAGAATAAAAATATTTGTGAAAATAGGGAAGAAGTTAATAGTTATCTATTTTTATTTTCAGCAAAAAATGAAAAAGGATCCAGAAAACAAAACCAAACAGGCGCTAAAAGTTTGTCTGTGAAAATAAGGGAAAAATTAATGGCTATCTGTTTTTATTTTCAAAAAATGAAAATGGTCCAGAAACAAAAAAATAAACGGGTGTGTCTGCTGGTATGTAGCTGTGTTTCTCTTCTCTTTGAGCAATTGTATATGGACAAGCTCCAGTTTGATAGCCGTACATTGCTTTAATTAGTGGGGATTTGAAGTGAGCAATATAAAAGTCCCTTGAAATATTTTATTAAAAATTCGTTAAAGCTTATAAGTTATCTTTTAAGGCATTGATAACTTTTTCAAAAGATAAACTATATAAGCTTTAAAAATATCATGAAAAAATACTTTCTATCCCCAAATTAAATAATTTATTTATTGATGGACGAACGATTAGATCGAACTCGCATGTGCTGAATTCACGACTATATCCACCTTATTTTCACTAATTTGATATAGTATTTCATTATAAAAAATCAGCGAGTCAGTTGTGACCAATTTGTAGTTTATGTTGAAAATCCATAACTTTAGCTATGAAATTGACTGTAGATGAATTCTAAATTGACACATGCTTTCATAATTAATCCTTGCTATAATCAATCTAAATATGATGATCATTCTTATATATACATATACATATATCTCTCAATAAATTTGTGGATAATGTGGAGCTAATTTCTTGTACTTGCAACAAATATGGCTATGAATTGATAGTTAATAATTTGTGTTGCTGGTTACTTTGAAAAATTACTTCTGCGATGGAAAACTTATAGCTATAATTTGAAGCCAGAAATATAAAATCAATTTCATAATAATTTTTCCATACCAGTGTTTAGTGTTTTAATAGTATCTGCTTCAATTAAATGGCTACTACCTAATATTTAGGAGATCTTTTCCCAAACTCACATGTGGTTTAAATAGGTCTTATTTTTGTTGCTCTGTAAAGAAGCATAAGGATACATATTTGTGCATCATGACATGCACGTTGTGTGATTAATCGTATATGTGCTCCTATATGTCTCTAAAATAAGTTGAAAAGTAAAGTATTTTTAACTTATTTTAACCTTATTTAGCTTCTTAATTTATTTTAAGATTTTAATAAGTTTTTAATTTAAATTTGATTATATATTAATTACAAAACTATCATTGTTAATAATATTTGTAACCTTCACTATCTTGTTTAATTTTGTTCAAATATTCAATAACTTATATTGAAATTTAGATATATTATTTTATGAGTTTTATAAATGACTAAATGTCTTACAGAACATAAGAGATTATATATATTCTCTTATATAAGTTTAACCAAACTCTCTAAGTTTGAGTTGGCATCATACATACTGATAAATATAAAAATATGTGTAAGTTGAGTTTGTCGTTTAATTTGATAGTTGAGCCCGAGTCTTTTTAACAAAAAGAATACAAATTGAACTGAGTTAATTAATTTGTTTAAATAGGTTGATTATTTAATTTAAGAGAATTGATATCTATATATTACAAAGTGAAATTCTAAAATTCATAAACTTGGAACATTTTTCTACCAAATAATTGTCAACCCGGCCATCCAAATGAAATAAGTCTCGAAGATTTTCCCCTTTTAGGTGATTGTGATCCCATTCAATTATATTATAGGCCGTTTGAATTTGTTTTCTGCAGGTATTCTCATTTTCTGGTAAAAATAAATAATGAAAAATTAGTTATAAAAATATAAATGTTGTTTGAATGTTTTGTTTAAAATGTAATGATTATGTAAAGTTGAAAATGAGTTGTATTTGAAAAATATAGTATTTTTGTATTAAAAGTCGTGCAAATATGAGTAAAAGAAAATGAAAAGTAATGAAAAGTGAAAATGAAGAGAGAGCGTAAGAGTTTGTTTGAAAGAATATTTTGAGAACGAAAATGTCTGTAAAAATGGAAAAGAAGCTGATGGCTCTTTGTTTTTATTTTCAATAAAAAATGAAAATGGGTCCACAAATCAAAAACAAACGGTGAAAATCTTGTTTCAAGACTCCAACCAAGAGGGTGATTGACTTACTTTTTTAAAATATCTTATAAAATGGAGCTTATTTAAGAAACAAATTTCTAAAGTGTTTGAATTAAATAAGATATTAATAATATCAATTTTAAAATTAACATTGTTAAAAATAAAGAAACTTGTTAAAATTTTAAAAATTAGTTAAGAATTCATTACTTTTTCTTAGGAGAGCTCATACTCTTTAACTTTTTTTTTAAGAAAAGTGTATAAGACCACAGTATCTTATTGTTGGAATTTATAAGATCTTTTTCAAAAAATTATATTGAACATTCTGTAACATATTATAAATTGTCAAACATTTTATAAATTAAGATTTTAAAGAGCTTAATACCTCACGCCAAATACCTTCTAGATCCAAGTCAAATTAATTAAACCTAATTAGTAGCATCAAAAAAATATATTCAAAATATAATTGTAAATATCGACAATTATTTTTTTAAAAAAAAATTAGTATGTCTTGTTCTTTTTCATTTTTTCTAGGACAGACAATTTGATTTTGCAATAATTATGTCATTGGGAGAAATTCTCACAAGAAATTGCTATTTCTTAAGAGAAAAAAATAAATGGAACCGATTATTTTCTTTGTCCACATTATATGGTAATAAATTTCTGAATGAGATGAACGAAATAAAAATATTAAGAAAATGGCAAGTATAAAAGAGGCAATTAGATTAAACGTTAACATAAAGAAAATCAAAAAGTAAATAGAAATAAAAACAAAACTAGGAGTGGAATGCAGAAAATATCATATTAATATAATCTATCATTTATAAAAATAGGTGTATTCTTGGTTATAATGATTTTGATAATGTTAAAAGAAAGAGAGAGGCGATAAATGTACAAACAAGAACATACTTATTTAACAAGATTTTTCCTTTTTATCTATACATGCATATACACCAAGGATTCAATAGAGTTTAGATTTTAAGTTTCACATAACTGAGTCAGAAGACGATACCATTAACTAATTTGAGATAATACAATAATTAATTCAATATTGATGAATCTGAAGAAATAATACATGTGGTACATAGATTTTTTATTTTATTTTATTTTCATATTCACAATTGCACATCATTTGGGCTATTCGAATTTAAACTCCAAATCTCACATATAAAAATTTGAAGATGGCATAATTCAATTAATCAATTGATCTATATAATTCTAATAAGAGAATTTTGCATAGTATGAGAAAAAGATCACTGGTCAATTGATCGAGTAGTACCATCCTCACACTTATTTGTGTAAGGTTCGAGGTCCAAACTCAAATAATTTTAGGTGTGTGTGTGAGAGTAAATAAAAAATAAAGGAAAAGCATGAAAAACCTAGTGAAAAAATAAAAAAATGTAAATATTAAATTAAAGAGGTAATATAGGTTCATGAAATAGTTCCAAGAACCAACAAAATAAGAAAATCACATGTAATGTTTTTGTTTAAAAATATTTATATGCGAGGAACAATTGGATTAATAACCACAAAATATGAACAATTTGGGAAGAAAAACTATTAATTCAAAAACCAAAAAATTAAAGAGAATTTCATGAGGCTAAGTTAGTGAATTAGAACATAAATTTTCATTCTTTAATTTCAAATAATAATGAGAGAAGAATGGGTCAAATGCATGCACATGGTATATAGATCGGTCCAACTTGGATATACCAAATATTAATTATATATATATATATATGTATTTTAATATTTAAAAACAATAGTTAAAAATTATTGAAATTAATCAAAATAGACGAAGTGATGGATGGTTCAAATTATTTTTATTTTTTCAAAGAGTAATATAAATGTGCTATCATATTCCATCAACGTTGATGGAAAATGATAGCACATTATAATACTCTTGAGTTTTTGTAAAGTTTATATTTGTATATATCCTATAAATTTATTCGATATTGATTAAAAATTGGGTCAATATATTTTGTGAAATGTATATTGTATCAAGAGCTCATATTATCAATCCCCGTAAACCTCACTCCATTTTTTTCTTTTACAACCTACGCCTTCAATTCCTTCTAAAAGAATAGGATTATAAATATTTTTTGAAAAAAAAATCATTTTTTCAATTCTCCTTTAAATTTTCATATTGTATCAAATTAAATACTAAATATAATTTTGCAAAGAAGATTGTTCAATAAGAATATAAATATAATTTATAAAAAATAATTCAAAATGAGACGGAAATACCCCCATGGCCCCGTTTGTCTTCATTTTCACTTATTTTCGCTATTTGAAAATGAATTATCAATATTTTTTCACTATTTTCACTAAAATCTCAATTCATTTTTAATCCAAAATACATCTCCCTATAATATATATATATATATATAATCCCTTTAACGTTTATATATTTTCTCTTGAAGAATTCATCGATTCCATTTCTATTTTTAAAAAGGGTTCCACTAAAACTTTTATTTTAAATGAACCTTCCGTTTAATTTTTATTATAATTATTGTATCTTTCCATCTACAATTTATTAAACTCTATATAATCATTATTTTTCAAATAATACATTTAAATACAAATTTATTTTCAACTAACTTTCTATAACTATCTTTTTTAATTTTAAAAATATTAAAAATAAAAATATAACCAAACGACTCCTCAAAATTTGGATCTTTTCACTCATCTTCAAAATTTATTACCCTTGGGACAAGCCAGTGAGGCTGTCCTTTTCACCATCTTTTTTCCTTCTTCAAAGCACACAAAAAGAATCTGATAATCCAAAGCGAAAAAAAAAAAAAGAAAAAAAGAAAAAGAAAAAAAAGATTATGGATTTGTCTAAAAAGAAATGGGTACGAGAATCCTCTGCAATCACTAATCAGTAATCAGTCTACAAGACTACACTTTGAGTTTTGAGCTGACCCATCAGATTTGACATAAAGTCCATTGGTGGGGCCCAACTGCCCTGCCCACTGCACGTGGCTATCCATGTCAGTGTCGGCCCTTTTCATTGTCTTTTTTCGACGTTACAAGGAACACCACTTAGTCCCGTCCCGATTGCGCCACGTGGATCCATCAGCACCGTGAACATTGTGTTGTCTCAGTTGACGTGGACCATACACCAATGGCCTGTCTTGTCTGGCTCAGTGCTCAATCTGTAGTAGGAGTATTAGCACCAATTTTGCAACTTGTTCTCTGCCCCCAAAAAGAAAAGAAAAAGAAAACAACTGTTTTGCTTTGTTGCACTCCGAATTGTTTTTGGCACTTCACATTTCGGAGTGTTACTATATATATATATATATATATATATTTTTTTTTTTTTTTTGACATGCATACATATTGGGAGTTCGAGTTCTTTAGGGTTCGAGCTCTTAATTTCTCATATCATGTGGGGAACTTATGTCATTGGATCACAGGTCACTTAACTCGTAGTGTTACTATATTAATTAATTATGTTTTCACTTTTAATATGGACAATAAGATATATAAATTATAGTGGTCGTTGATGTAGCCAAATTTGAGTGAGGCACATAAATATTTGTATCGTTTATTTTATTTTTCTAATTTTTTGTGTTCTTATTTTCTCAACAGATATAAAATGATTTGATAAATTTTCATCTCGCGCAAATTCTTTTCCTAACAAATAAAGAGATTTTAGTGAAATTTCGCACAATTTTGTAAAAGAATAGCTCATTAGAGAGAGAGAGAGAGAGAGAGAGAGAGATACTCATTATTATTTGATTAAATAGTTGATTAGTACTTAATATCATTTGGTTAAATAATTGAAATAACACAAGACAAAAAAGTGTAATATTAATAACAAAAAGAGTGACACTATAGAATTTGTCACCGCTTATATATATTATGTGTTAATAATTTTATTTAAGTTATAATAATATTTATTTTATCACAAATATATCTTAATAGTAACAAAAAATAATATTTTAAGTTGTAAGTACTAATAATTAGTAATACATATATAGTGATAACCCAAAGACAATAGAAATTGTCGCTATAACTAATGATAAGATTTTCACTGTCCCTAGATCACTACCAAAAAAATGAGCTTTAGTGACCGATTGATCAGTCACTAATTAGTGATCGATTGGTGATCGATTAGTAATCAATTTAAATATAATATTTTAAAAAAATTAGTAACCGATCAGTGATCACAGAAAAGCGGTCACTAATTAGTGACCGAACTCTTTTTTCAGTCACTAAAATTAGTGACCGCACAAAGAAGTCACTAATTAGTGACCGAACTCTTTTTCAGTCACTAATTAGTGACCGACCGCATAAAGCGGTCACTAATTAATGACCACGTTTTTTAATTAATAAACGGTCACAAATATAAAATTTTATTTTTTTGCATATTCTTGTAATATGAAAGCATAAAATTTATGTAACACTTATATAAGTAATAAAATATTGTGTTTGCTATTAACATCTATATATTTGATAATAATATATGTATATATAAAAAATATAAAAATATACGTACATAAACAAATATATAACCACTTAATATTTCCATATAATATCCATATAATTGGACATTAATTTATTAATATATATAGATACACAAAGAAATAAACAAGAATGATATTCTTATACAAAGAAAAAAAAAAGAGAATTAATTAATATATACACATCAATAACATATATATATACATGTATTATGAGTAAATAAATAATTATAATATAATTAATAATATTATATATTAATTCATATGTATAAGCATATATACGTATTATCATATATATGTGTAAACTATGTATTACTATAAATAGTAATAAATATTAGTATTTATTATAAACTATTTATTATATAAAAAAGAAAAAAAATTATTTATCACTATACATATTAGTATATATATACTATTTTTAATATGTTTATAATATATTATGATAAAATATACCTAAAATTTAAAAGTAACAGTTATAAATAAATATTTATAATATAATTAATAATATTATATATTAATTTGTATGTATAAGTATATATACATATTACCATATATATGTGTAAACTATTTACTACAATAAACAGTAATAAATATTAGTATTTATTATATATATAAAAAAAACAATTTATCACTATGCATATTAGTATGTATATACTATTTTAAAAATATTTATAATATATTATGATAAAATATACCTAAAATTTAAAAGTAATAGTTATAAATAAAAAATATAGTGCGTTATTATATTGAATAAATATTACACAAATATTAAATGAATAATTGCTATTTTTGTTAAATTTTAAAATGAAAAATAATAGTAACTTATACATAAGAATATTATAATTACTTTTTAATTTGTAAATATTATATATATTATATTGTTGAGACAAATGTATAAAAATGTATGTGGTGTAGTGGTCAGTTACTTATTTGAGCATAGCAAAGGTCTTGAGTTTGAATCCAAGAGGAAGCAAAGTTGAAGAGAAATATTTTTGACTCATTAAAATTAGTGACCGCCTTGTAACATACACAATTTTTTTAAAATTTTTATAAATAATTAGTGACCTCCACTTCAGTCACTAATTAATGACTGAATTAGTGACCGAGATAAATTAGTAATGAGGGTTTTAGTGACCGATCGAATCGGTTACTAAATTGGTTACTAAACCTGTTAGTGATCGATTTTTGCATATTTAATGACCGAAAAAACCCTTTTTTTTTGTAGTGGATTACATTATACGGTGCCTATAATTATCAATAGTTACAACATAAACCTTATTTTTATTGCTATTAAGTTCGTAAAAAATCATTAAGATGACAAGATAGATTGAATATATAGAATTAGTAACTTTTGTATATCGTTACTTACTATTTTATCATTAATTTTCTCTTTTCTTGTAGTGACATGAGATAAGAGAACCGATATTTCACTAAGAATTTGAATAGTGATCAAGATTTTAAATTGTCTTTATTCTGCGAATGAGAATATTTACAGGATTGAGAGAGAGAGAGAGAGAGAAATATTCATCCTATGGTACTTTTGGGGAAGTCCCTCACAGCTTCTCCTGTGTTATATTAAGGCCCCAAATAATAATTATGTGCTCTTATGAGTAATTTATATTCTTGATGGCTTAAAAGTTTATTATGCTTTTATGAGCTCCACATGAATACATCAACAGTATACTTTTTCTAGCAATGATGTCATAGAACTCGAAGATCTGAAATCTGTTTACAATGGCGCCAAAAAAGTACTCCTATTTCAAGTAATATCTTATAGCATAACCGAAATTTTGAGTTAAATTAAATCCGTCTTAGGATATTTGTATGGATTTGAAATCTTAAATATTTGATTGTGTTTAAGGTTTGCTAATAAGAAAGTATGATCTACTTATCATCTTTGATGATTCTTCTAGCAGGCTTAAATTTGTACATGCTCTTAAATTACGAGCTAATGTTTTGCATGCTCAGAAGATTTCATGAGTAATTTGGTTGTAATTTTGATGATAATATATATTATATGCTTTTAAAAGCCATGTTGAATCACTGTAGCAAGATATTCTCGTACAGGACATCCAATAATCCTTGTTATGGAGATAGTACTTAGCGTAATTTGTAATATTAAACCTTAATAAGACACCATAAACTAAAATCCTACCACCAAAATCGTACCTCTATTTTTTTGCAAGGAAACGGTAGAAATTTTATTAATTAGAATTAAAACCAAGAGCTTGGTCAATTGCATTAATCTCTAATATGTATGATACAAAGACAATGCATTTCTCGCAATAAAATGAGCACACTTGTTAGCATCACGCCTAGCATGTTAAAAATAATAGAGATTAGAATTTTTAAAAAATAGCTTTTCATATGATATAATCGGGCCGATGAAAGAAAGATTTGTTGAATAAGCTCCGAGTGCATGAATGACTGAGAGAGAATCACCTGACTTCAAGTCCTAGAATGGGTATAACATAATTCACAACTGACCTTGTCGCCAATGCCTCCACTGCTTCTGGTTGAAGAGAAGCATCAATCAGTTAGATCAAGCACTGTCCAGTATCATTTCCAGCAACAACACATAGGCCGGCCAATCTTCGCATAATCCTTGAAAATGGCAGCATCAAAATTGATTTTAACTCGTCCACGAAAATCATACCTCTATTTCAAATTGCCAAAGTGATCATAGTAACACGAGAACTAAACGTTAATGGAATATGTTAGGACCATGTAAGAATGATTATTGGGCGGAATACCATTGCAATTCAGGCCCATTTCACCAGAACCCCATTATTGAAGAGTCCAACTTGGACCAAATGTCGTTTCTTTTGGGTCAAGTGTGAAAGTTAAGCCCAAAACTTCTGTGTCTGACCCAAATGGAAGTCTACATTATGAATGGGAACATGTTAGGTTGTCTGTCAGGGACCTACGATCTAACCTATTTGAGACTTAGTCCGACCTAACCTATTTAATAAATAAACCAAATTTATGTTTTTAAAAAAGCCTATTTAGTTAAAAAACCTAGATGTAAGTTTTTAAAAAAGCCTATAAAACCTATTAGACCGACCTATATAATTTAATTATATTATCATATATATTTAAATATTTATAATACTTATATGATTACTTTTATATTTTATATTTATTAATTTTATATAGTTATGTATTGTGTTCTTAATTAATACATAACCATTTTATTTCAAATTTTTTGTTTAACTTATAATAATATTTGGTTATGCTTTTTTTTATTATTATTATTTAGATAAATGTATTATAATCACCAATTATTTTTGCTTAATATAAATTGTAGAATTCTTAGGCCTATTAAGGCCTAAGTCTATTAAAAGCTTGAATCTATAAGAAATTTAAATCTAATTAGAATTTTAAGCTTTTTCATACCAGACCTAGGCTTTAGAAAAATTTAAAAAGACTAGACTAAACCTTAAATAAAAGTCTATATCAAGTAATAGATTAAGTTTAGATTTACAGTTTATGCAACAGGTCTAACTTATTTAAAGTAAAGTTTAGTCTAACATAATCTATTCTCATCCCTAGTCTACATCATGCCACCTCTTTGCAGATTACCGACACGACAATTTACTCTGAACTTGGTATTAAGAAGAGATTATCTTATGCTCCACGAATTAATAAAAGGCACTTCACTTTATATTTAATAAATGAAATGATAAAATTACTATTAACTAGTGAGACAATATTGGTTTATACTTTATTGATTGAAATATCTTTCATGTAGTTAATCATATGTTCTGTGGAAAATGTTGAATGAAAAAATAATAATTTAAAGTAGTGTTTTTTATTTTCTTAATATTTTAATTAATTAAATAGCATTATTTTATTTGCTTGTTGATATTAAATTCTTTTAGATAAATTATCATATGATATTCCACATAAATTGACTATTAGTCTGGATTCCAAATTAAGTCCATAATATATTTGGATTTCATAGAATGGGTCAATCCAAAATAAATACTCAAATTTTCATTTATTTTTTATTAGCTAATTAGTCCAAAATATGTTTAAGTATGGCCCGTGAAGAAATTAAGCCATTTAAATTCAAAATGGCATGTAAGTTCAAGAGAAAATGCTTGAGCTCCATTTCTACCTATAAGAGAAGGTACTTGAAGATAAATTCAAGTATCATGTCTCCAAGTCTAGAACTCCTGCCATGACAAAGCATTTTAATTGTGAAAGAAGAAATTATGCTCGATTTAAAAATAACTTTTAACCTCCCTTGGATCACATTACGGAGAGAAGAATCAGTTTTCCTTTCGAATATATTGTCTAGAGATTATATTCCTTGATATATTAAAGTTGTTATTCAATTTGACCATATATTTTCTTATTCTGTTTTTTTTTTTTTTAAATAGACACAAAATTCATATGAATAAATTTTCGACACACCCAATTCAACATTGTTGACTCTCATCTTTTCCGCCTACATCAAGGTTCAACTTATCACTTCCAAAAGGCAATGAGGCTCATTAAAAGAATCCACTTACTCCAACACAAGAATGTCAATGACATTGTTGATCCAACCACCATTGTGATAAAGTTGAAGATACACAGTCTAATGGCTCAAATCCAACAAGTCCAAAGGAAATCAACTCCAACTCCTTCCGTTTTGCTAAGCTTCCTGCGATAGCAGTTAAAACTGCTGCCTAAATGCTCAACTTGTCAACTTGTCCTGGTAGCTCGAATAACACTTTGGATCCTCTATTACATATTCTATTTCATTTTCTATTCCAACTTGCTATATTTTTGCCAAGTGTATCTGATTCTCAATCAATTATTTCTATAAGGAAATATTTAATACACGTGTCATGTATTTATGAATTGGAATAGGAGATGGAATAGAAAATAAAATAGAAGATTTAAGCCGCTCAAATCATATATACCTTTACAAAAGTCATTTTGGGTCACACATCCTTCGCAAGTCATACTAATAAAGAAAGATAATTCAATGAGATGGCAAGAGAATATGTGTCAATAATAAGATCCAACCAGTCCACAACTTATATAGCTATGCTCTCTGTGCAACGATTACGTGACATGATCACCATCATTGTAAAGGCTCAATATGACACACTACTACAAAGTTCCCTATTGTATTCTAAATCATACATTAGACGAAATGTCGCTTTTAGGATGCCAGAATGATACCAACTACCACAATTCCAACAGTTTGACGATAAGAACAACTCAAGGCAACATCCCGTGCACTTTGTGGAAACTTGCAACAAGGCAACACGATCACTATAGGTGATTTCTTCATAAAATAATTTGCGCGCTCTTTAAAGGTGAGCGCTTTCTATTAATATATCAACTTAGAATTAGAATTGCTTCTACAGTAGCAACCACACTATAAGTATGATTGGGCATACTAGCACAAAACAATGGAATAAGGAATCAATCATTGATTATGTCAATTGTAGATATGCTATAACTATGATTACAATTGAAAGACATTTGGTAGAACCTAAAATTTAAATCTCGAATCACTAAAACCGAATTGGGTTGATTACCCAAAATCTAGATCCATTTGCTCATCCCTAGCTCACACATATGACACTTGGATCAATATGTTTTTGGATATTTTTCTTAATATTATTTTTTGGTGGGCTTTCATTAATTAAACCCAATTAGCGAGAAATACATACCCCATCACAAACTAAAACAATACAAAATGTAACGAAACATTCACAAATTCCTCTCTCAGAATTTATTTTTCTAAAATATATTAACGAAAAACAATACAAAATGTGATCAAACATAGCCCAGACTCATGCCGCATCGTAAGATATATTCTTATGGGATTCCTTCTGCAGGGTAGAAAACACGCGCGCGCGCATTCAAACACAGTAAATTCTCAGAAACCACACAAACTCGAAAACTGAGATCTACCCCCATCGGCCCACCTCTCCACGCCCCGTACATTTTATTCCGTGTCTATCTGACATTTACTAAAATTTTCCATTTCTGGTATAGAAAAGAACCCCATGGTTCTATCCCTCGCTCTGCCCCCCTAAAGTCCGTACAAAATCTTGATTCCTTTCCCCTTTCCCACATTGCATTTCAATTGCTCTTTACGTTTCAGACTATCCAATTCAGATCTGCCCAAATCGATACTTCGGCCGTGTAAGCAGTTTTTACCGCCCTGATCCGATTGTCCTTTACTGTCTTGATTTGCTGATTCATTTCTTTTCTTGCTGGGGATTATGTTGATTTTGTTTGTACCAATTTTCGTTTTCTTGAAATGCTGTCGTCTGGATGTTTGTTTGTGCTTGTTTTTATGCATTTCGTAATGAATGTGAAGTTTATGGAGGATATGGTGTTGTAGATCTGCCTTCACTGAGCTGTGGTTTTGAGTCAATTTATGGAAGAAGATTAAATATTTTTTGCATATAGGTATTTGATTGGTAACATAGAAAGGAGAAAGTACTAAAGATGAAATTGATGCAGTAATTTGTTATATAAAGAGAGGGGAAAAGGAATGGATTAGGAAAACTTGATGTTGAGTGAGTGATTCGGGGTGCAAACTTCTTTTTGAAAAACATATCATAAGTCTAACTGGTAATTGGCAATGGCTTGCTTGCATGGTGATTGGCTTTTGTTGATTCAGTTAAATAAGGTAATCATGCACTTACGTTGGTAATATATACTTAATCCAAAGAGATTGCAATTGGTAATTACCTAAAAATACATTCCCCATTTTTCTTGAAGTTAATTGCAAATCTAGTTGCTAAATGATCGTTTTTTTTTTTTTTGGTTAAATTCGTGGTAATGTTCTTTTCTAAGACTGTTCATCTTTCATTGGCATTACAATGGACTTTCTTACATTCTAATTCTCATAATTTCAGCCATGATTGTAAAAAAGACTAAGTAGGTTATTGAATTGTGTTAAAAATGCTAAGTAGGTCACCACAGAATTGAATTTTCTTGTTGGTACAAATTGGTTTTATTTTTTTAAATATATACTGAATAAAACTTCAAGCTCTCAGAGCTAATTTTTTTCTTGTTATGTTTAACATCTCAGCTCCCGTTCTGGGTGCTTTCGAAGCTATATCTGCTCATTAAGTTTACACTCTTCATTTTTCTGTTACTTTTCTGAATGCAAAGATGTCTTATTGTACTTCATCTGTCGAATCAGGATTGATGGAAGAAATAACAGATTGGCCCACTGCTTTCTCTTGACATATCCATGTGTCTTGCTAGCTTCTATATTGTGAACTTTGTTGCATGATATCTATTAGCCATTTTCATCTTTTTAAATATATGATTGCATTTCCCTTCCTATAAGCTTCTCTTAAAGCACGACTTTAAGAAAATGAAAATCTTTTACTTGAAATACGGGCTTGATACCTTTTTTTTTTTCACGTGAATTATCAACTAGATACCTTTTAGAAGTCAAATTTACTTTTGGTGGTTCTCTGGCTTATTCTTGAGCGTTTCTTAATACTTAATGCTTACTAAATCGGATCTACAACAAGATTATCCTAATTTGTTGTCCAATGATGTCACAGGTGCCTCATAGTCTAGTTTTTCCCAAATTATACTGAGTGTGATTTCTCAGTCAACCAGGCTCCAAAATCTCAATATGAAATCTCCTTTTTGATCCATAAGGTACAAACACTGAGGTAGAAGGAGGATCTGAAAAATTTTCAAGGCTTGCAGCAGTTAGATAAATGACGAGGGGGAGATCAGATGGAGCACAGAAGAAGCGCTTGTTGACTTCTGTTTGTATTGTGGCTGTTTTGTTTGTTTTTCTGTATTTCTACTTTGGCTCTAAGAATGCTGGGGAATCTGCTCTAGAGTATGGCAGTCGGTGGTCCTTGAGAAAACTTGGGTCATCATATTTGGGTGGAGAGGAAGATTCTGATCTTGGTCACAGGCAAGATGAATCTTCATTCAAACTTGGGCTAGATGATGGAGCCGATGGTACCATCCCAAAGAGCTTCCCAGTAAGTTTTTCCACAGTTAACACATTTCATGCAAATTAACTTCAGTCTGCTTATGAAAAAAAAATGCTGCTTGATTAGAAAGACCCACTTCCCTGCATCGACGGTTGTTTGTCTATTTGACAACTTGTGATAATGATTCCTATTCAATTCTAAGGTCTGTGATGATCGTCATTCAGAGTTGATCCCCTGTCTAGACAGAAATCTTATATATCAAACGAGATTGAAGTTGGATCTATCTTTGATGGAGCACTATGAAAGACACTGCCCATTACCTGAAAGGCGATACAATTGCTTAATTCCTCCTCCACCAGGATACAAGGTGAGAACCCAAAGTGATAGACGCAATTGGTTTTGATGTCTGCATTATGTGGAATTTGGTAATATATTGTTTCCCCTATTTATTTATCTATTTTTTCTGTTTTTTGGAATTACAGATCCCAATTAAGTGGCCAAAAAGTAGAGATGAAGTTTGGAAAGCAAATATTCCTCACACGCACCTCGCACATGAAAAGTCTGACCAGAACTGGATGGTTGTTAGAGGTGATAAGATTCATTTTCCTGGAGGAGGCACCCACTTTCATTATGGAGCAGATAAATACATTGCTTCAATTGCAAAGGTAAGTTTCTGTCTCTTGAAATGTTAACAATAACATTCATGAACCTAAATGAGTTAAAAATGTGTTCCTCTAGATTTTGAGCTCAAATCATTATCCTGCATGAAATGATTAATTCTTTCATTGAATTTTACTTATGACTTCTGATGAGTAAATCATGTTCCCTCTAGCTGTTAAATTGAGAAATTACCATACACAACTGATATTTAAGAAAACATCACTTCTGGTTTTGATCATTCTTTCATATGCAGATGCTGAATTTTTCAAACAATAACTTGAACAATGAGGGAAGATTGCGCACAGTTTTTGATGTCGGTTGTGGTGTCGCAAGTTTTGGTGGTTACCTTCTTTCATCTAATATCATTGCAATGTCATTAGCACCTAATGATGTGCACCAAAATCAGATCCAATTTGCCTTGGAGAGAGGAATTCCTGCATATCTCGGTGTTCTTGGGACAAAGAGGCTTCCTTACCCAAGCAGGTCTTTTGAACTTGCTCACTGTTCACGTTGTAGAATTGATTGGCTGCAGAGGGATGGGATCCTTCTTCTTGAGTTGGATAGGCTGCTTAGACCTGGAGGCTATTTTGCATACTCGTCCCCAGAAGCTTATGCTCAGGATGAAGAGGATCTAAGAATATGGAGGGAGATGAGTGCGATTGTGGAACGTATGTGCTGGAGAATTGCTGCAAAACGAAACCAAACTGTCATTTGGCAAAAGCCTTTAACAAATGACTGTTATTTGGAGAGAGAACCTGGCACTCAGCCACCTCTCTGTCGTTCTGATGATGATCCTGATGCAGTGTGGGGTGTTCCAATGGAGGCATGCATTACACCTTATTCTGATCGTAAGTATCTTATTACATTGTACCTTCCTTTAAAAAAAGAAAAAGAAAACATATTGTTAGCTGATCACAAACCCATTGCTTAGATATTCTTTTAGCTAAAGAAAATTGTCTGGAATTGTAAATAGACATGTTTTTCTCATTCCTTTGCAATTGTGAGATCTAGGTAGCTACTTTAGCTTACATGCCTTCTTAAGATTTTAAGATGACAAGTTGAAGATAAACGATTAAGATAATGTTCTCCCCATCTCAAGTTGGGTTTTCTAGAGCTTGGAACTGCTAGAGGAAATACTTTCAAGTATAATTTTGTCACCTTTCACTTTTGCCCCTGATACATGACTTTAAATCAACAGTGTTCTCTGACGTCCTAAAAAGGAAAGGAAGCCATTGAACTGCAGATGGAATGATTAGACAGTAATGCTATGATTGTGGGGACCATAGCTAATTGGCTGTTGTTAATTGCTGAAGAGTGTTCTTTACAGACAGCAGTCTCTATAGATTAGTAAAATTTTGTGGTGGTGTGATATTATTTTTATTTCTTCTTGAGAAGCAGAAAGTATGGTTGGCCGACTAAGCATAGGGTTTTCTGAACTGATAATTAGCGTTGTGGTCGTCTAATGACTGCTCCAGAATAATATTGTAGTTGAAATTGTGCGGTGAGGAATTCTTTATCTAATATTTTCTTTCTCTTTCTCATCTCATCATCAGATGATCACAAAGCAAGAGGTAGTGGACTAGCACCATGGCCTGCTCGATTAACCACTCCTCCCCCACGTCTTGCTGATTTTGGCTATTCAAGTGAAATGTTTGAGAAAGACACGGTACTTGGAAATATTATCCTGCAACTTTTCTTTTTCTTTCCCTTGCTTGCTTATCTTCAGCATAAAGATGAACAAAGAAGTTCATTTTAACTTTGTAGTTTTTGTTTGCAAGCAGGAGCTTTGGAGGCAGAGGGTTGATAATTATTGGAGTCTCTTGAGTTCGAAGATCAGTTCCGATACTCTGAGGAACGTGATGGATATGAAGGCACATTTGGGGTCATTTGCTGCTGCTCTAAAAGACAAGGATGTGTGGGTGATGAATGTTGTACCTGAAGACGGACCCAAAACGCTTAAAATTGTTTACGATAGGGGTTTGATTGGCACAGCTCATAACTGGTATTTGAATTATCTACTGTTAACGCTTAAGTTTATTTAGGTTTTCACCCTCTTTTTTCCTTTCTTTTCGTTTTTCTAGAATATCCCTTAAACTAATGAATTTTTTATGGTTCCATGATAACTCCTTCCAAAAGATTCCAAGAACAATAGTGTTCTGAGTATGCCTTAAGCTGTTGTTAGCCTGAGGATTTCTTAACTTCATATGTTTTCCTTATATATCAGTGAAATTTTAGTTTATATTTTTTTCTTGAAAAAAAGCAAAAATGAATTAGGAAATTGGCTAATTACTAAGTGGCCATGTGGTACAATGCAAGTCAGCTTCTAGGATGACTTGAAGATTCATCTAGCATTGCTACCAGCACTTTTTCCTTTTCCTGAACCGATGTTCCCTCGTAGAAATGTTTGTTTTTCTCCTATAGATTTTCAATGGTAACCAGAGATTCAATAGTTCAGAATCTTAATTTCATAATCTAATTTATTTACAGGTGTGAAGCCTTTTCAATATACCCTCGGACTTATGATTTGCTCCATGCTTGGACCGTGTTTTCTGACATTGAGAAGAAAGGTTGTAGTGGTGAGGATTTGCTGCTTGAGATGGATCGTATTCTCAGGCCTACAGGTTTTATTATTATCCAGGATAGACAACCGGTTATTGATTTTGTGAAGAAGTATTTAGCTGCGTTGCAATGGGAAGCAGTTGCAACGGCTGATTCAACTTCAGAACTTGGCCAAGATGGAGATGAAGTGGTTTTTGTTGTCCAAAAGAAACTGTGGCTGACTAGTGAAAGCGTCAGAGATATAGAGTAGACTTGTGGAGTATATTCTGCTGGTTGATCAATTTTTCCTCATCGATATCTATTTTCACCTATTCTTGGGATGTAAGAAGCATATCTCAAGAGTTTTGGGGAAATCATTTATCATTTTGTAGGAAACAATGATGTTTCTTTTTTTGTTTCCTCCATTCTTAATGCTTATAGTCTCAGTCTAGTTGACAAGCCATTAACAGTTTTTATTTGTTGGCTATTCATGATAGTTTAATGTTATCAATTTGTTGTTGGGAATCACAGTTTCCTCTCCTAGATGTTTAATAATTATTCTTTAGACATATTTTCTGCTCCAATTCTTTCCTTGTGGAATCAAACTGACAATTGATGTTTTTTTTTTCTTTTTATTGTTTGTGCTCTTCTTCACTTGCAGATTTTATGTATTCCTTTTTCTACTGCTAATATCCGTGTTATCTGTTTTTCGTGAATTTCGTAAATTAATCTGTTTTTGCATATCGTAAGTTAATATGGTGAATGTATCCCAAAATTGTGCCTCTAATCCTACATTCAAGTTTCTGCAGTTTCTAAAATGTTGAATTTTATTTTAAAAATAAATTCTTCATGGATGCTACCTATGTACAAGGAGCTGTCGGTCTTTAGAGTTATGCTAATGCTATTTATGTCATAATTCTTTAAATGTTTGCAGATGATGTTTCTAAATACTGAATTTTTTGTTGGACGCAATATGAGAAATCTTAATCCTCCAGTGGCCAATATTTGTAAATAATATATGGTCCAACATGAGGACGTAATTGATAAATAACTATCTTCAAATTTCAAGTTTTAAGACAATCAAAATTACACCCAAAAGGGTAGCATAGGCATATCATAAAGATTTGCCCTCCAACTAGTGTCAAATCCACAAGTGAACATACTACAAAACCCACCCTCTATTAGCAAATGTGTCCCAGCAAAACATAATGCCTAAGACATTGGTGCAAAAAGAACTTTTGAACCTCAATATAATTTTGAGACAATACTACCATTCAAAAAGGGTTTTTAGAAGGGAATGCCTAAGTAATAAATAGCTTAATGTCCACAACACAAAAAAGAAAGGACAATTTGGGCTCCATGAAATGTACTATTGGTAATTGGTTGCTTTATGTTGGGAACAACATCATTAAATTTAAGAAGCTTCACATAGGAGCATCCAAAAGGGTTCTCTACCCATGCAAGTTGATTGATTGATTGATGAGGGGCACAGAGCCATTAAACGATTCGTGTATTCTTAAAACCCCCTAATGTTCTTTCTTTTTTCTTTGGGTGGTTGGGGGTTGGGGGTGGGGTGGGTATCTTTCTTCTTTTCTTTTCGTTTCCAGTTGTGTTTTGGCCCACATATAATCTCTCGTGTTGAATGCTGGAATTCCGGAAGCACTTTTGAAGCACAAATAAGGGGAATGTGTTGAACATAGAAAATCCATATGTGTGTGTGTGTGTGTGTGTGTGGATAATTGGATGGTAAAAAGGATATTTTAAAATTATAATTCGTTTTATAATTATATAACATCATTAAAGAAACACACACACACATCAGATACCGATTCATGTTTATGAAAAGAGCACCAAATTCAATTTTGAAAACAAGATGACGAGTCCTTTTCAAATGCATCTTAAATTAAGACAGAGGAAAGGACCATACATGAAGGCTGAAGCCACTTGGGGACTACTTACAACTTCTTGCTTTTCTGTTTTTGATTCATTAACTTTTCCTTTAATTGGCACTTGCCCATCATATCACAAATATAAATATACACACACATATATGATTAAATTGCAATTATGCTCTCCACAATTCTAATATTTTTCTCGTAGTTCAATATTTTGTACCTTTCTTAATTAAATTAATTTATTTTAATCAAACTCAATCCATGATCCAAGTCATCCACACTATTAGGTGTTTGAGTATAAATCAAATCAATTAAGTTACGATCAAAGTTTCAAGTGACAACAATCTATAAATTCTTCCAACAAACTCATATATAAATAAGCAATCATATTTGCCGCACTTTTATTCTTCTCACAGTTTTTTCCTTTCTATATTTAGATAAAGATTTGAGCATAAAAGATTTTCCTGAGCATACCCCAACAATTCAAACTTTCATTGTGGGTTTTGAACATAGGTTATGATGACCCGAACTTAGAATTTGAAACTCAATACAAACCCCCCTCCCCCACTTCAAAAATTAAGTTATAACAATATTATTGGTTTGGTTCAGGCTAATTAGCTTCTCGAAAGATAAACCAACTATTCTATTCCTTCAGTTTCTTCAAAAATAGTGCTAGTCGAATAGCTTATTTAGCTCATTTATACTTACTTAAATATATAGCTACGTATACTTCTACTAAGAATTTTCAAATTGAATTAATTAATGATAACTACGAATTCATAATAATTACAATTCTTAAAATTCATCAAATAGAAAAAAATGTAATATATATACACACATATGTATATACATGTAATTGTTTCAAAATTTAGAGCACATGCAATGTTCTATATGGTTCAAATCAAAGTGGAAACCTGTCCTGTCCTTAGCATTGGTAACATGCTATTGGCATCTGGTCCCCGGACACACTTCTTCATTGCCACTTAATACATTTTCACTGGTTTCACATCAGATATCCTAAGTGAAGCCAATGCAAAAAAATGACCAAATCTGATTCTTGGCTGTCTCAATTGTACTTTATTCTTTATTGACTGCTCCAGATTGGTTTGTGTATATATTCTTCACTCAGTATAGATTAAAATAAAGCACCTATTCGTGTTTGTCGAACAATAATTAATTTTACATGCTTATATCAGCAAAAAAGATTTTCCATTGAGACTTTTAAGACTTGAAGTATTATGTTTTTGTCTTGTAATAATATACCTAATCTTTTAATTGTTTTTTTAAGTCCTAATAAAATTTTAGTGCATGTATGTATAAAATAAAAAAGAATAATGAAATAGTTTTAAAATATTTAAAAAATTAAAAATTGTAGTTTCTTTTGTATTTTTGTATTACAAACATATTTTTATCCAGTGAAACCTTGCCAAAAATTGACTTGTGATGGTCTCTCTCTTTTTTTTTTTTTTTCAAACGAAAAAAATACAAATAATGTTAGGCAATCAAATTTTTATATCATTTAATTGATATGTACTAATGGTTTCATTAAAATTGTCCTGGACACTGATTGACACGTGAACAACTCATGTACTAAGCTCTCAATTAATTATTAAAAAAGTCAACTAGAGCTTAGTGATTAACATAAAAAGAAAAAAATCCATACAATAATATAGTAATTAAATATTTAAGGAAGGTAGCTTTATTAGTCAAAATTAATTGGAACAACCGCAATTAGTGTAATCTAGTGAAATTATGTCAAAAGGTGATCTCTCCATGGAGTTCTTTTTCTTTAATCTTTGGTCCCAAAAAAGGTTCATTAATGGGTCCCCATTATACCCTTAATTTTGGGGAACCCCCACCACATTCAAGTTGCCTTTGTTGTGGGGCAAATTGGAAACAAACTTTATCCATTTTTCATAATTTTAATGGTCATTTATGATTGCCAAAGTCAAACTTTCATATCTGTGGAAATGACATTCTAAGGAAAATTAGGGCTAATATTGGTTGTCATTTGGCTTGGCCCTTTCACGTTCTATTAGTGAATGAAGTGACAAAAAAAAAAGTGTCATGTTCTTTCACCAAATTATTGATTTCTCATGACCCTATTATGATGTTTATTTTGGGACAATTTGGATAATGCAAGCAAGATAGAGGCTCCTTTTGTTTTTCCTTTTTTTTTTTTAAATGATTTGACCAATTAATAATAGGTTATTTTCTTAGTAATTTCTTTTAAAAAAAAAAAAATAGTTATGCTTATTATTCATGAGTTATTTGGTTATGGTGAAAAAATAGATTAGCTTAATGATCAATCTTTTAATATTGATTATAGTTAGAAAAAAATTATGAGCCGGTAATACTCATTCTATGTATCTTTCTTGTAATGAAAACATAACAATAGGAAAAGACATGACCAATCTTATAATCTATGTCATTCTCTTAAGTACTGATTCTCACAAGTCCTATACAGTGCCAAAAATTTTAGAATAAACCAACCATATCTTAGCTTCACAAAAGTAAAGCTTTGAAATCATTTTTCTCTAGCAATTTTTTCTTGCCTTTTGAAATAGGAATATTGTGTGTGTATGCTTTATAAAAAAGTAATTAACCAAACCCATGCAAACTTTTCACTTGGTTTCTATTTCTTCATCGCTAAGCAAAAGAAGAAGAAGAAGAAAAAATGGGTTCTAGAAATCTTGACTGGATAGCATGTTTACTTTTCTAGTGAGATATGGGCATGTTTGATTCAATAGGTAAAGTGAAAAAGCAATATATTCGATTGATGGAAACTCATCATTCTTTGTCAAATTATGATAGAGAATTCGTTAACTCCTTAAAATATTCATTTTTTCAACAAAAAAAAAAAAAAGAAAACATTAGGATACCCGTTCTATCATTTCTTCATTCCAGAGTTCCATGTATTAATTTTTTTTAAAAATTGAATTAGCTTAAACTTCTTATTTAACAAATTTAATGAATTTTTAATAGAAATTTTATATTCAGGTTGATCAAAATATTAATTTGAATCAACGATGATTTTAATTTAACATAATTGAAACAAATTTAATTTTCAAAACTAAATGATATAAACAAAAAGATTAAAATACTTTAAAGTTCACAAATTAAATTTTGTAAACATTTCAACAGCAAATAAATGAGTAAGGTCAAAAGAAAAATAATTTTAAAATTGCATCACAACAATCAAAAACGTGTGTTATCATGTTTACATATGAGATGGTATGATCCCTTAAACCCTTACTAAAGTCTAATTTCAATGAATTAAATCTACATTGAGGTCAGATTTTCATTAATTTTAAAACACAATTCCGTCTATAAAAGATAATTTTTTTTCTTTTTTTTTTCTTTTAAATATTGGAGCAACTATTGATAAAAATTTGGAAGCTGATTCAAGATTTAATATAGATCTATTGACTAGTCTACTTTCCAGACTTATGATAAACTATTGGGTGGTATGAATTCTATAGCTCTATTTTGGTTAGAGTGCAAATACCTGACAAGTAGGATGGCCAAGGGTTCAAACTTCCTTAGGCACGAGCCCATACATATTTTTGTGCTTATTTGATACGATTGATTTTGAGAATGAGTGCAAGTGCCTAGTAGGTTTATAACAAAGATAATAACTATTCTTATGTCTCTATACTATCATAATAATATATATTGACACGTCTGTAATAGCCCGAGCTAAAGCAAACATCAGACCTGAGGTGACTACCCCACAAATACTATTACTGAACCTGCGAGAAAGGCTGAGCTGAAGCCAAAGATAGAGCCGAGCTGAATTCAAGGGAAGGGCTGAACTGAAGCCAAAGATAGAGCCGAGCTGAAGCCAAAGGTAGAGCTGAGCTGAGCTGAGCCCATGGGAAGGGTCGAGCTGAAGCCAAGGGTAGAGCCGAGCTGAAGCCAAGGGAAGAGCCGAGCTGAAGCTAAGGGTAGAGCCGAGCTGAACTAATGGAAGGGCTGAACTGAACTCATGGGAAGGGCCGAGCTGAAGCCATAGGAAGGCTAGAGCTGAGTTGAAGTCAAGGGAATAGCTGAGCTGAAGCCAAGGGAATACCCGAGCTAAACTAATGGAAGAGCCGAGCTGAGCCCAAGGGAAGAGTTGAGCTGAAGCCAAGGGAATAGCCGAGCTGAAGCCAAGGGAATAGCCGAGTTGAACTAATGGAAGAGCCAAGTTGAAGCCAAGGGTGGAGCTGAGCTGAACTCATGGGAAGAGCCGAGTTGAAGCCAAAGGTAGAGCTGAGCTGAGCCCATGGGAAGAGCCGAGCTGAACTAATAGAAGAGCCGAGCTGAGCCCATGGGAAGGGCCGAGCTGAACCCATGGGAAGGGTCGAGCTGAAGCTAAGGGTAGAGTTGAGCTGAACTAATGGAAGGGCCGAGCTGAACTCACGAGAAGGGCCGAGCTGAAGTCAAGGGAAGAGCTGAGCTGAAGCCAAAGGTAGAGCTGAGCTGAAGCCAAGGGAAAAGCTGCGCTGCACTCAGATTTGCTTTGGTTCCCATAGTGCCATGCACGACCAAAAAAGGAGGAACATGGGCTACATGTGGCTCCATTTTATTGATTCAGTTGTAACAAGATAGTTGGTGTTTTAGTGGGCAGTTATGAACCCAAGTAGTGGGATGTTTAGTCACATAAAAAGCCTTGGTAAAAGGTGGTAAGGCAGATTGGATATAGAGATATTTTTATTTTTATTTTTTTTTTAGGAAAAGAGAATTGTTCTTGTTTCTGTTGATTAGTTCTTTTACAGATTATTTTTGTGCATCAATTTGGCGCCGTCTGTGGGAAATTCAGATTAAGAGTCAAGATGTGAGGATGAGTAGTTCAGGAGATAACGGAGAGACAGGTATAAGGATGACAACGCAGTGTGAGCAGATAGCCATGGCTGCCACTACCCCGCCTCCTGTGGCTGCGGTGCCAACGGTTGTTATGGGAGGAAAAAGTGCCCCAACACCCCCAATGGTGGGGCAAATGACCACTGAGCAGTTGGCCAACTTCCTGTGGTCGACATTTGGTATCATCGTTTCTACTTAGTCCGTCGGAGCGATGCACCCAACACCCTCGCCAATGCCGCCAAGAAGCCCCATAGTCATTCTCTACCTATCAGGGATGGTACCTAATATTCTATCTCCTAGTCCGGTGCCTTTTCCCCCTGTCCCGGGGTTGGCTAACCATACACCTTCGGCAAGGGTGACAGCTACGCCGGTGGCACTTGGGCCGGTGGGTGGAACCACCATTCAAATTCCCAGGGCAGCATTCATTTATGGAGCAGTTGCACAAGGCACGATGATAGCTGGGCCGCCTTTCCCCAATAAACTGGGATTATTTATAGGGGGAGGGCACAAGTCAATGGTGACACCGATGGGAGCATTGAATGAGCCAGTGAAGGTGGGTGGCATTTGTGGTTTGCCCAAGGAGTCAGATATGAGGATCCACACCCATATGGCTGGAGAGGTAGAAGTAATGGCGGAAAGTCAGGTGTCTTTGAGGCATATCCTAGATAAGAAACAGAAGCCCCGGATAGATTTGGTTGCAGGAATGGAGGAAATGAGAAGAGAGTTGGGTGACATGAGAAGAAAGATGGAAGGGAAGGTAAGGGAAGAGATCAAGGCTTCACCTTTATCGAAGCCATACTCCAGGACCCCTTCCCAAGAAATCACAAATCTTTTAGTATGCCCAGGTACATGGGCATTACAAACCTTGCTGATCACCTGTGCGACTTCAAAAATTTATCCCTGTTGTATCAATTTTCGGATGGGGTGAAATGCAGAACTTTCTTTACTACTCTGGGAGGAGCTGCTCAGAGGTGGTTTGGGCAATTGCCATCCAGGTTCATTCATACATTTGAAGAGTTCGCCCGAAGTTCCTACATCAATTCACTAGTAGCAAGCAATAATAACGGAGTGCACAGAGCTTGTTTTCATTTCGACAGAGAGAGACAGAGAGCTTGAGGAGTTTTGTTAGGCGATTCAACACAACTGCTTTAGAGGTCCCATCAGCCACTCCAGAGTTGTTGAGCGGTGCTTTTGCCCAAGGACTTTGACCTGGCCCTTTTTTCAGGTCTGTGAGTAGAAAATCAGTGGATAGTTATGACGAACTCCTGCATCGTGCGAAGAAATACATCCATGAAGATGAGGATAGTGAGGCGAAGGAGAAGAAGTTGAGGGAAAAGAGAAAGGAGAGAAGGGAAGATCTTGCCGCCAAAAAGCCCAAACAGGAGAAGAGGTTTATAGCAGCACTTGTACGGCAGTTGAAGGCCTCGCCGATGATGGGTCCCAAGTTTGACTACTACACCCCCTTGAGGCTGCCAAGGGAGCAGGTCATGCAGGCTATTGAGCATCTCAACCTACTGCGGTGGCCACGCACCCATAGAGACCATTCGAGGCATCCTAAGTCAGATAAGTTTTGTCGTTTCCACAATAAATATGGGCATATGACAGAAGAATGCGATCACCTCCGAAATTAGTTGGAGCAGCTGGTGCGAGATGGGCAGTTGAATGAATTTGTGGATCTGGCTGAAACCAGAAACTTGCATTACTAGTTTTACCTTACATTGGCATTTGTTTTTGTTGAGGTTTAGTCCTGAATAGTTTTGATTTCTTGAAAGGTGTTTTGAAGTTCAGTCATTTATTCCTTTCCCAATACTGAAAATCAGCTCGGCTGATCTGATATGCAATGGACGAATGTCCAAATGAAAGAGATGAATACCCAACTGAAAATTAGCTCGGCTGATTCCATATGCAAAGGCGGATGTCCAAACTGAAGGGGCGAATGCCCGTCTAAAAAATTAGCTTGGCTGATTCCCTATGCAAAGGACGAATGTCCAAATTGAAGGGGCGAATGCCCGTCTGAAAAATCAGCTCGGCTGATTCCATATGAAAAGGACGAATGTCCAAACTGAAGAGGTGAATGCCCATCTAAAAAATTAGCTCGGCTGATTCCCTATGCAAAGGACGAATGTCCAAATTGAAGGGGCGAATGCCCGTCTGAAAATCAACTCAGCTGATTCCCTATGCAAAGGACAAATGTCCAAATTGTAGGGGCAAATTCTCGTCTGAAAAATCAGCTCGGCTGATTCCATATGCAAAGGACGAATGTCCAAACTGAAGGGGCGAATGCCCGTCTGAAAATCAGCTTGCATGGCCTAACATGCGAAGGACGGATAGGCAGCTCGGCTGCCAGAACGACCTACAGCCGCGCACGCCAATGGCCCGGCACTGTATGCGCAGCTCGACCGGGCTCGTCTTGGCATCATGTGAGCAGCTCGGGCTCTACACCTCACCTAAAAAAAATCGTTAAGTTAGGGACAACTGATGAGCGTGGTCCGTCTTTAGCTCGGGCTTGGTCATAGTTCAAAACCTTTTTGAACTAGTTTGTGGGAGGAGATGTGATACGTTTGTAATAGCCCGAGCTAAAGCAAACATCAGACCTAAGGTGACTACCCCACAAATACTATTACTGAACCTGCCAAAAAAGCTGAGCTGATGCCAAAGATAGAGCCGAGCTGAATTCAAGGGAAGGGCTGAACTGAAGCCAAAGATAGAGCCGAGCTGAAGCCAAAGGTAGAGCTGAGCTGAGCCCATGGGAAGGGCTGAGCTGAACTAATAGAAGAGCCGAGCTGAGCCCATGGGAAGGGCCGAGCTGAGCCCATGGGAAGGGTCGAGCTGAAGCCAAGGGTAGAGTCGAGCTGAAGCCAAGGGAAGAGCCGAGCTGAAGCTAATGGTAGAGCTGAGCTGAACTAATGGAAGGGCCAAGCTGAACTCATGGGAAGGGCCAAGCTGAACCCATAGGAAGGGTAGAGCTGAGTTGAAGTCAAGGGAAGAGCTGCGCTGAAGCCAAGGGAAGAGTTGAGCTGAAGCCAAGGGAATAGCCGAGCTGAACTAATGGAAGAGCTGAGCTGAGCCCATGGGAAGGGCCGAGCTGAACCCATGGGAAGGGCCGAGCTGAAGCCAAGGGTGGAGCTGAGCTGAACTCATGGAAAGAGCCGAGTTGAATCCAAAGGTAGAGTTGAGTTGAGTCCATGGGAAGAGCTGAGCTAAACTAATGGAAGAGCTGAGCTGAACCCATGGGAAGGGCCGAGCTAAAGCCAAGGGTAGAGCTGAGCTGAACTAATGGAAGGGTTGAGTTGAACTCACGGGAAGGGCCGAGCTGAACCCATTGGAAGGGCCGAGCTGAAGTCAAGGGAAGAGCTGAGTTGAAGCCAAAGGTAGAGCTGAGCTGAAGCCAAGGGAAGAGTTGCGCTGCACTCAGATTTGCTTTGGTTCCCATAGTGCCATGCACGACCGAAAAAGGAGGAACATGGGCTACATATGGCTCCATTTTATTGATTCAGTTGTAACAAGATAGTGGGTGTTTTAGGGGGTAGTTATGAACCCAAGTAGTAGGATGTTTAGTCACATAAAAAGCCTTCGTAAAAGGTGGTAAGGCAGATTGGATATAGAGACATTTTTATTTTTATTTTTTTTCAGGAAAAGAGAATTGTTCTTGTTTCTGTTGATTGGTACTTTTATAGATTATTTTTGTGCATCATATATATATATATATATATTATCTCTAAAATAGAATTAAGTTAATTCATGTTCTTTTACAAGTTTATCTTTAAATTTTTTGGTAAATATAAACACAAAAATAATATTGGGGATGAAATTAAAAATCATATATAGTACAGGTAGTTTTTATATTAATTTTCAAATGTATTATATTAAGCCTTTTGTTTATTCTACACATTCAATGAAATTAATTTTCTTTATTTATTTTATTTAAATACTCGCACACATCAAGAGCCTACTAGAATTCAAACTCCTAACATCTTATATTATTGGATTACAAGCCACTCAACTTAATGAAATTAGTGTATAATTATAATATGCTTAACAATCACTCATATACTCGAAAATTTTTGTTATTTTTTCTGTCAATTGCTCATCTACTCAAAGCCGCTAATTATTTCTCGCACAACCACCCACATACTGAAGAACTCCCGCTATTTTTATTATATATATATAACATTCTTTAATTTTTTTTTAGAGTAGATTAATTTAGGATATATAGCAATTATAATTGCAATTAACATCTGTATTTATTATTTTTTTCATTAAATAATTAGAATGTATGCATAAGATGAAAATATGATATCTTTCATAGTAATGATATTCAATTCACATCTAAACAATATCTACAATTGGCATAATGATGAGCTTGTCTTTCTATTCTTGCATATCAATTTTCAATATAAAAACGGAGGTGAAAAAATTGTGCATGGTGGACCACAGGCTGCAACTGCTAATTGTTAATTTGTTATAAAGATATATTACTAGAATTATATATAATACAATATATAGTATTTTCTAAAAAGTCATAATATGTAAATAAATGCCATTTTCATTACCAATAGAAATGCCAAATTTTACGGGCATCATCAAAAGAACAAAATTTGCAAGTTGTACAGAAAATTTGAGAGGACTAACATACATTTGTGCTCTTGGCCATCTCAATATATATATATATATATATATATTTTAAATGTCAATATATCTTTTTGACTTAAAACTTAAAAGGAATATATAGATTTGGGAAAGGGCCCATTCAACTAGGACAGAATAGGAAGACGGCTGGCGGAGGGTTCTTGTCTTGCCACGTGTCTAGCCCACGCGGACATGAAGGCTATCCCTGGTAATTTAAATTGACAACCCTTAAAAATTTGAACCCTCGAAATCTAACCACACAAAGTTCTGGAATTTGGCAAATACCTCCCCTTTGTTAATTTTTCCAAGCAGTTTTTCTGATAGATAATACTTAATAGGGTCAAGACCTGAACTTCGTCCATCCTCGTCCACCGGTTTGCACGCACCCGCAAGCAGAGCAAAGTGGTTAAGTGTAAGCCAACTCGGAGTAAAGAAAATCGTCCACTTTTGTTTATCTTTGCACTCCTAGCGCAAATTGACCTGGAGAAGGAGTAAAGAAAATCGTCCACTTTTGTTTATCTTTGCACTCCTAGCGCAAATTGACCTGGAGAAAGACCGGCAACAAGGTCCCAAGGCCCGTTCTCGATATGAAATTAGGCCTCTTGGACATAGATTGCCCCTTGGCTTTGGGTTGGGATATGTTGAATCCGTTCTGCTGAGTTCTATTTTCACTACTCCTTGCCCTTGCCCTTGTCATTTTTTAAAATTCAAAAAAGGAAGATTTTATAGTATTTTGTGGAGGAGGATATTTTTATGATAATTATGAATAAAATTAATTTATTCATGAAGTAAATTATTTTTTTGTATAGAAAATAAGTATAAATTTTGCTTATGTCGTTTTATAACTGATTTATTTTAACTTAGTTCTTTTATATTACTAAACTTGAACAAAATTTTAAAAATCTATCATTTCCCTAAATATTACAAAAATATGAATACAATTAATTAATAAATTATAATTTTTTAGTTGGATGGGCAAAGTGTATATTTTTATTGTCTTGGAGGCAAAAATGATAACAATTATATAATTGAGGAGGTAATCTAAAATTCACTATTTTGTTATTGGTTCAAATTAATATCTATTCTCTGCCTAACGTCACAAAATTTCACGTAAATACTAAACATAGTATGATTTCACAGCAAGGTTTTTCTCATCTCATTTTCTAGTAGTTATTTATATTTTTGGATAATTTTTTGTGCAAATAAGTTTAAATGTTCAAGTCAACTTTTTTAGTTTATCCCCCTAAATCTAATTTTGGAAAGAGAAAAAAAAAAAAACTAATTTATTGTGCAATAGTGATCAAGTGCATTAAATTTTAGAGTTTTTTTTGTCCGATTTTTGACACTTGTTACTAAAAAATTATTGTAAAAATTTATTCATAAACCAACATAACCTAATCCAAATATATGGCTTTTTTGAGAGAAAAAAAAAAGAAAGAAAGAAAGAAATTTCAAATGTAGTCCTGAGAATCCGATAATAGGAAAGCAAATAGTTGAGTAGTACCCTTATTAATAGAAAATCAAACATGCAATGAGAAGTATAAAATTCTATAAAGCTACATGCTAATAAATTGTAGGGAAAGGAACTAGAGCTACAAAGTCCATTGATAAAAAAATGTAATAAAAAATAAAAAGCGGAGATCGTGAAATGGTCGAAACAGTTATTCTCTTTTTAAGTATATAAAAAATTATATTATAAACATATTTTTACCAAAATTTTCTAAATATTACCAAATTATTTTTATATTTTATAAAAATCAATCTTCTTTCTAAAATTAAAAATTTTCAATTCCATTTATAAAAATAATATATTATATTAAAGTATTAGACTTGGTGATTAAGTTATTGAAACGTGATTCTTAAATAATTTTCTACATTACATATATCCGCATCAAAATATCATTAAAATTTCAATTTCAAATCTTAAATGTATATACATTTGAGATGATATATACTGCTAGATTAATGAACTATTCGACTCAAATAAAATTAAATTTATCAAGAATTACTTTTTACTGGAAGCGCCTTTTATTCCCACGCTTTGCTTTGTGTCTTTATCCTTGCTTTGTGTCTTTATCCCACATGGACATAACAAAGATTTATTGACTCTTTGTTCTTGCTACTATTAAAATATGGAGAAAAAAAAAAAGGGGAAAGCAAATATTCTCTGGCGACTGTTATTTTCTAGACAGAAAATATGCATATATGATGGGAAGGTGGTCCAGCACAGCAAACGCGTTTTTCGATAGAATACAGCTACTTATGAGTGAGGTCCTTTTTATCACTCATTTTCAGTTTCTCCTTAATTACTCTCAAGTCTTGTCCGCTTGGCTTAATGGAATGTGATATATATTTAATTAAATCTCTTTTAATATTTATTTCAATTAATAAAAGTTTTTAATAAATTCTAAACACAATATATTTATTGTTACTTTTGAAAAATTGATCAAATGGGGGAATACTTGATTGATGTGATAAGAATTACAAAGATCAAATAGAGCCTTTTTTATTTTTATCTTATTTTCAATTAAATCTTATTTCTAAGAATGAGGAAATTGTGAAAAACTTATTAAAAAGTATAAAGAATATAATAGTAAATTTATATATTATATTTTAATTTATTTATATATTAATCTTACCAACCAAACATAAAATTAAAATATTTTATTCTAATGGGCTTAAAACGTATCAATTTGCTTATATATCACTTCTAACTTCTAATCGCATCATTCAAAGTAAAGGAGCGCTCATGTTATAATTATTCCAACTTTATTTTTATACATTTATAAATGAGAATTAAAAACATAAAAATTATGTTTATTATAATAATATTATCTCTAAAAGTCATGATTGAAAAATCTCGTTTGGATATAATAAAAAAGTGAATATGTAAGACAAACGGTTGTATAAATGGGTGTATTAAAAAATTATTATAATTGGACTTAACATAAAATTAATACGTATATAAAACCCTTCAAGAGCTCATCTTATTTGTGTTTAAAGTTGGACGGAAAAATAGAAATGTAATGCTTAAAATTAAAAATATTTAGTGATTCTTACATATTGGCGTCCTAAAAATATTTCATTTTTTCATTCTTATTTTTGTTTTATTGGTTGAATTATTGTTGAATAAATTTTTAAATTTAATTTATTAGTTAACAATTAGTAATTAAATTATAATATTTTGTTATTTTTCACATTTACACACACACACACACACATATATATAATTGTTGCGTGTTTAATGTATCTTTCATGTTTTGGTAATACGTTCCTTAGAGTTTATTAGGTTGATATTTGTTGTCTATATATATATATATTGTGTATAGATTGATTGAATTAGAACAAATAAAGAAATTGGATATCATGTCAAAATTAATAAGACGTACACTCATTTCATACACAAAACTTCTATAATTTGTAAATGTAGCATATCCCATACCAAATAACTTATAATGCATCCTGTTAAGTTGATTTTATTAGTTTTTCCTCAAAATAATTTATATCCCTAAGTACCGTCTATGCCAATTTAAATATTCTTCTAAACAAAACAAAGTTAAAAAATAGATCATTTATGTACTCACACATTAAGCGGCTTAATTATATTAACTGGCGCTCCAATTCTAAAAGGTTGATGATTAAAATTTGTTCATTGACACAGATCTTATGTGATGAAATATTCATTTATTTCATCATAAACACCCATATCTCATTAGTTTACATTCATTAGGCGTCTAGCAAATCAAGTTATCCATTGAATTGCTCGAGCTCTGATTCTTTGTCTAAACCAGGTTTATGGGAGTATCAGGCCCCTACAATCCTTTTGAATGTTGTCGTTGATGATTTGAAATAAAATTCTCATCTTTAGTGTCAATAATAATAATAATAATAAAGGTGTTTGTGTGAACTTATACGTTCATCAAAATATCTTATAAAATATTTGAAAGTTCATAAAATGTCTTAATAAGAAAGAGTTTATAAGCTTCTAAAATAAGATGTTAGGAGCTTATAAGTTTTTTTTAATAAAGTAAGAAGTTTCTAACTTATTTTTTAGATTTTAACAAGTTATCTTAATTTTAATCATTTTAATTACAAAATTATTATTACATCTTATAAGCTCCAAAATCTTATTTTATCCAAATGCTTTAAGAACTTCTTTTTTTAAAAAGAACATCTTATAACATATAGGAGCTTGTAAGATATTTTAAATAAATTTAACCAAACACCCCTCTTAGTAAAGAAAACTTAATACTTTTTCAACTTTAGTTATGATCAATTTGTATTGAAAGCGAGTCATGATATTCTCATATGATCCTATTATTTATCATGGAAGAGGAAGCTGTTTGATATGATGAATTAAGTATCTAAAAATAAAACATAAAATGATCTAAAAAACTCAATTATTTAAAAAATAAGTAAATAAAAGGGTTAGATAATCCAATCGATTAAACCCACCAAAAGAGAATTTAAACCCCAGCGGGTTGAAGTCCACTAAAATTATGTATACTATAAATACTAAACCCAAAAATCAAACTAAATACGAAAAATTATTTACGAAAAAGTCGAGAGTCCAAAATCTTTACTTCATGTTCTAAATAAAAGAACTAAAAAAAAGTTGCTGATTTTCGAAAAAGTCCTTAACCCTATTTTCGAGCAACAACACCATTAAATTATGGTACTGATAATTTAAAGATTCTATTTTTATATAGATTGTATGCAATGTAGACCAACTTTATATTCTACTATAAACATTTTTCACATGAAAATTGCAATATTGCCATTCTAGAAATGGAAAAGGATAACTAAAAAGTTGCACCCTCCAAAGTCATAACATTCTTTTTCGGTTTGACATAAAGCGTCAAGGTTGGATTAATCATGGCCTTTGATTCCCCCATCCTTCGAGATCATAAATCTTGACTTTGATGGCCCTTAATTAATAATTGCCAAGAAGAAAAATGCTAATCATGGGCAAGAAGTTCAATGGTCAAACATCTCAATCCCAAGAAAGCCTTTATGAATAGTTAAAACTCAATTATCCAATCATAAATTATCATTTTTGTTTAATAAACTAATTCACTAAAAGAAATTAAATGAATCCTCTTGACAAATTCAATAGTATTAATTTGTGGGATTAATACAACATTTAGGTAAATTTCATATGAGCAAAAAAATATATAATCAAACTTATAACTTGATTCATGTAGAATATAATAATATTTTGCATAAATTAATAAGTTTTTTTGTTGAATTCTTTAATTTCATATCTGTATTCTTATAATTTGACAATCAATTAAAATGCACATATTTTTAAATAATTAATTCTTTCTTTGTATATAAAAAAAATTATGCAAACCAAGTAAGCATAAAAATTTATAATAAAAAATTACCAATGTCAACATGAGGCTAGGCCCTTATAGGCTTCTTCTTCTTCCTTTTTTTATTTTATTTTATTTTATTTTATTTTATTCATCTATAGGCTAAATTGACTTGTTCAAAAATTGGAGTCAGAAATATGCATTGGGATCAGAGGTATGTCCCTTTGGATGATGTCTGGTTAGTAAATGACAAAGCTCTCTGAACAAGAATGCTACTCTGTGGTCTGTTCCAACTTCCAAGCAATAGCATGTTCAGACATCCATTCCATCACCAATCAAAAGAAATCATGCGATATAATTTTTCTTTTCTTTTCTTTTTTGATTAATTTGAATTCTTTACATGACAAGAATAGCAATTGATATAGACCCTTTTTCTAATAATTTGATCAAAAGTATTTAAGGTTAGGAGATTACCCTGTCTAGGAAGCATGATTTCAAGTAATTTATTTAGATGGGTCCCATCGATTTCAAATTTCTCTTAAGCTATCTATATTGATTTTTATAAGTGGTGAAAAAACAAATGTAAACATCAATGTTATCACATTAACAATGCCACTCTAGGAGAAATTTGAATCCAATTTATTTTAAATTTAATAATATCATCTTATATTGGACGAAATTCCTATGTTTTGCAAATTGGTTAAAATAATTGCTTAAATCATCAAAATTTGAAACTATATTATAGACATTGAGGAATAATGATAAAATACATGCATCATTTTTCGAGTACAAACTCATTTGAAAACTTGAAAAATGGGTGGGGTTCTTATATTTATACTTAAATATTTAATTTGGTCAGTAACAAAGTTAAGAAAGTAATATTATTAATTTTATTAGTATTAACAGGAGAATTATTAATAATATTATAAATATTATTAAATTATTATTTATTATAAATAAACTCAAACTCAAACTCAAACATAATTTTACAAGTTCGTTTAAGTATAGAATTTTCAAAAAGGCGACCATAGCTCAACTTATTTGCACTACTATTCATAATCGCCCTCTCTTCCTCTCTCCAATCAAATTATGCAACAATTTTTTTAGTAATAGTTCTATACATAAAATAAATCCTCAATTTTCATAATATCAAATTAAATATTTTTTTTGTTAACTATTTCATTCTATTTATTGCGAAAATTTTGATAGTATAAGAGCTCCATATTTTTATATTTGTTATGCGATTCAAAAATATTCATGTACTTTTTAAATACATAAAACTAAAATATATTTTATAAATAAAAAGATGGAAAAAGAAAAATCGGGGACAAAGAAACCGCGCCCTTTTTTTTTTCCTCGTAAAAACGCGTCCCACTTTTCACGCGAGAAATTTAGCTGCGTACAGTTAATTACTACAACTCAACAAACTGCAATTAGTGCTAAACACCAAAAACCGGAGAAAAAAGTCGTATTTTGGCAAAGATTTCCCGTTGCCTAAAAAGCAAACCCAAAAAGAAAAAAAACCTCTCTCTCTCTCTCAGCTTTCAATGGCGAACGATGCCAGCATAGCATAAAGTTTGCATCACAGTCTTCTTTTTCTTCTTGAACTAACTTCTCATCTCTCTCTAGAAAGCTAGGGTTTCAAATTCACTGTCCTGTTATTGCTATTCTTATCTCATTTTTCACTTAGCAAATTTTATGTATGCATAGAGGAAATGTTCGCTTGCTGGATTTGATGCGGTTGAAGACAGGGTTACGCGGCGTTAGGATTTCTGGATTGCATTTACGGGTACGTGTTTGAAATTTTGTTGCTTTGGAGTTTAGGATTTAAGCGAAAAGTGTGTTCTTGGATCGAGTTGATGCGTTTAATCGTGATGCTAGCGATTGAATTTTGCGTCAGAATGGTGGTTAGTTTCTTGGAATTTTAAAAAGTTTTTGCTTTATTATAGTTTCTAGATTTTGAATGTGTGGTTATTTGCAAAATTTTTGAAGATCCTTTTCTATTTTGGTGGTATGCAGAGCAATTGGAGGAGTTCTCACGTTTGGGCATTTGATTGCTTTTGGTTTATTGTTGCTCAGTGGTTTTCAGTACCCCCCCCCACTTTCTTGTTTGGGGCGATAGTTGTTTTGGTCATTTGTAGCTTATTATTAATACTGACTTAGAAAGATGTTGTATTTATGTCCATTTTGCTCATGTAGTAGTTGGATTCCACTTTACTTATTTCTTTATGCGATTTTTATTAGGAGGTTAAATATACAGAAGTTTGATAAGCTATGAGTTCATAGTTAATTAAGATATGATTGTGTAATCAAAAGTTGAATTTGAGATTAGGGAGAAAATTTGAAAAGTAGAAACCAAAAAAATTACGGAAGTTGTTGATTGATTCCTTGAAAAGGGATTTGTTGACTATCATAGAAGATGGCTTACCTTTCTTGATTGATTACATTTTGTTTGTTTCTCTATGCAGCATCAATATTTTGGATTTTTTTGGCATTCTATAGAGTTGATTCTGTAACTGATGTTTTGGAAGCTTGCTGCTGAAGAAAGAGAACTGGTTAAGCCACTGGATTTTTAGCATTTGGAGCTGTCGTCAGATTTTGACAAGAGAAAAGGTGTAAGGTAGATGGAAGCTGCTAAGCGTTGGTTTGGAAAATTCCGATCAAAAGAGAAACCTAAGACTTCAAGCAAGAAGAAGGAACCTACACATAATGGGAAGGAAGGTTCAAAAACACCATTGAACGAGGAAGCTCCTTCAAATGCTACTAAGCAGAAGGTAGCTGCTGCCAAGCAGTATATAGAAAAGCATTACAAGGAGCAGATGAGGAGCCTGCAAGAGCGGAGGGAGCGGTATGACCTTTTTCTTCTTATGATCAGTCTATATTTGATGTATTTTCAATGTGAATGCCACTTCATCGTGTGGGATTCATACTCTACCTATATCAATTTGCTGGATGCATTTGCTTAATTTTTTTGTCCAGTCAAACTTCCTTGAGCTTCCTTCCAGGTACATTACGAGAAAATCATGGGAGACAGCTATGTGGTTGCATTTACCACAAGAAATTTCATGTGTTTGATGCTGAGAATCATGAAAGTTATTTCCCCAAACCTCCTGTCCTTGTTTTGCCAGCAGAAAACTATGTAACTCATGACTTTGGAAATAATTACATTAAAATAATTCACAAAAGTTATAAAGACTGTTTTTCAAGAAAATTTATTATTGGCCATCCCATGCATCAAGCTGCTACATTTATTTGGACAAAATTCATTGTTAGTCCATCTCCGTACTAAACTGCTATGTTGTTAAACCTTCTATACTCTTATCAGTAATATTAGATGACCTTGTATGCCTTTGACTTTCCAAATTGGTATATTTGGATGTGTACAAAAGCCTATTTACGTGATAGAGGTGGTAAGAGTACACCGTCATCTTCAAGTTCTTAGGTCTGCAAGACGACTTAAGTAGTTATGTTTGCTTTGCCGTGTTATGTTGAAACCTTTGGCCTTATATTTTTCTCATTACACTTTTATCTTTTACCTTTTCTGTTTTTGCTGGTTAAACATGAAATCTTGGAAAGCTGGTCCAATGTTTTTTGTTTAGCAATTTCCAAATGAAGTTAATGTTGTTAAGGTGCCCATGTTTACTACACATAGAGTTGTGAATGAGATGCAATGGCTGATGTCATTTGTACAAAAGATACTAAAATCATAACAAGTAATAACATCTACCAATGACTCATCTATTTTTCACCTTTATATTCTATCTTTCAAAGAATGGCTATATCTGTAAAACCTAGGCATGTGTTGCAAAAGTGCACAGGATTTAGTTTGATTCTGTTCTTGTAAGTTTTTCTAGAAAAAGAATAACATGGAGACAGGGATTCTTGTGGGGGGGGGGGGAAATCAAATGGCCTTTGGTTTCATTATTCCTTTTCAAGATGATCTTGGGTCATTCTTTCTTCTATGCTAGTCAATTGACTGATGTGGATTGGCAATATCCCATTGAACAGGGCCTCAGATTCCCCTGTTGGTCAAAATGAGTCCAATCTGTGGTCTCTCTTTTGTTTAATTCAAATTCTATGGCATATGTTTATCAATCGAAATCTTGAGTTTGTTCCCCTTGCTGTATAATCTATCAATTACTTTTGAACGATATCACTTTTTGACAAATCACTGGTCTAGACGCCAAAGATTTTCGCATGAGAATTCACCATAAAGCAGAATCTATAGCTCACATAGATCCATCTCTCTGGATTTGAGTAAAAATGTATTGGGATGAAGTACTGAGTCTAGTTATTAATTGAATGCAATCTCTGGTTGAGTAGATTTGTAGAAACAGAGTCCAAAAACTTGATTTTTCTTTGCTTGGGCCTTTGATGTTGTAAGACTGGATTAAACAAAAATTTCTCGGTGGCTGTTATATCCTTGAACTGACAAAGAACTGCTTGAACCTTTTCCAAAATCTTCTTGGTCTAGCTAGATTTGAGTATCAGAGAGACTGGTTTCATTGCATGTTTATGTAATCCTTTTGGTTTAGCTAATATTGGTCAAGTGACTGCGTGATATGAACTATGGATATTTAATAGTAGATTACTAAGCTTGGCAGTAACTATAAAAGGAAAAGTGCAAGATATTGAAGTGCAAAACATAGTGACAGATGGGATGAATCAGTGGGCATGGCACAAATCAAAGCTTATTGGGATGAATCAGTGGACACGGCACGGAGTTGCTTGGAAAAATGACTGATGAGATTGTCACTACCAATCCTATTTTCTTTTTCTATTAGTATCAGTGGATAACCTCAGAGTTCAGACAGGATTGAAACAGTTTATTACTGTTGGTTTTGTTACATGAAGGTTCCCCTTGTAAAACCTGGATTCATCATTCATTGTATGCTGAGTTATTCTCATTGTGGCAGGGTTTCTGCTTATTTGATCTGCTAAGTTGGGATTAGAGTGGCTGACTTGGAATATTTGTGTGACTCCTTATGGCAGTTCATATGCACAACTTTTCCCACGTTTATAATTTTCACTGAAGTTCATCCACAAACTTCGTCATGAATTTCATGACTATCTTATTTCCATATTACTTTTGCCCGGAGAGTAATGACTTAGCTACCTCAAGAAAATTGTGAGTATGAAGTATTATTGCCTCGTAGATTTCTGGTGGGAAGGATCACCGTGAGACAGTAAACTAATTTAGTAGCTCCTTGCTGAGATTCTTATCCAACATTCCTATTTCTGTAGTGATTAGCCATGGAAACATGTTGATTTTCTGGCTATCTGGCTGTTTTGTGGTTCTCGATAAACTAAATGGTAGCATGTTTTTGGTTGGGGACTAAAAAGAGTCTGCTCAAAGTTCCTCATTTTGTGCTTCATTCTGGTCAAAGTATCTTAAGAGAAAAGTCTTTGAAGGCCTGGTTGATGTGTGCAGGTTTTCTCCTGACACTTTTTTCATCTTCCTCAACAACTTTCCAGCTTCAAACAGATATGCTTACTTATCAAGAAATTAGGTAAAGGCCATATTGGATTGGGAATGGGACCCTTATTAAAAAAGTTTGCCGGTCTGATGAATTTCTGTTACAATATAATCAGTTTCTTTGTTTTCTTGTGTATACAACAAATTTAAGGCTTCTTCAAGGAGCACAATAATTAATACAGTTATTTAGCTATAGATAACTCTCTAGAGGCATCTAAAATGTAGAAGGAGAAATAAAAATAACTTCCAGGAGTTAGGAGGAAAACTATTAATGCATCTGCAGTGACCATTCCACTTTATCAATTAAATTCAGTTTCTACATTCTCCCTGCATCCTTTTTTTTCTTTTTATTCACTCCTCTTCTATTAACCCCCCCCCCCCCCCCCCCCCAAAAAAAAAAAAAGTAACAGGCAATACATATAAAGAGGAAAATTGCCATTTACCATATCTTTGTTGCAATATTTTTAAATTTTATGGGATAGAATTATGCTTGTGGATTTTCTTTGGGTTAGGGTGCTTGGAACGCTGAACTAATAATTTTTTGTGTTACTTGTAGGCGTAATATGCTAGAGAGGAAACTGGCTGATGCTGAGGTCTCCGAGGAAGAGCAAAACAACATTTTGAAGTACCTTGAGAAAAAGGAAACAGAATACATGCGCCTCCAGAGGCATAAAATGGGAGCTGATGATTTTGAACCATTAACGATGATAGGAAAGGGTGCATTTGGGGAGGTCTCTCTCACTCTCTCTCTCTCCCCTGCCCCCCCAAAACCCCAACCAAAAAAAAAAATTGAAAAAAGAGAAAAGAAAAACAACAACACCTCCAGAAAATTTCCACCCACTCCCTTGCAACTCCTGGCAGCCTGCAAGTATTTTGCTTGTGTTCTCAAACCAAAAATGGATTGCTCGAAGTCCTTCTATCTATTAGGCTTTAGTTTGATGAAAAATAAAAACCTATTTTGTGTCATAATCCTTTGATTAGTTCATATATGGGAAGAGCATATGTTACTTGAAGCAAAATGTGAAGTAAGGACAGCCAGTTTTTAGAAGCAAACATGTAGGAAATAGTATTTCATTTTAGCTTGTTGATGCTAATTTCAATTGTATTAGTTATGTTTTTCTTTATTTCAATAGCATAACTTGAAATCTTTGTTCTAGTGCAGGTGAGAGTGTGTAGGGAGAAGTCAACTAGTCATGTATATGCCATGAAAAAGCTTAAGAAGTCGGAAATGCTTCGTCGGGGCCAGGTAGAGCTCAATTTATCGTGCTAAATGAAGGAAAGTACCGCAGTTGTTTTGTTTTGCTTATTCCTTTATTCTTATATTCATTTTGTTTGTCTAGGTCGAACATGTCAAAGCAGAAAGGAATCTACTTGCAGAAGTAGACAGCAATTGCATAGTCAAACTTTATTGTTCTTTCCAAGATGAAGAGTATCTATATCTAATAATGGAGTATCTCCCTGGTGGAGATATGATGACTCTGCTGATGCGCAAAGATACATTAACAGAAGATGAAGCCAGGTTTTATGTCGGGGAAACAGTTCTTGCAATCGAATCTATCCATAAACATAATTATATTCATAGGTTTGTATTTTTCTGATGTTTTGATGAGAATGCTACAGCTTCGTATCATGACATTTTAGATTTTATGTCTGATGCTACTTGCATTTGCTTATAATTTTTCAGAGATATCAAGCCTGATAACTTGCTTCTTGACCGAAATGGACACATGAAGTTGTCAGATTTTGGATTATGTAAACCATTGGATTGCAGTAATATTCAAGAAAAGGATTTTTCAGTAGGAAATAACTACAGTGGATCTCTTCAAAGTGATGGACGCCCAGCAGCACCAAAGCGCACTCAGCAAGAGCAACTGCAACACTGGCAGAGGAACAGGAGGATGCTTGTAAGTTTCCTATCACTACATAATTTTATTCACATCCCCATTTCCCCATTGCTGATCTGATTAACCAAAAGTTTTGAGATCATCATTTGTGTAAGAGTTGGTAAATTCAACCAATTAAGTAAAGATAGAAAAGTCAAATTGCCTCATTTAAACATGTTCTCTTCTTTCTCAATTATTCACTGTTAAATGCTCATTGAAACCGCAATCTATCTGGCGCCAATCTATTTATTTTGATTTCTTAGTCATTTTTAACAATGATCCAAATGTTTTCTGTTTTTTAAGATATACAAATAAAATATTGGAACCTATATGTCTGGACCTGGCTGGAATAATACATGAATAGGTATGTATAGTAGGTGGATTATGAAATTTGTCCTCCCTAGCACCTGAATACATGAAGCTGTAGGATATTGCATTCCCTTCCATCCTCTACGAGAAGAGGGTTGTTAATCGTAAGGTCTGCATGCAATTATCTTTGAATCTCCTCAATATTTTAATGATGTAGGCTTATTCAACTGTTGGTACACCTGATTACATTGCTCCAGAAGTTCTGCTGAAGAAAGGATATGGAATGGAATGTGATTGGTATGTGCTAGTCTATATTGTTCTTTTTCATCTGGTAACAAGATCTAATTGTTTGTCTAATTGAGACCGTCTGGCCATGTCTCTATGTACTAGGTGGTCTCTTGGGGCTATCATGTACGAGATGCTTGTGGGATATCCCCCATTCTATTCGGATGAACCCATGTCTACATGCAGAAAGGTAATAATCGTTTACTGTTCCATCTGTTATTGTCTGAGCACCTGCCTTGCTGGTTTCTTAATTATTGAATTGATTTGAAATATCGCATCCTAAATTCCAACATGTATCATAATGAGGTGAATCAGTTTATTGATCTTTGTAGATTTAACTTCCCCTTCGAAGTTATGGGCACGCCATCAAGTTGGGGATGTAATGAGCAATAAGATATGGCATAACTTGAACAAACCATAATCCTGTTCGAATATGATAACAATGTTTATTATCTTACCTCATCCTCATTATGGGTGACATAAGTTGAATATTACAGAGACACTGTTTTCCCTTTTGAGTTTGTGACCATTTTCCATTTTGTTGGATTGAAATTTGTTCTTATCTGAGACGAGAAACAAAAGAGATGTGGCCAAGCTTTCCTTATGTAGGCTTATGTAATTATTCATCTCTTGATTTCTAAGATTTCTCTTTTGTTTTGGTGCAGATAGTAAACTGGAGAACTCATTTAAAATTTCCTGAAGAGGCCAAACTATCACCTGAAGCTAAAGATCTTATCTGTAAACTCTTGTGCAATGTAGAGAAAAGGCTTGGAACTAGAGGCGCTGATGAAATTAAGGTGCTTTCTGATGTGTCTAATTTGATTTTTTGACAATGGTTCATAATACCAAGCAAACTTTCAAGTTACCTGTTTCACTGTCCTCACAGGCTCATCCGTGGTTCAAAGGCATTGAATGGGATAAGTTGTATCAAATGAAAGCAGCATTCATTCCAGAAGTTAATGATGAATTGGATACTCAAAACTTTGAAAAGTTTGAAGAGGTTTTCTCCATTTTCAGTTAGGCCTTGTTTAGCAGTTAAGCATTTGGTAGTCTTTTCCTCATGTTCTTGTGATGCTTTTGCAGTCTGATAATCAAGTTCCATCAACCACAAAATCGGGTCCCTGGAGGAAGGTTGGTATATGCTGCCCTTAATCTCATGCTAGCAATCTGTTTTGAATTGTCTGAAATCTTGAATCTCTATAGTACTCTTTGCACAGAAAACCACTTATTTTCACTCAATCAAGCACAATAATTGTTTCTATTTTATTGAAAATAGTAAGTTATTAGTTATGGTAGTGATTATGACTCCCTGGCAAATTAAAGGTGGCAACTTGCCAATTAGGTGGAAGAGTTAAAGCGAAAGAATAAGCAATCTGCAAATGCATGAACTCATCCATCATTGCTTTAATTGCTTTAAGCTTCAACAGAGCTGGGTAATCGGGTGTTGGGGAAACAAGTTCCAGCCACCAGATAAGAGGGTTTTCGGTGATCACCTTGTGTTTCTCGTACCATGATGTCAAAATTATAAACAACGATTTTTCAAATTTCTTCCTCTTTAGCCTGCAAAAATGGATTATTCTGCTGGTTCTGATTATAGTCGCTAAGAAATAGTTTACATCAGATTCCACACATCATTCATGAAGCATGCCTTTGAATGCTGATTATGGTTTTGATGGTGCCATCAGATCTAAGTAAATTTTCACTCATGATGCAGATGCTCTCATCAAAGGACGTCAACTTTATGGGCTACACCTATAAGAACTTTGAAATTGTGAATGATCATGAAGTTCCTGGAATAGGTATGTTCTCTTGCTCTTACCTCAAGCAAATTTACCGTGTGTACCTTGTATAATTTCTCATTCTGGGTGGCCCTTGTTGATAACTTGTATTATCATTAGTGTTTTGCCATTAGGATAATATTTTATTTTTCATTCTTTCTTTCTATTTTCAACTCCATTTTTTCCTCGATAATTCTATATTTAACGACTATTGACTGGTTCCAAAACGGCTTTCTTTTTACTACCAGCTGAACTGAAGAAGAAGAGCACCAAACCAAAGAGACCAACTGTGAAGTCCCTCTTCAGTAGGCTTCTTTTTCCCCCTCTGCTACCATAAATGTGTTTTTATATATACTACAAAGTACAGAATAACCATAAAATACAAGTTGTATTCATTTTTCTTATACTCTTATTACACATATGGCAGATGAGGAGTCAAATTCAGCATCCGCCCCACCTGCACAAGGAAGCTTTCTTAATTTACTACATCCCAAATTAGAAGTCTCAAAACCGGTCGACTCATAATACTTATCAATCTGTTGATAGCATCTGACAACTGTAGTAAAGTGTTTGAAATTGAGGTTTAAGTTGTGTTGAAATGAATAGGGTTTGTGGGACTGTTTTTCATCTGGTTGGGCTTGAACTGTAAGTATCCATGATGAAGGCAGTTTTCCCCAAGTATATGATGTACTTGATTGAGCTTGTGTAAATTATATATCCTGATTGTACATATTTCATTTTTCTTTTTTTCCTCTTTTTTTTTTTTCCGTCTTCTCATTGTTGATGTGTAATTCCTTTTTCCTTGTCAAGCAGTATAGACTAGTTCATGTTATTGTTGTCTGAGTATAGGATTAGTTTAAACAAAAACAATTTTTGAGAATTGTGATATTTGTGTTACTTGATGAGTGCCTCTATTTTTTTTCGTGGGAACAATTTATTTTAATGATATCCCGCCTAATGTTTATGGTGATGGAGGTTGTCCAAATATTTTATTTGTAATGAACTTTCTTTTCTCCCCCTTAATGAATTGATTAATTACCTTTAGTTATCCAAAAAAAAAAAAAAATTTTAAAAAGGAAACTACACAGAATCTTGTAATGTATAACTATTTTGGCAAAGGTTAAAGTATAGGCTTAAGTTTATAAAATGGTTTTACATTAAATATAATTTAAAAATAAGAAAATGTTTGGAATCCTACATAATATTATAGAATTTATAAAATGTAAATAATGATAATTTTATAATTAAAATTACAAAAACATTGAACTTCTAAAATAAATTAAAAACTTTATACTAGGAAAGAGCTTGTAAATTGTAATATTTTACTTTTAAGAATTTATAAATTTATAAAATATTTTGGTAAAGCTATCCAAATTTTCTCTTAATTTGCGAAATGTCAAAGCCTTGTCCAACGGATGGTAGCACGATTTTTGCTTCTCAAGTGTAACGCTTTACATCTGCCGTTGGGACACAAATTTGATAAAAGTAGGAAAAAGCATTCAATAGTCATGTACTCGCAGCAGAGATGCTCTCGTTGAGAGTCGAACTCAAGACCTCCCGCTTACTAAACGGGTGCTCTAACCAACTGAGCTACGAGAGCTGTTGTGCTTTACCCTTTGCACAAGTACATCACATTCATTTATGTTCTTTAACAACCCAGTCACAAATTCTCTACTTCCTTTCTTCTTCCCGCAATCAGCTATCTGGGGGAGCTCAAGATGCAGGTTAGTAAAATCTCTTCAAAACCCTAATGCCCACCCTCTCTACATTTGTTTGTTTCCATTTGAAAGTACATTCATACAGTAAAACGCGCTTACTTCTGTTGATGTGATGCAGGCGAGCGACAGGTTTAATATAAACTCGCAGCTTACAGGCTAAATATGTCGGCACAGGCCACGCCGACTTGCATCGATTTTATGTAACGGTACCATTGAGGAAATTTAAAAATATCGATACTTTTCAGTTAATGTGTATTTCTTTATTTCTTTATTTTTTTTGGTTAATGTTGTTCTCGTAATTGGGAAAAAAATTTAATTTAGTGAATGTGCAGTAAATATTCATCGAGATAGTTACGCTTCGTTTATTGGGCATCACCCGATTTTGGCCTACTTTGCTGCAGCGGAAAATAAATCAATTGGAAGAGAGCGCTACAATTTTATGCAGGTATTTTCTTTTCTTTTATGGTTCTTATGTTGTGTACAATTTAATAATTTTTTTCGTTCTCTGGATTTGATAACTATATATTATCTTTTCGTTTTGTGTGTTTTATGTATTTTGTTGATGTCTGCTGGCATATTTCTCTACTTCTGCCTATTTCAGTAACTTGCATTATTTTTTGTGCTTGTGCATGTTTCTTTATCCTCTCCTCTGACACAGGAACTGCATATAAACTTATGGGGATGCAATTTTTTGCTGATTTACTTCTTTCGTTTTATTGCTTTACTTAGTGGACGTGTGTGCTGAATGCTGATCATCATATTCTTCTATGTATGCACTGGTTTTATTGGAGTTTACGTAGGAAAGTCATATTTTTTATTGTTTTTACTGAATCATACTGCAATAAATTTTTTGCTGATTTACTTCTTTCGTTTTATTGCTTTACTTAGTGGACGTGTGTGCTGACTGCTGATCATCGTATTCTTCTATGTATGCACTGGTTTTATTGGAGTTTACGTAGGAAAATCATATGTTTTATTGTTTTTGCTGAATCATACTGCAATGAATTTTTTGCTGATTTACTTCTTTCGTTTTATTGCTTTACTTAGTGGACGTGTGTGCTGAATGCTGATCATCATATTCTTCTATGTATGCACTGGTTTTATTGGAGTTTACGTAGGAAAGTCATATTTTTTATTGTTTTTGCTGAATCATACTGCAATACGGTGTGATTTACTTGGTCTGTGGGTTGTCGGTTCTCTGATTTTTTTTTCATTTCTAAATATAGTTTATCAGAAATGATTTGCTGGAAATAGCGCAAAGTTTGATAAGCTTTGATTATAACACTTACTAATTGGTTTAGCTTCTTTCCTGCATATAAAGTAAAGTGAATGTGAAACGTAAATGTAGATTTTGTTTGGTTTATGGAGTTACTGAGTTTATAGGTGAAGTAAAATTTTAAATTTTTTGCCTTGTAGATGGACATGAGGTTGAGTTTGTCTCTGACAAGTTGATTTTACTGAATCCCTATTGTCAATTTGTTACCAAAATTGTTTCACAATCAGATAAATTGAAATTTTTTCCACTGTTATATTGATGGTGGCTCAAGTTTGTCCATATGTGCTGCTTGAATCCTTTTATATTTTGCAGCCTCTTATGTTTGCATCAAAATTTATACTTTGGCTTATTCCCATTGAAGCATATACAAGGTGCATTAATAGGTTTTTGGCATTTAGGATGAATAAAGTGAGTGATGGCATCTCTGTGAAATTTGCATTATATCATGAAATGTGCTTGAATTTTTGTGCAACTTCCAATAATAAGGAACAATGGAAGATACAACTTCATTTCAAAAATTATTATGCTTGAACATGCTTTTAATTGTGCCAGTATATCAATTGTAATTTCTTTCAAGGTGCATGATACATGTCAAAAAGCAGTTTTGTGCTGCCATCTTCAATGGTTGGAATGTAAAGATGATTTTGGAAATTGCATGACTCTGTATTCATCACTTTTCTTAATCATGAACTTGTATGAAATTCTTAGCTTCCATCTGCGCTTGCAGTACTGCAACGTTGTCAAATTCCTTTGCTGCTTATTTGGAATTTTGGGGCTTGTTGGAGCTAAATTGTTGAATTGAAGTTGCTGATGTTTTATGGTCTACCTTAATACCTTTTATGCTAATCCAGAAAATGCTTTTGCCCTGTGGTCTTCCTCCCGAGAGAGAAGATGATTGAAACGGCCTATCAGGTGAATGGCTATTGGAAGCAGAACATGCACTTACACAGCAACCAAAAGAAAAATATAAGTTTTGTAGATTGAATTTGAACTTCTTCAAATGATCGACTGAAGTACAGCAAACTAATAATATTTAGGTTTTTTACCAAACAAACCGTGGGACTTTTTGCCCTATGTTTTTCCGTTAACCATTCGTTGGGGCAATGTTCAAAAGAGGGTATTTCCAATCAATGTAGCATGATGTTTTTCCTTACCACATTAAAATAAGACTGAACACTGTATTATTTAGCAAGAGAGTTGGTGCAAAAGAGTAGTTTTCGTAAAGGGTCCCCTTCTTTGAAATTTTTATGAGGCTGTCTGCCCCAATACCCCCAAAAGATTCGTGTGATTGGATGACGAGCTTTTCAAAATACATTACCTGGTGCTATCACAATTTAATCCATAGATGTAATAAAGACAAAACCAACAAGAAAACAAACAAGAAACCATCATAAGATAATGCGATTTAGTATAGTTTGACTTCATTCGATAGCCTACACTTACCATGCATGCAAAAAGAAAAGTAAATTCCCCTAAATATTAATTGAAGAGGGTAAGAGAATTTTGAATTTAATCTCAATTTCATTATACATGACTCTTTCAATTTATTTTCATCATTCAAACTCGATTTCAATTGCGCCTCAAAGTATTTCTCATGCTAAGATGGTCAAATCTCATAAGAATACTCTTGATGCACAACATCACGTTAGGTTTGAAATAAAACTAGACAAAAAAACAAAAAAGACTTTCATTTTGTAGTAGGAGAACAAGAAAACGTGAAAACATGAAAACTTCTAGTAGGACGTTGGTGTTAGGTGTCAATCTTGATTTTTTGAGACTGCAGCATTGGATCCTTTGTCCTCCACCTAAATAATTTTGGCACTATCTACTTTTTCGATATCGCATTATGAATATATCTGTCTTGAGATTTAGAAGACTCCTCAATTGATTTGATTTAAAATGCAAGAAAATCAATCAAGAATTATGAATCTATCAAACATAAAATTGGAGACTACGAAGGATTCTATTATGTCATGTTAAGAAAAAAGATAGAAATTAATTTTAACCACGTTGAAGACAGTCTCCGTTGTCCATGGCATCAGCATTGCACCCAAGGAAGCTACTCTACTCGCATTTTCCTAAAGGATAAGATGGTGTTCGAGTGGAAGGGGATTGCTCTAACTTTAGTTGGATATTGTGCAACACAAAAAGGATTGCTTTATAAAAAGTAAGATTAAACAAATCCAAGATTCTATTTTTTTCTAATGCTCTAACTTAATTGCTACTTAATATTGTCAAGGATTTTAAATCTTTTGCGTAAATAGAAGGCGTTGTGATCCTGAAGAGGCTACACATTGGACATCTGGCGTTAACACACTAGTTGAAATAAAATTTCATTTTAAGGCCTATGGCCATGTTTGGTTTCATTTTTCATATTTTTTTATTATTTAAAAATTGAAATACATCACTTTTTATACATTTTGACCTGGTATTATTTTTATTTTTATTTTCAAAACACATTTTTCAATAACATATATATTTTCTCTATCTAATTTCATTATTAATATTTGTTTCCACCTATAACCTACTCAATCCAAAATAATTATTACTTTTCCAACAACATATCCAAATATAAATTTATTTTCAACTCATTTTCACTTACTACTTTTTAAAATTTTAAAAATAATAAAAATAAAAACTGAAAATAAAAATAAAATCAAACGGCCTCTAAAATTTCCCGAGCTTTTCTCATTCCGTGGTAACTTGTAGGATTTGATTGTTTGCATTTTTATTTTTATTATTTTATTTTTTCTATTTTAGATTTATTTTATTTTGAATGTTTGTTTTGTATAAAAATAAAATTATGAGTTGATTGAATTCTACAAAAAGGTGAACAAAATAGTATTTTAATATAATAATATTAAATAATTTAATTTGATATTATTAAATATTATTATTTAATTTAATGTGTATTCGATATGTATCTTGGGAGGACGGATTGGCTGTTTTGGAATAACAAATTATGATTAAATTTAGTATAAGTCACATTTTCTTGAGAGGATAAAAAAGAAATTATTATTTAATTAATTAATTGATTTTACTTATTTGTAAATTAGTTGATTCTTTAAACTTGAAAAATAGTCAATTATGGGTATAAGAATGACAAAAAGTGATATTTTCATTAGAAATGGGATAAGTAATCACACTTTCTTTTTTCTGAATAGCGTAAAATGGAAAATTTTTGTTCTAAAACACAAGCAACAACCCTCATAGCTACTAATAATATTTTAAGCAAATTCATGTTTTATTTTATATTCCATATATTACAGATCAATTATTTTTTATATATTAATTGATCGAAAAGTAAATAATAAATCCACAAGTTATAGCCTGATCATTATATTGTTCAAAAGACTATAGTGAAAAGCTAAATGAACAAAAATACTATGAGAAGCTCTCCATTGCCCTCATTTTCATATCTAAATGAACAAAATTTTATTTCGCATCCTATATGCCTCAATAGAAGAGTATGGATAAGTGGGATAAGTTTCTCATATAATATAGAAGGTTAGAAATTTAAATTTTAATAGATTGTTGATGTATGTATGTATAAACATAAAAATGAGGTATATAGGTTGTGCTTGCTTGTGAGAATTTCTCACAAACAAGCCCTCAAAAACAAAGAAACTCCTCTAAGTGTGTGATTGTTTGTGAAAATTCTTTTCACTTCACAGAATTTTTCTCAAAAATTCCCCCTCTCCTCTTTGGAAAATTTTTGAAAATTTTTCCCTCCTTCTTACAAAAAATTCTCACAAACAATCATTTTCACCTATCACATCAACTATAATCATTACACTTTTACTTCACAAACAATTACTCTCTCATAACATATAATTATATTTACACACAATATTTTTATATTAAATAATTTTTTTCATAATATAATTATTTACATGTATATATTAATCTTTGAATGAAATTATATCATAATATGTAGTTATAATTACACATAATATTTTTATATTAAAATATTATTATTTTCTTAAGATAGTTATTTTGATGTATTTTCATAGTATGTAATTATATCTATACGTAATATTTAATATTTAAACAGAATTAGTTTTGTAACAAATAATTATAGTTACAAGTAATAGTTTTATATTTAAATATAATTATTTTGATGATATAATTATTCACACATTTTTAATATTTTATAATATTATTTTCAATATATAATTATATTTACACATAAAGATTACATTTATATTTTAATATTTACATAAAATTATTTTCCTAATGCATAATTATATTTGCACATAATGTTTTATTATTTAAACAAAATTGTTTTCATAATATACAATCATATTTACACATAAAATTTTAATATACTTAAATAAAATTATTATCATATTATATAGTTATATTTACAAATTATATTGTATTATTTAAATAAAAATATTTTGTTAATATAATTATTCACACATTTTTAATATTTCATAATACTATTTTTCCAATATATAATTATATTTACACATAATATTTATAAATATTTACTGTATATTTTAATATTTACATAACACTATTTAGTTTTGTTACGTAATTATATTTGGATATAATGTTTTGTTATTTAATTTTTTTTTTCATAATATACAATTATATTTACACATAAAAATTTAATATTATTAAATAAAATCATTTTCATAGTATATAATTATATTTACACATTATATTATGTTATTTAAATAAAATTATTTCACAACAAAACCATCTTACAACTTTTTCTCAAAAAAATTCTCATAAACAATCACCACCTCATTTTCTCTTACATGTCATATCAAATGTAATTATTACACTTTTATCTCACAAACAATCACTACTTCATAAAAAAAATTTCTACCCCACAAACAAAAAAAACCTCACTATTTCCTCATGAAAACGAGAAAGGCAAAATAAAAACACAAGCAATCACACCCATAAAATTCTTTTTTATGGGCTTATATTAAGCACAGGAGCCATAGAAATAGAGAAAGTGACAATGACTTGGGCCAACTTGTAACAAAAAATGAAAGGGAGTGTTTGGTTATGTTTCCCCAGAACAACATTATTTTGGGAAAACATAATAAAAAATATCCCTATTTTTCTCTAAAACGTACATTTTTCAATATATATATATATACATATATTATATACAAACATAATATATATTTTATTATTATTCTAATATTAAAAAAAATTACTCAATTTCATTTTCACCCCAAAAACCCAACAAAAAGGCATTGATTTGACTGTTACAATAAAAAATATCTCCCTCAAAATATAAACAAACATACCCAAAAAAATAACTTTCACATTCTCCAATAATTTATTCTCTCAAAACACATAATAAACACATAATAAAATCAAACAAAAAACATAATCAAACATTCCCAAAGGCTCTTGCCCAAATTTGATTCCAACGAATTTAACTAATCATATAACAAGTAATATTATATTTGTTTTCTAATTGATCGTTCCTAGTCAATTGTACTTTTTGTATTGAATTGAATAAACCTAATTAAAATATCATTGATGATTGACCCTGTTTAGGCCATCTTTCTTTATTCTTGAGTGAAAGCAATGATATAATATATATTTTGCAGCTTGTTTACGAGTTTGAGAATGGATGTGTTTGTTCTATATTGGACAGGTGATAATATCTTTTCTACTTTATAAAGAAGAATACATTTAGAAATTTAAATTAGGTCTTTGAGGGAAAATATAAAGGGAGGCCAAAATATATATTACATATTTAAATTAAATTTACTCGGCACTTGGATTAAACACGTGTGTTTAAGAAAGTGTTATTTTCTTTTATAGAAATAAATTTTGAATTCTTATGAAGAATTGTGATTTTTCAGATATATGTACTCAAAAGTTGCGTCTTCTCAAATTATAGTTATATTTGTATTCATTCAACAGGTGATAACTAACACAATAATTCACAACATATATCTTTAATTAATATAAATATAACTGAAGAAGAGTGCTAGAGTACATACAATTCTGAAAACATCTTTCCTTATCTACTAAAAAATTTTCACATACTTAAAAGCTTTCCACATATTTTTTAGGAAAATCTTCGAAATCGCTATTTGCAGATTTTGGATTTTTTTTTATTATTTTATTTTAGAAGTTCATTGCTATTTCAACTTGATAGCAAACTTATAGTGAGCTATAATCACTTTAAAAAAAAAAGATATCCGCGCCTCAAACCACATAATTCAGTCTCCTCAACCAGTTTAATAAATTTCTTAACAAGTAACATTAATTAGATATGTGCAACAAACTCGTCGTAACGTTAGCTCGAATTTGATCCGGAGCAAAGTTTTAAATGAGAATTTAAAATATATAAATTTTATTTAATAATGGTTGGAATTAATCTCATTATTAAAATGATTTTGAAAAAAAATACAATTAGTAATTTTCCAATATACTCTAGGATGAGTCCTATATTTTTATTTTGGTTTGAGACTTCTGACAATAGTATGCTTTGTAATATCTGAAGGTTATGATAATGGACAAATATTTGGTCCTGTAATGTCCAAAGGTTAATGATAACAGACAAATATTTGGTCCTCACAAATCAGTGGTCACCTTTGTGCTGTTCTTTTTTCTTTCCCCTAATTGTTTATTTGATTTATTGAACTTAAAAAAGTTGGAAAAGATGGTTTTGTCACCATCTTATTATTATTTGTTTTTACACTAATTTACTTAACTATTGGTGTCCTTTTCACTGGAAAAAATAGGAATGAAAAAAAAATAAACTTTTACTATTCGTTTTAATTTTATTGTTGATTGAAAAGAAAAAGAAAGATTTGTCTTTTATGTGCCTGTTTTCTTCTCTTTGCTCAATGGAGTGGGGTTTATCTTCCACAACTCATTAACTTTAATCATTTAATCACATGTTTTGATTTGATTGTAATATATTTAAAAAAATATATATCATATAATCTAAGAAAAGAAATATATTTTTTTAATACTTCATTTATCAAAATTTGATAATATTCAAGTTTTTTGTCAGATATGAGATGTTCGATTTTTTAAGATACTACCTTGTCGACAAACGTGATTGGAATTTTATTTTGTGAAAAAGTATAGACTATTTAAATTTTCTTGATTTTTCAAATATGATATAAGATTAACTATTATCAAAATCAATCTCGTATTTTGAAACAAATTGTTTAGTTGTATTTCATTTTTCAATTTCTATTCAAAATAAAATAGAGCATTTATGTGATATATATATATACTTATATTTTACCATAATGTACTATTGTAGTCTAAATCAAATAAAATGTACGAGTTGTTATTCATGATGTACTGGCTCCAACAAAGCGGTGATAATGTTGGGCTATAGAGGAGCTGGTGCCAGTTGAGTTGTTGCATTTGTTACATCAATAGCAAGACATTGTAAAGGCATTCATCTCACATTAATTTTTTGTCTTGCTAATTGTTTTGAGTTATACATTAGATATATGAGATTATTGGAATTTTTCTATACGCACGCATATACAAATATATATACATATAAGAAAACATAAAAAGAAAAAGGGAAATAAATGAAAATGAAGTGTGTGTATATATATATTTTACTTACGTTGAGGGGTCAATTAGTCCAATAACATTAACTTCACATTATATGTGTAAGTTTTGAAATTCGAATCCTAACAAATTCTAAATATATTTATGTGTATAAATATAAATATACTGCACTCACAAGGAGGGTTGAAGAAAGTCAAATGAAAATAGAAATTTATATGATATTTTTCATCAGGTTAATTGGATTCCTTAGAAAATTTTAAAAGATTGGTTTCCTTTTGCAAAGGAAACAACTTGGCATGATATGTGTCTTTGCAAAATTTTACTCTGAATAGAGATGTGTTACGCGAGTTTAGGTTTCACATCTTGTGGGTATAGTTTTCATCAAAATTTATACCAATATTTAAGTTAAGAGATTTGACCATAAAAAGACATATTATCAAATTTATAGAAGTGTCCACAATTAAAATTCTCCAATATCTAAGTTATGATCGAATCGCAAGAAATAAGGGGATAAATTGAGATATAAGACAATATTAGATAATAAACAACTTAACTTTTTAATTTGAGAGGTAACACTCTTTATAACAGCCTTGAAGTAGGCATTGTTGCATGGAGTTACGTGGCAGACTTTGCATATGTCCCCTGGGATCAATAGTTAATATGATGGGTTTAATTTCATGTCAAGTTCTTGCTTCTTACCCTCTAAAAACACGAATTCTAATTTGTTTGAATGCTATCTCAACTTTTGAAGGCAGTTTTTGTCAGCCAGTCCGGAGGATAGACACTTCATCATATGAAGAAACTTTATTTAATAAAAAAGATTTCTTAATATGCAACTAAAAGTGTATAAATACAATTTTAATTTTCACACAAAAAGATGTACAAATATATAAAAGAAAATAAGAGATATATTCTTCGTATTGTAGAAGAACAAGAGATTTAGTCTACCTCTTTTCATTAAAATTGACTTTCTTCTTATTGTCGTCTTTCACTTATTAATCTTTACAAGCCACATGCTCAAGTTGAGTGGTCATGTGGTCTAATAATATCATCCACATAGAATCTCACACTTATATATGTGAGGTTCGGAATTCGAACTCAAACAGACTTTTAATATGCATGTGCATTAGTAAATTGAAAAAAAAAAAAAGGACAATTAAAATGGAAAGCCACACAATTGCATATAATAGATAAAGAAATGAAAATTTATTATGTAAATAAAAGGAGGTATCAAAGGTGGACAAGTTAGGTCTTTCAAGTAGTTGATTGTTCATATTAATTCCATCCATCAATGCATTACTTGTTCCTCACCTTTCTCCATTTTCATGTTGCTTTCCTTAGAAAGCTAATCTTGAATTGGAAGGGATGGACCTTTTTACCCCAACAAATTTATTGATCACATCATTATGCACGTCGATTTTGAAATCCTTGATGACCAAATAAATATTATAACAAACCACAATGAACTCATTACTATACTCTAAGCCACCTTTATTTTATTTATATGATTAAAGTTTGGTAATTATTAAAAGAATACGAAAAATTATATCGATTACTTAGTCATTTGTCAATTATTTTTAATAAGATGATTCAAATTAACATATTTATTTGAGCATTTGGTACTTACAGAAATAACAACAATTATGATAATTTGATTAGCTTTTCAAAGATGAGATGATATTTTCAATAGGATGTAAAAAACTCATAATAGTTATAATTATTAAATGACATTCCTTCATAAGATAATGATAGAAAGTTAAATACTTTTTAAGAGATCTCTCTATATTATTGATATGTTATTTCAAGCAGATTCCATAAGTATCAAGGAGAAGCTTAGCTTGATATAAACTATTTTTTGGCATGATGCCAAGCCAATTATTGATAGGAAAATTTTCACAATTTCATATTAAGTCATTTCTGCACTACTAGGCTTTCATCATTGCAGTGAACAAAAAAAACTGATTAGTATCAACGTAATAGCATATCCAAACATATCCTATAAAGTAAACATAGCATTAAATGAACGATATTATCCCAAACATGAAATTATAGCATTATGAATCAATTTAAATGATTTAAGGTACATTTATTTGACTAAAATAGGATTATGAAATAGTGTCATTTTTTCAAAAATAAAAAATAAATTTAAAACTATTTAAAATATGTAAATAACGAATAATATCCAAAAATTGAGCACGCTTACTCTAAAATAAATAAATAAAAGGTCCTTCATATTTTTTTACTCCAATGCATTTATTTTCAAAAGAAAAAAATAAAGAAAATAGGTAGAAAGAAAATAAATTATTAATATTTATAACAGAGACCCCAAACTATAGTATATTCTCACATGCCCCCAGCCCCCGCTTCATTTTGCTCTTCTTCATCCTTCTCTGTCTCTCGCTCGCTCGTTATCTCCTTTCTTAAACAGATCCCTCTAACAATCTGTACACAAAATTTTTGCAGCTTATTTTGTTTCTCAGATTCTTTCCTTTTCTCTCTCTTAATTCTTACCCCTCATCCCCTTTCTCATTTTTCCTTTTAAGTAGCATATATGGTAAAAATTGCCTAAGACATATTCTATCAAATTTCTTTCTGTTTTGAAAAATAAAATATTTTCCTTGTCGATTTTTTGCCGCACCATGCAAACCAAAGTCTGGGTTTTCCATTTCCAGCCTTTTCATAATCCCAGATGTTGACTTTCTTTATTTGAATATGTAGAATCTCTTTTTCTTGGGTTTTCTCGAGTCTTTTATTTAATCCCTTTTTCTTCTAACTAAATCAGAATAAGGTGCCTCAACTTTTAATTTTCCTACGAGTTTATATTTTGTTTCGATTTTAGGTTGCATTTTGGAAATTATCTAGTGGAATGGGGGCTCTTTTGGTCTGCTACAGGGAATGAATTCTGTTGGGTTTTCTGTATCATTTGCTTTAATGGGTTTGAAATGGATCTGAAGGGTGTCCCCGGAAATTTGAGATTTTGATTGTTGATTATAAAAGTGTGAGATATTCTTGATACGGTAAAAAGGTCTGTTGCATATAAATAAAGACTACGATTTCAATTGATCATTTGGGAAAAATAAGTATGGATCATGTCGTTGGAGGCAAGTTTAAGCTGGGGAGGAAGATTGGTGGCGGATCTTTTGGGGAACTTTATTTGGGTAATTTTGTTACCGTTTTTGTTTCTATTAATTCTTTTGGGAGATTGCTTCAGGTGACTTCTTTGCCAAAATTTATACATTTTCTTTTAATTTCATTCAGGAGTAAATATACAAACTGGAGAAGAAGTTGCTGTGAAGCTGGTGAGTTGTTTCTATATGGGGAAAAAAAAAAAACATCTGGAACAGAGTTGAACCCGTGATAGGAACCCCCTTTCTCAAAACTAAAAAAAGAGGGATCTTTACCCTCTCTCAGAACTAAAAACAAGAGAGTTCTTTATTTGTGGAGGATGATAAATGATTATCTTTATGCTGTCTATATAATTTCTGCAGTTCCATGAACTGCAGATCAATTTATATATTTTCTCGCAAGTTTGGCACTAGCTTTAGGTTATTGAAATGAGACTTCATCCTATATCCATTACTTTGAGTAATGATGCTATCAATTATGCCCTCATCATATCAAACTTTACTTCTGTTGAATCCTCTTTTCTTAGTGATATCTTGATCTATTGAAGCAAAAAATTCTTTCTTTCAGGAATCTGTTAAGACCAAACACCCTCAGCTTTATTATGAATCAAAATTGTACATGCTTCTTCAGGGAGGAAGTGAGTGTTTCTCATGATTAATATTTGATTATGTACCAACTCCAAAGCAAACTTGTTAATGCTCTTGTTTCTTTTATGAAGCTGGGATTCCACACCTTAAATGGTTTGGAGTTGAAGGTGAGTACAATGCCATGGTTATTGATCTTCTTGGGCCAAGCTTGGAAGATTTGTTTAACTATTGCAATAGGAAGTTTACATTGAAAACAGTTTTAATGCTGGCTGATCAATTGGTGAGTATGATTTCATTTTAACGTCTCTTTACATGGTTGTTGCTGTTGCTTTTTTACTTACTGTCATATATCACATGTAGATTAATAGAGTGGAATACATGCACTCTAGAGGTTTTCTTCACCGTGATATAAAGCCTGATAACTTCTTAATGGGTTTGGGACGCAAAGCAAACCAGGTACCTTTCTTTTCTAGGTTATAGTTTTTGTTTTCAGTTATATCTGCATAGCTATTCTTTTGTTTATGATTTTCTCTTTTGCTCTCTTTCTTCAAGAACATCATTTAACTTCACTTCTTTGATGAGCAACCGATTGCTTAAGTTGAATCACTTGAATTTTAGAGGACATATATGTTGCTGGACATTATCAGTGATGAATTGTCTTATTGTAAACTTTGTAGGTTCCAGTCAAGTGCTTTTGCATATTTTATAAGTACCATAGTAAATTCGTACCTGGTGATAATGCAACAGATATGAAGAATTACATCTAATATGACTAATTGTTTTCAAGTTGACTAATTAATATGCACAAGTTTTCTAGATTGTATGTTCTTTGGTGGCGATGAATTGGATCTGCACTTAGAAAGGTGACAGTGCGGATTTGATTGCAAAATTTATATGTGAACTTAGACTTGCCTTTAAAGGGAGAATGAAGCCAGGGAAGGTTGATTTTTGGTCTTTCATCTAGACATGCACATTAGTTGTTTGTCTTACTATCTTTGGGACTTTGCAGACTGCCGTGTTATATGCTTAGTAAAACTAAGTATCTGCAGTGCATTTGGAGAGAGTACAGTTTTTTTAGAGATGTGAGCAAATTCATAACCAATGATGATACAAATGCTTTGAAAATTGAATGTGCAATTTGCAAGTGGTTTAAAGTTGATATTTCATACAGTGATGTTCTGTTGTGGATTATTTGGTCACGGTGGTGGTAAATTGAGACAGAAAAGATGGAAGGCTTTGTCATCACAAAACTTGGAGCATATGGGGAGTGAAGTCTAGAATGGTTTTTCTGGCTGTAGTTTGGCCAATGGTTAGTTGTCTTGTGTTTCTTGAAACCATGAAGAGTCTGATGCATTATTCACATAGTTGAGAATGAAAGTTGCTGGAAAGGGAATACAGTAATTGATCGTACCCAACTATGCAGCCAATGGTAGCTAGTGCTTATCTGAGATCTAAGAAAAAGTCAAACCAGTCAATATAAGTATGTTAAAATTACTATTATGTTGAATTGGGAGGGGGCGGAAAGAAAGATTCAGGACTCACATGATTGTGAAGATTATGTGCACACTAATACTTGCTGCTTGAAGAAAACAAAATTCTGAATGTGAGAACAAAGTGAAATCCAGTTAATTTGGTGTATTGTATTAGCAATTCTAATTTTAATTAACTGGAAATGGAGATTTTGCTTGGTTTGTTTTTGAATTGTTTTAAGATATAAGGATAAGTTTATGGTAATATTTTGTGATCTGAGGTCTTATTTAAGAATAAATTATAGATTTTTTTTGTCTTTTTTCTTGTGGAAGAGATATTATGTGATACCCTATCTTCAATTCATTTATTCTGCAAAAAGAGATATTCAATGTTATTGGAGCACAAGATAGATGTGAGCCTCAAATTTAGGTAATTCTTACTCGAATCTCCTTGAGTTTCTATTGTTCCTTTTATTTTCTACATAATGTATAGTACAGAATCCATATTTTGCTAAAATAGTGGCTCTCTGTGTCATATGGTCTTCGATTATTTTATTATTACAAAATCTAAGTGAAGGGAGAAACCCTACGCTTCAAATACAATAATGTGTGTTCATAAGGTTTTTTATTATTCTAGTATTAAAAATTTTCAAGTGAAAGTAGGGGTTAACGAGATTCCCTGTTTTGGTTTTTATGAAGCAAGGCCCCAAAGTTATTAGAAATGACTGAAACATTTTGATTGTTCTTTCAATGCATTATGTTTGGGATTGATGCCTCTCCTGACCCATATTTCATAGTCTTTTCTATTTAGGATAAGTACTTGTTTTCTGATACTTGTTACCTGTATAAGGGGTATGACATGGAATCTTCCCTCTATTAATTGATTAACACTGAGTTGATTAATGCCTGAACCATCTGCTTGAAACCCATATCTGATTCCATATGACATAACCCTGTCAGAGGTGAAAGATTCTTCAACCAAAATGGTGTAAGATTGTGTCCAGATTGGTGGATTAAGAATTAAGCATTTCAAATCCATAATGATAAATCCATTGAGCATGTTTTCTTAATTTCATGGTGCCAGAGATTTCAAATCCTTTAGCTCTCAATTTGAACTATTGTTTGACACATTGTGGTGGTGAATTTCAAATCCACCTATGGAGTCCTTTAAAATCCTTCCCTTAAATCCTTTCCTCGAATCAAATCCTTCTATCCAAGTACAACCTATTTGACTTCATGAATTATTGAACCTCTTTCTTTCTTGGTTCCTTTTTGGCTTTTCCTAGACAGGTCACCGGCAGCCCCTTATGTTAATTTTTTTCTTTAAAGAAGCTTTGTTGTTCTAAATAATGACATGAAAATTTTGAATGAGATGATGCAAATTTAATCTGCTAAACTTGAAGTCTTATTATGCAATAGAAGTTATTTTGTTTTCGAAAATTTTACAAGCCTGGTACCTGCTATAACTCAGCCTTTGTAATTTTGTAACAGGTGTACGTCATTGACTATGGACTTGCTAAGAAATACAGAGATCTTCAAACTCATAAGCATATACCGTACAGGTATTAATATCAGATCAGCAGCCCCCAGTTGTACCTTTTGACTTTTCTCGTCACCAAGAATTTTATACAATCAATAGAGTTGTTGGAAGTTTGGGTTTGATGTTGCATTTAGCTCTCAAACAAAAAAACTTTATAGCCACCCTCATTCAGTAAATATGTCACGAGCATTTTCCCTGTTTAAACTTAAAAATTTGCATTTTGGCCTCGATTGAGTTATTTGAGCTAGTGACATCTTTAACTCATGGGTATAAGTTTACCATTTTCCAGGATTGCATATTTGACTATTTCAGCCTCTCTTTTATTAGCAATACTGTAATGACTATGACTGTCTTAGCAGGATGATCTTAAAGTTACATTTTGCAACATTTATCTTGTTGGAGGTAGTGGAGCTGGTGACATGTAATGGATCCAAGTTTACCATGCTGCATGTGTGCACTTCCACCAGGATCTCTTAGTAGTGATTGAGAAATGACCTTGACTGTCTTGGTCGGAGGATTCTCCTTTTTGCAATGCATTTACCTGTTTTCTGTTCTGTCCATGACACTGAATGAAGCTTATATTATGGCTCAGTTTCTTGACTCAGTACCATCAATTTGGTTGGAATTTTTTGACCTTGAATCAGAGGTTCAAGATGTCTATGACTCTATGAACTTTCTCACCGGAGAAAGCAGCACATGATTGTACTCTGAAATAGTGTAAATAATGCATGGGCCTATATTTGGTTGAATATGATTCTTGAAAATAAGCTCAAGTTCAACATGAATTCTTTACCTGAAGAAGCACACATTCTTATTTGGCAAGTGTGTAAGCAATAGTTAGGATTTATGTATAGATGAAAATTTCTAATTGGTGCTCTGAGGTTATTAAGTTGTAGGTAGTCAAGGAAAGCATAATATATATTTATTCAGGATGTAGAGGTGATGTAGACAGTGACATTATCTCATGGACCGAATTCTGATGCTTATAAAACTTGGTTATGACACTTCTTTTATTTATCATACTTGCTAGTATTTTCTAGCAATCAATAAATAACTAATTAGGTGTCAGCAAGCTTTATGCTATGTTTGGATCAAGGAAAATAGTGAGGAAAAAGAGAAGGAAAATGCAAATGTGCAAATATTAAAGCATAGAGTTACATTATTTGAAGCACCAAAAAGCTCTCCTTAGCATTTTCCACATTAAAATTCAAGGTCCAAATGTAGGGTTAGTATCACGACCAAGGTTCCAAAATACGTCATGTTATTCTTGTGCTTATCCATACAATCAGCAAATAAGGAAGTACAGTCTTGACTTTGATTAAGCATAGTTGAGAAAATATGGGCTTAAGGCTGTGTTTGTGGCCTTCCATGGTGTTCACTCACATTACATGCTATTTGGTCTTACTTTCAGTTAGACATTCTTTCACTTTTTTTTTATTTTTTTTATATAAATATATATATATATGTGTATATATATCCTCAAGGATCGAAAACAGTAGTTTTTTAGAGTAGTGGTGCAGTGTATGCCAAATAGAGATTGGATCTTAATATTTTTTGTCTACATTGAATTGATGCTTGAACTCTACTACATCTCCAGTACACAAAATTTACATATGCGATGGTACTCTTTTCTTGCTGCATTCAGTGTAGTTAATCTGGACATTCTCTGTTTACATAATTGAACGTTCTCTTTTAGGCATGAAAAAGAATTTGTTTCTGTTTTCTTCTCATGCGCATTTTAGGCACTGAAATGACATGTGAAGTAGTTTTCAGCCTTGCGCCTCCAATAATTTTATCTTGACTACCTCCTCATTTCTACTGTTTTACAGGGAAAATAAAAATCTCACAGGCACAGCTCGTTATGCTAGTGTAAACACCCATCTTGGAGTTGGTGAGTGCACATTATGCTTGCAATTGACTGAGGATGACTGTTCTGCTTTGTGATTCTTTAAAGAAGAAATGTAAGAAATTTCCAGGACATACTCTTTTCTTGACTTGAACTATGTTTCTGATTTCTTCTTCCAGAACAAAGCAGAAGGGATGATTTAGAATCTCTTGGCTATGTCCTTATGTACTTCCTAAGGGGAAGGTTGAGTTCAAGGGCTCTACTTAAGATTTTCTTGCATTCTTCTTATCCCCACTACATAATTTGCTAACTTTTTGTTCTTTTTATTTATTGTATTTTAGCCTTCCCTGGCAAGGACTGAAAGCTGGCACAAAGAAGCAGAAATATGACAAAATCAGTGAGAAGAAGATGCTTACACCCATAGAAGTGCTACAGCTTTCTAAACCCAGTGTAAATTATATGGCATTTGTCTTAATCATGGATTAATTGAAAATTTGTATTTCTGGCAGGTGCTTTGTAAATCTTATCCATCTGAATTTATCTCATATTTTCATTATTGTCGATCACTGCGATTTGAGGATAAGCCTGACTATTCATACTTAAAGAGACTTTTCCGGGACCTATTTATTCGAGAAGGTAAACATATTTTAAAATATTTATGGTTGCTTCTATCTTACTTTCGTGGCCATTCTTATATACTGGAAATCGAATTTAAATCTGTCTTAACAATTTTCTGTTGATGACTCTACTAATGGAACAGGTTATCAGTTTGATTATGTTTTTGACTGGACTATATTGAAGTATCCACAAATTGGCTCCAGTTCTAGAGCACGAGTTAGTATTTACTTGTTTTGTTGTGGATCAAGTCTAGTTTATATCAATACAAGCTATGAATCTTACATGATTGTCTCTGTCAGCAGCCAATGGGGAAAATACCCTTAAACCCGGGACCATCTGCAGAAAGAGTAGAAAAGACTCCAGGTCTGCTTGGGCTCATGAATATCTGATGGTTCTTTTTTTATCTTATGTCTAAGTTGAATAGAACTACTAACTTGCCTCTAATAATCAAGAAATGGTTACTCTTTCCTACAGCTATACCTACACTGCATGGATACACGAAAAGCAGATTAAGATAAATATCTGAATGTGAAAGTTTTTTCAATTAGATATTGGAACTGTTGGAAGTGGAGGTTTCTTGTCTCTCATATCTGAGATTGCGTTTGCCTGGACTCTGCATCTTGTAGCCTCTTTTCTTGCTCCCTTGCTAGGCATAAAAACCCCGAATGATGAGAGTTAATTGCACTTGCGACATGATTAAACAAAATGTCCTTGGCCCCTGGGCTGTGAAACCCCTAGCAGTTTGTACATGATGCTAAATTCTGTTAGATTAAATGAGTTTCCTGTAGTGATACTGCATTACCCTTTATGTGTGGAGATGCAAAAGGAGCAATAGGCCAATATTGCAGATGAACAGAACGAGGGCTAGAAAAAATTATTGTTTTTCTTGTCAGTGTAGACGTGACGATCCCTCCATGATAGATTGAAGTGACAATTGTGTTCTTTTTTCTTCCGAATTCATTTGCAAGAAAGAAATAATAAGATAAAAGTCACCATATTGTGATACTTGGTGCTAAAAGATTGACTTTTGGTATTTTTGTAATATTAAAGAAACAACCCCATTCTATAGTTGAATAACATGTAGGACTGCAATATTGAGGTGGAAAAATGTTTTTATTTCAATGTAATCAATCTCAATGGCTGACGAATTGTTCCACATATTGTGTAATTTAGTGAAGCAAGAAGTTCGAGACAGATTATCTGGTGCAGTGCAGGCATTTGCCAGAAGGAATGGTTCTAGTGCAGGCTTGCATGGAGATCACTCGAGACACAGATCTTCAGAGGATGTTCCATCGTCTAAAGATGTGGTGGGCAATAATTCATGAAGTCATTTGAATTATGTGCACTTTGTTTGGCGGTTCTGTTGGTTCTTTATCCGTGTGTGCATTTGAATGGGAGAATTGTTTCTGAAATTTAATTTCACCCAATGCTCTTTGTTTCTTGATTCTCCAGCAACCTGATTCTGAAAGAGGCCGGGTGTCTCGGACTGGTAGTGCCTCAAAGAGGGCGGTGCTACCAAGCAGCCGGCCGAGCTCCTCTGGAGAGCCCAGCGAAAATCGTCATAGTAAACTGGGCTCAGGCAGTGGTCGCCTATCAACTACTCAAAGATTACAGCCTGGATTTGAGTCCAAATCGTCTTCTTTCACTCGTGCTGCTGCTGCAAGAGGTGTCCGAGATGAAACTCTCAGAAGCTTTGAACTATTAACAATTGGCACAGGGAAAAGGAAATAATGAAATGTCATAGTTCTATGCAAGTTTTCTCCGGAGGCCAAAAATGGTATAGCAGATACTCTAATCTTATCAACCTGATATAATACGACCTCCCTCCATTGTCATGGCTTGGGATCCTAGTATAATCTGCATTACTGGGTTGTTTTAACACAGCAAAGCCTCAAAATTCAGTAATATTCTAAATCTATCTCTTAATTTTATTGTCTTGCTTTAAATGTATTGCCTTGTAAACTCATGAAAGATTAACACATTGCCAAGGGAAACTGTTCATATATGTTATTAAGGATGCTGGTGCCTAAAGATGCACATGCTGTATGTGGAAGATAATGTCTTGTTTCTTTTTCTCTTTAAATTGGTCTTGGGAACAGGGAAACATGTGATATAAAGGGCTTGGAACCCTAGCTGACCACGTCTTGAGGTAGGGATCTATACATAAACATATTATCTATTTAGATACGCTAGAATGTTCCCTTGAGAATTATATAATCCTATTCCAGCCTGGTTTAGTACGGAATGAATTTATAATCAACCAGATTATAAGTTCATAATCGTAATCTTCTCCCATTTTGGTTGGAACAAATTTACTAATTTTTTGATCCAATTAGTAAGAGGGATTTTGAACGAGGAAATAGTCTAGAAGCTTAAAAAATGGTATCATGAGCAATTACAATAATTGGGTTTATTAATATTTTTGGTATAGTAAATGCTATCACATATATAATTATACCTAATTTGATGGACTTGTTTGATCTTAAAAGAGATTTTCTATAATTTTGCGCGTAAAGGCGATTTCTTGGAGAATTCTTCTCATCATTTGCAATGGATGGTTTGAGAAATCTATCACTAGGGCAGTCGAAGTGGACAGGTAGTTTGCTAAGAAACATATGCTGGCTGTGTTGTTGTGGGCATCCAGTAGTGTGTTGAGTCAAATCCTGGTGTATTCATTGAGAAAATGGTTTGGTTCAGTCGTTTCGGATGAATGCATTTATTAAGGATTTTTAATTGAAAATATGTCTGTTGGCTATTCATGCATGCATTTACTGTTTTGCTTTTTGATTTTCTTCTAATTTCTTGAAAAAAGTATCATTTGTTGGTTATTTATAGATGCATTTAATGGTTATTAATATGTAAAAATCAGTGAGCAAGGCTAATAAGGGAAACATTTATACTCTTTAATGAAGGGAACTGATATTTCCATACTATAAATTGATAAAGGCACTCTACTTTTATTTTATTATAAAATTATACATTAACCTGAGACAAATTAGAAGAAAAAATTATCCATTATCAATTTGCTAATAATTACCTTTTAATAAAATAATAAATATGATAGTTAATTGGAATATTAATAAATAGTTTTCGTTTCACATTTTCTACATAATAGATCATTAACGAAGTGGAGGGGTGTATTAGTCAATTAATTACAAAGCAATATTGTCTCATTAGTAATGAGTAGTTTTCTCAATTGTTTGATCAAAAGTAAAAGTGGAGTGTCTTTATCTATTTGCCAGAGTGCAAATATCAACTCCATTAATAAAGCATTTAGTGTGTTTTCGAGTGATTCATCTGAAACGTTCAATTCTTTTCTTCTAATTTACATAATTAAAGTGGATTCTAATAGTATATTGATGGTGCATTGCACTGAATGATCGTTGTCATGATACAATAAGATTCTTATTATTATTTATATTCCAACCAATTAAATATTACATATATATGTATATATCTACATATTGGACTCATTGAATTGGATTTTTCTTTAAATAACTTTTTTCTTTATATCCTTAAAAGGATGAATAGATCTATTCGTATTTGTTATAGTACTTCAGATTATTTTTAAATTCCATTTATAATGTCTGTTAATATCTTTGGTACATTTTCATTTTTAAAACAATGAAAGAAAAATTAAAATTTCAATTTAGAAATATCAATTAGTTATATGTAATATACACCAATATTTAATATTTTTAAATACCTTAACGATGATCAATTAAAATAAACTTGTTATGATTTAAAATTATCGAGTAAAAGAATTCTTAAAAAATACAAATTTATTATTTTTTAAATTAGCATATTTTTAATAATTTTAAATTAAACATTACAAATTGACACATATTAGATATTAATAAAATTTTATAAATATTAAATAATTGTATTAAAATATAAACAATATAATTATATCAATTTTAAGTACGTAATCAATCTAAACATAATTCTTAAAAAATACAAATTTATTATTTTTTAAATTAACATAATTTTAATAATTTAAACTACTCATAATAAATTTATATAAATGTAGATATTCATAAAATTTCATAAATATTAAATAATTTATAATAAAATAGTTAATAATTTTAGGTAAATAATAAATTTTAGAATGATTCTAAAATTATTCAAATAATTCTTTTTCAATTTTTTTCTCTTATTTCCCCACCTCACCCTCCAAACCCACCCCATGGTAGCCGATCATGGCCACCCCATCCTGTCATACCCTCCAACTCTCTGGATCTGGCTACTGCAAAAAAATAGGTAGCCAACCTAACGGCAGCCATGGCTGATGGTTGCCATGGTCGGCGATCATGATCTGGCCAGATCATGATTGCCGTTAGATTTGGCTAGATCTGGCCAGCGGCTGCTATGACGGTCACACTACCCCCCAACACCCACTCCAAAAAATATATATAGGTGTATATATATAGTATGTCATATATAGGTTTTATATATATACACACATATGATTATATATGTGTATTATATAAATATTAAATATTTTTTTAGAAGATACATTTAAGGGTAATTTGATTACTTAGTACTCTTAATTAGGATTTATGGATATTCATTAATGACAAGAAACATTGATATAATTTTCAAAATTTAAAGAGGTCTAATTGTATTACACCAAAATCTGAAAAGTTGTTATAATTATTCTTAATATAAATCAACAACTTGCTATGAAATTATAGATAACTTATTGTAAAAATTATAGTCGTTTATGTAAGAGATACCTCTTGTAAGAGAAGTACAATTAAACATTACCATAAACACATCGTATTAGCATTAATAGTATGTGGTTTCTGTACACATAAAATCATTTGAATAGCTCATATTCAAATCCAACATTCTTGAGTTGCACTAACGGACATAGATATTCAATCCTAATACTCTTGAATAATATTTGGTTGCTAACAATAAAAACTTTCTACCCATCCAACATTGATAAAATAGACAGTGAAAATTCTAAAGAATGCATCACAAAATATGTTATTCCAATGGTAAATAAACGAAAATTATTTATGAACTCAAAATTTTGAATCAAAGATTAAAAAAAGGATATGCATCCAAGTATTTTAGTCTCTCTCTAATGTCTTTAGTTTTGAAATTAGTGATTGTTGTATCTCCTTGGTTTTCATTTTATTTTCTGTTCATTATATGAAATAGAAACAAAATGTGAATACTGGAATAATAGCATTTTAAAAAGTTCTTCAAACGGAGAATTGAAGAATTAATTTCAAACTCAACTTATTTCTATCCTGTTAAATAGTTTTACCTCAATGACGTAAATTTCACATATATAATGTGAGGTTAAGAGTTCGAATTTAACAAATTCATAATGTGCGTATATATAAATAAATAAATAAATAAAATTATTTCTATCCCTATTTGAAATATAACCACCGGGAAACTCTTAAGGCTTCTTTTGGTTGTTTGTTGGTTTCTAGGACAATTACTTAAAACTGAGAATTTGATTATTAGATGTTAACTTTTTTTGTTGGCATGTTTAAGCAATTCAAATAAAATATTGCTCAAAATTGAGAATCCATCTTAACCATTTTAATGAAATACTAGCTTTTAATTCTGGCGTTGCACCTGACAATAATTTAAAACTTAAAATTTTATTATATTTAATTTAATTATGATTTAGATATCAATATAAAAACTATAATATAAAAAAGTTCAAAAAAATTGATCAAAAGCGAAAATAAATGTAAAATTTTAATTTACCACAAATTCAAGACTTTGAATTTCTTTTGTAAGTTAATCTGGCTCATAAACATAAATTGTAAATCACATTCAAATTATAAAATACATGCATAAAAAAAAAAGAGAATTTAACTCACCAAGCAAATGATCCTATAGAGGCAAACGAAAAAAATAAAATAAAATTGTACCTTTAAATATTAGTGTATTGCATGTTTGGTTATTTTTAGTATATATATTACTTGTAGAGATTATGAGCTTAGATTTAAGGAACTTAACTTAATTAAAACAACAAATTATGGAATAATAAATAATTTAGGAAAATATTGAATGAAGGTAAAAAATTTTGGAATAAATATAGAGATAGTTGTAGGAAATCTTACAATTTCAAAATATAAAAAATCTCAATAACAACTTTTCAACTCAATGCCTGAATTTATTAAATAAAAATTTAAATATTTAGCACTGATATGTCAATAGCTAAATTTACATACTCAAATTAGCCATTTATAAAATAACTTAATAGTTGTTCTTAAATGATCAAAGGCATCAACAGTTGTATCATATTTGATAAGATTTTAAAATTTATTAACATTTGCAATCTTGAAATTATTATTTTTGAAATAAATTAGCCACTATTTTACTTTATTTGAAATAAATATTTTGCCTTAATAACGTGGTTTATAATCTAGTTCGAACCAATAATATAAACATAGCTGGTTTATATGTAAATTATAATTGGGTCTATAGAAGTGTAGATATTAAACATATGAAAAGTAATAAAACTACTTTTAAAAAATCTATTCAAAATAATTTTACATGCATAAACTAATATATACACACATATATATAGAGAGAGATAAATACAAAAATTAATATGAAATATCACACATACACACGCATATATATATTGAATACTTATCATCATTAGATATGGAGTTAATAAAAAATCAATTAATATAGTGTTAACTTACTAATAATAAAATAGTTCATTTTTATAGTAAATTATATATATGTATATATAATTTTACATAAACTAATACACACACACACACACACACACACACATATATATATATATATATAGAGAGAGAGAGAGAGAGAGAGAGAGGGGGGGGGGAGAGATAAATACAAAAATTAATATGGAATATAACACACACACACACACACACACATATATATATATATTGAATACTTACCATCATTAGATATGGAGTTAACAAAAAATCAATTAATATAACATTGACTTACTAATAATAAAATAGTTTATTTTTATAGTAAATTATATATGAAAATTATTGAGATGGCAAAAAATGGATAAAAGTAACATATCCACATCATTGTCACATAATAAATATTCTTAAAATATGATTGAACGATATTTTACTTTATATATATTAGATTATAATTGCTTTCTCTAGTAATCTAATTATTATATTATCAATAGGCGACATTTTGTGCCAAGTAAATAGTGCTCCTATGATGAAAGCTCATACTTTGTTCTCATTAGGCTGTCTTAGGTGGAAAGTGCCATTTGAATTAAAAAATAAAAAATCAACTAAAATATGGGCTTGTTCTCTTACATTTTCCCCAAAAAAATTTCAACCCCCAAAAAAATTTCAAAATGGAAGCACATTCTCCAAATTTTTTCTTCAAACATTCAAATTTTATCCTCAAAAATTCCTTTTCAATTCAATTTCAAAATAACACTACATCGAACTTGCCCTACCCTTCACCTTGTCTGACACCCCCTCCCACGTCTCTGTCTCTCCTCCTCATTTCTCTCCCCCCCTCTCTCTCTCTCTCTCTCTCTCTCTCTCTCTCTTTGTCTCTCCCCGCCTACCCTTTCAGTCGCCATTATTGACTTTGTTCATTGTTCATCTTTTTATTTTTATTTTTTTTGGTTATTTTTTTTTTACGATTGAAAAATATTCCATTAATTGTGAATTACGTGAGATTCTCCCATGACCTACTCAATTTCAATTAAATTATTTTGTTTATTTGTCTAATGAAATCATAACATCAAACTACAAGAAATATAGGCAACATAATTTTATGCATTTTGTATTATTTCATATATTTATATAATTATTTGTTGCATTTTTTATTAAATATAATAATAATGCACTAAAGTAATAATTTACAATTTAAAAATTTTCGATTTCATTCATAAATTATATATTTTCTAGTACATATTAAATTAAGTTAAATTTAATTAATTATTGAAATTTATTAAGTTTCTTAAAATATTTTTTTATACCATTAAATACTACGTTTGTAATTTATTCATCTATTTTTGTTTAAAAATTTAATAATCCATTTAATATAATTATTTAATTAATAATATGATTCATATCATTAATTAAATTATTAACTACTAGTTTAACTCTAATTAATCACTACTAGCTCCAAAATATTACAATATATCTTATTTTTATACTACCTAAAAAATAAAAATATCAAATTAAATCATCAAATAAAATAATTAAACATCATTTCATTACAATCATATTTCAATTATTATCAATATATATATATACATCCATCATCCAACTATAAATATATATATATTTATATATTACATAAAAAAATCACTTACACCCTATAAACCCAACAAAAAAAGCAATTGATTTGACATCAATAGTAAAGTTTGTCTCCCCTCAAAATATATATAAACAAATAATTCATTTTCAAATCATTTTTCATATTTACCCAAAATAAAAAGAAACACTTGTCACATTATCTAAATTTTCTCCAAAAAAACCCATTCCCCCAAAAAATTTTCTACAAAACACCCAAAATGTAAGACAACAAGCTCTAATTATTTCATTCATAGTGTTTGGATCACAGGAAAAATAAGGAAACAACACAATCACTCATTGTATTAAATTATATTTTTTGATTTATACGCATGTTGGACGTTTGTTAAATTCAAATCCATTTTCATATTTTACTTGTAGAATTTATACCACTAAGCTAACCATTTGACATTATATTAAATTGTATTAAATGAATAATAAATTCGTAAGCTATAGGAAATTAATTTCCTAAATTATAATATGGAAATCAAAAACAAAGGCAGAGGGTCCTCTACTGAAAAACGTTCATGAATCTATAAAGGCGTGAAAAAAATTCGTTTAATTAGTTATGAACATAAAAAATTGCCCTAGTTGCATTTTGGCGTTTTTTTCTCTCTCCAACTCAACAATCCTTTCAAATGTTTGTTTCAATTCTTTGTACTTTCCCATTTCTCCTTCTCAGCAGCTTCCCCAGACCCATCACCCCCTCCCCCCATTTCAGAACCTTACTGGTAAAAAGCCCAGTGGGTAAAATGCACTATGCAATCATCTCTTGGCGAACTGCGAGGTGTTTCCTCTGGAACGGCATCAGGAATAATGCAGTAGCCCACTTGGTAAAATCATTCGTTATTGAAGTGTGATGAATTCATCAACAAAAGGTAAGTTCACAAACCCATCAAACTGTTTCTTTGGTATGGTAAACAAGAGATTTTATGTTCTTTTGAAGAATCTCACAGCCCGCTTGGATTTATTTTCAAAGGCCATTTTTATTTTCAGTCATTTTTAAAAATTAAAAAGTTAGTTAAATAAAAATTGAGATGTATTTAGATGAAATATTGAAAAATAATAATTAGAATATGTTGTAGAATTGAAAAGTAGGGTAATTTATATTTTTTATATTTAAATGTATGCATATTTTATTAATTTAAAAATAATAGTGAGTAATTTTACGTCGTGTCAAATCAAATTTGAATTTGATTGATGTGTAATAGGATGATATGATAGGTTTAGAAATGAGTTTTGGGAAGAAAAAATATAATTTTTTTTTTTTTTTTTAAAGTTATGAGAAAGTGTGTGTTTGCAATTTTCATTCTCACATAAAAATGAAAAGGGGTCTTGGAAATGAAACCAAACACCCTGTCAGCTTCTGTGACGTGTTATTTATTTTTTTTTTTTTAAGGGGTGGGGTGGGAGGGGGAGGGCTGCGGTGTCGTGCGCGCGTGTACCTTGTTTTAAGTTTTAGTTAATTTGTTAAGAGTGCTCATTAGCACGCCCCATCTTTACTTAAGAGGAAGTTTGGTGTACAAAATGTTAACCCGTTTGTGTGTCTGGGATTTATGAGAGCGAAAAATAAATAGGAAGAACAATATGCCAATTCAATGGGGTAAAAGGAAAGATAAAAATTAGTAGAACTGTTCTTCTGCATGTAACTGTATGTGGAGGATAAAAAAGGGCCCAAGTCAATGTTCTATATACATATATATATATATATATTATTGTTATAAGACATTAGTGTTACCTAGTTTGTGTGTAGAAAGTGGTATGGCAAAATAGTGGCTGAAAATACTGAAATTAAAACTTTCTTTCTCTTTTCACTATTTTGGCATTCAAATAGGACTTGAAATTTATTGGTATTGTGGGAATTTTTTCTTTTGGTCTTATTCTTTCATCCATGAATATGAAGATCTGAAAGGATTGCATTGAGTATTTAGCTAAGACCTAATGAATTAGAAGTAAATGCAAAGTTATGTAATTTATAGGTTTAGCCGAAGTACAAGATTAAAGGTTTGCAAAGTTAGGAGGTTTGTTGATCTGTCATGTTTTGGGTAGTGGATACTGGTCTATGTGATTGTTTATTATGTACTTGTTTCTTGGTTAGAATTTGTTGGATTTCATTGTGGAGTAATGAAAGTTACTTACTGCCTTTTGCTTGAGTCAGCCCCAGTTACAATCCACTGCAAGGTCCTGATACCTCAGAATTCTGTACCCTAGTAGAAGCAGCATGTTTCTATTCCTCTACGTTAAGATTTGTATTTTGTGCCTTACAGAATCACACAGTCTCCATCTTCATATGTCTGCTGATGATCTATTGTCTTTTAATGCAGAGTATTATGCTATGACAATTTTTCCCATGAAATAAGCCTTCTGTTTGAAAGAAGTACAACCGCTCCTAAATCAAGTTAGGTATAAAAAAACCTCTGCTTCTTAAAGTTCTTTGTTGGGAAATTCGTGCTCTTTTTTCCATTATCAACAATTCGTGTCAATTAGTAATAAGGACTTAGTAATTGATCCTTAAGAAATGTTACCTACTATAAATAATTGTTTTTAATTCGATCAAAATCTTGAAATCAACTACACAAAGTTTGTAGTAGTTGAAATAGAGTAAATGAAGCCTGGGATCAAAATTGTGATAATTATTAAGATTCATACTTGAATAAAATTCAATGTAATAGTAAAAGAATAGCCTAGATTCTGGAAATCCGCTGTCAGATTTTCTTATCTGCACTGAGGTTTAAATATTTTAGTAAGCTAGTTAACAAGGTAAATGTACTTGGTAAACTTGCACCTTATAGATATTTTGGTTTCAACCTTGTGAGTAATTATTTGCTTTCCCAATTGGTGGAGAAATCTGTGCACACAATAATGATTGCTTTTATGAGAATAATTCTTGTGTCGTTTGGTGAACAACAGTCATAATATGATTATAGATGTCTCTGCATTAAATATACTTATTATGAAAAATGCTTTACTAAATTCAATATTACACGATAAACATGTAACCTCATGCTCCAACTATCACCTACAAAAATGTTTAAATGCATTTATGATACAGAACACCTTTAAATATTATAGGATTCATCTGCAGTTCGGTATTGCTTCTAATACATGTTAACTACTCTATGATTTCATCAGATATTTGTATTTTTTGGGTTCTGAAGAAATTTTTGCCTAATGCTGGAATCATATAGCAACTAAGTTTTTGTGCGGTCGGAACGTTGCACTTGTAGAAACATATTGGACTCTTTTATGTAGATTATATTTCCAAGACTGACTTCAAATTTTGAAATTTAAAAATATTTGCATTTAGGTAAGATAAATACAAAAGACTCTAACTAATCCGTTCACGCCAATATTCAGTATTGAACTTTACAATAAATACACTGAACTGGCACTCTTAATGTGCTTTAGTGAACACAGATAAGCATCGGAACGGCCTATCTGTTGTTTCTATAAATTTGGTTTTTCCTATAAGGCCTAATGCATTTACTTCCTTCGCTGTACCTAAATCCTCCTTTTGCTTTCCAGGCCTGTGCTGCCATTGTTTATTCTGTTCATCCTCCTAAATTTCTTGGTCACCAAAAAGTTCTGGGATCATGTCTTTCATTTCTAGAAGTCTAGATTTCTTTGTGATCTTTTACTGCACATACATATATAGCATGTCTGGAAGTGAGCCAAATTCTCGTTACCAAGAGATGGAGCTATCTGAAAATCGGAGGAGAAGACCTACAACTACACACTCAATGCCTATTGCATGCCGCGTGTGTGATAGAATTTTCTTTGACAATGTCAGCCTTGTGTTACACTTTGAGTGTCATCTCAAAGATGAAATTCCGACCCCTATGCAACATAGCAGAACCCTAGCCTTTTTGCAAAGTGACAGGCCTTTGTCTATGAACTCTTCACATTTTTCTGGTTCTTTTGTAGAGAGGATGAGTGAGGGCCATCATATTGAGGTTCCAAGGATGAATAGCTACTCAAGATCATGTTCCTTGTCTGTTTGTTCAGCAAAAACACCAAATGTTTTGGTAAGAGATATCAACTTCGACCAGATTCCTGTGCTGAATTCCATGCCACCACTAAGCTCGTCTTTTGATGCTCAACTGGAACTATTGCAATCAACTTTGAATCCAACCATGAGCAGGAAGACAGCTACTTCATCATTTAGCCGCCCATTATTTTATCCTCAATTAGGAGCAAACAGGGTTGCTCATGGCTTAGCAGCTGCACCTTCACAGTTAAATGAGCAAAATGGTGGAAGGCTCTTTTCTAATTATAGGAACCCAAAGATTAAGCAGTTAGAAAAGCCATGTAAGGAGATAATCGTTATAAGTGATGATGAAGAAGATGACAACAATGGCCCTGATGAGATCTTGGACTTGACTTTGAAGCTGTAAAAATTTTATGCAGTGTTTGGTGTTATTTCGATTGTTTTGGAGAAATGTTTTGGGGTAATATATTTCTAGATGTTGTACTAGGGAATGTGTGGGGATTAAAAATGTACCAAGGAAAGACATTTTCTACTATGGCTGTATTGTTCATAAAAAGTTTTGTGTGGTTAGTGGTGTAATATCAAGCTCTTTTGGTGTTTTATATTCTTATATTAGGATAATGATTGGAAGATATAAGCATATTGTAGTAATATATATATATATATATATATTCTTTTTTAATGATTAATGTGTATAAATATGAGATAAGGGTTTGATAAATAGAAATTTATTTTTGGGGGATATTTTTGAGGGATATTTTTTGGGAACGGAAGTGTCATTTCGTAAAAAATCAATTTCCGAATATGTTTTCGTCCCAAGGAAACGAGATGAAAACAGAAGTTTGGAAATAACACTAAATATTTCATTCATTTTCTCATGATATTAGCTTAATAAAGAAGTTCTTAAAAATAAGGTCTTGGTTTTTCAGAGAGACTACAAAGGAAATGATTTTTCATTGCTTTGACTTTTGCTTTTAACTTCCCTTTAGTAAAATCATGGATCAAAATGCAGAATGTTATGGATGAGACTATAGGTGGGAAATAAAAACCATTCATCTGTATGCAGAAGGGCACCTACAAACAAAATCCAAATTATATTACACTAGTAGGCTAAAATAGCATGTATTACAACAAATATGACTTTGCCTTGAAGTTTATTATTTTCCATGATACTTTAGGCTCATTTATTGTCAATTTGTGTTATATAGCAGCTAGGAGCCTGATCGAAATTCTGTAGAAACGTGTTAGCAAATATGAGTTTTTGGAATTTGTGTTTGAAATATTGAAGCATGATGTTGGAATAGGTATTTACCAACTTTTGTTTATAGTACAATGTAGTTTGTATTGCATGAAATCTAATGAATTAGTGAAACTTTTCTTGCATTTCTTCCATGGGTCATTCCTCTAGGTTCTTTCTCTGCAACCAAAAGTGTGCCAACACCGCCACTGTGCACTTCATGGTGCATTAGCATGTCCCAAGGAACCCGTAGAGGCAAAGAGGCGGTGGGAGTATGATGGGTCTCTAAAGGGAGAGTTAGTTCACTTCTACAAGAAGTTTTAGAACTAGGCACATTCTTTCTTATCACATTCAAAACATATATGAAAATCAATTGTACTATCTAAGCCTGGGGCTTTCTTGTTTGCCCCGTTCAATAAAATTCTTAAGGTTACATTAGAGTCTTAGTGATCTTGAGGGGCTACAAGTTTAGCGAGAAAACCAACAAGGGTAAACATTCACCAAACAACCTCAACTAGATGAGATCTCATTAATTGCTTCGAAGAGCCACCTTTGGATGGCCAATACTATCCTATTTAGGCAGTCAAACAGAAGCTGACCAGAGAGCATTTGATTTGTGGGAAGTTATGGAAACTAGAAAAGATCCACCTCCACTTGTCGGCTTATAGCTCAAATTTATCGGCATATTGAGGAGAGTGCTGAGGAACATAAGCATTGGCTGCCATTCATGCCTTTGTTACAAGAATAATATGAAGAAAACTGAGAAGGAACTATTCTTATTTTTCTGTGTTTTTACATTGTTTACAACAGCCCATCTATATATATACATTGTAAATCTACAAAAAAAAACTAGAAGGCATGAAGTAAGGCAGAAAATCAGGTACTAAAAAGTGCATCAATTACTCCTAAAAATCCTCTATCAAATCATCAATTACTCCAAAAATCTTCTACCAAAATCTTCTAATATTCTTCAAGATTCTAGAATTCTTCACTCCCCCTCAAGTTCGGGCATGTATGTCAATCATTCCTAGCTTGGATAGATGCATGTCAAACTGAGCTCTTGGGATCGCTTTGGTTAGTATATCTGCTATCTGCTGTCGTGTAGGAGTATAATCAACGTCTATGATCCCTTTCTCAATTTTTTCTTTGATAAAGTGACGATCAATCTCTATGTGCTTGGTTCGGTCATGATGCATAGGATTCTTTGCAATACTGATAGCTGCTTAATTGTCACACCAACTTTATCGATGTTGAAAGTGGATATTGAAATTCCTCAAGAAGTCTTTTTAACCACATTCCCTCGCAAATACCATGACCCATTGCTCGAAACTCAGCCTCAGCGCTACTGTGAGCTACAACTGACTGCTTTTTACTCCTCCAAGTAACTAAATTACCCCACACATACGTACAATATCCCGAGGTTGACCTTCTATTTGTCAATGATCCGGCCTAGTCAGCATCTAAGAAAATTTCTATATTTCAGCTAGTTCCCTTCTTGAAGAGTAACCCTTTCCCTGGAGTCATTTTTAATTAACGTAATATCCTATACACTGCTTCTTGATGCTCTTCCGTGGGGTTGTTCATATAGTAGCTAACCATACTCACAACAAAACTAATATTTGGTCTCGTGTGAGACAAGTATATCATCCTACTAGCCTTTGGTATCTTCCTTTGTCAACAATAGCCGATTCTCCTTTAGAGCCAATCATAGTTGTCAGGAGCGCAAAGCGTAACAATGCACAAAGGTGCCCTAGAGCTATAGCGCATGGTGCGTTTTATCGAAATAAAGTGCACCACATATATATATGTATATATTTCTACTCTGAACCTAAAATACCAATATATTTCACATATAAGATGTTCTTTAAGCCTAAAAATTCCTCCTTTGGTGATTTTGGAGCAATAATTGCATTTGACACGGTCACTAATTTTATTTGGATTGCCCAACGTGCCATGATTCCACCCAAGATCCTTCATGCTCCTATCTGAAGCCTCAAAACTCTCCATTTTTACTTACTGTAACAAAAAAATATCATAATCAACATTTCAATCGCTTTAAGACCCCAAATTCAATAGTTTAGTAATTCAATCACTTTTGCACACTAAAATTAGTAATTCCCATGTTTTTGAAAACCAAAACTAGCAATTAAGATACTTTAGGACACCAAAATAAAAAAGTTATCTCAAAGCCCTAACATACATTTCTGCCCAACAGCTAGGAATCACGTTTTTGTCCATTTTTAGCATCAAAATTAGAGTAGGCAAAATAAATAAAAGGACATGAAAAAAAAAGAACAAAATAAAAAAAAAACTTGGGAGAAGCCGAGAAGAAATGAGAGAAAAGAAAAAAAAAAGTGTGAAAAGAAGAATCAGAAAAAATTACCTGGTGAATGTGGAGATTAGAGAAGCCGAGAAGATGTCGGAGAAGAGCTCGTCGCTTCGCGAAGTTAGAAGGGATTTTTGTTGCTGCTGGAAAAGCGGCAGAATGTCAAGACCGAGAGAAGGGGTGGGTTTTTTCGCTTCTAGACTTTGGGTAGAAACTTAAGACCCCTAGGCACTTTTTTCCCCTTTTTTCTCAACCCACTTTTATCTTCTTTTTTAAAAAAAATAAAAAATAAAAAATAGAAAGTTTAGCGTAGCGCTCGCTTTGCCACGCTATGCTATTGCGCGACAGCACCCATAGCGCAGCAAAGCGCGCGCTGCGCTATAGCGCGCTTCAAGCACTTTTGACAACTCTGGAGCCAATCTTGTTGAATGATCCATTGGGGTGTCACAGGCTTTACACCCAAGCATGCCCGTCTCTCTAAACAGGTCAAGTGTATATTTTCTTTGTGAAACCGAGATCCCTTTACTTGACCTTGCTACCTCCATACCTAGGAAGTACCTTAAAGTCCCAAGGTCTTTAATCTCAAACTACCTACTTAGAGTTTTCTTTAATCGAGATATCACCTCATCATGGTTTCCTGTGACAACAATATCATTAATATAGACTATGAGAATTGTGATCTTACCACTTGAGAGCCTCTTGATGAAAAGGGTATGATCTGACTGCCCTTGTGAGTATCCATACTCTTTAAGAGCCTTAGTGAATCTCTCAAACCAAGCTCTTGGCAACTGCTTTAGTCCATAGAGGGATTTTCGAAGTCTGCATACTTGATTGTTGTTATTAGGATGCTTTAGACCTAAAGGAATTTCCATGTAAACTTCATCTTCAAGATCTCCATTAAGTAATGCATTTTTAACGTCAAGTTGATGCAAACTCCAATCAAGATTGGCTGCTAATGATAACAAAACCCTGATTGTATTCAATTTTGCAATAGGAGCAAATGTTTCCGGGTAATCAATCCTATAGGTTTGCGTGAAACCTTTCGCAACCAATCTTGCTTTATAGTGGTCTATGTTGTCATCTGTCTTGTATTTGATATTAAAAATGCACTTGCATCCCACATAATTTTTACCTTGAGTTAGTTGGGTGAGTTCCCAAGTCCCATTCTTTTGCAATGCTTTAATTTCCTCATTTACTGCCTCTCTCCACTTGGCGTGTTGCGGAGCCTCTTGTATACAACTTAGGATTTTAATCCTATCTAGATTAGTGGCAAATGCTCGAAAGCTAGGAGACAACTTCTGATAGGAAACAAAATGTGAAATAAGGTGGTGAGTACAAGTTCTAACCCATTTTCTATGGGCAATAGGAATATGGAGATCATCAATTAAACATAAATCATCTGTGGAGGAACAAGGATCTGCGTTACCTTGGACAACTTCAACGGGAGTTGGATTCGGGGCATCTATTAGGCAAGGCTCAGGAGGCATTTGCAATTCTTTTGGTTGAAGGTCCTTCTGGCGTCTTGAGTAAACTTTAAGCTCCTTGTTTCTTCTCTAAGAATTGTGAGTAAAAGTTGGAACTAAGGGTTCAACCACAGGTTGAGGCTCTGCCTTGGGAAAACCTATTGAAAAGTTAGGAACATAAAGTTTGGGAATGTCCCAAAAAAGATATTCTTCTTGCTTCACCTCGCCTTGAATATGAGATTTAGGATACTAAGGGATGCTTTCAAGAAAAGTTACATCCATGGTGTTATAAGTCTTTCGAGTGGAGGGGCAGTAACATTTGTATCCCTTTTGGTGAGGGGAATAGCCAAGAAAGAGGCATTTGACAGAGTTTGGATCGAGTTTGTTTCTTTGATGAGAGTAAACAAGGACATAAGCAGAGCACCTAAAAACTTTGATAGGAATATTTGTGACAATTCGATTTTGAGGAAAAGCTTTAGATAAAACATGACAAGGTGTGTGAAACTTTAAGATTCTTAAGGGCATTCTATTAATCAAATAGGTTGCTGTCAGAACAACCTTCCCGCAAAAATGCTTTGGGACATTACTAGTAAGCATTATAGATCAGGCAACCTCAAGCGTCTATTTTTCCTCTCGGGTATCCCATTCTGTTGAGGTATATCTACACAAGAACTTTGGTGAATAATGCCATTTTCCGAAAGATAAAGTACTCCTTGGCATTAACATTCTAAACACCTGAATTTTAGCATGGAATTGATTCTTAATCATAGAATGGAAGTTTTTGAATATGACTCCCACATCTGATTTTTCTCTCATGAGAAATACCCATGTAATTCAGGTATGGTCATCAACAAAAGATACAAACCATTTTGCCCTTGTAATGTTCCGAACCCTAGAAGGTCCCCAAATGTCACCGTGGATAACAGAAAATGGCTGTGAGGGTTTGTAATTTTGGAGAGGGTAAGAACTACAACAGTGCTTAGATAGTTGGCAAACCTCACACTGGAAATCTTTTGACTTTTTGTTGATGAACAATGAAGGAAACAACTTTGACAAGTATATGAAGTTTAGATGTCCTAGACGAAGATGCCATAACATAATAATATGTTCTTTATTTGAAGATGAACATGTGTTTGAACTAGAAATAGTATTATTGACCACGGAGGAGGACACCTGGTGAACTTGAATCTTTTCATTATCAGCTCAATCATGTGCCCTAATCTGGTAGAGTCCTCCATTTTCCTTAGCCTTGCCAATCACCTTCCCTGAATCCAAATCCTGAAATAAGCAATGGGTGGAGGAAAATTTAGCAACACAATTTAAATCTCTGGTAAGTTTACTGATGGATAATAAATTGTAGGTTAAATTTGGAACTAATAAAACTGATTTAATGATTAGTGTCTCTGAAATGATCACTTCTCCAATCCCAGTTACAGTAGAAAGAGAACCATCTGCAATCCTGACTTTGTAATTCTTGTGGCATAGGTTGTATTCATGAAATAATAAAGCATCACCTGTCGTGATCTGAGGCTCTGGAGTCGACAGTCCACATGGATGAGGATTTTAGACTGCAGGGCAATCAAGAAAGTATCTTTTTAGGCAGTCAATCCAGTTGATATGACTTGAGTAGGAAAAGGTCCTTGATTGAACATCTTTGCAGCCACAAACTTGATCTTTACTAAAGAAGGCAGCTTCACTAGATGTCTTTCCTTTCACGTCTGATATAGCCACGAAGCACTAAACAGCCACTAAGTTCTACGCGTCCTTTTCTTTGTTTGATTGGGAAATCATGAGACTTAAATAAAGGGCTGGTGTTTTGTTTTGGATTGGAAAAAAATGGATGGACAGGAAGACAATCAGAGCCTAATTTTGGCTCTGATACCATGAAGAAAACTGAGAAGGAATTGTTCTTATTTTTCTGTGTTTTTACATTGTTTACAACGGCCCATCTATATATACATTCTAAGTCTACAAAAGGAAACTAGAAGGCATGAAGGCAGAAAATCAGGCATTAAACAGTGCATCAGTTATTTCCAAAAATCCTCCATCAAATCATCAATTACTCCAAAAATCTTCTAATATTCTTCAAGATTCTGAAATTTTTATAATATTCACAAGGATTATGAATAGTGATTCAGCTGAGCAAGCATGCGATTAGCTCAAGGAAGAGTTCTATGGCAGTGACAGAACAAAAGAAATACAACTTTCAATCTGCTGAGAGAGTTCGATATTGGCAAGATGAGTGACATTGAAACTATTTAGGGATATACCGATAAACTCATGAAAGTGGTAATCAGATTTGGTTGATTGGGGAAGGAATTAATATAAGAAGATAGTTAACAAGGTGCTTGTTAATGTATGTCAGGCTTGGTTGTTTGGAAAGCAATGCAATTTGCCATTTGGTGACAGTACTTGGAGAGCCTCTCAGAAACTTCAACTAATGCATTTGAACGTTTATGGTCTGATGAGCCCGTCATCTCTAAACAGAAGTAAATATTTCCTTCTTTTTCTCGATAAATTCTCAAAGTTTTTCTGTGTCTTCTCCAGCAAAAATCTGAAGTTATGGCAGAATCTAAGAACTGATTGAAAAGTAAGCAGGTTATTCTATTAAAATGTTGAGAACTGATAATGGGCATCAAGTATGTTTCAAAGCAGTTTAATACCTTTTGTAATCAAGAAAGAAAAAAGCATTAATTGCCCTGTTCATTACACTCCCCAACAAAATGGAGCGACTGATAGGAAAAACAGATCAGTATGGAAATGGCCAGGTGCATAATATTTAAGAGAAGTATTCCAAATAAGTTTTTAGGCTGAAGCATTAAATTCTTCAGTTTATCTTTTAAAGATGCTGCCAAGAAAAGCTTTAAATGGGAGAACTTCTTATGAAGTGTTTTTAGGCGTGAACCTTCAGTGGAGCACCTTGGAGCATTTGGTTGTATATGCTACTCTCATATACCAAATGCAAGGAGGATAAAGTGGATGAGAAATTTTAGACTGGAATTTCTTTTTAGGTATGGCAGTGTGACTAAAGGGCATAGAGTTTTCAATTTGAAAACTGAAGAAATGAATATTAGCAGGAATGTCAAGTTTGGTAAACTTGCAAATTGGATTGAGGAATAATTGGATTGAAGCCTTAAGCAAGGGGAACATTGGGAAACTTTATTCCAGAACAAGTTGCAACTAAAGAAGTTCATATTGAGAGGGATACTGCGAATATGCAGTTGGGGACAAGGTCTTTGGAAAAAATCTAGAAAGGTGCAATTTTGGTAAACTGTAACTTGATAGCTGTACAGTAGCCGCAAAAGATGAAGCATGGATGATACTTTAAAGGAGTAATTTGTATAATTGAAAAGCATGGAACATGAAGCTTGGTTGATAGGCCAAAGGATCAAAAAGTTATAGGTGTTAAAGTGGGTTTGTAGAGCCAAATTAAATCCAGATGGTTCTGTCAATAAACACGAGGCCAGATTAGTGGTAAAAGAATACTCTCAACAACTAGGTGCAGTCTATGCAGACACTTTTGCTCCTGTAGCAAGACATGGCACTTGTAGCACTTGCTAAGTTGGGTTAGGAAGCATCTCATTTGGATGTTAAATCAGTGTTTTGGATGGTTTGCTCAATGAAAATAAATACATTAAGCAACTTGAAGGGTTTGAAGTTCCACGTAGTGTTGGAAGAAGCTTATCAGGTCACAAAGCTCTTTACAACCCGAAACAGGCACCAAGAGCCTGATAGGCAAATTTGATGAATCTATCATAATGTCATTATATGTGGATGATCTTTTGGTCGCAGGACGAAAGTCCGGTTATATAGAGCAATTTAAATTGAAGATAAAGATTGAATTTGAAATGTTTGGCTTGGGTAAGATGAGCTGGGATGGAGATTAGTTAAAGTGACAATGGTATTTTCATCTCACAAAAGAAGTGTGCTTGGGAGATTTTAAAAAGTTTCATTTGGAAAGAGCAAAACCAATGGCTACACTATTAGTTGCAAATGGAAAGCTTTCAAATGTTGACGCAGAATGCAAGGCAGATGCATTTGTCTATAGAAGTATGGTTGGTCAGTTGTTATGCATGTCTGCAACAAGGCCGGATGTGATGTATTCTGCCAGTTTGCTTCCCAGGCCTATACAATCCTCAAGCAAAACTCATTTTGGAGTTGCCAGTAGAGTACCAAGGTATGAAAGAGGTACAGCAAATTTTGTATTGTGGTTTTTGAAGAATGACTGGAAATCTGCAAGGTTTTTTCAGCTATGGTGATTGGATTTGGGTAGGAAGTATTGATGATTCAGAAAGTCCTTCTGGTTATGTGTTTTCCTTTGAGAGTGGTGCTTCTTGTATAACTCAAGAAAGGAAGCTTTTGATGCCCAATCCTCAGCTAAAGCTTAGTATTTCTGTGCAGCAGATGCAGCAAATCAAGCCATCTGCCTCAGGAAAGTGCTATTAGATTCAGGAGAAGAGCAAGAGGGAGCAACTACTATTCGGATTGACAACAAATTAGCTATTGCCATAGCAAAAGTTCCTGTCCAATATGGGATAACTAAGCATATAAATGTTAAACCATAAGGAAGGCAGAAAGAGCTGGAGAAGTTTCCTCATTCTCTGCAGCACAGAAGAATAAGTTGCTGATACACTGACAAAAGCTCTTCGTAGATCTAAATTTCAGCTTTTGTGAAGAAAGCTTGGAGTCCCTATGAAAAATAGCGAGGAGCATTGAAGTTTGATAGTTTTTAATGATTCTTTAAGCTCTATTAATTTGATTTTGTGTTTATATAGCAGTTATGGACCTGGTCAAGATTTGGTAGAAACCTGTTACCAGATCTGGATTTCTGAAATTTGTCTTTGAAACTTCGAAACAAGATGTTGGAGTAGGTATCAATAAGCTTCTTTGCACAGAGCAGTGTACCTTTATATTGCTAGAAATCTAATAAACTAGATACCCTTTTCTTGCATTTCTTCACTGTGAAATGCTTAATGCTTTGACCAGTCCATCACAAGCACATTTCTTCCTGAGATGTCTGTACCAAAGAAATGTGCAAGAGGTTGAATATGGTTCTCAAACAGGAGGGGGGAGAGGTTGGGGCCATGGCCCCATTGAATTGTGGGAGAATCTTCTGGAAGTATGTGTCTGTAGCAGAGTTAGCATATGAGCAAAGTGATATCTCATTAGCAGGCAGCCCTAATAACTAGAACTTCTAAGTCTGGTCGTGTTAAGTTGTAGGTAACAGTTTAACTCCCTATATATGTTATTCACAATTTACAGACCCTTGTTTTATGTTTCCCTTTTTATTTTTCTGCATATTCATTTGCATTAACAGTTTAGAACTGATTATCTGGTCCAAATTTGCACAAAAGCTACTCAAAACTGGTTGTATCATCAAAATTCCACTTTACCTACCATCATTACCTCATCATTTTCATGTTATTGTTTTTCAAATATGAGTTTATAAGCATTAGTTTAAGCATATGTGCTATAGTGAAAGGCAATCTGAAGACATGGAATAATCCTAATGTAAATAACTTAATAACTGAAAAAAATGGAGTTCTAGGAAAAGTCACTGTATGTTCAAGATCTGAAATAAGTGGGCAAAAATATAGCTGTTTTTGTTGGGAAGAGGAATATGAGAGAAGATAATTCATTGAAAATGAAGTACAAGGGTATATATAAAAGACTTGAAATTGAATGTTGAAGGGAGAAAATTACAAATTAAGAGGGGCTGTTGAAAATAGTATTTTGTCATTTTAAAAAATAAGAAGTTGAAGGAGAGGCACCTTTATTTGGTACATTTATTTGTATTATGAGCTTATTCATATATTGAGTAAGGGAAAGTATGAACTAAATTGTGATTCATATATTTAGGATACGTTCATGTTAAATGATGCTTATAGATACCTATGTACTTTTAAGTTATTTGGAATCAAAGTTCATTATACCAGAGATGACTTCCTGAATTCTCTCATTACCTGAGTTTTGTGATTTTGGCCACAAAGCTTCCAAAAGTTTTTTATCTGGTGTACAGTTTTGTTATTCATGTTTGGTGGATATTTTATCATGATTGCTCCTCAGTTCTGCATTTGCATGGTCTACATGTCATTTTCTTCCTTTGCAGCTTAAGCCGCGGAAAATATCATTATCTAATTCTTTTTGAATCTGTGAATTATCATGCCAATACAGTTACTAGTCTAGCTGACAATAGAGTGGTCCAGTTGATTGAGCAAAAGAAACCAATTGAAATATTTCAAGGTGGAAAATCAGAAGCAGAATGCTGGCTTCCTTTCCTCAATAGAGAATATCCAGACAAGAAATGTCATGCCAAAGGAGGTGGTCAAATTTTGGACCTATTAAGTAAGCTGTTCTCCATCCGAGAAAAAATATGCAAATATTTGTCATCAAGGGCTTTACACCATCAACCGACACAAAAGAGAAGTACTAGTAAGTATATTCAGGAGTCTAGCCAAATACATGAGTTTAAAGCAGTTTGCGAATTGAGTAAGAGGCTGTTTGGCTAATTTTATTTAAAAAGTCTTATATGCTCTTATATCTTATAAAATATTTTTGGAGCTTATAAGATGTTAAATATTTTTAAAAAATAAGTTCTTAAAGTGTTTGGATAAATTAAGTTCTTAAAGTGTTTGGATAAAATAATATCTTGGAGCTTTTCAGATGTTGCTAATGGAATTTTTATAATTAATATGATTAAAATTAAGCTAGCTTGTTAAAATCTTCAAAATAAGTGAAGCACTCATTACTTTTTTAAAAAGAGTTTATGAGCTCATAATATTTTATTTTAGAAGCTTATAAGATTTTTTTTTTTAAAAAAAATTACCAATTTTTTTTTTCCACATCTTATAAGATGTTTTAAGGAGCTTATAAGTCACCCAAACGCCTTCTAAATTGTGTAATTATGTAAAATCAAGTTTAATTCACTGATATTATTGGATTTCAAGGTTATTTTTTACTTGCAAGATTGAAAGATTTGTGTTGGAATGCTTTGTATTCCTGTTGATCGTAGTATCTCAGAATTTCCAAAGGAGTGAAACCTTCTAAGGTAGAAGGCCTAATATATTAATGCTACCTACTGCAATAATTTATCGTTTTCTTGCTTGAAAAACTTTTTGTTTTTAACTATAAAATCATTACGGAGGCTTTTCAACCTTTATTATTTTTTTTTGTTTCTCCTTTTTTGGGTACCAATCTATTTGATACTCTATTCGATTTTTTTTTTCTTTTCTTAATTTTATTCGACCTGGTCAAGTTGGGATTCAATTTACTTGACTCGAAAACCCACCAGCTAACCCTAGTGATGATACATTTTGGAGTTGATATAAATTAAATTAATTCGTGCCCTTAAGTTTCTTCTCTCTCACTCTTTGTTGGGATCGTTTGAAAATATGGCCACTAAAACGAAACTATATTTAGATTTGCAATAAAAGTATGCCCATTATTACAAGAATGAGTAGCTCATATTTGCTGGCATAAAAGAATAGTATTATTTGGTCATAACAGTAAGTATTTATCTACTTTCATTTATTTTGTTATCTTTTTATCTTTAAACTTAATTTGGATGTTAAATGTGTTAATTTCTTTTCTTTTCTTTTTTTTATTGAATTCGGAAATATCTTAAATTCTTATTATACTTGTAATTTTTATATACACTTTCTTATGTTTTACTATTTTAACTTATTAAATATATAATTATTATTTATGGCATAATTATGATGTTGTTAGTTCGATTCTAGTCCATGAAATGATTGATCCAATAACCCTTTAAAAGGTAATTGAGTAAAAAGAATCAAAACGTACTTTTAATTTGTGATTCAATTTTGATCATCACTTTCATAGTTTTTAGTCTCTAATTCAAAATTTATTTTTGAATTTACCTTCCACCCACATAAAATAACTAAAATGCCATTTCATTTCACATTTTTTCAAATTAACGGAATATTTTATATTTTAAAACATTAGAGTACACTCACTCCTCTCTTTAATTAGATATAATCATGAAAGATTACACTTAGCTTGAAAAAATGTCACAAACTGTCGTTGTTGCCCCTCTGGTGAAGACCAGCATAATTTTTTTATGTCAAAAGTCGGAAATACTTGTAAAGTTCAGTGCATGAATTGAATGAAGGAAAACGACGGCTGTTAATTAGAAAATTATCCCAACAGATAAAAAGACCTGACTATGAAAGACAAAAAAGAACATTTGTTCTTAGGGAAAACATAAAAATATAGAAAGAGACAAACATACCCTGGTTTTGTATTGCATCGAGGCAGTGGGAGACATCCATTGGTTAACCCAGATATCCTCACCATTAAAACAAAAGAAATAAATTAAAAAAGAGCCATCTTGTTTGGCTACTCTATTGGATTCGTTTTTGGGGTAAGATACATTTTGGCCCTTGCGTTCTTTGAAAGATATATATGGTGCATAATACCCTATGATTTGAAAATAAGTTAACAGCACCTTTGGTTTTATTTTCAAAGGCATTTTCAATTTTAATACATTTTTAAAAATTAAAAATTTAGTCATGAAATTGAAATAAAAATTGAGATGTATTTCGATAAAGTGTTGGAAAGTAATGATTAGAATAAGTTATAGGATTGAAAATTAGGTTAATTTATATTTTTTTATGTTTAAAAAGATTTATTTTTTTAAAATATATGTATATTTTATTACTTTGAAAATGGTAGCCGGTATTTTGTATCAAATTAAATTTGAATTTGATTGATATAATAGTAGGATGATAGAGTAGGATTAGAAAAAGTTTGAGAAGGAAATGTGTACTTTTTTCTGAAAAAATTTATGAGAAAATGTTTGTTTCGAATTTTCATTTCTAAATGAAAATGAGGCTTGGAAATGAAAACAAACAGGCTGAAGTAGCCTTCTTGTGTTTGAAAAAAACACCACATAAACAATATAAGAAAAAATAAGTGATAATGTAAAAACTATCATTAATAATATACAGTTACTAAGAATTAATTTTTATTTAGTCACTAATAATATTTAGAAGTGATAATAATTTCTATTTTGTAACAATATTGTTTAATAGTGACATGAACTAATATTTTAAGTTGTCAATTTATGACAATTAGTATCACACATATAGTGACAATAAATTATTATCCCTATAATGTATGACAAGATTTTTATTGTCACTAGGTTGTCAGTATATAAATAAATGTATAACTAATTAACAATGATGACTACTTAAATATTATTCTTATCACTATTATATTTATAAAATTCATTAGGATGACAAAACAAAAATTTGTCACTTAATATACATAATGAATGATAATTTTTGAGTTGTCATTAACTATTTTGACATGTTAAATATGTACTTATTTTAGAATAGTCTTAGTAAAAGAACAATCTAATTTTGAAGAATTAAAATTTTATATCATTTTTGAAAATTTGAAATTTGTACCAAGTTATTTTAAGATTTTATTTGAATGTTAATAATTGTTAGAATAATTACCTATATATTTTTAGTTTTAACAATATACCTTGTCATTTTAACTTAAATTAATCTAACAATATGTGCAAACAGAATCTTAAAGCTTTACAAACATTGGACATTGATATGGGGAAGTAAAACGAGCCCAACAGGCCCAATAGAACCATCCCAAATCCAAGAATACATTAGGCTAATTGACCAATAAAGGCTATTAGTCTTCCTTCAATCAATCAAACTATGGTCGAAAAGCGCATTGTCGGGGAGACATCTTGACCAGAAGAGGTCATGCATTCAATTAGAGTGGGCGGTGAGACCCATTGCCGAGGACATATCTTGACCAGAAGAGGTCATGCATTCGACTAGAGTGGGCGAAGAGACATACGACCGGGGAGATATCTCGACCAGAATAAGTCGACCTGCGAGACAAGAAGGTTTCTCTCACCACTAGTCGCTGTCGCATTAAATGCGCTCAACCACTACTCTGCCACATTAAATACACTGACAGACGACTTGCCTTGTATTAAATATAGAGAGATTTCCACCATATCCCAAAAGGATGTGGGGGCGCCACCTGGAAAGAGGATTTCATATAAAGAAAAGACCTAAAAACCCTTATGCAAAGACAAAGGTCCTCCCTGCAAGAGTAAGGGTACCATGGGCATTTTGATCTCCCACTTGGGACTATAAATACCCCATTACAGCCTCTCTACGAGGTATGTCATTCTATACTACAAAGCCCTCACTGTGCTGCTCGTTATGTACTCGACCTCATACTAACTTGAGCATCGGAGAGCCTAAGCCGAGGGCACCTCGGCTTAGCCTGATGTTTGCTCGTAGTTGCAAGACTCAGCCCAGGTATCTGTGGAGCTCATTTACTCGACCAGACAGGTCGATCCACTCAGATTCTGTCCCAATCCAGTTATATACAGTTTCTACCCTCATCAAATATATATGAAAAATGTATGAATGTATTGTAATTTTAGTTATCATTATATTTACATTCTATATACAATATGTGTCGCATGGATGAAAGATGTGTAGTTTTCATATGCATTTTTTTATATATATAGTTTCATTTATGTCCAAAATTAAAATAATATTTTCGAACAACTTGATATGTACATGATACCACATTTCAATGTGATCCATACTGTCTTTACACATCACTGATGATCTCGGAGATCATTGTTTAGCAATTGTCCAACTAGTAACAGAAATTTCTATGGCCAAATTATTTTAAAACAATGTGTTGCATCAAAACTCAACTAAATTTATACCACACTAAGTTGAAACCTATTGTTTACTAGCATGTCGTGCTACCTCACTTGAGGTCTTAAGGGGCTAACATAAGGTAATTTAAATACTCATATATTTTTTTACATCGTACTCTTTTCTTAATATCATTATAAAATACAAAATAAGTAAGATTACTAAAAATATATTTATGTGGAGAGGGAATGTGCCGTCATCCCTTTCGATCGATACATAGTTGAGGAGGTCGATTATAAACGCTATAGAAGTGGGAGCCATCCTAATAAAAAAAAGTTAAGATGATATTTTGCATATAGGTAGCAAGAGGGTGCTTATACTCTTAACGGTGAGGCCTTTATGGGGAAGGGGCCCAACATAACAGAAACAACACACCTCCCACTAAAGCGCACATTTGTACCAACTAAATCTCTCATTGGTCTGGTCGATGGAACTAATGAACCACGCAAGCTAATTAGATGCATGCGGTAGAAGGATTGTATCTTAATCAATTATTTTTTTCGCTTTGGTAGTAATTCACCTACTCAACCATGGAGAATTGGACATACTATACTTTCTTGATACTATCATAACTCATATCAATAGCCTATATAATTGAAAAGCAATAATCCCTCTTTATATACCACATAAAAATAAAAGTCTATAAAACAAAATAATAAACATAGGGACGATCACCAATTAGAATTTAATTTCTAATAGCTAAACTATTGGATGATAATATTAATATGTAAAAAGGACACGGCATCATCTTTTTGAAGTAAATAATTCTCTTTTCCCATATAGTTTGTCAATAGTAATTTAGACAATGAATATATCATATGTATACATATTTTATACGTATCGCTCTATTACCTTGAATGTGGCAGAAGACTACAACAATCTAGAGATGGCTGCTCCTCTTGCTCCATCTTACCCGACATGCATATCAGTTGATTTATGATAATTTCTAATTCTTTTCCACCATGGGCTTTTGCTGAAATAATTTATAAAATTCTAATATTTTATTTTAAAATTTTACAAAATTTATTTTTAAAAATTTTATCAAATACTTTATAAGACCTTATAAATTTTAAAACATCATATAAGATGTTTTCAAAAATTTATAAACTCACTCGAGGACACTCATAAAGGTACATACAGGTCGTAAAATTTTAATTTACAAAAATATTTTTAATTTTAGCACTAATATAAGTATGGTGGAAATATGTTTAGAGCCAAATTGAATGTAATAAACAGAACCTTCCTTATCGTACAGAAATCAACCGTTATTAATATCAATGTTTAGACCAAAAATAAATAAAACTATCTCTTTCTAGTAAAGTTATTAATAATTTTTTATTCACATGTTATCATACTGAACTTTAAAATCAAACTTGAAATTTTACCGTGTTTTAACTTTTACTTTTGAGTAAATAAAAATTACCACACAATAGCCGTTTGGGCATCCAATGCTGTTTTTCCAATTTTTAATTGGCCATTATGACTACGGTCCCAGTCCAGTTAAACTCCATAAATAATCAGAACATGACCATATTTATTACTAGACTATATAGATTTATAGGTTTCAATCAAAGGATACAATTCCACACAAATATTTTTGGAGCTCAACTTTCTATTTTACAATAACTCTGTTGATTTTGCCTTGAAATTGAGGTAAGTTTGACAAGGAGATCAAGTTTGACTAGAATTAGGACTCCTTCTTTTATTGGGTTTTCTAGTCCTAGGTAAAGTAGTCTTTTTGACTATAAATATTAGTTGTTTCTTTCGAAGAAAAGATCACGAACATAACACAAGGGCTTCTTTACTGCTTTTGAGTAATTCTCTCAAGACGGAGTTTAGAAGGAGGGTGTTAGGTGTTTTCGTGAGATTTGTGGGATTCAAGTTTGTACTTGCACTTTGATTTGAGATCAATAAAATTCCTTTTCTTTGTCGGGTGGATTAGGCACATCGCCGAACCACGTTAAATCTTGTTGTCACTTTACATTGAATTACTTTGCTATTATTTCATTGTTTCCGCAATAGATCCTCCTGGGTTTCAACAAACTGGTATCAGAGCTTTTGGTTGGGGCTGCAAGTTGAGATTTAATTTTTTGAGGATGGGCATTAATTTTGTCATTAAATTTGTGAGTGTAATTTGTGAATTCCTGATGAATTAAATCTCATGCCTAAATTGCTTTCGCTGCGCTCCAACAAACTGGTATCGGAGCAGGTTGGATCAGATGTCAGGAATGAAGTACGAGGTAGAGAAATTCGATGGGAAGAATGACTTTGGGCTGTGGAAGATGAAGGTTCACGCCCTCCTGTGTCAACAAGGATTACAGAGAGCGTTAAAGGGTAGAGATTTCTTGCCGAAAACGCTGAAGGACGAGGAGAAGGATGAGTTCATGGCGAAGGCTTACGGTACTCTGGTGTTATCATTGGCGGATAACGTACTGAGAGAGGTCGCCACGGAAAGTACGCCAGCGGATTTATGGAAGAAGCTGGAGAGTCTATATATGACGAAGTCCCTGACAAATAGGTTGTATTTGAAACAGCGACTATATACATTGAGAATGAAAGAAGGTACATCTATTACTCAACATATTGATTTTTTCAATAAGGTGATTCTAGATCTCGCTAGTATCGATGTTAAAATTGATGATGAAGATCAAGCTTTAATTCTCTTGTGTTCCCTGCCAAAATCTTTTGAGCACTTGGTTACTATTTTGTTGTATGGGAGAGATACGATTTCAATGGAGGATGTGAAGGCCTCATTGAATTCCAACGAGTTGAGAAAACATGTCTTGGGCAGCAACGATGGTGAAAGTGGGGAAGGATTGGTGGCAAGAGGGAGACCAAGAGAAAGGGGAAGGAGTAGAGGCCGATCGAAGTCCCGAACCAAGCCTAGAAACGGTGATAAATGTTTTAGGTGCAGTGGAACGGGGCATTGGAGACGGAATTGTCCAGAACGAGGAAAGGCGAAGGATGCAGGTGAAACTTCTGATCAGAAGCGGGATGATGTCGCAGGAATTGTTGAGGATGAGTCTGATGGTGGGCTTGTTCTCAACGTTGCTGAAACTTTACTAAACTCTGAATGGATTTTGGATAGTGGCTGCTCCTACCACATGTGCCCAAGAGAAGATTGGTTTACCACATACCAAAAACTTGATGGTGGTAAGGTGCTTATGGGAAACGATGCCTCTTGCAGGGTTGTAGGAATTGGCTCAATTTGTATTAGAATGCATGATGGGATAGTAAGGACCCTAACAGATGTGCGTCATGTTCCAGATTTGAAGAAAAACCTGATATCGCTAGGTACTCTGGACAAGAATGGTTGTGAGTACAGAGCTTGAGATGGAGTTCTGCGGGTTTCCAAAGGTGCACTGCTTATCATGAAGGGAGAAAAGCGGAAAGGCCTTTACATATTGCAGGGAAACACGGTTTCTGGTACTGCGGCGGTTTCTTCATCAATCAATGATACTACGAGACTCTGGCATATGCGGCTTGGGCATATGAGTGAGAGGGGGATGTCAGAATTGAGCAAACGAGGTTTGCTTTGCGGAGAGAAGACTGGTGAACTGGATTTCTGCGAGCAGTGTGTGCTGGGCAAGCAACATAGGGTGAAATTCGGTACTGCAGTTCATAGGACCAAAGGTACCTTGGATTACATTCACTCAGATCTTTGGGGGCCTTCTCAGGTTCCTTCAAAGGGAGGTGTAAGGTACATGCTGACATTCATAGATGATTTCTCACGTAGAGTATGGGTGTACCTGCTGAAGCATAAGGATGAGGTGTTTGTCAACTTCAAGCAATGGAAGACCTTAATTGAGAAGCAGACAGGAAAGGAAATCAAGCGCTTGAGGACTGACAACGGATTGGAGTTCTGCAACAAGGAATTTCAGGAATTCTGTGAGAAGGAAGGAATTGTGAGGCATCGCACAGTTGTACATACACCACAGCAGAATGGAGTTGCAGAACGGATGAACAGAACCATCTTGGAAAGAGCTAGATGCATGCTCTTTAACGCCGGATTGTCCAAGGATTTTTGGGCAGAAGCAATTAACACTGCTTGTTATTTGGTGAATAGGTCACCATCAACCGCTTTGGACTGCAAGACACCAATGGAAGTTTGGTCTGGGTCTCCTGCTGATTACTCAAATCTGAGAGTATTTGGGTGTCCAGCCTATGCTCATGTCCGGGATGGGAAGCTTGAGCCAAGGGCTAGGAAGTGCATATTTCTAGGCTATGCAGATGGAGTCAAAGGTTATCGTTTGTGGTGTAATGATGACAAGGGCTCCAAGATGATTATCAGCAGGGACGTGACATTCGATGAGTCTGCAATGATGAAAAAGGTAGAGCAGCAGAAAAGCGGTCAACAGGGCGTTAAGGAGAAGGTGGAGATTCATATTGATCCTCCACAAGTTTCAAAGGGGAAACAGAAGGTGGTAGATGAAGCTGGTGATAGCACATTACCACCTAATCAACAGCAGGAAAATGAACCACTACAAAATTATCGCTTGGCTCGCGATAGGGAGAGGAGGCAAATCAAACCACCACAGCGGTTTGCTTACTCAGATCTGGTAGCTTATGCTTTGAGTTCAGCTGAGGAGTTTATAGGAGATGATCCAGTCTCATACAAAGAGGCAATATCCAGGCCAGATTCTGATAAATGGATTGCAGCTATGAGTGAAGAGATGGAGTCTCTACACAAGAATAGCACATGGGAACTGGTTGATGTACCCAAAGGGCAGAAAATTGTAGGTTGCAAATGGATCTACAAGAAGAAAGAAGGAATTCCTGGTGTTGAAGATGCTAGATACAAGGCGCGATTGGTTGCTAAGGGTTTTACTCAGAGAGAGGGAGTTGACTTTCATGAAGTATTCTCCCCAGTTGTAAAACATACTTCCATTTGTGTTTTACTTGCCATGGTTGCTCTGTTTGATATGGAATTAGAGCATATGGATGTGAAAACAGCGTTTTTACATGGTGAGTTGGAGGAACAAATCTACATGAGTCAACCAGAAGGATTCGTTATTCCCGGGAAACAAAATCAAGCATGTCTTTTGAAGAGATCATTATATGGCTTGAAGCAGTCTCCCAGGCAGTGGTATAAAAGGTTTGATGCTTTTATTACCAAGATAGGATATACTAGAAATAAATTTGATTGTTGTGTATATTACAAAATTTGTAGTGATAGCCTTCTCGTATATTTGCTGTTGTACGTTGTTGATATGTTGATTGCCTCTAGAAACATATCTGAGATCAACCAATTAAAAGCTCAGTTAAGTGAAGAATTTGAGATGAAGGATTTGGGCAGTGCAAAGAAGATTTTGGGCATGGAGATCATCCGGGATAGACAAGCAGGATTGTTGTACTTGTCTCAACAGCATTACATTGAGAAAGTACTTGAGCGATTTGGGATGAATAAGTCCAAGCCAGTAAGTACGCCATTTGCAGCTCATTTCAGGCTCTCATCAGATCTATCACCGAGTACTGAGGAGGAGGTGGAGCACATGTCAAATGTGCCATATGCTAGTGCAGTGGGTAGCTTGATGTATGCCATGGTGTGCACTAGGCCAGACATTTCACATGCAGTCAGTGTTGTGAGTAGGTATATGCACAAGCCAGGAAAGACTCATTGGCTGGCTGTGAAATGGATCATGAGGTATTTGAGAGGCTCTGCAGGCAGATGTTTGAGGTATAGTCAATCGAATTCTACTACAAGAATTATTGGCTATGTGGATGCAGACTATGCAGGAGATTTGGACAGCAAAAGGTCCATGACGGGCTATGTGTTTTGTGTATCAAGTTGTACGGTTAGCTGGAAGGCGACTTTGCAGTCATCAGTTGCATTGTCCACAACAGAAGCTGAGTACATGGCTTTGGCTGAAGGCGTTAAAGAAGGCATTTAGCTAAAGGGGCTTATCGATGATATGGGTATGACTTCTGAGATCACTAAGGTATTTTGTGACAGTCAGAGTGCCATACACTTGTCAAAAAATCAAGCATTTCATGAGAGAACAAAACACATAGATGTGAGATATCACTTTGTTCGGGATATGGTGTCCCAAGGAGTCATGTTGGTTGACAAAGTTGGGACTAAGGATAATCCGGCAGACATGTTGACTAAAGCTGTTTCAGGAATCAAATTCGAGCATTGCTTGGATTTGATTAATATTTGCAGACTCAGATAAGAGGCCCTATTGGGGGCAGGGACAAAGAAGATGAATGGAAATTTCAAGTCAAGGTGGAGAATTGTTGATTTTGCCTTGAAATTGAGGTAAGTTTGACAAGGAGATCAAGTTTGACTAGAATTAGGACTCCTTCTTTTATTGGGTTTTCTAGTCCTAGGTAAAGTAGTCTTTTTGACTATAAATATTAGTTGTTTCTTTCGAAGAAAAGATCACGAACATAACACAAGGGCTTCTTTACTGCTTTTGAGTAATTCTCTCAAGACGGAGTTTAGAAGGAGGGTGTTAGGTATTTTCGTGAGATTTGTGGGATTCAAGTTTGTACTTGCACTTTGATTTGAGATCAATAAAATTCCTTTTCTTTGTCGGGTGGATTAGGCACATCGCCGAACCACGTTAAATCTTGTTGTCACTTTACATTGAATTACTTTGCTATTATTTCATTGTTTCCGCAATAGATCCTCCTGGGTTTCAACAAACTCTTATAAAAAAGAAGAGAGATAATTCTATTTTTCTTTTTTCTTTTCTAAGTGAAATCGATAATTGAGCTGAAATAGCAAATTTTGAACTGTATAAAAATTTAAAAGATAAAAGGCGCATTTCCTATAATAAATTAATTTATTGCGCGATTATCATCGACAGAGAGAAAAAAAAATACAGAATAATACTTTTATCTATTTTTTAAACTCAAACTTTTGTTGTAAAAATGTTTTTGTTCTTTTTCAGCACCGATTATTTGAAATTATTTATTATTAGAAATAATATGAACCATATTGATAATATCAATTCTAACAGGGAAGTCAGTCTGCTAATTCCTATGATGGTATAGGCAGAAGGTTGACCACCGAAAGTTGAGTTTATAAGGACAAAATTTTGCCACTCCTTCCTTAAGTCTCCTTTTATGTATTTATATTTACATTTCTTTTATTTTATTTGTTAATTAATGAAACCAAAACTGTCGTCAGTCTTAACTATTATTCACCAACTTTCATATTAAAGAGTTTGAAAAATATAGAATAAATTTGCAAAAAAGGTTACCAAGCATATGCTGCTATACAATAAAGTGTGAGAAAAGCAAAAGATGTATGATCAGAACTAGCAACTATTGAAATGTTAGTATTCTTTAACGCTTGACTGGGTAGATATAAGAATTATTTTGATTACGAAATGCATACAACTGTATTGAGAAGTATCGATCATCAAAATTTGTTATACTTCAAAATATTTGGTATTGTCTATCAATTAATATAAATAAAATTCCTAATAAATATAAAAAATTAAAAATTAGTCATTCATTAAATAATATGATTAGTAGTAGTGACAGGGTAGATATGTGTTCTTAAAATTTCAAATTACATAAAATTAAAGTTATTTATTCAATTTTTATATGATAATATATATTTTTTAATTACTAAATATATTAGATTGAATTGATTATATGTGAAATAACACATTTGAAGAATAATGATGAAAAAATATGGTACCGCCGTACCGGAAGATGAGAGAGAAAAACACATTTTTCTAAATATTTTTCTATTTATATAAGATTAATTTAATTAATATAAGAAAAACATGATATATTGTTACTCTAATGCTTTATAATATGGATGATTTCTCAATTTTCATTAATTTCACTAATATATATATAGACGCATGTATTATGGCCTAACTATTTTTAAACAACATAATAGTTGAGGTCTTGCACAAATAAAATCACAAGAAAAGGAAAATATAATTTTCTAGATATTATAAAAGAACATCCCCCGCGCATATTAGCACGGACCCCCCACTGGGAGCCACTCCTCAGGGACGCTTTCGTACAATTTCCCTCCTACTTTCCCACTCATCTTTTGTCATTTCTCGGGCATTTCCACCAACTTATCCACTTTGACACTGAATGAACTTCCTATACTACCCCTTCCTCAGTTCCTCTTTCCCTTGAATTACTTCTCTTTAATCTCAACACCGAATCTAAATTCTAGGGTACTTGTGCCTGCCCCCACATTTCCCCCCCACTCCCTGCTGTACAGCATCCAAAGCCTCACACACACACACACACACACACACACACACACACGCACGCACTCTTAATGTATACATACACATTGTTGTTTCTATAGTCTTCGCTTTTTCTGTGATAGGTGCTGGCTCACATCCAAAGGCAGGCTGTTGGTCAGAAAGCCTGTATGCTCTTTCTCTACTCTGCCGAAAGCTTTCTTCTTTCCTTTTTCTCTATTTTTTTTTTTTCTTTCTATTTAGTTGTTTATTTAATGCTTATCAGGAAGTGTTCCTGTGAGATCGGAAGCACTAGCGTGTGAAGCGGTTTGAAGAAATGAAGCCGAGTACTCGGCTCAGCTCGGCTGTTTTTCAGCTTACTCCAACTCGAACACGGTATACATTTAGTCCTTTGATTTTTTTTGGATGACTTGAGTTTACATTTTTGCTGACTAATTTATTTCATGTGAGTTGATTTAATTGAATCTCCTTTCGTAATGGTAGTTGATGGCGTGGAGTTTTTCATCTCAGTTTTTGGCTTCTTTCTTTGTTATGTTTGGGAAATTTTTCATGCGACAGCATTCTTTATTTAGAACATCCTTAAAGATCTTTCTTGCTTTACTTATAAGTACATATTTTATTTGTGCCTTAAAAAAGTAAATACTGAATTTTGCTCTACTTATAATTACATACTTTATTGGTTCCACAGAAAGAGTGCATACTGAATTTTGCTTTTGTAAAATTACATGCATCTTTTGTGCCATAAAAAAAGTACATAGTGAATTTCCATTTGTCTTTTAAGTGTTCAACTGTAGGAAAGAGCTGATTTTTGAGATTTCAACTGTTGATTTTCCTTTTTCTAAATTTACTTGTAAATAATTGGTAATAAGGTGATAATTTAGAACATGTGACTTTAGGTAGGCAATAGAGTTATAATTGGCAGCTGTACAACTAGATTATGATAGCAGGAAAATAAGAGTAGATTGTCAACTATGAATAGCTAGATAGCGTAGATCGAGCTGAGTTAAATTCTTTATGTTTGAGACAAAATTGTCTCCATAATGGTACTTACGAGGTTACAGCAATTGTGTCTTATAATACAGCAACCTTCTTCTTGAGATTGTAGTACCATGAATTTTAAGAACAAAGAAACAAAGTTATGTTTAGAACTCTCACAAAGGTTGACATTTAATACAGAATGGAGAAATGGAGAAATGAATTTATGAGAATGAATGATCTACCACCGAATTTATAAGATTTCCAAACATATGGGTTTTATAATAATTATTGAAAAGTTGTGTCTAATTGGACACAATTGTTGGAAACTAGTTGTCTTTGTCACTTAGTAGTGGTTGGATGGATATATATATATATATATGTATATCAAATCATACAACACACATTAATTGGAAGATGATTGGATAAACACGTTTGTCTTTTCATAACTCAGCACTCATTTGGACAAATTTATCCTTTTACATAGCGAACTGTACAGCTGGTTGGATAGACATATGAGACATTTTGGTTTACTATCATTATGCCACGTGGCGTCAATTTGCTATACTACTTCTTAGTTCTTACATTTGGATTGAAAGGAAAATAAATTAATAGTTTTGTTAAAACTTCTTAATTTGTTTTGTACAACAAGCTACGTACAGGCGTCGGCCATGCATGTTTGCTAGTTTGTGGCTCAAACCTATTGGGATGAATGTCTTTGCTTCTGCAAAGATGATGGGCATCCTTTGGGCATAGTTTTAAAAAGCTTGTGCCTTTTTGCACTATAGCACATAGCGCAGCAGGTGCAGTCTTTGTGCCTTGCAACACTATGTGATGTGGATTTTACTAAAGCACGTGTCGCAGCACACTTTTTAGCCTATAGCCCCAAGCCCAAAGCGCACGCTTTTTGAGATGGTTGTATCTACACTCTCTCATAACTCAAAAGTCTTACCTGCATTGTTGCTGCCGCCACCACCACTCTCAAATCTTATTACTCTCAATTGAGTATGAAGATTTCACTGGTGATAATTAGACACTACAGTTGTTATGACACTTTGATTTATATTTGTTTGTTTGTGTTTGTTGAACAGTTTAAGATAATTTTTTATTTTATTCTTTATGTTTAGTTATTTATATGTTGTATAATTATTTAAATTTATTGGCATTCTTGGTATATAGCTATAATATGAAAATATTTTTATATGGTACTTTTTATTTCAATAAGGTGTGCGTTTGCATTGTCTATGCGCTATAGCCCTAAGAGACTGTTGCACTATAGTGCGCTTTGCATTCCTAATAACTATACCCTTGGGGCCTAAACACAAATGCCGCACTTGGAGATTATGAAGTAGTTTAGCGCCTTTTCAATTTTCAATGTGGAAGGAATGTGGAATGCGGAATGAATGATATTTCATTTTTTCACCATTTTTTATTTCAACAATCTATATTATTTTAAGTAGCTCACTTTTGCTTTAAATTCTCAATCATTTGAAATTGGTTGTAAGTAATAATTAATCATACTAGTCTCATCTGCTATGGAGTAGGTTAGTTCAGCTATAGTATTTTCGTAATTGTTAAATAGGACTTACTTAGATAATTGGTCAAAGTTTTGATCAAAACCATATTCTCCAAATCATTTTCTAATAATTCCCTACATGAATGGGAATTAATGTAACTATCCTGATGTTAAAGAGAGTCAAAGCGAAAAATATTGAATTTGTAAAGATAACTTATGGCTTTGAATTTTCCGTAGTGAAATGCATCAAATTTACTTGGCTAATTAGTGAATGCGATATCTTTGAACTATTCAACCGTTGGTATAAACTAAGTCAATAATATCCCTAGAACAATTTCCTTGCCCCTTCAGTTGTCATGGTTATGCTTGTTTTGACTCTAAAAACATCTTGGAGTCAAAAGTTTTTAAATGAAGAAGTTGCCGCACTTCACACTTATATAGGCAGTTTCCTTATAAAGAGCATCCTACCATCCTCCATTTGATATTAGGGAAATCATTAAAAGTATAACTTAGCCTCTACCATACTCCATTTGATATTATGAAAATCATTAAAAGTATGACTTAGCCTCATACTTTTTTGCATCTAGCATTCATCTGTAATAGGAATTAGTAGGAGTCAACTTTCAAGTGCTTTTTTGAATCTTCTATAATTTATCAAATCAAAATCTTGGGATCTCTAATCAGCAAGGTTATGTTACTACGATGAGGATTACAAATTCGTGGGCTTTATGTCTATTCCCCTTGATTAGCAGAAAACTTAGATGTCTAGGTAGGTCATTGACTAACTAATTTGTAGATTCTCTATTGATTTCACATAATGATGGAGATAATTTCATTAAAGATCAACTGTCTTTCTTTGAAAGTTTATTTACAAAAATGCCTTATTACCCAAGTAAGAGATTACTTTACTAACAGCACGACGTGGGAGATCTACTGACTCCAAGGCGAAATCGACTCTATTTCAACTGGTTCTAAGAAGAAGCATATGAACTAGATGCTTTATGGAATATTTGAGATCATTTTTGGAAATATGAATTAGAAAATTTAGATTGAGGTTTTAGTTGTTTTAATCATCTCATTGCATTATAGTTGTCCATCACCTAGATGAGTATTATTTGCTGATTCATAAGTTCTTTTATGAGAACTAAATTCTTTTCTTTCTTTGCTAGAAATATATTTTTAAATGTGGCATTCCTTAATCCAGTGATTGTATTTTCATGTATTAGAAATTGCTGGTGCATTTACAAGAAGTCTGTGGCTGACTTATAATTATGAGAGTCGATTTTAAATAAGGGCAATAAAACTAAACTTACTAATTCGAGCAAAACATTAAAATTTGCTTATCATAATTTAATATGCTATAAATTTGAATACTCAATCAACTTTTTCCTTTTTTTTTGGCCCAACACCAACACTCAATCAACTTAGTAGAAGATTAATGTAATGAATTATAGGCATTATATTTATCTTAAATAGCTTATTGGCTAAATATACTTGCATATAAACTGTTAACTCTTAGTAAAATACAAATTTGATTAATTACTTAGACCCCCTGAGATTTGGACTATTTATTAAAAGACCTAAACTAGTTTCATAATTACCAAAACCCCTTGTAATTTGCTAATTTCTTACTATTCGCAAAATCTGTTAGTTGTGTTACTGATTTTGCTGACGTCATCGACAAATTTTGATATATACACAGATTTGCCCTTAATGTACTGGTCATCTAATGTTATGAGAGAAAAGTGCTCATGGACTCATTTGTGATATTTTTTATACCATGAGAGTGTAATTTTAACATTGTTTGTATGCACAACATTGAGTACTTTTAAATATTTTTAAAATGATTAACTAAATAAAAACTTACTATAATGTAAAATTACTTCAATGCCTGGTCTAGTATAATTTTAATAATTTTAAATTACTCATAATAAGTTTAAATATATTTTATATTAATAAAATTTGATAGATATTGGATAATTTTTAAATTCAAACTTCAATTAAAAAACAAAAATAGTTAGGCAATATAATTTTAACAATTTTAAATTATCCTATAGTATTAAAATAATAAACATTTCTCAATAATTTATTTATATTTAATTGAATTTATTTATTAATGAAGAAATAAAATAAGCACAAAGTTAAAAAATAAAAATAAAAATAAAAATTAAAATCTAATAATTTATTAAATTAAAATACATACTCAGTAATGTTAAAATAATAAACATATCAGAAAATTAAATTTAATTATATTTATTTATTAACTAAAAAATTGAATAAGTTAAAATTCACAAAAACAAAAAACAAAAATATCTATCATGTTCTTCATCCCCTCCCCCAACCTACCCACCCATTGGATAATAGTTGAATAGACATGTCTGTCTTGTCTTTTCGTACAACGGGTGCTAATTGGATCGACACATTTGTCTTTTTCACTCAAGTAATTGTATAACTGACCGGACTTACACATAGTGCATTTTGATTTACTAATTGGTATGCCACTTGTTGCTGAATGAAAAGTCATATTCATATTTGGAAGGAAATAAATTAAAAGTACTATTTTAAATTATTAGTTTACTGTGAATGCAAATATATATACACCTTTGGGCCCATACATGTCCAAGCTGGGCCAACCAGCTGTGCCTGCATGGCAGGCCTTCTAAAGACTATTAGTAGCCCTTGGTGTCCAAACCCAAATGCCGCAGTTGTGCATTATAAAGTGGCCCAAAAATTAGTTTGAAGTAACTATATATGATAATTTTATGTTCTTATGAAACACATTATGTTAAATCAAAGGATTCCCATAATTGTTAAATGGAATCCACTTAAATAGTTAGTTAAAGTTTGTTCAATGCCAAATTTTCCAAACCTATTTCCAACAAAATTTAGATTAATAACAAACATGATTGAGAGAGGAGACATTAAACATGAAAATGCAGAAGTGTACAGCTGGTTTGTATTTCGGACTTAAACAGTGAAGATGCAGCATCTGTTGTTGGTTTGTGGTTTTCTCTATTTGATTCGTTGAAAAGGACATCATTATTTTGTCTAATTCATATGAAAAGATAGTAGATATTCTTGAGAAGTATGCATTTCAGGCTGCCAATGAAGCCATTCTTTTCTTTCATCTCTCTTAAGTGTTTTGGAGGTAGGAAGAAATTTGTTCTTGTCAGAAGCATCAGCCAAAGTTGAAATCTCTTGAGTAATTCCTTTACATCTTGTTTTTCATATTGTGAGTCTGACAGTGTTCCAATTATCAGGTGTGATTTGATTATCATAGCAAATGACAAGAAAGAGAAAATCGCTTCCGGATTGCTGAATCCATTTCTTGCCCACCTAAAGACTGCTCAAGATCAAATTGCTAAAGGTGGTTATTCAATTTTGCTTATGCCTGAGACTGATACTGATGCAGCATGGTTCACAAAGGCCACTCTAGAAAGGTTATACTTCAGTTTACCTCATATCGGGTGTATCAAATCTACCTTCTTCCACATTTCTGATGCTATGGTTGTAGTCAGCTTAAATGGCTCCTATTCTTGTCCTATCTCAGCAACTTGCTGAAGCGTACTTCTGTTTTAAGAATTTAATTGAAACATTCACTGGGGAAATTAAGTCAAAACTGCCCATGATGGTAACAAATGTTTTTAGTTTTTAGTTTTTATTTCTAATCTTGATGTTGACTGATATATTACGCCTTAATTGAGAACTAATGAATGAATTCATCCTGACTTACGATGGAAAACAGATATTTCGTGCGAGTATATAATCCCACTTATTTTTGTTGGGTTACCCTTTTGAATACAAATCTCTAAATATACTTCTTCCATTTGCCAATAAAATCTTATAATTGATCTTGGTAATCGATTTCTGATATTGAGTGCTAGATGCCTAATCTGAGCATCCTCTAATCTACCATCTAAGTTGTACCCATACTCGGCATAGTCAAAATTATTCTGCCACTTGTGGGATGGTCTTCATTTACAGAGAATTCCTGTAAGAAATGAGAAGCTATCCTGCTCTGAGGGATAAATATCTCCTCACCTAATGTTTCTACTTGAACAGGTTTGTTCGTTTTGTGAGCACTCCAGAGATCTTGGAACGTGTGTACACTATAGAAACTGAGATCTTACAGATTGAGGAGGCAATTGCCATGCAGAGCAGCAATGAGATAGGCCAAAGCATTGTATGCTGCTAACCAATGGGATAATTTTATCTGCCTTCTATCTAATAATTTTTCTTCTAATTTCTTCTTTTTCTATTGACAGGGGGAAGTCCATGAAGGAAAGCCTGTGGGAGGCTGTGAAGGTACCTGAAAACAGAAATGTATATTGCAATCTTTGCAAAAGAGGGGCTATTTGTGGCTCTTTATCTTTCTCCGTTTTACAAGTCCTGATGATATTATTCCTCAACTATAATGCTTTCTTCATCTAGTTGGTTTTCTGCTCTATTCTACCTATCCATTTTTCCTATTAATTTCAATTTAGACTTGAAATAAGAAGTGAAAGAGATTTGGATTCCACATCGGTAACTTCACTCTTTACTGCTAGTGCACTCATTAATGCTAAATATACCTTTTCCATTTAAGGGTGAATTTATATATTCATCTAAAATGTTACCCTGTCTCTAATGTTTCCAGCGCGTAACAAAGCACTAAGTGAAGCTAAATTATGGACAGCTAATAAATCTGCACCAAATGCTGATGAGGAGAAAGCAATAGTCCTTTACAAGGTAATTATGCAGTTAGCATTTATTTCTATGGTTCATGTCTTTACGTGTATTAACTAACGCTCATCTCATTTGACAGCCTGAGGCACCACTGCCTGAAGCCAATGGCTCATGGTTGCACAAAGGAAATTCAAAGTGAGTACTGCAGTCCCTTCATAGAGTAACTTGAAATCTCAGCTTCTATGAGAACACGTAAGGTTATGCTCAAATTGCTCGTCCCATGGATTAAGCTCAATTATCTAGAGATTATGTGCTATTTAAAGCATGGAAAATAGAGCATTATAAGTGAAGAACAGATATTATGCACATAGGATGTCTCTTGGTGGCACTTGGTGTTTGTCCTAGACGACTTATTATGTAGATTTGCTGCTTTACTCTTTACTTTTGTTGGCTTGAATTCTTGACCCACAAGATCACCGCATACCAGCTGATCTACTTTATCTTTTATGTTTCTGTTAGGGATGTTTTGCTTTCTTCCTGAATGCTGATTTGGCACTCGAACCATTTCTATCTGGAATTTGTTTTCCATTTAAGTCCAGAATGGTAGACACATTATGAAAAAGTGGGGGGAATTCGATTTTGGATCTCCAACCATTTACTACAGAAACAACCCTCTTGGCTTGTATGGTAGTTCTGATAAATGCTAGAACACTTTTAGGATTACTAAAGGAGGAAATATAAAAATAGACATCTTTCTTCCACTTGCAGATCCCTATCCGTGCACCTAAAGAAAAACAAAAGCATCTTTCTCTTAGTTTGAGTCTGTACAAATGTGTTGGTTTTGTTTTGTAGGGCTTCATGCACAATCTTCTCAAACATCTACCTTTGCTTGCCTGCTTGCTTACTCACCCAACAGTTAATCAAGATTAACATTTTACCATTGAGCTAAAATTTGTGAATTAGATCATAATGTCTATTGCTGTGGTCGCTGCTTTCATCTGCTTCAATTATTTGAACTTGGCCAAGAAAATATATGAAGTTTAAGGCAAAAAATGAGATAAGAGTATTTATAGATCTAACACGATTATATTTTGTTTGAATGGTAAACCAGAGCTCAACTTTTGAAAGTCCTTGAGACTCGTAAGACAATACTACAAAAAGAACAAGGAATGGCCTTTGCACGTGCTGCTGCTGCAGGCTTTGATATTGATCACATGGCACCGCTTGTGTCCTTTGCTGAGTGTTTTGGAGCCTTCCGTTTATTGTAAGCTCTTTCTTCTACCCCCTCCTTGAAAAAGTCTAGTACAGACTTGGAATGTTCTATACGGGCTTCTTTTAGATATTTTCATATAAATGACTATACCTGTTCAACAGGGAAGCATGCTCTAGGTTCATGGACCTGTGGAAGAGTAAACATGAAAGTGGGGCATGGCTTGATATTGAAGCATCAGAAGCATTATCCACTCGATCAGACTTCTCAGCAATGAATACATCTGGTATTATTCTGTCTGCCGCACACAACAAACATGATGAGTCCAACCATGAGCTGGCTTCCAAAGACAATGGGAAATTAGGTTCAACATATAATTCAGGTAAGATAAAGTTTCTTCTTAGTCTTCTGCGTTTTGGATTCTATTTGAGAAACAATATTGAGAATTTCATCTGCTCCATTACTTTGTAATCTCCCCATTTTGCTCTTACATGTGAACATGTAATGCAAGATTTGGTTTCAGTTTCTAATGTCTAAGAAATCAGCTTGGTAGAGGCTTTTGCTATCTTTTCTTACCTTATGAGCTCTTGAAGTGATCTATTTAAAGGATTATTTCTCACTGTCTTGGAGATCTGACTTAGATATTGCCTTGTGACTGATGTTTGAGTTAGTAGCATACTGAGTTTGGTTTTAAAGGGGAACTGTGGGTACAGAATGATGCCCATCACAAATTGAATTTCTCGTTGTGCTTTGTCTTGCTAGGCTGTTTCTCCAAGCCTCATAAAGAACGCCACAGTTCATTTGTTAAACATTCTTGCTATTGCATGTGCAGGCGTATAGCTATCTTAACCTTTCTCTAGCTTAGAATTATGTGTTTACCATCAACTTCAACACTGTACTACGTTGCCATTTTCACTTTTTGTCACCTGGAAGATTGTGCATCTTACAATCGATTTCTGTTAAAGGTCAGCATGCAGATGCTGTATTTGTCTGACCAGTCTAATATTGTTCAATTGTTTTGCCGTATGTACTAGACAATGAGATGTAATATGTAATACCTTTGATTGAACAATTGCTTTTTAGGGGGTAATTAACTCTGAAACTGGAGCCCCTTAAATGAAACACTTAGCAGGACTGTCACTCGGGCATATATCTTGTATGATAGTTGTCACCCTATGTTTGTCAACTGTCTAACTGCTGAATATGCATATGAAGATATCTGCTTGGTGCATATAGGTGGTATTATGTCAAGTTGCAAAGTGACAAGTTACAGGTCTTTTATGAGTGTATTTTATATGCATAGCTGTGCGCTAGAATATCTCAATATTGTTTTTCCTGATGATAGCTGTACCAGTTTTTGAATATGTGGGGAAATGTCTTTCATTCTTCATCTATGAGATGATAGAGATATCATGTATGTTTGTTTGGCCTTCTGCAGATAATCCAGCCCCAAATGGTCCCCAAGAATATTTTCAAGGACAGTTTCCTCATTTTGTGTTTCCTCCATGGCCTATGCATGCTTCGCCTGGTGCCCAACCAGTATTTCAAGCATACCCTGTGCAAGGAATGCCATACTATCAGTCTTATACAGGTAGTGGACCTTTTCTTCAGCCACCTTCGCACCACCCTATGGAGAATTCACCATCAAATCTTAGTCATCAGCCAGGGCAGAAAATGCAATTCCTTGATGGAAGGGATGGTAATACTGGATCAGAAATGGTGGAGCAAGACAGGACAAGATCATTGGATGACATGGATGCAGAAGCTTCACGTAATCAGAAACCACAGAAAAAAGCTGGAGGATCTAACAAAAAGCAATCAAGCATGGTTGTAATACGAAACATCAATTACATAACTTCCAAAGAGAACAAATCCGGTAGTGAGTCAAGCTCAGATTCAGATTCCAATATTGATTCAGAAGATGAAAATTTTGAGGCTGATGATCATGATGTGGTTCATCGGGATAGTAAGAGCGCTTCCAAAAGCAAAGGAAATCATCTGAAATCTGTGGATAAGTTGAATTTCAGAGAGGATTCTAATTTTGGAAAGGATACTGATGATGCACACTGGCAGGCATTCCAAAATTGTTTATTGAGAGGAAGTGATGAAGATGCTCAAGCTGGCAAAAAGGGCATGTTTGCAATGGAAAAGGACGTTACAAAAAAGAGATATGCAAATGCTGTAAGTGTTGATCCATTGGCACTTGGTGCACGGGATGCAGGTGAAATACAATATACTGGGGTGAATGACATCCAGAGAATCAGTGGAAGTACATCATGTAGGCTCAGGGGGTCAGGTGATGATGCTTTATTTTCTAGACTGGATCATGATTTCAGGGTATCCAATGATCAAGCAGATATTCAATTTTCAGAAACTAATGGAAGAAAGATTTTATCTAGGACAACACATGAAGATATTATAATTGGCAGTCAACAGAATCAGGCAATTTTGAGGAATTCATTAGATCCACTAGCTATGAGTAGTTCTGAGAGTGCCAGAAATAAGATGGATAGGGAATCCACACATGGAATGGCTGATGAAACTTTCATTGTACCATTTAGGTCAACTTCAATAGATCAAGTTGGAGAAGCAGATAGAACTGCTATTAATGTAGATTCTGAAATTCCGTTATCACTTAAAAATTTGGATTCTGAGGGAAATAGGGACAAATTATACTATGAGCCTGATGATTTCAGCTTGATACCTGAATGGAAAACAGAAACGAGGCCTGTTGGATATGACCCTGCTTTAGACTATGAAATGCAGGTATGTGCAGAAGGGTCAAAGCAGAAAAGGAAGAAAGATGTTCTAAGGAAATCAGACAAGGATAGGAGGTCAAAGGTTTCTTCAGATTCTGCATATAAGCAAAGAACTGGAGGCCTTTTAACCAAGGGAAAACCGTTGAAGATGTCTCCTTCAGAAGAGGCACGAGTCCGTGCTGCCAGGTTAAGATCCTACAAAGCTGATCTGCAGAAAATGAAGAAAGAGAAGGTAAAATACAAGAAAATCTTGTTCACACCTGGTCTAACCACACCCAAGCCACTCATATGGCAATTAGCTTTACATTTTCCATGTGATTTGCTCACATTCCAAGGCGAGTGATAATTACAAGGCTATGTTGTATTTATGCTTGTCTTGTTACTGGTTGAGTGTGGCCACACCAGGTGTGTGGTCGGAGATTTCCATGCAATATTGTTATTTGCATGATACTATTATGCACAAAAGTCACTGCCTGAGTAATATTGATAATGAAAGAGGATGACATAGTCACAGTCAGTTGTTTGTAAACAGACCAATACCAGTCATCTTTAAGCGTATTGGACCCACATCAATATGTCACCCTCCTCACTAGTTAATTGAGGATCATTACTGATCTCATTTGAAAATATACTTATATGTTGCTATGGTGCTAATTACTTGCCTAATAGACTTCTAAAATTTTAAAGTTTATTTCATCACAGGAAGAGGCAGAACTAAAACGCATTGAAGCTTTAAAGCTGGAGAGGCAAAAGAGAATTGCAGCTAGAGGCAGTTCCACCTCCGGACAGCCATCCGTACTCTCACCTCAGACAAAAAAATCACCAGCAAAACTTTCTCCTGCCACTATTAGAGGATCGAAGTTCAGTGATTCAGAGCCGGGGTCATCATCACCCTTGCAGAGATCCAAAATCAGAACTTCACTTGGATCAAGGGAACCGCTTAAGGCCTCTAAAGCTAGTAAATTAAGTGAGGGTAGCCACCTTGGAAGGAATAGGTTGACAAGGTCCTCGTCATCATTGTCTGATATAAAAAGAGAAAGCAATGGTGATGCACCTAATTCAAAGGCTTCAATGGCTCGGATTAGAAGGTTATCAGAGCCCAAGACAGTCACCAATCCTCATGTTACTTCAATGAAGGCCCAAAGTGCTGAAGCAGTATCAAAACAGAAGTTGTCTGATGGATCTGAGAGAAACAAAATATCTGCTATCATAAACCTTGATAAAAGTAAAGCTGCGACTCTACCTGAATTGAGGATCAAAGCATCAAAGTCGCACATAAATGCAGGTGAGAACAGATCAGCTATAAACAATCAAAAGGTAAACGGAATAAAGCAGGACACATTTTGCAAAAATGCTGAATTAAATGTAAGTAACTACAGTAAAGCACATCAGGTTGATGCAGATGACAATCCAATCATTGAGAAAACTGTTGTGATGCTTGAGTATGAAAAGCCTTCTGGTCCAACTTTTCATTCATCTGAAGGAAAGACCAAGCTATGTAATCAAAGGTATGATGATCATGACAAAGGCGAGTATAGTGAGGTGACTCCTGAGTTAGCCTCTTCACTCATGGATGGAGCTGATAGAGATCCCAAAACTTGTCAACTCCAAAAGCAATTGGATTCTAATCAGGTAGGATATGTAAAACTAAGAATCTCTGTGATTATCATATAATATGAAAACTGGATATTTCGTAGGATTAACTCTAGATCTTTTTTATCAGCATTGCTTAATGTGATATGTAGTACTACTCTTCATTGCTTCAATCCAGTTTTTTTGAAGGAAACACAAGGCTTAAATTAAAAGACAAACATGCACCTTGTTAGGTCAATGTTCAATAAACATGTTAAATATGGTACTGGATCATAATATACAGGCTGCACTCGCAGCATAAATTTTTTAATGGGTGATATTAAGAGATGTGAAAAGTATAATTTTAACACCCTTCCTTTAAAGGCAATGTTTGATGCTCCAATTCCATCTTGTCAACAAATGATACTCCAATTCCATTTCACAAAACATGGTATGAATCATAACAACATTTATTGACTGCCAATCATGATAAAGTCAAGTAAACTATTCGTAGTTAAGCTCGGTAACTTTTCCTTTTTACTTGATTAAAATAATTCAACTAGGATCCTGATGTAGTATGCTGTGTTACCAGGTGAGGACAGCCTATTCAGAGAAGGACCCTCCCAAGTTTGCTTATCGGGATCCTTCTGCTCATATCTCTTCTACAGAAGATCCTAGCACTGGTCAATTGGAGTGTGGCAAAGCACCCCAAGTGAGCTCAGACCTGATGTCAAGAGTTGAGGAAACTGTGAAAGCATATGTCCCTGATGCAAAAGCCCTCAAAATGGATCAAAGTAAAGTACCATCAGAGAAGACTCTTGCAAAGGAATCCTCAAAAGGTTTAAGACGGCTTTTAAAGTTCGGAAAGAAAAACCACACTTCGTCAGTGGATCAAAGCTTTGATTCAGATTGTAAGAGCGAAGATTGTACTGATCACGATGATAATGCAAGGAATACTGCTTCAACAAGTGAAGGTGATATACATTTCTCTATACTGAAAACTTCACATGAATCATTTATAGGCATGTGGCCCTGTGCACTTGATCTTGATGCATTTGCCACATTGGACAATAAATCAATTTGGCCTCGAAACTGATCTCAAGACAGGAAAGGCTGTCACTTTATTTTATTATCATATGCCAGGATGATAAGAATGATTAAAACAGTAGATACTTGGGATTTAGCCATATACTTCTTCTACCAAAGTGCTTTTACCAATGCAGCAGTGAGGGCCCACTGTTGCAGTTGGCAAAAATACCATAAAGATTCTCTTCTAGTTTTGTTTGTCTATAAGACTTTGTACATATGTTGCCTCCACAGAAAACATAAGGTGAGTCCTTTAATGTCTGTTTGCTATAAGATATTCTTAGCTACAGAGTTTCAAACCGTGATTTCATTTTACGACAGATTTACTAATGGTCAATTTTCCCGACCTTTTTTTTTCTTGGTAAACTTAAAAGCATGATATAGACAAATGATCCTAAGTTTTGTTTACCACTTAGCAGAAATGGCAAAAACATTTCTATCATTTTTTATTTGAAGACCACTAATCGAGCAGTAGGGCTCCTGAAGTTGCCATAAATTCTTTGGTCAATTGAGTGGTAGCCTGAATGTTGTGTTGATTGACCATCCTTATATATCTAGAATTTCATGGATTGCATATCAGTTCAGGTGCATTTTCATGGTCTTGATGGTATATTTTGCTTTAATTGTGTGAAGTTAATGTTAAATTGAGAAAGACGCTGCTGTTCTTTCAGTAGGTACCCAAATGAAAGGAAAAGAATGACAAACTGCTTGTATATGTTGTGCATGGTAATAGAGGCGTGATACTATTTCTCATGTATGGTTGCTATTTGTTAAAATTAAAACTGAAATAGTTCTTCAAGTTGTTTGAAGACTGTCAAATGGGAATACTGTTAAAATTACAAAGAGACAAACTTTTTCTGCTTCCTAATGTTGAAATGCCGGTGGAATTGTTAACAACTGTTCAGCTCTCTTAGTTTTTTGAATGGTCAACTGCTGACTTTTTTTTGGCTTTCTGTCAGTTCGCACATTAAAGAATCTAATCTCGCAAGATGAAACCTCTACTGCTGGTAATGCTTCTCAAAAGAGTAAGTGCTTTGGTTACACTAGTATGCATGTTACATTCTTTATTCCTTTGGCTAAGAATCTTATTTCTCATTCTATTTTGCCACAGTTTCTCGCCATCTCTCTTTATTTTCGCCCTTTCGGAGCAAAACGAGTGAAAAGAAACGAGCATCTTAGATTCTCAAGATGCTTAGGTGAAATTCTTGCTGCTCTTCCTGATACAACAGAAATTTTGCGCGCTTGACTGCTGCCCTGCATTGGCATACTTCTGTTACATTGTCTGGGATACTTGCAATATATTTTTATGGCTAATGAGACAGCCGAAAAGATCATTGTAAGTCCTTAACAAAATATACTTCAACTTGCAAATAGTTAATTCTACAGCTCCCTCTTGATTTGATTAGAAGGCATATTTGATTTTTGGATCATTGCATGATTTAGTTTGTTTCATTGTTGCATGGTTTTGTACTGAAAGTCTTGAATTGTGGGGTCAACTGCAGCATTGATGATAACATCTGTAATGAATATTTCCCCATCGAAAATTGTCATTAGATTGTATCAGGTACAATGTGCCCAGACTGTCACTGATAACTACTAGTGCAACTCCTTTCATTTTCAGCTAGAAGAAGAATTTATCCTAATTTGCCATGAAATTTTCAATAGATGTAGGTCTCTCTCTCTCTCTCTATAGGTGGGATAATTCCTTGGTGAAATAGAGCTGTCAACAGTTAGGGTTAGGGCTACAATCCCAAATATAGGACCCATGTAGCACAAATTTAATAATGTTCCAGCTGCTGCTAGAAATCAACACTAATATATAGAAATTTAACCTAAATTACTTGTAAAACTAGTAGCATGTATATGCTAGTTGAATCGAATAATTAAGCAAGAGATGTTGCTTTTGCTCATTCTAACTAGAGCCTCAGTTGCCAAACATTCAGCAGCTGCGTGCGGGTCTCCAATGTGCCTTATAAGGTTTACAGCCTCTTGGTGTCTCACTACCTGTCAAAATTATATGATTTAAATAGTAGGTGAATGCAGTGATTGTAAAAAATGAATAGAAGATTAACTTATAGCTAATTGTTACCTCCCAAACTCCACTACTTGCTAGGATAATAAATTCAGTTTCAGAATCTATTGTTTCAGATCCAACAACTAGTTCTGTTGCAGTGCTGCTGGAGTCGCCAAGTATTTTCTGTACTAAAGGCACTCGTAGAGCACCTAATACATTAAAAAGCGATCATTTTTATGTATTAACTACAGTACACCATCATTAATCGAAATCAAAATCCAAGGAAAGTATGTATTTATATGCATGCATGCCTGAAAATAGTTCGAGGGACCAATGTCTTGTGGTGGGTTGCTGCTTTTTCCTGCCAATTTGATAGGCCTCGCCATCTCTGCATACCACCGCTCTGTAGCCGCCCATGTTTGCCATCACAAGCTTCTCCCCTTTGATCACCATAGCCGAAGCCGAGCCTGATTTCCGAGCCTGATCCCTATTTCTGAGCTTTGCTCTTGCATTCAGGTGAGCCCTTTTCATGGCTTCCTTGCTCTTCTTACCAAGATTCTGTGGCTGCTGTACATAAGTTTTGTTTATAAGATGTTGTGGAGTTTATTTATTTAACAAACATATTAGTAGAAAAATCGTGATAATTCTTAATTGTTAAATTTTTTGGTTAGTTTTGACAAACAGTGATATATGTTTTCATTCCCAATTTAATGAACTCAGTCAATCAAATAGCAATTCCAATTATAAATTGTGTAATTGGTCAATTCAAAGGTTAAATTTAATTTGTTGGGTATTTTGATAATTATAAAATCAAAAAATTGATAATTAATATTATGCAATTAATGAAATTATTTGAAACAATTAAAAATTATGGTAAAAAATCCCTTTCTTATATACTATAGTATAAATTACAGGTGTAAATCAATTTATACTGAATTAATTTGACTTCAACCGGTTCGAATTTGAATTAAATTTTTTCAGCAATCACTACAAACGTACAAGCTATATATATTATTAGTAGACTCCTAATTTGGAGGGTTTTTGGCTAAATTTATTTAAAACATCTTATAAAATATTTTTGAAACTTATAAGATGTTAGATCTTATTTTAAAATAAGTTATTGAAGTAAATAAGTTATTGAAGTGTTTGCATAAAATAAAATCTTGGAACTTATAAGATGTTAATATAAGATATTAATAATAATAATAATTTTGTAACTAAAATAGTTAAAAATAAATGAGTTTATTAAGATTTTAAAAATAAGTTAAGGTCTCATTATTTTTTCTAAAATAGCTTATAAGATCATAGCATATTATAAGCTTTTTTTAAAAAAATTTACCGAATACTTTTCATCATCTTATAAGTTTTTAAACATCTTATAAGATGTTTTGAGGAGCTTTATAAGCTCACCCAAATACCATCTTAATCCTATAGACATGTAAACACATCTATTGAAGAGACTTGTGAAGCATATGACAGTCTCTTTATCTCCTTGAAAAAAGCAAATAAGCCCAAATCAGATGATGATATAACAGAATCCAGGTCAAAGTACAATCTCTCAACAGAAAAGAAATCAAATAATACTATGCAATCTTGACCAAATCAATAAAAAAAATTTCTGTTTTACCTCTGATGGCATATTCTTGTCAAAGAAATGTGACTGCATGTACTTGGTAACTCCCTCTGCACCAATCCCATCATCAAAAACTCCAAAGAACCAAAATTCACACTCTTTTATTTGTTCCCTCTGCACCACAACAGAATCAAATTCTCTCCACGACTCATCCAATCCCACAACATGATATCCATGTGAGACATGCATCATCGTCAATAGAACCCTCTTCTCATTCTCTGGCTTTCTTGCTTTCCATCTTCCATTTCCAATCAAAAACCTCCTTAGCCCAATTCCCTGACCCAAATTCAAGACTTAATCAATCACTAGAGAGGAATAAAAACACGAATATATCATTATAAATATTTGAGTATATTTTTGTGTTAAGATAGTAGCTTTGAGCACCAGTCTTTAAAAAGAAGAATGGGGTATCAAGACACTTGGTTGAATTCTCGTGAAATCATTCTTTATTGTTATCTTCTTTTTAAGAAGCAAATCGATTTCAAATTTTGAATAATGCACATCACTCCTACTTCTACTATAATAGAATTCTCTTTTTATATGACAAAAACCTATATGAATAAGTCAGATTCTATTTATGGACAATTTCTTAATTTCTTATTCATTCAGAACAAATGCTGGATACATTCATGCGTTTTTTTGGTGTACAAAAAGAGTATTTAATGAGTATGAACCGAAAAATTACATGCTTATATTTCATGATTTTGCATGAAAAATAACCCTATAAAGCATAGTCATATATAGACTGGAATGCAATAGGAAATATGTGTTGACAATAATAAGGCTAAAACCATAAAAAGAATTTCATGCACTTACCTTGAGCTTGAGACGAAGATCCTTTAGTCCCATGATTCAGAGAATAAAAAAGGTTGAGTTTTCGGTTAAGAATACTCAGTATTTGATGATAGCAATAATCGGATAGTTAGAAAGGTAAGAAATTCGGATTGAAATTGAGATGAAGACTTGAAGAGAGGGCGAAATAATTTATTGTTTGCCTTTTTCGTTTTAATATTCTGGTTTTGGCGTTGGCAAATTGTAGCTAAGGTGTTTGAAGTGAATAAGGAGACTAACGCCTTTTTAAACTTTCCAAATGCAGTCCCGTATTAAGAAAATTAAGGGAGTCTTGAGAAATCGAGTTTGAGTCCTTAACTACCAATTTTCTTTCGACTCTTTGTTGTCTATCCATTTTCCTCCAAATTAAAACTATTCTCTTATAATATCATCTCTAGAAATCTCTTTATAATTGTCACTCATGTTGGCTAAGAATTTCTTAAAATTAATTACCATAAAACACATAGGATATTTATACATTTTAGTAAATGGGTCGACACACAACCCTTATACATAAGTAACTAATACCCAATGCATATCAAATAGCCTTCCACACCATCTTAAAGGGAGCCCTAACACAAGGCATCCCTATGGGACCTTAATTATCAAAGGACTAATTAATGTACTATCGCAAGTATGGCAATATCCAAAGTTAATTTCTACCCCGTTTCGAATTCCAGCACAACCGCGGCATATTAGTGTCACACACCAATGCTCATGGAACAAGGCACCCTCTAACTATGCATTTGAGGATGTACCAAACGTGCAAGTTTGGTGAAACCAATGCTTTGTCTTGAAAGATTTTATGACATGAAATATCAAAGATTATGATCATAGAAAAATATTTTATAATGATCTTTATGCACGACCTTACCCTATAGTCATATGTGCCTTCAGGAGCTTCAATCAAATATATAATGAGCATAAGGTGATGATGACCAATAAATAGGTATGCACATGGATTTGAATAAGAAAATGTATATGAGTAATTTTCTCATCAATTTTATTGACTTGCACGCACTACTTTAACATATACCCTCATATAATATGGTTGCAAATGTCAATATAAATACAAATAGTGTTTCATCCTTGTTGTATATATAATCTAATTCGACTAGCATAATTTATTGGTTAATTTAGCCGAAGTTTATAAAATTCATAAGCATTTCTCATAGAAAATAACAATTTCATCGAAAAAAATTGTGTAATTGAGCTTACGGAAAATGACAACCATAAAAGCTTCACATAACATGTAATTCAAATTAACTATTAAACTTCCAAACAAAATTTAAATTATTCTATCTACATAGTATATCATTATATGTCATATTTTATTGTATCATATTGTACGGGAAATAGAAGTAGTGTTAACTATAACCGATTGCGAGTAAGTGGCATGAGAGAGATGCTCAATGCACAATTAAATATGTAATTATAAAGATTAAAGAAAAGATATATATAATACGTTGAGTTGGGCTTTTTTTTTTTTCGTATTTTCTAAATACCAAAGCACACAGGGCAGCGTGATTAATTTAACTTAAAACTCAATCTTAATCTTAAGTATTATAAATAATTTTTTCTAGCAAAAATGACAAGGATGGGAAATTTCATACTAATATGAGTATTAATTATTTAAAAAGATCTTTAAATAATAATAATAATAATAATAATAAATACAAATGATTTATAATTTATTGACACCAAAAGTTTTAAAAGGCGAAATCTACTCAACTGAAGAGATCGCGTGTGTTGATGAAAAACAATCGGAATGACAGTTAAAATCAACGTAACTGCAATTCAAAAATATATGCCGAGAAATGGGATTTCTAAAAATCTCAACAAAAGAGCTAAAAATAATAGATTTTGCTATATGTGATGCCCCAAAGCACACGTAAAATAGGGAATAGAGCTCCATTTTTTGAAACCCAAAAAGGGGGGAAAATACTTGCTCACCATTTTACTCTATTTTTTCTTCATTTTATTTTATTTCAATTTTGCGTTTTGGCACTTAGTTACATCATTTGCATTAATTTTTCTAGCTTTCTTTAATGAAATTCTAATATAATTAATTTCCCTTATCTGCATTTTTTTCAGCTTCGTAGTCCAATTCATCTTCCATAATCTTGTGTAAACTATCTAAAATTAGAAATGTTCTTATGTAAGTTCGGGATCAACTTTTCAAAGAGTAGAGTCCTCCTTTTAGAAAAATTGTTTGATTTTGAGAATTAATTAATTAATTTAGTCGATCTATAAAACTGAATTACAGTCGACATAAAATTCATATCAACACAACCCTACTCAAGCATTGATGTTCAAGTGAGGGTACATCTCATATAATCCCATCAAAGTTCAAACACATTCAAATCGTACAACCGCAGTCATATTTGACTGCTAAAAGGGAGGAATGGTACTTAAATAAAGCAAACCAAAATTGATTTGCCTATTCTTCAACTGCTAAAGAAGGACAAGGAAAAAGGAAGTGAAAAAGAAAGAAAAGAATATGCTCTACATGGATATGATTAGTATTATAAGTAAGATAAGTAGGGCAATTTGCAAGACTGAGATAGAAAAAGAATCCCATCTCATGCAATAAATAAAACTAGAAGCTCTACATTGCTTTGAGAATTTAGCCCACTTTCAAGGTTCCTTTTTCATCCCAATTTTCTTTTTTTTTTTTTAATATTAGCAATATTCCTCAGCAAATTTCTTTTGACTTTAAATCGTGGGATAATTCTCATCACTTGTATATATATCCACATAAAACTGAAAGAAGTCCTCAAGAATTAAGTAGCATACATAACAAGCTAGCTAGCATATATAGAGATGGAGGTAAAAGGAGAGGAAGCTATGGAAGAGAAATTAATAGATGTCACTTTGAAAGAGCTGGCCGAGAAACTAGAAGAATTTGCAAAGGCTAGAGATTGGGAAAAGTATCATAGTCCAAGAAATTTGCTCCTTGCAATGGTAATGTTCATTGCTTTTTTTAACCAATTTTCAATTTAGTACAACTATATATTTCAGAATTATTATTACTTTAGCTTCTTAATTATTATGCTAATGCTTCAAATTTAAATAGAAAATTTATACATTATGTTCATACGAAGTCCATCTTGTATTGATTGTAACATAATTCTCATCATTTAGTATAGAACATTTAGATACGATTTTTTTTACCTCTCTAAATCATGGCCACAAATGAAAAGTAGACCCTCAAAATTTTTTACGAAGATTTGATAACTTAATGCTAAAATATGATGAAATAGAGACTCTTTATAAATTGAAATATAGAAGGATCACTTGAAATATATATGATGATACAGGTTGGTGAAGTGGGAGAGCTATCAGAGATATTTCAATGGAAAGGAGAGGTGGAAAAAGGGTTGCCAAATTGGGAAGAATCAGATAGAGAGCACCTTGGAGAAGAGCTTTCTGATGTTCTGCTTTACCTCATCAGATTGGCTGATATTTGTGGGATTGATCTTGCCCATGCTGCAACCAAAAAGATTCTCAAAAATTCCATCAAGTACCCAGCAAACCCATTCTCATAGATTTTCTGTCATTTCTGGGGAACAAGGAAACCTACCTTCAGGAAAATCAAGAAGAATAATTAATTAATGTCACTCTTAAGTGAAAATCTTTGTTCTATCTTTTGCATGCTCTATGTGATTTTTCATTCTTTTAGATTTTCATACTGTGTTTTTTAGTGTAATTTGAACTGAATAGTATATGAAGCTGCATGAAAATAGATTAACAGAAGGTAATTATTTTTTAAAAGTCACGAAAAAGTTATAAGTCGTGCTTCTTTTCAAAATATAGGGACTGTTGTGCATGCTCGACAAAGTTTAGGGTGTCATTTGCAATTAGTACATAGAAGAACTTCAACAAAAAGTGGGATGAGAAATTAAACCTCATATTGAACTTACATATATATATATATATATATATTTACACATACACACTTGAGATTTAATCGCATCCAACTAATCATAATATATAATGATATTATTATGCACTGAGATTTTGTGTTTTTTTTTTTTTTTTTTAAATTTTCATACTACATTTTTCTAAAAGAATTTGAACTGAGAATATACAAAGTTGCTTGAAAATACATTATCATATGATAATTATTTTTCAAAAATTACCAAAAAAAATCATATATCATGCATCTTTTCAAAATATAGGGACTACTCTGCATGCTCGACAAAGCCTAGGGTGTCATTTGCAATTAGCAATAGAACTTCAACAAAAAATGGGATGAGAGATTAAGCCTCATATTGATTTTTTTTATTTACACATATATCAATATATGCAAGGGCGATATTGTTAGATCAATTAGCACTCGATAAACTACAAATTAAAATTTGATCACATACAATTGACCATAATATATAATGATATTGTTATGCAATATGAGATTTTTTTTTTCAAATTTTCATATTGTGTTTTTCTAGAAGAATTTGAACCGAAAAGTATACAAAGCTGCTTGGAAACACATTATCATAAGATAATTATTTTCCAAAAATTACCAAAAAAAATCATATGTTGCGCCTCTTTTAAAAATATAGGGACTTACTCTACAGGCTCGACAAAGCCTAGGGTGTCATTTGCAGTGAGTACCTAAAAGCACTTCAACAAAAAATGGGATGAGAGATTAAACCTCATATTGATTTTTATTTTTTAATATTTACATATACACTCACATCAATATATGCGAGGATGATGCTGTTAGGTCAATTAGCACTTGATAAACTACAAATTAAAATTTGATCACATACAATTGACCATAATATAATGATATTATTATGCACTATGAGATTTTATTTTATTTTTAGATTTTCACACCGTGTTTTTCTAGAAGAATTTGAATTGAAAAGTATACAAAGCTGCTTGGAAACACATTATCATAAGATAATTATTTTTCAAAAATTACCAAAAAAAAATCATATGTTGCGCATCTTTTCAAAATATATGGACTTACTCTGCATGCTCGACAAAGCCTAGGGTGTCATTTGCAATTAGTACCTAAAAGAACTTCAACAAAAAATGGGATGAGAGATTAAACCTCATATTGATTTTTATTTTTTAATATTTACATATACACTCACATCAATATATGTAAGGATGATGTTGTTAGGTCAATTGCCACTCAACAAACTACAGATTAAATTTGATCACATACAATTGATCATAATATATAATGATATTATTATTATGTAGAGTATAGGGATGGATTCAGAAATGAGAGTGCACCGTGACGAGGGGGGGGGGGAGCAAAATTTATAGGACATAAAAATTTGTATTTTATTTTCATAATTTTTAAATTTAAAATATGCATCTTCATCAAAGTTGACTACACTGCTCTTTTATATCATAAAAAAAAAAAAATTTATCAATGATTGAACCAATCTCAAAATTTTTACTAATATTTTTCTCAATATAAGTAGCTAAACAATCAAATAAAAGTTATCTTCCGTCTTATTCCGAAGCATGTTTTTAAGAATATTAATAGCGGAAAAAATTCTCCCACTTGTATCTATTGTTACACAAAGAAAAATCTAAAAAAGAAAATCTTTAAGCACTCATTTTTATTTGTCTTTTTATCTCAATCTATTAAAATCCAAATGAGAGATTTTAGTTGTTTTGTAAGTCCCTTAAGATTTAGGTAGCTAAACTCACGTAACGCTTTCTCAAATAAAATGAAAATGTCCCAACAGGCAAACTTAATATTCCTCATTTCATTATTTAATTATAAATATGGGTGTAAAATTTTATTTTGATTCTAAAAAAATAAAATAGGTAAAGATTTCATCACTTGATTTTAATTTTTTATTTTTAATTAAAAATAAATTAAATTTAATTAAATAAATGTAGATGATTAATTTTTTTTTTTGAAACCGTAATACAAGTTAGTTTTTAAAAATTAATGAATGAAAACTAAAATTTCTTCTCTTAATGAATTATTTAAAGTAATTATTACTAAAATTTAATGTGTATATATATATAAGTGTATTGTACTAAACCTGGAGGGCAATGGCCCCTGCTTGCCCCCTCCTAAATCCATCCCTGGAAGAGCATACAAAGATGCTTGGAAACACATTATCATAAGATAATTATTTTTAAAAAGTTACCAAAAAAATCATATGTCATGCATCTTTTCAAAATATAGGGACTATTCTGCATGCTCGACAAAGCCTAGGGTGTCATTTTTCAATTTGTACCTAGAAAAACTTCAACAAAAAATAGGAAGAGAGACTTAAATCTCATATTGAATTTTTATATATATATATAAATTTATACACGCATGCACACTAATAGTATATTAGGATTTGAATCATAAGCTTCACAAGTACAGTGCGAGGATGTTGCTGTTGCTAGGTTAATTGCCACCCAGCAAATTACAAATTAAAATTTGATCACATAAAACTGATTATAATATATAATTACATTATTATATATGTAATTATTAATGAACACGTTTCAAGTACAAATTTACATATTGTATGAGGAGTACTCTAATACAAGCAACCCCAACTTATCATAGAATTTTCTAAATGTATATTAAAAAAATAATTTTTTATGCCCAAACAATAGATTATAAGTATTTTTAAGTTTTTTTTTTTTAGAGAGAGTATTATAAATGATGAATATTTTATCCTTTCAACAAATCAATATTTTTCTATTATCAAATCAACTAAATCAAAGTATAAACTAAACACAATGCTCATAAGGTGCACAACGTGTCCATTTCGGATCTAACACAAAACTTCCTATATATTAGAGGAGATAGATGCCACTTGGGTTACAAGCCATCAGACAAGTATTTTTAATTCAAAAGACTCATTTAGTCAATTTTTCATTTTAAAACTAATAGCTAGCTTTTGCACAACTGCTCTAAGTTTTACGATTTTGAATACTAACAAAATAGTTTGCCTAAAAGACACAATTTATCATAAGTCACAAAGTTTTTACAATGTTGAAATAAAAGGTATTGGCTAAAAGTTTTCTCAAATTAAAAGTTGGTAAATTGACAATTACTCTCATAAATTTTATAAATATAAAATATATTTTCAAGTAATTTTCAACAATTTTCCCTGAATATTTATATTTACTTCTCAATAATGGAAAGAATATAAATAAGTACAAATATCGGATGGAAATGCGATCCTCCAGGCATATCTGCCGCACAACTCGCGGGTATTTTGAAAATCAGTTAAACGATGGCAATGACTACTTTACGTATACGTTGACTTCCATTTTCTTTTTATTATTTTAATTAATTAACGCTACAAATACTATAAATTGTAAATTATCAATTAAATAAAACTACCGCCTTAAATCCCTCTGCATAAACATTTTACAGGCACATAATTTTCATTTACATCTTCTCAGAGTCAACGCAATTCCTTGCCGATCCTAATCTCAGGTTCTTCATCACCATCCTCTTGCAATCAATTTTATGTATGTATAAAAAGTATATAAATAATTTATATTTCTGTTGATATATGATTTTCACAAGAATTTCATATTTTATTCAGTTTTTCACAATGCCTGTTTGAAAATTCGCATTAAAAAAAAAAAAAAAGAAACCCAGATTGAGCATTTGCGTGGCATTAATTTCCAAATGGGATTTTGAAATCCCTTTTTTGTTTTAGTGTCAATATTTTTAAAAGTAGGATGCTGCACAATTGATGGATTCTGTACGTATGCTATATGAATAAAGCTTTGGAAATGTTGGTCATGAATTTATGTAATGTCTTTGCAGAAAACTAGAAAATGGCAGAAACTGTGTTTACTCCTTGTCTGGAAGGAATAAAGCATATCAAATCTGAACAAGGGGAAATGCTGACCAAGCCTTTCTTGGATGTCTGCAAACTCGTATTGCCTATCCTAGGTTTGTTTCTCTTGTAATTTAACTGCATGTTGCGGATTATAAAGCAGTGTTTCTAGGCTTAATTTCATGATTAGTGTAGAACTAAGTGCTTTAAGCAGTCACATTTTATTGCTATTATCATGCATTCCTGTGTGCCTTATTCGTAGGGTGATAATTTTTCTTAATGATGACTTATACTTGAATGAGCACCATTAGTTGTCAAGATGTATTATATTGTTGGATAAGCTTTTGGGTGCATTGTGTTATACTTAATTAATTAGTTCTTCCTTTTTTAGCTAAACTTGAAATGACAGTCAAGTAGCAGAGGAATAATTGGCAACCTTCTGATGTCACACTTTTAATTTTTCACTCATTACATTTTTTTTTCTTCTTGTTTTGTATGATTTAATTTGGAAACTATCCTAATGTTTTTCCCTTTAGATGTACAAATTTAATTGTGATAATTCAGAGATAGTCAAAAAGATGACATGTTTTCTGGTATGATATGACTTCCTCCAGTTTTCAGTTACTTTTTGACATTATTTCTTTCTTTAATGTTTTTTTTATCCATATATCCAATCATTTGTACTTCAGCATTCTGAAATGAATTTCACTTGTTTGATTTCTAATACTAGATAAATTTGGGGCTGCCATGACTGTGGTAAAATCTGATATCGGTGGTAATATATCGGTAAGATTATTCTCTTTGCTACCTGCACAATTGACATAGTTGTTCGAGTTTGACATGTATAAGAACATGCTATGTCATCCTATAAATACATGAATATTTACTTTAGAGTTTTACACTTCTGATGCTAATTTAATGAATAGTGCTGTTAACAAGGCGTGAAGGGTTTCCATTCTTGTGCTAGTGATCCTCCATATTTATTCTTGTTATGGATTTGTGGAAAGGGCTGAAGTGGATAGCAGAGTCTGAACTAGTAAACATCAAAGACTAGACATGTTGAGTTGATTGTGGGATGCCGTAGCTAAACTGATTATTTATACAAAAAATTGAATTGAGAAAAAAAAAGGAAAGTCATTATTCCATGGAAAACAATTAAGTTATTGTATCGATTTAAAGATATCATGTAATTGCATATAAGATGGTATTGTTTTTATCTTCTTTTTCCTGTCCATCTTATCTTGTTTAGAATGTCTTTCTGATGCTGAGGTAATTTTCACGTTTATTAACTTGTAGAGGCTGGAATCTAAGTACAATTCAAATTCCTCCAGATTCAACTACCTCTACAACTTGGTACAAGCTGAAGTTGAAACTAAAACTGCCAAATCGTCATCTAGCTGTACGAATGGTCTTCTTTGGTTGACGAGGTACTGCATTCTATCAGGATCGTTTTTCACTCCCATTTTCATCTGCTTTTTCATTCTATGTCAACCTAGGCAAGGTGCTTATGATTTCTGAAAATTAGCACCTCTATTTAAGACATATCAGTGCCATTAGTGTGTCATCGAAAATTCCATAACATGTATGACTAGAGTATTTTGCATCATCACATATTGAAATGAACTTAAAAGATTCGTCCTTGCTGATATGAGCCCAAATCTTCTATTAAATTAACTTCTTCACCTCAGCTTAATCAGAATTCACGCGTGCTTACACAGTTTAGAACATTCACTTTTTCAGTCAAGGTTAAGCTTTGTTATAATGAATGTAATGATTTTATTATGTTGCAGAGCAATGGATTTCTTAGTTGAGCTGTTTCGTGATCTAGCTGAGCATCAAGATTGGTCGATGTCGCAAGTTTGTAACGATGCATACAGCAAGACCTTGAAGAAATGGCATGGTTGGCTTGCTAGTTCAAGTTTTGCGGTAATAACTGGATTTGATGCATTATTTATTACCAGTCAGTTAACCCTAAAGGATTTGGCTGTTATTTTTTGTAATAGCGACCATCACACATTCCTTTTTCTTTTTTTTATTTTAATTGTGTATGTATAAAGCTGCATTGTTTTAGTGAAATAATATTGGCCTGTCTTTACTATGGAATAAAGGTTGCTATTAAGCTTACACCAGACAGGAAGAAGTTCATGGAGGTGTTGGGCACTGAAGGCGACATTTATGGTGATATGCAAAAGTTCTGCACAAATTTTTCACCATTTCTAGCAGAGATTCATAAGTTTCTGGTGAGATTCTATTTGTTCATGAAGACTAATCCAATGTATAATGTGTTTCACTTAAATATTGCGGAATGTTCTTTTTTCTCATTTGGTTTCAAAAGGAAGTACGAAAGACAAACTTGTTTCACTGTAACTATGACAAATATTAGTTAATTTAGTTCATGTCCTTCGTGTTGATTTTCTATTAGATATAAAAAAAATACTAAAATCAGTATATATTGTGTGAGAAACTTGATGTTCATTTACATAGGGTTATTAACAAATTACTTATTTATTATGTGGGACCTGAAAATCAGAGGAAATTAAGTTTTGAAGAACTTCAATCTTCCTTACAAAATTCTTCCATTAAATCTTACATACCAATGATCTTTCTTGTTTGCTGCCAAATTATTTGCATGACGATAATATATTTTAACTTACATTTCTTTTCATTGTTCATGATATTCTACTATTGAGAGAAATTTCAAGTTCTAAGATTTATATTTTACATCATCTGGAAAGAAAAAGCCATAAATAGTTCATGGGTTTCACTTCTTCGTACACTCTTCTACTAAGAACAAGGTCAAAAATTATTCTAAAGTTCAAAGATAGGAGAAATATGTCCTTTGATTTCGTATCATCTCATTTATATAAGCTAAGAACTGCGTATCTAAATTGATGAAATTAAATTCTTTGGATGCAGGCCAGTGTTGGATTGGACAGTATGAAATCTTCATGATGGTTCCAACAGCTAGTGGCTCCTCCTGCATTTCCTCACATTTTCATCTTCTGTTTCCTCATTGCCATTTCAATTTTTATTGCCTTTTTCACTCTTGTTTCTCCAGTAGATCATTGAATAGTAGATCTTTTATCCAATGCTGTTCTCATTTTAATTCTACTAGGAAGTTTTTCCTGGTTTTGATTCCACCAGAGAGGTTTATGTGCATATGTTTCTTCAACCTACTAAATTCTTTTGAGTATTCTATACCAATGTAATTTCGCAACATCATAAACAGTTGGATGAAAGTTTCCAATATATAAATGGTGGAAGAATCTTGTGTATACGAGACTCAACTAGAAAACTCAATCCATATTACGTGGTGATTTCCTAACTCAATTGTAAAAGGAAAGGAGGTATCAATATAAAGGTACAAAAATTACCACAAAACAGAAATTATATTAATAAGGTTACACCATGCACCAGGAGTACATAACTGCATATAAATATACTCAACTGTGCAGTTAATTTAACATCCAAGTACGATGTAATATCATATCCTTCCGCTTCTACAAACATCTGATTAACTGAAATATTGACCTTAATGTCTTCTAACAGTAATAAAAGGTGTTGAAGTTAGGTGTTCATCTATCTTAGGTGAAAAGCAATCATCTTTCTTTCCAAAATGTGAATTTGGAGTGTTCACCAGTTTATTTTCCAGAGAACTAAATGGCAGATGGCTGGGAGGCTGACTGGGAGGCTGAATTGGATTCTGATTCTCCTTGGAGTTCTTTTTCATCTGAGGAGAACCCCTTAACTTTTCAGGTTCTTGCTCTCCCAGGTTCTGTTCAATCTCATGTTCATCTGACAGCACAAGATCTTCTTCAGAAATGCTATTCTGCTGAGAAAGTTCCCTATAGTCTCCACAGAGAGTGAAGATATTCTGAATCCTACTTTCACGGGCATCCTCAGGATTTTCAGGTTCGTCATATAATACTGATCCTCCAAGCTCTTCTGTATCTTTAAAATAGTTGGAATTCTCTGGACTTTGAGTTGAGACTTCCGGTGCAACTATTATCCTTTTCTCCTCTATAACCTCCTTCTGCACTTCTTCTTCATAAAAGAGACTCTCTTTATCTTCCTCTTCATTTTCGTACTCTTCTTCCTCATATACAGTGGTCAAGAATGTGTTGTTGGGAAAACTCATTATTCCTTCGCTGAAATTGTTCATGTAGGAGTAGCCTGAAATGGCAGCAGATCCATGAATTTCTGCTTTCTGAAGCACATTTGTCTCCATGTCGATCGATTTCACCAGATCCATGGACTTAACCATATCTGAATCTTCAGAAGATACCTCCAACAGCCTTTTCATAAAGCTGTTTCCTTCCATGTCAGCTGATATACTCACAGCAGCAGCCCTTGATAGACAAACTTCAGATTCAATCTCCTCCAAGCGCCGTCTAAGCATTTCAACTTCTTGTTGCTGTTGAAACATTCTTTCTTCCATCTTCCTCCTTTCCATCTCAACTAATTCATCAGCCATTTTCTGAAATTCTTGTATCTTCATCTCTAGCACACTTTTCAGCATCTGAGTCCGCTCGTTTACTTTTGAATTGATCTCCTTCTTGCTTGTTTCTTGTCCTCTTCCTTCTGCTATTGCAAGTTTAGCCTTTAGGGCAGAAACTTCCTCTTCTTGCCGCTTAAGCTGTTTCTGGGCTTCTTTGCACTCTTTTTCTCTGAGTTTGAGCTCAATCTGTAACTTGCAGATAAACAGATCCAGAGCTGCAATTCTTGAACCCAAAATTACAGCTGAGGAAGAATCTTCAGTGCCTTTCTCCTTAGTGGGAGTATGAGGACCTCGAACTATACACTTAGCTTTTGCCCCATATTCAAAGGTGGCAATAGTTTTATGCAATTCCTTAGGATCAGGACTAGCACAAAGTATCATCAAAATCTTGGACTTATCATCCTCAAAAGAGTCCTGTTCAAAATGTTAAGACTAATTTCTTCAGAAACCAGTTAATGACACACACACACACACACATATACATAAACTGTAGCATGGCTTATATATGCATGATCAACAAATACACCTGAAGAAGCATTGTTAGCTTGCTATCTCTAAATGGCACATGTGAATCACCATTGGCAATAGATTCAACCACTCTCTTCAGTGCTATATTGCCCTGATTGATCTTTGCTGTCTGCACTTACAAGAAAAGAATATAGTGAATCCCATGTGGTTCAAAAACAATATAAGTATTCATAGATTTTCAAGAGATTCCCCACCTGCATTTTGGCTTCCAAACCATTTTGACCAGCTTGTTCAATATTTTCTGAACCTGCCATGTCCACAAGCATGAGTCTGCCTCCAACTGTTGGAACATCAACAATTATCTGCAAGATTTTGGAAGGGAATTAGAAAAAAAAAAATGATAATTCAAGAAACTATACAAATAATATGAAGTAATGTTTTTCCAAAGATTGATACCATGCAATGGCTTCGAGAACTTCTTTCATTGCAGAGGGTACTTTTCACTATTCTTCTCTTCTCCACTTTCTGAATCTCTTTCAGCATTTTTCCAGCTTCATTTCCTGAAATAAAGGTAGCGTTTTTGGCCTTCTTCCCCATTACTTCCAGTCTCACCTGGAAAATGCAAAATTGGGAAATGCTTATTGAGGATTTTGGAGTTAATTTTTAAGTAAAATGTCTTACAAAACAAGAAATGCAGTCTGCTTTCAGTTTATAAGCTAAGTTCTCAAGATAGTCACTGCATAGAACTGAATAATTTCCCAGACTAGAGGTTCAGCAAGATGAGGATAGAAACTATAATTGATTAATCACAAAAGCATCAGTTTTAACTCAGAAGTTCTTTGTATCAATTTGGTCTACATTTCATATTGCAAGGTCTATTAAACATCATACAATTTTGCATTGCCAAAAGAGCTATTTTACGCGGATCTGATAGAACACCAGATAACAACCTCAAACAATAAACCAGTCATAAACCTTTGAACGAAAAAATAAGCACTAATATTGTCTTGCAAAGAGTAGATAAAGACTAAGGCCTAACATTCAAAACCGAACCTTAAACAAAAAACTTATGCATGCAAAGTAGTCTGCAAAAGGTTTATATAGTTCCTAAAGTAGCAATAAGACTAAGTGCTCCCCTCCAAATAAAGAAGTTTGGCTAAAAAGATCTTATTATAAGCTGCTACGTTTTATAAGATATTTTTGGAATTTATAGGATGTTATAAATTATTTTCAAAATAAGTTATTATTGTGTTTGAATAAAATATGATTTTAGGGTTATAAAATGTTTGTAATGATAATTTTGTAATTAAAATTATTAAAATTAAAAAAGTTTATTAAAATTTTAAGAATAAGTTAGTATCTCCTTTTTTTTTAAAAGAGATTGTAAGATCTAACATTTTGTTTTAAAATCTTATAACCTCTTTTTTAAAAAAATTTATCGAACACTTTCTAACATCTTATAAGATATTTCGAGAAGCTTATAAGCTTATCCAATCACTCTCCAAGTCTGAAACACCAAATGTGGCACCAAAAACTCACTCGATCCTTATTTTGTATCCCTATCCCGTAAAATCAGTCCTTCATTTGATCAAAACAAGCTCATGCATAATCATTTTCCTCTACTACTTTCTCCTAGTCTAACATATTACTTCAAATAGTTAAAACTGATAAAAATCTTAGAGGGCAAGCAAATCAGCAAATCAAAATTGTCACCTTAGAAGCAGAGCCACCTTTAGACCATCCAAGACTAAACCCTCCACCAGTGTTAGCTGATGACAGCAGATCATATATTTCTTCATTATAAATCTCCAAAACAGTAACCTGAACAAATGTCCCCATCCCTACTTTTTCCACATCATCTTCTCCCAGAATATCCTTCAAAGACCTGTAAACAATCCCCGGCTGCGTCGAAGACCCAAACATCGTGTGACTTTTGCCAGAACCCGTTGGGCCGTACATCATGATAGTGCATTTCTGCCCCAGTTTCACACCATTAATCCTAGACTCCACAAATTTTTTATAGAACCCCTCAAGATCATCCTCTTCTGACAGTGAAGCTCCATCTAGGCTAAAATCCCTGTACCCGATTTCCGTCTTAACTCTCAGGGATTTTCCATCACTGTTGATGTGTAAGGCTGATGGGTTCACATTGTGCTTGCTTTTCTGTTCCGGGTGATCTCGTATTCTACCGATGACTTCCACCGGGTGCTCAGGCGGGGCATTAGCGGCGGTGGAGGTTTCTTTGGGGAAATTCAGGCGGAGCTTCGACTGAGGGGTCCTGGATTGGTGGTGGGCTGCATTTGGTTTTGATAAAGGCGTCGAATGATTTGATTTTGATGCTGGTGTAGGAGCCATGACTGGAAGGACCTAGATTTTTCTTATTTTCTCTTCTGTAATTCAACAGAAGTTTCTGGGTTCCTGAATTGCCGTAGATTCCAAGAAATATGAAGAGAGAGAGAGAGAGAGAGAGAGAGAGATCTACAACGAATATGGAGTTCTTGAATCGCTCATGTGTTTCTTAGTGTAAGATTCTTAGTATGTAAAATGGAAAAGATTTCGTGGAAGGGAAAGAAACAGGGGAGGGAGGATGATTGATTTAAATTAAAACTAGCCGTTACAATCTGTAACGTCTATATTTGTAAACCAACGCGCTGCCGTTGTCACATACTCGCCTTGTGAAGTCGCGAGTACGGTTTAATGTCAAAATTCTTAAATATAGTCTATTAATTTGTCTACATGTATTTATTTTCTAAATTTTGCCTCCCTTTCTATAAATTCATAACTAAATGAGGGTTGTAATATGAAGTATTAAAGGCAAGATATTATTTGTTACTCTGAGTGGAAGCTTATGGTATTTAGTATAGTAATAATATCACACATTAAATTTCTAATATTATATATAATTTGAGTAATTTGATATTGTCAGAATATTGTTGCATTATTAATCACTGCATGAAAATTAGATTTGACATACTATATTTTGCATTTGTTTCAATTCATATTATTATTAAGGCACGTGAAGTATCATATTATGACATTAAAAATACTTGTAATGTCCAAAATTTTACGTAAAATAAGGCATGTGATACATACCATGCTAATCAAGAAGTGTGTAGCTCGACAATCACTACACTCTGCATTTGCTTCATTTAATATTATTGTTGAGGCATATAAAGTGTCATACCTATGAATAATATTAAAGAAAATACTTGTAATATCAAAATCTTGCCCAAAATCAAGCATGTGAGTAGGAGTGTTCAAATCTAATCCAATTTAAAAAAAAATCGATGAACCAATCCAAAAAATCAAAAATCAATCAAAATCGAACTTTTTTGGATTGAATTGGATTTGTTTTCTAAAAACTAATCGGATTGGATCAGTTTTCCGTTTTAATCTTAAAAATCGATCCAATCCACTTCGAACTGAAATTTGTATACTAGTAATATAAAAAATATATATCTTAATTGTAAAATACACAGATAAATTAAAAACAAACTAAACCTAGGATTTTTTCACTTTCAAAAATCAAATACATAGGAATAATTATTGTGGACTTATAACTTTATATTCATGTGTTCCTACATAATTTAACATAATTCCACAAGATTAGTGTGATATAATAGCTAAATAAAAGTTACAAATCGATTGATCAACTTATCAAATATTTCAATTAAAATTTTAAATTCAAAACTGAATTAATCAATCCAATCCAAATCGATTTAAAATGGATTGGATTGAATTGAATTTACAATAAAAATATAACCGATCCAATATACATTATATAGTTTGGATCAGTTAACTTTTTGTCCCAAAACTGATCCGAACCAAACCGCGAACACCCCTACATGTGAGTGTCATTGATAATTATATTTAGTGTCATGCTAATCAACAAGTAGCATGATTGATAATGACTACACTCTGCATTTATTTTAATTGATATTATTAATGAGACACATGAACTATATTATGTATAACATAGTGTTCTTAGGGCCCGTTTGGTTTTATTTCCAGAGCCCTTTCCAATTTATAGCCATTTCTAAAAGTTGAAAAGTTAGTTATAGATTTGAAATGGAAATGAAAATGTGTTTGAATGATTTGTTGGAAAGTAATGATTAAAATATGTATAGAATTGAAAAGATAGTTAATTTATATTTTTTTACGTTTAAGAATATGTATATTTTATTAATTTTAAAATGATAGTTGATACTTTATGCCAAATCAAATTTAAATTTGATTGATATGATAATAGGATGATGGGGTAGGTTTAGAAAAAGTTTAAAATTGAAAATAGGAATAGTTTGAGTGAAAATGGGGAGAAAGTGATAGTTTTTAATTTTTATTTCTGGATGAAAATGAAAAGGGGTCTGGAAATAAAACCAAACACCCCGTTAACTTCTTTGTCTTATTCATTTTTTCCACCTATAAATACAAAACTCAATCACATATCTAACTCTTATATTTGCTATCTTATGTATTTCAACTCAAAGGGGAGATGATCCTTTTTTCGAGTGTAGATGCACATTGTTATTGAGAGAAAGAGATGATGATGATGATCAATCTGTTTGGTATGATAATCCAATAGAATATTATTGTGGACTTTAAATGAAATGGGCACACATGGTTAACAAATCTAAGAAGTTGATAAGTGATCTTCGAGGAATTGACGTGTGAATTCCATTACATTGGTCATTGTCAATGCTAAAGAATGGAATTGAAAATTGTACAAGGGCTATTGCAAGAATTAGAGGAAAAAAACAACATAATGCTTATGCGTGTATCACATGCTCCAACTAATAGAAAAACTTAATTTATACGAGGCCAAGGACTCACACATTGTGAAATTCTTAATGTAATTGATCATCTTGAATGTAAGCCTAATTATTTTATATTTGATAAAAATAATTAATAGCTCTTCTATCAATTTTATTGGTTGATAGTTTTAAAATTCAAGTTAGCATTTAAGGTTGTGCTTGCTTGTGAGAAAATTCTCACAAGCAGGCCCTCAAAAATGTGTTTTTGAGGGAGAGGTGTGGTTGCTTGTGGAAATTTTTTTTCACTCCACAGAAACAACTCCCCCCTCACATGTTGTCCCATCCCTCCTCTCTCTCCCTCGGCTTCTGAAATGTGAGAAAAAAACAAAGGGCTCTCTCACTGCTCTCTCTTCTCCCTTCTCCCCCTCGGCCCTCGGTCCAGAAAGTTCAGAGAAAACAGCAGCATTTCTCTCGTGCTTTCTACTCGCCTCTCTCAAGGTCTCTGACTATTGCTTTCTGACCGATTAAAAATTGAAGGAATCTCGTGGGCTCCCTCTGTCTCTTCTCAGTGCGATTCTTCTCGGCCCTATCTCGGTCTCGCCTACCCTATGATGATTATTCAATTTTCCTCTGAAAAGATGGAATACAATGGCAGATTGAGGGAGATTCTTTAAAAAAGGGGGCGAAAATCTTGGGGAAATCTTGAAATTGGATTGAGAGGGCTTGTCACTCTCACTGTTTATTGCACAAAATAGGTTCTAGGGCTTCAATCATACATCATTTTTTTTGTCCATTTGCGTCGATCGTTTGTGTATATACATACACCATGGATCACACACACACCTCTTCACTAGGGGTGAGCATCGGGCTGGGATTACTGGGTTCGGGATGACCGGGTCGGGTACCCGATCGTCCGGGATTTAAATTTTAATACCCTATCCCGCGCCCGGGATTCGGGTTCAGGTATCAAGTATTTAAATATATATATATAAGGGTCCATCAAAATCTGGTCAGATTTAGGGTTTAAAATCTTGCTAGCTCTTTGAATTAGTCTAGAATAGATTTAGCATCTTCCGGTGAGGTAGTGGCTGGTTGGGCGGTTGGCGGGTGGTCGTGGAAGGCCAGAGGCGGTGACGAGCGAGGCAGCATTGCAGCAGGAAGGGGTGAAAAAAAATTGGAGAAGCAGGGGCACAACAGAGGAAACAAACTAAGTAGCGGGATGGGGCTTTTATTGTTTTTTGGCTTTCTATTTGTGAGGGGTTGTTGCCTTGCTGGGTTGCTCGGCTGCTGCTATTTTGTTTTGTAAATTTATTTATTTTATTTTTTTATACAATTAAATGATCGGGTACCCGGTACCCGACCGAGCCTGGATTCAATACCCGAATCTCGGCCCGATTGTAAAGAACCAGGTACTCGGGAAAACCTAGAAATGCACATCCCGATTGTGCATTCCCGATCGGGCTGGGCCAGGTACCTGATACCCGGACCCGAATTCCCACCCCTACCCTTCACCACACCGCACACACACGGCATTCCATTGACTATTTGTATAGTTCGATGGCATCCTCCGTCACCTCATCCGAAAGCTTCTACTCTACCCCTCCCCGAAAACGCCTGAAGGTATTTCGTTTGTCCTCTGCTGATTTTGTTCTGAAAATTGGTTGGCTGATGTTATGTATTATGGAGATCGACTCACTGAACTTGGCCTAAGTTTTCCGTTTTGTGTTGATTTATGCTAAGGAAGCATTTTCTGTTCTCGTGTTGGTTCGCCTAAGTTTTTTGTTTTGTGTTGATTTATGCTTAGGAAGATTTTTCTGTTTTCGTGTTGATTGGCCTAAGTTTTCTGTTTTGTGTTGTTTATGCTCAGAAAGATTTTTCTGTTTTCGTGTTCATTGGCCTAAGTTTTCTGTTTTGTGTTGATTTATGCTTAGGAAGATTTTTCTGTTTTGTTGTTGATTGGCCTAAGTTTTCGATTTTCATGTTGATTTATGTTGAGAAAGATTGACTGTTTATACTGTAAGGCAGCAAAGGCTACGTTGAATTATTGTTCATCTAATCTCTGTTTTTAGTTGAGTTATGTGGATGGATTTTTTTTACTTCTCACCCATGCAAGCACAACCTATGTGATTTTCATATGAACTGTGTTTGTTCTTCTGGGCATAATTTGCCTGACTGATAGCATTTTGGTTTTTTTGAGTAGATTAATGAACAGATTGGTTTTGTGTTAAAGGACTTGAAATAAATGATAGTCTGAAATGTTGCTTCTGTCCTTCCCTCTATGTTCATGTTTGGAAACATTACATGTCAGTTAGATATTGTGAACGGTCTTGGTTAGGAATTAGACAAATTCCCACAGTTTATGTATGTGAAAGTTGATGTAGGTTGGGGTGGTAAGGGGTTTGATTAGTCTGTTATGGGCATTGACTTAGCTAATCCTTACAATATTTCTTAATCTTTGTTTTCTGTTGCGAATGGTTCTATGTGTGTGCATAAGGCATGAACATTTGTAAATTATGGACTTATGGTTTGAGGTACACTTGTGTGGCATATCATTTGTTGTAGGCATGAAGTTTTTGCATATTGTGGGAAATTGGGATATTGCTTGTCCACTTCATTGTATTGGGTGGGGAAAGAGTAGTTGTTGGTATTTTCAATGTTGTGAGTATTTGTTTTTCGCTTTATACCACATGATATATTAGTACATTCGTGTACTTAAATCATTTGGTTTGATTTTTTATGTTAAAAGATGAGCAAAACTGAGCAACGGTTTTTTCTTTTGATATTGCAATTTGTGAACTATGACTTCCCATGTGGACTCGATCTGAGAGGTTCTGATATGCTATGCCTTTTGCAATCGTGTATTTGTTCATTTTAAAGTATGTTGACCGCAAAAAGTACATTCTTCCCTTACATTTGTTATATATGTTCGTACTTTTTATTTGTGAGGTGTTATATGCGGCTTATAAATTATTCTATCATTTTCCTTTCCTTAATGTTAACTAGCTTTGCTTATATGTTCCGATTCTTAGGTGTACCATACTTAAGTTTATTCATGTTATTTTTTTTTTTTTAGTTGTATATTGGTAGCAAATTGGATATCGTTAGTATATATTATGTTCCTATTCTAATTTAATTATTGTTCCGTGCATACACTACATTAGACGAGGGGCCATGATTGGGGTTTTCCGGCCATGAGCGGGGAAGTAAGTCATTCCCCCGTGGTCACCTTTAGGACATACGTACAGATTGGGGGATAATGATTCCCACTGGCCTAATAAACGCTAGATATGTCTTGGTTGATATATCTATAGTATGAGGCTTCAACCTCTGTACCCCATGTGATTGGGTATATTGGTTATTGTTTTATGTGGTTTTCATTTCATTCATGTCCATATCATTCATGTCCTTGCATTGTTACACAATCCCGTTTGTAATCGGTCCTTAGCCATGTATTGCATTAGGTTGATGCATATTGTGTATTGTTGGCTACAAATTATCTTTGTAGTCAACCTAAGTGGGGGTGACAAATATTAATATCGATTCGGGTTTTTAACATAAGTGGACACAACTCTATATGTGTGTTCCACTATAACCCAAATCGGACATTTAAAAATATATTGTGATAAACAATTTTAGCCACTATATCGGATAAGTAGATGTTACATGTAAATGTACTCGGACAATTGCTGTAATATTTTACTTTCTTTAGAGTAAATGCCAGTTGGGGAGAAAGTTGCAGTGTATGATATTGATAGAAATTTAGTAAGGCAATATGTTTACATATTTGTACATTTCATTTGTATGATTGCAATTTAAAATGGTATGGAGTAAAATAAATATATATTGATTGTAAATTAGTATTATATGTGTAAGATTTAATATATTACAATATACTTGTTATATATATATTATAGTATTTTAACTTGTTATATTATATTTAATATGTATAAAGAAATATTAAATATATTTATTGACTATTTAAAAATCAAATAAATATAGTACTATCTTCAACTCACTTCAAGGATATCTAGTACATATATAATATTGGAAATATTTTGTAAATTAGTATTATATGTGTCAGAATAAAAATATATTCCACTATACATATATACATTATAGTATTTTAACTTATTATATTATATTTAATATGTATAAAGAAATAATAAATATTATAAATGACCATTTAAAAATCACACAAATATGTTACAATCTTTACCACAACCCAAGAATATTTAGTACGTATGCAACATTGAAATTTTTTTGTAAATTAGTATTATATGTGTAAGATTTAATATGTTACAATATACTTGTTATATATATATATAGAGTATTTTAACTTGCTATATTATATTTAATATGTATAAAGAAATATTAAATATATTTATTGACTATTTGAAAATCAAATAAATATAGTACCATCTTCAACACACTTCAAGGATATCTAGTACATATGTAATATTGGAAATATTTTGTAAATTAGTATTATATGTGTCAGAATTAAAATATATTCCACTATATATATATATAATATACATTATAGTATTTTAACTTATTATATTATATTTAATATGTATAAAGAAATAATAAATATTATAAATGACCATTTAAAAATCACACGAATATGCTACTATCTTTAACACAACCCAAGAATATTTAGTACATATGTAACATTGAAATTTTTTTGTAAATTAGTATTATATGTGTAAGATTTAATATATTACAATATACTTGTAATATATATAAATATATATATGTTATTGTATTTTTACTTGTTATATTATATTTAATATGTGTAAAGAAATATTAAATATATTTATTGACTATTTAAAAACCAAATAAATATAGTCCTATCTTCAACACACTTCAAGAATATTTAGTACACATGTAATATTGAAAATAATTTGTAAATTATTATTAAATGTGTGATATTTACTATATGTCAATATAATATATATATATGTATGTATATTATAGTATTTTAACTTAATATATCATATTTAATATGTATAAAGAAATATTAAATATATTTACTGACTATTAAAAAATCAAGTAAATATAGTACTATCTTCAACACACTTCAAGAATATTTAGTACACATGTAATATTGAAAATAATTCGTAAATTATTGTCCAATGTGTAATATTTAATGTATGTCAATATAATATATATATATATGTGTATATTATAGTATTTTAACTTCTTATATTATATTTAACATGTATAAATAAAAAATAAATATATTTATGGACTATTTAAAAATCAAATAAACATATTAATATCTTCAACTCACTTCAAGAATATTTAGTACATATGTAACATTGAAAATTATATGTAAATTATGGTTAAATGTTTAATATTTAATATATGCCAATATATACATAATAAATATATATGTATATTGTAGTATTTTAATTTATTATATTATATTTAACTCGTATAAATAAATAATAAATATATTTATGGACTATTTAAAAATCAAATAAACATATTACTATCTTCAACTCACTTCAAGAATATTTAGTACATATGTAACATTGAAAATTATTTGTAAATTATGGTTAAATGTTTATTATTTAATATATGTCAATATATATGTATATTATAGTATTTTAACTCATTATATTATATTTAACTTGTATAAATAAATAATAAATACATTTATGGACTAATTAATAATCAAATAAACATATTACTATCTTCAACTCACTTCACGACTATTTAGTACATATGTAATATTGAAAAGTATTTGTAAATTAGTACTATATGTGTAATATTTAATATATTACAATATACTTGATATACTCAAGAAAATGATATAGAAATATGATTAGGCAATGGAGGTTAATATGTCACCACAATAGGGCATTATTACATTGTACGCCATAAAGACCAATTGATTGTCAAAGGTCATATGGTACACTATTATGTCACGAGGTGTATCTTAAGTCCTTATCATGGTAGTGTTGTTTGTATTTTGTCATGTTATTTAAAAACAATATTAGTTAGCTGCCGCTATGGCTGTTAATGAATCAAACCTGTATCAAACAATTCGAGATTTGAATTCGAATTCGAGTCTAGTATAATATTCGATATATAATCAAATCCGAATCGAATCCAATAATATTCGAATTTGATATTCGATAAAATATTTGAATATATATTATTATATATATTAATATTTTTATTTCTCAAAATTTAAATTTTTGATGATTTATAGTAATGAAGTCATTGAATATTATGTCAACTATTACATGTATTTGATATTTACTTTTTGGATAAATCAAATATTTTTCATTTTGTGACCATAATAAAAAGGTGAAAAATCAATAAATAATTCAAAATTTAAATAAAAAATTGAGTTAATCGAACATTCGAATCGAATTCGAATATATTGAATAGTTATTCGAATTGAATTCGAGCTCAATTTAGTATTCGGGTCGAATTCGAATTAGAATTAGAATATGAGTAAAATATATCGAATCGAATCCGAATCCTTAGATATTCGGTTCGATTCGATTCGTTAACAGGCCTAGTTGCCGCAGTATTTTTCATTTTCCCATTGCATGGAATTGCAATAAAGAATATCTCCTTGCATGTAGATGGAATCAAGTTCACAGCGTAATCAACATAGCCACGATGACGATGCCGTGTGGACTAGGCAAAACGAAACGACTCTCATCATGCTTATGTATGATGAAGTGTTAAAAGGTGGAGTGTACGGAGCGAAATTCACCCCTTCTCATTGGATTGACATGATGATAAATATGGAAATGGCGTGCCAAGGGTACACATACTCAGTCAGACAATTGCAAGGAAAAAGTCAGAGGTTGACAGAGAAGTGGAAGAGGCACCACACATTACTTACTGCGGATACGGGCTTTGGGTGGGACGACGAGAACATGGTCCCGACGGCCTTAGATGAGTGTTGGGCATAGTGGATAGCGGTATGTGTGTTTGTTTGCATATATTTCACCATTGCTCGAAGAGATTATTCGTGCACTTTTAAGTTAACATCACCATTACTAAACTTTCTCTTCAAATATAGGCTCATCCTAGAGACGCATCACTTCGATCAAAGCCATTGTGCCACTACAGGGAGCTTACAACTATTTATGCACCCACTACTACCACTGGGCGAATGGCGAGGGTGTCGACCCAAGGCACATTACGTCGGGGTGAACGACACGACCGAGAGGATGACTTTGTAGGGGCTAGTTCTGAGGTCGCCCCAGACATAGGAGATGATTTTGATGACACCGGGTATTCATCACCTCCGATGTCCCAGGTCCCCCGCCCTCGTTCTGGGCCGACTTCCTCCACCTCCATGTCCTCGCATCGAAAAAAAGGTCACGATCTGGCGGTTATATCTGCCATGCACTCTTTCACCCAAGCTAATGAGGCCATTGCCTCACAGAGTGATCCCACATCTGTGACAACAGTGGAGATGTGTGTTCAAAAATTGATCGAGATTCCCGACCTGCCTGATGATTTATTCTATACAGCCCTGACGAAATTGGAGGACCCCACCCGTCGTAGGATTTTTCTTGCCCTCTCCCCCGATCGTAGACATGGTTACTTGGAGAAGCTTCCGTGATTGTCTTTCTGCCTACATTATATGCCCATTCGTTATGCTATTATCATGTTTATCTGCACGAATAACTTACAACCGATGGTTTTTCTACTTTGTTATGATATCATTTTTATTTATTCGTGTTTTTGTATGTACGTACTCATTTTATCCATAATATCCTTCATCTTTAATTAGTTTGCTTAAATTTTTTTGAGTAACAGTCATTAACTACCTACCTCCACATATATGGTAAAATATTTAATGGGATTTCCTAAAAATTTGGTAGGAATGGACGATGAAAATTTTGGAGGTGTACCTAATGATGTAGTGGACGATGTCATTGATGATGTGTTCGATGACGTGCATAACGAAAATACTATCAATGCTTGAAGAAATCTAAACCATTCATTCGGGGGTTTTCTATACTTGTACCAGGCGCCCCACCGCTCACTTGCAAACCAATTGAGATTACCATTTAGGGATTCACGGTATCGAGGCATGGATTGGTTGACTGATTTGTTCCGAGGACACGAATGCCGATTCTTTGAACAATTGAAGATGAGTAAATACATCTCGTACCTTATGTGGTAAGATAAGAGACCGTGGACTAATTACTGAACACCAACGTAGTTGGCTCGTGATTGGAGAAAGTGTTGTTGTATTTATTCAAACAGTTGCCATGCACCACCGCCACATAAATAGTGTCGAGAGATTTCAAAATTCCACTGCGACTAAATCGCACCACGTGAAGCTTGTGTGTGATGCGCTATGTGGACTAGCACCCGAGTACATACGACCTCTAGAGTTTAATTTGGTTTCGGACTACATACGACACAACACAAACTTGTATCCATACTTAAGGTGCGCTCGAACCTTTTACCCCATGTTGCATGTTAACTATGTAGTTATGTGACTTCTTCTACCGTATGTCCACAATAGGATTGCATAGGGGGCAATTGAAGGCACCATTGTACCGGCATGGGTGCCCGCAAATGAACACGGTGCATACTAATGTAGAAAGGCTTTTATCGCACAAAATGTCATGGCAGCGTGTGATTTCAACCTTATGTTCACATTTGTCTTTGCTGGTTGGGAGGGTAGCGCCAACGACTCTCGAGTTTTCCTCAATGCACTTTCCACCCCAGAGTACAATTTTCCTTGGCCTCCTGCAGGTGATTTTACATTGTCTACCTTGAACCGAATAATAAGCATTTTATATTATTCATTTAACGCATAATAAATATAAATTATTCATAGGTAAATACTACGCGGTAGATTCTGGATACACGAACTTCCCTGGTTTCATGTCACCATTTAGGGGTGAATGCTATCATATCCTAGAATGGTTCGGGGCAAACTGTGGACCTCGTATATTGAGAGAAATGTTCAATTGCCGACACGCCACGGTGAGGAACCATATCGAGCGATGCTTTGGCATTTTGAAGAAGCGGTTTCCAATTGTCTGTGGCATGATGCCCAACTACCTCGTGTCCACGCAATCTGAAATTGTCCTCGTTTGTTGCGTCCTGCACAAATTCATGCATATATACAGTGCGCATGATGATATATTTGATGAGTATGCTGACCCGGACTACATGAATGAGGATGCCCAAGCATCCGCAAAAGCACAGGCAAGAATTGTTGATATGTCTCCAGAAGCCATTTGGGAGCATAATGTGCTGCATGACTCCATCCCCTAACAGATATGGAATGATGCTAGATGTGCTTAGATATCGTTTACTTGCATCGAACTTCTGTTGAAGCTTCCACGAATGATATACGGTGCACCTTAAATATTGTTATGTAGCTTACATTGTGAATTTGTGATAGAGACCTTATCTTATTCATGGACCTAATTTTGATGATTTGCATGTTTGGTAATGTGATTAGTGATCATGGCCAGTGTTTCTTATGAATATGATTTGTTTATATATGTTTATCTTTAATGATATTGTAATAAAACAACTTATTTCTTGTGCAGTTCAATTGTAATTTGAATCAGCTACCATACCATGGCGCCTACACTACATCCTATGTGCTCTTGCGGTGGAGGATCGATGCTGTTGTTAATGGCGAGGAATGATAGGAATTATGGTCGTTGGTTCTACACATGTCCTTTACGTGGAAAACACTGAGGTAACTTTATTTGGGCAGAGGATTGGGAACGTCGGTCCCAATCCTCTAACTCACATTCCCGCACGACTGCATTTCATATGCATACATCATCTGCCAGTTCATCTTACGTACCTACAGATTTACACGAGGGTGCCCAGTCTACAGGTTAGACCTACCCGTCCACATCGATTGGTGAGACTAGACGTGCATAGAGTCATCTTCCGACTCCACTTGGATGGATGATGTTCATATGTTGTGGATGCACATGTATTTTGTTTGTCTTTCTTATTATGGTGCTCATCGTCTTACTGCTTCGTATTGTTGGATCTCGTTGGTGATGCATATATATTGTACGGTGGATAACGATAAGAGAGTTTGCACATTGCATGTAATTAATGATGTTATGCGTATCTAATATGGGAAGCTTTGTTCAGATTTTTCGTGACTAGGGTGTGTTTGGGGCACATTGTCACTTATGCTATTGACCAGTTAGTAATGTATTGTATATATTATTTCTTCATTGTCATAGACAACCACGCTTGCTTCTTTTGTTTCACATATAATTGTTTACAAATATTGTGATGTTGCCATAATGTATGTAGTGCTGCATTACAGGTATGCCGCTACATACGCGTAACCAGCGATTGGAGGAGTTTTTTCATGACCCGTTCTGGACGGAGGCAGAGGAGATGGACTTGATGCGGTTTGTTATGGCTGCTGTGAGTATGCACGACCTATCCGACCGTGATGTTTTGTTGTCTTTGTGCGCTCATATTTCATCACAGTTGTCACGACAGTTTAGGAGGGATGTGATGGCTTATATGGTTAGGATTAAGATCGGACAGCTACGTCGTCGATATTACACATTTATTCAGTTCACTGAGATTTCAGGGGTGCACCACAACCCAACTACTAATGTAGTGACAGTTGACATGCAATATTGGGAGCATATTCAACATGTATGTATTTTGATCTTATTATATGTAATTATACCATCATGCATACATAAAGATAAAAATATGTAAAGATGATAGTGCATGCTTATCACCACCCTAACACTCCAATAAGGTGTTATTCATTTAATTCCTCTTAACACTTTCAGGAGACCACCAGGCAGCGACATTTTCGCGTCAGGGGAGAGCCGTTGTACATCCAGCTGCTGATTTGGATGGCTATGAGGGAGAAGCTGTCTTGCCTATCATCATATCAAATTCCGAGGATGACCTCGTCCTGCCGCCACGCGTCCCACCAGTGGTTGCACCGCCACCATATATTCCACATGCCCCTTTGCGTAATCGGCCGCGACCGACATAAGTTATTCAGTTGAGTGACTCACAGGGTAGCACGAACATCAGCTACTCATATGATGGTACTTCTGACAACACCGCTGACACTCTTCCTCCAGGTGGGCGTGGGGGATGGACAGATGATTAGGTCATGATATTCGGCCTGGTAGATGTATGACTGCTTATTATTATGTTTCTAAAATTCCTATGGACTGGACTTCATTTATTTTTATTGTATCACTGTTACTGGCTTCATTGTGTAATACTAAAACATATGTATCTGAACCATGATATGGACTGTTACTTATTATGTGACACATAAGAATGTCTCTATTCTCTTTGATCGTGCAATATCTTCTGTTCTAATCACATAGTTGTGATTGAGAATAAGACAACTTCTCACAACTAATCCTCAAAGCATGTATCTTCAACACACTTAATGAGATTGGAAATTTCCACTAATATTCAATTTATATATTAATACATAATTTTGTATCTGTAATAACAATATCATTATAACTTTTTTTTAAATAAATAAATTAATAAATCTGGTGGAAGAATGTAATACAAGATCAATAAAAAAAATCTGACATATATATATATATTATATTATAAATAATAATCTGAATATATTAAATTTCATTTTTATAAAGAAATAAGAACTATTGTTTGACTTTTAAACATAGTTAAATAATTTATAGTACACATTTAATATTTCATATATGATTAAAATTTTATATATATTTTATGAATACACATCAAGAATATATAAAGAATAACTAAATAACAACATGTTAATGGATAAATTATAGTACAATTTTAAAATAAATATTTAACAAATATGTACTATATATTTAGTATTTAATATAGTTAATGAATATGTCCATCATATGTAATATTTAATATATGTTATGATAGTTAATAATACTTTTAATCGATATACATAAATAATTTATTTTTAATATATATTAATAAATAAATAATTAATATTTTTTGGAAAATATAGGAATATATTAATTATATTTAACAAATATTTGGTATATATACAATCTTTACATTATTATTAAACACTTAATCTATGTTTATCGAATTTACATGAATATATTATATTTATATTCAATATATAAATTATTAAATTCTCACAGAAAATTTACAAATTTTAATTAAATAAAATAATAAATTTATTCCATATTAAATTTCATTATAATATACAGAATATTTTAGATAATAATAAATTAATGTTAATTTATTCTACGATATGGTATATATAAACAATATGTAAATTTGCTTACATTAAAATAACTCATAACCAATTACCATCTATTTCTCATAAAAATTCTCACAATCATTCATCACTTTACAAATTTTACTCAAAAAAATCTCACAAACAACTACCACCTCACAACTTTCTCTTACAAAAAATTCTCACAAACAATTAAATCACCACCTTAATCTCTCTCACCTGTCACATCAATTGTAATTATTACACTTCTACCTCACAAACAAAAAAACATCGCTATTTCCTTCAAAAAATGAGAAAGAAAAAATGAAAACACAAGCAATCACAGCCTAATCTATTTAATCTCTAGAGACAGCAAATATTGGTCCCAATGAGTCGTTATACTCAATTTTATACCCGTAACACGCAATTCTCATAACTTGCCGAATATAACATGCCATACATATTAAATGTGTGTTAATAAATACACAGTTTTTTCCCCTTTCTAATTAATTTATAAAAAAATACAAACCAATACTTTAAACTCTAAACTCAAACCTTAAATGCTTCTTTTTACAGAGAAAAAATGAAAACAAAAATCAATATAAAAGGCGCTCCTCTTGACACTATTATATTAAGAAAGATCAATTTAAGAAGCCCACCACCTAGGTGCACTATATATATATATATATATATATATTAAGAAAGATCAATTTAAGAAGCCCACCACCAAGGTGCACTATATATATATATATATTAAGAAAGATCAATTTAAGAAGCCCACCACCAAGGTGCACTATATATATATATATATATATTAAATATAAATCAGTTGAAAAGACACGTTTTATTATGCTCCAGCCATAATATTTTAAAAATTGATAAATTAATAAACAATATTTATACAGAAAAGCCAAGTAAATTTCGTATATTTTTACACATTTTTTATAAAAATAGTACTCGTAAATTAGTGCAATATCATCATTATTTTAATTAAATATAGTCCTTTTTTTTAAAAAAAAAGAGTAATTTAGTGAAATAAAATTTTACATTGAAATGTTCTAAAAAGAAAATGGGATTGATATGATTGCAACAAATAGAACAAAATTGACTAGTTCTTAAGAGGTAAGGACAAAAATGTCATTTTACTTTTATCTTCGCCGATGTAATGATCAAACTAATATCAATTTATTAAAAAAATAAATATGAAAAAATAGTAGTACCATTTACAAGGAAAGTTTTTGTTAGCGTTTTACAGGAAAAGTAACTATCAGTCCTAAGTCTACAATTTTTGGTAGTGCGCTTTCGGTATGCTGTTGGCAAAATCGCGCTTCTAAAGCAGCCTTACCTCCCCAAAATTTCAAAATCCACAACAGTGTCATTTCCCGCCCGGATAGGCTCTAATCTCAATTTCATCGAAAAGCAAGAAAAAACAATCCCTCAAATCGGTCATCATTCCCCATTTCCTCACGGTAGTAAATCACAAATAGTCAATACACACAGAGAGTATCTTCGTCTCTTTCTTGACACAAATGTCCACGTCATCAGCCGCCCGCCGGACGAGAGAACGCGGCGGAGAAGGAGCCGGAAAAGCCGCAGCCTCCACAGGAAAAGTCACCCCAGTTTCCGGGAAGTCTATGTCCACGGGGAAGGAGAACGCCAGGCCGACATCCAGGGTTCGGGCCGCAACTCAGAAACCTAATGTCCGGCCGATGGCCCGGATCGACAAGGCAGTAGCTGTAGCGTTGGACGATTCGCGTGCGGAGGCACGTGTCAGGAAGTCCACTTCTTCAATGCCCAGAGGTCGGAGCTCTAGCCCTTCCGATTTTAGTAGGGTCTTATCAGATTCGAGGAAAGCTTCTAGGGTTTCCGTGGGCCCACCTCAGAGGAAAGTTAATAGTCCTTATTCGAATGAGAAAACGGGTGAAAGTCGTAAACTTGGAAAAAGGGTTTCGAAAGATTTGGACAAAAATGGCGGAATTTCGGATGAGTTGGAGGGGGCTTCTCAAGAAAGTGAGAAAATTAAGATTGTGGTGGTGAAAAATGGTGGTAATGAGAAAAAAGAAGGGAGTTTGAGCTCGGTTTTGGTGAAAAATTCCAATGTAGAGAAAAAGGATCCACAAAATTTGGAGAGAAATGGCAGAACTTTGAATGAGAATCAAGAAAATCAAATGAAGATTAGGGTTGGGAGTTGTGTTAATGAGAAAAAAGAGGGGACCTTGAACACAATTTCTGTGAAAAGATCTGATCATGACTATTCCAATGAAAAGTCAAAATCAGATTTATGCGCAAAAGTTAAAGGTCCAGATGAACCAAAGTTGGGAACCTCTATGGTTGGAGTTGAGGGCGGATCGAGTTTAAGAGAGTCAAAAATGATGAGAAAAGCAAGTTCTTCAGGAGAGGGTGGTGCTAACAAGTATCCTAGTAAGCTACATGAAAAGCTTGCATTTTTAGAAGGAAAAGTGAAGAGGATAGCCTCCGATATAAAGAAGACTAAGGAGATGTTGGATATGAATAATTCGGATGCTTCTAAGATGATATTGTCTGATATTCAGGAGAAGATTACAGGGATTGAGAAGGCAATGGGACATGTTGGATATGATGGAGATACCATGGGGCCGGTCAAAAGTAGTGAAAATGAGGATAAGGAGGACGAGAAGGATATGATGGACGCCAAAAGTCTGGTTAAAGGGTTGAATGTTGAGGAATTGGAAGCACGGTTGTTTCCTCATCATAAGTTGATCAGAGATAGGACATTATCAAAGACAGCATTTGGAGAATCCAACGGCACAGTGAATGTAGAGGACGACAAAGTGATCTCTTTTGATGCTAAACCTATTGCTTTGAGTTCTTTTAGCAAGAAGGAAACAAAGGTTGGTCCAGAGGCTAGTGAAGTTCAAGAAGTGGATGATGCTGTAACGGCTGCATCAGAACATTGTTCTATGAATGCGTTGGATGACAAAGGTAACATTGACGCTTTTCTGATGGCTGATGAAAATCTCAAGGAGTTTGATGATCAGGAGAGAGTGCCTACTATGATGTTCGAAGAGGAGGTTGAAGACAGTTGCACATATCAGTTGAATGATATAAGAGGCAAGTCTTCAACTGCGGGATGGTTTTTATCAGAAGGGGAGTCAGTTCTTCTCACCCATGATGATGGATCTTGTTCTTTCTATGATATTGCTAATTGTGAGGTGTGTATGATCATACTGTCAAGTTGGACCTTTTTTGGTTTCTTATATTCTAATTGGCACTGTTGTTGCATCTGGTCTTTTTGTTTCAATGAAGCCACAAAGCCATTAGATTCATTTTGATGCCTATAAACATGCTTTGGTATAGTTTATCAATTAATTGACAAAGGATTCGTTAAATATGCTAATAATTTGTTTCCATTTCAGGAGAAGACCGAATACAAACCTCCTGCTGGAGTCTCACCAAACATGTGGAGAGATTGTTGGATGATCCGTGCCCCTGGTGCAGATGGATGTTCAGGGAAATATGTTGTGGCAGCATCTGCTGGAAATTCTGCAGATTCAGGGTTTTGCTCATGGGATTTTTACACAACAGATATTCGAGCTTTCCATTTTGAGCATGAAACTAGCCATGTAAGAACAGCCCTTGCTCCCTTATCAAACAACACTATATATAGAAGAAATTCTCTGTCATCGTTTATGGCTACTGAAAATCGACAGTGGTGGTACGAGCCCTGCGGACCACTTATTATATCGACTGCTAGTTGTCAGAGAATGGTGCAAATTTATGATATTCGTGATGGTGATCAAGTAATGAAATGGGAGTTGCAGAAGCCCGTGTTGGCAATGGATTATGCAAGCCCTTTGCATTGGAGAAACAGAGGAAAAGTAGTAATAGCAGAATCAGATGCTATTTCTCTATGGGACGTGAGCTCTCTCAGTTCTCAGGCATTGCTGTCAGTTTCTTCATCTGGAAGAAAAATTTCTGCTCTTCATGTGAATAACACTGATGCAGAACTAGGGGGAGGAGTTAGGAGGAGGTAACACGAATTGAACATGGAACCAACTTGCTTAAAAATTTACTCCTTTTACTCTCTTTTTAGAAATCTGAAAATTATTCATAAGGAAGCGACTGTTATTTCCCTTTTTCATATAGTTTTGTGTCATATCATGAGTGAACAATCTTTTTTAGTACCACACTAACTTCCTAGTTTTTGAAAATTAGCTTGTCTCATCTGGTTTTCCAGTCAATGCTTCTCTAGCATGCTTAAGATGCATGAACCACAGTTTTGTGATATCGATATAAATATCTATTTCCTCTTATTCGATTGATAACAAGAATTAGGATATTATGAATTTCTGTATAACTATTAACTATACGATATACTTTTTGTGTGCTTTTGAGTACCTTATATGTTTATATTGTGCTTGCTCCTAATTCACAACTTTTGACTGCAGAATTAGTTCATCTGAGGCAGAAGGAAATGATGGGGTGTTCTGCACTTCCGATTCTATTAATGTACTAGATTTCAGGCATCCGTCTGGTATAGGCCTTAAGATACCTAAAGTTGGAGTGAATGTGCAGGCGGCTTTCTCTCGTGGGGATTCCATATACATTGGATGCACTAGCTTAAGTTCAGCTGGGAAAAAGCTTTCTTCCCACATCCAACAGTTTTCATTGCGCAAACAGAGGCTTTTGAGCACCTACACATTGCCAGAATCAAATGCTCATCATCACTTTACAGCATTGACACAAGTTTGGGGAAATTCAAGCCATGTCATGGGAATTTGTGGGCTTGGTTTATTTGTTTTTGACTCCTTGCAGGATGATGGTCTAGCATCCTTCTCAGTGGATTCTGGAAACACACAAAATGTAAAAGAAATTATTGGTCCTGATGACATTTATTCTCCTTCTTTTGATTACTTGGCTTCCAGAGTTCTCCTCATATCCAGAGATCGCCCCGCTTGCTGGAGGTACTTATTATAGATTATTATAGATCCCGTGTAAATGAAGGAATTAAATTCAACCATATGGATTGTGTAATAACTTATTGCACATCCTGTTCCATGTTGGCCATTGCTTGCAGATGTTAAATTGGTACTCATAATTTACTGTATGAGATATTTGCCAGATGCAACTATGTTATGTTTGTGGTTAATTTTATTTATTCAAGTGCAGTAGGATTTTGAAGAACTCGAAAATGTTGCCTTTGTAAAGCTTAGGCAGAAAACTACTGTACTACTGTCTTATATTATTTTTCCAATTGAATTTTATGTTTTGATGGATCCACTCTTTCCTAAGTTGAATGAGGTATTATATATGGTCATTGTAGAAGTTATTAGGGATGGGCTAATTGCTTCCACAAATTTGCTGTTCTTTTATCTGTCTGCAATTAGTTATTGTCTGATAACAAATTTATTTTCCTTGAATGAGGCTATGGAAGTTTACTTTTGGCCAGGCCAAGTTTTCCATCTTCCTATTCTTCCATCATCTTCCCTCTTCCAACCACAAACACTGAAATAAATTTCTCGTTGCCTTCCATATGTAGTGATTATTGGGTAATGATATTGACACCTAAATGTTGCTACGATGGCATTTTTGTAATATTGACAAAATATAAAATCTAATGCTCTTCTTCTTCTTCTTCTTCTTCTTCTTCTTCTTCTTCTGACCTACGCTGTCAAATAAAGCTTTATTTGGCTAAGTTTCAAATTGTAATTAGTGGGATAATAAGAAATGCACCGTCCCAGCAATTGGAGGTCCGAAGTCACTAAGGTCAAATTGATTGAAAAGTTCCCAAGTAAAAGACTAAAATATTTGTTACATAATAAGTTAAAATAATGGAAGAGTTAATTGTCCTTTGAGCAGTGCAAACACACATTATAAAGGTGAACCTTGACTTTGGCCGCCGCTTTAGAGAAGCGATAATCATAAAATTATATTAAAATGTCAATAATAATTAATTTAATAATTTGTCAATGGTCAACAACTTATTATAGAATAAATAAATAATGAACTCGACTGTATGAAGTACATTTCCACGCATCTTATACAATTTGTATGAAAAAGATATCTTATTTATAATTTCGAACATTATAACATATTGAGTGGTCAATTAATTCAATAACATTATTTAAGGATAAATGTACATTGGGCAAGTGGGGCTACTGCCCTCCCTCAACATTTTATATATATTTATCCACTTGCCCTCCCCTCAACATTTTGTATATTTATACTTTTAATTTTGCAATCATTTCTAGTTTATTTATCTTTTTAAAATTTTAGTAATAATTTTATTAATTCTTTACCTATTTTAATTTTAATTTTGGTAAATCTATTAAGTTCTTACAATCAAGTAGTTTACAATTATGTTAGGCTCATTAAAGCATTTCTACTTTATTTATTTGAATACATGTTTATAAGGATCTCACCAAAGAAAACTTTTACAATTTTATAGGACTTACAAAATAATTAAGATCTCTCTTTTTTGAGTTCAACAAGATTAAGAGGAATAAACAAAGAGACAATGGTAAGTAAATATTTCAAAACAAAATTTTTTGGAATTCTTTTGTCTTTAACATGTATTTATCTTCACTTTACTTAGAATAATATATTATTATTCTCATTCTTAAATTTTATAATATATTTTGGATGTTTATTTATATGCATCATAAAATATATGTAATTGACTTGTTGTATCTTTCAATTGAAATGAGATATGCTCAAAATAAGATGGAAGATGATTCTTTAGCTGATTATTGAGTTACTTATTTGAGAAAAATATTGTTAGAAAAATTGATATTGATTTAATCATTAATGAATCTTATAATATGAAAAAGTGCCACTCTCATTTTTGGTAATGATATGTATTTTAAATCCATCTGTATTAATATTGCATGAGTCGGAAGGCTAAAGTTTTATGATAAAAAAGATAATATTATTTTTAAATTCCATTAGCACGGGTGTCTGTCTATTTATTATATAATAATTTATCCTGTGAATTTAATATCTATTACAAATAATGTAATTGTTGGAATTGAGAGAGCTTGAGATTATGGATTCAGTCAATATTAACATGTGTTACACCCTTTCTCTTAAAAAATAAATAAATGGATGAAAAATAAAATCATTGTTTTGACTTTTTCGACATTTGATTTTATTTTGAAGCTTTTTTTTGGAGGGGAAGGTATTTCATAATGTTTTTAAAGAATAAATTATGTTTACTTTTATTTTTGAAAAAGAAAAATATCTTTTTGTGTAAGTTTTTATTTGTTAATAATATTATATCGAGTTTTCATATTGTTATATATGTTATTTATTAGTATAAAAATTAAAATATATGTAGGAAGATTATAATTGAAATATATAAATATTTGATATAATAATTTAAAATGATTATAACTATTTTCAAAATGTTCTCTTAGAAAAAAATATATTTTGAAGAAAAATTTGATTTCATTTTAGAGGAATAAAACTTGGGGTGTATCCGGGTGAGTTCAAACACATTTGTATACAAAAATTAATTTTATCTGCCATTAATTCTGTAAATATTTAGACGAAATGGGTTGTTGACGGGTTTGAATGGGCCTAGCAGATGAATCAAATTTGATGAATTTATGTACATTCCTAATAAAAACATTCTCCAGAACATAATCAACGGTACTCCCCTTTTTGACCATACATATTGTGTATTGTATTGAAACATTTGCAAGATTTATGCAATACGTTTGACCTGCGCTGTCAAATAAAACTTTATTTGGCTAAGTTTCAAATTGTAATTAGTGGGGATAATTTAACATGCTTGATAAAATTAAAAATTGTCAAGTAATAATATATGGCGAACACCTCAATGAACTAATTATAGACGTAAGATTTTCTATTTATTTGAAGAAAAGCATTGATGACCTACTTTCGTTATGACTTACATCATCAAAAACTTATAATAAGTTATGATGTGGACATAAAGTTTGGATCTTCATTAAATTGGAATTAGCATTTTATTGATCAAAAGTTGACTAAGTCATTTGAGAGATTTTTTTTAGTGGACAAAGTTGAGTGACTATTACGTCTTTCTCTAGTTTAAGTTTTAACCAATGTTTTGAAAATTGGACCGGTGATGGGAGGCCAGTCTGGTCCGGTTGATTCCTCAAAACTGGTTGAAAACCGGTCAAAATCGGACCTGTTCAACCAATTTACTTTTTTTTTTTTTGAAAATTTTAAATTTTAAATTTTTAAAAAAAAGAAGAAGTAAAAAAGAAAGAGATGAGTTGAAGATGATGATTAAAGATTTCGGAATGTAATTTTTTAAAATATGGATTTATTTTCTTGAAATTTAATGAATTGGTAGTTATATGTGAATGCTTATGTTTGATTTGTTATTTTATTTTATTTAATCTCTCTTAAATTATGTTGAATATTTAGCATAGAAGAATTTATTTTTACTTGGAGTTGAAGCATGATACAAATGATTACTTAAATTAATGTGAAATATTATTTTTTATTTATTTATAGTTGACTAATTGTGAAGTAGTATTATTTTCTAAAAAACGTACTTAAAAATAAGTAAGTTGAATTTTTTTTTAAATAATATTCTTTCTATATCAATTGAAAGTTTTATTTTTTGGTAATATTAAAATATTATATATATTTATAAAATTAAATATAATTATTATGTCATTATGGCGTCATACTGGTTCCACCAGTGGTCGAACCGGTTGAACCTATAATCAGTAGCCTCACCGGTTCATTGTCCGGTCCGATTTTGAAAACATTGATTTTAACTAAGGCCCGTTTGGTTTCATTTCCATAGTCCCCTTTTTTTATTTTCTCCTATTTCAAAAATAAAACATATTACTTTTTACATATTTTCACCTAATATCATTTTCATTTTCAAAACATATTCTACAACAACCTTATATTTTCTCACAATAACCTATATATCTTCTCTCTCTATTCTATTATTTCTATCTATCTCCACCTACAACCTATTAAAACTAACATAATCATTACTTTTCGAACAATTCATAAAAATACAAATTTATTTTCAACTCATTTCCACTAACTAACTTTTTAAATTTTAGAAATGATGGAAATGAAAATTGAAAATGAAAATGAAACCAAATGGTTTAAGCTTCATACTTTTTCAGATCAAGCAAAATACGTATTTTGATATTGGTAAAGTGGGCAAAATAGGGAAAACACCACTATTTTGAATAAACTCGTAAAACTCTATACTCAGGTCAAATCTGATTACGGATGTTCTCCACCCTTGATTCAACTCTACGTGTATGAATAAAATATTACCATGTGGTCCAATTGACAGTGGTCAAATGCCAACATCTATAAATACCCCATCACACAATATTTTCAAGTATTGCTTCCACACTATTATTCTCAAATTTCTCTACGTTCCACCCTTTACTCTATCTATCTACTTTTCTATATTCTCTGTTGATCCTATAATCTAACTTGAGTGTCAGAAAACTTTTCTTGGGATTCTTTCCAACGACTCTAACAATTTATTTTTTTGATCTCAAGTTACTCCAAGCGTTGCTGATCCGACGACCCAACGTGGACCAATAAACCTATCTAGCAAAGGATCATCACAACCCGAGTCAACTCTATGTAGAAGGATTTTGTTGAAAAAGATTTTAAGTGCTTCAAGCGTAAGAATTTGGATTGAAGAAAAAAATTATATTTAATTATTGATGATAATATTTAGATACATTGTCCAGCTAAGCAAAGTATGAGCTAGGCCAAACACCAAAATGCACAAGTGAGTCCTGCACTCAAATGCTTCATAAATAAGAAATGCACCGTCCCAGCAATTGGAGGTCCGAAATCACTAAGATCAAATTGATTGAAAAGTTCCCAAGTAAAAGACTAAAATATTTGTTACATAATAAGTTAAAATAATTGAAGAGTTAATTGTCCTTTGAGCAGTACAAACACACATCATAAAGGTAAACCTTGACTTTGGCCGCCGCTTTAGAGAAGCGATAATCATAAAATTATATTAAAATGTCAATTAATAATTAATTTAATAATTTGTCAATGGTCAACAACTTATTATAGAATAAATAAATAATGAACTCGACAGTATGAAATACATTTCCACGCATCTTATACAATTTGTATGAAAAAAACATCTTATTTATAATTTCGAACATTATAATATATTGAGTGATTAATTAATTCAATAACATTATTTAAGGATAGATGTACATTGGGCAAGTGGGGCTACTGCCCTCCCTCAACATTTTATATATATTTATCCACTTGCCCTCCCCTCAACATTTTGTATATTTATGCTTTTAATTTTGCAATAATTTCTAGTTTATTTATCTTTTTAAAATTTTACTAATAATTTTATTAATTTTTTACCTATTTTAATTTTAATTTTGGTAAATCTAATTAAGTTCTTACAATCAAATAGTTTACAATTATGTTAGGCTCATTAAAGCATTTCTATTTTATTTATTTGAATACATGTTTATAAGGATCTAACCAAAGAAATTTTTTACAATTTTATAGGACTTACAAAATAATTAAGATCTCTCTTTTTTGAGTTCAACAAGATTAAGAGGAATAAACAAAGAGACAATGGTAAGTAAATATTTCAAAACAAAATTTTTTGGAATTCTTTTGTCTTTAACATGTATTTATCTTCACTTTACTTAGAATAATATATCATTATTTTCATTCTTTAATTTTATAATATATTTTGGATGTTTATTTATACGCATCATAAAATATATGTTATCGACTTATTGTATCTTTCAATTGAAATAAGATATGCTCAAAATAAGATGAAAGATGATTCTTTAGCTGATTATTGAATTACTTATTTGAGAAAAATATTGTTAGAAAAATTGATATTGATTCAATCATTAATGAATCTTATAATATGAAAAAGTATCACTCTCATTTTTGGTAATGACATGTATTTTAAATTCATAAAATATAAAATGTGTAATTAAATTTTCATATTTTATAATCCAGCCCCACAATTTTAGTCCTGGATCCATCTCTAACATCATTCTCGTTTTTATACATATGACGTTGAAAATTTAAATTTTAATAAATTTTTGATATGTGTACATGCATAAATAAAAAAGAAACCGCGTCCTTGACATGTCGGGCAAGCTCTCGTCAGCCCTCTGAATTCCAAAGTCACCTTCTAATAATTTATTTACATGATGCCTAACTTTGACTTAATCCTCTTTTTAAGTCATAGAAAAAAAATCACTTTATTGAGCTAAAATTACAGCTAAATTAATGCTATTCCATCCACTTCGATTAGCCATTGGGTAATATTAAATTAAATGGGTTAATTCCAGCTTTTACAGTTTCAACTTGTCTGCAAAGTAAACTGCTTACAGCTGATTTTACTTGCCTCAATTGCAAATGGTTCAAAGAGTCGTTTTATTCTTTGCTAAAGGGACTGCTGTCCAATCACATTTAGGAGAGCCAAAGAAGCTCAATTAAATAAATTGACCAATGCTAATAAACAAAAGAATATACTCGTTAATTTAGCACTTATTTCTCTAGGTTTCGGGGTGAATTGTGGAAAATATTTTGGGGAAATGATTTTTGGGAAGTCAAGTTGGAAAATGTGATTGTTGTTTATTTGTATTTTGAGTAGTAGGTAGAGAATATTTTTTACTTGTTTGATAGTATTTTGGATAGAGACAAATTTTATTATAAATGTCACATTAGTCACTTTTTTGTTGGGCTGTTGGGGTGAATTGAATACTTTGATATTATTTATAAATGTGTATATATAGATTGTGTGATTGGTATATATATATATATATATGTATATATATTTGTAACGATGAATTTAGGGAAGGGTATTAGGGAATGAATATAAGGGTGAGACTTTAAAGGTATTTTGGAGATTATTTTATGTGTTTTGGACAGTGGAATTAGGGAGTTTTGATGATTTATTTATTTAAGTTTTAGGAATTGAAAACTATAGTGGGGGATTATAGACAAAACAAAGCCTTATTGTTGGCATTATCTTTTGGAATGCAAATTTTCATCATATTTTATTTAAAAAATAACAACGTGTGACTGTTAATTCTCCAATCCTACTTTTAAGGATAAAATTTTAAATTTAGTTTACTTTAATAAAAACACAAATCGAAAAAATTTATTTTTAAATTTTTGTCTAATATTTCGTGCCAACTGAAACATGAGATATCTCACACGATATGGAGTATTGAATTTGGAGATGATGCCCATTTTATTCATTGTGGAAAGAGACAGTTGTGATGTTCTTTGTTAATTTGTTTAAGATTACTATTATGGTAAACCTTTCAAATTAATATAATCACAGTACTTCTAATCAAACTGGGTTGTCTGTTTGAGAAAAATTCATTCAGAAAATAAAATATTCACTTAATTACGATTAGTTGTAACTAGTGTGTTAAAAATTGACTTTCTTATGGTTCCAAATTAATCTTACATTAAAACAAAAGGTATCTTCGGAACTTATGCCTATGTTTGATTATATATTCCTAATCCATTTTCCAATCCCCAAAATATGAACAAATAAACTATATATTCTCCAATCCCACTCTCAAAACACATCCAAAAAATCCTTACAATTTATTTTCTACCTATTCTCCTATGTCTAGCCTTCTCATTTTTTGTCCCTCTACCCAATCTATATATACACACATATGGAAATAATTTTAAAATATCAATTTCACCCTACCAACCTAACGAAAAATGTTATTGATATAACATTTTGTCCCCTTTCAAAACACAAACAAACAAACAAACAAACAATTTTCTTCTAAAACATTCTCCACCTACCACTCAAAATACAAACACACAATTATCACATTCCCCAACCTCAATTTTCAAAAACCATTTCGCCAAAGTATTTTGACAAAATATTTCAATTTACAACCAAACACAACCTATATATATCCAAACAACGATTTTTAAAATTGGAAATCGATGATTTTCAGACCAATCAGTTTGAATTGAGTAAGCGGATCGAATTAAACACATTTATGCACATCCTGATTGTGATTATATCTTTTACTTAGTTTTATTCTGTTAATTACAAGTTAATCTAACAATCATTTTAGGTAATAATAATGGCACGACAATAACATATCATCCAAATTACATTTCAAGCCCGGCAAGTTCGACTGCTCCTGATTTTGACCTGCAGATTTCTCAGCTGTTTTAATTTTAAGACACTTAAATCCCACATGAGATGAATTACCAAACTAGTAGTCATTGGCTAATCAAGAAATCCTTTCTTGTTGCTCTATTTTCAGGAAATTAAAGTAAGCTACCCCACCTTTGTTTGTTTACATTTTTTGGAAATGTTTTTTAATTGTTGAAATAATACCATTTGTGTTAGCACATTCTTCAATTTTAACTCACAAAACAACTATTTTAATACCGAAAATACTCCTTTAAAAACTCCAACAATAAACTTAAATCCTACATCATCATTAAAAAAAAAAAAATCACTTAAACCCTACATCACTCATATACTAACCATTACAAATTTAAGCTGTCCCGACAACTTTATTTGGTTACCTTTTTTGGGTAATATTTTTCAATTCTCAAATTAATACCAAACTTGTTACATTCCCCAATTTTAGTTTCCTGAAACAATCAATTTTATACGCAAAATAACCTTTTAGGAACAAACTTCTGAAATAAACCTAGACCCTCCATCACTCATGTCATCATATACCAATAATTACAAATTTATACACATACATCAATCAATATCCTACTATTAATATATATATATATACATAGATAAATTATAAAAGAAACAATTTCACGGCACAAACACAATAAAAAAGTGACTATATAATTTGACGTTTACAATAAAATTTATCCCCCCGCAAAGTACTTTCAAATAAACAATTTCATCCCCAAAATATTTTTCAGTACCCTCTCCTCAATCAAAACAAATAATCGACACCTTCCCCAATTTCATCATTCAAAATACATTCTTCCAAAATATTTTCTACAATTCATTAAAATGCAAACAATCGAGACCTTAGCATCTAAGCTGAGTCATGTTTAAGTGCTTTTTTGGGGAAAAGTTGATGCTGGGGTGGCACCCAGTGGATGCCCCCTCATCGCGCGCGCACACACACGCCTGTGCCAGCATCAAATAAGCCCCTTTTTCGTGTCCCTAGCATGTTGCACGTGAGCCAACTACCATATAAATCGTCACTCTTAACTTCTCTTCTCAAGCTAAAAAACCCCATAGTACATATGTTATTTATGATCACAAAACTGGGGGAGCTGTCTGAGCCATTTGCTTGAGGGAACTATAAACATGAACCAAACAAATGAAGTAATAAACAAAAACAACAAACCTAACCAAACCCATAGAATTTGGTAACAAATAATAAAAAAAAAAGGCTGAACTTTTTACTCACGAAAATCACACCAAAGATACCTGTCTCTTAATGTTTTTCTTGGTTGTGGTTAATGGTACGAGTTTAAGTACTCCTAATTGTACATAGTTGGTCACTTTGTTAGTCAAAAAAATAGTTGAGGAAATTAAATTTGGAGTACAACTAAACAGATAGAAAATAATAATCATGACAATGAAAGCTAGCCCAAACTGCACGTATCACAACAAATTCATTTTTTTAAATTACATTTTTTAATTATTTTATATCAAAGATGCATAAGTGTGTGAGAGAGAGAAAGAGAAGACATATATATATATATATATATCTCTACAGAGTGGCAACAATTTCAAGGTAGTGGTTCATCATGTGGTCATTTGATCCAATGACGTTAAGTCTCATATAAAATATGAGGTTTGAGTTTCAAATCCAGTGAATTCCTAATATATCTGTGTATAAATAAAAAAATATTAAAATAGTGACCTATGAAACATACCATTAATCTATAAAACCCTCCAATTTTTTAATTAGACAAGTTTAATTGTTTAAACAAAATCGTACTCAATAAACTACTAATAGCTTTAAGTAAGCTGCAGTTATTTACTAAAATCTTTCTAATTCAAAAGAGATATATATTGTCCTCCACTCCCCTGGAAAGTCTAGTAAACCACACCCCACTTGGGGGTTGGATTGGGTTGGGGTGGGGGTGGGGGTGGGGTGTGAATAGAGACAAAATAATATATAAAAGTATTTTAAATAAATTAGTATCTAGACAGCCTATATCTACAATATAAACAAATAGACACCAAGCATGCTTGTTGATATTATTTTTCAACTCTATATAGTCCAGTCTATCTTGCATGTAATACTTAAGCTATCTTACTCCAACAAATACATTACAAGCCAGAAAGAGAAGAAAATATAGAATCATATATACTATGGCTACAGAGTGTCATCCATTACTCAGAGGTGGAAGAAGAGAAACCAAATACAGCCATGGCCTTTCTGCCTCTGAACTAGAAACCCTCACTAGTATTTGTGAGGTTTTCTTGCCTTCAATACCGTTCAATTCCAATCAAAATTATGATGAACTCGACAAAGACAAATCCCATAAGGCCATTGACTCCTTCTACAGATCCTCTGGCTCTCAGTATCCAGTGCCTGATGAGGTAAAACAGATTTATACGGTATAAGAAGTGGTTTTTTATTTTTATTTTTATTTTATTTTATTTTTTTTTTAGAATTTTTTCCTTTTTTTCAGGTAGCTGAGATTATGAAGAAGAGGGGTTTCTTGGAAGCCAAAATATTGGTGGGGGTAATGTTAAAGATTCTTTCAACGAGGATCGGGACATTATTGATCTGTGGAAGTCTTTGTTTTGGTAAGAAATGGCCTTACCTGAAGAAATTCTCTGAAATTTCAGTGGAGAAGAGGGAAAAAGTTGTCCAGAAATGGTTCAAGAATTGGTTGCTGACCCCTGTCAGGCTTGCATTTGTCTTCCTCAAGTTCTTGGTTCTATTTGTCTTCTTCACTCAGGTAAATTAAGAAAGTTTCTGTATTTTTCTGCATTTCTGCACATGATTTTAACTCTTTGTTTTGAGTTTAATATATCTGTGAATTCTATTAGTTCATTAATTACAGAAGTATTAGTTCAAAGAAAGATCATAGGTTGTAAGGGATTTTCTTGTGGGCTAAAAAGTAAAAAAAGCAGCATCAGCAGGCATCTAAGTTTTACTCACTTTAGTTGGAGATTTATTGAATCTTTGGTCAGCAAATTCAGCAATATGTTAATTAGCTTAGTTTTAAAAATTTTATATGCATGTAGATTTTATAAATTCTTACATCATAGACGTTTTGAGATTTATAAAATATTAAATTTTATTTTAAAAACAAGTTTTTTAATTATTTGAATAAAATAAAATTTTGAAATTTATAAAATATTAATAATAGAACTTGGTAGGACTTTATTAAGATTTAAAGGATGGCATAAAAATTTCTTATTATTCTTAATTAAGAATGTTTATAAAATTCTAATATCTTATTGTTAGAGTTTATATATTCATTCGTTAAAAACTTTATTAAATATATAATATATTTTGAGAAACTTATAAATATATCCAAACACTCTCTTAATCTCACTCCAATAACAATTTAATGTACTCCAATAACAATTTAATGTAATCAGGTTTCGTGATTGTTGACTTAATCGGGGGATATGCTAATCAAATACACGAAAAGTGTATATTATTTGTTGTCGTATCAATGACTTGAACACTTGGTATACCTAAAACTATAAGTTAATTAAATTAATATATATCATATAATATTTAGTTCTCGTCAGACGCTAGTGATGAATCATGCCTATAACTCTATAAGATAAATAGAATTATTCATGTCCTATAATTAATTGAATACATATATAATGAAATTCAAACAAATTTTTTTTCCACGGGTCAACTATTTTATGATTGAATCATGAAGGAGGAATATATATATATATATATATATAATATTTATAAACACGCACATAAGATGTTCGTTATGATTCGAATGTACCCCTGACTTCCCACAGTATGTAAAAGATTAATACTATTAGACTACAGACCACTCTGACATGAGGGGTGATTTTATGTCGCCTCTTTTACCAAAAAATATGAAATTTATATAATTTAAGGGAAATATTCAATACTAATTCACGTTAGTCATTTCAAAACAATTGTCTACACTTCAAATATTAAAATAAAATAATGGATATCTTTTGAGAGTAGCGGTTTGTCAAAATCGTGGACTTAGGGGAAGGACGAAGAATAATTAACCATAGCCATCAACAAGAGCCAATTGCTTTTGTTGATTAGTTTATTACTATTATTAATATGATCAACTCTTGTAAGAAAAATATATGAGATTTTGTTGTTCTTTACAAGAAGCAAGGTGGGGATGGTTAAGGAAAATGATGCTTCTAAAACTTCTTTTTATACTTTACTTATGATATTAACTATAATTAAGAAAATAATCCGGTGATTCTTGACATATTTTTAGTGGGTGCTCAGATTGGATCCTTTATTCTATTTTATGTTTCATTTATGTGAGAAATATATTTAATATTTTTTTATAAAAATAATTAATTGAAAATAATATATATTTATTATAAATTTATCAATTTAAAATTAAAATAAAAATATAAAATTGGATAAAGGATCTAAAATGATAGATGCTTGCCTTTTTTGAGCAATATGTTTGTACATAATTACCCATGGGAAAGAAACCGACACAACCATTAGTAGGCCAATAGTTGTCGTTAGCACTTCATTACAAGTCCCTTTTGACCGGTTTAAATCTTCTATTCCATCCCCTATTCCATCTCCTATTTCATTTTATGAATATATGACATATGTATTAAAATTTTTTTTATAAAAATAATTGATTGAAAAACAGATACAATTGGTATAAATATAAAAAGCTGGAATATAAAATGGAATAGGAACTGGAATAGATGATCCAAAGTGCCTTTTGACTGGTGCAGTAGTTGGTAGTTTAGTAATTGTAATAAGTGCTTAATTAATTTGCAAATATTGATTAGACAGATTACCTAACAATTTTGGGCAGAACATATTGGTAGTGTTTTGTTTAGCTATAGGCGTTTAAGGGAATAATTTTGAGTGGTAGAACTGAAAAATGTGGGTGGATTCAACACATAAGTTTGATTTTATTTTTGAAGAAAACAAATATAATCTTATTAATAGTCTTTTGTTTTATTAGTGGTGTACAAGATTTTATAACATTATATAAAATTTTTATAATAAAATAATAATTGGAATATATATTTATGTTAAAATAATGATACAAAAATATAAATATATATTTGATTGAAATATTTATTTGAAATGATTATGAAACAATATTTTTGTTAAGTATTATGTATGAGAAATAATAGTTAAAGAACATAATACATTATAGAAATTTATAGCTTTTCATTTTCTTTCATGCTATGGTCAAAATTAAAATCAGGGATGGAGCGAGGCACTAATAGATACAACCATCGTCTTTCTCAAGTTTATAAAAGGCTATGTCATACGTATATTTGTATTGAAATTCAAAATATTATTATTTAGAAAATAAATTATTTTTTATATTTTGCAAAAAATTAATTTGGCTTCCATGGTTAAATTTTAAATTCTCAATCAATCATGTGTAGTAGTTCAGTGGCCTTTTGTCAAGTAGCATAAATTTTTCACATAAAGTATAGATTGAAAATTTGAACCTAACAAAATCCTAATGTTTTTATGTAGATTGAAAATTTGAAACTAACAAACTCCTGACGTATCTGTATACAAATATATATTAAAAGAAATTAACCAATCATGTTAAATTTTACCCATATTTTTCATAGGTGGGAGAAGATTCAAAGAATCCTGCCTGGAAAGCCATGGACTATCAGGTCGACACTGATGAAAACTCGCACACTTCGCCCAAAGAGAAGCCTCTCCAGAAAGGAATGGTCGAAACAAGGCACGAGACTGAATCGACCCTCGTCAATTCTCTCGCACAGAAAGGCCTACAAGTCACAGAAAATGCCCAGGAAAACCTATACAAAATCAAATGTGATGTGGTAATTGTCGGCTCCGGCTGCGGCGGAGGTGTCGCGGCTGCAGTTTTAGCAGCCGCCGGCCTAAAAGTCGTCGTCCTGGAGAAAGGAAATTACTTCACCAACAGAGATTATTCAGCTCTGGAAGGGCCCTCGATGAATGAGCTTTATGAATCAGGAGGGATATTATCAACACTTGATGGGAAAATCACGGTTCTTGCAGGATCAACAGTGGGAGGTGGCTCTGCTGTTAATTGGTCTGCCTGCATTAAAACCCCTGAGTTTGTGCTCAAAGAGTGGGCTGATGATCATAAACTTCCACTTTTCTCAAGCCATGAATATCTTTCTGCAATGGAGAGAGTGTCCGAAAGGATTGGTGTAACTGAGAAGTGTGTTAAGGAGGGATTTCAGAATCAGATTCTACGAAAAGGGTGCGAAAAGCTCGGCCTAAAAGCAGACCCCGTCCCACGAAACTCATCAGAAGGGCACTACTGTGGTTCTTGCTGCTATGGTTGCATTAGAGGGGACAAGAAAGGAACTGATGCAACTTGGCTTGTTAATGCTGTGAACTGTGGTGCAGTTATTTTATCGGGATGTAAAGCCGAGAGATTTGTAATAGAAGGTAATAATGGTGGAAATACTAGGCAGAAGATGTGCTTGGGAGTTATTGCAAAGAGTACTAATATAGACATCAGAAAGAGGATCAAAATTGAGGCCAGAGTTACAATATCTGCATGTGGTTCCCTCTTGACACCTCCTTTGTTGATCGCTAGCGGCTTGAGGAATAGAAATATTGGCCGAAATCTTCATCTGCATCCGGTTCTAATGGCGTGGGGATACTTCCCTGAGACAGGCTCAAATGTAGAAGGAAAGGTTTATGAGGGAGGTATAATCACATCAGTGCATAAAGTGGTGGAAGATGATGATCAATCAAATGTGAGAGCTATTATAGAGTCTCCTATTCTAGGGCCAGGTTCTTTTGCAGCATTATGCCCTTGGGAGTCTGGAGTTGAGATAAAGAAGAGGGTTGTGAAGTATGCAAGAACTGCTCACTTGTTTTCAATGATTAGAGACAGAGGGACAGGTGAAGTTATGGCAGAGGGAAGAATCAATTATAAGTTCAACAAAATTGATAAAGAGAATATGAAGGTGGGGCTGCGTCGGGCTTTGAGGATATTAATAGGAGCAGGAGCTGTTGAGGTGGGCACACAGCAGAGTGATGGACAGAAGCTGAAATGCAATGGGGTAAGTGAGAAAGAACTGGAGGAGTTTTTGGATACAGTTATTGCGGCTAAAGGGCCAAAATCATTGGTCGAGAAGTGGACGACTTATAGCTCTGCTCATCAGATGGGAAGCTGCAGAATGGGAGTAAGTGAGAAGGACGGTGCAGTTGATGAAAATGGGGAGAGTTGGGAAGCAGAAGGGCTGTTTGTTTGTGATGCTAGTGTTCTCCCGGGGGCCGTTGGGGTGAATCCTATGATTACTATACAGTCAACTTCATATTGCCTCTCCAAAAAGATTGCAGAAAAGCTGAAGAAAGAAAAAGTCTAAGTTCGATAATACTTTACTTACATAATTGAATCATGTGTATATACTTATCTTCTGCCATTGTTCATTGATCTTCTTGATAAGTAATATAAAACAAACACAATTTCATGTCAAAAAATCAATGAAAAACATGTACTTGGATTGCCAGTAACATCTAAAACACAATGCTGAAACTTATTGGAAAGTCAAATGAATTTGATAGATTATCGACTAGATGTTTCTTCAAGCTGGAAGATACATTTATGCAGTTAAATCCCCAAGTTTACAATAGACATAGCTCGTGCGCTAGCCTAGCTGGTCAGCTGTTTTGAACCTTATGGCTCACTTCTTTGTCAGTCGCTTCTAAATAGTGGTGGATTCATCCATGCCACAGCACTTCTCCAGTTCCTCAAGCTTCTGGTTGGTTGAAAAACGTCTTGCATGCCCATCCCCTGCAAACCTTCCTGATGCTACTGTACAGGTGCTTCAAAGTAATTTCACCAATCAGAGTCCGCCTCACGGAATGGCAATGGAACTGTTTTCACTGCTCTAAACTTCCCAACATTGTTCAGATGTTCATTTTCCAATCTGTGCAATCATACAAATGAAGTTACTTTAGTCATAAACTTACCGTAATACCATGTTTTTAGTAGACTAATGAAACTATTATGACAATTCAAAGTACATCAAATTTTTTCTTGAAATTGAGACACTTTTTGTACGGTACCTATAGTAGTTCCAGTGTCCACGGCGGATAACCTCCAACGAAGCAAGGAAAAATTCGATCAAGCGTGACTCAAACATCCCAATATTGAATCTCATCACTGTCTCCACCCATGCTACTCTTAGGACAAAATTCAACGCCTAGAAAATCAACATTTCATTAATTGAAACACATCAAAATAATGTGAAGACAAAAAACATGCATGAATAAAACTTTTTTGAAGGAGAAGAATTGAGAACAGAGGACTAAATGAGAACTCACAATGGATCCATAGTAAATGCCTTTGTTCTTGAGTATGAGATCATCTCTGAGCCAAGGATTTTTGGACTTTCTGTTAAGAAGTCCCCAATCCTTAGCAAAATCCCAGTACAATTGATAAACTGTGGCCACCACTGAAGTCACCAAAACTATGACCATCCAAAGCTGTGATGGCTGCCTGGCATAGGTTAGCCTTGCCCCGGCTGCCACCATAGCCGATACATACTTTCCCAAATTAGCAAGGTGGTCTACATTGCACTCGTCAAACCATCTCCTCGCACACTAAAAAATGTTGTAAGAAATTCACATGTTAATCAAACTAAAGAGGAAGAGATAGATTCTTTCATCTCAAATATTAAGAAAATACGACAGCAATTATATTGAACCTGCATTGCACGCCAGTAGTAGGGCGCAAAGGAGATAACATAAGCAAGCTCTCTGTACATCTTCCCGGATTTGCAAGTCTCATAATGATGCGTTTTGAAACTTCCAGCCAGAAAATAGCAGGCTGCTGATTCCATGTGCCTTAGTAGTGGAATCTGTGAAATAAAATTCAAATAAGGTGAATTGAAAACTAAGGTTGCAAGAATCAGTTTCTTGGGACCAAACTTATATCATTCTCTTTTAATGCTTGAGTTCGAAAGAATTGCATTTTCCATATAGAAGGCTACCTGGCTAGTCAGTTGATCAGCCATGAAGAAGTCAACCAGCAAAACCTGTGTACAGTTTATCAGACATCAAAGTTGTTCATTTTGGACACGACATTGATATTTGATACATTATTTGACATAGAATATAATGAATAAGTTTATTCTACAGTACCTTGTAAAGTGGAGAGCATACTATGTTGCGTATGACTCTAAGGAAGTAGTACCTTGTCGGTCGATAAAATATGTTCAACGGACATATCAGAAGCAGGACAAAACACTGAAGTGCAGTAGAAAAAGCATTGTTAGAACTTAATCTTGTTTCTTTTTTGTGTCTTTCTCTAGAGTCGAAATGAGTTTACCAGCAAGAGAATCCCAGGAATCAGATCGACTTGATGAGGTGAGAAGCCAGTAGAGAGTAGGATGAGGTGAATGACCATAGCCCCAACGACAGCAGTCATGAGGCAGGTGCAGATGAGGAAAGCGTCCCTGTACTTGAGGGCCGAGTTGGATTGGAATTCGAATATGAAGTTGTGGTTGATCCTTGTGCTCTTCCACATGAATAGATTACATCCATACATGAATAAGTGCAAGCTCAGCAATGCAAACATGCTGCAACATTGTTATAAAAACGCATTATATTCAATATTTAAATGCCTAAGTTTTAATTTCCATCGCGAAAAATTAAGGTTTCATGTGCCTTTGGAACTGCATTTGTTGTGTGTTCTTGAAGCCAATGCAATGATGTAATGATTTTGCTGCTTTACAAGAATTCTAGGCCTAAGATAGAATTGTAAAACAAAAATTCACGAGTGCATGTGTGCCACGATCTTAAGACAATGAATGTCCATCTCTAATATTTTTATGTACAACTCAGACTTGAACTGTGGCTAAGGTAGCAGGAATAAGGGGTAAATGAGGAATGATAATGATTTGGGCTTTGCGACCATGATGGCTGTTTAAATCTTGATAAATAAATTTGGGCTAAACTAGTATGAATAAGATTTTTTTCTTTAAAAAAAAAAAAAAAATCATTTTTTATTTTCTAATTATTCTGTCGGACTTGAACCACCTATGATTGATCTGTTTGCAACTATGGGAGCTTAGCACCAACTAACACGATTGCAATTGTGGGATCTTAGCGTCTACCAACACGACTAGCGTTAACAAAGAGTTTTTTTCAGTTTTTTTTTTGTGTGTTTTTTTAATTAATTTAGATATTCGAGAGGTTCTAACCCCTGAATTCACACTTTATGTGTAAAATTTATGTTGGTGGGCTAAATGACCACGGGCTCTAAGGTTGATAAAGAGTGATTTAATTTGTGTTTGCAAGTACTAATATTTGAGCACAAGATTTAACCACAATGGGACTCTATTTGGGGTCTAATAGTGTAATTTTGATAATTGGATGGATTTTGTCCTAAACCATAGCAAATTAAATGGGCTCCGAGTGAAAAGATACGAATTGGGCTGGTCCCCAACCACAAGTACAAATGTGGCCACAAGAGCCTAGTTTCTCAATTGGGCCCATAGTCTATTAGTTATTGGTACATTTTCTCATAATATAGACATCAATATGAAGAATAAAATGTAAATTTTCAAAATGAAGTCTAAATTTTTTTAGAAATTTACTAAATCGAGACATTCATAAAACAAATGAACAACCACATTTTGTAAATAGTGGGATTATGCCCAAAAAATCTAATTCAAGTGATATCTAAACATTTTGATCATTTAAAAATAGTTATTATAACGATGCAATTGCTCGTTTCTCTATAAAAAGAAAAGGCAAAAAGATTAGGCATATTATCATATTGTGTATTTATTTAGCTTTTGAAATGTGACGTTCACAGAAGGAGATTTTCCGAAAATACAATAAGCATGGCAAGTGAAAATGAGAATAATGTGAAAAAAGTTTCTAAGTACCTGAAAATAGGGTAGACTGTTTCAACGTAAGCGGCTTCAGTTCCAGGCGAGAACATACCACTTAGATGTGCCAATATTGCGTACACACTGAACAATGTTACAAAACTACCTGTAAATAAACCTGCAGCCACCACAAACAATTGCCATTATTCAATTTGCCCATCTCTCCCTCCTTTTTTCATCACCTTATGTCGTTATTTATGAGTAGTTGGTTGTTATCACGTTATCTCTTTTATATTGATAAAAATTAGAATTATCGTCAGATACAAAAGGTGGTTTGATTTTACGAGATATTATTCATTCTATGCTTGTAATAAAAAAACTTTAAAAGTGAGAATAGTTTATTGTCACACCCCGACCGGAGACGTTGCGAGGAAGCGAGAAACTAGAATTTAAAAAATATTCCAGTACTTTTCAAATTGTAGTAGATACATGTAGAATTGTAAAGAAAGTTTTAGAGTAGGTTTAGCTAGTGTAAAGAAAAAGTTTTAGAGCAAGTATAGCTAGAGTGGGTCAATTGACAAAGGAGGCTAACTTAGTTAGTGTCGCATGGAATGAATGAGGAGTTAAGTGCTGTATAGGACTTTGTAAGGGATAAGTCCGTAATATTATGTTAAATACAATTAATACAAGTGAGTCTCTATATTTGACGATACATGTAATAATGTGTAAATTGATGATAAATATTCCAATAAACTCCAACAAATATTAATATATAGTGATTCCAAATTGCCATAACTTGTGTTATTGTCGAAATTTGAAAATTAATTAATTAATTGGAGTAATATTCATATATTAATAGCTACACATTTAGGAAAGAAAAGAATAAAAAAATTTCGTACCAACGAAAAAAGTAACCATGTGAGATTCTTTTTGTTGTTGGGGTCTCAAGAACTTCATAGCCTTTTTCCTGTCATTGTTGGCAAAGTGCTGTGTGAATAAGGACTCCACTTCGTCCATTAGTCTTACCACCTTTTCCAAAATACAAAGTGCCATTACTCATCCCATAATTACGCCACTAACGAGAATTAATTAAATTAAGCCCTTATAATAAACATAGCTTTTTCTTCATTAACAAAATGAAGCAAATTAAATATATACTAGTTGCAATTCATTATGCTAATCAATCCATGTTTACCAACAAAACAATACAAGAAACATTTTTAGAAACTTTAAAAAAAAATTTCTTCCGGAAATTAAGTAATCAAATACATTGTTACATCTGAATTTCAATTAAAAATGAGTCAGTAATTATCAATCAATAATTTAAATTATTTCGATAGAAACGAATATTCTCACTATTGGTAGCACCCAAACTCAAATCTAAAAATTTAATTTGGACCTCATATATTTAGCCACTAGACCAAAACTTCTTTGGTGCCCACCTAAACAACGTACTAGACATAGATTGTATTTTATGTTTTAGATGACTAACTTGGGAAATATTTTTGAGTGTAAGTCTCCAAAACATTTATGAAATAGATTTGAATATATCACACTCTTATAACCATATGTTGTTAGGCAATATATTTGTCAATTTATGGAAGTTATTTATTAGGTTGTTTCTATTCTCCTGTGGGCAATTTCCTATATTTTAACAGTTTCCTAATAAATTGGCAAGTTATAGATAGGCATATTAATTCATTTCTTCAAGAAATTCAAAGGGATCAAATACTATTACTAATTAATTAAGCATAAATTTTGCAGAAATAGAAGTTATTGAAAATTATTTCATGGTATCTTACCTTATCCGAGCTAATGAAATGGGATCTTTTTACTACTTTGAGGTAACTTGCTGAAGCGTGCTGGTTTGATACCTGTTTGGATGGAGAAATGCAGAACAAATATTAGAAAAAATCTAAACGACAGCCAATCAAGAATAAAAAAATTAACGATATAACTCTTTCTGATTAGAAAATAATAATAGTTTTCTATCAAAATTAATGGTGCTAAAGCCTACAAATTCTACATAGAAAGCAGTTTAGAATCTCTATTTTGTTCTACGTCTTATCTCCTATTTTATTTCATGAATACCTGCCAAGTGTATCAAATATTTTTTTATAAAAATAATTGATTTCAAATCAGATGCATTTGGCATGTATTCAGCAAATTAGAACAGAAGATGGATCGCAAAATCATATAGAAGATCCAAGGTGCCTAGAAAATGCATTTTGGATCCTCTATTTTATTCCGTATTCAATCTTCTACTCCAATTTATTGTATTTATGTCAAGTATATTAATACATTTATACACACATCATATATTCATAAAACGAAATAAGAAATATAATATGGAACGGAATAAAAAATTTAAATAGTAAAAGCAATAATAAAAACTTCTCGTGCACTAAAATAACATCAATTTCTCCCTAATTTCTAATATTTTTCTAAATGGTCACATATGACGTACCTTGTCGAATTTTTTGAGTATCTTTGTGAAGGCCACCATATTGAGTGAACTGCCAAAAGTATTGAAAAAGATCAGAACATGCAAATGGAGGCCAAACACACGAATGTAAAACTGAAATTAGGTTAAAATATTATTCAGTTTTATATACGTTCTGGAAACTACGAGTTTCATAGAGAAAATGACAGCAGTTGAGAATTCTATTATATGTCTCTCCTGTTCTTCATGTTTATTTCTTCCAAAAAAAACATTATTTTACGTCTTCATGTTTTCTTCGTTTGGCACTTTTTTTCTTTTAGCATGAAATTAAGCGAGTATAACAGTACCAAAGGCTGTTTGTTTGTAGGGAGTGTGACAGTTCATGTGACACAAACAAACTAGCCCTTAATTATGTATATATGTTGGACATGATTCTGTTGGACGAAATTCTATAATTATTTGGACTCTATCAGACAATCACGTGACTGTTGGGAAATTAAGAGAAATTTTTGTACTTTGGGTAGCTAAATGACTTATGAGATGCAATAGCTAAAATAACTAATTTTTCATCTTTTGGATTCGTTCAAACAATTACATTTTATCACATGGAGGTGTTGACAAGCATGTTCTTTGACAAATTGTTGTTGAATAATGTTTGACAAGTACATTAATATAAATAGATATAAGTAGGGAGGAATGGGGATGTAAGATGAATCGAGTCGACTCACGAGCCTCGTAAGCTGGTTATACAGCTCGAGCTTTATAATGAGTTGAGTTTGAGTTCTATTTTAGTTGTTTAAAAGCTCACGAGCAAGTGCACAAACCTTTTTCCTTTTAAATATTTTTATATATTAATAATTTATTTTTTCAATTTTAAATATTTTTATTTATTATTAAATAATTATAATATTTAATAATTTAATATTTTATTTGATGTTATAATTATTTGGTGCGCTGAGCTCAAATTTGAGCTTGAGCTCGACTATATTAAGCTCGCAATCTCGAGCTTACAAATTTTATCGAGTTCAACTCATTTATACCCCTAGGAAAGAAGCTAGTGATGGGCTGATACACAACGTCATCTCTTCACGTCTAAAATCACAAAAAGATCAAAGTTTTTAATTTAATTTTATCCCTTTGAAATAACAACAATGTATCTTGCTATTTTGTTAAAATTTAATTTCATCCCTAAGATTATAATTTCCAACTTCATGTCTACAAATAATTAAATCTAGGATATAATCCTCTTGTCTAAAATCACACGTGAAATTGGATCATTCTAACGTAATATTTATGAGTTACATATAAGCTATTTCTAAAATCATATGTATCATTATGTTAAAAGTGTTTTTTTTTTTTTTTTTTTTTTTTGGGAAATATTGAAAATTTTCTAGTACTTCGTTGACAGTTATTAAAATTTGAATTCGAACCTCACGAACTCTTTATATGCATGTGCGTATATATAAAAAACGAAAGAACTAAAATTGGACACCTTCTTTATTTTATAAAAATAGAAGAAGGAATAGTTATAAATATTGTCAAAATTATTAATAAATGTACCTGTATGTTTTCAGCAAGCCAAGACCTCTGTAGAGTTCCACAAATGCCCCTCTTATCATCTTCGCAGCACACTGAATCTTCTTTCTGTTGATATACTCTCCTCCTCCTCCTTTCTTGGGGTTGTTCACTAAATCCTCCCAAAGCATTGATGTGACGGCGGCGATCGTCCGCGTCGGCGTCGTTGCCGGAATATCTATTCTCATTGCCATCTTAGGCTTCCCCTTCTTCGTCTTTGCCCTTGTCGCCGAATTCACGAAATTAATCCCGTTTTTTTCCAGGGCGGCTATAACATCATCGGTTTGAGATTCCGACGTTGGACTGTCGCAATACTCACTCTGGCTTTCTGCGTTAAGATAACGAGAGAAACTGATTATTTATTAATTTTTTGCTATTTTATTTGTTTTATTAATAATTTTAAATGATTCTTGACTTGCACGGAATTGTACTGTAGACCTTCTCTGTTAATAACTCATTTTTTTTATATTTTTATTTTTAGTTTACTTATTTTGTTGGGTTTTGGTCTGAAATCATAGACCTTTCTTATGTAGCAGTGGAATAATTTTTTTTTTTTTTTAATTTATACACACACATGTCAAAAATTCGTTAGATTCTAATCTCCAACCTCACATTTCATATATGAGACTGGTCTCATCTAACCAAATGCGCACTCAATATCAAACATATCTAAAGAAATAAGAACTGAACACTTATATCTCTAATTAATAACTCGATTTTTAAATATTAGGATCGTTCAAATGTATCATAAATCTTTTTAACATGAATTTATGATCCATAGCCTGTTGCTTTCGTATAATGACTTTGTTTTATTCTTATTAAATAGTAAAAGAATATCATGATTCATGAATGAACCATAGTTGAAAGATGACAAACAAGGTGACGATGTCATTTCCGGGCTTTAAAATGCCACTTACGATTGCCTTGTTTTCACCGATTTAAACCCACTTCAATCTGCCACCTAAATTGACAGCCAGAGTTTCCTATTTTCAGTGCAATGTCGTGTAGGACTACTTCTCCCCCCAACAAAATTTATAGTGGACGCAACCAGCTTTAATTGTTTACTTCTAAGATCAATGCTTTAAAGAAAAAAAAATATATATATATATTATATTTTTCGTATATATTTATTCAGTGTTCCTTCCAATAAAATCGTGACGTCAAGATATATAATAAAGCAACTCACCGGAAAAATCCGAGTTCCGGCCGACTGAAGAACTAGACCTAGAGAGAAAACCCGAGCCGCTGCCGCCGCCGCTCTTGGCAGCGAGGTTTTTCCGGCGACGTTCTCCGAGAACTCGCTTGAGGTCCAGCAAAATCTGAAGTTGCTTATTCAATATCTCTCCTCTTTCAAGGAATTCAGATTCTTTAGTCTTGTAAAATTGATTTACTTTGTTAAGCTCATCATCTAACATCTCAAAAAATACCTTAACCTGTTCATGCACAAAATTAGACACGTACAATTCTTATTACCACGTCAAAGTGTCCACATTTGAGTGTCTAAGTAAAAAATTAATCAAATCTTATAGTATAAATAAATAAATTAATTCCCTGATAATATTTTTAACTGAAAATTAATTCAATTTTTAGACAGGATAGTGTAATGGAAACGTAAGACATTACTTTTTACGAAGTAAGTTATGCTTGTGATTAATTACCTCGTCTTCTTCGGAAAACAGCTGAACGAGTTCGGTTTCATAAACTTCAAATTCTTCTTCTTCTTCTTCTCCGTCTTCTCCTGTAGTACTAATTCTGCTCTTAACCTGAAATTATTAATTAAGAAAGATCAACATCATTGATTAATTTGTGTCGTTTTCGGGTTGTTAAATTTGTTTTCTCCTTTTCACGATTTTCTCATGATGCCGAGTCCAGCGAACACGTTCCCTGCTTTAGCGCATTGGTAGAGAGAAAGACAACAAAAACCGAAAACACAAAAAGTGCGACTTTATTATGATATCACAAACAATATTTCAGCTTTTCCTTCCAAAACACTGGAAATTTCTAACAGTGGCTTCAATATTTCAAAGAATGACGTACACCCATATTGCATTTCTCTTCCGTTTCCAGTGGAACAATATGAATAAAAACTGTGCTATTTTCATGGAAAAAAGAAAAAGAAAAAAAAATGTGAACTTTCACATATTTTTAATTCTGCCACCTTTTGGAGAGTTGCTTCAGAAAATTAGAGCTTGAATATATATTCGGCGGTAATTTACCTGAATGATTTCATGGTGGTTGTTTCCGGCGTTGTTGGCCCCGCAGGTTATTCCGGTGACGAGAGCTCGAATCGGGTCGAAAATGGACCGCCCGAAATCGTAGCTGGTATCGGGAATATGCTTGGGTTTTCTCGATAGCTTAATCTTTTTGACATGTTTTTTGAGTTGCCAGTAATTGACAAATGCGTCTTTCCATTCCGGGATGAGCTGGGCCTCCAGCTCCTTGGAGAACTTCACCATGTCGATCGCCGTGCGCGGTGGAGGGACGGTGGCGGAGGGGGAGAGAAAAACAAGAGTTTAAAGTAAAGAGAGGCGAGAGAGTGTTGTATTTCAGGTGTGTATATATAGGAGTGTGTATGCGCCTTTTTCCCCGTTCAAGAATTTTGATCAAGGAATTTAATTAGAAAAAAAATATTAAAATAATAAAATTAAAGTTTGGAATTATGCTATTTGAACTGTAAAAAAGAATTAATGGTTTATATTAAAATTTAAAGTTTAGTATAGGCATAAAATTGAACACGACTTTATAGTTAAATTTTTTGCGCATTAGGCGTAACACCAATAAATGGGGCCAGGCCCAACCCTTCAATGGATATTTTGATGATCTAATTTCTATAATTATCCTAGCTAGGGTTGCACCAATCAAATAAATTTAAGGTAATAACTTAAGTGGAAAGAATTTTTTTTATTTTTCTACTAATATAATATGTAAACTAATTACTCATGCACGCATTAAGTTTTTGATGATTAAAATGTGGGAAGTTTGTCAAATACTTACTTCATCATGCAATTGAATATGCCATTTCGCAAATAGTACACTATTAATCCATGTTTTAATTTCATGTTTTAATTTAACCATTAATCCAACGTAATCATCGTCCAAGATTTTGACAATCTAAGACAAATGACTTTGACAATCACTTACAAATTATACAAATAGTACACTAGCCATTTACTCGAAAAGTATTAAGGGGAAACTAGGACATAATATCGGGCCACATAATATCTAGCTAAACATTTATAGATTATATTTAATTTTTATTTCATACAAGATGATTTCATATTTTTCACATTGAAAAAGAAAAAAAGAAAATATGTTATTGACAAAAGTTAATTGACAATATTAACATTAAACTAATTATATGTACTAAATGACAGAACTTTTGTTTTGTAATAACAATATTCTTTACAAGTTTAATAGTAAAAAAATTAGGAATAATTAATTTTCACTATTGATAGTAATAAAAAGTTATGTATAAAGTTGTCATTGATGATAATTAGTGAAATATGTACAGTGACAAGAACTATAATAACACAAATAATTATATTTGCTATTATTGAATTGTTATTTATATATAAGCAACCTTCCATGAGTTTTTTTGCAGTAATTACAAATATATCCCTTGTGGTTCGAAAATTACACTTACATTTCCTAACATTTGTTGCCATCTAACTATTAAGTTTAACTGGTAGTCAAATTAATTAATATATCATCAGTTGACATGGTTTATGAAAATTTTTAAAAATTCAATTTTACTCTTGGTTGACTAGCTAAACCTAAGTGTTAGCTATTTTGTAATACTTTTATGTTGTTTATACATGTGCTATGCATGTGGACCTAATTGTAATAAAAGAACTCGTGAGGGGGTTAGTGTAATAATTTAATTAACTAGTAATGTTACTATTGGAAAATATTTGCTAATTTTATTAATTAATAGTCTAATATCATTATTTACTTTATTTTATTATTTTAATTAATTAAAAGTCTAATTATACTATTTAATCCCAATATTATGTTTATATATATATATTAAAGTGCATTTTAACATTGTTTATATAAACAACATTATGTACTTTTACGTATCTTAAAAATGATTAACTAAAACAAACTTGCTATAATTTAGAATTATTTGGTAAAACATTTTTAGAAAACACAAACTTATTGTTCTTAAATTAGTATAATTTTAATAATTTAAAATTATTCATAATGAATATACATATATTAAAATATGAATATAATTTCCCAAATATTGAACAATTTTTTAATAAAATAATTAATAATATAATTTCAATAATTTTAAATACATTATCAATTTTAAAATAATTCTTAAGAAAATACAAACTTATTTCTTAAACTAGTTTAATTTTAATAATCTTACACCCATAATCAATTTTAAAATTATTTGAATAATTTCTTTTATGTTTTTTCTCCCCACAACCGACCCCCGTCCTACCATGGCAGCTTGGTATTGGGAGCCATGGTCGGCTGCCTAAAATGGCTGAGTGTGTGTATATACATACATACATATAAATAATTATTAATATAGAGGAAAGAAGAGAGGGATATTGTAGCCTTTCAAATTTTAGGCTTTTTTTGGTTTTCGGTTTTTTAAATAATTAAGGATAATTTAGTACTTTCAAATTTTTTGTCATCATTTTTTGATGGCCGTTAATTCCGAAAAAAGTAGACATAATTTTCAAAATCATGAAAAATCTACGATTACTCAAACCTCAATGGATATTGTTGTAATTATCTCTATTATTAACAATGATAATTTAGACACAATTTTTATCATTACATTTTAAAAACCATATTATAGTAAAATAAAAATTATCACTAATGCATATTTTTTAACAAGTATCTTAATATTTTTGTAACGATTGTGACTGATGTTATTTTTTCTTATTGTGATACTCCATACTGACGTCAAATTAACACATGAAATTCTTTTCATTATAATTCTAAGCGATGACATTTGACTCAATTATTATTATTTTTCCTAATTCTAATACCATAATAAATAAAGACAATTTTATATTTAAAAAAAAAGTTAATAATTAATGTCTTGACATGCTCTCTTACATTTAGTTTCAATTTTTTGTGAGGCAGAGTGTATGGAATGTTTTAAAATGAATGATACATAAATTTGAATTTAAATATTTTTGCTTTACAAGACTCTAGACTGCATTGATATCTCTATTACGCAAATGTGAATAGTAATACAATTATTAATATATATATATATATATATAATTATACTATCATAAAAAGAAAGGACTTTTGTTTCTAAATTGGAGGTTATTTTTGAATATTTACTAAAAATACCATTAACTTATTTCAACAACTAAAATAGATAATTCAATTTGAAGAGTAAAATGGAGAATTCGACACACAAAAAAGTAGCTTTGATACCAATTTGTTAATACTGTAAATTTATTTGTGAATTCTCCTTCATAAATATGACAATAATAAAGTTCAAATGGTATTTTTTATAAAATCCAATAACTCACTAAACACTTACAAATATCATATCATCCCTACAACTACTACGTACAAATGCTAACAAGAATTGTACCTTCCAACTCCTCACAATTCTATCCCTCATTCAAATATTAGAAGAATTATACCATTTGAACACTCAAAAAATTATTTATGTATGCAGAATTACGTATAATAATTGTTAATATGTGTGTATATATATATATATATTATACTATTCATGTATATGAGTAAGATCCCAATATTTGCCACGACTTTACTCTTTTCTTATCAACTAGACAAAATTAGAAGTTCTCAATTTCTCAAGAGTTCATTTTAATTTGCATTTATTTTTTCATATATAGATAAGAAGCTCAACCTCAATCTCAATTAGTCAATTATACGAAAAGATAAGAATTAGATTATATACTTTCGATTATGAACATTATAAAGCATATAACATTACTTTTACTTATATTGTGAACTTTCAATATGAAATTAGCACTCAAAAATAATGATTAATATTTAAACAGTATTTATGCAACATCATTTTCGTATATACTTATTTGAAAATTAAAATATAAATAAAAAAAACCTTGAAAAATCAACTAAGACAAATTTGCCAAGGCGTCCACAGTACTAGCTATTTACCTCTCAATTTCGTCAGATAATTTTTGACACCAAAGTGAACTAACATAAATCTATTGATTAAATAATATATGAAATATTTATACTAGTAGTACAGAATCCATCCTCTTATTTTTAAATATTTTTTAATATATTTTTGTTCTTTTTTTTTTTTAATTAATCCCCATATCTACATAAAACAACTACCATTTCACCACTGCACGCACTACTCTCATGTATATGAAGGTTATACATGGCTAATAGCTAATGCACACTCGATGCATGTGCATTCAACAAAAGTGAAAACTAACTGTAATATGATTATGTAACTTCAAAATTTAAATGGCTTGAAAATAATTGTTACAAGAAAAATAATTATTTAACAATGGTGAGAAATTAATTCATGTAGCTTTAATTAAAAAAAAATCATGTAGCTTTAAAGAATAGTATAAATCAAAGTAAAAAAGAATAGTTTAAAATAAGAGAAATTATATTTGCAAGAAGACGCTAGAAATATGGAAAAAAATTACAGATAAATAAAAATATGTCTAGCCATATGTGGTAGTAGTGGAGTGTAGTAATAATAGGATGTTAGTTATTTTGGGCAGGTATGAGGATGTAAAAAAATAAGGATATTTTAGGGGGGGAAATCTATTTAAAAACACACTAAAAAAGGAATAGACCCTTTATTAATAGTATATGTAAGTTTTATATATATTTTCATTTTTCTGTATTTTTTTCCCACATTTCCAACTTCTTCGTAAAATTACATGAATGAATTTGTAACTAGTGTTAATTGATTATTATTTTTTTATTGTAGCTATTATTTTCAAACTACAAAATTACAAAAACTATTTATTAAGTTTCAAATGTATACAAAAAATAAAATATTTCTCAATTAATTATACAAATTAAACGCATATTACGGAAATAAAGACAATTTTGAATAATAAATTATAAAAAATGCCGTGATCACATGCATAACAACCTTAGAAAAGGGCATAGGTTTTGGTTAAGCCAATATATAGACCATCATCTTCTTCCCTTGTGATTTACCAACTCTACATTTTCCCCTAAAAGAACAAGTAACTGTTTTTCTCCCCAAAATAAAATAGTCCCATAATATAAATAACTATTGAAAATTCTTGTCCAAAACCAATTTAATGAAATTCCCCAATATAGTCCAATTCAAACCAACAAGTAAACTTATAATTTGTTGTATTCATCAAAATTCGGGCCTAAACTAAAATTCCGCCTTCAATTCAAATTTTGTGTGTCAACTTCAACATGTAATTAGTGCCCCTACTTAACGTGGCAAAAATTCGGTAAAATGTGAGAAATGTATATAGCAAAGGGACAACGTTGTACCAAAACCACAAAAATGTCCCCTTTTAATTACAACCACCAATCATAATACGTAATCCGTATGATTGGAGTTCTGACATCTTCGTACCAAATAACTGTCTGCTGGGCCATATCATAAAGCCAAACCAAAAAAACAATTGGGCTGCTCAATAAAAACGCATCCTTTCTGAAATCATATTAGTTATAATTATTTTTAAATTTTAAATAAGGGACAATTTAAGAGTTTTAGAATTGTATGTTGAAAATATAAATATAAAATATTTTTTTACTAACACATGCATAGGGGCACTAGATTTATTAAGTTTCGAACATTAGATCTTACTTGCATATATAATTGTGAACTTGCGTAAGTATGGGAGGGTAGTGCCACTAACTCAATTTGACAACTTAAAATATAAGGGCCCCTGGATTTATTTTCAAAGCTCATTTTCATTTTTATGCATTTTTAAAAGTTGAAAAAGTAGTTCTAGTAAATAGAAATGTGATTGTATTTGGATATTTTGTTGGAAAATAATGATTAGAGCATATATAGAATTGAAAAATTAGTTAATTTATATATTTTTTTTTTATGTTTGAAAAAATTATTTTTTAAAATATACGTATATTTTATTAATTTTAAATTAATAGTGGGTACTTTATATCAAAGTGAATTTGGAGTTAACTGATGTGATAGTAGGATGATATGATGAATTTAGAAAAAATTAAAATTAAAAATAAAGAATATTTTAAGTGAAATTTGATATAAGTTTATAATTTTTAATTTTCAAATAGTAATAAAAATAAAATAGAAGTTGAAAATAAAAACAAACAGGCTCTAATTTTATTTTATTTTTAACTTGGTAACTGAATTAATGGGGAGAAAAAAAAAAAGTTCACATTTTTGTTACTTAGTTGGAGGTTAAAAAGAGAAATAGCCTATTCGAGCTTGACAATGCGGTGGTTTGACCCATTATCAACAAGAAATCCACTCTCTTTTATTTTCATATTTAATTACAATCATCATTTTTAAATTTGAAATACTTATTCATCTAAAAATAAATAAAAATCTATTAATTAATTAAGTAATAACTTCTTTTTTATATTTTCAAGATTAATGAGGGCATATAGTAAATCTAATAATTAATTTTTATTCCAACATAATTTGATGACACATAAAGAAAATAGTGGAACTCCCAATAAATTAAGAAATAATATTTAATATTATGATATTGAAATATGACTTCTAATCCACCTTCTTCTAGAGCTTTTACAATAACGATCCAATTATTTTCATTTTTACGTACGTATATAAATATATACATTAAAAAAAATTGAAAACAATGATAATAGAAAATGATAATAAAAACACAACTAGACTTATATGGCTAAAAATATTTTCTTTTTAAGTGGCGCAATAATTTATTTTCAAAGCTAGCTATCATCTTCAAAGCAATAACCAATGAGATGGTCATTTATTTTAATCAGTAATTCTGAGTATAGAACATTAAATGTAATATCACGTGGCGAACAAAACCTAATCCTTTCAAACTCGGAATGATGGAGTATATAATATAGTACAAATAAAAAAGAATTCAAATTACTTTTTCTTACCCGATTGTTTAATTAAAAAAAGAAAAAAACCCTTTTCCTCAAATAGAACGCATAATTTCATTTTATTCGAAAAACCCAAATAATGTCACGTTTTTTATAACAATATTTTTCCTTTTTTGAATTATAATTAATTTAAAAATAATATATGACACCAGTATTTCAAGTTTCAACTTTGATATTTCTTATCAATAAATTCGAATTCACTACTAAAAAATTAGATATATGGTATGAAAATATTGCTATGTAATGAATTTTATAGCTACAACTATAAGTTGTACCTACAAGTTCCACAGCAATGTCTTTTTTCAAAATAATAAGTAACAAAAATTATTAGTTTCAACTCTTAGTCATATTTGTTGGAAGCGCAACAGATTAATTCTGCATTATCCATAGAAAAATTAATATATATAACAAAAAATAATTGTTAGCGACGAATTGATTGTAACGAAGGTTAGCTAAGAAAGCATTCAATTTGAGTTCAATTAAATATATTTTGTAACTTATGAATTTTTAGCATTAGCTACGAATTGATCATAATTAATATTTTAATGTTTTATAATAAAAAAATAATGATAATAATATTTAGCAAGTTGATATACAAAAACAGTTGAGATCCTCCAAAGAGGCTGACTTTGTGAATATTCTGGCAGTCATGTCAGCACCACAGATCCCACTGGGATACCACCAATGATTAAAAAACCGGACCAGACCGGCCGGTTCGACCGGGAACCGGCCAAGGTTCCGGTCCGGTTTGATACATAAAATCAGTTGGTTGAAAAATCGGTGCAAACTGGTGAAAATCGGTAAAAAATCGGTTCAACCGGTGAACCGGTTTTTCAAGAAAATCGATTTTTAGTTTTTTTTTAAATAAAATATTAAAATTAATTAAATAAGTATTTTTTATTTATATTTGAAACTTTTATGATGTTTGAATTGGTGTTTATTTTTTTGTAAGTTGTAATGGATTCTATAACGATAGTTTCTAGCAAGTCTTATTTTATGAATTGATATTTTAAATTGATGTATTGATATTTTAAATTGATGTATGAATATTATTATGGAGTAGAGTGGAAAAAGTTTTATGATATTAGGTAATTTTTATTTTTTTCTCTTTACATATATATATTTACATTTTTTTATTTCTAATATATTTATATAATATTAAATATAATTATGACATCACACCGGTTGAACTAGTGGTTAAACCGGTTGAACCAGTCGAACCAGTAACCAATAAGATTACCGGTTCGATCACCGGTCCGATTTCTCAAACATTGGATACCACAACCCGAATCATTATTCTTTGGTCTTCATTAAACTAGTAATTCCACACAAAGGGAATATATTCCTAAGTAAGAAATTCCACTAATTACAATAGTGGGACTATTGGGAGAGGATCCGAAGCACTTAAACGTGAATTAAATGGATGGTATTTTTTATTAATCAATAATTATTGTTTAATTAATTATTTAAGTCCCTATCTTCCTTCACTTGTGCGATTCTATTTTTCCATCCCACCAATTGGATTGCGTGGGATTAAGATATCTAGGTGGATTGCATGAACTATACATCCATCATTGTGAAGTTGTAAGTATATAAAATGATTTCTATATTTTTAATTTAGTTTTTCATACTTTAATATATGTAGTACACTTACACTATGTTTGGTTTAAGGAAAATATTAGGGGGAAAAAAGACAAAAGTAAAGAAATATAAAATTTCAAACTTGTTTGGTTGTAGAAGAAAATAATGAAGAAAAGAATGGAAGATGAATGCGTTTGAGAATGAGAGAGAACTCAAATGAACTTTTCCCTTATTTTCCTCATCATTTTGTGAGGAAAACTCATTTTCCTCAATTCCATTATATTTCTCCCTATGTTTTCCTTTCTTTAGCATTTTCCTTACTAACCAAACAATCAAAAATATTTTTCTTAGTATTTTCTTTTCTTTTTCCTATCAAAATCCTTGAGCCAAACATAGTGTTAGTTTCTTCTATAATTGATGTGCATTGAGATCATGAAATTAGGTAGGGATAGATTAATCATACTACGTGAGAAAGTTGTGGGGCATCTAAGGTCAAATTTGCTATAAGAAATTTGAAGATATTAGGATAAAGACTTATAAATCAATTAAAACCTCTAATAAAATGTGTTAAATATGTTCAATAAAGATTCATACTTGAAAACAAAAAAAAAAAAAAAGCAAAGAAAAAAGACAAGGAGACCTAGTTGCCTTATCTTATAAGATTTTCACGAACTCGGTCTTTTAATTTGATCATAATTTTCTTACTAATACTTTATAAGTTTCATAATTTTGTTCTATTCAATTTGAAAATTTATTTTAAAATAAAATTTAGAATTTATAAACTTTGCATATATATCACAAGTTGTATGGACTTATAAAAATATTTAAATAAATTTAATCAAATGTCCTCGCAACACAAACAAATTTGACAACCCCAATCCTATTGCACACATATTGAATTAATTAAACTATCAAAATGTCATATTGATGTCATTTTTGAGCTATTTGGTGGACCATCAATCTTATATGTGAGATATACGTGTGTGCGTGTTTCTAGTAATAGTTTGATAAGTTCCATAGATTACTAATATTGGGTTGATAAGTTAAAAAAGTCCCCATAATATAAAAAAATAGGGGGCAAAAAAATTATTCTCTTTCAATTGTGACATATATATATGTGTGTGTGTGTGTGTGTGTGATGTATCCACTATCAAATTATTCACCTTATATTTAAATCTACCATTTAATTTAACCAAAAATAAATAAGAAACAGCTTGATCAATAAACCATTAGTTGTATCATTTTTCCTTTCTTTTTTTTTTAATTGAACAACATGTATCTTTTTTATCTTATCAGATTCTTACCATATGTTTGGAATATGTAATATTTTAGCCAAAAAAATGATAAAGAAAAGGATTGATCTATAAACTATTAGTTTTCACACTTTTTGTATTGAACAACTCATTCCATCCCAAAATTATAAGATTGTTCATATTACTTACCAATCATGAACTTGACTACATTATAAATGATATATTAAATAATTTATTAAAAAATATAATTCTTTTTTTAATAATATAACAAATATTAAGACCTTTCAATAGTACCAAAATTGTACAAAAAAGTTACAAACCAATTAAATATGATAAGTTAGTTTAAAGATTAAGCAATTTGACATTTTACCATACCAAAAGGAACAATAATTTTGGAATAGATGGACAATTAATTTTAGATACTCTTTTATCACAACTATCACACAACAACTAATGAAATGAAAATAGCTATATATAACACTCATAAATATTTTCTTTCAAAACCAAATTGAAATACGTGTTTTCTCTTCTAATTTTTTCTCAATAAAATCTTAGCCTAACCACATGGTACCATGTCTCTTTCCCCCTCCCCCCCCCCCCCCCCCCCCCCCGGCAAACACCAAAACACACACCACACCCCTTCCCAAAAAAAGAAAAATACAAAACAAGAAAAAAATTAAAAAGAAAAAAATTATAATATGTGTCGTTATCTTGTCAAATCTCTAATATCTAGTAGAACGTACTTTGTGGCCTTTAAGGGCAGTAGGGGCCTAGTTTTCTTCCACTGACTTTTTAAGGGGCCGTTTGTTTTCATTTTCACAAACTATTCATTTTCTCCTGAAAATAAAAAAAAAATTATTACTATTTTTTCAAATATTTTTATTTTCAAAATATTCTTTATTATATTCTCTCTCCATTTTCATCCCTTTTTCAACCCCTATCATTATTTTAATTATTTTTTATCTTCTCAATACTTCTCATACACCATTCACAACAAAATAGTTATAAATTCAAATTCTAATATTATTTTTTCAAATAATCACACTTCATATCATCAATTTAAATTCAATAACTACATAACTTTTAATACAAAACACCCAATATCCAAATACATCTCATTTCACACTTGTATAAATTTATATAAACCTATTATTTTCCACAATATATTCAAATAAAACCTTATTTTCAAATTCAACTATTCTAACTAATTTTTCAATATGCATTTTCATTAAAAAATAAAAATAACTCTGGAAAATGAAATCTAACGGGCTCTAAGAGAAAAACAAAGTACATATATAATGCGCCACGCAAATATGGGTAATACCAGTAGAATTTTAAGATTAGATTGGACTACAGCATGGTCCTCTAATCTTTATTTTCATTCGTAAAAATATATAATTAACTAATAATCACTTCAAATTTTAATTTAATTATCTCAAAATTCTTAGATGGCCTGGCACAACAGAAGTGGCACAGAGCTTTCGGTGCGTGGGAACACGTGCATCCATCCCTGGCCACAAATATTGCAGACCTGTTCTCCATTTCATCACTCCATTTTACCATATTTTAAAATATAATATTAACTTAATTTTATATGAACTTAGAAAAGAAAAGGGTTGGGTTGAGTTGATAAAAACTATAAATTACGTCAGCTTGATTCTAAATTAGTGTGAATTTACCTAACGATAATCTTTCAACATTTAAGTTAATATTTGAAATAAAATAAAAAAATAATTATGATTGTTTACTTATGAAATTTCAAATTATGGGATATTTATAGTTATCTACCATATAGTAAGTAGACATTTTTCACTTTGGATCCTCTATTCTATTTTTTATTTTATTTTCTATTTTAATTTGTTGTATTTATGCAAAATGTATCTGATTATCAATTAATTATTTTTATCAAAAAAATTTAATATAAATTTTATGTATTTATGAAATAAAATAAAGAATTGAATAGAAAATTTAACCAAATATTTTCTAGCGTGGGCTAATTTAAACCCTCAAATACAGTTAAGCTCATGTGTGTGTGTGTGTGTGAAGTTTGTTAATGTATAAATCAGCCCGATTGGATCACTTTGTCTTCGACAAAAAAAACATGGATTTCAGGACAATCAACTTTATCCAAGGCATTTTTAAAATTAACCACCTCAAATTTTAATCAATTTCTTAATAAAGATTAATTAACTAACATTAGAATATAAATAATAATAACCTCGATAATTTATATATAATATATTATTGGGTAGATAATTATATAAATTTGACATTAGACTATAGTCGTCAGAAAAATAATTATTTTAGAGCAGATGAAATAATTTATGCGAGGTGTTGTTTTGTACAGTGCGAGTGACAAAAAATTGTAAATGGTGGGGTGGTGGGACTATGGTGGGTTTCGGGAGAAATTATTAAATTGTTAATATAATCAACAATAATATTGTTTTTCTTTTGGAATATGGCTGACGCTAGAACAATGTTCCCTCTTTTTGTGTCCCTCCACTAACCAAATCTGTGTAATTTATTGAGGACCTCAGATTCACTATAAAGTAGAAATTTATATTTTCTCAATCTTAATAGTATATATTTAATTTAATCGGTTGTAAGTTTCTAAATAACAGTTAAAAAAAAATTAAAAATGTATATAATTATTATAAAAAGTGGTGAAACATTAGTACTCCATATCATAGTTTGAGTAAAGAGATATTTAAGATAAGAGAATTTTTATTTTCAGGAAATACAATTTTCTCTGGAACACCTAAAAAAATGCAAAGGTTAAATTTGATAAGTATTTTTATTTATTCTATTGTTATTTTGTTTTTGTTTTTGTTAAAATATTTTAAACTAATTAGTTGATGATGCATTTACGAAATTTATACAGCTGACTTTTCAATCTACAGTGACAATATACACTAATACACTTTAGGGCGTGGTGGTTTCTTTTTTTCTTTTTCTTGTCTTATAGAAAATTAATCAATTAATTGATAATGTTTAACACGTTCACGGAATACTACTTTTGGTATTTGAATTAATTGATTTTATTATTAAAAAACAATAATATAAATAACAAAAAATCAAATAAAAATATAAAAATTATCACTAATAATTAATTGATACCAACTTTTATTGTGTCCCTAATATTTGTTTTTAAATGATATTAATTTTTTTTTTTGGCACAATATATGCAGCTTAATAGTGACAAAAAATAGTTCTTTTTAAGTTGTTACTTTTTTTATAGTAATATTTGCATGTAACAATTACGATATTTTCACGTTTTATTAATTATGTGTAGTAACAATATGAACATAATCCTTTTCACTATTAAATTGGTGAAAATTATTATTAAAATAAAATAAAAAAATTTATCACTTAAAATATATAATTAATGATATTTTTGTATTGTATTTAATATATCTTCATTAATTTAGTGTTCTCTCGTAGTGTTTCAGATGAATGCTTTAACTAGTTTGAAAAGTGTTCCAAATTAAAATAGTATACATTTAATTATGTTAGTTTCATGAGTTTACTCTTTACACCTTTTATTGCAATAAAAATTAAATTGTGCCATATATAGTTGCACGATATTACATGTATAAAAGATGGAACCATAATTTTGAATTATGTTGCCAGTATTAATTAGTACAGCTTGCTGTCCAAAGAAAATGGGCCCATATATATATATATATATCATTAAAGAAAATAATTTCTATATTAATCTCTTATAATAATAAAAGTCCATTTATCCCCAAACTTTGGATACTTTTTTTATATACAAAAAACATAAAAAATGATCCGATCTTTCTAAAAAAGGGTCATAGGCTATTCGCCAGTATACCTTCCTAAGTTAATTCTTCTACCAAAATGTTTAATTAAAATAAACTAATTAATTTTATACAAGAAAAGAATGTTCTTAGTCATCTTTCCATCTAAATCAAGCTTTTCCTCTGACTATAATTATAAATTTATAATGCATTTCCTAGTCATAAAGTAGTCTCCCTTTATTTTTCCTTTTTTTTTTTTCAATTCTTTTACCTCAATAATACCATATTGTGCTGTCTTATTCTAAATAATATAATTAATATAAGGATTAATTTATTCCCTAACTTAGGATATTTTATCCAAAAATGGTACCACGGATCCTCTGTGTAAACCATTATCTACATAGATTAAGGGACAATTTAAAAAGAAAATAAAAATTCTTTGTGATCATTGAGTAGTGATCATACTATATAACACGCACATTAAAAATTCATTTGAAGAGTTCTAATACTATCATGAAACCAAAACTTGATTTTTCAGAGTGGGGTAGATAAAGTCGCATTTTAAGTAAAAGATGAAAATTTCAATACGTTATGTATTCATAAAAGCTAATCTTTTTTTTCAAAAAAGTTTATTTAAAGTCTATTTAAATTGACCTTCTAGTCTAATCCAATATGGGCTAATCCCCTGTGCTAGAGGTCTCAAGTGGAATTAGATGAATCCATAATATACAGCTGAAGAAGATATGAACAGGATTGAATCATTAGCAACTTTTCCATCAATTTATATACATCCATCAAGTATTAGGCGTGTCTATTTAAAAAGAGCCAAAAATAATAAATAAAGATTTGCGTAGGGATTTTGAAGCGTTGTTCTCTGGTAAATGGAAAAAATGATTTGTGTTTTGTAAGAAGCAATTCCATGTTACTTAGAGCTAGCTAGCTATTTGGTTATATTTATTTAAAATGTTTTGTAAGCTTTCATATTTTATAAGATGTATTTGAAATTTATAAGATGTTTGAATTTTTATTTTTTATTTTTTTGAAAAGTAAGTTAGATTTTGGAACTCATAAGATATTAGTAGACATATTGTTCTAATTAAATGACCAAATAAAGAAGTTTGTCAAGTCTTAATTAAAATAAGTTAGTAATTCCTTACTTTTTTTAAAAAGGGACTAATAAAGTCTCATACCAAAACTAAGTATCTGCTATGGAAGAGTTGCTATGAAATTAATTTCGTAGCTATAACTACAAATTCTAGCTACGGATTTTTGTAGCAAATGTAATACTTTTCTAATTATAATCAACAAAAATTATTAATTATCAATTTCTAGCATTGTATGTTCAAAGCGTAATAGATTATTTATGCATTATTTATAGAAAAATTAATTTTTCTATGATTATTCATATATATATATATATATATATAAGAATGATCATCAAGTTACGAATTGGTCATAGCGAGGGTTAGTTATAAGAGTATCAATTTCAAACTTGAGCAGGATAATTTTATAGACAAAACTCTGAATTTTTAACATTAGCTACGGATTTGATGCTCTAATTCTTTTATAGTATTTTAACATCTTATTTTAAAAGTTTATAAATTTTCTTTCAAAATTTATCAATTACTTTTTAACATTTTATAAGGTTTCAAATATCTCATAAAATGTTTTGAAGAGCTTATAAGGCATAAGCTCACCTAAAACGCTCTTAGTGTGATGTCCAACATAATTTGATGGAAAATTTTAAATTAGTTTATATCATGTATAAATTTTATTTCTCTATTAATTTGAATTTATTATTTTAATAAAAATGGGTATGAAGTACTTGCTGACAAAGCAAAATGTGTTGAAATCTTATTCATGGACACCTTCCACGTAGGCTTGTAAATGGATAGGGTACCATATCCATACCCTAAAATACCTAAGATGATGAGACCCTAATTTTATCCTACCCTAAAATACCCAAAAGGATGAGACCCTAATCCTACCCTACCCTATTTAACCCAAGACCCATTGGGTCTAGTTTATTGGACTTATATTTTTAATGTATATATTTATTTTCTCAATATATACTAAAAATATTATTAGGCATACAATAACAAAAAATAATTTTTTTTATATTTAATTTAATTTAATTATTAAATTTAAATTATTTAATTTTAAACGTTTTGCTAATTAAATTAACTGTTTTATTGATATAATAATTAAACTTTATTAATATAATTAAAAATTAACATTTTTGCTAATTAAATTAATATAATTTAAAAAACAGTTAATATGAACAGTTTAAAAGCAAAAACTTTTTTCTATGTTTAATTTTATAAAAACAATTAATTTCTATATTAATGAACTTTATTCATTGACAAAATTAATTTTATTAACTATTTTTATAAAAATTATTTATTCCACTATTAATTTTAATATTATTAATTTTATTAATGAAAAATGTTCAACTGTTTCTATTGCTATTCCAATTTTAAAAAAAAAATTGCTATTGCAATATATTAACTTTATTAATTTAGTTTAATTTTTAATTAAAAAATTATTTAATTGTTACTGTTCATTCACATATTTGTAATTTTTATATATAAAAAGTTTATCATTAATATAAATTCGATTTGGGTATAAAAAAAATTTAGGTTCATAGATTAAATTTAAGTATAAAATAATGGTTAATTTTTTAGTACGGGTACATTGGTAATTTATGGGTACAAACTTTACTCATACCTATTACACTATCTTTAATAAGTATGAATAGGGTATGTGTATTGACATTTTAGGCCTGAATAAGGTGTTACCCTACCCATTTACAGGTCTACTTCCACGTGGGCCCTTGTGTGACACCAAACATCCAAATTTAGGAATTTGCAAATGGTTGATTTTGATATTCTGACCTTATAAATCATAGTTTATAAGAGCAATGCTGTGTAATTTAATGCTTCTTCTTAATCCCCACCACTTATTATTTTCACTTACTTGGACAAGTATTGGTTGCCCTAGTTGCAAGTGATGGATTAGATGTGCCAAGTTATAAGGAAATGTTAGTGTGAAAAATTATGAAGTACTATTTGTATTAGAAGAAGCTATCATATATGTGGAGGACTAAACTTCTAATGAGAAAGTGATCCTTAGACCATCCCAATTTGGATGGAGGACAATCGATGCATTCATATTTCTCATTGGATGAGAGTTTTCAATCCAGCAATAAAGGGCGTATAAGCCAATAGGAAATGTTGGACTCAACAAAATGTATATTGAGAAATTGTTCAGATAAGTCACTTGTTCAAGTAAAATTTTCGATAATCGAAATAATAATGTCTCTTCTAAATAGAAAAAAAAAAAAAAAGGCTAGAAATTATTTGTAGCCAACTAATTTGTTTTTGGGGCAACAGAGTTGGTTTCGATACCATACTTAAATTCAAAATATAATTTTATTTAGAAAATTATATATATTCTACTCAACTTTATAAGAAAAAGATATATATATATATTTTTGTAGTATAACTCCATATAAAATATGCAGTAATTGTCGAGGGACTATTTGATTCAATGACACACATATATGTGAAGCCACGATTTCCAACTTAAAGAATTCTTGATTTACATGTGTATAAATAAAAACAATCAATATGCAGCAATTCAAACATCCCCAGATCCAAACCACCAATTTTTTTCCCAATTAACAATTAATAAATGGTGCCAATAAATAAATATATATATATTATAAAATGATTGGATGCATATCAGTTATTATATCTAAATTTCAAACTCATTAAATAAAAATTGTTATATTATTCATAAATTCATAACATCAACTTCTCCAATGTGCTATATAAATAGACTAGCTAGCATCCATATAAATGAGACTCTAACTCACGCCTTTTAATCCTCAATATTACCACTTGAAACTACAAAATTCAAAATAAAATAAAATAAAATAAAATAAAAATTAATAGAGCTGATTATGTGAACATATATACAAAATCTTTATCGCTGCAATTATTAAAAATTTCCATCATTTCTCCCACTAATACACTGTTCTGCACTCTCCTGATGCTCACAGCCACCAACTCCCTTTCCTCTCCTCTTTGCAACTCATAATTAGGTAAGAATTGATGCTCAGCAACATGCTTAACTAATCTTATTTTTGGGCCTTCTTTTTTAACTAAAAATTTTAATTTTTTTATTCAATTGTTCTATTCCAACGAATTATATATAATTACGGGATATATTAATTGAATTATGCATTTCTCTTGTTTTTCTTTTTATGCTGTATATTTATATTGATATATTATCTAAAAGAAACACGTGATGGAATTTTTAGAAAAATACTTGCCATGTACATTGGAAAAAGGCTGATATGAGGTCCAATTATTCAAATCTTATTTACTATTATCTATATTTCTGGATTAAAAAAATAAATAAACAAACAAAAAGAAGTGGGTGGATTTGGGTTTCTGGAGGGTTATCCTGTTGGAAAATTGGTGAAGTTTCTTTTTCCAGCGTTGGCAATATGAGTAATGAGTGTCATAATCTACATATTTTTGTTGATTCTTCAAGTGGTCTACTTGAGACCAGTTGTTGCTAATTCCTTTGCCTTTCCGACTTCACCCATTCAATACTGCCTTGTCTAATCAAATCTATGTCGAAGGTACTTGTTGGGTTTCAATTTTCCCTTTTCTTTTTTTTTTTTTTTTTTCCCCTTAAACTTTTTCTTTCACAGTTAATAGAACTATATTAAGTATACTATTCCAGTATCTTTGATCTGTCCGATTTAACTCATCTATTTCATTCTTTATTTCATCTCTTATTTTATTTTGTGAATATATGATACGCTTATTAAATATTTTCATATATATAAAATGATTAATTAATAATCAGATACACTTAGTATAATTTCAATAAAATGAAATAAGAGATGAAATAGGAAATAGAATAGAGAATTTAAAATATTATGGTCTATCCTTGCATTTCCCCTCAATTTTCTCTCTCTTTCTCTCTCCTACTTCTGCTTTTGTCTCAACTTATGCATGAATTTCCCTTTTATCATCAATACTTTATTCTTTTTCTCTCTTAGTCCTTACTTTAATGTATCATTTTAATGCAATTATATAAGATATTTATTCAGGACTAATTAAAATTACAAATTACTTAAAACAACACAAAAAAAAAAAAGAAAAGAATTTTAGTGACCGAATTTCAGTAACCGCACATTTTGTTGATTAATCAGTGACTGTTTAATGACTGACCAGTGATCAACTTTAATACAATATAATTAATTTAAAAAAAAAGTACATATTCAGTGATCGCCTTTATGCAGTCACTAATTCGATCACTAACTAGTGATCAAACTCTTTTTTTACCACTAATATTAATGACCGCATACAAAAATAGTTACTAATTAAGTCACTAATTTATGATCAAATTTTCTTTTGGTCATTGATGCGATCACTAATTAGTGACTATATTTTTCGATCAATAATCGATCAAATAAGATACTTAACAATATTAATAATCGAGCTTGAAATGCATGAAGCTCGAATGATAGTAACTCTCACCTATATTCACAACAGATCATAGAATGTTTTTAATTAATTTGAAGCTACCATATCTTAAATATTTTCAAATGTCACAACAAGGCTTTAATGTGGGTAGGTCTAATTTACGTCGGGAAGCAAGAATCTGGGCTTATCGTTAGATTCATTAGACATTGACCTCCAAATTTGGAGGGACAATAAGAAGTGGGCATGGGTTGAGGGTCCGACCCAATTGTGGCATTCGTACAAGTTGTATTTCCTATTACATGATGCTATCATAGTCGATGAGAAAAAATGAGCTTCATACATATGGTGGATGTTATTTCTTTTAATTTTGTTCATTAGATTATGAAGAAAAAAAAAAAGGATGGAAGAAAAACACAATATGGACCTCACTTTTAAGTGGAGAGCATTGAAATGCATTAGTGTGTTGAGGCTAATACAAGAGAAAAGCTAAAGCCACTCTCTATTATTTTTAGTGGAGGCTTTTTGAGACATTGATGGGGGCTTTACTTATAGCTACACACAAACAACAATTTGAAAAAGGCAAAAAAATAAAGGGAACAAGAGAGACAAAATATGGTTGCGATTAATAAAGGTCGAATTGTGAAACGACAAAATTATAAAATTTTGTCAAATAAAATTTGGCTTCGTCTAATAAATTTTGTCAAAATTAGTAAAATAGAATCCATTAGATTGGAGTTTTACGAAGAAGAACTACAAAATTTAAATTAGTAAGGGTATTAAGATTATTAAAAAAATGTCATTTTGAAGTAATTTATGATTACAGAATGCGTACTCTCTTTATTTTAATATCCACGGTAAAAAATTATAATATCAGTGACAAAAGAATAAGTGATAATGTAAATATTGTCACTAATAGTATATATTAAGTGATAAAAATTTTTATTTTATCACTATATAGCTTAATAGTGATAAGAGCTAATGTTTTAAGTTGTTGTCAATAACAATTAGTCAGAACCATGTGACAATAAAAATTTTTACTATAATTTATCACAAAAATTTTATTATTATTTTAAGTTATCACCATATGTGTGTTATTAATTGTCAATGGTGATAAGGTAAATACTATTTTTATCAGTATTAAGTTTGTAGAAATCACAAAAGTGGTAATACAAAATGTTCTGTCACTTAATAAGTTAATATATGTAATTAGTGAGAACTTTTACACTATTAGTTATTATTTTGTAACTATTTTTTTTTTCTTGTAGTGAGTTGAGGGTATTTTATAAAAAAGTGATGGCGTGGGTCTATTATATCTTTCATAGGATTGCACCACGTGTATACAAATACAATGAATTATCCATATTATAATAGGCCGTGTTTAGCTCATAACCAGGTTATGCATAACCCTCATAAAAATATTTTTTTTCCTCCGGAATATAATTAAATAAATCCTTATAAAAAGATGCAGATCGATGCAAAGTGAAAAGGTAATAAATTTAAGTTGTAGGTATATAGCTACCCTTTTAGCATATTTATTATATTTATAAATATTAAATGAGATCGTTTAAATAAAAATCTGAAAATATCTATACAGAGGGAAAATATCAACATTTTTACAGTGTGTGTATATATATATATATATGTAACATTATTTGGTGGGTCAATTAGTGCACTTGCTTCTCAAAACCTAACAACCCACAATTTGCTTCATAAACTATTTATGCCACTATTCATGCTTAAGATTTGAGAACAATAAACTAAGTTTCATAATTGTAGAATGGGGTCCTAGCCTTGCTATAATGCTATTTTTAGCCAATTATATGGTGTGTAGATGGAATTAATTGTTAAACCATATAAAGCCCATCACACACAATCTCTCATTATCTTAAAATCTTCAATAACACCATGACTTTAGTGTGTAACAACATAGACTCAACCATTGAAAAGAAAAAAGTGTCACAGTACAAACCACTAAATCAGTGAGATCATAACAAAGCTAATGGGGATTGAAATTATGTTTGGCCCAATGGATTCATCAAGTGCCAAATTATTAATGAACACTATATCAAGAAGATGTATCAAGAAGTGTCAGCACATGAAAAAAAAAACATACACACATAAAAATAAATAAAATAAATAAAATTGCTCTTAGCTTCCCCCCCCCCCCCCCCCCCCCCCCCAAATTTGGTTAGTGTTGTTAGTAAGAGTAAAGGAAGGACAAGTAGATTCAACCTACTTTGTTTTGGAGTATGATAATACGAAATATGAAATGTCGATATTTACTTAGCATTTTTTATTGTCTTGAATATTGAGTTAACCACAAAAGAGGTGATAAATTAGAAAGTGATATATAGCATTACTCTGAAAATAAGGGGAAAAAACCTTAGCGATTTTACCTAAATGCTACGCTATCGGTCGCATTTGTTTTGCAAATCAGTCTCATTTTCCAAGGGTAAAATGGACATTTTAAGATAAAAAAAATTATTAATTGTGTAATTTTGTTTTTAATTTCTTCTCTAGCCTTAGAAAAAATTCTTATATGGAATAAATGTGAAAGCACCAAAGGATAAAAATAAATAAATAAATAAACGACATTAGCATTAAGACCTACATTGAACTAATATGCTATAATATATGACCTTTGAAATTTTTAGGGCCGGCGTATGTAAGAACTTTTAAACCTTAACAATTACGAAGCGCATGATTTCTGAATTAGGACCAGTTGAAAAATATGAACAACATGCAGCCTAATGGACCTTTGATCCCTGAAAATCCATAACTGTGAAAAGACTCATTATTGGATTGGGTTCCTTTTAGGTTTCCTATATTTGAACATGGGTTAGGAAAGGCAGATGCTTTGGTGTATATAATAGGAAAAGTGCAAGAAAATGTTTTCTATGTGGAGTTATGACCCATTTAGTTCTATAAAACATAAACTGAGCTCCTTTTGTGGGGTGGGTGAAAGACTTAATTTTCATAAAAGTGAAAAATCTACTTGCATAACCCATTTTGATTGAAGGAACTTATTAGGATTATTAATCAAATTGAGCAAAGGAAGTCCTTTTGTTAGCTTATGCTTCAGTTGAGCCTGATGAGGGTCTGATGACCTCATTTAAAAGTTGAATGGGAAAGATTAGGCCTAGCAAGAAAGAATCTTTTATAAACTGTCAACAAACATCGATCGAACTTAAAAGCACAAAATCATTAGGGTTGCTAGAAATATTTTCAGCAACACTATCCAAAGTTGAAGTCAATGTTAGTATAAAAGAGCTTATTGAAAATCTAAGAGAGTAAGTGTATAAAATATGAAGAGTGCACCTATAATGAGGCAAATAAAGAGCTATTTATATGTGAGAAATTGTAGGCGTACAAGGCTTGCTCGATTCAGATCATTGAAATAAGATGATGATCAAAGGGTGAATATTTTCCCATTGAGTATCGGTCAAGCCTTTGATTATAGTAAGAAATAAAATTTATTCCTAGCCCGATGCATAATGGTTATGTCAAGTCTAAAATAGGGTTTAAGATGCCAAAATTGGTTTGTTCCAAACCCATCTTAAACCTAATTATTTTAAGGTTGGGCTTGTAAATGACTGAGCCCCAAATGATTGGTGGCACAAACCCATGTCATATAAGTAAGCCTACTTCGAAACCTGTTAGGTATGATAAAGTTATCCGAATATGGGCTAAGAAATGATAACTAAGTTTTGCTTAATTAGCAATTAATACACAGGGGTTGGAAAATCCTTTGTTTAGTCAATATAAGATTAGATTTAGATCTAATAAAAAATAATTTGGCTGCCAGGGCCCTCAGATTGAAAATTAACTTTTACAATTAATGTGATTGCATCCAGATAAACCCCTAGTAGGGCAGGATTGGTTATTTCACTTACTAGTATGGTATTATTTCCTCCATTGTCACAGACAATCAAATGGAAGTATTCTTTGATGCTAAGCTCATCCATGCCTTGTTTTACTAATGAAAATAAATCATGTGGCAAGTGTTTCTGATGTAATTTGTCTTACATAATATATGAGATTAATTATTTAATTTTAGAAATTAGTTGATTTCATGTGTGTGTGTGTGTGTGTGTGTAGCGCCCCCTCTCGGGATTGCCCTTAGCTGAGGCGCCACTCAATTCAAACTTAAATCTCAATTCATAATACAATCAATAGGCCCATAACAAGCTTTTCAAACTTAATTTATCAGAAGCAGCAGTAGACTTCAACCTAGCAGTCACAACAAAATGCAATATACATACTATAGTTCAACTCCTGAGTCCTAAATACCTAACAAGGTGTATACAAGCCTCGGGTTCTCAATATCAAACTTGACATATCACCACGTCTCTATTCCAACCTTAGCATTTAAGAGATTCTGGATATATACATAAGCACATGTTCAATTACAAATTGTATCTTCTCTTTAGCCCAAGCCAAAGATCCATTTCCATCACTTAATCATGTCTGAGAAACATGAGTAACACGGGGGTTAAGTCCAAAGGACTTAGTGAGGGATAATAGTAGCCATAAGCAATAGGGATTTGTCGAGGAAGAATCAACTTAAGAGATTGGAAATTAACAAGTAAATGGGTACATTTCAAAATACAGGCATTAACAAGTCTAGTAAACAAGCATTGTCAAATTTAAGACTTTTAGTAGGTACTAGCTCGGGGGCTGTGATTGCTGATTTGAATGGTTCCAGCTCAATCGCTTTACTACGAAAGATATCACCATCGTCCAACTCAACTGATTTACTACGGTAGGTATCATTGCTAACTCATTCGGCCCGGACAACAACCCAAACTAGACCAAGAACTACACCATTCTTATTGCTCCAAGAGCAAGTTTTAAGCGATCAAGATACAAGTACGAACAAGCAAACCCATACAAAATATGCATTTCAACAGATCAAGACGAAACACGCATATCGATTCACCTTATTCCATTCACACAAGTATTTCCATAGCGTGACAGCTTGGCATACAATTTGGTTCGCCCATACGGACTATATGGCACATTGCGGATACCTAAGCGGACTGCTTAGCACATTGTGGACACCTAAGCGGACTGCAGGGCATGTCCTTAAGTATCCCAGCATTTCGTATAGGATTGGCACTCCCAAGTACTATCTCCACACAAGTACAACAAGTACGACAAGTATCAACAAGCAATTGGATTTGCCGACAAGGTAATATATGAATAACCAACAAGTACAATCAGGCCAACATGGCAAGATAACAGGATACAAACGAGCAAGCATGTCGGCAAGGCATCTGATAATAATTCAAGACAAAAACAAGTACAAGACAATAACAAGTACTGATCGAGATAAGTACAAGACAAGACAAAAGGAAGTTATGGGCGCCAGAACAAACAAGAACGAACTCAACCGAGTGAAATAAGAACTAACCCTCATAGGTTATACAAATCAATAATAGATCACGAGCAAGTACACTGTCAAGTATGGATCTCAATAAATACGAGCAAGTACAATTTCAAGCAAATGTAACCCACATAGGGGTTTTTCCACAAGTACAGATAGAATAATTGAGGCCAAAGTGGCAGACCCTCATCTTCATAATTCTCATATACAACAATCAAAATCAGCAATTTATTGGTCTACGGGACCCATCTCTTCGTCACCTAACCAAAAGAGCATAATTATAGTCAAAATCTGTATTTGACTCCCAGTACATCACTATCATGCTTATCATTAATCTAAATTCACTAATTAACCTATTAACATGACAGTTTAAAGCTTCGATAGCACTATCGTCCCAATAATGGCAAATAAAATTAGTAGTGCCAAAGTAACACTCAGTTTTTATATCAATTCACTTATCAGGATATAGACTAGTCCTTAATTACATAATCGTTTCATACTATTAACCTAAAGTCACAATAATTGCTTAATTCTTCATAATTAATCCCAACAATTGCCACGTAGGTCTTGAACATTTTTTTTACTTATTAACCTTAATTAACCAAAGATGCCAAACAATATATATATATATATATATCCGGGCCCACTAGGCACATAATTCCAACCATGCATGGTCCTATAATATATATATATATATACACACACAGTCCATATGAAAATCCTCATTCATAACATAGTACAATATTTAAAGAAATACAATACAACATGTATATATATATAATCAAACCCTTTTCCCAACTCTTTTACCCACAAATCGATCAAGGAGACCCTGAATTCATCAACCAAGACCACCGCTGCGATCGTTGCATCGAGGAGTAAATTCTGCCTCAACATCGCCGCCGCGCCGTCACCATTGGTCGCAGCTAGAAATGCACAAAATCACCACTAGAATGATCCTCTCGGCGAGAGCTGTCCAATGCACTGCCCAATAAACTATTTCGCCATCAGGAAGGGCCTCAATTGAAGCTTCGAAATTTGCTGGGTCTCATTCTCTGCCGCCGCCGGTGGATGATTTAAGAATATGAAGATATCAAATCACTCCCTGAGTTGAGATATTCCAGAAATGCTGCCCAGAATCCTATCTCCGCTGCTGCTCCGCCGTCCTCATCACACACCGTTGTTGTTGAGCTTCAACTCCAGCTTTCTGGTGAACTGTCACCCGAACCACCGTGCATATGGTGTGCGAGTGTAGCTAAGAGTGAGAGGAAAAGGTTTATGTAATTGGGTTTGAAAGAAACCGACTGCCGGAGGAGAATCTCTGGTGAGGAATGGAGTTGCTGCGCTGAAATGGTGAGGAAGAAATGGGTTGGGAAGTAGAAATTAATATATTTATAGGGAACTTTTGCATCCTTTCAATTTGGCCCCAAAAATTTAAAAACTCATGCAATTGAGTCCTGTCAATTATTTAAATTACGTCTGAATATTGGTTGACCTAAAACGTTACATGCAAACCCCAAAAGCTTTAGAATGTGATCCAATTAAGCCTTGCCTAATTGCATTTTGACCCCAAAACTTTCAAACTTATCGCAATTAAGTCCTTTTTATTATTTTCTTAGCCCCAAAATCTGATCAATCAATATCTTAAATTCTAAATTCTTATTTTTCAAAAATACCGAATTTTAGGGGTGTTACAGTGTATGTGTATATATATTTCTGAGAATAATACCATTGTCAATTAAAACTCTCTGATATTACTAAGCAGTATATGATGCTTTGGAGTCCCTAAAATTTTCGATTATTTTTGTTACTATAGTTACATAATTTAGAGTATAAATTATTTTAGTACACACTTGACTCACGATGCAACCCTCAAAGACTGTAGTGTTTTAGCTTGAATTCCACAGTTCGGATATTTATTTACTTTATATTACTTTGTGGATGAAAGGATTTGAAAGTTAAAGACTTTATATTTCTCACAACAAATTCAGTTGAGTTATTTGTGTAATCTCAACTTGTGATGAATTTTTAAATATTTACATATTTTATTATTCAATGTGAGCTATTCTTTGGATTATTGTGATCGGTTGAAAGAAAATTCAGTAATATCGGAGCCACTTGAAATCTTATCTTACATTAAAAATAAGGAATACTTGCGTATTTTTTATTTGTTCTTAGTTGATAGTTGATACATTATTTATTATTGTTCATTATTAATTTGTGTATAATACAATAATATATTTGATTGCGTAATTATAAAAGAACTAGAATATATATTATTAACTGTCATGCCAAATTATCTACAATATCAGTCAATAACATCTTTTGTTCATATACAAGAATAGATCGTTGACTTTGATCAATTAAGCAAAAACGTTAAAGAGTACATGAGAGTAAGGCCTTGTTTGTTAATGTTTTCTTAAACAACTACCAACATTCAAAACATTTCTAATGAATTTGTGCGTCGTCCAAAACATTTCTAATTAAAATAATAATTTCTTAAAAAGTACATTTCTAAAATATATTACAATTGTACAATTTTCCTTTCTTTGTTAGAGGAGAGACCCTCACTTGTTTATTAAAATCCAAATATAGTATTTTACATACAGCAGAAATTTGATCTAATCTAGGAAAGCAAATAAAGATGGAGGGCTTGATCTTGTTCTAAAAGACCAAGATCATGAAAACTTAAATGACAAAACAAAAGGACAAAGGAGGAATGATGAACACATATGTAATAAAACAATCATTACATATATATATACATAAAAAATTTAAATTCACCTCACTAACCAAATAGAAACTTAATTGATCTAACATTTATAATAAAAATTGTCTCCTATAAAAAATTCTAAATATAATATTTTATTTCAAAATATTCTCTAACAACATTAAAGGAAAACAAACAAATATTACATTTCCTCAAAATATTTTTTTTATAAAAAAAGAAAGAAAAGAAACACAACTGAACAAACCCAAACAAAGTTTCTGCATATCTTTGCAAAAGAATTTCTACTCGCCACTGATGACCATCACAAACAATTAAAAAAATAATAATAAAAACAGAAGGATTCTTTAATTAGTTATTGATATGATACTAATATAATATTACTCCGAGTTTCGTTCAAGGAAAAAATTTTAAAAAAAATTCGGGAAAATGAAGCAGATTGTTGTATTCTTTGAGGCGCACGAGATGCACGTAAGTGAGTTGGCTGCTACTTTAGTGTGTGAATGTGGAACAGACAGAGTCAACGGAAAGAATGGAGGATTTGTCATAAATTAATGTGGGAGGAAAAAAGAAAGAAGAAATAATGAAGGTTCAAGGAAGATGTGGTGGTTAGGTGAGGGTGACATAAATTATTATAAAAGATCATATAAATAGGTAAATTAAATTAGGGAATATATTCCTCTTGCCTCTTTAGTTAGTTCAAAACTCATCAAAACCAGACAGATAGAGAGAATAGTTTGGGGATATCATTCATGTCTGAGATAGTGAAAGAAGGATGGAAGAAATATCTGTTACAGCTGCAGTTGCATCCACTCAGAACTAAGGTCTATTTTTCACAATTTCTTATAATATTCATTTTGATTAATTTCTACAAATTTATTTGATCTGGGATCTTCATCTCTTTTCTTTTCTTTTCTTTTTTATTTTTATTTTTTATCTGTTTGATTAATTGGTTCAGGCAATCACAGCAGGAGTGTTGATTGGGAGCAGTGATTTAGTTGCTCAGAAGATTTCTGGGGTCAAAAGGATTCAACTCAAGAGATTACTTCTTTTGATGGTGCTCATCTTCTGGTTCTTGATCATCTTTCTTCATCATTGCATTTCATTTTAAAGTGACTACTTTTTGATATATTTATGCTCCATCTGTCCCATTTTTAAGGTTACTTAGTTTGACCATTTTTAGGTGAAAAGCTTCTTTGTTTTTATACTATGACCATCCTTAAAAGTAATAGTTTGGAAGTTAGTTTTTTTTTTTTTTTTTTTTTTTTTTGTTCGAAAGTTTAACATTAGTTATGCTGCATCGTTGTTTCAGCAAAAGAGTATCTTTTAGAAGAAAAATTAATTTTAGGAAATGAAATTTTAGTTTCCAACGCAAAAAAAATATCGAGAATTGAAAATTGAATATTTTGTATGGTTGAAGTTGGAAATGAAAATAATTTTAGGAGAATTACCTTTGCAGTTATATGGATTTGCTTACTCAGGGCCCTTTGGTCATTTTCTACACAAATTGATGGATGCCATTTTCAGAGGGGAAAAGGGCAACAAAACTGTTGCTGAAAAGGTAAAAATTAAGTTCCTCAATCTAATATAAAAACTAGTAAATCCAATTGTATTGATCAATCCATACTTAAGAAGATATTTCACCATTTTTTGTTCTCCCCCAATTTTAGGTTCTGCTGGAACAATTAACTACCTCCCCTTGGAACAACTTCTTTTTCATGGTGTACTATGGCTTGATAGTTGAAGGTATGTGCAGCTTCTCATTGTTTTACTAGTACCACTGGTATATGAGATTGTCATATTACTAAGCAATAGAGTAATGCAAAATTTCAATCTCTTTAGGTTGTGTTTCATTTGGGCGAAAATATGATATTAGGTCAAATATTAGTGTATAATAGCTTCTTTGATTTTGAAGATTATGGTAGCAGGTCTGTACGAAATTATCTTCGAACGCACCCTATTTATATTATAGGGGCATGTTTGCATTGGTGGATGGGGCTTGATAGATTATAATAACAACATAGTGCACAAACTTAAATTTACCAATAAGAATGACTTATAGACCCAACGTAAGCTTAATTGCATATAATAGTTTTTCATCTTAATTAATTACATTAATGATAATTGCTTAATTTTTTATACTCAAAGTCAAAGGTGATTTTTTTTTTTTTCAAATGACATGCCAGTGTAAGTCAGTCTGAAACGAAATTAATTTAAATTATATATACTACATGCACATATATATATGACACTAAATTAATAGTTTGAATTTTTTATTTTATTTCATGTTTCATATTTTATTTTATATAAATATATTTTTATAAAAATAATTGATTGAAAATTAAATATACTTATATAATATCTATCGAATTGAAATAAAATATAAAAATAAAATGTAGAATTCAAAATGTTTAATTATGATTATTTTGTTTATGTGCATTCGACAGCCATATATCTTATCTTTTTATTTGATTTTATTTTTAAATAGCAACAACTTATGTGTATTATGATGGACTTTTCTTATTATAATGGGTATTTTGGTAAAAGGATTGATAAAATGAATATATATATATATATATATACATATTGAAAATGTGTAATTCTAATCACCAACCATAATATTATCTGATTTTCAATAGTGTAGTTCCACTATATCATTATAATTTTATCAATCTTAATTTATATATCCAAATGAGGGCTAAGTGGTCAATCAAATCTCTGAATAAACCATGAGATGAGCTAATCGCCCCTCTGTTTGCAATCAAAATTACATACATACTTTCATACTTGGGGGCACTTTTGAAAAATCCACATTATTTTGCTTCCAATATTAGATATAAAAGGGAAACACTATAAATTGTTGTGGGTTGGGGCATATAACATTATTAATTTAGTCAATCAAATAATTAAAACTGAAGATTACGCAATACTCACTCAATCTTCCCTTAATTTTTGTCACACTGTAACTACTCAAGATTGGTAGTAGACGAAATCAAACGTGCCTTATGTTTGTAGTACTAAGTGTAGCAATAGTTTATATTCTTGATTTGTATGAAATATCGAATCCAACACATAGTCGTGCTGAAAAATTGTTAATTTATACAGGAAGACCATGGGGTGCAGTCAAAAACAAAGTGCAAAAAGACTATCCCTCTGTGCAGCTGACTGCATGGAAGGTATGGCTACACGATACAAAACCACTGATATAACAGAGAGTGGGGAGAAATTTAATTACCATTTCACATGAAATCGTGATTCTAATTATAAGATCATAAGTTGCATTAACTGATTTTTGCAGTTTTGGCCAATTGTGGGATGGATCAACTACCAGTATATGCCTTTGCAATTTCGTGTTCTGTTTCACAGCCTTATAGCTTCATGCTGGTCAGTAACCTTTATTGAATTTCTGTTGCTTCTATGCTATATATATGATAAATCAAATCATTGCAGTTTAACTTCCTCGATCTAATTTGGCAATTGTAACAAATAATATACATACATATATAATAGGGCTATCTTTCTGAACTTGAAAGCAAGATCAACCACAGCAAAGAAGGCAGCTTGATGACGTACGCCTGAGTTCTATATGTAGTTTCTTTGTGAACAATATTAGAATGTTCTTCTTCAATCCAACTCTTCTACTGTTTTGTATGGGCTTGTGGAAAAGAGCTAGCTAGCCTTATATATATAGTTTCTTATGGTTTGTGGTAGAACCATTTTGTATGGGAAGGGCATAAAAATACATTCTCGGAATAAAACGAGAAAAAGGCCAGGCTCGTTGGCCTTATTTTTTAAAACTTAGGTAATTATATTTTGTTTTTTTGTTTTAGTTATATATTAATTGTTGATAAGGACATTTAAGGTATTTCATATTAAAAATTATTTTATTTTTAATTTAATTAGAAAAGGTCAGTATAGTAAATTAACTTAATTACTAATGATTTTAAAAATACCATTTGTGCACGTGTCAAATTTTTTCTCTAAATTAAAATACCATTAGTACACCATATTATGTTTCATATAATGGTGTCAAAATTAAACTCAATTCGATGACCTGACAGTAACCCACCTGAAAAAAATCAGGTATGAGTTTGGATTTGGTATTTTTATATTATACCCCTACCTCAACCCAACCCACCCAAATTGACACCTCTTACTTTCATAGGAGAGTTAAATTAAATTTTCTCTAACCTCCTTTTTTTCACATGGAGATAAAACACTATAACCATTTTTGATAGGGGGAAATAAAAACAAGATATGTCTGGTAAGAACTTTTCGAATAATCATGTCTTACTCACATAGAAACATAACATATTTCATTAGAACTTCTTAAATAGTAATGTTTATTCTAACAAGAGATTCACTTTGCATCTGAATAAGAAAAATAGAAGGATTATATTGCATGTGTTGTATTAACGTAGAAACACAGAAATAAAATATGTCTACCAATAACTTTTTTAATAGTCATGTCTATTTAAATATAACATCTCAACAATGACACATAATTAAGAATCATAAAATATGTATTTCCTTTTTACCCACATAATATTTTAATTAACAAAAATAGCATAGGACTAGGTGTGGAGGCCAGTTGCACAGCATAGAAAGGACAGAGAAAAAGGTATAAAACAAAGCTGGACTAATTCATTAATCAATCACTCTTTCCTACCAAAATCGTTGTTATGACATTAAAGTCGCTAATTGAAGAGACGACTTTGGGTAGAAATTACTACGCTCAGGTGAAAAGGCAAAAGGTACAGGTAGAAAAGGCACAACCGCATTAATCAAAACTTCCCGTGGTTTTTGCTTCTACTTCTTCAATAGGCTAAAACCCAGGTAAGCAAAAAGTTGGTTCTTTTTTCCTGAACGAATTACCCAAAATTTTGATCTCACGTACGCATGATTTTTTCAAGAATTTAATTTTTCTATTGGGTGTCATTTGATTTGATTATTTGCTAAAAGATTTCTGCTACGTCAGTTTTATCTGAATTTTGTGATTTTTTTAATCCGTGTGGTGTCAGCTCTCAATAATTATAGGTTTTCTGGTTGTGGGTTATGAGATGATCCTTTTACTTCCTGTGAATCTTGTATGTTCTATACTTTTGAGTGCAAGGAAGTTTAATCTTCGTTTCTTGTTGTTTCTCGTGAATTGATTGTTAAGCAGCTTATGGATGCAAAGGACGGACCGGTTCATGACGTACCAGCTGTTGGCCCGCAAGAAACCACTGCGGATGTGTCCCAAGTGGAGAGCTTGAATCAACGTGTGGATGAAATGTTTATAAAAGTGGACCAGGTGGAATTTCGGAAAGCATACAACATTTTTTTATTTTTTTTTCAATTTTCTCATGTGGTAATTTATCATGTATACTGATTCTGGTATTCTATTTTGTGTGTATTGTGGAATTACTTGTTTGGGAATTGTTATTCTACTACACTTTATGTCCAATTTTGAATGGGCATTGAATTTTGAATGGGAGTTGGAGGAATTCGAGCAATTAGGGTCTTGACAAGAGAACTCTATCATTTCAATGGCACAGAAAGGAAAGAAGCCATGTTTTCCAGTTGGTGTAGTCTGTTGCTCTTTATGTACTAATCTGAATACCCCAATTTGGATGGCAATTCAATTTTAAAGAGTTGAAAAGTGCGATGTTTTTGGTATGATTACATTTTACCCCTAAATATAGTGGTTCGGAGCTAATGGTGTCATTTCATTATTTTAAGCGAGAGGTTCAGAATAGAAAATTCTCAATTTAGTGCAAAAGACTTTGTCCGCGGATATTTCGAAAAGGAGTAGAAGCATTAAATTTGGGATTGAGAGAATGTATTATTAGTTGTGTAGTAATCCATGAATTTATTATGATAAGCTGTATGAATTTATTATAATAAGCTGTAGCATATCATGTTATAGATTTCTGGATGTGCAAAGAGGGTTATAGTGACCATTTTGTTATCACTTTATGAAGTATGAAAAGGTGCATTTTCTGAAATTTAGATTTATTTGTCTTTTTTCTTTATTGGAATTTTGGCAATCGATCTTGATAATTACATTGAAATTTCTTATACCCCACCCAGGAAACGCATTCTTATCCAACAAACAATTTTTAACAAACATACATGTCATAACATTTGTATCTGTGCATTTACAGCTCGAGCAAAAACTCAATGAGGTGGAACAATTTTACTCCAGTTCAAATACAAAGCATCCCACCACTCCAAAAGGTGGCTCTACGGTTAAGGACAAAGATAGGGAGAAGTTTCTTGCTAACTTTAAGAAGAGGCAGCAAGATGCAGCTCGTAGGGAAGCAGCTGCAGCTAAAAGAATGCAAGAGCTTATGCGACAGTTTGGAACAATATTGCGTCAGGTAACCCGAATCACTTTTGCAAGTGTGGCTTTCAGTTGTTTATAGTCTTGGATTAGATAATAATGCCTAGCATTCCTACGTAAATTTACTTAATAGTTTTTTGCACCCTTTGAATCCGTGGGCTGTTTCCTCTTGTAAATTTTCAAATTTTAGAAGCAGATCACCCCTGTTGATATTCTGAAATGTTAGCTTGGTATTCCAGAAGTATATTAATGGCGTCTAGAAAGGGTGTTGGAGAAAGAATTCAAACATACTGTGAAATGAAATAACATTTTTTGGTGAGAGATATCTACTTGTCGCTGTTTGCTAGGTAGCGTTTGAAGAATTTTTGTATGAATGATGGTTTAGAATCTGTCCCTTTAGTGAAAGGTCCAGAGGTAGTGAATTATAACCATTCTTCCACAATATTAGAACTCTGTAGTTCTAGGTGACTGTGATTATCGCTCACATTAAAAGCGTGCTTCTTTAGTTACTTTTTACACGATTTTGCACTTGTCAGATAACTCAACATAAGTGGGCAGGACCATTTATGCAGCCTGTGGACGTGGTAGGTCTTGGTTTGCACGACTACTATGAGGTAAAGAGTTCAATTTTGTCTATTTCCAAATTACATCACATTGACAATCTTTCTGTGCCAACCCCTCCCCAAATATTTTCATGCTTATGAGCATGCCAAGAACCTGTGGAATGATTTATTAATGGATGTATTCCTGAATGAATTAGTAATTGTGAAAGTGTAAAAGACTAATAGCTTGCGAAATTTGTTCAGCATATCCTCTGTTGATTCACTTCTTTTCGCCTCTTTGTCACCAAGCACTTTTCTGTCCTTTTCTACCTTCCATATGTTGATTGTTTCAGCATATGCTTCTACTAATCCGTTGTGTGCGTTAATGGTAGGTTATTGAGAAGCCCATGGATTTCAGTACCATCAAAAGCAAAATGGAGGCCAAGGATGGTACTGGTTATAAAAATGTTCGAGAGATATGCGGAGATGTAAGGCTGATATTTAAGAATGCAATGAAATATAACAAGGAAAGGGATGATGTCCATGTTATGGCCAAAACTTTATTGGATAAGTTTGAGACAAAGTGGCTGCAACTTTTGCCAAAAGTTGATGAAGAGGTACTCGTTTTTTCCTTTGCTATTTGTGGATAAGTTCGTAAGTAGTATCTTTATATTTTGGAATTATTCTTATTGTCTTGGTCCTCTCTTTTAACCTCTGCTGCCTTTTGAAAGAAGTTTAAATAGTAGAGCTGTTACCTTCTGTGGATTATAAGTGTCCTTTTGCTGACAATACATAATAAATTATTAGTTTTATTCAAAATTGATGTTTGACTTATATATTGTCAATTTCAAAGGAAAAAAGGCGGAAAGAAGAAGAAGCTGAAATGCAACTAGATATGCAGCTTGCTCAAGAGGCTGTTCATGCCAAAATGGCTAGAGATTTAAGTTTTGAGGTAAGCGAATTATGGACTATCTACATTGATAAAGAATTAAAAGGGAAACATGGTTAATAATTCCTGCTTGGTCGTATCTTGTTCTTGCCTCTGTTTTTCTGCCACATAACAAGCCATGGAAATACTTTGAACAAGCTGTTATCAATCTTTTCCCAGCTGCATGAGATTGACAAAAATCTGGGAGAACTTAGAGATCTGGTACTTCAGAAGTGCAGGTTTGTTATGTCTGAACACAGAGAACTTACTCCTTTCTTAATCTTTTCTCGTGAATTATGTTTACTTTGTTTGCTAATTTATGACTACTGTTTTACCATATCAAACTTTATTTGGCTTCAGCGACAGAGAAATTCATGTTGTTTTAGTATTTAAGTATATGCATTCTATAGTATTGTTTAGGTTATTGGCGATTTTTACTATCCTTAAGTAGCTAATGTTTCATATGTTCACCATGGCATAACTTATAACATGCTAATATGATGATGAAACAGAAATTTTTTCTTTGTTTGGTTTAATTGGTTGTGTGTGGTATAATATTAGTGTAATTTGACTTATGATGCTCGTATGTTGGAAACTTTTCAGGCTAAAAAGTGCCATGTGTCTAAATTTTGATTCTTCCTTAGGCTCCAAAATTTGTAGATTATGTTGCTGAATCAAAATCCTAAACTTGGTCAGTTATTCCACTTGTACCTCTGGCTGTTTTGGTTATTGGTGTGTGCTTCAAGGACATCAGTGACTTAAGGAACTCCATTGTGACTTAGTTCTGCTATAAAAACCTTATATCATTGATTTGATGTTCAAGCAACTTGAGAGATTTTAGTGCCATTTTTCGCATCATCACAACACGGATGTGGATATTTTGTCGTTAAGGCTTTTTGTCCTCTAAAGTGGTACTACATAAGAAAGGTGGCTCTCGCATTGGAGAGGCAACATATTTATTGCAGATATAATTGATAACACAAAAGCGTAAGAGAGATGCCTGCAATAATAAAGGATGCAGCAGAAAGCTGGGGAGAGAAAGAGGGTGATGGTGTAACAGAGACAAGGTAGGAAAACTACCTGAGAAATGCGAAGAAAGTGGTGGTAGAAGAAAAACCCGGTGAAAAAAGGGGAGAGAAAAAATTGCTGGGGCAGAGAGGCTTAAGGGAGCAATTGGGTTGACTGGTTGGCCTAGGCATTTTCAACATATTTTGGCCCTCTTGAGCTCTTCACCTCAATTTTAAGCTCAATTTATGGTTGGTGGCTAAGCTCTGCTGGCCCCAATGTGACTGTAGATTTACGCTTTGGGTCCTATATATGTGCAACTCATTCACTCAGTGATAAGACCAAACTACGCCATATAAATACATTTCTATATATATATATATATACTGTTTACTGTTTTAAGGCACTGGTGTCTAAACTTCACCTACTGGTGGTCTATACTCTGGAAGAGTCCTGTAGGGCATAAAAGGAAAGTATTTTCTCGATCCCTAATCCTCCAGGTGAAAGTCAAGTGGATGGCCTTCTATTTGGTTGGAACTCAATTCAACATTTAGCTGAACCATGCGTTTCACGAACCATGTTTTTATTTATTATCAAAATGGTCATTCTAGAATTTAAAAAGAGGGACCAGTAACCAGTTTCTAATTCTTTATAATACATCAATCTGTATAGGTCATGTTCATTTTGGACTACATGGAAGTGTGATTTTGGGTACTCAATGACCAGTCCACTTCAGATTGCTGTTAACATTTGTAGGCATCTGAGGCTGAATTTGGCATCAACAGTTATATAGAATTACAATTGAAAAATCTTTAAGATGGTGCCCACTTGAATTAAATGGAGTTTTCTTAATTTTTCACCCCTTCCAAATTCGGAGAGGTTGAATTATTGTCCATGAACCTGGTCTAAACCTATCTTTTGTGCTTAAATGTTTTTCTGTTGTTCAGAAAGATGACAACTGAGGAGAAGAAACGGCTCGGGAGTGCTATAAGTCAGTTATCTTCTGAGGATATCAACAAGGCTGTAGAAATTCTTGCCCAGAGCGACCCTACCTTACAATCGTTAGGCGAATATGTAGAAGTTGACATGGACGCTCAGGTTTTCACACCTTTACCTATTTCATGATTTTCCTTTTCCTTTTCTACTCTTTCATTGCCTAATATCTGTAAGTACCTCAACTGCATATATGGTCCCCGTACAGAGTGAATCAACCTTGTGGAAATTGAAATTCTTTGTCAAAGACACATTGCAAGCGCAGATGAAGAGTTCACCAAGCACTGGAGGTAACAACAACAATGGCGATAATAACCAAAACAGCAATAACAGAAGAAAGCGAGAGATATGCGATGCCCTCGCCAAGACAACTTCACAGAAAAAGAGCAAAAAGCTCCCCAGTTGACAATAGCATGTGTAATCAATCATATTTTTCATTCTATGTAAATTATGGTTTTTGCCATTGTATAGGTGCTCCCAGACCAGACCCAGAGAAGTTTGCAACTTTCTATTGTCATTGCTCGTTATATCAATCTACAAATGGGATATTTATCTTTATTCCTATTTGCCTACATGCCAAAAGGCATGAGAAAGGGTGGATAGAATTCAATCATAGGTCGTTAGTAAGGGCATCATTATGGTTTCTGGTATAAGAAGTTAAAAGGTCGGTGTATTCTGTGTGGCTGTATTTTTAGTATTGTCATCGTGGTTGAAGCATCTGGAATGTTCTAGGCACAGAAGAAATTGGCCTTTTTCCATATGCGCTTGGAAATGACTGAATGCCCTTGCGAAGAATCTTCAAGGATCGGATCATGCATTAAAAAATTCTGCTTTCTCTAAAAGATTCTGAATAGTATTATTATATCACAAAAAGCCTGATTTTCTAGGATGTCATCCTTCTCTTTGGAATTGAACATCAACTGTAACAATTTGATAGACAGCTTATTGAGATAGATATAGATGAATAGAAAGTTTTCTCCTCATACAGTTCGAGAAAATTTAATTTGATACAAAAATTTGTTTATGCATGCAATTTTAATAAATTAGATGACAAATGGGCCACCAATAGGGTCATTATGCTCATTATTAAACTTGTTAAATAGATGAAGTATAATTAAGGTATATATGTTTTATAAGAGGCTAAATCCATCATGAGAAGAAAAATTAGGATATATTTCGAGAATTGCTGAATGGTCCATGTGATCTTCAACCTGATTCCAGCCTATTTCAGTAAATAATTTCAGCCCTTCAACTAGAGAGAGGCTAGCTTCTTATAATGTAAGTACAAATACAACTTGTGATTAGTCATGTGGTCCAATATTATAAATCATATCACTTTCTATCGAATTATCAAATTCATTTTTTATTAATTTAGTTGAGAAAGTTCGTTGTACAAAAGGATGTGCCTATACAAAGGACAAATGCGATCATACGCAAAGATACAACTATGTATATAGACGATACTAACAAATACATATTTATTCAATTAATATTTTTTAAGAGACATGTTTATCTTCTTCAATAATTGTATTCATTTAGACATAACAGTCCTGTAATTATATAAAAAGTGCTTAAGTAACATGCTTAAGGACAATGAAGAGGTACTATCATTATTAATGTTGTTCTTTCAAATAATTAATTATACTTTTATACACAGTTAAAAGGATTTAAATCTAGTTGAACAGCCTCATTTACATGTACGAAAAGCAAAAAGGTTCCACCTCCGCTGGAGACAGCAGTACGAGGTAGCCAATGAGCTGTCCGCTTTTGCAATACTTTTGAATTATGAAGTTGGTTATTCAACTGCACCATTAGACATACAGTACCGATAGAATGAGTAAGTCCTTGTTTATGTGTGTTTTCTCAATATAAATTTTGATTTTCGACACACTTTCAAATAAATGTGTGCTTTTTATGAGGTCATTATCTAAATATTATTTCTTTCTCTAAAATATCTTGTCAATATATATTATAACTATACTCGTTTATATATATAAAATAAATTAATCATTATATATACACATATAATCAATTAATCATTGTATATTTTTGCAGAGAAAAATACTTTCTTAAACTTTTAGATAAAGTCAATTTCAGTTCTTAAAATTGAATGAACTAAACAAAAATATAGGTATTACGTAAGTTAAAATGTTTTTCAAAATTAAATATCAACAAGAGTAAATATTCTGATGTATATATGAAATTCAGCAGAAAATTCATTTAAAAAAAAACAAAAATTAATGTTAATTTTCCTTTAAGTAACTCAAATTCTAGAAAAAAGAAAATTAATTAAAGCATTGTTAATCTTAATTTATTCTGGGGCAAATTGCAATAGGCATTAAAATTTAGTTTTAAATAGGTACATTTGGGCACCAATTAGGTGAAAGAATGGTTTTGGCATTAAGAAATTAAATCATGGTGATATCGTGTATAAGTACATTTTAATAGATTTTTTTAGACTGAATTATAGACTACGAGCACAAAGCACAAATAATTAAATAATTTTACGTGTGCTGATCACTTGAAAAATTAACTTTTCATGGCTTTTTTTGACCGAAAATAAGGCTCGAGGCAGTATACATGTATATACATTTCAGATCGTTTAAATATGAATCTCAGAGATCATACATATAAATATATGAATGATGCTACTCAACTAATTGACTAATGACATATTTGATCATAGTTAGATACGCTTGTATATATCCAAAAACTAATTACATAAATAAAAATAAAATAAAAAAGGCACGATGTAAATTAATAAATGTAAAATAAAGGATCAAAGTGTTATTATCATCCATATTTCAGCTTCCTATATAACTTGCAATATTGACTATCCGACCATCCATTTTGCATTCTCTACATCCATATATACAGTGTAATGTAAAAATAAAATACAATACAAATTAAAATAAATTAGTGTCTCTAATCAATTCTATGGTATCATAGGCCTTGTTTGCTTGGCTTGATTAGGTGTGATACATACATAATCAAGCTTCTTTTAATATTTGTTTCAATTGATAAAAGTAATTGATAAATCCTAGGCCCTACATTATTTATTGTTGCTTTTGGAAAATGGATCAAGGGGGGGAATGCTTGATTAAGTGTGATAAGAATTATAAAGATTTAATAGGGTCTATATTTTATCTTATTTCCAGTTAAATCATGATCCTAAAAATGGGGAAGAATGAGGAAATTATGAAAAACTTTTTAAAAAGTATAAAGGATATAATAATAAATTTATATATTATATTTTAATTTATTTATATATTAATCATACTAACCAAACATAAAATTAAAATATTCTATCCCAATGGGCTTAAAATGTATCATTTGCTTATATTTCACTTCTAATCACATCATTCCAAGCAAACGAGAACGCCACAATTAATAGTCTGCTAAACTCTAATATTCGAATGGCAAGGCCCGTTGGTGTTTCTTTCCCAACTTTCATGAAAGATATCTTCGTTGTTTGTGCTCGTCAAACACGTTCCACATAGTCATAGTCTAGAGACTTCTAGCAAATAGAATTTATTAGTTTCTCAATAAGACTCCTTTTGAGTGAGTTCTACTCCAATTTTTACATTATCGTATCGTGTCATTTAACTTGAACATTATTCAACTCAAACCTGAGATGCAAGATGATGAACGCATAATAATGACAAAACAAAATACTGATCAAATTACAAATAATTTAAAAGTCTACAATTCTAGTACACAATCTACTACGCGAATACCCAAGTGAAGTCATAGATTAAAACCTACCGAATCTCTGACATGAGATGGTAACATCTAAATAATAAACAACATAGATATTTACAACCGAATTAGATGGCGTCCTAACTCTAAGTTTAGACCTTGAATTTTAATAGATAAAAGTCATAAAAAAAAATTAAAACGTAATACACGTGGAATACAAATTCCCATCATCCAAAAACGAATAAAATTATTTTTCTTAATATTTCTTCACTAAAGTCCAAAAATCTAAGGGAATATCTGGTTATATTTTTTTATGTGATTTTATTATGTATTTTGAGAAAATAAATTATTGGAGAATGTGAAAATTATTTTTTTATATGTTTGTTTATGTTTTGTTTGGGAGAGATATTTTTTATTTTGACAGTCAAATCAATATTTTTTTGTTAAATTTTTAGGGTGGAAATAGAATTAAATAATTTTTTTAATGTTAAAGTAATAATAAAGTATATATAATGTATTTATAATATATATGTATATATATTTTAAAAAATGTGTATTTTAAAAAAAAAATAATGATATATTTGATTATATTTCCCAAAAATAATATTATTTTGAAAAAACATAACCAAACATTCCCTGGGCAATGGGAACCCCGTTCGGATAACATCCAAGTAGTAGGTAGCATCCCACCTCCTCGTCTTTATTGCAATTTCCACGAGGTGTCTACATCATTAGTACAACGACCACCAAAGCACAAAAAATGTGCCTCAAGCCCGCAAGAAAGAAAGAAAGAAACAAAGAAAGATGGATGATAACGGAAAATAATGAAGAATAAAATGGCTAATAAGCGATACGTAATCAACCACCACCACATCATATATTTCTTCATTGCCTATTGTGGAAATGACGACCACAATTAACGAAGGGCATGAGGAGCATTTTCTTACATATAAAGTTAATTTCACCAAGCACAATGGGGTGCATGCCACTTTCAGAAAAAGAAAAGAAGAACCTCAGCATCCTATTCTTTTCTCTTATGAATTATTCACTACAACAGATACCAAAAAGTGTTGGATTAATTAACGTTAATTACTTCGCTAAATACCAGATTATTAGATCTATCGAGTTGCCTGTCACCGATGACATAAGTCTATAATATGGAAAGTCAGGAGTTTGAATCATAACATACTCGAGTCGTATGTGCCCAAGTGTGTAATAAATAAAAAAATTACCAGATAATTAGATCCATAAAAAATACACTTTCAGCGGTGTATGTAGATACTACGTACAACTTCGCTCCCCATTCATATGCATGCAAATTCCATGCACGTCCACACCCACGTAGCTGAATAATCTAACCCAACCCCGATTTTGCTTTCCTGATCCTCGACAGTATATTTTGGACCCCTCATGCAAATACAGTATCAAAACCTAACATTTTCACACCATATGCACCCAAATTTAATTTAATGCATCCAAAATAAAGGTTCTGATTAGATTAAAATTAAAAAAAAAAAAGAAAATATCTGGATGAATATTTAAAAAAGAAGGCAAAGAAAAAAATTAACATGAAATCATTTTCCATTCATAAAATCAAGAGTTGAGAGAAGGACTGGAAATGAAAATTTTTAGATTTAGAGGGAGAATTTGAGCTCCATGTTACTGATACACGCATCACCTGAGAGGGGGAGGAGAACTCTATATACTCTAAGGACTGCCGCACGATATGAAACGTGGGCCTCCAAATGGAGCCTACAATGGTCCTCCACGTGTACCCAATTTTACATCTGAATCCATCCGGCTAATTGTGTGGGGTTCACTACGCCAGGGATGTGTGCTCCGTCGCTCTTCAGTAAGTTTGCCACCTCAGCATAGCTCTGTGGCTTTGACTTTCCACTCGGCTCGGCTTCCGTACTAGGCTGACTCTGGCTCTGGCTATGTCTATTCCGCTTCGAATCCGCTGAGTTCACAGGCACAGCCTCGGCTCGAGCCGGGTCAAACTTCTGACCAAACAGCGTTCCCTTGGTTAGAAACTCGTAAGCCATGTAACCGGCCAAAAGCCGGTTAGATGAAAGCGGCTGCTGCTCGGCTCCCCTAGACGACGTCGTTGCTGGATTTATCCCACTAACGGCCCGACTAACGTGCGTTGGTGGAACTAACGGTTTTGATGATGCGGAAGGATGAAAAACCTCTCTCTCTTTCCGCTTCCGCGACGCCCCAGGCGTCAATATTCTGCGCGCGTGATAACTCATCCTGACCGTCCGTTTTCTATCGGAAAAAAAAAAAGAAAAAAGAAACAAATATTAACACGCCACGTCAGCGATATTCTTAAAGGGCGGAAAAGTCGGTTCACAAATAAAATAAAATAAAAAGGCCCCCGAAAAAATATAAATTGAACAAAATGACCAAAAGACGGTTAAGAAAATAAAGTGAAGAAAAAAGTAGAACTTACGGAATCACAAGTACAGTAGGGTCATGAACATCGCTAAAATGAGCGTTTATTTAAACCAAAAAAGAAAAAAAGAAAAAATATATATAAAGAAAAGGAGTTCGAATATAAAAATTTGGTACAGAGAAAATTAATTAAAATTCGTGAGAAATGTTAATAGACAGATTACAGATAGAAAAATTGAATTATTGAGAAAATTAAAAATCAGGGCTGCGGCAGGTGGATCTGAGATGGAGAGGTGGCGGTGGGAGGGGTTGCTCCGCCGTGGGCGGTGGCGAGAGAAAGGGGGAGGGACGGAGAGAATTGAGAGAACAGAAAAGAAAGGTTTTATAGAAAGGACGAAGGCGAAGGGATTGTGAGTAGGGATGTTGAATTTTATAGCAAAAGACCGTTATCTAATGCCCTCCGGTTGATGTGTTATTTACCATAATGCCATTGATCATGTTTTTGCCTGCACCTGTTCCCTGTTCTAGGGATTCAGAGTAAATGGCTATAGTACCCTTCTTCAATCTTTCGAACGTGGATTGGGTGGCTATGCGGTGGTTTCAAGGGGAGAGATTGAAGAAATGAGTAATGAGGGTGGTTTTGTAATTGTAACTACTTCACCCTTTCCTGTGTCTTTAGCGCTTGCAGCGGGTCAGGGTTTTGCTATTTTTCTACACAAGCTTTGAGATTGGTTTCCTATATTAATTGCAAGAATATTCATTATAGAAAAAAAAATTATCATAAAGTAAAATATGTTTAATTAAATAATTTATTAGTTTTATTATTGATACTTAAATAAAATAATCAAACACTTCATAATTCAATTTTTTATATATGGATCTGATCAATTTAAATCAACTCAATTTAATTATGATAACATCAATTTTATCCTAATCTCTAAAAAGAATTTTTCAGACCTTTTTCACACTTAGTAATACTTGATTAAATAACATGTAACTTTCCTAATTATTGTTAGGTTTTTACTAAAAATCTTCCAAACAATTGATTCTAAAAGAAATTTTGTGTTGCACAAGAAATAGTAATAGAATTACTTTACATTGACTTTTATGGATGATTTGTCCATCAAGTTTGGTGAATTGATTCGATAATAGACATTAGACATAGTTTTGACAAATCCATGCTCCATTTCCTCAAGAGAATCATTTTGAATTCTCTATTTCATATTTTATTTTATTTTTTATTTTTATTTTATAATTATGTTAAAAGTATATGATTCTCAATTAATTATTTTTATGAAAAAATATTTAATATATGCATTATATATTTATAAAATAAAATAAAAGATTTAATTCGAGAAAAGGAGGACCATATATTATGGTATTCTCATTGTTTAGGAAAGAAATTTGTTATAAATATATTTTGGCACAAGCGTGGCTAAGGGTTTATCTACCTCTATTATTAGTCAAAATTAGTATTAACTACAAATTAATAATTTAATTATATATATAATTTAATTTTGATGATTTGCTAATCATTGTAAGCATCATCAAGAAAGTGATAAAATAAATAAATATACTTATTATAATTTTTTTTTTAATTCTGTCAAAATCCAAAGTAATTTTGAGAAAATCCACTCATTTGGTGCAACTTACATAAGAACATGGCATGGGGTATTTAGTACTTGTTTGGATCTATAGAAAAAGGCTGCGAGGTGGGATCAATTTGCCCATATAACATAAATATTAAAATATCTTCATGAGTTTCAAGGATATATTTGAACAAAAAATTTAAAAAAAAATCTTTTTAAATTTTGCTATGATTAAAAAAATTCAATCCATGAAAAAAACTTGATGGCCTAGATTGGTTTATAAAGTGAATGTGACTTATTTCAGCGATGAGAAAAGCTCAAGTTCGAGTTTTGATTTTGTGGAGTTAGTGGGGACGGTTCCCTTAAACCCATTTGATTACATTTTGATTCGATTTATTAAGTTTATAATGTTTAAAAAAAATTAAAGTAACAGGGCTTTAATGTTCACTATTTACTTATTGGGTTGGATAAATAATAACAAAACTATGAATTAAATTTTTTGTCTAAAATTAAAGTTAAAGAAAATATATATATATTTTTTTTATATAGAAAAAAGGCAGGGAGGCGACCAACATAGCAATCCTGCATGAGCATAACTATAGGAGTTTCCCGCTGATGTAGAATGTCCAGTATGAGCCATAATTACTGTCCAAATGGCGAGCCCATCACCACAATTCCACTGAAGCACTAGTCTAGCATAGCAACCCTCTGTGGGCGTAACCATAGAAGTCCCCTACTGCTGTGAATGTTCAGTTTGAGCACTATTCCAAGGGCGAAGCCCATCACCACAGCTCTACCAAAGCGTTATTCAACCAAAGTCCTTCCATCACAGAGGTGATCAGTTCACAAATTATTACCACAAATGGGTTCAAACCATGACCTCTTTCACTATTTAAAAAATCGAACTGAACTGGTCGGACCATTAATCGGCTGTTGAACCGGTCCGGTTTTTTCAATAAATGAAAAAAATGCCATATTTTGTAAAAATCGTTCAAACCTGCCAGTCGGATTGGTTTTTTATTTAATTTTTAATAAAAAAAAATTTTAATTTTTTTGTTCTAAGTACAAAGTTGAAAGTTAAGATACACCTCACAAGCTATCTAAAAGTAAAAAAAAATCTTAATTTAGAGTTTAGAATTAACTTACATACTCTCAACTTTAAACTTTAGACTTGACATATTTAAATTATTGTGATCATTTATAATTTGAATTGTGAAATTTGGATTGTAATGTTAGACAATATTATTTAAACTCTTTATATTTTATATTTTATATTTTATTAATTTTTAAGTAATATATAATATAAATATATTTTTTTGTAATTATGACGTCACGGTTTAATTACGGTTCGACCAACGGTGGAACAAGTGAAATGTGAATCGGTAAATTTTTTGATTCAATGAACAGTTCAATTTTTCGAATACTAACCTCTTTGTGAGAAGAGAAGACGAGAAGTAATAAATTCTATTCAATTAGGCTACCACCTCGGAGGTAAGTTAAAAAAATATATATTTATTAGTAATTTTGAAGAAAGATGATTGAGAAATGGTATTGTCACGTTACCTACGTACGTTTTCCATGTGCTTATTGTGGAGAGGATAATAATTTAAAGCATAGGGGCATTTCATAATTGTTGTGGATATCAAAATGGAAATCTTTTAAATAATAGGAAAATAGTTAAAACATTAATGGATATATATATATATATATATTTTATAGGTAAAAACATTAATGGATTTTTACTTATGCTAATATGTGCATCAAATTCTTTCACTATAGTGATCACGGGACCAGACAAAATATAATGGACCTGACTACCAAATTCACTTGGGGAACAAAAAGTTTTACTCATCTTTATAATTTTAATTATCAAAACAAAGTTATTTTCTCAATTGATGAGAATCACTTCTCATTAATTTTAATATATCTACATATATATGTAGTTTGGTGATTTCAACCAAATGTGTATTTGGTTGAATAACAAAATGAATGTTATTACAATTTGTACTTCCCAGTGTAACTTCTATGTTATTTAGGTGGGGTAGACTAATAAAGAATAGCTTGGACCAATATATCATCTTGTTAGAAAGTCATGCTTGATACAATGTTATTTTTTTATTAGCAAAAGTTTCACAAATATCACTCTAAATCAAAATTCACTTACAAGCTTTGGACGTGTATAAATTTTACGTTCCCTAATCTCAAACAACTTCTGATCAATCTCTATTCATCTCGTGAGGTTGCTACAGTTGCTTCTACAAGCTTATACACCTTAAATTCTTTGGACAGTTTGGTAAACTTCATAGAAGATTTGAGAGAAAAACTAAAAAGATGGAGTATGAAAAGAATGAATACTTTAAGTTGTGTATTATAAAATCTTATAAAGGCACTTTTTCTAGGCAAGACTTCCAAGAGTTTAGCCTTACAAGGAATGTCACCAGAAATATGGCTAATGTCTCTCCCTCACAAGAAAGTGTTATCCATCTAAATATAGATGAGCACTCCTTACACAATAAAGAATTCTAATTCAACAAGAAGTGTTATATATTTACATCTTTACATAATGAATAGTTCTAATCTAATAAGAACTGTAATTCCTCCTAAATACAAGTAAAAATCCAATCAAATATAGGTGTCTATTAAATCAAGAGTTCAAAACTTGACCCAATTTGTAACATATGTTTTAGACATATATACAAACTTAAGGGTGGACGCTTTAGTTGAGTTTTTAGGTACCGACTCAACTGATACGATAATTGCAAATTGAGTTGGTATTTCTTAACAAAAAGAAAAATAAAAATAAAAAAATCGAGTGGATTATTCAATACCCAAATAAAATATCAATCAAGTGTCAAGTAGTCAAGTCATGCCCGATCAAGTTAGATCAAATACCCAATATATATATATATATATACATCTTTTGAAAATTTAATTATAACTATGAACTCATATTTAACAAAGTTGCTGGTAGGATTTTTTAGTTTCTACTAGAACTTTTGGTTGAAATCTACAACTCAGTATGCACACCACTTGTTTGAGAAAATTACTGACATGAATTTTTATTTTTATTTTTGTTTATGAAATTTTGTTAATTTTTTTGAAATTTTTTGCTTATTAGTTATTAATTAGTTTAAAAAATTAAATATCTTTTTGCCACTAATGGCTTATTGGCTTATGTAACAGTCCACAGAGGCCAAAATGGCCTGTTATCTATACAGACACTGTTATGGCCCCATAAGAGGGGCAAAATTATGGCCTCATTTTGCCATTGTTTACAAAAATCAAAATTTCCTAAACGCCTCTGTTAAGAGCCACTAAAGGATCATTTTGGCCGCTTAATGCTCTAAACCCTACATATACATATAGATAAGCATATATAAAACAAAAAAGAAAAGAAAAATAATATAAAAATGGGTATGGGAACTCGAAATTGTTGGGTACCCAACATGATGGGCAGTTGATTATTTCAAATTAGTGTTAGTAAAAATTACTATTCGATATATCAGATACTCAATACAAACTATTCGAATTGATGCCAACCCATATGCAAACTCGAACATAAGTTCTAAATTCGTTCTAATTTGCATGATGTGTGTGTGAGAGAGAAACGTAACTAGGTGGGAGTTAATTAATACTCTTTCCCTAAATACCACAATTCACAACCAAGGAAGAACAAGGAGAGTTACAGGTACACAAGCATACTTATCTTATATTGAGTCCCTAAAACTTTATGATTATGAAGATTTATGTTGATATCCCATTATATTATTGTTATTTATCTTATTTTTAAATTGATGTGAGCATTATTAATTTATTATTTATTATAATTAATGAATTAATTATTCATAATTATATTATATGAATTATTAGCAACTCAATAATCTAATAATATATTCATTTTAATAATAATTATAAGTTTGAGCAAATGATTTTTAATGGGCAAACTAGGTTTTACACCCCCCCCCCCCCCCCGTGAAAATGGAAAAAAGTAAAAAAAATTCTTATATGAAAAAAAAAATAGGCAATGTCCCCCCTTATATTTTTTACAAAATAGCAAATTACCCCCATTCGACTAGCAGTGCAAATTACGCGCGGCAAGTGAGGTTGGTTCTAGGGTTTTTGTTGATGAAATATCAATTTTGCCCCTAAATATCAACCGTTGAATTTATTGAAAAAAATTGATAGTTCAAATTACTTTTATCTATAAAAAAATATAAAATATAAAAATATTTATATATATACCTACACATACATATTTATATATAAAATAAAATATATGTATATCTATTATGTATACATATTTATATACATACATATATAAACTCACTACCCACACCCGGCAACCCACCCAACCCTCCCCCACCCCGTGAATAGCAGCCATGGCTGTCGACAAACACTGACATGGCGGCCGCCTCCTACAAGCGGCAGCATGGCCAACATGGCCGCGTTTGCAAGCGGCCCTATATTCCACCTTTGTGGCAGCAGCAGTAGAGGCGGCCATTCGCAGAGGTGGCCTCCAAGGCCGCCTACAAACATGGCCATGGAGGTTGCCTATGTGGTTTTGCAGGCGGCGGCTATAGAGGGGGCCTCCATGGCCACCTAAGAATAAAAAAAAATAAAAAATAAAAAAACATATAGCGGCCGTCGACCGCCATGGCTACATTGGCCATGGCGACTGTGGCTGCCTATAAGGTTTGGGGAGAAGGGATGGGTTGGGGGTAGATTATTAAATAATTATATATATTATCATATATGTATTATATATTATTATGTATCGTATCATATATATTATCATATATATGGTAATAAATATATAAATATAAATATATTATAAAAAATATATATGTATATAAATATAATATATATATTTTCATAAATATATATATAATATTTAATTTGAAATAAATAATTAGAAAATAAAAAAGATATAAACAAAAGTTATTTAGGGCTTGTTCTCTTATGTTTTGGTTATTTTCTAGAAAAAATTTTGGGGAATGGGTTTTTGGAAGAAAATTTAGAGAATGTGCCAAGTGTTTCTTTTTGTTTTGGGGAAATATGAAAAATGATTTGAGAATAAATTGTTTGTTTTTTTATGTTTTGGGGAGAGATAAATTTTACTGTTGATGTCAAATCAGTTGCTTTTTTGTTGAGTTTGTAGGATGAAAGTGATTTTTTTAAGTAATATATTATATACGTATGTATGTATATTTATAGTTGGTGATGTGTGTGTGTGTGTGTATATATATGTAATAACTGATATATTATTTTAATAAAATGATGTGTAATTAATTCAATTGGTGTTTTGTTCTAAAATTTATATTGTTATGAATTTATTAAGAAATATTAATTATTTTTTTATTAGTATAAATATTAATTATTTATAAAATTATAATTATATCTTAATTATAAATATAAGCTAATATCATAATTATATAATAATTGTTTGTACCAGCTTATGTAAAAAAAATAATTATTGTACATTAATTATAAACTAATTATTGTTTATTCTTAAAATATAATTATTTAACTATTTATTATTTACAATTTATGTATAAATAAAACTTAGTTATTTATTTAAATAAAATAATATATATATATATATAAGACTTAATGGCAATTCATCAAATTAAAAAAATAAATAATTTTATTTTATATGAAACTAAATCATCTAAAATTATTTATTAAACAAATAAGCATAGTATTTAATCATACATGAAATATAAAACATAATTAATATATACACAATAATTTATTTAAAGAATTAAATAAATTAATTTAATAAGTTCTTTATTTACTTTAACTCATTATTTAATTAATACATTATTTCATAAATAAATTACTTAGTAACAATAAAAAAATACTTAATTTTATAATTTTCTCAATAATTATTTTAATTATATTAATATTAATTTATTAAACTTAATAGATTATTAAATAAATATCACACTGTAATTAATTTTTTTATAATAATTTAAAATAAATGTGAATATTAATATTTAATGAAGATTAATTTTTTTTTAAGAAGATTATATTTACTATATCAAATTATAACATCTTAAATTATTTATTAAATGAATAAATATAATATGTAATTAATACGTTAAATAAATATATTATTTAATTAATAAATAATTTAATTAATTTAATATGTTGTTTAGTAAATAAATTATTTATTAAATTTAATTAGTTTTCTCGAGAATTAGTTTAATTAAATTTGTAAATATAAGTTTTAGAATTCTTTAAATATTAAAATTTTCATATTTTCATATATGTAAATATGTGTGTGTGTGTGTGTGTGTGTGTGTGAGTGAAGTGAGAGAGTGATAAATGAATAAGTGATGTGAAAAATGGAGTGAGAAAATAAGAGGGTAGGTGTGCTTTTTAGGATGTAGGTTTTTTTTTTGGTGAATTGTGAGGAATTTTTTGGGTAAAAAATTGGGGTATTTTGGTGAAAAAATTGGGGAATGTGCATGTGTTTTGAAATTTTTTGGAAGTTGAAATTTTTTTTCCCAAAACATAAAAGAACAAGCCTTTATATTTTATAGATAAAATTTTAAGATGGGGTGGGGGTGGGGTGGGATTTATTATATGAAATATAATGTAAAATATTTATTTATTAATATATATTATATATAAATATATTTATGTATTTATAATGTATTATACTATATATTATATTATGTTTTACTATATCATATATTTTATATTTATATTTGTATATATAATATATATAAATAAAAAATGAATAAATTAAAAAGATGGATAAATAAAAAAAATTCAAAATAGTTTTTAAATTTAAAAATAAAAAATTTGATATGAAGGAGATGAAAAAGATGTATAAAAATATATTTAAAAAGAATAAATCAATAAAAATTAAAAATATATGAAAAAATTAGGGATAATATAATCTTTATACATTTAAATTATGACTAAATTGCAGCAAGTCACGAAGGGAAGGCGATGTGCCTATTTTTTAAAATTACAAAAAAGTGCATTGCTTTTTTTTTTTTTTTTCATACGGAGATTTTTTACTTTTTCATTTTCACAAAGGTGTAAAATGCAATTTGCCCGATTTATAAGTCATTGTTAAACTGTACAATAACTGTTGTTAGACAATGGAGTGGCACCGCATATTAATGGAAAATCAACGCATTGATTGATGCGTAGACTTCCGATGATTTAATGAACTCTCATTCAATTTTTCCGCACTAGAGCGAGCCTAGGTTTCCACGCAACCTTAGGTTTAAGCGTTGATTTAGCATTTTTTTTTTTTTTTGGTTGATAGAGTTGATTTAGCATTTTTTTTAAATGCTTTTTACTCTCAGAAATAAATTTACATATTTTCTTTCAACATGCATATTTTTCCAAAATATTTCGAAAATTTAACAGTTTCAGATTATTATATTAACAAAAAATATAAATTTATACCCTTCAATCATTACTTAATCATTACTTTGTATGGATGTGTACTTTTTAATTATTGTAATAGTCATATAATAATATAATGTTTTGACATATATAACAATACTAATTAAATAAAACTTACATGAGGTATATTAATAATATAAAATATCTTCTCCAAAAATAAACCGTAGCCCCCCTCAGACAATCCTTAAGCTGAGATGCCACTCCTATTCAGTTTTAAACCAAAACTCACAAGACAGAACGATAGGCCCATGACATCTTTTTTCAAAATTCACCAAGAAAAGCAACATGCTTCAACTTAGTCAAATTTTCAGAAAAGCACTAGATACAACCCAATATCTTCAACGAAATATACACATGCAGCAGTTCTTAATTCAACTTACAACACACAACATCTCTATGCATAAGATACTATTCAAGAAAACCCAAAGGGCTTGTTCTTCTACGTTTTGGGAAAATTTCTTCCAATCCCCAAAAGAATTTCAAAATGCATGCGCATTCTCCAATCTTTCTCCCAAAATACTATAATTTTTTACCCAAAAAATCCCTCACAATTCACCAAAAAAAACCCTACACCCTAAAAGTATACCTACTCTTCCATTTTTTCAGTCCATCTTTCACATTACTCACTTATTTATCATTATCTCATTTCACTCATATACATATACATATATATATTTACATATATGAAAATATTAAAATTTTACTACTTAAAATATTCTAAAACTTATGTTTACAAATTTAATTAAAATAATAGTCGAGAAAATTAATTAAATTTAATAAATAATTTATTTACTAAATAACATATTAAATTAATTTAAATTACTTATTAATTAAATAATGTATTAGTTATATTTAATATTTAATGCATTAATTCAATATTATATTTATTCATTTAACAAATAATTTAAAATATTTTAATTTGATATAATAAATAAATTAATCTTTTCAAAAAATTAATCTTCATTAAATATTAATATTCATATTTGATGAGGGTTCGATTCGTCAGGAACAGGATTGAGGGAGTTTCCTATTGAGATTCGACCTCGGAGATCGAGTTTCGGATGGTGGAAAGTGCTAAAACCTACAATCACACAGCAAACGTCATACTAGCCGAGGAGCCCTCGACTATGGCACTCCGACACTCAAGTTAGTATAGATCAACAAGAAAACTCGAGCAGCAGAGTAAGGACTTTTTGTATATATTAGAGCATACCTCAGGAATGTTGAGGTGAAAGTATTTATAGCCTTCTCCTTTAGGGGGATTATCTGGGATACCTTTGGTGTGCTAAGAGGGCCTTTTCTCTAAAGCGAGGGGTAATTAGTCATTTCCTCTCTTTGCATTGTTCCAGGTAACTGCCCTTCCAGGTTTAGAGATAGGGCAGTACACTGTCGAAGTACTAGCTGCGTCAGGCAGTAGTGGGGTGGCACGCACCATTAACGTGGTGGCATACTGCCTCTCAGTGCATTTAATGCGACAGAGGTGTACCACACATTCTTTGACCTCGTAGGTCGAGATACGAAACTATTCTGTAGCGTGCCGTGCACTGAATGGCATCTCAGGTCGACCCGCTGACCCACAATGAATACTCTACCTGAATACCAACTAGTCGGCAGATGAGGTCGAGTGTAGTGCTGGGGTCTGGCGGCTGGATGGGCCTGGGGCTGCGTCTTTAGGCCCATATGGTTTGGGCCTAGTCACCTGAGTCACCCCATATCAATATTTATTTAAAATTATTATAAAAAATTAAATATAGTGTGATATTTATTTAATAATCTATTAAATTTAATAAATTAATATTAAAATAATAAAAATTAGTAAAAAAAATTTGATAGTTACTAAGTAATTTATTTATAAATAATATATTAATTAAATAATGAGTTAAAGTAAATAAATAACTTATTAAATTAATTTATTTAATTATTTAAATAACTTATTATGTATATATTAATTATGTTTCATATTTCACATTTAATTGAATATTACACTTATTTATTTAGTAAATAATTTAAGATGATTTAGTTTCATATAATATAAAATTATTTATTTTTCTAATTTGATGAATCATTATTAAGTCTTATATATATTTTATTTTATTTAAATAAATAACTAAGTTTTTTTTGTGCATAAATTGTAAATAATAAATAGTTAAATAATTATATTTTAAGAATAAACAATAATTAGTTTACAATTTTAAACTTTTTATATAAGCTGATATCAACAATTATGATATTAGCCAATTTTTTATAATTAAGATATAATTATAAATTCATAAATAATTAATATTTATTAATAAATTCATAAAAATATAAATTTTAAAATAAAGCATCAATTAAATTAATTACATATCATTTTATTACAACAATATATCAATCACACACACACACACACACACACACACCCCATCCAATTATAATATACATACATATATAATATAGTACATAAAAAAAATCACTTTTACCTTATAAACCCAACAAAAAAGCAACTAATTTGACATCAAAAGTAAAATTTGTCTCCTCCCAAAATATAAAGAAACAAACAACTCATTTTCAATTCATTTTTTATATTTTCCCAAAACAAAAAGAAACGCTTGGTACATTCTCCAAATTTTCTCCCAGAAACCCATTCCCCCCAAAAAAAATTCTTAAAAATGGCCAAAACATAAAAGAACAAGCCCAAAGCACACATGGCTACTAATCTTTTACAAAAATAAATTCCTTGTCCAAGCCTGATATTTGAGTCCATCACCTAATCCCTGTCTAAACAAAATCAGAATAACACAATTGGGTAAGTCTGAAGGACTTAGTGAGGGATAATGTAACAACAAGTAGTAAGGATTTGTCAAGGAAGAATCAACACAACAAATCATCAATTAACAGTCAAAACAAGAACAGATGAGGATACAAGCATTCAGGATCAGATTACAAACATATCATATTACAAGCAGTCAAGATCAGATTGTAGACATATCAGATTATAAGCAGTCAGGATACAATCAAGTAAAACAGACCCGATTAACATATGCAGTTCAACAGATCATAACAGGACATGTGTATCGGGTATTCCTTGTTTCGGTTAGTCAGTCTTACCCAAGCGTGACAGCTTAGTATATGACAAATGCCCATGCGGATCGCATGGCGCATTGCTGATGCCTGGGGGGAGCCCCCAACACATTGTGGACTGCTTAGCGTATCACTGATACCTAAGCAGACCGCTTGGCGTACCGCTAACACCCAAACGACTGCTTGGTTTTTCGCTGACACCCAAACGGACTGCTTGGTTTGTCCTATAAATCCAAACATCTTGTTGGGAGTGGCACTCGGCCCAATAAATCTCCATACATATCAAGTATCAAATAAGATATTACCGATAAGGCAAGACAGTCAGATTAACAAAATCAGATAAGCCAACAAGGCCACATAACGTTGTACGAAATAACAGGTGTGTCGGCAAGGCAACAGATAACAGTATAGAAAGGTGACATATAACATGATAGTAACAAATAATAAAATGGGGACAAATAACAGGACAATAACAAGTAATAGACAGGAGTTCTGGGCGCCAAAAAAGATATGCAAATATCTCATTAGAAGCACAGTTAATGAAACAACCCTCACAGGGGTCAATGATAACAAACGAGATCTCAATCAATTTATAGATTTCAATAATCAAAAGGCAATTATAGTACAAAAGTCAGTCTAACCCTCTCAAGGGTTTATCACAATGACAAATAGGTGTAAGAAAGTGCCAGATTGGCAGATTCTCACCTCTGTAGCCTCGAAAAATGCAGTCACAACATACTGGTCTATGGGACCCAGTTCCTCATCACATAACCAAAAGAATATATTCACTGTCAAAATCCTCATTTCATCCTAAAATCCTTAATAATTATAATCATACTATTAGAAGTCTAAAATCAACAGTTACTCAATTAATACAGTAATTTAAGGTTCGTCTCAACATTAATGCAGCAGAACGCTAATAACGCCGTTATAACGGAAATATTCACAGGGTTCGTATTGATTCCAATGAAGAGATATAATTAGGTCCTTAATTACCAATTAACCTTGCCACAATGTGCCAAATCAATAATAATAGTCCAATTATTCTTAATAACCCTATTTATCACTTAGGTCTTAAATCTACAAAATTAGGGTTTAATCACTTAATTATCTCAATTATCCCAAAATTATCATATAATAATACAAATTCGGGCCCACTAATACATACAATCGCACATGCATGGTCTAAAACTAAGTTCTCGAATCAAATCCTTCCATAACACCATGATATACAAGAGTTGGCAAGATTATATCCAAGAACATTATTAAAACATCAAAACTGAATTCCAACGTATATATGCCAATCTTCTTATCGGAACTTAGTTTCCACAAACCAACACTGTCAATAAAATCACCACAACGACTCAACGCTACTGCCGTGCACAGTGGCCGAAAATGGACAACTCCACTATAGTTTGATGCCTTTCAACGCGAACAATCCAACGCTAAAAACAATTTCTTCAAACGCCGCTGCGAAGGGTGTCAATTTCATCTCCGATCACCCAGCGCCACCACTCACCGCCGCTGCCTATTTTCTTTAATTCCACCGACTCCAGTGGTTAAAAGCAAAAATTGATGGTACCCCGTCGTTCCTTGAGCTAAGGGCTTCCAAACCCACTACTCAATCATAAGTTTTCACTGCATGTGAAGTCGCATCGGCCACCTCCGCCGCTACTCAACCTTCAACTTCAAATTTTGATCGTTTTACTAGATGGTTTTGGAAGATGTTGGTGGCAACGTGATCCTCGTGAAGAGACAAACAAAATGGTATATGGCATGAAAGGTTTCGCCTATTGCCAGAGAAGAAAGGGGTGAGGTGCATGTGAAAATGAAGAAAGCTGGGGGAGGGGGGGAATTCAATTTATATACATATATCTTTCAAAATTAGAATTTGGTCCCCAAAACTCTGTTACAATGTACAATTAGGCCCTCCAAGGTGTTGATAATTTTCAATTCGCCCCAAAACTAAGTTAGTGCCTCACTTCCACCCAGTTGATCAAAAGTAATTCCATGTAGACCCCCAAAATAATGAAAATGTGATCCAATCGAGTCTTGTCTAATTACGTATTGACCCCAAAACTTTTGAAAAATAAATAATTAATCAAAATTTATAAACTAAAATAACAATAAAAAAATTCCCACCAATCACATCATTCCTAGGGGTGTTACATAAACTCAGCTAGTTTTATTTTGCACCCATTTGCCGAAATACTTTTTTGAAAACACTTCAAACAAAATAAAACAAAGGTTATTTGTATAAATCTTCACTTTCGTGGGATAAATTTGATTAAACCATATAATTTCATGTGGAGTTGACCTATGATCTCTTTAGGAGGGTATGTTCTGGTCAGCTATAAGGTCTCCAAGAATATCCCAATCAAGGTCCAAAAAATACTTAAGCTCCAAAAATTGTTTGTAAGAATAAAGGTCAAACTCAATTAAAAATTTTCAATATTTAAGTTAGAATCAAATGACTCGAATTAATAAAAACTTAGACGATGAGAGTAAAATGAGAACTAACAATTTGCATGTTATTATTCACAAATACACACTTTATAATGATTTAAGCGGCCAACACTGTACAATGCCATGTGGCAAAACTACAACGGTGGGATAGCTTTTAAGTTAATGGCACCATAGCAAGTCAAATCCAATTGAATTCGCACTTACCACTCCAATAATAGGATGACTTTTAAATTAATGGCTCCATACCAAGTCAAATCCAAATGAATTTGCACTTAGCACTCCAACGATAGGATGTATTTTAAATTGTCCGTCCAAAAAAATATGCAAATTCTAATTTTGTATGACTATTTTATTAAGTACTGGGTCAATTACTTCTTCTTTTTTTATTGTAGCTTATGCACTTAGATGCCTCATCGAGTCTGTAAAAAAGTTCTAATGCATATAGAAAATGTTATTTGATTATATGTCTATAACATGTAATTTTAAAATGTTTTGTTTCGTTACATGGGACTACTCTAATACATATTGACGGACTTTAATTTTTCTCTTTGCGTGTCGTTTGGCTACGGTCTCAGCTATCTCTTCCCCATAGCGAAAGTCATTTGTTCGTACCATCAAACCAGAAGTTTATTGTTTTATAAACTTCGAGTGCCTCTTGTGTTATATTTAGTGTATTTTGCGAGTCAATTATCTTTAATTAATTTATGAATAAGTTGTCCATTTGTTTTCATAATTTAAGTTTTTAAATTATAATGTATGATTATTATAGTCAAGTAAGAGAGTCGTAGGATCGCTTGCGGGGTGGTGGCTTATTCGTTGCTAATTATTTTTTATATACTTAGCTTAATGTATATTTATGGAAGTCCAAACGGGACTTCGATTTTGTGACAAATATTTATTAATGACATGTTTCGAATTTGAGAGGGAGAGGAAACATATATGTAAACTTTGTATCCTTCAATAAAAAATAAGATTAAGATCATATACTAATATAATTTATAGTTGAGTATATAGTTTGAGAAGAGACATACAATTATTGATTCGCATAGACATGAGAAATCTATTTTCATATATAATCCTGCAATAAGAAGTATTATTCTATTAGTATGTATTAGTAAGATTTTTTCCTGAAAATGTGTCTTCAAAATAAGTGAAGAAAATGAACCTATATATATATATATATATATAAAAGTACTCTCACGCTGTTCGATTTCTTGATGTAAGAAAAGATTAATATCTTCAAATTTTATTTATTTATTTATTTATTTGTGCCTTTTCTACTTCACGTGCTGCTAAAATATGAAATTATTGTTGGTGAAGTTACAAAAAACAAAAAGTTGAAATTTTGATTATGTAATTGGTGTTTTACCATTACTAGAAACCCGCCTATTCTATTAGAGTAAGTCATGATTCTCTCAATAATAGCACATGCATGACCTTTAAATTATTTAACCTGATTTTGAATTGAAAATTAAATCAGAAAATCTAAAGTTATTTGTAATTAAAGATGTAACAACCTGTATCAAATTAATTCTCATCCAAAGAGAAATACCTTATTTATTTCATATATTTGCACACGTATTCTAAAATAATTTGCTTTGTGGATACTAAGCAAATAACTAAATAAAAAAAATCTGTTAATCAAGTTAATTATCCACTCCTGCCTCAAATTTGTGATAGAGCTCCATTTTTTTAATCCAAAACTTGATTGGTATAATTTTTTACCTCCAATTAAGTTTTGTATTTAGATCAATTTAGGTGGAGCAATAATGACAAATTGAGGTTGGTTGTCCATCATAATCAAAGGCACTATGTGATAGAAAGGTACATATAGATGATAGCTACAATCAATGTCACATTCATTACTCATAGCAAAACGTTCCTTTTGAATAATTGGACCAAAGTCCAACAATTTTATGTGAGTGCTTTAAAGTTGAAAACAATGGGTCCCGAGGTATATTTTTTCATTAGAAAAATAGTATATTATACTATTTATCTAATCACATATATTAAAAATTAATCAAGAATAGACAATAATCCTTTATGGCTTGTTTGCTTGGGCATATAGAGTTATGAGGGATTAATATGCTAGTGATACATAAGCTATAAATGGTATTCAAAATCATGTAATATATTGTTTGCTTGGATTTTAGAAATTAGTGACATCTCATGCTTAATACTATATGATGTTTAGTTAGTAAGATTGTTCAATGTGATTACACTTTGTAATGTCCAAAATATCCAAACTTTTAAGAAAGTAAATTTCCAAAATTTAGCAGAAAACATTAAGGATAGAATTTTTATAAGGGTAAGAATGTCATTTTCATTTTTTATCAAATCAAATTTGAAAGGATGGAAAATGGATCAAACCGAAATGTCTTGATCCATAAACCAACCTGACCCATGATACCATGTCGGGCCGCAAAGGTATCATGGCCCATAAAAATGTAAAGCAAAGAAAAGATAAAGCTTGAAAATGGATCTATCAAACTTTACCAATGAAGCAAACAAGCCCTTAATATCTATATTATTAATAGGACTCATGAAACTCAAGATTTTTGTGGCATGCTTGATATTTACGAACAAAGTGAAAAATAAATGGACATTTCCAAATCAACTTCTAAACCTTATTTGGTATAGTTTGGCATTCTAAAGGATCCTCATTTCTAAAAGTATGTGTTTAGTCATTTCTTTCCTCTCAATTAGACACTATTCTTATAGTATTTTTCCATGTATAAACACTCATGCTAGCAGTTCCTTAAGTTTAAACTTTACTCACGCACTTTATATATGAAACTTGTGTTATTAAATTAGTGAACACAACATATACTATTCCCATATAATAAAGTTAAGAGTACATTGAACCTGTCATTACAATTCATTAAATGGACAGAGGCAACTTATAAGTAACAAAGTTTTTATTTTTCCAAAATAAAAATAAAAAATAATAATAATAATAATTTAAACATTTTTTTCCCCCGGTGAAGTAGAGTACAAGAAATCCTCCATTATAACGCAATAGAAATAGATGGAAGTGATTAATAATTAAGTAAAAAGCTTTTTATTTGCCTCATTCCCTTATAAGCTTTGATTCCAAAAATAAATTGGCTTTAAAATTTCAAAATAACCAAAATTAATTACCTCATAAACAAGTTGTGTTAGCTAATCTTTGTAGTATTTAATATTAAATTAGACTCTAAGAGAAAAAAGAAATTGGACCCAAAATTGGATTATCATTAGTCTCAAGAAATTTTGGACTTTCTTGATATTGAGCCCGTTCTAGAATCTTATACAGACCAACAATGAATGCAGAGTCAAATCAAATCCGATCTGGCTGCCCAACCTATGCCAGCCAATGCAAGATTGGCTACCAAATCATATGCATTCCCAGCATGTGAAATTCCATTTGCATATGCCGACCCGGCCAATTAAGACTAAAATTTACTTAAATACAAAATGACAATCCAATCATGAATTAGTTTTAATAGCATTTAATAAGTTATCATAAAAAATTTAATATTAGTGATAAAATAATAAGTAAAATATAATAATTGTCATTATAATATGCATTAAGTGACAATAGTTTTTTTTTTTTTTTTAAGTGATGATATTTTTAAAGTGACAATAATTTTTATTTTATCACAATATGACTCAATAGAGATAAAAACTAATATTTTAAATTATTACAATTGACAAGTAGTCAAACCCCTATAATTACAAGCTAGTGACAATAAAAAGTTATTACTATAAATATTTGTGATAAAATTTCATTGTCACGAAGTTGTCACTACACGTCTTTCACTAATTGTTGATGATGATAATTTAAACGCTATTTCTTTTACTATTTAGTTTGTAAAAATTATTAAGGTGATAAAAATAAAATCTTTTGTCACTTAATATGTAAAATTAATGAAAACTTCTGTACTGTCACTTCCTATTGTTTTACTAAGTTGTCCTTTTCTTGTAGTGAGTGTCAATAACATTTATTTTGTCATTAATATTATTTTATAAATTGAAAAAATAAATATTGTCACAATATGACTTAGAGGGTCTGCGGCTAAACTTATTTAAACAATCTTATAATCTCTTACATCTTATAAGATGTTTTTTGGAGATTGTCAGATCCTAGATCTTATTTTTAAAATAAGTTATGAAGTGTTTGGATAAAATAAGATTTTAAAAGTTATAAAATATTAGTAATAGCAATATTGTAATTAAAATGATTAAACTTAAAGGAGCTTGATAAGATCTTAAAAATAAATTGAAATCTCTTTACTTTTTTAAAAGAGTTTATAAGATCATAACATATGATTTTAGGATCTTGTAAGCTCCTTTTAAAAAAAATTATCAAATATTTTTTAACATCTTATAAACTATTAAACATCATATAAAATGTTTTTAGAAGCTTATATAAGCACATTCAAACACCCTCTTAATAGTAAAATAAATTAATATTTTAAGTTGCCACTAATAAAAACATACTGCCACACATATAGTGACAATATAATGATAATAAAATTATCATTATAATTTATAATAAAAATTTTATTATTTTATTGTCACTAAGTTGTTGCTATATATCTATCAAAATTGTCAACGGGCCACCTCTTGTGTACCACCCCAACAGTTAGATATATAACACATGAGTGTTGGTTGTTGTTTGCTGACTCATATTGGGAAGGAAAATTTCATTTTAATGACTACTCTTCCTCATTGGGAAGGAAAATTTTTCTTTCTAATAAATCAATTTTTTGTCATTTCATAAGAGTAGTCATTCATTTCAAAATGATTAGTCTTCTGAAATAACTAATCTTTTTTTTTTTCCTTTCATTTTTATTTTGAAAGGTATGCCTATATGCTGCCTCCATATTTGATATTTAAACTTTTTAGTTTTTTAATAAAATAATAATAATAAACCAACAAGAGGCGTGGATTGGCGTGGCTACAACCCAGGCCTCCTATGTTTTTTGTTTGTAAAAAATCGAAGGTAAACCAATAATTTTTTTTTAATTTGTATGCATATATTATTAATATAATCAAAATATATTTAATTAATAAAATTAACATAATTAAAAAAAATAAATTCCACAAGAGGCGTGTCTACAAGTCACGCCTTACCATATTTTTATAAATTTTTCCCAATCATGGTAGTTTTGAATTTTTTTTTTACTATATTTATATAATTAAATTACCATCTATATTTAAGTATGTATATATGTATTCAATTCTATACATCAATTTTTTATTTAACAAAAATATAATCTAATGTAATATTTAACGTTTGTTAATGATGTAATCTATATAGAATTAAATGAGATAGACCATGATCTAGCGCGACTAATACATCTCTAAGAATACACTTTAAATTCTTTATTTCATTTTTTATTTCATTTCATATTTCAATTTATTGTATTTATATTAAATATGGTCCTAAAAACTATATATAATTTTAAACGTCAGCTCACAAACATTCATAAAACAAATTAAAGATAGATTTGAAACATGCATGCATTACTTTATATATACCATGTGTATCTATATATCACATATATATACAGACATATATACATAAATACTTGTAAGCAAAACTAACAATGAAAAGATTTCTTCAAATTCATGGTCCGGTGACAACAAGAATTAAAATGGGGCTAATTTATCAAAATACAGTGAAAAAGCCACAATTTTACAAAACTACCGTGGTTTGAAAAAAGTTACAAAATTGCCGTAACAGGCCACGCCTTTCATTTCCGAATTTTTTTTTTTTTTATAAATTAAACAGAGGCGTGGCCTCTAGCATGACAAAATCCACTCCATGCGCATGTTTTTTTTATTGAAAATTGATTAAGAGAGCCACGCCTCTTGCATGATGGCTTTTTTTTTTATATATATATATTATTATTCTATATTATATATTATGTATATTATATATTGTACATTATATAGTATATATTGTATATATTATATGTTATGTGTATTATATACTATAATATATATAATATATTACATAATTATATATTATGATATATATATATATATATTATATATTGTATTTACTATATATATTAAAATATATAATGCATTATATATTGTATATAGACTAATCTATTTACAATGTAATAAATATTTACAAGTAATATGTAAATTGTGATACACATAATTTATAATAGATGTAATTTTTATAAATAAATATATAACATTTATAATTTGTTAAAAAATATTTTACTTAGTATGAATTAATTAATTATTTAATTTTAATTTTGAAACTAAATATAAACTAATTAAAATTTGATATAAATTTATTAGCAATTGATAAGCATGCTTAATAACCAGTAATGTAAAAATATTGATACTCCATTATGTGCTTTTATTTTTTAATTTTTCATTGTATATGAATTAATAATTACAAAGGAAAAACCACAAATATAAACTAATACTAATGTCATGCTTATCAATTTCAAATTATTCAAATTAAAAACTAAAATAAATTTCGCATCACAATATCAATTCAAACTTAATAATAAACAACTCAACTTAATATACTTTCAAAAATTTAAAAACCAACCTGATATTTGTGGGTCAAAATCTTCCTTCTCCAATTTAATATTTCTAACAAATTATAAATGTTATATATTTATTTATAAAAATTACATCTATTATAAATTATGTGTATCACAATTTACATATTACTTGTAACAAGAGTAATTGTTAAATCTTGTTAAATTTTTGAAAGTATATTAAGTTGAGTTGTTTATTATTAAGTTTGAATTGATATTGTGATGCGAAATTTATTTTAGTTTTTAATTTGAATAATTTGAAATTGATAAGCATGACATTAGTATTAGTTTATGTTTGTGGTTTTTCCTTTGTAATTATTAATTCATATACAATGAAAAATTAAAAAATAAAAGCACATAATGGAGTATCAATATTTTTACATTACTGGTTATTAAGCATGCTTATCAATTGCTAATAAATTTATATTGAATTTTAATTAGTTTATATTTAGTTTCAAAATTAAAATTAAATAATTAATTAATTCATACTAAGTAAAATATTTTTTAACAAATTATAAATGTTATATATTTATTTATAAAAATTACATCTATTATAAATTATGTGTATCACAATTTACATATTACTTGTAAATATTTATTACATTGTAAATAGATTAGTCTATATACAATATATAATGCATTATATATTTTAATATATATAGTAAATACAATATATAATATATATATATCATAATATATAATTATGTAATATATTATATATATTATAGTATATAATACACATAACATATAATATATACAATATATACTATATAATGTACAATATATAATATACATAATATAGAATATAGAATAATAATATATATAAAATAAAAAATAAAAATAAAAAAGGCATCATGCAAGAGGCGTGGCTCTCTTAATCAATTTTCAATAAAAAAAACATGCGCATGCTTGTGCATGGAGTGGATTTTGCCATGCTAGAGGCCACGCCTCTGTTTAATTTATAAAAAATAAAAAAAAAAAGAAATCGGAAATGAAAGGCGTGGCCTGGAGCCACGCCTTACGGCAATTTTGTAACTTTTTTCAAACCACAGTAGTTTTGTAAAATTGTGGCTTTTTCACTGTATTTTGATAAATTAGCCTTAAAATGGCTTCCAGCGCATTAATTTATATAATCACATTCGCCGTGTTATATATATATTTCTAATATAATAATTTTATTTCTAAAATGAAAATTTTATTTTTAAAGAGCCCTCTTATATATTAAATATTTATGAGATAATCGTGGAATTAATTAATTAATATAAAATTTTGCATTGGTTCAACTTTCGTTTGTTTAAAATTTCGCACTCGGTGAAAACTACGAATGATATGCCAAACAATGTGTCTTTTACATAAATTTCATAATTTGCTTCAGTAATTTTAATTATCTAACTGCATGCCTCTGTAAATTGTCATTTTCTGCTAGCTGGCCATGTGAGAATGGCAGTTCATGCATGCCGATGCATAGGAGATTCATACTTCAAATGGAAAGACAAATCAGCTGCCATTAAAGGGGTTCTTCACCAAACACGTTCTATTCTTAATTTAGTGAAACGGGTGGTTGTTGAACTCATTTAATGCAAATATCTAGTTGAGATAGGGATCTAAAAAGAGATGATGAAGCAAGTATATAAGGCCCTTATGCATGATGCTCTACATGCAAGTATTTTTCACACAGTTGGAATCATGACTTTGTCCTTTGAAATGAGAAGTGGTGCCATGAGAGTTGGGGTTCTGTCATTGCTTTGTTTTCATGTTCTTGTAGTGAATGTGGCCGTTGCCAGGAGCACAAATGATGAAGAAAAGTTTCTGACAATCGGCAAGGGTCGTGGTTTTGGAGGAGGTGGTGGGTTTGGTGGTGGAGGAGGTTTCGGAGGTGGAGGTGGAGGTGGAGTTGGATTTGGAGGTGGTGCAGGTGGAGGGTTTGGCAAGGGTGGCGGAGTTGGAGGTGGCATTGGTAAGGGTGGTGGTTTAGGAGGCGGTGCTGGCGGTGGAGCCGGTGGAGGTGGTGGTATTGGTGGCGGGCATGGCATTGGTGGTGGAGTCAGTGGAGGGTTTGGCAAGGGTGCCGGAGTTGGAGTTGGCATTGGTAAGGGTGGTGGTTTAGGAGGCGGTGCTGGCAGTGGAGTCGGTGGAGGGTTTGGCAAGGGTGCCGGAGTTGGAGTTGGCATTGGTAAGGGTGGTGGTTTAGGAGGAGGTGCTGGCGGTGGAGCCGGTGGAGGTGGTGGTCTTGGGGGCGGGCATGGCATTGGTGGTGGAGTCGGTGGAGGGTTTGGCAAGGGTGGCGGAGTTGGTGGTGGCATTCGGGGTGGTAATGGCAAAGGTGTTGGCTCAGGAGGTGGAATTGGTGGAGGTTTTGGTAAGGGTGGAGGCATTGGGAAAGGCGGTGGCATTGGTGGAAGTATTGGCGGAGGCATTGGTAAGGGCGGTGGTCTTGGCGGAGGCATTGGTAAGGGCGGTGGTCTTGGTGGCGGCATTGGAAAAGGTGGTGGTATTGGTGGCGGCATCGGCAAAGGCGGTGGTTTTGGCATTGGAGGAGGCTCTGGGAAAGGTGGTGGAATTGGCGGAGGTTTTGGCAAAGGAGGTGGCATTGGTGGTGGTATTGGAAAAGGTGGCGGTTTTGGAGTTGGAGGAGGCTTTGGAAAAGGAGGTGGAATTGGTGGAGGAGTAGGAGGTGGATTTGGGGGAGGAGGCGGCGGTGGCGGTGGAGTTGGACATCACTGATCTACGCTCACTTTGCATGGATTCAAGACACATTTCCACCATGCCAAATTCAAATCTATTATTGATCCACTATTATATATCTGTGCTTTTTTTTTAACTTGATCTATTGCAATATATTATTTGGTCGTGTACGGTTTCTCATTTAAGTTTTTTGCGCACCATAAATCATAGTAGATTTTTTTGCAATAAAATCCCCGCTTTTTTTGTGATAAAGTCCTTGTATTGATTATATGAAATCGTAGAAATGATGCCATTAGAATAAATTTTATTCTCTTTTTATTTTTATTTTTTCTATGTCTTGAATGAAACCTTTTAGCTTTTAGCATATATGCAAAAAATTATAAGTGTAGAGATGTGACAATTCAACTTCGTAATTGAAACGAATCAAAAGTGAAATAAGTTATATTAAAATTGTCATGGACTCCAGAAAGTGTGCATCATATGGTATATATATTATAAATCATTCAATATTTTCAAACTCGATTTATATCAGATTTCATTCAGAAATGAGTTGGACAAGGGAAAATTAATTTAATTTTATTTGGTTTAACTAAAATATTGAAAATATTATAGTCGACAAATCAAGATATTTTCAGTCTGACACTTAAGTTGGAATTGCTATTATAAATACATTTTCTTTGCAGCAACTTGGATAAACTTCATTCCAAATTTAATTTTCCTAATTCATCTTAGTATTTCTGGTTCACATTCACTACAATATTCACATTTCACTTACGATGCAAGCCCAATTAGATGAACATTTGGGCCTAAGATATTTCACAATATAGCCCACGGTCCCAATACGGATTCTGCTTTCTCATTAATTTTTCATACACTCACAAAATTATTATTGAATTGAAAGAATCTTACCAGAGAAAAATATCTACTTGTTTATTTATTTATTTATTGGAATTTTGATGCATAAAATAGCTCAATAGTTGTGTAAATATAGACTGCATAGACATAGAAGTGTACTCACATGATAGTCTTTTTAAAATATATTTGCAGCGATGTTTATATTGCATGAGCTATTTAGCCTTAGTTGAGGGTAGAGTTTGGTATGATAGCCAAACCTAAGTGAAAAGAGTTCAACCCTATCTATGGATGAGATAGACATTAATCTAATGAAGTTCAAATGGAATGGGAGATGGAATATTTAATACACGTGTCATATATTCATAAAATGGAATATGAGATGGAATAGAAAATTTAAACCGAAGAGTGGCTACAAAAAGAGGTAAAGCAAATAGCAAAGTAACAAATAAAACTCTCAAGTTAGGTGGAGATGAGTCCAAATTCAACTGATAATCTTAATTATAAAAAAGAACTATACTTACGAGAAAGGACAACCAAGATACAAAGTAGCATGGAAAATAAGAAAAGTATATTTATGTATTTTCTATTTTATTTGTTATTTCAACCTGATAAATTTATGTGAGTGTATCAGATTTTCAATTAATTATTTTTATAAAAAAATATTTAATATACATTGACATGTATTCATAAAATAAAACATGACGACTTTTTTCTTCTTTATATTATAACTCAATCATAATTTCTTTGAGTTACTTGAATATGTAACTTCAATGAAATTGAAATCGTTCCCTTTGTTGGTATAGTATTACATTAGGATGAAATCTGAATTGGGTTCAAATATTTCTTATCAATTCCTGTGAAAAAGGAACAATTAGAAGAAGGCTTATAATTTTTTTTCAAATCAATTTATTTTTATGTTGATGAAATATGAAATAAAAAAAATTCAAAAATAAAAAAAGGCCAATGGGCAAAATTTTGCGACTACCTGTAAAAGGGGCCTTCAATGATAACAAGATAACTTTTGAACCTTGAGAATTAAAGCAAAAGTAAAAGGCTTAACTTTGTCTTAGGTCCAAAAGTATAAAAGAAAGTAAATCCAGTGAACTGGGCCAATAGCTGAGTAATTGAGCTTCAAAGAAAAGAGTTGAGATAGTGAATGCCTAGAAAGAGAAGTTAGGAAAAAAATTTAACTTTTCTCTTGCATCCAATTAAGCTTTCTGTAGGCTAATTATATATAGTTTATGTCCACTTTAATGTCATTTTAACATGTTGAATTATTTGTTTGTTAACTAATTAAAAAGGCTGCTGCAGACTTCCTTTGTGCCAATACAGTTTAACACTAAATAATGTCTACAAATACTATTAATTAATTGTCTTGTCAATCGCTTCTGATCTTTTATTTAATTGTTTATCTCATTTTCTATTTCAACTTGACATATTATATTAAGTGTATTTAATTCTTAATCAATCACTTTTTTAAGAAAATATTTAAAACATATATCATATATTCACAAAATAAAATAAGAGATGAAATATAAATTGAAATAAAAAATCTAAACTATTGATAACCTAAAGTAAAAAGCAATACGTACCTTAAATTTCACTACTTTATTATATTACCCTCTAATTTTAAAGGTCCTCTACACCCCCAACTTACGCTTATTGTGACACTCCCCCCAATAGTATTTTTAAGCCAAATTTTATCCTAAAGCTCTCGTTGCTATTGCTATCATGCCGCTCGAGATGAATTTCTTTTAATCGTATAATCATTTCATCTCCCGTTATTACTATTCACAATTACTTTGTCTATTTCTCGTATCACAAATGACAGTATTTATATAATATTATTGTTTGCCACATTTTCAAGATTGACAGTAATAAAAAATATATTATGAAACTTTTGTAAGCATAATATTGCAACAGAAAAATAAATTCGAGTTTACCTCCCGCCATTAATATCACTTGATTTTCTAATATCTAGTCTTCACAAATTTTGATAATGTAAGCAGCGAAAACATAAATTCGAGTTTACCTCCTGCCATTGATATTACTTGATTTTTACTGTCTAGCCTTCATAAATTCTGATAAAAGACCTTCCTATAATTTTCTGCTAAAGTGCTTCTAAACGCACCAGAACCTATCAATTGATGGTGTAAAGGTGAATATATGATTATTAGGTTTAGGGACCTTAACCTATATTTTATATATAGTGTCTTCAATCAAGACACTATCTCTCAATTAAGTAGACTTAGTGGACAGGTGGTTATAGCCAAAACCACCTATAATAGGACAGTTATACGAACCACATCTAAATGTGGGTGTAACACATTATAACCAACAACTTTTACTTGACCTTTGAGCAGAAACGAGATCGGAAAAGACGAGGTGGTGATGGCTAAGGAAGAATTTTCCAACAAAAAGTTGACCTGAAAGTGCTATTGAGGGATAAAGTGACATTATGTATATAAATTGAGTAAAATATTTCTTAAATTACTTTTGGGAGCTAAAGTGATAAAATGGTAAAATTTAAGGACTGAAGCATTTTAGATTCTATATTAAACACCATATATGCATGCGACCATATTCAAGTACTTATTTAAAAAATATTTTATATATTTAGTGTTTATTTATAATATAGAACGAAAAATAACGCATAGAAAAGTTGAACTGAGGAGGAAGCGAAGAGCCCATAACTATCTCCTAACATAAAATTTTACTGATTTTCTCTACTCTGGCCTCATTTATTTTTGTGGATAGAATATTGACTGATGTGATTAATTTTTTAATGAAGATAATGAATAGGATCATTTATTCCGATATATTTTTATTAACTATATGGGATAAAATGAACGATATATGAGAAGGAATATATTAGATACACATTTACATATGTGAATGAAAATAGTTGGGCAGAGTATAAATTGCCCACAATAGTCTTGCACATAAAAACAAATTTTTGAGATTTTTTTTAGGTGTAATTCAAAGATTTCATGGACAATATAATATTCGAGTGACTTGAAATGATCAAATCATACAAAAAACAAAATATAGCAAGATTTTCGAGCAAACATTTTGAGATGTAAAGGAAAAGAATCAGCTCTTAGGCATCAGAGATATCAAATTACCCGAAACATAGGCACCAATGTTACAAAATATTGGTGCCTAGGTGCCAACATACTACTACCTAGGCACCAATATTACCGAGTTAGATGCGTTCAATAAATCTTGCTTCCAGATAAAAAAATTTCACACAGAGGACATCAATCTAATTATGTTTAAGTAAGGAGAGGATAAAGTAGTAATTTTATATCTCATTCTTAGCAATCTGAAAAAATAGATAACTTTGTCCCACCCAACTCGTAGTAGGGGTGTCAATTCGTGCAGGTTGGGTGGGTTCAGGTTGGGTTGAGGTAGGGGTATAACATAAAAATACCAAACCCAAACCCAACCCAATTCAATGTTAAACCCAAAAGGTTCAACTCTAACTTAACCCATAAAATTTCGTGTCAGGTTCGGGTTGACCTGATTTTTAGTCAGGTCACCCAATAATCTGATAAACCTGACCTGACCCGACCCGACCCAACCTAATCTATTTATTTTATTTTTCATATTTATAAATTCCAACATCATAATTGAGTAGAAATTTTATCTATAATAAAATCTAAAATTTAGCACAATAATTAAGGTCTAAGAAACACAATAGCTTGTCATGTCCATGAGTACTCCAAATACAAAAAAAATAACAAACCATTGTTCAATTAACAATTTTGATTACAATCGTCAAATGATCAAAATGTATAATTAACTACAAAATAGTAGAAATTAAAGTCGAAAGATAAAAACATATCGAATTCAATCGTCTTTGAATGGGAAGAATGGAAGTGTTATTACTTATTGTTAATAATGTTATTGTAATTTGTAAATTTGTAAATTGTAAGAATTTTCAAATTTTAGATTTTTGGATATATATATATATATATGTATTATTTATATTTTATTTTAATTAGTTAAAATTTTCAAGTGGGTCGGGTTGGGTTGGGTCAGGTTTATTGGGTTATTGGGTCACCTAATTATTTTTTTCAGGTTATGCGGGTTGATCCGAAAACAACCCAACCTTATTTTTTTTTCTCTGGTCTGACCCAATTTGACCCAAACACAAAAATCCAAAATCCAAACTTGATTTTTTTCAGGTGGGTTATTGTCGTGTCATCAGATTCGGTTTGATTTTGACACTCTTAACTAGTAGGATCTGTCATCCCATTTTTTATAGCTACAAGATTCAAACCAACACAAACCTATAGCGCCTCCAACCATAAAAGTAAATAAGAGATGATATTGATTGATGAGCTTTATCCAAACCTGTCATCCAAGGTAAACTAATTTTCTATGAATTAAAGACTCCGCTTTAAAAACGCTCCATTTAGACAAGGGAATACTGCTAGTAATACTGAAAGTCCGGCCTCATTTATCAGATAAATGCATTATTGTAGTTCCATGGATAGATGACTTTCCCATTCAATTTCCCAAAGTCCAAACATAGCCCTAGTTTCCAATTGAATCTCTGTAAATGGGTGGGGTTACACGAAGACGTATGATAAACGTTGCTTAGGGTGCCGTAACGTTGAAAAATGGTCCCAAAATGTTCATTCTTATCATTGATATAGCCCAACAATTTTGTTGTGATTCCAGTAAGGACATCAATGTTCAGTGGGTCCATAAGGACAAAAGTCAAGATATGTTGAGCCCAATTTTTGAAATCTGGATTCAATTAGGATCCGACCCTAATATTTTGCAATTTGAATTTAATAAAAAATGTGGGTCCATCAGCAGGAAGTAGATAAACAAACTGAACGGTTGGGACCCACTTAATGCTGCTTCTTTTGTCTTCCTTTCTTGCACAACTACCCTTCCCAAAGATTAGCCAATGCCAAAGGACATTGTTTTCAATCCTAAAAGTATAAATTATTGACAGTCAGCAGAGTTAAATAATAAATAAACCCATTAAGAAAATCTTCAGTCCACGTTTGCACTTCGAGGTCTTCTGCTCTGAAAGGGAAGATTCAGGATGCTGGTGGATATCATATTTAATGCTCACAAACAGACCACCTACAACATTTCTTCCTCTGACTTTTGAACCATTCTTGGACAGTTCACACTTCACACTATCACCCAAAGAAAATAGTGGCCTTTGAAAAGTAAACCATAAGGCATAAAAAGAAAAAGAAGAAGCATTGTTTTAGCTTTGGATTCTTGGTTAACCTCAACCTGTACAATCAAGAAAGGTCTTTTCTTGCTGGAGATGAAAAATGGGTTGTGATGGGTTTTATGGGTTGTGGGCTCTGGCCATGCCTTTCAACAAGCAAAAGGTCCTTTCTTTAATAATTGTTGTATTTTCTTTTAATGTATCTGCATTGTATTATTATTTGAACTAGTTGTTGTTTTCACTGTAATGATATGATGGGGTTCTTTTTTTCTTCGACTTTTTATCTGTCAAAAGTTGCATCCTTTTGACTTTTTTGCTCTTTGGGTTTTGTCTGGTGCTAAATCTATCTGGATGTTAGGTAAAATTTCTCCCCAGGTAAACTAAATTGCTTTGTGCTCTGCTCTGTACTTGAAGTTCTTTTCTTTCTAACTCTGATGTTCTTCTGGGATAAGTTTGGTGGTTCTTTGAACTGGGTTTTGGGCTTCTTGTTGGGGGTTTATCCTTGAAGAGGTAATATGGAAGTGTATAACTTGAATTATTGTTTTGGTATTCTACACTTGCCTCAGTGGCTCAGTGGTAGTGTTGGGAGTTTAGTATCTATAATTGCTTGATTTTACAGATACGTTTGATGGTGCATTTTACTATTGGTTAGTACTCTTTGATGAAGATGGATTGAAAACTTAATGCATAGCGAAGGGTGTAAGACTTCTGTTTTGTTTTATAAGGAAAATATTGGTGGGAATTCTGGTGAGTCTTAAATGAAAACTAAAATTGTTTACAATGCCATGTTCAAGTGCTTTCTTCCTTCAGTCTGGTTGTTTTTTCTGTGCAAAGAATGAGATTTCTCCAAAAGTCAGAGTGGATTTTAGTTGCATTATTTGTACATGAATCTAGTGGATTTTCTATTATATCCTATTCTTTTCTTGATCCATTGGTGATTAGGAATACGACAATTGTGATGAGACGTGATGAGCATTAAATATTGGCTGTGCAAACAAAAATCTAGCTTGAGTTTAAAATTGAGGAAGATGATGAAATGCATTTGCTCCGGGGAGCACTTAAGAGCAGATGAAATAATTCCTTCATCAGAGTCCCTGGCAACTAGGGACTATTCAGCCAGTGGTGGGTATTCTTCTCGGGCAGGGGAACCTGATGCAAAAGTTGACACCAGCAACATTGAAGAGGCAGAATCATCACTTCGAGAGAGTGGCTACTTAAATTATGAGGTTGGTGGCTCTGCATTTATTTCATTGAAATTGCTTGAAATGAGGGATGATTATCATGTAACTATTTCTTTTTTGCTTCTTGTCAAAAGTCAAATTGGCAGAAGTTCTATAAGTATCGAAATGTTATACCCCTCGAAGGATATGTTTCTGTTACATATATATTATAACGTCCAAGGTGGAAGTGCATTCAACTCTTAATTCCAAACTGTTCGTATGATCTTTTTTTATCCGCAATTTGAATGAAATCTCTCTTAAATGATATTCTTTTAATGGTTTTAACTATTCTATGCTCAAATATTTCATAGGATTGATCACTGGATGATCCCTTTCTCAAAATTATTTTGAGCTTCAACTATCTGAAATGTAGACTTAGGCAAACTAGCAGATTTGTCTTAGTGTTTCTGTTAGTGGAGGATAAACCTTGTTATATTTATCTGATATCCAGCTTTCTTCAAATGCACACAGTACATTTGTTTCTTATCAGTTTTTTTAGTGGTCATTTTATGTTGGACTCATACAACTTTTGGAATTTTTGGAAGGATAGTTACTGAAATCTGATCTATGATCTTGCAAAATACATATAGTATATATTCAAAGATCAGAACAAGAATATTAGGGTTGACTTCAGTAATTGATTCTTGAACTTATAGGAAGCAAGAGCTTTATTAGGACGACTTGAGTATCAAAAAGGGAATGTGGAAGCTGCTCTTCGCGTGTTTGAAGGAATAGATATTGCTGCGGTGATTCCCAGAATAAAAATCACTATAGTCAGAAGATGTGAGCTTCCTAGGCGTCACTCTCAAAGTGACAATGCTCCACCAATGTCCATGCATGCAGTAAGTTTGCTTGTTGAGGCAATTTTTCTCAAAGCAAAATCGCTGCAGGCTCTCGGAAGGTATACAGGTATTTGTTTAAGGTTTTCCATTGTATACAAGTATTAAAGTATACAGATGTCTCTCTCTCTCTGTTTGTATGTGTATATGTTTTTTCCTTTTCATTTTCTCATTCTTAAACGCAATCTTAAGAAGCCTATTGTTTTAGTTGTGTTGGATCCAAACTGAAATAATATTATACCGTCCTTGGTTCCATAATCTATAGTGTGGCATTTTTTAATCTCTTATGGGTGTGTGCACTACTGTTTGACCTCATGGTTATAAGTAGCATACTTGTGATAGTCACTAAATCTTCATTCCTTGGGATTTTGCAGAAGCTGCTCAATCATGTAAAGTAATATTGGATACTTTTGAATCTGCAATACCAGATGGCTTGCCTGAAAATTTTGCTTCTGATTGTAAATTGCTGGAGACCTTAAACAAGACAGTTGAGTTACTTCCTGAGCTATGGAAACTTGCTTATGCTCCTCAAGAAGCAATTTTAGCCTATAGAAGGGCCCTACTTTATCAGTGGAATCTTGACGTTGAAACCAGAACAAAAGTAGAGAAGGAGTTTGCTATATTTCTTCTATACAGTGGTAATGATGCAAACCCACCAAGCCTTCGCTCACAGATGGAAGGTTCATTCATACCAAAAAACAATGTCGAAGAAGCTGTTCTCCTGCTACTACTTATTCTCAAGAAATTCATCCTCAATAGGATTGGATGGGACCCATCAATCTTGGATCACCTTGGTTTTGCATTGTCAATAGCCGGTGAATGCATGTCCCTCGCTCGCCAAATTGAAGAGTTACCTCCGGGGACTATTGACAAAAAAGAAAAATACACATCTCTAGCCCTCTGTTACCATGCAGAAAATGATGATATGATTGCTCTAAATTTGCTACGGAACCTTTTGAATAATAGAGAAAACAATAACTGTGGACTTGAATTATTACTGGCTTCAAAGATTTGTTCAGAGGATTATAATTCCCTTGAAGAAGGGATAGGATATATTCATAAACTCCTTGCTGAATCAGAAAAATGTTACCAGAGGGCTAGTTTTGCAAATTACTTGCTAGGTCTCTCTCGTTCGGCCCAATCTAGAGGTGTTGGGTCTGATGCCCAGAGAATATCAAGGCAATCTGAAGCACTTGAGGCACTTGAAACTGCTCAAAGAATGACCAAGGGGAAAAATTCTAGCATTTTATTTTCTCTTAGTCTAGAAAATGCTGAGCAGAGAAAGTTGGATGCTGCTCTTTATTATGCAAAGGAGCTATTGAAACTGGAAGCTGGATCTAAAGTAAAGGGGTGGATTCTTCTTGCTCGTATTTTGTCAGCTCAGAGAAGGTATGTAGATGCTGAAAACATAATTGATGCCGCCCTGGACGAAGCAGGGAAGTGGGATCAAGGAGAATTGCTGCGCACCAAGGCGAAACTGCAGATTGTGCAGGGCAATTTAAGGGCTGCAATTGAAACATATACAAAACTTCTTGCTGTTCTTCAAGTCCAGAGGAAGAGTTCTCAGGTCCAGAAAAACCTCTTAAAAGTATGTGCTAAATTATTATGTTATGGATCTATCTGCAAGCATTGCAAGTGAATCAGCTTTTACTGAATTTCAAGTTCTGAGTACATTTTTTCTGGACTTATTACCATTTTAGTTATCATAAAAGTAAAAATGAATGCAGAAGTTTTAGTGTAATGTGAAATTTGTTTTTGGATACTTGGTCCCACTTTTGTCGTTTCATGGTCATATTCATTGTCCTAAAAACCATTTTCATCCACAGGACAGGCAGAAGAACAGTACAATTTTGGAAATGGAAACATGGCATGATCTGGCAAATGTGTATACCAGCTTATCTCAGTGGCGGGATGCCGAGATATGTCTCTCAAAATCAGAAGCTATCAATCCTCATTCAGCTTCAAGATTACATTCTGCAGGTAGATCATGTATTATATAAAATCTTTAAGGTTTCCCTCAATCAGAACCCTTTGTTCTAACTTGATTAATTGTCTTGGAGTGATTGCCAACTATGGTGTCAATGTTATTTCGGTTTCTTTAATTCTTCCAACACCAATGAGACTGTAATTTTGCCTTTTCTTGATGTCATATACTTGGTGAACAGTATGGAGAATTAATTAGGACTTTAGGACTTCTTTCTTTAGAATTGAAATAGCTAAGCATTGCAAGAATATTAGCTCAAGCTTCTGTAGTGCTCCCATCCCACGTTTAGCATTAATTTAAGCCCTTTCTCTTGAAAATCTTTTTCATTTACACGGCAGTATACATATGATCTTGATTTGGAACATGATTCTACAACTACTGAAAGTAAGTAGAAGACACTGTGGCCTAAAATATTTAGTCCCAGGATATTAATTTACCGACCAAATAATGTATTTTTAAGGTTGAGATGGACCAAAGGTGTTCAAAACTGGCACTTTTTTTCTTTTTAAATTTATACACTCATACATTTGGAATTTCTTGTATTCGAATTCTTGACCTCACACTTTATGCGTGAGACAAATGCCACTGGCCCAGGGGCCACTCAGCCAAAACTGGCTCTTGGGGCACTGAAGGAGAGACGAAGTTGGTTAGCTTACATCATCTATAGAAACACTCCTACAGAAAGGTAAACCTGGCCATTTCATTCTTCTCGGATGTCGTTGTGTTAATTGGGAATTTCAGTCGCTTATTACTGCAAGTTAACATGTCAAAATTCTCTCCTCAGTTCCAAAAAAGGTTATTGATTAAAAAAGGCAAATTTTTAATTGAAGTCTATGTCAATGGTTCTTGTCTCTTTTTTGCCAGGTTTACTCTGTGAAGCTAAAGGCCTGCAAAAGGAAGCTCTCAAGTCTTTTGAGAAGGCACTAGACATTGAACCCAATCACGTCCCAAGCTTGATATCTACCGCCATTGTTCTCAGACAAGTCAACAACCAATCACTGCCTGTGGCAAAAAGCTTTCTGACTGATGCATTGCGCCTTGAAAGAACCAATCCTACGGCCTGGTACAATCTTGGCCTCCTCTACAAGAGTGAGAGTGGTGCCTCAGCTCTGGAGGCAGCCGAGTGTTTTGAGGCTGCAGCCCTGCTCCAAGAATCTGAGCCAGTTGAACCTTTCAGATGATGCAGTTAAACAACTATATGGCTGTAATTTAATTTTGGTAATGAAAAGCAAAAGGAGAAAAGAAAGATGCACATAATTCTTTCTGGTTCGACAAGTTCACTGGAGATGGTATTTACACCAAGGCAACTTTTGCTAACTCTATATCAAGATTAATCATGGATGAATGTTTCAGTTCAAGATGAGAGGTGCCATGGGATGATATCCTGTCCTCAACTCAGTTTCAGATTATATTTTGGCTATCAGGATCTGGAGACTCCATCCAAGGTTAGGCTTATCCATTCAGAATGTTGAAGTTTGACAACTAATTCTTTTGACATTTGAAACACTAACGGTTTGATGTTTACTTTAGCACAATAGATGTTGGCTTCTGATAGAAAGTCCGTCTTGTAAGCGTATGTGTGACTCTGAACTTACTGCAATCTTCAGCAAATTTACCTACGTATATATAAGTCATCGTTTTACTTGTATCCAATCATGAATTTGGCACACAATGATCTATTGTCTTGAATTCTACAAGTTTTAGTCAGTTAGGCGGCTAATTCAGAAATTTAATAAATAATCTGCAAGAATCTTGGTCCTTCTTTCTATAGGACCATCTTTGCACAAAGATGGCCTGGAAAAATTGCTATATTTCATGGCATGTTCAGTTCTCTTCTCCTCTACCTTGTAGACAAGCTCAGCCTTAAAAAATGTCACAGGTCCAAAAGTTCACTATTTTCACAGTGCATATTGGTACATAATTACAGTGAATAGATAGTATTAAATAAGACTCATATTCTTAGTGTTCCAACAATACGAGTAACCCCGAAATTCATAAACTTGGTAATCTAGCTTAATTAGGTGAAATCGTTGGATACTCGCTTTCCTCCATTCCACAATGTGGTTTAATGTGTCATTTGTACTCAAATGCTTTAGTTTTAGAAATTCATATTGCACTAAAAAAATTGATTCCTGTCCTTGAAGGGACATTTGTACTCACTTGAAATAATTATTAACCTTTGACTCTCTAATTTTCATAATTACAAATACTTTGTTTCTAAATATACTAGATATGTCTTTAACTTTTCTTAGTGCTAGAATGTTGGACACAACATATCATACGAGGGTGGTGGTTAGCTAGCTTCTTTGTATCGTTGAGTCTTTAAATTTTGTTTACAGCTTGTGTATTCATAATGATGAATGTTACTGATGTATATTTTTATTTACACACGTATATGTATTTGAGATCACTTAAATTTAAACTTTAACCTTACATATATAAATATGAAGTTGATGCCACTTTCAATCAATTAATCAGTGATATATTAATGATGCATGCTTGAATATTAGCAATTATGAACTCATGCATCTTCTCCCCCAACAAACTCCCGCATTGAGACCCCCTGTGAATATACAAAAATTACCAAGATACACGATGACAAAATGTAACAAATTGATAATTTTATTTTTTTTCAATTTTTTGACCGAGGACAAAATGATTAATTCATAATTCCCATTAAAATTATTTAACAAAACAAATTCCCACGAAAATCTTAAATTATAAAATATCAAGAAAAGGTTGTGATAATTTAACTCTCATAAAAAAGATAATAATAATAATAAAGAATAAGTGCCTTCAACCTCGCCACTTGGTTCTCCCTAGCAGGAAGAGGATGAGCCAAATGGGCTAATCATTGTGCTGGGATAAAGCCTAAAGGGTAATAACAACCAGCTCTTCCGCGTGGGATAAGGCCTACGCACGAGAGCTAATCATTCTGCTAGTAGATCCCCAAGACAGTCAAACTCCTTTGAGTCCACAAACCTGTGAGGGACTGGTCATATAACTAGGGGCTTTCGATTTGCACAATCGGATGGTATTTAGACGTATAGTATCACCATGCGGGTTGGTATACAAGATTCACCTCGCGGGCAAGGTCAATATTGACGCTCGACCTGCTACTGTTCTCTCTACTAGCTGCTATATGAATAATCTGGCTAGAAGTGCAATTTTCAATCATACCCCCAAACTACTTTTTGACCTGTGTAAAATTACTTTTAACATCTCTATAACTTAAGAGAATGAATTAAAAATTTGGGGCAATTAAATAATTTCCATGGTTAGTCTCACATATCAAACAGTAAAGATTTGTGCAGATTGTGCGATGAGGAATATGGCATTTGCAATCTTCAATATCAAACAAGAATATCAAATTATCAATTTCAATTTAATCTCCCTATTTTCTAATCACCACCGCTAATTAGTAGCAAGTATCAAAAGCTACCTAGCCAACCAAAACCATGGACATACTCGAACAACATTGAATCATTCACTTTTCATCATTAGAGAAACAATATAAGGGAAACATATAAATGATAGCAATCAGAATTTTCTTACGGAGGACAAAGAAGCTACAAAAAACATTAAAGGAATAATAACTGCAATCATGTTGAAATTACTTCTTGCTGAGATCAATTCCAGCCTTCTTAGCCACAGCATCAAGTCCATTCTTCTCTATGGTCTTTATGGCTTTTGTTGACAACCGCAATTTGACATAGCGCTTTCCGGCTTCCCACCATATTCTCTTATATTGCAGGTTCACAAACTGCCGTTTTATTGTCTTGTGGTTCGAATGAGAAACTAGATTTGCCTTGTTTGATTTCTTCCCCGTGAAGGGACAAATTCTACCTGGATTTAATATCTAACAGTTCAGCATAACTCTGACGGAAATTCAGTATGAAATACTGAACAAGAACCAAGGATTTTAGTTGATTATAACATGGAATAATAAAGTTTTCCTAATGCATTTTCAAATCCTTAATAATATATAACCCCTCAAAATTTCTTATGACAGGAAACACAAATGCCCTGCTCCTTTCTTCTTAGACCAACGACCATACATGGATTATGGTGGAAGGTTCCATCTCTTAACTGTTTAATGAAGATGCCATTTGACAAGAGTCTTGAATACTATCAGAAATCAAGAAAAAATCAATACTATCAGAAATCAAGAAAAAAATCAACTTTCTTACTGATAATTGCTAGGTGAATGCCATGAGAAATTGAAAAGTATCTGCCTATTTTCTAATAAGTCTAAAGTATACATTTAAAACAATCAATCAAAGACCTTGTAGGCAGTCCATACTGGAGCAAAATGCCCCCAGATCTTATCTCATGCTAGATTTGTAGCTTAAGTTCAGAATGCAACTAGATATCGTGAGGCAACCAATAAAAAGCACGTGCCAAAAGTGCTCATAAGAGTATGAATATCCAGAAGCGTTAGCTCCTAAAGTTGAAAGAACTACCACCTTTTCATTGTATGCTACCATTTGGCACAAGAACTGTACATGTATTTCAGCGACTGGAAATCACTCATCAAAGAGATTTTTAATGTTCTAACCAGATCACAATTAACATTGAGATGGCAGTGCCATATGGGAGAATTTCAAAGAAAATAAGAATTTTCATTGAAAACCAAATAAATTTATCAATATCATAAGTCTTAACTTCTTATTACGAGAGTAATACATATAAGTGACTTTACTGACTTTATACTAGTAGTGGCACAAAATCCTGATGTCTCAGAGCCAATTGGCATTAACACTACAAGAATTATTTTAGAATGGAAACTGCCCTCTTGAATCTTGATACACTTTCTAATAGATGAATTTCCTTGTCTATCATTCATTCTACTTGCTATTGATATCAATAGAACCTAATACAACGCTTATATGAAGTAAATCTGCTTCAAATCTTGCATCTCCCTTCTCATGATGAATATAATTCATGAAAATTTCTCTTTTCTTACATAATTAGCTCTAACAAGTTAAGTCCCTCATATCAGCGCAGACTAATAATCTCACTGCACCCAAATATAGAGGAACAAAAAACAACATGAAATAGCCTAGTCTTTTTCTTCTTCTTCTATATATATATATATATATATATATATAATGCCACGCACAAAGACACACATAGCAACAGCATAAAGATAAAGACCTTTATATCAAGCACATAAAGGAAAAAGACAAAATCTTCATATCAAACACACACACACAGAAATAGAGATAAAGGATAAATAATTTACGGGCAACGGGCTGAAGAGACGGCCTTAGAGGAGCAGAAATTGGAACTGCGGCCCTCTTCTCAAAGTAGGTTGTTGATATCTTGATGCCACTCAATTGGGATGCAACGGAACCGATCTCTGAACTTGTTCTTGAACTCTTCATTGAGAGCCTGCTAAAATTTTGGGATTTTGCTACTGCCACACCCGCCATTATTGGTCCTAGTGTAGCTGTGATAGTTGTCATTGTTTGCAAAAATTAGTATTCTTCTCTCTGTCTTATCTTTCTTTTGCCCAGAAAACGTTTCAAGAAAGAGGGTAAAGATGGGGTTTGGGTTTGGGGTTGGGAGTGAAGGGAAATAAATGCTGTGGATAACGAACACAGTTTAATTTGGGCTTGTTGGATTATGTTTTGGGCATTTTATAGGAAAAATTTTGGGAGAATGGGTTTTTGAAAAAAAAATTTAGAGAATGTGCTATATATATATATATATATTTTTTTTATTTTTGAAAAAATATGAAAATTAATTTTAAAATAAGTTGTTTGTTTCTTTATATTTTGGATAGAGACAAACTTTATTGTAAATGTCATATCAATTGCCTTTTTGTTGAGTTTGTAGGGTGAAAGTAATTTTTTTTATGTATTATATGTATATGGTTTTATAGTTAAATAATGTGTGTATGTATGTGTATATATATATATATTTGTAATGATTGAAATATGAATATAATTAATTTAATTGGTAATTTATTTTGAAATTTATATTTTTATATATATTTAATATTAATAAATGATGTATTATTTGGTTATATAATAAATTTTAATGAATCATAAAATCATAATTATATTTTAATTATAAAAAAATTATCTTATATCATAATTGTTAATATCAACTTATAAAAAAATTTAATTACTATACATTAATTATAAACTAATTACTGTCTATTAATTAAAATATTATTATTTAACTATTTATTCCTTACAATTTATGTATAAATAAAACTTAATTATTTATTAAAATAAATAAATTTTTAATAATTTATATATATAAGACTTAATAAAAATTCATCAAATAAAAAAAAAATAATATTAGATTATGTAAAATTACATCATCTTAAATTATTTATTAAATAAATAAACATAATATTTAATTATACTTAAAATATGAAATATAATTAATAAATAAATAATAAATTATTTAAATAAATTAATTTAGTAAGTTATTTAATTATTTTAACTCATTATTTAATTAATATGTTATTTAGTAAATAAATTATGTAGTAATAATCAAATAATTTTACTTAAATTTAATTAATTCTCTGAACAATTAGTTTAAGCATATCAATATTAATTTATTAAACTTAATAGATTATTACATAAGTATCACCATATAATCAAATTTTTTGTTAGAATTTTAAATAAATGTGAAGATTAATATTTAATGAAGAATATTTTTTGAGAACATTAATTTATTTATTATATCAAATTAAAACATCTTAAGTTATTTATTAAATAAATAAATATAATTTTAATTAATACATTAAATATTAAATATAACTAATACATTATTTAATTAATAAGTAAATTTAATTAATTTAATATGTTATTCAATAAATAAATGATTTAGTAATAACATAAATAATATTTAATTAAATTTAATTCATTTTTTTGATAATTAATTTAATTAATTTTGTAAACATATGTTTTAGAAATTTTTTACCTAGTAAAATTTTAAAATTTATATATATGTATGTATGTATGTGTATATGAATGATTATGTATATGAATGAGTGAAGTGGGAGAGTAATAAATGAATGAGTGATATGAAAGGTAAAGTGAGAAAAGTGAGAAGATATGTGTGATTTTTAAGGTGCAAGGCTTTTTGGGTGAATTGAGAGGGATTTTTTGGGTATAAAATTTGAGTTTTTGAGGGAAAAAATTGGAAAACGTGCCTTCATTTTGAAATTTTTTTAGAAAAATGTAGAACAACATAGCCTTTGTTTTTCCCAATCTTTTTTTTGGGGTTTCCATAACTTTGGCCCTTGAATTTCACTGTTTCACATTTTACCCCACGGCTTTGTAGTTTGTAATATTTGACTCCCTAGTTAGTGAATTTATAATGTTAAAAAAAGCGACTGCAATTTTTAGGAATTATTGGTGAGAGCTGAACCTTATTTTCTCATATTTTTTAACAGTATAGTGCAGACAAACACGTTTCTCGGCTTAGTTTAACTTCAACCCGAGTTTAATCAACTTTGAAATAGTGATTAGTTAGCAAACTATAAGTCTGGTTTGACTCAATCACATTATAAATGTAATTTACTTACTTATAATTCACTTTTATTTAGTTAGAAAAAGAACAATCATACTTTGTAGGATCAATGTTTACCTTGAAATATTAATTTGTCAAAAGTTGTGAAACCTATTTTGACAATCATAATGCAAAAAACTCCAACTAGAACTCCGTGCCATCATATTGCTAAGTGCCTAAGTCCAAGTTATTGTTGCTCTCTCCAATTGACCTATTAGGCTTAAAGTTGTTAGTGACATAAATGATCATATTTAAGACTTGTATAATCAACTATGTAAATCATGATTAGGTAGATATTAAAGTGCTCATTTGAACTAATTTTTTGTTTATCTCAAAATAAATTACAGATAAACACCCTTTTTTGTCTTTTTCTTTTCTTTTTTTTTTTGTAAGAATTGATTGAGGTTATCATCGTGTCTTTATCACACAAAAATGGTGGGTTAAAAGTCACGAAGATTAAAGTAACATATCTTGAGAAGATTGAGATTTATTCAAATCAATTGAATTTTGATCATTTTAGGCTCTACCATGGAGATTACATTCAAATCATGACCACAAATTCCTACATAATAGGAGCAGCATCTGCAGGGCAAAAGGTGGGAAAGCCTCCAAATAGTTACGTTAATGTTCAATTCAAATTATAAAAGTTGGTTTGCTGTTTGATGGTTCCCTTCACGTTCTCCTCTTATTAATGTGGTGCAAATATTAAGCAGAGGTGTGACGCAATTTTGGATAATTTTTGGAGTGCGATCAGTAACCTAATTTCAAGATCCTAAATTCTCACAAGATTAAATTCAAAATCCAATATAAAAAACCATTTCAAAAAATCTCCTCATACCTTCAAAGAATTAATTTGCAGATGGACAGTCTATAAATACGTAAATTAAGGCGCTTCAGCCTGCAGGAATACGAAAAACGAAAAAGTACAGCAGCATTCAGCGCCACAGACAACAACGGGTGAATCCAGAATTCCAGATAAGTAAAAACAAATAAACCATTTCAAAGAGTAGGAAAATAAATTAATTTACAAGATACATCACTAAGGACCCTATAGCTCTGATAGTCAAAAACCGCTAATGAAATCAAATGAAAAATCAAGTGTGTACGGGTCCACGAAATGAACCCATCATACTTCTTTTACATGAAAACCGTCCTCCATGTATTCATAAAACAAAACAAAAGGCTGCAGTGCATACTAAACTGACGTATTCTAGCACAGGCAAAAGGTTAAGTCTCCCAAGCATGGTTCAAGCCTGAAGCAATAAATTATCTATCGAAAAAGTGTACAAGAAGTCTGCTCTGCTCCACATGCACCGTAAATTAGCAAACGCTAGACTGCTGAAACTTGACATATTGCTAACAATACTCTAATATCTCTTTTATCTGCGAAACCTCATCTGGTAAAGATCATGATCAACATATCCCACTATCACAACCCGGCCATCAAATATTCGTCCATGCAAACAATGTGCCGCCATACAAGCAGCTTCAGCTCTTCTATATTCTACGAAAATAGAGTCAGGCTCAAAAACAACATCAAGATCAGTTGAAATGTCCTTCTCATTGCCTTCCTTGGGAGCATCCAACTCTTTTTGCCCATCAGTGTCCAATTCAGTGGAAGTAGCACTCTCTGCATTATTTTCTTCTAGTTTCAACACCTCCTCAATCAAAAGCTTGTTTTCAGTCTCATTGGTCCTAACTGAGGTAGAACCAGCAATATTACCATAGCTTTCTGACTCATTAACTGAAGACTTTTGGTGGTTCACAAGTTCTCCAGTAAAACCACTGGAGTTATCCAGGCTGGAAGGGTCTTTGACAGAATTATTTCCATCATGTGATGGTGGTCTACATATTTCATCTTTCTTTGAATTGTCAACAATTATCTCGTCAGACAAGCTGTCACCACCCACCTTGGACCTATCGATGTTCTCAGGTTCCACCGATCCACTGAGCTGCTTAGATATGCCAGCACTATTATCACAATCATTGTTATTTTCCATACTTTGACTATTAGTCTCCATTTCATCCCGAGTTTCCAAAGGCTCTGATCTGTCAAGTTCTCCAAACTCATCGATGCACTCACCTAACTGTTCATGCCCACTATTGTCGAACTCTGAGTCGCATCCATCAGTAGAAACATTTTTGTTCTTTACTTCATATGCTTCCATGGTGCCAACAGAGTTTGCTGGCTTTGCAACATTAACAGATTTCACTGTACCAAACCTACAGTATTGATGGAAAGAAAAGAAATTTAATCAGACAACAATCAGCAAGGAAATCATCAAACTAGCTTATTCAACTTATATATATCAACCTGGAACACTCCAGCCTTATATCTTCCAATATTTCATCCCGTTCTGATTCGGACATAGACAAGACCCCTTCAGGATCCAACTGAAATTACAAGGATAAGATGGTGGTTCTCAGTACAACTTTACTTCAACTAGCATCAAAACAAGAAATTAGGTGCGGGAGGAGGGTGGGGGATTAAGATAAAACGAAAACACTATTCAGAAGCAATACCACATTTTTCAGCTTTAAAACAGCTGTGGCCTTCTGAAGAAGTGGCCTTGCATGCTCAGGGATCCCATAAAATGGCAGTTTTCCAACACTTTCCTAAAATGAACATTTTTGTCAGCAAACAGCTGATAGAAACTTACAGGCCTCATTAAACAAGCAACCAATTGAACGGGGGATAATATACCCACCACAACAGCATCTGGAGTAGCAAATACTGCAGTTACAACTTTTCCACCCAACTTCATACCATTAAGACCAGCACATGCCTTTGAAGTAACTGAATGGTCAACATACTGAAGTAATAAATAATTAGTTTTGGACAAAAGAGTGGATTCAAAGGGCGTCTTTTCAAAATGATAAAGATAACATAAAGAAAACAAATCACAGTTAGATTCCACAGACTAGGGGACTCTAACCACAATACTAGAAAACTGAATGCAGGGTCATTGCCTTAGAAAAGCAAACAACCAGAAATAGCACGGGCTAGTCCTAGTCTGAGGAATAATGCATATACATTCTAAACAACTTTTCCATACTTAAATATATACCTCAAGAAATGCGCATGGTTCATTAATATCAGAAATAAATTTAAAGTGGAATGCCTTCACAGGTCCAAAGGCTCTAGCAATCTCCAAAAGCTGGAGAGTACATGTAAGAGTTACCAGTGAGATATAGCTAGGATAATATGAAAAGGAATTTTGAAATAAAAAACAAGGTTTCATGTCAACTTACCATTTTAGAGGAGATAAGTTTTGAAATTCCACCAATGAAGATCTGTAATCAAGCAAAATCTTGTCAGAAAATGAAGGGGTAAAGTGAAAGTTACAATCAAATAGTAATAGAAATAGAAAGAACCAATTTGCTAACATACGGAAATTTCCTCCTCTCTGGGTTTTTTTTTTTTTAATCAGAAGCGGGGGAGGGGGTTGTAGATGTTAGAAGCATTTCCTTCTTCCCTTTTTTTTTTTTTTTTTTAATTTTTTTGGTTGGAGAGTGGCAATGCACTTACAGCAACGTTGGAATATATACAGTTATACACACACACATTATGGACTCACAAACCTCTTTTATATGTGAACATATAGGGATTGTTAAATTGTATGCAATAAATAGGAATAGATCTTTCACAAATCTTGTTCCTCTTGCTGCCTGCAAACCCTATACCCCGCACCAGGCCCTCCAACATATGGTGACTAACATGAACTAAGTGCTCCCTTTAACAAATAGACCAGATGAACACGTAGTAACATAAATAAGAGGCTAAGAAACAATGTCATCCAGCTAATGCCTGTGAGAAAAGGTCAGCCTTGATTCAGGAGACAAGTGCACTTTAGTATTCTCAAGATGAATATCACAAATGACAGTAAATTTCTGAAGTTGACACAGAAAATTTCACAAGATGAGCATGCTAAAATGCACTCTGCTCCAGTATTTTTCTGTAGGGTTATTAATGTTTTAAGTTGGTAATATCATATCAGAATAAGTAGCTAATTCCAGCTTGAGTTTCATTAGCTGCAAGGATAAATATAACTGCCAAAAATTGTTGACCAATTACTTCAAGTTCTGTATCCTTAAATTATATTGGGTACTTTTTCTTCAATTTCTGAGCATCATATATAGAGAGGGGGACACAACATCAAAAGTCATTGCCTAGGCTCTCAACTCGTCTCTTTTAGAAAATAAATTGCATCTAAATTCTTCTAGCTCAAGCAGAGTTTAGTGCATATCACTTACCTTGATGCTCAACTGAATATCAACGACAAAATCGAAATCTACTAAACAGAATTTTTTATTCATTTTAGTAGAAAATTAAAGCACTCCAATAGAATCTAAAGCTATGATGTTTTAGATGCACACCTTGTGGGGTGAATCCGCTACATCAGAACTCACTGAATCCACAGCAACCAATGATTTGTCAGGAAGACCAGTCTGCATGAAAATAGCAACTGTCTGAAAACCTGCTACATGAATAATAACCACAATATACCTCAGAAATTGCAAATTATATAGAGGAAATACTGTCTCAATGGAAAATGTTGGCTGAGTACAAAACAATCTTAGAAAGTTCAAGCACATGATTTTAGGTGTATGCAAGAAGAAGCCAAGGAAAGTGGATAACGCAGAAGACTAAAGCAATTACTTAGTGTGTAAATTTAAATTTCTCTCCACAATTTCAGCTATATGAACTAATATGCTAAGACCAAAAAAAAAAAAAAAGGAGATGCCAAAGAGCTTATTTCCAAATCACATAAATATAATACTTATTGGATTAGATTTAGCCCATGTACAAGTGATAACACTCAGAAAGAGAGAGAGAGAGAGATTCATATTTGACCATGATTTAAAAAAATTCACAAAGGGCAAACTGTAATAAAATGATGCTATTATCTTCACACACAGAAATAGTTAATTCTTTTTCCAGAAATTGATCCTATATAAGGTTTCAAACTCAAAAAAGTGAATATAACTAGTCCAGCTTCTGTATGGTGATACAAATGTTAGTATTCAGTTAAAGTGAACAACACGCATTAACTTGCTTTCAAGTCAACATATATTCCAACCAGAACTAGTTTGTACATACCACTTGTAACGGCCTTGAAAACATCACAATGTTACATCTATACATTCATATTTAGACCAAAAGCTGAAAAGCGTAAGATTGCACACATCATTCACATGACAAAAACAACATGCTAGCCAGAAAAAATGCTGCAAATCCATGGTTCGTGCTAATGAGAAGACAAAAGCATATTAACACTTATGAATGTTCAATATCCCAATTATATTAGCTAACTTCTTCCTGAAAATCACCATGTACTATAGCTACCCCAATTTTGCTGAATGAACATACCAGAAAAGTTAAAAAGTCAGCAAACTTTTGTACATATACTATGATGCAATTTATGGAAAGATTAACATAAAATCATAAAAGTATGAAGCCCAATTCTTTGAATGCGACCTAATGAGCTCTAATGCAACTTAAAGGTCAAAGCTGTGACTACCTATTCCATCTGCTCATCCCCTGATAAAATGAACCAGATCTCATGAACCTTCATCTTTTTCATCACATAAAAACAAAATAGTTTAGGATGTACGATTGAATCATTATTGGGTAAGTGGTAACACAAGAATAAAGAAATTACAATGAAGTATTAATCTTGAGAGAAAAGTTTACTTCATCTTTGATTCCTCTCGTTTTCCTCCCACACTTAAACATGCATACACAATATGGAATCAATAAATTTCTTTCCAATTTCTCTATTGTCTGAACCAACAATTAGCACATTAAAGTAATGAGGGCTCTTATTTTAATAAAAGAAAGGAGTGAAATAACAAAAGGATAGAAGTTATGCTCATAAGAGCACATAAATGCAAGATAGAGCCAATCACATAATGACAGTGTATCTTTTCCCAACATGTCAGATTATAATATCGAGTTTGCAATCTGCTTTACATGCACTACTCATTAAAAATAGCATACATTGCATTAAACCGCAAACTAAGAATGCATGTACTTCAAGAAGAAAGAAAAGCATGTAACATTTCTTACAGTTACATAAGCATAGTCCTTGGGGCGCCTGAGTTTAAGGTTAGACCCAGAAAAGGATATTCCATCAAAAGAAAGGGCAACAGAAGCATCCTCAGGGGTCAAAAATTCCAAAAGAGCTTGACCCTTCTCCTTGTGTATCTGCAGTTGAAAAAATTGCAAGAGCACGCTGAAATCTTTGCTGAAATAGGCACAAGTAGAATAAGTGAAATAGAACACGAGAACAGGTTGGGACTTACTATACAGCTGATACATGGTTGGGTTCCTTGAATGTAGTTAACACCAGAAGACAGCAAAATTTTATTAATACATTCTATTAAATCTTTCTCAGAGGCTGAAGCAGGCAAGTTTTCTACATAGAGCCTCCTCATAGGTCGCGTTGCTTGAGTTAACTGGATAGACTCAATGGCATGCATCTGTGAAGACAAGGCATGATGAGAAATTCCAATGGGCTTCAAGACAGAAGGAGCCGGTGGAGTACTACTTGGGACCTCCTTCACATTCAAGGATAAATTTTGGCTTATAGTTTGCACATTGGAAATAGTTGAACCAGCAATTGTGCTCTCTTTTTCAAGAGGTTGTAAATCCCATCCAGCAGTTCTCCTCTCGGGAGAACGACGAGTAGGGGAAGGAGTTTTAGCTGCAGCACCAGTTTTCCTCTTTCTAGGTGAATAGCCCCCAAGACCACTCGAAGAGCCAGTATTTCGCCTGTGTTGACTATTAGATCCATTACTGGATATCCTCTTCTTGTCAACATCAGAATGTTCTCTTCCTGATCTATCTTTCACAGAATGCAACAACAGTTCTCCATGTTCCCTTTTATCTTTAGATGTGTGCTTATGTGCCTTTGGTGAATGTGAAAGGGACCTTCTACCTCTCTCTTTGTCACGCTCTCTGCTCCGTGATCGTCTCCTCTTTGATCTGGATTCTTCAAGATGGGCCCGTGTCGATTCCAGTTCTTTTTTTTCTGAGTCGTGTTTTCTACCAGTGCTCCTGCCTCTAGTTTTATCTTCTTCATTGTGACGTTTGTGTCTGTTTTCTTTTTCAGATTTGTCTCTGCCTTTTTCAGATTTGTCCCTGCCTTGGTTAGTTAATTTATCCGACTGCACCACATCTCTTGCAGTTCTTTTCTGATACTCATTTTCAGAACCACTGCTCATCCGCCCATCAGATTTCCTCTTTCTTGAAACCTGTCGGTCCTCATTATGAAGTTTTCGTCTATCTATTTCAGATTTTCCTCTGCTTCCTTCAGGAACTCTTTCCTTTTTAGCCGAATCTCTGGCATGCCTTTTATTGGATCCATTATCAGTATCATCACTTGGAAAACCATCCTTTTTCCTGTTGCTGTGATGGCGCCTCTCACCTTTTCCTTCCGTCACTCTATTACTGCTTACATTCTTCTTCTCTATACTCTTTGATTTGGCATCAGGATCCCGGGATCCCTTGTCTTTATCTTGGACTAATTTGTCTTTCTTTGTAAAAGCACTAGCATCCTCTCTTCTTCGAGAACTTACCTTCTGAGAGTCATTTGAAGTCTGCCTTGTATCCTTGGGCCCAAAACCCTCATGTATTTGCCTATGGCACTCTGGAGAATGAAAAGCCTTCTCATCCCGTATCAATGCCATATCAGCCACGCCAGGGTCAGCAGCAATTTGTTTCGTTGTGTCTCCCCTTTTTTTCCTTTTATGCATTATGTCCTCAAAACTGAATGGCCGTGTCCGTGCTGAAGTACCCGCCAAAAAGTCTTCCTGGGAGACTTCTTTATTACTTCCGGATTTCTCTTCATCTGGGTGGGATTCGGTCATGATGCTCAAGATATGCTTCCTATGTCTAAACTTCCAGTCTAGTACAGTTGCAGCACATTCACTGGGAGTCGCAAAGAAGGAAATGCTGCCAAAGAATATCGATTGAGAAACCAGTGCAGTACTACTGCTCTTTCAAGAAAGAGAATGACAATCCATACACTAAAATTTGAAAATGCATGTCACTTAATCTTATTAGCATTTCTTTATCTCTCCTAAACAAGTATCTTTTTCTCAGAATATTCAAACACATGCAAATACTCAATAGTAGCTTCAAAAATATATTTAGGTGTTCATTGTTAGTCAAAGAGAACCTAATAAACAATCCAAACGAACTTGTAGTATATCCATACAGTGTGAGTTATTTTTGAGCCATAAAATATAACACTTCAGGTTGTGCAACCAGAGTAAGTATCCAAGTTGAACCTCTACATTAGCCTGGTAGCATAAAAAAGGAACTAATAAACCAAGATCTCTTGGGAGTATGGACTTAGAAAAGCATATGCTTTAAATAAACAAATGATTTTTCATTCTTATGTAAGCATAGTTTGCAATCCTCTTGAAGCACTCTCATCACAAACCAACCCATCAGCAGAAAAAATTGGACACGTCTTCAAGAACTTGCAAGTGAAACAGATGACAGAAGAAAGAATATGGAGATGTCAAAAATGATTTTGGTAATCAATCGTGAAAACAACACTCTATCCAAGTGGTTTCCTTTATTCCACAAGATAAAAACAGGGGAAGCATGAGTTCTGGTGGGCACTATAAATTGATGCTCCCCAGTTACACATAGGTTACATTTTCTTTTTCTCTTTTTTCCAGCTAAAAAAAGAGATGCAGATGCAATCACATCATGAGGATGATAAAAAGAGGGAAAATAAAAATAAAAATAAAAATAAAAATAAAACCCTGAAAAACTTAGGTATTTTTTTCCTTCTCTCTCCCCCTTTGCCCATACAACAGTGAATGAGAACTATTAAATCAGCATTTCATTACTATTACCACGTCTAATGCAACACAAGTCATAGATTGAAGAACACTAATGCTAATCTTAGCTTTTGACTCCATTGACGGACGGACTAATATTACAGCGACATTCATGTTAACCTAATTGAAAAATAAAATTATAATTCCACTTATATATTCTAACAAGTTGTGTGTAAAAGAGGCGGAAATGTAAATTAAAATGTAAAACTGCAGATACCTACGCGTGTATGAATACAAGGAGCGCCGGAGAGTGGTCGTATAGTGAAAGCGTCACCGGACAATGGTGGCAGAAGAATGGGATGCCAAGAGTGTGAACTGATAAATAAGACCTAGAAACGTGAAGATATTTGCTGCTGGTCAAAATGACGATTGTACCCTTTTGCGAAGATTTTTGTTCTTTTCTCGAGATTTTTGGATGAAACTCTGCTTCTTCTTTTTTTCATTTTTCTTCCATAATTTAATTAATAAACAGCCATAAACCCTCCTCCAACTTTTTTTATTAATCGTCGTGGCATGTCGTCCGTCCATGTATACAATTAATTTATTATATTTTTTATCTTAATTATATTAATACATAATAAAATACTCAATTTTTTATGTAGTGTGGAAAATAAATAAATAATAGTATAATTTTAAAATCACATTATATAACATACAATATTAATTATCGATTAATATAAATTCATATGTAACAAATAATTTATATGTCAAAAATTCAAAACTATGGAATACATACACCTATCTACGTATTTAATAAATTTTTTCATTATGTTTTCACAATATTACTGGTGTTTCATACTTTTATATCCGATGATAAATATACTTTTGAAATCAAAATGAAAATTAAGGATATAACTGATAATTCAAATTTTGGTGTAATATGACTTAATTATCATTTTGAATGTATAAAAGGCCTTTTTTTATATAGTATAGATAAGAATTAAAATTTTATTTTTAATTCCTACAAGAAGAAGCAACAGGGAAAATTGATATATGTTTGAGCAACAGGGAAATTTTGTTTGATTTAAACTGTTCTTTTTTAAAATGATCAATCATTATAAGCTTGTCCCTAAATGCAGGTTAGTTCACTATAAACGATAATATATTTACACAGAGTATCATTGCAATGTAAGAAATAGACCAAGTGATAGCACATGATGATGATAAAAAACGAATCAACATGCGATTTTACAATTGACTTGGCAATGGGGCAAGTTGGGATGGATTTTTTTAAAACTCAAATCCACCCCGCATTTAAATAAATAGTTAAAAATTCGTCTCACCCCACTTTGGATTCTCTATTTTATTTTATATTTCATCTCTTATTTCAAATTAATATATATATATATATATATGTGCTATATGTACCTGATTTTCAATCAGTTATTTTCCTAAGAAAAAGTTTAATACATTTGTTATATTTCATGAAATGAACTAAGAGATGAAACATAAATTAAAATAGAAGATTTAAACTGCGCCCGTCCCCTTGCCTCGTGAGTTTTAAGTTTAAAAATTTTAATTCGTCTGACATTAAATGCATAAAATCTACACTTTTGTTGGTCCAATTTGCTTCGTTTCGTACCTATCAATTTCTTTTTAAAAAATATCTAATTAATCATAATTTTATAATTCAACTATAATCTCAAAAAATTAATATAAAAAAAAGTTTAATCATAAAAATATATAATACATTATATAATATAATTATATATGTACTCGGAGTGGAGCACACAAGTCTGTCTTGAACCAACCCCATTCCATTTTTCATGAAATTCATATTAAAACTTGCTCCACTCATTGTGTGGTGGATTTTCAATTCGTCCTGTGCAATGCGGAGCAAGATGCATATCCATAAATAGAGTTGAAATTGTCAAGCTTATTATAAAATGATAATAATTAAAAATCTTGAATGGCATGACGGCAATTAACAAAGAACTTTCCAATAAAATATTGATCTGAAAACACCTAGAGCAACATGTTATAATGCGTAAATAGAAAGAATAAAGCATCTCCAAATTAATTTTAGAAACGAATATATTAAAATAGCAAATTTTGGAGGATGAAGTGGCAACTACAACGGTTAACATGTATAATATATATAATCTTCTTCCTCACGTATTACATACAATAATATAATACCGTCAAACTTAAAAGAGTAAATATCTGTAGCAATAAATAAGCATATATCATCTAGACCTTGAAATCAAACTAGAATTTCCGTCTCAAGCTGGCGGACTAATTCTCTTGAAAATGAGTGTCAAAAAAAAAAAAAAAAAAAAAAAACTCTTGAAAATGATGTGTCAACATGTTTTGGTTTAATAGTTATCATTTCAATACATTGGCTTCCAATGATTTTTCCTTTAGATAGATGAATCAGTCATCTAGAGGTGGTAACGTAGGTTAGAACTTATATGCTCATGAAGCAACTTAAATTTAATTGGGCTTCAGTAAATTTGAATTCAAAATGTGCTTAAGCAAATCTAAAATGAGTTTAAGTGAATTCAAAATAAATTCATTCGAAAAATTTAACTAAGATTTAATAAATCTAAAAAATTAAGGGACACTTATTTAAAAGTACCAAATACACTTTCCACTTTTGTGATCAGTCCCCACTTAATTTTTGTTAGAAAAAACTCCCTAATTTTGTTAAAAGTTTAGAGATCACTCCCCACTCACTTGATTTGACAAAAATGCCCTTAAATATAATATTTTTCATTAATTTTTTCTCACTTCTTCTTCTTCTTCTTCTTCATCCAGACAAGCAAACAGTAAACACTATCATACCAGAAATAGAAAGAACAGAAAAAACGCAACAAGCTCCACGGCGGGAACAAGAATAACGTTAGAGCCAAAAACCACAAACCCGATAGCTGCATTGTCTTCTTCTCTTTTTATTTTCATCATTTTCGGGTTTCTTCTTCTTCTCAGTTTCTTCTTAGTTGCTTCTGAGTTTCTTATATTTTCTGACAATGTCAACCAGTAGTGAAGTAGGAGTGTTCAATCAAGTTAATGGACATATACATTAATCTCGCAAGAAAATGGAGTGAAATCAACGCCGAACACTTCAGTTTGCAATACATAGCTCAACATCAAAGATTATACATGAGTTTGACTGATGATGACGGTATCATGAATATGGCCTTTCTGCATTTGACATTGAAAATGAACGTTGTTGACATCCTGGTAAACCGAAAGGATGAATTGAGCAGCAGTGCAAAGAAAAGCAGTGATGATTTAAGGTAATACTTCTACAGAATCTAAATTGTACTGCAGTTTGTAAAGTTTTGTACTTGAAGTGTTCTAAAATTGTACTCTATTATGTAAGTTTTATACTTCAAGTGTTCTATTAATGGATTATCCAAAATTATACTGCAACTTCTAGCAGCTTATACTTGAAGTGTTCCTAAACTATACATCTTCTATATAAAATTATTCTTTTGATTTTCTGAAATTATACTTCATTTTATCAAAAATTGTACTATATTTATTGAAGTTATATACTTTAAGTGTTATATTTATCAATTAACCAAAATATATTGTAGTTGCTAGGGCTTTATACTTCAAGAGTTCTGAAATTGTACTTCACTTTATCTAAAATTGTACTTTTATTTTATGAAATTATACTTTCTTTTGTACTTCATTTTATCTAAATATGTATTTTATTCATTGAAGTTCTATACTTCAAGTGTTTCGAAATTGTACTTCATTTTACCTAAACTTATACTTTAGTTATTTGAATCTATTATTTAAGTTTAAAGTGTTTTACTAATGGATTATTCAAAAATTGTACTGCAATTGCTAAAGTTTTATACTTCAAGTGTTTTGAAATTGTACTTCACTTTATCTAAAATTGTACTTCTATTTTTTGAAATTATACTTCATTTCATACATTGTTTTACCTAAACATGTACTATATTCATTGAAGTTCTATACTTCAAGTGTTCTGAAATTGTACTTCATTTTATCTAAACTTGTACTTTAATTATCTGAATCTATTATTTAAGTTTTATACTTCAAGTGTTCTACTAATGGATTATCCAAAATCGTATTGCAATTGCTAAGGATTTTTACTTCAAGTGTTTTAAAATTGTACTTCTTTTTATATAAAATTATACTTCTATTTTCTGAAATTATACTTCATTTTACATAAGCATGTACTCTATTCATTGAAGTTCTATACTTCAAGTGTTTCGAAATTGTACTTTATTTTATCTAAACTTATACTTCAGTTATTTGAATCTATTATTTAAGTTTTAAGTGTTCTACTAATGAATTATCCAAAAATTGTACCGCAATTATTAAGATTTTATACTTCAGGTGTTCTGAAAATATACTTCACTTTATCTAAAATTGTACTTTTATTTTTTAAAATTATACTTCATTTTATACATCATTTTACCTAAACTTGTACTCTATTCATTGAAGTTCTATACTTCAAGTGTTCTAAACTTATACTTCAGTTATCTAAATCTATTATTTAAGTTTCAAGTATTCTACTAATGGATTATTCAAAAATTGTGTTGCAATTGCTAAGGTTTTATACTTCAGGTGTTCTGAAATTGTACTTCACTTTATCAAAAATTATATTTCTGTTTTTTGAAATTATACTTCATTTTATACATCATTTTATCTAAACTTATACTATATTCATTGAATTTCTATACTTCAAGTGTTCCTAAATTTTACTTTATTTTATCAAAATTTGTACTCTCGAGTCAAAGTCACTTTCATCATATGACTTTACCGATCAATATTACCAAGTTGAGATGTATCAACAAGCATACCAATCAGTGATAAACACTATTCCTGCGTATGATATGCATATGTTCCCTCTAGATGATGATTGCGTCATTAATGCACCTGATTGCCGATCTCAACCTGGGCATAGAAGGACACAGAGGATTCCATCACAAATTGATAAACGTGTAATTAAGTGTAAAAGATGTGGTAGAACAGGGCATAATCATCGAATCTGCAAAGAATCAGTAATCTAGCTAAATTTTGTACCTTAATCTAGGAGATTTATACTTGATTTCATGACATTTGTACTTTATTTCGGTAATCATGTACTTGATTTAGCGTGAAATTGGTATTTTTGTATATTGTCCGAGATATCAATTATTTTGTACCCCAATCTGGGAGAACTATACTTGGTGTCATGACGATTATACTTTATTTCGACAACTATGTATTTGATTTAGCGTGAAATTGGCATTTTTGTATGTTTTCGGAGATATCAGTTATTTTGCACCCTAATCTGGGAGAATTATACTTGATTTCATGACAATTGTACTTCATTTCGGCAATTATGTATTTGATTTAGCGTGAAATTGGCATTTTTGCATGTTGTCCGAGATATCAATTTTTTTGTACCCCAATTTGGTAGAATTGTACTTGATTTCATGACATTTGTACTTCTTTTTGGCAATAATGTACTTGTTTAGCGTGGAAGTTAGCAAATGGATGTTGTCCAAGATATAGTGCTTTCGTACCTTAATCTGAAAGATTTATATTTGATTTCACGACATTTGTATTTCATTTCAGCCATTATGTACTCCATTTCTTAATATTTTTATTAATATTGTTGAATTAAAATTTGTTCCATGATTTGCTTTTTAAGTCTCAGTAATTAATAACCAAACTCTAAAAATGTGTGTAATATTTATTATATGAATAAAATAATATTAAAGTTTTAAAGTATTAACCACTAATGTTCAACGAATGAATGTTATCAATCGCAGTAATATAAAGAATACTTATGCTTTCAAAGATATAAACAAATGAGCATTTGACAATAATATTCACCCTATAACCTGTACAAATACGTACTTCATCTGATCCGATAATCTCAAAATATTATATTTGACTATCACTACAATTATTGGAGACTAATTATTCAATTGCAATAAGTGTACTTCAACATAACACTATTTATACTTTGTTTGTTCTACGTTTGTACTATATTTTCATCATATTGTACTCAAATTCACTATCCGGTTTCAATTGAATTGAAGTATACTTTAACATAACAACATTTATACTTTGTTTGTTCTATATTTGTACTTTATCTTCATCATATTGTACTCAAATTCACTGCCCGATTTCAATTTAATTGAGGTGTACTTCAACATAACACCATTTATACTTTGTTTGTTCCATATTTGTACTTCATTTCTATCATATTATACTCAAATTCACTGTTCAATTTCAATTTAGTTGAAGTGTACTTCAACATAACACCATTTATATTTTGTTTGTTCTACGTTTGTACTTCATTTACATCATATTGTACTCAAATTCACTGCCCAACTTCAATTTAATTGAAGTGTACTTCAACATAACATCATTTATACTTTGTTTGTACTTCATTTCCATCATATTATACTCAAATTCACTGTCCGGTTTCAATTTAATTGAACTGTACTTTAACATAACAACATTTATACTTTATTTGTTATACGTTTGTACTTCATCTTCCTCATATTATACTCAAATTCACTGCTCGATTTCAATTTAATTGAACTGTATTTCAATATAACACAATTTATACTGTATTTGTTCTATATTTATACTTCATTTTCATCATATTGTACTTAAATTCACTACCTAATTTCAATTTAATTGAAGTGTACTTCAACATAACACCATTTATACTTTATTTTTTCTATATTTGTACTTCATTTCCATCATATTGTACTCAAATTCACTGCTCAATTTCAATTGAATTGAAGTGTACTTCAACATAACACAATTTTTAGTTTGTTCGTTCTACATTTGTATTTCATTTCCCTCATATTGTATTAAAATCAAAATATTATAAATGCTTGATGGAAAATTATACTTACATACAAAATAATATTATAAACAAAGTATGCTTCAATTTACATATGCATGTACATACAAAGTATGATTCAAACCCTACAGGCTTAAATGTTTTGTACTACAATTGCTTCTAAAATGTACTATAGATACACAGGTTATATACTACATTTTCAGTTAATGTATACTACATGCCTGAATATTTTTGTACTACAGATGCTTCTAAAATGTACTGCATATATGCAAATATTAAATTATAATTTAATTTAATCTACAGGCTTGAATATTTTGTACTACAGATTCTTCTAAAATGTACTGCAGTTACATAGATTATATGCTACACTTTTGCCTGATGTGTACTGCAAGTATAAATGTTCATACTATATTTGCTTCTAAAATATACTGCAGTTACACAGATTATATACTACACTTTCATTTAATGTATACTGCAGGCTTAAATATTTTGTACTACAGTTGCTTCTAAACTATACTACAGATACACAGATTATATACTATATTTTCAGTAATGTATACTGCACGCTTGAATGTTTTTGTACTACAGATGCTTATAAAATATACTGCATATACACAGATTATATACTATAATTTCATTTAATCTATAGGCTTGAATGTTTTGTACTACATTTTCGCAACTTTCTCTCCCGGTGTCCAAATCACTTGCCGCTTGAACCGTTAGATAGCTCTCGGCTTATACATTAACTCCACAAAGTTCCAGCTCTGTCCGATTCTCCATGGAACAGTAATTTCCCTTGCAATAAGCTGGAATTACAGCATTGCCACTGCACTGCCGCATTCTAAAGATCTTCGCCGTTTCCTATCCAAACGGAACCGTCTACTGGTGAAACTTGGTGGGAACGTTGCCAACACCTCAAGGAACACCCCACTGAAACAGTTTCACAAAATTCCTTTTCCAAGCCACTCTACTCAATGCATCTTTGCACTACCTGCGTGCAGTAAGACCGCTCCAGGTCGCCCTCAATGTTCGGTGCCCAAACGGACACGGAATGACTTCAAACTTGGTGGGAAGCATCCTCATAACTTAAGGAATATGCCATTGAAATAGTTTTTCAAACCACACCTCGTAAGAGTCTCTGCTCATGGGCTTTTTTCGCCTTACCGAGTGAGCCAACAACGCCTTGTCGCTCCTAATGCCCCTTGAAGTCAAGGTTGCCATTCTTCTCTAATGAGCGACCCATGACATTCTCCCCCACTTGATCCGTTGACATCCTCGTCAACATATACATAAGGACTCGAAGTGTATGCGGTGCCCCAACTCAACTCTGATCTCTTTTTGCACCGGATGAATTTAGCTCCTCTTTACACAGATTATATACTATACTTTCATTTAATGTATACTACAGGCTTAAATATTTTGTACTACAGTTGCTTCTAAAATGTACTACAAATACACAAATTATATACTACATTTTCAGTTAACGTATACTGCATGCTTGAATGCTTTTGTACTATAGATGCTTCTAAAATGTACTGCATACACACAAATTATATACTATAATTTCATTTAATCTACAGCTTTGAATATTTTGTACTACAAATACTTTTAAAATGTACTGCAGTTACATAGATTATATACTACACTTTTGCTTAATGTGTACTGCAAGCTTGAATATTTATACTACATTTGCTTCTAAAATATACTACAGTTATACAAATTATATACTACACTTTTGCTTAATGTGTACTGCAAGCTTAGATGTTTTGTACCACAAATAATATACTACCACTTTCAGATAATTTCATCGTATAATTTCAGGTAAAAAGAAGTATAAACCTCAAAAAAATGAAGTACAACTTTTATGCCTTTCAAGTACAAATCAAAAACTTCCCATCTCACAAATAAAATTATATATATCAATTGGGTTCAAGTGTTTAACAACTAAATAGGAAATAAAAACCCTAAACATGAGAAAATAGACAAGAAATAAGTATAACACTGAAAAATCACAGACATTTAAAACTGTAAATGCAGAAAACATACATTTGTTTCTTTTTATCACTTCTTTTTGTATTTCGCTTCTTGTTGCCATTGTTTCTCCTTCCATTGTCACAAAAAAAATGGCAAAAATTTTGGTGTCTTTTTTTTTTTTTTCTTTCTCGCATCAATGGCAGAGGAACGATTTCACGCCCTTTTGTTTGGCCACTTGGAGAAGTCGTCGATTTTAGAAAAAAAAATAAATGAAAGCATTCTTCTTGAAGAGAAAAACGCATTTCTCAGGTATTTTTGTTGTTTTCTCTAACTACAAGGATATATGTGTCTTTCTAAAAGATATGGGGAGTGATTTCTAAGTTTTGTGAAAAAGTAGGGAGTTTAGTGTGTAAAAATTCAAATGGGGACTGATCACTAAAATGAAAGTAGGATTATGGATTTTTTTCTAATTAACCGAAAAATTAATTTTGAATTAATAAAAAAATAATGTTTATTTTCACTTTTTTATTGTTGTCGAAGTCTCATACTTTTTTATTATTAATAATTTCAAAATTGATAAATGCATCTTAGACTTTGAAATATCAAGAAATCAATTTGAAATTCTTTTAACATATAAATTTCAGTGTGAATAATATCTTGAAATCTTATGAACATTTATTGTGTCTATTGATTCAAAAAAAGTTCTAATTTTGTTGCTTAACTAATATTGCATGTCAAATTCCCAGTAGTAGGTTGACATGCAATTCATATAATATAATTTTTGATAAATTAATACAAACTAATAGCTTCAAATCAAAATTTTGATATACACCTATTGATGCAATAATTATATAACTTTTTCTATTAAATTATTAACTTTGTTGTGAAACAAGTAGTACTCATAATTAATTTTATATTTCGAAAAAAATTAATGAAATAAGCTTATAATTTAATAAATCATTTGATTATCTTATAAAATTGTATAATGAATAGGGTGCGAAAGAAATTGTAATATTACTATTGTCTTTTAAATTAATCTTTCTAAATAAGTAAAATTAATCATTTTTTTATTGCGTTTGATCTATTTTGAACTCAATCCAACCAACAACTTAACGTACTTACAATCCTACCAACTTTCAACCTACCTATCTAAACTTACGTTAAACCCGTACTATCAACCACTCGTTTCTATTAAACCAAGTTAAAATTTACTTCACAAGTCCTTTCTTAATGATCTCTTATTCTGTAAGGAACATCACCACCAAGGAATAAAACTGCACTGATTTACTGCAAACCACACAATCTTTCTTTCAAGAAAACTAAAATTAACAATTAATCCAGTTTTTACTAGACAAATAGTTTATGCAGGAAGTCAACGTACAAAAGAAGAGGTGGGACACATGATTGAGAGAACCAACTACCAAGGTCATTACACTCTAGAGTACCAATTAATAATATCTGTATATCTGTATCAAATATTAGAAAATTGCAAGATTAGAAATCCAAACATGCTTCAATCAACTAAAAGAGAATCGCCACAAGAGGGCCATATGTTGTGCCTTTCTGGATAGTCAACTCCTGAGCTCTCAGAGGACTAGGATTAATGCTGCACAATGTATAAGAAAATGAAGAGGAAATATAAAATAGTCAGAAACATCTGGTAATCTATTAATTATCATTTATGCTGTGTTTGGATCGAGGAAGTTAGTAGGGAAACAGAAAAGTAAAAAGAAAATACAAATATGCAAAAACTTGACACTTAAAATTACCCCATTTGATATGTGAAAAAAGATTTCTTAGTATTTTTCTTATTAAAATCCCAAGGTCCAAATAAAGGATCTATCTTTGTATATATCGTTCACAACTGAATGTAAAGGTATAGAATTTGACCCATCGACCAATGTTAAGCTTGATTTAATCCATTTATGCTATCTTGCTTCTGCCTTTGAAATTTCCCAACAATTTCCCTGTAAGTTCATGATAAAACCGCGTTATCCAAAGTGGAAACACCTCTTTGCAGAGACTTATGTCTCCATCCAAGAAGACTAAATGAAGTCTTCTGTTTTGCCTATGCTAAAATGGATCTACGAATTGTTCAATCAGATACCTTGAAACTCAAGAAAATATGTAGTACCTGTTCAGAACTCTCCAGATGCCATTTACTTGAAAGTTTCATTTCCTATTAAATTACTTTTTTTGTAGAATAAAATATCTTTCTTTGAATAATTTAACACACTGAATATGCTCTCACATGCTACAGTGTTTTGCATTTGTTCAATCTACTATTCAAAGTCAACTTCTATAATCCTCCTTAGAGTTGATAACAAAAGTTGATTTTAGAGAGCCTAGCCTCAAGTTATTTGTTGAAATCCAGCAAACTATAGCAGAAATCTGCTAGCAACACGTTATCAATGACTGGATTTGTAGTAAATTGTGTAATACAGAGTCTTCGAGAATTGCTGATATATGAAGGGAAACACATACCTGAATTACGTGGCCGGATAGAAGTAATTCAAAAGAAGCTGAGACAATTGCTGGCCATCTTGGAAATTGCAGATGCCAGACAACAAGTCGATGAAGGAATTCGCAATTGGGTTGCAGAAACTAGGGAACTTGCGTATTATATTGAGGATCTCCTGCTTGTAGCAGTCTCTTCAAGGAAGGAAGGAAGTGGTCTCAGAAAATATACTCATATGTTTAAGGAAGTTACAAGCATCCACCATCTTGAGCCAGAAATCCAGGGCATTGAAGCCAAGATCTCTGCCCTTGAATCAGATTTACGAGTTCGAAATATAAAGCCATACCAAACAGGGAGCACAAATCCAGTTTCTCGAAGACACCAACAGCAAAGAAGAACATATTCTCATCTTGTTGAGGAGGATTTTGTTGGGTTGGATGAAGATATTGAGGAATTGGTGGCAAGATTAGTAAAGGAGGATGCTGCTAAAAACTATCAAGTTGTCTCCATCACTGGGATGGCTGGCATAGGGAAAACCACCATGGCTAAAAAGATTTACCATCATACAGATGTTCGGAGCCATTTTCATGCTTTTGCTTGGGCCTGTATATCTCAACAATGGCAGAAAGAGGATGTCCTACGGCGGATTCTCAATAAGCTTGAGCCAGAAAAGAAAAAGGAAATCAACAACATGAAAGTTGAAGAGCTTGTTGAGGAGCTTTTTGAAGTTCAAAGAAGGAAACGATGTCTGATTGTGCTGGATGATGTTTGGGAAATGGATGTCTGGGATATACTCCGACCCCCCTTCCCTACAAGACAACTGAATAGCAAAGTATTAGTCACAACACGCAACAAAGAAATTGCACGTTACATAGATATGGATGCTCCTTGTCATCTCTATGAGCAAAGGCATTTGAATGGAAAGGAGAGTTGGGAACTGCTTAAAAAGAAAGTCTATCATGGACTAAATATTGCAGGTACTTCATCTTTGTAATCACCTACAGCAAGTAGCAACAAACATCACATGTTTCTGGTTCTGAAAATTGTCTTCTTATGGTAGAAATAGTAACAGTTAATTGAGAATTAAAATCCTTTTGTGATAATGACATTATGAAACTTTCTTGATTCACCTTGTGCTACATCAACAGAGAGAGCCCATATCCACCACCCCTACTCCTCCCTACAGGTTCATATGTTCACTCGAATTGAACATCTGAGTCTTGACAAATATTTAACTTGATAAAATAATGAACTCATCAATCTAATTATTTGTATTAGTTCTTTGTATGCCATCATCTTGGATAACAGGAGAATATGTAAAAGCACCAAAGCACGTCATTTGAATTATCCTATAATTCTTCCAATAATGCTTCAAAATTTTAGGGATTTCATTTGATAGAAGTCAAGGTGGTAGCGGATCTGTAGGAGAACATGATTATAGCTCTGGCATTGAGGACGACGATGCGGCATCAAGCACAGGAAGCTTCCACTCGTGCTTAACTGATGAGGAAGAGGATGAAGTTATAGATCAGCTTCAGACTCCACGTTCTCAAGACTGTATCCAAGGTAAGAGAATTTTATATTCCTTTACTCTGAATCATCAAAATCTAATGTTTAAGTGCATGATCTCTTTGTACGGCTGGCAAAAGATATTGGATAAAACTGAGTTTGCTTCTGCACTGTTCCATTCTTTAGAAAAAAAGTACTGCCTTAAGTATTTGAGACAGGGATTAATATTTCTGAATTTAGAGATTGAACTTATTGAAAATGAAACAGATGCAAAAACTTCACATTCTAGAAAGGGCCAAGAATATTTCCTGACAATGTTAACTGCATTCCAATTAGAACGGGCATCAGGAATATAAGGCTCCATATGTTCTTCTGAGAGTAATACCACTTACTGCAACTTTCATGAGGTCAGTAATTTGGCTAATCTTGTCCAGAATGAAGAGAAATGCAGATGTTTAGGAATTTATACAGACAAACAGGACAGAATGAGATAAGTCTTTTTCCCTAAGTAATTGGCAGATGTCATCTTTATTATTTGGGAGCACAAACACTGTTTGCCTTAAGTGCTCACTTCTCTTATTTTTGTATTTTAGTCATATGTCACTCCATAAAGTTATTTATCTGCACCTGAGAATTTAGAAAACGAAAATAAAGCACAACAAATGGCATTACGGGATATAAGTTCAAACAAAAGGCTCCAAAAGGGATTCAGTACTAAGAACGAACCTGGGCCAAGAAAATTATTATTGAATGTGGACAACCATGTCCTTCTATCCTGTCAAAACGAATATTGCAATTAACATTCAGGAGTAAAGGCGCGGATAGCCTAATATTCATGACGATTTTTTTTGCCATGAAAACTAGCATTAACTATACACATCAATATCCTTCCAGTCTAACTACTATGGTATCCAGGTGTAAAGACAGCTCCAAGGACTTAACATGGAAGGATCCAACTTGATTAAAAAACCCAAGAGCAATTTTGTGTTGCTTAATCTCTTCATGGGCCATGCTATTCTGTGATCCTAATTCACAAGTTAAATTCAGCAAATAGAAGACATGGTTCTTCATTCCTTCATTAAGAATGAAATTGAGCTCCAAGCTGATTAACAAATTAGAAAAGTGAATAAACATCAATAATATCTAGATCATTATGTCAAAAGTAGAACAGCAAGTACGGCTGGTAGATAATTCTTTCATTTTACTTATTATTATTCCTAATCATACTTACAAATCCCTGCAGACCAGATGAATCAAATGGATATGGAGAAACTAGGAAAGGAGATGGTTGGACAGTGTGGAGGATTGCCACTAGCAATCATTGTGCTCGGGGGACTCTTGATGACAAAGTCCACAATAAGTGAGTGGAGAAAAGTTCATCAAAATTTCAACTCATATCTAAGAAAGGGGAGAAATTTCCGAGATAATGGAAGAGTTCATGATGAAATCTTAGCTCTAAGTTATCATGACCTATCCTATCAGCTCAAACCATGCTTTTTGCTTCTGGGCAACTTTCCAGAGGATTCTAAAATACCCACTCGGAAATTGTATCAGTTATGGGCTGCTGAAGGCTTCATATCACAAGAATTTGAGGAAGAAGAATCAATCATGGACATAGCAGAGCGTTGTTTAGGTGAACTAGCAGAAAGGTGCATGGTTCGAGTGCAAGTGGATGAAGCAACTGGAAGGTTTAAGTCTTGTCAACTTCATGACCTTACAAGAAAGTTATGCCTTGTCAAGGGAAAGGAGGAAAACTTTTTGAAAAAGGTTCCTCTGCGGTATGAACCTGAACTAATAGATTCCACTTCATCAGCGGTGGCGGCATCACTCAGTGTCACACGCAGACTTTCCATTGCAGTTGATTATGATTTTGACAGTTATTTTCCACCTAGAAAGGAGAACCTTGAGCACATTAGATCAGCACTGTTCTTCTCCAGGTTCAGTGACAGAAGAAATCTTCAGTCTACACTGGAATTTCTATGCGATGAGTTCAAACTGCTAAGAATGTTAGACCTTGAAAGATTTGACTTTGGAGAAAAGTTATCTAAATCCATAGGGAATTTGGTTCACCTCAGATACCTGAGCTTTAGAGGTTCTCAGTTTCATAAATTGCCATCTTCCATTGGCAATTTAAAATATTTACAGACACTTGATCTGCGCGTACCTTTTCTTGTATGTTTGACCATCCCTAATGTCATATGGAAGCTGAATCATTTGAAGCATTTGTATCTCCCTCCATCACACAGGAGTACAAGTAAATTGCAGCTAAATAGCTTATGCAAGCTGGAAGTTTTGAAAAACTTCGATACAAGAGTTTCAGATTATAGAGATATTTCCAAGTTAACTAAGCTCCAGAAACTGGCAACAATTTTGACTTTGGAAATAGAGAATTTAGCAGCAATCATTAATTGCCTCAAGGTGGAGCACAACCATATCAGAGATTCCTCTTTCCGTGTCCGCTATGATTTTCAGTCAGAAAGAGAATTGATTGTTTTAGGAAAACTAGTAGGGTTACCCCACCTTCATAAACTGGATCTGATTGGTGTTATAAACAGGCTACCAGAACATAGTCATTTTGCTCAAAGCATCACCAAATTAACTTTGAGAAGCAGCAGACTCAAGGAAGATCCTATGGCTACTCTGGAGAAGCTTCCTAATCTATACTCATTGATCCTTCGTAAAAATGTATTTGAAGGGCATGAGATGTGTTGTTCTCCACAGGGTTTCCCCAGACTCAGAATTCTGGAACTTCAGGGGTTGACTAGCTTAGAGTATTGGAGAATAGGGGAAGGAGCTATGCCCAATCTTTATTGTCTAAAGATTGATGAATGTATTAACTTGAGGATGGTCCCAGAAGGTATTAAATCTATTGCTACACTAAGGGAACTGGTGATTTTTAATATGCCTGAAGCCTTCAAGCGCAGGGTTCAAAAGGTGCATGAGGAAGATGGAGAGGATATTTACAAAGTTGAACACATTCCGTCGATCATAATTACTAAGACAAGCGGATCTTACATGAAAAAATTGGAGAACCAATTATCAGGTACCATAAGCTGATTAGCTGAAAAGTTCCACCATCCTCCAATCCGCCTCACCCCACCCCAAAAGAAATATCTCATGTTCTGCATCTTTTACACAATATACATACAGCTTCCTTTCCCACCTATTATTATCTAGGCTATCTTCAACCTGTACGTGTTACGGATGGCTTACTATTGTGGTCTTCATCTGACATTCTCTTCATGCGCAGGAAATTCTTATTCTGTACTTCTTCAAAATTTTTCGCCATCGGTAGTTCCAAAGGACTGGCAGAATTCATGAAGTCCATGTGGCAGATCATGTTACATGGAAACTAAAAACCTACAGCAGGTTAAATGAATCATTCTAGGCCAGTTCTCAAAGCTCCAGGTCCAGATCCTACAAGAAGCTTTTATTCTACTGTTACATTATTAGCTTTACAACAAAAGACATGCAATGAGATGGAACAAAGAGTGAACAGGATAAGAAGACAATATCTAAAAAAATGCATATGCCACCTGAATGCTTGACTACAGGTATCTGAAATTTTACTATGCCAATATTCCGCCAGGAATGCAAAGAAGCAGTGTAAGGTGAACCTTCTGTATAATATTTTCTTCCCTAAATATATAAGTGACTTCACTATGTTTGTTCAGGAGCAATTCATGAGTTCATTAGCTGTCATTGTGAAATCTAATACTCAAACATTTAACAAATCAGAGATCTTTATAACTGCCAGGTAATGATCAGGCCTATTCCTAATATCTTTCAGTGATCCTAGCTTGATTCTAGAACTGATTAGGAAAAGTGAGAACAACTTCATCCCATATAAGGAATGAAACAACTCCTGAACTTTTTATTGTTCTGTCCCAATCAGAAGTATTGATATGTAATTAGTAACAATAGTCATCATATACAATAAAGTTTAGCTCAATTTGTCAAAAAAGGTTAGCCAAACTAAGATTAGATAGGATCTAAAACTACTTACTCATTTATTCCCTTTTACATATATCTAGAACAACAACGCAAACAAAATTTATACATTCCCATTCTTTTAACTTTTCCAAACATACTCCTCGACAAGTGACTAATCATTGTTATGAATTTCAAAATAGCACACAAATTCGCTTCCTATTCAACTTAGTGATATTGTTTTCAACCCACTTCCACACACTGTTTACAACTAAGTCAATGATTGATGATAATCAGTGTGAACAACCTTGCAGGTGATGAATGTTGTTACTGTGGTATCCAAGAGATGAAGTGATCTCAGAATTCTGTGCACCCTGTTAGGCACCCTAGATGAAACATATTAGTCCCTATATTTTAAAGCAGAAGATTGACACTCAAATTCAGCCTGGTGTTTCCCTTGCTATTATCTAATTGCTTGCCTAATTAACTCTTTTGGGACATATTTAGCATTATGTATTTTTGGCTATCATTCTAGAAGGAAACTCTAATTCTACTTCTGATCACATGATTGGTGGAAGAGCTTCCAGGAACAGCAGAGACACTTTCCACGAGGATTATACTTTCTAATATCTTATTAGATGGTACTTTAGTAAACTGGGCGATGTAGACCAAGCATTTCAACATTTGGATTATCTCAACACAACTTGTACACATGATTCTAAGCATTTTAACATATATCATTGTACAAAATGTTCTTTAACAGGTCTCGAACAAATTCTGAATTGATGGAGAAGATATTCAAGAAGTCAAAGCAAAGTATAAATGTAAAAGCTAAATATTTGCAATTAACAGAGAAATATTACCACAAGAAGATTCCAGCAGTTTTTTTGAAAAACACAGATTAGCTGGAAAACCCTTGACCAATGTTGGAGAAGGATAACATTAGCATGACGGCAGCCTTATCGCCCCTTGATTATTAAACCAAAAGGCAGCACGATGTCCTCGGTAGCATCGAAAAATGACTAAATCACTGTGATGCCATAGTAGAAATAATCCGAAAAGCAGAAGGAATCAACCACAAAGGAAAGACGACCTGTAAACTTCATCAGGCAGCAGCATCAGCAGCCAAATAGAAGAGTAAGCAGGATATTCGATAGGAGCAAAGCAAAGTTGGCTTAGAATGAGCAGTCCAGCATCATATGAAGCTTTAGCTAGCAGACGAATGAAGAATAATAGTTGCACCCAACACCATGCAGCTCAACAGAATCAATTAAACTGCTGCAACACTAAAATCCTCAAAAGCAACATCACGGGTGGCAAATTACTAGAACTTTTTATTCTACATCCGCATTCACCTACCAAATCAATATAGAAAAAGAAGATAGACACAGGGAGAGAGAGCCATACAAGTACCATGATCATTGACTATTGAAAAGCTGTTTAAAATATTATAGCATGCAATCAAACAACAGAATATTAAACTTCAAAACTTCTAGAAACCAGATATAAATTGCTTAAATTGTTGTTCCAAAAGAAGCTTGATTGTATGAGAAAATGTAGAGACAACTATGCCATTGACAAAGTGATGAAAGGAGTTTATAGCTCCCTACCCATTATAGTTTAACAATGAATGACAACTTCAAGTTTCAAATACACAGTTTAACAGTTCAGATTTGCAAAAGAAGAAATGCAAGAACCTAATGCAACCACATGAGCAACGAAATGCATTGCTTCTAAAGCAGCCAATACACAGTCAAACTTCTCCAAATGTACTAACACAATTACTCTAACAATCATTTTGAAGTGAATATCAACACAGATATCTGCAATTGCCAGAGAGAGAGATAATTTAAGCGCTGGAGGTAACATTTTTAATCAGTAAGCCCACAAAATGAGCCAAAAGGAGAAGTAAGTTCATATAAGCAAAACTAGTGAGCCCACAAAACGTGCTCAAACAAGTTAGCTAAACAATTGAGTAGCTACAGCGTCCATGTTTTCTCTCCAATGATTGAAAACTTCATGGTACATTGAAGCCAGAACAGGGAGGACAGAGAAACTTTATCTAAGTCCATTTGCATCCAAAGCTTACAAATTGCCATTTCTTGGCTTTATAAGCTCTGCCAAGATGGACTATGAGAAAATACAGCCGATTTCAATTCAGACCCGACTTTTTGCTTCCCTATAATCACATCAGAAGCTTCACTTTTTATACCATAGCATCAACTTTTTGGACCTAACTTCCAACCATCAACATACAACAGTGATAATAGTTTCTGCATTGACTAGCACATCCATGATTCAATAATGATATGCATTCAACAATGGAAACAAAGCATCCGTAATCTAAGATTCACAAAGATGTCAAAATGGAACCAGCAGATTTCATTAAAATAACTCAAATAAAAGAAGTAAAAAATTAATTCGTTAGTTTCTGTAACAGACAATTTCAGGACCTTGAAATGATACCTCCTGAGAGAGGGGGTGAGAGTCCGGAGTCCCTTCTGCTGCAGACTTGCAGATTGTAAATTGCAGCTGATGGAAAGAGGCAGAAATCTTGGCAATTAAGAGGTCAACTGCTTATTTGAGTGGCTTGTCACTTGTAAGCTTTCGGCTTAAAAGGCGCCAAAATCTAGAAGCATCCACCAGCGACCTTTTTGAAGCTTCTAGTTTTCAGTTTTGTACAAACACCAGTGGTTTGCAATATATCTTATTTTTCACTCACTTTTAAATGTCCGGCCTTTATCACAGTGGCAGGAATATATCCTATTTTTCGTGCTAAAATATTTTTAGCCTGTAAAATGTAAAATGAGTTGTTTATCCTCGCAATAGAAAAAGGATTGAAACATCACTTTATATTTTTAAATTATGATTCACCGTCTCTTACAGTATACTTAAATTGAATTTTACACGGTGTAAATAAAAATGTCCTCATATGCGCGCGCGCGAGCACACACACATATATATATATCAAATATTTCATATCCTTATTTATTTTTATTTTTTTGTTTAATCTAAACTAAATGATTTCATATTTATAAAATATAATATATTCATATAAATTAAATAATATTTAATATTTATAAAATTATATATGCATAAATATATAAAATATTAAAATTATATATATACATATATATAATTATTTATAACATATCATAAACATATATATATATAATATAACCCCACTCCCTCCCCAGAGCCGGGCCTCCTTGATGTCGCACCCGGTGCACAGCACTGCCGCTCAACCTCTCCCCGGAGCGCCTTTCGCCCCTTAGTTCGCTAGCTTCGTTGTATGGAATGACCGGACTCACTTCAAGGAAGAAAGTGGTGACCTACCAAAGGCAAAGAGTTGGGTTCTCTACCGCACCAAGCCTGCCGTTATTGGGCTTTCCCTTTCACCAGAGCTACTTGGGAAACTTCCACGAGCTTCCTTTCCTGGTAGGGTAACCTCTGTCTTCATATTCACATCTTTTTATTACTCTTTCATTGCGCCTCCCTCGAAGTCAATATCCAGTGAGACCAGATCAGCCAGAAAGCCTTGGTGTGCTAACAAAGCATTCCCTCTTCACTTCCCGTAAAAATGGACACATGTCCTCTTTTTTTTCTTATTAATTTTAATTTTTTTTCCCTTTTTTATTAAGTATATTAATATTAGTGATTGCCAAATGCATTATAGATTAATTAATTTTTAGGTAATTAAAAATTGACACATATAAAATAATATCCTAGTTAGTGATTTAAATTTTAGATTTGTATTTTGAAATTTATTAAATTTAGTATTAAAAATAAATAGTTAATTTTAATTAATATTTTAATATTTATTTTGCTTACAAATTAAATTTGAGAAAGTGTCAAAGTGAATTTTTATACCAATCATACCAAGTCTTTTGGCCTAAAAATTTCACACCAATTAAGTTGCAATATATGATCTATTTTAGCATGTGGATTAATTATGTCAAAGATAATATTTGTACAAATTCCTAATATTTAATTTTTATTATCAAATCAACCACTCTTTTTGAAAATATAGAATTAATTGATATAATTATATTAATTTAAAATAAAAAAATTAAATCATTGATGTACTTACTTGGTTTTTTATTTAATTTAATTTTATCTACTTTTTAATTTTATTCTACATTTTCTATATATGAATTTTATTTTTTCATGTATTGATTATTTATTTAATTTAAAATGTGAATAATTGTAGAAATTGAATTTTAAATGTGTATTTGCAAATAATTAATATTAAATTAAATTAAAAAAAGAAAAAAAAAAGGGATAAACATGTAAATCAACAATTAGATCAATAAAAAAGAAGGAAAAAAAGAAAGAAAAAGAAAAAGGAAGGTTGCCGCACCTGGTGCTGTGCACCAGGTGTAGCATTGACCAAACCGGGAGGGTAGACCCCAATGACTGACATGTCAGTCAGCCAATCATGGCCGGTTGCCAGATAGTTTGAAGTAGTTAGGTCTGGCCAAGTGTAGCCACAGCCATCTAGCCATGGTGGCCAACAGTTGCCATCTATTCTCTCTCTCTATCTCTTCTTTTTTTCTTTTTTTTTTTTAATTTGTGCCGACAGCCAAATGTCTGTCGTGGCTGCCGACAGCCATGGCAGCCGGGGTGTGCAAGTAGGGGTGGGGCCCGTGGGGGTGGGGTGATAGTCCATGGCTGTCCGTTAGTCCCTAGTTCCTCCAAGCGGTCGACTCGATGGATATCACTATAAAAAAAAGGGGTATTAACTATACAAAAATCAGTTACTAACATGTTTAGTAGTCGATCCGATCAATCATTAAAACTCTTGTTACTAATTTGTTTCGGTCATTAATTATTTAAAAAAAAAATTTTAAATTTGTGTATGTTACTACAGTCACTCACTGATCATAACCGCATATTTCGGTTACTAATTTTAATGAGTCAAAAATATTTCTCTTCAACTTTGCTTCCCCTTGAATTCGAACTCAAGACTTTTGCTACTTACAAATGAGTAACTAACTACTACACCACATGCATTTTCATGCATTTGTCTCAACAATATAATATATATATATATATAGATAGATAATATTTACAAATTAAAAAGTAATTATAGTATTCTTATGTATAAGTTACTATTATTTTGTATTTTAAAATTTAATAAAAATAGCAATTATGTGTAATATTTATTCAATATAATAACGCACTGTATTTTTTATTTATAACTATTACTTTTAAATTTTAGGTATATTTTAATATATTATAAACATATTAAAAATAGTATATACATACTAATATGTATAGTGATAAATAGTTTTTTTTTCTTTTTTTATATAATAATTAGTTTATAGTAAATACTAATATTTATTACTATTTATAGTAATAAATAGTTTACACATATATATGGTAATATGTATATATGCTTATACATACGAATTAATATATAATATTATTAGTTATATTATAAGTATTTATTTACTCACAGACATGTATATATATTATTGATGTGTATATATTAATTAATTCTCATGTTTTTTCTTTGTATAAGAATATTATTCTTGTTTATTTCTTTGTGTATTTGTATATATTAATAAATTAATGTTCAATTATATGGATATTATATAGAAATATTTAGTGGTTATATATTTGTATATGTACATATATTTTTATATTTTTTATGTATACATATATTATTATCAAATATATATGTTAATAGCAAACACAATATTTTATTACTTATATAAGTGTTACATAAATTTTATGCTTTCATATTACAAGAATATACAAAAAATGAAATTTTATATTTGTGACCGTTTATTGATTGAAAAACGTGGTTATTAATTAGTGATTGTTTTATATGGTCACCGAACTCTTAATTCGGTCACTATTAGTGACCGAATTAGTGACTTAACTGGACTAAAATTCGGTCACTAAAGCTCATTTTTTTGTAGTGTATGTATATATATGATAATATATATATATATATATATGAGGTGTTTAAAAATGTAATACAAATACACAGCATAGTAGTTGGCTGCCACCGGCAACAGCCATGACCGCCATAGACAGTCACAAAACTTAGGTGAAGTGGGGTAATGGTTGGTGGATATATATGATAATATATATATGTGTGTGTGTGTGTGTGTGTGTAATGTGTATATATAAATATATTAAAAAAATATTTTTTGTGCCAATACACAGCAGTCGTCGGAGACTGCAGCCATACCATGTATAGAATATGAGGTCAAGGATTCGAAAATAAAATCCTAACATGTGTGTATATATAAATAAAAATAAATAATATTCCACAAATTACATTATATCATTTAAAATAAATCATATCTTATATCTCTACATATTTATGTGAAATATAAAGTGAATGGTTCTATTTTTATTTATACTGCGACATGATTATATTTTTATTATTAAAATTTCATTGATTATGTTCTGTAATCAGTTTCTTTCCCATAATTTTACATATTTCTTATTAATTTTGTTGAACATTTTGTTTCATTTTGGATTCTGTTGAACTTTTCCAATTAAATTCTTTTATATTTTGATTTTGATAAGTAATCTATTCACATATAATTAATACAAATTATTATATTTCGTATATATAGAGTTCTTCATTTAATTTTACATCATTACATGGGAGAAAATGTTTTACTTTTTCTAAATAAGATACCATATAGTGTATAGCATATTTCTACGATAAAATTAAATCTAACCTGTGTAGAAGTTGATGTAAGATATTGGCATACGAGATCTTATATTGAAATATAGTCAATCAACATTTTTTTTGTAATGAAGTTTATATCAGTAATTCAAACACTGATTATGAATTTTACAGAGAATGTTGTAAAAATACTTTAAAATAATTATTTTTTAATTTCTCAATTTAATTTTTAAGTAGTATTTTATTTTGACTCCATTCTAAAATACGTTTTATCAATTTTAAATTTAAAATTAATTGCAACACAATTGAGGCTTGTAACTGTGTGTGTGTGTATATATACTAGCATGTGCTCGGTGTAATATATGCATCGAAAATAATTTTAAGATTAAAATAAATTATTTTATAATAATATTTATTTTACTTCATGTGATTACAACATGAATTGTAATTATTTTTAGTATTTATTAAAAGAAAATCTATTACTAAGTAAATAAAATAATATAAATATTTTAATTAAAAATATTATATTTGAAGATAATTTATACTTAAATAAGTTATAAATGTCAAGAATTGATAACTCTAAGTTTATAAATTATACAAAAATGTATAAATGATAAAATTTTAAAATAATACTTATATACGCATTTTAAATAATACTTATAGCTAAATACGCCTTTTAAATTATATATATAATACTTATATATTTTGATATGATAAATAAGAAAATAATTTGTTTTTTAAGTATAAAGCTTTTTTGTATGATTTCTTAATAATTTGAAAGTTACAATTATATTTTCATGACATTTAAGAATTTTAAACATTAAATATTTTCTGTTAGAGTAAATATATAACTTCTTTGTACTTTATCTATGAAAATAACTTACATTAGGTTATTAATTATTTGATAACTAATACAATAAGTAGTTTGTAACATATAATTTTATTTGTATATAATTAGAAATAACTTATTTAATTAAGAATAAAAGCATTTATTTGATCAAATGATTGAATATATTTTACTTATTTACTAATTTTTTAATTAAAAATAATAGAATATTGTATTACTTCAACTAAAAATAAAATAATTATTATATCTATATAAATATAAAAGAATTTATTAGGTACGAAAAATTGGTTGTTGTTTGAAATAACTTAGTTATCAACTACTTTTTTTTGGAGATAAATTTTAAGTTTTTTTTAATAAAAATGTATAATTAAATTAAAAAAAATCTAACTCTTTAAATGAAAAAAATAAGTTAATATTTATTAGATAACTTCATTACTTCGTATATCCATTTAATTTTTTATCGTTAATATCATCAAAGTGAATATAAATTCCTAAATATGAAATATATCAACTGTAAATAAGTACTTACTTAGCAATGAAATTTTGATTTTTAGGTATATACATAATTTTTTATAAATAATTTATTTATTAAATAGAAATAATAACTTTCTTATAAAAATATTACAATAAGTAAAGATTCAACCAATCAAAATAAATTTATCAAAGCACATGATATTATATATAAAAAACAAAAAAAAATTATTTCTTATATGCACATTATTAGAAATGGGTATATCAAGTGCTAATAAATTTATTGAATATCTTACAGAAAAAAATATATAGTATTTTTTCATTCATTTGATAAGAAAATTGAAATAATTCAACAACTTAATAAAATTATAATATTTTTAAATATTTCACAACATTACATTATTCGAGGCACATCACTCAAATATAAAGTACATATAATTTTTTTCATCTAGATAAATATAGAGAGCTGCAACTAAAATAATAGTAAAATAAAAATTCAATATATATTAAAGATAATATGAACATACAAAAATATTTGAAAATAATATTGAAAATAAATCCATAAAATATAATTAATTGAAATAAAAAAGCATTGCATGCTGATGTTTTTAAGTAATATAAAAATTACAATCTTAAGTTGGTCATAAGAACTTTAATTTTAAATAAATATTGAGGAAATAACAAAGTAATAACATTGATAAAATATTTAAACATATTAGAAAAAAATTTAATTAATTTAAAGTAAAAACAAAACAAAAAAATAAAAAAAAATGTGTAATTAAAAAAATTAAAAATTTTCTACGAAATGAACTTTAAATTAATTTAAAAAATATTATTATATTATTCTAATGAGGGAAAGAGGTCCTACGACTAAAAATATAGAATTGTACTACGAATAATCTGTTATGCTCATGATGTGCTGTTAAGGCTAATAAGTGGATCCCAGCTGTTAAGCTCGGGACGTGCTGTTAAGTTGTTCCCAACTGTTGAGCTCAGGGATGCGTTGATATAATCAGAATGACAGAAATAGGGAAAATTTGATAATGCCTGTTTTATTTGACTGTATCTTGACTGTCCGTAATCTGATCCTGCCTGTAATTTCTTGACATGTTCATATTCTGATTGTTTATTGTTAATCTGTTGAGTTGATTCTTCTTCGACAAGTCCCTACTGCTTATTATTACGATTATCCCTCACTAAGTCATTTGGACTTACTCTTCCATTTTATCTTTTATTTTCTCAAATAGGGTTAAGTGATGAACTTGAACTCCAGGCTTAGATAGACAAACACATTTTGTAATAGAAAAACGTTTGTATATGTTTATGGGTACTATTGGACATTTTGTATACTCTAGAGATGTTGTGATATGTTAGGCTTGAATTTAACATCTGCAAGGTGTATATATTATGTTGAATGTTTGGGGATCAATTATGGTTTGTATATTGTACTTTTGTTGAGGTTTGCTTAAGTTGAAATCCGTTGCTGTCTCTAATAAGTTTTGAAAGATTTTCTGATGGTTCTGTTGATTGTATTATATGTTAAATTTAAGAATGAATCAGAGTGACATCTCAATTTAGGGGTATTCTGAGTGGGGTGCTACAAATTATTTAAAAGATTATGCATAAGATTATGTATATATATTTAAAAATATAAATTGTTGAGAGATAATTATCTAATTTAGATATAAATAAAGTTCAACTCAAAACAAAGTTCTTACATCTACGATGATAAGAAAATTAGTTTATTTGTTTTGACATAATTTAAATTATCAACTATTTTGTTTTGATAAACTTTTAAATTGTTCTTACAATAAGTATAATTAAATTAAAGAATACAGATGCCTAGATTTTTTTTGATAAAAAAATTTAACTTTAACATTTTTGTTCGTTTGAGTTATTCAATTTTTAGCACACACCTATTAGATAGTCTCAATGTATCTAAAATACAAAAAATTATTTTTAATAGCTAAAATTATCAAAATATAAATTATTAAAACTGAAATACATATACACATATTATATAAGAGAGTATTTTATTTAGTAATGAATTTTGACGTCTCTATATACAAATACGTGTATCTTTGCAAATTATTTAATATACTTGATTTATCTATTGATTAGGAATAAAATAATTTTTTATAAAAATATTATAAATATAAGTAAATATTCAATTAATTGAAATATACATACCAAATATAATTAAGTAAACTCAAGATAAAAATGCATAATTAAGAAATAGAAATATTATATTTTTTTTATTAAATCTAATTAAGTAAAAAGATGCATTATTTTTTGTTCATTCATTTGATAGGAAAATTGAATTAATTTCAACTATTTAGCAAAATGATATATTTTAAAAAGTCACACTATTCTCTTTATATTATTCAAACATAAATCATATAATAATAATATTTTTTATAAGAGAAATAAAAACATTGCAGTAAAAAATAATGAAATACAAAATCAATAACCAAGAACATCTTGAATTTTAAATTTATTTCATGAGACAAAATATCAAATTATGACTATAAATATTTTGAATTTTTACAATGAAATACAAATCTATCAGTATGAAAATTTAAAAACATTTAATGAGATAAAGATTGATACTGCGATTTTGGATAGGTATATTATAAGATTTTAGTTTTAACAGATAAGTTAGTTGTATTAAAATAAATTATCAACCAATGAGAAACTTTTAATTAAATTAAAAAACTTAAAATTCTACGAATTTAGAATTTGATCAAAATTGCACAATTGTAGGGTCCTACACATTGTACTATATATAATAATATAGATAGATGTAAGATTTAGTTCAGTTTGGATTGGATTGGATTGATTTTTGAGATTAAAACCGAAAATCAATCCAAACCTTTTAGTTTTTTTTATAAAATCCAATCCAAACAAAAAAAGATTGGTTTTAAACGATTTTTGGTTTTTGGATTGATTTTTTGTTTCTTTTTTTTTTTTTTTTGGTGGATTGGATTGGATTTGAACACCCCGAATTTAATTAAATTAAATTAAATATTTTTTATTAGTTCATGTAGCTCACTTACAAAAAAAATAAATAAAAATAATAATACAATATTACTAAGAAAAATTAAGTGATAATATAAAAAATGCCACTGACATATATTAAGTGCCATAACTTTTATTTTTACTAATAATATTTTTTAAATAACATAATTTTATTTTGTTACAATATAGGTATTTTAAACAATCACTATTTATAGTTAGTTACATGGAGGATTTTCATTATACTATACACGTGTCATTATATATCAATAGCAAAAAACTTCATAATATTTTTTTGTAACCATTAAATTTGTGAAAATCATTACAACCACAAAATAAAATTTTTATCACTTAATATATATATATATATAACTATTTATTACTTTTATGTTGTCAATCAAAAGATTGTCCATAATTTTTTTCTTTCTTGTAGCATCATTTCAAAAATTAAAATTATCAATAACATTTTACGATTTATCATTCAAAGTGTTCAGTTGATTTATTGACATTACCTTTATATATAAAGTTTAAGGTTTAAATTCTAACAAACTCTAAGTACAAGTGTGTGTAAATAATTAAAAAATATACTATGACTTATAATCATCAAAAGTATAAAAAAAGAATCATATGAAAAAAGTATATTCCCAAATTTTTTTAATTTCAAACATGGTGTAAGTTAGTCAAAAAATTGTGAAATCTTCAAGATATCAATTGAAAAAGTTAAATTTGACTTTTTATAATGAAAAATTAATGGAATGAAAAATTTTCAAATTCTAAAGTTCATTTTGTTGTAAAAATGTTTAAATACACCCAAATAAACGAAATAAATGAAATATATTTCATTATTTCACTTCCATGAGAGGAAGGAAGTTCTCCAATGCTGCTACCAAGTTCGCGAACATACGGTATAAAGGCCAGTCCACATAACAAAGAGAGAATCCCAAGTCTTTTCTCAATCACCAATGGATCATATTCTCATCTTATGACTATTTGTCAATGAGGATTAATGTCGTTCATATATTTAGAGAATGTTTACCTAAACCTATTTAAAAAGTCTTATAAATTTCTACATCTTATAAAATATTTTTGAAACTTATAAGATGTTAAATCTTTTTAAAAAAATAAATAAATTTATGAAGTGTTTGGATAAAATAAGATCTTGAAACTTGTAAAAGTTAGTAATAATAATTTTGTAATTAATATGATTAAAATTAATAGAACTTGTTAAAATTTTAAAAATAAGTTAGACACTCCTTATTTTTTTAAAAGAAGCTTAAAGGCTCCCAACATTTTATTTTAAAAGCTTATACATTTTTTTTTTTGAAAAAAAATAAAATTAACTAACACTCTTTGACATCTCATAAGATCTCAAATATCTTATAAAATGTTTTGTGAAACTTATAAGCTCACCTAAACACCCTCTTAATTCAAAAGCATGACGAGATAATAAGATTTAACCACAATTGAAAATTATGTAAGGGTAATGAAATTGAGAGCGATACATATCATGAAATCGAGAATAGAGAATTTGCACAAGAGAACAACAAATTAAGTATAGTATAATTGCCATTGGATTTGTATATATACCAACATATACATGTTTACAAAGAGAGACCTCTTTTATTCAATGAAACAAAATTCTGATTATTGGGAATTATTTGCATACATAACCAACATATAACATCAACTTTGTTGGAGTACTTGGGAATTATTGGTGAAGGCCAAGACAGGATATATGGACACAAGGGGTAAAAGACAAACTAAGTTCACTCTGGTTTGCCATCTTGCTTGTCTTGCTTTCTCAATCTTGATACCATATGGTCAGAAATCTGCCCAACAAAGAAAGATTGTACCAATATCAATACAAGTATCTTTCAGATGCTTACCAATTAACACAACACATGAGATAATTATAAAAAGATAACAAAGATACTAGTAAACAAAAAAGTTGGATAGCCATGCAAAGCTTCCGAGCCCCTCATAGCTCCAACAACAACAAAAACTGCAAAAAAGACCTTCAAATCCCAAGTTCAACCCTAGACAGATGGTTGAAACCGATAGATCCATCATATCATTATAGCAGCTTTATTTATTTATTTATTTTAAATAAACCCTTCAATACGAATCAACAAAAGAAATATCTCCATCTCACCTAAGGTCCAACCAATTGGGAGAGAATTACTATCTCATCGAAAGGTTCTATACATCTGCCCTTTCTCAACACCTCTTTTTGGATGGTAAATATTTCTTAGAATATGGAGTTGAATTCATTTCTACCATAGAACTGGATCCAAGGATATAGTCATTAGCATTTACTATAAATAGTAATTTGGACAACTATATTCATCAATTACTTTTCATGAAAATTATTTAAGGAGACAAAAAGTTGTCTGAAGGAAAAAAGTTGACTCTATGAGGAATCCTAGTTAAATATATCTCCTAGTAAATTTGTGCATATGGCAATCAACCTTTGTAAAAGAATTTCTCATAAGGACACATGAGTGTATTGCAAGATGGAGTACTAACCTGCTCAGTGTGTGGTAGATACTTCCCATCAAATGTCACAACAACACGATCCTTTCCATCCACACCTTTCACTTTGTCAACTGAGCAATAGAAGTCAATGGCGGACATGCTAATCATTAAGGTCACCAACCCGGCAGAAGAAGAAAGAAGCACAACTAGGTTAATCAAATCGTTTGAGTACCATAATTAGAAGATCAAAATCTCATTTTTTTTGGCCATTGACGATACTGTACACGACCTCAATTCATAGAAGGATAAAATCAATCTACTACAGTTTTGGAATAAGCAGACATCATTGCATAGGAAGCACAATAACACCACAATAAACTAAGCAATTTGGGGAATCTAGAGTTAATAAACTGCAATCAAGTCTATATAGTGGCAATCCAAACTGATCATAAGGACTGCTAGTATGTGCTTTGTGCTTGAGTTCAATAAACAAGATAAAAACCTGAAGAACTGTGTTACTGAGAATTGGACTGCACTTGGCTGGCAAAAAAGGACACAAAATTCTTTAACTTTGAATTTTATCAAAAAAAATTAGTGGTGAATAAAAGAAACATTGTTTAGGAAGAGGAGGAAAATAATAACATAAAAATTAATGACATACTTGATGTTATATCTAATGATAAGGTGATAGCTTATGCAAGATTGGGGTCATTTGAGTCATTATAATAATTCTGAGACTACTTTTTTGATTATTCAGATCAAGCTAGATTTTCTTCTGATGATTTGTTTCTAGTGCAGATTACTATTTTACTAGCAAAGTGGTCCTCAAGTTCTGTCGTGGTAGGATTTTGGCATTTAGAAGTGGTCTGCCAAACTTATTATTGATATGTCCATAATTTAAAGTTGTTCCCAAATTCTCACTGGTTACTATTCCTGAAGCTAGCAGCCTATGAATGTGATATTATCTGTCCTTTTGCAGCAAAGTTGGAATAGGGATATTAATACAACTTATGCAACTTCAACGGTCAGGTTTCATCAGCAATTTGCCAGCTAGCGAGATTTTTCAGAGGCCTTAGAGATTCAGAAGTTCCTTTCTGACAAAAAGAGGTTATTATAGGATTCTATTTACTCAGTTTTTTTCTTTTTCCTTCGTTTTTTTTTTATTTCAGTTTTATGTCAATTATCTTTGTGCTCGACATCCTTTGTCATCAACTCTGTAGACTGTTCTGCATTACCTTTAACTGCTTGCAAGAAGATAGATGAATGCGAACCCAAATCCTAGATATCTTAAGTGAATCTTTTCATAAAGGCTTCCTAATTTATAGAACCTGAATTCAACAAGACATGAAACTCACATAGGAAGGGCCATGCTTGAAGATGTCCTTTTCTTTTCCGAGAAAAAGGAAAGAATCATAATGTAAAGCTCATAGAGGACATGAGTATCTCTTTAGAATGCAGCCACCGCACATTTGCCTAACAAATGCATAAGACTCAACAAATTCCACTGACAATTAATGACAAGATGTTATCTTAATATATATATATATATCTTGTGATATTTGCATATTCTGAGAAATAGAATAAGCAAACACAAACAGAAGATAGATTTTCTAACAACCAAGTAGAAACCCTCCAGTTAGTATCATTACTATAGAAAATTAGGAATAACAACTTACATTCCATCGCCAAATTCTTCATTAACGATTTCCTTGATGCTCTCCCCAAAATGCATAACAGCTTCATTCAATCTGAAGACCAGAAAAACAGAAGCTTACACAACGTCAATTAGAACATCAATCCTCCGAAACTCATAAATAAAAACAAAAAGAAAACCCGAAAGAGGAAACATTTCCAGAAAATAATTTCAAGAAAATAAGAAAAACATTCAGAAGAATGAAAGAGAGCGACCTGTAAACAGTGGGGTCTTGAATTAAGTTAGGGTCATATGAACGAAGGGGTGGTTGCATCATCTCATGGAGGAGCTCATCGGTCAGGCCGGGCAGGGCAGCCCGGAGCAAAGGGGCAGTACCCAGCTTGAGCTGGGCTTGGCGCCTGAGGAGCTGAGCCACATAGACATTTGTCAAGCCGGTCTCCTCGGCTATCTGCCCGTATGTCTTGCCCGATTTCCGCTTCACGGCTTGGAGTTCTGCCGCGATTCTGGCTTTGATGCTGCTGCTGCTCGAGGCTTCCATGGTCGGCTTGAATTGGTTCTTCCCAATTAGGATAAAAACGTAGGGAGGAAAACAAAAGGATATATATTTTGCCCCCCAAAGCTAATATAATTTTTTACTTAAACCCCCTTAAATTATTAATTGTAAGTTTGTGACACTTAAAATTTAAGTCAAAGGTTTGATTCAACATTGACAGTTAAGCTTCAAAATTTTTTTTAACCATTTGTTCAGTAATCGTTAGCCACATTAATTATTAAATATTCAATAAAAAATTAAATTTTAAATAAAAGTCAGTCAGCATTTATTGCTCTCATACATATCTAGCGGTATTAGTATGATACTATGATATTATCAAAATATTTTTAAAAATTTTCTAAATATTACCTTGATCTGTGTTTTTTGTAGTTGATTCTGACCCAAACTAACCTAACGGAAGTTACGGAATAGATGCAGATCCCATGTAATGGTGCCAGTTGAATTCCAGAGTTGATGTCCCAAATTAGGCCTCATCTATCATGATATTTTTTATATGGCAATTATCTATAAATATTCATATTATTATACTTTATAGGCGTATAGTGTTTTTTTTTTTTTGACTCATTTTACTTATATCTCTCTCTATTTTTTATTTTTTTTTGCCTATGATCCTCTTTAATTGATTTAAGCGTCGGATGAATTGTTTTGAAAAAGTTATGGTTATTATAACCTATGCAGAATACAAGATTGAAATAATTCTAACTTTGACCCAAGTTCATTTTAATACAATCATCTAATCACTAAAATAATATTCCTCAAGTTACATCAAATGTACAATCTGAAATCCCTTGATTACAAGATTTATGATCCGAATCATGTTTCTTATTTCTATCATCACAAATCAAATTTAAGCATGTGTTTGTTCAATAAAAATTAAAATTGAACCATACTTGATTTAATTAATTTTACCATAACAAAGTATGTTGCAAATATCAAATATTCAAACGATTCAACTCAATTTAAGTATGACTGACTTGACATCACAAATCAAATTTAAACATATGTTTGTTCAATAAAAATTAAAATTGAACCATACTTGATTTAATTAATTTTACCATAACAAAGTATGTTGCAAATATCAAATATTCAAACGATTCAACTCAATTTAAGTATGACTGACTTGACATCACAAATCAAATTTAAACATATGTTTGTTCAATAAAAATTAAAATTGAACTATACTTGATTTAATTAATTTTACCATAACAAAGTATGTTGCAAATATTAACTATTCAAACCATTCAACTCAATTTAAGTATGACTGACTTGACAATCAAATAAGTATAGGCAAGTTTGAAGCTCATCTAGAAAAACCAAAATTAAACTTGAATAAATATTTATTAGGCTAGATTTTGACTTGCTCGCTTACAAAACCTCTTTAGGACCAAAGAAGTCTTGGTGGCATAACACATCAATCCTATATTAAACATACATTAAAACCCTTATGAATTACAATCAAGAAGAAGAGAGAAAATTCTTGGCTATGGAAGACCCGACAAATATTTCCTATATAAATTATAAATTAAAAACTGAATCTTTAATTTGGAATACAAAACCATCCTAATTTTACAACTTGTCATTTTAGAATTTTCTCACTAAGAAGCCGATATTAATTTATTTATAAATAATAAAATAATGCTATTTATTAAAAAATAATTGAACAAAAATATCTCGGATCGACTATGTGATCCCAAATATAGACCAACATGATTACAAATGAAAGGAAGAGTCTTACAAATAAATCTGAACAATTTTTCTTTCGCGCTTGAGTAAAACTATTGAGATCTTGCAAATAGGGATATTAGACTAAATTATTCTTCAGTTATTCTATAATTTTCGATCACGACAAACATAGAACAAGTTTGATTGAATTTTAAATTTATTTCATGAGGTGCGATAATTTATCCCATAAATAGGGGTGAGATTAATAATATCATATGCTAAGTTTATATACATAGATCTAATGATAAATTACGAATTTGTGTATATACAATCCCATAAAGTAAATATTAAATTAAAAAAAATTATTTTCTCTAATCTCATATATCCCACCAACCAAACTTGCCTATAAATTCCAATCAATGATCAATAAAACCACCACTTTATTTCGCACCCCTTTTTAATCATTAAAAGGCCCCCCATCATTTTTGGGCTTAAAAGGAGTAAAAAATAATAGCTCCACTGAGCAAAAAAGTCGTTGGCCATGATTTTTGGGAGTTGAACTTTAGAAAGTGATGTCCAACATGCCACTAGGACTGTTAATGAATTGGATTTTAATTTGAATATGATATGATTCTAGTTTGAATTTTAAAATTTTTATTTGATTAAAATATTCAATAAGTCAAATCCTATTATAAATATTCGTACGTCGAAATAAGTGAATTGAATATGAAATTAAGTAATTTGATCATTTAAAAAACTAAATTCGAATTTTAATTATTTTTTATTAAATTAATACTCTTATATATAATATTAATAAAAAATTAAAAATAAAATTTATATATTATATTGATCTAATATCTATATTAATGTCTATATTATGCTATTAAAATTGAGTCTTTAGCCTAAAAAATAAAAAAGATACTGATAAAATATCAAATATAATAGTGTATAATAGTTTATCAATGCATTAATATAATATAAAATAGAAGTTTAGTATTCAAATGTTTAACTTTTTTAATAATATATAATAAAAAGTTGTTATAAATTCAAATATTATGTAAATTTACTTTATAAATACAATATTTTTATACAATCCAAAAGGAAAAAAAATATTAAATCGGGGTTGATTTTTTTTTTTTTAATCGGATTTCGGATATCCATTGTATCCGGATATGGTACAAACTAACAAAGATCCTATAGGATATAGGGTTAGATTTGAATATGGACTTTGATAATCAGATTTGAATTCGAATTCGGATATGATTGATTCGATATAAATCCAACCCATTGACAGTCCTACTTACCCTCCTTGATATAAACTATAAAGTAATTAATGTTTTTATAAATAAATAAGAATGGAAAGTGAAAGCTTCTGGGCTTTTGGAGAAATTGGTTTAGTTAATTGTGGACTAAAACAAGGGTCACTTGTACATATTTGTTTAAACAGAAAACCAAAGAATGAATCCTGAAAACAAAAAGAAAAGACAAAGAAAAAAAATTTGTTTTATGAGCAAAAATAAGTTAAATAATTTAAAATTTTTTGGTTATCTTTTGAAAAAGGTATTTTGAATGTAGTAAATTAATTCGTCGAGCATATTGTGTTATTCATGATATGATAACCCTCTAAAATATCTTGAGCATTTGTAGAGAAAAATTCAAATTTGGCATCCTCGCAATAACATATATCGTATTCTACAAAATTATCCATAAAATCAATTAATTCTTACTATTTTGTCAATTTATAAACTTAAAAGTAATAAATAAATTAAAAGAGAATCAAACGAAATAGTCATTAAATCTGACAAGTTCCTGCAACTAATTCACTCTTCGAAATTCTTCACTACTTGAAACAAAGCTATGGTTTAAAAATAAATTAAATTATTTGATATTCGACTTGAGTTGATCAATAAAAGCTCATTAATTCAAATTTAATTCATTAAATATGACAAATCAAACTTGACATTCACTTGAGTTGATCAATAAAAGCTCATTAATTCAAATTTAATTCATTAAATATGACAAATCAAACTTGACATTCTTCTTCTTTTTCACTTGATAAGGATTTGAAACTTGATTCGATTTGTTAAAAAAATGATAGAGTACATATATAAACATCAAATCACATCACAAGACCAAGAAAAATTAATGATAAAATACTAGATGATAATACAAAAGTTATCACTAATTTTATATATTAGGTGATAAAAATGTTTATTTTGTCATATAATGGTTATTACAAATTTAATAGTGAGAAGAACCTAACAATTAGTGACACACTGACACATTTTAGTAAATAATGAATTCTGTAACAAATCATAATAACATTTTCTGTTGTCATTAGATTATTACAATACAAGTGTCACCAAATGTTAATATTAACAATTTAAGATATTAATATTGTCCCTATTGAGCTTTATTATAACCAAATAAAAATCATTGTCACTTAAAACATAACAAATTAAATTTATCATCACTTAATTAATATATATCAATCATATTTTCACTTATTTTTAGCTATTAATATTATATTTTCTTGTAGTATTATCAAATTTGATATATATATCTATTTGATTGAAGTTTGATCAAATTTGACTAAAAATAATTAAGTTAAATATAGATACAATCAAGCTTGATAAAATGTTTAAATTGGTTTTATAAAATAATTGTTCTGCTGATTTATTACAATCCCCCCGCCCCACGCGAAAAGAATAAAACGTATATTCGGTTATAAATTTTTCTGCTTGAAATAAAGTAATGCAATATATATGGCCACTCTTGAAAATTATGTATAAGTATTACTAGTTTTAGACATTCAATTTTTAACTAATGTTACATTCCCTATTTTCACTTTCAATTCTCCATTTTATTTTATATATTTACATAAAATATACATAATTTATAATCAAAAACATTTTTAAAAATATTTTAAACCTTTTCCATATATCTGTAAAGAGGATCAGGAATCAAATATTAATTAAATTGAAAAATTCGATCTCATACCGTGACAGATGTACCCGGGTCGGGGTGGGGGCATTGCCCTCAACATTATATATAATATATATATGTATATAAATTTTTGTAATATTTTTAATTTAAATATATATTTTTAAAATATTAGTAATAATTAGCCCCCTCCCTACCCATATATATATATATATATTAATTTTTGTAATAATTTCTACTTTATGTATGTAGTTAAGATTTAGTAACAATTTTTATTAATTCTTTATCTATTTTAATTTTTGAAAGTTTAAAATAAACTTTTAGACTCAAATTGACAATGAAATAATTTACATTTAGGTTAGGTCCATTAGGGCACTACTATTTTATTTGTTTGAAAACATACTTATAAGGATCTAGTCAAAGAAAATATTTTTGACTATATAGGAACTTCTAAATCAATTAAAATCTTTCCTTTTCAACATGATTGAAACAAAGAGACAAACATTGATCCAATAAAAAAGCTAATGATAATATAGGAGTTGATGAATCATCTTCTATCCATCATTGACAATTCAATTGAGAAAGGAAGAACATCAATCTAAAATTTCAAGAGTGGAAAAAGATATTGATGTTTCAGTATGAGGAAATGATCCAAGAAAGCGCTTTCCTCGTAATGAAAGAGGGGTATGTGCAACAAAGATTCTTTGATCTTTATGCATGTTTTTTGATACTTTATCTATGACTTCGAAAAATGAAATTGATGCAATTCTTTCTCATCATAATATTAGCACTAATAATCTTAAAGGTCAAGGATATAAGGAGACAAGTAATGTGCATGGCGAATGAAATAGATTGCAAGTTTTATTATTAAGAGATTGTCCTTATGACTAGTACATTTGTTGTTTTGCTTATCATTTGCTATTAGCATGAGTTGTAATAGCTAGAGAAGTAAGTCTGATTCATTAATTTCTCACAAAGTTAACATTTATTCTTAATATTGTGATGACTTTTGCTAGAAGATATGACTAGTTAAAGATTGCTCAGACATCTAATATTGCAACTCAAATTTCTAATAAAGAGATTGAAACAGATGGTGGACTTAAAATCGAATGCGTAGTTTGCAACATGCTAGAGATTAGGGGTGACAAATGGGTGGGTTGAGTATGGGTTGGGTTAAAAAATGGGTATATATTTATGCATTCAAAATGGGTTGGGTTGGGCCGGGTTGGGTTGAGTTTGGGCCGGTCCAATACACAAAAGAAAAAAATCATAATTTTTTGCTAAATATATTACTATATTATTTTGTTAAATTATGATTTTTTATCTTTATTTTACGTATATTAATTAATTATTATTAACAAAAAGAAGATAATGAATAAAGTGGAATCGTAGTGACTTGAAACTCTTTAATTGCAATTACAAAATGCAAACACAACATTCATTTGGCATGGTTTATTTATTAAAACTTTAGAATAAGTAAAGAAGAATTCTTAGTTCTTATTAATTATTTAGTAATTCTTATTTACTCCATTATAGTCTAACTATTTTTTCAATTGAAATTTAACTCTATTATAATCTAACTCTCATTTCAATTAAATTTCATAAATGAAAGAAAGGTACTCTTAAATACAAAATTTGAAAATGTCATAATAAACCTCCATATCTAATTTCCTTAAGATGATCTTATTTTCAAAAAAAGAAAAAAATTGTGACCTCATTGCTATCTATATCTGTACTATAAATTATGACATGTAATTGAAGTAATTCTAACTCAAATTATATATCAAAGCTATAGTTACTTACGAAAATTCTTATTAAGAATTTAACAATTAAGCAAGAATATAATAATGAAAAAGCATGTTAATTTTGGGTGGATCTGTTTTTCTATTTTTTTTTAAAATAAAAATTTGGGTGAAATTGGCTTGGACTATTTACAACCCATTTCACACCATTTCAACTCAATTGAACCCACTTGAGCCCAACCCACATTAAAACCATTAGAACATAATCCAACTTAAAACTAAGTGGGTTGAGATGGAACAATGGTTCTAAACTCAATTTGCCACCTCTACTAGAGATACTAGGTGGAGCTCCTATTTGAATTCTATTTGAAGCTTACTATGCATGTTTGAAGCTACTTTTGAAGTTTCTCCAAAAGAATTCTAAAAAAAGGTAATTATTTTCTTCTTGATGCTGCTAATGCTGCTTGTGATGTTATGAGATCATTTGATCTTATCTTTCTTTTATATATTATGAGAGATCTCTTAGGAACTGGTCGTGATGTTTGTCAAGCTTTGCAATGTAAAAATCAGGATATTGTTAATGGCATGATTTTAGTGTCTACAACTCAAAAGCTTGACGCAAAGAATGATGGAATTTGGTTGCGAAAATCTTATCAAAAAAGTCATATCATTTTGGGAGAAGCGCGAAGTTAATCTTCTTTATATCAATGCTTATGTTCATAGAAAGGGTAGACATCTGTAACGCTCCCTCTCAAGATAGCAATTAACATGAGGCGCCACTCAGTCCAAACTTAAATTGAACACACAAAACAGTCATTAGGCCCATCAGAAATTTTTTCCAAAATTATCAGAGATAGTAACGAGCTTCAACTTAAACAATCATCAACAAAAGTACATTTTACCTGCATTAACTGATTCCATAGCATTCATCGTATCATACATACTGCAAACCTTAAGTTCAAATATGACATATCACAACATCTATAAGTTTAAAACTTAACATACATGTGAGCCTATATACAGATATAACACCTATTCTGTTACAAAACATGTTTACTTCAATCCAAGCCTGAAGTTTGTCTTCATCACCTATTCCTGTTTGGGAAAATTAATGAAATATGGGAGGGTAAGTTCAAAGGACTTAGTGAGGGATAATCGAAATCATAAGCAGTGGGGATCTATCAAGAAAGAATCAACTCAACAGATCATAATTTAACAGTCAGAACAAGAACATATCAGATACAAATAATAGTTTTAGCAATTACGAATCTCTCATTCCTTATTGCTCCATGAACAATTTACAAGCAATCGGATACAGTCAAAATAAAACAGTCCTGAGTAATATACGCCATCCAATGAATCAAAACAAGATAGGCATATCAGATTCTCTTTATACTAGTTAATCAGTCAGTTAATCAATCAGTCAGTCTTACCTAAGCGTGACAACCTAGTACAAACTTACCCAAGCATAATGGCTTGGTACAAACTTAAAGGATAGAGTCAAAGTAGAACCAACTCGAATAATAGATACAACAAATAGATTAGAACAGAACATGTATACCAAGTGTTCCTTGTTTTAGTCAAACCGAACTTACCCAAGTGTGATAGCCTGGAACAAACTTACCAAGCCTGACGGCCGGTACAAACTTACCCAAGCATAACGACTTGGTATAGGATAAAAATGTCGTCAGATAAACAGATACCAGAACAATAATTAAAAGAATAAACAAGTGTGCTGCAAGGCAACAATTATAGTACAGAACAGTAACAGTTAACATGATAGTCAAATAACAGAATGGTCAGATAACAAGACGGTCGGATAACAGACAGTCAGATAATAGAACAGAACAATCGGATAACAAGCAGTCAGATAACAGAATGATCGGATAACCAGATAGTTAGATAACGGACAAGATGTTCTAGGTGATACAGATAACAAGCAAGAGTTCTGGGCGCCATAACAGACAGGAATCAGAATCAATATCAAGTTATAACCCTCACAGGGGTGTATACATCAGATAACAAATAACAAGCGAGATCTCAAGTAGTTCACTGATTTCAACAAACACGATGTAGTACAGTACAGAAACAGGAACGCTCACATGGATTTATCACAGTAATAGATAGGTGTATTCAAATGCCAAATTGGCAGATCCTCACCTCCGTAACCTCAAAAAATGCAACCACAATCAGCAGCCTACTGGTCAGTGGGACCTACTTCTTCATCACCTAACCAAAAGAGTATATTTACAGTCAAAATCCCCATTCATCTCTAATAATCCTTTATAATTATAATTATACCTTTAACAGTCTAAAATCACTAATTGCTCGGCTAATACGGTAGTTTATGGTTCATTCGGCATAAACATTACTGAACGTACTAATCACGCTGGACTTGATAAAGGAATAATATCAGGTCCTTAATCCTCCAGTTGATCTTGTCACAATATACTAAATCAATAATAATGGTCCAATTATTACTTAATAATCCCAATTTTATTCTTAGGTTCCAAATTCACAAAATTAGGGCTTTAATCTTTATATAAACTTAAATAGCGCAAAATTATTACATGATAATACAAATCCAAGTTCACTAAGCTTATAATGGTACATGCATGTTTCCAATCTTGGTTCCATATCATCTTAAATAACCCAATATTATTACTTAGGTTCCAAATCCATAAAATCCACAATTTAGAGTTTTAAATAGTTCAATTAGCTCATTTAACCCGAAATTATCTTATAATAATAAAAATTCGGGCCTAGTAAGTTATATAATCATACATGCATGTCACATATCATCGCAACAAGCTAAAGAGACTGTCTCAGCTCTGTCGTCCGCCGCCGCCGCCGCTGGAGACAGTAAACAACACCACCAAAATTATAGGCTTTGTTCTTTAACATTTTCCCAAAATATTTTTCAACTCCGAGGATAACCCCAAAATATGTACAGATTCTCTAATTATTCTTCCAAAATATAATAATTTTATACCAAAAAATTCTTATCAAAACAATCTCAAAATACCCTATGCCATAAAAACCACACCTTCCCCACCTACCCCTCTCACTTTCTCACTTTTCCTTTCACATCACTTATTCATTTATTACTATCTTACTTCACTCATCCATATATATATATATATATATTTATTTATAAAAATATAATTTTACTAGTTATAAAATTCTAAAACTTATGTTTAGAAATTTAATTAAATTAATTGTTGAAAAAAATTAATTAAATACTATTTATATTATTGCTAAATAATTTTTTTACTAGATAACATATTAAATTAATTAATTAAATTACTTATTAATTAAAAATGTATTTAGTTACATTTAATATTTAATGTATTAATTCAATATTACATTTATTCATTTAATAAATAATTTAAGATGTTTTAATTTGATATAATAGATAAATTAATCTTCATTAAATATTAATCTTTAGATTTATTTAAATTTATAATAACAAATTTAATTATTATTTAATAATATATTAAGTTTAATAAATTAATATTAATGTAATAAAAATAATTATAGATAAAATTAATTAAATTTAAGTACAAATTATTTGATTGTTTACTAAGTAATTTATTTATTAAATAATGAAATAAATTAATTAAATAATGAACTAAAGTAATTAAATAACCTATTAAATTAAATTAATTAATTATTTAAATACTTGTTATTTATATATTAATTATGTTTTATATTTCATTCATGTATAGTTAAATATTATGTTTATTTGTTCAATAAATAATCTTAGATGGTTTAATTTCATATAATATAAAATCATTTATTTTTTCAACTTGATGAATTGTTATAAGTATTACATATATAAATAAATTATTTTATTTAAATCAATAATTAAGTTTATTTGTACATAAATCAGAAATAATAAATAGTTAAATAATTATATTTTAATTAATAAATAGTAATTAGTTTATAATTAATGTACAATAATTTTTTTTATATAAGTTGATATTAACAATTACGGTATTAGCCAATTTTTTATAATTAAGATATAATTATGATTTCATAAATAATTAATATTTATTAATAAGTATTTTCTTCCAAGTAGTACATCATTTGCTAATGTTAAATTTATAAAAGTATAAATTTCATAATAAATCACTAATTAAATTAATTGCACATTATTTTATTATAACATATATCGATCATTACACATTTATATACACACATACACATAATCCAACTATAAATATATATACATACATTACATAAAAAGAACACTTTCACCCCACAAACCCAACACAAATTCAATTAATTTGACATTTACAATAAAGTTTGTCTCCTCCCAAAATAAAAAGAAACAACCATATCATTCTCAATTCATTTTCTTTATTTTCCCAAAACAAAAAGAAATACTTGGCATATTCTCTAAATTTTCTTTCAAAAATCCATTCTCCCAAAATATTTTCTAGAAAATGCCCAAAATGCTAAAGAACAAGCCCATAGTGTTTTAAAAGAAAGATTAAAGAATATACATGTATTTTAAAATTATTTTGGGGGTTAAAAAAAATTTCCTCAAAATATAGGAGAACTAGCCGATAGTTATCCCAGCCACCTAACGCGAATCCAAATGACAAGCCCTATCAAAAAGCTGCATATGAAATGACGTCGTTTTGTATATGCAAATGTGGAGAAAGATAGAAAAATAATACAAAAGAAATTGACTGCCACAAAAACATTATAAAATTGTATTTTCTTCTAATCTTGTGAATGAGCCCTACCACGAAGTAAAAGCTGGTTGCAACAAAAAAGAATTGAAAACCGCATTTTCTTCTGACCTTGTCATTGGGCCCCACCATAAATCTAGTAAAAAACAAAACGTGGCACAATTCATGCAGCCTAAAGTACAAACCACACAACGTCAACCCAATAAAAACAACACCGTTTAGACAAGCCCGAATAGAAAAAATAAATAAAAATAAAAATCCTTCTTGCGCTGATAGAAGAACATGCACATCCGTGCTTATATAATATATATAATATATATATATAAATAAAATAAAATAGAAAGTAATAATAATACATGCTTATTATCACAACAACAGAAAAGCAAGCCATATAAAGCACTGCTCTTCGTCAAAAGAACTAACTCCACCCCCCAAAACTGAGCTATTTCCTTCCCTTTTCTACTATATATTTGAGACAGAAATTGAATCTAAAAACATACAGAAATGGCAGTAGGAGAAAGTGGGGTAAGTGAATACACACAGGACGGAACAGTGGATCTGAAAGGGAACCCCATCCTTCGATCCAAGCGAGGTGGATGGACTGCTTGTTCCTTCGTCGTTGGTACATATATATATACCTACTCTGATCACCTCCTTTTCAACTTTCTTTATTCTTGACTCTCGTCTTTTCTTTTTCCGCAATCACATTTAAGTTATTAGTTGGAAAAGCTGAAGTCGTAAAATTATAAAATTTTGAGTTCAAAAATCCATCAAATTTTGAGCTTCTGTCTCCTTTTATAATAGTTTAGCTGTTAGCATGCATTTGTCTGATTATTCTGGTTTGAACTCGAGATAGAAGTTTTTCATATTCCAACTATGAAAGCTCAACGCTCTGTTTGATTTACACTATGTTTGGTTCATGAATTTTGGTGAGGAAAAGAAAAGAAAATGCTAAGGAAAATATTTTTTATTATTTGTTTGATAAAGAAAATATCAAAGAAAAAAAAAACTTGAAAGAAAATATAGTGTATTCGAGGAAAATAAATTTTTCTCACAAAATGATGAGGAAAATGTATTTTCTCATATTGAAGTACTCTATCTCGTTCTCCAATACTTTTATCACTCCTCTTTTTTTCATTTTTTTCTTTATTATTTTCATTAACAACCAAATAAATTTGTGATTTTATATTTCTTTGTTTTTTTTTTTTTCTTTTCCCTAATATTTTCTTTTTCTTGTCAAATTTTTTAAACCAAACATAGTGTTAAGAATTTTACTAAGGAAAAGAAAATGATAAGACAAAGGAAAGCAAAATTAAAGAAATTTAATATCATAAACTTGTCTGGTTGTAAACGTTTGGTTTGAGGATTTTGATGGAGAAAGAAAAATATCAGGAAAAAAATAAAAAAAAAAAATTCATTTTTTTCAAAAATACTATATCTTTCTTCATAGTTTTTTAGTGTTTTCCTTGGAACAAATTAAAAATGTTCTCTTTAATATTTTCTTTTCTTTATCTCAGCAAATTTCTCGAAGCAAACATAATATAAATGCTCTCTCTCTCTCTCTCTCTCTCTCTTATTATGGTACCATGGAAGAAGACACAAATAATACAACATACATACGCGAATTAGGATTTGATATTTTAAATTAAATTAACTATAAGAAAGCACATCTAACATCTTCATCAACAGAGAAATTCATTACAAATTATGTAAATGTTGTTTTTAATTTTGATTATTGTGAGACTGTGGGTGCAGTGTACGAGATATTTGAGAGAATGGCTTACCACGGGATATCAGCAAATTTGGTGCTGTACCTTACAAAGAAGCTGCACCAGGGAACAGTAACAGCCTCAAATAACGTGACATATTGGATGGGAGCCATATGGATGACGCCTATATTTGGTGCATATGTTGCTGATGCTCACCTCGGCCGCTACTGGACATTCCTCATTTCATGTGCTGTCTATTTCATGGTATGCAGGCATATATACCCTTCTACAAAATTCTATTTATTTTTGGGTCGACTAAAATCTTCATCAATAAAATAACCGTAATTAAGAAGTTGTGTCTTTGTATATTCGAATCAGCTTAATAGTTTTTCTATTATATAACCATACCTCTAGCTACTATGTGGAGTTAGGTAGTCTGAATTGTGATGCCTCATAAGGCCGTTCGCATCCCTCCTACCGTTAGGCTTCTTAATTATCAAAAAAAGATTTAGATTATGGTGGGGAAGATTGAAAAAGATTTAATCCTAGTATATCGAATTATATATTATAAAAAAATAAATTTTGGGTCTAACTAATTTAAAAAATTAGATTGAGAAGTGAGAATTGTCCAGAATTTACTTAAAGAGACCACTATATATATACTTAATCGATGTGGGAATTGAGAACTTAACACATGTCATACACATTTAGGAACACACATCTACAACATGGAGTAACATGAAATAAGTGGTCTAACAATATCAGGTAGCCCGCCACCAGAATGAGTGCCTCTGATACTATATCAAAAAATGGACCTCAAATTTAGATCACTTCAGAAGCTAGTTTGAAAGATAATGATTGTTCAAGACGATATATAGAGACTACCATACTTATATTTAATCATGTGGGAATCTAATATAAGTCAATTTCCTAATTCTACGGAATTAGTGAAGATAGCATTAATATGGTAGGAAGTGTAAAATCACAAGAAGTTTCATACGTATTTCCTGTGGAAATATTAAACCATATGAATGGCACCACATCAACGTGATAGAAGTGGTCTCACTATTGATATAGCATAGTCCGTACCATACGTAATATAAACCAGTTATAGGTGGGGTTGAAGTTCTTTTTTCTTTCCTAAATATTCATCAAATATTAGAGTCTATTAGAAAGCCAAAAAGATGGAGAAAATAATTTACAAAAGGATGAAGTTGGTGTTGGTCAATCCAAGCACCGCTTCAATTATCAATTAACAATTTGACATTCTCATGCATCACCCGCACACTAATGCATAAGGCTATTTTGCTGTAGAGTAATTGGTCCAATATAATATACAAGCGTTATTCGAATTTCAATTTTTCGAATAATATCAATCTTTTCCATAATGACATGTAATGACTTGAGCAATATGTACAAACAAACATTGTGTAATAAAAAGTATTATCGTCGTGTCTCATTTTTATAAGAATTAAAAAGATAAAATTTTGTGTATCTTTACATTATTATCTTTAAATGAAAATTTTAGGGGAAAAAAAAAAGTCTCACTTGAGCTTGTGAATTTTATTTGAAATTGTCCCCTACCTCTCCAATAATAATAATAATAATAATAATAATAATAATAATAAATTTGAGTAAGAGGGTAGTTGCATGAGCTTATAATTTTCTATTTTTTTTTTTATAAAATATTTAAAATTTATAAGGTGTCATAAATTATTTAGGAGAATTTTTAAAAAGAGGTCAAATAAGATCTCAATTTTTATTTTATTTTATTTATACACACGCACATCGGGAGTCCATCAAGGCTCGAACTCCCGACCTCCCACATTATGTGGGAGACTAATGCTGCTGGGCCACGGGCCACTTGGCCAAATAAGATCTCAATTCTCAAATAAGATGTTACGATATTTTAATTTTTTTAAATATAAAAATTTATGATTCATTTTCTAGATTTTAATAAACTTCTTTAATTCTTATTACAATATTTATAAAATTATCATTACTAACATCTTATAAATTGTAACCTTCAATATCTTATTAGTTTAATGGCTTATTTAATTTAATATCTTATAAACTTCAAAAATATTTTATAAAATACAAAATTTTTTAAAAATTTTAAAATAAATTTAATCAAACACTGTTAAGGAATAGACCTTGGGCCTAACTCAACCCCAAAAGCTAGCTCGAGAGGTGAGGATTGTCCAAAACCATATATAGAGACCACAACTTATTTATTTCACCAATGTGGGACATTAACACACCCCGCGCACGCCCAGGAATGAACATCTGGAGCGTGGAATAATATGAAATGGGTGGCCCAATAACATTGGGTAGCTCAATATCAGGAATAGGTAGCTCCGATACCATATTAAAGAATGGACCTTGGGCCTAACTCAACCCCAAAAGCTAGCTCAAGAGGTGAGGATTGTCCAAGACCATATATAGAGACCACAATTTATTTATTTCACCGATGTGGGATACTAACACACCCCGCACACGTTCAGGAATGCACATCTGGAATGTGGAATAATATGAAATGGGTGGCCCAACAATATTAGCTAACTCAATATCGGGAATAAGTGGCTCCGATAGCATGTTAAGGAATGGATTTTGGGCCTAATTCAACCCCAAAAGCTAATTTGAGAGATGAGAATTGTCTAAAATCATATATAGAGATCATAACTTATTTATTTTATCGACGTGGGACACTAACAAATACCTTCTAAAATTACACAAAATCTGAGTACTTTATGCCTCAAACAATAAAAACCATCCATGGGCACGCTCAATGCAAATTTTACCACCTAAATAGTAATAAACTTGGGTCAAAAGTATTTAACAAGTGTCAAGGGATTATCGATCCAGCTGTTCCGTATACGAATAGAAAACTTGTCTTATAGGCCTCCAAGCCTTTTTGAACCACAAATATCCATATTAGTGGGATGTCTTTTCAAGGTTTCAGGGTCCCATAACCTTTAACAAAGTTAACACTACCAGAATGCAGACAGAAAACTTTTGAATTAACTTTATATGTAGGCCCACCACTTGCATTAGAAATGGTCCATAGCTTGCGATAATAATCATATGGGCCTATCCACTTTATATCATGGAGTTGGACCGGTTCTTGTTTGTATATACTTAAGACTATCAATAGGTTGAATTTGAACCAGATTATGATAGATCTGAATTCGAATTTTAAAGTAGTATGCTATATTCAAATTCAATTCAAAATTTTATAAAATTTGTGAGTGATTTACATATTTTAATTCAAATAAAAATAAGATATCTGAAAAAAAGATTCGAATTCGATTATTTCCAAATCATATATATTATTTTTTTTAAAAACTTAATAGAATACAAATCCAAAATATTTATCCTTAAAAAAAACACGCACATGATAGATTAATATACAATATAACTTAATCACGTTTATTCACCAAATCATTACATTTTAGGTTGGGTTGTTGATAATAGTACTTATTTGACATTGTATATACATAATAGTTACACTTGATTCTCTAATTAATTAATTAATTACGGGCTTAAAGTTTTATAAAAAAGAAATTTATTTTGATCAAATTAAGATTTGTATTGCGTTCTTGCTATATCATGACATTCTGCCTTTGCTCATTATTCTTCCCATATGTTTTCTGTTATAAAAATATAGTAACAAATTATGCAATTATGATGTAGACAAAATCAAAATCTAACAATTTATATGGAAAATACTTGATTTGATATATTGTATAGGAGTTCATTTCTACATTCATTGAAAAACCTACTTTGGCATTGCTATAAGGACCCTTTGTGCATATATGTATAATACTATATATAATATATTTGGATTCGGATTATTAATGGATCGGATTGAGCAAAATTCGCTCCATTTATTTTGAATTACGGACTTTTTTAATCAGATCATATCCGTCGAATGTTTTATGGGTTAAAAATCTTAAATAATTGAATCGAATTTAGATCGAATTCGAATTAAAATCCACTCAATTGACAGCTCTATTGTATATTGTATGATTTTTAAGGTTTTTCCACCACATGCTATAATTTTTATTTTGCTTATTCAATATTTTCTGTTACAGCGTGTGTGCCATAGATCAGTATCCATTTCCTATATTTTCCCTTGATTTTAATTTTTTAACTATTTTTCCTGTAATTATTTGAATGAGTAGTTAGCAGCTTCATTGGAGGATCTTGTAACCGAATTCTATCAATTTAATTTTTCAATTTGAAATTAAGTAAATTCTTCTTTCCACATTGAAATAGGGATTTTTTAAATGATCACCTAATAAGATAAATAGTAAACATAGTTAAGGGAACAAGTGAAATAAACTGTTTTGTCCATCACTCTTTTGTTAAAAAAATCATTGTTTATATATTATGTTTGAATCTTGAATTTTATTGAAGAAATATTAAAAAAATTTCTTTTTACACTCACACAGTGTAACTTTATGCATTGACATTTGTACCTCAGCCTTTTCCTTTCACTTTTCTAACTGTTTTTTTTTAATTATATATATACAAACATAGCATTAAGCCATGATGCGAAAAAAGAAGAGGTGAAAGACTGCTGATTAGTAATGCATTTGAAAAAATGACTATTAACATAATATATTCAAACATTTTAAATAATCAATAAAAAAAATTCAAATTTAATGCAAATAAATTTGTTACTCACTGTCACTTGTCTGCCAATTGGATAAAAAATCTGATGGATCATAATACATTATTTACTTTAATTAAATTAATGTTATATAAAACTAATTACTCTCAGTTGAGAATTTAGCTAACGAATAATTTTTCTAGATGGTGTCAACTGAGTATAAGTCTAGCTTAAATCTAGATTAAAGAATACTAAATTCAAGTTCAAATTTGTCTTAAAATTTAACATTGAATGTGCTGCATCAATTTAGAATCACAACTATCAAACTCGAGCTCAACTCATGAACAAAAATGTAATAGAAAGGTTTGAATAGCATTTCCATATTGTACCAAAATTTCTCATTCAATTTTCCAAGTTAAACTTTGTCATATTTGACAAGCATAACCTTTTCTTTCCTTTTTGGTTGGTTTTAAATTTTCAGGGCATGTGCTTATTAACATTAGCAGTTTCAGTCCCTGGACTAAGACCACCTCCCTGCAGTGACACAAAGGCAACTGGTTGCCCCAAAGCCACCGCCTTAGAACTAGCAACATTTTATAGTGCCCTCTACATTTTAGCCATTGGGACAGGTGGGACAAAGCCCAACATCTCAACCATTGGGGCTGATCAATTCGATGATTTCAACCCAAAAGAGAAGGCCCAAAAGCTTTCCTTCTTCAATTGGTGGATGTTCAGCATTTTCATGGGCATTCTATTTGGCAACACTGTTCTTGTATACATTCAAGACAATGTGGGCTGGGCCTTGGGATATGGCATCCCCACTGCTGGCCTTGTGGTAGCCATAGTGGTTTTCTTAATTGGGACACCCCTTTATAGGCACATGAAGCCAAATGGAAGCCCATTCACAAGAATGGCCAGGGTCATAGTGGCTGCCTTAAGGAAGTGGAAAGTACCTATCCCTCGAGATGCTGATGAATTACATGATTTTCATGAGGAAGTATACACCAAGAAAGGAAAATTCAAGCTTGAATCCACCACCACCTTAAGGTTTCCATTTCTCTTTCTTGTTTTTGTTGACTATTTTATCCTTATGTCATGATGATTTCTTGCGTCCATATCTTGCCAGAATATTCGTGGCTGGTATAGATCGTTATTTGTTTTTCTTAGCATATTCATCTTATATTCTGCTTTACAGATGCATGCCAGGTGCATGTAATCACCAACTAAACATTTCTTTTAAATAAGTATCTAATACACTTGGCATGTATTCGTGAAGTGGAATATAAAATAAAACATCTGTTACAATAGAGGATATAAATTGATTTTTTAGCTAGTGCCCTCGTATAAAAATGACTATATAAAATAAAATATATATTGAAATAGAGGATTTGAATATGTCATTTAGCTCGTGCCCTAATGTGAAAGAGGCTATAATTTTGATGCAGGTTTTTGAACAAAGCTTGTGTGCAAACATATTCAAAGAGTTCATGGATGCTATGCTCAGTCACTGAAGTTGAGGAAACAAAACAGATGTTGAAAATGTTGCCTATCTTGTTCTCCACATTCCTTCCAAGTGTTATGGTGGCTCAAAGCAACACTCTTTTCATCAAGCAAGGCTCCACACTTGACAAAAGAATGGGCCATTTCAAACTGCCTCCTGCTAGTTTAGGCGCTTTTGTAACGGTAACTATGCTTGCTTGCATCGTACTCTATGATCGCCTATTTGTCAAGATAGTTAGAAAATGGACTAAGAATCCGAGAGGGATCACTCTTCTCCAAAGATTGGGAATTGGTTTTGTGCTTCACATCATCATTATGATAATAGCCTCTGTTACTGAAAGGTACAGGCTCAATGTGGCCAAAAAGCATGGCCTAGTTGAGAGTGGAGGGCAAGTGCCATTGACAATATTTGTCTTGCTTCCTCAATTTGTGCTCATGGGAGTGGCTGATGCATGTGCAGAGGTGGCCAAGATTGAATTCTTCTATGATCAGGCCCCTGAGAGCATGAAAAGTCTTGGGACTTCATACTATTCGACTAGTATAGGAATTGGGAATTTCCTCAGCAGTTTCATTCTTTCCAGCATTGCTCGTATCACCAAGGAAAATGGTCACAAAGGATGGATCCTTAACAACCTTAACGCCTCTCGTCTTGACTTGTATTTTGCATTTCTTGCAGTACTGAGTTTCTTGAACTATATAGTCTTTCTAGTTATCGTGATGTCCTATTGTTACAAGGCTGAAGTCTCGGACTCAATGGAAGTGCTTAAAGAAGAACTGGAAGGGGTGAAATCTAAGAATCAAGTTGAATTAGCAGATCAAGGAAATTAATTTAGTATGCATACAAAAATACTACATGTTGTCTGCAAACGACCGTAAATGGATGTCTCATGAAACCATTTTCTAATCTATTTTCTTAAAAATAGATGAAGATCCGAATATGGGATGATAAATTCTGCATGGTGCATTACGAGTGTGGCTCTATTTTGGCTGTTATGATGTAATATGTGCAATTTTTGGAGCAGGTTAAGGGCTTAAATGCTGCAAATTGAAACCCTCAAGGGGCCATGTTACCAAAAGGTATATTTGCATATAAATTGGCCCATGATTTTCTGCATACTACTCAAGTAGATGATGGTCTGAAGTCTCTGAAGAACATTTTTACTAGTTGGCATATCTTTTGTGCTTACTAGATGAGTTCTTTCTGGTTTTCTTTCTTTTATGCAGTCAACAGATGAAACCCCATTATCAGAAAACGTATCCATTTCAAATTTACTTAGGTACAGGAAATGGTTTGAAACAAAGGATAGACTGCTCACTTTTGCTTCAATTTGAGACAATGTCCTTCAATATACAATAGTTCAACAAATTAATGTATAAACAGCTAATAACCCAAGATGTAAAAAGAAAAAGTTGCAACAAAATCCCACTTTTCCTGTCCAACCAAAAATATTGCCTAGGTCTAAATAAAGATGACACAAATTTACCAAACTGGACTTCCAATCTCTATCTTTGTCTTGGGAGTATCACTAGAATGCATACAAAATGTGTTACAGTAAAATTTTCTTCACAAACATATATCAGTTACACATTTACTTTCATCAGTTAGAACAAATCAACTTTTTTCTTCATCTTAACTTTTTCTTCTTTTTTTTCAGGTTTCAACTTGAAAGATGCAGCTCTCAGATCATCCTGATCCACTCCTCTTTGCCAATTGGAATGTTCTCTTTAGGAAGTGATTAGCTGCTCTATCATTCCTGTGGCAAAGTACCCTCAGTATGGTATTAGGATCTGATCTATTCCATCTCCCCGTTGTTGGTGGCATTGGCAGCTTCTGGCCTGCACCCAAAACACCTATTCCACTAGCTTCACAAGCCACAATACTGAAATCTTCCACCAATTGCTCAGTTGACTGAGCCATCAATGCCAACACCCCTTCTACCGTCTCAGCTTCTCTTGCAACCTCGTTGTCCCCAATCAAACCTTCTCCACACGTACAAAATATACGCTTCAAGCTATCAAAGTCCTCCTCGATCATCGGATGATCCAACCTAGAAAAGATCCTGGAGCTGCCCCCGGCTAGCAATACCATAAGGAAGGCCTCAAAAGAAGCCTTCATTACTTCTTTCAAAGCAAGTGGTTGGACCCGATCTGTAACTATTGCACACAAAAGAGTGAGGTTCTGTTTTAGTATTCTTAATGCTGGCCTAATGCGCGCGTTCATTACATCAGCAACATATAGGCTTCCGTAGAAAACTGAGTTTGAATCTAAGAATATTAGGCGATAGGCAGCTACTTCCGCCACATGCTGAGAGGCTGCTTGTATGGCTGATCGGCTATGTTCAAAATAGGAGCTTCCTAGTTGCCTTCTGTTACCGAGCCGGGATTTTGGTGGAGTTACCTTTGGGGAGACGGACAATATTTTGTCGAGGGAGTGAAGTTGAGAAAGTAGGTAATGTAAGGTGTTGAGACGAATGTAAAGGCGTTGTGTCCCACGGCTTGTTGAAGGACGAGGATGATTTCCCTCGTCGGATAGATTCTGGTTTGGATCTTCCAATCCAACACTACATGCAGCTTTTTTCCACAATTTTAGGAACTTTGAATCCCGGCTGCATCGTGTTAGTGGAGGAAGTGTGGGGAGATAACTCTGTTTTGATCCTGAAAAAGTAAAAGAACAGGTTAGGATGGAAAGCTCAGGCATCGATCATAAACTTGAGAATCGTATATTAGTAAGTTCTTACCACATGATGCAACAAAAGTGATGTAATCTCCAAAGAGATGCTCTAAACCATCAGTTAGATCATAAACTAAATTCTCCGATACATTTACTGGAATTTCAAAGAAATTCTCCACAGCTTCCTTGGCAAATCTGACTATTTCTGCAGCTGAATGAGCATATGGCTCTGTTTTGGACGTGGGATTCCATGTCTGCAAAAGAAGTGCCCAACAAAATCTACATTAGCCAATGTTATAAATGTCCTTTATTATGCTTCTGTTACAAGCATTCTATTAAGCTTACTTCCGTTTCTTTTGCTCTCTGGAGATTCTCCTTTCCCATCTTCAGCCTCTCCTGAATCCACTGTTTCAATAGTTTGAGTATAATTGTATCAACTTCATAGGGAATCATCTCCCTCACAACTGCTTTGCCTCCATCCTCACATTCAACTGAATCCTCTACCACCATTTGCACCAAAACCTTCTCAAGCTTCCCAGCCCTCTGCAACACCAAGATGGTTTCATTCATAAGGGGCGATACGCCTGTTAGGTATTGCTTGAGCAATGTTCCATAGCAAGCATGGAGGGTCACGGCAGAAACTCCGGCAGCAATTGGATGCCACTTCTTCAGAACAGGACTGAAGATGTCTTTCTCCTTGGAGGCCAGTTCTTCGGTTTCTCTAGCCAATTTAATGAGCACCTCACTCACTTTTTGCCCTTCAATATTTGTCATCCCATTGACATTTTGATCTTCGAGCATCTTTATATCATATACCAAAAAAGCATTATATTTCCTTAATATTACTATAGGAGTGGTGTAATGAACTCAAGAAATGAAGATAGAACATGGCAGTTTAGATGCTGTATTCCAATACATGTTCCATCTCCCATTTCAATCAAGTTTATATGCTAAATATATCTGATCCACAATTAATTTTTTATATGAAAAAATTTAGTAAACTTATCATATATACATTTGAATAAAATAGGAGATAAAATATGAATTGGAACATAGGATTTGAAGTGACGAAAAAGGTGATAGACAAACCTTGGCAAAAGCGTTTCTAGAAGATGAACGAATATAATGATCAACCTTATTTCCATTTGAATCATCAAACACTTCTCCCTTTTCGTGGGGCGAAGAAACATAGAAAGGGACATCTTCTTCTAGTATCTTCGTAGCTGAGAAAACTAGAGGAAGAATATTCTCCATAACTCCAATTGTTCCCCTATCGAAATTCCCATGGTAATCTAGGAGTCTCTTCTCCGACCATTTCTTTATTGCAGTCAAAACACATGCCAGCATCTTCACATAAATAGGCTCTCTGTCAACCTTCTTAGCATCATTTACTACTTCGGTTAACATAGTATGTGCTGCTCCAAGAAGATCCGGCTCAACCTGTCCTGTGAAGACATATTGCTTGAAAAGTACCCAAGTGAAACACAAGTTATGTATTGATCTATTAATCCCCAACATAGACCATGTTTTCTTCATAAGTTCTAACAACTCATCAACTTCATCGAGGACCATAGTCTCGTCCTTGGTGTCGAAAACTGAATGGAGTAGAGCAACGTAAATTTCTATGTTAAGGGGATATCCGTCAGCCCAATGGCACACATCAGTAGTTCCACCATCAGGGCTTCGCCATGCCAAGGAAACGACACAGTTGCAAAGTGTTCTCATGGTCTCAGAATTCTTCCCTGTGTCTATTGCCTTTGTCTCAGAAGCCTGAATAATGTCTCTAAGTTTTGCAGCAGATGTGTCTGATTTGTCTAGTGGAATGGAAGGGTGTTTTAGAAGTCCTATTTCCAGTATTTTTAGTTGGCGCCTTTGCCATAGATGATATTCTTGAGCATCACTGAATTCAGAGGGTTTCAAATGGCGTAGCAACTCTAGGGGAAGGATAATTGTCTCTGCTCGCCTTCCCATCTAATCATATCAAACAACGCCAAAATAAATATACAGTGGTAAAAGAAAAACAAGAAAAACAATGTCAGGCACACATTTTGAATCCTCTTTCAATTTGCATTTCATTTTTAATACATGTCAAATGTATATAACCCGGAAATAAGTACTTTTTTTGAAAGAAATATTTAATATGTCAAATTTATATGGTCTAGAAATAAATATTTTTATAAAAAAAAAATATTTAATACACTTATTATATATTTTTGACTAATAGAACACAAAATTGCAAGAAAAAATCAATTGTCCTGTATTATTAAACTTAAATTTTTTTTTGAGTATAACAAATTTTTACCAAGAAAAGCATCAACTAGAGATGGAAATTTAAAATCAGTAACACATTGACCCAATCCCATTGTTAGGTTTCTAAATTTTTGCCTTTAGAAATAATGTTTTGGCTAAAATTACCATCATAATTTCTTACAACCATGCAATTACATGCGATCACACACAAATACATTAGGCATATGTACGTACTTGGCCAACAAGGGTCCTCATGAGAGTTTTACGTAGCCTATTATCACTCTGCTCCGTCACCCGCATTTGCTGCCTCATAATCTCTGCCGACGTCCTCGGCCGCCTCAGCCTGCCCGGGGGTGGCACCGTGAACCCCACCCTGGGGCTCACAGACCCGCTTGGCGAGGACGGGTTCGAATTTGACCCACAAGAACTGTTCCGCCTCGACGACGGCGACCGCTTCAGCATCTTCAGCCCCAACGCCCTCTTCACCCGGCTAGTCACCGCCATTCCCACCCCAGGCGGCTTCATCGGCGACCCGGGGCCCGATCCAAAACTCGACCCATTACTATCCCCTCCCTCATCGGATGTGTTGTAGTAGTTAATCGCGCTCCGGCCCCCGAACCCCGGAGACGATCGGCACGCCGTGAAGAACACCTCGTAGGCCGCTTCACGGAAGTCGTCGCCGGTCGAGGCCATCGAGCTTGCCAAATGGCGAGACGAGATCATGGGCTTGTGGCGGGTCGGTATGGCCCGGGTCCGGTCGTGCAGAAGGAGTGTTTGGATTGATATTGGATATGCGCAGATGATGGGTCATTGGCGATAGAAGGCGTCGAATATTCCGGCGAGGGGAGAACGACGTCGTCAGATGTCCGGCCGAAGAGAGAGAGAGGAGAGAAGCTTGTCAACCTTATATTTACAGTGTTGTTTTGTGAAATGATGAGGGCCAAAGGAAAAGATGACAGAGAGAAAGGGGATAGAGACAACGTCAGTTGGAGGAGAGAGATTGAGAGAGTCAAAAGATTAATATTAATGGTTGGTTTTTAGTTATGAACAATTTAAGCTGTTATGCGAAGAAGACGATAAAGGGAAAGGCTGTGGAGCACTCCAAATCATCATGTCCAATAATTATTACATCTTTTTGTTTAATAATAATAATAATAATAATAATAATAATAATAATAATAATAATAATAATAAGATTTAGATGACTATATTCCAACTAGTATTTTTTTTATATATTTCATCATGAGGATGTATCATTTTAAATAAATTACATATATTTTTTTTTAAATTGTTTGATACTTTTAAAGAAAATGAAAAATTTAATAAAAATTATGAATAGTACTTTAGTACACATAGAAAATAGTACAATTTTCTCAATCTAACAAAGAAGAAGTCAAGAATTAATTTGAAGATTAGCTGACGTTTATTTATGATGCAAACTAAAACAATATAACATGAGAAATCTAATTGAATTAAAATTGACGTTGATGGAGAGGGCCTTGTTATACTTACACCTAAGATATCTACAAGAATATGACCCTTTTTTAAGGAATATTTTTGGTACATTAAATGAAACAAATAATTAGTTAGCCTATGTGTTACTCTTAATTTGTATCATTACTATTATCATCATCTTAGTTTAACTCGAAAAATAATTTAAATTAGGACCAAATGAGGATAAATTCAAGTGATAATCAGTGGTGCAACATTGCATTATTTTATGTATTGAGAGTATTTCTCTCTCTCTCTCTCTCTCTCTCTCTCAAAAAAAAAAAAAAAAAAAGTACTAAGAGTATTTGAATAAATTAGTTTAAAAAAATTAATGTTTACTTCAAACATCAAAGAGAAAATGTCATAAATTTAGGACAGATCCAGTATGTGTAACAATGTTTTTTAAACTGAATAAAATTATAATTATTATCTCAATTCGATCACTAATATAGTTATATTTCACTTATACAACGATAAGTAAAACTACACTTCTCATGCAGATGATTCTATCTAATTAAATTGAGTTTATTAACAAAAAGAAGAATTCCAAATTTAGTATATAATATATATAAAATCATCTCTCTCTCTTTTTTTTTTAATTGTGTTTATTAATTTTATAACATTGTAGACTGTACTTTTGAATAATCAACGCATGCATGCATGCATGCATGCTTGGTGTTACATAAGCAGCAGAAAAATATAAAATTTGAAAAAGATGGTCATGCAACATTTGGAAGGATCAGGAGGATTTAATTTGTTGCGGCTATAAGTCAAACAAATGACGCTGACCTTGTGATTAAACAAATCTGGATGTGCGAGGCGCGGTGGTATGCCCGCTGAATTTATATAAAAGTATCTATTTGCCTGCATTTTTTTTTTTAATTTTAATTTTAATTTTTGAATAGATAAATTAACAAGACTATAATAATATAACATTTTATAATATTTGTTGTATAGTGACTAATATTATACAATTTCATAAGAGAGCAAATGATGAGGCAAATTTATAACCGAAGTGCTAAAGAGGAAAGTCACTTATTCATTGAGTTATTCAAATAGAACATATAGTATTAATGAGTACTAAGATATTCAGGAACCAATTTCAGTTCAAGAGGTATTTATATAATGGACATAGAAAAAATAAAAAAGAACGGTCATTCTGGCTTTCTTTCATCCTGCTGGTCACATAGTCCTTCAAGCCGGCCGGTCAATCTCATCACCAGTCTTGGTGGAGTGGTACCTGAGCAATCTAGCGAGTTTGAAAATAGTGAAAATGAGTACGTTTAAAAACATAAACAAACAAGCCCTCAATCAATGACCTCCAATCTGTTTATTCAACATCAGATCATTGTCATGTACCAAGCTGATTGCTATTGATCATCAAATATAAAGCATTTAATTACAAACTCTTTTGCTAAAATTCACAAAGTATTTTAAAAGAAAAGGAAATACATTCACAGGCACAATTCTGCATATTTTAAAAGCAGAGGTAAACTTTCTGTATTGCAATGAATTCTTTACAGCAGCAAAGAGAGCAAAATCTGAACTGTACTAAATCTATACTGCATCAAAGGAGCATCCCAAGTTCTTTAGAGGCCACCAATTTTAGCAGAAATCCAACCATCCTGTCAAACCGTTCAAAAACTCAAAGATGAGCCACTTGCAGAAATCGAACCAATATATATATATATATATATATATTTCACATAAAAGATCATCAGTATCTTCGTTAACAATAATTGAGGTTATAGATACATTGGAAGACGAAGTTAATGAGTATAAAGTTAATTAGCGCTAAGATAGTGAAGAAAATTGATGAATATTTTTTCTTTGTTTAATTTGTTCTAAACCTGGATATAAGTACACATGCATGTACTACAGTACTAGGCTGCTACGATAATATTTGCAGCATAATTAATTATATTTGGAAACATTAATCCTACTTATTTTTGCGCCAACATCAATTTGGGATGTTCAATCCCAGATTTCTAGCATTAATTTTGGAATATACTTATCCAAAATTTGGTAAAATTACAAAATTCGTCCTGTAATTTTACCTCATTTGGTTTTTCGTCCTATAACTTGCATAATATAAATACTAGTCTTATAAGTATTAAAAAATTGTCATTTTTCGTCCTTTTTTTGCCGGAAAAGCTAACGTGGCTCTGTGGCAGCTTGGAGTTTTTGCCATGTTGGACTGCCTAGTAGGCATTTTTTGTCTTTTTCTTGCTTAGTTGGCAACATATATGTCTTTTTTTTTTTTTTTGTAATTTCAAATATATTATATAATTTATATATACACACATATATATACACATCTATTATATATATATATTTATATATTCAATATCGTCATTTTTCTTCCAAAACACAAATTTGTTTTCCCAAAATACCCTTTGCTATCCTTCATTATCCCCAAAACTTTTTCATTTTTTAATATGTACATATGTTATATATATACATCATATATATTTTATTATAATCACTCAATTCCATTTTCAACCCAAAAATCTAATAAAAAGCATTGATTTGACTTCTACAATAAAAAATATCTTCTCCAAAATATAAACAAACCTACACATATATACACATATATTTATTTACAATCTATAATTATTTACTAATTAAAAAATAAAAAAAATTTAATCTACCATATTAACAATATTCTTTTAACTCGCTTAGTTGGCACAACTTTGAATTTAAAAATATACACATATATATGCACATATATTTATATAGATATATATTTATATATATTTTATAATTATTTACTAATTAAAAAACAAAAAAAATTAATCTACCATATTAACAATATTCTTTTAACTCGCTTAGTTGGCACAACTTTGAATAAAAAAATATACACATATATTGATATAAATATATATTTATATATAATTTATAATTATTTACTAATTAAAAAATAAAAAAAATTTAATCTACCATATTAATAATATTCTTTTAACTCGCTGAGTTGGCACAACTTTAAATTTAAAAATATACACATATATTTATATAAATATATATTTATATATAATTTATAATTATTTACTAAATAAAAAATAAAAATACATAGTTAAAATAAATTAAATTAAATTTAAATTTAAGAAAAAAAAGAAAAAGAAAAAAAGAAAAGAGGCATAGCCATGGCCGCCATTCGCCCCTCCCCCACCGCCCGCCCCCGGCCACCCACCATCCTGGCCGCCCCTCCCCCACCCCCCACACCGCCCGCCCCCGGCCATCCACCATCCTGGCCGCCACTCCCCCTTCCCCACCCCCTGGCACCCACCATGGCCGCCGCCTGGCCAGATCTGGCCAGGGCCGAGACAGCCATGGCCAGATCCAGGTGGCCGGCAAGCTCGCCAGGCTCATAGCTATGGTAGCCCGGTTGGGGTGGGGAGGGGGGGATTGGGGCATATATATAATGTATATATATGTATGTATATATAAATATATATATATATATCTATTTGGCATTTTTGTTATTTTTTTTGAATTAATCAAGTCACGTCAGTTGCCAACATGGCAAAAACTCCAAGCTGCCACACGCCTTACGAGCCACGTCAGCTTTTCCGGCAACTTCTGTCGGTTCTTGCGAAAAAAGGACGAAATATGATAATTTTTTAATACTTATAGGACTAGAATTGATATTATGCAAGTTATAGAACGAAAAACCAAATGGGATAAAGTTACAGGACGAATTTTGTTATTTTGCCTCCAAAATTTTTAGCATCATCTTGGGATATATATATTTATATTTGCAATCTATATTTGCAGCACTTGTAATTTTCAGCATTCCCACCTCAAGCTATGGATTAAATATTTTCCACCCCTAACTTGCACACAATCCTTTGGAATGCTAAACTTGGCAAACCTTTAGTTAAGAAATCTACTAGTTGGCCCTTTGTAGAAATATAGGGATCCATTCTCATGCTTCTCCTTTATAAATACCTGTCCATTTCCACGTGTTTAGTCCTGTCATGTTGGATTGAATTGTGAGTGATGTTGATTTAGACTTATTATTGCAGTAAAGCTTCGTTGGTGTATTGTACTTTATCTTCAGATCATCTAAGATAATCTAGAGCTATAACAACTTACAAATCCCTTGTGCCATACAATGGAACTCTGCCTTGGTACCAAATCTAGCAGCTACTAGTTGTTTTTTATTTCTTCAAATTACCAAATTTCAACTAAGAAAAGTACAATATTCAGACCCTGATCTCCTATTAGTAATCGAATCAGCATAATTTGCATCCATGTACGTTTCGAGTTCTATCTTTGTCTGTTTCTTGAATAGAATTCCTTAACTAGGATTGCTTTTCAAATAATGTAAGATTTTGAATACTACATGAAGATGATCGTCATTAGGATTCTGCGTGAATTGGTTTACTATATATTTTCATGGCATGTACAATGTCTGGTCGAGTATGTGACAAGTGTATTAACTTCCCAACAAGTCACTGGTAGACGCCTTTGTAACTAGTTATCTTATGGAATTTCCTAGTCGATAATTTGGTTCTATAGGAGTTATCTGACAGCCTATACCCCAGCTTGCCCATCTCTTCCTTCAACTGAGCAACTTCTATTGTAAGGAAGTACTTTAATTTTTCTAGATCCTTTATATCGAATTCTCTTTGTTAAATACTTCTGAAGTCTTGCTTTTTCTTTCGGATTATTCCCAGTTACACGATAATTTCTTCCACATAAACTATCAAGGCAATAACTCCCCTTGAAACTGAGAGTTTGATGAATAGCGTATGATTTCTTTGACTCTGTTTATAATCCACGTCCAACATTACTTTGGTGAATATCCCAAACTATGCTTGAGGAGATTGTTAATTCATATATAACACATATTTCGATCAACACACTTTATTAGCCTTTAGGTTTATACCAAAGCCCAGGAATACCTCTATAAGAATTTCTTCCTTAAGGTCTCCATACAGAAAGGCATTCTTTGCATCACACTGCTGTAAAAGGTGAACCATACCACATAGTTCCAACAACAAAAAAGATAGTCGTCGTACTATTGGAGAGTATGATTTCAATATTTCCGCCAACCAAATTTGACTGCTATCGGCAACAACGCCCTTAAAGTATTTATTTTTGCCACTAGTGCAAATGTCTCCTAATAGTCCACTCCATAGTGTAGCCTTTGGCCATCAACCTAGCTTTATACTGTTTGATAGAACTATGTGACATATTTTTTACTTGGAACACCTATTTTCATCCTACTGGTTTCTTTTTATTAGGAAACTCCACTATCTCTTATATATGTTTTATTTCTTTTTAAGGCTCTCATTTCTACTTTCATCGCGTGCTTCCGTTCCTTTTTGCTAAGTGCTTTAGATAGGGTTTATGGAATAGCTGATAATCTTTCAAAGGATATATTGAGATATGGGGTGTTGTTTGCACTTCCTGATAGCTTTTCTTATGGCTATAGGCAAATCTCAATAAAAAACAGTAGATGATTCTTCAATAAGAGGTCTTACCTCACTTCCGGTGGCGATTTGCCTTGTAAAGATTCGTTTTCACTATGGCTCCATTGGGCTTTTCTATTCTTGAGTAGAACTAAAGTGGTTTTGTGGGTTTTGACGATCATTAGGTGGCTTAGAGAGTGACTCAACGAGCTCCATAGTGGACTCAAGAATGAGTTCAGTTTAAGGAGTAGAAGTAGACTTGGCTGGTTAGGCTAAATTTGAGTTGTTCTAGTTGGGGGATGTAAATGAGCCCAGTTCGACAAGACTTCTTTTAGTGGCTTGATCGGAATAAAAAAAAGTGCTCATCATCTTGAGCTTCAACTTAGGTCGAGCTCAATGAGCCTTCTCTTAATGGCTCGAACTCGTGCTCGAAATAAGAAAAAAGAGCTTGAGCTCGGCATTACCCTAGCTCGAGCGAGCTCAATTCACCAAATAACTCTAACATCAATAAGATATTAAATTATTAATATTTAATAATTATTCAATACTATATAAAATATTTGAAAATAGAAAAAATTTAAAATTAATATGAAATAATTGTTTAATTAATGTTTAAAAATAGAAAAAAGAGCTTTCAAGCAACCAAATTAGAGCTAGAAAAGTTTGATTCGAGCTCGAAAAAGCTCAAGTTAGAGTTCGGCTCGCCAAGTTCGCACGTTGGCTCAACTCATCTTAGATTTGTAATTCTAGCTTATAAATCTTATGGTTTAGACCTGGTGATGAGCTGAGTTGGATTAGGTCAACCCATTTAAGAAAATACATGAATCCATGAAGAGTTAATAATTACTCAATTTTTGAAAAATACTTTTAAATTACCCATTTTTAGGGTTATAAATGGATATTCAAAAATTCGTTTACTGTTAGCATCTGTATTCATTTGTACAAAATATATCCACATCCGTTTAAAGCGGATACTATCCGTATTCAATCAGTAGATATTTAATTGTAAATGAATACGGATATAGTAAGTACATATTCGATCTGTTTAATATTCAATCTGAATATATATTCATTAAATAATATATTATTTATGTTTTTCTAAAAGAAATCTCATAATCCATATACATATATGTTGAAGAATTGGCAAGAAAAAATAATAAATTTAAAAAATTATTGTAATATAGAGACAAAAAATTGAAGAATGAAGCTAATCAATATAAATTATTGTTGGTTGACTTTATAATTAACATACTTAATGGCAACTTATTTAAAAATCTCCAACCCCATTTTTACTTTAGCATTCATTCCCCACCCATGTGTTTCTTAGTTTTGACTCCCCATGTGAAGTTTCAATTTTGACTTCACTACCCACCCACTTAAAATGACTGAAATGACATTAGTTTAATGACTTTTTTTTTTTCTTTCTTTATTTCCTAAGCCCTGTTTTTCCAAACCCATCTCTCTTTCTGTGTGTGTGTGTGTGTGTGACACCCCTAAATATATAATTGGTAGAATTTATTTTATCATTTTTATTATTACTATTTTATATATAGTTTTGGGGGTCAAAACGAAATAGAGAAAGAATTAATTGTTCAACTTTTGAAGGTTTTAGGGGTTAAAGTGATATTATTTTAGGTCAACCGAGCCAATTCAAGGTCCTAATAAGTTGAGGGGTAAATTGGAAATAGATTGAACTCTCGAGGGTCTAATTGAAAACTAGGTTAAAATATTGGGGGTCAATCTATAATTACAGAAAATAGCCCTTTAAATAGTAAATTCCCCCTCCCCCAATTCTTCAAAATTCTCATATGCAGCCCCTATCTCCCTTTCCAGCAATTCTTCACCGGCGGCGGACGAACTTCGAAGGTTAACCCACTATTCTCTTCCTCTTAGCTCTATGAACCTATTGGTACCAAAATCTCCCTGTTCAACAAACGAGCTAGCCGGAAAGTGAGAAGAAAACATGATCTGTGGTGGAGGTGGCAGAAATAGCGATGCCAATGGCGGAAGCTTGGGGTTGGAATAGTGGAATGAGATGGGTTTAGCTCAAGGAGCATCTCGATGCTTTTAATTTTGTGAATGGGCCGACGATGGAGGAGAATTTCACACGGCGGCGAGTGAGGACCAGTTTTGATTTTTGATGAATTGAGTAGCAATTCGGCGATGATTTTTGAAATTTTCTTGGGCGTTTTATTGCTCTCACTGAGACTCATCTAACGGTGGTGGCGGCAACCAACTCCGACGGTGGCGCAATGGTGACTCTGAGATAGTTTCTTCATCTTGTCGCGTTGGTCGTACACATGGTGTTGGTTTGTGGTAATTGAGTTTTGACAAGAAGATTTTGGATACATAGTTGGAATGGAGTTTAAATAACTTGTATTGTTCTTATTCTTATTAATTTTGCTGTAACGATATGAGATGATATGGAAAGTTATGAAATGGGTCCGGATGTAAGGCATGCATGTATAATTTTATAAGCCTAGTGGACCTGAATTTGTAATACTATATGATAATCTTGGTTCATTAAATTAATTAGATGATTAAGACCCTAATTTTAGGTAATTGAGACCTAAGTGACAAAAATTGGATTATTAATGTAGTCGGACTATTATAATCAATTTTTTGTATTGTTGCAAGATTAATTATATAATTTAAGAATTTGATTATATTTCTTTTCGGAACAAATATGATCCTCGTACATATTCCGGTATTAATGGAATAATTAGTATGTCGCCTCTCAATAATATCAAAATCGAACCCTAAAATACAGTACTAATGATAAAACGATCGATAGTAGAATGTTATTCGTTTAATTATTGTTATAGGGTCAAAACGAGTATTTTGACAATAAGTTCATTATTTTGGTTAGGTGACAGGGAGCCAGGATCTGACGGACAGTAAGGAAATGAAAGCCTTTTTCTATGAAAATTGAGGTGAGGGTCTGCCAATTTGATATTTACTTCGTATACCCCTGTGAGGGTTTACCAATTTGGTATTTATCTTGTATACTCTGTAATGGTTAAGCTTACTTTTTTCTGGGAAGTGATTGTCTTGATTGTTCAAATCTCACACTAGTTTCAATTCGTGAAATCGTATGAATTCTTTGATTAATTAGTTGTTATTTGTTTCTTATACTCATGTGAGGGTTTGCTTAACTTTCTTCTGGTAAGTGAAAGCTTTATGATTGTTTGAGTTCCTCGATTGTTTTGAATTCCTTGTGTTATCTGTTATTTGTTTCGTAAACCCCAGTGAGGGTCTGTTTCTTTGATTTCGCTTCTGTTAAAATTGATTGTTTCCATTCTAACGCCAAGAACTTTCATTATATATCTGTTGTTGTCCAGTATAACTCGTGGCCTTGTCGGCATACTTGAATCCATTTTATATATCAGTTATTTGGTCTTGTTGGCATATCTAAATTATTTTGTAGTTCTGTATATCATCTGTTTGGCCTTGTTGGCACTTGTTTATCTTTTGTTCGGTCATATGTGGGAATAAATAATGGGATGTTAATCCCTACTGTGTGCCTGAGATAAGCCGTATGCCCAGAACTCTTGGTTAAATAAGGGGACGTTATTCCTTACTGTGTACATGGGATAAGCCGTAAGCCCAGAACTCTTAGTTAAATAACGGGACATTAATCCCTGCTGTGTGCATGGGCCCATTATTCCCTTCTGTGTGCATGGGAAAGCTATAAGCCCATAACTTTTGATTAAATAACGGGATGTTAATCCCTGTTGTGTGCATGGGACAAGCCGTAAGCCTGGAACTCTTAGTTAAATAATGAGATGTTATTCCCTGTTGTGTGCATGGGATAAGCCATATGCCTGGAACTCTCGATTAAATAACGGGACATTAATCCTTGCTATCTGCATAGGATAAGTTGTATGCCTAGAACTCTCGGTTAAATAATAGGACGTTAATTCCTGCTATGTTCATTGGACGACTAGAACTCTCGATTAAAAAATGAGACGTTAATCTCTATTGTGTGCATGGGATAAACTATATGCCTGGAACTCTCGATTAAATAACGGGACATTAATCCTTGCTGTCTGCATAGGATAAGTTGTATGCCTAGAACTCTCAGTTAAATAATAGGACGTTAATTCCTGCTATGTGCATTAGACGACTAGAACTCTCGATTAAAAAATGAGACGTTAATCTCTATTGTGTGCATGGGATAAACTATATGCCCGGAACTCTTGGTTAAATAATGGGACGTTAATCCTTGTGTGCATGGAATAAGCCATAAGCCCAGAACTCTCGAAATATTTTATGGGATGTTAATCCTTGTTGTGTGTAAGGTTTTAACTATTATACCCGGCAGAGGAATAAGGAGAATCTGTTATGCATATTATGCTTTGGGTTTGATTGATTTTGTTTGTACTCTATTCAGGAGCAATAATGATGGAGATGTTTTGTCTGCTGAATTATGATATTGTTTATGTTCTGGCATATTCGTGTTCTAATTGTAAAGTCTTGTTAATTGATAATCTGTTGAACTACTGCTTCTTTAACAGATCCCTTCTGATTGTTCATTCTACTTCCCCTCACTAATTCCTTCAGACTTACCCTTTTTGTTATCTTTTATTTCCTCCTAGACATGATTAAGTGAAAATTATGGCTTGGCCCAAAGGATTCGCCTGTAATAGATTAGGTGTTTTGCATGTATATACCAACTACACTTAATCAGAGCTAAGGTTTTGAGACTGTTGATGCGTTTGAAGGTTATTTGGGAGACATATGGCATCTATATACAACACCCTTGTCGTGGTTGAAGCATGTTGTTGCTATCGTTATTGCTGTTATATGAGTCTTGTTGAAAATTTTTTATAGGCCTATCAGTTATTTTGTATGTTATGATTTAAGTCTGAATTGGTGGCATCCAACTTAGGGGTTATCCTGAGTGGGGCGCCACTCTCTCTCTCTCTCTCTCTACCCCCTATATGTTTTCTGTTCATCTTCCCGTGGTGAAAAGAAGCTTCTTTCTCCATTTTTTTTCATTTTCTGAAATCGACTACAACATACTAGCAAGAAACAGGCCTACTTTGTCTCCATTGTCGCATGGTAAAGCAGCAATGTAATCTTTGGCAAGTAAAAGTTATTTTAATTTTTTTTAGCATGAAAATGTAGAGTAGTGGTAAGAACCTCAAATTTAATTTTTAGGAAGTTGCATGTACGATGGGGAACTATGTATCATTTCTATTTTTTAGGGCATGACTCTAATGGGACTATATTTCCAACTAGGAAAAAAAAGGTGTGAAACTAATATCTTTTTCAATTCGTTATTAATCTATAGACAGAGGGTGCATGATGGGGATATAATCAATGTAAGAAGGATTGCACGGTGCTCAGAGACCAAAGACAACTGCTAATGTTTGCTTTTTTTAAGCACATATTATATCTAGAGTATTTGGACTATCATATAATAATATTAGTTGACCTTTTGTTGGAATGTTTGGTATTACTTGTAATATAATATATACCATTTTCTGTTTATAATAATACTGGATTTTTAAAAAAAAGTACCCCTTCAGGCACTTATGTACTCCAAAAATTCATTTATGTATTGAAACTGCTCTTGTTGTATACTTACAATTAGGGCTTCTATACTTGCTTTTTCAAAGAACGATTTTAACCTCAATTTAATGTGGGGAGCAATCCAATAAAACATAGCACATGTTGGAATGTTTGGTATTGCATGTAGTGCAATGTATCATATTTTTTAGATATGTTACTAAGTCTATTGGATACCTTAAATGCAGATGAAAATATCATTTTATGTTAAAATTAATACTAGATATGCGGAAAAAAGTACCAAATTTAGGCACTTATGTACTTCAAAAATACGTTTATATACTAAAATTGTTTGTGTACTTACAATTAGAGCTTATGTACTTGCTTTTCCAAATAATGATTTTAACCTTGATTCAATGTATGGAGCAACACAATGAAACATAGTACATGTTGGAATATTTGGTATTGAATGTAGTGCAATGTATCACATTTTTTAGATACATTACCAAATCTATTGGATAACTTAAATGCAGATAAAAATACTATTTTATGTTAAAAATGATATGGATATGCAGAACAAAAGTACCCAATTTAGTCACTTATCTACTTTAGAAATGCGTTTATGTACTGAAACTACACTCGTTGTATACTTACAATAAGGGTTTTTGTACTTGCTTTTTCAAAGAACAATTTTAACCTCAATTCAATATATGGAGCAATCTAATAAAATATTTTGTACATATTTCATGGTCTGATGATCATGAAATGGGTAGATTAGGCAGAATGGAGAACTTTCCCTCATATGCTAAGAATGATGCCAAAAATTTGAAAAAAAGTACCTAGTTCCAGCATTTATGTACTTGGGGACAAGATTTATGTACTCAGTTTGTATATGTTGTGTACTTGATGTAAGGGATTCTATACTTGCTTTTCCAAATGTCGATTTTAACCTCAAATCGACGCGTGGAACAACACATTGGTGACACCATAACTTCAAATGCATGATTTCTCGAATACATAGTCGTGATAGTATGTGTTATAATGGTTGGGAACACAAAGACCCACATCCCACCACTTGTGGTGTTATTCTTCCTAGTATAAAGCCCTTACGCATAAGGTAAATGAATTACTCCGACACCCCCTTCTGCATCACCGAACCTATCGACTCCAAATGAGTTCTTATGATCTTACTTTGTGGTCTAATGATCATGATATGGCCGGATTAGGCAGAATGGAGAACATTCCCTCATGTGCTGAGAATAATACCAAAAATCTAAAAACAAATACTCAGTTCCGAAACTTATGTACTTAGGGACAAGATTTATGTACTCAATTTGTATATGTCGTGTACTTATGGTAAGGGATTTTGTACTTCCTTTTTCAAAGGCCAATTTTAACCTCAAATTGACTCGTAAAACAACACATTAGTGACTCCATAACTTCAAATGCATGAATTGTTGAATATGTAGTTGTGATAGTACGTGTTGTAATGGTTGGGAACACAAAGACCTAGATCCCACCACTTGTGGTGTTATTCTTCCTAGTATAAAGCCCTTATTGCACAAGGTAAATGAATTACTCCGACACCTCCCTCCTACACTAATGAACCTATCATCACCAAATACTTCGTGGTCTAATGATCATGAAATGAGCAGAGTAGGTAGAGTGGAGAACATTCCCTCATGAGCTGAAAATGATATCAAAAATCTAGAAAAACATACTCAGTTTTGGCACTTATGTGCTTGGGAATAGGATTTATGTATTTAATTTGTATATGTTGTGTACTTGTGGTAAGGGATTTTGTAATTAATTTTTTAAAGGCCGACTTTAACCTCAAATCAACGTGTGGAACAATACATTGGTAACTCCATATCTTCAAATGCATGATTTGTCAAATATGTGGTTGTGATGGTACGTGTTGTAATGGTTGGGAATACAAAAATCCACATCCCACACATTCCACTACTTGCGATCTTATTCAGAGTAGTATAAACCATTAGTGCATAAGCTAAACGAATCCTCCCAACACCACAATTGAAAATCAATGAACTTATCATGATTACATGAGCCCTAGGACTAATCTACCATGGTTTTATGATCATTCAATGGCCAAATTAGGCTGAATGATCCCTTATGTGCCGAGAATGATATCAGAAATCCACAAAAAGTACTCAGTATTGGCATTTATGTACTCCATAACTGTATTTATGTACTTAATTTGCTAATATTGTATATCTATTATGCGTGTTTTTGTACTTGCTTTTAAAAAGGCCAAGTTGAGGCTCAACTCGATTCATGAAACAACACATAAGACATACTAACGCGACAAAATCGTGATTTGTTGAAGAAATGATCATGATAGGACATGTTGAAATGGTTGTGAACTCAAACACCCACATCCAACCACTTGCACTCTTATTCATAGTAGTATAAACCATCGATGCATGAGCTAAATAAATCCTCCTAACTCCACCATCGATAACCAGTGAACCCATAATGACTACATAAGTCATAAGACTAATATGCCATGGTCTTATGATCATGCAATGGCCAGATTAAGCTGAATTGAACTCAATCTTTATGTGCTGAGAATGATACCAGAAATCTGCAAAAAAGTAATCAGTATATGCATTTATGTACTCCAAAACTGCGTTTATATACTTAATTTGCTAATATTGTGTACTTATTATGCATGTTTTTGTACTTACTTTTAAAAAGGCTGAGTTGAGGCTCAATTCGATGCGTGGAACAACACATAAGATACCCTAACATGACAAAATCATGATTTGTTAAAGAAATGGTTGTGATAGTACGTGTTGAAATGATTGGGAACTCAAACACCCATATCCAACTACTTGTGCTCTCATTCATAGTAGTATAAACCATTGATGCATAAGCTAAATGAATCCTCCTGACACCACCATCTAAAACCAGAGAACCTAGTATGACTATATAAGTCATAAGACTAATATGCCATGATCTTATGATCATGCAATGGCCAGATTAGGCTGAATTGAACTCGATCCCTTACATGCTGAGAATGATACCGAAAATTCATAGAAAAGTACTCAGTATTGGTCGTGATAGTATATGTTGAAATGGTTGGGAACTCAAACACCCACATCTAACCACTTGCACTCTCATTCATAGTATTATAAACCATTGATGCATGAGCTAAATGAATCCTCTCGACACCACCATCAATAACCAGCGAGCCTATCATGACTATATGAGTCTTAAGACTAATACGCCATGGTCTTATGATTATGTAATGACCATATTAGGCCAAATTGAACTCGATCTCTTATGTGCTGAGAGTGATACTGAAAATCCGCAGAAAAGTACCCAGTATTGGCATTTATGTACTCTAGAACTGCATTTATGTACTTAATTTGCCAATACTGTGTGCATATTATGCATATTTCTATACTTGCTTTTCCAAAGATCGAGTTGAGACTCAATTCGATGCGTGGAACAACAAATAAGACACCATAACGAGATAAAATCATAGTTTGTTAAAGAAATAATCATGATAGTACATGTTGAAATGGTTGGGAACTCGAACACCCACATCCAACCACTTGCGCTCTCATTTATAGTAGTATTAACCATTGATACATAAGCCAAATGAATCCTCCCGACACCACCATTGAAAACCAGTGAACCTATATTGACTGTATGTCATAAGACTAATATGCCATGGTCTTATGATCATGCAATGGCCAAATTAGACCAGATTGAACTCGTTCTCTTATGTGCTGAGAATAATACCGAAAATCTATAAAAAGTTCCTAGTATTGGCATTTATGTACTTAATTTGTCAATATTGTGTAGCTATTATGTGTATTTATGTACTTGCTTTTCCAAAGGCCAAGATTAGGCTCAATTCGATGTGTGAAACAACACATAAGACACCTTAATGTGACAAAATTATGGTTTGTTGAAGAAATGGTAATGATAGCACATGATAAAATTGTTGAGAACTCAAACACCCACATCCAACCACTTGCATTTTCATTCATAATAGTATAAATCATTAATGCATGAGCCAAATGAATCCCTCATGACACCATAATGAAAACCATTGAACCTATTATTATGACTATATGACTCCTAAGACAAATACATTATGGTTTTATGATCGTGTAATGGCCATATTAGAGTTGAACTCGGTCCCTTATGTATTGAGAATTATACTAGAAATTCACAAAAAAATAACTAGTTTTGGCGATTATGTACTTCAAAATTGCGTTTATGTACTGAGTTTTCCTTATTTATGTACTTATTTTGCGTGATTTTGTACTTGCTTTCCCAATGGCCTAGTTTAACCTCAATTCGATGCTTGAAACAATATATAAGACACTTTAATACAATACAATCATATTTTTTTCAAATAATGCACGTGATAGCACATGTTGAAATGGATGGGAACACATACACCAATATCCAACTGCTTGTGCTCTCATTCATACTGAAAATATGCAAAAAAAGTACGTAGTTTTGGCAATCATGTACATTGGAACTGCATCTATGTATTGAGTTATCACTAGTTGTGTACTTATTTTGAGCTAACCTGTAACATAAATATATATATTTATTTACGAATATCTATATATAAATAAAATTCCAAATTACACTATGAATTGTAAACACATCCATTATGCTCATCCATATACACAAATTATAAATGTTATTTAGTAAAAATGTCAGGAATACTGAAACAATCACCTCAATATCCATATACAAAAAGTAAATTCATCCAGATAATAACCATCTGAATATCATTATTGAGCCTGGAATACATTAAATCATGCTCATCGGTAAATTTTTTTGCAGCAATATGTGTTCGATACGCATCTATAGAACAATTATTTGCATATTCCAGAAATCCTTAATGTTTTTTAAATAACACTCTGCTCAAAGATATACATAAACTCCATAGTCCAGGTCTTTAATTTTGCATAACAATCTGCTCTAGTATGCCTGAAGCTTATCTTACCATCCAGCTCCTTGTTAAGTTGCATTTTTGTCTTTTTACTCGTTTAATTTCCCCTTTTGATCAATAATAAAAATGCTTAATTGTTGGGTTTTAACTTTCATTTTATATTTTGTGAAGCAAATTGAAGATTTGAGCTTATGCAGTTGAAAATCGAGCATTTGACATGTTTGGAGCAAAGATCACATTCGCGAGGATATGAGAAATAAAAGAAGGAAATAATTTGAGTGCGAATATGTTTTGGCAGTTGTATATTCCTGAAATATTTTAATTTTTTTTCTTTTATTAGGATAATTTTAGTTTTCCTATTCTGGTAGGACTCTTATTAGTTTCTCAGTTGCATTAGGAGCAGTAAGCTATTTATAGGGAACAAAGTTTCTTTTATAAGGGAGTTTTTCATTCTTTTGTTTAGCATATTTTTAGTTCCCTGCACTTTTTCTCTCAGACATGAGTTGCTAAACTCCTTTTCTAGCCTAAGGAATTATTGAAGTTTTGGTTCTTCAGTATTTGTGAGATCTAATTGATTTAATTTGTTTTCCTTATTCCTTGAGTATTTATTTATCTTCCGTTTTCATTACGATTATTCAGGTTCACTAAATTTAGGGCCCAAATTTGATAGCTTAGAATAATTGTCCTGTCAATTAGAACATTAAATCCGTAATTGTTTAATTGTTCTAATATTTGTGGCGAATAACATGGTTATGTGTGGTGACCACATGCGTGATTTATGTTATGTGGATAAATAATCTAGTCTAAAAGAACCCCGCTTGTGTGTGTTTGTTGGCTAGGGCTCTCTCTAATTTTTAATGCTGTTGATAAATTAAATCCTAGGAGCGTTTCTTGAGGGTTGTTTATTGTCAAGGAAAATAACTAACGAGCTTCTCTTAGTTATTGAAATAGTAAGGAGAGATTGGTTATTAGGGCGTTTGAGTAACTATAACCAGTCTATTCAAGAAAAGAGGAATTAAACTTTGCATTAATGATCAGATCTATGAACCAAACTGAGATTTTACCTTAGGTTAGATTCCACTCTTATTGATTTCTTATTTTATTTGTGATTTATTTTACTTTTGAGATTATAGTTTTCATTTTTATAAAAATCCCCATTCTATTTTATTTTATTTAGTAAATTTGAAAGAAACAAAACTTACTAGTTCTTGTGGAATACGACCCTACTTCCACTGATTACAAATCATATTTTTAGAGTAGGCATTTATTTTTGTTGGATTCGACACCCATCAAATTTTGGTGCCGTTGCCGGGGACTGGTGTCAAATAATTTTGTTTCTTTTAATACCTTGATTTTCTAGTACAAGTGAACTTCAATGGCTCGTGAAAGAACTTTAAGGGAGTTAGTTGAACGGGATTTGACTCAACAACCACTTTGCATTAAATATCTAGAGTTGGAAACACCTTTTGAGTTAAAATCTGGGTTGATCCATCTATTACCTATTTTCTACGGCTTGGAGAATGAAGATCCCCATATGCATTTAAAGGCACTTCATATGGTGTGCTCGACTATGAAACCCCAAGGAGTATTTGAGGAGCAAGTGAATTTGCGAGCTTTTCCATTTTCCTTAGCACATAAAGCTAATGATTGGTTGTTTTACATACCCCCTGGTTCTATCACTACATGGATTGAAATGGCAAGATTATTTCTTGAGAAGTTTTTCCCAGCTTCACGCATTACTAGTATTAGAAAAGAAATTAGCGGGATAAGACAAAGAGATGTAGAAAATCTTCATGAATATTGGGAAAGGTTTAATTTGCACAAGCTGCCCACAACATGGTATTACTGAGCGAATCCTCATTCAGTACTTTTACGAAGGACTTTTACCGATGGAGAGGAGGATGATGGATGCAGCAAGTCAAGGAGCCATAGTGAACAAAACTCCAGGCGAAGCTAGAGAATTAATTTCTATAATGGCTGCCAATTCCCAACAATTTGGATATTCTTAGAACCCTCATAGAAGGGTCAATGAGGTAAGTAATTCATCCATTGAGCATCAAATTTCTACTTTAACTTCTCTTGTTCAACAATTGATTGTAGGAAATACACAACAAATTAAGGCTTGTGGGATTTTTACTAATGTTGGTCATCCTATAGATATGTGTCCTATGCTCCAAGAGGAATCTTGCGAACAAATCAATGCAGTAGGAGGGTTCCCTAGACCACCACAAAGAAAGTACCATCCCTACTCAAACGCCTACAACCCAGGATGGAGGGATCATCTGAATTTCAGATACGGAGGGATATCGCAAAACTACCAATACTTCCAACAAAAGCTGCCCCCTCCGCAGCAACCATCCTCTTCAAATACAGGTATGTCTCTCGAAGAGATTGTTAAATCCTTTGCAGCTAACACTCAATAATTTCAACAGGAAACGCAAGCAAGCATTCAGAACCTGGAGAATCAGATGAGTTAGTTAGCCACCTCAGTGAGTAGGATAGAATCCCAAGGGAGGCTACCCTCTCAGACAATTGTCAATCCCAAGCAGAACGTTAGCGCAATTACTCTGAGGAATGGTAAGGAGCCAAAGGAACCCAACAAAAAGATAGGAGAAAACACTATTGTGGAAAAAGTGGAGAGAGAGATTGTCATGCCTCAAAATTCTATTGAACATTCACATGAAATCAACAGTAAGGTGATAAGCTCATTGGTTATACACCCTTCCTTTCCTGAAAGGTTCGCTAAATCCAAAATGCATAAAGAGGAAAATGAGATTTTTGAAACTTTTCGCAAGGTCGAGGTAAATATCCCACTACTTGATGCAATTACGCAAATACCTCGGTATGCTAAATTTCTCAAGGAATTGTGCACAAATAAAAGAAAATTAACGGGTAATGAAAGAGTAAGTGTGGGGGGAAATGTCTCAGCAGTGATACAAAGAAAATTGCCCCCTAAATGCAAGGACCCAGATATGTTTACTATCCCTTGCAAGATTGGAAAAGTTAGAATTGAAAAGGCTATGTGCGATCTTGGTGCTTCAATTAATAGCATGCCTCTTTCCATCTACTCTTCATTGAATGTTGGTCCTTTGAAAGAAACAGGAGTAGTTCTTCAACTTGCTGATAGGTCTGTTGTATATCCCGAGGAAGTCCTAGAGGATGTGTTAGTACAAGTTAATGAATTGATTTTTTCTGCTGATTTTTATGTACTTAACATGTCTGAAGATAACTCTCATAATTCGTCACAAATACTGTTGGGAAGACCTTTCCTTAGGACCTCTAGGACAAAAATTGATGTGCATGATGATACACTCACTATGGAGTTTGATGGTAATATGATTAAATATTCTAATGTGAGTCTTATGTTTCTGTTGTGGATAATATTGATACTTTGACTCACGAAACCTTGAATTTGAATGATGATAATTTTGTGACGTGAGGAATAACTATGTCTAGCCAAAGATGTTAAAGAGAGGCACTTTTTAGGAGGCAACCCAAACTTTCAATTTGTTGTTTATATTTTCAAAAAAAAAACAAAAAAAAAATCCTTTAATTAGCTTTATTTTTCTCTGATGCAGGAGACATTTTAAATTGGCCTGTAGGTGTAGTTATTTGGCAAAAAATCTCTTCAATTTAGCCGTACCCACGCCTTGTTCAAAGACTTCTTCTAGCATATTGGAATTATTTTACAAGGAAAGCTCTTCAATTTAGCCGTGCCCACAACTTGTTCAAAGACTTCTTCTGGCATTTTGGAATTATTTGACAAGGAAAGCTCTTCAATTTAGCCATGCCCACGCCTTGTTCAAAGACTTCTTCTGACATGTTGGAATTATTATACAAGGAAAGCTCTCATATTTAGCCGTGCCCACGCCTTATTCAAAGGCCTCTTCTAGCACCATTAGAATTATTTGACAGAAGTACTCTCATATCTACTTGTGGCTATGCCTTGTTTCGCCACATCGCCAACCACTATCTTCAACCACCAGCCACAACTTTCCCGTCACCAACATCACCACTGCAGCCATCAACTGCCGTTGCTGGTTTCACACCCCCAGTACCACCCAATCTTTAAAGCCATTCGGGCCTCATCTCATCAGGGGAGTATTTCTTCCACTTTTCTTACGCATTTGCATTCTTAGTTTGAAATATTGAGGACAATGCTTGGTTTAAGTGTGGGGGAGGAAAATGTAGATTCATTTTGCTTCAAAACATGCATGAAATAACTCTTTATTCTTCTTATTTACTTTCAAAGTGTGCTTTAGTTCTTGATTAGTTAATTTTTCTCTTAGTCATTTTGCCTCTTTTCGATGTTTGTCCCTGAGGTAACATTTAAATGATTGGGTTGAATTAGGACACATTGTAAGAATGGCATGAGCAGTTGAGTTCTTGTTTATTGCACTTTGACTTGTTATCGTGTTGGTTGATTTGGATGAAAAATGTATGAGGGAATTAATGCACATCACCCTAATAATTGTCATGCGTAGCGGGTTAACTTTTTTTTGAACTTTCCTTGATGAACATATTTGGGTTGAATTGTTGAGTTGAATGTACTAAGACAATGAAAGTGACTGGGTTTGACCATTTAACCTCTCTTTGAAAGAAAAAAAGAGAGAGAGAGAGAAAGAGAGAGCAAACACTAAATCGATTACTCAGCTAATCACTAAATTAAGTGATTATGAGTAGGGATAATAACCATCTAGGTTTGTGACTGGTTGAGTAACAAGGTGCATTCATCACCAATGTTTGTATTCGTGTAAAAAGGTCAGATGACATTCTAGACAAATTGTGGCTGGCTGAGTAACCGAGTGCATTCATCACCAATGTTTGTATTTGCGTAAAAAGGTTGGTCTACATGTTGAATTTAATGCCAAAGAGAGAGAGAGAGAGATTGAATAAGGTTTTTCCCTTTCATCCTTTATGTTTTCTTGCATTCGACTTGCTATTCTTCCATGAATATGTGATATCGCTACATGTTTTTTATAGTTGTCCTTCTATGCCTTGACTTGAAATGACCTTAATGAAGAAGTGTTAGATCCCTTTTACATTTCAAGTTCGAAGAGATTGCCAGGATGACTGGTTATTTGTGTGATTTATAAGGGCTCTTTCTATGAAGTGCATGTTCTTACTTGTGTCTTGATTCGGCCCTCCAAAATATGATAATTTGAACTATTTGGGGACAAGTTGAGAAATAGGAAGAAAGGATTGTGAGAAAGATTGATAAATTGGAACTATTGTATGCTTGAGGACAAGCATTGTCTAAGTGTGGGGGAATTTGTTAAGTTGCATTTTTGTCCTTTTATTCGTTTAATTTCCCCTTGTGATCAATAATAAAAATGCTTAATTGTTGGGTTATAACTTTCATTTTATATTTTTTGAAGCAAATTGAAGATTCGAGCTTATGCAGTTGAAAATCGAGCATTTGACATGTTTGGAGCAAAGATCGCATTCTCCAGGAGACGAGAAATGAAAGAAGGAAATAATTTGAGTGCGGACATGTTTTGGCAGTTTTATATTCCAAGATTTTTTTTTTCTTTTATTAGGATAATTTTAGTTTTCCTATTCTGGTAGAGCTCTTATTAGTTTCCCAGTTGTATTAGGAGTAATAGGCTACTTATAGGGAACAAAGTTTCTTTCATAAGGGAGTTTTTCATTCTTTTGTTTAGCATATTTTTAGTTTCCTGCATTTTTTCTCTCATACATGAGTTGCTAAACTCTTCTTCTAGCTTAAAGAATTATCGAAGTTTTGGTTCTTCAGTATTTGTGAAATCTAATTGATTTAATTTGTTTTCCTTATTCTTTGAGTATTTATTTATCTTCCGTTTTCATTACGATTATTCAGGTTCATTGAATTTAAGGCCCAAATTTGATAGCTTAGAATAATTGTCCTGTCAATTAGAACATTAAATCCGTAATTGTTTAATTGTTCTAATATTTGTTGCAAATAACATGATTATGTGTGGTGACCACATGCGTGATTTATGTTATGTGGATAAATAATCTAGTCTAAATGAACCCCGCTTGTGTGTGTTTGTTGGCTAGGGCTGGGTCTCTCTAATTTTTAATGCTGTTGATAAATTAAACCCTATGAGTGTTTCTTTAGGGTTGTTTATTGGCAAGGGAAATAACTAACGAGCTTCTCTTAGTTATCGAAATAGTAAGGAGAGATTGATTATTAGGGTGTCCGAGTAACTATAACCAGTCTATTCAAGAAAAGAGGAATTATTCTTTGCATCAATGATCAGATATGTGAACCAAACTGAGATTTTACCTTAAGCTGGATTCCATTCTTATTGATTTCTTATTTTATTTGTGATTTATTTTACTTTTGAGATTCTAGTTTTCATTTTTATAAAAATCCCCATTCTATTTTATTTTATTTAGGAAACAGAACTTACTAGTTCCTGTGGAATACGACCCTACTTCCACTGATTACAAATCATATTTTTAGAGTAGGCATTTATTTTTGTTGGATTCGACACCTATTACTCCTTCATAACATTTTTAAAGTATCTTGAAGTGAACACTGAGAATATATCTTGGAGTCCCTGTTAAATTCGGTAATTTGGTGTGGAGGTCCCCGATGTTTAGCCATTATTTCTACAGAAAAGAGAGGCATATATAACTACATAAATATTGCATTAGAGGTTTTGGAACTACAACTCACACTATAAATACTGAAAGTTTGAGTTTTTGTACCAGAAAAACTTGCACAAAATACTGAATTGGAATTTTTGTGTACTACAACTCACAATTTAAATTCCAAAAGTTTCAATTTTTGTACAAAAAAAAAACTGCACAGCATACTAATTTGGAGGTTCTGTGTACTGCAAAGTCAGAATTAAAAAACTGAAAACTTGAATTTTGCTATTAAAAAAATGGAACATAATACTAAACTGGAGATCTATACTACAAGTCACAACATAAAATATTGAAAATTTAAATTTTAATACCATATTATATGAAAATAATGCTAATCATACTAATCATGAGTTTGCAGGAATGGATGCCCAAGAAATGCTTAAACATGATGTATAGACATCGAATACACCATAAATCAGACGATATCCCTAAAATTCACTTGCAAACAACTAATATACATTACACCTTATATGAATTATATAATTATTAAATTCAGATAATAGATATTTGAAGCATACAATTAAAACAATAATTGAAGTATAAATTGACAATATTCGAGTACAAAAAAACTTATATTAGTGTTTTTTTTAATAAAAGAAAAGACCAAATGTGGTGAATTGAGTATATCAAAATCATGCTTAAAATAATTAAAACCAACATCAGACAAGAAGCAAATAGAGTAATGTACTGCATTTTTATTTTTTTTTGGTATTTCAATATAAAAATAACAGAATAGAAAATTACACAACTTACCTTGTAGGCTACACAATTGAGGGGCGAAAATAGAAACTCTTCTAGCTACAACCACAAAAAGAATGGAGAAAAGTCAGTTCCCAAACAAGAAAGTGAAAGAGATGATGATTTCGTTGCAACACCAACGTAAAAATGGCACGAAGAGCATCGTTGCAGAACCAAATGTTGGGTTTGCACAGATGGAGGGAATGGGAAGAGAAAAACGTGAGGGAATGGGAAGAGGAACATGAGTTGTTGGGGAGGTGGGGGAGGGGAGTTTTGTGAGTAACATTTTTGTTAATGGGAAAGTAAAGGGATTTTTGTCATTTTCAATTTAAGTAAAGGCTTCTCTTTTTTTTTTTTTTTTTTTTTTTTAAAAAAAACTCAAGTGGGAAGTGAACTCTAAACTAAAATTGAAAATGGGGAGTTAAAACTGAAAAAATGGTGGGTGGGGACTGAACACAAAATTGAATGTGGATTGGGAATTTTAAGCAAATTAACCCTATAGTCAGTGTTCAAAAAATCGGACCGTTCATTGAACCGGAAAACTTACCGGTTCACGGTTCACTGGTTCAACCGTTGGTTGGACCGTAATTGAACCGTAACGTCATAATTACGCTATATATATTTATATTATATATAGTATTTAAAAATTAGTAAAATATCAAAATATAAAACATAAAGAGATCAAATGATATTCTTTAACATCACAATCCAAATTTTTGAACATACTAAGTTTAAAGTTTGTGGGAAATTGGGAATAATGAAAATTGACTAATATTAAGTTATTTTGACTTCTTGCTTGTACCATGGCCTTTAACTTTAGTACTTAGGCCAAACAAAAAAATAAAAAAAATAAAAAAAATTTAATAAAAATTTGTCCGGTTCCAGTGAACCAGTATCGGTTCACCGGTCGAACCGTTCCGGACCGGACGGTTTTTTAAAAAGTGTTCATTTTTTTGTTTTTTCCGGTTTTTTAATCCATGCCTATAGTTAAATGTCATTATTAATATTAATTAATGCTAATAATGAATTACAAAGCCAATTATTAATTAAAAAATATGTATTTATTATAAATTAATGGATTCACATATTTGGATGTTCGTAAATGAATCCAAATAATTATTATCGAATATGAATATTCAAAAAGTAATTCAAATACGAATAATTTTAATCAAATATGAATGCATCTAAATGATTATAATCGAATACGGATATATCCGAATCAACCGATATCTGATGGATACAAATTGGAACATCATGCATAAATATCTGTTGAATCCGTATCTGAATATTCAAAAAGTTAATCGGATAAGATATGAAAATAATATATTCAATTCGTTTAATATTTGTTTACACTCCTACTAATTTTATACCAAAAAAATATTGAATAATTTTTTTCTTTAAAAAAAAATTATCTATTAAGGTGAATCTCCAATTAAAACCACACCATTCGGCTTTCTTGGGTCAATGAGGAGTCGACCTGTTATCCTTCTACCACCGAGAGTGGATGGTTTTTATTACTTTTCATAGCTTAACATGGTTCCCTCTGCTCTAATAATTACGGGTTTTAATTTGGAATCATCTCGAATTTTAATTGAGATTAAAAGATTTTTAATTGATTAAGATATTTAATGAATCAAATTTGATTATACTATTCAAAATTTAGAATAAGTGAAACAGATATGAAATTAAGCAATTTGATCTGTCAAAAATTTGAATATGAGTTTAATAATTTTTTTTTATTAAATCTATCTATCTATCTATACTATTATATATAGCACAACGGTGTGGAACTTATAATTATGCAATTTTTATTCCAATTGTGTAATTTTGGCGTGAATTCTTAGAATTTTGAGTTTTTTAATTAAATTAAAAAAATTTCGTTAATTATTTGTTATTAAATTTGATATTATTTATTTCAATTTTAAAGATTTTTATTCTTATTTATCTCTAACTGATATGGATGTATTCTATTTGGGGGGATTTCTTTTTTGAGTTTTCAGTTACTGAATCAAATTTAATATTATCTCTTTCATATGATCGATAAGATAATGTTAGAGATATTTATATGGGTTAAAATTCTTTTATGCATACACATGTATAAAGTGGTGAATCCAAATATAATTTGATTAATAAAAGTACGTCCAAATTGCAAGTATCTCTTATCAAGTCTTCCAAGCATTTTACAAATATTTTTTTTCAGGTACAGAAAACAACTTCTTGCTATTTTATGTAATTTCATTATAGGAATTCATGTATGTGTTGTATGTAATTTCATTATAAAATATGAATTTTTATATTCGTCATATGTACATGTATGTAGATGGTCGATGATCTTATATGGGGAAAGACATTAAGGAAAACAGGTGGAGCTAAATATTTATTGCACTAACATTCTAATAACCAAAAGAAAAGAAAAATGAAAGAAAAGAATACCTTTTATTATGTGTAAGGAAAGAGAATTTGCTAGATGGAATTTAATTACGGTACGACTCCACACACACTCGACTCTGAATTGCCCAAAAAAAAGATCAAAAGTATGTAGATTTATATTATGGAATTGTTATTTTGTGTTTGTTGCACTGGAACTAAATTTTAATTTATCTTAATTTTTGTGTGATTAATTTCTTAATTTTCTTATCTTATACAATAATTTTTTATAATCAATTGGAATTTTATTATTATTCAACACACACACACACACACACACACACACACACACACACACATATATATATATAACTAACTTTTGACATATTTAATTTTGTAGGCTTTTTAGAATGCATTATTGTTCTCGAGTTCAAGTGAGCCATTTACTTAATTTTTCATAATCAATTGGGATTGTATTATTATATATATATATGTTCTACTAATTTTTTATATTTTTAATTTTGTAGGCTTTTTGGAATAGATTATTGTTCTCAAGTTTAGGTGAGTCATCATCTATTAAATTTGCAAGATAATATTTTTTTTGATTAATTTCTTAACTTTTTTATCTTATAAAATAATTTCTTATAATTAGTTAAGAATTGTATTATTAGTCAACATATATATATATATTGAATTGTTATGTTATTATTATATATTATTTTGTATGCAAAATATAGTTTTAATAATATATGTAAAATTTGATTTAGTCAAAAGTATGCAAATTTATATTATTGAATTGTTATTTTGTATTTTTTGACTTGGAAATAAATTTACATAGATAATGTTTTTTGTGATTAATTTCTTAATTCTTTATCTTATAAAATAATTTCTTACAATCAGTTGTAATAATAATAATAATAATAATAATAATAATAATAATATTATTATTATTATTATGTTCTATTGATTTTTGACATATTCAATTTTGTAGGTTTTTCACAATAGATTATTGTTCTTGAGTTCATGTGAGTCATCTACTTAATCTTTTATAATCATTTGGATTAACTATTACTTAAATAGTACAGATATGTATTTATAATATTATTTATAAAATTAAATTTTCAATCAATTAATTTACTAAATTTTTGTTAAATTTAATTATATTTCAAACTAAACCGGCACGAAACTCAATTTTCCGGCGACCTGCACCGACGGGGACATTGCGAAGGCCCCACTGACAGTCTAGCACCACTAACAGACCTTACAAAAGTGTCTAGGTTGATTAACATTGTAATTATTAAAATAACAAAAGTTGATTTCCATGCTTTTGCGCCTCACATTTCTTGGGTTTTGGTGATGATTATTGTTTACGTGTGATCTCTAGCATGATGAATTGTTACTTACTTGGACCTTAGACATATGAGAGAGAGAGAGAGAGTTATTAAGCAGGAATTTTTTGTTTGATGAAGAAGTATTATAGGGTGTTGATATCTATATCATTATACATAGTACAATTAAGCAGGAATTTTTTGTTTGATGAAGAAGTATTATAGGGTGTTGATATCTATATCATTATACATAGTACAATGGTGTAGGATTCATAATTATATAATTTTGATTCTAATTGTGCAATTTTAGCGAAATGGTAAATTTTTAGAATTTAGAGTATTTTACAATTAAAAAATTTTCATTAGTTGTTGATTATTATCTTGAGCCGATATGATTGTATCTTATCTCTAATTTTTGTTTATCCAAAATTCAAAATATATTTAATAATATTTCTTATTCTTTATTAAAGAGCTAGACGTTAGAATGAATAATTAAAAAAATAATAATATGCAGAGCTCAATTTATCAAAATTTTTAAAATTTAATTATTTTTATAATAATATTTTTTAGATATGTAAAATATTTTTAGATAAAACTAAATATAAAGAATATAAAAAATATTTTAATCTAAAGAATATTTCAAATATTAAAAGTTACTTCTTGCCATAATTACATACTCTGAACTTTATTTTTATATTATTAAATTAAATTATTTTAGGTTTTTAGCAATATAATTAGGAACTCATTTTCAATTATTTAAGATAAGTTCTTTTACATGGGACATATATATATATATATATATTGTAACACCCCTAAAAATATATAATTGGTAAAATTTTATTTTATTACTGTTGTTATTATTTAAAAAAAAAGGGTTGAGGGTCAAAACATAGATAGAAAAGGATTTAATCGCAAGAAAATTAAAAGTTTTGGGGGTCAAATTTGAATTAATTTTGGTCAATCAGGTCAAAATAGTACACTAACTAGTTTGAGGAGTTAATTGAAATTGGGGAAAAGAATTTTGGAGTCAATGTGAGGCATTCAGAGAACTAAAGGATTCAATTGAAGATTGAGAGAAAAATGTTGGGGTTCGATTTTTAATTCCACAAAGTTGAAAAATATATATAGATTTCCCCCTCCCTATTTTTCATTATTCTCACATGCAACCCTTATCACCCTTACTAGCGAATTCCCTCTGGCGATGATGAAAACTCCCATCTAAACCAACCAGTAGCTTACTAGTGACACGGTGAACATAACCATTGCCACCACACCCCAAACTAGCCGGTGAATCATCGGGAATTACAAAACCAAGGCGCAGCAGCGGTGGTGGTGTTGGGTAGGATGTTGTCGGTAGTTGTTGACAGCAACCAAGGCATAGGTTTTGACGGGCTCAACTTAAAGGTCAAGGTAGTAGCTTCAATTTCTAGTTCCAACTACTGATGATGACATAATTTAGGAAAATAGATGACATCAGCCAGCGGCAAAGCAGGATGTTTTTGGCTTAATTGACTATCGAGGTGATGGTTGAAGACAAAATTAATAGAGGGGTTTCCTTTAGCATAAGGAGATGCACAACGTAGTGGTGTCGCGACCCAATTTCGGCGGCGGTACTCTGGCGACTAACCACCAGTTTCATTGCGGCGGCAATCTGAGTGCATGTAGGCTATTTTTACAATGTAATTTGGCTTCGAATTTGGTCGTTTGGGTAAAATTCTAATGTAAAATTAAGTTAATTGGACCAAATTTTGATTATGGATTGGAATAACTGTATGTGATTTTATTGTAAAGTGAAGCGTGGACTCGGATCATTAATTAGAAGCTAATTTTCATTAAATTAAGATAATTGATATAATTGAGAAATCTAATCGTATGATGTTACAAAGATTGATTATTGTTTGGAGAACATGTAAAATTCGTAAGGATGATAAAAACTTAGAATTTATAGGCTTAGAACATCATATTGGGATTTAGGTAAAATTTTGTTCAAATGGTTAAATGTCTCTTCATTCAATTTGGTTAAAACTGTTAAGTTGATTTTTTATGTTAGTTTAAGTTAATTGATTCAAATTGCAATTATGGATCAAAATGATCGAATAAGAGTCATAGTGATGAGCCAAAACATTTGGATATATGAGTTATGTATAGCGCTAGTGGGTTCAGATTGGAAATTAGAACATAATTATAGTTAGTTCAGTTAATCGATGTAATTAGGCCCAAATTTTGTGTGACGTTGCAAGGATAATTGAAAAATAAGAATTTCAATGGATTCATTAGTCGGAGCGAATATGACCATCATAGATATTATGGTATTTTCAGCTTAATTAATGTTTAAAAGGTCAAAAAGAGTTTTTTGACGATAAGTCCATTCTTTTGGTTAGGTGACGAGGAGTTAGACCTCGTAGGCCAATAGACTGGGATAGCATTTTTGTGGCTGTTAAGGTGAGGGTCTAACCTATTTATTCTTGTAGGAAATGAACTATCTTCCCTATTCTTATTTTCTATGCCTATTCGATGGTACTTGATTGCGCTCGTTTTCGCGTCCAGAACTCTCATTGTCTTACCTGTTATTTTTGTATACCCTACAGTCTTGCTGGATTTCCCTTTTATTGCGTTGATTTTGGGTCTTGCCGACCAAATCGTGTTTTGCACTCCTAATTGAATTCATTCTGCATATCATTGTATGACCTTGCTAGCATTTGTTTATCTTTTGTATTTTCATATGGAAATAATTTTCGGGTTGTTAGTCCCAGCTGTTATGCTTGAGGGAAGCTGTTATGCTCGAAATAATGGAGGAATAAGGAAAATCAATTATGCATATTATGCTTGGGATTTCTGTTTGATTCTGTTTGTACTCCATTCATGGAGCAATAAGGAAGAGATATTCCATTTGTTGAATTCAATATTATTTGCATTCTGATATAATAATGTCTTGCTTGTTGATATATCTGTTGAATTACTACTCATTTGACAATTTTTCTTTGACTGTTTGTGTATTTTCCTTACTAAATCTTTAGGACTTACCCCTTTTGTTATCCTTACTCTTTTCCCAGACAAGACAAAGTGAAGATTGAGGGCTTGTGGCTTGGCCCGAAGAGACTATTTGTAATAGATTAGGTGTTTTGTATGTACGTATAGACTTCACATAATTGTAGCTCTAAGACTTAAGACAGTCGATGTGTTCGAATATTACTTGGGAGATGCTTGGTATGTGAATATTTCACTTCTTGTAAGTTCTATTGAGTTAGAAGTATGCTGCTATCTTTTAAGACTTGTTGAATTTTGGGATTTTTTTTTTTTTTGTTATCTCTTATATTATGATTTAAGTGTGAATTGGTAGCACCTCAGCTTAGGGATTTCCCTGAGCGGGGCATCAGAGATGGTGTCAAAGCCTAGATTTTTTATGACCTAGGTTAATATAGGAATCAATTAGGATGGAAACACTTAGGTTAAGGAAAACTTGAGCTATGCTGGGGTATGATTCTTGGAAAATGAAATTTTTGGGCAGAAATATGAAGTTTGATTGTGGAATTCTCGGTTAGTAGAGAATAAGCTTGCTTTTAGAAATGCTTTATGCGTGTATACTTGAGTTGAAGAATACTTTAATTATGTCGGGATATGAAGTTTGAATGTGGAATTAAATATGATACAAACCTTTGGGATATTGCTCGACATTAAGGAAATGAAAGGTTATGATTGGAACGGCCAACCAGTGTATAACCTCTTACTTCTGGTGTGTCAGGCATATAAGCATATAGTTATTGAAAAGGATGCTGCTGCTTAAAGTTATGGCATTATGTGAACAATATCTATAAAGGTTGAATCTGATGAATGGATGAGTATGTTGGGAAAAGTCGTGCTTAGTGTGAAAAGAGTACTTTGGAAATCAGTATTGTGCGAGCAATGTTTGTGGAAGTTGTATTTGACAAGTAAAGATTATTTTGGGAAGATAAATAGTGGTCAGAAAGTGATTACCCTGGTACAGACAAATCCCTACCACGTACTTACGGATGAAAATTTGATTGTGAGGATACACCGAAAAAGAATTATTGAAGGTAATAGTGCGTTTGAGAAATGAATGACTGTTTGGGATGAGTAATGTTTGACTATGGGTATAAATGGAATCTAACGGGTGTTTATATGGACAAGGGATAAGATGATGGAAAGATTAATTTGATAGATAGAATGACATTAGGAAGAATGGTACTTGACATGCATATACAATTGTGGTTCGAATGGTATAATTATTCGAAAAAAAACTAATGCATTACTAATGAGAAAGTTGATGTGTATGATATGTAGATGACAACAGATAAGAAAGAAAAAGGTTTGGTTGCCATAGGAGGTAAAGTTTGGAGGAAAGACCGAAAACCCGAGGGAAATGCGCCTAAAACTAGTTGTGGGACATGTGATAAGTATAAAAATCTGAAAGAAAACACTAGATAAGGATATGAAACTCAAAGTTTAAATGGGAATTATTGGAAAAAAGATGTAGCACCAAGAATAGGATATAAATCCTTAAGAAATCAAGGTGCAATGTTGATAAAGAAAGTCTATAAATTGTAAGGTGATTGATAATCAGTGTAAGGATAACCGACTAAGGATAAAGAAACTAAGGAATAGAAAGATGGTGTGATTTGAGCGACATGGTTACACGAAAAAGCGTTGAAGGGATCAGACAATTGGAACACAAAGGCTGAGCAATAAAGTGCAATTTGAGGTTTGAAATAACTTGATGAACAAGGGAAAAAAGTATATGCTTACTTTATGAGGGATCTTGCATCACTAATAAGGATTAGTAGAATAATAGTAAGAGCTCAACGGAACTTATCAAGTTTGGGAATTAGAATGCCTTTTCCTCATAAGCTATTTAACCTAATACAAGTAGCTAAGATTATTTAAGATTGAAACTAGAGAAGTATTACACTAAGATGAAAATTCAAGGAGAAGTTAGGTTTAGAACTATCGTCCACTTATAAAATAGATATTATGAATTGAGAAGATGCTAAGAAGGCCGACTCAAGCTTTTATGGAAATTTCAAATATGATACATAGAGAACTATCTGAACAATTGGGATTGAGTTATAGTGATCTTGTTAAGAATTTTTAAATTACTTGGGATCGAGGAATGAAACATGCTACATCTATATTTAGCATCATGAACATTTAGGGGTTAAACCTATTAGAATTAAAGCTATAGGCAATCAAATCTAGCTAGAAACATATCAAAAGTACCAAATTCTTGGGTTTTTCCAATTAGTACTTCTCAGGACTCCTCCAAAATAGTAGATTTGAATGTAAATAGAAAAAAAGATAAAGTTTGAAGACCTGCAGGGAGGAAAGGTGATTCTAAGGCATATATAGAAGGAATGAGAAAGAGAAGAGAACAAAGAGTGATAGAATATTGCCTGTAGGGAGGAAAAGTGATTCTCAGGGATATAGACAAGGAATAAGAAAACGAAGAGAACAAAGAACGATGAATCTTTGTTAGGATTGCAGGCTAACGAAAAAAATATTGAATATATATATCCTAAACCTTGTGCAATAAGAACTAACAGCGATTGGATACTAACTGATAGACATCTCATTTAATTATTTCAGCTAAATGCAGTTTACAACTGAGAAGCTTTCCAACTTACCGAATAGCATCATAAAAACTAACCCCCAATGCATTCATCCAATCGGGAAATCTGGAAAATGATACTTTAGAACAGAGACATCCAATAAATGTTGAGGAAAGGACACAAGAACCACAAGTGCATTCGACGACGAGAAGAGAGATTATGGAACAAATAATGTGGTAGCAACTCCTGCACTCGCGTTAGCAACAAGGTCAGTTGGATAACCCTGAGAGAAACTAAAAGCCTCCAAAATTCAAAACTCTAGCACATCTCCTTACACTCTACTCTCCAACATTTATGGGTGAATTCAATTACCAAAAAGGAGCTTGGGTTAGGGAGATCGAAGATATTTTCCAAATGTTTGGTTACAAAGATGACCTCAAACTTATACTTGCCATCCATCTATTGGAGGGAGCTGCAGAACAATGGTGGACCTTGGTAAGTGAACGATGGGAATATAAAAAGATAGTATTTAGGATAACTTTGTATAGGAATTTATGGATAGATTCATACCACGAGAAGTAAAAGACGCCTGGAAATAAGAATTTAGGAGTCTTACCCAATGGGATATGACAGTATGATAGTATGAAGCTAGATTCAATAGATTGATTCAGTATGCTCCGCAAATATAGAGAGAGTCTTGTGGGTAGATTAAGAACCTCTTGAGGTATATATAGATGAGAGAAAGGGCAAGCAAGGGAAAGCTTTTGAACTCAGAATCGCTGCTGGTAAGGAAAGTGGTTCAGGTAGGAAATAGCTGAAGGTTTAAATTGGGATGCCGAAAAAAATTGTGGATTTTATAGTGGTTTGAATCACGAGGAGTATAACTGCTGAAAAAGGCTATGAAGGTATATGAGATGCAGCAACAGTTAACATCTCCCCCTGGATTACCCTAAAAATAAGTAATCAACCTCAAGTGCTCAAAAGGATAAGGGAAAACATGTGATAAAAGGTTCTATCTAAGTTCTTAAATGTTAGAAAAGAGTTTGATACTGCATATTCTTGGCTTTACATCCCGGACGGAATCTAGGGAGTAGTAGATGTATTGTTTATGACTATATCTAGTTTTTGTGAACCTATAGCTAGCTGTTTGGGAATGTATGACTTGTTATGAAGTCTAGTATGTTAAGTTTGAACTTGACTACTCCTTAATGCAAATATTATGTAAGTATGAACTTGTGATGTTGATAGTTGTTTGTTGCAGTAATGATTTAGTGATCTCTTAAATAACAACATGCACTATATCAGGATCAAATGGAGAACCTTTTAAGTATGGGAATGATATGTGGCGATGACCATAAAGCATTCATTGATATTATGGAATCACCAAGGAGGTTTAAAACTTCCTTTTAGGAAAGTTTAATTTACTTCTTATAAGCTCAATTGTGGAAATCAAGAGAAAGTTTAAGTGATGATGGATAGTGGAACCATGGGTTATGGAATTACTAGACGAATATAAAAATACAAGGTGACACCACATGCCCTAGTGAGAATGGATATGTTGGGAAAACTCATAAAGCGGAGAATCTTCAAAATCTTAGTGGAATAAATGCCACTAGGAACTTAAGGAAGTATATTGTGACATTAGGATAAAACAACATTTGATCGAGGCAAATCAGGAATAAGACTAATATATGCGCCAATGTTAACTAGAGTTGTTTTAGTCGAAGATGAGAATCTGGGGACCAAATTCTTTTAAGAGAGGGAGGTCTATAACACCCCTAAAAATATATAATTGGCAAAATTTTATTTTATTGTTATTGTTATTATTATTTTTTTTTAAAGTTGAGGGTCAAAACATAGATACGAAAGGATTTAATTGTAAGAAAATTGAAAGTTTTAGGGCTCCAATTTGAATTAATTTTGGTCAATCAGGGTCAAAATATTGCACTAATTAGTTTCAAGACTTAATTGAAATTGGAAAAAAGAATTTTGGGGTCATTGTGAGGCACTCAGAGAACTGAAGGATTCAATTGAAATCTAACAGAAAAATGTTGGGGGTCAGATTTTTAATTCCAGAAAGTTGAAAAATATATTGATTTCCCCCTCCTATTTTTCATTATTCTCACATGCAACCCTCATCAAGGATTCAATTGAAGCCTAACAGAAAAATGTTGGGGGTTAGATTTTTAATTCCAGAAAGTTGACAAATATATATTGATTTCCCCCCTCCTATTTTTCATTATTCTCACATGTAACCCTCATCACCCTCACCGGCGAACTCCCTCCGACGATGGCGAAAACTCCCATCTAAACCAACCAGTAGCTTATCAATGATGTGGTGAACATAACCATACGCACCACACCCAAACTAGCCAACGAATCTCCTAGAATTACAAAACCAAGGCGACGCAGTGACAGTAGTAAGGGGTAGGATACTGCTGGCGACTGTTGACGACAACCAAGGTATAGGGTTTCAACGAGATCAGCTCAAGGGTTAAGGTAGGGGCTTTAATTTCCAGTTCCAACCATCAGCAGTGAGGGAATTGAGGAAAATAAGGGATAGCGACCGACAACAGAGCATGAGGTTTTTGGCTTAATTGACTATTGAGGTGGTGGTTGAAGATAAAATTAATAGAGGGTTTTCCTTTAGCGTGAGGAGACGTACAAGTTGGTGGTGTAGTGACCTAATTCCGGCGGCGGTGCATGGTGATGCTTCGGCGACTAACCACCAGTTTCATCGCGATGGCGATCTAAGTACATGTGGGCTGTTTTTACAATGTAAATTGGCTTTGAATTTGATCGTTTGGGTAAAATACCGGTTAATCAAATAGTTTGATTCCTGATTTAATCTGATTGAGTTGTTCGCCTAAATTCTAATGTAAAATTAAGTTAATTGTACCAAATTTTGATTATGGATTGGAATAATTGTATGTGATTTTATTATAAAGTAAAACGTGGACTCAAGCTGTTAATTAGAAGCTAATTTTCATTAAATTAAGATAATTGATATAATTGAGAAATCTAATTGTATGATGTTACGAAGATTAATTATTATTTGAAGAACATGTAGAATTTGTTAGGATGATACAAACTTAGAATTTATGGGCTTAGAACATCACATTGGAATTTTAGGTAAAAGTCTGTTCAAATGGTTAAATGTCTCTTGATTCAATTTGGTTAAACATGTTAAGTTGATTTATGATGTTAGTGTAAGTTAATTGCATCATATTGCAATTATGGGTCGAAATGATCGGAATAAGAGTTATAGTGACGAGCCAAAACATTTAGATATATGAGTTCTGTATAGCACTAGTGGGCTCAGATTGGAAATTAGAACATTATTATTGTCAGTTCGGTTAATTCTTATAATTAGGCCTAAATTTTGTGTGATGTTGCAAGGATAATTGAAAATTAGGAATTTGAATTGATTCATAAATCGGAGCGAATATGCTCCTCGTAGGTATTATGGTATTTTCGGCTTAATTATTGTTTAAAAGGTCAAAACGAGTGTTTTGACAATAAGTATGTTCTTTTGGTTAAGTGACGAGGAGCCAAACTCTGCAGGACAGTAGACCGGGATAGCATTTCTATGGCTATTAAGGTGATGGTCTAATCTATTTGTTCTTCTAAGAAATGAACTATCTTCGTTGTTCTTGTTTTCTGTGCCTATTCGGTGGTCCTTGATTGCGCTCATTCTAGCATCTAAAACTCTTATTGTCTTATCTGTTATTGTCCCGTATACCCTACAGCTTTGCCGGATTTCCCTTTTATTACGTTGATTTTGGGTCTTGTCAACTAAATCTTGTTTTGCACTCCTAATTGAATTCATTATGCATATCGTTGTATGACCTTGCTGGCATTTGTTTATCTTTTGTATTGTCTTATAGGGATAATTTTTGGGTTGTTAGTCCTACCTATTATGCTTGGGGCAAACCATTGTTAGTCCCAGCTGTGATGCTTGAGGCAAACCATTGTTAGTCTCAGTTGTTATGCTTGGAATAATGGAGGAATAAGGAAAATCTGTTATGCGTATTATACTTGGGATTTTTGTTTGATTCTGTTTGTACTCCATTCAGGGAGCGATAAGGATGGAGATGTTCCATTTGCTGAATTCGATATTATTTGCGTTCTGATATAATAATGTCTTGCTTGTTGATGCATCTGTTGAATTACTGCTCCTTCGACAACTTTCCTTTGATTGTTTGTTATACTTCCCCTCACTAAGTCTTTAGGACTTACCCATTTTGTTATTTTTATTCTCTTCCCAGATAGGACTAAGTGAAGATTGAGGGCTTATGGCTTGGCCTGAAGATACTATTTGTAATGGATTGGGCATTTTGTATGTACATATAGACTTCACCTAATCGTAGCTCTAAGACGTGAGATGGCCGGTATGTTTGAATGTTAATTGGGAGATGCTTGGTATGTAAATATTGCACTTCTTGTAAGTTATCTTGAGTCAGAAGTATGTTGCTACCTTTTGAGACTTGTTGAATTTTAGAGTTTTTTTTCTTTTTTTTTGTGGTATTCTGTATATTATGATTTAAGTTTGAATTGGTGGCACCTCAACTTAGGCATTTCCCTGAGCGGGGCGGCAGATATATAGTTGACATAATTTAAAATTTTCAAAAGCTTGATAAATGACTAATTTTTATATTTTTCAATATATTTAATTAAACAATTTTGTGATTATATCACCCACTTTATTTTAATATTTTTTTTCTTATAATAATTCATAAAAAAAGATTACATGGATTAATGATGTCAGATAAAAAAGTTTGACTGAAAGCAAGTCTCCATTTAATTACTTGTACCCATTTATATATTTATAAAAGAAACTTATATGTGAGAGTGATATTTTATTTTGAATTGAATATTCAAAATTTACTTATTGTTTTATATGTACATAATATATGTCATTTGATAATTCTAAAATTAATAAAATAACAACATTTAAAAATAAATATAAATAAATTTTACTGATCAGAGTTATATGAAATATTAAGAGATATTTTAATTTATAAAAATTACATATTACAAGCTACATATTGAATTAGTTATCAAATAATAATCTGATGTAAGTTATTTTCATAAATAAAATATAAAGATGTTTACGTATTTATTCTACCAAAAAACACTTAACATTTAAAAATCTCAAATGTCATGAAAAATGTAAATGTAACTTCCACATCATAAAGAAATCATATTAATAAACTTTATATTTTAAAAAAATTATTTGCTTACTTATCATATCAAAATATGTATGTATAAATATATATATATATCTAATTTAAAAAGCATATTTAGTTAAATAATCTGCCCTACTTTTATTTTCTTAATTCTTTCAAAAAAGATTTTAAATTTTATCATTTTAAAATTTTTGTATACTTTACAAACTTAGAGTTAGAAATTCTTCATATTCCACAACTTATTTAAGTACAAATTATCTTCAAATATAAAATCTTTAAATTGAAATATTTATATTATTTTATTTAATTAGTAATAAATTTTATTTTTTAAAATACTAAAAATAATTACGATTCATTTTCAATCACATGAAATAAAATAAATATTATTATAAAAATTATTTTAATATTAAAATTCTTTTTGGTGCGTTGCACCGAACACATGCTAGTACTATTATATATCACAACGGTGTAGGACCCGTAATTATACAATTTTTATTCTAATTGTACAATTTTGGCCAAATGTCAAATTCTTAGAATTTTGAGTATTTTAATTCAGTTGAAAAAAATTTCATTGATTGTTTATTTTCTTTTATATTTCATTTATCAACTTATTTATTATAACTAAAATATCATGTTATATTTATCCAAAATTGCAATATAGATTTCTATTTCATAAGATAATTCAAAAAATATCTATAGATCATATTTTTATCTCACTAAATAAGTTTAAAATTTTAAAAATAATTTTATAAGCATCATATTAAGTACTCTTATCACAAAATTCTATTTTATAGATTCAAATTATCATAAAATTAATACATAAATATTTTATTTGTTTTATATATAAATTTTTTTATTCTACAATTGTTCTTTTTACATTTTATTTCTACATTATTCATAGTGTAATTCTATATTTTTAATTATAGGACTTCTTTCCCTAGTTAGCATAATATAATGATATATTTTTTAATTAATTTAAAGTTCAATTCATAGAAAAATTTAATATTTTTTTGAAACACATCTTTATATTGTTTTTTTTTTCTAAATTGATTAGATATTTTTTAATATATTTAAATATTTTATCACTATTATTACTTTATTTTTTTCTCAATATTTATTTAAAATTAAAGTTCTTATAGCCAACTTAGAATAGTAATTTATATTACTTAAAATATTAGCATGCCATACTTTTTTTATTTCAATTAATTATATTTTATATATTTATTTTCAATACTATTTTCAATTATTTTTGTATGTTCATATAAGAATTTATCTTTGATATTGAATTTTTATTTTACTATTATTTTAGTTGTATCTCTCTCGATTTATCTAGATAAAAAAATTATATATACTTTATATTTGAATAATGTATTTCGAATAATGTGATGTTATGAAATATTTAAAAATATTACAATTTTATTAAGTTGTTGAAATTATTTCAATTTTCTTATCAAATGAATGAAGAAATACTATATATTTTTCTATAAAAATTATTCATTAAACTTATTAACACTAGATTTACCCATTTCTAATTATGTGCATATAAGAAAGAATTCTTTTTTTCCTATGTAATATCATGTGATTTGATAAGTTTATTTCGACTGGTCAAATTTTTATTTATTTATAATATTTTTTATCAAAAAATATTTTATTTCTCTTCAATAAATAAATTATTTATAAAAAATATGTATTTACGGCTAAAAATCAAAATTTCATTGCTAAGTAAATACTTTTACACAATTGATATATTTCATATTCAGTAATTTATATTCACTTTGATAATATTAACTATCAAAAATTAAATGAATATACGAATTTTATGAGCTCTAATAAATATTAATGTATTTTTTATTTAAAGGGAGATATTTTTTTCTTTTTAATTTAATTATACATTTTTATTCAAAAAAAGCTTAAAATTTATACCAAAAGTACCCGATAACTAAGTTATTTCAAAACAACAACCATTTTTTCATATTTACTATTTACTTTTTTTTGGCATTTATATAGATACAATCACATTATTTTTAGTTGAAGTAATACAATATTCAATTATTTCTAAGCAAAAAATTAATAAATAAATAAAAAATATTCAATCATTTGATCAAATAAATTATTTATATTTATTAATTAAATAATTATTTTCTAGACAACTTCAAAAGTAAAATTAAAATATTTAACATTCATAATTATCTCTTAACATCGTGACTTACTGAACATTTTTTCAACTTATTTGTCACTTGTGGAAGAGATAAACAAATATTATGTAAAATATCATATCATACGTTCTTTATTAAAGAATTAGAAGTTTGAGAAATGAATAATTATAAATTAATTGATATATATATATATATGCAAGTCCTCAATGTAACGCCACTAAATTTAGTATTTTAGAAAGTAATATTTTTAAAAATCAAAATATTAATTTGACAAAATTTTTGGGGTCTAAAATATAAATAAGAAGGACTTAATTATAAGACATTTGAAAGTTTTTTTTTTGTGGGGGGGGGGGGGGGGGTCAATTTGTAAATAGTTTGGGTCAACTAGGTCAATCTAAGGAACTAATCAAGTTCAGGGCTAAATTGAAAAATGATAAAAAACTCTTGGGGGTCTACCAACCCCTATACTTCTTAAATTCATACATGCAAGCCCCTCTTCCAACTCCGGAGAACTCCTCTCCGACGCTGGCAAATCTTGACACTCTATACACCATTACATTCCCCTCAGCCCAAGGAATGCGCTGGTACCAACATTTCATATAGACAAATCGGCGAATCGCCCGAAATTAAGCTCCAAACAGAGCCTCATAGCGGTGGTGATGGTTTACTTAGTTCTAGCGACAGAAACTCATAAACAGGGAGTGAGTTTTGACGGGCTCAGCGCAAGGAAGACAATGGCGTCTTCAATTTGAGGAACTGGCAACGGACAAAGGAATAATTGAAGAAAAGGCAAGGTGGCAGTAGTGGTGGTGCTGCGGCGGTCTCGGCCAAATTGAGTGGCTAAACGACATCCAATCTCAAAATTGGACTGGGGGTTTTGATCAGAACAGCAAGGCGCAACTTTTGGTAGTGTAGCGACTCAATTCAGGTGATAGCGCGCAGCGGAGCTCTTGCAGTCGATGGCAGCAGTTCGGTGACTTTTCAAGAAAAATCTCCGGATAACGATCTGGACGCATGCAACAAGATTTCGGATTCTGAATTAACCTTGAACTCATTCAATTTGGTAAAATCCTGATTAAACGGTTAATTGGATTCCTAATTTAATCAGATTAAATTGTAAAGTTGATTTTCATTGTAAATTTAAGTAAATTGGATCAAGAATTGTGATTATAGCTAAAATGATTGAATAGGAATTCGATTGTAAGTATATGTGGACTTGGATCGTAAATTAGAAGCTAATTATAATTAAATTGCTAATTGATGTAATTGAGGAATCTGAATTGTGTAATGTTATGAAGATTGCTTGTTATTAGGAAAACATGTAAAATTTGTACGGATAGCCTAGATTTATTTATTATGGAATTAGAGCATTAAATTTGATATTATGGATAAAATTCTAATTGAACATTTAAATGTCTCTTGATTGAGTTCAGTTAAAATGTTAAGTTAAGATTAATCGCATCGAGTTGTAATTATGGACTATCACGATAAAATTTATGACGGCAAGCCAAAATGTTTGGATATATAAGTTGTGTACAGTGCTAGCGGACCCAGATTGGTAATTGAAACATAATTATTGTTAATTAAGTTAATCAGTGTAATTATATGTATGGACTTTGTGTAACGTTGCAAGGACCGAATATTGTAGAAAGCTGAATTGATTTATCCACCGAAGCAAATATAACCCTTGTAGATATCATAGTGTTAATGACTTAATTAGCATGTTACCTTACGATATTTTTGAAACCAAGCTAAAATATTATATTAATTGTGAAACAACTAATATTAAGAGATAATTGGATTAATTATAGTTTAAAAAGGTCAAAACAAGTGTTTTGATGTTAAGTACGTTTATTTGAATAGGTGACAAGGAGCCAGGATCCGACAGACAGTAGGAAAAGGATAGCATTTGTTTGTGGAAGTTAAGGTGAGGGTTAGCCTAACATTCTTCTAGGAAGTAAATGCTCCTTGATTGTTTGAATCCCTTGTATTTCTCTGTTAAAACTGAATTATACTCATTCTGGTGCCCATACCATCTATTATGATATTTGTTATCAATCCCATATATATATATACCCTACAGCCTTGCCGGCGTCCCTTACTCGTATTGATATTGTGGTTCTTGCCAACCAATTTTGTTTCATGCTTCTAGTTACATTGTTATGTATACTGTTTATATGGCCTTGCTGGCCAATAGTTACAAATTGAACTGTTATGTTAAGTTTCATGGATACGCTTTTGATCAATTATTTGAATATGTATCATTTGTTGGCACTATGTCTGATCACCTTGAGGATGCTCTTGGGGGGGTTATCGCCTGATGGAACGCCACGGTGCGAAATGGGCCCAGGACTTGGTCCAGAAAGACGATCGGGCGATATGGACCGATGGTGACTGGTCTCCCAGCTAGTACCCATTGAAAGATCTTAACTTGCAGATAGCTGGAGGTTGTTGTCTAGTAATGTGGTGGGATCTAGCATGCACAGCCAGTCATGCCACTGACCGAGCCGAGTGCTTGAGTAGCAAAGTAATAAGGAAAATCTGTTTGTTACTATTTATGTTCTAATCTGAGAGCAATAAGGATGAAATTGTCAGCAGCTTATTAAATTAGAAAATGGTTACTATTATTTATTTGTTTTGTCGTATCATGTCATAATTGTTTCGTATCTCATTTCAGTTGGATTCCTATCCCAGCAATACACCCATTTTTTAAGTAATACTTATTCAAGCCCCATTTTGATAAAGTGTCATTTTACAACATCAGATTGTCTTGAATCTTCCTTTTACTTCACTCGCTTATTTATCCGTTATCATTGGAATCCATTTGTTAGTGTTTCTTAACCTTATGCATTTGTTAATGGTTACTTCCCATTTCCCCCCTCGCTAAGTCTTTTGGAATTACCCCCTCTTTCTGTTTCTTAATTTTTTTCCAGACAGGATTTGTCGAAAGGCATAAGCTTGCTCCAAGGATTGTGGATAGATTCATATTTAGTACTACATGTTCATGCCTTTACGAACTTTAGAATATGTAATTGAACTTACAATTTGACATTCACCTCTTCGGGTTGTTAAGACTTTGACACCTGCAATGTTGGAAATTCTATTTTTAGTAGTGCCAATCAAGTTAGTATCGCTTTAGTTAGCAGGTAGTCTTCGATATTAGACTTGTCATGATGCCACAGGAGTGTCAAGTTTGTTTTTCGACCACTTGATGTGAGTATTATGTGAAGGTAAACTTGTAGTTTTGAAGTTTGTGTTAATATGGATGGTTGTTTAGTTGGATATCATAGAGAATTGGCCTTTTTTTCTTTCTTTCTTTTTGTTGTGCAGCTATTTAGCTTGAATTTTGAAGGTGAGTATTTGGTTTAAATTATTGTGGAAAAGACTAGAATAACTCCTTGGCCCGAAGCAGGCACCGCTCGGGCGGGGCGCTAGACTCAATTTGTCAAAATCTTTAAAATTCAATTATTTTTACAATAATATTTTTAGATACATAAAATATTTTTAGATAAAATTAGATATATAACAAATAATTTCATTGAAAATTTTGTTTCAAAATATAAACAGTTTCTTTTTATAACGACTATAAACTCTGAACTTTTATTTTTATATTATTAATTTAAATCATTTTAGTTTTTCAGCAATATAATAATGGAAAACTCATTTTCAATTATTTGAAATAAATTCTTTTATATGGGTCATATATATAATTGATATAGTTGAAAATTTTCAAAAAATTGATAAATGACCACTTAAATAGCAAATGATATCAATTTTTATATTTTTCAATATATTTAATTACACTATTTTATAATTATATCACATACATTTATTTTAATATTTTTGCTTATAATAATTCATAAAAATATTTTTACGTGGATTAGTGATGCGAGATCAAAAACAATTTGACTGAAAGTGAGTATCCATTTAATTATTTAAAATTTTTATATTCTTGTTATAAAAGATACTTTTGAGAAATTGATATTTTATTTTAAACTGAATACTAAAAATTTACATATTATTTTATTCATGCACATAATATATGTTAATTGATAATTTTAAAAATAATAAAATAACTACATATATAAATAAAAATTAAAGTAAATTTACTTATCAGAGTTATATGAAATATTAAGAGATATTTAACTTATAAAAATTGTACGTTACAAAATACTTATTAAATTATTTACCAAATAATTAACAACATAATGTAAGCTATTTTTATAAAGTACAAAAATATTATATATTTACTCTAACAAAAAATATTTAACATGTAAAATTTTCAAATGTTATGAAACTATAACTATAACTTTCATATTATTAGGAAATCATACAAAAAAGCTTTATATGATAAAAAAAAAATTATTTACTTATTTATCATATCAAACTATAGTATGTGTGTATATATATAATTTAAAAGGCATTTATAGTAAAATATTATGTGCTATTTTTATTTTTTAATTCTTTTATTTTTTAATTTTATCATTTTATTAATTTTTGTATAATTTATAAACTTAGAGTGAACAATTCTTGATATTCTACAACTTACTTAAGTATAAATTATCTTCAAACATAATATTTTTAATTGAAATATCATATTATTTTATTTAAATAGTAATATATTTTCTTTCATTAAATTCTAAAAATAATTACAATTCATATTTTAATCATATGAAGTATAATAAATATTATTATAAAATAAATTATTCAATCATATAATTTTTTTTTATGCATCGTATCAGCACATACTAGTATAATAGTATAGGTAGATAGATAAATTGATAGATACATATCCTATATATTTTATTATTGTCAATGTTAGATTAATGATAACAATGGGTTCAAATTCCAATAATTGCAAATAAATTTGGTGATTGTTTCAAGTTGGATGAAAGAATATAATTTGCAACGCTAAAAGAGTGGAACAGGTTTCAAATGAAATGAAATATTATTTGGAGAATTTGTTTAAAATGTAATGATTAAGTAAGGTTGAAAATAAATTACATTTGAAAATGTAATATTTCGTATTAAAAGTCGTGCAAATATGAGTAGAAAAATAAAAAAGTGAAAATAAAAAGAGGGTATAATAGTGTGTTTGGAAAAATGTGTTGAAAATAAAAATACCTATGAAAATAAGAGAGAAGTTGATAACTTTCTATTTTTATTTTCAAAATATTTTCATTTTCGTTTTTCTTTTTTCAGGAAAAAATGAAAAGAAACTTTGAAAGCAAAACCAAACAGGTACTAAGTAAATATTATAATACTCCTGCCAATTGATTTGACACCTCTCTATTGTGCTTTGTTTGGTTGTGAATTGGGGTATTTTGTCAAAAAAAATTGGCAAAATGATTTTTGGAAAAGGAGTTTGGGGAATGTCATGGTTATTTATTTGTATTTTGGGTGGTAGGTAGAGAATAAATTGGGAGAAAATTATTTGCTTATTTGTTTGTATTTTAAGATAGGACAAGATGTCACATTAATAACTTTTTTATTAGATTGGCAGGGCGAAATGAATATTTTTAAATTATTTATGTATGTGTACAGTGTATATATAAATTGGGTAGGGGGACAAAATAAAAGGATTAAAATAGGTAGGAAATGAATTGAGAGAATATTTTAAACTTTTTGGGTGTGCCTTGGGAATAAAGTTGAGAAATATATATGATTTATTTATGGGCAAATGTCATAAATGGTCCCTAAAGTTTTAGTTTAAAATCACTTTAGTCCTCAAACTTTAAAACTTCCTTTTTTAGTCCCTAACGTTTGGATTTAGTTTCAATCTAGTCCCTAAGTCAACTTTCCGGCAACTTTTTAAGGGCAAAATTATCAATTTATAGTTTTATGTCACTTTAGTCCCTATATAAGATTTTATGTTCTAATTTAGTCCCTCTGTTACTTTTTTTCTTTTTCTTTTTTTTTTTTATAAATATATGTGCATGTGTATATATATAATTGATACTAATATTATTATTAACATTAAATAATATATTATTGTATATTAATATCATTTGTGATACTATTATAATTAATAATATTGTGGTGGCATGCGCCATTAATGCGGGGGCACGCCACCAGGTGGAACATTCAGTACGATTGAGGGGCTGCTACCTTTCCTCGACCTCCATGGTCGATATGGTCACTTCTGCATGATATCTTCTCGGGTGATCGATAAGGCGTGATCCAACCTGGGTTAAATCTTACGAGACGAATAAGGGAGAACGCCTCGGGTTTGGGTCAACCAGAATTCAGTCGACGAGGTGGTGCCGATACACTGCCCTGGCTAACAAAACCCGAGGTCGAGTTGCAGTCGATAGGTTGAGCCTATCGACGATTGGGCCACTGGACATCACATCACTGTCTTGGTCGAGTATCGTTGGGCTGGACCTGTTGGGCTGCCCTATATCAATAATAATACTAATAATATATAATTATATTATCATAATAATACTATTATTATCATTGATAATATTAATCTTATTATTCTTATGATTAATTATACTAATAATAATAAAATTAATTTAATATTTATTAGTATTATGTATTATTATTAGTAGTAGTAATATTATAATAATAATAATAATAATAAAAATTATTATATTAATAATATTTATAATATTATTAATAATATATATCATGAATATAATTAAAATTATTATAATATAATCTTTATTATTTTTAATATATCACTAATCATACAATTAATATTATTAATTATAATAGTATCACAAATGATATTAATATATCAATAATATATTATCTAATGTCAATAATAATATATTAGTATCAATTATATATACACACATGCACATATATTTATAAAAAGAAAAAAAATAACATAGGGACTAAATTGGAACATAAAATCTTATACAAGGACTAAAGTGGAACATAAAACCTTATATAGGGACTAAAGTGAAATATAAAACTATAAATTGACAATTTTGCCTTAAAAAGTTGCCGGAAAATTGACTTTGGGACTAGATTGAAACTAAATCCAAATGTTAGGGACTAAAACAGAAAGTTTTAAAGTTTGAAAACTAAAGTGATTCTAAATTAAAATTTTAGGGACCATTTAAGACATTTGTCCTTTATTTATTTATATTTTGAAAGTTAAAAAATAAGTTGGGAGTTGGCAACCAAACAAGTCATGGTTTTTGGCTGGATATATAATGGTTTGATCTCATACATATAAATTGGTGCTAGAGTACTAGCAGTAAACCGAAAATCCTCAACCAACTGGTGAGTGAAAAGACCAGTAATAATGGCTGAATCTGACGGCATTAAGCCACACGCAATAATGGTGGAATTCTTATTCCAAGGTCATATCAACCCTTTCCTCAATCTTGCCATAGGCCTTGCATCAAAGGGTTGCAGTGTTACTTATGTTCAAACTGAGTTCACACACCACCTTATTTCCAAAGGCAGCGGTACTGCTGATCACGAACAAGCTGATTTTCTCTTCCTTGGAGCACGTGAATCTGGCCTGGATATTCGTCACACGACTATTTCCGATGGTTTTCCCCTGGATTTCGACCGGCATCTCAACTTCATTGAGTTCTATCAATCTATATTGCGGGATTTCCCAGCCCGTGTTGATGAGTTGGTGGGCAAGATTGTTGAATCAGACAGACAATTATCGCTGACGCCGCCTTTCTTAGTTGCCGACATTGCTTATTTGTGGCCGCCATCAGTAGCCGCCAAGTACAACATGGTCAACGTTTCGTTCTGTCCATCACCAGCTCTACGGTTATCGATAGGCCATCACTTGGAGCTGCTCAAAGAGAATGGCCTTATAGTCTCCTACGGTATGCTTTACTTGCTGCCTTCACACTTGTGCTAACACAATGTAATTTATATATAACGATTGCTGTTTGTGTTTGGTGTTGATATGCTAGCTTATATATGTATGTGTGTGTCTGTGTATATATATATATGTGAGTGCGTGTGTACTTTTTGTTGAATAAAATAACTATCTGATAAACTGTTAGGCGATTACAAGGACAATATACATGATATACCTGGAGTAAAGTCAAGGAATGTGAGAGATTTTATCACATATGCCCCTGCTGAAGATGACCATTACGTACCACCAATCTTGTGGGAGAGCATTATGAAATCAGACCTGCAAGTCAGAGAAGCGGATTTCGTCTTATGTAACACAGTGCAAGAACTAGAATTGGACATAATACTAGCTCTAAATCAAAAACTACCAATTTATGGAATTGGCCCCACTAATTTTCTTCCAACTTTCAACAAAATATCAATCACAAGTAGCCTAAGATCGGAGAGAGATTGCACCGAGTGGCTCAACGGTAAGCCTCCTAGTTCAGTTTTGTACGTCTCTTTTGGCAGCATTGCCCCGACCAATAAGCGGGTTATTTGGGAGATAGCTCATGGCCTACGCAGCAGTGGTGTAAATTTCTTATGGGTTCTTAGGTCTGATGCTGCGGCCTACGGTGGTGATGAAACTACTGACAATATTCTACCTCCAGGATTTGAGACAGATATCAGTGACCGAGGTTTGATAGTTCCATGGTGCAATCAACTCAAGGTGCTCTCTCATCCAGCAATTGGAGGATTCCTTACGCATTGTGGTTGGAGTTCATTGTTGGAAAGTATATGGTTTGGAGTTCCATTAATATGCTACCCAATTTTCATGGATCAACCTACTAATCGGAATATGGTTGTCTATGACTGGAAGATTGGGATAAATCTTTATGACTACCCACCAATGGTTTCCAAAGAGGAAGTTGCGGAAAAGATCAAAAGTTTGATGACCGGAACAGACTTGGATGGCCTGAGAAAGGAAATGGAAAAAATAAGCAAGATTGTGCACAATGCATTGGCAACAAATGGGTCCTCATATGAAAACCTTGATAAATTTCTCAAAGATTTGAAGGACAAAATTCGCACAAAGAGCAAGGACATGTCAGCCAGCTGTTAGTTATTGGTAAATTTCCAATGTCTTAAATCCATGTTTGGAGCTATTAGAATGAACTTCGATAATTGGGTAGTAAAATGTTTCAAGAGTGAAGTCATGTTTGATATTATTATGTAATAAAGATAATTTTTACTTTAGATATATGTATTTTCATATAAGTTTTTATTTGATTAGTAGTTACATTAAATTTCATAATATTATACAATACTTTACCTGTTGTGATATAATAATTAAAAAAACATTGTAACACCCTCAATTTTCAATTCAAAATTTAAAAAATACTGGAATTAAAAATTAATTGAATTTGAAATAATAAACCAAAAGATAAGTAATTGAGCCTTAATCAAATACTAATTAAGTTAATTAGGGCTTGAGTGCAATCGCCAAAAATTGAGGGACAAATAAAAAGCAATTAAATTAAGGAGTCAATTTGTGAAAACAATACTTCCAGGAACCCAATTGAAGACAGTTCAGACTTTTTGGGGCACAATTGTAAAGCAGTCAGATGTATTAGGGACTGATTTAGAATATCACGAAATATGTTTATATATAACATTTAGCCCAACTTTCTTTCAAATTTTCAAAAACGAACCCCATAGCAATCCTCAACCTATGAACACTTGAAATTCGACCAGAAAACGAGAAACTAACCACATAGACAACTCCCTCTTGGATCAAGGATCAAAACCATATACTGCACCCTCTAATCTATTGGTGAATTTTCCCGGAATATGAACTCAACAATGGTGAGATTTCGGTGGCAGGTTGACAACAATGGGTGGCAGAATGGGGGAATTAAGAGGGGAGGAACAACGGGTCCGAAGAGGACAACATTTTTATGGTTTCAATTTGGATTTTGGATGGCCAGTAATGGAGTAATTGGTGTGGCGGAGCAGTGGCGATGTAAGGGCGGTGGCGTCGAGGGTTTGGCGGCTAATTAGAGGGGTTGCGGGTGCTTAACAAGGGAATTGGCTCAGGGATTCGGATAGGTGCGTCTATGGAGGTGGTGACCCCTATCTTCGAAGGCAATGCATGGCGCGTGCGAAGATCTAGAGGCAGCGCTGCAGAGGTGGTTCTGACACGGACTGAAATTTGATTTCATGTTCTCCTGGGCTGTTTAAGGCCTCAGACTTGATCCTAATTAAATTCAATAAAAAATATTTAATATAATATTATTCAATTAATTTTTAATTATTTTACTTAAAACTTTAATTTAAAACTTCTTTTATAATATAAGTATGATCGTTGAATTATAACATGGGCCTAGATTAAAAAAATTAAATAAATTTGTAATTACTAAAGTTGAAAACTGATTATGGAATTAAATTTAAAAAGTTAAGATTCAGTGGCTTGTAGTCCATTGACATTAGTCTCTCATATTATATGGGAGGTCTCGAGTTCGAATTCGAATGGGACTCCTTTGTGCATTTGATTGTGCAATCTATACTTCAATTCACTTAATTTGATAAGATACTATTAAGTATTAACTTGCTGATTTGATAATAGGATAAATTTCGTTATTTGTAATGTTCTCTAAAATAAATATTTTAGTAACTTAGGGATTATCTAATTAATTCAGTGTATCATAAATAATATTATTAACAAGAGTTAGGTGGAATAATTATTTAGAAATTAAGTTCAAAAGTATACAATTTGGTTAATTTGAAATTAATTAGTTATAATGACTGTCACACTAGAGACAAATTTAGATAGATATTAAAATATAAATCAAGTTCAAATCTAACTGGAACGTCAGAACATTAGAGTTGAACGCATTATCCCTAATGGTTAGACCCACAATATTTAGGTAATAAAAATTTGGATAATCAGATTAGTTGTTTATAATAAAAGAAAGGAAAGTACTTAATTGAATTAGGCAGGGACGGATCCACTGGGCAGTGCCCCCAACATTTTGGTGGTTTTTCTTTGCCCCCACGCCCACACTTAGATATATATATATGTATGTATGAATTTTTGTAATAAGTTTTAGTTTATTCATATTTAATTATTTAATAATAATTTTTATTAATTTTTTACCTATTTTAATTTTGGAATGTTTAGAAAAAAAAAATTAGGCCCATATTTACAATTAAATAATTCATAATTAGGTTAGGCTCATTAAGGATTTGTTTGAGAACATGTTTATAGGGATTTAGCCAAAAAAAATCTTTATAATTTTATAGGAACTCATAGAACAATTAAAATATCTCCCTTTTAACTGTAGCGAGATTGAGGCAAAGAGATAAAATAATCATGGACAAGTTTAGAAATAAGATGGAAGATGATTTTTTAGCTAATTGTTAGTTACTTATATTGAGAAAGATATTGCTAAAAATTTTGACATTGATTCAGTCATTGATGAATTTTATAATATGAAAGAGCGTCGTACTCAACTTCGATGATATGTATTTTGAATTCATAGATTATAAAATTTATATTTGGTCTTTTATGTTTTATAATTTTCGCAACCCCCCCCCCCTCCCGAGTCTCAGTTCTAGATCCGTCCTTGGAATTAGGTTATAGGAGTTTAAATAAACCAATAAGCTCCTAGATTAAGTAAGAATTTAATTATAAAATAACGAATTGTGACCAATAATATTTAATAATTACAAGAGTTTATCGAGTAAAGGTTTGATACATTTCGTTATCTTCAAAATTAACTGTGATATTGTATTTATAATCATTAACAAGTTAAATTAACATAGTTAATTTAAATAATCATAAGGTTAGGAATAGCTATCGGGAATCCGTACTTAAGTAGGTTGATTAGACTTTCAACCTAAATTATAAATAAATTCAAGTAATATTTGAAAATAAAATAAAAATAATATTTATGTAAACACCTAAATGTACGGTGAGATCATGAATGAATTATATCAAATATTTTAATTAAGATTTAAAGGTTATCAAGTTGAATAAAATGAAACCGAGGGCCAACACTATTGAGAGGATTGAGTTAAATCAATATATATATATATATATATATCATATAATAAGATACTAGCATTATCCCCATACTATGCATGAATTTTTTAGAATTACTTTATATTAATATAATTATTGAATTATAAATATAACTAAAATAATAATATAAAAATAAAAATATCGCATAAATATCAAATAATTAGTAAAATTAAATTTAAAGTTTTAAAATTTAGTATTTAAAAGTTTGCAACATATAAAGACATCTCATATACATTATGCCATAAAAAATAAATTTCAAAATTATTCAATGAGAAGTTAAAAAAATTTAAAACATCCAAAAATAAAAATCTATGAATATGATTATGTAGTTTATTAAAAAAAGAAAATATTATGTGATCAAAAGCTAACAGATAGTTGCATTAAAAAATAAAAATATATGAGAATGATATATAACACAAGATTGATGGCTTGAAAGTTGTTTGAAAAAATTTAAAATTATAATACTTTAAGATTATTTTAGACTTAAAAGAGGATGAGTATATATTAAATTAAAACTTAAAATATAAAGAATTAGATAATATATTAGTTGCCAAGGATTAGAAAAATCTTATTTAATTTCAGTTTTTGATTAAAAATCAATTAAGTCGAGACAAAAATATGATAGTAAAGATAACAAATAAAAATAAAAAGTAAAATAAATATATAAAATAATTACAAAGTTAAGATCAATATTAGAATATAAGTTTATAGAAATCTTTGAATTAATTTGACTAATAACTTACTTATCGAATAATTAAGTGAAGAAAAAAGTTTGATATTAGTAATGCAAAGTTAAAATCATAGAAAAATGATAAAATAATTATACTCTCAAAATTAATTTTAAATAGGAATTAGTTATAGGATATGAGGATGAAATTAGAATGTAACATAAAATATAGAAAAAATAAAATTTTATGTTCATTCTCAATTTTTTTGCATGAATGTAATTGGATCTTCATATTATATTTCTTAAATAGCAAAAAGAAGTGCATAACAAAAAAAGTTGTTAACCTTTCAAACAATCAAAGTTTAAAAATAAAATAAAAAAATAAAATTATATATATTGATAGACTAAATAATGTCTAGAGTTATAAACTAAAAAAGTTAATATGTGTATTTTCTATTGAAATATCCATTTCATAATTTTTTTAAATATACAAAAAATGACCTAAGAATATATATATTGATGTACATAGGCAGAGCCGGGGTGGGGGGGGGGGTTGCTGAGAGGGGTAACCGCACCCCCTCAAAATTTTAAAATTTAATTTTTTGTCATCCTTGCCATCCTTTTAAAATTTAAATTTAATTTAATCTTAAAATATTATAACTTTGTCATCCTTCAAATTATAAAATGGCCCTTCCTTTTATTGCGGATGTACACTCTGCTATTGTTCTTCTTTATCATTTCAAATTTACAATATATTATATTTTTAGTAATTCAATCTCGCCCCTATAATAAAGATTTCTAACTCCGTCCCTGTTGATGTAGTATATAAAATTTTTAAAAAGAGCTCTAATTATACATATTTATACATACATAATTAGAAATATATGAATATAAAATAAAATTAAATGACGTACTTCTAAAATTATAAATATTCAAAAAGTGAAATAAAATTTAAAAATATTAAAACAAAAGAATAGATCTCATCCTATAAAACTACAAACTTAGATGAGCAAAAAAAAGCGAATTGAAAAATAAATTACAAAATTTAACAATAAATTAATAACTTGATTCGAAAAATGAGTAAAAGGATGCTAAATGTATAATAATTTAAATAAAATAAAAATTAAATGACAAAATTTATCAATAATTAAGGAGAAAAATGTAACTAATAAAAATTAAATTAAATTAAAAATATTAAGCATAGTTAATAAATCTCATAATAAATGAATTGATAATATAAACTAAGTTGTAAACAAAAAAGATATAGAAAATTATAAATTTAATAATAATAAAAGCTAAATGATAGACTTTATTTAGGTTGAAAAGAAAATTATAGCATTAAAATCTAAAAAATTTCTTTCATCATGTAATATACATAAAATAAATAAATAAAAAGAAAACAAAATAAAAAAGATGAACAATAAAATAAAATAAACAATAAACACTTTAAATAATGAACTAAAGATGCACACAAAGAGATAGAAGAAAAAAAATGCTAGAAAGTAAAGAGAACACAAAGAATATAGTGGAAAAAAATGCTAGAACTTGAGAATATTAATGAAATAACTTTTGAAAGACTTTATATATAGTAGCATAGATATAAATTAGTTATTAAAGATAAGAGAAAATCATGAAAGACTTATCAAATTACATAGTTCAATGATCAAAAAATCTTCCACATATTGAAAGTAGAGATTAAAAAGATTTTGTAGATAAGAATATTGTTCTACTCAAGAAAAATGATTTCAAAAGATCAGATATCTTTAAAAGGAATAAATAATACCAAATTTAATAACTAAAAATCAATTTTAAAATTTAATTAAAAAACTCAAAATTCTAGGAATTTAAAATTTGGTCAAAATTGCACAATTATGGGTTCCACACCGTTATGTTATATATAATAGTATAGATAGATAGATAGATATATTTTAAATTTTGAATCAAAGAAAATTAGAGATAAGATATAATTATATTGGTTTGAGATAATAATCAACAAATAATGAAATTTTTTTAAATGAATTAAAATGCTCAAAATTTTAAAATTTTACCATTTGGCCAAAATTGCACAATTAGAATCAAAATTATATAATTATAAGTCCCACACTGTTATGCTATATATAATAGTATAGATGATATATATATGTATATATATAAGATCAAACTGGCCAATGAGATTTAGTTTGAGACAAATTCATCACGAATTAAGATTGGTATTTGGGAGACCAAGTTAACATGAGGTTAACGATATGAGTAAGCTAACATGAAGAAACCTTAAGTGAGACCTCAATAGTATTACAAGCTAAAGAGAAAAACAAAAGTAGTCCAATTAACGACTCGTCAAATTAAGAACAACCACATTTAGTTATCTTAAGCATCATGTTAAGCTCTTATTAGTATTGATTTTAATATCATATTTAGGACTTAATAAATATTTTTTGTATTTTAAAAATTATAATTTCCTTGCTAATTGATGAAAATTTGGAATTGTAAGAATCCAAGTGGAAAATTTACAAAAAGAGAACAAATTGATACAAATTAGTGGGAATGCTGATTAGATGACACCTCATCATCTAATCAAAGATGGACATAAGAGTCTTTATTTATTCAAGTCCTATTCTAGTTAGAAGACTCTTTTAATTAGTTATATATAGGACTTTCAGACACTTAATTTGGGAGACCAGATTTGGATTTTTTATTTTGGATATTAGAAGTAGCACGAGAATTCAGAATTTGAAGAAGGACAAAGTAGAGATCAAATTCATCTAGGAATAGAGCTTCTTCTTCTTCCTCTGGTTTTCTTTTTAATTTTGGATTTGAGACGATGTTTCATTTTATTCATATTTTATTTGACAATTCAATCATGAACTAATTCGTTACTCTAGGATTATGATGGATTCTTTTGAATAAATTGATGCATGATTTTCTTCCATGAAATTAGTAGCATTTAAGGTTATTTCTTCTATTATGTGTTTTTTCTATTTAATTGTCTAATCAACAGTCAAGTGCATCTTTAAAATCTAGAGGAGTCTCGGAAAATAATCTCTAGGAATTGATTTACAATAGAAGACCTTAGAATTAATTGTTCAAATTGATGAATTAATTAATTTGTGAGTGGAATAGGAATATACCTGCTTGCCCTAGGGAGTTATTTAAGTGGTACAACCTTATCCATAATTTAGTTAATTCACATAGGATAGTGGATTGAATAAATAAGAGATTTGATTACGGCTAATTCGGAAAAATTCCATCATTTCATAAAACTCAAGACCAATAACCTATTATTAATTTCATATGGAGAATATTATGTAAACAACTCATTCAATTGATGAAATCATAATTCTAGGCTTTTATATCCTGGTAGAAATCTTAATAGTATACTTTTTCTTATTTTCATTAGTTTAGTTTTAATTCCTACATAATTGATTTTTGTTTGAATAAAACAAGTGTGTGATAAATTAGTAATTAATAGCAAATAATTTAGTTTTTTGTGGGATCGACACTTTTTTTATCACTTTATTACTAATTGCGATATGTACAATTGCGTAATTGCTTGCATTATTTATTTTGCACAACCATCAAGTTTTTGTTAAGCCCTAAATATGATATTAAAATTAATACTAATAACAAATATTCCCAAACTTAATAAATTGCTCGTCCTCCAGCAACACAAAGAAGACTCAAATACACTCTAAGTAAAACAAATCAACACTAACATAGAATACACTCAATAAAGGATCGTTTAGGACTTTCAGAGCTTGTAATGTAGGCTTAGGTAAAGATAGGAAAGATATGGATAATACTGACTTAATACCCACAATACTTGTTCATCATCACCTTTTAATACTCCCCCAAATTGTTTGAACAGTACTTCTCAATTTTTTTCTTTCTCCCCTTTTTCTTAGACTTTTTTTGTGTGCGCTCACGCCACTATGCATTTTTTTTTTTTGGTGGGGGAAGAAAATCAAACTTATGAGCACTATACTGTTTGTTCTCATCTTCATAAGAACTTCAAATAGATCTAACAAGTAATTATGGGATTTATTTGGTCAGATCATGTGTTTAAGATGGTTGTTGAGTTTGTTTCTAAATAAAAGGATACTTTAAAAATAGACTCAACAAGGGATCCTAGGGATATAATATCATTTGGTAGGCTTGAAAGGCTCAAACGGGTCAAAAATGGCCCAAGTCATTTTCCTTATTTGAGTATTTTCTAGGATTTCGCCTCGATAGATAATCAAACACATTCTAAAATTTAAAGTATTACCTATGTTGCTCATGCATAAATGTCCTCTAAATCAAACCAATAACTAAAAGTAAGAAAGTGAGTGCTCAAAAATAGCGGATGTCATCCTAGCATTACTTCTACTCAAAGTGCACAATTCCATCATCATACAATTATAATTTCCACGAAACACAAAATTAAAAGAGTAATATATTCATTGATTCAAGAAGATTATTTTTCGTACATTCAAGGCATCGACTCAATTACTAAACCCTAACATAACCAAAAAACATAAAATAATGAAAAACAAAGGACTAAGAACTGATGCACAGAGCATGCCCCCAAACTTGAGAGATAGTTTGCCCTCAAAGTACTAATACTATCATGACAGAGAAAATAAGAACATAGAAAGAAAATAAGAGGCACTAACATGAAAAATGAGAAAAATAAAATTAAAATAAAGATAAAGATAAAAATAAAAAAGAAAAGGTTAAGGAAGAAAATACGCCCTGATCAATCGACGATGTCATTGTCCTTCTCAACCTTCGGGGGTGGAATTGCAAAATCAATATAAAGATGTGGTGGTGGCGGTGCTGGTGAGAGTTAACTCCAAATAAAATTACTCACAATAATACTTAAAGAAAATAAAAAAAATTCAATCAATAAATCAACATCCAACAATTTTATCTCTTTGGCATCAAACATTCACCGCTTCACATCAATAATCGATCAATTATTTATCAAATAATCTCAAATAAGTAGCCACTAAATTTAAATTATTCAACAAATAATCTAACTAATTCCAATATCTCAAATCAATAAAATAAGTCTTTATAAATAATAAATACCGTAAAATTTAAAATCAATCTAAAATACAAATATATCTAAAATATGCTAAAGAAGAAGTGATGAGAATGGTTGGTGTAGGTGGATTTGTTTGAGAAAAAGAAAGTAAATAAAAAGAGTAGAGAAAAAGAAAAGAAAGAAAAAGGAAGGAAAAAAATGGATACGAAAAAGAAATTGAGAGAGATACAGAGGGGTGGCCGCCGACCGGAGGGGAGGGGTTGGGCCGTTTGGGTGCTAGCTTGCTGCCTTGGTTTTGTTTCTTTCTCTTTTTTAATCAATTTTTCCTTTTCTTTTTCATTTTTATTTTAAAAAAAATAGTGTGCCGGGGAGCAAATTCATGCAATTCTGCCCAAGGCGTCCAAAAAAGAAGTCTCGCGTGCGGGGCGCAGGGTGTGAAGAATTCACGCCTTGGCGCCGGGGTGCAAATTCCTTGCGCCTCGGCGCGAAAGCTACCCGTTTTTTGTTTTTTTTTTAATTTTCTTTTTTTTTGAATTTTTTTATTGCAAAAATACCAAATAAAAAAAAAATAATAATCATAAACAATTACTCCAAAAAAAAAAAAAAAACTAAAAAAAATGAAAAAGCAATTAAAAACTTAGGTTACCTCCCAATAAGCGCTTGATTTATAGTCTTCGACTCAACTTTAGGGCTTCACTTGATATTGGTTAAGGTGGTTGTAAATTATTGATGATCAAATCATTTTCTTAGTATTGTTTGATTCTTTTCATATTAGTCTTAAACCGGATTCTCGAATCAATTTCTTCCAATTCCATCATTCTATGTGGAAGGATTTCAATGATGAGAAATGGCTCCAACCATCGTGATTTTAGCTTTTTGGATAACCACTTAAAAGGAAAATTGTAGTATGGTACCTATTCACCTGACTCTAATTGGTCTTTCAAAATTTTTCGATCACTCTTATCTTCAACCTCTCCTTTATAGGAGTTGACTTTTTTATTTGCCATACTAACTACAAAACAGTTGTACTATTATATATAGCACAATTTTGTATTTATCTAATTGTGTAATTTTGTCCACATGTCAAATTATTAGAATTTTGAGTTTTTAAATTCAGCTAAAAAAATTTCATTGGTTGTTTAGTTACTTTTATATTTTATTTTAATATGATCAACTTATCTATTATAATTAAAATATCATGTTATGTTTATCCAAAATTGTAATATAGATTTTTAGATTGTAAGATCATTCAAAAAAGTCTATTATCATATTTTTATCTCACTAAATAAGTTTATAATTTTAAAAATATTTTATAAGCACCATATTAAGTACTCTTCTCACAAAATTCTATCTTATAAATTTAATTTATCACAAGATTAATAGATAAATATTTTATTTATTTTACATATAAATTTTGTTATTCTACAATTATTTTTTGTATTGTATTTTCACATTATTCTTAGTATAATTTTACACTTTTAGTTGTAGGACCTCTTTCCCCGATTAGCATAATATAATTTTTTTTATTTTTAATTAATTTACAGTTCATTTCATAGAAAAATTTTAATAATTTTTTATAATATATTTTTATATTATTTTTGTTTTGTTTTTATTTTAAATTAATTAGATACTTTTTGACATATTTAAATATTTTATCAATGTTATTATTTTATTATTTTCTCAATATTAATTTGAAATTATAGTTCTTATGGCCAACTTAGGATTGTAATTTTTATATTACTTAAAAAATTAGCATTTAGTATTTTTTTTATTTCAATTAATTATATTTTATGTATTTATATTCAATACTATTTTTAAATATTTCTATATGATCATATAAGAATTTACTTTTTTTATTTTACTATTATTTTAGTTGCAACTCTCTCGATTTATCAAGATAAAAAAAATTATGTATACTTCATACTTGAGTAATGTACCTCGAATAATGTGATGTTATGAAATATTTAAAAATATCATAATTTTGTTAAGTCATTAAAATTATTTCAATTTTCTTATCAAATGAATGAAGAAATACTATATATTTTTCTATAAAATATTCATTAATTTATTAGCACTTGATTTACCCATGTTTAATTATGTGCATATAAGAAAGAATTTTTAATTTTTTGTATATAATATCATGTGCTTTAATATGTTTATTTCGATTGATTGAATCTTTACTTATTGTAATATTTTTATAAGAAAATCATTTTGTTTCTCTTCAATAAAAAAAATTATTTATAAAAGTTATTTATATACAGCTAAAAATTAAAATTTCATTACTGAGTAAATATTTTTCACAATTGATATATTTTATATTGAGTAATTTATATACATTTTGACAATATCAATTATAAAAATTAAATGGATATATGAAGTAATGAAATTATCTAATAAATATGAGCTCTAATAAATATTAATTTATTTTTTCATTTAAAGAGTTAGGTTTTTTATTTTATTTTAATTTAACTATACATTCTTATCCAAAAAAAACTTAAAATTTATCCAAAAAAAGTAGTTGATAACTAAGTTATTTCAAAATAACAATCAAATTTCATACTTAATAAATTCTTTTATATTTATATAGATATAATCACTCTATTTTTAGTTGAAGTAATATAATATTCAATCATTTGATCAAATAAATTCTTTTATTTCTTAATTAAGTAACTATTTTCTAGACAACTTAGAATTTAAATATATACATATATAACTTTTAAGTAATTTATATTAAATACACTTCAAAAGTAAGTATTCACTATTCCTACATTTTTATATACTTATAGAAGAAACTTAAGAGAGATTGATATTTTATTTTGAATTGAATACTATAACTTTACTTATTATATTATTCACGTACATAATATATATACATATATATATACACACACTAGAAAATGTAACGGTAACTTTCAAATTATTAAGAAATCATACAAAAAAAATTATATTTTTTTTAAAAATTATTTGCTTATTTATCATATCAAAATATATATAATTTAAAAAATGTATTTATTAAAATATTCTGTGCTATTATTATTTTCTTAATCTTTTTTTTAAAACTTTATCATTTTATAAGTTTTCATATAATTTATAAACCTAGAGTTAGTAATTCTTGATCTTTTATAACAACTATAAACTCTAAACTTTATTTTTATATTATTAATTTTTTAGCAATATAATAATGGAGAATTAATTTTTAATTATTTGAAATAAATTCTTTTATATGGGACATATTTATAGTTGACATAGTTGAAAATTTTCAAAAGTTTGATAAATGATCACTTAAATAGCAAATAATATCCATATTTTTCAATATATTTAATTACACTATTTTATAATTATATAGTGTACATAAATTTTAATATTTTTTCTGACAATAATTCATAAAAATATTTTTACATGGATTAATGATGTGAGATTGAAAAAGTTTGGCTAAAAATAAGTATTCATTTAATTATTTGTATATTTTTATATACTAATTATAAAAGAAATTTATGAGACATTGATATTTTATTTTAAACTGAATATTAAAAATTTACTTATTATTTTATTCATGTACAGAATATATATTAATTGATAATTTCAAAAAAAATAAAATAATTGCATATATAAATAAAAATATATAAAATTTACTTATCAGAGTTATATGGAATATTAAAAAGATACTTTAGCTTATAAAAGTTATATGTTACAAACTACTTATTGAATTAGTTATCAAATAATGAATAACTTAATGTAAGTTATTCTCATTGATAAAAGTACAAAGGGGTTATACATTTACCCTAATAAAAAATATTTAACATTTAAAATTCTCAAATGCTATGAAAATTGTAACTGTAACTTCCACATTATTAAGAAATCATACAAAAAACCTTTATATTTTAAAAAGAAATCATTTGGTTATGTATCACATCAAAATATGTATCTATAAATATATATATATAGATACATATATATCTAATTTAAAAAGCATATTTAGTAAAATATTCTGTGCTATTTTTATTTTCTTAATTAATTAATTAATTTATTTAAATTTTATCATTTTATAAATTTTTGCATAATTTATAAAGTTAAAATTAGCAATTTTTGATATTCTACAACTTACTTAAATATAAATTGTCTTCAAACATAATATTTTTAAATTGAAATATTCATTATTTTATTTAATTAGTAATAGATTTTGTTTCTTGAAATACTAAAAATAATTACGATTAAATTTTAATCACATAAAGTAAAATAAATATTATAATAAAATAAATTATTTCAATATTAAAATTCTTTTTGGTGCATTGCACCGAGCAAATGCAAATAAATATTATTATAAAATAAATTATTTCAATTTTAGAATTATTTTTCGTGCATTGCACCAGGCAAATGCTAATACTATTACATACAACACAATGGTATGGGATTTGCAATTGTGCAATTTAAATTCTAATTGTGCAATTTTTGCCAAATGTCAAATTCTTAGAATTTTGAGTTTTTTAATTCAGTTGAAAAATATTCATTAGTTATTGATTATTATTTTTAACTGATATTATTATATCTTATCTTTAATTTTCTTTAATCCAAAATTCAAAATATATTTAATAATATTTCATAATTTTTATTAAAGAGTTCGAAGTTTCAGAATAATATTTTTTAGATATATAAAATATTTTTAGATAAAATTATATATATATAGAATATAACAAATAATTTAATTTGAACTTCTTGCAACAATTATAAACTCTAAACTTTACTTTTATATTATTAATTTAAATCATTTTAATTTTTTAGCAATATAATAGAGGACTCATTTTCAATTATTTGAAATAAGTTCTTTTATATGGAACATATATATAGTTGACATAATAGCAAATTCTCAAATGCTTGATAAATGACTACTTAAATAGCAAATAATATCAATTTTTTTATTTTTTAATATATTTAATTAAATAATTTTATAATTATATCGCCTACTTTATTTTAATATTTTTGCTTATAATTATTCATTAAAAATATTTTTACATGGATTAATTAGGTCAGATCAAAGAAGTTTGATTGAAAGTAAGTATCCCTTTAATTAATTATACATATTTATATATTTATAAAAGAAACTTATATATGAGAGAATGATATTTTATCTTGAATTGAATATGGAAAGTCTACTTATTATTTTATTCATGTACATAATATATGTTATTTTATAATTTTAAAAATAATAAAATAACTACATATATAAATAAATATAAATAAATTTTACTTATTAGAGTTATATAGAATATTAGGAGATATTTTAGTTTATAAAAATTACATGTTACAAGCTACATATTGAATTAGTTATCAAATAATAACCTAATGTAAGTTATCTTTATAGATAAAGTATAAAGGGGTTTACATATTTACTCTAACAAAAAACACATAATATTTAAAAATCTCAAATGTCATGAAAATTGTAATTGTAACTTTCACATCATTAAAAAATCATATAAAAAGTTTTTATATTTTAAAAAAATTATTCAGTTAGTTATCATATCAAAATATGTCTGTATAAATATATATCTAATTTAAAAAGCGTATTTAGTTAAAGGAAAATTTTAAAATTTTCCTCCTATAAGTTTACTCTATTTTTAATTTTGTCCTATATTTTACGCAATTAAACATTAGTCCTATAAATATGAAAAAATTGACATATTTAGTCCGATTGTCGTCAAACTTGAAAATTTTGATCGAAAAATCTGATGTGGATTCCGGAATGCTTGGAAATTATGAATTTTTGCTTAGGTGATACCTAAATGAAATTTTTTTGTCATGTTGGCAAAAAAATATTTAAGAATTAAAATAATTTAATTGAATTTATTTATATAAATAAAGAGATAAATAAATTAAAAGTATATAAAAAATAATAATAAGAGGAAAGAAAAAAAGTTTGCTCCCAGCCTCCCCCACACCCTGGCTAGCTCGGCTAGCCAGGGCGACCAAGCTTCTACATGGCCTTTTGAAAAGGCAGGGTGGTCCGACTATAAGGGTGGGAGGTATTGGATGTATGTATATATATGTATATAAATAAATATGGATATATATGTATATGTATACATGTGTATGTATAATATACATCTGTATATGAATATGTGTATGTATAACCAAGCAAAAGACTTCTTCCAACAAGATAAAAATTTGCCACCTAAGCAAATATTAACAAATTCAACAAAATTCGATAGTGCCACATCAGATTTTTTGGCCAATATTTTCAATTCTAGCAACAATAGGACTAAATGTACCAATTTTTTTTTATATATATTAATAGGACTAACTTTTTAATTATGCAAAACATAGGACAAAATTAAAAATAAGATAAACTTATAGGACATAAAAAATAATTTTTCTTTAGTTAAATACTCTGCTCTACTTTTATTTTCTCAATGCTTTCATTTATTTTTATATTTTTTGAATTTTATCACTTTAAATTTTTTTATATAATTTATAAACTTAGAGTTAGCAATTTATCATATTCCATGACTTATTTAAGTACAAATTATCTTCAAATATAATATTTTTAAATTGAAATATTCATATTATTTTAATTAGTAATAGATTTTGTTTCTTTAAATACTAAAAATAATTACGATTCATTTTTAATCACATAAAGTAAAATAAATATTATAATAAAATAAATTATTTCAATATTAAAATTCTTTTTGGCGCATCGCACTCGGCAAATGCTAGTATTATTATATATAGCACAATGGTGTGTGATCTGCAATTGTGCAATTTTGACCAAATGTCAAATTCTTATAATTTTGAGTTTTTTATTTCAGTTAAATTTTTTTTTATTGTTTGTTTATTTACTTTTATATTTCATTTTAATGTGATCAACTTATTTATTATATCTAAAATATCATGTTGTATTTATCCAAAATTGCAATATAGATTTCTATCTCATAAAATAATTCAAAAAAATCTATAATCATATTTTTATTTCACTAAATAAGTTTATAATTTTAAAAAATATTTTATAAGCATCATACTATGTACTCTTATCACAAAATTCTATCTTATAAATTTAATTTATCACAAGATAAATAGATAAATATTTTATTTATTTTGTATATAAATTTTGTTACTCTATTACATTTTGTTTCTAGATTATTGGTAGTACAATTCTATATTTTTAATTGTAGGAATTCTTTTCCCAATTAGCATAATATAATGATGTTTCTTTTTTCTTTTTAACTAATTTAAAGTTCATTTCACAGAAAATTTTTAAGATTTTTTTGAAACACATCTTTATATTGTTTTTGTTTTATTTTTATTCTAAATTAATTAGATACTTTTTCAATATATTTAAATATTTTAGCGATGTTATTACTTTATTATTTCCTCAACATTTATTAAAAATTAAAGTTCTTATGGCAAATTTAGAATTGCAATTTTTATAGTACTTAAAAGTATCGGTAGTACTTTTTTATTTTTGTTAATTATATTTTATATATTTATTTTCAAACTATTTTCAAATATTTTTTGTATGTTCATATAAGAATTTATTTTTGATATTGAATTTTTATTTCACTATTATTTTAATTGCAACTCTCTCAGTTTATCTAAATAATAAAAAAATAATATATACTTTATAATTGAATAATGTACCTCGAATAATGTGATGCTATGAAATATTTAAATATATTATAATTTAATTAAGTTGTTGAAATTATTTCAATTTTCTTATAAAATGAATGAAAGAATACTATATATTTTTCTATAAAAGATATTCATTAAATATACTAGCACCCATTTCTAATTATGTGCATATATGAAAGATATTTTTTTTCTTCATATTTTCTATATAATATCATACGCTTGGGTAAGTTTATTTTATTTCTCTTCAATAAATAAATTATTTATAAAAAATTATGTACATACAACCAAAAATAAAAATTTCATTGTTAAATAAATACTTTTACACAATTGATATATTTCATATTTAATAATTTATGTTCACTTTGACAATATTAACTATTAAAAATTAAATGGATATACAGAGTAATAAAATTATCTAATAAATATGAGCTCTAATAAATATTAACATATTTTTTATTTAAAGAGTGTTTCCCCCCCCCCCCCCCCCCCCCGCGCTAATTTAACTATACATATTTATCTAGAAAAGCTTCAAATTTATCCCAAAAAAGTAGTTGATAACTAAGTTATTTCAGAACAACTAATTTATCATATTTAATGATTTTTTTTATTTTTTTGTATTTATATAGATACAATCACATTATTTTTAGTTGAAGTAATAAAATATAAAATTATTTCTAATAAAAAAATTAATAAACAAATAAAAAATATTCAATTATTTGATCAAACAACTTTTTATTTTTAAATTAAATAATTATTTTCTAGATAACTTCAAAAGTAAAATTTGAATACTTAACAACTACATGCGGCTTACTTAAAAATATTTATAACTTGTTTGTTGCTTATGAAAGAGATAAATAAATATTTATGTAAAATATCAAATCATCACTTCTTTATTAAAGAGTTAGAAGTTTGGGAAATGAATAATTATAAATTAATTGATATGCGAGTTTTTAATTTATCAAAATCTTTAAAGTTCAACTATTTTTGCAATAATATTTTTACATAAATTATATATGTAGAATATAGCAAATAATTTCACTGAAGAATTTGTTTCGAATATAAACAGTTACTTCTTGCAACAACTATAAACTCTGAAGTTTATTTTTATATTATTAATTAGAATCATTTTAGTTTTTTATTAATCTAATAATGGAGAACTCATTTTCAATTATATGAAATAAATTCTTTTATATAGGACATATATATAGTCGACATAGATGAATTTTTTTAAAAATTTGATAAATATCCACTTAAATAGCAAATGATATCATTTTTTATATTTTTCATTATGTTTAATTACACTATTTTATAATTATATCGTGTATATTTATTTTAATATTTTGCTTATAATAATTCATAAAAATATTTTTACATAGATTAACGATATGAGATAAAAAAAATTTGACTAGAAGTAAGTATCCAATTAATTATTCATAATTTTTATATTCTAATTATAAAAGAAATTTATGAGAGGTTGATATTTTATTTTAAACTAAATATTGAATACTTACTTATTATTTTATTTATGTATATAATATATGCTACTTGATAATTTTAAAATAATAAAATAACTATATATAAATAAATTTTATTTATCAAAGTTATATGAAATATTAAGAGAGAGTTAGCTTATAAAAATTGTATGTTACAAACTACTTATTAAATTAGTTATTTAATAATTAATAACTTAGTGTAAATAATTTTTCATAAATAAAATATATAAATATTATATATTTATTCTTAACAAAAAAAATATTTAGTATTTAAAATTTTCAAATATTATAAAAATTGTATCTATAACTTCCACGATACTAAGAAATCATAAAAAAAAGAGCCGTACTATATTATGGATTTTTCCATAGAGACCTTAGCCCGTTTGGTTTCATTCTCACAAGTCATTTTCATTTTCACTTGAAAGTGAAAACAAAAAATTATCACTATTTATACCATTTTCTCAAATATTTTTATTTTTAAAATATTTTTTATTATATTCTCTTTTCATTTTCATATCTTTTTCAACCCTTATCATTATCTTAATTATTTTTTTATCTTTTCAATACTTCTCATACACTATTCACCAAAAAAATATTAAAAATTCAAATTCAAATTATAATATTATTTTTTCAAACAATCTCACATCACATCATCAATTAAAATTCAAAAACTACACAAATTTTAATACAAAAACACCTAACATCAAAATATATTTCATTTTCACACCTATATAAATCTATAATTTTTTTCAACCTATAATTTTTTTCAACACATCCAAATAAAAGGCATTTTCAAATTCAATTATTCTAGCTAACTTTTTTCTCTCTATTTTCACTTGAAAATGAAAATGCTCTTAGGCATCGTTTGGTTTCATTTTCACACCCTATTTTCACATTTTCTACTATTTTAGAAATAAAAACCATCACTTTTTACACATTTTAACTCAACATAATTTTTATTTTCATTTTCAAAATACATTCTCTAATAACCTGTATATCTTCTCTCTCTGTTCCATTATTTCTCTCTCTCTCTCCACTTACAACCTATTAAAACCAACATAATCATTATATTTTCAAATATTTCATTCAAATACATTTTTATTTTCACATCATATCACATAATTAATTTTCACCAAAATGAAAATACTGGAAACTAAAAATAAAAATAAAAATAAAACCAAACGGTCCCTAAACACTTCCAAAATTTGATGATATAATTGAAACTAATTAATGTTCTTGGGATTCCTATGGGCGTTAATATAATATTTTCAGAAATTTCTTGAACAGCCCGCCCGCATTCAACAGTTTCTTGGAAAATGTGCCAACAATTTATTTTATTATCTGCTAAGGCTGAAAACAATGAATTCTCTTGATGAGAAATTTTACGCAGAGATGCTTCTTATAATCTGGCAAGATTATCCATCCATTCCTCTTGATGAGAATCTTGTTTCGTCTTGACTTGTTTCAATTTTTTTTCTTTTTCTTATGAGAATTCAATTCAGTGTTCCCAACTTTAGATCTTTATATAAAAATCTGAATCGATTCTTATATAAAATTTGAATACTTAACTACAATTATCTGTAAACATCATGACTTACTTAAAAATATTTATAACTTCTTTGTTGCTTGTGAAAGAGATAGATAAATATTTATGTAAAATATCAAATCATCACTCCTTTATTAAAGAGTTAGAAGTTTAAGAAATTAATAATTATAAATTAACTGATATGCAAGTTTTTAATTTATCAAAATCCTTAAAATTCAATGATTTTTGCAACAATGTTTTTACATAAAAGTATATATATATATATAATATAATATAACAAATAATTTCATTGAAAAATTTGTTTTCGAATATAAACAGTTACTTCATACAACAACTATAAATTTGAACTTTATTTTTATATTTACTTCATACAACAACTATAAACTTTGAACTTTATTTTTATATTATTAATTAAAATTATTTTAATTTTTTAGTAATATAATAATGGAGAATTTATTTTCAATTATATGAAATAAATTCTTTTATATAGGACACATATATGGTTGACATAGTTGAATTTTTTCAAAAGTTCGATAAATGACCACTTAAATAGCAAATAATATCAATTTTTATATTTTTTAATATGTTTAATTACACTATTTTATAATTATATTGCGTATATTTATTTTAATATTTTTCATTATAATAATTCATAAAAATATTTTTACATAGATTAATGATATTAGATTAAAAAAATTTGACTGAAAATAAGTATTTATTTAATTATTTATAATTTTTATATTTTAATTATAAAAAAAAACTTATGAGAGATTGATATTTTATTTTAAACTAAATATTAAAAATTTACTTATTATTTTATTCATGTATATAATATATGTTAATTAATAATTTTAAAATAATAAAATAACTACATATATAAATATAAATAAATAAATTTTATTTATTAGAATTATATAAAATATTAAGAGATAGTTTAGCTTATAAAAATTATATGTTACAAAATACTTATTAAATTAGTTATTCAATAATTAATAATTCAATATAAGCAATTTTCATAGACAAATGTAAAAATATTTTATATTTACTTCAATAAAAAATATTTAATATTTAAAATTTTTAAATATCATAAAAATTGTAACTATAACTTCAAGATACTAAGAAATACTATACTATATTATGGATTTGCCATAGGGACCTTAGTGTATGTACTTCCAAATTTTTATGATATGACTGAAACTAATTAATGTTCTTGGGATTCCTATACGGGATTAATATAATATTTTCAGAAATTTCTTGAACAGCCCGCCCGCATTCAACAGCCCCTTGGAAAAATGTGCCAACAATTTATTTTATTATCTGCTAAGGCTGAAAACAATTTTTAAATCCTCTTGCTAAGGCTGAAAACAATGGCCTGTTTGGTTTCATTTTCAACACTCATTTTTTTTTCCCCTCAAAATAAAAAATAAAAATTATCACTATCTATACCATTTTATTAAATATTTTTATTTTCAAAACATTATTTTATATATTCTCTCTCCATTTTTATCTCATTTCAAACCCTATTACTATCTATATCGATTTTTTTATCTTCTTAATACTTTTCAACCATCATTCACCATAAAAATATTATTTTATATTATATTTTAAATAAATACATATCACATCATCAATTCAAATCCAAATCCAAATCCAAATTCAAATTCTTTCTTTCTTTTTAATACAAAAAATTTAACATCAAAATACAATTCATTTTCACACATATATAAACCTATAATTTTAAACACCTCATCCAAATACAACTTATTTTTAAAAATACTTTTTATAACTAATTTTTTATTATGTATTTTCACTAAAAAATAAAAATGACCTCATAAAATAAAACCAAACAGGCCCTACACGTTTGGATTCAGATGAAAAAGTAGTTTGGTTACGCCATTATCAGGCCTTGGGAAATGTCACCCACCGACGCCTGCTGTGTGCTGTGTTCCATGAACTTCATATTTTTATTTTATTTGTCGATACTTTATTTGCCATGATTTCAAGAAGTAGTGCGTTAAGGGATTAATCAATTAATTAAATAATTTATATCCAATTTAATCAATAGTCATGCCTAAATATTCTTTAAGGTTGAATAGAAAAAGTTTATATATTATTTCTTATATATCCACGAATTAGATTTGATGTTTCTTAAATCACACACATGTACATTAAGAATTTGTGAGGATTCAAACTCTTAATTTTTCAAATTATGTGAGAGATTTATGCCATCAAACAACAAATCACTCAGTATGTCAAAATCATTTATCATTTCTTGAATCCTTAAGGTTCCATTTTAAATTGTATTGCTATTTAAATGGAACCACCAGTAAATGTGGGGATGGTTTCAAGCTGGATTAAATAGTAAAAGTTGTTAGGCTATGAGAGTGGAACAGGTATGCAGCCCATTCTGCAACAAAGAGCTTACAATATTCTCCTTCATAAATAAAATGGACAGATAAGCAAATATTATAATATTCCTGCCAATTGATTTCGCACCTCTGTCTAAAATATATAGTTATTGGCTTGATCATATATTAAATTTGTGCTAGAGTAGCACTTGGGAAAACAGAAAATCCTCAACGTGAAAATTAAGTAATAATGGCTGAATCTGATGGCATTAGCCATTAAGCCGTACGCAATAATGGTAGAATTCTCATTCCAAGGTCATATCACCCCCTTCATCAATCTTGCCATAGGGCCTCGCATCAAAGGTTGTACTGTCTCTTATGTTCAAACTGACTTTACATACCACCTTATTTCCAAAGGCAGTAGTACTGCAGATGATCACAAACAAGCTGATTTCCTCTTCCGTGGAGCACGTGAATTGGGTCTGGACATTCGTTACACAACTATTTCCGACGGTTTTCCTTGGATTTCGACCGGGCACTACAACAAAATCAAGTAATAAAGGCACTAAAAAATGCCACTTAAATAATGTTATAGTGGCAAATTGGTAATTTTATATTTAATAATATTTTTTAAAAGTGCCGCTTATAGTGATTTAGTTAAAGGTATAAATGTCACAAAATTACCTTTGTTTTGACATTAATAAATGTAACAAAAGTTGCACCAAATGACATATTATAAAATGTCATGGAAAATGCATTAAATAACATGTTAGATTGGCACTAGAAATAACATGCTAATATGTTACTAAAAATTACATGTAGCGACAGGTTAAAATGCTACAAAAATTTATTTAAATGACAAGGTAATATGTCATAAAAAATACAATAAATTGCATATTAAAATGTCATTGATGAGGCTACGGATTGTTTAGGTGGATATTGGGCTAAAGCCCAGTCTAGTGGACTAAATGGATGGTTGATAGAAGTGCTTGGTGATATAACAGGGTCGAGTTCTGCAATCAATAGCACACATCAGGCTAATCGAGGTGTCATCGACTAAGGCACTCCGATGCTCAAGTCAGTATATACCAACTAGAAGACAGAGCAGCAGAGTGAGGGCTTTTAGTGATAATGAGCATACCTTATTGAAGGCTGGGAGTGGGGTATTTATAGCCAGCTTGGTGTGGTTGATATGTCCATGATGCCCTTATTGCATAAAAAGGGTTTTTGTCCTTGCTTGAGGATTTTTAGGTTTTCTCCAGCTTGTGTACTATTCTAGGTAGTACTATCTCCAACTCTCTAGGACAAGGTAGTATGCTGGAGGTACGCACTAGCCAGGCATGACAGAATAGGTGGTATAGGTGGTGGCATGTGCCATTAATGGGGAGGCATGCCGTCTGTTAGAGCTTCAATGCGGCAGGGAGGAGGTCGCGTCTGTTTGACCTCCCTGGTCGAAGAGAGCTTCCACAATGAGTCACTTGTGCAGATTCTAGTCGATACGGTGGGGACCTGTTTGATTCAAGCGTCTCCTGAATTGAGCGCTAGATAAGTATCCTCAATAGGGTCAACCATACTCTGGTCGACTAGGCGGATGCTGACATCCGCGTGGGGTGAAGGGGCCCCACTGGGCTTTGAGATGGATCGAATATCTGGTCGATTGCTAGTGGGCCAGGCCCAATGGGTAATTGGATTGTTCCACATCATATCCCAGGTGTGGTCAAACGTTATTGGGCTGGGCCTATTAGGCTATCCCATATCATGAGTCATCCCCACTTTCGATTCCTGATCGAGATTATCGACGAGAAAAAATGACAAGTAGCTGATTTGTTGAAACTGAATACGCTCGACGAGGGGTCTGATGTGATGACAACGTTCTGATTCTAAAAGTCGACCAGGGTTGTAGTGCATTTAATGTGACTGTTACATTGGGTTATGCGAAGTGTCAGGCGGAGGCGGCGGCTACGTAATAATTGTAGTCGTTTGGGTTACCGTTTGTTGAGGCCTATAAATAGGCGAGGTGAAAATCCTCATTTTCGTTTTTGCAGCATTTCGTGAGGTTGAGTCAACCATTTCACTGTGTTTATAGCTAACTGGATTCTGCTCTAAACTCCCAAACCGCGTAAGTCTTTCAAAACCCTTCAGGTGAGTTTTACCTTATTGTATCTTGATCATACAATTTTACCAATCATGTTGAGTATATTTGGCAACAATGGTAGTTAGGGGAGTGATAGTGAGACAAAGAGGTCGGATCAAATTCTGATTGAGTGGAGGGTGACTTGACTAGCGAGTTTAGTAGTTCCTCTAGTGATAGTTCAACCTCTAACAGGTCTAATGATGACTGTGTTGCCACTGGGGGTGAGGCTGGGCCGAATCAATCGTCCATTTCTCGTGTTCAACTATTTACCCCGACCACTATAGTGAGATCATTTCCACAGTTACTCCTGATGACCTTGCACTTGTTAGACGGCTTGCAGCATTTTAAGGCCCCGATCGGGAAGCATCTGCTTCCAGCCGGGGTGCCACTCAAACAATGCCACATGTCATTCTTATAATAGAAAATATGCTTCTCAAAAATTTCAAAATAATTAAATCCTACAACTATCTCCATCGGATACTTACTTCTGAACCAAAACATTTTGAATCACACTTGGCACTTCTATCACCCTTATTACATCATGTGTGGCTGGGGTTAGGCTATCTTCATCACTTGTTCTTATCTGGGGTGAAGAATGGATAGCAATAATAAAACAATATAAGTCCGAATGACTTAGTGAGATAGTTTAGCAATAACAACTAAGTAACAATTTCACAATTATTATGTATGAGAAAAATAGAGGTATAAATATTCCCAGGGGTTGTGAGAGAAGATTTTAGTTAAAATTTAGAGCGATCCATCTCACTATCGTCCCATACCAGTGATGAAACTTCACAAATTCACTATCTCTCACAGAAGAATTTTAAATCACAATTACGACCACAAGGGGTCGACATGTCACTTGAACAATCACTGAGTTTATGTTAAATATTCAAGTTTTAAAATATAAAATAAAATTAATAATCACTTTCACACTTTTTTCTGTTGGTGGTTCTCCTACCTTATCACTCCACTTTCGAAAACACGAAAATTATTGTTTCCCCAAAGTACGGAGTGATCGACTTGGACACTTAATCACTCATTGGGCATGGCTAGCCGCATGCCTGATCCCGCTCATAGGCAGCTACATCCAGCTAGCCTACTGATAGGGATTATGTGTGCATCGTGCACGGGTATTAGCCGAAAGGTCTGTCACTATCGGTCCGTTCCACCCAGTCGCCTTTCGTAACTGATCCCAGGGCCCACCCCCAAGGGTATTAAACACTTTCACTGTTATCACCTAACATGTCCAACAACATTTCACTGAACATATCAAGTTGCCATGTTAACACGAAATCACTAATTTAGCACCAGGCTAGTTTCAAGATAGACATGGCGATAAGAACATATATTTCAAAATCACTTTTTAGCTTCCTCAACACAATCGCCAATTTCACATAAAGCGATATCAATCAAAATTAACAAAGGCACTTAGAATAAAAGGTAATGTGGAGTACTATTTTCAACACATAGATCGAAAGAAAACAATGATCATGATATAATAGCAAGTATATAGGTTCTTTCCCCAGCAAAGAATCTCATACTAATGAGTATAAACTCACCTGATAATTGCAAGAAAATCCCTAGTCGGATAGACATCCAGGTCCTGGCTGCCTAGTCAGACTGTTGAGAACTGCCATGAGATAATATGAGTTATCGTCCTATCAATCCTTTAAACCTTCAATGTAAATACAACTAACGTCATTATTAGACGTAAGGATATTCTAACACGGCCCCGATAATTCTAAAATTCCATGTTATACTCAAATATTCAAGATAATAAGATATCTTGACCCTTAACTCGACAAGTCGATAAACTGGTTGTTAAAATCTTATTCAAGGTTTCAATGAAAATTCGATAATCCTTTCAAATCTATTAAGTTCAAGAATGTAGAAGTTTTTAAGATTAATTCAAAACTTGACGTAAATTATGGTTTGACGACCCTAACTCATATCAAGATCAGGTTTAAACTTAAATTCCAATCGCATTTGGTAAATAATTGAATTAAAATTTGATTATTGAACATTACCCAAGTTGGGTCGAACCGGGACCCTATCTCATGTCGAAACTAGTCCAGAATCAAATTCTGCACAAACTGCCTGATTGACACCGTCACACGCCATTGTTAGACCTCCACGTGCCGCCGTCGGTGATAGAAATCGCCACCACCAGTCGGCGCACCTCGACCCCAAACACCCGTAGGTCGACCAATTGGTCCGACGATTTTCTAAAAATTTACCAATCAATTTAACTAATTTTCTAAAAATTGGGGTGTCACATGGATTGACTGCATAATAGTATTTGAGGAGGCCTTAAAGTGTGGGCTTAGGTTTTCTACCGAACTATTTTTCAACCATATACACTTTCGTTGTCCTGATGCGTATATACGACCAGCCTCTTACATTTGCTAATTTTTCCAATCTCTTCCCCTTTTCCATGTCCCAAAAGTCAAGTAGCACCAACGAGTCGGGCTTCTATTATCTCACCGCCTGTCTACATCGAAAGTTCTTAGTTACCCCCTTGTCGTCCCACAGTCAAGAGTGGAAGAAATGATACTTTTATGTTTGGGCGCTTGGGGGTTTTAACATTCCTAGGGGGTAGTGGAAGGGGCACGTTGAGATGCCTGGGAATGAAACCCCGACCTAGCCCAATACCTTTATTAGGGGTTTAGTTGAGTTTGGGCAAATGGAAGCCTCGGGGTCTGTCAAGGAGAGAAGTTTGGTGTTGGCTAGCTTATTGCTTGCCCAGCTAGACCTGTCTGCTGATGCTCGACTAGGTGTATGTCTTTGCTTGTTTTTCAATTATTTTATCTCAAATTTTTGGTTGATACTGATGCATCTTGATCTTGTTGTTGTGCAAATCGAGATAAAATCATGAACCAAACTCGAGCACAAGCTATGGCGCTCGTGTAGAGAAACCAAGAGTGCCGCCAGATAGGGGCTCGTCTAGAGGCTGCTTCCCGTGCTGCTGCATAATCATGGATGACCTGCTTCTGCCGGCACTAGCAGCCCCTTTGTTCGACAAAAGAGGCCAGTGGTCGAGCATATTGGCCCTGTCCCAAAAAGGGGCCACTGCCAATAAGGGAAAGGGTAAAGCTGGGGCACCCAGTCCACCAATCAATTATGATCTCTTTAGGCGTTGAAAGGAGGACGAGCTATTCCAGTTGGTGGATCTGCTATTGCCCCAGTTTGGGCTTGACATAGTAGTCCAAAATTCGATGTCGATGTTGATCGCGAGGTCGATTGGGGCCATACCCTAAAAGTTATGATGGCTAGACAGTTCGCGTTCGACCATAGAAAGATGATGGAGCTGAGCTAGGGTGCGGTGCTGAAGGCCTTGGCGTATCATTCAAACATGGTAAATATCTAGTCGAGTATTACTCTCTTATCGAATGCTTTGTTGTTTTTGTTATCTCGAGCAAAACTATTCCTGTTGTAGATTAGTCATCTTGGCTACCATTTGTACTGGAGGTCAGAGCTGGCCCTTGATGATCGTGATCGGCTCGGGGAAGAGCATAGTGAAGTGGATGTGATGAAAATTCAGCTCGTGTTCGCTTAGTCGAGGATCGAGCAACTGAATAGAGAGCTACATGACATGAATGCACAGCTCGAGGCAAAGGATGCATAGCTCGTGACTGCAGTGGCTAAGAAGAGCTCAACAGAAAAGCTGTTGATGAAGGCGAGGATGGACATGTAAGCCAGCTATGACTCTGGCCGGTCAAATGGGTATAATGGAGTAATAAATTATGCTCGGGTTGAGTTTTTCAGAATGCTACCCCTCATTCGATGAGAATCTGTGTAGCAATTTATGCTATGTTGGGTGTTTCAGGGCACTAGCATCATCTTTTTCATCGATGACGTAAAGGATGCTTTCAACAAGGCTATCAAGCAGCTGGAATACCTGGGCTATCAGATCTGCCCTAAGGATAAGTAACATCTTAACCCAATGCTGAACAAGAAGCTCGAGGTCTATCCCGACCCCGATGAGAATGCTGCTAACGAGAATGCTCACGTGGAGGGGCTTGCTACTGCACCTGTGGTTGGGGTTGCTGTTGATCACCAAATGAGACTTACCGACATCACTAGTGAATTTTCATTCTCAGATGACTTTGCATTCAATATCTGGGATGACAAGGTCAATGCAACTGATTACTTTCCTCCAGCTGGGCGGACATTTTTCATCAATAAAGCGGGGCCTTCTCGACTAGCCTGTATTGTTCAACTGGCACCCATAGTGGTGCTCGTGCAAGAAGTTGAGGGCCCTGCAGTTATTCTTATGCCCTTCAGCAATGAGCTCGATCAGGTGATTGATGAAGGCGCTTGAGTTGCACAAGCTGAAGGGGTTGGGTCGAGTTGAAGGCTTAGGCTGTTGCACTTTTCTTCCATTTTTTTTGATCGCCCTATGAGGCGCTTACTTTTAATTTTTCCTGTATTTTGTCAACATTGTAATCGAATCTATTGGAATACAATTAATTATGCTTTCTTCATCTCGACGTGTACCTGATTTCATTTTTCTTTTAAATGCTTTCATTTTGGTTGAAAGCTTGCATTAACAGATGACAAAATAAATGATTTGATCTCTTAATCATATAATGTGATCCTTCAATGAAGGAATTAAACAAGTCTGCGGTCGATTTAGAAATCGACTGGTGCAAAAATAGTGGAATTAATCTAAGACATTCATATGAAGTTAACGCATTTTAAGATTGGTGTTGCAATATTATCTATCGTCGACTTCTGGGTCGATTTAGATTGTATTCTTTATGATAAAATAAACAAACTTGGTGGTCGATTTTGGTAAATTAACTTTTCGCTCAATGTTGTAGTTGGAATATCTGACTTTATTTTCGACTACGAGGTCAAGTTCTAGTTGACAGTGTTCATCAGTTTAGGCTTGAAGCCATAATTTGTTGGTAAATATAACTTGAGGCCGACTGCAAGGTCGACAATAAAATGATCAATTCGTTTATTACTTTGGGCTAAGAAGCTTGGCTTGGTAGCGTGAACGGGTAGCTATGGAAACATAAGCAGTTTTTTTTTCTTTCTTTTTTTTATTGATCTGAAATAATACTTTAGTATAGTCGAGGGGATACTTTGAGTCTTTTTACACATAAAACATTTTCAAGTTTACTACGTTCTATGGTCGAGGGAGCTTGTTGCCGGTCATATTTGCAAGGCGATAGGCGTTGTGCTTTGCTACTTTAACCACTAAGTAAGGGCCTTCCTATTTCGGATTGAGTTTCCCCACATTCTTCGACACTTCGACTTTATTGAGGATGAGGTCCCCTGTTTTGAAGCTTCTTGGTCGGACTCCCTTGTGGTAATGCTGTGCCATCCTCAACCTGTAACGTTGCATGGGGTGTATGCTTGTTGACGCAGCTTGTCGATTGTCTCAAGGTCGATCTCTTTTTCAAAATCATTCCTGATTGGGTTGTAGTGGATTACTCGAGCATATGTTGTATCAATTCCGTTGGAATGACTGCTTCTGAGTCGTAGACCAGACTGTAGGGATTGTGACCAGTAGCAATTCAAGGGGTGGTTCTATATGCCCAAAGTACCCCGAACAGGTCGTTTGCCTAGCTTGTCCAATTCTTTCTAGTCGAGCTTTGAGGTGGTCTAGTACAGTTTTGTTCGTTACTTCCATTTGGCCATTAGCTTGAGGGTTTCCAATTAAGGTGAAGTGTTGTCGAATCCCTAGGCTTTCGCACTAGCTTTTTGTACTCTTGCTTTAGAACTGTGTCCCGTTATCTGATATCAACACTTTTGGTAAATCAAAACGGTAGATGATGTTTCAAAACTTTGGATGGTTGCATAGGTTTTCTTAGGGACTGCTTCACCCTCGACCCACTTTTGTAAAGCATTCGACCGCAACGATTATGGATTTTCTTTGACATGTGGTTTTTGGGAAAGAACCAAGTATATTTATTCCCCACTGGTTGAACGACCATGTGATCTGAACGAGCACTAGCATTGCTGTTGACTGGTGTGGTATGTTCGAGTGGACCTGACAAGATGTGTATTTTCTGGCGAAGTCAACAACATCCTTCAGCAAAGTTGGCCAAAATACCCATATCTGATGACTTTGTGGGCTAGAGATTGTCCTCCAGAATAATTGCCATAAATGCCTGAATGGACTTCATGTAAGTCCTCGTGAGCCTGCTCCGATGTTAAACACCTCAACGGTGGTTCAAAAATTGATCTCATGCAAAGCTGACCGTGTTTATCGAGGGCGAACTTGGCTGTTTGGCCTCTGAGACTGCGCGTTTATCCTTTATCCTTGGGAACTTTCTCCTATCCTAAATAAGATTTTATTTCGTCTTACTAAGAAGGAGGTGCTTTATCGATCTGCCCTACCAAGTTCTGGTCAGGAACGCTATGACGAGTTTGTTGGCGACTACAGATATGATGGTTTTGTCTCTGGTTTCCTTTGTCGAGCTATCAAATTTTGATAATGCGTCAGCTTGCTCGTTCTCTGATCGAGAAACTTAGCTAAGTGTGAATTTTTTGAATTACGACTGTATCTTTTCACCTCAGCTAAATATTTTCTCATTGCAGTCTCCTTAGCTTCAAAGTTTCCTTCGACCTATTTAGCGACCAGCTAAGAATCAGTAATGGCTGCTAGTTGTTCAACTCCCCTATCCACGGCTATCCTCATGCTAGTAAAGAGGGCTTTATATTCTGCCTCATTGTTTGTAATATGGTAGTTAAGTTTAATTGCGAAGTTGTATTCCTGGGCTTGTGGAGAGTGTAGGGAGATGCCAATTCCTCCTTTTGAGGAAGTTGCGGAGCCATCAACATACAAAGTCTACATGAGGAGGGAATATTGGTCGATTTGGTCTGGTAGGTCTAGTCTTTTGGTGACAAAGTCTGCTAACACCTGGGCTTTGATGGCAGTTCAGGACTGGAAGGTGATGTCGAACTGTCCAAACTCGATGGCCCACTTTGTCAACCTTCCCAACGTATTTGGTTTTGACAGCATTTGTTTCGACGGTTAGTTCATTAGGACAACAATGGAGTGAGATTGGAAGTAGGGTCTCAACTTCTTGGTAGCAGTGACCAAAGTGAGGGCAAATTTTTTGATCTCCAAATAGTTATGCTCGGGGCCTTGTAATGCTTTGCTGCAGTAGTACACAGGTTGATGGGTGTCATTTTAGGTTGATACTAAAATTGAGCTGATCGCTGCTGATGAGACTGCCAAATAGATATGCAAGACCTCTCCGACCTCTAGCTGGGCAAGCATTGGGGGGGGGGGGGAAGTTGCAGGTACTGCTTCAGTTCGGCTAGGGCACGATCGCACTATTCTATTTATTGGAACTTCATCACGTTCCTAAGGATTTTGAAGAAAGATAGGCTCTTGTCGACTAGTTGAGCAATAAACCACCCCAGAGCTATGATTCTGCCAACAAGACGTAGGATGTCTCTAACTATTTGAGGAGGTGTGATGTCCAAAATGGCCTGTACTTTTTGTGGGTTTGCTGCGATGCCTCTTTGACTAACCATGTAGCCTAAAAACTTGCCACGCCGCACCCTGAATGTACATTTGTTGGGGTTGAGTTTCATGTCTAACGCTCGCCATATCGAAAATGTATGGTTGAGGTCGGTTAAGTGATTTTTTTTCTTTTTCTATTTTGATGATATTGTCATCGACATAGACCTCTATAGTCTTACCGATCTCATTTTTGAACATAAAGTTTGCAAGCCTCTAGTAGGTTGCACCTGTATTATGGAGCCCGAAAGGCATGATCAGAAAATAATACACCCTATTTGGGATGACAAAAGAGGTTTTATCCCTGTTCTCAAGTGCCATGAAAATTTGGTAATAACCTTGAAATGCATCAATTATACTCAAAAGTTCACAACCATCAGTATAATCTACCAATAAACCTATACGAGGTAGGGCGTAAGGATCTTTAGGGTAAGCTTTATTCGAATTAGTGAAATCGTTACACATTCGCCACTTTTCCTCATTTTTAGGGACAATGACTACATTACAAAGCCAACTTGGATGTTGAATTTCTATAATGTATCCTACTTCTAAAAGTTTGTTGACTTCTTTGATGATTTAGCATCTTTCACGTTGAAGGTTTTGGTTTTCTGCTTCATTGGTTTGAACGAGGGGTCTACGTTTAAGAGGTGGATGATGACACTAGGGTCGATTTCTTATAGATCGAAAGCTTTCCAAGGAAAACGTCAACATTCTTTCTGAGCAAATCGATGATAAGACACTCCATGTTGCTGCCCAGATCTGACCCAATTATGATGGTCTTGTCAGGGTTCCCTAGATCTGGCTCGATGGTCTTGAACTCCTTGACAGGTTTGACCCTGGTCTCTTCCAGCTTTCACTTCTTGTTCGGTTGTCCCTCTTTGGGTTTCGCTACTAGGGTGTCCCCTAAGGGTTTTAGTTTTGGTCGGGCTTTCTGTTTATTTGCCTCCACCGAAATTGTATAGCATCGCCAAACTTCCTTCATATTGCAGAGAAGTTTGCCTGTACCGGTGGCTGTCGCGCTGGTTGAGAGCTAGAAAATCGTTTTGATCAAGGCGAATTTGGTTATTTTCAGCCTCATCTGGTTCTGCTTTCGTGCTGATTTGGAGTCCTCTCTAGTTGGGCCTCCAGCAATGGTGTTGATTACTTCTTTGATGGGTGGGCAGGGATCATGGGCATGTTTCTTTCCATTATCTTCTTTCCTCGGGATAACTAACCTTTCTCTACGAAGAGTTTGGTTGGTTACACCTACTTCTTGTCTGGCTTTTTCATCGACAAATTTCTTTAAGTACCTTGTTGAATAAGTCTTTCAATCTAGTTATGAAGATTAAAGTAGTCCTCTGTGTCATGGCCTTTTTTGCTTGTGGAAGTTACAATACTTTTTGGATCTTTTCATGGCTTTAGTCTCAGTCAGCTTCTTGGGTTTTTTAAGAAGGTTGTCGTGCTGAATGACAAACAATACCTTATTTCGGGTAGTGTTGAGGGAAGTATAATTGTGGAAACGTTTGATCGGAGATCGATGACCATCTTTATATTGCTTGTCATCTTTTTTTTTCCTCTTCTTCTTGTCACTGTCGGGGTTGCTATCTTTTAATTTATTTATGTCTTCTTGTGTCATGTTCCTCTCAGCGAGGTCAAGCAACTCCTCTATCATCCTGGGTTGCTCCCTGACCAAGGTGTTGGCGCATTCCTTATGGCGAAGGCCCAAGAAGAGCATATTGATCAGAAACTCAATTCGAGGACTGTCAATCTTTAGGACTTCGGTGTTGAATATGGTAAACAAGTCGCGAATGGATTCTTCCTCATTTTGTTTAACAGTTTATAAGTGTGTATGAGGGAGCTTCGCTTTTCTCTGACTAGCGAACTGATGGAGGACCTTGTCACATAACAAACCAATCGAGTGCAATTCCCTAGAACGTGGTGACCAACATTTTGGCGTGGATATACTTATTGTGCCCATGCAGTTGCATTATGTGCTCGAATGGTAGTAGGTCCTTATTCGGGTGAGCCATCATATCTGGGAAATCCAGTGGGACATTGGCATCGACAACAATGCACTCGTCGATTATCTCTTGCATGAATGGCAACTCTGGCTCTTGATGAAATTGGGAGTGCCATCACAATGTGGTTCCTTTTGGAGTTCATCCTCAAAATCTCTTCGAGATGCCTTTTCAATTGTTGGACTTGGTGGGGTATTTCTTCCTATTTTTCCCGATCAGCCTGGGATAGATTTCTGTTCGTCTGAGGTTTTGGGCGCTCAACCCTATCGGGCTGTAGGGCTTGAAGGGGTCGAGCGAGGTGGTCAACTAAGTCAGCTATTTTCTCTCAACGATTGGGTCGGGGTTCTCCGTTGGGAATCGCCATGAGCTATCCCCTCATCGGGTAGGGAAATGTCTGGTATCTAGTCTGCCTCGCTCTTCTATTCGGGGCCTCTTCTCAAGCTGTAAAGGTTGGGGAGTAGCACTAGCAGTTGGACTAGGCTGATTGTTATGTTTGTTGAGGGTAGCTGATAGTTGAACATAAATTTTGGCAGATATCTGCTCGCTTATTTGCTGCATAAGCTGAGGCATGGTCAGGGTGACCACTTGTTCTTGCTGGGAGTTGGGTCCTGCCACATCTGGTTCTTATTGAGGCCGAGGGAGAAAGGTTGGGGATCTCTTATTCTTCTTTCTTTCAGAAATAATTCGCCTTATGTTAACCATTTTTCTCAGTTACGGACTTTATTTCCCACAGACGGCGCCAAAAGATGAAGGTATGAATTATTTAGGTAGATATTGGGCTAAAGCCCAGTCAAGTCGACTAAATGGCTAGTCGATAGAAGTGCTTGGTGATATAACAGGGTTGAGTCCTGCAACCAATAGCACATGTTAGGCGTACTCCGACGCTTAAGTTAGTATATACCGACGGACTAGAAGATAGAGCAGTAGACTGAGGGCTTTTAGTGATAATGAGCATACCTTGTTGAAGGCTAGGAGTAGGGTATTTAAAGCCTTCATAGTGTGGTTGATATGTTCATGATACCCTTGTTGTACAAAAAGGGTTTTTTGTCTTTGCTTGAGGATATTTAAGTTTTCTCCATTTTGTGTACTGTTCCAGGTAGCGCCATCTCCAGCTCACTAGGACAGGGTAGTACGTTGGAGGCATGCATTAGCCAGGCACAACAGAATAGGTGGTATAGGTGGTGGTAGGTGACATTAATGCGAAAGTATGCCACATGTTAGAACATTCAATGAGGCAGAGAGGCGGTCGCGTCTGTTCGATATGGTGGGGACCTGTTGTATTCAGGTGTCTCTCGAATTGAGTGCTGGATAGATATCCTCAGTAGGGTCGACCATGCTCCGATCGACTAGGTGGATGCTGACAGGGTGAAGGGGCCCCAGTGGGCTTTGAGATAGATTGAATATCTGGTCGATTGCCAGTTGGCTAGGCCCGATGGGTAATTGCGCTGTTCCATATCATATCCCTGATGTGGTTGAGGGTTATTAAGTTGGGTCTGTTAGGCTATCTCATATCAGTCATAAAAATAGTTTCAAGTGACATGCTATATAACACCCAAAATTTTGAAATCCTAAAATTTAATAAACTGTGATGTCAATAAGCTTGACTAAATTAATTTTGGGCTACAGTTAATTAAAAATCTAGAATTAAATAATTACAATTGAATGACTAAATTGCATATAAAAGAAGGACTTGATTGCACAAATTTATAAAGTTAAGGGGATGAATGTAAGTAACTTAAAGGTCTGAAGACTTCAAAATAATTAAATTGGACCTAATTGCCCAGAAATAGAAATCTTAGGGGCTAATGTGAAAGGATTGAAAGTTAAATGACTCAATTGAAAACTAGGTGCTAAACTGAAGGTGGTTTAAAAGCTCAAGGATTTGGTTGAAAGAGGTGGAAAAATATTGGGGGCCGGATGCAATTAAGCAAAAGTTGGTTGTTATATATAATTTAAGGACAAACTTTTATCAGATTCTCAAAAGCATACCCAATCTCTCCCAAGCTCGGCTTTTCTCTGTTTCACATCGAAATAGGATTCCACTGCGTTAAACATCTCCCTTACTTTGCTAGGATCATTTTCATACCAAATAACCTTAAAAATAACTGGTGAATCGCTGAAAGTTTTGATCGCGATGGAGCTCGACATCAATGGTGGCAGGTTCGACATTTTCAAAAATGAAAACTAGAAGTTAACTAGTGGGTTTTGACAGGCTTGTTGAGAGGAGCATTTTGGTAACTTTTGATTTGACCACCAGTGATGGAGAAATCACGATGGTAAAGGTTTAGTGGCGGTTTTAGCTTGAATTCGCCGGCAAGGAGGTAGCAGAAGCAAAAATTGTTTGAGGGGTTTTGTTGGTCTCGCTAAGGTGCACCGGTGGTGGTGTTGGGTTTCATCTCCGATGGCAGCGCGTGGCGGCGGCTTTAGGGCAATCAGTTCAGTTTTGACTCTCGGACTCATATGGACTATTTTTGACTTGAATTGGATCTTGATTTGGTCCAATTTAGGTAAATTTTATATCGAATGTTAAATTCGATTGATTTTTATACTTCTAATCTAGTGTTAATTAAAATTAGGATAATTGAAATGTAATTTCAATCAAGACGTGATGGATTTGTAAATATCGAACTAAACTTATTATAATTTCAAGTTTAATTAATTAAGAAAGATTGATTTAAAGTTATACTCTTAGGCTCGATAATATAGTATTTTGTGAACAAAACATATTTGAGCTTAATCTAATTATTAAGTTATATAAATGTTATAACGAAAATGAATTATCAGACCTGGACCTGATAAACTCATAAAACCTAATTGATTTAGAAATTTGGACCTTTGTCACGTGACTATAAGGTAAGTGAAGTAACGAATGGAGTTTGTTGAAAATAGTTACTTAATAATTACATATGGTAAACCATAGTTGAACTTAAGTGTGATAGCAATAAATGCCGATTAAATAGTGAAACCCTGAATGAGTCCACAATGATGTAGATTGTATCAGTAATCCATTTATCAACTATTTAGTTAAGGATTACCCCATCTAATTATCTTAAGCAATTAAACATGAAACCAAGATTGTCAGAAGTGAGTTAAAATAACCTTGAGTCGATAAAGACATTAATTATATTTATACTTAAGATTCAGAGGATTAATAGGATAATAACCCGAGTTATTTTATGACAGTTTTCGAAGGGACTAGGAAGCCAGAACTTGAGTGATCATATGACTAGGAATTCCTCTGCGTATGCTAGGTGCGTTTATACTCAATAGTATAAGATTTGTTTGCTGGGGAAAGAACATATATATTTGCTATATATCCTAGTTGTTTGCTTCCTTTTAATCCATGTGTTGAAAATAGTACTCTACATTGCCCTTTTATATTTAGTGCTTCTATTGATATTGATTGATATCGCTTTACCTGATATTTGATTATTGTGTTGAGGAAGTTGAAAAGTGATTTCAAAATGTATATTTTACTTGCCATGTCTAGCTTAAAACCAGCTTGGGTTGAATTAGTGATTACATGCTTAACATGGTGAAGTGACATATTAAGTGAAATGCTGCTGGACATATTCAATGATATCAGTGATTATACATAATACCCTTGGGTGTGGGCCCTGGGATTGATTATGAAAGACGGCTGGACGAGATAGACCGACAATGAAAGATCTTTCGGCTGATATCCATGCACGATGCACATATAATCCCTACTCAGTAGGCTAGCTGGAGATAGCCTCCTATGAGCGTGATCAGGCATACGGCTAACCATGCCTAGTGAGTGCTTAAGTGTCTGAGCTAATCACTCGGTACTTTGGAGGTATAAGGATTTTCGTGTTTTCGAAAGTGGAGTGACAAGGTAGGAGAACCACCAACAGCTTAATAGTGAAACTGTTTGCTAATTTATATTTCATTTATTTGATATGCCTGATAGTTATGCTTGAAAAACTCAAATATTTGAAAAGAATTCAGTGATTGTTCAAGTGGCATATCAAACCCTTTTTGGTTGTAATTGAGATTTAATCCTGGTGAAAGAAAGTGAATTTTGTGAAGTCTCATTATTGGTATGGGACGGTGGTGAGATAGATCACCTAAAATTGTGACTAAAACCTTCTCTCACCACTCTAGGAAGTTTTAATGCTCCTATTTGTTCTCTATATAATATTTGAGAAATTGTTTGTTACTTTATTGTTATTGCTAAGCTATCTCGCTAAGTCATTTGGACTTACATTGTTTCATTGTTATTTTTCGTTCTTTACCCTAGATAGGAATGAGTGACGAAGATAGATTAACCCAGGCAACACATGAGGTAATGAGGTAATGAGGGTTGTAGAAGTGCTAAGTGTAATTCAAGATATTTCGGTTCACAGTTGAACATCTGATGGATGTTATTGTAGAAATTGAATACTTTGGATGTTTTTTGAGAAATGTATTTTTTGTTATTCAGAAGACTTGTGGAATAGAGTGGGTAGCGCCTCGTATGGAAGCAGGTGCCTCCCGGTCGGGGTGTTACATGCTAATGTGCCACAAAAAATGCATATATTAATGTTAAAATGCCACAAAAGTTTCGTTTAGAGACATGCTAAAATCCCATAAAATTAATTAAATAACATGCTAAATTAAATGGAAAAAAGATTCTTTTGAGTGGCGTCTTAATCAGCCCCCAGCACCCTATATATGAGACTCCAACATGATCCAATTGTTTTGTATAAGAATCGAACCTGCAACATCTTACTTGAAAAGATATGAATTTACCGTCAAGCAACCTATCAAATGTTCATTATAAATTTTCAAAAATATTATTATATTTTTACACTTTAAAATCATATTTTATCAATTATTTGAATATATGCTCAAAATTATTTTATTAAATAATATATTTAAAAAAGTGTGAGACGTTAAATTTAGAGAGAAAATATTCAAAAAAAAAAATAATGTATAGGTGAGGAGAAAAAATGGACAAAACTTAAATTTTTGATACTTCTTGAAAAATGTGGTTAATTAGTTGACACATTAAAATTATATTAAGTAGTTAATTTAATCAATACATTATGATAAGATATAAATTTATGAATTTTACAATTATTAACAACTATATATACTTTATCTATTTTTGTGATATTTATTTCATGTCACACCAACTAAATTATGAGAATTTTTTGTTTAAAGAAAAAATTAGTTATGCTAGCTAAATACTTTTAATATATAGTTATGTTAGTAATTTCAATAAAATTATGTTTTTATAATATTTATTAATCAATAATCACTAAGTATTATATTATAGTGGTATGTTTTTATTATTATCACTATATTATAATGTGCCACTATACTGTAAAATGGCATCAATTTAGTGCCATTAAATAATTTGTGGTACATTTTACAAATGATACCATAGATAAATATGAGTGATTTAAAAAAATAAAATAAAATTAGTGGCACTACTTAAATGCCTTGCAAATATATTTATGTTGGCATTTTCAATCAAATGTTACTATTTTTTTGTCACATATTAATCAAATGCCACTAACATATTACATTACAATGATATTTTTCAACAATTATCACCATCTTACTCTTGCGTGTCATTACACTATCGAATGTCACTAAGTTAGTGTCACTAAATATTTTGTGGCACTATTCTAAGTGAATACATTATAAATAAATATGAGTGACACTTTTTAGAAAAATTTGTAGCACTAGTTAAATGCCTCAAATTATATTTTTATTGGCATTTTTAATCAAATGTCACTATTTTATATGCCATCTAATAATCAAATGCCACTAAAGATTTTATTATAGTGACATTTTTTCTAACTATCACTATATTGTTTTTGTGTGTCATTACACTATAAATGCCACTAAATTAGTGTCATTGGATACTTTCTGACATTTTTCTTCAAATAATACTATAACTACATATTAGTGGCATGTTTTCGGAAAAAAATTAGTAATACTAGTTTAATGTCTTTGAAATACATTTATCTTCGCACATTTATCTTCGCATTTTCAATCAAATGTCATTATTTTGTTTATTATTTAATAATCAAATGCCACCAAATATTAAATTATGGTGGCATCTTTTTTTTCGAACTATCACCATAATACTTTTTTTGTATCTTATGAATCTATATTGCGTGATTTCCCAGCCCGTGTCGATGAGTTGGTAGGAAGGATTGTCGAATCAGATAGAGAATTAACCCTGATGCCTTTCTTGGTTGCCGACGCTACTTATTTGTGGCCCCAAGCAATTGCCGCCAAGCACAACATAGTTAATGTTTCGTTACCCCCCCCTTGGGGGTACCCGCAGCTTGGGTATCATTTTTTGATACCCGATCCCGACCCCCATTTTGTGAGGGTACCCCCAAAATCCCTACTAATTTTTTTTTATATTTTTAATAAATAAAAATTAAAATTTTGTTAATTCATTATTTATTTTTGTTGTAAATCAATTGATAGCACTACAATTCATTATTCACAAATTCTAAATCCCACCTAATATTTAATTTTAAAACTTAAATATAAACATTAATATCAAATATATGATATACATCATATATTAGCACTTCAATTAAATGTATAATCCTTAATAATATAATTAATTTTTTTAAAAATAAAATGGGGGTACTCAATATAATTTTAAAACTTAAATATAAACATTAATGTATAATATATGATATACATCCTATATTGGCACTTCAATTAAATATAGAATACTTAATAATATAATTAATTATTTATTTTTTTAATAGTACCCGATTGGGTATCGGGTACCCCACCCCAATACCCGATACCCAACCCTCAAAATTTCGAGTACCTCCATAAATATCCGTTCGGGTTGGAGGACTAAAAATACCCGACCCGAACGGAAAATACCCGATTGAGACAGGTCGGGTACCTCATACCCGAACCCGATGCCCACCCCTAGTTCTAGCCATCACCAGCTCTATGGTTATTGATAGGCTATCACTTGAAGCTGCTCAAAGAGAGCCTTTTATGCTCCTATGGTATTCTTTACTTATTGCCTTCACACTTGACACATCGTAATCTATAATGCTTGGGCACTTGGAAAAAAATCGCACTGTACAAGATAAGTATTAGACATTGACACATCCAGGACATAATTCAATTTTTTAAAAAAATTTTATGGTGTGGAATACTGCATGTTAGATTTATTGTCAGCGACATCCAACTTTGACTCGGTGACTAACTGTTCGTCCTATAGTGCTTATAGAGTGCAATCACCTCAAACTGACTGTAGTCATATACGGTGCTTTGCATTGCCAAATATATAAGGAAATAAACGGCCCTACTAACAACTGTAGCTTTTATTCTAGTGTTAAATGCTTGATCTTGACAAATTAGAATCAAAGAGAGGACATAGGTTCGAGTCTCCTAGACTTGTGCTGGTGGGATGATTGGGGGACTTATTGTTAGCATTATCCTTTGATCTTGGGAGTAATTGCCCAATGCATGATGCTCATAGAGCGCAACCACCTTGAACTAATCATAGCTTTATACAATGCTTTGTGTTGCGAAATGTATATGAAAATAAAGTTGCACTTCTACAAATAATTATAGCTTTTAGTATAGTGGTAAATGTTTGATTCTAATACTATGATATATATTTCTATTGGATACTCCAATTTAATCAATGATTATATGCACACACACACACATATATATATATATATATATATATTCTATTATGATGGCATGTTATGCTCTAAAAGTCATTGGGTCTTACCATGTCATGACTCTGTATCGCCTTTTTCGTATCCGAGCATCATTAATCGTAATTAATATTTTTGTTACTCTAATGATGGAAGATTACATGACCTAAGTTGGTGCCTTAATTCAAGATCGATGTTTATACATATAGTGTGTGTGTGTGTGTGTGTGTGTGTGTGTGTTCTGTTAATGAATAAAATGATTATTTAACAAAATGATTATTCTGCTCAACTGTTGGGTGATTACGAAAATCACATACATGATATACCAGGAGTAAAGTATGTAAGAGATTTTATCACGTATGGCCCTACCGAAGATGCCCCTGTGGTGGCAGCAATCTTGAGGGAGACCATAATAAAATCACACCTGGAAGTTAGAAACGCAGATTTCATCTTATGTAACACAGTGCAAGAACTCGAAATGGACACAATATTAACGCTAAATCAAAAGATACCAATTTATGCAATCGGCCCTACTAATTTCCTTCCAAATTTCAGCAAAATTTCAATCTTAAACAGCCTACGATCTGAGACACACTGCACCCAATGGCTGAACACTAAGCTCCCTGGTTCAGTTTTGTTCATCTCTTTCGGCAGCATTGCCCTGGCTAATAAGCAGGTTATTTGGGAGATTGCTCATGGCCTACGCAGCAGTACTAGTGGTGTAAATTTCATTTGGGTTGTTAGGCTTGATTCTGTGAGCGACAGTGATCATGAAAGTACTACTGACAATATTCTACCTCCAGGATTTGAGACTGAAATCAGTGATCAAGGGCTGTTAGTTCGTTGGTGCAATCAATGCAATGTGCTCTCTAATCCAGCAGTTGGAGGATTCTTAACGCACTGTGGTTGGAGTTCACTATTAGAAAGCATATGGTTTGAAGTTCCAATAATTTGCTATCCAATTTTCATGGATCAACCTACTAATAGGATTATGACTGTCGATGATTGGAAGATTGGGATAAATTTTTGTAATAAGTGGCCACCAGTAATTTCCACTGAGGAAGTCGCGGAAAAGATCAACAGTTTTATGAGAGGAAAAACATTGGATGACTTGAAGAGGGAAGTCGAGAAAATTAGCAAGATTGTGCATAATGCATTGGCAACAAATGGATCCTCCGATGGAAGCCTCAATAAATTTCTCAAAGATTTGAAGGACAAAATTTACACAAAGAAGCAAGGACATGTCAACCTGCTACTAGTACTCTTATATATAATGTTAATAAAGATTTTAAATAATATATATATTATATTAGCCTATGTTCATATTTTGCCATTAACATTGAGCATTGGCCTTAGAAACGTTAGCCCAAAAATAAGAGGGATGTACTATAAAGAAAAAAAACAAACGAAAAGAATGTCAAATATATTATTGTATAATGATTTACTTATGAAGAAATATAAAGTGTGAAGCAAGGGCTTACTACCCAAATATTTGTGTTTTAGCCGAATATATGAATAAGTTGTCAAAAATTTAAATTTAATACAAATTCCTTTGTAGATGTTATATTTCACACACAATCCAAAAGAAAAAAAGAAAAAAAATTATTAAATCAATTTTTTTTTGTCGATTTTGAATATACATTGAACTTAAACATGATATTAATTAATACAAATCCTATATAAAATTAAATCAAATTCAAATATAGATATTAATAATTGAATTCATTCAAATTTGATCTATTGATGGACCTATTGAAAAACATAAGGCCCATGTTTTCGCATCGGCCGCATGGTCCAAGTGGTATAGGGCGGCCAGAAATTAGCTTCGTTATTATCGCCCCCATTTGGTTACAAGTCCTATGACTAATTGATCATTCCTCTTAAACTGTTGCCACCAACACAATGACTAATCTGCCTTTTGATTTATCGTTTGCAAGTTTTAGATATTTCACATTTGTAGTCTAAAATAAAGAATACTGATGTTGGAGACAGAAATATACGACCAAATATCCGTTTTTTTGAAATTATTATTTTCATTTATTCATAATTATGTTGTTTTGTACTTTTATATTATTTTATATATATAAGATGTATCAACAGATTACATTGAAAATTTTTGATGGAATTTTAAGGAATTTCCATCTGATACTAAAAATATATTTATTGACAAAAAATTAATTTCTAATGATAAAAAATAATAAAAAAATTCAAAAATTTTGCCATGAATTAGACAGAAGTCTGTTGAAAATGTTTCCAGCGGATTTCTTCGTTAAAAATTCACGAAAAATTAACCATTTTAAACTATCTAAATTTCATCTAAAACACGATGAAAATCTGTCGAAAACTTGTTTGATGAAAGTTTGTCACAGAAACGTGTTAGAAAATTCTTTGCGATGTGGGTTTTTTTGACATGAAATTTTCCATTATACGTCGGTTGGAGATCCATTGGAATCTCTTGAAAAATTCCATCAATTTTGCTGAATTTCTTTTAAATGGTCCCTCGACCTCCCAAAAGAAAATAAAAAACGGAAATAGTTAAAAAAGCAAAAAGATCATTAAACACAGCAAGCTTTAAGCATAATTTACTTAATTGGCTAATAAAATTGCACTTTTGGTCCCATTAAATAAAAATGTGGATAATATTTTATATAAATAAATACAACTGCGAATGATAAAAGAATTTTTGAATATCTATTGGCAGCTTTACTTAGGTCGGATGAGTTGTTCCAATGGGAACCTGCATGCACTGATGGCGAGAGCAAATCAAAGGTGTGATGAGTTTGGTGGTTTGAGTGCCGAATCTTCGCCAACACCAACTTCACGGGTTGTTATTTGTTGGTCAATTGATTTCGTGCATGAGATACTTGATCTTGTATGTAAAACAATCGTTCTTCTATGTGTCTATTGGGGCATGCTTAAGTGCACTTATTGTTGGTTGCTGCGTGCAATACTTAAATGCTACTTGGCCAAACAAACGTGATTACCAAATTGTACAATTACAAGTCTACAGTGCGACTTCCATATTTCGGGAATTATAATGAAATGGACCCCCCAAAAAAGAATAAACAATGATAATATCATATGGTAGAAAGGCAAAAAACATTGGAGCAACGATAACACCATGAACAGAAATAATAATGTATGGATGATTTTAAGTTTGATTTGTCGTTTAGGTGGTTCTCTGTGATGAGCCCAACTCAAGATATCTGCAGCAACCCTTTTCTGATTTGTAATAATCAAAGAATGTTGGTTGAGCTAGTAATGGAAATTTATATATATGAGAGTGATCCCGCTAGTTCAATTGATCTTTCGGTAATTAAATAAAAATTTATGTTAATATATTTTCTTCCAATTTAATTGATTGCATATGAATTCTACATATGTCATCACATAACTGCCAATAATCTTATAAAAGAATTGAATTCATGAATTCCCAATTCACTTTTTTAAAAAAAAAAACACATATATATATATAAAATTAATTTAAAAACAAATATAAAAAATTTCTCTATTTAGTATTGTCATATAAAGGTCATCAATATTAAAAAACTCGAAACTCCGAAAAGAAAATTACAAACCTTATGATATGCACCCCCGAAATTGATATGACTACAAAACATACAACGTAATAATAACACAAACAATATATCAATTAAAAAGAGTGCGCTGACATGATTTCTTTGCAATATACAAAAGTAAAATTAAAGTTGATTAGGGACCCAAAAGACAAGCAGTATCTCTTAAAAGATGCACAATATCTTTGAAAATCTATTGATTAATGCTAATCAATGATATGTAAGAATTGGATGAAAAAGGAATGGAAATTCATATTCCTATAGGAATTCCTACTCCCAATTTTCAAGGAATATACTTATTTTTGTATTTGATAAAATTATCCTTTAGTATTTAATAAAAGAATTCTAAATCATTACAAAGACCCTCATTATATCTTCTTCATGATATCTTTTTCTCTACAGGAATTTCTCCTATAATCTTCAAACTCTAGTAAAAAAAATATTTTCTACATGGATTTCTCCCATAATCTTCAAAGTTCAGAAAAAGAAAAATTAACCAGATACCACATTTGTTTTATTTTTTACCAAAAAATATTAATTTTACTTCTCAAAATTGAAATAAATCACAATCTTTGTCATATGTTTTTACGAAATTAAAAACAATAAAGATTGTGTACAAAACATAGAATTATAAGATATAAATAATTTATAAAAAAAATATTTTTTTATAACAATTTTATAAGAAAGGATATTTTGGTCATTTAAAATACATTTATCTCATTCCTACATATTATTGCTAAATATCAATCATGGTATTGGAACCAAGTAAGAAATGACGATTTTATTCCTTTCTCATTTCTGATGATACCAAACATAACGTAACTTATACTAACACTATTCTTTTTCCATGTTCATTTCATTCCCACATATGAAATTTAAACAGCTCAACGTCCAAAAAGACAACACAATATCTCTTAAAAGATGCCTAGAATCTCCGAAGACCTACTAATGAACTGATTTATGAATAATTCACTTAATTAGCCATTTTTATTTAAACCGGTCAATGTCCCAAAAGATACACAATATCTCTTAAAAGAAACCTTTACTATTTTGGATCCAATGTCGATCCTTTTCGTCTCCCAAATGTTTCATCTTAATTAGTTAGCGTGAAGTTGCCGTGAACTTAAAATTATATTTGTGTTTTGATTATTAATCAAGTTAAATAGTAGAGTTTGAATAATTTAATATTTTTACACAACATTTTCAATTAATTGGGTCGTGCTTGAGCGAGCTTCAAATGTTATTAAATGAAAAAAAAAATAAAAATTCTAAATTTAAAATTTTGCACTTATTGATAGACCTGGCAAAATTTAACCCGTACCCGGGTACCCAAAAAAATACGGGTAATGGGTATTGTTTTTCCAACCCAAAAAATTACGGGTAATTTTACCCGTACCCAATTTACCTGTCGCTTTTTGGCCTGGCCCGCGGGTTACCCGTATTTATAAATATATATTTTATTATTTTATATAATATATATATTTACATATAAATATTTTATATTTACAACAAATTAAATTAAAAATTATATCATAAAATAACACCCTAAATAACAAAAATCCCATACACAAGGACAACAATGTTCGACTGATATTTAAACTTTCAATTCAAAAAACTTTTGACATGTAATGAATTTAAGTTTGAACTTTTGAATGTGATGTACTTTAAATTTGGTGGACTTTGAATATTTAAGATGCAAGTTTTAAACTACAATATTATTAATGTGCTTTAGGTATTTGTTCAATTTAATGTTTGAAATTTGTAGTTTTTTTTGTTTTTTGAGTTTTATTTAGTTAAAATTTGAGTAACATCATGTAAGTCACAAGTTGGATATTAATTTACCTCTAAATATTAAAAAAAAATAAAAATTATTGGGTATCCACGGGTTACCCATTACCCGTGAGGATGGGTAATGGGTGCCTGGGTAAATTTACCCAACCCGTTGTTATCCGTGATTGGGTTACCCAGGGGTACCCAATTGCTAGGTCTACTTATTGAACCAAGCTCAAGCTAGCGTGCTCTGAATGATCCATTTGAAGTGACGTCGCGTATATAGATTATAGAGTAACTTACACTCCATTATATATCCATAAATTCTCAATGACTTTTTCATTTCCAAAATTATATAAAAATTGAAAACAATTAGCTTATACACAATTTTTATTGAAAATATCAGTTAGTTTTATTTTTAATTTCTCTTAAATCTACTTTATCATATCAATCAATTTAAATTCTATTTGACATACAATATTCATTATCATTTTAAAATAATTAAAATATACTCATAATTTGAAAAAAACACTTCTTTTTAGGAATGAATATAAACCACCTAAATTTTTAATTATATATCTATTCTAATCAATATTTTCAAACAAAACATTCATGTATAGTTTTATTTTCATTTCCAAGAATCATAACTAATTTTGCAAAATTTGAAATTATTGGAAACAGAAATTGAAAATAAAATCATATATATATATATATATATATATATTCAAACAGCCCTTTGTTTCGATCCTATTTACTGTATCTTTTTGCCATGGGGTGCTTGATATAAATATTACTCCAAAAAGAAAAGCCATGAATCTTAAGAGGACCAGAAAATAAGCTGTCGAAAGATTATTCAAATGATGCAATGAAATTGGAGAATGTCTGAAGCAGCTGATCAAATGTCCGACTCTTACACCTCTTTTGGCTGCTAAGTTTAACGTCCTGTTCACCCTTGGTCTGCAATACCAGCAATTACTAGTGATATATATATATATATATATATATATATTTATATATTGAAGTCACCAGCAAATTAATTATATTCCGGTAATTCTCTCTATCCCTTTCCCGACGCCATAGCTTATTTCTTCATGGTTAGGCAAAAAGATTTCCCCTCCTTGTTTCAATTACTATTTTTCTTCTAATTAATCACATATTGTTTATCGTAAACACAAAATTCGTGTTTATGCCATCAATTCAAGAAAAGCTCGTTTGAGCCATGTTATTAATTTTGATACTGTTGTTAGATTCCTACATCGATTAAATAAATAAGTAATGGTTTCTATATATGGAATTGGGCAATTCTCACATCTTGATCTAATTTTTGGGGCTATCTATTTTATGTTATTCCACATTCTAAATGTTCATTCTCAGACATACGCGAGGTGTGTTAGATTTTCATATTGATTGAGTAAATGAATAGTGATCTCTATATATGAAATTTGACAATCATCACCTCTTAAACTGATTTTTGAGGTGAGTTCCATCCTTTAAAAACTGTTGGTGGATAAAAAAATAAATGAGATATATATATGTTTGAAGAAGGCATATTTCAAAGGCATATCACAGAATTTTTATCATGGATATTCATATGGCTGTATCAAAATTGCTTTGACAGATATTTGATATATGATATTAGAATTACATATTAAATTTTCAAATCCAATACATTGTAGAATTAAAAACAACATATTTTTTCCTTATTTTTAAATAATTAAAAAGAGTCTTTCTGAAAATACAATTTTGTTTTATGAAAATAAATTGTGAACTTTTGAAATATGATGTATGCTTTGAAATATTAAGGCTTATTTGCTTGGAACATTTTTTAATTCCAAATTAAAAACATACAAGGCATCATATGTAGCGCCACGTCCGGGAGGTGCTTGCTTTGGGCCGAGGTGCTACTCCAATCAGTCTTAAGTCATGCAAAAATCATATGCGATTGGGCCCATAAAATTTTTCATAATCTCCAATTTCCAAAGGCAACAACATGCTTCTAACTTAAAGCGGCACCACTAAAATACCATAAACATAATATATACATACCAGTCATCTAATATCATTCAACACAATTTATCCATGCCGCAAATCTTAAATTCAACTTAACATGTCATAACATCTCTAAGTCAAGGCTTGATGTCTAGGCTATCCCATAAACAAGTTTAAACACTTATTCTATTACAAAATGTATTCTCTCGTTCAAGCCTGAAGCCTATGTCCATCATTGAACCCTGTATGGGAAAAAAAAAACAAGAAATACATGGGAGGGTGAGTTTTAAGGACTCAGTGAGAGATAATATAACACAACACATGGATCTATCAAAGAATTAGTAATTCAACAAAATTTAATTGGCATGAATACAAAGAAAACATGAATATGCCAGAATAAAGACATTATTGAGTTTCAAGCTACTAGTAAATGCTAATTTGGGAACTGTAATTGTCGGCTCGTCAGCCCGATCGTCTCAATAGATCCTGTTCGGGAGGTGTAGGGGTGTCTCAACCGATCACAGTTGGGAGGATTTACCATTGGCTCATATGGCCCAGGACATCAGCCCGATCTAGACTGGGAAATCACTCCAGTCTTATTGCTCATTGAGTAGAGTACAATCAAGAATAGCAAACCCAATCCACATATGCAATTCAAGTAAAACAAGCATAGTATGCATATTAGAATACCCTTATGCCTCCGTAACTATACGATCTTTCAATCATAACAATACGATAATACACTGGCTCGAGCATGACATCTCAGCAATAACGATGGTTCAAGCATAATAGCTTGGCAAGGCACTCGGCCCATCAATTCTCCTGTACTATTATCTTTCAATATGTTCAACAATTATTTACCGGCAGGGCAGAACAATAAATGCTTTGTCGGCAACCTAAATGTTGTACCAAGTAAATCAAATGTGTCGGCAAGGCAACAAATAACAATATAGTACAATTAAGAATAGCAAACCTAAACAATATACGCAATCCAATAATCAAAACAAAACATACATATCATACTGTCCTTATTCTCGTCATTTCGAACATACCATCAAGTCCCGAGCCTAACAGCTGGGAACAACTTAACGGCACATCTTGAGCATAACAGCTGGGATCAACATAACAGTATGTCCCGAGCATAAAAGCATGTCTCGAGCATAACAACTGGGATCAACTTAACAGCTTAACATCAACATAACAACACGTCCTGAGTATAACAACTAGGATCAACATATCTCGCAATTTATTCTTATATGACAATACAAAGGATGAACAAGCGGATGATATACAGTACAACGATTCACTTAACAGCTTTAACAGCATGTCCTGAGCATAACGGTTGGGATTAACTTATCAGCACAATTCAAATAAACCAACAAAGAGGATCACGATATACGAAAATCATGTAAGCCAACAAGACTAGTCAAACGATATACAGAACAGATTTAGATTGGACAATATCAGATAAGACATTAGAATGTTCATGGCGCCAAAATAGGAACGATCAGTTCGAATCAAGACATGTTTAAAAGAACAAACCTCACAAGGGTATACAAATCACAAGTTCAAACAAGATTCACCCTCACAGGGGTGCACAAACGATTACCAAATCAGTAGAGCCTCACAAGGGTACAAAAATATCAGAGCGGTAGGCCCTCACAAGGGTACAAAAAATAACGAATTTGCTCATACAAGTCAAATATCCAAAGCAGTAGGCCCTCACAAGGGTACAACAATTAACAGAGTGTGATAATCAATTCAAGTACCAGGTCGGTGGACCCTTACCTTAAAAGCCTCAGCGATAAAATCAATGCCTACTAGTCTGCGGAACCCAACTCCTCGTCACCTAATCAAAAGAGTAGGTCCACTATCAAAATTCTCATTTGACCTTGTAGTTACAATTATACGAGATGAACAATCTAAAATGATGATTACTCGGTTAATACGGTAATTTAGGGTTTGTTATCGCCACGAAATGTGCTAATTTCGCCATTTATACAAAAATATAATCAAATCCTTAAATTACATAATTAACCTTATAACGTTACACAAAATCGATTACAATAGCCCAACTATCATTAATAAATTCGATTTTGTCACTTAGGTCGCGATTATATAAAGTTAGGGTTTTTATCACCTAATTAGCTTAATTAATCATGGTTTATCACGTGATATAATAAATTTGGGTCTATATGGCCTATAGTATACATGCATGTCGCAATTTTCCCCATCAAATTGCGTGTTCTTCGTTTGTACAATATATCGCAAGAATTTGAAGGTATATGCATACATGCACATGCACACAACTTTAAACCTAATTCCCATTTTTACCCAATTCCTTATTATCGGAGCGTAATTTCCACGATCGGCTTCCATGCATGTGTTCCTTGCGACGAGATGAAGATTCTGTCTCTGCACTGCCGCCGCCGGAGATGGTCACTACTACTACTACTGCTAGATGTATCTTAGCAAGAGGAATCAAACCCTCAACTCAATTTCAGCTTTCATCACTGAATCGCCGCTTAATTGGCCGAAAAACATCACAGCTCCACCAATTGAGTGTTGGTTTTTCTTCAATTTCGCTCACTTTGGTGGTCCGTTTCTGAAATTGAGGGTACCTATGTGATCCTTGCACTAAGCCCAACAAAACCCAGCACTCAAACCCGAGCTTCAGTTACCGGAATAGAGAAACCTGTCACCACCGCCATGGCTGAGACTTCATGCTCCATTTTCGGCCACTACATCGGTTAGTTATACAAGATTTTGGTATTTTTGAGTTCCTTGAGTCGAAAGGAGTAAAATGGTGTATAATATTGTGGGTTTTGTCGTTCGTCGGAGAATGTTGCTGAAGGAGAAAGATAATGGCTGCATGTGTGAATTTGAAAGAATTGGGGAGGGGGGTGCAATTGCTATATAAAGAGGCATTTCTAGAAATTATAATTTGACCCTTAATAATTTCCTCCAGCTCTCGATTTGGTCCTCCAAAGTTTGACAAAACTTCAATTCGATCCCCCAACTTAGTTAGTGCCTAACATTAACCCATTTGACCAAAAGTATTTCCAATTGGACCCTCAAAACTCTTAAATGTGTTGTAATTAAGCTTTTCCTTGTTTTCATCTTGACCCTAAAAATTTTAAAGCTCAATAAAATTTAATAAAAACTTATAAAAATAATATTAAATGAATAATACCAATAATACGATTTCTAGGGGTGTTACATCATATTTCCCAACTCCACTACCCAAAATTAGGGGTGTCAAATCGAGTGGATTGGGTGGGTTCGTGTTGTGCTGAAATAAAAGTATAACATAAAAATACCAAACCCGAACCCAACCTATTTCGATGTTAAGTCCAAAAGGCTCAACTCTAGTCTGATCTACAAAAGTGAGTCAGGTTCGGATTTACTTAATTTTTAATCAGGTCACTGAATAACCTAATAAACCCAAGCCAACTAGATAAACTTGACCCAACCTGGTCTATATATTTTATTTTTTATATTTACAAACTCCAGCTTCATGTTTTAAACTTACATTAAAATTAATGTTCAAATTCAAATTTCCAACAAATATCATCAATGATTAGATCAAATCAGTATTCAAATTAACATTAAATTTAATCAATTAAACATTATCAACATCAAGTGATAAAGAACTCATGTCACTCAGCAAGCGGTGTGATGGTATTGTTTAGTGCCGTGATGATTGTGGCAATAGAAGAGCAGATTAGCTTTGGTGGTGACGTCAAGGTTTTGTTTAGAGAGAGAGAGAGAGAGAGAGCAGATTCTTCTTTACCTGGTAAGTTTGATCCATTTGTATAATTGAATTTGAATTTGAGTATTGAGCTTTTATTTTGTAAGCATTCATTTATTTTCTTATATGTTACTATATCTTTAATATTTTTAACATATTTATTTAATTTTTGTGATAAGTAAAAGAAAAAAAAATAAAATAATAGAAGAAAAAAATAGTAAGCAATTGGAGAGAAAAATATGAGAAAAAAGAAAAAAAAAATAACTTAGTAATTGTGAAGGTTAAAAAATAATAATAAAGACATTGCAGGAAAATAAAAACACACCCAAATAGTATAGATATTTTATATAGTATATATTATCCTAATTATATTTAGATGGGTCGGGTTGAGTTAGGTTAGGTTTATGGGTTATTAGTTTACCTATTTGTTGTTTTCAAGTTTATTGGGTTGACTCTTGTGGCACCCCACTCGGGATAGCCCACAAGTCGGGATGCCACTCAATTCAATCTTAAATCGAATCCACAAAATACAGTCAATAAGCCTTTTAGAAATCTTTATAGTATGCAAACATCACATTCAATAGGCCCATAAAATTTTTCACAAACCTCCAATAAACCACAATGATCATCAACTCATAGCATGCTTCAAACTTAATACCATAATATAAGAGTGCTATAATTCATGCTAATAATCCCACAATATTCAGGACCAAAATATCGACATAAGCAACATAATTCATACATGATATAGACCATAATCTCATCTTATCATGTCATAATATCACAAAGTTATAACTTAACATATGATTGATCCCATAACAGTTATAAACACCTGTTCTACTATCAGATACAATAGCGATTTTCATCTTAAGCAAACCTTAACAAAAATATATCTGCAAACCATACTGGTCTCATAATATCCAACATAGTATAAACACACCCTGCAGATGTTATATCCAGACATATCATATCACAACATCTTTAGGGTATAGAAAGGTCCAAGAATACCCATAAGCATATACAACCATTTTCTATTACAAAATGAGTTCGCCAATCCAAGCTTGGAGTTCAAGCTCATCACTTAACCATGTCTGAGAAAGTCAAAGAAATACGGGGGTAAGTCCAAATGACTTAATGAGGGATAATCGAAATAGTGGGCAGTAGGGATCTGTCAAGGAAGAATAAACCCAACAAATCATAAGTTAACAATTAAACAAGAACATTTCAGGATATAACAAGATAAGTAAATAGGAATCTCTCATTTCTTATTGCTCTATGAACAATTTACAACTATCAGATACAGTCAGTCGATCAGTCAGACAATCAATCGATCAGATAGCTAGATAGTCAGTCGATCAACCAGTCTATCAATCAGTTGGTCAGTCAGTCAATCAGTCATTCGGTCAATCAGTCAATCAAACGTATCGGCAAGTCCCGAGCTTAGCAGCTGGGATCCACATAACGACTCGCCCTGAGCTTAACAATGGGGAACCACATAATAGAACGATAACAAATAACATGATAATCAGTTAACGAAATAGTAACAATTAATAAATAGGAGTTCTGGGCGCCAGAACGGACGAGAATAAAGTCATATCAAAGCATGATCAAGAAATAATCCTCACAGGGATGTACAGGTCAATTAACAAATAACAAGCAGTAATAGGCAATCAAGCGATGCAGAATATGGATAAGAGTTCTAGGAACCTTATAAGGTTCGATAATCAACAACAACGATAATGGAAATCAAGACGGGTATCAGATCAACGGAACTTCATTGGGTTCAATGATAGCTATGGAATAAGCTCATACAAAACAAGTGCCGATTGACAGATTCTCACAAGAGTACAATAATTAATAAAGTGCGATAATCAAGTCAAGTACCAACCCTCACATGGGTTTATCAAGAAAATCGATAGGTACAAAAAGTGCCAAATTGGTAGACCCTCACCTCCGTAATCTCAGAAGAAGGCAACTACAGTCAGCAATCTACTGGTCAGCAGGACCCATTTCTGCGTCACCTAACTAAAATAGTATATTCACAGTCAAAATCCCCATTCAACTCTAATAATCCTTAATAATTACAGTTACACCATTAGCAGTCTAAAATCACTACTGCTCAGCTAATACAGTAGTTTTAGGGTTTTATCAATTCCAATAATAGGATGCAATCTAGTCCTTAATTACATAATTAACCTCATAACATTATCCCTAATTAGTAATAATAGTCCAATCATCTTAATAATCCAATTTTCCACTTCGATCTCAAATCCATAAAATTAGGATTTTATCTTACGATTAACTTAATTAACCCCAAGATCATCATATAACAGTATAAATTCAAGTCCACTAACTCATACAATTATATGTATATCTCAATTACCTGATCAGATTGTGTATTCTTTCGTTAGTACAATGTATTGTAAGATTTGGAAGGTCTATACATACACATGCATACAATTTATGCCCAATTCCCATTTTTACCCAATTTCTTCTTATCGGAGCCCTAGAATCACGATCAACCTCCGCGCATGATTCCTTGTGACGAGACGAGGATTCTGTCCTAATGTCGCCACCGCCGCCGGAGATATACATCACCACTACCAGTAGACGCGATTCCGCTCAACAATCTAAACCCCTCAATCAATTTCGTAAAATACTACCTGGAAAGCCTTCAATTGCCCCCTGAAAGTTGCTAGGTCTTCTTCACGGCCACATCGATTTTTGCTCAATTCCGTTGCCGTCGGTGGTCATAATTGGAAATTGAAGCCAACATGTTGATCTTCGACCTGAGATCTATAAAACCCACACTTGGGTTACGTCTAATAGTTGCCGAAAACCTGCTTCCGTCGAGCTCTGCTGTGGCTGGATTTCGATCACTTTTTCTCGATGGTTTTCTAGTTATTTCCACTTGCATGTGGTGTCGCGGTGTTTGCCGTGATGAGGGAAAGAAGATAGTAAGGTTAGTTTGGTGTTTTGGGGTGTTGCCAGAGAAGTCACCGGTGAAGGGGTTGAGGGTGGTCGGTGGAGAAGAAAGAAAGAATTGGGGGGGGGGGGACGAATGAAAAATCCATTATATATAGAATTGAACTTTCCTTATTCGCAGATTGACCCCCAAATCTTTAAGCCAGCTTCCAATTAAGTTCTCTAAGGTTTTGGCCAACTTCAATTCAACCGTTAACTAAGTGCGTGCCTCACTTTGACCACTATGACCCAAAATAATTCCATGCAAACCCCAAAACTCCTAAAATGTGATCCAATCAAGTCTTCACAAATTATGATTTGACCCCAAAACTTCCAAAATTCTTACGATCAAGTCATTTTTATTGATTTTCGAGCTCTAAAATCCGTTCAACCAATACCTTGATTTCTAAATCCTTATTTTTTAAAAATACTGAATTTTAGGGCTGTTACAACCCAAAATCAACCCAACCTTATTCATTTTTTTGGGTCAATTTCGGGACCAACCCAATTTGACCTAAATCCAAAAATTTCAAACTCAAACATGATTTTTTTCAGGTGGGTCATGATCGGGTTATTGGGTTGAGTTGAATTTTGAGACTTTTATCCAAAATACACAAATTTATACCCAAAATACCCCTCATTATTCCCACGCCCTAAAGTCTGGAAAGGAGGCTAACCTTTATCATTTATAGTTTATAATATATTATTATAATTTTTGAAAACTAATAATTTACAATTTATAATTTATAATTTATTTTTCTAAGTTTTTTGAGTTAATTAATTTATAATATATAATTTGTTTTTATAATTGTTTGAAATCATTAATTATAAACTTATAATTTAGTTTTATAATTTTGAATATTATTAATTTATAATTTATGATCTATATCTAATTTTTCAATATTATAATTTATAATAAACAAATTATATTTATAATTTTCCAAATTATTAGATTTTAATTTATAAATTATTTTTATAATTTTTTGATATTAATACTTAATACTTAATATATATTTTTTATAATTTTTTGAAATGATTAATTTTTTATTTTTAATTTATTTTTATAATTTCCAAATTATTAATTCTAATTTCTAATTTATTATTATGATTATTCAAAATTATATCTTAATTAATATTGTCATTATTTGAAATAATTAATAAAATTTATATAATTGTTCAAAATATTTTTATAATTTTATAATTATTAGAAATATAAAATAATTTACAATATATACTTATAACTAATATAGAAGATCTATTTCTGCCTAGTAACCCAATAGAAAAAACTCATGCGACATTTACAATAAAATTTATCTCCTACCAAAATATTTTATTTATAAATAAAATAATAATTTTGTTGCAAAATATTTTCCCATAATCACTCCCCGCAAAAAAATAAAAAATATATATAACCACCACATTTCCCTAATTCACTATTCAAGATACCTTGTCCCAAAATATTTTTCACAATTCAATCAGAATACAATGCAACAGGTCCTTAGCCATCTAGACTCATTTATACTGAGAAAAACTAGGGGTGGCAAAATGGGTTGTAAACCATGGGTCCAATCTAACCCATATTGTTTTGGGTTGGGTTGGGTTGGGTTCCAGAATTTTGAAAATGAGTTGAGGTAGGTTGTATTTGGTTTGGGTTCAATGTAGGTTTAAGTGGGTTAAAAATGGGTTCAAGCAATTAATTTAACAAATTAAAAAATAACTTCAAATTAATAACAATAAATTTATATGATTTTTATTTTTTCATTTTTGTTAAAGTCGCGTAATTTTGGATCATTAATAATATTTAAATTGAAATAATAATCTTGGACTTAGGTTAGTTGTCTTGAATTTTTCTCAAAATATAAATTTTAATATATGAAAGTGATCATAGGAATAAATATTGTATCAACTAATTAAAAACAAATTCTAAATTTAATTTGTTGCTTAACTAATATTGCATGTCAATAGTAAGTTGACATACAACTTATATATATTAATTCTTGAAAAATGAAAATTATACAAATTCTTATTGAAAATTTAATATACATTTATTGGTGTGAATTTAGGAGTGGACGTTCGGATCGGATAGTTCGGATTGAGTACCCAATTTTTGGGATAGTAATTTTAAGTACCCCACACCAACCTAAAATTGTCGAGTACCCAATATTTCGAATATTCGACACTAAATACTATTTAAAAAATTTAAAATTTAAATAAAAAAAAACAGAAGAGGAAATTGAACGTTGGCCTCTGTTAGTCCTTTGACTAACAGAGGCCAACGTTTAACAGTGGCCAAACTTTGGCCTTTTTCATATATATATATATAATATTTATATATATGGTATATATATAATAAGTATTTTATATATTTAATATATATAGATATATATATATTAAATATATAATATATAAACATAACTATAAAGGATCATTATTATATATATTATACATAATATATATCTATTTATATATAAATTAAAGTCGGGTACCCAAACTACCCAATCGGGTAGGATTTCCTACCCGATATTCCAACCCGAAATTTTATTCGAGTATTGGGTACCCGACCCGTATTTTTTTAAAAATAATAAAAATTCAACTCGATCGGATATTTTCGGTACCTGAATCATCCGATCGAAACGCCCACCCTATGTGTGATAATGGTGTCATTTTCTTTAAAATGATCAATTTTTTTTACAAAATAACTACTAAAATTGTAATTAATTATGAATATAATTACATATGAAAAATTAATAAAATAAATATATAATTTAATAAATCTTCCATTATACTGTAAAATTTCATATTGAATATAATATATGAAAGATATATTAATATTACTATTATTTTTGAATTACTTTTTTTGATTAAGTAAAATATATATTTTTTTTCATTTGGACCCACTTTCAACCCAACCCAACCCATGTTCAATCCAACCCAAACCATTTTCAACCCACCTACTTAAAATCCATATTGAGCCCACCCATATTAAACCCAACCCAATTGAGTCCAAACCATATCCAACCCAACCCACCCCTTTGCCACCCCTAAGAAAAACCATCTAGACTCATTTATACTGAGAAAAAAGGGGCCAAATCTACATTTGTTTACATAACACACACCACCACACACACAAATTAAAAAGTAACTATTACGTTTAAGTATATTGTTATAAATATCAGTCTCAACTTTGAGAATTATTGCCACATTAACATACATGGTAGGGGATATATTTTCTCATCATAAAAGGCTACTCGATGGATGAGACAAGAAGATCAATTTACAAATTATCTCAAAATATTGACTTGTATAATATAAAATAAGACTTAATATTAAAAAAGAAAATAGTGATGCCTAATTTATCCATTCCCTACTCTTTCATATTTACTTTATTATGCTCATTAATTTATGACAGTAACAACGTATAAGTAAATTAAAACTATATCTAGACTCATCTATACTAATAATAGAGCACAATTACTTGAAGAAACAGTTGCATCGCGCCCTCTTCTATTCTCTATCCATTTGAAAATTAGGAGAACTTCTGGATTCATTGCAAGTGTGTTTTCTAAATTTGCGTTAAGAAAATATTTTAGAAGACTCCCTTACAGCTGGTTTGGTTATGGTTTCAATTTCATTTTTCATTTTCAATATTTTTAAAATTGAAAAGTTAGTTAGTGAAAATAAATTAAATAATGATATATATAAGTTATTGTGAGAGAATATATATATATATATATAGATTATTGAGGAATGCGCTAGTTTGAGATGAAAATGATGATATGTTGTTGATAATTCATTTTTTAAATAGTAAAAATGGGTAAAAAAATGAATTTGAAAACAGAAACAAACATGCTTTTAGTTTTTTGTGCAAAACTAAAATGTGTTTTTGGCCCGTGTGTAGTAAAGTTTGATCAATTGAATTAATTGAATTGATAGTGTTTATGCGATTCATTTCGAGAAAATTTGAGCTTGATCGTTACTCTCCTTTCCAATTAAGTCCATTTTTTATTTGAAAATGGAGCGTATATATGTGTGTGTGTGTGTTTGAAAACAAGTTAATATATCTCATTTATAATTTTGTTTTAGTGTAAAACTCTTAAAATATTCAAACATTTGAAAATAATAAGGTCAAAAAATAAAGTCTCATTTTCCAACAACAATCGAGCAAGCCTGTAAATGGGTAGGGTATCACCCTACTCACACCCATACTCTAAAATACCCAAAATGATGAGACCCTAATCCTACCCTATCCTATCTAACCCAAGACCCATTAGGTCTAGTTCATTAGACTTATGTTTTTTATGTGTATATTTATTTTATCAATATACACTAAAATATTATTTGACATATGATAATAAAAAATAAATTTTTTATATTTAATTTAATTTAATTATTAAATTTAAATTATTTAATTTTAAACTTCTTGCTATTAAATTATCTGTTTTATTGATATAATATTTAAATTTTATTAATATAATTAACAATTAAACTTTTTACTAATTAAATTAATATAATTAAAAAAAAATAATAAAAATAATTTAAAAGCAAAAACTTTTTTCTATATTTAATTTTATAAAATCAGTTAACTTCTATATTAATAAACTTTATTCATTAACAAAATTAATTTTATTAATTGTTTTTATAAAAATTATTTATTCAACTATTAATTTTAATATTATTAATTTTATTAATGAAAAATGTTCAACTATTGCTATTGCTATTCCAATTTAAAGGAAAAAAAATGCTATCCCAATATATTAACTTTATTAATTTTATTAATTTAGTTTAATTTTTAATGAAGAAAATTATTTAGTTGTTACTGTTTATTCACGTATTTGTAATTTATATATATAAAAAGTTTATCATAAATATAAATTTTATTTGGGTATAAATAATTTTTAGATTCATAGATTAAATTTAAATATAAAGTAATGGATAATTTTCTTGTCTGGGTGTATGGGTAATTTATGGGTACAGACCCTACCCATACCTATTACACTATCTTTGATAAGTATGGATATGGGTAGGATATGATTAGTGTATTACCCTACCCATTTACAGGCCTATTCCATGTTGACGGAATAATGGTACCTTTGCAGCACTTGTTCAACTTAATTCAACTCTAATTTTATATATTTAATTTTCAGATATAAGGCTTTCCCGATCCATCTTTTTCATCCTATTTTGGATCTTTAGGAAAGAATCGAAATTTGTAATGCGATATTTCATATTCAACATTGTAATTGATATTTTGATATTTACAGCCTGGTATACTTGCTGCAAACAGTTTACTAGGAAAAAGTTGTACCATTAAGAACAGTCTCAAGCACATGGTACTGTCTTGGCCTGAAGCAGGGGCACGCCTTCTTGTAACTAGGTTTCTTGAGCAATTTATCGTTACTGGCTGCCTAATGTAAGCTTCTGCTAAAAGATCAACCGTCTTTAATTTCTGCATCTTATATATCAGAAGACTCTGTAGATATCTGATCACTTGTCCATCTCCAAGGGTTAGATATCATCTTTTTGTTGGAAATTAAGCTTTAAAATTTCTTAATTATTTAATTTTAATTTCCAGCACTTATTAAATTTTATGGCCTCTTTATTATTTTCATTATGCCATGATTTATATGTATTTACTATAATTTGACCATCTTAATTTGCCTCATTATATGGCCAATTATTGAGTTTATGATCAATTTTATGAGATTTTATTATTGGCCATTATTTCTTTTAACGGTCAAATTATTTTACTATATAAAGGGGCCATCTGTTAGACATTTGAGATGGGAGAATTTTGTGAGTTTATATACATTATCCCCACAAGAATTTTGTGTTTTGGCAACGTGACTATGGATTGGTTCCTAGTCTCCTCGTGGTCATGCACATGGGATGAGACACTACTGTGAGCTAATGAGTTTTATCTTGGAGTCATGATTAGCCACTAGTACCCGCACGGAGGGAGGCAATCATGGCTTTAGGACAGCGATAAGTGTCGTGACTCTCCATTGATCCAGCTCCAAGTCCTCTTATTTATGCGGTTTGATTTATTATATTGTGTGTCTTAATTATAACAATATTATGTAAATTATAACAATATTATGTATGTGGTGTTACAAAAATCATATTTATCTTGCTTATGATGTTATATAATTATATTTTATGATACTAACACAAATCACACAATTATACACAACAATCTAAAGCCATGATTGGAATTTGTGATTTGTGCTAAAAGAATAGCATAAGCGTCATTGGCTCTAACTAATTATCTTGTGACTCTTTGCATATAATGTTTTGTGAGCTTAATAGCAATATGTTTGATAAATCAAACCATTTTATGATCACTGGATGAGGCGCTGGGCTTGCAATTCGGATGAATATGAATGTCATGCAAGCTTCAAAGGTTGATGAAAATTGGTATGGATTTCTATTCCTTTCACAACAGGTACGTAACTAGACTTAGCGGAGATATTATATAAAACCTTTTAAATCTTCATTGAGGATCTTTCATTCTGGTGAAAGAGTTTCATGCATTTTTCTATATCATGAACATAAAAGTTTAATAGAGGATTATTTTGTGGCATAACCTTGATGTGTGAAGCTACTAATCCATCAACTCATAAATTTGTCCTTGGAATGATGTAGAAGTTACATAATTGCCTATGACAAATAAGATCAAAATGCTAGCTATCAAATAATGAGAATAACTTATTCTTTTGGAAGTCACACTTGCCTAGAAGAAGAAAAAGAAAATAGTTGGCCTTTGAAGTCTATGATATGTGCAAAATAAATGTGTATTTGTTTATTTTACATGGCGGATTTATTTTCATTAGTCTCTTGGGACATAATGACGAATTAATTTTAATATACACATGTGGAATTAATTATATTTGAGCAATTACCTACTTATTCAATATATATATATGTATAATTTATGATAAGAGTTATATATTTCTCTAACGGCTAGTTAATTAATTAAGAATTATCATTGAATGACCTTGAAAATTAGCAAATCATATTCTTGCTGAATCATTATATGGGAGTTACATGTTATCAAATAAATAATATTAAGTGTTGGTTATAGTGAGATAAAATGGGTCATTTGCAAGCAAATGGCTAGTAACAGTCATGCGTGCCTTGACGGAAAATTCAATGCATGTACTTATGAGCAAATTATTTGTGATTGGTCACAATTCATTAGGCAATCCATTTTTTATTTTATAAATGTGTATATATATAATATAATATAATATTTGTGATGTTAAATGAGATGATTAGATGTGCGCATGGCATTTAAGATTATTCGTTGGCATTGAAAATGTCTAGTGTCTACTTGTTCTTGATTTTAATTAACCTTATTGTGCATTACTAAATGTCATTAGACTGTTAGAACAAATTGGAAAACCTATTGCACTATTAGTAATATTTGAAGGTTATACTAATAAGTCTCTAAGAAAGCAAGAAGTATAGAATCATTGATTTCTTAGGTATGATTATGTGGTATCATTTTTTTTCAATCAAAGAGCAAATACATATTTTGAATATAAGTATATAGAAATTATTTAATTACATGACAATTACATATAGTCTACTTTGTCTAAAGATTAAGTAAATTTAACTATAGTGACAAATTATATTGATGTTACTATATCATTGTTACTTTAAGCTATTTTTAAAAATTTGAGATTCACCTAATTGTTGGGTGTTGGAATATGGAAAAGAATTAGAGTACTTATCTCAAACATAAACTCAAATCATATGCATAAACTTTTAATATAGTTCTTAATTTCACTAGATTATGTTGTGACTTACTAGATTATATTGACCCATTGCATGAGCTAGTGTGCCGCTATTGCAATTTCTAATGGGATGTGAGCTTCGAGATAATTTATTTGCATGATGTGTTTTAAAAAAGAAAACAATAGATATCCTTTCTCCAAATTGAAGGAAATGTGGGGGTTTCAGTTTGCGGGTGAAATTTAAAACTTCTTACTCTTCATTTTTTTTTATTGATCAATAAGTTAATATTCAACATTTTATGATTGAAAGTTCTTTATTGTTGGTATGCATAAAAAAGTTTTTGAAGACTTGAATAAAGAACAATACTTTTTTTTTTATTACTTCAATTATAACAAAATGTGGGGGTTTAGGTGGATTTCAAAAACATTTGAAAAATTTTAATATTCTATTTTCTTGAATTTATAAGTATTAAGGAAGTATGTATCAAATAGATGATGGGAGACGACCAAAACAATAATCTCTTAGAAGAAAATTTAGACTCCAAAAATATTTATAAGAATTTATAAGTGATATTTAGATTTACTTTCATGGACCTAATAATATTATTTGTGAAGTTTATTTATAAAACAGGTCCACGTGCATAAGTGAGTGAATACAAGAAAGGGTGAAAAATGAAATAAGAGGCATGTGATGTTATATTCCATGAGATGGAAAAACTGCCTCAGGGGACTAACGCAGAGACTAGATCCTTAATCATCGAGGGGGATGGGCTAAGTCCATAAGGGAGTCACCTCCGGGAGTAACCCAACCTTTGTGATTGTTCAATGGGTAGGAACAACCCGTATTGCATGACTCGCATATAGCACTAATTTTAAAGAGTGTACATGAGATATCTCCTTTCCATCCCTAAGGTGAAGTGCTATGATAATGTGATGTTAGGCTGGGCCTTGACCCTTAATGAGACCGAAGCGGGATTTCCGCGAGGTATGGATCACACATACCTTTTGAGGGCTTACCTAAGTGAGAGTTGCCATGGGCCGTGGCTGTGGGTTTGGGCTAACTCGAGAAACCTCATGAGAATCAAGATTGAGCGCAGGGCCATTAAAGCACTAATCCGCTATAACCATGTCCTAAGTCAATATCGTGTGTGTAGTATTTGAAGTTTGGTTCAAGGGACCTAATTCAAGGCTTAGTCCATTATGGCTCCCTCAAATGGATTTTGCCAACACTAAGTGTATGTTCAAGCTCGGAAGGCACATGCACCGATTGCACAGTATAAGTTGCCATCATATTTTTTTTATGTTGAATTTTAGAAATTTTAAATCTTGTGGGGGATTGTTGGAAATTAAGCTTTAAAATTTCTTAATTATTTAATTTTAATTTCCAGCACTTATTGAATTTTATGGCCTCTTTATTATTTTCATTATGCCATGATTTATATGTATTTACTATAATTTGACCATCTTAATTTGCCTCATTATATGGCCAATTATTATTGAGTTTATGATCAATTTTATGAGATTTTATTATTGGCCATTATTTCTTTTAACGGTCAAATTATTTTACTATATAAAGGGGCCATCTATTAGACATTTGAGATGGGAGAATTTTGCGAGTTTATATACATTATCCCCACAAGAATTTTGTGTTTTGGCAACGTGACTATGAATTGGTTCCTAGTCTCCTCGTGGTTGTGCACATGGGATGAGACACCGCTGTGAGCTAATGGGTTTTATCTTGGAGTCATGATCAGCCACTAGTATCCGCACGGAGGGAGGCAATCATGGCTTTAGGACAGCGACAAGTGTCGTGACTCTCCATTGATCCAGCTCCAATTCCTCTTATTTATGCGGTTTGATTTATTATATTGTGTGTCTTAATTATAACAATATTATGTATGTGGTGTTACAAAAATCATATTTATCTTGTTTATGATGTTATATAATTATATTTTATGATACTAACACAAATCACACAATTATACACAACACTTTTTAGTTGCACTAACTAAATTCATGATGAAACAGTTTATTGGAAAAAGGAGCTGGTACAGTTTTCACTTTTGAAGGTACTAGAAAAAAGAGTGCTTTAAAAGTCTCTTTAAGAATACATAATCCCCAGTTTTATTGGAAGGTAATACTTAGATTTTCTCAATACATATAAAAAATAATTCATATGTTAAAAACAGTTTTGCAATAAATAAGATCAAATTTGATACCGTCGTTTATTCATCCTCTGTTGATGAACCTATTACAGGTTGCAACAAAAGCCGATATTGGCCTTGCCGATGCCTATGTTGATGGGGACTTTTCTTTCATTGATATGAATGAAGGTCTTCGGAACCTTTTCATGGTAAGGAAATGGATACAAATTTAGTTTCACAGGCTCACCTCCTACTAATGCATCAAAATTATCTTCTGTGATTTTTACTTCTTTCAGATTACAAGAAGCTCTATTAACTTCTTTTGTTATTTTTTTTATTGTTCTTTCAGTTACTTGTAACAAATATAGAGTTAAATACCTATAACTCAAAGTTAAACAAGAAAAGGTAATAAATTATGGGATTCACTATTATTGGTATCGTCTAGTTTTCTTTTGAAACATTCTTTGAGAATATACCTTCTGTATAACTAGGGGATGGTGGACTCCGTTGCTTTTCACTTCTGAAATAGCATCTGCAAAATCTTTCTATAATCATGTTTCAAGGAAGAACACACTTACTCAGGCGCGCCAAAACATCTCCCGGCATTATGACCTAGTAAGTTGTTTGCTTCATTGGATTATAGGAACATTCATATGAATTCTACAGCCGCAAAAATTGCTATTTTTTTTTATGCAAGGCCCATAGATTGTGAGAATTTGATAATCTTTTTTGATATCAACTTAGAGGGTGTTTGGCTAAGCTTATTTTAAACATCTTATAAGCTCTTACATCTTATAAGATTTTTTTGGAGCTTATAAGTTGTTGTATCTTATTTTTAAAATAAGTTGTTGAAGTGTTTGGATAAAATATGATTTTGGAGCTTATAAGATGTTAATAATAGCAATTTTGTAATTAAAATGGTTAAAAATGAAGGAGCTTGTTAAGATCTTAAAAATAAGTTGGGGTCTCCTTACTTTTTTAAAAGAGCTTATAAGCTCCTAACATCTTATTTTAGGATCTTATAAGTTATTTTTTAAAAAAAATTACCAAACACTTTTTATCAACTTATAAACTCTTAAACATCTTATAAGATGTTTTGAGGAGCTTATAAGCTCACCCAAACACCCTCTTACTCTAGTATATGAATGCACAAAGCTGAACTTGTCTTATTTCTTCTTTCCAGAGTAATGAACTCTTTTCTCTATTTTTGGATGAAACAATGGCCTACTCCTGCGCAATATTTAAGGTTAGGATTGGTATTTGTAATGAAACCTATTTGGTGAGTTATTTTTATGCCATGTACTTCAAGTCACAATGTTCCCATTTTTCATTCACAAGACTCCAAATGAAGACTTGAAGGCTGCACAACTCAGGAAAATCCATACTTTGATTGAAAAGGTGAAAATTTTGTATGGAAAACCCCTTGCATCTCAAAATGATTTTATTGTGGAAGCTAAATTCTCTCAACTGCAGGCAAGAATTAATAAGGAACATCACATTTTGGAGATTGGATGCGGTTGGGGAAGTTTAGCACTTGAAGTTGTCAAAAGGATTGGATGCAAATATACTGGCATCACTCTGTCAGAAAAACAACTGCAATATGCAGAATCAAAAGTGAAGGAAGCTGGTTTGCAGGTATACTAATGTTTGCTTACTTGATTTCCATAGAGGTATTTTTCATTTCTTTTGCAGTTGAAATTGTCATCGAAATTCGATAAAATAGATAAAGTGATAAACAATTTTCCCAGTGTTGCTTATTTGAACAAGAAATTGTTCAACTTTTTTGTTCTTGCACATTGCAATTTCAGGCTCAAATGAAATTTCTTCTTTGTGACTACCGCCAATTGCCTGATACCTTCAAATATGACAGGATAATATCATGGTGAGCTTTCTTATATACTATGTGAAATCAACTTAACCTTTTATTTAAATCTTGCAAACCCTTTAATATATTTGTATGATTTCTCAGTGAGATGTTAGAAGCCGTGGGGCATGAGTATATGGAAGAATTTTTTAGGTGCTGTGAGTCTGTATTAGCAGAAAACGGCATTATTGTTTTTCAGGTAATTTAGAAATGCAACAACTTCATTTATGTGTTTAGCTGTAAATATCTCCTTTTTGTATTGTACAGTTCTTTGCATTCATTGATCTTTGCCTATATCTTTGCAAGATCGCTATGTCTCACATTAGATATCATATTTAGAGTATATGGATGATGGAATATAGATTTTGTTGGATATCTTGACAATAGAAACTCCATATTTGGCTATCTGTTTCTATTATATGAAGTAGTAGTAATTTGGTGGAGAAGTGCTCAATATGCCATTGTTTTGTCCATTATGGAAGTACAGTTTATGACATGTTTTTGAAGCCACAATTGATGGGTTATGTTGCAGTTCTCTTTCAAGGCTTGGGGTTGGCAACACCATTACCAAGCTCTGAAATCTGATAATTCGACAACAATTTTCTTCTCCAAAAAGGACAAATAATCTAGAGGTCCCAAACAAATAAGGTTAACATACTTTTAAGGAGAAGCATTCAAAAAGAAAGTGAGTTTATGCAACATATTAGAACTGATCCGATGATAGCCGATCCTTTAATGAAACGTTGTAACCAAAAACATTTATAACGGATGTATAAAGAATAGGCCTTTGTTTTTATATTGACTTGTGTTTTTGGTGACTTTGATGCCTTGAACTCAATGATATGCTTTTGACTTATATTAATATTTTCTTCTTCTGCTAGTGTTTGCACGAGATGGCCACACTTCCATCTTAGGCATATGTCGCATTGTGAGAATTATTTGTTCAAGATCTTGGATTTATAACTGATGATGATTAAAATTTTATAGAAAGTTTTTTCTTACACAACTTCATCCTCGACAAATGGATTCTTGTTGTAATTGGCACCCATTTTATTAATATTTGGGGCTAATTACATGCTAAAGAAATGTTTTATTTCTTTTGATTAGTGCCAATTATTGGCTGAAATCCATAGATGTTTGAAGTGTAAAGAAGGGTTTAATAAGCATAGATTCTATAAGTGGGAGTTGTCCCTTATTGGAATTAAGATAAAAATGTGGGGACTTGTAGGAGTACAAAATATTTTTTCTTTAGTCCTTGATCCACATTGGAAACAAAGGAAAAGCATGGCATACCATACTAGTATAAAATGCTAATTGTCCCACATTGGAAATAAAAGAAAGGTATGGAAAACTTTACTAGTGTATATAATACTAACCTTTCTTGTCCCACATTGGAAATTCCTTCAAAGGTGCTCCCCTCCCAGCAGTTATAAATTAGTCCGCTGAGTGTAAACTAAAAGCATAACAACAGATTCTCTTTTATTCCTCTCATATATTTCTATAATAGTGTTGTTTATCATTTTCTGGCAACTGAGTGGTGATCAAGGTGAAGCTTTTTGGAGTGCACGAAAAGGCTTCTGAGATTGTCTTATCTTGGAGGAAGTTTCGCTGCACCCTGTGCACTAGTGGGGGTGATAGTTTCTACAAGGCAAATCAAATTCTAGTGATTCAATTTGAGTTCTGTTACGATACAGAACTTTGAGATAAGTTCTCGGTTTATATATATACTAATCTTTGTATTTTTGTTCTTATATTTCAAACTGGTATATTTGCTTTGGTTTATGTTTGTGCTAAACTGAATTCCAACTGAACGATTTTGAAATATCTGTTTGCCATTTTTTGAAATATTTATAATATGGTTTTTTAGTGTTTGTTTAAACTACGTATTTTAAAATAGGCTTCTTCATATGCAAGTGGTTCTGGTGCTGGTTCATTGTTATCCTCAAAAGTGGACTTTTCTGGCTTGCCAAAAAAGTTTGGGGGCTAGTTTTTCAAACGTTGGCAACAACGAATGAAAATTTGGTTCACAATGAAATGTCTTCTTTTGGTGATTCAGGTGATTAGACCTGAACCAACTGATACTGACCCCAAAACAGCTAAAATAGCTGAGTAGACTGAGAAAGATCAGTTAGGTTGAGGGATAATTTTGTTGTCAGTGTCAAATGTTCTCTTCGATGTATACTGCTCAGACTCGTACACCTCTAAATCGTTGTGGGATAAGTTAGACCGGAAATATAATACTGAAGAGCAAGGGTTTGAGAAGTATTCTGTTTCCAAGTTCATGAAGTATTAGATGGTTGAGGGAAAGTTTATAACTAAACAAACACATGAACTGATTAATCTTGAGCATGCTTTTGCTGATGTTGAGATGAAACTTTCTGAGAAATTTATGGTCATGTCCATAGTGGATAAATTTCCCAAGTCTTAGGAAAATTTTGGAATGATACTCAAGCATCAGAAAGGGAAGTTGTCCCTAGACGATCTTATGATTGCCATAAGCATTGAGGAAGAACACCGGAATCAAACTCATGAAGTTCCGGTTGAGCACCTACCTAAGGCAAATGTAGTTACTGAAGGGAAGAAAAAGTTCAATAGAATGAACCAATTGAACTCGAACTCTAAAACCATAAATAAAGTCAAAACCAAGGCCAACAAGAAACCAAAAGCAAACAAACCATGCTAGAATTGTGGACAGGTAGGCCATTGGGCTAAGGAGTGCCCCTCTAAGAAAGCTAAGGCTAAACTTGAGTCTACTAGGCCAGCTCTGGTCAACATGGTTGTGGGGGAACCTAGTGAAGCTAGGGCTTCAGAAATGATTGTTGATGGGTATGTTTCTTTGAAACCTAAACTCCTTTCTATTTATGAACCTTTCGATTGGTTAATTGACACTGGGGCAAATGTGCACATTTGTGCTGATAAATTGCTATTTGTATTTTACTAGTTAATCGATGGAAAATCTGTAACGATGGGGAACCCAAGTGCCGCCAAAGTGCTTGGGATAGGACGTGTGGACCTGAAGTATCCTTAGGGGCGCATACTATCTCTACTAAGGGTGCATCATGTTCCAATGATTCGTAGGAATATAATAAGTGGTTCTGTAATAGTTAGGGAAGGTTATAAACTTACTTTTAAGTACGATAAAGTTGTAATCTTGCATTATGGTTCTTTTTTTGGAAAGGGTTATTTGTTTGATGGATTACTCAAAGTGTGAGTTGAAGATGTTGGTTCAAGCATAGGTAACATTGAGTATTCTGATCTTTCTTTTGTGAACACTGTTGAATGTTCCACTGTTTGGCATAGTCATTTAGGCCATTTAAATTTTGGTTCTATTAAACGCATGATGAACTTAAATTTGATAACTAAACATGATATTAAAAGTAGTCACAAATGTCAAGTATGTGCTGAGGCTAAACAAGTAAGAAAACCTTATCAATTGGTTGAAAGGAATTCTGAAATACTTGAGTTTGTGCACATAGATATTTGTGAGTTCAATAGAATCTTAACTAAAGATCAGAAAAGATATTTCATTACTTTGTAGATGATTGCAGTAGATATTGTTATGTTTACCTGTTAAAACATAAAGATGAAGAACTTGAAAAGTTTATCATTTTTAAAAACGAAGCTGAAAATCAAACTGGCAAGAAATTGAAGTGGTTAAGATCAGATAGAGAAGGAGAGTATGAGTCTAAACCCTTCGATGAATATTGCCGAAAACTTTGGTATTATTAATGAAGATACTCATCTATATTCTCTCTTATCTAATGGGGTAGCAGGATGAAAGAATAGAACCTTTAAAGACATGATCAACAATCTGCTTTTGCATTCAAGACTGCCTAAATATATGTGGGGAGAGGCTTTGAATGTGGCTTGCCATATTCTGAATAGAGTTCATCTCAAACATAAAGAAAGCACTCCGTTTGACGTCTGGAAAGACAGAAAATCGAGCTTAAAGTATTTCCGAGTGTGGGGCTGTCTTGCAAAAGTTCTAGTCCCAGAACATAAGAGGAAAAAGCTTGGTCCTAAAATTATTGACGCAGTCTTCTTGGGCTACGTGGAAACAAGCTATGCATTGAGATTTTTAGTAATTAAATCCGAAATCCCAGGCATAAAGGTTAACACAATAGTGAAATTTCGTGATGTCACGTTTTTTTGAGGACGTGTTTAATACCTCATGATGTTTCTTTAGATTCAGCTCTTACATCGACGTCTATTCCTAATCATGTAGAAAAGATGTCTAATGTGGGGGGTTTTTCCAAGTAGTCTTGGTTCAGCATCCATTGGAGCTGAAGAACCATATGAACCTAGATAGAGTAAGTGAGCTAAGGTCGTCAAGGATTTTGGAAGTGATTTCATCACTTACAATATCGAGGATGATCCTGTGACCTTCAAGGATGCTATGGCCTCACATGAAGTTAAGCATTGGAAGGTAGCTATCAAATGTGAGATGGATTCCATTGTCTCTAATGGGACATGTGAATTAGTCGATCTGCCTCTGGGGTGTACTACGATTGGATGCAAATGGATCTTTAAAAAGAAACTTAAATTTGATGGAACCATTGATAAGTTTAAGGCCAGATTAGTTGCCAAAGGCTTTAGACAAAAAGAGGGAATATACTTCTTTGATACCTATTCTCCGGTTGCTCGATTGACTACAATTCAGGGTGCTTATAGCACTGGCTTTCGTATATGGTTTCCCGATTCACCAGATGGATGTGAAAACAGCCTTTCTGTATAGTGATCTTAAGGAAAACATTTACATGGATTAGCATGAGGGATTGGTAGCTAACGAGCAAAAGGTCTGTAAGCTTGTTAAATCCCTTTATGGATTGAAACAAGCGCCTAAACAGTGGCATGAGAAATTTGATAAAACTATTTTATCATTTAGTTTCAGCATAAATGATAATGATAAGTGCATTTACTATAAGGTTAAAGATGATGATTGTATTGTACTATGCTTATATGTGGATGACATTTTATTAATTGGTTCTAGCATTGAGATTATCAATGAGACAAAGTCATACTTGAAAAGTAAGTTTGAAATGAAAGATATGGGTGAAGTTAATGTGATTCTTGGGCTCAAGTTGATTCGGTCAACTAAGGTAGCTATTTCTCAATCTCACTATGTTGAGAAGATAATTGAGAAATTTGGCTATGAGGAATGTAGAATCGCTAAGACACCATGTGATCATTCTGTGGCTCTTTTCAAGTATGAAAGTGGTATTCTTGTGTCTCAATTGAGGTATTCTTAGATTATTGGGAGCTTGCAATATCTTGCAAATGGCTCGAGACCGGATATCTCATTTGCAGTTTGAAAGATGGCGAGGCATACAAGTTGTCCCAATAGAACCCATTGGCAGGCTTTGGATAGGGTACTTTGGTATCTTAAAGGCCCAACATCACTTGTTCTGCATTATGGCAGATTTCCTGCAGTACTTGAGGGATATAGTGATGCTCGATGGATAGCCAAAAACACCGGTAGTAATGGGTGTACAAGGTATGTATTTACCTTAGGTAGAGGTGCTGTTTCTTGGAAGTCTACTAAATAGACTTTGATAACTAGGTCTACATTTGAGGTAGAGTTATGTGCGTTGGACATAATTGGAATAGAGGTTGAGTGGCTACATGGGTTGATGGTCCAATTACCCATGGTTTGTAAGCCTTTGTCTGCAATTGTAGTGTATTGTGATAGTCAAACCACAATTGCAAAGATCGAAAGTTCAAAGTATAATCAAAAGGCCAAGAGACACATCCAAGTTAGACTAAAGTCTGTAAGGGAGCTTGTGTCTAATAGGATTGTGGCCATTGATTTTGTTGGATCCAAAGACAATATGGCCGATCCTTTGACCAAAGGACTTGAGTTGTCTTTATTCCAAAAATCCAGGCTGGGGATGGGATTGAAAACCCATTAGCGATGCACCTACAGTGGCAACCCAACATACCAAGTGGAGATCCCACAAGGAAATTTCAATGTAGTATAAACAAGCTGTTGAGTGTGTCAAAGTGCAACTAAACTTGACTGATAACTTAATATCTGAGTCTGTCCCCTAGCATATTTGGAAGGTGCTGTTAACTGCAAGTAAAGTAAGAGTGCTAACTCTGAATGGGGTCAAGTTACACTGACGAGATGCAAGCAGTCCATCATTGGAGATGCCCAACTGAGTGAATGTAGTCATTTGGCCACGACTAGAGGAAAAGGGTTATTCCTTGAAAACATTCATGATACAGGATCGGGACACATGGCCTTAACGTGTCAAACCTAAAGATCACTGCATAGCCATGTAGCTTGTTGTTACCAATGGAAGCCAACACATTTGGGCCAAATTCAAGGCTTAGATCCATTTGTCCCTATGGTGGCATAAGTTGGATAACTTAGGTAGTGGTTCAAACCAGAAGGTACCATTACTTAAAGTAAGTTACGATAATCTTGATAGTCCAACATTATGGATTTGTGGGGGATTGTTATAATTGGCACCCATTTTATTGATATTTGGGGCTAATTACATGTTAAAGAGATGTTTTATTTCTTTTTATTAGTGCTAATTATTAGCTGAAATCCATAGATGTTTGAAGTGCAAAGAAGAGTTTAATAAGCATAGATTTTATAAGTGGGAGTTGTCCCTCATTGGAATCAAGACAAAGATGTGGGGACTTGTGGGAGTACAAAACATTTTTTCTTTAGTCCTTGTCCCACATTGGAAACAAAGAAAAAGCATGACATACTATACTAGTATAAAACGCTAGTTGTCCGACATCGGAAATAAAAGAAAGGTATAGAAAACTTTACTAGTATATATAATACTAACCTTTCTTGTCCCACATTGGAAATTCCTTCAAAGGTGCTCCCCTCATAGCGGTTATAAATTAGTCTGCTGAGTGCAGACTAAAGGCATAACAATATATTCTCTTTTATCCCTCTTATATATTTCCATAATAGTGTTGTTTATTATTTTCTAGCAACTGAGTGGTGATTAAGATAAAGGTTTTTGGAGTGCACGAAAAGGCTTCTAAGACTGTCTTATCCTAGCACCTTGTGCACTAGTAGGGGTGATAATTTCTTCAAGGCAAATCAGATTCTGGTGATTTAGTTTGAGTTCTGTTACGATACAGAACTTTGAGATAAGTTCTCGGTTTATATATATACTGATCTTTGTATTTTTGTTCTTATATTCCAAACTGGTATGTTTGCTTTGGTTTATGTTTGTGCTAAACTGAATTGCAACTGAACAATTTTGGAATATCTGTTTGCTGTTTTCTGAAATATTTATAATATTATTTTTACAAACACTGTCCCGTAATTATAAATTGTTTTGTAATTACTTTATATACTGTTGTTTATAATCTGAACTTCCAAAAATTCTAACATTTAATGTTGGTTAAATTTTTTTCTGGTTCATATCAATGGCAGATGAAAAGTACGATGAATTCAAGCTCAGTACGGGCTTCATCAAAGAATATATATTCCCTGGTGTATGCATCCCTTCACTTACCCAACTAATATCTGCCATGGCTGCTGGATCGAGACTAAGGTAAAGCTTAATGTTCTTTACATATGTGTGTCTAAGGTAAAATATATTTCTCAAAAACAGCCTGACGAAAATGATCGCTAAAATGTTTGTATGTAGTGTGGTTCACCTGGAAGAAATAGGAAGTCATTATTATCACACATTTAGGCATTGGCGGGAAATCTTCCTTCGAAACCAAAGGTGAGAATATAATATTTGTAAAGTTCTAATACTGAAAGCATTTTGAATCCTTGTTATACTTGAGGAATTAATATACCTATATCTACATGTCCTTTTATTAAAATCATTGCCCTGGGATTCAATGAGAAATTCATAAGGTCATGGGAATTTTTATTTTGACTATTGTGTTGCTGGATTTAAAACGTGTCTTGCTGGAGATTATCAGGTATTTCCTTGGCTTGTCTCACATGTATTTGACGAGAAATGGACTAATACAAATTGACTCTCCTGTGATAATTGAAATAGGCAAAACATCCTCCTATGATTAAAAAAAAGGAAAAATTGCCACATATTTTTTTGAAAACATGCACACCGCCTCCTCTATAATAGTGTGGTGTTTTGCATATTTGGATTATGGGGTCAATTTTTATTAGCCGATGAGAAATCCATATATATGAAATGAGAAATCTGTTTGATTTATTCTTGTTATTCTTGCCAGATTGTACTCACTCGACCTGGGGACGTTGCAGCGTTTGGCAATGATCCGTACAATGTAGTACCTTCTGCTTGTTGTCAAGGTTCTTTGAGTGGAATTGTCCTGTCTCAAGCACTTTTGAAATAAAGAATTGGCAAGTAATAAACAAAACTATAGATATACAATTATAGCATCATCAGCATGAAGATTGCTTGGAGAAGTTTTTTTTTTCTCTTTTTGATTGGTCTTCTATCACTACAAAAAAAAATAATATTAGTAACAAAATAATATATGATAAAGTAAACGTTGTCAAAAAAATATGTTATAAGTGACAATAACTTTTATCTTGTTATTAATGATAATTTTTAAGTGACAATAATTTTTATCTTGCCATAATAATGCTCAATAGGGAAAAAAATTAATGTTTTAAGTTGTCATCATAATTATTACAGTTTCATATAATTTGAGCTTGTAGAAGATTCTGGAGTTCGTTGAGAGGAATTGGAATTCTTCTTGAGCTATACATGTTATGGAGTCAATCTCATTCATTTCTGTAATCTTATATATCTGCATTTCATAATTGAAATAAAGACTTAACATTTTGGTTTTAATGTAACAAAAAAAACTACAGTTAAATAGTAGGTTATAACTCGCAGTTTGGATATTCTATTTTATTCTTCTTTTATCTTTTATTTCATTCCATGGATACATGCTAAGTATATTAAATATTTTTTTATAAAAATAATTGATTTGAAATCTGATACATTTAGTATGAATCAATAAGTTAGAATAAAAGATGAAACACAAAAGGGAATAAAATATTCGAAAGGGATAACTGTAGCGCCCTATCTCGGGATAGCACCTAAGTTGAGGCGCCACTCAGTTCAATATTAAAATTTAACCCAAAAATAAACAATACGAACAATAAACCCATCAGAAAATTTCAAAACTTATCAAACACATATAGTAGCAGATTTCAAGTTTACCAACTTCTCAAAACATTAAATACAAGTCATAACTTCTTAGCCACTAACAAAACATATATAGGCTTTAAGACATCAACGCCAATCCTAACATATCACCATGCCACTAGAACAAAGTACATCAATCAAAGGAACCCATTCCATTACATGAAGCACTTCTTCATTTCCAGTCAAAACTTTGCTTCCTTCACTTAATTCTGTCTGAGAGATAAAGAAGGGGGTAAGTCCGAAGGACTTAGTGAGGGATAAATGTAACATAAACAATAGGGATCTATCGAGGAAGAAATCGACTCAACAAATCATCAATCAACAATTAGCAGGAATTCAACAGGATACGTTCAAATAGTCAAGAACAGTCTAACAGGCAGAATACAGTTAGTCTGTCAGATTTCAGTTGGACAGAACAGTCTCGAATAACATTTACATTTCAGTTAGTCTTATCCAAGCGTGACGGCTTGATATACGATAGTCGTCGGCAGACGGTAGATGTCCAAGAATAGCCCTAGCACATCACAGACAAACAGACGATAGATGCCCAGGAATAGCCCTAGCACATCACAGACAAACAAACAGTAGATGCCCAGAAATAGTCCTAGCACATCACAGACAACAGATAATAGATGCCCAGGAATAGCCCTAGCACATCACAGACAACAGACAGTAGATGCCCAGGAGTATCCCCGGCACATCGCAGATAGGTGGTAAATACCTAGGAGTATCCCTAGCATAGCACAGACAGACGGATGGATGATACCTAAGAGTATCCCTAGCATATCACAGATAGACGATAGATACCTAGGAGTATCCCTAGCATATTGCTAACACACGGTATGCCTAGGAGTATCCCTAGCACATTACTGGCAGATGGAAGATACCTAGGAGTATCCCTAGCATATCACAGACAAGCGGTAGATACCTAAGAGTCTCCTTAGCATATCACAGATAGACGGTATGCCTAAGAGTATCCCTAGCACATTATTGATGCTCAGGAGTATCCCTGACACATCGATACCTAGGAGTATCCCTAGCATATCACTGACAGATAGGCGATGCCTAGAAGTATCTATAGCACATCATTGATACTCAGGAGTATCCCTAACACATTGATACCTAGGAGTATCCCTAGCATATCACTGACAGATGGGCGATGCCGAGAAGTATCTATAGCACATCATTGATGCTCAGGAGTATCCCTGACACATTGATACCTAGGAGTATCCCTAGCATATCATTGATAGACAGGCGATGCCTAGAAATATCTCTAGCACATCATTGATGCTCAGGAGTATCCCTGACACATCTATACCTAGGAGTATCCCTAGCATATCACTGATAGACGGGCGATGCCTAGAAGTATCTCTAACACATCATAAATTGACGAAAGATGCCTAGGAATAGCCCTAGCACATCACTGATGCTCAGGAATAGCCCTGACACATCGCCCATACCTAGGAATAGACCTAGCATATGGCTGACAAACTGAATACCCAGTGAATAACCCCTAGCGTATCAAACTTACAGAACATATACCCAGGGAATAGCCCCTAGCCCCTAGCGTATTAGACTTATAGAACATATACCCAGGGAATAGCCCATAGCGTATCAAATGTACAGACAATTACTCAGGGAATAGCCCCAGACATATCAGACTTACAAATACTCAAGGAATAGCCCTTGACATATCAGATGTACAGACAGTTCAAAATAGTATAGATAATAGAACAGATAATAGAACGAATAGATAACATATATCAGAAGAACGTTCTGGGTGCCAGAACCAACAGAAAACAGAATCAAAACAGAAATAACCCTCACAGGGGTGTCCGAATCAGATAACAGAAGATCAAAGATCTTAACAGATCACAGATTTCAATAACAGTACAGTCAGATCAGAAACAGTAACCCTCACAGGGGTTTATCACAAATATCGATAAGTGAAATGAAGTGCCAGATTGGCAGATCCTCACCTCCATAATCTCATAAATACTACCACAGTCAGCAGCCTATTGGTCCGTGGGACCCACTTCATTGTTACCTAACCAAAAAGGTAATATTTATAATCAAAATCCATACTTAATCCTATTAATCACAATTATACCATTAACAATCCAAAATCACTAATTTATCAATTAATACGGTATCTCATTCTTATTTCAAGATCATTGACATAATCCTAAATCACACAATATGAATAATCCTTACATAATCAATTCCTAATCAAATGCCATTTAATCTTATAATATAATCCTTAATACTATTTTAAATCCAAGTTTTGGCATTTCAGAAGTCCGGTTCCACTTATTCCGTACTCCTTGCATAGGGATCAACATACGTATATATAAACATATCATCTCTTCCCAAATTCCTATTCTTGGCAAGGTACAATGCTAAATTAGGAAAGATACAACACATGCAACATATATATATTAAGGTAAAACTAAATCCAAATGCCAAAGCTTGCCACCGGACTATCAAAACCACAAATTGATTACATGGTTGAGACCGTCATGTCGAGGAGGTGAAACTGGTCTGAGGTCGCCAAAGCACTGCCATCTGCTGTCGCCGAAAAATTATGAAATCACCACCGTTCTTCTCCTTTTGATGACAACTTTCCAATGCTGCCCTCGGTTTAAGATTTTGAGGCCTGTAGCCACCAAAAATGAGCTCAATAGCCCAAAATTTTCCTTCATCTGCCGTGCTTCGATCTCCATCCACCATCACTGCCGCCGTATAAAACTCACATGCAACACTTCCATGATGATCTCCTTGCTGAAAGCTACCCAGACCACATCCCAGAAGTCGGATTCGTTGCCGAAAAAGTGCAAACCCACTTGCCCGCTGTGAATGGTGTCTCGATCCTCTCACTCGCGGTGGCTTGCCAGGGTTGCCCAACTGTGCATGTGGTGTCTGGTGGTTGCCAGAGGTGTGGGGAATGTTTTGGTCGGTTCAGTTTGGTGATAGGGTGGCTGATGGTGGGAGATCGCCGGTGGTTGGGTGGTTGCGGGTGAAGGGAGGAGGAAAGGAGAAGAAAGGAAAGGAAATGGTGAAGGAATGGAGAAGAATTCCTACCGTTCGTTTTTCTTAAAAATCCAACTCTCCAATTTTTCAATTCAATCCCAAAAGGTTTGAGCACTACTCAATTGAGTCATTGAAATCCTGAAAATTGCTCTTTAGCCCCCGTTGACTATGGTTCTTCCATGCAAACCCCTTTGATCTCAAAAATGTACCTTTCAACTCTTCAATATTATAATTCTCTTTGCAATCAAATCCTTTTAATATTAATTATGAGCCCTAAAATCCGATTGGCCAAAATCTTAATTTCTAAATCCTAATTTTCTGAAATATTGAATTTTAGGGGCGTGAGACTAACTCAGGTGTAAACTAATCCAATTAGATCCACCTACTTAAATTCAGCCAGTGCATCCAATAATTTTTTATTTTAATTTTTTATTTACTTATGACAAATTTTGTAATATTGAAGCTTGTCATTAATGGTTTAATAATTAGAATATGCCTCACATGGAACCTAATTGCTATATTAAATTGGCATGTGCTTGGTGGGATGCATCGAAAATAATTTTAATATTGAATTATGTTATAATAATGTTTGTTTTACTTCATATGATTTCAAAACAGGTATTATCTCTTTTAAAATTTTAGGAAAGAATATTTATTATTGAATTACATAGAATGACTAATTTATTGAAAATGTTAAATTTAAAGATAATTTGTTTTTGAATAAATTATAGAATATCCAAAATTGTTAGCTCTAAATTAAAAAATTATACATAGATTTTTAAAATTAATGGTAACATATCAAAAAATAAAATGAGAAAAAAAAATAATAAAAATTTAATAGTCTTAAATTGGATATATAAATAAACATATTTTAATATGACAAAATATGCAAAATAAATTTTTTAAATGATCTTTTAGTATGATCTTTGAATAATGTGGAAGTCTTTAAAATTTTCACGGCATATTAAGTTTTGAAAATGTCAATTATATATTTATTTATAGAGTAAATATACAATCTTAAGTATTTCGTGTATAAAAATAACTTATTTTGGGATATTATCTGATCACCAATTTAGTACATACTTTGTATAAAGTTTTTTGAGAAACTATTAATTCTTAATACTTAATATAACTCTAATGAGATAGTCTATACTTGGGAACCCTGTGGTAATTGTATAACATTAATTAGGTAGCTTATTTAAGGCACTAACTACAACCTATTGGTCATATTATAATTACCTCCTACTTGTTAATTAGGTTAAAATTACATGCAACTTGTATTACTAGTTATCTTAAGTTTTACTGATATAAGTTTAATCCATTGAACTAAATGTATATTATCCATTGATCATTCAAGTCTTTTAAAAAGGTCTAATAAAGTTTAAGCTTGCTAATTCACTTTGAATTTAGCTCGCACTTAAATTTGGATCTAAAAGTTAGTAATTTGTATTTGATTTATAGACCATCATTGTAGCACCCCACCCGAGATAGCCCATAAGCCGGGATGCCACCCAGTTCAATTCTATAGCATGAAAACATCATATCTGATAGGCCCATAAAATTTCTCACAATTTTCCAACAACCACAATGATCATAAAATCACAACATGCTTCAACTTAATGCAACAATATCAGAGTGCTGTAAATCATGCTAATATCCCAGCAATATTAAGAACTAAAATGCCATCACTAATAACACAATTCATACATGCCGTAAGTCTTAAGTTCATCCTGACATATTACAACATTTCTAAAACTAGATATAACCAACAGTGAATTCATATATATATATATACATACGTTCACCCAAATACTAATACAAATTATTCTGGTCAGACTTGCCATCAGTCATTGTCCCCTATCTCATACCTGTCTGGGAAGAAAATAAAATAATACATGAGGGTGAGTCATAAGGACTGAGTGAGGGATAATATAAAACAATACATAGGTCTGTTGAAAAATCAGTAAATCAATAAAGTATTTACTGACATGGTGGTACAAGAAACACGGATATGCCATAACAAAGAAAATAATGAATTTTGAGTTACTAGCAAATGCTAGGTCGGGAGCTGTAACCGTCGGCTCAACGGCCTGATCGACTCGATTGATTCTATTCAGGAGGTTTAGAGTGTGTCAACCGATCACAATTAGGGAGGATTTTCTTATCGGCTCATTTGGCCTAGGACATTAGCCCGATCTAGAATGGGGCTTTATTGCTCCTCGAGCAGAGTACAAATAAGAATGGCAAACCCAATCCACATATGCAATTCAAGTAAAACAAGTATAGTATGCATATCAAAATACACTTATGCCTCCGTAACAATATGATATTTCAATCATAACAATACAGAAATAATAATGGCTCGAGCAAGATAGCTCAAGAATAATGGTGGCTCCAACATGACAACTTGGCTTTATTTGTAGCTCAAGCATGACAACTTGGCAATAACAGTGGCTCAAGCATGATAGCTTGGCAAGGCACTCGGCCCATCAATTCTCCTGTACAATTATCTTTCAATACGTTCAATAATCATTTGCCAGCAAGGAAGAACAATAAACATGCAAAATGGTTTCAAATATGCCATAAAGGCGATAGTGTATACAGAATCAATCATGGAATGCAACACAGCCAAACAATAGTATACAATATAGATTCAATATGGACGATAACAAAAGAAACATTGAAAGTTCATGGCGCCAAAATGGGAAAATCAGTTTGTTATCAGAAATAATTTAAGACAACAAGCCCGCGTAAGGGTGCACAATTCAATAATAGATACAATTCACGAGTTCAAGTAGTTCACATAATTCAATTGAGCGGGAGGCAATCAGTTTCAAGAAAAGGCTGATAAAAACCTCATAGGGTGTTCAAATGATTGCCAAATCAATAGAACCTCACAGGGTTTGGCAATTAGTAGAAAATGACAATCAAGACAAGTATTAGATCGGTGGAACCTCTCAAGGTTGAACAAGTAACATATTGTGATAATCAATACAATTACCAAAGTGGTAGGCCCTCACAGGGGTACAACAAATATTGAAATAGCTTTACACAAAGCAACTACCAGGTCGATGGACCATCATCTCAATAACCTCAGTGAAGCAAATCAAAGCCTACAGATCTGCGGGGCCTAACTCCTCGTCACCTAACCAAAGAGTAGATTCACTGTCAAAATCCTCATTTGGCTCTATGATTATAGTTATATGATTAATAGTCTAAAATTGATAATTACTCAGCTAATACGGCTATTTAGGGTTTGTTTTGGTATTATTGTTACGGAATGTGCTAATTTTGCCGTTATTACTGGAACATTTTCGGGTTTCATATTTATACCGATTAAAGAAAATTTAATCAAATCCTTAAATAACATAATTAACCTTATACGTTACACAATATCAATTATAATAACCCAATTATCATTAATAATCCAAGTTTGTTACTAAGGTCGCAGTTACCTAAAATTAAGGTTTTCATCACTTAATTAACTTAACTAACCATGGTTCACATAAAATAATACTAATCCGGGTTCATTAAGCTCAAGTATGTGCATGGATGCTTCATTTCTCATGCATGGTTTTATTTTTCGATACATTTACATATTTTTTCCGATTATACAAGGTGTTGTAAAGATTGGTACATGTATACATATGCATGCAATATAAATTAACCTAATTCCGGTCAATTACCCAAATCCTTATTATCGGAGCGAAATTTCCACAATCAGCTTCCGTGGATGTGTTCCTTGCGACGAGATGAAGATTTTGTCCTAACGCCGTCGCCGCCGGAGATAGTCACCACCAACACCACCGTTAGACACGTTTTAGCTCAACAAACACAACCCCCACATCAATTTCTTCAATCTCCGTCGAACTGAAGGTTAATTTTAGCTTAATCCATCCAGCACCACCACCCCCGCAATTGCGGTTTTCTTCCAATTCTACTGTCACCGGTGGTCATTTTTGGGAATTGAAGGTACCAATCCAATCCTTGAGCTAAGGGCTACAAAACCCAGTATTCACTCTCGAATTTCAATCGTCAGAGCTGAGAAACCCACCACCACATCGCCTCGCAAGTTGGATTTCGCTGCATGTTACACCGTTGAGTTCGTGGTGAGATGAGGAAGAGTTTAGCTAGTTGGTTTGTAAGTTTTGAGGGCTGCTGGAGGAGGTCACCGGAGAGAAAGAGATAGGGTGGCGCGGTGAAGAAGAAGAAGGAATTGGGGAAGAAAATGAAAATTGGATATTTATAAGGGTCAGTTTTGAAAATTGTAGATTGACCCCGAAAACTTATGGCTAGTCTTCAATTGAGTCCAGTGGGTTTTATTTAGGTTCAATTTTATCCCCATAGCTTGTTAGTCTTCTGCATTGACCCACATAACTTTGAGAATTCTACATTGGCCCTCAAAATTTAAATAAAAATGAAATTAAGTCCTTCCTATTCATAATTTAAACCACAAAACTTTTGAAAATTAAATAAAATTAAGTAAAATTTTACTTAAATAATACTTAAATAAAATATCGTAATTAATGCGATTCTAGGGGTGTTACAATCATTGATAACATTTTATAATTTCATGATTTCATTTTATCCTTAACACTTCAATATTTATTTTAGAATAAAATTTGGTGTTTTATAAATTCTTTTAATTTCACATCCCCCCCCTCCAAATTTTAACTTAAAAAATGCAAAATACATAATTATTTGTTTTGTATATTAGTTAATGAAAAATGTGCTCTTTTTATATTTCTTTTTAAATTAAAAAAATAGTGAATATATCATATTTGTTGTTAAACTTGAGTTCCACTTTTGCACTAAAATGAAATTTTTGATGGAAAGAATATTAATAATATCTAACGATAATGTTCGTAAAACATTTATTATACAACAATAATGTTTATAAATATTGTTATTGTATCTCGTCAACCATGCTAGAGCTAAATTTTTTACATAAGTTCATATGTCAAATTATATAGTAAGTTTATTTCAACATTTTTTTGAATGAAATTTATGGTTTTTGCAACACATATGCAAAATTTCATGTTTCCAAAATTTTCTTGGATTTCACAGAAATCCTAAAAGTTTCTAAACAGATTGAGACGCAAGTCTTTATTCACTTTAGAAACTTATTTACTCATTGAAATGAACGTATTTTAAATTGATAATGTGACGCTCCACTCAGAATAACCTCTAAGCTGAGATGCCACCAAATTCAGACTTATACTAAAACATAAAAGATAGTCGATAGAGCCCATAAATTTCAACAAGTTTCCAAAAGATAGCAACATGTTTCAACTTAAAGGAACACCACAAGGATACCATATATACATGCCATAAGTTTACCATGTAGCCTTCAAACACATCAACAGTCTCAAAACCTTAATTCCGATCCATTAGCCATTGTTCTTCACTTAATCTTGTCTGGGAAGAAAATAAAAGATAACAGAAAGGGTAAGTTTAAAGGATTTAGTGAGGGGAAGTATAATAAGCAGACAAAAGGATCTGTCGAAGAATTAGTAATTCAATAGATTATCAACTGGCAAGATATCAGAACAAGAAATATGCATATGCCAGAACATAAACTTTATCATTTTCAACAAAAGGAAACCTCTGATTCTTTATTGCTCCCGGAACAGAGTACAAATGGAATAAAGTAAATCCAAGCATAATATGCAATTCAATTAAACCCAAAGCATGACATGCATATTAGATTCCCCCTGTTCCTCCATAATAGTCCAGATACCCAAGCATGACAGCTCGGCACATAACAGTAATTCCAAGCATGACGGCTCGATACATAACAGTAATTCCAAGCATGACAGCTCGGATTGGCGTTCGGCCCAATACAGATTCCCCGTATGCGTATCTATTGATACAACTAATAAGCAAATTGCCGACAAGGTCACATAAATGATATACGGAACGTAATCAAGTATACCAGCAAGGCCAAACAAACGGTACACAAAATGATTTAAATATGCCGACAAGGCAAATCAAATGATATACATAATGAAATTGAGTATGCCGACAAGACCACGAGTTGTACTAGACAATAACATATAAGGCAAATGAAAGTTCTTGGCGCCAGAATGGATACAATCAATTTTAACAGAAGCAAAATCAAGAAATTCAGTTGATTAAAGAAATCCGAGCAAATTAGGAAACATTCACTTAGACCTTCACCTCAACAATTACAGAAATGCTATCTCGAACTACTGATCTGTGGGACCCTGCTCTTCATCACCTAACCAAAAGAATGAACTTATCGTCAAAACACTTGTTTTGACCCTATAATCATAATTATACGGATAACATTTACTATTGGTCGTTTTACAATTAATACTATATTTTAGGGTTCAGATCCAATGTTATCGAGAGGTGACATACGAATTGCGTCGTTAATACTGTAATACTTACGCGGATCATATTTACTCCAATAAAGGAATAAAATCATATTCCTATTTTATAATTAACGTTGCAATGTTACACAAAATCAATTATATCGGTCCAACTATTATTAATAATCCAAGTTTTGAAACTTAGCGCTCAATTATACAAAATTAGGGTTTTATAATATAATTAACTTATTTAACCATGATTATCATATAATATAAATTCGGGCCCACTAAGCTTATATAAATATACATGCATGTCTCATATCCTGATCCCATATCACGATCTTCCATATTTACTACAAAATACATTATTTGAGCAAAATAATTTCAAGAACATCAATAATGTATCAAATCCCAATTCCAACTCATATATACTAAGTCTTGATATCGAGGTACAATCGTTACAAACCAACTTTGCACCGCGACGAGGACAGTAAACTGCCTCGGAACCGTTGGTGCTATCCGTCGCCAGAATAGTTCACTACCACCACCAACAGAAGCATCTCAATGCCACCAGTCTAATGCCCAAATCAATTTCAAGTTCTGCCGCCGAATTGGACACCAACTGAAGTTTCAAACTCCAGCTCCACCACTGCTGTTGTTGCCCGTTTTACCAAATCTCGTCGGCTCTGGTGGATGAAACTGGAATGTGAGGGTATCTAGTTGTTCCTTGAGTTGAGAGCTACAAGAATCACGGCCTTGATCAAAGCTATCGTCGCTGCTCTGCTGTGCCCGCCACTCATCTCTGTGGCTCAGTTTCGGCCTTCAATTTCTCGATGGCCCACTGACCGGATTTCATTGCATGTTACACCATTGGCTTCCTAGTGAGATAAGGAAGAGTTTGGCCATGTTGGTTTTATGGTGTCGGCCATCTTTGGGAATTGTATTTAAATGCAATTTTTAGAAATCCCAAATTGACCCCCCAAACTTCCTTTCAGCTTTCGATTGAGTTCTCCGAAAAATTAACCATATTCCAATTAACCCCCAACTTTGTTAGTGCCTTGAATTTTACCCTTTGACCTAAAATAATTCCATTATGACCCCCAAAAACATCTAAAATCCTTGCAATTAAGTTTTCCTTATTCGCATTTTGACACCAAAATTTTCAAAAATAAATAAATAAAAATAATAAAATTCACAAAAATAATATTAATAAAATTCTACCAATTATATGATTTATGGGGTTGTTACAGATAAGTTTTGTTATCGAAGTCTTATGTGTTTAAAATGTTATTGTAAAATCTTAAAATCTCAAGCCTTGTGATTATCTTTTTAAAAACCCTTAAGTGTAATTGCCCGAGTCCTTGACAGATGTAGACTATCTTGAATTTGAGTGACTTGCTACCATGATAATAGAAGCTTTTTCATTTATAAATTTTTGAAAAATTAAATTAATTTTAATTTATATAGAATAAACCAGTAAAATATTAGAACCCCAAAAGCTTTATTTTATTTATGAAATACTATGATGTGCCATATTAGAAATCTTTCTTCAGAAAATGCCCGTTTGTGTTGTATGAGAACAATGTAATGTATTTTTCTGTTAATTGCCTATTGAATCTGGAAGAGTTTCCAACAGACACCTCATAGGTCTCTGTAGGATTTTACATCACCTTCATCTGGGGCATGTAAACCAAGCTATAGCTTAAATACAATAAGGTGTCATATAAAAAATTTTCCTAAAAATTGAAGTTGTTCTTTTTTTTTTTTTTTTTTTTCACCACTGCTGCCTCTTGAACTTGATTTTTCTCTTTTATATTAGCTAATCTAGAATATGATATCAACATAAATATTTCAGTCCTCTTTTAGAGCTTTCAAATGCCGTAAGAATCAAGTCAATCGAATATCTAGAAAGAAAGTTACAATCAAATTACCAAAATATGTAAGGAAGGAGAAATTCTTAATTAGTTTTTCTCTAATACATATATACTGGGCTATTGATATACATAGCTCCTACGAATTAACCCATCCCTAAATTATTTTATTACGATTGAAATATATTTGTTTTTGGGAGTGTAGTGTTATGTTAGTCTACTAAGTTCTATCTGACTTCACCTTAATGTTACCAAATTTTTCTGTTGGTATTGGTTTTAGATTTTCATGGAATGTTGTATTGATCTAATCTTAGATTGGTTTTGGGTTTGACTTCATAAATCAATTAGAATGTTAATTGAGTTGATTATTATTTTTGTGTCAGCAGACAGTTTGGGACTTAGCACATGTGCATGCGGTCTTTGGTCCTATTGATAAGTACTGTGAGTGTCCTAAATTTTATATATAAATATAATATTAGTTTTCATATCTAGAAGGATATATGCTATATATAAAGCAAATGATATTATTTTTCCTTGCTTTTACAGTGTATTGGAAATAGTGTATTTCTTTATGCACTAAAATTATGTTTTCTTTTTATTTAGGAATTACACAAGAAAGTCTTTTTGTTTGACTAAAGCTTTTGATATATATTTTTTTAGAAAAAGGTATATATATTCTGTGGCATTAAAAAAATTCTTTTTTTCTATTAACAATTTTTGCAAGAAAGATTTCTTTTGAAAGCTATCAATATATTTGAAAATTATGTTTTTAAATTGACAGTTAATGTGATGATTAGTACTTGTGAATAAATTACTGTTACTATTAGCTAGATCCAACATGGTCTGAGTGTGCATGAGGTTTAACTGTGCGGTAGCACGCTTGCCATTTGGAGCTCGAGCCCCCATGGCTTAATCCCCCCAACATGCAATATAAATCGTTTCTAGTTGAGATGTGTCATAGGATTTCTCGAGGACCTAGGCTAAGGCATTGCTTGATAAGGTCCCGACTTACCCAGAGCGACAAGAATAGGCATGGTGGGAGTGATTATAAAATTGATTGGTTTCAACAACTACTCAATCGATCACTTAAACATCGAAACCATGTTTTATTTCTTGTTGTATATTAGGCTATCGCTCATGTATCAATTGCTCATATCTCCTAATTGTTTAGTCTGATTTTATGATGTGACAATTTTCATATTATTTCTTTTGGTAAAATCACGTTATATATTATTATTAGAATAATATTATTCATCATTGATCCATGGATATAAAAAAAAGAGGCAAGCTTCACATTTTTGTCCTTTTTATCAATAAAGAGCTTCATCTTAAGAAATAATAAAATATAAGAACTTAATTAACTAAATTTCAAAAAGCAAAATCATGCATGTAATTAATTAGAAAATCAAAATCAATTTCACAAATCAAAAGAACCTTACACACTACTAAAAAAATAGCTTTTTGCAATGGATTTTGTCGCAGCACTTTTGCGAAGGATTTTTTGTTCGTCGCGAAATGTAGTTTGTGAAGAATTTTTATGTCGCAAAATATTTTAAATTTTTTTTATTTTGCTGCATTTTTTTAATATTAAAAACCTGTAATTAACAAATAGTATATTTATAAATTTAATAATGCCATACTTAATGATATTTATAACTACCAAATGATAAAATAACAATATCCTCCATAAAATCTAAATGTAACATCAAATAAATAAAATATTCATATTCAACAACATAAAAGTTTTCAAATATAATTATCAAAGTGTAACCATCTTCACACAATATATAACTAAACACTCATACATAAGCCAATCAAGCATTATTCTCATCATCTATGTTTATTCGCAGCTGTTCATTGGGGGATTTAGATGAGGATAATGCAGGAAATACCTTTGGCCAGGGAAAATGTGAGTTTGGCACCATGAATGAGAGATTTGTAAGTGGATAATATGGCGATAAATGAGGATGAATTGATGGTGATGGGGTATGCATACTCTGATGCATCAACATCTGTTACATTGTCACCTCCATATCCATAAATTTTTGCTTAAACATCATATTTTCTTTCGTTAACATTGCCATTTCTTCTTCCAACTTCTTAATCCTTTCACTCTCATAGGGCTGGTCATTTGGAGGTCCTCTAGATGAGTGACTCGAGACAAAGAAAGCCTCGCTTCCAAGTCCATAGATCCGCCTCTTCTTCGATCTACTTACTGTATCTTTCCACAGTTACATAAGTAATATTACCACAAATTAATAAAAATTGAATAATTCAATTTGAAAATAAGACAAAATATAAATTAATAACTTAAAACTTTAACCTGAAGTTGAGATGACATGGGCGACAAAGAACTTTCAACACCATCGCTTGAACTTTGACTGGAGAACTCTTCCAGTCAACTGTTGAACACATTCTATACATGAAGTACATATGATGATCAACATACATAAAAATTTAAACTTTCTAACCTAAAAATTAACATATATATATAAGATTTAAACTTTCTAACATAAAAATTATAACATGTAAACTTTCTAAATTAGTTGTTTCTATATAACATACTACTTACATAAGTATTCTATGCACGCTCTTTGACCCATATGTGATTACTTTTTTTATTTAATGAAGAATGTGTATGCATAAATGATTTTGCAAGTCCAGGTGGGTGTCCAATTTCTTTCTCTCCAAACACATTTATTAGGAATCAACTATAACTAAAATTAAATGTTGATACTTTTATAAAAATTACCAATTTATCTCTATGTGATAGGTGTGAGAGCATAGATTAGCAAAATATTTGAGCATCGAGACTCGAAGATATTAAAAACAATATAAACAATTTTTTTCAAACAATTTTTTTCGGAGGCACATAAAAGAATTTAAATCAATTAGAGAACTCTTCCATTTTGAAATCTAATTAAGAAAAACATATATGGTACTTAAAATAATTCTTACCTCAAATTCTCCAACCACATCGTCCTAACTGCCTCTGAAATCTTTTTTCATAATCTCCATGCTTCTCATAAGTGCCTTTTAATAATAGTACTTATCTCCTGGGCACATAATAACTCATTGGAGAACTTTTTAACAAAGATATTTTACAACATATATTATAAAGATAAAATATAATTTAGTAGTACACATAACATTATAAATGACTGTAATTAAAAAGATTAAAAAAATATTACTCTCTCCCTCAAGGTCGAATAAAGGTCTTTTGAGTAACATCTGTACTCTTGATATCTGTAGATGTTGGTGTAGATGGGATAGATATGGGAGTAAGTGATGCATGTAATGGAGAACTATATGGTACAACATTTGGATGAATGTGTGGAGGTATATATGACTCCAATCCAATGCTTGACGGAACAATCTTATTTTTTTTCCCTTTCTATTACTTGGCATCTATAACAAACACTCATAATGTGAATTTATGTAAAAACTCATTGTTGATTTAATATATTGATTGCAATCTTTATGATTGTTTCTATATTATGATGGTGATTTATTTAACATCATTTATCTATTATAATTTATAATGAGTTTTCCTTAAATAAGAGATCCAAATTAACCAAAAAACAATCTCAACAAAATGAGTAGCATCATTTCAATTGAAAACAATTAATAATATTGGTAAATACATAATGACACTTAAACACTTATGTTTATACCCATGATCATCATGCAAGCGATTAAAAACTAATAAGCAACAAATGAGAAGGCTCCACCCCTTCTCCCAACATTTCATCCTCCTTCCTAATTCCACCAATTCTAAACATTTCCAATGTATTCTACTAAAAAATTATATAAAATCAAAAGAAGGTATGCAAACTTACCTCTAAATGCTCCACAAAACTCAACACTCACAAAAGTATCCACCACAATCGAGATAGTCTATGTCATTAGGCACATGTTATAAGTGCATATATTTATTCGTAAATCATAATTCCATAAACTAAATTAAAACTTATAAATTTAATATAATTCAATATATACTAACATAAAGTTTAACTCAATCAAAATTCTAATAAAATTTTTAATTCTCATAAAAACATAACTATAACAAAATATAACAACATTTAATATGAATATAAAATTTAACTCAAATTTTAACTAATACATAAATCATTATTTGTGTTAAGTGAAAATATATTACTAATAAATAAATCATATGTATTAATAAAATACAAAAATCAAATTTTAACTAACTAATAAATCATAATTAAAAAAATTATCTTAATTAATGGGGATAATGCAAAATATAAGCTCTCCAAACCTGAAACAATAAATAGACAAAAACCATTAGCATTAATTAAAATTAAAACATTTTTTTCAAAAAAATAAAAAAAATTTAAAAAAAAGGGCCAGATCTGGCCGGTTATCGGCTGCAACCCTTGTTGGGCACTGGTGCGCCCGGCCGGCCACTATAACAAAGAAGAGAAAAAAAAAAAAAAAAAAAAAAGGAAAAGGGAGAAGACATAACTTTGAAGGAAAATGGATATAGGGGGTGTGTGTGTGGGTGCAAGGAGTTAGGGTTTAATTTTCCCCTCTCGACACTTTGTGAAGAATAATCCGTTGCAAAAAAATTTTAATTTTCTTTTTCTTTTTTTAGCTTTTGTGACGGATTTTTCAATCACAAAGCTAAAATTTTGCAACGAATTCATTTTGCGACCGAAAAATTCATAGCAAAATTTCAGTCGAAAATTTGCAACAGGTTTTTTTCGCGTCGCAATTATATATATATATACATATATTTGCAATGGATTTTTTTCCTTTGCAAAATGCCAAACTTTGTTTGTTCAAAATTTGTCATTTTGCGACAGCAAAATTCATAGCAATTTGCAATGAGTTTTTTCCGTCATAAATTTCCATCGCAAATATTAGTTTTTTTAGTAGTGACAGAAGGCCTTAAAAATTACTTTAAACAATTAATACAACAATTATATTCACAACTTCCAATATCATGCACTATATAAAAATAACCAATTTCAGAAATCAAAAGAAACTAGTGACAAAATTTTAAGAGATCATTTTATAATAGAATAATACAGTAAAATAATCTTCAATTTACTAGCATTATTGTGCATTTTCAGCCAGAGCTTAAGTGTTTTTCTTCTATAATCATTGTCTCATATATCAATTAGTGTATCTAAGAGTTCAATTAAAAGACTCTCTCTTATAAGGTGGCATTGTCCTTTGCCACAATTTGAAGTGTTTTGCTTGTAGCAATCACAATTATCAGTTCCTTAATCAGGGTATCTAAGTGTTCAACTAAAAGAGTAACTCTTTTGAGGTGGCATTGCCCTCATCAAAATTTGAAGTATATCACTTGTATAAATTATAATTATCATTTGGTTAATTAGTGTTTCTAATTAAGTATTCAACTAAAAGAGTAACTCTTATGAGGTGGCATTGTCAGAATTAGAAATGTTTTGCTTGTATAATCTACAATTATCATTAGCTTAATTAGTGTATCTAAAGTGTCCAACAAAAAGACTAACCCTTCTGCCATTTTCCTTTGCCATAATTTGGAACTCAATGAAATTTTAGATCTACACGTAGTTTGTAAATTAAACTATTTGACTTATTTTGGTCTCAAAACTTAAATCAGATGTCCTCATCATTATGTATATTTTTTTATTACTCATTGCACAACCCTAAGAAGGCAATGTTGCAATTTGTAACGACACTGGCTCTTGGTTTAAAAATTAAATGGTGTTTGGTTAAATTTATTTAAAAATTGTATAAGTTCTTACAATTTATAAGATATTTTTGAAAGTGCTTATCAGATGTTAGGATATTATCTAGAAATAAGTTGTTCATTTATTTGATAAAATAAGATTTTGGAGTTTATAATATGTCAATAATGGTAATTATATAATTTATATGGTTAAAGTTAAGGAAGTTTTATTAAAATGTAAAAAATAAATTAAATTTTTTTGTTTTTCCTGAAGGAACATAAAAGATCGTAATATCTTAATTTAAGAGTTTATAAGCTTTTCCTCCAAAAAAATTATTGAACACTTTATAATATTTTGTAAACTTCCAAATATCTTTAAAGTATTTTGAGGAGTACTTAACAGACCCCTTAAACTAGTCTTTTGTGGATTTCGTCACTTTCTGATATTTCGATCATAGATTATCAAAATGAAAGCTAATATCGTTGAAAGCATTTAGAAATTATACTTGCGAACTTTTTATTCATTAGTTTTTTAAGGGTATTTGACTAAACTTACCTAAAAAGTTTTATAAGTTCCTATATATCATAAAATATTTTTAGAGGTTACAAGATATTAATTAGATCTTATTTTAAAAATAATCTCTCAATTAAAGTGTTCAGATAAAAACAAAATTACAAAATTTATAAGATAGTAATGACAATTTTGTAATTAATATGTTTATAAATAATGGAGTTTGTACAAATTTTAAAAATAAATTAGACATTCTTTCTTTCTTAAAACTAGTTTATAAACTTATACTATCTCATCGAAAGTCATAACATTTTAGAACATCTTATAATCTCACAAATATTTTACAAGAAATTTTAATGACTCAAACATCTTATAACATATTTTGAGTAGTTTATAAACTCATCCAAACACCTTCTTAAACTTTTGAAAAGTTCAGTTCAAAGAATTTGTGATGTGCTTAGAGTCGTAAGGTTGATATGACAAAAGTAACTTTGAACATTCAAAACTTTATTTAAAATTTAATTCAAATTAACGATTCTAACATATTCTATTTGTGAACAAAAAATTCATAATATGAAATAAAATAAATATTTATTATTATTTTTATATAATACTATAATTTTTTAAAAATAATCTGTCATGCCCCAAAATCTAACCATATATTCTAGTATTGAAGCATGAAACTCAATTCCAAATAAATGATATTAACAATCTAAAATCATAAAGTTAGACAAACGAACTCAAACTAATCCAAGCTAGTCTTATAACACAAAAACTCAAAGTACCAAAACCTATCATCAACTAAAACAAAATAAAATCCATAATAAATAAAATAGAACTAATAAGCTTAGGAGAAATATACTAGTCTACTGCAAAAATCCAAACTAAGACTTCAATATTAATTCTCATCATAAGCAGGATCGACCTCCTCACTAGGGCTAGGATCGAGGTCTGTCAAAAGGAAGTTACAGAAGAAAAAGAGTGTGAGTAAAAGACTCAGTAGATGCCAAGTGTGTGCAATGTGAATTCATGAATTTAACATCATTTGTACAGTGAAAATATTCGAGAAAAGTATAAGTTGGAATCAATAAATAGTCAAGTAGTAACGGATCAAGAATCTAATAAGCAGTGTCCTAGACAAACAACTTAATTGCGATGATCAAATAGTGTTTGTTGTAGCCAGTCAACCTTATGATTCCTACTAAACAATCCCTTATCGCTTCGAAAAAGGTGCAACCTTACCAAAACAGTGCCCGAGCCTAGGTCATCGAGAAATCCTATGACCCACCTCAGCCACACGGTTTCTGTTGTGCTCGGGGGGATTAAGCCATGGGGGCTTGGGGTTCAACCGGCAAGCCCGCTACTATCCAATGAAGTTACTCGCACACCCATACCAAGTTGGATCCAACTAACAGTAACAGTAGCAGCAACAATAAATCCAGTAATCAGTTTGATCATCGAATTTAATTGCTAGTCTAGAAGCATTAAAAATCATAAAGCACATGTTTTCTTGTATCGTGAAACATAATAAATTATTTTTGTACACAATGGAATACAATCATAGTGCAGTGTAAACTTAAAACAAGTTACGATCAAATTACTATAGCATATATCCTTCTGAATTTTGAAGCATAATATCATATAATATATATATATATATACACACACACATATAGCTTTAGGCACTCAACCTTCAAGATTAATCCTAGAAGTTAATCACTTATCTCAGAGTCAATCGAATCAATAGCTGAGTCACTTGATTCTTTTAATAAGCACATAAATCACAAATCTGACTGACTTATTATAACAAGACAAAATTTCTTTAGGACTAGCCTTGTGGGTGCTATAAGCCTATAGTACATTGAACCCAACAATCCTAATTGGTACTAAAATAATTTTACTATATATATATTTTTCTCATTAAAGTCCATTCAAAATCCCAAAATTATAATTAAGAAAATTAATCTAAATAAATTCTAGAACTCAATACTAAATAAATCTTAAAAATTCCTATCAAGATATGCATATTAAATGGGTATAATAAATGCCTTAAAGGCCTATATATGCACATACATAAACTAAACAATTTGCCAAATTTAGGGGTGTTAAAAAAACCCAAACCGACCGAAAATCAAAAAAGCCGAACCGAACCGAACAAGGTTAGGTTCGATTTTTGGTTTTTCATTTAAAAAAATTCAGTTTTTGGTTTCAGTTTTTCATTTCAAAAAAATTCGGTTTTCGGTCGGTTTTGGTTTTTTTTATTCGGTTTACCGAAACCGAACCGAAAAACCAAAAAAATCGGTTCCGTTCGGTTAACCAAACCGAAAAAAATGAAACTTTTATTTTTATTTTTTTTATATACAAAATTTTATTATTCAATCACTACTAGTTTAAGTTTTCACATTTTTTATTAAATTTTTTATGTCTAAGATAAATAAATATAAATTTTTAAATAACGTAAATGTTAATGTATTTTTAAATTTTTGGGATAAATACTTTTTTTTTGATAAAGTGAAATAATTGAGAAAAAAGGAAGTAAATAATATATCAAAATAGTTATTAAAAAACCTATGTTTTATAAATAATATAGATATTAATATATGACATATAAAAACATGAATAGTTATAATAAAAAGAGAAAAAAATTATATTTTTTTCTAAACTCAAATGGTACAATTGCATAATTTTTTTATTATATGAACTAATACACGTTACATATAAAAAATAGATGATTATGATTTAAACAGCAAAAAATGTTATATTAAAAGAAAATTAATTAATTAGTTAAACTTATATATTGTAGGGTATGTTGATGAGCAAAATTGAAATTTCAACTTAAATTGCAAACTAAGGGATATAGGATTGAATCCTATTCGGCTATTCCTGTGGTACTACTAGTAGTATATTGTATCTGCTGACCAATAAAGTTTTATCTATATTATTATAAAAACAAAGACCGTTTTGTATCTAAAATAGAAGTTATTTTTGTTCATTTACATAATTTGTCTTTTTAATTATTTCATCAACAAAAATTGACAATATAGTTTGAAGGATAAATTGGAGAATTCAACATAAAAAAGATAGTTTGGATACAAATTTTATCAATATTTCATAATTATCTTTTAGAAATGATGATTTAATAAGGTTGTAATAGTATTTTTTACAAAATTTACAAATCCGCAATCTATATTATGATGTCATTGGATCAATTAGCTATTTAACTTTAGTAGATTGAGTTTAAGATTTAATTCGCCATTCGATCTTAGCAGTTAAGGTTTGAATATACAGAAATCGCGTGTATCTGCCTTGGCGATTATAAGCTAGCAATTTTCGCATACTTAATGTGTATACTAAAATTTTTATAACATAAAATAATTAAAATATTTATTTATCTTCTTAAATTTATAATATTTTAAATATATTTGTTTAGAATAGATAAATAATAATTTTATCAAAACAAATATTTTCAATATAGAAAAAAAAGTAATCTAAATCAATTTTTTCACCTAAAAACAAATATTTTTATCAATATACTTTTATCAAATAATTTTTTTGGTACTAAAAGAATAAGTTACCCAATTCAAAATTTTAATTAAATTAACTTACTTTTGTCAAACAAACTTTTATAATACTTTCTTGGTAAAAAAGTTTTTTTTTTCCAGTTCGGTTTTGGTTCGAAAAAAATAAAAAAAAAACAAAAAATAGTTCGATTTCAGTTATGCATTTCCAAAAACCTAAATTTTCAGTTAACCAACCGAACCGGTTAAAACCGAATATACAACTCTAGTAAAATTCCCCTCCCCCCCCCCCCCCCCCCGCCCCATGTATACATAAGCACATATACTATCTAAACCGAACGATTCGGTCAGTTAAAATCAAATGTACAGCCCTAGTAAAATTCCACCCCCCCATATATATAACCACATATACTATCTAAACCCATCAAACTCACATATATATCCAACATACATATACGATCAAGTCCATATATATATATATGTATATATATATTCTACCACCCATGTGACAAAAAAAAGTTTCCTCTTTCCTCATTAATTGGGTATGACATGTGTATACTAATGATGTACACAAGACAAAAGGAAAAGACAAAAGGAAAGGAAGTTGATACATGGTTATATCTACATGCTCAAGTTGACTCCTTCGTGTGGGGTTTATGTGTGTTGATAGTTAATATATATATATATATATATATCTACTCTAAATAGGCTGTTAGCTATTTTATATATAAATATATATGGGTACAAAAAATTAAACATGCCTTAACTATTCTGTCATAAATATATACATATATACGACCAAATTCATACATATATACAAGATTAAGCATGCCTTAACATATATATAAATATATATATATTTCTCCATTGTCATCTTTATGCCAGAATTAATTTCATGAGAAGAAAGAAAGGAAGAGGAAAAAAAAAAAGAAGGAAAACTAGATAATGGGTGGGACCAAAGCATTAACACTAACATTGTCTATTCCACAAGTACATCTGCCACTATTATAGACACTACAGGAAAGCAGAGTATTTGTAATGGAAATTTTCGTTGCTATTCCATTGCAAATGGATTTATCAATGGAATTGCAATGGATTTTCTCTGTTGCTAACTTAGAAATGGAAAATTTTCCATTGCTAATAAAATTTGTAAAATTTTCCGTTGCAAATTATTTAAAATTTTTTTGGGTAAATTCCGTTACAAATATGTGTTACAGTTCTGTTACTATTCCATTTCTATATTTGATATGATTTTGTTGTAATTTTCTATTACAATTCCATGGTTAACCCTGTCTGTTTCTACTCTGTTGCTAATTTTTCCGTTACTATTCAGTTGTAATCTTCTATCCAATTCAGCAACTAATTGTTGTTGCTATTCCGTTGCATAGTCTTCCATTTCAATTTGGTCATTATTCCGTTATTTTTTCGTTGCTATTCCGTTGCATAGTGCTCCATTGCTATTCCGTTGTATAGTCTTCCATAACTAATTATTGTTGCTATTCCATTGTTATTCAGTTGATAGTATTTCGTTGCAATTCTATAGCTAGCAAGGTCCATTGCTTGCTAAATTTTCTTATTGTTGCTGCTTTTCTGTTGCAATTTCGTAGCTAATTTTTTCCATGCCATCCATATTATTATTATTATTATTATTATTATTATTATTATTATGGCGATAATTAATCTTAGAAATTATAAATAAAATATGTAAAACAATGAATAAATAATAAACTTGGATAAAATTTTAGTTAGTAAAATTTAACTTCAATAAATGTGTTATGAATGTCACTAAAGCCAAAATCTCACAAAGTAGTAAATGATATATAAATAACCATTATAAGTACAAAATTAACCAAAATTCCTAATATCTCTCCCTAATATCCTCTACCCCTGGCTATGAAGCGTTTTGACCGTATGCCATTGTAGCAAGTACTCCAAATACTTTCTTGGACTGAGTTGCTGTAAACATGATATGTTGCTCGTGCTCAAGGAAATGAAAGTATTTTGCAATGAGAAGATGAAGGATGCTTCTAGCCTATCAAATATATCAGTCAAGGATGATGGATTTCATGATGGAGGACAAGTTCTTTTCTAATCTTTGCAACACATGATATAGGCCACAACTCTCCACATTTCCTTTTACCGTAGGATTGTTTTCAACTACAAATATATAGAATTATACAAGTATTAGAGTCTAATTAGTTCATCCAAATGGAGGAGGGAGAATAAATAGCATAATAAACAAACAAAAGATTATAGCTTACATAAACAACATAATATACAGGCATAGCTTACATAAACAAACAAACATCATACAAATTCAGTCACATTTATAGATTTAGCCTCTATTTTTTTAGTGCTCTTGTAATTTTCATCTAGTCATATTATCTACCATATCAATAAGAGGAAATGAATGCATTTTCATACTAATCATTGTAGCATCTTAATGCATGCCTTGTACCTAACAGGAGATTACAAAAAAGTTTAATTACTAAATCAAATAAGAAAAAAACACAAAGAGAAAGGTAAATAATGAGCTAATAATATTTAGTTGTTGATACATTGTTTCACACAAACTACAAAACAAAGGTGGATCATAATTATTCAAATAGAAAAGACTAATTTTCAAATAAACTATTTGAGAAGTTTTCTAAACAATTAGATGCCTGCCTATATCATTTTAAAAAGGCTTACACAATGTTTAAAAATCAGAACAACGTATGCATATGCAGTATATACTTTCAGTCCACCAAATTCAATGAAAACAAATGAAAAAGAACAAAGAAAAGAAAAGAACTCTTTAAACTTTAAAAATGTCAATATGCACACACAGCCTTCATATTTCTTTATTCCTTAATTATGTTCATCTTGCTTGGGCAATTCAGCCACATTTAAGAAATTTTTGTCTAAGAAAATAAGTGAAAATTGTTTAGTTGTTTTATAATTTTTCTACTCCTTCTAATTTTTCGAAATCCAAATCGAGCATTATTTAAAGAGGGATAAACAATATAAGCGAAATTAAAAAAGTAAAAAAAAGCAAGAAAAAGGAAATAAAACTTGAGAAAGGATGATTATGTCGCCAACAAAGAGCTGCGTACGTACCAATCTGCGAAATTTACGGCTGCTACAGCAGCGGTCGTGAATGGTGGTGATGGAGAAACCTTCTTATGGCAGAATTGCCGTCTACCCCAACTCATTTTAATACATTTAGGAGTGATAAAAATTATTGGTAAATTCTTCACTCGTCAAATAACACTATACATCTCCCAGATCTTCAATGTTATTGGATCATTAGTTTGAGAGGGTTCGCATGGAAATCAATTGAGTTCCCCATTTTTTGTTTCAATTTTTTAATTTATGGGGATAGTGTGAATAAACCCCCCAAGAAACGGTAATGGGGGTGAAGGCGTAGTGGAGACGAAGGTTACTCCACGTCATAGCAGATAATTTGGGATTTTATTAAGTTGTTAAACAATTTTTTAATAGTAAAATTGGAGATACATTTTTAGTTTACTGTCTATTTTTGAAGATTTTATAATTTTAATTTTTGAATGAGAAATAGATTTTTCAATGGAAAATGCACATAAAACTAAAGTATTATATATATATATATCTATTAAATTTACCATCAATCTCAGTTTATAAAATTCCAGATGCAAAATATTATGTCACTAATTAGATTTATGAAATTTTTAAGTTTAAATCAATATCGATTTTAATAATTATCCCTGAGTTGGTCTTTGTTTCATTCACTTGTTTTTGCCTCAATCTTAATTTATCTAAATGGGAATGTCAAAATATAAAATCCATTTCTAAAAGTTTGTTGTCTTATAGTAAGTTAAAATATTTTAATAAATAAAATTAATTGATGGGTTTTCTAAAATAAAAAGTTTAGGAAGAAAAGTTAATGAAGTGTGCGTTTTTTATTAAAACAAATATTTGAATAGATGTTTCGAGCATACAAGATTATAAGAATTTTGTAGTATTTTTTAAACAATATCGAGAAATATAAAAAAAATCTTAAAATATTCTTTGCACTTACTGAGATTTTATTTTTATTAATAACTCGTTAAATATAATGAGATTTTCAATACTTGACTATCAAAATTTATATATGAAAATGTGCCCATGCACATGAAATAATATTAATATTAAAAAGAATCTAATTTAGGTTCTATTACTTTTTTCCCCAAATGTAGCGCCCCCTCTCGGGATAGCACATAATTAGCTGAGGCGCTAATTCAAACCCATAAAATTTTTCACAATTTCCCAATGTAACATCAGCAAGAATATAACCTTATAGCAGACTTAACCCAAATGAGGAAGCAATATCAGAGTGCTTAAAATACCATCATAAAAGGTTCAACAACATCCAAGCCAAAAGGTTGCTACTAGTACCAAGATTCAGAATTTACGTCCATAAGTATAACAGTATTCATGACATATTACAACATCTCTTAATAAAACATCCCAAACTCAGTAAAATAGACATATATAAAACAAGCTCCAAAATAACATCTCTACCCTGGTTCATCAGTCCTCAAAATCTCCTATCTCATACCTGTTTGAGTAAAGATGAATAATATACGAGGGTGAGTCATAAGGACTCAGTGAGGATAGTGTATGCAATGCATAACCAGTCTAAAAATATAAGGCACACAAATAACGATCAATGATTTCTCAGTATAAGAATGATGAGTCACAGCAAAAAGAAACATCAAGAAACGAAGTTAATAACAATTGCTAGATTAGAAACTGTGATTGTCGGCTTTACAACTTGTTTATCTCAACCGATCTTGCTCAGGAGGTATAGGGACATCTCAACCAATCACAGTTGGGAGGGATCATCTCAACCGATCCTGCTCGGGAGGTATAGGGACTTCTCAACCGATCACAGTCGGGAGGTCTAAAGGTGGCTCGTTTGCCCGGAACAACAGTCCGATCTAGACTGGGATACCACTCCAGCCTTATTGCTCCATGAGTAGAATAAAATTACAAGAATAGCAAACCCAACACATATGCAAGTTAATAAACTGAACAAAGCATGCATATCGGAACATCCTTGTGCCTCCATAACAGTTCAATAACCGTAGCTCAAGCATAACAGTAGTTCAAGCATGACAGCTTGGCAATAACAGTAGCTTGAGCATGACAGCTTGGCAATCACAGTAGCTCAAGCATAACAACTTGGCAATCATAGTAGCTCAAGCATAACAGCTTGGCAATCATAGGAGCTCAAGTATAACAACTTGGCAATCACATTAGCTCAAGCATAATAGCTTGGCAAGGCATTCTGCCCAACAGTTCTCCTGTACACATATCTTTCAATTCGGTAGTTCAATCAATCAGTTGCCAACGTGGCAGAACAATGAACTTTACAAAATGATTTCCAACAATGCCATCATGGCAGATCACAAGACCAAGTACAGGTTCACTTTGATCAATAACATACGAAACGAGGAAATATTCAAGGAGAGAATAGTAATCAATTGATTGACTCAATCAGTATCAATATATGATTAACTCAGTAAGATTCACTGGTTCAATGATTAACGATAACAGTATCAGTAGCCAGACAATAAAACCTTACAGGGTCAAAAACCCAACAATTACGATAATAGGATTCAAGATAATAGAACCACACAGGTTTCAGATAACAACAATAACGATAACAAGAATTAAGATAATAGAACCACACAGGGTTCAGAATCAACAACAATCACATTGCTTTACTCAAACAAGTACCAAAGAGGTAGATCCTCACCTTAATCGGTCAATCAGTGTAGTCAGACTCTACTGATCCTCAGGGTCAAATCCTCCGTCACCTATTCAAAAGGTAACCTTATATTAAAATCCATGTTCAACCCTAACAATCACTAACACGAATCATACCAACAGTAACCCTAAGTCTAAATGATTATCTTATTGATACGCTGGTAAATGTTTGTTTCGATAATACTACCCTGAACATACTATCAGTATCGGATATACATATATGTATATGGGTTCGCATATATACATAGTACATATTGATCTTCAATATTAATCATAATAATCCAGTTGTCCGTAAACGTCCAAACTTTTGTCGATTAATCTCGATGACATAAAAATGAAGGTTTCTACACTTAGTATGTTATATTACCTATAGTTACATGAAATAGTACCATTATGGATTTACTAGGCCTATTTAATCGATCAAAGATGTTTTAATCTAATGAATGAGTGTTCTGATCGATCAAGATGATCATAATATACAAAAATACAAAGTTTTACGAAGATCAGAACGTCTAAATGTATACATGCAAATACATACATGAAAATAGCATTATATACCATATCTCACTAATGAAGGGGAATCTTCACAATCAGACCGCGTGCATGTGACCACCGCGATGAGGCGAAGATTCTGCCCTGTCACCGCCGCCGGCTGCCGCCGTCCACCGTAGTCGAAAAATTGAGATAGCACCACCCACATAATCCTCTCGCCAATAGCTTTCCAATGGTACCCTTGGTTTTCAATTTGGCCGCCGGAAAACTCCTCAAAACTCACCCCGAAGTCTTCATGGTTCGAAGCTCCGCCGCCCGATTTCGCCGTCTCCACCGTGTATCTCCGCCATGCAACGTTACCACCGTGTTCAACTCATCAAGAGCTAGCTAAAACACCCCTTGTTTGCTTCGTTTGACACTGGAAAATTGAGATAGCACCACCCACAGAATCCTCTCGCCGATAACTTTCCAACGGTACCCTTGGTTTTCAATTTGGCCGCCGAAAAACTCTTCAAAACTCGCCCCGAAGGCTTCATGGTTCGAAGCTCCGCCGCCCGATTTCGCCGTCTCCACCGTGTATCTCCGCCATGCAACGTTACAACCGTGTTCAACTCATCAAGAGCTAGCTAAAACACCCCTTGTTTGCTCCGTTTGACACCGAAAAATTGAAGACCCAGTTGCTCACTGTGAAGGAGGTTTCGACCGTTCTCCGCCGCTCAACTCCGGTGGTCTGCCGCCGCTGGTGGTGGTGTAGATGAAGTCTTGGAGGTGAGAGGAGTGGGTTTAGTTGGTTAGTTTGGTGGAGAATGGTTCGCTGGTGGTGGTTGGGTTGGCCGCGGGAGGAAGGAGAAAGAAGGAGAAAAATGAAGAAAAAAAAAAGGAAAGAAAAGAGAAAAAAGAAGAAGGGGAAAGAGAAATAAAATGCTGCCGGGTTGATTTTTTTGATTTCCAATTTTTTTTTAAAACAAATTCTTCATTTTTGCAATTTAATCCCTAGAAAATTTTAAATTATGCAATTGAGTACAAAATTTATAATTTGACCACACAATTGAAAAATAAAATTAGTAATTAAAATTCAATATTTTTCAAATATTAATAATATAACAAATAGTGAAATCATAAAATTACTAGGGTGTTACACCAAAAGTTTTGGTTCATACCTTTTTAGGTCCACTTAAATTAGTTTTTACAATTAATTTTATTTATTTTATAATTTGCTATTAGTTACAATTTAAAAATGTAGAAAATAATTAATAAGGATAAATTTATTTAAAAAAATTAGAGAAATTTTAGTCAAAAAATTATTTAAGATGAATTGAATTAGAGCAATTAGATACCAACTACCAACTCTTCATAAAAAAAGTCAAATGTGATGAATATATTTTTTAAATTAACTATAACTGAACCATGAGTGCTTATTAACTTCACATTATAGTTTATGTACCAATATTTGTCACTTAAGTAATTTTTTGAAGAATATAATGAATTGGATTTTAATTTATTGTACCTAAATTTAATTAATTCTTATATTATAAAAATTTCAGTTGTTATTCCCTTGCTATTCCATTGTTCTCATTATAGCTAGCAATGGAATAGCAACAGAGTAGCAACAAAGAGATATCTAAATTAATTATTTTGTTAATTATTAAAATGTAACTTCATTAATGTTATACTCTTATTCATAATAATACTATTTTATCAACGTAAAAAAACCAAAACTAATTATAGAAGAGAGAGAACAAGAAAGAAGAATCAAATTGAGTATAGATGTCATTGAGAATTGCACAATATCAAAAGAATCAATTACATCATTACTCAATCACCTTTTCATCCTTAAATGTCATATTGATTGAACAAATAACTCCACATACTATAAAAATCTAACATAATTAGTTACAATTTGAAAATAATAAAACGAATGATTCATTTTTCTATTTAAAGGAAAATTTTTGTAAAATTCACTTAGAAAAATTTAGTTTAAAAATTATTTAGGATATGTTGAATTTTAGTAATCAGGTATCAACTATGTATAAGCAAGTTAAAAGTAATTCATATATATTTTTCAAGTTAACTATAATCTAACATGGCTAGTTAACTCCATATTATATTTTTATCTATATTTGTCAATTACAATTATTTAGTGAAATAATAATCAAAATTAATTTAGTAAAAAATTATTAAATAGACTAAGTTACACAATATTTATTGCTTAAGCATTTTATTTAAGAATATAATTAATTGGATTTTGATTTATTGTCATTAAAATTAATCAATTATGATATATTAAGACTTTTTTGTTACTATTCCCTTACTATTCTGTTGTTATAGTCATGGCTCGGAACATAGTTGTAACAGAGTAGCAACAGAAAAATATTTAAATTAATTATTTTGTTAGTAAAACATAACTCATTTTCATGATTTCCTGTTTCTTAATAATAATATTTGGTTAATTTAAGAAAGTAAAAAATAATTGTATGAAATGGCCAAAAATACATAAAAAAAAGTATTAAATCTAGCAAAATTCAAAAATTGATCACCTTTTCTAACTAAAAAGTATCATTTTTTCCAACAAGTATAACTCTATATTCTATAAAAATCTTAAAAAAATAATCACAATTTGAAAATGAAGAAAGTAATGAATAAAATTTCAAACTAAAGGATAAATTTATAAAAAAAAAAATTAAATTTTTTAGTTAAAAAATTATTTAAGATGAATTAAATTAGAGCAATTACGTATCAATTCTTTATTTAAAAAAAAGTTAGATGTGATGCATATATTTTTTAAATTAACTATGGCTGAATCATGAGTACTTATTAACTTTACAGATGTTTTATGTTCCACTATTTGTTATTTAGAACTATTTTATACAAAAAAATCATTAATTATTTGTTAATAAAGAATTAAATAAAACTAAATTTCATCAAATTAATTACTTAAGTAATTTTTTGAAGAATATAATGAATTGGATTTTAATTTATTGTACCTAAATTTAATTAATTCTTATATTATAAAATTTTCAGTTGTTATTCCCTTGCTATTCCAAGTTCTCATTATAGCTAGCAATGGAATAGCAGCAGAGTAGCAACGAAGAGATATCTAAATTAATTATTTTGTTAATTATTAAAATGTAACTTCATTAATGTTATACTCTCATTCATAATAATACTATTTTATCGTCAAAACTAATTATAGAAGAGGGAGAACAAGAAAGAAGAATCAAATCTAGTATAGATGTCATTGAGAATTGCACAATATCAAAAAAATCGATTACATCATTAGTCAATCACCTTTTCATCCTTAAATGTCACTATGATTAAATAAATTACTCCACATACTATACAAATCTAACATAATTAGTTACAATTCGAAAATAATAAAATGAATGATTCATTTTTCTATTTAAAGGAAAAAATTGTAAAATTCACTTAGAAAAATTTAGTTTAAAAATTATACAGGATACATTGAATTTCAGTAATCAGGTATCAACTCTTTATAAGCAAATTAAAAGTAATTCGTATGTATTTTTCAAATTAACTATAATCTAACATGACTTGTTAACTCCATATTATATTTTATCTATATTTGTCAATTACAATTATTTAGTTAAATAATAATCACAATTAATTTAGTAAAAAATTATTAAATAGAACTATGTTTCACAATATTTATTGCTTAAGTAATTTATTTAAGAATATAATTAATTGGACTTTGATTTGTTGTCATTAAAATTAATCAATTATAATATATTAAGACTTTTTTGTTACTATTCCCTTACTATTCCGTTGTTATTATTATGGCTAGCAATAGAGTTGTAATAGAGTAGCAACAAAAAGTTATTTAAATAAACTATTTTGTTAGTAAAACATATTCATTGTAGTTTCATGTTTCTTAATAATAATAATTGGTTAATTTAAGAAAGTAAAAAATAATTGTATGAAAATGCTAAAAAGACATAAAAAAAAAAAACAAGTATTAAATTTAGCAAAATCCAAAAATTGATCACCTTTTCTTCCTAAAAAGCATCACTTTTTCCAACTATAACTCTATATTCTATAAAATCTAGAAAAATAGTTACAATTTGAAAATGAAGAAAGTAACGAGTAATTTTTCTAACTAAAGGATAAATTTATAAAAAAAAAAAGAAAAATTTTAGTTAAAAAATTATTTAAGATGAATTAAATTAGAGCAATTAGGTATCAATTCTTTATTTAAAAAACGTTAGATGTGATGCATGTATTTTTTAAATTAACTATAGTTGAATCATGAGTACTTATTAACTTCACATACGTTTTATGTTCCACTATTTGTTATTTAGAACTATTTTGTAAAAAATAATCATTAATTATTTGTTAATAAAGAATTAATAAAACTAAATTTCCCAAATTAATTACTTAAGTAACTTTTTGAAGAATTTATTAATTGGAATTTAATTTATTGTAGCTAAAACTTATAATTCTTATGTTATAAAAACTTTAGTTGTTATTCCCTTGGTATTCCATTGTTCTCCATTTAGGTAGCAATGAAATAGCAATAGAGTAGCAATGAAGAGATATTTAAATTAATTATTTTGTTAATTATGAAAATATAACTTCATTGTTATACTATCATTCATAATAATACTACTTTATCAACGTAAAAAAGTCAAAACTAATTATAGAAGAGAGAGAACAAGAAAGAAGAATCAAATCTAGGGTAGATGTGGCACCTCTTATTAGGATAACACCCAAATCAAGGTACCACACAGATTCAGACTTACAATATCAGAGTTACAGCTAACAGAAGGCCCATAGTTCTGTTGCGTACATCACCAAAATTCAAAATTCAACCTCAACAAGTAGTTATAAACCTGAATTAACAACATATATATCTACTAGGTCTCAATAGAATTCAAAACATTCATATCTTACTATTTAATACATCATAACCTTAATACATACAAAACGACATGTTACAACCTTTCTAAGGTGATCATATCTTATACAAAAGTACATCATAACTTGGATTCTATATAATCAGCAAAAGAAAACCCAAGTATTGTTAATTCCTCTTCTCAGTCTCAATCAATTCTCTTCCTGATCTGAAATATCACAAATATGGGGATTAAGTCCAATGACTTAGTGAGGATTATAGAAAGGATTCATCGAGGAAAACTCGACTCGACAAATCATAATGTAACTAACAGATAATGCGGATACAAAAACAGATAGCACAATTTATCAAACAGGAAACTCTCCTGCCTTGTTGCTCCAAGATCATATTTCAAATATACAGACTGTCAGACAAATCAATCCTAAAGCATATACATTCAAAGGATGATCGAAACATGCATTGCCGATTCACCTTATACCAAACAAACAGATCACCTAAGCATAACAACTTGGTATTTGCAGATGCCCATACGGTTCGTATAGCGCACCGCTGATGCCTAGGGGGAAATCCCTAGCACACCATCGATACCCAGGGGGAAATCTCTAGCGTACCGCCGACACCGAGGGGGAAATCCCAAGCGTGCCGTTGACACCGAGGGGAAAATCCCAAGCGTGCCTTTGACACCGAGGGGGAAATCCCAAGAATGCCTCATATAACCAAACATTTAGCTCAGATTAGCTCTTGGCCCATACAATCTCCGTACATATAACAAATTACCGCTTATGCAGATGCCTAGGGGGAAATCCCTAGCACATTGCTGGTTTCAGATAAACAAATCAAAGCAGATAGAAATAATGCCAGTCAGGCAACAGATATCAAACTGATAATATAAAAGCCAACAAGGCTACAAATGCGAAACAAATGACAGACAGATACCGAACAGATAACAGATAACATTCTGGGCGCCAGAACAGACAGAAACTGATACAGAATAACAGAAACAGATATGAAACAGACATAACCCTCACAGGGTATTTAGAACATAATCAAATAAAAAACAGAATCCAAACACGGTTCTGAGTAACGTATAGAAACAGTAAACCCACACAGGGGTTAATTTCAATAACAGATAGCTCAATAGGGTGCCAAATTGGCAGAGCCTCATAGGTATAACGAGTACCAAGAGGGATAGATCCTCACCTGATTGTAGAATTCCCACTCAGTTCAACATCCAACTATGGACGATCAACACCCAAATCTTCTTCACCTATTCCCAAAATAATTCATAATCAAAGCTCGGTCGATTCAATGGTCTCAATAATCAATTAAGCTTATAATTTCCCAAAACTACTATAAGTCTCCTAGACATGCCAAATTTTACAACAATCGAATATTTTAACTTAACCATATTCAATTATTATCCATTATAAAATATAACTCTTAAATCCTCAAATTAATTTCTACCAACTTAATTAAATCTCATAATATATTATTACTATTCCAATAATTCCCAAAAATCATAAATATCAAAGTATAGCCTTCCAACAACTAACCACACCCCACAATATTCCATCATCACTAAAATTCAATTCCTAGCTCCAACATACAATGTCATATATATATATACACAAAATTCAAATATAATATAATTAATAAATCTTCCAAAATTCGCAAATCAATAACTAATGCTCGGAATTAGATATGGCTTATACCGTTGCGATCGCCGGATCGAGCAAAAGAAACTGCCCGGTCACCGCCGCCGCGCCGCCGCCGCCGGTCGCCGACCGCTGCCGCCCGCAGCCCGCCGCCGTCCGCCGCCGCCGGAAAAATCCCAAACCAAGCAGTCCGACTCCTTTCGAGCTCCTGAGTCCAATGGTGCGATCAGTTTTCAATTTCGAGCCCTGGATTTGCCGGAAAACTCAATTTTCAGCCAAGTTTCCAAAATTTGCCGCCCAACTCCGATCACCTTGATTCTCGGATTCCGTCCGTTCAAACTCACATGCAACCTTCCCAAAACCTTCCTCACACCCTTAGCTTTCCATACCACCCCTCAGATGCACAATCCACCGTTGAAAGAGGGAGATACACCGGTGGCCGTGAATGGGTCTTCTTCAAACTCCTCATGCCGCCGCGTCTCCGCCATGCATGGTGGCTGTTTGGTGTTCAGAGGTTGCTGGAGAAGAGGATGGTGAAGTTAAATCAAGTTTGGGCTTGGTTGAGTGGTGGAGATGGTCACGGTGGTGATGGGTGGTCGCGGGAATGAGAGAAAAGAAATAAACGGGAAGAAAAGGGTGCTGCCAAGTGTCCTCAATCCAATTTTATTTTTCCATTTTTGCGATTAAGCCCCTAACATTATAAGATTCCTCAATTGAATCCCAAACATCCAATTTCCTTGCAATTAAGTCCTTAATAAATAAATAAATAAATAAATGAAATCAAATAAATTCCAAGGATTTAATAATAACATCAAAATTAAAATAAACCATGAAAATAATTAGTTATGAAAATACGAAAATTCCGGGGTCGTTACAGTGGATGTCATTGAGAATTGCACAATATCAAAAAAGTCGATTATATCATTAGTCAATCAGCTTTTCATCCTTAAATATCATTATGATTAAACATAGTACTCCACATACTATACAAATCTAACAAAATTAGTTACAATGTGAAAATAATAAAATGAACGAGTCATTTTTCTATTTAAAGGAAAAAATTTGTAAAATTCACTTATAAAAATTTAGTTTAAAAATTATATAGGATACAGTGAATTTCAGTAATCAGGTATCAACTCTTTATAAGCAAATTAAAAATAATTCATATGTATTTTTCAAATTAACTATATATAATCTAACATGGCTAGTTAACTCCATATTATATTTTTATCTATATTTGTCAATTACAATTATTTAGTGAAATAATAATCACAATTAATTTAGTAAAAAATTATTAAATAGAACTAAGTTTCACAATATTTATTGCTTAAGTAATTTATTTAAGAATATAATTAATTGGACTTTGATTTATTGTCATTAAAATTAATCAATTATGATATATTAAGACTTTTTTGTTACTATTCCCTCACTATTCCATTGTTATTATTATGGCTAGCGATAGAGTTGTAACATAGTAGCAACAGAAAGTTATTTAAGTAAACTATTTTGTTAGTAAAACATAACTCATTGTCGTTTCATGTTTCTTAATAATAATAATATTTGGTTAATTTAAGAAAGTAAAAAATAATTGTATGGAAGGGCTAAAAAGACATAAAAAAAAGTATTAAATCTAGCAAAATCCAAAAATTGATCGCCTTTTCTTCCTAAAAAGCATCATTTTTTCCAACTATAACTCTATATTCTACAGAAATATAAACAAAATAGTTACAATTTAAAAATGAAGAAAGTATTGTATAATTTTTCTAACTAAAGGATAAATTTATAAAAAAGAATAGAAAAATTTTAGTTAAAAAATTATTTAAGATGAATTAAATTAGAGCAATTAGGTATCAATTCTTTATTAAAAAAAAAAGTTAGATGTGATGCATATATATTTTTTAAATTAACTATAGATGAATCATGAGTACTTATCAACTTCACATACGTTTTATGTTCCACTATTTGTTATTTAGAACTATTTTGTAAAAAATAATCATTAATTATTTGTTAATAAAGAATTAAATAAAACTAAATCTCCCCAAATTAATTACTTAAGTAATTTTTTGAAGAATATATTAATTGAATTTTAATTTCTTGTAGCTAAAACTAATTAGGTATTATATTATAGAAATTTCAGTTGTTTTTCCTTTGCTATTCCATTGTTATCATTATAGCTAGCAATGGAATAGCAATAGAGTATCAACGAAAAGATATTTAAATTAATTATTAAAATGTAACTTCATTGTTATACTCTCTTTCATGGCAATATTATTGTATCAAAGTCAAAAAGCCAAAAATAATTGTAGAAGAGAGAAAAGAGAAAGAAGAAGAAGAAGTATCAAATTTATTATGGATATCACTGAAAATTGCACAATATCAAAAAAATCGGTTACATCAGTACTCAATCACCTTTTCATCCTTAAAATATCATTATGATTAAACAAATAACTCCATGTACTATACAAATCTAATATAATTAGTTTCAATTTGAAAATAATGAAACCAATGAGTCATTTTTCTACTTAAAGGAAAAGATTTGTAAAAGTCACTAAGAAAATTTTAATTTAAAAATTATTTAGGATATATTGAATTAGAGTAATTCGGTATCAACTCTTTATAAATTAGTTAAAAATAGTTCAAATATTTCTCAAATTAACTATAGTCGAATCATGAGTTCTTTTTAATTTCTTATTATAATTTTATTTATATTTGTCATTTACAATTATTAATTAGTGAAATAATAATCACAGTTAATTTGTTAAAAAAATTATTAAATCAAACTAAGTTTCACAATATTTATTGCTTCAGTAATTTGTTTAAGAATATAATTGATTGGACTTTGATTAATTGTCATTAAAATTAATCAATTTTGAGATATTAAGACTTTTTTGTTGCTATTCCCTTACTATTCTGATGTTATTATTATGGCTAGCAACAGAGTTGAAACAGAGTAGCAACGGAAAGTTATTTAAATTAATTATTTTGTTAATAATACATAACTCATTGTCATTTCATGTTTTTTAATAATAATATTTAGTCAATTTAAGAAAGTAAAAAATAATTGTATGAACAAACTAAAAAAAAATGAAAAATAAGTATTAAATCTAGCAAAATCTAAAAATTGACCAAATCTATTACCCAATCACCTTTCCTTTGTAAAAAAATATCATTATTTTCCAACAAGTATAACTCTGTATGCTATAAAAATCCAACAAAATTAATTACAATTTGAAAATGAAGAAAGTAATGAATAATTTTTTTTACTAATGGATAAATTTATAAAAAAAAATTGGAGAAATTTTAGTTAAAAGATTATTTAAGATGAATTAAATTAGGGCAATCATATATCAACTCTTTATTAAAAAAAAAAAAAAAGTCAGATGTGATGCATATATTTTTTAAATTAACTATAGTTGAATCACGAGTACTTATTAACTTCACAATTTGTTTTATGTTCCAACATTTTTTATTTACAACTATTTTGTAAAAAAATAATCATAATTTATTATGAAGAATTAAATAAAACTAAAATTTTCCAATTTGATTATTAATTGAGTAATTTTTGAAGAATATATTAGTTGGATTTTAATTTATTATAGCTAAAACTAATTAATTATTATATTATAAAAATTTTAGTTGTTATTCCCCTGCTATTCCACTGTAATCATTATATCTAGCAATGGAATAGCAATAGAGTTGCAACAAAAAGATATTTAAATTAATTATTTTATTAATTATTAAAACTTAACTTCATTTTCATGCTCTCTTTCATAATAATACTATTTTTTCAATGTAAAAAAGTCAAAAATAATTGTAGAAGAGGGGGAAAAAAACCAAGAAGAAGAAGAAGAAGAATCAATTCTTGTATAGATATTGAAAATCACACAATATAAAATATCAGTTATATTAGTACCCAATCACTTTTTCATCCTTGAAATATCATTATGATTAAACAAATAACTCCACATGCTATACAAATCTAACAAAGTTAGTTACAAATTGAATTTAATGAAACCAATGAGTCACTTTTCTACTTAAAGGAAGAAAAATTGTAAAATTCACTTACAAAAATTTAGCTTAAAAATTATTTAGGATAGATTGAATTAGAGTAATCAGGTATCCACTTTTTACAAGCAAGTTAAAAATAATTCATATATTTTTCAAATTAACTGTAGTAGAATTTATGGGTACTTGTCAACTCCGTCTTATATTTTTTTTCTTTGTCATTTACAATTATTTAGTTAAATAATAATCACAATTAATATGTTAACATCTTTTTAAATAGAACTATGTTTCACTATATTTATTGCTTAAGTAATTTATTTAAGAATGTTTTAATTGGACTTTAATTTATTGTCTATAAAATTAATCAATTTTGATATCATTAGACTTTTTTGTTGCTATTCCGTCATTATTTGTAGCTAGCAATAGAGTAGTAACCGAATAACAATGAAAAGATACTTACATTAATTATTTTTTTTAATAAAACATAACTCATTGCCATTTTTATCTTTCATAATAATTGTATTTTGTTAATTTAAGAAAGTAAAAAATAATTGTATCAACGAAGTGAAAAGGAAATAAAAAAGAAGTATGATATCTAGTACATACATTAAAAGTTACACAAAATTGAGAGACCGATTGGTACTACAAGAACTCAATTAATTAAATTTTCATCCAACAAAATATCATAACATTCCATTAACAAAACTCTCTATATTGTAAAATATATTGAAATTAGTTACAATTTGAAAATAAATGATAATGAGTCATTTTGCTAATTGAAGAAAAAACTAAAAAAATGAATTAAAAATTTCGACAAAAAAAAAATATTTTGGTTATATAAGTCTAATGGGAGCAATATATAAGTCCTGAATTTTATAAGAAACATCAACGTGATTGATGCACTATTTATAATTAGAATTAATTTGTTAACAAAGAGCAAGTGATACTAAAAGTTCACGAAATTAATTACTTAAGTAGCTCATTTAAGAACGTAATTAATGGAATTTATTTTTTTGTCAATAAAATTAATCAATTTTGATATGTACAAGATTTTTATGTATATTTCATTGTTATTGTTATACCTAGCAATGGAGTAAGAATGAAAATATATTTAAATCAATCATTTAGCTTGTTATTAAAATATAACTTCATTGATTTTACCATAAGTTTTTAGCTACAGAATAGCAACCAAAATTTATTCATCACATTTAGAAACAAGATAGTGATAGAAATATTAAATTTCAAAATAAAAATAAAATCCTCAAATTATGTTGTTGCTATTCTGTAGTTAATAGCAACAGGATAGTAATGGAGTTATATCAATTTCATTTTGCTATTCAACGAATATATTAGTTTTTAAATTAAGTATTAATTCTTTGTATTGTTCGGTTGCTATTCCATTTCAATTAGCAACAGAATAGCCACGGGGTATCTTTTTGTCACAATAATATGAACATAATAGCAATGGAATATCAAGTCCTTTCCTATTCCGTTGCCATTCTGTTGGAAAGTCTAAACAAATGTTGCGATTTATGTTCCGTAGCTATTTCATATGTATTATGTTGAAAATAATGGAACTTTTCTGTTGGTAAAATTCCGTTACAAATTAGGGATGACAATGGGGCAAGGCAAAACCCAAACCCGAGTTCAACCCATCTCGAATGGGACGGGTTTGGGGCGACTTACGAGGTATGGGGCGGGATTTTTCTAACCCGAATTATTTGGGGCAGGGTATGGGGTTTATTGACCCCACCCCAAACCCGCCCCGCCACCCTGAATAATATAAAAATTATATTTTTATATTATATATAAATAATATATATAATAAATATTATATATATAACAATAAATATATTATATATAAATTATTTTATATTTTATAATTAAAAATAATGTCAAAACCAAATAGTTTACGGTTCCACACTTCTACTTCCCATTAGTGTTTTTTTTTTCATTCCCACCCGTTGTTCATTTCCCACCGGCATCAGGTGGGGTATGATAGAAATTTGTTGAACTTCAAAATTTTGAGTTTTTTTTTTGTTTCAATGTATTAAAATTTGGATGTTGTGTTGATTATTACTTTAATTCTATTCTTATCTCCTATTTTGCTTCTAGAAATTTATCTTGTTTGCATAGATTTTTCATTTTTGTACCTAAAATTTGAATTTTAATTTCTATCGAGTGGTTCTGATTTGATGCTTTCATTGATTTGTTCTAATTTTTCTAATTCTTTTCGAGTTGGCGGGTTAAACCTGCCAACCCGATGGGACTAGGCGGGGCGGGGTTTAGTCTCGCAAGGCGGGGTATGGGGCGAGCCAAACCTACCCCGTTGCCATGCATATTACAAATACTCTGTTTTCTTGTAGTGAGAGGAGTCAAACTCTAGGAAAACAAATTCATAGCACCCTATTCACATAATTCTTTCAACAAATAAAAATAAAAATCAAACAAATCAAATGTAATACTACTAAGTGTACCTAGAAGACCGATTCCTCCTGCTAGACTTGTGCAATTCTCGAATTCTCCCCTGTTTCTTCCCCATTTTATTTTTTTTCTTCCGCTGTTTTCTTTCTCCTACCTTTTTTTCCTGTTTTTTCTTTTTTCTTTTTTTTGATTTGTGAGACTAGGATTTTGAATTATGGTTACCGTACATATGTGATAAGTGTTTTACTTCAACTAGAACTCTACTTTTATGTTTTCTAGGATAACCCTACTATAAATATGATGTCTTTATTTTTAATTCCTAAAGTCTCAGTTATTAATACCTAGTAATAATACAATACTAATTTAAGAAAATCTATAACTTGTTTTTCTAAAGATTGAAATATCTAATATAAATATATCATCTTCTAACTGATGTAGTAAATAAATAAAATTAACAGAAATTAAGAGTAAATATAAGATAAAATAATTAATTAAATATAAACGAAATTCTAAAGCATTATATCCCACCCGCCTTAAAGGAATTTGATCCCCAAATTCTAACCTAGGTTAGGGAAGAGTTTCAGATGATGCTTTCCATTTCTTTGTAGCTTTCCCACATCGTCTCATCTATGTTATGGTTCCTTAGAGAATTTTTACTAGTGAGATTACTCTAGTGCGTAGTTTTTATATTTTTCGATTTAGGATTTGGACTAGTTTCTTTTTGCATGTCAGATCTTCATACTTAATAATATGCGAGGGCTCTGGGCAATATTTCTTTAGCTGTGACACGTGAAATACATTATATATTCCTATAAGGTTTGGTGGTAAAAACTCGATAAGCTACAGCTCCAATCCTCACAGATTCTTTTTTTTTTTTTTTTAGTGACAATTGAGAAACTTCATATCCCCAACACTAAATTCCAAAAATCTTTTTCTATCATCTACTTAGCTCTAAGCCATTAGCAAATAGAAAATTTAAGCAATAGCAACTACTAAATAGAAAACCTAATTATCTGAAATAACGCAATAGAAATTTCAAAATAAAGGTCCCATCTAATTCTATATGATAATTCTCCTATTCTAATCCTTATCATTGCCCTCATTTGATTCAATCTCTTCAATATCCTCAAGGTCTTTTTTATTCTCCCATTGGGCTCTTCTAGAACTAGTTCTTATGGATCCTCTTCCTCCATCTCATCGATAAAACAAGTAAACAAATGTTTGGTTTCTCTAAGGCTCTCATGCTTATCTTAAACACATTTTTTCCTTCTGGACGTTGATCTTTCAACTTATTGCTTTGGTGATCTATTGCCCATATACTTCCAGCTATTGTCCTAACTCTTCATAGCTCTTCTTATATTGAAGATGATCTCTTTTATGGTGATCCCTATTATCCTCAAACCAATATACGATTAAGGTTTGGGTAATCTTTTCGAGGCATATTGAATTTATTTCTTGGAAACGGGTCACTTGCAGCTAAGGGTGTATCGTTCACTTCCTCTAACCTTGATCATGTAGGGTGAAACATCTAAATGATGAACTGACTTATATGGGCTTTGACTCACAATCTTACCAAAATACGTCTAGATCAGTAGAAAGAATATCAAAATACTCTAAGGGGTCTTGAATAAAGATAGTCAAGGATTCACAATCAAAGGAAGAAAATCAATAAATTCTTGAACATTCTCAATCCTAGTCTCATAGTATGTCTTTGATCCTATTTTCAAGTACCAATAGTGTTTTATTGTAGCACTTAGCTAACCTAATAAAATCCTTCGTAACCCATAATATCATATGACATTTCATCAATCATTTCAGTAGTCAAACCTAAATACTCAGATCAATTCCTAAGAATTCTATGCCCAAGTTCCACTTTCCGATAATCTTATCCCAACATAGCCTAAGTTCAAAACCTAGGCTTTGATACCACTCTGTCACGCCCCAAAATCTAACCATGTATTCTAATATTGAAGCGTGAAACTCAAGTTCAAATAAATGAAATATTAACAATCTAAAATCATAAAGTTAGACAAATGAACTCAAACTAATCCAAGCTAATCTTATAACACAAAAACTCAAAGTACCAAAAACTAGCATCAACTAAAACAAAATAAAATCCATAATAAATAAAATAGAACTAATAAGCTTAGGAGAAATATACTAGTTTATTGCAAAAATCCAAACTAGGACTTCAATTTTGATTTTCATCATAAGCAGGATCCAGCTCCTCACTTAGGCTAGGATCTAGATCTGCTAGAAGGAAATTAAAGAAGAAAAAGAGTGTGAGTAAAAGATTCAGTGAATGCCAAGTGTGTGCAATGTGAGTTCATGAATTTAACATGAATTGTACAGTGAAAATATTCGAGAAAAACATAATTTGAAATCAATAAACGGTCAAGCATGGATCAAGAATTTAATAAACAGTTTCCTAGACTAACAACTTAATTGGGATGATTAGATAGTATTTGTTGTAGCCAGTCAACCTTATGACTCCTACCATAATAGTCCCTTATCGCTTGGGGAAATGTGCGACCTTACCAAAACAGTGCCACGTTTGGGCTTTGTATATAGGGTCCACACATACAGATTTCATGAGAAGGGGTCTTTTGTAGGGGTGTAAATTGATATTAAATGGATCGGATACACTATTTTCATACTCGTATCCATTTAATTTTTTGAATATTCGGATACGAATACAGATATGATGAATATTTAAGAATGATATCCAAATTCGTGTCCATCGGATATTGGTCGAATTCGAATATATCCGTATTCGATTATAATTATTCAGATGCATCCATATTTGATTAAACTTATTCGTATTTGAATTATTTTTTTGATATTCATATTCGATGATAATTATTTAGTTATCTATTTACAAATATTTAAATACGTGAATCTATGAACCTATAACAAATACATATTTTTAATTAATAGAAGGAGCTATGCAATATCATTAAAAAGAAAGCAATAAAACAAATAACATACACTACTAAAAAACAGACTTTTAGTGACCTAAAATTCGGTCACTAATTCAACAAAAATCGGTCACTGATGTAATTAGTGACCAATTTAGTGACCGAAATGCACGGTCACTAAAACCCTCGTCTCTAATTCAAATTAGTGACCGAAACCATCATCGGTCACTAATTTTTCCAAGGCCATACATTAGGCGGTCACAATTGGGTCACTAATTAGTGACGAATTACTAATCGGTCACTAATAAGTGACCGAAGTTCGGTCACAAACAATCAGTCACTAATTTGTGACCGAAATTCCGTCACAAAATATCAAGATTCGGCCACTAATTTGTGACCGAATTAGTGACCCTTTCGGCCACAATATGTGTCACAAATCAATGACCGAATTTCAGTCACTAATTAGTGACCGACCGCGTTTCGGTCACAAATCGGTCACAAAAATTTATTTGCACCAAAAATAATTTATTTTATTAAATTAAATACCATTTCAAAACAATGTATAATGAATATTTCACAATCATAACCCATCATCAATTTATAACTCCAAAAATATAATCCATAACACCAATACATAAGCATAAAAATAACAATTCATACAACCATAATCCAAAATCATATGTTTAAACCAACCCATCCAAACATAAGTTTAAATATCAACAACAGTACGTAGCACAAAAATAGGCAAATAACCATTAAACTAACTCTCATTGTCACCTCCGTTATTGTCATTCGAACCACCACCATGCACTGCATTCAACTTTTCCATGCATGTTGTCAATGTCGCCATTAAAGCTTGCTCCCTCGCCTTTGCATCTTTAATTATTTTCATAAAAATTGCTTCCCTATTTGCAGCCGCTTCCCTCTCCTTAGCAACTGCCTCCCTCTCCTTAGCCAAATGCTCATCAACAACTTTTGTAATTGTTTCTTGCAAATAATCATGTGTAACATGGTTGTTGATTGATCTTGAGGAGGTCTTAGTAGCGATAATGTCACGGCAATGAAATGTATTCCCATAACCATACACCCTACCCTTCATAGCACCGCCACTAATCTCAACCCATTTTTGTGCATCAAAGGAGCATTCTGGAGTTGAGTTACTGTCAAGATTACTTGCATGTGTTCCATATTCCTCCTACACAAATTATCACCATTACTTGCAACCAAGCATGCTCTAATTATAAGTTATAAAAATAACTAATTCACTTCTTCTATATCCTATAAACTACACAAATATAGTATCTTCACCATTAAAATAAAAGTTCCTATAAATCCAAACAATTGCCACATGATTACCAAAAAACACTCAACTTAATCCAAGAAAAAAATCCAAATAAAGAAACTAAAAATATTAGACATGCTTTCTGCAATTTTAAACCATTAAACTATCATTCGAAAAGCTTCACACATTTTTCTCCTTATAAGGAAGTCCAACAACTTGATTATTAGCCATGCTCAAACATATCAATACAAAAATAATATCTCCAAAAGTGGAATACACACACAAAAAAGCACCACAATATTAATAGCATGACTAGGGATAATAAACAAAAGCCAAATGAAAGTCCTCCAGTTATTAAAAAAATTAAATAGGACAACTAAGGATAATAAGCTATGAGAAAGAAGAAACATTAGTCACCTTGATTAGTAAAATGCCAAATGTACTATTGCGTGGGGTGCCAAGGGTGCCACAAAAGCCACTTGTGCTGGCTACAAACAAAAGGCATTTGCATCAAAACAATAACTATACCACCAAGAACTTCATTAGTATAAAGATCAACCAAAGAAAACAATTGTAAAAAAGAACAAATCTTATGAAAGAAATGGAAAAGATTATGAATTAGAAAGATTATTTATGTTGAGGAAAGTGTTATCCCCATAACAAAGCTAAAAAGCCTATATATAATTGTAAGTGTCAAGAAACTGGAACCAGTTTTGTTTCTGGACTTGTTCCAGTCAAGAAACTGGAACCAGACTGGTTCTAGTTACTGGACTGGAACCAGTTTTCCTGTAACTGGAACCTGGTTCCAGTCCAGAAACTGGTTCCAATTTCATTTAAAACTACTCAGTTATTTTTTGGTTATAAATTTTTTTGTTATCTCAAATGCAATTTTTTGTAGATATTGATCAATCATTCAATAGTACTCTTGATATTAAGAAATTGGAAGTAGTTATTGATTTTAAGTTAACAACATCAAGCTCGTTTCACAATTTAAATAATTTTAAATTAGAAGGAACTCCAAATCCTTAAATAAATTTGTGATGGATTTAAAACTCTCACAAACTTTTATCCTACTATTACTATTGACAAACTTTATTTAAGTTGTCTTTTTATTTATTTAGAAAAAATTATCAATTACACCATTAGGTATATAAGATTCTCAGATTTAATTTAGTGCAACTATATTTCAATATAATTAATTAATCTAAATAAATTATCATAAAAAAACACTAATTTCCACATAAAAGTGGGATTTAAACTTCAGATATTTTACTAATTATAGAGTTCTCGCCCCAACTCTAACTTTTAGACAAACCACTATCAATGATCATATTCAAATAAAAATGAAGTTGGACAACCCTCAAATGCAAATTATGATCCAAACACAACCATTTCATGCACTTGAAAATTAATCATTGAACTCATGAAAAGTCAATTTCTTTTGATAAAAACCCGCCCAAAAAAAGAAGAGGGGGGAGGGCGGTGGGTGGGTGCAATTTCCTTGCCGGTGTTTGAAGAAAAAACAAGTTACAAACTAAATCCTGGGGGCTTCCCAATGTCGGTCACAAAATCATTACAATCAAATGAAAGCCAACAAATAATAACATAAAAATATTAACTATAATGTACACTAATCCTCGTAATATTCTAAATGGATACACTCCAAAATCCAAATATACAATTGTATGGCTACATCAAAGCCTTTTCACTTATCAATTATGTCCTTGACATATCATTAGACTCTCCTAGCAACTAATTAACCTACAATAAAATACATATTTTTACTAATAAAAAAAAAGTTATAAATTTTTTTTAAAATACCAATTAAATATATAGCGCAATAAAATCTTGCAAAAATAACAACAATAAACAATCAAATAAACATGCTACAATAGACATACAATTCTCCTAAAAAATCAAGTAAAGATAACAATCATTAATATATACAACAATTCCAAAGAAACAAAATCAAAATATCATATCTCTTGCCGGGGAAAAATCTTAAACATATACATAATTCCACACTTTGTTTTTCAAAAATTGAACAATAAGAAAAAATCAACATATAAAAATATTGATCAATACATAATTAAAAAACACAATTCATACAATTTAACCTAGAGTGTTGACTAATAAGTTATTCAAAAACACATTTTATATAATTATAAATTCACAATAAAATAATTACCATTTTCAATGCCAAAAATATACAAAATTTCAGCCTCCACACTTGCACAATTAAATAAAAATATTATATAACCATAAAAAAATTCAAAAAAAATTAAAAATTCAGAAAAAAAAATAAAAAATGTAGGTGGCTCCTACTAAAAAGTAGGAGCCACCGACCGAGGCCAGCTGCTGTTGGCCTCGGTTGAGACCGGAGGTCAGCAGCAGCTGGCCTCTGGTTGCGAGGCCGGCGGCAAAGCTACTGGCTTTCGCGAGGCCAGCTACTGCTGCTGCCTCTGAGGAGTTGCTGCAGCGACGGCCAACTCGTCGCCGCCGTAGCGGAGGTGTGCTGGAAATTTAAAAAAAAAAAAAAAACTTACCGAAAAGGGTTTGCTATAGCAGCGGGAGAGAGACCAGGCTGCAGGGGTTTGGTGAAATGTTTTTGCAGGGGCGGGTGATGTGGGGGGAAATGTTTAGTCCAATTTACTTCCTTTTTCTTTTCTTTTAATATTTTGTTTTTATATATTTGTTTTATATTTAAATTTTAAACTTTTACTTAATCATAATAATTTATACTTTAAATGGTAAAATTTTTAAAAACTTTAAATTCAATATTTCATTATTCAATAGTTTAGTGTATGATTTTGAAATTCATATTTATGTACTTAATATTTTTATATATTATATTTTAATGACCGAATTAGTGACCCCAATTATCGGTCACTAAAATTAGTGACCGATGAAAATTTAAAGTGACCAACTTAGTGACCGAATTAGTGACTGAAGCAAGGGGGTCACTGATGTGGTCATTAATCGGTTACTAAGTGGTCACTATTTTATTAAAAAAACATATTTTTAGATCGGTCATTAATCGATCACTAATCAGTCGCTAAAAAATCCCCTTTTTTTGTAGTGATAATTTTTAATTTATAATTGACTTTATAATTGATTATTAGTACTAATTAATATTAATAATCGCATTTAAGTATATTAATTATAAAGTCAACGAACAATAATTATGTTGATTAACTTTATTCTTCAATTTTTCTCTATATTATAATAATTTTTTAAATTTACTCTCTTTTCTTCCCAATTCTTCAATTATGATTTTTATATGGATTATGAGATTTTTATTGAAAAATATAAATAATATATTATTTAATAAATAAACATTCGGATCGGATATTAAATGGATCGGATAATCATTTACCATATCCGTATTCATTTATAATCGGATATCTACTAATCGAATATGGATAATATCCGTTTTAAACGAATGCAAATAAATTTTATATAAATAGATACGAATGCGAACGTAAATAAATTTTCAAATATTCATTTACATCCTAGTCTTATGTTAACAAACTGCACCTGCTAGCTAGACAATATTGTTTGTGAAAATCAATAAGAAAAGGAGATCAATAATTGGTTCTTATCTTGTCACATTTGAATCCGAATTAATCCGTGTTGACAAGTATATATAATATATATATATATATATCGGTGAGGCTAAAAATATTGATGGATACGTAGGGTTGGACCAGCTCTCCCACTAGTACTCCACACCATTCAAACTTGTCACTATGTTATAACTTGAGACATCTAGAAAATGATTCCATTCACATATAATTAACTATATCTGTGTGTGTGTATATATATATATATATTCCATCATTATCCAATTGAAAAGGCTATTAAAAGGCTCTAAATTCAAATTTGTATGGACTTCATCGTTCTTCTCACAAAAAAACAAAAAAAAAAAAAACAAATTCTAATTTGCTTGATGTGAAGAAAAAATAAATTTTCTGTATGTGTGGAATGACGATTTCATTCTCAATTCATTTTGAATGGACTGGAATAATAGATTTTAGTAAAGTTTTACTTGTGTTTCCAAAATGAGGGCTGAGATTTCAAAATAGATAGTCAAACTTTAGTTTTACGCCCAAGTTACTCTTCCCAAGAGTATGGGCATGGGCAGCAACACACGCAATAAAATTCGAAGTCTTAGGTATACGAGATTATCTTCATTGAAATTTGCAAATTATTATTTATTTGTAGTCAATAATATTTGATGGAAATTTTTATGCCACCTATTTGAAGTTTAATTGGATACATATTTAAATGAGCTATGAACTGATAAATTAATATACGATATTATTATAAGAGAAATATATGATATTATAAGTCTCGCTAGCAATGTTTTTAAAATCAGACCGGACATTGAACCGGTGGCTTTATTGGTTATCGGTCCGACCGATTCAACCGGTTTAACCACCGGTTCAACCGGTGTGACGCCATAAAGATGTAATAATTATAAATAATTTTATAAATATATATATATACATACAATATTTTAAATATTAGCAAATAATAATAATAATAATAATAATAATAATAATAATAATAATAATAATAATAATAAATCAAAGAAATTCTTTCTCCAAATGAAAGATAAAGATAACACAATTATAAATATTTACCACAACTATTTAATGTTTCTCAAGTGATCATCACATCAAATTTCAAGTTCAACACTTAACATAATAAAATAAGTTTTGTTGCACTAAATATCTCAACCATCAAGTATCCAAATATAAGTTCTACATCATTGAGTTCCATTTCAAAAGAAATAAAAACATGTTTCACAAACTACAGTGATCAAAATAATTAATCATCATCTTCATCAATAAGGTGATCCCTTTGATGCCTTAAAATATGGTTGACTTCACCATCATTAGAGCTCATGCCGCCAAATTTGGATAAATCAATTTGATCATTAATCATATCCGTGTCATCTTCATCACCTAGACAAAGAAATATTTAATGATAATATGAGTAAAATATGAAGAAAATAAGATATTAACAAAATTAATGGATGAATAATATAGAATACGACCTCTAGATGGACGCAAGTTTTCATTGCATAACTCATCCTCAAGCATTTCTTCTAACTCATCACAATCAAGCTCTCCACTTGGCTCCTCATCAATTATCCAAAAGTCCACTTTGTCAATGCATTCATAATCAATTGGATCGTATGATCTTTTTCTATGTTTACCACTACAAAAACAATATAATATTTCAAATGTAAGTTTAAGTTGTAAGTACTAAAATAAGAAAAATGTGAACAATTACTACAACATAAAATTTAACTAATGACAAAAGAAAAGTAAAATGTTTAATTATTTACTGTTGTTGCAAGCGCAAATTATAATGAATAAAGACAAGATCATTTAGCCTTTAATGCTCCAACCTATTCCTCTTCTTAGTATGGATGTGTTCAAATACACTCCAATTACGCTCATATCCAGAAGAAGATGAGGTTTAACTCAATATCTTGATAGCAATCTTCTACAAGTTTGGGGGCATCACTACCAAAAATCCTTCACCATTCATCTTAAAAAACAATTATACACCATGTAGAAAAATAAGATTAAAATCACATGATAGCAATAAAATATCAATAATAAAGAAATAAATAAATCAATGCTAAATACGTATCGGGCCTTGTAGTTTTTGCATTATTGATTGCTAATTTCCTTCCAAAACTATTCCTACACTCCCGAAACATACTAATCTCATCCAACACATTATCTACTCCTGGACAAAGTTTCTCAATAATGTCAAGTAGACCACTCATAGCCTCGGCACTTTGTAAAGGACTCTCTGGATCATATTGAAAAGCAGGATTCAAGTAAAATGCAGCTGCATGGAGGTGTTTGCGCAACATATTATCCCACCTATTATTGATAATATCAATATAGGTGTTGTACAAATATTCCTTATTCTTGAATAATTCCTTTATGCCCTTTGTCGCCCTCCACATCCCCTCATACACAGCCTAGTGAAGGCTTTTCATCAGAATCACAAATGCGTAATAATCTCATAAGTAGACCCATAATCTTCACAACAATTAAGGAATTATTCCAAAATGTGCTATCAAGAACAATTTGCTTAACCTCCCTACCCTTTTCAGTCTTCAAAAACTTTTTAAATCCTGCACTTACAACCATAGCTTCCAAATGTTCTTTGTGATCATAAAGACTTTTCAACACTATGAATGTTGTGCCAAAGCGAGTCTCTCCTGGATGAATAATTTCAGTTCATCCAACCCATTTTCTCAACTATGCATGAGGTCATTTATGATTGTAAATAAAAACTGTGATCCTTGAAGCAAGAACAACTAAATTTTTCACTAATGTAAATTCTCCAATACCCTTCATAATCAAATTAATGCAATGAGCAGAACATGGAGACCAATAAATAGAAGGATATTTTTTGGAGAGCAATTTTCCAGCTTTTTTGTAGTTCCTTGCATTATCAGTGACCATATGAACAATATTATTAACACCCACCATCTCAACTATATCAGAAAAGAGATTGCACAAAGTCTCTGCATCACTTTCAATGTTGGAAGCATCAACAGATTTAATAAATGATACCCCATATGGACAATAAACCAAGAAATTTATCAACGATCTATGACTCTGATCAGTCCAACCATCACCCATAATTGTACAACCAGTTTCAACCCATTTACTTTGAAGAGCATCAATAGTTAATTGACATTGAGTTTTGGCTTCTTTAAGTAAAGGGACTCTTAAAGCATGATAAGAAGGACTAGTGTATCCATGATCCATTGTTGCTATCCTACTTATCATTGGTTGAAAATATGGTGAATTCATAGCATTAATCGGAATGCAACAGTTATGCATCCACAAAGCAATAGACATATCAGTATCATGCCATCTCTCTTTACTCTGGAATTTTTCTTGTATGGTAGGTTGAGATGAAACAATTCCATCACCAGCTTTCATGTAACTCCCAATGTAAGCGGTCTTTTTTCTCTTATTACTACCACTTACACTTTGTTTACTAGTTGGATTTGGAATTTCTTCAATATCATCTCTTTCAATGTCACACGTAACATCATCATACAATTCCAATTTAGATGCAACTTTCTCCTTTTTATTATTTGCAGTTTCAATTAGTGATCCTTTGATTTGAAAGCGAATATCAGTAGGAACTTTAGAACAAACTTTTACATTACCGGTAATGCCAACAAGATGTTGCTTCATACAATTGACTCTTCTACCACTAATTCCTTGATGACAATATAAACATTTGAGAATTTGAGTCTTCCCGCCAGAAGGTACTTCATAGCAATGTTTCCATGCTATGTCACTCCTTTGACAAGGATTTTGACCACAACTTTCGAATTGACCTATTGATTGTGATGAGTCTTTTGGTGGCATAGGTGGTGCAGAGGAAGCAATATTTTCCATGTCCTACAATTTCAATGAAAATAGTGAGAAAAAGAATCAAAGGACATGAATGATATCTTAAAAGTATAAAGAGAAGTCACAAAGAAGGTACTTGAGGGCTATGGAATTCATCTTTCATTTTATTTGTTTCTCCCATTTATTCTCAATTTTTCTTTTTCTATTTCTTGAATGGAACTTTTTTTCTTAATATTATTATTTTCCATGATAATATAATCTATGCTTTTTCTAATTAGTAATTAAGATTAATTAATAATTTTAATAACTACTACAAAATAAAGAATTTAAATAACTACTACAAAATAAAGAATCAATATTAATGGCCAAAACCACCATTGCCACAACAGTCAACATACATGCTTACAAAAATTGTGAAAAAATGGATGTATAAAAAATAAACACAAACACATGGCATAGACTGTAATAGACTAACAAGATACATAAGCCAAAGTTGCTAATCTAAATAGAACTTTTTTCTTAATATTATTATTTTCCATGATAATATAATATTTGCTTTTTCTAATTAGTAATTAGGATTAGTTAATAATTTTAATAACCACTACAAAATAAAGAATTTAAATAACTACTACAAAATAAAGAATCAATATTAATGGCCAAAACCACCATTGCCTCAACAGTCAACATACAAGCTTACAAAAATTGTGAAAAAATGAATGTATAAAAAATAAACACAAATACATGGCATAGACTGTAATAGACTAACAGGATAAATAAGCCAAAGCTACTAATCTAAACAGTTGAGCAATGAGCAAGCTTAGTTGACCCACAAATCATTTCAAGTTTTTAGGACAAGTTATTTCCTAATTTACCAAAAATACCAAGTACCTTAAGAAATTAATCCAACAAGTTAGCAACCCACGTTCAGGAATAGTTGTCTGGCCGCCGGGTAGGAAATGAGAAAAGCCAATGGATCGAAAATGAGAGAAGCCCACATTTGACGCCATAGTTGTTGAAATGAGAAAAGCCGACGGGGGCCAAGATTTTTGAAATACTGAGAGATGAAAGAAGCATAGAGGTAAAGGTAAGGTAGAAATCACAAATCAGAAATGAGAAGGAAGGGAAACTGAAAAAGCCCTAAGTGGCCGCTACCCCCACCCTTTGCTTTCTCTTTCCTTTTTCCTTACTTCTTTGGTTTTCAACTTTTTCTTTTCCCTTTCTAGTTTGCAGCGGCTCAGCCTCTGTTTCTAGTTTTACCTTTTACTCTTTTCAATTTTAATTTTTCATAAATTGTAAAAAAAAAATTAAAAAAAAAAACTGTGAACTAATTAAAAACCGGTCGAACCAGTACTGGTTCGACCGGTTTTTTACTGGTTTTCACTGGTTCACACTGTGTCAATTCATGACCGGTTTCTTCATTCAAATCGGACCAGAAATGCCACCAGTTACTGGTCGGACCGGCCGGTTCGGTCCGGTTTTGAAAACCCTGCTCGCTAGTAGTGTATAGTATCATGTTTGATATTGAATTAAGGTGATGGATGGGTGTGAAATTGAGGTCGAACCAGTTCCGAATCTGTCCTATTCACAAGATTATCCACATATCATGTCTTTTAATCTAAGGTAAAATTGAATAACCGTCTTAAATTATTTTTATATCCTTTATTTCAAAATTCCGTATAAGAAAATGAGGGCAAGTGAAGAAAGAGCTACAATGTAGTACAATATTGCAAATCAAATGAAAATTTGAAATTAAATTGATTATGAAATTTATTCTCTTAAATCAAACGACCAAAAGAGAAGACTTAATCTTAGCATAATTTTCATGGGTTGTAATTATGTGGAATTATTAATAAAACATACCAAACGCGATATTAGAATATCAAAAACATGGGAAAAAATTTCCCAATATTCGGTGTAAAAAATCGATAAAATTGAGTTTATTCAAACTTATGACCGCAAACCATGTGATTCATGTGATGTGCTGCACCACATGCTCGCGTCTCTACAGCTCGACAACTCCCTTAATTTCTTTGTTTTTTTGTTCCACACAAAAGGGGACACAAAATTAATTGTTTGGTGGTGGGGTTATAAGCATATTTCGTTTTCATTGGAATTACCAGGTCGAAATGCTTCCAACTTAAAAAGCAATTAATTCCGTTTGTCATCCAATGCTGATATAATTAATTATTTCTCACTCTATATATAGGCACTACTTAAACTAGCCTTCCTTCGTGCAGCTACCTGCAGCTAATACTTGCTCAATTAATAATATATCTGCATTACTACTATTCAATCCAATTGACCAGCAAATTGTGGTAATGTCACTTCTGCCATATCTCATCTTATACATGTTTCTGCATCAATAAAGATGCTTCCAACATGCTTTCTTGCAATATTTTTGTGCTGCCATAAGTTTACTTTTGCTTAATATGTTGGAATAAAATATACAACATTTATTTTTGCAATCTTGTTTCAAATTCTCAATGAACTTTTAATGATTTCATGTGTATAGTTTGAGTTCTTCTACACCCGAAACATGTGGAGAAGTAGGAAAGAACCACAAGGCACCACTCAAAATGTGTAACTGCACTCACTACTTTAGAAATCCGCTTAAGAGCTTAGCACCATAGCAAGAAGATTTCTCTTTTTAAAAACAAGTCAAAGGCTCAAAATATGAATTATATTCTTCATCAAAATAGTCTGCTAGAAATGATTACAATAGTTGGTCTTGTAAGGTTTGGAACCATCCGCCAAGCACAGAATGACCTTTCAAGGTAGGACACTCTTATCATGACATAGGAAATGTAAAAATTAATGAAGCCATCTAGAAAATATTAAGAATAAATCACTCAATAACTAAGAAACAAATTGAAAAACACCATTAAAACTAAGCAAAAATAAAGTTATCTCTTGATATTCCCAAAAGCAGTTGCAACATAGCAACAATTTGGCAGCCTTTAATAATTTCAGTATAACTTTCCGTTGAAAATGGATTTTTTTTAATAACTGTTAATTGTGTTAAAAACTAGATATTTATTAACTTTCTAATGACATATGGCTCACCATCTAGTTCATTCCCAATAAAAGCCCTATTCTATTCTTAATTGATTCATTGACTTTAATAGAGTAATTTTGAGAAACTTTTTATCATTATCTCAGTTAGTTAGAGGCTGTTTGGTTTCATTTTCAGAGGCTATTTTCATTTTCTAATAAAAATGCATAGTGAAAAGTTAGTTAGAATAGTTGAATTTGAAAATGAAGTTTTATTTGGATGTATTGTAGAAAATTATAGGTTTATATATGTGTGAAAATGAGATGTATTTGGATGTTAGGTATTTTTGTATTAAAAGTTGTGTAGTTTTTGAATTTGAATTGATGATGTGAAGTGTGATTGTTTGAAAAAATAATATTATAATTTGAATTTGAATTTATAATAATTTTGTTGTAAATGGTGTATGAGAAGTATTGGGAAGATAAAAAATGATTAAGGTAATAATATGGGTTGAAAAATGAATGAAAATGGAGAGAGAATATAATAAAGAATGTTTTGAAAATGAAAATGTTTGAGAAAATGGTGTAGATAGTGATAATTCTCTATTTTCATATTGAAGAGAAAATGAAAATGGGGTTTGAAAATGAAAACAAACAGCCCCTTAGTTTTTATCAAATAAAGTCTTGTTTTATGAGAACGGGGTATATGCTTTCAGGAACAAGTTTAAATACTTAAAATATACAAACATGTGTTATCTTTAAAAATATAGTTTTCAAAAAATAATAATGTGAAAAATGAAATCTTGTAAGTATGGTTGTATTTTAAATAAATATTCTTTTTTATCTTCCCAAAACAATAGGGACCAAACAAAATTTATTACTATTTTTTTATCCGAAACATATTTGACTGATGACACAAAGAAAGAAGTGGGGCCATAATAAAATTAATGATAATAATTAATAATTTTATATTAAAATATTTAACATTATTACATTAAAATATTATTTTCAATCAACCTTTTCTCAAAATTTTCACAATACCTATACGATCACATTTTTATTTCTACATACAAAATAATAATAAAATAAAAATACATTTGCAAATTGAGTGAAAATAAAAATAAAACCAATCCAACCCTTATTTGCTAGAACAACGGGCTAGCATATCCTACATATATATGTAATTCTTTCAATCCCCTCCAAACTCTGCCAAACCTAGCGTATGCTACATATGTAATTCTTACAATTCCCTCCTTTCTAGATCTGCCTAAAAAGTGCATGCTAAATCTGCAGGCAGATCTACATAAAATACATAGGGAGGGAATTGAAGGATGTTGCACATTATAACTAGTGAAATCCTGCATTAATTTTCTGCCTTGCAAAGAACTTCAGAAAAGGTAAACACTGCACAAATATTGGCAGAACATTGCAAATCAGTAAGAAGAAATTTGGTTTGACAATATTGTGAAGTACTTAATTTTAAGATAATTATGCATGTTTTTTTTTTTTTTTTTAAAAAGTATGAATATGCATACTTGAATTCTATAATGCAGATTAACTAAATTATTGATGAATTTGTGAAATTAGATGAGGGTTGCGGTGGTAGGGGGCGGCATAAGTGCGCTGGCGTCTGCGTATGTTTTGGCAAAAGATGGGGCGGAGGTGGTGGTGTATGAGAAGAACGATGCCTTAGGCGGCCGCGCCAAGACTGTTAGCGTTGACGGCACTGCTCTCGACCTTGGTTTTATGGTCTTCAGTCATGTAATTTTTAACAACTATAACCTCTTTTCTTTTTTATTTCACTTCCAACACCTTCTAATTTTTACATATTAGTCACTTCAACAGTTCTGCTTGATTGTATTACTATAAACACTGATGGCATTAAGTGAAAATTAGTGTTTAATGATACTAATTTAATGATATTTTATAATATTATAGCACAAAAAAGTAATATGGTGACAGTTGCAAAAAGTACCACCATGATTTAATATTTTGGCGCCATTAAATGGCAAATAAAGTAGTGACATTTGATTAAAAATATTGAGATAAATGTATTTCAATTGCATTTAATTGGTACCATTAATTTTTTCCAAAAAAAAATGCCACTTCGGTGTCATTTGGAAATAAAAAATCATAAAGTATTTGGTGGTATTAATTTAGTCACATTATATAGTGTAATTACATACAAAAGTAATATGGTGATAATAAAAAATAAATGTCACTATAATAAAATATATAGTGACATTGAATTATTGATGATATATAAAATAATGGCATTTGATTAAAAATACCAACATTAACTAGTGCAACTATTTTTTTTTTTTTTTTTTAAAGTGCCACTAATATTTATTTATGGTGTCATCTAAATAAAAATACCATGAAGCATTTAGTAGCACTAACTTATTGACATTTTGCAGTGTAATGACGCACAAGAATAATATGGTGATAATTGTAGAAAAATGTTACTCTAATGTAATATTTAGTGGCGTTTGATTAATAAATGAAAAATAAAAATATTGATATTCTGATTGAAAATGCCACTAAAAATGTATTTGCAAGACATTTAAGTAGTATCACTAATTTTTCTTAAAAAATGTCACTTATATTTTATTCATAGTTTTATTTGTAAAAGATGTTGCAAATTATTCAACAACACTAATTTAACAACATTTTACAGTGTAGTGAAACATTAAAGTGATATAATGATAGTAAGTATAAAAAGAAATACCACTAAAACATAATATTTAGAAACAATTTATTAATAAATATTATAAAATTTAATTTTATTGAAAATACTAACATAACTATAAGCTAAAAGCATTTAAACAGTATCACTAGTTTTTATTTTGAAAAACAAAATTACCACTCCCAATTTAGTTATGGTGTGACATAAAATAGACATCCCAAAATAAGTAATGTATAAGTATATTAATAATTAGAAAATTAATAAATTTATATCTTGTCATAATGTGTTGATTAAATTAGCTACTTGATATACTTATAATGTATCACTGAATTAACTATATTTTTAAATAAGTATAAAAAATTTAAATTTTTGCTTATTTTTCTCTCCTCACCTATACATTATGTGTTTTTTCTGAATATTTTCTGTCTTTAAATTTAATCTGTAATATTTTATCAAATGCATTGTTTAATATAATAAAATTGCGCACACATTTAAATAATTAAAAACAATATATATTTTTGAAGTACAAAAATAAATTAATATTTTTTACTATATATATTGTTTATTTGATGAATAGTTTAATAGTAAACTCATATCTTTCAAATGGATGGTTGCAAATTCAAGTCTTACATAGAGCAATTGAGACATGTTAGAGCATCATATATGGGGCATTGGAGACAGATTAATACGTCATACAACACAATCTTTCCGGCATTTAATTTAATATATTATTTGATCAATTTTTTTATGGCATACTAGTACTAATCTAAAGGAACCTTTTGTTGTATTTTAACATCACTATATGCATTTTTTGTGACACGTTAACATGTCATTTAAAAGTAACTTTATGATATTTTAACATGTCATTTATTTTATTTTTTGTGGCATATTATCTTTTCACTTAAAGAAACTTTTGTGGTTTTTAACATGCTACTACATGCATTTTTAGTGGTATATTAGCATGTCATTTAAAACTATTTTCATTAGTTCTTTGACATGTTATTTAATGCCTTTTCTGTTGTATTTTATTAATGCCACGACAAAGGTAAATTAATGATATTTATACCTTTAACTACACAGCTACAAATGACACTTTTAAAAAATATAATTAAATAAAATTGCCACTATAATCTTATTTAAGTGGCATTTTTAGTGTCTCTGATTCTTAATTTTGTTATAGAGAGAATATTTAACAGTTAATCCAAAAATTATTTAAACTGTAATTTCTTTTCCATTAGTACAATATTCTTGAATCTTAAGTGCTCGTATATGTTGAGATATATTTTCATTTGAAATATTCTTAGTAAAAATAATGCTTATCTGAATAGTCCGAATTTTTTTATTTCAATATATAAATATATATTATATAAACGAAATGTTTCACATAGGATAATTATTCCTCAAATTTTACATATATAATTCCAATGAGGAAGTTCTTGGACACTGAAGCTCTTTTTCGACTCGAGGAGGGTCAGGTTTTAGTTTTATATACCCTCCAGATCCAAGGGTCTTTGGTCCTCTTGTAAGTGCTCAAGACTAGCTAGGAGCTCCCAAGAATTTCTATGGCGTGTCGAAGCTAGTAGAAATATGCTGTTGGAACTTCACCCATATTATATAATATTGTTCAATGCCACATTTTTATGTTTGCACATCTCCATGTGCCTTCTTGGAGCTTTTTCTATATCTACAAATTATATTTATTGTCTGAACTTCTTATGAGCCTAAGCAACCTCTGCAACATGTCTGCTGCCCATATTTGCACATTAGTGTCTTCCTTAAGAAGAGAGGACCGCAAGAAGAAAAATACTGCGTCAATTTGTCTGTGTCTTATTAAACTAAATGCTCGAACATTTTGTTAATAATAAAGCTTCTGCACACCTCACACGTTGCTGGAGATTATGGCTTGACCGAATTCTGTTTCATAGTATAAAATGTTGCTTGAGATAATATCCCTTATTGGACAGGTTATATATCCGGAGATGATGGAATTGTTTGAGAGTGTTGGAGTTGATATGGAGCTCTCTGATATGTCATTCTCTGTGAGCTTGGATGAAGGCCACGGATATGAATGGGGTACCCGAAATGGATTGTCAAGCTTGTTTGTGCAAAAGAAGAATATATTGAATCCATGCTTCTGGAAAGTGATAAGAGAAATCATTAAGTTCAAGAATGATGCGTCTACGTAAGTGCCATTACAAGAGAAGACAAAAAGATTATCTTTGATATCAATATTTCTCTTTGATATATGAATTATGAGTAATTGCAGTTATATTGAAGAGCTTGAAAACAATCCAGACATTGACCGCAATGAGACATTGGGGCAGTTTGTTGAATCCCGTGGTTACTCTGAGTTATTCCAGAAAGCTTTTCTAGTGAGATTGTTCAATAACTCATTGTATATTGTCATATTTCCATCTTACGTATAAGCTTCATCTAATGCAATAGCCTTACAATGTGAATTTTTTACCAGATTCCAACTTGTGCTTCTATCTGGTTATGTTCTTCAGGAGTAATGAGCTTCTCTGCTTATTCCACACTTTTGTTTTTGTGCAATCACCATCATTTGGAGGTAAATTTTTGTATATGTTGCTATATTTTCACATTGTGGGGCTCAGTTGTACTAAACTTATAGACTGGATTTGCTCAGCAGCTCTTCGGCAGTACTAAAAAAATGCTTACACCAAGATGGCGATCGCAAAGTTACGTTAATAGGGTAAGCTCAGGTTTTCTGAGCTTTCTTAATTTAGTAATTATCTGATCAGAAGTATAGTGATTCAAAATTTTCAAATATTGGGATTGTGTAGTTTTGTTTTTAAAGTAGATTCTGATTCAACCTCATTGCATTAAATTCAAAATCAGGTTAAGCAAGAGCTGGAAAGTAGAGGCTGCCAAATAAGAACCAACTCTGAGATATATTCAGTTTTCACAAATGATGAGGGTGAGAACATATAAAGATGGTATCCAAATACTGTTTTCTGTTCAAATCTGAATGTTCATGTTCCCATTTTTATGTTCGTATTTCAAGTTTAAAAGCAGGACTGAGGATCAAAGAAAGTGATCTCATTTGTAAAAATTGAACTGTTATGATACTGTGCTATTTATCAATGTGAATCCAGAGAATTGTTATATTGATCATTTCCATGTTTCTTGGTTTTCTTCCTTTTTTTTTTTTTTGAATGAATTTGAAAAAAAAAAAAAATGCAGGTTGTGTTACAACTTGTAAGAATGGCTTGGAAGAAGCATATGATGGATGCATAATTGCTACAAATGCTCCTGATGCTCTGAAGATGTTAGGGAAGCAAGCAACATATGATGAATTAAGAATGCTTGGTGCATTTCAATATGCGACCAGGTGCTCTCATTACTTTTAACATCTATTATTTTTCTTCGTCTTCTTTTTTTCTTACTCATGAAACACCACTTGTGTTGTGGTGAGAGTCAGATAAACCTTTTAAATCTTCAGAAATATCTCAAAAGAAAATTATGTTGATAGAAACGCATTGCTCAAAACCTCCTGGAAAAAAAGAAAATTTCAGGAAAACATAAACAAGTACTACTGCCTTGTGTATGAGCATAGCTAGATAAGAAACTTTGGAATAGTTTTGGGGATATTTTTAATTTAACTTTGATGCTCATCTGCCTCCATGACTGGTTTCCTCTCTGCCCAATATCATGCACTTGTTTTCATTTCTCATAATATTTATGAGCTTTACTCTCTGCCCTAATATCATACACTTGTTTTCATTGACTTTCTCCACTCAAAAAATAAGGCAAATCCGTCTTTGGTTTGATGGATTATCTAGGAATTTTTGTTTATTTTTAAGACTGATCATGTACGGATAGCAAATTATTTTTTGCTACTCCACAGAACCGACATTTCTCCTGCTAAGTTTTTTGTGAAGTAACCTGCTATCATTATCATGAATGCATTTTTATTCTCTAACTTTAATATTCTTGCAGTGATATTTTCCTTCATCACGACAACAATTTAATGCCCAAAAACCCAGCAGCATGGAGTTCAAGGAATTTTCTCGGAACTAGTAACAACACAGCTTGTATAACATATTGGCTCAACAATATCCAGGTTTGCAAAAATCAGTTTCTGTATTTAGATAACACAGAGAGAAGATTAAATAGCAAGTGCAAGAGAGAGTCAGTGTCTAAAACTTGCTAGTTTTGTGATGATATGAGAAAACAAGAACTTGTTAAAATAAAAAAGTTGAACAATTTCAAGGCAAAACTGTTACTTTCCTTGGTGGCAGAGTTTTATTATGGCAAGTGCAATGTGAAATTTTGGGAACAAATCTTGTTTGTTGCCACTCTTAGCTTGTCTCTGGCCATTCTTTAGATACTTGACTTAGCTGCTTAAGAAGTGCCTGAAATATTGTTGTACAGAATATTAGTGGGACTGAGCTTCCGTTGCTCTTGACTCTGAATCCACCTTGGCCACCTAAAAATACCTTGTTTAATTGGTCAACTAGCCACCCGATCCCATCAATTGCTGCCTCAAAAGCTTCAGCTGAGCTGAATCTCATTCAAGGGAAGAGGAGACTGTGGTTCTGTGGAGCATATCAAGGTGCATATGAAATTCTTACAAGCATTTTCAATAGTCCTTCATGTGGAATACCTCATTGTGTATGCTGTCTTAATGATTTTCATGGCAATACATTCTTTTTCAGGCTATGGCTTCCCTGAGGATGGAGTGAAGGTATTTTCTGGCATTTTTTGGGAAACTTTGGGCATCTTATTAACCTCTATTCGTTTCTGCTTACCAAATTGAAGAAATAAGGCTTATTTGAACCAGTTTTATCTAATCCAATTTTTCTCTCAATCAGCATAATTTGAAAAAAAATACAGAACATGGAATGAGAAGAATGCCAGTTAGGAAATAAATCGAAAGATAAATCCACATTTTCTTAAGGTTTTAATTAGTTGCAAACTAGATCAGATTAGTTTCCACCAAAATCAGAACCAGAGTCGGCCAAGAGTTACATGTTCAGCTGAGTGGCCTGTGGCCTAGTGGTGTAAGTCTTCCATATAATGTGGGAGGTCAGGATTTAGAACTCTAATGGGCTCCTATCTGCGTGAGTGTGTTTAAATATATATATATATATATATATACACACACATAAAGAGTTACATATGTTCAGCTAGATGATTCTTTTAGTTCATTTTTCATTTTCAAGGATGCGCCAAAAAAAAAAAAAAAAAAAAAAAAAAAAAGTGAACTTAATGTAGAAAGAACACAAGGGCCATATAAAATTTCAAGGAGCAAATAGATTTGGTCAGCATACCCTTCGAAATAATGTAGTCTTTTTATTAACTTTTTAGAATCCTTTTGACATTCCATTTAACTAAGACATGGATGATAAGAATTAATATTTGATCATAACAGGCTGGTATACTTGCTGCAAACGGCTTGCTTAGAAAGAGTTATATAGATCAGAACAAACCCAAACACATGGTACCATCTTGGCTTGAAACTGGGGTGCATCTCCTTGTTACAAGGTTTTTTGAACAATTCATTGCTACTGGCTGCCTAATGTGAGCTCCTACTCAAAGATTTACTGTCTTGGTGGTCTCTGCGTTTTATATATTTTACAACATTAATATCTTGAGAATCTTTTCACCGGTTTCCATTATATCCAAAAAATGAACTCTTTTCACATACATTTATCCTAACATTTGTATTATTGGGTTGGAACTAATAAAACTTGTGGTGAAACAGTTTATTGGAAGAAGGGGGCGCAGTTTTCACCTTTGAAGGTACAAGAAAAAAGAGCACTTTAAAAGTCTCTTTGAGAGTGCATAATCCCCAGTTCTATTGGAAGGTAATATCAGACTATTACACCTTAAAAATAGTTTTTATTTTATGCTACCAACAAATAAAAAGTTTCAGTAAATAAGAGAAAAGTACTTACAGGGTGTTTGGCTAAACTTATTTTAAACATCTTATAAGCTCCTACATCTTATAAGATATTTTTGAAACTTATAAAATGTTAGATCTTGTTTTTAAAATAAGTTGTTGAAGTGTTTGGATAAAATAAGATTTTGGAACTTATAAGATGTTAATAATAATAATTTTGTAATTAAAATAGTTAAAAATGAAGGAGTTTGTTAAGATTTTTAAAATAAGTTAGGGTCTCCTTATTTTTTTTAAAAGAGCTTAAAAGCTCATAATATCTTATTTTAGGATCTTATAAACTCTTTTTTAAAAAAAATTACCAAACACTTTTTATCAATTTATATGCTCCTAAATATCTTATAAAATGTTTTGAGAAGCTTATAAGCTCACCCAAACATTCTCTTACTGACTCAACCTGGATATTGTTGTCACAGGTTGCAACAGAAGCTGATTTAGGCTTTGCCGATGCCTACATCAATGGGGACTTCTCTTTTGTTGACAAGAATGAAGGTCTTCTCAACTTTTTTCTGGTAAGGAAATGGATTCAAGCTATTTAGGATCACAATGGGATATATCGAACTTTTTGTTCCTTGTCCATGCAAATTTTAAAGTGAGGGATTTTTTTATGTAATAATGGCCTTACTGAATTTGTATTTTGCAGATATTTATAGCCAATACAGAGTTAAATAGTTATACCTCAAAGTCAAAGAAGAAAAGGTAATAACTATTGGATTCTATATATTGGTATGGTCTAGTTCTCTTCTCAATTACTTTTGAGAATATATACCTTCTGTATAACTAGGGGATGCTATCTGATTTTTTTCTAAGACATTCTTTGAGAATTTACCTTGTGTATCAGTAGGGGATGGTGGACACCATTGCTTTTCACTTCTATAATAGCTTCTGCAAAATATTTCTTTAAGCACGTTTCAAGACAGAATACACTGACTCAGGCGCGCCAAAACATCTCCCAGCATTATGACCTTGTAAGTCGTTTACTTCCTGGGATTATAGCATAGGCATGATGCATCTAAGTTTCAATTCATATAGGTACATGGACTGGAAGCTACGAGAATCCCATAACATCCTATGAAAATGTGTCTTATATAATATTTTTGCCAATTCCTTTTTTTCTTACTATGTACCTGTTTATTCATTCCGAAATCTGAAACTTGCTCTATTTATTTGTTTTTGCCAGAGCAATGAATTCTTTTCTCTATTTTTAGACGAAACAATGACCTACTCTTGTGCAATATTTCAGGTTAAGATTAATTTGCATTTTTAATAAATCATTTTAGCAAATTTCTATTATGGGATAATTTCAAAACACATTACTGTTGCTTTTTTTCATTCTCACGAAAGAATCCAGCTGAAGACTTGAAGATTGCACAGCTCAGAAAAACCCATACTTTGATTAAAAAGGTGAAACTTTTGTACAGCACATGCATCCCTTACATCTCAAAATGATTGATTTGGAAGCTAAAATCAGTCCAACTACAGGCAAGAATTAATAAGGAACATCACATTCTAGAGATTGGATGTGGTTGGGGAAGTTTAGCACTTGAAGTTGTCAAAATGACTGGATGCAAATATACCGGCATCACCCTATCAGAAAAACAACTGCAATATGCAGAATTGAAAGTGAAGGAAGCCGGCTTGCAGGTATACCATTTCCTTTTTTCCACAAAGATATCAAAAGGACTTTTTCCTTCTCAATGTTAGTTGAAATTGTCATATGAGTCTGATAAAAGAGGTGAAGTCATAATGATGATAAACGATTTCCCCATGGTTGTTATGAAGTTTTTCATTAGTCAATTGACTCAATTTCAATTTCAGGATCAAATCGAACTTCTTCTATGTGACTACCGCCAATTGCCTAGAGGCTACAAATATGACAGGATAATATCATGGTGAGCTTTCTTTCAATATTTCAAATCAATGTAACATCTTATTCAAAATATTGCCAATCATGTTTCTATTTAATTATCTAAAAACATCGATTTTTCAGTGGGATGATAGAATCTGTAGGGCATGAATTTATGGACGAATTTTTTAGGTGTTGTGAGTCTGCATTGGCTGATAATGGTCTTCTTGTTCTTCAGGTAACAAGCGCTTAATTTTATAGTGTGTCCTCGTCAATGTCTTCACTCATTCTGTCTTCCTGAGTTGTTCCCTCATGTTAACATATGGATTCTAAAATTTAAAACTGGTTGAATTTTTCTTAGTTCATATCAATGGCCGATGAGAAGTATGATGCGTCCAGGCTCAGCCCAGGATTCATTAAAGAATATATATTTCCTGGTGGATGCGTGCCTTCACTTAGCCGAGTAATATCTGCCATGGCTTCTGCTTCGAGATTTAGGTAATATTGACGTCCTTTATATGTGTCTGTCTAACGTAAAGTACAAAATTAAAATAACTGAAGAAAAGCTCGTCGAAATATCTTTATGTAGTGTGGTTCACCTAGAAGAAATAGGAAGCCATTACTTTTACACACTTAGGCGTTGGCGGGAAAACCTCCTCAAAAACCAGAGGTAAAAATATATTATTATAATTCAATGATTATGATTGCCAAAAAAAGCAATTTTTAGGTCTGGGAACCTGTTATTTATAGCATTTGCAATGTTTTGAATTCTTTCAGTCAAATTCTTGATCTGGGCTTCAATGAGAAGTTCATAAGGACGTGGGAATATTATTTCGACTATTGTGCTGCTGGATTTAAATATTGTATTCTTGGAGATTATCAGGTAATCTGATAAGAAATGTAGTTAAGATTTCGCCCTATTCTCCATATGAATCATAAAGTCCGGATAATTAAAGTTTGCCAGTAATCTTGATTGCTTCTTATTTCACCTTCTTGATCTAGAATAGAATTAGTAAAAATAGATTGGTCTATTAAGTTTATAGCATTGGCCTGTATCTTGCATATTTCTGTCCTCCAGGGATGATTAAATGCCAAATGTAAAAAGAAGATAAAACTTTCTTTGACTAATTAGTGAAGAGAGAGAAATTAAACCATAGTTTAATCAGCTATTGCATTTTGTCATTCAGTTAATATTGATTATTGAACTTGCTGAAAATCCAAATGCTAGAATCTTAATTTATAGTTTGTTCTGTTCTTGCTCACTGTTGGCAGATTGTATTCAGCCGACCTGGAGATGTTGCGGCCTTTGGGAATGATCAATACAACGCTGTGCCTTCTACTTATTGACGATTTTCTCTGAGGGGAACTGCCTTCTTCTTCAACTATATTTAATGTAATCTTTGAAAACTGTTGACTTTAAATTTTTATTTATCTGAAACAGTTCTATGATAATAAAATTTGACACTCAATTTGAAAGTAACGGGTTAAAGCAATTAGAATTCGGTTGCCATGTATAATAAATGCACACACAAACAGAGACAAGTATGTATCCCACAAATGATATATCTGTATATTTATTTTCTTTTTATTATAATTCTTTTACACACACAAACCATGGCAATTTATGATTTTTATTTAATATCACCAATTTGCTTTCTCCCTCGTGCATTAGTATTACTTACTTGAATTTCGAAAAAGAAGAAATTGCTTAATTTTTTTTATGTGATATTATATATCAAGTTGAAATTGTTAAAAAAATGATCAGTTATGATGGAATTTAATTATAATTACAATTAATCAACTCGAGCACTAAATAAATTAAATTCGATCAGTTCAAAAGATAATAATGCAATTAAGGTTTAATATTTTGTCAAAAAATTTTACCCTCGTTTATTTATTTATTTTTCCGTTTCTCCATATTATTTTTATAATTTCACTTTGTTCCAATAGCAAAAGGCCTACTCTGAAGGCACAAAAACTTTCTTTTCTTTTTTCATCAAATTAGTATCGATCATAAATAGTTAAATAACGTTCCCTTCACTATTACAAAAAATACCAATATGTTTTAAGTATATACTTACTTTCCATATGAACTAGTTAAGTAACTAAGTCTCTGCCTTCTGTTCTTAAAAATATAAAAATCTCGATTTATCAAGTTTAATTATTATATGTCATTAAGGTTTTTGACAGAAACTAATAACATTGACAAAAAGTTACGTTACTCCCTTTTTATACCTAGCCCGATTGTGCTTAGATTTTGTTAACCAAAGTACCTTCAATTCGGTAATAAGATTTCAAACTTAGAAAGTGTGTCACCCCACTCATGACAATCCCTAAACTGAGATGGCACCAATTCACATCTAATTTGTATTCGCATAGCATAACCAATAGGTTCATACTATTTCAACAACTGATAGAGAACGACGTAATTCAAACTTAAGCAACATTACCTAAATACCTTATTACATGCCAAATATACTAGTAGTAACCCTATAATCTCAATTTTAGGTGATTTACATATAGTCCCACAACATCCTTTCATGAAACACAAGATATATACATGCCATAAGTTTCAAATTCAACTTAACATATCACAACATCTCTGAGTTAGAGCTGAACCAATAGATAAACCCATATATATATATATATATATATGATCACTAACATAATTTACAAATACTCCACTGGGCCAAATCACAAGCCCTAGCTCCACTTTCATACCTGTCTGGGAAGGAAAATAGAAGAATAACGAAAGGAGAAGTCCAAAGGACTTAGTGAGGGATAAGTCAATAACAGTTAGAAAGGATTTGTCAAAGAAGAAATAATTCAATAGATTATTTACTAACACAACAATTCAATTAGAACGTAATTAAGCCAGAATGTAAGTATTCATCAAATTCGAAAATTGGAACCTTTCCTTCCTTATTGCTCCATGAATCGAGTACAAACAATCGGAATGTGATCAAAACGAAACAAACCCAAGCATCATATGCAGTCTAAATAAACTAGAGCCTAACAAGTATATCAGATTCTCCTTATTCCCCCAATAGAACAGTAATCCAAGCATAGCTCGGAAAATAACAGTACAGATTTGATGCCCAGGGATGAAATTAATGTATCTCTGATACCTAAGCATAGTGCCCAGCATATCACTGATACGATGCCTGGGGATGAGCCCTAGCATCGAATCGATACTTAAGCATAGTGCCCAGTGTATCACAGTTATCCAAGCATTCCACTAGGATTGGCACTCGGCCCATGTAGATTTCCATGTACATATAAACATGTTGTTATAGTCAAATAGCAATTTTTGCCATCAAGGCTAGATAACGATTTCCAGAATCATTCAATATGACATTAAAGCTAAATAGACAGTATACGTAGCGATTCAGATATGCCGACAGGGCCAACAAATATTATTCAAAGTGAAATCAGATAGAAAAGTTAAACATGAATGGGCGGCAAGACTAGATATAAACGGGATAACAAAAAGCTGACAAGGCCGTAAATTACATAGAATGACAATAGATAACCGAATGGTAACAGATAACAACATGGTAACATATAAGAAAACGGCAACAGATAGCAAAAGAGAGTTTTGGGCGCCAGAACAAAAGTCATCAATTTTTAACAGAAGCAAGAATCGTTGATGCAAACCCTCATAGGGGTATACAAAACAAATAACTAATCCAAGAATTCAGACGATTTCAAGAATCCAAATAATTGAGAGATTTGATCAATCAAGATCACGCACTTCCTAGAAATAAATTAGGTATACAAGATGAACTTTTGGGATACTGCTCGATGTTAAGGAAGTGATTACCTTAGGACGAACAAATTCTTGAAGGAAAATTTGGTTGTGTGGAGATTTGTGAAAGGAATCATCGCAAGTAATATTGCATTTGAAGTTGTCAACTAGGTTTGTTGATAGCTCACATATTCTTAGAACTACTTAGTAGCCATTTCAATAGTATTAATATCTAAAATGTACGTTGTGGGTTAGTTGATCCCGACCTTGTTTTTCAAATCTAAGAACCGCAATATAATGGGACTTGACACCACTAGAACATCCACAAACGTGGATGTGATCCTCAATCGATTAAATCACAGCGGATGGTCATTAGCCAATGAAGCTAAAACCCTTGAAGATCCTAAGGAAGACACTATAATTAGAAGATCTCCTCGAAAGAACTGAAGATGACGTTATATCTTATTTTCCTCTTACTAGTAGGTCCGAAAATAGAAACACCTGTGGTATAAAATTTATTGTAGTAAGATAGAGGACCTTATAACCTTATTGACCAGCAAATTAGGTTATAAATCTTAGGAGCATAATGGAAACCATTGAAGGATAACCTCGAGGAATTTCTAGAGTTTTACAGATAAGGACTGACAGAATTGTAGTAAGAGCTTGACAGAACACACCAAGTTGGGAATTAGTATATCTTATTCCTTATAAGCTAGTTAACCTAAAACGAGCACTAAGGTTTCTTAAGGGTCAAAACTAAGGATGTGATATAATACATAGAAATTGCCTGAATTGTTACGATTGATTTATAATGATCTTATTGGGAACCTTTTGAATTGAGAAAATAGCCATATTACCTATGTGTTTTAGGCTATGATCTCATGGACATTTAATGAAATGATTTTACCCAGGTTACGGATAAATAAGTACGACTAGAAAATATGCCAGGTACAAATTATTGGGGTTCTTTTGATTGGTATAAACAAGTGCATTGATGAGATCGACTAAGGAAATGCTAGATGTACATATGCTTCGTAAAGGAAATTTAGACATACGAGGATAATATCATATGCCTTGGGAAAACTTATGTCATAGAACAACCTATCATGCTTATGTTTAAGACTATTGAAATAGTGATTGCTTTAACGATTCAGAGATATCATTTAAGAGTAGAAGAAGAGGAATTCTTGCGGATTGTGGAATTACTAGTAAGGTATGATTTGGGTCAGGAATGACAAACACTTTGGATTTAAAAGTGAAATTAACATACTTGATGATTGGTGAGATAAGTAAAGGATAGGTATAAGTATCACCGGGATAAAGGGAAACAGGTAGTTGAGAGTACTATATAAGTTTTGAACATTAGAGATAAGTGTGATCTGACATATTTTGATCATATCTAGTATGTAAGTTAAACTTGACTACTCATTAAGGTAACTATCATGTAAGTGTGAACTTGTGGTAAACCTAGGAGTTGGACATTATTGGGATTCGTGACTATCTCTTGTTTAGATTAGTTTTAGTATGAATTTCAGGTATTTTGCGTATTGCTAAATTCCTATGTGAATCAAGGATTTAAGATGAATGTGATCAATTAATGTCCGTAAGATGAGTTTATGGACTTTGTACAAGGGACATAGCTGGTAAGTCATTGCGAGGCTACTTTTAGCCGACTAATACAATATGCTCCCTACATACAAGATAATGAAGGTTGACAAACCCAACGGCTTAGACAGGGGTGGCGGTCGAAATTAAGAAGGGGTTTGGCTACTTGCAAATTGCCAAACTTCAATCAAGTAGTAAGCAAGGCACTGCAACTTGAGTTAGAGCTGCAAGAAAATTTGAAAATTTGAGGATAAGGACCGAAAGGAAAAGAGGCACCTCGATGGGTAAAGTAATGTCGGAAGAAAACAGCCGAAGCTTTGAGTTGGAAGCACTGCCCAACAAACCCCTCAATCTGGCAAGACAACAAATTTAAATTAAGAAAAGACAAATGAAGTGCAGATTTTATAGATTACTTAACCATGAGGAGTCAAATTATTGGAAAAAATAGGGCTGATGCATGGGCTGTGGAAGTGACTAATATTTCCTGAAAGATTACCCTAGAAGAAGAGGCCCAACACGTGCAGGAAAAAGAAAAATAGGTGGCAGGAAAAACGTGGAATAAAGGATGCAGGCTTGTGTCTATGCCCTGACAGGAGAAGCAGCACTGGATCTCAATGAGGTGATAGAAAGTATGGTTTCTATTTTTGAAATCTATGATAATACCTTATATGATCCTAGTATTTTACATTCATTCGTATCTGTCGCATTTCTTCGAACTAAATGTACAACCAGAGACTATGGCTTATTGAAACCATGAATAGGGATTGCCAAGATGACGATTGGGGATAAAGTAATATCTAGTCAATCTTACACAGATGCCTATCCAAGAGTATGATGTGATACTCGGAAGGGATTGGCCGTATAATCATCAGGCACAGGTGAAATGCTACACCAAATGTGTCACTCTCGGAGATGAGATACAAATACCATAATGCCCATCTATAGATAACGCCTTCCCGATGCCAGTTATATCTGCGCTAGAGATCGATAGACTTGAAGGGAAGATGGGCAAGAATTCTTGGTGCATCTTATAAAAAAACCCCGAGATACAAATTAAAATCAAGAAAATGGAAATGGGGGCTAAATACTCGAAGGTATTCCCATAAGAAGTGAGCTCATTATCCCCTACCCCACGTAGAAGAATTATTTGATCTTCTGCGGGACAAGAATCTTCTCAAAGATGTAGTTGATGTGAGAGTATTACCAACTGAAATTGGAAAAGACCACATAAAGCACTTCAACATGATTCTCGGAGCCTTGAGAGAGAGCATCAGTTGTATGCAAAGTTTGTAAGTGCAAATACTGGATAGAGAAGATAGCTTTTGTCGAGCATATCATATCCCAAGATGGGGTAGAGGTTGATTCCTCTAAGATAGAGGCAATAAGTAACTAGAAGAGACCAAAAAATGTGACAGAAGTTTATAATTTTCTGGGTCTGGTCGGCTATTAATGAAAATTTGTATAGAACTTTTTTGAAATAGCTGACATGTTGACTAAATTAACTTAGATAGGTCAACCATCTGACCAGAATGAGGATCTAAACATGAGACAATGTTGATGGATGGAAATTCTAGTAGATTACGATTCTTCCATCATCTCCCACCCAAAAAGGCAAATGTAATGGCTAATGCATTGAGCTAAAAGGCTGAAATGACTCACTTATTGGTAGCAGAAGCATCACAAACCCAAGAATGGGTGCTATACTGGAAATAAAATAGCTAGTGAGATTGCAGAGACAAGTGCAATCCGAATTACAGGATAAAACACAACGAGCCCCAAGTCAATGATATAAGAGTAATGAAACAGAAAGAAAAGGTCGGAAGTTCTAGAGAGTCTGAGTTCAATGCCGATAATCAAAGCATTCTTCTATTCTGAAGAAAATATGTGTGCCGGAAGAAATAAAGAAGAGATTTTTGGATGAGGTACACAAGTAAAGATACACGGTGTATTCAAGAGGAACGAAGATGTATCGGGACTTGAAGAAGCAAGTCTGGCATAGTGTGACAAAAAAGAGAGTGAAGACCAATTGATTGAGTCTGCTTATTTTTTGCCAGTCGGAACAGTACTCGGATGAGAATTTAGGGACCAGATTCTTTTAAGAGGGGAGGTATGTAACACCCCTAAAATTGGGTAATTGAGAAAATAAGGATTTAAAAATTAAGAAATTGGTTGGTCGAATTTTAGGGCTCAAAAAATTAATAAAAAGGACTCAATTGTATGGAGATTAAAAGTTTTTGGGCTAATGTGTAATTTGAAGAAACTTGATTGTACAATATTTTAAAAGTTTTGTAGGTCAAACTGAAAATATTTTAAGTCAACAAGCCAATGTGAGGCACGAAGGAAGTTGGGGGCTGATTTGAAGATGGCTAAAAGGTTGAAAGACCTAAATGACAAGTTGAGAAGAGTTTTGGGGTGAAATTTATAATCCCAGAAAGTTTACTATAAATAGCAACCCCCCAACTTCATCAAATTTTCACATGCAAACCCTCACCTCCTTTCCGATGAATTCCCTCGGCCGATGGCGAAAACCTATAACCAATCATACCATCATGTTCCTCTCCACGAAAGGAATGTAATGGTACCAAAGTTACCGAGAACCAACCTGCGAGTCACCGAGAAATTTGGCTTCCATCGAAGGACACGGCAGTGGTGATAGGTTGTCAAGCTCCGACGACTAAAACTTAGAGTGCAGTAGTGGGTTTTGACGGGCTCAGCTGAAGGTTCAAGTTGGTAGCTTCAACTTTAAGTTCGACCACCGATGGCGATGGAATTGAAGAAAATGCGTGCGGCAGTATTGGGTAGCTGTGGCGGTTTTTAGCCAATTACTTCTAGCTCCAGCGGAGAATTGGAAAATTGGTTAGGGCGTTTTGATCAGCGCAGTTGGACAAGTCGAATGATGGTGCCGTGATTCAATTCTGGCTATGATGCACAATGGCGTTCCAAATAGAGTCTTCGCCTTGACATGGTGAATGCACAGGCAACATTGGTTCATAAAGATGAGGCATCGATGAGGATATCTTGGGTAATTATCGAATTTGGGTATAAGTTCTGTACCGATTATTTTTACCAAATCTTATATTATGTTAAGAAAATGAGGTATTGATGTAGGATTTGAATTTATATGTGACATGTATGTAGGATAATTAACTTAGTAGGCCTGAATTTATATCATTATAAGATAATTTCGAGTTAAATGAGTTAATTGAAGGATTTAAAACCCTAACTTATGGATTTTATGGATTTGGAACCTAAGTGATAGTCTGGGTTATTTAAGATGATATGGAACCAAGTTTCGGGACATGCATGTACCACTATAAGCTTAGGAAACTTGGATTTGTACTATCATGTGATGATTTTAGGTTGTTTGGGTTTATTAAAAGATTAAAACCCTAATTTTGTGAATTTGGAACCTAAGGATAAAATTGGGATTATTAAGAAATATTGGACCATTATTATTGATTTGACAAGATCAACTGGATGATTGAGGACCTGATATTATTCTTTTATGGAGACCCGTGTGATTAGGACGTTCAGTAATGTTTACGCCGAACGAATCCTTAAACTACATGTTAGCCGAGCAATTAGTGATTTTAGACTGCTACTAGTAAGATTTTAATTATTAAGGATTATTAGAATTGAATTGGAATTTTGAATGTGAACCTACTCTTTTGGTTAAGTGATGAAGAAGTGGGTCCTGTAGACCAGTAGATTGCTGACTGTGGTTGCTTTATCTAAGAACTACGAAGGTGAGGGTCTGCTATTTTAGCCTTGCTTATACAATCTTCGGTAATTGTGATAAACCCCTGTGAAGGTCTACCAGTCTGGCACTTCTTTCAATTATCTGTTATTGGGATAAATCCCTGTGAGGGTTTTTTATTTCTGTACCGTACTAAACTATGTTTATTGAAATATGTGAATTGTTCAGAATCTATTTGTTATCTATTAATTGACATGTATACCCTTGTGAGGGTTATCTTTTGATTGATTCTATTATCTGTCCATTCTGGCTAAGAGCATCTTGTCTATTATCTGTTCAATCTGTTATCTGATCGTCTAGAACTCTTATCTATTATCTGTACCGATCCGTTATCTGTTACTGTCTGTTATTTGTTCTATTATGTTCTGTTATTTGTTACCTTGTCAACACATCTGTTATCTGTTATAGCTTTAAATTAGCCATGTGAGCTTATCTGAATTGTTTACTGCTATCGTTCTGCCTTGTCGGCATTTTCGTACAGTTTTGAATTGTTTGTATTGTTACAGTTGCCTCATCGGCACGTCTATTTATCTAAAATTTGTGGTGCGCTATACGGTCCGTATGGGCACTTGCACAATTTTTTATATGTATGGAAAATTGTTGGGCTTGAGGCCAATTCGAGCGAAATGTTTTGTTATGTGGGGCATGCCATGTGGTCCACATGGGTGTTAGCGATACGCTAAGTGGCCCGCTTAGGTATCCATGATACACTAGGGATTTCCCCTAGATATCAATGATGCGCAAGGGATTTCCCTCTAGGCATCAGTGGTGCGCCATACGCTCCATATGGGCACTTGCCATGTACCAAGTTGTCACGCTTTGGTAAATTTGTTTAACTGTCTGATGTAAGGTGAATCAGATATGCATGCTTGTTATATTCAATTGAAATGTATATGCTTTGGGTTTGTATTACTTGACTGTATCCTGACTGTCTGAAATATATTCTTGGAGTAATAAGGCAGGAGAGTTTCCTATTTTGCTATTGTAATTGCCTGATTCTGGATCTATCATGTTCTACCTACTTCATTGATGATCTGTTGAGTTGAATTTTCCTTGATAGTTCTCCACTGTTATTCTTAAGTTTATCCCTCACTAAGTCTTTGGACTTACCCGCCATATCACTTGACTTTCTCAGACAGGTTTTGGTGATGATCTTGTACTTTAGGCTTGGATGGAAGTATATACATTTTGTAATAGAATACGTGTTTAGACCTGTGTACGGATCACTTTTATGTTAAGTTGAAACTTGGAGATGTTGTGATATGTCATACTTGACTTGTGGTTTGTAGTATGTATGAAACGATGAACGATGAGATTTGTCAAGGTATGAAATTTGTACTTTCATTAAGATTTGCTTAGGTTGAAGCTTATTGCTATCTTTGGTGATTTTGAATTTTATTTTATTTTATTTTATTTTTTTCCTTATGGACCTATTGTTTGAACTATGGATGAGATTTAAATTTAGATTGAGTGGCGCCTCAGCTTAGGTATTATCCCGAGTGAGGGCACTACAATAAATATGGAAATTTGTTTGATGTTTACATATATTATATATGGAACATATTTACATGGTAAATACAAACAACAATAATTTATCCACATCATTGCCACATAAAAAACATACTTGAAATAGGATTAAACATCATTTTACTTTATATATATATATATATTAGATATTTCATCGTCTAGCTCTTTTACAGCTTGCCATTCAATAAATAGTTATTTTCAAGTGTCCAAATTTATATATGTTTGCCATCTTTTTATATACAATTCTAAACTTTTTTAACTACTATCTATACCGTATATATTATGCTCTATTTTTTTCATTTATTGTAGTTCTAATAATGCTCGTATGTTTTAATTCTCCTAATCATAATATTTTCCTTTTTCCTTTAATTTGATAAGGTACATAATGTTTCTCACCAGTTTGTGTCGGGGTGTAAAGTTACTGTTCACCTGCGAAGTTAATGTTCACTGAGTGCAGGATGTGCTCCAATGCCCATTTCGCCTGCTTGACTTCATTTCGATTCATTTCTTTTGTTTTTCGTCAATTAAGCCCAAAATTTCAAGACAAAATTAATGCCTTCATTACTCGTAGCCCAGCTAGCTTAGTAAAATAATTGTTTTGAGTCTCATGAAAAAATATAACACTTAAAAATTGAGTGAAGATATAAAGATTAGCATTAATAATATGTATTAAATGACAATAATCTTTATTAGTTTATCGCTACTAAAGAATGACATATATTAAGTATTAATAATTTTTATTTTGTCATTGTAATAAATTAATTTAATAGTAATATTTAAGGATGTATAACTATTAAGATATAAAGATTTTTAAATAGAAGTGCTCATCTTATACATTGATGTAATTTTGTGGCAATTTTATATAAATTGCCTTTATAAAATATTGTCACATTTTCCAAAGGCCTATATGCTAAAGCAGTAGATGTTAGAATAATCCATCAATGATGGTAAAATAGTCTCTAAATTAAAGAATAAAAAATTATTTTTATTGTTTTATATAATGACAATATTAAAAATAGACTTTATATATTTTGGTACTGCAATTAGGAGATTGTTTGCACGCAATTTTCAAGCTTCTAAGTTAAAAGGGACTACTTCAAAAGTCATATATATATATATATATATTATAGTATGGTAGTCCATGCATATATTGACACATCATCTTCACAATTGATATAGGTATATATAAATTTAAAAATAATGATCGTAGATGAAAAAAGAAAAATGGTAATTTTATAAAAAATAATAAACAATAATATTTTCATTTTTAACAATAAAAAATGACAAAACAAAACTAAGAATTAAAAAAATTGAGAACAAGTTCTAAATAGTCTCTTCATATGATTAATGGCATTTTTTTCCATCACTATAATAAAATAAAATAATTAAAGATAAATAAATAAAGACACATTTGAAAACAATCACCAACTATAGTTTAAATGAGTGTTTCAATATTGATTATCCTTGTAAAGTGTTCTCATATCTTTGGAGGCTTATGTATTAAGTCACATATTAGAATAATTGATTAATAATGGTAAACCCTAAAGAATAAAAAAATCACTTATATTGCTTTATATAAATTAAAGGAATCTTTAAAATGAGTTCCTTATATATTACGATTTACGACTCATCTATAGAGATTATTGTCCGAATGCCACCATATATATATTAAAGACAATGCAATTTTTCAGCTTTCAAAGATAAAAAGAATAGTCTAAAAAATTCTATTTGTAGAAGTGCATGGTAGGGATATTCTAGTCCTTTCCACAATGATAGTATTTACTTCCCATACTTATGTTGTCATTGGTAGAACTTAGACCCTTTTTCTTCGGATGGGGGCGGGGGGCGGGGGGACGGGGGGGTTGTTGAATTTAGTCCAATGAGATGGAGAAAACGAAAAAACTTTAAAAAAAAATAATACAAAACCACTAACATATGTTTTTCTAACCAAAAGAACATATTTCTCAACCTAGAAACCCCTTTATCATGTTTTTGTCCAACAAACCCACCTGTTAAATGTTGTATCGATACAATTGAGATTTATAGTTCTTGGTCGGATTTATAGTTTTCAGTCAAAAGTTTCAATATGGCAAAATTAAATCCATCCTTTACTTTTGGACCAATTTTTGCTTAGGTGAAAGTTTCAATTTTGTAATTACATCTTATATTAACAAAATAAATATTGTATTTTCAGGATCCACCTCTATCAATTAAGGACTTAAATATGTTCATAAAAAAAATATAAATAAATATTTTTTCAATATAATTACATATATATATCAATAGTATAAATACAATAAAGTGGTTTTGAACACAATTGTGCTGTTTTGACTAAATTCTAAATTTTTAGAAGTTTGAAGTCTTTAATAGAATAAAACATTCTTATTGGTTTTTTTTTTCTTTTTATTTACACAAACATACACACCAAGTGTTCATTAAGATTGAAACTCCAAATTCTCATTGGCGGTTGAATATTTATCTTTTTAGTCTAAAATTGATTTAGATATTGAGTAACGACTTAATAAATATTCAAGTAAAATTTATTAATGTTCAAATTTGAAATTAATAGTATTTCTTATCTATCTGTACTAAATAGTTATTATAATTGATAATTTTGAGTACTATATACTTTAATTAAGAAGAAAAATTTTCATTTGTTTGTTATTTAGTCGATTTTAAATTCAAAAAGATTGTTATTAATTTTTAAATATGAATAGTTTTGGCGTATAGGAAACTTAATTGGTGAGATTGAGTTTATTACTTTCTCTTTTTCCTTTTTTACCTAACTTCTCTCGAATTCTTTTTCTCCATGATTCGATTGTGTTTTTTCACTTTAATCTATATAATACTTTCAACTTAATTTAATCTCAAAGATATGCTGCTGAAAATTACAACAAGCAAGAGATCTATTATCAATTGTTTTTATTTGAATTATTTAAAAATCAAATTATTGATATTTAGAGTTATTCTTTTTTTTTTTCATGTATCTAAATAAAATCTTGAAACAATCTTTATTTTATCTTTTCTTTTATTAATAAGCTGCTCATTTTAGTATGTTGCATGTGTTTTCTTTGAATTTGATAATTTATTTTAGTTTTTGGGGAAAATATAAAACAAATTTATATTTTTGACTTGTGGTGAGTGGTTGGACATAGGAGTGGGGTTAGTTTGCTGAGAAGCTTGATTGACTTGTGGTGAGTGGTTGGACATAGGAGTGACTAGGGGTTTGGATTTCGGCTTGAAACCTGGCGAATAGCCATGGAGTTTATAACACTTCTCAACAGTGTGGCCTGGTATATTGCAGTAACAGAAGATTGAAAAACAGAAAAAAAAACTGTTTCAATGTGTGAAGGATGCAATAAGGAAGTTTTCTCCTGATACCATATTAAGTGGGGCTTATTTATAAAAATATTGTACAAGACCTGAAATTTTATAAAACTACCGCAATTTTGAAAACTTTACAAAACTACAGTAAGGCGTGGCTTGGGGCCATGCCTTTACTTGGCTGGTTTTTTTTATTTTTTTTTTATAAATAAAACAAAGGCGTGGCCTCTTTGGCATGGCAAATTTTCCCCCAGCATGCAAGCATTGTCTGTGAGTTTCCATGCAATTTTTTTTTTAATTTTTTTTTAAAGTGAATTTTTAAATTAAAAATTGAAGTGGCGTGGCCTTGCACGCAAATTTTTTTTTTTAAAAATTAAAAATTAAAGAGGCGTGGCCTTGCATGCAATTTTTTTTAAAAATTAAATAAAACTAAATTTAAGTTATGAAAAATATATATTTAAAATAAATAAAGTTAAAAATTTTAAATATAATATATATTTATGAAAATGAATAAAATTAAATTTGAATAGTAAGTATGATATTATTTTATATTGAAAATTTGAACTTGTAATTTTTTAATTTATGAAATAAATAAAATTTAAAGTAAATAAAATTATATATATTTAAAATAAATAAAATTAAAAATTTTAAATCTAATATATTTATGAAAAATAAATAAAATTATATTTGAGTAGTAAGTATGATATTAATATAATATAATTTTCGTTCAATATGTTATTTTATATTTAAAATTTGAATAATTAATTTTTAAATTTATGAAATAAATAAAATTTAAAATAAATAAAATAAATAAAATTAAATTTGATTTATGAAAAATATATATTTAATATACATTTATTAAATATATATTTTATTTTATATAAATAAAATAAAAAATTATACATTTAATATATATTTATGAAAATAAATAAATGCTGCAGCATTTGTCAAGCCATATTACAACATTGAATATTACTTGGCAACATATCAAGGAAGCTTTGAGCCGATATGGAGCGAAGATTATTGGGATGAACCTAATTTTGAACTAGTACATAATCCAGCCTGTAGAGATAGACGTGTTGCAGGAAGGGATCGCACTACTCGTATCCAAAATGAAATGGATTGGCCCCAAGCCCGACATCCTTAATTCTTCCAACTTTGTAATTATATTTTATGTTCTATGTTTTTCCTTTGTATTAGACTTCATCAACAATAAATTTGGTCAAAATTTTCAAAAATTTTAGACAGTTCTAATCTATGTCATATTTCACTAACATACTTAAAAAATAAAACCCATACATTGTTCTTTAACTAAATAGTGAGTGTCACATATTAGACTTGCAAAAATTAAATATATCTAGTATTATAAGTTAATATTCTAGCTCTGTCTTAGGTAGTTGAAATCAAATTTGGAATTCAAAGTTAAGAAACAAAGCAAAATGCTGCATGATATTAGTCATTGTCATTCAAGATACATTGGCATTGACAATGACCATTTTTTTCTTCAATAACCATGTATATCCACGCTACAAAAATGGATCATCTCTCATTTGAGTTCATTTTTTAAATATTAAAAAAATAAATAAATAATAAAGTTATGTGAATGGTGGGTTTTACAAGTGGAATACATAAATAGGATCAAGTTGGTAAAAATATTATATGATAGTTTTATATGCTATGATAATAACAGATCTTCAAATTATACGCATCAATTATGATTAAAATGTATGATATTTTTTAAAGAATGTATTAATAGCGCTTACATCATATATTGTTGTATATATACCACTCTTGACTGTATCTTAAAATACATTTTTGACATGCAAAAGGTGTGGCATGCCTTTGCGAATGTCCTTTGTGAATGTTTAAAAAAAAAAAAAAAAAAATTCAGCCAAGGCCATGCCTCTTCACTTGAAAAAAAAATTTCATGCAAGGCCACGACTCTTCAAATTTTACTTAAAAAAAAAAATTTGCATGCAAGAGACGTGGCCTTAAATTTTTAATTTTAAAAAAAAAAAATTTTGCATGCAAGAGGGCCACGCCACTTCAATTTTTAATTTAAAAATTCACTTTAAAAAAAAATTAAAAAAAAAATTTGCATGGAAGAGGCGTGGCCTCTCTTCCCTTTTTAACTCACAGACAATGCTTGCATGCTGGGGGAAAAATTGCCATGCCAAAGGCGTGGCCTGACGCCTTTGTTTAATTTATAAAAAAAAAATAAAAAAATCAGCCAAGCCACGCCTTACGGTAGTTTTGTGAAGTTTTCAAAATTACGGTAGTTTTATAAAATTTCTGGTTTTTTACTGTATTTTTATAAATAAGCCAAGTGCATGACACCGTATTTTGGCACTTTGCTTTCCAAGATATGATAGAGTCTTCGAGAAATATACAAAAGCCAATGGTAGATTTTCTTGTGCCCAGACAGGAACCCCGGTCTGAGATGACTGGAAGACGATACAGAAAAGAGAAGTCCTTGAACAGGGCGGTTCTTCAAGTATCTGAGTAAATAATGAGCAGCCTGCATGTGTTGCTCCCTATGTTGAGCAACAAACTGACTTAGTTTGTGCACTGCAAATGTGATGCCTGGCCTAGATGTGGTTAGATAAAGCAACTAGCCGATGAGACGGCGGTACTGAGTGGGATCAGTGAGTAGAGGTGTGTCCGTGGCATTAAGATGGGTTTTGGTGTCCATGGGAGCTGCAACAGGTTTATTGCGAGAAGTCCACTATCCTCCAATAACTACAGAGTGTATTGTCGCTGCGAAAGGAAGATGTTAGAGGAATTCCGTGTAATTTCGAGGCCCAGGAAATATTTAAGTGTGCCCAAATCTTTCAGCTTGAAGATGGACTGAAGGTAGGTCTTAAGAGTGTCAATGATGTTGGCTAAAGGTCCAGTGAGCACAATGTCGCCAACATAAACCAGAAGCGCAACAAAAGATTCATTCTGGCCCTTAGTGAACAAGGAATAGTCGGATTTAGATTGTGAGAACCCTAGCTGTAATAAGGCAAGCGAGAATTTGGAAAACCACTACCTGAAAGCTTGTCGTAAACCATAGATGGACTTATTTAGCTTACACACAAATTTTTGATTAGAATAGGGCTTCCCCTTGCTAAGATTACCCGAAAGAAGATCCATATAAACCTCTTCGAAGAGCTCTCCGTAAAGAAAGGCGTTGTTGACATCTAATTGTGCCAAGTGCCAGCACTGGGAGGCAGCAAGGGAAAGAAGAACTTTGACAATAACTAGCTTGGCAACTGGAGAGAAGGTATCCATGAAATCTACTCCTTCATGTTAGGTAAACCCCTTAGCAACAAGGCGAGCCTTGTAGCGCTCGATAGTGCCATCGGAGTTGTATTTGATTTTATAGACCTAACGACATCTGATGGAGTGCTTTCCAGGCGGTAACGAAACAATAGTCTAAGTGTGATTTAGCTTCATAGCATCCAACTCAGATTTCATAGCTTCTCTCCATTGAGGGGTTTTAACAGCTTGATGATAGAATGATGGTTCAATGTTGGATGAGATATTTAGGATGAGAGATTTGTATCTGGGAGAGAGAGAATTATATGATAGATGGTTTTCTATAGGGTATAGGTATTTGGTGTGAGAGGTAGTGTTGAAATGGAAGTCTTGGAGATAAGATGGGACTTTGTGGACATGTGATGACTTTCGAAGAGTAGGAGATGGGAATTTTGAAGGAGGCTCAGGGGATGAAGGAGTATTAGGCGTGAGGGAGTGAGGGGACAACTAAATATGGGTGGAATGATCAAGTTGAGAGACAGGAAGGACCAGTTGAGGGAAGTCATCAATATGAGGCATAGAGGGATGTGCTAAATGGAATGGAAACACGATTTCATGGAAAACGACGTCTCGAGAGATAAAAATTTGTAGAGTCTGAATATCATACAGTTTGTAGGCTTTATATCCAGCAGGATAGCCAAGGAAGACATATGTTTTAGTTATTGATTGGAACTTAGTTCTCTGACTGGCTTGGGTAGAGGCAAACGCGAGGCAGCCAAAGACCCTAAGAGAGGCATAGTTAAACGAGGATTGGAACATAAGTTTGTAGTAAGATTTGTTTGATAGCAAAGGAGAGGGTGTTCGATTTATTAACTAGGTGGCCGTGAGGATGCAATCAGACCAGAATTGAATTGGGACTCTTGATTGAAAGAATAGGGCGCGAGCGACGTTGAGTAGGTGTTGATGCTTGCGCTCAACGACGGAGTTTTGTTGGTGTCTTCCAACGCAAGAAAACTGATGTAGTATGCCTAGTTGGCTGAAAAGATCACTGAATTGAAGTTCTTTGGCATTATCGGTTCGAAAGCATTTGATGGTAGTATGGAATTATGTGGAGATCATGGAGATAAATCTGGGAATAATGTGATTAACATCAGATTTATTTTTGAGCAAGTATACCCATGTGAAGCGTGTGGAATCATCCACTAAGGTGAGGAAATAGTTATGGCCAGTGTATGAGGTAACATTGTATGGTCTCCATATATCTCCATACACGAGATCAAAGGGATGTTTAGATAGTTTGTTATTTGAAATGAATGGTAACTGTTTTTGCTTTGCTAGGGGACAAATATAACAAGGAGAACAATGATGATCATTAAAATGCAACACATTCTTCATTGCAATAAGTCTGGGAAAGGACATATGCCCTAGTCTATTATGCCAAATTTGGGCAGTGACTTTATTTATAGGAGTAGTAGAAGTGGTAGTGTAAAGAACATATAGTTCTTCTTCTTTTTCAGCCCTACCAATCATAGTCTTGAACCTGGAATCCCGAATAGAACAATGGTTATGAAAAAAGGAAACCATGATGTTAGTTTGCTAAGTGAGAGAGCCTACAGAGAGGAGATTGTATTTTAGTTGGGGAACGAAGAGAGTGTTGTGGAGGATTAGCTGAGGATTTATAGTGACTGTGCCTGAGAAGAATACAAGAATAGAGGTGTTATTAGGAAGAGTAATTGTGGAGTTGTGGATCAGATTTAATGTAGTGAATAGGTTAATATTGGAACAAATATGGTTGGATGCGCTTGAGTCAACAATCCAAGAAGTGGAGAGAGATGTGTGGAGCTTAGTTTGGAGGGTTAGAGGGTTAGACAAGTGCCTGAGTTGGTGGAGGGAGATTCTGAGGAGACTGTATTGTCTGTTCCAGGTGAGGCAGTTGAGGCGTGTGAAGAGAGCACATTGATGAGCTGTTGATACTGGTCATGGCTAAGAGTTTGAACAAATCCAGTAGGAGTGGGGTTAGTTTGCTGAGAAGCTTGATTGACTTGTGGTGAGTGGTTGGACATAGGAGTGGCTAGGGGTTTGGATTTCGGCTTGAAACCTGGCGGATAGCCATGGAGTTTGTAACACGTCTCAACAGTGTGGCCTGGTATATTGCAGTAACAGAAGATTGAAAAACAGAAAAAAAATTGCTTCAGTGTGTGAAGGACGCAACAAGGAAGTTTTCTCCTGATACCATATTAAGTGGAAAGAAATATCTAATTTGAAGAAGATGATAACTGTATATTATCTTGATATGTACAGATTACAAGATATATATAGGCGAGGCAGAGGGCCGCTACAAACCCTAACTAACCAACAAGAGAAGGTTCCAGAGACTAACTAAAAACAGCTGGCAATTTACACGAAAGTGTACACAGCATGAAGGAAAGTTACAAAGCTGAAATGTATTCTAATAAGCAGTTCATTGAGTCCCGTGGTTACTCTGAGTTATTCCAGAATGCTTTTCTAGTGAGACAGTTGAAACATTATATCCAGTCATATGTCCATATATGTATTATCTTCATCAGAAGCAATATTCTTACTATTTTAAATTTTTTACTAGATTCCAACTTGTGCTTCTATCTGGTCGTGCTCTTCAGGAGTAATGAGCTTCTCTGCTTATTCCACACTTTCATTTTTCTGCAATCACCATGCTTTGGAGGTAAATTTTTGTACTCATTGGTAAATGTGGCATGTCTATATATACCATAATTTCTGTATTTTCATTTTTTGGGGTTGACTTATATTTAACAAAATTAACTTATATACTAAATTTGCTCTACAGTCCCTCGGTCGTCCTCAAAGGGTTACTCCAAGATGGCGCTCACAAAGTTATATCAATAGGGTACATTCAGGTTTCCTAAGATCTTTTAATTTAGCAATTATCATTCAAAACTTTTAGATGTTGAGATTGTGTAATTTCATTTTAAAGTAGATTCTGATTGAACCTTCCCTTGCATTAAAAAAGAGCTGGAAAGTAAAGGCTGCCAAATAAGAACCAATTCTGAAATATATTCAGTTTCGACAAATGACGAGGGTGAGGATATTTAAAGACAGTATTCATTTACCGTTTCCTATTTAAATATGAATGTTTATCTTCTCAGTGGATCTTCTTATTCCAAGCTCAGGCAGGACTAACCAAATATCAATGTTATGAAGAAAAATACTACATTGGTCGTTACTATATTCCTTAGTTTATTTTTCAGTAAATGAATTTATGCAGGTTGTGCTGTAACTTGTAAGGATGGGTTTGAAGAAGTATATGATGGGTGCATAATTGCTGCCCATGTTCCAGATGCTCTAAAGATGTTGGAGAAGCAGGCAACACATGATGAGTTAAGAATACTTGGAGCATTTCAATATGCCTACAAGTGCTCCTATTTGGTTGCTTTTAACATCCATTCTTCAACAATATTGCAAAAGAAAATTCACTAAGAAAATTACATCAATTTTTGGGAAGTCAGCTACTGTTCTTGACTATGAATGCATTTCTTTTACTTTAATTCTTTTGGCAGTGATATTTTCCTTCATCAAGACAACAATTTAATGCCCAAAAATCCGGCAGCATGGAGTTCAAGGAATTTTATTGGAACTATTAATAAGAAAGCTTGTATAACATATTGGCTCAACAATGTCCAGGTTTGTAAATATCAGTTTCTGCATTTACATAGCACATTCTCTCTGTAAATTGAAAGTTCAAACCATAACGACTCGTTCTTAAAGAAGACTAAATAGTTAGTGTGAGAGAGAGTCACTATATATCCGGAACTTGCAAGAACTTGAACAACATCCAGGGAAACAATGATACTTTCCTTATTTTTACTGTCTGGATTTCTAGCCAGGAAACACATATGTGATCCATCGATCACAAGGCTTCTCATTTTACAGTGATTACTTAATCCTTGTCTTCTTGGACTGTTTTTTCCTCTTAATGAATGTATAGAATATTAGTGAGCCTGGGCTGCCATTTCTCTTGACTCTAAATCCACCTTGCACGCCTAAAAATAACTTGTTCAAGTGGTCAACTAGCCACCCAATCCCATCAATTGCTGCATCAAAAGCTTCATCTGAGCTCAATCTCATCTAAGGAAAGAGGAGACTGTGGTTCTGTGGGGCATGTCAGGGTGCACTTGAAATTTTTTTTAGCCTTATCAGTAGTCCATTATGCGGAATACCACATTGTGTATGCTGACTCAACGGTTTTCCTGGTATTTTACGGAAATATGTTGGGAAATTTTTTGGATCTTATTGACAATTTCTTCAACTCTGTTTTATCGACTTTAGAAATAAGGCTTTCTTGAACCTTCTTTTATTTAATCCTAGTTTTTCTCGGTCAACATAATTTGACAAAATTGTCAAACATTTGTATTGTTATAGGCAAAATTTGTTTGTTCCACCTAGTGCATTAACGAGCAGAATGACAATTAGGAAATAAATATCATCCGCATTTTCTTTTGGATGTTTAGTTGCAACCTAGAATTGGGCATGTTTCCACTAAAACCAGAACTAGAGTTTGCCAAGCATCACATATGTTCAACTAGATGCTTCGTTTAGTGCATATTTTACTTTCTGGGATGCGAAAAAATGTGAACATAATGTAGAAAGAATATTAGATTTGAAGAAGCAAATAAAGTCGGTTGGCATAACCTTCAGAACAAGGTACTTTTTTTATTATCTTTTTAGTCCATTTAACTAAGAAATGGACGGTGGTAATTATTGATATTTGATCATGGCAGGCAGGTATCCTTGCTGCAAAGGGTTTGCTTAGGAAAAGCTATATAGTTCAGCACAACCCCAAACACATGGTACCGTCCTGGCTTGAAACTGGGGCATGCCTTCTTGTTACAAGGTTTTTGGAACGATTTATTGCTACTGGCTGCCTAATGTGAGCTTCTTATATTCTACTCAAATATTTAGTCTCTTTGGTTTCTGCATTTAATAAATTGTACAACTGTAGAGATTTGAGAATCATGGCCCTTTAACCCCCTTCGAGTTTTTAGTTTATCTAACTATTGTGTATGTCAATAGGATGACGGCTGGACAGAAAATTGAAAATTGATGATAAAATTCTCATATATTAAAGCTCATCTATTGCTCGTTATTGTCGTAATGAGATTTGTTTATAGTTCTTTTAAGGAGATTAAATCCCAATGCTGTTAATTGCTTTTATATTCTATGCATTTGAGGAAGTGTGCTTTTTCTATGTATTTAAAATAGTATATACACATCGTTAAACTTCTACCCCATTAATATCTTGAGACTCTTTTCATAATATATGCATCATGGCTTTACCAAAAGTGGTTATGGATTAGAAATAACAAAGCCAGCGATGAAACAGTTTACTGGAAGAAGGGGGGTACAGTTTTCACCTTTGAAGGTACTAGGAAAAAGAGCAGTTTAAAAGTCCTTTTGAGAATACATAATCCGCAGTTCTATTGGAAGGTAATGTTAAATGTTATTATTTTTAAATTAGAAATATTTTATGTTTTTAAAACAATCATAACAGAAGAAAAACTTCTAGTAATTAACTTACTAACTCAACCTACATATTATTGTTGCAGGTTGCAGCAGAAGGGGATTTAGGCTTTGCCGATGCCTACATTAATGGGGACTTTCTTTTGTTGACAAGAATGAAGGTCTTCTCAACTTTTTCTTGGTAAGAAAATTGATCCAAATTCAGCTTCAGTTTACTCCTACTGACACATCTGAAGTTTATTCTGTGGTTTACAATTCTTTAAGATCACAACGGCATATCTTGAACTTCCTTTTTTTTCCTCATCCTTAAGGATGTTTCTAATGTATGTTGCGGATATTTATAGCCAATATTGAGTTAAATACTTATACCTCAAAGTTAAATAATAAAAAAAGGTAATAATTGATCGAAATTTCTATATTGGTATCATCTAAATTGTTTCTTAAAACATTCTTTGAGAATATGACTGATGTATCAGTAGGGGATGGTGGACACCATTGCTTTACACTTCTATAATAGCATCTGCGAAGTACTTCACTAAGTATGTCACAAGGAAGAATACACTAACTCAAGCGCGCCAAAACATCTCCAACCATTATGACCTTGTAAGTGATTTTGTTCCTTGGATAATTGTCAGTAGAATTAGTCATATGAATGTAGCAGCCTCTAAGCATCGTGAGTTTCTTTGATAAACGGGCTTGAAGTTATGAGAATTTCATACAGAAACATCTGAAACTTGCTCTATTTGTTCTTCGCAGAGCAATGAACTCTTTTCTCTATTTTTGGATGAAACAATGACCTACTCTTGTGCAATATTTCAGGTTAGCATTTGCTATTTAGTATATCTGTTTAGCAAAAATCTATTGTGGGTTAGACCATGTACTGAATTTCCGAGACGCGTTGCTCTGATTTTTTATTCTCTTTGCAAGACTCCTTGTGAAGACTTGAAGAATGCACAGCTCAGGAAAATCCATACTTTGATTAAAAAGGTGAAAATTTTGCATGGCACATTCACCTTTTACATCTCAAAATGATTGATTATGGAAGCTAAAATCAATCCAACTACAGGTAAGAATCAATAAGGAGCATCACATTCTAGATATCGGATTTGGTGGGGAAGTTTAGCGCTTGAAGTTGTCAAACGGACAGGATGCAAATACACTGGCATCAATCTGTCAGAAAAACAACTGCAATATGCACAACTGAAAGTGAAGGGATCCGGGCTGCAGGTAAGATTTGAAGTTGCATTATAAATTTGACAGAATAGATGAAGTGAACAATTTTTGCAAGGTTTCTTATGGAGTTTTTCACTAGTCCAGTTAACTTCAATTTCAGGATCAAATAGAACTTCTTCTATGTGACTACCGCCAATTACCAAAGAGCTACAAATATGACAGGATAATATCATGGTGAGCTTTCTCACAGTATGTGAAATCAACGTAACATCTTATTCAGAAGATAGCCAGCCATTTCAAGTTATTGCTTTCACTCTATCTATATAATGCAAACATATCAAATTTTCAGTGGGATGATAGAATCTGTGGGGCATGAATTTATGGAAGAATTTTTTATGTGCTGTGAATCTGCATTGGCTGATAACGGTCTTCAGGTAATCAATGCTTAACTTTATTGCTTTAATTGTAAATATTTTCATTCTGTCTTCCTACAGAGTTGTTCCAGTATCCCCGCCTTCAAAATGTTAACATATGCTAATATTGAAAACTGCGGGTTGAGTTTTTTTTTTTTCAGTTCATATCAATAGCTGATAAGAAGTATGACGAGTCCAGGCTCAGTCCAGGATTCATTAAAGAATATACATTCCCTGGTGGATGTTTGCCTTCACTTAACCGAGTAGTATCTGCTATGGCTGCTGCTTCAAGACTTAGGTACAATTGAAGTCCTTTATATGTGTATGTCTAAGGTAAAAATTATATTCCTCAAAATAACCAAAGAAAACCTCATCAGAAATGTTTTTATGTAGCATTGTGCACCTTGAAGAAATAGGAAGCCATTACTTTCACACCCTCAGGCGTTGGCGGGAAAACTTCCTCAGAAACCAGAGGTAGGAAATTATAGTTTGGAATTTCTCTATGCATCTGGTTTATTTGAAAAAAAAATAAAGCACAACTTAGATTAGAAGTTGTGGAGTATATACTTGTCGCATTACACATATGCCTGATGTTTATAGTACTTGCACTGTTTTGAACTCTTAGTAGACTTTGAAATCAATATACTTTTGTGTTTAGTCAAATTCTTGATCTGGGATTCAATGAGAAGTTCATACGGATGTGGGAATATTATTTCGACTATGTTGCTGCTGGATTTAGATATTGCATTCTTGGGGATTATCAGGTATGTGCTTAGCGTGTTTCATCCCTTCTTTACTCTAGTTCTTACTTGACCAGAACATTCACATGTATCTGACAAGAAATACTGTTTTTCTTCCAAATCTATATAAATAACACCATTTATAGTGCTCTAATAAACTTATCATAAAGTCCCGACAATTATAAGTTTACTTATAAGATCTTGAAATTTTTGAAACTCATAAGATATTAACAACGACAATTTTGAAATTAATATAGTTAAATTTCTTTTTGAGAAATTAGGAAAACCTTACTTTATTTAAGTAGAGCCTATAATCCTAAGTTTTTTATTTTTGGAAGTTTCTAAACTCTTTTTCAAAGTTCTTTTGAATACTTTATAATATGTTTGGGTGCGCTTAGAAGCTCACTAAAATACCTCCTTAGTTTATAGTTTATGTTAGAAAAATTGAGTCTATTTGTGCTCTAGGACACACTAAAAGCAATAAATCAACAGCAAATAAAATAACTTTAAGAAGAAGATGGAATGAAAAAACTCAATTTAAGACGCATTTTCTATTTGTGCTCTCTTTATAGTAGAATTTGCCATTGCTCAAGTGCAAAAAAAAGTTGACAATAGCTTCAAAGATACAATGAATCTTGGGAAACAATTGGCATGCATTCAATCAAGAACTTTCACAAATTTGAACTTTCCCTAATTGTACTACTTGATAACTTAATATACTCATAGCGTTTCCAAAATTTTTAAGGAAGGTATTAAGAGGTGTATATGGGAGTAGAGTTCTGATTTAAGACTTTTGCGGAGGAAATGAATTTTTCTATCGATATACTTCTAATTACAAGGAAGTAGTATTTATAAAGTTACTTATATCCCTTTGGAAGTGACATATTCGTAAAGATGAGGTCTGACATTTGGTAAAACAACTTTTTAAACTTTTTATTTTTTGTCTGGTTTTAGAATCGGTTTAAATCCTCTGTTTCATTTCCTATTTCATCTTCTATCCTATTTCATGAATATATAATATATGTATTAAATATTTTTTTATAAAAATAATTAATTGAAAATTAAATACACTTGATATAAATATAGCAAGTTGGAATAAAAAATGGAATAAAGGATCCAAAGAGTTTTAGAACTGCACTTAAACTCATATTAACATTGTGACTGGTGTCGATCATAGTTCCTCCATGTGTGAATGCCAAGGGGTAAAAGAAAGATAAAGCTCTAATTTCTGTGACTTTGTGAAGAAAAAAATTCGTAATTTAACTATCTGTTGCATTTTGTCATTCAAAAGTAGGCTCAAAAGCTCAGCTCTGCATTTCGTCAGTTGTAAGATTAATTCTTGAACTTGCTAAAAGCCTAAAATCAAGTGCCAAAATCTTACTTGATAGTTTGTTTTGTTTTCGCTCACTGTTGGCAGATTGTATTCAGTCGACCTGCAGATACTGCGGCATTTGGGAATGATCCATACAACCCTGTGCCTTCTGCTTATAATTGACAATATATGTTCTTCGAGAGGAACAATACACACACACACACACACAATCTCATGCATTTCGATCCTTCAATATTATATATCTGCGTTTTGTTGTCGAAATAAAGACTTAAATTCAGCCAGTGCATCTAATATCTGTTGAGTTTAATTTTTTATTTACTGATGACAAATTTTGTAATATTGAAACTTGACAACAACAGTTTAATATTTAGAATCTGCGGCACATGCAACCTAATCGCTATATTAAATTAGTATGTGCTCAGTGGGATACACCGAAAATAATTTTAATATTAATTTATTTTATTGATGATAATATTATTTTACTTCACATAGTTACAGAAAAGGAGTATCTCTTTTACTATTACAAAAGAATGGATTTGGGACCCAATTCACCTTAAAAGCTAGCTCATAAAATGTGGATTGTCTAATATTTATAGAAATTACTACTCATATACTTAACTGATGTGAAAATCTAACACACTCTATGCACGCCTAGGAAATGAATATTTAGAGTGTGGAATAATATAAAATGGATGGGCCCAACACTTGGAATGTGTGGCTCTGATACCATATCAAAAAATTAACATTACATCTAACTCACTTCAAAAGTTAGCTCAAAATGTTAGGATATCCAATGTTATATATAGAAACAACTACTCTAACAACTATTTTAAGAAAAAAAATTATTATTAAATAAATACAATGGATATTTTATTAGTAGTATTAAATTTGAAGATAATTTATATTCGAATAAATTATAGAATATTACCAAGAATTGTTAACTCTAAATTTATAAATTATACATAGATTTTTAAAACGATAAATTTAAAAAATGAAGTGAGAAAAAATAAGAAAAAATTCTATGGAATATTTTATTCAATACATTTCTTAAATTGTATATATAAACAAACATATTTTGATATGACAAAATACGTCAAATAATTTTTTATAAAATGTGAAGTCTTTTAGTTTGAACTCTCAATAATGTGGAAGTCCTTAAAAATTTTCATGACACTTGATGTTGTGAAAATATTATTTATATTTTTATTTATAGAGTAAAATATACAATCTTTAGTTTTTCATCTATAAAAACAAGTTATTTTGGGTTATTGTCTGATCAGCAATTTAGTATCAGCAATTTAGTACATACTTTGTAACATGAAAATACTTTAGAAACTATTACTTCTTAATACCTAATATAACTCTAATGGGGTAGTTTATAATTAGGAACTTTGTGGTACAAGTTGTATAACATTAGGTACCTTATTTAAAACACTAATTACTACCTATTGATCATATTATATTTACCTACTACTTGTTATAACCAGGTTATAATACATGCAACTCGTATTACTGGTTATCTTAAATTCTAATTATATATGCTAGATCCATTAAAATAAATGTATATTATCTTGATCATTGAAGCCTTTTAAAGAAGGTCCAATAAAGTTTAAGCTTGCCAATTCACTTTGAGTTTAGCTCACTCTTAAATTTGGACCTAAAAGTTAGTATTTTGCATTTGATTTATAAATCATTTGATGTCGCAAGAAATGACAATCAGTATATTTGTCGATGGTTGAGAGGTCGACCAAAGATGGGAGCTCGGGTGAGCGCTTTCTGGGTCGAAGGATGTAACTAGGTCAAGGTCTATAGATCGTTAGGTAGGAAAGTATATGATGTGGATATGCATTTGATATTAGCTAAAAGTCCCTCTTTGCAATAAATGAAGGGGTATTTATAGTTACCGGTTCAGCTGGCGGGGCAATGCTAGGTCCAGGTGTCCATCTTCCTCATCATACAGGTGGCTGCCTGGATGGTTATGGTCCTTTTGGGTCATGGAGCCGGGTCGGGTGGTCAGGTTGACCCTTCTTAAACAGACATAGATCCTGAGGCCATTTTGGGATTTTAAGTAAATATGAGGGCATTTCTGTCTTTAAATAATTCTTCCTTGTCATTTCCCCCCCCCCCCCCCAACTCTTTCATTTATGACAGAGGTAGTCATAAATGAAGGAGTTGGTCCATGCCATTAATCTCAAAGCTCATCCTCTGCTGGTCGTCATATCTTTTCATGCATTTGACGATATACCCCTTATAAATGGGTAACCCCAATCCTACTTCTCTCCTTCATTTCACCACTTGCACATCGCTCCACTAGGTCGCAAATCCCGACCTTTCACGTGAAAGGAATCCTTTTATTTTATATAAGTGTCGACTACTCGACCCACCTACCAGTAGAATTGTCTTCCACCCGTCGACGAAATTTAGCAAGTAGGTGTCAACTTACAACCTTTTGATTTTGCTTTTCGCGTCATTATTTGTTTTTATTGTTGTTATTATTATTTTCATTGATCGCTCAATCTAACCCATGGTTGAAAGTTCTCAACCCCATTTTTTAACTCCCCCTCCCCCCTCCCCCCTCCCCCTAAGGGTAAGCATGAGTGGAGGTACAAACATCTCATCTTATTCTTCTTCCTCGTCTTCAAGCTCTGACTAGAGCGGTTGTGAGGTCGGGACATTGCGTCCCTTCTTCATTGATCCCAATGATGAAAATGATCCCCTCAATCGATCCCCTCAACCCTCCTAGCAAAATAGGTCCCAAGGTTTTCGCTTCTCTTTGTAGAAAATTCTTTATTTCAGAGAGTTATAGAATAATAATGCCTCAAACTAGGCAAAAAATGTATCAACCTCTCCTGAATCGTTTAGCTTTCCACCTACTTGTTCTGGAGGCAGGGTTGAGATTTTTGATACCCAAAACTCTAGTGCACATCATTAGGACCTTAGGTGTTGTCCGACCCAACTAGTACTTAACTCTATTCGCAACATCTTAAGCTTCATTATCATCATGCGATATTTCAAAGTCGAACCTTCATTCAAAAATTTTTGGTATCTTTTCCACATAAATCCTTCAATCCGCTCAGGAGATCGGGGCTTTTACTATGTAATGGCCTATTAGTGTTTTAAATTTCTGACCAACCTCCCGAGCTCCGCTGGCTCTTGGCGTAATAAGTAGGTTTATATTGAAGCTCCCCTACATAGTCCTTCGAATGTCCCACGTGAGTGGCAGGATGACAAACCGACCTTTTCTTCCGACGATGAGCCTTCTTAGGATGAAGGTTTCCTTGATGAGCTCTTAACTACTCACTGGTTCGACTTCTCGACCTTGTTCAGTGAAAAGATCCTCAAACTTGCTGATCTCTTTCTTGTTAGTATTCTGTTGCTGCCCTGGATGAGGGTTCTACACTTGTGAACCATGCTACGGTCGACGAGTGTGACCCTTCAACATGCTACTGACATGGTCCCTTTGGACTCTTTTCCCCTCTAGACTGTTCCTCTGACTTCTGAGGAGTTGGCCATCGTAAACCTAACAGCAGGTGAGCATGTTGAAAACCCTCCAATGGATAAAGGGAAGAAAAAGGTAGGAGCAGAGCAATCCTCGGATAGTCGCTCCACCCCCTCTAGTGGTCCGACCATAAGCATCAAACATCGGCGTGATACCGGTCTATTTTCCAGTTCGCAAACTCCTTCATCAACGATCGTTCCCCCACCTCCAATTGTTCCCCTCATCGAAAATGAGGCCATAGAGGGGGCACGTCAATTGACTCATAGATTAAAGGCCTTGCACCTCGCCACCCATCAAAACACCGCTGTGCCTCAACCTTCTGCCAACATCACTTCCATTTTGTGCAATGAGGTCAAAGGTGAATCTTGTGACCTCTACAACAATATGTTATGTGAGCAAGACCAAGCCTAACTAATGTCTACATATTTTTGCTTGGCCGAGGAGTATTTTGCTCATAACTTCATGCATGTGAGTTTTTCTTAAATTCCATTTCTCTTTTATTTATTTTAGTCTTGCTCTACATGGGTTGTCTTCTTGAAAGTCACAACCCTTCCTTTTTTGTCTTGGTTCCTCTTAGGCTGCCACCTTCGCTCGCTAAGTAGCTCTGTAGTGTACTTTCTTCCATGATCGTTAGGTGGTTGCTGGCGCACAACTTGGCGACCAACAGGAAGAGATGGAGAATTTAATGAAAGAGATGGTGGCTCACAATTCCATTGATGTCGAGAGAAATCGACAAGTGGAACTTCTGAAGAAAGAGATCGAGCGTATGAAGGCTGAGCTGTCTTCCTCCCAGGATGACCTTAAAAAATTATCTTCTCAACTGGAGGTCGTTAAGCAGTCTGAGTTTGAAGCAGGGTGAAAGAAAGGGCTGGAGGAGTATCCAACCTTTGCTTTCTTCAAAAGATAACTCTACACCACCCGTCATACTGAGGTGAAGGACTTCTTGCAGTCCCAGGTCTTCACTTTGGCGGTGGCCCAGAAAGCCAGTTTCGAAGGGATTGACAATTTGTACAAATGTTAGTCTTAACTCGAAAAGCTCGGCAGGTTGAATGATGACTTCGATGTCAACCTAATTGATCCCAGCAAAATAGAAGACCTCATGGACTATCTCGACATTCCTTTGCCCAACCTCTCGAAAGAGGAATTGGGGTACATATTTCAGGAATTGGCGAATCCAAAAGGCAAGGCTCCCGTAACATCGGTTGGTGGAATATCTAATGAAGTTCCCTTGTCCTCGAAGGCTGGTCCCTCAAGTGTGGTTTTTGCACCGTAACCCCGATCTTGAGGCTTTTTGTCTTTTTGATTCAATGTTTAGCATGTCGACCTAGACTGATAGGATAATTGTACAAATGGTCGACTTATTTCATTTCTTATTTTGTTATGTATGCAGCTACCATTAATACAAAACATTAAATGAAAGCTCTCAATTTTTTGTTTGAATGCTTTCGTTTGACTCACGACCTTTTTAACTTTTTTCCTTTTTGCATTGGGCTATTAGTAAAGTATGAATGGATTTTGTGCAATACGATTCTTGTATTTTGATTTTCAGGTCTGACTCTCATCTCGACCTTCTTTAGGTCACTTTTTGTTTTAGAGGTAGCTGCAGACCTCTTGACCTTTTTCAGGTCACATTTTGTTTTAGAGGTAGCTGCGGACCTCCCGACCTTTTTTAGGTCACTTTTTGTTTTAGAGGTAGCTATAGACCTCTCGACCTTTTTCACGTCACGCCAATTTTTTGTTTCTGAGGAGATTGTGTATCTCCTGACCTTTTTTAGGTCATCTCGGGGTACTGCACGACCTGTCACAATAATTGAAGAAAAAAGGTAGTGACCTATATATACGTATGCCATTCTTACAAATTGAGGATACAGAAGTCACATGGTGATTTCAAAAACACAAAGTAGAACAACATATTTAAGCATAGAACTTTTTTAGATTCTGTATTCCCCATGGTCGGGGAAGCTCTTTCCCATCAGGTGCTTGTAGCCTGTATGCTTCATTCTTCGTTATCTTCATGACCTTGAAAGGTCCTTCCCAGTTTGGATCTAATTTGCCCACATGTCGGGATACTTTGACTTTCTTTAGGACCAAGTCTCCTATCTCCATACTCCTCACCTTTACCTTCTTATTATAAGCTCTTGCCATCTGTCTTTTCTATAGCATCATTCTCCTCGTTGCCATATATCTAGCTTCCTAAATTAGTCCAAGTCGAACACTCTATCCTTGATATTACCCTCATGGTTGAATTCTTGGACTCTAACGGTCTCCATCCCAATCTCCACAAGAATAACTGCTTTCAACCTACAAACCATACTGAATAGCGTCTCACCCATTGGAACCCTTGGGGTCATCCGATATGCTCATAACACCCCTGGCAGCTTATCTACCCATGCGCTTTTTGCACTATCTAACCTCTTTTTCAAGTTGTCCAAGAAGGTTTGGCTTGTCTTCTCTATTTGACCATTGGCCTGGGGATGCCTTATGGATGTAAAGTTCTACTGCATTTTCATCTCCTTGCACCAATCCATAATCTTTTTACCTTGAAATTGTGCACCATTATCCGAGATGAGGATCCTGGGTATCCCAAAACGATACACGATATTCTTCCACAGGAAGTTCATGACCCCCATTTTTGATATCTTAACCACAACTTATGCCTCAACCCACATACTAAAATACTCAACGACAACGATGACAAATCTTTTTTGACCTCTTGCGGGAGGAAACGACCCAACGATATCTATCCCCCATATGTCGAACGGGTAGGTGATAGCTATCGATTTCAACTCCACGCTAGGTTTGTGGATCAAATTAGCATATAGCTGGCACTCTTTGCACCTCTTGATGAATTCGATAGCATCTTTAACTAGTGTTAGCCAAAAGTATCCCTATTTGATGACCTTTTGGGCTAAAGCTTGACCTCCCGAATGGTTGCTAGAGCTTCCTTCATGTATCTCTCTTAAGACATACTCTATTTGGCTTGCCTCAAGGCATCTCAAAAGTGTCCCCCCATATCACTTCTTATATAACTCATCTTTCCACATCGTGAACCTTGAGGCTTACCTCTGGATTCTCCTCGCCACTATTGATTCCTTCGGTAGGTCCCGTCCTTCAGATAGGACATGATCTCCTTCTTCCACCTATTGCACTCTGACCTATCTACCTCCATGGCCATAACTGCTTTTCCAGAGGTTTTCTAATCGCAAATAGCGAGCTCTTCCATCATATTTATTGTTACCTTTCTAGTTCTCAACCCGCTGATCATGTTGGCCAATTTTGACAAAGAGTCAGCTCTTTCATTTTTAGTCCTTGGTATCTACACCATCTGCACTCTTTCCTCTTACCTTCTCTAATTACTTCTTCATGGTCTCTTTTTTTGCCTCATATGTGCCATCGAACTTGTTTACTATAAGTTGAGAGTCCGTGTATATGATGAGGTCCTTGATCTACATCTCTTTCGCCATTCTTAGTGCAGCTATAATGGCCTCGTATTTTGCTTCATTGTTTGTTAGCAAAAACTGCGATTTCAAAGCGAAATCTAGCCCATCACCCAAAGGGCTCCAAAACCACATTTCTGAGCCTCCTCGTCGAGACATCGATGACCTATCAACATGCACCATCCACTGATCGGTCTTTAAAACATTCACATTAAGAGGTTGCTCGACCTTCTCTTTATCTATCTCCATCAAGAAGTCAGCTAGCACCTACGCTTTTATAGATATTCTATTCTGAAATTTTATGGAGAATTCACTCAACTCTACAGCCCATTTGATTAACCCCCTGGATAGGTCTGGTTTCTACAGTATCTCTTTCAAGGGTTGGTTGGTCAGAACTACTATGTGATGAGCTTGGAAATAAGGTCTTAACTTCCTAGCAATTGTGACCAACGTTAATACGAACCTCTCGATCTCAGTGTACCTTTTCTCTACCCCCTACAATACTCGACTAATGTAATACAACGGCTTATGTTGTTTCCCCACAGCCCTTGACAACACCGAGCTGACAACCTCTTCAGTTACTGACATGTATAAATATAGTACTTCGCCCATGAGCGGTTTCTCCAAGGGAGGTAGAGAGCTAAGATACTTTTTCAGATCTTGGAACGCCCTCTCACACTCCACCGTCCACGTGAACTCCCCAAGGTTCCTCAAAGTTTTGAAAAAAGGTAACCCTCTTTCTGCCAGACGTGTTATGAACTTTCCCAGTGCCGCCATCCGACCTGCCAGCTATTCTACTTCCCCAGTACTTTTGGGTGATGTCATTTTTAGGATAGTCTCTATCTTTTTAGGGTTGGCTTCTATTCATCTCTTGGTAACCATATATCCCAAAAACTTCCCACCACTAGCTCCAAAGGTACATTTCGCAGGGTTCAGCTTTAGACCATATCATCGCATGATTCGAAAGCCTCTTTCAGATGTTCTATATGTTCTTTCTTTGGGTACTTTTGACCAACATGTCATCTACATAGACCTCCATAGTACGACTTATTTGATTTCTAAACATTTTGTTCACGAGTCGTTGGTACGTTGTTCCTGTATTTTTCAAACCGAATGGCATGACTCGATAGCAATACACTTCGTTCTCAACCATAAAGGCTATTTTATCCGTGTCTTCAAGATCGATACGTATTTGGTGGTAGCCTTGGTATACGTCCATCATGCTTAACATGGCGCACCCTGCTGTAGAGTCCACCAACGCATCTATCCTTCACAAAGGGTAAGAATCTTTGGGACATGCTTTATTTAGATCTGTGTAATCTGTGTACATTCTCCATCTCCCACTTGTTTTAGGGGGCCACTACAACGTTTGACAGCCATTTAGTGAACTGCACCTCTATAAAAAAGTTTGCCTCCAATAACTTCCTGAGCTCTTCTTCTATCACCCTATTTCTTTCAGCGCCAAAGTTATGCTTTTTTTGCCGAAGAGGTCGAGCATCGGGATCCACATTGAGGTTATGAACAATGACTTTGGTGTCTATGCTTTTGAAATCTACCGGCCCTCATACGAAGATGTCCACATTCTCTCTGAGAAATTCTATCATCAAGATTTTTGATTGGGCACCTATTTGCATACATATCCTTGTGGTTTTACTCAGGTCCCCGGGTCGGAGCTCTACCTGTCAGTGGTCGAAAGGCTCCATCCTCCTTTTCTTATTGTCCTTTTGTTCAACACTTGCAGGTAGTTCTAATTTGACCTGCTTTAATTCTTATGCTTTTACTTTCATTCTGCACTCGCTCTGTTCTTGTTAACGAGATGTTGTAATATACCCTCGCAGCTTTTTGATCACATCGAACCTCCCCGATTCCTACCCTGGTTAGAAACTTCATCTTCAACTAATATGTTGACAGGAAAGCTTGAAATTGGTTGAGGCTTGGTTGCCCCAGCACCACATTGTAGGCAAAAGGGCAATCCACTACCAGGTACTTTAACATGATCTTTTTTTTGGCTCTACTCCCAAAGAGGTAGGGAGGTCAACGGTCCCGAGAGGCACGACCTCTGTTTCTCTAAAACCCATGAGCAGGGTGCTGATTGGTCTGATGGTCGTGATGTCTAAGTCCATTTTCTTTAGAGTGCTCAAAAATATAATTTCCATAGAACTGCCATTGTCCACCAGCACTTTCTGCACAGAGAAATTCTCTATGTATACAGTTACAACCATTGGATCATCATGCAGTAATACGACCCCCTCCAAGTCACTGAGATCAAAAGTTATAGGCTCTGCATTCTTCTCGACTGTATAGACTTGCGGGCTTCTCCGGTCCACCCAAGCATACTTCTTTCTAGCGTTCCGCGTATCTCCTCCAGTGGGTCCTCTAGCTATCATGTTTATCACCCCCTTCCTGGGGAGGTTTTCATCGTGCCCTGTGTCTTAGGCCTTATTCACCTCTGGGTATTTCCTATGATTATACCTCTTGTGAGGACTATGCGACTTGCTGCTGGGTTGGTCCCTATCCTGCTGCCATTCTCGCGAGTCCCCATGTGGGCACTACACAAATTCCTTCACATATCTCTGCCTTATCAACCTTTCTATTTCATCTCTCAAATGGCAGCAATTCTCTATGTCATACCCTTTATCCTAGTGAAAAGTGTAGAACTGTCTCGAGTTCCTCTTATTAGGTGCGTTTTGCTGCTTAGCCAGCCACCTGATAATATCTGATGAAGTGATAGCAAACATGGCTTGAGTTCTGGCTGTTTTCAAGGACGTGTAGTGGTCGAATCTTGGTTGGGGTGGGGACCTCTGACGGTCTTTTTTAGACCGAGGTTTACCCATCTCTTATTTCTTTGTGACCTTATTCCTGTGACGAGCTTCGACCATTCCTCATCCTTCATCGCATTCATCTTCTCCTCATGCACATATCTCTTAGCCACTTTCATCAAGGTCTCAACATCAAGATGTGGTTTTTGGGCCAGTGTAGACGCTAGCGGTCCCTTCTTAAGACCATAGATCAGGATGCTAACCATCATATCTACCTTGAGATTAGCGACCTCCAAGACCTTATTGTTGAAGCGACTTATGAATGCTTGTAAGGTCTCATCCTCATTTTGTTTGATGGTAATAGGTATGTTGTTGGCCTTTTGGACTTTTTCTTGCTAGCAAAATAGTATAAGAACTTTCTACACAACTGGTCATCTGTCACTATAGTTCCAGGGACCAAAGAAGTAAACCATTCCTGTGCTCTACCATATAAGGTGGTAATGAACACCCTGTAGTTAATGGCGTTTGATAAATTATACAGTTGCATCACATGTTTAAATGTTGTCAAGTGTTCCTAAGGGTCGGACTTTCCCTCATACCTCAAAAGTTCAAGTATTTTGAACCCCACCAGAATTGTCTCTATCAAGATTTCTGCACTAAAGGGAAAGCCTCTATTTTGCAGGCTGGATCCCTGCTGCTCTTTTTTCCTCATCTCGTTCAACCTTCAGCTTGACTGTTTCGTTTGGTCACTAATCTCTTGTACCTTCGCTGAGACTTTACTTTCCACATATTTCCTTGGAGTTTTCTCATCTTTGTTCACTTGCATGCTTGTTGCTTCTTTATCCAACTCCTTCTGATGGCTTTCGTCTTCTTTGGAGTATCCTTCGCTTCCTACTACTTCTATTCTCTTATCATGATTTGAAAGTTCCTCTCAAAACAATTGCCTTGGGAACGAAGACCGTGGAGTTGCTGTCGCTCCTGCCATCCTCCTTTCCACAACTTGATTTGTAACTGTTTCTATCAAAGCCTATAGCTCCGATCTTATGATACCTATTACTAGTTCTGACTAGACTTGTAGAGGTGACTGTTGCAGTGAAGATGAGTTAGTTCGAATTTTCGGTGTCTCCACATTCTTGCCAAGTGTCGCTACCATGTATCCTTCCACACCTAGGATGCAAAATACTCAGTCCAAATTTTCCACAGACGGTGTCTACTGATGTCATAAGAAATGACAATCAGTATATTTGTCGATAGTCGAGAGGTCGACCAAAGATGGGAGCTTGGGTGAGCATTTTCTGGGTTGAAGGATCTAACGGGGTCGAGGTATATAGATCATTAGATAGGAAAGTATATGATGAGGATATGTGTTCAATGTTGGCTAAAAGTCCCTATTTGTAATAAATGAGGAGGTATTTATAGTTACTGGTTCATCTGGTAGGGCACTGTTGGGTCTAGATGTCCATCTTCCTCATTGTACAGGTGGCTACCTTGGATGGTTAGGATCTTACTGGGTCATGGACCCGGGTCGGGTGGCCGGGTTGACCCATCTTAAAAAGACGTGGATCCTGAGGCCATTTTGGGATTTTAAGTAAGTATGAGGGCACTTCTATCTTTAAATAATTCTTCCTTATCATCACTATTAATAACATTTTTAATATAATGATTTCATTTTCTCCTTAACATTTCAATAGTTATTTAGAATAAAATTTGACGTTTTATAAATTCTGTACTTTTCAATTATATTTTTTTTCTTCTAAATTTTAACTTAAAAAATATACAATACATCCATTATTTGTCAAAATTAATTAAAATAAGTGCACTTTTTGTATTCTTTTTTAATTAAAAATAAATAAATAAAGAATACATCATATTTGTTGTTAAACTAAAATTAATTCCACTTCTTGCACTAAAAAGATATTGTTGATAGGAATAATATTAATAATATTTAACTGTAATGTTCATAAGACTTTTATTATACAACAATAATATTTATGAAATTGTTATTGTATCTCATCTGTCACGCCCTAAATTCGGGACATTACACGACAGTGCTCTTAAGTCTAAAGACTTGGAGATACTAAGCCTCAAATCTAACAAAGCTTGCTAACTTCCCACAAATTTTATTAAACAAATTCCAAAATAAATCATCACAATGAAAGTTAATTCCAAACACTTATCTTAACAATCAAACTTGAGTAACCAAGATCTAAAAGAGAATTTCCTAAGCAACTAACTAGGAATCTTAAACATCAAATAACCTATTCTAAAATGTCAATCTCTCATCACTATCCCCGAAACTGGTCATCTTCCTCATCCTGAACTAAGTTCTCTGCAAAAAGATGAATTAATAACTTATAAGTGACACTTCCCCTAGTAAATAAATCTCCTTCCTCTTTCTACTGGATTTGAGCAAGAACAAATATCATGAAAAATCATTGAAAAAGAAAAAAGATATTCACTTTGCAGAAATATAACAATTAATAAAAATATTCAAGAATCATGTTCTTAGAGTCAATCACATATCTTTCAGAATAATTCAAAATAGAGATTATAGATTTATCAAAAATAATTATTAATTAATAAATGCTCATTAACTCTCAGGATTCTAATCAGTTATCTTCGCTAAGTTCTTAACTACAAAGCCGTTAAGTGGGTTCAGAGGTCTTAACTACAACACCATTAAGAGCGGCTTTAGAGGTATTAACTATAACGTTGTTAGGAATGGCTTCAGAGGTCTTAACTACAACATTATTAAGAGCAACTTTAGAGGTCTTTTGCTACTATAACCCCATAGCACAGTTACGGAACTCGTTCCTACTGACAGTTTCTTGATTATTCAGAGCATATATAATTTTTATTATTTAGTTTGACAAAATTACTATATTTTATGCAAGTATTTAGAAAGATTTCATTTTACATGCTCAAATACAAAAAAACAAGTTTTGTGCATGTAGAAAAGTCTTATAAACAGTTACATATTTGTAGATGGAAAATTCTTCAATAATTACCATTAGATCTAAAAGTTCAATAGAAAGAACATGTCATCTATTTTTATTTTTTTTTATGCATAAATTATTTGTGCAAAAAATACTTTCAATAGAAAAGGAATACATATTTACTTACTCGCGAATACTAAAACGCAAGACTTCTCTATGTCTGATTTACCACTTACGCATCTTCCACCAATTCTACAAAAGAAAGAATAAAAATGTTAATACCAAAGAATTAAATTTCCTATGAATTTTCAAATAAAATGAACTGGTATTTTCTCACCTCTACATATGGTTTCTTTATTTCCTACTGATTACGTAATTATACTATCAGGCTAGGTACTTTGAATAGACTAAAACTCTTATCAGGATTAGATTACTAACCTCTATTCAAAATCCTAGCGTCTCACAAAATCCTAACTTCTCAAGATTTTAATTAGACTAAATCAAATGGGTTAAAGAAATTAGTTTATATACTATTATATATATCTTCATATAAAACTTTTGGGTATTACATTCTCCCCCCTTTATTAGAGGTTTCGTCCTTGAAACTTTATGTACCTTGAACTTCAAATAGGTATGGATAGCGAGTGCGCATGTCCTCTTCCAGTTCCCATGTTTCTCTTGTTCAGTATGATTTGACTATTCCACCTTGATGTAAGGAATTTTCCTATGACATAGAACTTGTTCTTTATGATCCACAATCCTGAGTGGGAATTCTTTATAATTTAGATTCTTTTTGATGAATAGAGATTCGGGCTCTATCACATGTGATGGATCCATCAAGTACTTCCTTAATTAGGACACGTGGAATACATTTTGTACTTGGGACAATGATGGGGATAATGCTAGGTGATATGCTACTTCTTCTACTTTGTCTAATAAATCAAATGGCCCAATGTATCGAGGATTAAACTTTCCACTCTTGCCAAAACACGAGACTCCACTTATAGGAGAAACTTTAAGATATACCTTGTCTCCTTGCTAGAATTCTATGTCTTTTCTTAATGTCTGCCCAACTTTTTTGTCGATCTTGAGCTTCCTTAAGCTTGTCACGAATCATTGCAACTTTCTCCCTAGTTAGTTGGACTAGGTCAGGTCCTATGATTTTTCGTTCGCCAATCTCATCCCAAAAAATAGGTGATATACACTTCCTTCCATATAAAGCTTCGTATGGGGCCATGCCATTACTACTATGGTAGCTATTATTATATGAGAATTCTATGAGAGTCAAGTAATCTTCCCATGTTCCCTTAAACTCCAACACATGCCCTAAGCATGTATTCTAAGGTTTAGATTGTCCTCTCGAATTGGCCATTAGTATGCGGATGGTATGTCGTACTAAGTTCTACCTTTTTTCCCATAGCTTGTTGAAAGCTTTTACAAAATCGTAAAGTGAACTGGGCATCTCGATCTGACACAATACTTATTGGAATGCTATGCAATTTTACTATGTTGTCAATATGCATGGTTACTAGTTTATCTATAGGAGATGAAAAGCACATAGAAAGGAAGTACGCTAACTTAGTTAATTGGTCTATGATTACCCAAATAGTGTCATGTCCCTATCAAGTTCGCAATGGTCCTACTACAAAATCCACCGTGATGTACGCCTACTTCCATTCTGGAATCTCCAATGGTTGTAGCAATCATCCTGTCATTGGCGTTCAGCTTTGACTTTTTGGCATGTTAAGCATTTAGCTATGTGGTCTGCTATATCATATTTCATGCCACCCCACCAAAAATTTCTTTTCAAGTCCCGATACATTTTTGTGCTCCCTGGGTGTATAGAAAGTTTTGAATTAGGAGCCTCAGACAATATTTCCCTCTTAATCTCTTTTTCGTTAGGGACACACAATCTTCTTCTCATGGAGAGTCCTCCACTGTCGCTAACTTGAAAATCAGGTAACAACCCTGCCTTAGCTTTCTCTTTAATTTTTGCTAGTTTAGGATCATGGTCCTGAGCTATCTTAGTTTTCTCAAGGATACACTGTTGAATACTTAGAGTAGCTAGAATGTTATCCGTAGTCTCTACTATTTCCAAATCCAAAGATTCTATATGTATTGCTAACGTAGAAGCCAACATTCCATTCGCTTTCCTACTTAAGGCATCTGCCACGCGATTTACTTTGCCGAGGTGGTAATTAATGCCTAAGTTATAATCTTTCAGTAATTCCAACCATCTTCTTTACCTTATATTCATATCCTTTTGTGTGAAGAGGTATTTGAGACTCTTATGACCCGTATAAACTTCATATCTTTCTCCATAAAGATAACGCCTTCATATTTTCGCAGCAAAAACAACAGCTGCTAACTCTAAATCGTGTGTGGGGTAGCTTTACTCGTATAGCTTCAATTTTCTTGATGCATAGGCAGCTACTTTTTCATTTTGCATCAAAATACATCCTAACCCATTATTCGATGCATTACTGTATATAGTAAAATTGTCTGTTTCACTTGGTAGAGTTAATACAAGAGCTGATGCTAGCAGTTGTTTCAATTCATTGAAGCTCTGATCACTGGCCGAGCCTTACTCAAATTTTGATCTCTTTTGGGTTAACTTAGTGAGAGGCATGGCTATCCTTAAAAACCCTTCAACGAACTTCCTATAGTAACATGCCAATCCAAAGAAACTTCTCACTTTAGTGACATTGGATGGTTTGGGCTAATCCATTATAGCTTCAATCTTCTTAGGGTCTATTGATATGCCTTCTTCGAATATTATGTGTCCTAAGAAGGAAATACTTTTAAGCCAAAATTCACACTTACTAAATTTTAAATAAAGCTCTTTTTTTCTTAACATTTGTAGCACTGTTCTAAAGTGTTTGTCGTGCTCCTGTTCGTTTGGGGAATAAACTAATATATCATCAATGAAAATGGCTACAAACTTGTCTAAGTATAGCTTGAATATCCTATTCGTCAGATCCATGAAGGCAGCTGAAGCATTGGTTAAACCAAACGGCATGATTAAGAACTTATAATGCCCATATTTGTTCCTAAAGGAAATTTTAGATATATTCTTTTCCTTTATCTTGATTTGATGGTATCCCGATCTCAAATCTATTTTGGAAAATACCTTAGCTTCTTTCAATTGGTCGAAGAGGTCATCGATTCTTGGAAGGGGATATTTATTCTTGATGTTAATTTTATTAAGCTCCCTATAATTGATGCATAACTTGAAACTTCCATCTTTTTCCTTTACAAATAGCATCGGAGCCCCCTTAGGTGATACACTCGGCCTAATTTGCCCTTTATCAATCAATTCTTGTGCCATTCAATATGGCGTTTTCGAGATGGGCACTGATCCTCGTAATTGGTTAATTTCAAACTCAATTTCTCTATCCAGGGGTGGTCCAAGTAATTCCTTGGGAAATACTTCTAGAAATTCTTTAACTATGGGGATACTCTGGATATTGACATCTTTCTCCCTTGAGTCCATAACAAATGTCAGGTATGCCTTATGTCCCTTTTTAATTGCTCTCTATGCTTGAGTAGCAGAAAGTAGGAGACTTTTTTCTTTTGTCGATTCTTTGTGCCTCCTTAGTACGAGTGACTTTCCTTCCCAGATGGGTAGAAATTTATGATCTTACCTCTACAATCCACATAGGCAAAATTACTAGCCAACTAATCCATTCCCAAGATTACATCAAACTCTTTGAAGTTAATTTGTATCAAGTCAGCCTTAAGTTCTATATTATTAATTTCTATGGTACAATCCTTGTGTAATAGGTTTGTCATTAAAATCTTATCTCCTGGAGTAGTTACACTAAAAGGTTCAGTAAGTACCATAGGTTTATCTTTCAAGAACTTAGCAAATCTATTAGCCACAAAAGAATGTGTAGCTCCATAATCAAACAATGCATAAGCAAACACTTTATTGATTTTGATCGTACATGTCACCATATCTTCAACATTACTTGCTTCCTCGTGCGTCATAGTAGATGCCCTTGCATTTTCTTTGGGATTCTAGCTCTGATTTGGATTTCCAGTGGCTTCGAGGTCAAGTAATGGGCAATCAAAAATTCAGTGACCCATTTGCCCATATTAGAAACATGCCCCATTCCTCTATCTATATTTCCCTCTATGTATCCTATGATAAAATTCAAATTCCTTAGGTAGAGTTTGTGGGTCTCTTCTTATTAGCTTGAGTTATTGCTACTTGCGTTGGAGGTCCTCAACCAAGTTTCAATTTATTTCTAGGCCTCTTCAATTTGTTCTTTTCATTCTTTTTCTTTATGTCAGCTTCAGCTCGTATCGTAGCGCCTAATAGTTCCTCAAAGCTCTTAGCTTCAAACACGGCTAAAGCTGACTGAATTATGTTTTTCAAACCCCTTGTGAATTTATGGATCTTCAATTGTGGATTAGCCATAACAATAGGTGGATATTTCCCACGCGAGTGAAATCTGGCTGAATACTCCACCACAGACATATCCAACAATTGCACCAGATTGTCGAATTTTGTCATCTTTTGAAGCCGAATGGCATTAGGAAAGAAGTGCTTAAGGTAGGCCTCCCAAAAACGTGCCCATGTAATGGGTCCTTCAGTCAGCGTAGCAGGCGATACACTTTCCTACCATTTTGCTGCTTCTCCTACAAGGAAAGGAACTACTACAATTGGTCTAACTTCTAAAGGAACTTCCATCAATTTGAAGTTATCTTCTATCTCTTTAAACTATCTTTGCATTGCCTCGGGGTCATAAGTCTCATCAAAAGTAGGTACATAGGCTTTTCTTAAGGCCCCATAATGGAATTTGGTTCCCATGTTAGCAAGTGGTTGCTGAGCTGTTTGCATAGGATGTTGGTTTTGTGCTTGCATAGCTTATGCTACAGCAGTAGCAATTGCTTTAAATCCTCTTGAAGAATCCCAGTTTAAACAGCCAGAGATGGGTCTTGCATGTTGTTTGGTGGTTGGTCATTTGGCTCTTGAGGTCGAGTCACGTAATGAATGGGTTTTGGTTTGAATGTTTAGGTCTACCTTCCATTTCCTATAATGGAAAAGGAGCACTCATAATAAGTCAATAAACCTTTATACTATGGTAGTTAAGTTAAACTTGCAATAGAAAAAAAAAATCATATATTCACTATTATCCAGAGCAACTAATGAGGTAAAAACTTATGTTCGATAAAGTAAAACAGTAATAATTCCTAGCAAAACTTGTGTTCGATAAAGTAAAATAAGAATAATTCCTAGAAATCCTTGATCTAGCTTAAGCAATCCTAATTTAAAACAACTCCATCAAGGGGTTCTCTTTCTTCTATTTTCTCGACAGGGTTCTCTTCGTGTTTTTCTTTAGGTTCTTCTTCAATAAGATTTTGGATCTCCTCCCATAAATTATCAATCTCCCGCTCAAGCACGACCCTTATTTCCCATGGACATCTCAATTCATGCTCAAATTCTCATCTAACTTCCTCAAATTCTCTCCTAAGTTGACGATATCCTTATTCAAGTTCATTGGCTCTCCTTTCTTCATGACGAACATAAGATTTGTATCTCGCATTTTCGAATTCTAGTCCCTCGTTTCTACTTAAACTTGCATTGAGATGCTTTTGGAGAGCATTACTAACTTCAATCATTTTCTTGTATTGTTCTAATATTTTGTTAACCATTTCTGGCGGGGGTTGAGGGAAATCCTTATGAGCGAATACCTGGGGTCTTTTGTGAAGGTTTATCTTCAACCTACAACAATCCCATAAAAATCAAACAAAACAAAGTATTTAAAATAGATATTTCAAAATTTATCAAATTATGTTGTTCTCTATCGTACAAAATTTGTATTGATTAAACGAGCAACTTCAAACTCGAATATCGAAATAGGAAATAATATACAATAACTCCTAAAACATATAACAACTTAATTTCTCACTAAAGTACAAACTACTAAAACCAATATCACATTCATCCTTGTTTTACTAACACAAGGTTTATATTTTCTCTCAAAAACAATACACAGATAAGTGGAAAATCGCTAAATTATGAATTAATTGAAGAATATATTTGACTTTGTACAAGACTAAACATTTTTTTTAATGGATTAAATGAAAATTTTGGGGGAATTGTACTATACAGAATAAATAAGAATCCAATTAGACCTTATCAAATATATATTAATTAGGAATTAATTAAGTTTGTTTTTAAAAGTTTAACTAAAACTCACTTACTGCAGAATATCCAAGGTCGTAATTAATTCATGTCTCAAATTAGATTTTTTTGTGGTATCATCATCATCATCATCATCATCATCATCATCATCATCATTATTATTATTATTATTATTATTCGAATATTTCTATAAAATCATCAATACAACATGAAAAAAGTGGGTGCAAAAGAATTAATAGTTTCCCATATTACTATGCTCCAACTAGAAACACAACAGAAGTTTCTATATATTAAATATATGTGTGTATATATATATATTTATAACTAATGCCTTAATGGCCTATAATCTATAGATCGATATACCATTATTTTTCTTGTTGCCCACGTAAAACGTGAAGGCTCCTGTTTCTTCTTCCATATGTATATGTATATTATATATATATATATTTGTGTATGTAACTTATCCTAGTAAATCTTTGGGAAAGGCAAAGAAAGTTCCAAAAAAGAAAATCTAGCAATTTGATGGAAGAATTGAAGAAATGCGTTGAGGATTCCTCCGGATTTGAATCTATGAGTCAAGGCATCCCTATAATCCATTCAGCCTTAGGTTTTCTTCTTTCTCTCTCATTCAAGATTTATTCATCCAAAAATTTCGAACCTTTGTAACCTTTTTTTTTTTTTTTTTCAATTTCAAACACTAATTGAATTCGATGCGTAAATCCCAAAAACATAGCACTAATCTTTGATCAGGATGCCAAAGATGTAAACTCAAAAGATAATTAAACAAATACTCAAGATTGTTTTCAAATTAAACCCCCCAAAAAAATTCAATTTTTTGTAAAAAGCGGAACAATCTAATATATATATATATATATATATATGCACCAGTGAGTTTGGAAAATTGGGGGAACAGAGGTTTATAGAGAAAGTTGGAAAACTTAAAAAAAAAAAAAAAAAAAAAAAAAAAAAAAAACCTTCAAATTTAAAGGGATAAAGAAAAATGCTTAAGCTCTTGGCAGGACTTTCTTTCTTTTAGCCACCTAGAAATAACTATTAATCATATTCCAGAAAATATCTAATACCAAAAATCGTTTAACAGCCAAAATAATTCTCTTTTCTCAATCCTAGATTTAAACATTTTTTGGTTTACCCAAATATCATATGCATATTTCATATCTAGAATCATAACTTACGGCTCTGATACCACTTATGTCATGACCCAAATTCGGGACATAACACGGCAGTGCCCCTAAATCCAAAGACTCGGAGACAGTAAGCCTTAGATCCAACAGAGCTTGCTGGAATCCCACAAATTTTATTAAACAAATTCCAAAATAAATCATCACAATGAAACTATGAAAGTTAATTCCAAACACTTATCTTAACAATCAAACTTGAGCAACCAAGATCTCAAAGAAAATTTCCTAAGCAACTAACTAGGAATCTTAAACATCAAATAACCTACTCTAAAATGCCAATCTCTTATCATCATCCCTAAAACTACTCATCTTCCTCGTCCTGAACTAAGTTCTTTGCAAAAAGATGGATTAATAACTTATGAGCGACACTTCTCCTAGTAAATAAATCTTCTTTCTCTTTCTATTGAATTTGAGCAAGTACAAATATAATGAAAAATCATTGAAAACGAAAAAGATATTCACTTTGCTGAAATATAACAATTAATAAAAATATTCAAGAATCATGTTCTCAGAGTCAATCACATATCTTTTAAAATAATTCAGAACAGAGATTATAGATTTATCAAAATAATCATTAATTAATAAATGCTCATGAACTCTCGGGATTCTAATAGATTATCTTGTTCAAGATCTTAACTACAACTCCATTAAGTGGCTTTAGAGGTCTTAGTACTACAACACTATTAAGAGTGGCTTCTGAGGTCTTAACTACAACACATTTAAGAGCAGCTTTATAGTCTTAACTACAACGCTGTCAAGAGTGGCTTCAGAGGTCTTTTGCTATTGTAACTCCATAGCACAATTACAGAACTCGTTTCTACTAACAATTTCTTGATTATTCAAAGCATAGATCATTTTTATTATTTATTTGGACAAAATTAGTATATTTTGTGCAAGTATTTAGAAAGATTTTATTTTGCATGCTCAAATCCAAAAAAATAAGTTTTATGCATGTAGAAAAGTCTTATAAATAGTTACATATTTGTAAATGGAAAATTCTTCAATAATTACCATTAGATCTAAAAGTTCAATAGAAAGAACATGTCATCTATTTTTTTATGCATAAATTATTCGCGTAGAAAATACTTTCAATAGAAAAGGAATAGAAATTTACTTACTTGTGAATACTGAAACTCAAGACTTCTCTAGGTCTAATCTGCTACTTACGCGTCCTCTACCAATTCTATGAAAGAAAGAATAAAAATGTTAATACCTAATAATTAAATTTCCTATGAATTTTCAAATAAAATGAACTAGTATTTCTCACCTCTGCGTATGGTTTCTTTATTTCTTATTGATTAGGTATTTATATTACGAGGCAAGGTATTTTGGATAGACTAAAACTCTTATAAGGATTAGATGATTAACCTAGCTCTATTCAAAATCCTAACTTCTCACAAAATCCTAATTTCTCAAGATTTTAATTATCCTAAATCAAATGGGTTAAAGATATTAGTTTATATAATATTATATATATTTTCATATAAAACGTTCGAGTATTATATCGTCAACCATGCTATAGTTAAAAGTTTTACATTAGTTCTTATGTCAAATTATATAGTAATTTTATTTTAACATTTTTTTGGATGAAATTCATTGTATTGGGAGCATACATGCAAAATTTCATGTTTCCAAAATTTTCTTGGATTTTACAAAATACTAAAATAGTTTCCTAGTAGATTGAGAGGTGAGTCTGGATTCACTTAAGAAATTTATTTACTCATTGAACTGAATGCATTTTGAATTGATAAGTTTTGTTATGAAAGTCTAATGTGTTGAAAGTATTACTATAAAATATTAAAATCTCAAGCCTTATAATTATTTTTTAAAAATTTATTAAGTGGAACTACCTGAGTACTTGACTTGTCTAGGCTGTCATACCCCTAATTCGGGACATAATACGGCAGTGCTCCTAAGCCCAAAGACTCAGAGTCACCAAGCCTTAGATCTAATAAAGCATGGTAAATTTCCCCCAAAAAAGTTTGTTAAATATATTCCAAAATTAATCATTACAATGAAAGATAATTCCAAATACTTGTCTTAAAATAAAACTTGAGTACCCAAGGCCTTAAAGAAAATTTCTTAAACAACTAGCCGGGAATCTTAAACATCAAATAAACCTATTCTAAAATACCAATTTCTTATCACCATCCCCAAAATAGCTCATCTCCTCATCCTGAACTAAGTTTTCTGCAAAAAGATGGATTAATAACTTATTATTGACACTTCACACATTAAATAAATCTCCTTCTCTTTCTACAGAATTTGAGCAAGTATAAATATCATGCAAAATCATTGAAGGCAAGAATATTCATTTTGCAGAAAAATATAACAATTAGTATAAAAAAATTAATGATACATGTTATCAAAGTCAATCACAGATCTTTCAAAATAACTTAGAATAGAGATTACATATTTGTCAAAAATTTTCATTAATAAATAACGCTCATGAACTCTCGGTATTCTAATCAATTATCTTGGCCAAGATCTTAACTAAGGTACCTATAAGTGGCTTCAGAATTCTTAACTACAACGCCGTTAAGTGGCTTCAAAAATCTCAACTACAATGCCATTAAGTGGCTTTGAAAATCTTAACTACAACGCAGTTAGGTAACTTCAGAAATCCTAACTAAAATACCATTAAGTGGCTTTAGAAATCTTAGCTACAACGTTGTTAAGTGGCTTTAGAAACTTTTTGCTATTTTAACCTCATAGCACAATTACGGAACTCGTTCCTACTGATAGTTTCTCTATTATTCAGAGCATAGATTCTTTTTATTATTTTTATTCAATAGAGAATACTATGTTTTATGCAAGATGCAAAAATATTTTATTTTTATGTGTTCAAATCCTAAAAAGTAAGTTTTATGTAGGTGAAAAATTCTTTTGAACACTTAACTATTTATATATTGAAAATCCTATGATTAAACCATTAGATAAAAAATAATCACCTAATTTCAATACAGAAATCATTCATGCAAAAGAATATTTTCAATAGAAAAAGAACAGAGACTCACTTACGCCACAATCTGAAGATTCAAAACTTCTCTCAAATTTGATCTACCACTTATGCATTCTCCTCCAATTCTTACCTCCGCATATGGCTTCTCTATTTCCTACTGTATGGGTGTTTATACTATTAGACTAGGTAGTTTGGATAAATTAAAATTCTTATCTCCTTGAAAAGATTACTCTATTCTAGTTTTGATGAGTCTCAATCCCAGATAACAATAACTCATCATATTTTATCGTGGAAAAATAATTTAGAATCCTAGTCTTATCATGATTAAGTGGTTAGGCTTATGACTAAATCTTTATTCAAAAATCTTAACTTTTAAGAATTTAATTTATCTTAAATTGAATGGGTTAAAGAAATTAGTAATAATAATATCATAAAAACTTTAGGGTATTACATTTCTCTTGCCCCCATCTTATTAGAAGTTTCGTCCTCGAAACTTTATGTGCCTTGAGCTTGAAACAGGTATGGATAGCGAGTGTGCATGTTCTTTTCCAATTCCCATGTAGCTTCTCGTCATTATGATTTGACCATTGTACCTTGATGTAAGGAATTATCCTATGGCGTATAACTTGTTATTTACGACCCACAATCCTAAGTGGAAATTCCTCATAACTTAGATTCTCTTTTATGAGTAGGGATTCGAGCTCACACATTGGTTGGATCAATCAAGTACTTCCTTAATTGGGACACATGGAATACATTGTGCTGCTAGGATAATGATGGGGTCAATGCTAGATGGTATGCTACTTCTTCTACTTTGTTTAATCCTTCAAATAGCCTAACGTATCGAGGATTCAACTTTTCACTCTTGCCAAAATGTGAGACTCCACGTGTCGGAGAAACTTTGAGATACACATTGTCTCCTTGCTGGAATTTTATGTGTCTCCTTTTAATGTCTACCCAACTCTTTTGTCGGTTTAAGCTGCCTTAAATTTATCATGAATTATTGCAACTTTCTTCATGGTTAATTGGACTAGTTCGAGTCTTGTGATTTTCCTTTCACCAATCTCATCCCAACAAATAAGTGATCTAAAGCTTTATACAGGGCTATGCCAATGCTACTATGGTAGCTATTATTGTATGAGGATTCTAAGAGAGTCAAGTAATCTTCCCAAGTCCCCATAAGTTCCAAAACACATGCTAAGCATGTCTTCTAAGGTTTGAATTGTCCTCTCAGATTGGCCATCAATTTGGGGATGGTACGCCGTACTAAGTTCCACTTTTGTTTCCATAGCATGCTAAAAGCTCTTCCAGAATCACAGGAATACCATGTAGTTTTACTATGTTGTCAATATACATAGTTACTAATTTGTCCATGATAGATGAAGAGTGCATAGGAAGAAAGTGTGTTGACTTTGTCAATTGGTCTATGATCACCTAAATAGCATCATGTCCCTATCGAGCTCGTGGTAGCCATACTACAAAGTCCATCATGATATACTCCCATTTCCATTCTGGAATCTCCACTGGTTGTAATAATCCTCCAGATTGTTGATCTTTGGCTTTGACTTATTGGCAAGTTAGACATTTAGCCACGTGGTCCGCTATATCATTTTTCATACCACCCCACCAAAAATTCCTTTTTAAGTCTCAGTACATTTTTGTGCCCCTGGGTATATGGAAAGTTTCAATTTATGGGCCTCCAATAATATCTCTCTCGTAATCTCTTTATCATTAGGGACACATAGTCTTTCTCTCATGCTAAGTCCTTTGCTATTGTTAATGTGAAAATTAGGTAACAATCTCACTTCAGCTTTCTTTTTAACTTCTACTAGTCTTGGATCGTATTCTTGTGCCATCTTAATTTTCTTCAGGATAAATGGCTAAAAACTTAGAGCAACTAAAATATTTTCAATAGACTCTACTATTTCCAATTCTGAGGATTCTATTTGTCTTGCTAACATAGAAGCTAATATCCCACTTGCCTTCCTACTTAAGGTATCTGTCACACGATTCACCTTACTAGGATGGTAATTAATGCTTAAGTCATAATCTTTCAACAACTTTAACCATCTCCTTTGCCTCATGTTCAGATCCTTTTGAGTGACCACGTATTTGAGACTTTTATGATTCGCATAAATTTCACATCTTTCACCATAGAGTAATATCTCCATATCTTCACTGCAAATACCACTGCTACTAATACTAAATCATGTGTGGGATAGTTCTTCTCATACGACTTTAGTTATCTTGATGTATAAGCAATTACTTTCCAATTTGCATCAAAACACATCCTAACCCATTCTTCGATGCACTACTGTATATAGTGAAATTGCCTGTTTCACTTGGTAGAGTTAGTATAGGGGTTGATGCTAATTGTTGTTTCAATTCATTGAAGCTCTCATCACATGCAGGGCCGTGCTCAAATTTTGATCTTCTGGGTTAATTTAGTGAGAGGCATGGCTATCCTTGAAAACCCTTCAACAAACTTGCTATAATAATCTGTATATCCTAAGAAACTTTTCAGTTTAATGACATTGGTTGGTTTGGGCCAGTCCATTATAGCTTCAACCTTTTTAGGGTCTACTGATATGCCTTCTTTGGATATTATGTATCCTAAGAAGGAAATACTTTTAAGCCAAAATTCACATTTACTAAATTTTGCATAAAGCTCTTTTGCTCTTTAATATTTGTAGCAATACTCTAAGGTGTTCCTCATGCACCTATTCGCTTGGGGAATAAACCAATATATCATCAATGAAAATAACCACAAACTTGTCCAAGTACGGCTTGAATATCATATTCATCATATCCATGAATGCAGCTGGAGTGTTGGTTAAACCAAACAGCATGACTAAGAACTCATAATGTCTATATCTAGTCCTAAAGGCAGTTTTTTATGTATATCCACCTTTATTTTGAGTTGATGGTACCCCGATCTCAAATCTATTTGGGAAAATACCTTAGCTCCTGTCAATTAGTCGAAGAGATCATCGATTCTTGGAAGGAGATATTTATTCTTGATGGTAATCTTATTAAGCTCTCTAGAATCGATGCATAACCTCAAACTTCCATCTTTTTTCTTCAAAAATAACAACAGAGCCCCCCAAAGTGATACATTAGGCCTAATTTGCCCTTTATCAATTAGTTCTTGCAGTTGAACCTTTAGTTCTCTTAGCTTTTCCAGAGCCATCTGATATAGTGCCTTCGAGATGGGCGTTGATCCTGGTATTAGGTTAATTTCAAACTCAATTGCTCTATTTGGGAGTGGTCCAGGTAATTCCTTAGGAAATACGTCTAGAAATTCTTTTACCATGGGGATACTTTGGATATTAACATCTTTCTCCCTTAAGTCTATAACAAATGCTAGGTATGCCTCACACTCCTTTTTAATTGCTCTTCGAGCTTGAGTAGCAGAGAGTAGGAGACTTGTTTCTTTTTGTCGATTCTTTGTGCCTCCTTAGTACAAGGGGCTTTCCTTTCTAGGTGGACAAAGGTTTATGATATTGCCTCTACAATCCACATAGGTAAAATTACTAGCCAACCAATCCATTCTCAAAATTACATCGAACTCTTTCATGTTAATTTGTATCAAGTCAGCCTTAAGTTCTATATTATCAATTCCTATGGTACATTCCTTGTGTAATAGGTTTGTCACTAAAATTTTATCTCCTAGAGTGGTTATTCTATAAGGTTCAATGAGTACCATAGGTTTATCATTCAAGAACTTAGCAAATCTCTTAGCCACAAAAGAATGTGCAGCTCCACAATCAAACAATGCATAAGCAGGCACTTTATTGATTTTGATCATACCAGTCACCACATCTTCAACATTACTTGTTTCCTCCTACGTCATAGCAAACACCCTTGCATTTCCTTTGGGATTTTGGTTCTAATTTGGGTTTCCAGTGGCTCTGGGGTCAGGCAATAGACATTTAAAAATTTTGGTGACCCATCTTGCCGCATCAGAAACATGCTATATTCTTCCATTTTCATTCTCCTAAATTTAAACACTATCCTTGACTTACCCAAAAATATCATATGCCTATTTCATGGCTAGAATCGAAACCTATTGCTTTGATACCACTTATGTCATGCCTCAAATTTGGAACATAACACAACAGTGCCCCTAAGTCCAAGGACTTAGAGACACTAAGCCTCAGATCCCATAGAGCATGCAAAATTTCGCAAAAAACATTTTATTAAACGAATTCCAAAATAAATCATTACAATGGAAGATAATTTCAAATACTTGTCTTAATAATCAAACTTGAGTACCCAAGACCTCAAAGAAAATTTCCTAAACAGCTAACTAGGAATCTTAAACATCAAATAAACCTATTCTAAAATATCAATATGTCATCACTATCTCCAAAACTGCTCATCTTCCTCGTCCTAAACTAAATTTTCTGCAAAAAAATGGATTGATAACTTATGAGTGACACTTCGCTTATTAAATAAATCTTCTTCTCTTTCTACTGGATTTGAGCAAGTATAAATATCATGAAAAATCATTGAAGGTAGGAATATTCACTTTGTAGAAATATAACATTTAACATAAAAAAATTCATGATTCATGTTATCAAAGTCAATCATATATCTTTCAAAATAATTCAGAATAGAGATTACACGTTTATCAAAAAATTTCATTAATTAATAATGCTCATGAACTCTTGAGATTTTAATTGTTTATCTTGGCCAAGCTCTTAATTACAATGTCGTTAAGTTGCTTTAGCATTCTGAACTACAATGCCGTTAAATGGCTTCAAAAATCTCAATTACAATGCCATTAAGTGGCTTCAAAAATCTCAACTATAACACCGTTAAGTGGCTTCAAAAATCTTTTGTTATTTTAACCTTGTAGCACAATTATGGAACTCATTCCTACCGATGGTTTCTCGATTATTCATAGCATAGATTCTTTTTATTATTTTTATTCAAAATAGAATACTATGTTCTATACAAGATTCAAAATATTTTATTTTTACGTGCTCAAATCCTAAAAAGTAAGTTTTGTGCATGTGAAAAAATCTTTTGAATAGTTAACTATTTGTATATGAAAAATTCTACGATTAAACCATTAGATAAAATATAATCACCTATTTTCAATGCAGAAATCATTCATGCAAAAGAACATTTTTAATAGAAAAAGAGCAGAGATTTACTTACGCCAGAATCTTAAGACTCAAAACTTCTCTCAAATTTGATCTACCACTTATGCATTCTCCTCCAATTCCATAACAGAAGAAAGGATGTTAATACCCAAAAATGAAATTCCCCTACAGATTTTTTTTAGGGAACAAATGGAGAAAATTGGTATTTTCTTACCTTTGCATATGGCTTCTCTATTTCCTACTGTATGGGTGTTTATACTATTAGGCTAGGTAGTTTGGATAAATTAAAATTCTTATCTCCTTGAAAAGATTACTCTATCCTAGTTTTGATGAGTCTCAATCCCAGATAACAATAACTCATCATATTTTATCGTGGAAAAATAATTTAGAATCCTAGTCTTATCATGATTAAGTGGTTAGGCTTATGACTAAATCTTTATTCAAAAATCTTAACTTTTACGAATTTAATTTATCTTAAATCGAATGGGTAAAAGAATTTAGCAACAATAATATCCTAAAAACTTTTGGGTATTACATAGACTATCTTGAATTTGAGGGATTTGCTACTATGATACTGGATTTTTTTTTATTCATAAATTTTTTTAAATTAACTTCAATTTGTCTAGAGTAAACTAGTAAAATATTAGAATCCCAAAAGTTCTATTTTATTTATAAAATACAATGATGTGCCATGTTAGAAGTCTTTCCTCAAAAGATGCCCATTTCTTTTGTACGTGAACATTGTAATGCATTTTCCTCTTAGTTTCCAATCTAATCTGGAAAATTTTTCAACAGAAAAATTGTAGGTCTAGCATAGGTCTCTATAGAATTTTCAAACACCTTCATCCAAGGCATGTCGAAAAAGCTATAGCTTTAATACAATAAGTTATCATACTGAAAATTTTCCTAAAAACTAAAGTTGTTCTATTTTTTTTTTTTTTTCAACACTGCTGCCTCTTGAAACCTATTTCGCTTTCTTATATTAGGTAATCTACACTTGAAATCAACACAAAAATTTTAGTCCTCTTTTTGAGCTTTCAAATTCCACAAGAATTAAGCCAATCGAATATCTAGAAAAAAAGTTATAATTCAATTACCAAAATATGTATGAAAGGAGAAATTCTAATTAATTAGTTTTTCTCTAACTCGTATATACTAGGATATTGATATCAGTCAGCTCCTAAAAACTGACCCATCTCTAAAGTATCTTATTAGGATTGAATTAATGTCTATTCTTGGGAATGTAGTGCTATGTCAGTCTACTAAGTTCTCTCCGGTTTCACTTTAATGTTACAAAAATTTTCTTTTGATATTGGTTTTAGATTTTTCTTAGAATGTTGTCTTATTTTCTTAGATGGATTTTGGGTTCGACTTTATGAAACAATTAGAATGTTATTGAGTTGATTATACTTTTGTGTCAGCAGGTAATTTGGGACTTAACACATTAGGTTTGGTTCTTCATCCTATTGATAAGTATTGTGAGTGCCTTAAATCTTATATATATTCCCTAAATCTTATATATAATATTATTTTTCAAACTCAGAAGGATATGCTATATATAAAGCAAATAATATTATTTTTCCTTGCTTTTTCACTCTATTGGAAAAAGTATATTCTTCTGCACACTAAAATTGCATTTTCTTTTTATTTAACATTTATACAAGAAAGTTTTTTTGTTTGTTTAAAATTTTTGGTATATTTTTTAGAAAAAGGTATATATTCCGCTGTGTTTTTGTTTTTGTTTTTTTTTTTTGGGTATTAACATTTTTTTTTTTGAAGAAAAATTTTCTACTGAAAGCTATCAATATATTTAAAAATTATGTTCTTGAACTGACAATTAAATACGATTATCAATACTTGTGAATAAACTCCTGTTACTATAATTGGCAGGATCCAACTTGGTCTATGTGTGCACGCAATTTCATCGTGCATTAGCGGACTTGTCTGTTGGACCCCAAACCTCCATGGTCCAATCCCCTCAACACATAACAGAAGTTGTTTGTGGTTGAGGTGGGTCATAGGATTTTTGAAGGACTTAGGCTAGGACACTATTTGGTAAGGTTCTGCCTTACATGAAGCGATAAGGACTATCATGGTGGGAATGATCATGAGGTTGATTGGCTTCAGCAACTACCTAGTAGATTATTGATATTTAAATATTGAAATCATATATTACTTCTTGTTTTATAATTGTCTATCACTCATCTGTCAATTGCTCATTTCTTCTAAACTTTTATAAATTGTCCACATAATTTCTTATTATCCTATGGTTTATGAACTCTAATCAAAGTATTTTATTAACTCATCTTACACATAGTTGGACATTCGCTGAGTCTTTTAATCACAATCTTTGCATTTTTTTTTCAATTTCCTTCTGCCAGATTATTGGAACTTAGCCATAAGGAGGTTGTAAGAACCGCTTGCATTAAGTACTAGAGCTAAAGGTTATTAAAACAAGAGCTTTGCAGTAGTTATTAGCATTATCACCATGTTTGCCAATTAATTTTTTCTTTCTAATAGATTTCTAGTTGAAGAGAGGGTATTTATTAATCTAAATTTTCTTTGGTTTACTATTAATGCTTGGAGTTCATTTATTTAAGTTCATGACTTTGGATTAATGATTTACTCAGGATTGAATTTCTTGCCTTGAGAGTGGACTGTATGGTCTGATTTTGGAGTATGATAATTTGAATATTATTTCTTTTGGTAAAATTATGTTCTATCTTATTATTAAACTAATATTATTCATTATTGATCGACAGAGATCAAAAAGAGGTAGGCTTCACATTTTTGCCTATTTTATCAATAAAGAGGGTTCACCTTAAGAAATAATATATAAAATATAAGAACTTAATTAACTAAATTTCAAAGAGCAATACAATGCATGTAATTAATTAGAAAATCAAAATCAATTTCACAAATTAAAAGAACCACACAAAAGGCCTTAAAAATTCGTTGAAACAATTAATATATCAATTATATTCACAATTTCCAATATCGTGCAGTACATAAAAATATAATCAAATTTCAGAAATTAAAAGAAACTGGTGACAACACTTTAAGAGACCATTTTATAATAGAATAATACATTAAAATAATCATTGACTCATATGTCAATTAGTGTTATCTAAGGGTTCAATTAAAACACTTATAAGGTGGCATTTTCCTTTGCCACAATTTGAAGTGTTTCGCTTGTACGTATCAATTTCAATTATTAGTTCCTTAATTAGGGTATATAAGTGTTCAATTGAAAGAGTAACTCTTATGAGATGGCATTGTCCTCGTCAGAATTAGAAGTGCTTTGCTTGTATAATCTACAATTATCATTTGCTTAATTAGTGTATCTAAGTGTCCAACTGAAAGACTAACGCTTTTGATATATTTTTTCAGAAAACGGCATATATATTCTGCGGCATTCAAAAAATTCTTTTTTTTTTTTTTTTTCCATTAACAATTTTTGCAAGAAAGATTTTCTTTTGAAAGCTATCAATATATTTGAAAATTATGTTTTTAAACTGACATTCAAATGCGATTATCAATACTTGTGAAAACTATTATTACTATTAGATAGATCCGATATGGTCTGAGTGTTCATAAGGTTTACCTGTGCAGTAGTGGGCTTGCTAGTTGGAGCTTGAGCCCCCATAACTTAATCCCATCTAACACTCAAAAGAGATCGTTTCTAGTTGTAATGGGTTATAGAATTCCTCGAGAACCTAGGCTAAGGCACTGCTTGATAAGGTCCCGACTTACGCTGAGCGACAAGAATAATCATGGTGGGAGTGATTATAAAATTGATCGGTTTCAACAACTACTCAATCGATCACTTACATGTCAAAACCATTTTTCATTTCTTGTTGTATAATGGTCTATATGTCAATTAGAGTACCTAAGGGTTCAATTAAAACACTAACTCATATAAGGTGGCATTGTACCTTGCCAATATTTGAAGTGTTTTGCTTGTATCAATTACAATTATTAGTTCCTTAATTAGTGCATCTCAATGTTCAACCAAAAGAGTAAGAGGGTGTTTGGGTGAGCTTATAACCTCTCAAAAACATCTTATAAGATGTTTAAGAGCTTATAAGTTGATAAAAAATATTTGGTAATTTTTAAAAAAAAGAGCTTATAAGATCCTAAAATAAGATGTTAGGAGCTTATAAGCTCTTTTAAAAAAAGTAAGGAAACCTCAATTTATTTTTAAAATTTTAACAAGTTCCTTCATTTTTAACCATTTTCATTACAAAATTGTCATTATTAACATCTTATAAGCTCCATGATCTTATTTTATCCAAACACTTCAACAACTTATTTTAAAAATAAGATCTAACATCTTATAAAATATAGGAGCTTGTAAGATGTTTAAAATAAGTTTAACCAAACACCCTCTAACTCTTATGAGGTGGCATTGCTATTGTCAGAATCAGAAGTCTTTTGCTTGTATAATCTACAATTGTCATTTGCTTAATTAGCGTATCTAAGTGTCCAACTAAAAGACTAATGCTTCTAGCCTATAATTTGAAACTCAATGAAATTTTAGAGCTACACATACTTTGCAAAACTAGGGATAATGTCATAAATGGTCCCTAAAGTTTTAGTTTAGAATCACTTTAGTCCTCAAACTTTAAAACTTTCCTTTTTAGTCCCTAACGTTTGGATTTAGTTTCAATTTAGTTCCCAAGTCAACTTTCCAGCAACTTTTTAAGGGTAAAATTGTCAATTTAGTTTTATATTTCACTTTAGTCCCTATATAAGGTTTTATGTTCCACTTTAGTCCCTATATAAGATTTTATGTTCCACTTTAGTCCCTATCCTTCCTATGGCTACCTGCAGCTAAAACTTGCTCAATATATCTACATTAATTACTACTATTCGATTCAATTCTGCCATATCTCATCTTATATATGTTTCTACTTCAATTAAAGATGCCTCCAACATGCTTTCTTGAAATATTTTTGTGTTGCCAGGAGTTTACTTTTGCGTAAATATGTGGGAATAAAATATACAACACTTATTTTTGCAATCTTATTTCAAATTTTCAATGAACTTTTAATGATTTCATGTGTAATTTGAGTTCTTCTGACACTAAAAACATGTGGAGAAGTAGGAGGAACGACAAGGCACCATTCAAAATGTATAATAGTACTCAGTAGTCACTACTCAAGGAATCCACCTTAAAGTTTAGTATTATAACAAGAAGATTTCTCTTGTTAAAGACAAGCCAAAGGCTTTCTTCAAAATAGCCTGCTGGAAATGATTACAAGAGATAGCCCTATAAAACTTGGAACAACCCTCCAAGCATAGGATGACCTTCCAAGGTAGGACACTCTGATCATAACATAAAAAATGTAAAAACTAAAGAGTGCAACTAGAAAATATTAACTAAAAGTATAAATGGCTCAATAACCAAAAAGTAAAGTAAAAAGAACTATTAAAATTGAGAAAAAAATTGAGTTGTCCCTTGATATTCCCGCAACAGAGCAACAATCTCGCAGTCTTTAGTAATTTTAGCATAATTTTCTGTAGAAAAATGCTTTTTTTGATAACTATTTGTTGCATTATAAACTATTCCATAGTTTTCTAATGACATATGGCTCACAATGTAGTTCATTCCCAATAAAAGCAGTTTATTTAGAAAAGTTTTCCCAAAATTTGTCGCATCACCCTAAAAATTGATTCCAAGTGCACCAATTGATAAAACATCCCTAGGTGTGATTTTTTTACATAAATTATCAATCTTTTTTCACTAGGGCTTATATCCTCATTCCATAATTCATCTTGAATAATTTCGATGTCATCTTCTACCCAAACGGCTCAAATTCTACCAGGCTTTATCCCATCCCAGTGCGTTTTTGTCTGATTTCAATTTTCTAAATATTACTGGTACTGTATGGCACACTTGGTGTTTGTGCTTAATTTTTAATAATAATTCTAAAATTATATATTCATTTATTTTCTGTAGTGTTTGTTGTAATCTAAATAGACAAACACAAGAAACTAATAATTCTAAAATTATATATGTTCATTTGCATGCATGTTCATTGTGTTCATCTCTCTTTTAGTATGTTGTGTACGCGTATGCCTGCACATGCACATGCACATGCAAGTGAGGCTTTGACTTAGTTTGGATCTTAACATGATTACATTTCAGAGACGCAATTCATTATATTTGTTCAATACATTAACATGATTATATAAATTTTTTGTTTTAAGACATGTCAAAGATGAGAGTAGCGGTTGCTGGAAGCGGCATCAGCGGACTGATGTCCGCATATATTTTGTCAAAGGAAGGGGTAGAGGTGGTGTTGTATGAGAAGGAGGATTACTTAGGCTGCCATGCAAGAACTGTTACTATTGACGGTACTCAGCTGGATATTGGGTTCATAATCTTTAACCGAGTAAGTGTTGTTTCAGTTCTATATATTCTGACTTGTTACATATTATGGATCTAATATATAATCAGTTAAGTATGATCTTCCTATGTCAATGAATAGTGGGTTCATTACAACCTAGGCAACCTCTCTACTGAATTCTGTTGATTTTTTTTTTTTATTTATACACACGCACATCAGGAGTCCGTTAGGGCTCGAACTCTTGACCTCTCACATTATGTGGGAGACTTATGCCGTTAGGCCACAGGCCACTCGGCAATTCTGTTGATTCTTTTTGCATGTTTGCTACCCATATTTGCAAATTAGTCACTAGAAAAAACTAGAAATCTATTATGGAAAATACGAAAGTAATTTTGTAGTTATAGCTACACATTTTTTTAGTAAATATAATTTTTTTAAATTATAAGCAAAAAATTATTCACTTTTTGTCCATAGCCTTAGACGTTCGAAATGCAACAAATTAGCTATGTATTATCCATAGAAAAATTAATATTTATGAAAAAAAATAATCATCAACTACAAATTGGTTATAGTAAGGGTTAGCTAAGAGAGCATCTACATCAAATTTGATTAGATCAATTTTGTAGCTAAGACTATGAATTTTGCATCAGCTGCATAATGGTTGTTGTTGATGTTCTTGGTTTTTCTGTAGTGAGTTACGTTGAAGTAAATGCTTGAAGATTTTGGATTGCAATAGAAAGTTTCGTTCATGTATATCTAGATTGTCCTGTAAAATGTTATGCCTTGATACAATTGAGTTTCATGGTATTGTCCCATAAAATGTTATGCCTTGATGCAATTGAGTTACATGGTGTTAACGCAAACTGAAATAGTATTGGTTTATTGGACAGGTCATGTACCCTAACATGACGGAACTGTTTGAGTCTTGGAGTTGATATGGAGCCCTGCAATGACATGTCACTCTCAGTGAGCTTGGCCGAAGGCCAAGGGGGCGAATGGGGGATCCGTGGATTGTCAAGTTTGTTTGCACAAAAGAAGAATATATTGAATCCAAAATTTTGGAAAATGATTAGAGAAATCATTAAGTTCAACAATGATACATTAAAGTAAGCAATATCACAAAAGAAGACACATTTTGGTAGTTTTCAAGTGACACCTCTGTTTGTTGAATGATGAATTCAAAAGTACTTTTCCACTGGTTGCAGATATGTCGATGAGCTAGAAAATAATCCAGATATTGATCGCGATGACACACTGGAGCACTTCGTTCAATCACGTGGTTACTCTGAGTAATTCCAGAAGGCTTTTCTTGTGAGGCTGCTGAAAAACTTCTCATACCAACTTTTAGCTGAAGCAATATGTTGTAACCCAGGATGATCTATTGCGGAAATAATGAAATAATAGTAAAGTAATTCGATGTAAAGTGACAACAAGATTTAACGTGGTTCGGCGATGTGCCTAATCCACCCAACAAAGAAAAGGAATTTTATTGATCTCAAATCAAGTGCAAGTACAAACTTGAATCCCACAAATCTCACGAAAACACCTAACACCCTCGTTCTAAACTCCATCTTGAGAGAATTACTCAAAAGCAGTAAAGAAACCCTTGTGTTATGTTCGTGATATTTTTTTTCGAAAGAGAAAACTAATATTTATAGTCGAAAACCGAAGCTTAAGGCCAATAGGATTGCGTCGTGGGCCCATTCTTCCGTTCCTTGTCAAATTTACCTCAATTTCAAGGCAAAATCAACAATTCTCCACCTTGACTTGAAATTCTCATTCATCTTCTTTGCCCCTACCCCCAATAGGGCCTGTTATCTGAGTCTGCAAACATTAATCAAATCCAACCAATGCTCGAATTTGATTCCTAGAACAGCCTTAGTCAACATGTCTGCTGGATTATCCTTAGTCCCAACTTTGTCAACCAACATGACTCCTTGGGACACCATATCCCGAACAAAGTGATACCTCACATCTATGTGCTTTGTTCTCTCATGAAATGCTTGATTCTTTGACAAGTGTGTGGCACTCTGACTGTCACAAAATACCTTAGTGATCTCAGAAGTCATACCCATATCATCGATCAGCCCCTTTAGCCAAATGCCTTCGGCTAAAGCCATGTACTCAGCTTCTGTTGTGGACAATGCAACTGATGATTGCAAAGTCGCCTTCCAACTAACCGTACAACTTGATACACAAAACACATAGCCCGTCATGGACCTTCTGCTGTCCAAATCTCCTGCATTAATCCACATCCACATAGCCAATAATCCTTGTAGTAGAATTCGATTGACTATACCTCAAACGCCAGCCTGCAGAGCCTCTCAGATACCTCATGATCCATTTCACAGCTTGACAATGAGTCTTTCTTGGCTTGTGCATATACCTACTCACAACACTGACTACATGTGAAATGTCTGGCCTAGTACACACCATGGTGTACATCAAGCTACCCACTGCACTAGCATATGGCACATTTAACATGTGCTCCACATCCTCCTCAGTACTCGGTGATAAATCTGATGAGAGCCTGAAATGAGCTGCAAGTGGCATACTAACTAGCTTGGACTTATCCATCCCAAATCGCTCAAGTACTTTCTCAATGTAATGCTGTTGAGACAAGTACAACAATCTTGCGTGTCTGTCCCGGATGATCTCCATGCCCAAAATCTTCTTAGCACCACCCAAATCCTTCATCTCAAATTCTTCACTTAACTGAGCTTTTAATTGGTTGATCTCAGATATGTTTTTAGAGGCAATCAATATATCATCAACGTACAACAGCAAATATACGAGAAGGCTATCACTGCAAATTTTGTAATATACACAACAATCAAATTTGCTTCTAGTATATCCTATCTTGGTAATAAAAGCATCAAACCTTTTATACCACTACCTGGGAGACTGCTTCAGGCCATATAATGACCTCTTCAAAAGACATGCTTGATTTTGTTTCCCGGGAACAACGAATCCTTCTAGTTGACTCATGTAGATTTGTTCCTCCAACTCACCATGCAAAAACGCTATTTTCACATCCATCTGCTCTAGTTCCATATCAAATAGAGCAACCATGGCAAGTAAAACACAAATGGAAGTATGTTTTACAACTGGGGAGAATACTTCATGAAAGTCAACTCCCTCTCTCTGAGTAAAACCCTTAGCAACCAATCGTGCCTTGTATCTAGCATCTTCAACACCAGGAATCCCTTCCTTCTTCTAGTAGATCCATTTGCAACCTACAATCTTCTGCCCTTTGGGTATATCAACAAGCTCCCATGTGCTATTCTTGTGTAGAGACTCCATCTTTTTACTCATAGCTACAACCCATTTATCAGAATCTGGCCTGAAAATTGCCTCTTTGTATGAGACTGGATCATCTCCTACAAACTCCTCAGCTGAACTCAAAGCATAAGCTACCAAATCTGAGTAAGTATACCGCTGTGGTGGTTTGATCTGCCTCCTCTCCCTATCGCGAGCTAAGCGATAATTTTGTAGTGGTTCATTTTCCTACTGATTAAGTGGTAATGTGCTTTCACCAACTTCATCTACCACCTTCTGTTTTCCCTTTGAAACTTGTGGAAGATCAATATGAATCTCCACCTTCTCCTTAGCGCCCTGTTGACCACTTTCCTGCTGCTCCACCTTCTTCATCATTGCAGACTCATCGAATGTCACGTCCCTGTTGATAATCATCTTGGAGCCCTTGTCATCATTACACCACAAACGATAACCTTTGACTCCATCTGCATAGCCAAGAAATATGCACTTCCTAGCCCTTGGCTCAAGCTTCCCATCTCGAACATGAGCATAGGCTGGACACCCAAATACTCTCAGATTTGAGTAATCAGTAGGAGACCCGGACCAAACTTCTATTGGTGTCTTGCAGTCCAAAGCAGTTGATGGTGACCTATTCACCAAATAACAAGCAGTGTTAATTGCTTCTGCCCAAAAATCCTTGGACCATCTGGCGTTAAAGAGCATGCATCTAGCTCTTTCCAAGATAGTCATGTTCATCCGTTCTGTAACTCTATTCTGCTGTGGTGTATGTACAACTGTGCGATGCCTCACAATTCCTTCCTTATCGCAGAATTCCTGAAATTCCTTGTTGCAGAACTCCAATCCGTTGTCAGTCCTCAAGCTCTTGATCTCCTTTCCTGTTTGCTTCTCAATTAAGGTCTTTCATTAGTTGAAGTTGACAAACACCTCATCCTTATGCTTCAACATGTACACCCATATTCTCCATGAGAAATCATCTATGAATGTTAGCATGTACCTTTCACCTCCCTTTGAAGGAACCTGAGAAGGCCTCTAAAGATCTGAGTGAATGTAATCCAAGGTAACTTTGGTCCTGTGAACTGCAGTACTGAATTTCACCTTATGTTGCTTGCCCAGCACACACTGCTCGCAGAAATCCAATTCTCCAGTCTTCTCTCCACAAAGCAAACCTCGTTTGCTTAGTTCTGACATCCCCCTCTCACTCATATGCCCAAGTTGCATATGCTAGAGTCTCGTAGTATCATTGATTGATAAAGAAACCGCTGCAGTACCAGAAACTATGTTTCCTTGCAATATGTAAAGGCCATTCCGATTTTCTCCCTTCATGATAAGCAGTGCACCTTTGAAAACCCGCAGAACTCCATCTCGAGCTTTGTACTCACAACCATTCTTGTCCAGAGTACCTAGCGATATCAGATTTTTCTTCAGATCTGGAACATAACGCACATCTGTTAGGGTCCTTACTATCCCATCATGCATCCTGATATAAACTGAGCCAATTCCTACAACCCTACAAGAAGCATCGTTTCTCATAAACACCTTACCACCATCAAATTTCTGGTATGTGGTAAACCAATCTTCTCTTGGGCACATGTGGTAGGAGCAGCCACTATCCAAAATCTGTTCAAAGCTTAGTAAAGTTTCAGCAACGTTGAGAACAAGCCCACCATCAGACTCATCCTCAACAATTCCTGCAACATATCTCATTTCTGATCAGAAGTTTCACCTGCATCCTTCGCCTTTCCTCGTTCCGGACAATTCCATTTCCAATGCCCCCTTTCCACCGTACCTAAAACACTTATCACCGTTTCTAAGCTTGGTTCCGGACTTTGATCGGCCTCTACTCCTTTCCTTTTCTCTTGGTCTTCCTCTTACCACCAATCCTTCCCTACTTTCACCATTGTTGCTACCCAGGACATGTTTTCTCAACTCGTTGAAATTCAATGAGGCATTCATATCCTCCATTGAAATTGTATCTCTCTCGTACAACAAAGTAGTAACCAAGTGCTCGAAAGATTTTGGCAGAGAACACAAGAGAATTAAAGTTTGATCCTCATCATCAATTTTGACATCTATACTAGCGAGATCTAGAATCACCTTATTGAAAAAATCAACATGTTGAGTAATAGATGTACCTTCCTTCATTCTGAATGTGTATAATCGTTGTTTCAAATACAGCCGATTTGTTAGGGACTTCATAATATATAGACTCTCCAACTTCTTCCATAAATCCACTGGCGTACTTTCCGTGGCGACCTCTCTCAGTACGTTATCCACCAATGATAACACTAGAGTACCGTAAGCCTTCGCCATGAACTCATCCTTCTCTTCGTCCTTCAACGTTTCTGGCAAGAAATCTCTGCCATTTAACGCTCTCTGTAATCCTTGTTGACACAGGAGGGCGTGAACCTTCATCTTCCACAGCCCAAAGTCATTCTTCCCATTGAATTTCTCTATCTCGTACTTCATTCCTGACATCTGATCCAACCTGCTCAGATACCAGTTTGTTGTAACCCAGGATGATCTATTGCAGAAACAATGAAATAATGGTAAAGTAATTCGATGTAAAGTGACAACAAGATTTAACGTGGTTCGGCGATATGCCTAATCCACCCGACAAAGAAAAGGAATTTTATTGATCTCAAATCAAGTGCAAGTACAAACTTGAATCCCACAAATCTCACGAAAACACCTAACACCCTCGTTCTAAACTCCGTCTTGAGAGAATTAGTCAAAAGCAGTAAAGAAACCCTTGTGTTATGTTCGTGATATTTTTTTTCGAAAGAGAAAACTAATATTTATAGTCGAAAACCGAAGCCTAAGGCCAATAGGATTGCGTCGTGGGCCCATTCTTCCGTTCCTTGTCAAATTTACCTCAATTTCAAGGCAAAATCAGCACAATATATACTTACTGAATACTGTACAATTTTTTTTCCAAATTCCATTTTGTGCTTCTATCTGGTCATGCCCTTCAAAAGTAATGAGCTTCCCGGCTCATTCCATACTTTGTTTTCTCCATAATCACCATGCTTTTCAGGTATTATAACTCACACCAGCGGCATGCATGACATATTTGCCCCTATTTTCATTTTGGGGTTCAGTTATAGGAGTATCTAACTTGTACACTGATTATCTCTTCAGCTCTTCAATCGACCTCAATGGCTAACTCCAAAAGGGCATTCGCAGAATTATGTCAACAAGGTAAATTTGAATTTTCTTTTTTCCCCTCATATTCCTTAACTTGGAAATTTATCGTCTCAGGAATATAATTGAAGGAATTCATAAGAATTTTGAATAACTTATTGCACCTCATTGCATTAAAATCAAAACCAGGTCAAGAAAGAGCAGGAACTTAGAGGCTGTCAAAAAAGAACCAATTCTGAAGTATATTCAGTTTTGACAAATGATGAGGGTGAGTATGTGTATATATGGAGTGTTCGCTTATCGTTTTCTTTTTAAACTTGAACCTGATCTCTTTTGCTTCTGTGTTTCCTATTTCTTCTTCATTTTAAAGTTAGAATCTCTGTCTTTCTTGAGTGACTATACGATATTGAATTAAGTTTGTAAATAACAGTTTGATTGATTCAGTTTGAAGTGGATATGAATATTAAAATGGAAAAAAGATAAGTTTACATTTTTCACTCAAGCTAAAAGTTAATGAGATTGATTCACAGCAGCCTATTGATTATAATAATGTCTCTTATTTTATGCTAATTGTTGGGGGGTGGGGGGGTGGGGGGGGAATCATATAGGTTGTGTTGTAACTTGTAAAGATGGCTTGGAAGAAGTATACGATGGGTGTATAATTGCTGCGCATGCTCCAGACGCTCTTAAAATGTTAGGGAAGCAGGCGACTTATGATGAATCAAGAATACTTGGTGCATTTCAATATGCCTACAGGTGCTCTTCTTTGTTTCTTTTCAACGTATTTTCTTCTTTTCTTTTTCCGTTATTGTGAAACTCTTTTAGCAGTTCTTTTAAAGAAAATTCCAGCAACAAAGGGATGGGTGATCTAAGACTAATCATATGTGAGGATAGGCCTTGAGCAAGAAAATCCCCAGAAAATTTAAATACATGAACTTTGGCTAGAGATCCGAATAAATAGGCAAGATGATGTTCTCCGCCAGAGTACGATTCTTTTATGGGGAAATATATATGTCAACTTTTGCATTTAAAAAATAAGACATAATCCATTTTTTCTCTATGAATTCTTTTGGAACTTGGTTTCTGTTTAAGATATGTTGCATATTGATAGAATATCATCTGTGCTGCTTTGCTTCACTCACACGTTTTCTGATCACAAATGCATTCTTTTTCCATATAACTTTTCATGGCAGTGATATTTACCTTCATCATGACAAAAATTTAATGCCCAAGAACCAGGCAGTTTGGAGCTCATGGAATATTCTTGGAACTATCGAAAACAAAGTATATATAACATATTTGCGCAATGCGGCTCAGGTTTGTACATCTAACACATAAACTTAGCATATTTTCTGCATAAATTGAAATTTTAAACAATAATGATTCACTCCTCTGGTAGATTATATGGCAAGTGCATAACTAGCTGAAACTTCTCTTTTTCAATTTGAATCTTTGTTTTCTTTTAACTACCCTTTTATGGTAAAAATTTCAGAACATTAGTAAGACAGGACTTCCGTTTCTCTTGACTATAAATCCGCCTTGCACTTGTACACCTGAACATATCTTGCTTAAGTGGTCAACTAGCCACCCAATCCTGTCAGTTGCTGCATCAAAAGCTTCAGCTGAGATCAACATTATCCAAGGAAAGAGGCTGTTGATTTTGCCTTCAAATTTGAGGTAAAATTGATAAGAAATTGAAGAAATAAAGTGAAACAAAGCAAAGTGGTCGAAATGGGCTCGAGAACACACCCCAGCGCATGTTGGAAGGACGCCGCATGCCGGGGCGCGAGGTAAGGTGCGCCAAGGCGTGTACATGGGAGAAAAGGGCACAAAAAGATGCGTCGTGCGCCTCGGCGTGTAGTGAACAGTAATTTTGTGCCGGGGCTCAAAGTTTCTGCCCATGTATGGTTATTTCTTGGCACAAGCAGTTTTGTGCACGCTAGGGTGCAAGTTTTGTGCGCCCGGGCGCGTGGTGCAAGTTTTGTGCACCCTGGCGCGTGACGCAATCCCACGAGCCTTGGGCTTCGGTTTTTTACTATTAATATTAGTTTTTTCTTTTGGAAAACATATCACGAACATAACACAAGGGCTTCTTCACGGATTTTGAGTAATTCTCTCAAGACGGAGTTTAGAACGAGGGTGTTAGGTGTTTTCGTGAGATTTGTGGGATTCAAATTTGTACTTTCACTTTGATTTGAGATCAATAAAATTTCTTTTCTTTGTTGGGTAGATTAGGCACATTGCCGAACCACGTTAAATCCTGTTGTCACTTTACATCGAATTACTTTACTATTATTTCATTGTTTCTGCAATAGATCATCCTGCGTTTCAACAAACTGGTATCCGAGCAGATTGGATTAGATGTCAGGAATGAAGTACGAGGTAGAGAAATTCGATGGGAAGAACGACTTTGGGTTGTGGAAGATGAAGGTTCACGCCCTCCTGTGCCAACAAGGATTACAAAGAGCGTTAAAGGGCAGAGATTCCCTGCTAGAAACGCTGAAGGACGAGTTCATGGCGAAGGCTTACGGTACTCTGGTGTTATCATTGGCGGATAACATACTGAGAGAGGTCGCCACGGAAAGTACACCAGCGAATTTTTGGAAGAAGCTGGAGAGTTTATATATGACGAAGTCCCTGACAAATCGACTGTATTTGAAACAACGATTATACACATTAAGGGTGAAGAAAGGTACATCTATTACTCAACATATTGATTTTTTCAATAAGGTGATTCTGGATCTCGCTAGTATAGATGTCAAAATTGATGATGAGGATCAAGCTTTAATTCTCTTGTGTTCTCTGCCAAAATCTTTTGAGCACTTGGTTACTACTTTGTTGTACGAGAGAGATACAATTTCAATGGAGGATGTGAATGCCTCATTGAATATAACGAGTTGAGAAAACATGTCCTGGGCAGCAACAATGGTGAAAGTGGGGAAGGATTGGTGGTAAGAGGAAGACCAAGAGAAAAACAAAGGAGTAGAGGCCGATCGAAGTCCGGAACCAAGCCTAGAAACGGTGATAAGTATTTTAGGTACGGTGGAAAGGGGGCATTGGAAACGGAATTGTCCGGAACGAGGAAAGGCGAAAGATGCAGGTGAAACTTCTGATCAGAAACGAGATATGTTGCAGGAATTGTTGAGGATGAGTCTGATGGTGGGCTTGTTCTCAACGTTGCTGAAACTTTACTAAGCTTTGAACAGATTTTGGATAGTGGCTGCTCCTACCACATGTTCCCAAGAGAAGATTGGTTTACCACATACTACAAATTTGATGGTGGTAAAGTGCTTATGGGAAACGATGCTTCTTGCAGGGTTGTAGGAATTGGCTCAGTTTGTATCAACATACATAATGGGATAGTAAGGACCTTAACAGATGTGCGTCATGTTCCAGATCTGAAGAAAAATCTGATATTGCTGGGTGCTTTGGACAAGAATAGTTGTGAGTACAGAGCTCGAGATGGAGTTTTGCGGGTTTCCAAAGGTGCATTGCTTATCATGAAGGGTGAAAAGCAGAACGGCCTTTACATATTATAGGGAAACACAGTTTCAGGTACTACAGCAGTTTCTTCATCAATCAATGATACTACGAGACTCTGGCATATGCGGCTTGGGCATATGAGTGAGAGGGGGATGTCAGAACTAAGCAAACGAGGTTTGCTTTGCGGAGAGAAGACTGGAGATTTGGATTTCTGCGAGTAGTGTGTGCTCGACAAGCAACATAGGGTGAAATTCGGTACTGCAGTTCACAGGACTAAAGGTACCTTGGATTACATTCACTCAGATCTTTGGGGGCCTTTTCAGGTTCCTTCAAAGAGAGGTGCAAGGTACATGCTAATATTCATAGATGATTTCTCACGGAGAGTATGGGTGTATATGCTGAAGCATAAGGATGAGATGTTCGTCAACTTCAAGCAATGGAAGACCTTAATTGAGAAGCAGACAGGAAAGGAGATCAAGCGCTTGAGGACTAACACAGATTGGAGTTCTGCAACAAGGAATTTTAGGAATTCTGCGAGAAGGAAGGAATTGTGAGGCATCGCACAGTTGTACATACACCACAGTAGAATGGGGTTACAGAACGGATAAACATGACTATCTTGGAAAGAGCAAGATGCATGCTCTTTAACGCCGGATTGTCCAAGGATTTTTGGGTGGAAGCAATTAACAATGCGTGTTATTTGGTGAATAGGTCACCATCAACTGCTTTGGACTATAAGACACCAATGGAAGTTTGGTCCGGGTCTCCTGCTGATTACTCAAATCTGAGAGTATTTGGGTGTCCAGCCTATGCTTATGTCCGGGATGGGAAGCTTGAGCCAAAGGCTAGGAAATGCATATTCCTAGGCTATGCAGATGGAGTCAAATGTTATCGTTTGTGGTGTAATGATGACAAGAGCTCCAAGATGATTATTAGCAGAGACGTGACATTCAATGAGTCTGCAATGATGAAGAAGGTGGAGCAGCAGGAAAGCAGTCAACAAGGCGTTAAGGAGAAGGTGGATATTTATGTTGATCCTCCACAAATTTCAAAGGGGAAATAGAAGGTGATAGATGAAGCTGGTGAGAGCATATTGCCACCTAACCAACAACAGGAAAATGAATTACTATAAAATTATCGCTTGGCTCGCGATAAGGAGAGGAGACAGATCAAACTACCATAGCGGTATGCTTACTTAGATCTGGTAGCTTATACTTTGAGTTAAGCTGAGGAGTTTGCAGGAGATGATCCAGTCTCATACAAAAAGGCAATTTTCAGGCCAGATTCTGATAAATGGGTTGTAGCTATGAGTGAAGAGATGGAGTCTCTACACAAGAATAGCACATGGGAGTTGGTTGATATACCCAAAGGGCAGAAACTTATAGGTTGCAAATGGATCTACAAGAAGAAAGAAGGGATTCCCAGTGTTGAAGATGCTAGATACATGGCGCGATTAATTGCTAAGGGTTTTACTCAGAGAGAGGGAGTTGACTTTCATAAAGTATTCTGCCCAGTTGTAAAACATACTTCCATTCGTGTTTTACTTGCCATGGTTGTTCTGTTTGATATGGAACTAGAGCAGATGGATGTGAAAACAGCATTTTTGCATGGTAAGTTAACGGAACAAATCTACATGAGTCAACTAGAAGGATTTGTTGTTCCCGGGAAACAAAATCAAGCATGTCTTTTGAAGAGGTCATTATATGGCCTGAAGCAGTCTCCCAGGCAGTGGTATAAAAGAAACATATTTGAGATCAACCAATTAAAAGCTCAGTTAAGTGAAGAATTTGAGATAAAGGATTTGGGCGGTGCAAAGAAGATTTTGGGCATGGAGATCATTCGAGACAGACACGCAGGATTGTTGTACTTGTCTCAACAACATTACATTGAGAAAGTACTTGAGCGATTTGGGATAGATAAGTCCAAGCTAGTTAGTATGCCACTTGCAGCTCATTTCAGGCTCTCATCAGATCTATCACCGAGTACTGAGGAAGAGGTGGAGCACATGTCAAATGTGCCATATGCTAGTGCAGTGGGTAGCTTGATGTACGCCATGGTGTGCACTAGGCCAGACATTTCACATGCAGTCAGTGTTGTGAGCAGGTATATGCACAAGCTATGCAAGACTCATTGGTAGGCTGTGAAATGGATCATGAGGTATCTGAGAGGCTCTGCAGACAGATGTTTGAGGTATAGTCAATCGAATTCTACTACAAGAGTTATTGGCTATGTAGATGCAGATTATGTAGGAGATTTGAACAGCATAAGTTCCATGATAGCCTATGTGTTTTGTGTATCAAGTTGTACGGTTAGCTGGAAGGCGACTTTGCAATCATCAGTTGCATTGTCTACAACAGAAGTTGAGTACATAGCTTTGGTTGAAGGTGTTAAGGAAGGCATTTGGCTAAAGGGGCTGATCGATGATATGGGTATGACTTCTGAGATCACTAAGGTATTTTGTGACAGTCAGAGTGTCATACACTTATCAAAGAATCAAGCATTTCATGAGAGAACAAAGCACATAGATGTGAGGTATCACTTTGCTCGGGATATGATGTCCCAAGGAGTCATGTTGGTTGACAAAGTTGGGACTAAGGATAACCCAGCAGACATGTTGACTAAGGCTGTTCTAGGAATCAAATTCGAGCATTGCTTGGATTTGATTAATGTTTGCAGACTCAGATAACAAGCCCTATTGGGGGTAGGGGCAAAGAAGATGAATGGGAATTTCAAGTCAAGGTGGAGAATTGTTGATTTTGCCTTGAAATTGAGGTAAATTTGAAGGGATAAAAGGAATGCAAGAATTTGTTAGTTGAACCGGAGTTGCCAACCATTACATAGTTCAGAAGATGCCACTTTATTGCATATTTTACTCTTAAGATGCACAAAAAAAGAACATGATGGTCATATTGGATATAAGGAAGCCTTCAAAACAATGTCATCTTTTTGTTTACTTTTTATGACTCCCTTTTTAACATGCCATTTAACTATGACGTAGATGGGAAATAATTAGTACTTGATCATTACAGGCAGGTATACTTGCAGCGAACAGTCTGCCTGGAAAAAGTTATACCATTCAGAAAAATCCCAAACACATGGTACCATCCTGGCCTGAAGCAGGGGCACACCTTCTTGTAACTAGGTTTCTTCAACGATTTATTGTTACCGTCTGCCTAATGTGAGATTCTGATGAAAGATTTTCCATTTTTGTTTGGTTTTTGCATTTTATGTTGAGATGCTGTTAGTTCTTTAATTGTACACACATCCAAATTCCAATAAAGTATGTTCACAAAAAGCTAATGTATCTACAAATTTTTAAACCTCCACAAGATTAATATCTTGAGAATCTGTTGTTGATGTTTTGAGTTTCACTGCTTTTTACATTCTCAAAACTTATACACATATGCATTATGGTTTATGCTACAAGAGTGTATTGGATTAGTAATAATAAAAACCTGTGGGAAAACAGTTTATTGGAAGAAGGCGGTAGAGTTTTCACCTTTGAGGGCACTAGAAGAAAGAGCGTCTTAAAAGTCTCTCTGAGAATACATAATCCCCAGTTTTATTGGAAGGTAATACTCGATTTTTTCTCAATAAAACTTAAAAAATACTTTGTCTTTAGAAATAATATTTCATTAAAAATGATAAAAAGATCTTTGATTCAAAATGGATTCTTTCCTTTATTCATCCAATACTAATATTATACCTCTAACAGGTTGCAACAGAAGCTGATTTAGGCCTTGCCAATGCCTACAGTAATGGGGACTTCTCGTTCATGGATAAGAATGAAGGTCTTCTCAAATTATTCATGGTAAGGAAGTGGATCCCAATTCAGTCTCACCAGTTTCTGCATACTAATGCAACTAAATCATCTTTTTCGGTGTTTACTTCTTTAACATCACATTAGAACCTATTGATCTATTTTTGCTTGATTGATATCAGTGATGTTCACCATGTTATAACAGCCTTCCAAAATTTGTGTTCTGCAGTTATTTGTAACAAATACAGAGTTAAATACCTATACCTCAAAGTCAAACAAGAAAAGGTAATGACTTATGGGACTTTCAGTATAGTGTCATATAGTTGTCTTCTAAAACAATATTTGAGAATATACTTGTATGTAACTAGGGGATGGTGGACACCATTGATTTTCACTTACATAATGGCATCTGCAAAATGTTTCTTTAAGCATGTTTTAAGGAAGAATTCGCTAACTTAGGCACATGTTTTAGGAGCAAATGATCATACATTTATCTTGCACCTGTTTAACATTTTGAGTTTCTCTAGTATAAGGACCACAAGTTATGAGAATCTCATATTTTGTGTTTCTCTTATGTTATATTTCTGACTTCTTTTGATACATAGTATCTCATGCATTTGGCAACTTATCTTACTATATTTTGATATCGATTTAATCCAATATACAGATTCACAAAGTTGAAACTTGTTTTATTTGTTCTTTTCAGGGCAATGAACTCTTTCGTGAATTTTTGGATGAAACAATGACTTACTCCTGTGCAATATTTAAGGTTAGGATTGGCACCCTTAATAATCTGTTCAGCAAACTACTGTTGTAGTACAGACCATGTAACTAATTTCCTGACACATTGTTCTCATTTTTCGTTCTTTCAAAAAGACTCCACGCGAAGACTTGAAGAATGCACAGCTGAGGAAAATCCATAGTTTGATTGAAAAGGTGGAACTTTTGTATTAGAGATCTCTTAGATTAGAAAATGATTTATTATGAAAATCTAAGTTCTCCTCAACTACAGCCAAGAATTAATAAGGAGCATCACGTTTTGGAGATTGGATGCGGTTGGGGAAGTTTAGCACTTGAAGTTGTCAAAAAGACTGGATGCAAATATACCGGCATCACTCTTGTCAGAAAAACAACTGCAGTATGCAAAATTGAAGGCAAAGGAAGCCGGCCTGCAGGTATATATACCATTTGCTTTTGTGGCAAAATATAACTTTTACTTTATTACAATATGACCCAATAGTGACAAAAATTAATATCTTAAGTTGTCACCATTAATAATTAGTGACATCCCTATGGTGACAATCTAGGGACAATAAAAATTGTCTCTATAATTTGTGACAAAATTTTCATTATCATCATAGGTTCACTAATTGTCTATGGTGATAATTTAAAACACTTTTATTGTCACTATTTAGTTTGTAAGAATCATTAAGGTGACAAAATTAAATCTTTTATCACTTAATATAATTAGTGACAACTTTTACATTGTCACTTACTCTTTTATCACCAATTCATCTTTTTTCTTGTAGTGTATGCTATCATTAAAACTCCCGCTTTGGTCCTAAAACTTCATCTTCCACCCTTTAGTACAAGTCTCCCCTTTGAACAAATTTACCACCGCTACCAGCTTCTAATTAACAAGCAACCTCAGCACTCAACTGCATCAAAAAGGAAAGAAAGAGCGTGGAGGTAATTCCAATGCTGTACTATCAGATTTTAATGAAATGTAGGAAATAATAACCTTAAAGCAGAAGACAAAGACAAAACCTTCTCAAAGGAAATTACATAATCTTATAGCTCAATAGTCAACTCCATGGAATTCATAAGTATAAGTAGGACAATTACTTTCAGTTTTAAACGAACCTGCTTAAGTATCAACCTAACGAAATGACAAGAGAAATAGAACTTCACAATATAAACGAACATAAAGAACAATCAAAGTTAATTCCATTTTCCTTAAAAGAGTACCCTCTTTACTATTGTAATGGTTACCTGAAAAAAAGTATTTACTATATATTAAGGTGAATCTCCAAAACCAGACCATTCGGCTTTATTGGCCCAATGAGGAATCGACGTGTTATCCTTCTACTACAAAGAGTGGAAGGTTTTTACTGCTTTTAATACCTTAACATGGTTCTCTCTATTCTAAGAATTAGGGATTTTAATTTTCAAATTTTAAAATTTTTAATTGATTAAGATATTTAATAGATCAAATTCAATTATAATATTCAAAACTCAAAATAAGTGAATTCGATACAAAATTAAGCAATTTGATCTGTTATAAATTTGAATATAAGTTAAATAATCTTTTATTAAATGAAAACTCTTATATATAATGTTAATAAAAATTTTAAATAAAATATTATATTATGTTAGCCTAATGTTCATATTTTGCCATCAACATTGGGCTTCGGCCTTTGAAATACTAGCCTAAAAATAAGACGGAGTCAAGGAGGTACTAAAAGGGGAAAAAAGAATGTCAAATATATTATTGTATAATGATTTACTTATGAAGAAACATATAGTGTGAAGCTAGCTTATGATCCAAATATTAAAAATTTTAGGTGAGTATATGATAACAAGTTGTCAAATTAAACTAAAATTTGACACAAAATACTTTGTACATGTTATATTTCACATACAATTCAAAAGAAAAAAAAGAAAAAAAAATTATCAAATTAATTTTTATATCGATTTTGAATATACATTGAATATTAATTTATATAAATCCTACATAAAATTAAATCAAATTCAAATATGGATATTAATAATTGAATTCAAATTCAAATTAAATAACATTCATTACATCTAAATTTGATCTATTGATAAACTTATTGGGAAACATAAAGACCATGTTTTCGCTTTGGCAAAATCCACAACCCACCCTGTCAAAATTTTTATGGACCCGAGGCCTGCTCCCTTTGGACCCTTTAGACCCATTTAAAATATTTAAAAAAATTAAAAAAAAATTAAAGGAAAATAACATCACCATAACTTCCTAATATAAGAAAATAATATTATTAACAAAAAAAAATATTATTTAAATATTTATGTATGCATGTTTTAGTCTTTGAAAAAAGAAAAATTGCATATGTTATTGTTATTTACATATACATATTGAATGTATAAGTTATTTATTATGACAATATTATTATTTTTATACAAAACATATATGTAATATTCACAATTTTTCATATATATATATAAATATATATATATATATATGTGTGTGTGTGTGTGTGTGTGAATACACACCACATAAAATATACATGATAAATAAAATTAGTATATATAATATCTAGCAAGCCGGGTTTGGAGTGGGTCTAAGTTTAAAAATTAAAACCCAAGACCTGCCCCAAGGTTCGTTTGTGCTTTCAAAATCCATTCAAAGCGAAGCGGATCCAGGGTGGATCTGAATTTTTCCCGAACCCAATGTCATCCCTAGGTCTAAGTGGTATTGGCCTGCCAGAAATTAGCTTCATTATTATTGCCCCCACTTGGGTTACAGGTCCTATGAGTAGTTAACCATTCCTCTCAAAATGTTGCCACCAACAGTACGAATAATCTACCTTTTGATGTATTGTTTGCAAGTTTTAGATATTTGTAGTCTAACATATAGGATACTGATGCTGGAGACAGAAATATGCGACCAAATATACGATTTTTTTGAAATTATTATTTTCATTTATCTGTAGTTCTATTGCTTTGTACTTTTATGTTATTTTATATATAAAATGTATCAACAGATTACATCAAAAGTTTTCAATAGAATTTTGAGGAAATTCTATCGAATGCTAAAAATATATTTATCAACAAAAACTTAATTTTCGACAAAAGGATCTCATAAATTCATCAAGAAGAGATAAAAAAATAATAAAAAAAAGTTTGAAAATTTGCCGCAAATCAGATTAGTTATTGCTCAAGGTGAACGAGATGGAGTGCACCTGATCGTTTTGGACTATCTTATCCTGGGAGGAGCAGCGTTGTACCCGTTGCATTAGTGAGTCGAGGCGTTCCATTCTTTAAGGAAAAGAAAAGAGAGGAATTCTGTGATTTAGTGTTTTAATCGGTTCTGTTATCATACAGGATCTTCAATAAGTTCCTTGTTTTTCTTGTATTAAATTATGGATTCTGACAGCATGCTTTATCATTTTGATGCCTCGATTGATATGTAATTTTTGGCTTTTCCTAAACTTGTATCTGGTTGAATATACGTATGAATTTTGTTATGCCTTGATTATGCTGAATGTATAATTTGAATCATGTGTGTTATACTTGGATTTATAATTTGATTATAATGCACGTTTTGCCATATTGTGATTTATTTGTTCCTAATTCTGATAATCTGAATTGCGATATTATTTAATTCATTGCACTACTGCATGTTGGTAATATCTTGGACACAACAAACTTGAAGAAATGAATCTCACGTGTGTTATTTATTTGCTAAAATCATGTTTAGGAATGTTGCCTGAAAACTCTGATTAGGTATCCTATCTAGGAATCTTGCCCTCATTTTGCCTAAATATTTTGATTTAGGATTATTTTCTTGATAAATCTGTGATAGGTTCAAATTAGCATACTGTTGGTGATATTGTGTCAACAAAAGTTGACCTTTTCAGACTGCTGAAAAAATTCACGAGCCAGTATTTTAAGAATTGGCAACAACGCATGAAAATCTGGCTGACGATGAAAGGTCTTCTTTCATTGATTCAGTTGACCATGCTAGAACCAACTTAAACTGATCTTAAGACTAAAGAAATAGCCGATTGGAAAATGAAGGATCAGATCATTCGAGGAGTGATTCTGTCAGCTTTGTCTGATACACTCTTTGATGTATATTGTTCTGATTCCTATACGGCTAAGTCTTTATGGGATGAATTGGATAGGAAATACAATACTAAAGAGTAGGGGCTCGAAAATTACTCGATTTCCAAATTCCTAAAGTATCAGATAGTTGAGGGCAAGTCTGTATCTGAACAAACACATGAATTGATCAATCTAGAACATTCCCTGGCGGATGCTGAAATGAAACTTCTTGAAAAATTTATGGTCATGTCGATTTTCGATAAGTTCCCCAAATCCTAGGAAAGTTTCGGTATGAAGCATCAAAAAGGGAAATTGACTTTAGATTATCTGATGATCGCCATAAGCATTTAAAAGGAACACAGAAATTAAACTTATAATGTTTCTATTGAGTATCATCCCAAGGCAAATGTAAAATTAGGAAAGAAGAAAATCATCATGAACTTGAACTCAAGTACAGCCAAAGTGTTTGGAATAGGACGCGTAGACCTTAAATTTCCTTCGGGGCACATACTGTCTCTGCAAAGGATGCATCATGTTCCAACAGTCCGAAAAAAAATCATTAGCAGTTCTATAATAGTTAGGGAGGGCTATGAAATTTCCTTTAAGTCAAATAAAGATGTAATTTTACATTACGACATTTTTATTTGTAAAGTTATCTTTTCGATGGTTTGTTCAAAATTCGAGTTGAAAAGTTTATGGGTTCTAATTAAAGTGGCTTTCCTATTATAAACATTATTGAGAATTCATCTATTTGGCATAGTCGTTTAGGATACTTAAATTTCAGTTCTGTCAAACGGATGATGAACTTAAATCTAATTTCTAAACATGAAAGTGAACGAGGTCATAAATGTCAAATATGTGCTGAAACTAAGCAAGTTAGAAAGCCTTACCACTTGGTTGAAAGGCAAATTGAAATTCTTGACTTAGTACACACAGATATTTGTGAGTTCAATGGGATCTTAACAAAAGAAAATAAAAGATACTTTATCACCTTTATAGCCAATAGCAGTAGGTACTATTATGTCTATTTATTAAAACATAAAGATAAAGCACTAGAAAAGTTCATTACGTTCAAAAATGAAGCCGAAACATAAACTGGTAGAAAACTTAAACGGTTAAGGTCAGTAGGGGTGGAGAATATGGGTTCAACCCATTTCATGAATACTACCGAAATTTCGGCATAGTTCATGAAGAAACGGCTCCTTATTCTCCCGTTTCAAATCGGATAGCTTAGCGAAAGAATATAACTTTTATAGACTTGATGAACAGTCTGCTTTTGAATTCTAGACTGCCCAAGTACATATGGGGGGGGAGCTCTGAATACGACTTGCCATATTTTGAATAGAGTTCCCTTGAAACATAAAGAAAGCACTCCATTTGAATTTTGGAAAGATAAGAAACCTAGTCTAAAATACTTCCGAGTATGGGGCTATCCTGCAAAAGTTCTAGTCCCTGAACACAAGAGGAAGAAACTAGGTCCTAAGACTGTTGATGCGGTCTTTCTAGGCTATGTGGAAACTTCTTATGCTATAAGAATTTTTGGTTATTAAATCAGAAATTTTGGGCATAGATACGAATATTATAGTCAAATTTCTCAATGCTACGTTCTTTGAGAACGTGTTTCCCATGAAGACTGGGATACCTCAAAGTGTTTCTTTAGATTCAACCCTTGAGTCTGCATCGATTCCTGATCATGTGGAAAAGATGACAAATGTGGGGCTTGGTCCTAGTAGTACCGACATAGTTCTTGGAGAATTGGATGAACCCAGATGGAGTACAAGGGCTAGAATCACTAGGGACTTTAGGAGTGACTTTGTTACTTCCAATGTCGAGGGTGACCTATTACCTTCAAGGATGCTATGGCTTTTCCTAAAGCTAAGCATTGGAAGGAAGCCATTAAGAGTGAGATGGATTCTATTATCTCGAATGGAATATGGGAATTAGTCGATCTCCCTCCAGGGTGTACTACTATAGTAAGCAAGTGGATCTTCAAAAAGAACTTAAGTCTGACAGGACTGTTGATAAGTTTAAAGCCAGGCTAGTTGCTAAAGGGTTTAGGCAAAAAGAGGGAATAGATTACTTCGACAGCTCTTCCTCAGTAGCTTTGACTACCATCCGAGTGCTTGTAGCATTGGCTTCTATATATGATTTTCCTATTCACGAGATGAATATGAAAATAGCCTTTCTGTATGGTGATCTTGAGGAAGAAATATATATAGATCAGCCTAAGGGATTTGTAGCGTCTGAAAATGAGTGAAAAGGTTGCAAGCTTGTTAAATCATTTTATGGTTTGAAAAGATCACCTAAACAATGGCATGAAAAGTTTGACAAAACCATATTGTCACTTGGTTCCACACTAAACGATAATGACAAGTGTGTCTACTACAAAGTTAAAAGTGATAATTGTATTGTGTTATACCTATATGTAGATGACATTCTGATGTTTGGCTCCAACACTGAGATTATCAATGAGACTAAATGTTTCTTAAAGAATAAGTTTGAAATGAAAGATATGGGTGTTGCTGAAATGATTTTTGGACTTAAGTTGACTCATTCAACTGAGGGTATAGCAATCTCTCAGTTTAACTATGTTGAGAAGATAATTGAGAAATTTGGCAACAAACAAAGTAGAATCACAGAGACACCATATGATCCTTCAGTGGCTCTCTTTAAGAATAAAATTGGTGTACCAGTGTCTCAGTTAAGGTATTTTCAAATAATTGGTAGCTTGCAATATCTTGCAAATAGCTTGAGACCAAATATCTCATTTGTAGTCTCTAAGCTTGCTAGATATACAAGTTGTCCTAATCAAACTCATTGGGAAGCTTTGAATAGGGTACTTTGATATCTAAAGGGCTCAGCTTCGCTAGCTTTGCACTATAAGAGATTTCCTGTAGTGCTGAAAGGGTTCAGTGACGCTAGCTAGATAGCTAAAAACTCTGAAAGTAAAAGGTGTATAGGGTGTGTATTTACTTTGGATGGGTGGCTCTGTCTCCTAGAAGTCTTCTAAACAGACTTTGATAACTTGGTCTACCGTACAGGCTAAGTTGTGCTTTAGACACAACTGGGATAGAGGCAAAATGGTTATATAGACTGATGTTACAATTGTCCATGGTAACCAAACCTCTTCCAAGAATTGTTGTACATTGTGATAATCAAACTACAATTGCAAATATTAGTAGTTCAAAGTTCAATCAAAAGACTAAGAGACATATCCAAGTTAAACTAATATCTATAAGGGAGTTAATGTTTGAAAGGGTTATAGCAACTGACTTTGTTGGATCCAAAGACAAAATTGTAGACCCTTTAACTAAAGAACTTGACTTGTCCTCAGTTCATAAATTCAGGCTAGGGATGGGACTGGAAACCCATTAGTGATATACTTGTAGTGGCAACCCAACCTACTAAGTGGAGATCCCACAAGGTAGGTTCAATGTGGTATAAACAAGTTGCTAAGCATATCAAGTTGTACCTAAAATTTAGATTGATACTTTGTATCTGGTGTCTCTTCCCTGATTGGCTAATGGGTGCTGACTACTGCTGGTGCAGTAAGAGTTTAACTCTGAATGGGGTTGAGTCTTTTGGACTAGATGCTAGTAGTGCATCCTTGGAGACGTCCAACTAAGTGAATGTAGCCCTTTGGCTGGGACTAAAGGAATTGGGTTGTTCCTTGACAAACATTCATGATATATGATCGGGACACAAGGCCTTAATGTGTCAACCCTAAAGATCAGCATATAGCCTTTAGCTCGTTGTTACTTATGGATGCAATCACAATCATGGGTACAAATTCAAGGCTTAGATCCATTTGTCCCAGTGGTGGCAAAAGTCAGATAACTTAGGGAGTGGTTCAAATAGGAAGGTACCATTTCTAAAAATGAGCTCTGTTGAATCTAATAGCCATTATCTGTGGATTTGTGGGGGATTGTTGTAATTGGCATATTATAAGCCTAATTACATGTTTAATTATATTTGGATGGATGCCAATTATGGTTAGAATCCAAAGATAATTATGGTATTGAAATAGAGGAAGAAAATTGGTTAAATGTTACATATTGAGTTGTCCCACATAGGAATTTTTACAAAGTGGAGACTTGCTTGTGCCTTATAAAACTAGGTGGAGGGGTTGAAAAGTTATTTCAACCTTTTACTTGTCACACATTGGTTTTATAAAGAAGTGTGGACTAGTATATATTGAACTTGAGTATGAATGCTTGTTAAAATGTTCATTAAGGGGTTCATATAAATGGACCACACGCATGTGCGCGCACTGACACCACCTAACCTGGCTCCAGATCCGGGGTGCTGGCGCGGGCATTAAGGCGAATGTTTTAGCCTCAGTCTTATCTTTTTGAACAAAATTTCAATTAATTTTTTTTTTAAATTCAAACTTAACCAGGACTTAATCGGATATTAGGGGTTTGACTGAATAAACCCCTAATTGAAGATTTATCTGCTGAATTAGGGGCATAGCAGTTGAATGTGTTTAAAACATGGCTAGATTTAGTTGCTGAGAATTAGGGATAAGATATAACTACTACGGTTTTGGGGCCATGATCCGCAACCCTAATTTCTTCTATAAATAATCTGCCTCTAGCAGACTTGAAAATACACAACTCACAACTTTTCTCCTAGTTTCTCCTCTCCTTCGTGAGTTTTCTGCCATAATCCTTTCGAGAGTTTTCTCTATTCATGAGTAATCCTCTCATACCCTGTCGACTGATATTTGGTCATCTAATTCCACGCAATTGAGTTACTGTTCGAGGTGAACGAGACAGAATGCACCTGATCATTCTGGACCATCTCATCTTGGGAAGAGCAGTGTTGTACTCGTTGTACTGGTGAGTCGGGGCATTCTTTTCTTCAAGGCAAACAAAAGAATCATGTGATTTGGTCTTTTAATCGATTCTGTTATAATACAAGATCTTCAAATAAATTCCTTGCTTTTCTTGTATTAAATTATGAATTCTGATAGCATGCTTTATCATTTTGATGCCTCGATTGATATGTAATTTTTGGCTTTTCCTGAACTCGTATCTGGTTGAATATATGTATGAATTCTATTATGCCTTGATTATGCTGAATGTATAATTCGGATCATGTATGTTATACTTGGATTTAAAATTTGATTATAACGCACATTTTGCCATATTGTGATTATCTGTTCCTAATTCTTATAATCTGAATTACGATATTATTTAATTCGTTGCACTACTACATGTTGGTAATATCCTGGACACAACAATCTCAATAGTCCATTGAAAAAGTTTCCATCGGATTTCTTCATTGAAAATTCGACAAAAAATGAATTATTTTAAACTATCTAAATTTCGTCTAAAACACAATGAAAATTCATCGAAAATTTGTTCGGCGGAATTTTATGCCAGAAACGTGTCCGAGAGTTATTTGTGACAAGGATTTTTCCAATGTGACATTTTTCGTCAGACATCCATTGGAATTTGTTGAAAAGTTTCGTCGATTTTACCCCATTTCTTTTTAGTGGCCGCTCCCCCTCTGACAAGAGAATAAAAAAAAGAAATAGTTAAAAGGCAAAAAGATCATTAAACATAGGAAGCTTTAAGCATAACTTAATTGGCCAAAAAAATTGCACTTTTGGTCCTATTAAATAGAAATGCGGATATATTTTGTATAAATAAATATAAATATAAATAATAAAAGAATTTTCAAATATCTATTGACAATCTTACTTAGGTCGAGCGAGCTATTCCAATGAAAAACCTGCATGCACTGATGGCGACGGCAAACTAAAGGCGCGGTGAGCTTGGTTTGTTATTTGTCGGTCCATTGATTTTGTCTGTGAGACATTTGATTTCGTATGTAAGACAATTGCTTTTCTCCGTACATGTTGAGACGTACTTAGGTGCACTTCTTGTTGGTCGCTGCCTGCAATACTTAAATGCGACTTGGCCAACCAAATGTAATTACCAAATTGTACAGTTACAAGTCCAGAGTGCGACTTCCATATTTTGGGAATTACAAAGAAATGGACCCCACAACAATGAACAAACAATAATAATATCGCATGGTAGTCGGTAGAAAAGCAAAAAACATTGGAGCAATGATAATAATGTATGGACGAATGAACGTTTTATTTGTCGTTTAGCTGGTTATCTTTGATGAGCCCAACTCAAGATATCGGCCCCATCCCTTTCCTGATTTGTAATAACCAAAGAATATTGGTTTAGCTACTAATGGAAATTTACATCTGCGAGAATGATGCGATTAGGTGAATTGATCATTCAACAATTTAATAAAATTTTATATTAATATACTTTCTCCCAAATTAATTGATTGCATATGAATTCTTTACATGTCTTCGCAAAACTATCAATAATCTAATAAAAGAGTTGAATTCATGAATTCTCAATTCATTTTTCAAAAATAAAAATTTAATTAAAAATATAAAATTAATTAAAAAAAATATAAAAAATTTCTCTATTTAGTATAGTCATGTAAAGGTCATCATTCATCAATACTAAAAAACTTGAAAATCCGAAAAGAAAATTACATACCTTATGATATTGATATGACTACAAAACATACAATATAATAATGACACAAACAATATATCAGTTAAAAAGAGTGCGCCTAACATGATTTCTTTGCAATATACAAAAGTAAAATTAAAGTTGATTAGGGACCCAAAAGACAAGCAATATCTTTGAAAATCTATTGATTAATGCTAATCAACGATATGATTGATAGTTTGATATGCTGAAATCGGGTGAGAGAGGAATGAGAATTCTTATTCCTATAGGAATTCCTATTTTTAAAAGTATAGGTTTAGAATTTGTTCTCCTATATTTTGGGAAAAAAAATTTAACATTTAAAAAAATTCAATATTTATGTACATTCCTCAATCTTTATTCTAAAATACTACATTTTTTTACCAAAAAAGCTCCCCACAATTCACCCGAGAAAATACGACACACTGAAAAGCACACCTACTCCCTCATTTTTCACTCCATCATTCACACGACTCATTCATTTATTACTCTATCACTTTACTCACACACACACACATATTTACATATATGAAAATAGTAAAATTTTACTATTTAAAAAAAGTTCTAAAACTTATGTTTACAAATTTAATTAAACTAATGGTCGAGAAAATTAACTAAATTTAATAAATAATTTGTTTACTAAATAATATATTAAATTACTTATTAATTAAATAATGTATTACTTATATTTTTTCATTTAATAAATAATTTAAGATGTTTTAATTTGATATAATAAATAAATTAATCTTCATTAAATATTAATCTTCACATTTATTTCAAATTATTACAAAAAATTAATTATAATGTGATATTTATTTAATAATCTATTAAGTTTAATAATTTAATTTTAATACAATTAAAATAATTACAGAAAAATTAATTAAAATTAAGGAAATTTTTTTATTGTTACTAAGTAATTTATTTGTTAAACAATGTATTAATTAAATAATAAATTAAAGTAAATAAATAACTTATTAAATTAATTAAATTAATTTATTTAATTGTTTAAATAACTTGTTATGTATATATTAATTATGCTTCATATTTCGCATATAATTAAATATTATGCTTATTTATTTAATAAATAATTTAAGATGGTTTAGTTTCATATAATATAAAATTATTTTTTTTTAATTTGATGAATCGTTATTAAATCTTATATTGTAACACCCCTAAAATTCGGTATTTTGAACAAATAAGGATTTAGAAGTAAAGATATTGATTGATTGAATTTTAAGGCTTGAGAATATAAATAAAAAGGACTTGATTGCAAAATTTTCAAAAGTTTTGGGGGTCAATGTGAAACAAATAAAAGTTTGAGGACCTGAAAATAAATTTGTTTGGACTTGATTGTCCAGAAATAAGAATTCTGGGGGTCAAAGTGCAAGAAATAGAAGTTGGAGGACTAAATTGAAGACTAGGGATCAAATTGAAGGCAATTTGAAAGTTTTGGGCCAATATTGAAGTCGGCCAAAAGTTTTAGGGTCGGATTGAAAGGTCTAGAAAATACTTTTATATATATAGTTGAAGGCCAAAATTTTATTAAATTCTCATAATCTACCCCACCTCTACCCGCCGTGCAAACTACTGGAAAATGGTCATGAAACCTAAAACTAAAACTATGGTTAGCTTGCTCTAGCTGAGAGGAGCACAACCATACCAATGTTGACCTAAAACAACCGGGGGAATGGCCGAAAAATTTAGCTCGACGGTGAGCTTGGGGCAGATTGATCATTCTCCAGCGTACAATGGTGGAAATAGATGGGGGTAGGATGGGCTTTGGTCGTGAGCTCATGGGCATCACATTGGTGCCCTCAATTTGAGGTTCACCAGCGGACAACGGAGGAATTTTTGCGGTGGCGCGATGGTGGTGAGTTAGGGCTCTGCAGCTATTTTGGGCCAAATTGGCTAACCTAATGGTTTCCAAACCAAAAATTGATTGGTTCGTTTGATTCCTGAGGTTGAGACGCACTAGGTGGTGTTGGTGGTTCCTATCTCTGACGGTGGCTCGTGACGATGCTGTTTAGGCAGCTCGTGTAGAATTTGATTCCGGACTCGTTTGGACTAGTTCCGACGTGAGACTGGGTCTCGGTTCGACCCAATTTGGGTAAATTTCAATAATCAAATTTTGATTTGATTGAGCTGTTGAATGTATTTAGATTTTTTGATGAGGTAAACTGTGATTAGAATTAAGATTGTTAAACCATGATTTAGCCTAAGGTTATAGATTAATCTTGTAATTCATATGGTATTGAATTTATTCGACTCAGATGAATTATCAGATTGCTGTTGAGACTTTAATGAGATGTCGACAACTAATTTATCAGCTTGCTGAGTTAAGGACTATGATAAGTGATTACCTTGCACAGTTGAGTGTAACATGGAATTAAGAGTTATGATTGAGAAATTATAGTCAATATTGGGTTTAAGTTATGTACTTCGAACTTTAAATCAATTGGAAAACAAGTTTATGGACGGTTTAAATATCTAAGAATTATCAGGACTATGTTGGAATACCCTTAAGCTTGATAATGACTTTCGTTATATTAATGATTAAGATTCAGAAGGTTGATTGTGAACTTATTCCTTTGGTAGGTGACGAAGGAGTAGATCCCACAAATCAGTAGACGGCCAATTGTGGTTGTTTTTCGAGACTTTAAGGTGAGGATCCGCCAATCTGGCACTCTTGCACCTATTGATTTATTGATAAACCGCTATGAGGGTTTGTCTTGATTTGATTATCGTATTCCATTTATTATTGTTGCCCATGTGAGGGACTGCAAATTGGTTATTGCTTATATGAGTTATTCCGTATCTAACGTTGAACCCATTAGGTTCTGCCGATTTGATATTTGTCTTGATTAACGTTGCTTGGTTATCGAACCCTATGAGGTTCCCCTAGATTTAAAACTATTTGGTATCTTTCTGTACTTTCTTGAAATAGCAGTTTTTCAATTGGATTCTGTGAATTTCTCTAAACTTCTAAACTCTATTTGAAGTTGATTGTTCAAGTGTATTGTTGATCGCCTTATTGGCAAAATTGTTAAGTAGTCCTACCATATTGGCAACTGAACGTTGAAGATCGTAACTTTTTGACATTTTACATATCCTGTTCGGTCAATACTATAAGATATGTGTCGGGCATAGTAAAGAGCCACACTAGTTGATAGTGCATGTCCAGCGGGAGGCTCCTCTTGAGTCTATTACAGAGCAAAGGGACACACTAGTTGACAAGCCATGTCTAGTGGGAGGCTCCTCTTGAGTCTGTTACAGAGCAAATAGTCATGCTAGTTGACAGTGCATGTCCAGTGGGGGCTCCTGTTAAGTCTATACCTGTAGTACCTTTGGATTTCAGTGCTAAACCTATTCGTGTCAAAAGTTCTCTTAAATTATTCATGTACCTTGTTTATTGGAATAGGCCTTGTCAGCCGTTATTGGAAAATGTTTTACCTTGTAAATGGCAAATATGGTATAATTCTAAAATGTTCATGTTATTGTTTGAGAGGTTAAATTCTTATCCGTTGGCATTATATCTTTCCAACCCATGGGACACTATCGGCAGTTTTCACTCGGAAGGACGCCACGGGGGGTTTGGGCCCAGGAGCTAGGTCCGAAAGATGGCCGAGCGGAACAGACCGATGGACACAGGTCTTACGGCTAGTACCCACTTACGATCCTGACTTATAGCTAGTTGGAGGTAGCAAACTGTGAGTGGCAGGATTCGGCATGTGACTGGCCATGCCATATCATCAAGTTATTACTCGCTGAGCTGAGTGCTCGAGCAATGGAGTGGTAAGGAAATCTTGTTTATACTGTACCGATTCTCGGTACTAACAATTATAATTTGATTCAGGAGTAATAAGGTCGGAATGGCCAACAGTCTGTCAAGTTCACTATCATTTGTGTCATGTACTCTATTGATCATGTTAAAGAAATTCTTGCTTATTACTGAATTTTGTTCTTATTGAAAGGTCTTGCTTGTTACCGAATTTTATGGTTGATTATTGTATCTCAATAGTTTCCCTTCGCATCTTATTATTTTCTTCTCTCTCTCTAAGTCCTTTGGACTTACCCTTGTTATTTTGGTTGTCTCAAACAGGATTAAGTGAAGCATTGGGCTCCAAACAGGATATGAATATTTTGTAATCAGTCAGGTGTTGAATGCATGTATGGAAATTATTTGGTTGCTAAGCATGGACTCAAGACGCTGTGATATATCATGTTGATATGGTCGACTTAAGGGATGTAAATATTTTGTTATGTAATAATATTGAATCATCGCATTTGCTTAATCAGCTGATGAGTCTGTTAAGTTTGAAATTCCGCCGCTTTTGATAAGTTGGCATTGAGATTTTGCAGCATGTATCTAGTACATATGCTGTATGTTACAAGATTGTTTAAATTTATTGTCTTATGATAGGTTTGTTTTAGTTAGAATCCACTGTTATTTCTAATAAGCTTGAAACGTTTGATTATGGACTATTGATTGATTTATTGGTTCAATTTAAGATTGAACTAAGTAGCGCCTCAGCTTAGGTGCTGCCCTGAGTGGGGGCGTTACATATATATATATATATATATTATTTTATTTAAATAAAAAACTAAGTCTTATTTATACATAAATAGTAAATAATAAATAGTTAAATAATTATATTTTAAGAATAAACAATAATTAGTTTATAATTAATGTATAATAATTAAATTTTTTTATATAAGTCGATATCAATAATTATGATATTAGTTGATTTTTTATAATTAAGATATAATTATAATATTAATGTTTATTAATAAATTCATACAAATATAAATTTTAAAATAAAGCACCAACCGAATTAATTACACATTATTTTATGACAATAATATATCAATTATTACATATACATATATACACACAAACACATCATCCAACTATAAATATACATACATATATAATGTATTACATAAAAAATCACTTTCACTTTACAAACTCAACAAAAAAGCATCTAATTTGACATTAATAGTAAAGTTTGTCTCTTCCAAGATATAAAGAAATAAACAACTTATTCTTAAATCATTTTTCATATTTTCTCAAAACAAAAGGAAATACTTAGCACATTCTCTAAATTTTCTCCCAAAAACCCATTTCCCCCCCCCAAAAAAAACATTTCTAGAAAATAGCCAAAACATAGGAGAACAAGACCATAGTAATTTCTTCGTTACCCCTTCCCGATTTATAAAGAATAGGCTTATTTTTATATTTGACAAAATTATCATTTAGTATTTAATCAAAGAATTTTAAATCATCACAAAGGCCCTCGTGTATATCTTCTTCATGATATCTTTTTCTCTACAAGAATATCTTCCATAATCTTCAAAATCTAGTAAAAGAAATATCCTCTACATGGATTTCTCCCATAATCTTCAAAGTTCAGAAAAAGAAAAATTAACAAGGTACCACATCTATTTTATTTTTACCCCAAAAAATTAATTTTACTTCCCAAAATATAAATAAATCATAACCTTTGTCATTTGTCTTTACGAAATTAAATGAAATAAAGATTGTATACAAAACATAGAATTGCAAGATATAAATAATTTACAATTAAATATTTTTTATAAGAATTTTATAAGAAATGATATTTTGGTCATTTGATATACTTTTATTTCGTTCCTACATATTATTGCTAGATACTAATTATAATATTGGAATCAAGTAAGGAATGCGATTTTATTCCTTTCTCATTTCTAATCATACCAAACATAGAATAGCTTACACTAACATCATTCTTTTCCCATTTTCATTTTATTGAAAAAGTCATTCCATTCTCACATATGGAATTTAAACAGGTCAACGTCCAAAAAGACAACACTATCTCTTAATAGATGCCTAGTATCTCTGAAGACCTACTAATGAATTGATTTATGAATAGGGATGGAAATAGATTAGACTACTCGTTATAGGTTTATGGCCTAGCCTATTTGAGGCCTAGTTTGGCCTAATCTATTTAATAAATAGACCAGATTTAGGCATTTAAGAAAGTCTATTTAGTTAACAAGGCTAGGTATATGCTTTTAAAAAAGCTTATAAAGCCTATCAGGTCGACCTATATAATTTAATTATATTATATATATATTTAAATATTTATAACTTATATAATTGCTTTTCTATTTTATATTAATTAATTTTATATAATTAGATGTTATGTTCTTAATTAATACATAACCACTTTATTTCAAATTTTTTATTTAACTTATAGTAATGTTTAGTTGTGTTTTTCTCTTTGTTTAAATAAATGTATTATAATCGCCAGTGATTTCTGCTTAATAATAATTATAGAATTTTTAGGGCTATTAAGGCTTGAGCCTATTAAAAGCCTAAACCTAAATAAAATTTAAGCCTCAATAAAATCTTAATTAAAATAAGCTTTTTTAGGCTAAACATAAACTTTGGATAAATCTAAAAAAGCAAGGTCAAACAATAAAAAAAAAAAACCTATGTCAAGTAATAAGGTAGGCTTAGACTTGCAATTTATGTAATAGGCCTGGTCTATTTAAAGAAAAAGTCTAGCCTATTCCCACCTCTATTTATGAATAATTCACTTAATTAGCCATGTTTATTTAAATCGGTCAATATCCCAAAAGATACACAATATCTCTGAAAAGAAACCTTTCCTATTTTGGATCCAACGTTGATCATTTTCGTCTCCCAAAAGTTTCATCTTAATTAGTTAGCGTGAAGTAGCCGTGAACTTAAAATTATATTTATGTTTTGATTATTAATCAAGTTAAATAGTAGAGTTTGAATAATTTAATATTTCTACACAACATTTTTAATTAATTGAGTCGTGTTTGAGGGAGTTTCTAATGTTATTAAATGAAAAATAAATAAAAAAATCTGAATTTAAATTTTAAATTTTGCACTTATCAAACCAAGCTCAGGCGTGCTGTTAATAGTCCATCTGAAACGACGTCGAGTATATAGATTATAGAGTAACTTACACTCGATTATCTATATATTCTCAATGACTTTTTCATTTCCAAAATTATTTAAAAATAAAAAATAATTAATTTATACATATTTTCACTGAAAATATAATTTAATTTAATTTTTAATATATCTAAATCTACTTTATCATTCTATTATCATATCAATCAAATTTAAATTTTATTTGAAATACAATATTCATTATCATTTTGAAATAACTAAAATATACTCATAGTTTGAAACATTACTTCTTTTTAGGAATGAATATAAATCACCTAATTTTTTTAATTATATATCTATGCTAATCAATATTTTCAAACAAAACATCGATGTATAGTTTTATTTTCATTTCCAAAAATCATAACTAATTTTTCAAAATTTGAAATTATTGGAAACAGAAATTGAAATTAAAATCATATATATCCAAACGGCCCTTTGTTTCGATCCTATTTACTGTATCTTTTTGCCATGGGTGCTTGATATAAATATTACTCCACAAAAAGAAGCCATGAATCTTAAGAGGACCAGAAAATAAGCTGTCGAAAAGATTATTAAAATGATGCAATGAAATTGGAGAATGTCTGAAGCAGCTGATCAAATGTCCGATTCTTACACCTCTTTTGGGTGCTTGATATAAATATATGTATTGAAGTCACCAGCAAATTAATTACATTCCGGTAATTAATTCTCTCTATCCCTTTCCCCGACGCCATAGCTTATTTCTTCATGGTTAGGCAACAAGATTTCTCCTCCATGTTTCAACTACTATTTTTCTTCTAATTAATCACATATTATTTATTGTAAACAAAAAATTCGTGTTTATGCCATCAACTCAATAAAAGCTCGCTTGAGCCATGTTAATTAATTTTGATATTGTTGTTAGATTCTCACATTGGTTAAATAAATGAGTAGTAGTCTCTCTATATAAAATTAGACAATTCTCACCTCTTAATCTAACTTTTGGGGCCATTTATTTTATGTTATTCCACACTCTAAATGTTCATTTCCGAATATACGTGAGGTGTGTTAGATTTTCATATTAGTTGAGAAAATGAGTAGTGATCTCTATATATGAAATTTGACAATCAACACCTTTTGAACTGATTTTTGGGGTGAATTCCATCCTTTAAAAACTGTTGCTGGATAAAAAAATTAATGAGATATATGTTTGAAGAAGGCATATCACAGAATTTTTATCATGGATATTCATATGGTTGTATCATAATTGCATTAAGAGATATTTGACATATGATATTAGAATTACATATTAAAATTTCAAATCCGTTACATTGTAGAATTAAAAACAAAATATGTTTTCCTTTATTTTACATAATTAAAAAGAGTCTTTCTGAAAATAGAATTTTGTTTTATGAAAATGTATTGTAAACTTTCGAAATATGATATATACTTTGAAATATTAAGGCTTGTTTGCTCGGGACATTTTTAATTTTCAAAATAAACATGCAAGACATCATATTTCTGAACTCCACTACGCAAAATTAGGGTTGTCAAATCGAGTGAATTGGGTGGGTTTGAGTTGTATTGAAATAGAAGTATAACGTAAAAATACCAACCCATTTTGATGCTAAACTGACCTACAAAAGTGAGTTTTGGATTTACCTGATTTTTAATCAAGTCATCCAATAATCTAATAAATCCAAGCCAACCTGATAAACTTGACCCAACCTGGTCTATATATTTTATCTTTTATATTTACAAACTCCAATCTTCATGTTTCAAACTTATATTAAAATTAATGTTCAAATTCAAATTTCTAACCAATATCATCAATAATTAGATCAAATCAATATTCAAATTAACATTAAAATTAATCAATTAAACATTATCAACATCAATTGATAAAGAACTCACGTCACTCAGCAAGCGGTGCAATGGTAGTGTTGAGTGCCGTGATGATTGTGGCAATAGAAGAGTAGACTGGCTTTGGTGCCAACATCAAGGTTTTGTTGAGAGAGAGAGAGAGAGAGAGAGAGAGAGTAGATTCTTCTTTATCTGATAAATTTGATCCATTTATATAATTGAATTTGAATTTGAGTATTGAGCTTTTATTTTATAGCTAGCAATTTTAGGCATACTCATGTCTATGCTAAAATTTTGGAATATAAAATAAATAGAGTATTTATTTATTTTCTTATATATTACTATATCTTTAATATTTTTAACATATTTATTTAATTTTTGTGATAAGTAAAAAGAAAAAAAGAAGAAAACAATAGTAAGCAATTGGAGAGAAAAAAATATGAGAAAAAAGAAAAAAAAAAATAATTGTGAAGGTTAAAAAAATAATAATAAAGACATTGTAGGAAAATAAAAACACACCCAAATAGTCTAGATGTTTTATATGGTATATAATATCCTAATTATACTTAGGTGGGTCGGGTTGAATTAGGTTGGGTTGGGTCAAGTTTACGGATTATTGGTTCGCCTGCTTGTTATTTTTAGATTTATTGGGTTGACCTGAAATCAACCCAATCTTATTCATTTTTTTCAGGTCAATTTTGGGTCCAACCCAATTTAACCCAAATCCAAAAATTTCAAACCCAAATATGATTTTTTTCAAGTGGTGGTCATTATCGGGTTGTTGGGTTGAGTTGATTTTTGAGACTTGTATCCAAAATAAACAAATTTATACCCAAAATACCCCTCATTATCCCATGTAAAACACATTCCCTAATGTCTGAAAAGTAGGTTAACCTTTATCATTTATAATTTATAATATATTATTATAATTTTTTGAAACTAATAATTTATAATTTATTTTTCTAATTTTTTTGAGTTAATTAATTAATAATATATAATTTGTTTTTATAATTGTTTGAAATCATTAATTATAAACTTATAATTTAGTTTTATAATTTTGAATATTATTAATTTATAATTTATGATCTATATCTAATTTTTCAATATTATAATTTATAATAAACAAGTTACATTTATAATTTTCCAAATTGTTATATTTTAATTTATAAATTAGTTTTATAATTTTTTGATATTAATACTTAATAATTAATATATGTTTTTTATAATTTTCTAAAATGATTAATTTTTAATTTATAATGTATTTTTATAATTTCCAAATATTAATTCTAATTTCTAATTTATTTTTACAGCTATTCAAAATTATATCTTAATTAATATTGTAATTATCTGAAATAATTAATTTTATAACAATTTTTATTTATATAATTGTTCAAAATATTTTTATAATTTTATAATTATCAGAAATATAAAATTATTTACAATACACACTTATAAATAATATAGAAGATCTATTTCTACCTAGTAACCCAATAGAAAAAGCTCATGCGACATTTACAATAAAATTTGTCTTCCATCAAAAAAATTTATTTATAAATAAAATAATAATTTTGTTACAAAATATTTTCCAACAATCCCTCCCCAAAAAAGTAAAAAAATATATAACCATCACATTTTCCTAATTCACTATTCAAGATACCTTGTCCCAAAATATTTTTCACAATTCAATCAAAATACAATGCAACAGGTCCTTAGCCATCTAGACTCATTTATACTGAGAAAAAAGGGGGCCAAATCTACATTTGTTTATGTAAATCACACAACCACACACACACAAAAAAGTAACTATTACGTTTAATTATATTGTTAAATAAATATCAGAGTCTCAACTTTGAGAATTATTGCCACATTAACATACAAGGGTAGGGGATATATTTTCTCATCATAAAAGGCTACTCGATGGATGAGACAAGAAGATCAATTTACAAATTATCTCAAAATTATTGAATTGTATAATATAAAATAAGACTTAATATTAAAAAGGAAATAGTTGTGCCTAATTAATCCATTCCCTACTCTTTTCATATTTACTTTATTATGCTCATTAATTTATGACAGTAAAGCGTACAAGTAAATTAACACTATATCTAGACTCATCTATGCTAATAATAGCGCACAATTACTTGAAGAAACAGTTGCATCGCACCCTATTCTATTCTCTATCCATTTTAAAATTAAGAGAATTTCTGGATTCATTGCAAGTGTGTTTTCTAAATTTGCGTTAAGAAAATACTTTTAGAAGACTCCCTCACAGCTGGTTTGGTTATGTTTTCAATTTCATTTTTCATTTTCAGTATTTTTAAAATTGAAAAGTTAGTTAGTGAAAATAAATTAAAAATGAGTTTGTATTTGGATAGTTTGTTGGAAAAATAATGATTACATATGGTTTAGTAGGTTAGAGGTGGAAAGAGATAGTAACAATAAAATGGATAGAGAAGATATATAGATTATTGGGAGAATATATTTATAGATTATTGATAAATGTATTTTGAGATGAAAATTGTGACACCCCACTTCGGGTAACCCAAAGTTGAGATATCAAAACATTCCATTCAATAATTCTGAACCTAAAATACAATTCAATAGGCCCATAATCGAACATTTCATGCTTATCATAAATAACAGCAGATTCAAACTAAAACAAACATGTAATATACAACACATAACTAAATACATGCCACAAGATTTTCAATTCAACTTATCATAAGCAGCAGAATTTCAAACTTACCAAACTCGATAAACTATAAAGTAAAGGTCAAGATTCACGTTCTTACATAACAAAATATTTACAATCCTTAAATCATCCATATCATCATAACGTATCATATGCCTCAAATCCATACTTAGCAATCATACGATTTCCATATATACATTCAACATCTGATCTATTACAAAACATACTCATGTCCAGCCTGGAGTCCAAATTCCTCGCTTAGTCCCTGTCTAAGAGAATCAAAATAAATTGCGGGGGGAGGGGGGTGGGGTAAGTCCAAAGGACTTAATGAGGGATAACTGTAAGCATAACAGAAGGAATCTGTTGAAGAAAAATCAACTCAATAGACTACAAATCAACAGTCAGGCAGAACAGATCAGAATATGGTCAAACAATCGATCAAGCAGGCAGTCAGTAAGTCGCATTCAATCAGTCAGTCAGGCATGCAATCAATCAATCAATCCGAAAATAATCAAAATCAATTGATAAACAGATCAGATTAATCAAATCAATCTAACAGATCATATCATAACAATCATATCAGTCCATTAATAGCTCGTCCCGCTTTACAGTTGGGAACAACATATCGGCTCGTCCCGACCTTAACAGCTAGGAACAACATATCGGCACATCCCGAGCTTAACAGCCGGGAATAATGTATCAGATCGGTAACAGATAACAGACAGTCGGATATCAGATCAACAGATAACAATACAGACGGATAACAGATGTCAATCGAAGGATAACCCTCACAGGGGTATACACGTACAAACAGTTCAGAACTGTATAGAAATGCCAACAAGGCCACAGATAATAGAACAAACGAAACAGATAACAAAATGGTATAGATACCGCATAGCAGTTCTGGGTGCCAGAACAGACAGAAACAAATCGATATCAAAGATAACGCTCACCGGGGTGTTCAAATCAGATAACAAATAACAAACACATTTCATATCCAATAACATATCGGAGTACCGTACAGAAACAGAAAACCCACACATGGGCTTATCACAATAACAGATAGTTAAGAAATGTGCCAAATTTGCAGACCCTCACATTCGTAATCTCAGAAGTGCTATCACGATTAGCAGTCTATTGGTCCGTGGGACCCACTTCGTCGTTACCTATCCAAAAAGTAATATTTATAATCAAAATCCATACTTAATTCTATTAATCACAATTATACCATTAACAATTCAGAATCACTAATTTATCGATTAATACGGTATCTCATTCTTATTTCAAGGTCCTAATCTTAAATCACACAATGTGGTTAATCCTTACATAGTCAATTCCTAATTAATGCCATTTAATCTTATAATATAATCCTTAATACTATTTTAAATCCAAGTTTTGGCATTATGCATAAGTTCGGGTCCGCTTAGTCCATATTCCATAGCATGGGAAACCAACACATATACATAGCATATCATCATCCCCAAATTCTATTCTTGGCAGAGGTACAAATTCAATAAGAAAAATATACATGTGCATGTACATATATATATGCAACAACTTTCTTCAATCCTTTACCACAACTACGCAACGGGACCTCGGATTCACGAACCAACCACGCCACTGCGTTTGTTACGTCGAGAGGAAGAGGTTGTCCTCCCACCGCTGCAGCCCGAAAGTTGTGAAACTACTACAGTTCTTCACCTTTCGACGAGAGCTATCCAATGCTGCCCTCAGTTCTCAGTTTTGCAGCCTGTAGCTACCAAAACCGAGCTTCATAGTCTTTAAAAATTGTTTCATCCGCCACGCTTTGATCACTCTCAGTCATCACCACCGCCATGCAAAACTCCTATGCAAGGCCACCAACATGATCTCCGTGCTGAGAGCTCTCCAACTGTTCACCTAGAACCCCGGTCAGACCTCCCTACCGCTCGCTACCATGAAACCCACGAGATAGGTTTCCTTCCACCTTCTCGCCACCGGTGGAGAAATGCCCGTGAACGGTGCAGGTGTGTGCGTAAGTGTGGCCGGAAGGTGAGGCGAAGATGTTTGGAAAAGGAGAAGAAAGAAAGAAAAGAAAGGAAAATGGAGAAAGAAATGCTGCCGGCTTGGTTTAAATCCAATTTTCCTATTTTTCAATTTAGTCCCTGAAATTAAGAGCACTCCTCAATTGATTACTAGAACTTTTGAGAATTGCTCCTAAGCCCTCGTTGACTATGGTTCTTCCATGCAAACCCCTTAAGTTAAGAAAATGTGGTAATTGAATCCTTAAAAATTGTAATTCTAACCCCTAAACTTCCCATTTCTTTGCAATTAAGTCCTTTTGGTATTAATTCTGAGCCCTAAAATTCGATTAACCGAAATCTTAATTTCTAAATCCCAATTTTATGAAATACTGAATTTTAGCGGTGTTACAATCCTCATCCCTTAAAAGAGTATGCCCCCATATTCTCATCTGATTATTGTTCCAACAAACAGAAAATGAGTAGATCCGGTTTGGCGATCTACATTCTCTTTTTACATTCTGCTAGAATTACTTCTTCAAGTTTCAATACATCTTCATGCTTCTCGAATGCATCGTATATCTTGACTTGTGTGCCATATTTAGCAATCCCACTTCTGCTTCTTCTGGCACTCATTTTTTCTTATGGAATAGAAGGACATCTTGATTCAGTGTTGATCTCAAATCTTCCAGAACTTCCAACCTTTTCCTTTAGGACTCATCACATTTCATCCTGTGATTCAGATTGCACCTATCTCTGCAATCTTACTTGCTGTACTAATTTAAACATAGCACCCATTTTTAGGCTTTCTGAGCTTTTGTTTCTTGTAAGTGAGCCATTCTAGCCTTTCAGCTCGAGGCATGGCCACTACATTCGCCCTTTCGGGTAATAGGTGATGGAGAAATCGAAATTTCTAGATTTTTCATCCATCAGTGTTGTTTCCTATTCAGATTCTCATCCTGGTCAACTGGTTGGCCTTTCTGAGTTAATTTAGTCAACATGTCAGCTAATTAGAAAAGTTCTTCAAAACTTTCAGTAACAACCGATAAGACACAGAGAACTAAGAACTTCTAGCATGTTTTCTGATCACTTTCAGTTGACTATCATCTCTATCGTAGAGGGATCAATCCTCTACTCTATCCCCAATCGCCATTTGACAATCTCGACACATGATCTATTATTAACCCTATTTCTAAGGATGTTTAAACTTTTCTACGAAACCAAAGTCTCAGATTGCACATTTAATTCGGGAAAATACAACAATTAATAGAATGCAAAACACCAAGATCATATATATATGGCATTATAGTGTTTCAAAAATAGAAAATATACCTCCTGCCAACTCAGTAGGATCTGATGCTTCTTTTCCTATGAGGACATATGCACGAGCTCGTATTTTCGGTCTCCCACTAGTTTTCGCTGCCTGCTTCCCTTTTTCTGCAGGTGTTGACCCTTTTGTTTTTGGGCAATCTCTTAGGAAGTGCTGGTCGCTACCACAACCTATGCATCTACCCTGCTTCTTCCAACATCCAGATTTGTCATGGTTATATCCTCCACAAAATCCACAGAGTTTTCGAGCCATTCCTTGAGCCACCTTTGCAGTCTCACTAGATTGATGGGCTTGATGGATAGTGCCTTCAACCTAGAGTTTCGGTTGCTTTCTTCTAATATCACTCTATTCCTCAAAGCGCATCTTATCCTTATGGCCCTTACTCTTAATCTTTCAGATTTCCTGCAGCTCTGACTCCAGTTGCAGTGCTCGGCTTACTGCCATATTGAGATTTGCCATGTCACAAATGGCCAATCCTTGTCTAAGCTTTGGCTACAGCCCTTGTAAGAATCATTGAACTTGTCGACCTTCATCATCTTGTATGTAAGGAGCATATTGCATCAATCAGCTACAAGTAGCCTCATACTGACTTACAGACTGTGCCCCCTATACCAGGTCCATAAATTCCCTTTCCCTAGCCTGTTTCACCACTTCTGGCACAAATTTGCTCATAAATTCTTGGGTGAAATTCTCCCAAGTTCGGCGGATTCCTTTAGCCGTCCACCTTCAATCAATCATCTTACACCAACTCTGGGCGGAACCTTCTAGAAGAAATATGGCAAATCGAACCCTCTATTCATCCAAGTAGCGTAGTGTCTCAAAAATAACTTCCAAACTCTTGATCTACTCCTCAGCCTTTCTATCATCAGGTCCTCCCAAGAACTTCGGGGGATTGAAACAAAGAAATTGTTCAAAGGCTCTGTCTTCTGTAACCACCTCTGCTACCTCCACTCTAGCTTTCGGTTGCCTGCATCTCTACCTCTCTCGTAGACCAAACCTTACTAGGGGATCTACTGTCGGTTGATCTATTGGAAGAGTTTGAGAAACTTTCTCTTTCGGCAATGATTGAGGATGGGCAGGTGCTTCTCGCCTAGGAACTTGTCGCTTAACGACCCTTTGCCCAAGAGGTCTACCCTATTGTCCTGTTCTAGGAGGAATAGGTGTCTATGAACTTCCTTGCGATGCCATCACTACTACCAACTCTACCAAGCTTCTACAAAAGAGATGAGAAGAATCGGATAACATCAAGTAAGACTGCTAGACATATAAGTCTAATCATTCTGCAATACCATAAGATCCCGAAGATATCCTGTAGTAAGCAAATCATCTCACTAATAGTAACTAATCAATGTCGTCTTAATTCCATATATCACTTTCGATAAATAAAAGCACCCACAATTCATACTCAAACTAACCGAAATAAGAAATCATTCACAATTTCCAATATTACCAAATCAATGTTACCAAATGCCTAAGTTATCAACAAAACCTAGGCTCAGATATCCTTTGACACATTCACATCTTAAACATTCCACAGTCATGCTTACTCTACTATCTAAGAATTCCATATTCGAGGGTCATATCATAGCATTGCTCGGGCATTCCAAACCCAAGCTCTGATACCACTTGTGACACCCCATTCCGAGTAACCCAAAGCTAAGATATCAAAATGTTCCATTCAATAATGCTGAACCTAAAATACAATTCAATAGGCCCATAATCGAACATTTCATGCTCATCATAAATAGCAGCGGATTCAAACTAAAACAAACCTGTAATATACAACACATAACTAAATACATGCCACAAGATTTTCAATTCAACTTATCATAAGCAACAGAATTTCAAACTTACCAAACTCGATAAACTATAAAGTAAAGGCCAAGATTCACGTTCTTACATAACAAAATATTTACAATCCTTAAATCATCCATATCATCATAACGTATCATATGCCTCAAATCCATACTTAGCAATCAGATGATTTCCATATATACATTCAACATCTGATCTATTACAAAACATACTGCTATCCAGCCTGGAGTCCAAATTCCTCACTTAGTCTCTATCTAAGAGAATCAAAATAAATTAGGGGGGGGAGGTCCAAAGGACTTAATGAGGGATAACTGTAAACATAACAGAAGGAATCTGTTGAAGAAGAATCAACTCAACAGACTGCAAATCAACAGTCAGGCAAAACAGAGCAGAATATGGTCAAACAGTCGATCAAGCAGTCAGTCAGTAAGTCGCATTCAATCAGTCAGTCAGGCATGCAGTCAGTCAATCAGTCCGAAAATAATCAAAATCAATCAATAAACAAATCAGATCAATCGAATCAATCTAACATATCATATCATAACAATCATATCAGTCCATTAACAACTCGTCCTGCTTTACAGCTGGGAACAACATATTGGCTCGTCCCGCTTTATAGCTGGGAACAACATATCAGCTTGTCCCGCTTTACAGTTAGGAACAACATATCAGCTCTTCTCGAGCTTAATAGCTGGGAACAACATATTAGCTCATCCCGAGCTTAACAACTGGGAATAACGTATCAGATCAGTAACAGATAACAGACAGTCGGATATCAAATCAACAGATAACAGTACGGACGGATAACAGATGTCAATCGAAGGATAACTCTCACAGGGGTATACACGTACAGACAGTTCAAAATAATATAGAAATGCCGACAAGGCCACAGATAATAGAACAAACGGAACAGATAACAGAATGGTACAAATATTGAATAGGAGTTCTGGGTGCCATAACAGACAAAAACAAATCGATATCAAAGATAACCCTCACCGAGGTGTTCAAATTAGATAACAAATAACAAACACATTTCAGATTCCAATAACATATCGGAGTACCGTACAGAAACAGAAAACCCACACAGGGGCTTATCATAATAATAGATAATTAAGAAAGGTGCCAGATTGGCAGACCCTCACCTCCGTAATCTCAGAAGTGCTATCACGGTCAGCAGCCTATTGGTCCACTTCATCGTTACCGATCCAAAAAGTAATATTTATAATCAAAATCCATAATTAATTATACTGATCACAATTATACCATTAACAATTCAGAATCACTAATTTATTGATTACTACGGCATCTCATTCTTATTTCAAGGTCCTAATCCTAAACACACAATGTGGTTAATCATTACATAGTCAATTCCTAATCAATGCCATTTAATCTTATAATATAATCCTTAATACTATTTTAAATCCAAGTTTTGGCATTATGCATAAGTTTGGGTCCACTTAATCCATATTCCATAGCATGGGAAACCAACACATATACATAGCATATCATCATCCCCGAATTCTATTCTTGGCATGGGTACAAATTCAATAAGAAAAATATACATGTGCATGTACATATATATATATACAACAACTTTCTTCAATCCTTTACCACAACTACGCAACGGGACCTCGGATTCATGAACCAACCACGTCGCTGCGTTTATTACGTTGAGAGAAAGAGACTGTCCTCTCGCCGTTGCCGCCCGCCACCGTCCGCCACCGTCAGAAAGTTGTGAAACCACTATCGTTCTTCACCTTTTGACGAGAGCTATCCAACGCCGCCCTCGGTTCTCAGTTTTGCGACCTGTAGCAACCAAAATCGAGCTTCACATCCTTCAAAAATGGCTTCCTTTGCCGCGCTCCGATCACTTTCAACCATCACCGCCGCCGTGCAAAACTCCCATGCAAGGCCACCAACGTGATCTCCGTGCTAAGAGCTCTCCAATCGTCCGCCCAGAACTCCAATCAGACCTCCCTACTGCCAGCAACCATGAAACATGCGAGGTGGGTTTCCTTCCGCCTTCTCGCCACCGGTGGAGAAATGCCCGTCAACGGTGCAGGGGTGTGATTCATTTGGAGAAAATTTGGGCTTGATCGTTACTCTCGTTTTCAATTAAGTCCATTTTTTATTTGAAACCGAGCATATATATGTGTTTGAAAACAAGTTAACATATTTGATTTATAATTTTGTTGTAGTGTAAAACTCTTAAAATATTGAATCATGTCTTAATTTTTTAAAACTAATAAGGTCAAAAAATAAAGTCCCATTTTCCAACGACAACCGAGTATAGATTCGTAAGAACAAAGCGTACCCTCCATATATATCTTTTGAGTTCCCTCCCTTTTCTGCCAGATTTAGCATGCACTTTTAATTACTCTAACAGAATAGCGGCTAACCTAGAGCTTCTCTCTCTCCCCCCCCCCCCCCCCCATCATCATCATCATCATCATCATCGTCATCATCATTATTATTATTATTAATAACTTAGATCTTTATATAATGCATATATATATATATATATAACAAGCAGAGAAGGTGCTGCGAAGTACAAATTAGAACTGGTGAAATCAATTGTTAATCAACTTGTGAACGGTATGCGGGTGGCGGTAGTAGGTGGCGGCATAAGTGGGCTGGCGTCTGCGTATGTTTTGGCAAAAGATTGGACAGAGGTGGTGTTGTATGAGAAAGACGATGACTTAGGCGGCCGCGCCAAGACTGTTAGCGTTGATGACACTACCCTCGACCTTGGTTCTATGGTCTCTTCTCGTGTAAGTTTTAAGGCCGTTTGGTTTTATTTTAATTGTTATTTTTCAGTTTTATTATTTTCAAATTTTGAAAAAAATAGTTAATGGAAATGAGTTGAAAATGAGTTTATATTTGGGATAGGTTGTTGAAAAAGTAATGATTATATAGAATTTAGTAGGTTATAGTTGTAAAGAGATAATAATAACAAAATAGAGAGAGAAAATATAAAGGTTATTAGGAAAAAATATATAAGTTATTACAAAATATGTTTTGAAAATAAAAATAAAAATGATGTCAGGTGAAAATATATAAAAAAAATAATGTGTTTTAATTTTTAAAATAGTAAAAAATGTAAAAAATAGGGTTTGAAAATAAAACCAAACGGACCCTTACTCTTTTCCCATTTTTGTTACTTCAAACATGTGTTTTGGACTACTTGCAAACGAGAATTCTAACAACCATAACTCTTTTCTTTCTCCTCTTTTTTTTTTTTTTTTTTTTTTTTTTAATCAGTCAATATTTCAATAGTTTTCATTGATTAATATCGACACAAATGACAACTACCTGTTTATTGATTCAAAAGAGTATTGTTTTGTGGATTCATGCATGAAAAAAAAATATTAATTAATGAAAATTAAGTGAATATAAAAATTGTTATTGGTGACGACATATATTAAGTGGTAATAGTCTTTGTCTTTCATTAAAAATATGTATTAATTGATAATAATTTTTATTTTATGATAATAATTTAATAGTGGTAAGTGTATATATACACATATATAAGAATATGTTTTTCATTAGATATATAAGTACATATATTAGATATATATATATATTGATAATGACAATATTTTGGTGATAATTTTTATTATAATTGTGATTTTTGACAAAAAATTATAATAATAATTTTTAGTGTGCTATACATGTGTCACAAATTATTAATAATGACAACTTAAAAATAAGTTTTGTCCCTATCAAACTTATGAAAATAAACAAATTAAATTTTTTTGGTGCAAGGTAAGTAATTAATGGCAGTTTTTATATTATCATTGATTTTCATTTAATGTCTTCTTGTCTCGTCAAGAACTATGTTAGCCAAATTTATTATTAATTAAATGAATTTTTAAATAGAGTTGGTGAACTTATATGTGTTATTTTGCCGTTTTAGGCACGTTTAAGTTTCCTCAAAAAAAAAAAAAAAAGGGCACGTTTAAGTATGTTAAATATATGTGTTGTTCCTTTTGCCACCTTACATGTACTTTTAGTTAGAGGCTTGGTTCTTTTACATATTGACATGTTATTTTCATTATTGATATAGATGTAAAGGTTTAAAAATGACGATTATATAAGAATAAACAATATTTTTATTAAAAGTATATAAAATAAGTATGTCTTAATTTTGAATAATAAAAAATTAAAAAATAAAAATAAAAACATACAAGCATGATTGCATGGTATTTTGTCATCTCAAGGATGTTCTAGCCTTTTCCATAATGATAGATTTACTTCCCATACTTTTTTTTTTATTTCATTTTACTTTATTTCAATATTTTTTGCCGTTTGATACAGAAAATAAAAAATTTAATCCGCCTTAGGCAGAGGACAAGTCATTCTATCAAAGTCAACACAACCTCTCAAGTGATTAAAAATAACAGCTACATGCACATCAAGATTTATTAAAATTTAAACATCAAACCTTACACTTATATGTGTGAAGTAGATATCATTAGATTAACTGGCCACTCAACAAACCCATGCTTATATTGTCATTTTGATCTTCACATGCTTTCTTTGTTCTATAATTTTTTTCCCCCCGATTCGACATAGAGGAAAGCTGAAAAAAAGAAAGAAAGAAAAGAAAAAAAGTGAAGCCTATAAAATTTGTTTTTCTAGCCCCAAAGGCCAAAATCATAATTTTGAACATGGAAAACCCTTTACTCATGTTTTTATCCAACAAACCCTATCACCAAAAGGTGCATTGGTAGTAATTTTCGCTCAACCCCACAGTCGACCTAAATGTAACTGTCGCTTTTAGCTAGGAACACATGGCAAGATTTCAGACCAATATATAGGATGATCTTTATGGTTGACCTCAAAAATGCCTTATGAATATCCCAACCATTTGTCACCAATGGCATTCAAAATTACTATCGTCCCTTTGGCTGCCTTCATAGCGCCTCTGGCATCGGAATACATAACCATTAGTAAACCCTTCACCTTTGATGCAGACCTTACTCTTATAATACCTCGGTCACTTGACTATTGCGCCGATCTCTTTGACCTTGTCGGATTCATAAATAGAATGATATAGAACAATAGCATATCATTTTTAAAAATTTTAAGTTCATCTAAAAATTTAAATTCATTAACATTACATATTTAATATTCAAACAATGGCTCCTTAGCAAAACATAGTACATAAATTTTTTTCTTTTCTTTTTTCAATTTATAAATAGATAGCAGTAGGCAATGACCAATTGACTCAATGACATATATATAGTCTTCACAGTTGTGCATGTGTGAGGTCAGAACTCAAATACTAACAAACCTTTAGTAATCGTACATGCATAAACAAAAAAAATAGGCAGCAGTAAATTTCTTAACCTAAAACTTTTTATTTCACCTAATTTTGATATTATATTAAAATATCATTTAGTACTGATTGTTTAATTTGTTCCAAGTTCCTTTCTTTGGGCCAGCATTGCTCTTTATTTTGTTTGCCTATTGTTGAAACTGGATATCCATTTTGCTTGAGCAAAAGAACACTGTAAGTTTGCAGGGCAGAAACTCATTCGAGAGAAAGAGAAGAACAATGAAGAAGAATTTTCCATCTCAATGTTTCTGCAACGAGTCTACCAAGGTGTTTATATACACATGGTTCAACTTGCTAACCTGACTACAGAATGGCTAACTGTGTAACTAACTATCTAACTAGAGAATAATTAGCTAACTAATCTGTTACAATATTTATATGCATGCTGAATATAAATGTAAAGGGTGAAAGTAAACATCCCCCCCTTAAGTTGGAGCTTGGTGAGTGTCACACAAGCCCAACTTGGATGTAATGAACTGGAATGAGGGAACCGGGAGAGCCTTGGTAAATGTGTCAGCTAGTTGGAGCTTGGTGGAGACATGTTAAGGTGTAATGAATCCCTGCTTATACTAGTCCCGCACGAGGTGGCAATCGATGTCGAGATGTTTTGTATGTTCATGGAATATGGGATTCTCCGTTATGTGTATGGCAGCTTGGTTGTCGCAGAGTAAAGGAATAGGAAGGTGGATGGGAAGCTGGAGTTCTCTGAGAAGGTATGAAATCCATTGGAGCTCGCATATAGTGGATGCCATGCTTCTATACTCGGCTTTTGTAGATGATTGAGATACTGTGAATTGTTTTTTTGTCTTCCATGAGATCAAGGAATCTCCTAAGAAGATGCAATAGACAGTGAGGGACCTCCTGGTGGTAGGACAGGAGACCCAATCAACATCACAGAAGGCCTTGAGATGCAAGGAGCTTTGGGCAGGAAAGAAAAGCCTTTATGAGAGGCAGCCTTTCAAGTATTGAAGGACATGAATTGCAGCATTCGAGTGGTCAACTGTTGGATCATTCACATATTGACTTAACTGTTGAACAGTATACGTGATATCTGGTCTTGTAAGATTCAGGTAGAGCAACCTTCCAACCAATCGTATATATTGAGCTACATCAGTATAGGGTTTTCCTTCCGTAGTGAGCTTAGTGTTCTTCAGTAGCCGGGTGGATGTTGGCTTGGATCCTGTCAAACCCATGTCTTGGAGGATGTCAAATATGTATTTTCGTTTATTGAGGCATATCCCTGCAATAGATCGAGTTATTTCAACTCCGAGGAAATACTTTGCAAATCCAAGGTCTTTAATAGTGAATCTGGAATCCAAAAAATGTTTAACATCTTTAATTTGTTCCACATTATTTCCTACTAGCAAAACATCATCCACATATACTAGTAGCACATTGAATGAAGTAGAGGATTGTTTAATGAACATGCAGTGATCATAGGGTGATTGACTGAATCCAAAAGTTCCCAACTAAGTAGTGAATTCCCTGTTCCATTATCTCAAAGCTTGCTTTAACCCGTAGAGAGACTTTAATAACTTGCAAACTTGACCTGGCTTGGTTTTGTTATATCCAGCAGGGGGCTCCATGTAGACCTCTTCATGAATGAAGCTACGTAAAAAGGCATTGTTTATATCTAATTGGTGCACAGGCCATCCTTTCGCAGCAGCCAAGGCAAAGAGCATTCTGACAGTTACTGGTATAGCTACCGGATAGAAGCTCTCAAGATAATCCACTCCAACCACTTGATTATAACCTTTGGCCACTACTCTGGCCTTATACCTGTCCACAGTCCTATCAGGTTTAAGTTTCACTTTGTAAACCCATTTTGAACCAATGGCCCTCTTTCCCATAGGTAGGGTAGTGATTTCCCAAGTTCCGTTGGACTCAAGGGCCTCAATTTCCTTCTCCATGGCAGCCACCCACTGTCCCTGAGCACTGGCTTGTTCAAAAGAAGTAGGTTCCTTGACAGTAGATATGTTAGCTAAGAATGCAATATATGTAGAAGAGAGGTTATTTTTTGTAGTGAAGGGAAAGGTTTTAGGGGTGTATGGGGTTTTTCTAGTTTCTGAATTAGTAGATGCACTTGGGAAAGTCACTTGTAGCCCTTTATGAGTGTCATGATCAAAGACGTTTGAGACAAAGTCATTAAGCTAAGTTGGCTTCTTTCTGATTTTGGAGCCATGCCTTTGAGTCACTGGCCTTTCAAGCATTTGAAACTAAGTTTAAGTGTGAAGAGAGCTTTGATATGGATTTTGAAAGGGTGAACATTTGTTTTGAGTATTCTGGGGAATAGTAGAGTGATTAGGAGTACTAGCAGGTTGGTTATGATCAAGTATGTCTTCAGGATGGATGGAGATAGGAAGAGATAGGTCCATAGTGTCAACAGGTTGGTTTTCTTTTAAAGGGAATCTTGTTTCATGAAATATCACATCTCTAGAGATGCAGATTTTTTTGTTGTCCGTGTCATATATTTTGAAGGCCTTTTGGCCAATGTTGTACCCTAGGAATATGCATTTAGAAGCCCTAGGTGCAAACTTATCCTTGTGAGGGATGACGTTGGTTGCAAAACACAAGCATCCAAACACCTTCAGGAGCTAGAATTTGGGATCTTGCTATATAGTTTTTCAAACGGTGTTTGCCAAGATAGGAGAGATATAGGCAGTCTATTGATTATATATATCTCCATCAAAATAGACTCATCCCAAAATTTTAAAAGAAGAGTAGATTAGAACATAAGGGCTCTGGTGATCTCAAGTAAATGCCTATGTTTCCTTTCCACAACCCCATTTTACTGAGGAGTATAGGGATAGATTTTATGATGGATTATGCCATGGCTTTTGATAAGCTTAGAGAAGTGTTTGTTGACAAATTCAGTGCCATTATCACTTCTAATAGTCTTGATGCAAGTATGGAACTAGTTTTTGATCATCAGGATGAATTGAGATATAGTATTTGAGGTTTGGGATTTGTCTTGCAAAAGGAATGTCCATAGAGCTCTAGTGTAGTCATCTACAATAGTCAGGATGTAATGAGCTCTTGTCATGGATGGGATTTTATATGGTCCCCATAAATCCACATGGATCAGTTCAAACTTTTCTTGGCTGGATATAGAACTAGAAGGAAAGGGAATTTTGGTTTGTTTAGCTAAGGGGCAAACATCACAGTCAAAACAAGAAACAATGTCTTTATTTATCATGCTAGGAATGTGCTTCAAGATATAGTGGGAAGCATGTCCTAATCAGTTATGCCACAATAAGGCATCTGACATGGAAACAACATTTACATGGGAGTGAATGGAGTTTTTACAAGTAAGAGAGCTAGGAATGATCAGATTATTACAAGCACTATTTTTCTAGGGAAAAAAAGATTTGTCCAACACATAAAGTCTACCTATGACTTTCCCAATTGCTACTACCTCTTCATTCTTCAGGTCTTGCAAGATAAAGTGATTGGATAAAATATAAATTTTATTTGAGCATCATCAGCTAGCTTGTTGACAAATGACAAGTTGAACTTGAAATCTGACACATGTAAGGTGGAATATAGTTTCAGTTTATCAGTCAGTTCAACAGTGCTAATGTGTTTGGCTATTTTTGTGGTTCCATCAGGTAAGAAGACAAAAGTTTGGTTACCAAAGGCTTTATGTTTGGCTAATAGGTTGAGGTCAGTACATATATCGCTCGAAGCTCCCATATCTACTATCCATGAATCCTTCTCTATTTCATCAAGAGTGTTCAAAGCGTAGTGAGAGAACAAACATGCAAAGTCATTCGTATAAGCAAAGTTAACTTGGCCTACATCTGTCTGTTGCTTGTTCTTCATCAGTCTAGCAACCTCATGTTGCACCAAATCAGCAAGAGATGAAGTCCAGTCTCTATCCGTCTGGACATTCTGATCGTTTTGCAATTCCAGTGGAGTGTTAACATGATTCACACTCTGTCTACCTTGGTTTTGAGCTCTTTTCTCCTTAAGCTTTTATACCAACCCGGATAACCATTGAGATTAAAGCAGCTCTCTTTTGTGCGACCATCCCTACCACAATGGTTACAATGTTTGTCATTCCTCCATCCTGAATCCTTTCTGTAGGTCATCTTATTACCATTGTCCCTTTTGAACGATGAGTTTCCTTTAACCATCATGGCAGCATTCTCAGTTGAGTCCATGAACGAGATATTCACTTCTCTTTGTTTTTCAATCCGTAAAATCATAGAGTATGCCTTATTCATGCTTGGGAAGGGTTCCATAACCAGAATATGGTTTCTCACATGATCATATGTATTATTTAATCCCATAAGAAACTGCATAAGTCAATTTGAAGAGTTCATTTTAGCCACGCATCTTGCTGCTCCATAGGTACATTCTGGAATTGGCATCATAACATTCAACTCGTCCCAAAGTTTCTTCAATTTGGTGTAATATTGCACAACAGAGAGAGTTCCTTGGTTAATTGAACTAATTTCTCATTGCAGCTGATAAAGGAGAGGGCCATTACTCTCTCCAAAACGTTCAGCAATTTCCTTCCATAAATCTCTGGATGATGTGGTGTATAGAAAAGCTTCAACAATTTCCTTGGATATTGAGTTGAGAATCCATGAAGTCACCGTACAATCAACTCGTATCCATTGCTCATATTCAACTGAATCCTCAGCCGGCATGGGGCATTTTCTTTCAACAAACCCCAATTTTACCTTGGCGCCCAATGCAATCCTTATTGAATAACTCTATGAAAGGTAATTGGTGCCTGTCAATGGCGTCGTTACCAACACCATTCCTGGATGATCTGATGGCTACAGGAACAACGGATCGCCGTGATTGATAGATCTGGTGCTTCGATCAGCATGCTGTTCAAAATCTCCAACCGATTCCTCCATACTCGCAACCTTGCTTTGGTGTCAAGCAATTTGTCCTGGTAGCTCACAAGAGCTGGTAAAGGACTTTTGAAATTGTCAGAGCCACAGAGTCGTGGCTCCGATACCATGTAAGTTTGCAGGGTAAAAACTCATTCGAGAGAAAAGAGAAGAACAATGAAGAAGAATTTTCTATCTCAGTGTTTCTGCAACGAGTCTACCGAGGTGTTTATATACACATGGTTCAGCTTGCTAACCTGACTAACAGAATGGCTAACTGTGTAACTAACTATCTAACTAGAGATTATTAGCTAACTAATCTGTTACAATATTTATATGCATGCTGAATATAAATGTATGGGTGAAAGTGAACAAACACCTTGTTTAATTGGCCTTTCTCTGTGCAACCGTATAGGCATTTTCAATTGATTTTAACATATCGAACCTTCTGATTTGCAGATTTGGATCGTTAACCAAAAATTTGAACAACCAAAAATTGAATTAAACTCCTATTACCTTGACCCTTAAATTGCTGAAATTATGTACGAAGTTTTCTTTTATATCTGGATTGTGATGTAAAATGATTTTTACACATCTTACATTTTACTCAAGATAAGGAAAAATGTTGCCTGAGACAATATTCGCTTCTTGGACAGGTTATGCATCCGAAGATGATGGAAATGTTTGAGAGTCTTGGAGTTGAAATGGAGTTTTTTGACGTGTCGTTCTCTGTGAGCTTGGATGTGGGCCATGGATTTGAATGGGGAACCCGGAAAGGGTTGTCAAGTTTGTTTGCACAAAAGAAAAATATATTGAATCCATTTTTCTGGAAAATGATCAGAGAAATCACTGTGTTCAAGAATGAAGCATCCATGTAAGTGCCATCGCAAGAAAAGACATAAAAATCATCTTTTATATATATATATATATATATATATATCTCAATATCTCTCTTTGATGAATGATATACAATTGCAGTTATGTTGAAGAGCTTGAAAACAATCCAGACATGGACCGTAATGGGACACTGGGGCTGTTCGTTGAATCCAGTGGTTACTCTGAGTTATTCCAGAAAGCTTTTCTTGTGAGACTGTTGAAAAATTCATATTTCCATCTTATGTATCATCTTCAGTGGATGCAATATCCTTACAATGTGAATTTTTTCAGATTCCAATTTGTGCTTCTGTCTGGTCCTGCTCTTCAGGAGTAATGAGCTTCTCTGCCTATTCGGTGCTTTCATTTTTGCACTATCATCATGCTTTGGAGGTACATTTTTGTATCCGTTATACTTCCATTTCGTATCAGGATTTGCCATATTTTCATTTTGAGGGTTGAGTTATATTTGACTTATACTGATTTGCTCTGCAGCTCTTCAATTACCATAAACGGCCGACTCCAAGATGGCCTTTGCAGAGTGTTGTCAGCGCAGTAAGTTAAGATATTTGTTTTTATTTTTTCCCGATTCCTTGGTTAGAAATTACTATCTAAGGAACATAGTAGAAGTTAGTCATAAGTCATAAGCTTTAAATCTAAGGTCTGATTGCACCTCATTGCATTAAAATCAAAATCAGGTCAAGAAAGAGCTGGAACTTAGAGGATGTCAAATAAGAACCAATTCTGAAGTCTATTCAGTGTTGACAAATGAAGACGGTAAAGTACTCATTTACGATTTTCTTATAACTTTGGACTTTTTCACTTTTGATTCTCTGTTTATGTTCTTATTTCAAGTTTATTATTTCAATCTTTATTTTAATTGTAACTGACTTCTAACCCGAAAAAAATGTAGGTTCTGCGGTAACTTGTAAGGATGGCTTGGAAGAGGTATATGATGGGTGCATAATTGCTGTACATGCTCCAGATGCTCTGAAAATATTAGGGAAGCAGGCGACATATGATGAAACGAGAATACTTGGTGCATTTTAATATGCCTACAGGTGCTCTAATTTTGAAATTCTTGAGCAATATCTTAAAAGAAAATTAAACAATGGAGGGGGACAGTTATGTTCTTATCAAGAATGTATTTTTGTTGCAGTGATATGTTCCTTCATCATGACAAGAGTTTAATGCCCAAGAATCCAACAGCTTGGAGTTCATGGAATTTTGTACGAACTATGAACAATGAAGTTTATATAAAATTAAAAGTTATATAAATAGCACAAACTTCTCTGATTCCTCGCATAAATTAAAAGTTCTAAAAATTATGACTCATTTCTTCTGAGTAGAATATATTAGAGATTCACTCAATGATATCAACAAGTAAGAACTTGGAACAATCCAAAAATTGAGAACGAAACGTGCATTAAAACTATGGGGAGTGCCTTGAAGATTTTTGTTCAGTTACATTCTAAAATCCTTGATATTAGTAGTGATGCATCAATGAATATTTATCAGACTTAGGGTATGTTATGGGAAATTCAGACTTCCATCAAAGATAAGCAAAATGAAAGGACTTTATAAAAATTCTCATACAATTAACTGTAAATACCAGATTATGAATTAGTAATTGCTTCTAATTTTCAAAAAAAATTCAATTATATCGAACTTTTCATTTTTGAAATGGAATAAGAATCAAGATCAAATCTTATTTCATGGCATCAGCATTAAGTTCTTAAAAAAGTCCCTTAAGAGGACTTAGTTGGTCATTTATGTTTCATCTTTCTTTTGTTAAGCGGGAAATTCTCTACATATTCATTCCACAAACCTGCAACAGATGGTTGAAATTTGTCCCACAATTCCTCCATTGATATACTTGCAAAATAGTATAGTGTTTAAATTATTTGAGACACATTATATCTTCACATGATAAACCTCTTTTCTAACCATAGATGTGCCCTTGTCGAAGTAAGTTTTGGTATATTACAAGCCTTCTATTATTTTTTGTGAAAATTTAAATCCTTATTTTCTTTTTTAACTTTTCTTTATAAAAAAATTTAGAATAACAGTGAGACAAGGCTTCCATTTCTCTTGACTATAAATCCACCTCGGCCACCTGAATATACCTTGCTTAAGTGGTCAACTAAGCACCCAATCCCATCAGTAGCTGCATCAAAAGCTTCATCCGAGCTCTATCTCATTCAAGGAAAGAGGAGACTGTGGTTCACTGGAGCATATCAAGGTGCACTGAAAATTCTTACAAGCATTTTCAGTAATCCTATCTCTTGAGACCTCATTGTATGCTCACTTACTCGTTTTTGTCATATTACATTTCTTTCAGGCCATGGCTTCCATGATGACGGAATAACGGCACCTTTGCAGCACTTGTTCAACTTAATTCAACTCTAATTTTATATATTTAATTTTCAGATATAAGGCTTTCCCGATACATCTTTTTCATCCTATTTTGGATCTTTCGGAAAGAATCGAAATTTGTAATGCGATATTTCATATTCAACATTGTAATTGATATTTTGATATTTACAGGCTGGTATACTTGCTGCAAACAGTTGCACTAACTAAATTCATGATGAAACAGTTTATTGGAAGGAGGAGGTACAGTTTTCACTTTTGAAGGTACTAGAAAAAAGAGTGCTTTAAAAGTCTCTTTAAGAATACATAATCCCCAGTTTTATTGGAAGGTAATACTTAGATTTTCTCAATACATATAAAAAACAATTCATATGTTAAAAACAGTTTTGCAATAAATAAGATCAAATTTGATACCGTTGTTGATTCATCCTCTGTTGATGCACCTATTACAGGTTGCAACAAAAGCTGATATTGGCCTTGCTGATGCCTATGTTGATGGGGACTTTTCTTTCATTGATATGAATGAAGGTCTTCTGAACCTTTTCATGGTAAGGAAATGGATACAAATTTAGTTTCACAGGTTCACCTCCTACTAATGCATCAAAATTATCTTCTGTGGTTTTTACTTCTTTTAGATTACAACAAGCTCTATTAACTTCTTTTTTTTTTTTTTTTTTTTTTTATTGTTCTTGCAGTTACTTGTAACTAATATAGAGTTAAATACTTATAACTCAAAGTTAATCAAGAAAAGGTAATAAATCATGGGATTCTCTATTATTGGTATTGTCTAGTTTTCTTGTGAAACATTCTTTGAGAATATACCTTCTGTATAACTAGGGGATGGTGGACTCTGTTGCTTTTCACTTCTGTAATAGCATCTGCAAAATATTTCTATAATCATGTTTCAAGGAAGAACACACTTACTCAGGCCCGCCAAAACATCTCCCGGCATTATGATCTTGTAAGTTGTTTGCTTCATTGGATTATAGGAATATTCACATGAATTCTACACCCGCAAAAATTGCTATTTTTTTTATGCAAGGCCCATAAATTATGAGAATTTGATAATCTTTTTTTATATCAACTTACTCTAGTATATGAATGCACAAAGCTGAACTTGTTTTATTTCTTCTTTCCAGAGTAATGAACTCTTTTCTCTTTTTTTGGATGAAACAATGGCCTACTCCTGCGCAATTTTTAAGGTTAGGATTGGTCTTTGTAATGAAACCTATTTGGTAAGTTATTTTTATGCCATGTACCTGGTTTCAAGTCACATTGTTCCCATTTTTCATTCACAAGACTCCAAATGAAGACTTGAAGGCTGCACAACTCAGGAAAATCCATGCTTTGATTGAAAAGGTGAAAATTTTGTACGGAAAACCCCTTACATCTCAAAATGATTTTATTGTGGAAGCTAAATTTTCTCAACTACAGGCAAGAATTAATAAGGAACATCACATTCTGGAGATTGGATGCGGTTGGGGAAGTTTAGCACTTGAAGTTGTCGAAAGGACTGGATGCAAATATACTGGCATCACTCTGTCAGAAAAACAACTGCAATACACAGAATCGAAAGTGAAGGAAGCTGGTTTGCAGGTAGACTACTGTTTGCTTACTTTATTTCCAAAGAGGTATTTTCATTTCCTTTGCAGTTGAAATTGTCGTCGAAATTTGATAAAATAGATACAGTGACAAACAATTTCCCAGTGTTGCTTATTTGAACAAGAAATTGTTCAACATTTTTGTTCTTACACATTACAATTTCAGGCTCAAATGAAATTTCTTCTTTGTGACTACCGCCAATTGCCTAATACCAGCAAATATGACAGGATAATATCATGGTGAGCTTTTTTATACAATGTGAAATCAAGTTAACCTTTTATTTAAAATCTTGCAAACCCTTTAATGTATTTGTATGATTTTTCAGTGTGATGTTAGAAGCTGTGGGGCATGAGTATATGGAAGAATTTTTTAGGTGCTGTGAGTCTGTATTAGCAGAAAACGGCATCATTGTTTTTCAGGTAATTTAGAAGGGCAAGAATTTCATTTATGAGTTTAGCTGTAAATATCTCCTTTTTGTATTGTACAGTTCTTTGCGCTCATTGATCTTTGCCTAAGTCTCTACAAGAACGCCATGTCTTTCACATTAGATATCACATTTAGAGTATATGGATAATGGAATTTAGATTTTGTTGGATATCTTGACAATCGAAACTCCATATTTGGTTATCTGTTTCCATTATATGAAGTAGTAGTTTTTGCTTACACAGCTTCATTCCTGACATGTGGATTCTAACATTTAAAGTCGGTTGAATTTTTTTCTAGTTCATATCAATGGCAGATGAGAAGTACGATGAATTCAGGCTCAGCCCGGGCTTCATCAAAGAATATATATTCCCTGGTGTTTGCATCCCTTCACTTACCCGACTAATATCTGCCATGGCAGCTGCGTCGAGACTAAGGTAAAACTTAAAGTTCTTTTCATGTGTGTCTAAGGTAAATTATATGTTCCTAAAAAGTAGCCTAACAAAAATGATCACTAAAATGTTTTGCATGCAGTTTGGTGCACCTAGAAGAAATAGGAAGTCATTACTTTCACACACTTAGGCGTTGGCGGGAAAACTTCCTTCGAAACCAGAGGTGACAACATAAGATTTGTAAAGTTCTAATACTTACAGTATTTTGAATCCTTATTACACTTGAGGAATTAATATACCATATCTACATATCCTTTTAGGAAAATCATTGCCCTGGGATTCAATGAGAAATTCTTACGGTCATGGGAATTTTATTTTGACTATTGTGCTGCTGGATTTAAAAAGTGTCTTGCTGGAGATTATCAGGTATTTTCTTGGCTTGTCTCACGCAGATCTGATGAGAAATGGGCTAATACAAATTGACTGTCCTGTGATAATCGAAATAGGCAAAACATCCTCTTATGATAAAAAAAATAAAAACACTACCATGTATTTTTTTCAAAAAAAAACATGCACATAGCCTCCTCCATGATAGTGTGGTGTTTTGCCTATTGGATTATTAGATGAATTTGTATTAGCCCAATGAGAAATCCTTATATATGAAATGAGAAATCTGTTTAATTTATTCTTGTTATTCTTGCCAGATTGTACTCACTCGACCTGGGGATGTTGCGGCGTTTGGCAATGATCCGTACAATGTAGTACCTTCTGCTTGTTGACAATGTTCTTTGAGAGGAATTGTCCTGTCTCAAGCACTTCTGAAATAAAGAATTGGCAAGTAATAAGGAAAACTATAGATGTACTATTATAGAGCATCATCAGCGTGAAGACTGCCTGGAGAAGTTTTTTCTCTTTTTTATGGGTCTTCTATCACTATAAAAAAATATAATATTAGTGATAAAATAATAAGTGATAAAGTGAAAGTTGTTAAAAAAATATTTAATAAGTGACAATAACTTTTATCTTGTTATTAAATATTAATAATAATTTTTAAGTGATAATAATTTTTATCTCGTCATAATATGACTCAATAGTGAAAAAAATTAATTTCTTAAATTGTCACCATGATTGTTGTAGTTTCATAATTTGAGCCTGTAGAGGATTCTGGAATTCTTTGAGAGGAATTGGAATTCTTCTTGAACTATATATATTATGGAGTCTAACAAATAAAACTACAGTTAAACAGTAGGTTATAACTTGCAGTTTGGATATTCTATTTTATTCCTATTTTATCTTTTATTTCATCTTATGGATATATGCTAAGTGTATCAAATATTTTTTTTAAAAATAATTGATTTGAAATCAGATACATTTAGTATGAATTAGTAAGTTAGAATAAAATATGAAATATAAAATGAAATAAAATATTCAAAGGGTATAACTCAGGTGTAAATTAATCCAATTAGATCCACCTACTTACATTCAGCCAGTGCACATAATAATTTTTTTACTTTAATTTTTTTATTTACATATGACAAATTTTGTAATATTGAAACTTGTCACGAATGGTTTAATAGTTAGAATCTGCCTCGCGTGCAACCTAATCGCTATATTAAACTAGCATATGCTTGGTGGGATGCATCGAAAATAATTTTAATATTGAATTATGCTACAATAATGTTTATTTTACTTCATATGATTTAAAAACAAGTATTATATATCTCTTTTAGTATTTTAGGAAAGAAAATTTATTATTGCATAACATAGAATGACTATTTTATTGAAAATGTTAAATTTAAAGATAATTTGTTTTCAAATAAATTATAGAATATCCAAAATTGTTAACTCTAAATTCATAAATTATACATAGATTTTTAAATTAATGGTAACATTTCAAAAAATAAAATGAGAAAAAATAAGAAATTTTTTTAATAGTCTTAAATTGGATATATAAATATACTTATTATGATATGACAAAATATATATGCAAAATAATTTCTTTAAATGATCTTTTAGTATGATCTTTGAATAATGTGGAAGTCTTTAAAATTTTCATGGCATTTCAAGTTTTGAAAATGTCAATTATATACTTATTTATAGAGAAAATATAAAATCTTTAGTGTTTCATCTATAGAAACAACTTATTTTGAGATATTATGTGATCACCAATTTAGTACATACTTTGTATAAAATACTTCAGAAACTATTACTTCTTAATACTTAATATAACTCTAATGAGGTAGTCTATACTTAGGAACCTTGTGGTAGTTATATAACTGATGAGGGTTCGAACCGTCCATGACAGGTCTGACAAAGTATCTTGTTGGGGTTCGACCTCGGAGGTCGATTATCTTGTGGTGGAAAGGGCTGAATCCCTTAATCACGCAACAAACGTCAAGCTAGCTGAGGAGCCCTCGACTATAGCGCTCCGACGCTCATGCCAATATGGATCGACGAGATAACCAGAGCAGCAGAGTAAGGGCTTTTTGTATATATGATAGCATACATTAGAAAGGTTGAAGTGAGAGTATTTATAGCCTTATCCTTTTGGGGATTTGTCTGAGATGCCCTTGGTGTGTTGAAAGGGCCTTTTTCCCTTATGTGAGGGGTTATTAGTCATTTCTTATCTCAGTACTATTCCAGGTAGCTGTATTTCCAAGTTTTAGGGGCAGGGTAGTACATTGTTGAAGTACTTGCTGCGGCAAGCAGTAGTGGGGTGGCATGCGCCATTAATGCGGCGGCATACCGCCTGTCAGTGCATTTAATGCAGCAGAGGTGTACCAAGCGTATCTCGACCTCTATGGTCAAGATATGAAACTACTCAGTAATGTACATTGCCCGGATTGGCATCGCAGGTCGACTCACCAATCCACAGCAACGAGCTAATCTGCTCAAGGACAGCCTAGTCGGTAGCTGAGGTCGGGTGCACTGCTGGGCTCCGGAGGTAAGATAGGCCTGGGACCATGCCTTTGGGCTAATATAGTTTGGGCCGAGTCACTTGGGTTATCCCATATCATGAGTCACCCCCCCATTTTCAAATGCTAAACGAGGACTCGACGAGAAGGATTGGGAAGTAGCTTAGTAGACGGTTGTGAGAATCGACGAGAGAATTTCAGGGTCGACCAGGGTTTTTGGAGATCGACAAGGGTATAGCGCATTTATTGAACGGTTACATCGTGGCGCGCGTGGGGCGGTGTGGCTGTTATTACATTATTACAGGTGCTTAAAACCAACCATTTTTACTTTTACTGCTTTAGCTTCTGGTCGATCGCTTAGCCAAATGTTCTCGCAGCCAAGATTTTATGCTTTTAGCTCTTCGATTTAGTAAGTGCCTCCTTCATTTCTACTCTGTGTCCTTTAGATTTTTTGACATAATGTTGGGTTTATCTGGCTCTAAGGGTAGTCGAGGAGGGGATAGTGAGGACCCAGTCTGATAGGCCTAGATATGTATCTGGAGAGTCCAGTGAGTCGTCGAGTGACGATTCTAGTTCTAGCAGCTCAAATAGCAACCGCGGGGGAGATAAAGTTGGGCCGAGCCAGATTCTTCCCTGGCGGGGTCGACTATTTACACTGGATCATTATAGCGAGATCAAGTCTACCATCAACCCTGTCGACCTGAGACGTCTTAGGCAGTTATACCATATTCATACTCAATACGAACTGCTGACTCCTAAGGCCACTGGTCTAATTGACCTCCTCCCGTAGGTTGCATTACTGTTTTTGAGGATGCTTTCAGATGTAGTCTTAGGTTCCCTCTGAGTGCTCCCATGATTGACCTGCTTAGGGGCCTTCAGGTGTGCATAACCCAGCTATTGCCCAACTGCTTCTCTACCATCTGTAGCTTCATCGTTTTAATCCACCTATTCGACCAGCCAGCCAGTTTTGAAAACTTTTCAAACCTTTTTCATCTGTCAATGTCTCGCAAGTTGGGTAGCGCTGAGAGTCGGGCTTCTACTATTTGACTACTCAACCACGTTGTAAGTTCCTTATAGCCTCCGCTTCCTCTTATGGGCAAGAATGGAAAAAAGGTACCTGTTTGTTCAGGTCGCTGGGGGTTTTAATATTCCTCGGGGCTGGTGGATGGGGCATGTCGTAATGCTAGGTAACCTTACCCCGACCTGGCCCAACACCTTCGTTCGGGACCTGGTCGAATTTGGCCAGCTGGAGGCCTCGGTATTTATTGAGGAGAGGTATTTAGTGTTGGCTGGGTTATCGCCAGCTTTGTAAAATTTGCCTGCAAATGACCGACTAGGTAGACTGTGCTTCTTTTAATTTGTTGATTTTCCATTGCTGTTGTCGATTTTGACCCTTGTTATTTTGCTATTCGACAGATCGCGAGGAAATCATGAACCAGTCAAGGGCTGAGGCTTTGGTGAGAGCAGAGAGGAACCAACAGCGCCGTCAGGCTGCTACGATTTGTCGAGCAGCCACTGCAATCGAGGCGCCCCACCACCTACTCCCTCACCAACAACATCACCTGGTTGACCCATCGCGACCACAAGAAGCAGCCCTATGGGTCGGCGTAAGAGAGCAATGGTGTAGCAGGTAGGACCTACTCCGAAGAGGGTTGTTGTCGAGAAAGAAAAAGGGGAAAGCAGCGGGATCGAGCCCGCCGACCGAAGATGATCTTTTCGGCGCTTGCGAGGATGATGTTCTGTTCAACTTGCCGAAGTTGGCTTCTTCCTAGTTCTGGAATGAACCCGGCATGGTCGTGCATAACTCACTTTCTATGGAAACAGCGTGGTCGACAGGAGCTGCCCCACTGAAAGTTTTACTAGCTGGTCGGTTCGTGGTCGACCAGAGAAAGATTATAGGGCTGAGCCAAGATGCCAACATGGTAAAGTTTTCTTCACGTTTATTATATTGTTGCACACTAATTGATTATCTAACAGTGCTGTCTTTCAAGTCGGCCAGCTGGGGTACAACTTTTAGAGAAAGTCGGAGCTGGTCCTGGCTGATCGGGAGCAGCTGGAGGTTGGCGGGGACGCAGAGACTTTGAAGGCTCAGCTCAAGTCTTCATAGATGAGGGTTGACGAGCTAGAGAAATAGGTCGGGGAGCTGACCAAGGAGCTCCAACTGAGAGACGAGCAGCTGGTTGCATCTGTCCAGGAGAGGACGAAGATGGATAAGCTGGTGTAAAAGCTGCATTTGGATGGGCAGGTCGCTTTCAATTCTGGTCGAGTTGCAGGCCATAATGCAGGTCTAGATGAGGTCCGGGCTAAGTTCTACCATATACTGTCGCTGGTGTGCCGGGAGATGGTGCAACAGTTTATGTTAAGCCCAGCATTCCAAGATGCGAGCGTTGTGTTTGCTCTTGACAATGCCCGGAGTTCCTTCGAGAGGGCTCTTAAGGAGCTGTAGTTTCTAGGCTACGCCTTTCGATCGGAAGATCAACACCACCTGAGCTATTTGCTCGATGAGCAGCTGCAACCTTACCCGGAGGACAAGCGGTGGGGTCAAAGGAGTGGGCATCGAAGTTACTGTAGCGGAGGGCATAACGGAGGCTGGGCAGTTGACCTCGCTGACTGACAAGCAGAGGAGGCGAGCTGAGGTCTAGTAGAGGCTGAAGGCCATCGATCAGGAGTTTCAGTTCACCGGTGACTTTGCATTTAAGGCGAAGGAGGGGGTGGTCGACGCTGTAGAATACTTTACTATTCTAGATAGGCGATTCATCCAAGATGCAGCCGACCCTTCTCAGTCGGCGACCGCCGTCGTCCCTATCATTATCGCCATGCCTGAGCTAGTGCCAATTGTTGTTCCCTCGAGTGATGAGGTCGAGCCCGCCGTTGAAGAGGGTGCCGGTTCTAGTTGAATTTTTGTTTGTCTTTGTTGCTAGTTTATGATTAAAGTGCCTCGATGAGGCGTTGTACTTTGAACTATTTTACTGTGCATGAACGAATGATTTGCTAGCAAATTCCACTGATCTTTCTTATTTTACTGCTTTTATTTTTGCTAAGTGTGTCTTTATGGTCGAGTAGATTGTAGGTAGAACACAAAAGATCACCCTAAAAATTATCAAACTCTTATGATAAAGCACAAATGATCCCATTAACGCATTGTTTGATTAGGCAAAGTGATTGCTCAACAATAAATTTTTGAGTAGTTCTAGGGATGGATGACAAACATCAAGTAAGTTAATTCGATAATGGGTTAAGAAGTTTTGACTTAGCGACCAGAAACAAACGTGGTCAACTTCGGGGTTGACGATGGGGAGAAAACGCCTTGAACCTGCTGGCTTGAAGCCCGATTTGTCGACTGCAGGGTTGACCATTTAGCTTGGGCTGATAAGCCTTAACTTGGCGGCTTAGAGCCTGCTTTGTCAACTGCGGGCTCGGCGGTTTGGTCTTGGCTGAGAAGCCTCGACTTGGCAGCATGAAGCCTGCTTTGTCGACTGCGGGATCGACTACGTAGTGAAGGTTCGTGTGCATTCTACATTGTCAGAATATGTTATGAATTTCATTACTGGTGAAGAATACAGAGAGGGCTGAGGGCCTTTTACATGTAAAACTTTTTCAAGTTTGTTGCGTTCCACAGTCGGGGTAGTTCCTTGCCAAATGCATCCGCCAGTCGATAAGCATTATTTTTTGAGACTTTGATAACTAAATAGGGTCTTTCCCATTTCGGGTCGAGTTTTCCTATATTCTTTGATACTTTCACTTTCTTGAGGATGAGGTCGCCGATCTTGAATGCCCGGGGTCGTACTGTTTTGTTGTAACGCTCCGCCATTTTCGATCAGTATCGTTGCATTGAATTGTAGGCTGTATGGCATAGCTCGTCGATAGTGATTTGATTTGTTGTTCTCTCGGACACATTTCTGACCAGATTATAGTGAATTACCGAAGCAGTGTGTTGGATTCATTCGGATGGGATTACTGCCTCAGATCCGTAAACCAAGCTGTACGGGCTGTGGCCGTTGCTGTTCGGGGCATGGTCATATATGCCCATAGCACTCCTGGGAGGTCGTCTGCCCAACTGGCTCCTGTGCCGACTATCCGAGCCTTGAGGTGGTCGAGAATCGTTCTGTTCGTGACCTCTGTTTGGCCATTGGCTTGGGGGTTCCCCACGGAGGTGAAGTGTTGGTTGACTCATAAGGCTTCACACCATTTGCTCGTGCTTTTGCTCTGGAACTGAGTGTTGTTATCTGAGATCAGGATTCTGGGCAAGCTAAATTGGCATATTATGTTATTCCAGATGAAACTTTTGATGGCCGCGTCAGTGATCTTTGGAACTGCCTCAGCTTCTACCCATTTTGTAAAGTATTCCACTGCCACGATGATAAACTTGCGCTGACTAGATGTCTTAGGGTGGGATTCGACTATGTCGATTCCCCACTGGTTGAATGGCCAAGCTATCTAAACATCGACCATCGACGCAACTGGTTGGTGTGATATGTTGGAGTGGATTTGGCATGCCAGGCATTTTCTAGTGAAGTTGATTGAGTCTTGCAATAGGGTGGGCCAAAAATAGCCGTAACGAATAACTTTGTGTGCCAAAGATCGACCACCTGAATGGTTGCCATAGATACCAGCATGAATCTCTCGCAGCACTTTGTTTGTCTCTTTGGGTGCTAAACATTTTAGTGGGGGTCCTGCTATCGACCTCCTATAGAGCTGCCCATAGTCATTGAGTGCAAACTTGGCTGCCAATTGTCTAAGCCTGCTGGCCTCCATTTCATTGTTGGGCACAGTTCCCTGACTGAGGTAAATTCTGGTTGGCTCTTGCCAGGATGGGATGGTTTGGTCGACTGAACAGACTAGAACATGATCAGTGTCTTGGATGTAAGGGTTGCTAGCCACTATGAATGTTATGGTTCTTTCCCTGGTGCCCTTGGTCAAGCTGGCTAGCTTTGATAATGCGTCTGCTCGGTCATTTTCTGATCGGGGGACTTAGGTTAGCTTGAAACTTCTGAATGACCGTTGTAAGCGTCTAACTTCGGCTAAGTATTAGGTCATCCTAGTTTTTTTGGCTTCGAAATTGCCCTTGATCTGTTCTGCGACTAGTTGGGAATCAGTAATTGTTACTAATTGCTCGACGCCGCGCTCCGCGGCCATGCGCATCCCTACGATAAGGGCCTCATACTCTGCCTCGTTATTTGTGATCGGGAAATCAAGCTTTATCGCAAAGTCATATTCTTCGACAAGTGGGAAACGAAGAGATACACCGATTCCACCTCCTGAAGTTGTTGCGGATCCATCGACATGCAATGTCCATATAATAGCGTTGCCGATGTTTTGGTTCGGAAGGTTGAGTCTTTCGATGACGAAATAGGCCAGGACTTGTGTTTTTATGGCAGTCCGTGGATGGAAGGTGATGTCGAACTTTCCAAGTTCAATTGCCCATTTAGTAAGCCGGCTCGAGGTGTCAGGCTTCGACAACACCTGTTTCAATGGTTGATTTGTCAACACCATGATCGCATATAACTCGAAGTAAGGTCGAAGCTTTCAAGCTGCGGTGACAAGGGCGAGAGCGAATTTTTCGATCTCTAGATAGTTATGCTCAAGACCTTGCAAAGCTTTGCTGCAGTAGTACACCGGGCGGTGCGTTCCTTCTCTGGTCGAGGTCAAAACAGAACTGATAGAATCCGTGGATACAGCCAAGTAAAGCTGTAGCATCTCTCCCAGGTCGGGTTTGGCGAGCATGAGTGGTGAAGACAAATATTGTTTGAGCTCTGCTAAGGCTTGGTCGTATTGCGGAGTCTACTGAAACCCTGACTTCTTCACGTTTCTAAGAATTTTGAAGAAGGGGAGGCTCTTGTCAGCCAACCTTGCGATGAACCTGCCCAAGGCGACGATCCTCTCGACTAGTCGATGCACATCACGAACAGTGCAGGGCGGGGTGATCTCCAGAATTGCTTAAATTTTGTACGGATTTACCTCGATCCCTCGTTGGCTAACAATATATCCAAGGAATTTTCTGCCTCTAACTCCAAACGTGCATTTATTGGGGTTGAGTTTCATGCCAAAGGCCTATAATATAGAAAAGGTATGGGTGAGGTCGAACAAAGTGGTTCTCGGCCTTCTCAGTTTTCACAATCATGTCATCGACGAAGACCTCCATCGACCTCCTTATTTCTTTCTTGAAATTGAAGTTGACCAATCTCTTATACGTTGCGCCCGTGTTTTTGAGTACGAAAGGCATAACTAAGAAATAGTATACACCATTGGGAACTACAAAAGAGGTCTTGTCCCTGTCTTCGAGTGCCACAAATATTTGATAATAGCCCTGGAAGGCATCCATCATGCTCAATAGCTCACAGCCAGTTGTAGAGTCTACTAACAAATGTATACGAGGCAAGGGATAAGGATCCTTAGGGCAAGCTTTATTCAAATCGGTGAAATCGTTACACATTCGCCATTTTCCCTCATTCTTGGGAACTAGCACAATATTACAAAGCCAAGAGGGGTATTGAATTTCTACAATATATCCTGCCTCTAAGAGCTTGTTGACCTTCTCTTCGATGATTTGGGTCCTCTCTACGTTGAAGGCTCTAGTCTTTTGTTTCACTGATTTATGAGCGGGATCCACGTTAAGTCAATGGACGATGATGTTTGGCTCGATCCCCTGGAGGTCGGAAGCTTCCCACGTGAACACATCGATGTTTCGTCGGAGGAATTCAACCATGCAGGATTCCAAGTGGTCCCCCATATCACTTCCGACCCGGGTGGTCTTGTCGAGATTCCTTAGCTCCAACTTGATTATTTTAAATTCCCCGATTGGCTTGACCTTGGTGTCTTCAAATTTTCTCTTTTTGGATGCCATCCTCTCCTTGGGTTTCGCTACGTGGGCATCCCCCGAGGGCTTCAATTGTGGTCGCTTCTTCTGGTCATTGGATGCGACAGAAATGGTATAGCAACGCCATGTGTCCTGGAGATTGCACAACAGATCTCCCACACCCGCCACGGTCGAAAACTTGACCTTCATATGGTATGCGGAAACGATGGCCCTGAAGTCGTTTAAGGTTGGTCGGCCGATTATGACATTGTAAGCAAATGGAGCGTTAACTACTAAATAATTGATCATCAAGGTTCTACTCCTTGGGCCTTGTCCAAACATTGTGGAAAGGTTAATAGATCCGTCCGGAATGATTTCAAATCCACCAAATCCGACCAATGGCGTCCTGACTTGATCGAACTTTAATTCCTCGAGTTTCATTCTGTTCAAAGTGGACAGGAATATTATGTTCGTGGAGCTACCATTATCGACCAGTATTTTTCAGACCTCGAAGTTCGCTATTTGGAGGGCTATGACCATGGGGTAATCTATTTTCCTGTCAACTCCTTTGTTCTCCATATGGTTGAGGTCCGAATTTGTGAAAGAGATTGGCTCTGAACTGATCGAGAGCTAGTAGACTGCCTCAACCTTAGCCGTCCTAGTCGACTGTAGACTTCTCTGAGTCTACTTCCTTGCAGATCTGGAATCTCCCCCAGTTGATCCTCCTGCTATCTTGTTAATGACCCCTCGAATGGGTGGGTGGGGATCTCGGGCCGATTTCTTCCCTTTGTCTTCTTTCCTCGGGCTGGCTGACCTTTCTCTATGGGGAGTCTAATCGGCTTTACCCTCTTCTTGCTTGTCGGTTCTCCGACATATTTCTTTAAGTGTCCTTGCCTAATCAGTCTCTCGATCTCATCTTGTAAGTTGAAACAGTCTTTGGTGTCGTGTCCCTTCTGCTGGTGGAAGTGGCAGTATTTCTTTGATTTTCTCATGGCTTCGATCTCAGTGAGCTTTTTGGGCTTCTTCAGCAGATTGTTGTGTTCAATGGCAGATAACACTTCCTTCCTCGGGAAGTTGAGCGGAGTGTACTCATGAAAGCGCTTTATAGGGGATAGACATCCCTCTCTGACCTGCCGATCATCCTTTTCCTTGTTTTTCTTTTTGTTGACCTCCAGGCTGCCGTATTTTAACTTATTCATCTCCTCTTGGGTCATGTACCACTCAGCGAGGTCGAGAAGCTCATCCATTGACCTAGGCTGCTTGCGAACAAGCACATTGGCACATTCCTTATGTTTTAGGCCCAAGAACAACACATCGATCAAGAATTTGATTCTCGGGCTGTAAATCTTCAATACTTCTGTGTTGAATCGGGCAAAAAAGTCATGGAGGGATTCTTCTTCATTTTACTTTACTATATGCAAGTGCGCATGGAGGAGTTTGGCCTTCCTCTTGCTCGCAAATTGGTGCAAAAATTTGTCACACAACTGGTCATATGAGAATATAGATGCCGGCTCCAGTTTCACAAACCAATCGAGAGCTATTCCCCAAAAAGTAGTTCCCAGAATCTTCGCATGGATGTATTCATTGTGTCCATGCAGTTGCATCATGTGCTCAAATTGCAATAAGTGTTCATTTAGATCCGTTGAGCCATTGTATCTCGGCAGTCCGATCGGGATCTTTACATCGACAATAATACACTCGTTGATGATTTCTTGAACGAATGGTGAGTCTCGCTCCCTACAGAACCTCTGTGGTCCCTCTTGATGGGGAGTCGTCTCTATGTTCCCCTTCGAAATCTCCTCCAGGCGCCTGTTCAACTGCTGTACTTGGTGGGATACCTCCTCCTACTCCTACTGATCCATCTGAGATGCGTTTCTGCTTGTGCGAAGTCTAGAGGGCTCGACCCTATTGCACTGCGGGGCTCAAATGGGTCGAATGCCATGATCGACAGAATCTGCTACCTCCTCCCGCGGTAGTGGACGGTTTATTTCTCTAGGAAAATGGCCTGGGCTCAATTCTCTTCTCGATGGTGGCCTTCGGGGTTCTGGCCACTGGGAGTTCTCCTCAGGTTGCCTTCTCTCTGGGGCCACAGGTTGGGGTGTTGTACTGGCCGCCGGCTCCGATTGTATAGCATGTCGATTCAGTGCAGCTGAGAGCTGGGCCGAAATCTGCTCACTAATGAGCTGCATCAACTGGGGCATCGTTAACGTAACTAAATGCTCAGGTTGGGCGTTGGACCTTGGGCACCAGACCAGGCTGATAAGCCAGGATGGATGCGAAGAGTAGCTAAGCGGCTGAAAGCCAAGATAACGAGCCCGACCATTCCTGAGGCGTTCGATTCCAGATGAGGTCGAGGAGGGAGAGAGCTAGACCTCTTATTTTCTTCCCTTCCGGAGGGAGCTCGCCTGGTGTTCTCCATCTTTCGATAAAGGATTCAAAGGTTTCCCACAGACGGTGCCAAAATGATGAGGGTTCGATTCGTCCAGGACAAGTATGACGAAGTATCTTGTTGGGGTTTGACCTCGAAGATCAATTATCTTGTGGTGGAAAGGGCTGAATCCTACAATCACGCAGCAAACGTCAGGCTAGCCGAGGAGCCCTCGGCTATGGCGCTCTGAAGCTCAAGTCAATATGGATCGATGAGATAACCAGAGCAACAAAGTAAGGGTTTTTTGTATATATGAGAGCATACCTTAGAAAGGTTGAAGTGAGAGTATTTATAGCTTTCTCCTTTTAGGGATTTGTCTGAGATGCCCTTGGTGTGTTGAAAGGGCCTTTTCCCTTCCGTGAGGGGTGATTAGTCATTTCTTATCTCAGTACTGTTCCAGGTAGCTATATTTCCAGGTTTTAGGGGCAGGGTAGTACACTGTTGAAGTACTTGTTGCGGCAAGCAGTAGTAGGGTGGCATGCGCCATTAATGCGGCGGCATACCGCCTGTCAGTGCATTTAATGCGGCAGAGGTGTACCAAGTGTATCTTGACCTCTGTGGTCGAGATATGAAACTACTCAGTAACGTACATTGCCCAGATTGGCATCGCAGGTCGACTCGCCGATCCGTGGCAACGAGCTAATCTGCTCGAGGACAGCCTAGTCGGTAGTTGAGGTCGGGTGTACTACTGGGCTCCAAAGGCAGGATGGGCCTGGGACCGTGCCTTTGGGCCGAGTCACTTGGGTTATCCCATATCAATAAAATTGATTAGGTATCTTATTTAAGGCACTAACTAAAACCTATTGATCATATTATAATTACCTCCTACTTGTTAATTATGTTATAATTACATGCAACTTGTATTACTAGTTATCTTAAGTTTTGCTTATATAAGTTTAATCCATTGAACTAAATGTATATTATGATTATACATTGATCATTGAAGTCTTTTAAAAAAGGTCCAATAAAGTGTAAGCTTGCCAATTCCCTTTGAATTTAGTTCGCTCTTAAATTTGGATCTAAAAATTAGTAATTTGTATTTGATTTATAAACCATCATTAATAACATCTTCCTTAACACTTCAATATTTATTTTAGAATAAAATTTGGTGTCTTATAAATTCTGCACTTTTTAATTTCACCTTTCCCCCCTAAATTTTAACTTAAAAGGGTAAAATACATAATTATTTGTTTTCTACATTAGTTAATGAAAATTGTGCTCTTTCGATATTTCTTTTTAAATTAGAAAAAGAAATAGTGAATATATCATATTTGTTGCTAAACTTGAATTCCACTTTTGCACTAAAATGAAACTGTTGATGGAAAGAATATTAATAATATCTAGCGGTAACGTTCAGAAAACATTTATTATACAACAATAATGTTTATAAAATTGTTATTGTATCTCGTCAACCATGCCAGAGCTAAAAATTTTACATCAGTTCGTATGTCAAATTGTATGGTAAGTTTATTCAACATTTTTTTGAATGAAATTTTATGGTTTTTTCAACACATGCAAACTTTCATGTTTCCAAAATTTTCTTGGATTTTGCAAAAATCGTAAAAGTTTCCTAACAGATTGAGAGGCAAGTCTAGATTCATTTAGAAACTTATTTACTCATTGAAATAAAAGTATTTTAACTTGATAAGTTTTGTTATGAAAGTTTGATGTGTTTAAAATGTTACTTTAAAATCTTAAAATCTCAAGCCTTGTAATCATCTTTTTAAAAATCCTTAAGTGTAATTGCCTGAGTGCTTGACATATGTAAACTATCTTGAATTTGAGTGACTTGCTACCATGATAATGGAACCTTTTTAATTTATAAATTTTTGAAAAATTAATTTTAATTTATCTGGAATAAACCAATAAAATATAATGTATTTTTCTCTTAGTTCCCAATTGAATCTGGAAGAGTTTCCAAAAGACACCTCATAGGTCTATGTGGGATTTTACATCACCTTCATATGGGGCATGTAAACCAACCTATAGCTTAAATACAATGAGGTGTCATATCAAAAATTTTCCTAAAAATCGAAGTTGTTCTTTTATTTATTTATTTTTCACCACTACTGCCTCTTGAACCTGATTTTTCTCTCTTATATTATCTAATCTATAAACTGTGACATCAACATAAATATTTTAGTTCTCTTTCAGAGCTTTCAAATGCAGCAAGAATGAAGTCAATCGGATATCTAGAAAGAAAGTTACAATCAAATTACCAAAATATGTAAGGAAGGAGAAATTCTTACTTACTTTTTCTCTACTACATACATACTAGACTATTGATATATATATATATATCGGCTCCTAAGAACTAACTCATCCCTAAATTATTTTATTAGGATTGAAATATATTTATTTTTGGGAATATAGTGTTATGTTAGTCTACTTACTCAGTTCTCTCTTACTTCATCTTTAGTGTTACAAAAATTTTCTATTGGTATTGGTTTTAGATTTTCATGGAATGTTGTCTTGATCTAATCTTAGATGGGTTTGGGGTTAGACTTCATAAATCAATCAACATGTTAATTGAGTTTATTATTATTATTGTGTCAGTAGGCAATTTGGGACTTAGCACACCAAGTGTGATTTTTGATCTTATTGATAAGTACTGCGAGTCTCCTAAATTTTATATATAAATATAATATTAATTTTCATATCTAGAAGGATATGCGGTATATATAAAGCAGATGATATTATTTTTCCTTGCTTTTATGGTGTATTGGAAAAAGTATATTTCTCTGTGCACTAAAATTACGTTTTCTTTTTTATTTACCAATTGCACAAGAAAGTCTTTTTGTTTGACTAAAGCTTTTGATATTTTTTCAGAAAAAGGTATATAAATTCTGGGGCATTAAAAAAATTCTTTATTTTTTTTCTATTAACAATTTTTGCAAGAAAGATTTTCTTTTGAAAGTTATCAATATATTTGAAAATTATGTTTTTAAACTGACAGTTATACTTATGAATGAACTACTATTACTATTAGCTAGATCCAACATGGTCCGAGTATGCATGGGGTTTAACTGTGCGGTGGCAGGCTTGCTAGTTGGAGCTCGAGCCCTCATGGCTTAACCCCCCCCAACACGCAATAGAAATCGTTTCTGGTTGCAATGGGTCATAGGATTTCTCAAGGACCTAGGTTAAGGCACTGCTTGATAAGGTCCCAACTTACCCAAAGCGACAAGTATAATCATGGTGGGAGTGATTATAGAATTTATTGGTTTCAACAACTACTCGATTGATCACTTAAACGTCAAAACCATGTTTTACTTTTTGTTGTATAGTAGTCTATCGCTCATCTATCAATTGCTCATATCTCCTGACTGTGTAGTTCGATTTTAGGGTGTGACAATTTTCATATTATTTCTTTTGGTAAAATTATGCTATACATTATTATTAGAATAATATTATTCATTATTGATCCATAGAGATAAAAAAGAGGCAAGCTTCACATTTTTGTCCTTTTTATCAATAAAGAGCTTCATCTTAAGAAATAATAAAATATAAGAACTTAATTAACTAAATTTCAAAAAGCAACATCATCATGCAATTAATTAGAAAATCAAAATCAATTTCACAAATCAAAAGAACATGACGGATGTCCTTAAAAGTTACTTTAAACAATTAATACAGCAATTATATCCACAACTTCCAATATCGTGCACTATATCAAAATAAGGGTTAAATTCATTTTACCTCCCTATACTATGGGGTATATATCAAATACCCCCTATACTTTTAAAATCTTCAAATATTCTCTTGTACTACCAAAAACTTCAAATACCCTCCTCAAAGTCATCTGCCATTGGTAAAATAGTTGACGATGTCAAAACTCTACAGTAAATTACTGATTTAACCTCATAAAATAACTAAATAGCATAAAAAACTAGGATACGTGGCTTTTTTTACAAAGTAATGATAAATTATAAGTGAAATATAACAAAACCTTACATATTATTATACATTTTTTAATCCCAAAACGAATGCAAATTTGAAAAATTTTAGACAAACAGTTACGAAATAGAAATACGTATAATGGTCCCATGTATTTTTTCCGCACAAGCAGCCTTTGTTTTTTTGGTCCCATATATTTTATATTAAAATGGAGTTGTTTAATGCTCTTTTAAAAAAAATGAAATGATTTAATATTTTTGTTAGGAGTTAGATGATACTTTAAGTCCTAAAATGAAAGTAACAAAATTTAAGTAAGAAACTTGAGTATTATATAGTAAATTACAAGGTTATTTTGGACATAGAATTTTTCAATGATTATATGTGTAAAGGGAAGATAATTTTAGTGCTACATCAGCTAAACAACCGTTACTTTTCTAACGGCAAAGAAGTTTGAGTAGGCTATTTAAAGGTTTTGGTAGTACAGGTGCCAATGATAGATTTGTTTACACACAAAAACAAGGTCACGTATCTTAGGTTTTTATATTATTTAGTTATTTTCTAGGGTTAAATCAATAATTTACTGAAGAGTTTTGACACCCCAGCTATTTTACTAACGACAGATGATTTTGAGGGAGGTATTTGAAGATTTTTGGTAGTATAAGGGGGTATTTGACTCCCTTGAATGGGGTATTTGATACGTATCCCATAATAGATGGGGCAAAATAAATTTAGCCCTAAAAATAACCAATTTCAGAAATCAAAAGAAACTGGTGACAAGACTGTAAGAGATCATTTTATAATAGAATATTACATTAAAATAATCTTCATTTTACTAGCTTTATTGTGCATTTTTTACCAATTTGAGATTAAGTTTTTTTCTTCTATCAATTATAATCATTGACTCATATGTCAATTACAGTATCTAAGGGTTCAATTAAAACACTAACTCTTATAAGGTGGCATTGTCCTTTGCTAATATTTGAAGTGTTTTGCTTGTATCAATTACAATTATTAGTTCCTTAATTAGTGCATCTAAGTGTGCAACTGGAAGACTAACTCTTATGAGGTGGCATTGTCCTTGTCAGAATTAGAAGTGTTTTGCTTGTATAATCTACAATTATCATTTGCTTAATTAGTGTACCTAAGTGTCCAACTAAAAGACTAACGCTTCTAGCATTGTCCTTTGCCATAATTTGAAACTCAATGAAATTTTAGAGCTACACGTACTTTGCAAAATTATTTGACTTATTTTGGTCTCAGAACTTAAATTAGATGTCCTCATCATTACATATATGTATATATCTTTTATTTATACACATGCACACACATCAGGAGCTCGTTCGGGTTCAAACTCCTGATCTCCCAAATTATATGGGAGACTTATGCCACTGGCTTAAAAACTAAAAAACTAAATGGTGTTCGATTAAATTTATTTAAAAATTGCATAAGTTCTTACAATTTATAAGATGTTTTTTAAAGTGCTTATTAGATGTCATGATATTATCTAGAAATAAGTTATTGATTTGTTTGATAAAGGAAGATTTCGGAGTTTATAAGATGCCAGTAATGATAATTATATAATTAATATAGTTAAAGTTAAGGAAGTTTTTTTAAATCTAAAAAATAAATTAGAAATTTTTATTTTTCCTAAAAGAATTTAAAAGATCCTAATATCTTAATTTAAGATTTTATAAGCTTTTCCTCAAAAAAAAAATAAATAAATAAATAAATAATTATTGAACACTTTATGATATTTTGCAAACTTCCAAACATTTTTAAAGAATTTTGAGGAGTTAACAGTACCCCCTTAAATTAGTCTTTTGTGGATTTCGTCACTTTTTGATATTTCAGGCATAGATTATCAAAATAAAAGCTAATATTGTTGAAAGCATTTAGAAATTATGATTGCAAACTTTTTATTCATTAGTTTTTCAAGGGTATCTGACTAAACTTATCTAAAAAGTTTTATAAGTTCCTATATATCATAAAATATTTTTAGAGGTTACAAGATATTAATTATATCTTATTTTAAAAATAAATTCTTAATTAAATTTTCATATAAAAATAAAATTATGAAATTTATACGATAGTAATGATAAATTTGTAATTTATAATATATTTATAAATAATGGAATTTGTAAAAATTTTAAGAATAAATAAGACATTCCTTTCTTTCTTAAAAATCGTTTAAAAAAATTATATTTTCTTATTGAAAGTCATAACATTTTATAACATCTTATAAGCTCACAAATATCTTGTAAAATATTTTAATGACTCAAACACATCTTATAACATATTTTGAGTTGTTTATAAACTCATCCGAACACCTTCTTAAACTTTTGAAAATTCAATTCAAAGAGTTTGTGATGTTGTTATAGTCGTAGGCTGACATGACAAAGGTAACTTTAAACATATAAAAATTTGTTTAAAATTTAATTCAAATTAACGATTCTGACATATTCTATCTGTGTACAAAAATTTTATAATATGAAATAAAATAAATAAATATATATATATATATTTTATATAATACTATAATTTTTTAAAACTAATCTCAATATTTATTTTTTTTATTTTTAAGATAAATAAAAAGTAAAGAAATCATAATAGAATAAAATAATTGAAGAAAAATGAAAAATGGTAAAAGAGGGAGAAGAAGATGTTAGAAAGGAGAGAAGACAAAATAAAATCATGTCATATCCTGTAAAATAAAATTAATTTTTTCAACTCATTACAAAACATACCAAATTAGTTATTTGGTCTCTATTGTTTATAACTAGTACTGTAGGAGATATATAGAAACAATATAGATATAGATATAAAAATGGATAGTTTTGTTTTTTTGAATATGTATTCCAGTCATCCAACTAAAAATCTAAGGGACAAATTTGGAAGTTTCTCAAAACTCATAGAGGTAGTTTGGGTTAATTTACTTAATGAGGGATCGCAAATGATCATCTTTAATTAAAAATGGTTGCAAATGTTAATTTCAAGTGGCATCATGAAAAAAAAAAATAGTAATAATATTTTTAAAATTGGATCATGCATAAATTGATAGTCGTATTAGTCACTGGTTGAATCATTGACTATCATGTAATAATTATAGTTAATTTCATGTACATTGATAATAATCTTTAAAATGTCAAAAATATAGGAATAATATTTAAAAAAAATCCAATTCTTAATCATTTTTTTAAAATGCTCTTAAAAACCGCACCATCTCACAATTTTAGCTGAATAACAAAACTAAGATGAAGATCCAGAAGCAAAATTATTTTCATTAAGAGAAAAATTATATATATATATACATATATTTAATTTTTAAATACATACGCACATCAAGAGATCATTATAATTACAATGTCTGACCTCCTACATTATGTGGGAGGTCTATTCCACTAGCCCACAAGCTACTCAAAAAAAAGTTAGATCGTCATACTAGGGTTAATCTAAAATACAATATTCTTCTAAGAACGGAAAGGCCATTTGGTTGTGCTGTTGTCGACATTTTCGCCCTTAATTATTCATATGAAGAAAAATTTGATAAATCTATTGTTTTAAATGTAGTTTTGTTCTTGATCATGCAATGGGAAAGGAAAAGTATGTCAAAGATAAATTGGTCATAGAAATTGAGGTTGATAACAATTTTTCAAAAATCAAAACTCACATTGACTTGAATACTAGTTAGTTTAATTATCTGACTTTTAATTATTTTCTAGAATTCTTTTTTTTTTTTTTTCTATTTAAACATGCAATGTATCCAAAAGATCCCATTTTTTTTATTTTGTTTAGCTGTCCATTTCTTCTTTTTCTCATTCTAACCGAATCCGGTGCTTTACTGGGTATAAGCGTATTCCGTTTTCATCGGAACCACGTCGAAATACTTCCGACTTAAAAGCAATGAATTCCGCTTGTCATCCAATGCGGTATGCGGATATAATATTTATTTCTCACTCTATATATATGCACTACTTAAGCTAGCCTTCCTTCGTGTAGCTACCTGCAGCTAATACTTGCTCAATTAATAATATATCCGCATTACTACTATTCAATCCAATTCACCAGCAAATCTTGGTAATGTCTCTTCTGCCATATCTCATCTTATATATGTTTCTGCATCAATAAAGATGCCTCCAACATGCTTTCTTGCAATATGTTTGTGCTGCCATAAGTTTATTTTCGCTTAAATATGTGGGAATAAAATATACCACACTTAATTATTTTTGCAATCTTATTTCAAATTCTCAATGAACTTTTAATGATTTCATGTGTAGTTTGAGTTTTTCTGACACTGAAAACGTGTTGAGAAGTAGGAAGAATTACAAGATACCATTCAAAATGTGTAACAGCACTTACTACTTTAGAAATCCACTTAAGAGCTTAGTTCCATAGCAAGAAAATTTCTCTTTTTAAAAATAAGTCAAAGGTTCAAAATATGAATTATATTCTTCAAAATAGTCTGCTAGAAACAATTATAATAATTGGTCTTATATGGTTTGGAACTATCTACCAAGCACAGAATGACCTTCCAAGGTAGGACACTCTTATCATGACATAGGAAATGTAAAAATTAATGAAGGCAGCTAAAAATACTAAGAATAAATGACTCAACAACCAAGTGACAAATTGAAAAACACTACGAAAATTAAGCAAAAATCAAATTGTCCCTTAATATTCCCAAATGCAGTTCCTACAAAGCAACAATCTGGCAGATTTTAGTACTTTCAGCATAACTCTTTGTAGAAAATAATGTTAAAAACTAGACATTTGTAACTTTCTAATAGCATATGGCTCACCATCTAGTTCATTCCCAATAAAAGCCCTATTCTATTCTTAATTGAATCGTTGACTTAATTTTAACAAAGTAATTTTGAGAAAACTTACTTTTTATCATTATCTCAGATAGTTTTTATCAAATAAAGTCTTGCTTTATAAGAACGGGGTATATGATTTCAGGAACAACTTTAAATACTTAAAATATATATACAAACCTGTGTTATCTTTTAAAAATATAATTTTCTAAAAATAATAATATAAAAAATGAAATCTTAGGCTTAGATTGGTTGTATTTTAAATAATTTTTTTTATCTTTCCAAGACAATAGGGACTAGAAAAAATTTATTACAATTTTTTTATCCCAAACATATTTGACTGATGAGACAAAAAAAGAAGTGAGGCCATATAATAAAATTAATGATAATAATTAATAATTTTATATTAAAATATTATTTTCAATCAAACTTCTCTCAAAATTTTCACAATACTTATACAATCACATTTTTATTTCTATATACAAAATAATAATAAAATGAAAGCACATTTGAAAATTAAGAATAAAAATAAAAATACAACCAATCCAACCCTTATTTTCTAGAACAACGGGCTAGTGTATCCTACATATGTAATTCTTTCAATCCCTTCCATACTCTGCCAAACCTAATGTATCCTGCGTATGTAATTCTTTCAATTCCCTCCTTTCAAGATCTGCCTAGCTAGGCCTGTAAATGGGTAGGGTATCACCCTATCCATACCCATACCCTAAAATACCCATACAAAAATACCTAATTTTTACCCTACCCTAAAATACCCAAAAGAATGAGACCCTAATCCTACCCTACTCTAACTAACCCAAGACCCATTGGGTCTAGTTTATTAGACTTATGTTTTTAATGTATACACTAATTTTCTTAATATATACTAAAAATATTATTTTGCATATGACAACAAAAAATAATTTTTTTTCTATATTTAATTTAATCATTAAATTTAAATTAATTAATTTTAAACTTTTTGCTAATTAAATTAAGTATTTTATTAATATAATAGTTAAACTTTATTAATATTATTAGCAGTTAAACTTTTTGCTAATTAAAAAAAAATACAGTTTAAAAGTAGTTAATTAAAACAGTTCATAAAAACAGTTTATTAAAAAAATAGTTTATTAAAAAAAGTTAATAAAAACAGTTTATTAAAAAAACAGTTAATAAAAATAGTTTATTAAAAAAACATACAGTTTATTAAAAAAATAGTGAATAAAAACATTTTATTAAAAAAATACGGTTTATATACAGTTTATTAAAAAAATAGTTAATAAAAACAGTTTAAGAGCAAAAAATTTTTCTATATTTAATTTTATAAAAACAGTTAATTTCTATATTAATAAACTTTATTCATTAGCAAAATTAATTTTATTAACTGTTTTTATAAAAATATTTATTCCATTATTAATTTTATTAATAAAAAGTGTTCAACTGTTGCTATGCTATTTCAATTTTTTTTTTAAAATTGCAATCTCAATTTATTAATTTTATTAATTTAGTTTAATTTTTAATAAAAAAATTTATTTAATTGTTACCGCTCATTCACATATTTATAATTTTTATATATAAAAAGTTTATCATTAATATAAATTTGATTTCGGTATAAACAATTTTTAGATTCATAAATTAAATTTAAATATAAAGTAATGGGTAATGTATGGGTATGGGTACATGGGTAATTTATGGGTATAGACCCTACCCATACCCATTACATTTTATTTAATAAGTATGGGTATGGGTATGACATTTTGGGTCTGGGTAGGGTAATACCCTACCCATTTACAGGCCTATGCCTAGCTAAAAAGTGCATGCTAAATCTGGCAGATCTAAATGGGAGGGAATTGAAGGCGGGCAACAAATGTTGCACATTATAAATACTAGTGAATTCCTGCATTAATTTTCTGCCTTGCACAGAACTTCAAAAAAGGTAAACAATACACAAACATTGACAAATCATTGCAAATCATTAAGAAGAGATTTGGTTTGACAATATTGTGACGTATTTAATTTTAAGATAATTACGCGTTTTTTTTTAAAGTACAATTATGCAGTTTAACTAAATCATTGATGAATTTTTGAAATTAGACGAGGGTGGCGGTGGTAGGGGGCGGCATAAGTGGGCTGGCATCTGCGTACGTTTTGGCAAAAGATGGGGCGGAGGTGGTGTTGTATGAGAAGAACGATGCCTTAGGCGGGCGCGCCAAGACTGTTAGCGTTGACGGCACTGCTCTCGACCTTGGTTTTATGGTCTTTAGTTATGTAAGTTTTATTCTCTTTCCTTTTTGGTTACTTGGAGTTCAAGTATGAGTATAGGATTATTTTAGTAATGTTTGGTTATATATTGTATATTTTGTATTATGTGTTTTGAGATAATGAATTTTGGGAGTGAGATTGGAGAATGTGAAGTTGTATTGGGGAATGTGATAAATATTTATTTATATTTTGAGGAATAGTTAAAAAATTATTTTGGAGAGTTTCGATATGTTTGTTTGTGTTTTGGGAGGAAATAATTTTTACTGTAGCGATCAAATCAATACTTTTTTGTTGAATTGTTTGGGTGAAAATGGAATTGAATAGTTTTTTTATAGTAAAAATAATAATAAAATATATATGATATGTATAAGATATATATATATATTGAAAAATGATGAAGTTTTGGGGATAATTGAGAATGGAAGAGGGTATTTTGGAAATTTTAATTTGGCATTTTTGGAGGGAAAAAGGATATATGTTTGGTTATATATTTTGGCAAAATGTAACCAAACATAGCCTTTGTGTGTGTGTATGTGTGTGTATATGTGTGTGTGTATATATATATATTTATACACATATGCATGTTAAAAATTCATTAGGTTCAAACATGAACCTCACATATTATGTGGACTACTAAAATGAGAGTTTTAACAACTATAACACCCCCCCCCCCTTTTTTTCTCTTTTATTTCTTTCACTTTCAACACCTTCTAATTTTTAAATATTAGTCATTTCAACAATTCTGCTTGATTATATTACTATAAACATTTAGGGCTTGTTTGCTTCGAATGATGTTATTAAAAGTGATATATAAGCAGATAGATATATGTTAAGCCCATTAGGATAGAATTTTTTAATTTTATGTTTGGTTGGTAAGATTAATATATAAATAAATTAAAATATAATATATAAATTTACTATTATATCCTTTATATTTTTTAATAAATGATGATGGTTATCTCAGTATATATCTGGATGAAGTTTTGTTCTTGGAATGGGTCGACCTTTGCGGTTGAGGTATTGAGGTAGATGAGCTGAGTCTTGCAATCACGAACATACATCAGGCTAGCCGAGGAGTCCTCGGCTTAGACACTCCAACGCTCAAGTCAGTTATATATTCAACCGGAAGAGCAACAGAGTGAGAGCTTTTATGTGTAGAGAATGGCATACCTTTAATGGGCTGGAATGGGGGTATTTATAACCTTTTCCCAGTGGAGATTAGTCTAAGGTGCCCTTGGCATGTTGTAATGGTCTTTGTCTTTGCATGGGGCCATTAATTCATCTCCCACCCTTGTACTATTCCAAGTGGCTATCTCTCCAGGTTTTGGGGATAGAATAGGACACTGTGCACGCGCCTCCTCTCTGGTGTGGCAGTATGGGTAGTACTAGGGCGGCATGTGCCATTAATGCGGAGGCATGCTGCCTATCAGGGCATTTAATGCTACAGAGAAAGTGACACGCTTGATCGACATCCTTGGTCAATCCAGTATAAGAATGGCACGAAGTCCACAGGCTGGTCGATTGGGGGTCGATCGCCGTCGATTGCTTAATTGGGCCCAGTATGTGATGTGGGCCTACTGCTACACCCTTGGGCCCGTGGTCTTTGGGCCGAGCATATTGGCCTATCCCATATCATGAGTTCCCCCCATTTCTGAATGTTGAACGAAGGAATCGACGAGAAGGATTGGGGAGTAGTCAGTTGAACGGTTACGTGGGCTCATCAAAGAGGGTTTTTGAAAGTCGACCCGAGTTTCATGCATTAAATGAGCGGTTACATCCTGTCACGCATGTTGCAGGGCGGCGGTTACAGCATTATTACAACCGCTTGGATTCTCACGCTCGCGCACCTATAAATAGGCGTTGTTAAAACAACCATTTTTACTTTTACTGCCTTTGCGCCTGGTCGAGTGTCTAGCCAACTGCCTTTGCTGCTAACATCTTCTGCTCTTAGTTCACTAACTAAGTAAGTTCTTTCTTTCCATCTTCTAGGTGTTCTTAGATTTATTGTCATAATATTGCATTTATCTGATTCTGAAAGTAGCCATGGGGGGGATAGTGAGGCTACTCACTCTGACCGGTCTGGGGGTTTGTCAAAGGAGTCGAGTAGCTCGTCGAGCGACAGCTCGAGCTCCCGTAGCTTGAGCAGCGATTGCAGGGGTGATGGAGTTGGGCTAAGTCAAGTTCCCCCATCCCGAGGTCGATTTTTCACCCCAAACCATTACAGTGACATTGACCATCACCCCTGCAGACTTAAGGCGTATTAGGCAGTTATACCATATTCCCCTTGAGTATGAATTGTTGATACCTGGGGCTTCTAGTCGTATGCATCAGCCCCCGATGGGCTGTATCACTGTGTTTGAGGACGCCTTTAAGTGTGGCCTTAGATTTTCTCTCGGTGTTCCTGTAGTCGACCAGCTTAGAGGTCCGCAAGTGTGTATAACCTAGTTACTGCCAAATTATGTTTCGACCATTTACAGACATGTTTGACCAACCTGCTAACTTTGATAATTTTTCAACCCTTTTTCATCTTCTCATGTCCCGCAAGTCAGGTAGCACCGACGAGTCGAGTTTCTATTACCTAACTGCTCGACCCCACCGCAAATTCCTCGTTACCCCAGCCTCTTCCTATGGGTAAGAATGGAAAAAGCATTATTTGTTTGTTCGAGTTGCTGGGGGGTTCAATATTCCGAAGGGCTGGTGGATGGGGCATGTCGAGATGTCAGGTAACCTAACTCTGACCTAGCCTAACACTTTTGTACGGGATCTGGTAGATTTTTGCCAAGTGAAGGCCTCGATGTTTATCGAGGAGAGGAGTCTGGTGTTGGCTGGGTTGTCGCCAGCCTAATTAAATTTGCTTGCGGACGATCGACTAGTTAGATTATGTTGCTTACGGTTTATTATTCTTTTTATTTTCTAGTTCGGCTTTAACCTGTGTTTACAATCTTATTTGGTAGATCATGAATCACTCGAGGGTTGAGGCTTTGGCGAGGGCAGAAAGGAACTAATAGCATTGCTCGTCGAGGTGCAGCTGTGGTTAAGGCACCTCAGCCTGAAGCGATAACACCCTTGCCGTCGCCAACTCCGTCGCCCACTCGACCTACATGAACCACAGGCAGCAACTCGGCAGGTCGGGGGAAGAGAGCCATGGTGGAGCAGGTGAGACCTGCCCCGAAGATGACTGCTATAGAGAAGGGTAAGGGTAGGGCTACAGAGTCAAGCCAACCATCAGGCTACGATCTATTTGGGCCGCGTGGGGATGACTTGCTATTCCACCTACCCAAATTGCCCTCACTGAAGTTTGGGACTAAGCCGAGCATGGCTGTGCACAACTCGCTGTCGATGGAGACGGCAAGGGTCGACGAGCGCTGTTCCTTTAAAAGTATTGATGGCTGGGCAGTCCCGGCTGACCAGAGGAAATTGATGGGGCTAAGCCAGGACGCAGCTCTATAGGCGCTGGCTTATCATTCCAACATGGTAAGGCTGGGGTCGAGTAGGTTATATTTTTTAACATTGCTTTCTGGCCGAATATTGTATTCTCATTAGCAATGTTGTCTTTCTGGTCGGCCAGTTAGGATATCACTTTTACAGGTGGTCGGAGTTGGCCTTAGTTGACCACAAACACCTGAAGGCGGCAGGGACTTGGAAACTCTCAAGGCTCAGCTCGAGTCATCGCAGATGAGAGTCGAGGAGCTCGCCAAGCAGGTCGATGAGCTAAACGGGCAGCTCCAAGTGAAAGACAGCCAACTGGTGGCCTCGGTCGAGGAGAGGACCAGAATGGACGAGCTGTTGAAGCAGACTTGGTTAGATGGGCAGGTTGCCTACAACTCTGGTCGGTCCGTGGGTCGGAATGCTGCCTTCGATGAAGCCCGAGCCAAATTCTACCAGAAGCTGCTGCTATGCGGCAAGAGGCTATGCAACAATTCATGTTGAGCTCAATGTTTCAAGACGTGAGCATTATGTTTGCGCTTGATGACGTCCGTAATTCTTTCGAGAAGGCCCTTAAGCAGTTGCATTTTCCGGGCTACTCCTTCTGACTAGAGGACAGGGATCACCTCAGTCACCTACTCGATGAGCAGTTGCAGCCCTATCCAAAAGGTGAGGGAAGTGCTGAAGGTGAAGGTACGGAAGCCACTGTGGCCGAGGGGGTTGTATACTACAAGAAATTTTACTTTTGGTGAGGAAAATATTTGTTACAATAAGTTATTTTTTTGTCACAGTAACTTTTTGTAATGAAAAATCTTCGTTACAATATTTGTCCTCTAAAGCTCGACGCTAAAAGTTTAGGTAACAAACATTCCCTTTCGTCACAAATATATTGGTGACAATGGATATTTAGTTACGATATCATTAGTTCTAGTGACAATTATATTGTCACAAAAATATTTACATTCGTTACAAAAGATAAGCATTTGTTACCAATAATCAATTTTAAAATATTTTTTAATATATATTTGTAACAATAAGTTTGTTACAGATAGTTAATTATGACAACATGTGGTCCTCACTAATACTCACAATTATTAATATTTTATATTTTATGATGAATACTAATTTTTGTCACAAATACTAAATGCGACAACATAGAATCCTTACTAAAACGAACGTTTGACCAATATTTTTATTTGTATCAAAAGGGTTAGAAACCAATTTAACCTGAACTAAAATTTTATTGCAACTATCTCGAAGTCCTTACATATAAACATTATATCACATAAAACATGAATATATAGAAAATAAAATTCAAAATAAAGAAGTGTCATGCTAAGCTAACAAAAGCAACAACTTAGATCACATAAGCATAGTTGAAATTAAAGATATCATCCAAATTGTTACAAAAGAGAATATAAAGAAGTTATAAATATTGTAGCTTTAATGAGACAAAATATAGTGACATGTTTGAAAAGGTTATTCATTGAGTGATCAAAATATACTAGTTTTCATATTCATATCGCATTCTCCATTCTTGCACCATTTACTTCAAAAACCTGCAAATATAACCAAAATTTAAACTTATTAAAGGTAGAACCTAGAATAAGTAAAAATAAGCAAGATAACTTGAACAACTCATATCACAAAATTCACAAGCATGGAAAACTTATGCAAAGATATCCACTTCATAATAAAAGATGAGAAACAAAATGCTAAGAACTTGAATGATTGGCTTCAAAATTAACAATATCAGAGCTGTTGAAATTTTTTTGAGACAAAGAATTTTAGAGTATCACATCAAAGCTAAAGTTAACACTTGTTGAAAATAAAATTGCAATAAAGTACCTAGTTGCAAAACAAGTTTCTCAACACAAAGTCTCCAATTTTCTTGCACCACTTTGTCATCTCCTGCTCGTACATAAAGGTAAAGAGAAAATTAAAAAAAAAATTGAGATACGAATACATGTTTTTAGTTTAATTCAAATGTAAATTCAGCAGAAAATTTCTGCTATTTTTTGGCTGAAAACTGCTGAAAATTCAGCTATTTTTAGCAGAAAAATAGCAGAAAATTTCTGCTAAAATTTTTGCTAAAATTTCTGCTGAAAACAACATGATTCTGCTATTTTCAGCAGAAAAAAACAACAAAAAATTTCTGCTGTAAAACAATCCAGAAACTGGTTTTGGTTTACAGTCCAGTTTCTGGACTGTGAACCGGACAGAAACCAGAAACTGGTTCACAGTCCAGAAACTGGACTGTAAACCAAAACCAGTTTCTGGAAAAAAAAGAAAAGAAAAAAAAAAGCAGTCCTGTTTCTGGACTGGAAACCAAATCAGTCCAGAAACTGGATTGGAAACCAAATCATGAGGCAGAAAGTATAATAATTCTTATGATTTGAATGTGATACACAAAAATATCATTTTACATTCTTTTTGAGCTTTCAAACATTGAAAGCACTAAATTAATGTCTTTCTTTCCTTGCCTAACTTTGAGGTGCACAATTTCAAAAACAAACAGATCATTCTTAGAAAGTTAACAAAAACAGAGACAATCAACTAGTAAATATCCACATCTTTGATCACTTTAAACACTTTAAAAACTACCCAACATCCCTTATCTAGAAATAACCCCCATCCCTCCTCAAATCAGCCCCTACCCATTAGTTTGATATATTATTAATCTCAAAATAGAGCAAAAACAGAAAATAAAAAAAGAAAGGAAAACCCATAAACACTATAATGGATTGAAAAGAAAAAAACAAAACTAAAATGTGCAAGGCATGGAGAAAATGAGGGGGAAATGGGAATAGAAAGATTACCTGACCAAATGAGACACCAAATTTGAGCCAACCTAAAATCGATTGAAGAAAAAATCCAAAAAAAAACAGAAAAAAACAAGAAAGGAATTGAGTGATGCCATTTGAAAATAGAAAAGGGGGAAGGAGGAGAAGAGAAAGCAACACACACAAACACACACAGAGGGGGAAGAAACGTACCTGCGATTGCAACCAAGAGAAGTGAAAGAATGAAGACTTATGAACAAATGAAGTTAGGGCAATAAACTAAAAACCGGAAAGAAGAAGGAAAAAAAAAAAAAAAGAAAGAGAAAAAAAGAGGGAGAAAAATGAGCGCCCATCTCACCGCCAAAAGCAAATTTTTGTGATTAGGTGACAAAGTTAAATTTATTGTAATAAATGTCTTCTTATGCAAAGTATGTATTGTAAATTTAATTTTTCTTTTCATTATTTCTGTTTTAAAAATTAAAATTATTTCTATTATTTTAATTTATAAATATCATAGTGTTTTTCAAAATATTTAGGACCCGTTTACTTTATGATATGGGGTGTGGGGTGATAGGATGAAATGAGGGATGAAGAGTAGGATTAATACAATTTTATATTTTTTATATTATGTTTACTTTATGGGATGATATGAATAATAAAATTAAATTATTGCATTGAGAATGTTTACATAAACACGAATTATAATACTTGGATAAATCATAAAAAACTAAAGTACCCATAGTTAAAATATTTTTCTATTTAGCATAAAAAAAAAATTATTTTTTCTCCATTTTAATACAACATCCAAATATTTCTTCTTTTTTCCAAACATAAAGAAATTGTTTTTAATATATTTCCAAACAAAAACTAAATATTTCCAAGCATAAATATATTTTTAATATTTAATATTTTTAATTATTTTTAAATTGTTTGATTGGCTCCGCAATAAGAAATTATTTGAAGTTGCAGTACCAAAGGCGTGATAAAACTATCACACCTCAAAGGTGGGATGCCTCATCCAACAAATAGTCAACACAATTGCGAGATGATGGGTTATTACAGGGTCTAAATCCTAAAAAGTAAATATGAAATAAGGTAGGATGTGGGCTTTCATCCTACCTCATCCAACAAAGTAAACATGCCCCTAATATACTAAAACTAATCGTTATTGACTAATAAAAATAAATTTGAACAACCTAAATAAAAAGATTTTATATTATAAAATCAATTCAACAAATTCTTAATTAAGAAATTATTTCTATTTTAGCCAAAAAAAAAATTAATTGCTAAATTTTTGAATTAAAAATATTTACATGGATTTTTTGGATATAAAATTTATTATAAGAATTCTTTTAGTTATTTTATCTATATAATATCAAGAGAATATATGAAAATAAAAAATATCTTATATTTTCAATTTCATCAAGTTTGGTATAATTAAAATATAAGGCAGCATAAGTTATAAACTAGACAAGTACAAACTTAAACCTAAGGAGACGGGCTTACATACACAGTATTTATTTTTATTTTTATTTTTTTGTTATTAAATGTTGGCTATTTTCATTTAAAAATACTTAGTTATTTTGATAAAGAGAAAGTTTTCATTTTGATTCAGCAAATGAAATTAATGAGAATCTAACCTTTTACCTCAAACTAATAGTTGTTGCACACGATTCCATGTGTATAAATTTTTTTTGAGTATTATATTTTTTATGCATATTTCTCCTTCGTTCTATTATAACTTAATTCATAACAAATACATATTACGTCACATCTCAGTCATGGCTTTTAAGTTTTAAGAATGATATGTATGATTCTTCTAATACTTCAATGAGGATGGATATATGGTTTGGAATAGAGGTATAACTTTTCTAAGTGTTTGTGAGAGTACTTGTGGGAATGATACAATTCTTATAAGTTTGGTGGGTTAGTGGATTTCATAAAAAATATCATTTCAGCCTTACTATTAAAATATTTTTGCAAAAAGAATTCAAAGGATAAATTTGGGATATTAATAACATTGGTATCCAAACTATTTTCATGGATTAAATTTTTCATTTCACTCTTCGGATTGAATTGTCTATTTTAGTTGAAAATTTAAAAATAACTTTCAATTTAGACACAAAATCCTTTCTTTTTATAACAGTTTAGATAATCATCCGAAATTAACTAATATCTATTACATTGGGTTAGGCTCGAGTTATCCAATCCAAGTATCCTTCACTAATTTTAATCAAATAGTAATGCTTTTTTACAATGATGAACTTTTTTGTTACAAGTTTTATATTTGTCACTAAAGGAAAAAATTCTCGTGACGATACAACATTATTTGTAACGAATATTTTGTTTTGTTACGAAAAAATTGTCACGTAAAAATAACTTTTTCATAACAAAACTTTACTTTTTGTAAGGATAATTTCTAATTGTCACTAGAAAGTTACCTTTTGTAACAAAATACTACTTATTGTAACGACCATTTCATTATCGTCACAAAAAAGTAAATGTTTGGTAACGACATTTGTAGTTTGTTACAATAAACATGTTCTTGCGACAAATTAAACTTTTGTTACAAATTTTTTTGGTATCTAAAATGCAATTTTTTGTAGTGATAGAGGCTCCACCAGCCGCACCCTTGACAGACGAACAGAGGAGGCAGGCCGAGGTCACGAAGAGGTTGGAAGCAATTGCTAGAGAAATTGACTTTGCCTATGACTTTGCGTTCGAGGTCAAGGATGGCATGGTTGACGCAGCCCAGTATCTTCCTCTTTTGGGTAGGCGCTTTCTGGCCGACGTGGCTGGACCTTTTTAGCCAGCCACCGCCGCTGTTCCTATTGTTGTCACAATGCCGGAGCCAGTTCCTATTCCCATCCCTTTGAGCGATGAGCTCAAATAGGCCATTGATGAGGGCACTCGAGGTGCGGGCGATGAGGGCGTTGGGTCAAGCAAATGCTGCTGCTTAAATGATGTATTTATTTTTGTTGGGACTGATATAAACACTTTTTAATTATGTATAATGAACGTTGTTTGCATTTGAACGAAGTATTTTTTCAAGCTTTCTAACCTTGACTACCTTTATTCTATTACACGATTGGATTTATAGTCAAATGTTTGCAGTGTTAGATTTTGTGAGATTAGTTCAAGGTCCTCGTCGAGTAAATATGCAGTTTGATGAATCGGAGACTCGTTATAATTTAGGGATTTGTTCAATCTAGTGATTGCGTGGTCGACAGTGACCTACCGCATCGAGTGCTCAGTTAAGCGAAATAATTAACTAACTTAGAATAATTTAGCAACTGCGGGGTTGATTCCAAACCATTGCGTCGATTGCTCAGTTAGATAAAATAATTAATGATAAACTTGGAATAATTCAGCGACTATGGGGTCGACTTCAGATAATTGATGATAAGCTTCAAAAAAGCTAACGACTGCAGGGTCGATTGCAAACCATTGCATTGATTTCTTGATTAGACTAAGCAATTAATGACAAACTTGGAATAATTTAGCAATTGTGGGGTCGACAAGTTGGTCTCGGCTGCAGAGCCTCGACTTTGCGGCTTGAAGCTTGCTTGGTCGACTATGGGATCGACAATGAGTAGTCTAGTTATGTCGGTAGGTATGTATAATCAACTTATGTGAAAAATTTTCTCGGACTTTTCATTTCTGTAATGGAATACAATGGCGGCTTGTGGCCTATTTACACATAAAATTTCTTTAGATTTATGGCATTCCAAGGTCGTGGCAGTACATTGCCTTGCATGTCTGCTAGTCGATATGCATTGTGCTTTAACACCTTGACCACAGAGTAAGGTCCCTCCCACTGTGGGTCAAGTTTTCCCACATTTTTCGACACTTCTACCTTCTTGAGGACCAGGTCGCCAACTTTGAAACTAAGACGTCGAACTGCTTTGTTGTATTGTTCCGCCATTTTTGATTGGTATTGTAGGCTGTGTGGTGTAGCTCGTAAATGGTGATTAGGTCAATGGTCCTTTCTGTTGTATTCCTGATCAGATTATAGTGAATAACCTAGGCTGTGTGCTAAACCAGCTCGGATGGAATTACTGCTTCGGCACCATAAACCAAGCTGTAGGAGCTGTAACCTGTAGCTATTCACAGAGTAGTCCTATATGTCCATAGCACCCCTAGAAGGTCGTCCGCCCAACTTGCCCCTGTGCCTGCTATTTGAGCTTTTAGGTGGTCGAGAACTATTCTGGTCGTGACCTCCATTTGGCCGTTAGCTTGGGGGTTCCCTACCGACGTGAAGTGCTGGCTGATTCCCAAGGTCTCACACCATTTTCTTGTGCTCTTACTCTAGAATTGGGTTCCATTATCAGAAATGAGGACTTTAGGCAATCCAAACCAACAAATTATGTTTTTCCAAATGAAGCTCTTAATGGCCGTGTCAACAATTTTTGGAACTGCTTCAGCTTCAACCCATTTAGTGAAGTACTCGACCGCCACAATGATGAATTTTCGCTGACCTGAAGTTTTTGGGAGAGACCCAACAATATTGATCCCCCACTGGTCGAAGGGTTATGTAATCTGGACATTCACCATCGATGCAGCTGGTTGGTGCAGTATGCTATAGTGGATTTGGCATGATGGGCATTTCCTGGTATAGTCGATTGAGTCCTATAGTAAGGTGGGCCAAAAGTAATCATAACGGATAACTTTGTGGGCTAAGGACCGACCTCCAGAATGGTTACCACAGATGCCGGTGTGGATCTCGTGCATCACCTCGCTTGCCTCTTCTGGAGTTAGGCATTTTAGTGGTGGCCCTGATATTGACCTCCTATAGAGCTGTCCGTGTTCGTCAAGGGTGAACTTGGCTGCCAGTCCTCTAAGCCTGTGGGCCTCTTTCTCGTCATTGGGGACTATCCCCTGACTTGGGTAGAGCTCAATTGGGTCTTGCCAGGAGGGAGTCTCCTCAACCCATTTGACAAGGTTTTGGTGAACCACTTGAATACATGGTTTGCTGGCCACTAAGAACGTTATTGTTCTTTCCCTAGTTTCCTTTCTTGAGCTTGCCAATTTTGAGAGTGCATTTGCCCGTTCATTTTCCGTTCGAGGTGTTTGGCTCAGAGTGAAGCTCTTGAATACCTGTTGCAATTGTTTTACTTTAGTAAAGTACTGGCTCATTTTGGTTTCTTTGGCCTCAAAATTTCCTTCCATTTGCTCCACGACCAACTGGGAATCGGTGATCGCTTCTAACTGTTCCACTCCCCGAGCTACTGCCATGTTCATCCTAGCTATGAGAGCGTCATATTCTGCCTCATTGTTGGTAACTGGGAAATCGAGCTTTATGACAAAATCGTACTCCTCGATGAATAGGGAATGGAGAGAAATTTTGATTCCGCTTCCTGATACGGTTGCTGACCCGTCGACATGCAATGTCCATACAGACGGACTTTCGTTGGGGGGTCTGGGAGGTCGAGTCTCTCGGCCACAAATTAGCTAGTACTTGCGCTTTTATGCCTGTTCGTAGCTAGAACGTGATGTCGAATTCCCGAGCTCGATTGCCTACTCTGTAAGTCGTCCTGATGTGTCTGGTTTTGACAATACTTATTTTAATGGCTGATTGGTCAGGACTATGATCACGTGAGATTGGTAGACCTGGCAATTGGGTACCCGCGGGTAAATTTACCCTGGGTAATGACGGGTTGGGTAAATTTACCCGTTTTTTATTGGGTACAAAGGAAGGGACCCGTTACCCATCCTCACGGGTAACGGGTAACCCGTGGGTACCCAATTAATTTTTTTTTTTAATAATATTTAGTGATAAATTAATATGATAATAATATAATATCCAACTTGTGACTTATATGATATTACTCAAATTTTAAATAAATAAACTCAAAAAATGAAAGAAAAAAATACAAATTTCAAACATTAAATTGAACAAATACCTAAAACACATTAATAATATTGTAATTTAAAACTTACACCTTAAATATTCCAAGTCTATCAAATATTCAAATTTAAATTACATCGCATTCAAAAGTTCAAATTTAAATCCATTACATGCCAAATGTTTTTGAATTGAAAGTTCAAATATCAATCGAACATTGTTGTTCTTGTGGAAGAAGATGTTGTGTCCATGGGAATATGGACAAGAAGTTGTTCATCACTTGGCTCATCATCACCTACAAAAGAATATATACAATATGCTCAATAACAAATATTTAAAAAGAAATAAAGAAATAGGTAATATTGCAAAATAAATGAAAGAGCTTAGTCAATTTACCATCAACATCATAACCACACAACCAAGTTCTAGCACAAATCAAAGCTTGAGCATTTTCTGTCAAAAGAGAACTTCGATACTTGGTAATGACTTTAGCCCCAATGCTAAAAGCTGATTCCGAAGCAACTGTGGTTATTGGTATGCTTAATATATCACGGGCCATCATACCAAGTATTGGATACCTTGCACATAAAAATTCATAAATAAAAATTTCATTTGCAATGAAGAAAAATGATAAATAAAAGATAAGAATATAAATAATACTATAAAATTATACCTAGAAGCACAAGAATTATCCCGCCAATACTCTAGAACATCCAAATGCATATTATCTTTTCTATCAAGCCTCATTTCCTCCAAATATGTATCAAATTCCGACTTGACAACATTAGGATTGTCCTCTAAATCAAACTCCTACAAAAATACAATACAACATTAGATAATATAAATATACAATTGTTTAATAACATATTAACTTGTTTAATACTTACAAGGATCTCATCTCGAAAGCATGATGGTGAAGAATTTTGTGTGGAAGAGGCAATATCTCTATCAAGAACTTGTTGTGGAACTTCATTAAACTTGCCCTCATACTCTTGGAAAAGTTTCTTCATTTCTCTAATAACTAGTTCCGTTTTGGCCTCATAATTCTCCCTATACTCACTAATGCCAAGCTCAACTCTCATATCCCAACTAAGATTATCCAACTCCATTTCAACCCTTTTGTAGCAAAATTTTACAAGATTTGCTTTGTACCGAGGATCAAGAATAACACCCATAGATAGCACAAGACTATACGACTCCCAATATTTATCAAACTTTGGCACCATTTCTTTAGCCATCTTACAAATCACTAAATCTTCACTCTTCAATGCCTCAAGTAAACGGATATGAATTTTCCACACACAAGACAAGTACAAGTTAGCGGTAGGATACTTAGAACCCGACATTAGAGTAGTAATTTCATTAAATGGTTGTAAAAATATAGCAATTTTTTCCGCTCTTTTCCACTCCTCAATGGTTGGTAGTGTCTTATATCCCGGTTCCACTATAGCAAATTGAGAGAAAACATCACGATACTTGAGGGCATTTTCAAGCATTTTCCAAGTGGAGTTCCATCTCACACAAACATCTAACCTCAAACCTGATTGACAAGACACACCACAAGTCCTACAACAATTCCCAAATTTCAACTTCCTACCCTCGACCCCTTTACATACTTCACACTTTCCCTAATCTTGTGAAGAGCATCTTCGGCTATTTTTAAACCATCTTGAACAATGAGGTTTAAGATATGAGCCGAACATCGAATATGAAAGAATATTCCACCACACAACAAAGTATTCCTCAATTGCAATTTTAACCTTTCTTGCATGTTATCATTGGATGAAGCATTATCCAAGGTAAGAGAGAAAACCTTATTTTCAATTCCCCAACTCTTCAAGAACTCCAAAATTTTTTCACTCATAAGAAAACCATTATGAGGAGGTGGGATGTGATAAAAGTTAAGAATATAATTATGAAGCACCCAATTCTCATCCACAAAATGCGCAGTAAGAGACAAATAACCTTCACTAGTAATGGATGACCAAACATCAGAAGTAAGGCAAATTCTACCAGGAGCTTTAGTCAATAAACTTTTAATCCTCTCTTTTTCTCTCTCATAAATTTTAATAACATCCGCCTTTGCAGTGTTCCTAGTATAATCCGTCACATCCGAATTCAAGTAATGAAAGACATCCCTCATCCTAACATGCTCAACAAAAGAAAATGGATAATTATGTTTCATGATTGCCATTGCCATTTTCTCACGAAACACTTCTTGGGAAATCTTTCCCTTTTTCAACTTGTTGTTATAACTCTCAATTACCTCACAAGCATTCTTATTTTGTAATGCTACACATCCACCTTCAAAAACATGCTTATTCAAGTTGGTTGTTCCATGTGTACTATTCCCATTGCCTATGGCATATGTAGCAATTTTACAATGGTTACATCTTGCCCTCCATTTCTTAGTTTTAGAATCCTCATACCTTTCAAAGTGTGCCCAAATATCTTTTGCAGAGCCAGAATGTTTGCGCTTACTAGAACTAGTTTCGGTGCCACTGCCAACTGTATTTGGATTTTGCTCAGAAATTGATATGTCCTCAGTGCTATTGAAATTGGCAACATCATCCTCATGTATGTCATTTGTTGCATTCATAGCTATTGATGAAGTCATCCTATAACAAAATAAATGTGGAAAATCAAATTAGAACAACGTTATAGAAATCTAAAAACTATGAAACAACAATTCAAAAGCCAATTATTATAAGAAACTAACAAAGCAAGAATTGCAATCAAATACTATCTGTAAATGTTTGTAACTGAAAAGCAGTATATATGTAAACATTTGGAAACAAAATCTCATTAAATGCTCTCAAAAGTTTCTTTTCTTTGTTTGCTCGTGGGAATGGCCAAATAGGATATGCTTTTTCTTGATTCAACTCCACCCCACATGTGCAAATGAAGTTCTATCAAATCTTCTTGATAGATTTAATTACTAGGGCCATCGTGTGTCTCTGTGTGTGTGAAAAAAAGTGTTGAAACTTGAAACCAACAGGCAACAACAATCAACAAGATTGCAAGAGAAGTGACATAGAAAAAACCTCAAATTTGTTGTGCTGCTGAACTATTAATTTCCTTAAGAATTACACTATTTAAAATGTCTGAATCCAAGATCCCTAAATCTATAAAAAGTACCCAAGTTACAATTTTGCTTAGAGAATATATAAATACAAAGGTTTAAAACTTCTCACCTTGAAGTAGTATGAGTGAGGAGTGACCAAAATGAAGAGACCTCGCGGCTGAGGTTGGCTGCTAGAGCTGAGAATCAGAACTTAGAATGAGTCTACCGACTGCCGTCTGCTGTTTGCTGTCTTCCGTCTGCTGTTCAGCTGGAGTCTTGGAGGAAACTGGAAAATAGGCACTGAGAAGTGAGAAGTGAGAACAGAGGAACAGCAGCTGAGCAGAAAAATTGAAGTGTAGAAGAAGCAGAAGTGCAGAACAGTGAACAGAACAAAGGTGAAAGGCTACTGCAGTCTGTTGAGTGTTGTGGACTGCGGACTGCCTATTGTTGTTTTAGGGTAGTGAGTCTTGCTTTTTAGAATTTTAGATATAATTTTTAATTTAATTTGTTATAAATATAAAATATTTATATGTAAATATATATATATGTATTATATAAATTTTTTTTTATAAATACGGGTAACCCGTGGGTACCCGCGGGCCGGGCCAAAAAGCGACGGGTAAATTGGGTACGGGTAAAATTACCCGTAATTTTTTGGGTTGGAAAAACAAGACCCATTACCCGTAATTTTTTGGGTACCCACGGGTACGGGTAAAAATTTGCCAGGTCTAGAGATTGGAAGTAAGGTCGCAACTTTCATGCAGCCGTGACTAGGGCGAGAGCGAACTTCTCGATCTCCAAGTAATTATGTTCGGGCCCCCTGCGCAAAGCCTTACTATAGTAATCACATGACGGTGAGTCCCACCTTTGTTGATGTCAATATAGAACTGATCAAGGTGGTGGATATGGCCAGATAAAGCTGTAACACTTCTCCCAATTCGGGCTTGGCGAGCATAGGTGGCAAGGATAAGTATTGTTTGAGTTCGAGCAAGGCCTGATCGCTTTACTGAGTCCACTGAAACCCTGATTTCTTCGCATTTCTGAGTATTTTGAAGAAAGGTAGGCTCTTGTTGGCCAGCTGTGCGATGAATCAGTCGAGTGCTATGATTATGCCAACCAGGCATTGTACATCTCAAATAATGTGAGGCGAGGCGATGTCCAAAATTGCCTAGATCTTATGCGGGTTTGCCTCGATCCATCTCTGGCTGACCATATAACCAAGGAACTTACCTCCACGAACCCCAAACGTGCACTTATTGGGGTTAAGTTTCATGTTGAACGCTCTTAGTATGGAAAAGGTGTGGTCGAGGTCAACGAGGTGGTCCTTGGCCTTCTCGATTTTGACAATCATGTCATCTACGTAGACCTCCATCGATCTTCCAATCTCATTTTTGAACAGAAAGTTCACTAATCTCTGGTACCTATCAGGGGTTCAGTCTAAGTTGATGACCTTTGGTCCTTTCTTAAAAAAAGTGACTTTCAAGAATATTGCATTATCACTAATATAGAGGAAGATAGTGGACTCGTCCCATGGCTAGAAGGTTTTATTAATGTAGATCGGCTCGGATATATACATAGGGCACGACCAAAAAATAGTACACTACATTTGGGATGACGAACGAGGTCTTGTCCCTATCCTTGGGTGCCACGAATATTTGATAATAATCTTGGAAGACATCCATCATGCTCAACAATTCACAACCAGTAGTAGAATCTACTAATAAATCTATACGAGGCAGGGGGTAAGGATCCTTAGGGTAAGCTTTATTCAAATTAGTAAAATCATTACACATGAGCCATTTTCCCTTACTTTTCGAGACGAGTACAACATTACAAAGCCAAGAGGGGTATTGAATTTCTACAATATATCTTGCCTCTAATAGCTTATTGACCTCCTCTTCTATGATTTGGGACCTTTCTGCATTGAAAGTTCTGGTCTTTTGTCTTACTGGCCTGTGGGCGGGGTCCATATTGAGTCGATGGACGATGACACTTGGGTCGATTCCTTGGAGATCGGCTGCTTTCCATGCGAACACATCAATATTTCGTCGGAGGAAATCGACCATGAGGCATTCCAAGCGGTCGCCCATATCGCTTCCGACCTGAATGGTTTTGCTGGGATTTCGAGGTTCCAACTCTATTATTTTGAACTCTCCGATGGGCTCGACCTGGGTGTCCTCCAACTTTCTTTTCTTAGGTACGGGTCCTTCCTCAAGTGTAGCTACAGGGGAGTCCCCCGAGGGCTTCAATTGAGGTATTTTCTTTTGTTCGTTCGTCTCAACGAAAATGGTGTAACAGTGCCATGCATCCCTAAGATTGCATAAAATTTCTCCCACTCCTGCTGAGGTCGGGAACTTGATTTTCATGTGTTACGTGGAGACAATTGCTCTGAACTCATTCAGGGCTAGTCGACCGATGATGATGTTGTAGGCGAATGGCGCATCAACTACCAGGTAGTTTATCATCAAAGTTTTGCTCTGGGGACCTTATCTAAATGTTGTGGATAGGTTATTGGATCCCTCTGGAATGATGTCGGACCCCCCAATCCGACCAGCAGCGTTCTGCCAGTCCAGCGCTATCACCTTGGAAGTGGTTACCAACATTTTGGCATGAATATACTCGTTGTGCCTGTGCAGCTGCATCATGTGCTCGAACTACAGCAAATGCTCATTCGGATCCGACAAGCTATCGTATCGGGGCAGGTCGATCGAAATCTTAGCATCAACGACGATGCACTTGTCGATAATGTCTTGGACAAAGGGTGAATCTCTTTCTCTTTGGAACCTCTGTGGCCCATCTGAATAGCGATTTCTTTCTGTATTTCTCCTCGAGATCTTCTCTAGCCGCCGGTTCAATTGTTGGACCTGGTGGGACACCTCCTCCCACTTATCTCTATCGGCCTAAGATGCATTCCTATTCAGGAGAGGTCTTGAGCATTCAACCCTATTATGCTACGGGGCTCGAATGGGTCGAACGTCGTGGTCGACTGAATCCACCACTTCTTCATGTGGCGCGAGTCGGGCTATTTCCCTTGAAAAATGTCCTAGGCTAGCTTTGCGCCTCGAGGGAAGCCTCTTGGACTCCAATCGATCCGAGTTTTCCCTTGGTTGTCTTTCCTCCGGTACCACAAGTTGGGGTGTCGCGCTGGCAGCTACTTCTGGAGGAACAGTATGCCTATTCAGAGCTGTTGAAAGTTGAGCCGATATCTGGGCGGATATTTGTTCGCTAATGAGCTGCATGAGCTGGGGCATGGTCAAGGTAACCACTTGCTCTGCTGGGGCACTCAATGCTGGAGCACCAGTTTCTTGCAGAGGTTGAGCAGGGGGAGAGCTAGATCTCGTGTTCCCTTTTCTCCCTGAGAAGGCTCGCCTGGTGTTCACCATTTTCAATAGCAGACTCAGTATTCCCATATACGGCGCCAAATGATGATGGTTATCTCAGTATATATCTGGATCAAGTTTCGTACTTGGAATGGGTCGACCTCCGCGATCGAGGTATTTAGGTAGATGGGCTGAGTCCTGCAATCACGATACACGCCAGGCTAGCCGAGAAGCCCTTGGCTTAGGCACTATGACGCTCAAGTTAGTTATATATTCAACCAGAAGAGTAACAGAGTGAGGGCTTTTGTGTGTAGAGAATAGCATACCTTTGATGGGTTGGAATGGGGGTATTTATAGCCTTCTCCCAGTGGGGATTAGTCTAAGGTGCCCTTGGCATGTTGTAATGGTCTTTGTCCTTGTATGGGGGCTATTAAGTCATCTCCCACCTTTGTACTATTCTAGATGGGTGCCTCTTCAAGTTTTGGGGACAGAGTAGGACACTGTGCACGCGCCTCCTCTCTGGCGTGGCAGTATGGGTGGTACTGGGGCGGCATGCGCCATTAATGCGGAGGTATGTTGCATGTCAAGGCATTTAATACGGTAGAGAAAGTCACACGCCTGATCGACATCCCTAGTCGATCTAGTATAAAAATGGCACGAGGTCCACGGGCTGGTCGATTGGGGGTCAATCGTTGTCGATGGCTTAATTGGGCCCATTGTGTGAGGTGGGCCTGCTGCTACACCCTTGGGCCCATGGTCTTTGGGCCGAGCATATTGGGCTATCCCATATCAATAAGTTTTTCACAATTTTCTCATCCTTTCCCATTCTTAGGAACAAAGTTTAACTGGAAATAAGATTAAAAAAAAAAAAAGGCCCTATTTGATATTTGTAATTCTACTCACACCAAATCAAGCATTCCCCCCCTTAATCCATTTTCCAAAAGTAACAATAAATAATGCTGGGCCTAGGATTTATCAAGGATTTTTCTCAACTGAAACAAACATTAAAAGAGGCTTGATTAGGTATGTATCACGCCTAATCAAGCCAAGCAAACAAGGCCTTATGGCATTAAGTAAAAATTGGTGTTTAGTGATACTAATTTAATGACATTTTATAATATTATAGCATAAAAAAAGTAATATGGTGATAGTTGTAAAAAATTAGCACCATAATTTAATATTTGGTAGCATTAAATGGCAAATAAAGTAGTGACATTTGATTTAAAATATTGAGATAAATCTATTTCAAATGCATTTAATTGGTAACATTAATTTTTTTCAAAAAAATGCCAGTAATATATGTAGTTAGGTGTCATTTGGAAAACAATCATAAAGTATTTTGTGGCATTAATTTAGTCACATTTTAGAGTGTAATATGACATACGAAAGTAATATGGTGATGGTAAAAAATAAATGTCAATATAATAAAATATTCAGTGGCATTGAATTATTGATGATATATAAAATAATGGCAATATTTGATTAAAAATACCAACATTAACTAGTGCAACTATTTTTTCTTAAAAAAATGCTACTAATATTTATTTATGTGGTCATCTAGATAAAAATACCACGAAATATTTTGGTGGCACTAACTTATTGACATTTTGTAGTGTAATAACGTGCAAACATAATATGGTGATAATTGTAGAAAATTGTTACTATAATGCAATATTCAATGGCATTTGATTAATAAATGAAAAATAAAAATATTGATATTTTGATTGAATATGCCACTATAAATGTATTTGCAAGACATCTAATTTATAACACCCCAAAATTTTCTTGAATTATGATAGCTTAATTGTCAAATTATTTTCATTTTAATTTATTTTATGAATTTTCATGATTATTTAGTATTTTAGAAATTTTGTGGTCAATATATATTACTAATAAACTTGATTTCATGTTAATTAAAAATTTCTGGGGCCAATTTGTAATTTTAAAGGACGTAATTGCACAACTTAGGAGAATGTTGGGGTTTGCATGGAAGGGCCTTGGTCAACGAGGTCAAAAGTGTATATCTTATAAACTCAAGGACTTAATTGAGGTTGATTAGAAAACCTTGGGGACTAAATTGCAAAAATTGGAAAGTTAATTTTTAACACCTGGCAGAGCATTGTATCTTCATTCTTCCTTTTTCCTTTTTCCTTTTTCTTCTTCTCTTCCACCGCGTACACTATCCCTTGTTGAACTCCCCACCGGTGACCACCATTCACCAAACCAAACCACCAAACGCACACTACCATGCACGGCTGAAATCGCTCTGGCGAGCCACCACGAGAGAGGAACCGAGAGCAAGTTTCATGGCAGCAAGTGGGTTTTCCGCTTTTCGGTGACAAACTTCGACTCCAAGGAGTGGTTTGGGTAGTACTCGGTAAGGAGAGCATAGTGGAGGCACTGCATGGTGGTAAAAAATAGCAGTGGTGGTGGAAATCGGTGATCGGAGCACGACAGAGAAGAGCCAATTTTGAAATTGTTGAGCTCGATTGAGGGTGCTACGGGCCATGAAATCTGGAACTGAGGTTAGCATTGGAATCAGGAGCTCGAGGAGAGCATTCTAGTGAGGTCGTTGAACAACTCCGGCAGCGGCGGATGGCGGCGTGGTGATGGAGCTGAGGCAGAATCTTTTCCTCGGCACGGTGATCGTAACGGTAGCCTTGGCTGCTAAATTCGAGGTCTCGACTTGGTATTTCGTGGGCAAGTAGTTTGAAGAAATTGGATATATATATATATATATGATATGTTGTATTTTTTTAGTTGTGTAGAATTGCAAGAATGAGAGCATGGATTCTATATATTTAGGTTCTTGGATCATGCATGGATGGAATATGTTATGTTGTGGACCTGGATATGTTGTACTGTATGCCAAAATTGGAATTTATGAGTTTGACAAGGAATTGAACTTGAAATTGTGGATTGAGGACCTAAATTGGAAATTATTGGGACTATGCATGAGACATTAAACAATTTGGTGATTTAAAGTGACATTATGAAGATCATTTGATTAAGGACTTGACTATATTGATAAGAGAAACAATATAAGAATTGAGATTATTGTGGCAAGACTAGTTTTATAGCCATTTTTTTTGGAATTATATCAAAATTTACATTTTTAAGCTATCATGTTAATAGGTTAAATTAGTAATTCTTGGAATTTAGAACAAAGTATGATAAAGACTTATTGGGAATTTAAAGTATGTTCTGACTATAAATATATCATTATAGTTAGGTGACAATGAAGTGGGTCGCGATGACCAATAGATAATTTGCAAGACTTGCATCATCTGGGATTACGGAGGTGAAGATCTCCCACTTTGGGTTATTCCTTTGTACAAGCTTCTCATTACTTGTTGAAAACCCCTGTGCGGGTCTGCCAATGTGGCCTCGATATATCTATCTGTTCTTGTGGCATAACCCCTGTGAGGGTTAATTTGCTTGATTGTACCCGCTCGCAAATTGCTTGATTCGCACTTATTGTACTTGATTTGTACTTGCTCGTTTATTGGAATCTAAATTGATCGATACTTGCTTGTTATCTGTTATTGGCTTGCATACCCCTGTACGGGTTAGTACTTGTTTCACTCATTCTTGTTCGTTTTGGCGCCCATAACTCTTGTCTGTCATGCCTGGTACTTGTCTTGATTGTACTTGTTTGTTCCTGTCCTGAATTGTTATCAGATGCCTTGCCGGCATACTCGTTTGTCTGTATCTTGATATCTAGCCAGTTGGCTTGTATGTACTTGCTTGTTGTTCATATATTGCCTCGTCGGCAACTCTAACTTCTTGATTCGTACTTGTTGTAATTGCTTGGAGATAGTACTTGGGCCGAGTGCCAATCCTACGCGGAATGCTGGGATACTTGGGACACGCCTTGCAGTCCTCTTGGGTGTCCAAGATATGCTATGCTGTCCACATAGGTATCCGCGATACGCAAAGCAGTCCGCTTAGGTATCCGCAATGCGCCATACAATCTGTATGGGCAGTGCACCATACAATCCGTATGGGCACATCAATTGTATGCCAAGCTGTCACACTATGGAAGTACTTGCTTGATTGGTATAAGGTGATCTGATATGTATATCTTAACTCATTTTATTGGAATGCATATGCTATAAGGGTTTGTTTGCTCGTACTTGGTTCTTGCTTGATTGTAATATGTTCTTGGAGCAACAAGGCAGGAGAAATTCCTGTTTGCTGTTCTCGTTTTGATTAAATCGTAACTGTATTTGTACTGCTTAATGACAATAAATCTGTTGAGATGCTCTTTCCTTAAGAAGTTCTATTATCACTCTGATATATTATCCCTCACTAAGTCCATTGGACTTACCACCCGTTTTCATTACTTTTGCAGATAGAGTGGCCTAAGAATGGAAAGTTCTGACTTGAAGCATAGGAATGTTTCTTTTGTAATAGTTTGGTGTCTTTTTGGTACATGGATTATTAGAACGCTATGTGGTAACATAGAGATGTTGAGATATGTTAGAGTTGATAGGGCCACCTTGAGCTTGTGTACATAATTTTGTTGAACGTCTAAGATTTGAACCTTGGCATGAATGTTAACGGTTGGTAGTATTATTTAAGTCGAAATTTTATTTCCGCTGCTTTTGAAATTGTCGTTTCTTTATATGACTTGGTATTGGAAAGAATTTTTTTGGGCTTATTGTTTGTATTACATGTTCAGAATTTAAGTTTGAAATGTGGTGATATGTCAGCTTTGGTTACCCGAAGTGGGGTGTCACATAATTTTTCTTAAAAAATATCACTCATATTTATTCATAGTTTCATTTGTAAAAGATGTTGCAAATTATTCAGTGACACTAATTTAACACCATTTTACAGTGTAGTGACACATTAAAGTAATATAATGGTAGTACGTATGAAAAGAAATGCCACTATAACATAATATTTAGTGGTAATTTATTAATAAAATTATAAAATTTAATTTTATTGAAAATACTAAAATAACTATAAGTTAAAAGCATTTAACCAGTATTACTAGTTTTTATTTTGAAAAACAAAAGTACCACTCCCAATTTAGTTATGCTGTGACATGAAATAAACATCCCAAAATAAGTAATGTATAAGTATATTAATAATTAGAAAATTTATAAATTTATATCTTGTCATAATGTATTGATTAAATTAACTATTTGATGTACCTGTAATGTATCATTGAATTAATTATATTTTTAAAGAAGTATAAAATATTTAAGTTTTTGCTTATTTTTCTTTCCTCACCTGTACATTATGTGTTTCTGAATATTATCTGTCTTTAAATTATATATTTGATGAGTAGCTTGATGGTAAACTCATATATTTAAAATAGATGGTTGCAAATTTGAGTCTTACATAGAGCAATTGAGACATGTTAGAGCATCATATATGGGGCATTGGAGACTAATTAATGTGTCATATATACAACACAATCTTTTGTGGCATTTAATTTAATATATTATTTAATTAATTTTTTATGGTATATTAATACTCATCTAAAGGAATCTTCTGTAGTGTTTTAACATCACTATATGCACTTTTTGTAACATGTTAGCATATTATTTAAAAGTAACTTTATGATATTTTAACATGTCATTTATTGTATTTTTTGTGGAGTATCATCTTGTCACTTAAAGAAACTTTTTGTGGCGTTTAACATGCCACTACATGCATTTTTAGTGGTATTTAAAACTATGCTCATTAGCTCTTCGACACGTTATCTAATGCATTTTTTGTGACATTTTAGTATATCATTTGATGCCTTTTTTGTTGCATTTTATTAGTGCCACGATAAAGGTATATTGATGACATTTATATAGGTACATAACTAGACACTTTTAAAAAACGCCATTAATATAGAATTGTCACTATAATATTATTTAAGTAACATTTGTAGTGTCTTTGATACTTAATTTTGTTGTAGTGAAAATGTTTAGTAGTTAATCGAAAAATTATTTAAACTGTAATTTATTTTCCATTAGTACAATATTATTGAATCTTAAGTGCTAGTATATGTTGAGATATATTTTCATTTGAAATATTCTTAATAAAAATAATGCTTATCTAAACAGTCTGAATTTTTTATATATATTAGATAAACGAAATGTTTCCCATGGGATAATTATTTCTCAAGTTTTACATATATAATGCCAATGGGCAAATTATTGGACACTGCTGCTCCTATTCGGCTCGAGGGAGGGGGGAGGTTTTAGTTTAATTTATCCACCCTCCAGATCCAAGGGTCTTGGGTCCTCTTGTGAGTGCTCAAGACTAGGAGCTCCCAAGAATTCCTAGGGTGTGTCGAAGCAACCAGAAATATGCTGGTGGAACTTCACCCATATTATATATATAATATTATTGAATGACACATTTTTGTGTTTGCCATTTCCATGTGCTTTCTTAGAGCTTTTCCTATATCTGCAACATGTCTGCTGCCCATATTTGCACATTAGTGTCTTCCTTAAGAAGAGAGGACCGCGAGAAGAAAAATCCTGCCTCAATTTGTCTCTATCTTATTAAACTAATGCTCGAACATTTTGTTAATAATAAAGCTTCTGCGCACCTTACACGTTGCTGGAGATTATGGCTTGACCGAATTCTGTTTCATAGTGTAAAATGTTGCTTGAGCTAATATTCCCTTATTGGACAGGTTTTATATCCGGAGATGATGGAATTGTTTGAGAGTGTTGGAGTTGATATGGAGCTCTCTGATATGTCATTCTCTGTGAGCTTGGATGAAGGCCATGGATGTGAATGGGGAACCCGAAATGGATTGTCAAGTTTGTTTGCGCAAAAGAAGAATATATTGAATCCATGCTTCTGGAAAATGGTCAGAGAAATCATTAAGTTCAAGAATGATGCATCTGCGTAAGTGCCATTACAAGAGAAGACAAAAAATTATCTTTGAAAATCAGTATTTCTGTTTGATATATCAATGATATACAATTGCAGTTATATTGAAGAGCTTGATAAAAATCCAGCCATTGACCGCAGTGAGACACTGGGGCAGTTTGTTGAATCCTGTGGCTACTCTGAGTTATTCCGGAGAGCCTTTCTAGTGAGATTGTTCAATAATTCATTGTATATTGTCATATTTCCATCTTACGTATAAGCTTCATCTAATGCAATAGCCTTACAATGTGAATTTTTTACCAGATTCCAACTTGTGCTTCTATCTGGTCATGTTCTTCAGGAGTAACGAGCTTCTCTGCTTATTCCACACTTTCTTTTTTGTGCAATAACCATTATTTGGAGGTAAATTTTTGTATATGTTGCTATATTTTCACTTTGTGGGGCTCAGTTGTACTTAACTCATAGAGTGGATTTGCTCAGCAGCTCTTCGGTTGTACTCAAAAAAGGCTTACACCAAGATGGCGATCACAAAATTACATCAATAGGGTAAGCTCAGGTTTTCTGAGCTTTCTTAATTTAGCAATTATCTGTTCAGAAGTATAGTGATTCAAAATTTTCAAATATTGGGATTGTGTAGTTTTGTTTTTAAAGTAGATTCTGATTCAACCTCATTGCATTAAATTCAAAATCAGGTCAAGCAAGAGTTGGAAAGTAGAGGCTGCCAAATAAGAACCAACTCTGAGATATATTCAGTTTTGACAAATGATGAGGGTGAGAACATATAAAGATGGTATTCAAATACTGTTTTCTGTTCAAATTTGAGTGCTCATGTTCCCATTTTATGTTCATATTTCAGGTTTAAAAGCAGGACTGAGGATCACAGAAAGTTATCTCATTTGTAAAAATTTGAACTGTTATGATACTGTGCTATATATATCAATGTGAATCCAGAGAATTGTTATATTGATCATTTCTATGTTTCTTGGGTTTTTTCTTTTTTTTTGAATGAATTGTAAAAAAAATGCAGGTTGTGTTATAACTTGTAAGAATGGCTTGGAAGAAGAATACGATGGGTGCATAATTGCTACACATGCTCCAGATGCTCTGAAGATGTTAGGGAAGCAAGCAACATATGATGAATTAAGAGTACTTGGTGCATTTCAGTATGTGACCAGATGCTCTTATTACTTCTTTTTTAACATCTATCATTTTTCTTTTTTTTTTTTAATTCAAGAAACACTACTTGTGTTGTGATGAGGGTCACATAAACCTTTTAAATCTTCTGAAATATCTCAAAAGAAAATTATGTTGACAGAAACGCATTGCTCAAAACCTCCTGGAAAATAAGAAAAATTCCAGGAAAACATAAACAAGTGCCACTGCCTTATGTATGAGCATAGCTAAATAAGAAACTTTGGAATAGTTTTGGGGATATTTTTAATTTAACTTTGATGCTCATCTGCCCCCATGACTGGTTTACTCTCTGCCAAATATCATGCACTTTTTTTCATTTCTCGTAATATTTATGAGCTTTACTATCTGCCCTAATATCATACACTTGTTTTCATTGAATTTCTCCACTCAAAAAATAAGGCAAATCCATCTTTGGTTCGATGAATTGTTTAGGAATTCTTGTTTATGTTTAAGACTGATCATGTACTGATAGCAAATTATTTTGTGCTACTCCGCTGTACCGACATTTCTCCTGCTAATTTTTTTATGAAGTAACCTGCTATTCATTATCATGAACGCATTTTTATTCTCTAACTTTATTATTCTTGCAGTGATATTTTCCTTCATCATGACAACAATTTAATGCCCAAAAACCCAGCAGCATGGAGTTCAAGGAATTTTCTCGGAACTATTAACAACAGAGCTTGTATAACACATTGGCTCAACAATATCCAGGTTTGCAAAAATCAGTTTCTGCATTTAAATAACACAGAAAGAAGATTAAATAGTTAGTGCAAGAGAGATTGTCTAAAACTTGCTAGTTTTGTAATGATATGAGAAAACAAGAACTTGTAAAAATCAAGAAGTTGAACAATTTCAAGGAAAAACTGTTACTTTCCCTAGTGGCAGAGTTCTTATGGCAAGTGCAATGTGAATTTTTGGGAACAAACCTTGTTTGTTGCCACTCATAGCTTGTCTCTGTCCATTCCTTGGATACTAGACTTAGCTGCTTAAGAAGTGCCCGGAATATTGTTGTACAGAATATTAGTGGGACTGAGCTCCCGCTGCTCTCGACTCTGAATCCACCTTTGCCACCTAAAAATACCTTGTTTAAGTGGTCAACTAGCCACCCGATCCCATCAATTGCTGCCTCAAAAGCTTCAGCTGAGCTGAATCTCATTCAAGGGAAGAGGAGACTCTGGTTCTGTGGAGCATATCAAGGTGCATATGAAATTCTTACAAGCATTTTCAGTAGTCCTTCATGTGGAATACCTCATTGTTTATGCTGTCTTAATGGTTTTCCTGGTAATACATTCTTTTCCAGGCTAGGGCATCTCTGAGGACGGAGTGAAGGTATTTTATGGCATTTTTTGGATCATATTAACTTCTATTCATCTCTGCTTACCAAATTGAAGAAATAAGGCTTATTTGAACCAGTTCTATCTAATCCAATTTTTCTCTCAATCAGCATAATTTGACAAAAGTATAGAACATGGAATGAGAAGAATGCCAGTTAGGAAATAAATCGAATTGATAAATCCCCATTTCTTTGGGTTTTGATTAGTTGCAAACTAGATCGGATAAGTTTCCACCAAAATTAGAACTAGAGTCGGCCAAGAGTTACATAGGTTCAGTTGAGTGGCCTGTGGCCTAGTGGTGTAAATCTTCCGTATAATGTTGGAGGTTAGGACTTCAAACTCTAATGGGCTCCTATGTGCGTGTGTGTGTTTAAATATATATATATATATATATATAGTTACATATGCTCAGCTAGATTATTCTTTTACTTCATTTTTCACTTTCAAGGATGCCAAAAAAATAAAATAAAATAAAAATGTGAACATAATGTAGAAAGAACACAAGGGTCATATAAAATTTCAAGGAGCAAGTAGAATTGGTGCAGCATACCCTTTGAAACAATGTAGTCTTTTTATTAGCTTTTTAGAATCCTTGTGACATTCCATTTAACTAAGATATGGATGATAAGACTTAATATTTGATCATAACAGGCAGGTATACTTGCTGCAAACAGCTTGCTTAGAAAGAGCTATATAGTTCAGAACAACCCCAAACACATGGTACCATCTTGGCTTGAATCTGGGGCACGTCTTCTTGTTACAAGGTTTCTTGAACAATTCATTGCTACTGGCTGCCTAATGTGAGCTCCTACTCAAAGATCTACTGTCTTGTTGGTTTCTGCGTCTTATATATTTTACAACATTGATATCTTGAGAATCTTTTCACTGGTTTCCATTTTATCAAAAAAATGAACTGTTTTCCCATATATTTGTCCTAATATATGTATGTTGGGTTGGAACTAATAAAACTTGTTGTGAAACAGTTTATTGGAAGAAGGGGGCACAGTTTTCACCTTTGAAGGTACTAGAAAAAAGAGCACTTGAAAAGTCTCTTTGAGAGTGCATAATCCCCAGTTCTATTGGAAGGTAATATCAGACTATTACACCTTAAAAATAGTTTATATTTTTATGCGATCAATGAATAAAAAATTCCAGTAAATAAGAGAAAAGTATTTACTGACTCAACCAGGATATTGTTGTCACAGGTTGCAACAGAAGCTGATTTAGGCTTTGCCAAAGCCTGCATCAATGGGGACTTTCTTTTGTTGACAAGAATGAAGGTCTTCTCAACTTTTTTCTGGTAAGGAAATGGATTCAAGCCATTTAGGATCACAATGGGATATATCGAACTTTTTGTTCCTTGTCCATGCAAATTTTGAAGTGAGGCATGCTTTTTATGTAATAATGGCCTTCCTGAATTTGTATTTTGCAGATATTTATAGCCAATACAGAGTTAAATACTTATACCTCAAAGTTAAAGAAGAAAAGGTAATAATTATAGGATTCTATATATTGGTATCGTCTAGTTCTTTTCTAAAATACTTTTGAAATATATACCTTCTGTATAACTAGGGGATGCTATCTGATTTTTTTCTAAGACATTCTTTGAGAATTTATTTACCTTGTGTATCAGTAGGGGATGGTGGACACCATTGCTTTTCACTTCTATAATAGCTTCTGCAAAATATTTCTTTAAGCACGTTTCAAGACAGAATACGCTAACTCAGGCGCGCCAAAACATCTCCCAGCATTATGACCTTGTAAGTCGTTTACTTCCTGGGATTATAGCATAGGCATGATGCATCTAAGTTTCAGTTCATATGGATACATGGACTGGAAGCTACGAGAATCCCAAAACATCCTATGAAAATGTGTCTTATATAATATTTTTGCCAGTTCTTTTTTTCTTTCCATGTACCTGTTTTTATCTATACAGAAATCTGAAACTTGCTCTATTTATTTGTTTTTGCCAGAGCAATGAATTCTTTTCTCTATTTTTAGACGAAACAATGACCTACTCTTGCGCAATATTTCAGGTGAAGAATAATTTGCATTTTTAATAAATCATTTTAGCAAAATTCTATTATGGGATAATTTCAAAACACATTACCGCTGTTTTTCTTCATTCTCTCGAAAGAATCCAGCTGAAGACTTGAAGATTGCACAGCTCAGAAAACCCATACTTTGATTAAAAAGGTGAAACTTTTGTACAGCACATGCATACCTTACATCTCAAAATGATTGATTTTGAAGCTAACATCAATCCAACTACAGGCAAGAATTAATAAGGAACATCACATTCTAGAGATCGGATGTGGTTGGGGAAGTTTAGCACTTGAAGTTGTCAAAATGACTGGATGCAAATATACCGGCATCACCCTGTCAGAAAAACAACTGCAATATGCAGAACTGAAAGTGAAGGAAGATGGCCTGCAGGTATCCCATTTCCTTTTGTGATTTCCACAGAGGCATCAAAAGGAACTTTTTCCTTTCAATTTTAGTTGAAATTGTCATACGAGTCTGACGAAGGAGGTGAAGTCACAGAGATGATAAACGATTTTCCCCTGGTTTATGAAGTTTTTTAGTAGTCAATTTCAATTTCAGGATCAAATTGAACTTCTTCTATGTGACTACCGCCAATTGCCTAGAGGCTACAAATATGACAGGATAATATCATGGTGAGCTTTCTTTTAATATTTCAAATCAATGCAACATCTTATTCAAAACATTGCCAATTGTGTTTCTATATAATTATCTAAAAACATCGATTTTTCAGTGGGATGATAGAATCTGTAGGGCATGAATTTATGGAAGAATTTTTTAGGTGCTGTGAGTCTGCATTGGCTGATAATGGTCTTCTTGTTCTTCAGGTAATAAGTGCTTTATTATATAGTGTATGCTCGTCAATATCTTCATTCATTCTGTCTTCTTGAGTTGTTCCATCATGTTAACATATATAGGATTCTTAACATTTAAAGATGATTGAATTTTTCTTAGTTCATATCAATGGCCGATGAGAAGTATGATGAGTCCGGGCTCAGCCCAGGATTCATTAAAGAACATATATTTCCCGGTGGATGTGTGCCTTCACTTAGTCGAGTAATATCTGCCATGGCTTCTGCTTCGAGACTTAGGTAATATTGACGTCCTTTATATGTGTCTGTCTAAGGTAAAGTATGACTGAAGAAAAGTTCGTCGAAATATCTTTATGTAGTGTGGTTCACCTAGAAGAAATAGGAAGCCATTACTTTTACACACTTAGGTGTTGGCGGGAAAACCTCCTCAAAAACCAGAGGTAAAAATCTATTATTATAAGCTCTATGAATATGATTGCCAGAAAAAGCAATTTTTAAGTCCAGGAACCTGTTGTTTATAGTACTTGCAATGTTTTGAATTCTTGCAGTCAAATTCTTGATCTGGGATTCAATGAGAAGTTCATAAGGACGTGGGAATATTATTTCGACTATTGTGCTGCTGGATTTAAATATTGTATTCTTGGAGATTATCAGGTAATCTGATAAGAAATGTAGTTAAGATTTTCGCTCTGTTCTCTATATGAATAACGCGATATATAGTACTCTAATAAGTTTATCATAAAGTCCGAATAATTATAAGTTTGCTAATCTTGATTGCCTCATATTTCACCTTCTTAATTAAGAGTAGAATTTGTAAAAATAGATGGGTCTATTGAGTTTATAGCATTGGCCTGTATCTTGCATATTTCTGTCCTCCAGGGATGATTAAATGCCAAAGGTAAAAAGAACATAAAACTTTCCTTGACTAATTAGTGAAGAGAAAGAAATTAAATCATAGTTTAATCAGCCATTGCATTTTGTCATTCAGTTAATCTTGATTATTGAACTTGCTAAAAATCCAAATGCTAGATTCTTAAGACTTAAGAGGATGCTTGGGTGAGCTTATAAACTTCTCAAAACATTTTATAAGATGTCAAAATGTGTTTGGTAAAGTTTTTTAAGAAAGAGCTAAAGCTCCAAAAGTAAAGAGTTCCTGAATATTTTTAAAATTTTAACAAGGTCTCTTTATTTTAATTGTATTAATTTTAAATGTCATTATTAATATTTTATAAGCTCCAAAATTTTCTTTTATCCAAACACTTAATTTAAGAACTTATTTTTTTAAAAAAATATCTAAAATCTTATAAATTTCAAAAACATCTTATAAAGTATAAGAACTTATTAGACCTTTTAAATAAGTTTAGTCAAACAACAATTTATAATTTGTTCTGTTCTTGCTCACTGTTGGCAGATTGTATTCAGTCGACTTGGAGATGTTGCGGCCTTTGGGAATGATCCATACAACGCTGTGCCTTCTGCTTATTGACGACTTTCTTTGAGGGGAACCGCCTTCTTCTTCAACCATATATATTTAATGTGATCCACTTGCTAAAATAAACGGGCTCATTTGAAAACCGTTGATTCTAAATTTTTATTTATCTGAAACAGTTCTATGATAATAAAATTTGACACTCAATTTGAAAGTAATGGGTTAATTAAAACAATTAGAATTCGGTTGCTATGTATAATAAATACACATACAAACACAGACAAATATGTATCACACAAATGGTATATCTGTATATTTATTTTCTTTTATTATAATTCTTTTACACACAAACCCTGATAACTTTTGGTTTTCATTTGATATCACCAATTGGCTTTCTCCCTTGTGTGTTAGTATTACTTACTTGAATTTCGAAAAAGAAGAAATTGTTTATTTTTTTATTTGATATTATATATCAAGTTGCAATTGCTAAAAAATTGATCAGTTATGATGGAATTTAATTATAATTACAATTCATCAACTCGGTCACCAAATAAATTGAATTCGATGAGTTCAAAATATAATAATGCAATTAAAGTTCAATATTTTGAATTTTTTTTGTTTACCCTCGTTTATTTATTATTTTTATAATTTTACTTTGTTCCAATAGTAAAAAAGGCCTACTCCGAAGGAACAATGAAAAACTTTATTTTCTTTTCTTTTTTCATCAAGTTATTATCAATCATAAATAGTTAAATAAAGTTCCCTTCATTATTTTGAAAAATACCAATATATGTTTAGTGTTAAGTATATACTTACTTTCCATATGAACTAGTTAAATAACTAACTCTCTCCATTTCGTTCAAATAAATATAAAAACTCAATTTATCAAGTTGATTAAAGTTTTCAGGCCATTAAGTTTTTTGATAGAAACTACTAACATCGACAAAAAGTTACATTATGGCTATGTTTGGTTACATTTTGGGGAAATAATTTTGTTTTCCCAAGATGTAGCTAAACATACAAAAGTTTTCCCTCCAAAATGCCGAATTAAAATTTTCAAAATACCCTTTTCTATCTTTCATTGTCCTCAAAACTTTTACATTTTTCAATATATACATACATATATTATATATATACATCATACATATTTTATTACTATTCTAATAATAAAAAATCATTCAATTCCATTTTCACCTCAAAAATCCAACGAAAGGCATTGATTTGACTGCCACAGTAGAATTTGTCTCCTCCAAAAATATAAACAAATATATCAAATTTTTTCAAAATAATTTTCTTACTATTTCCAAAACATAAAAAAACATATATCACATTTCCCAACATACATTTCACATTCCCCAATCCCAACCCCACTCCCAAATCTCATTCTCCCAAAACAAATAATCCAAAACACATAATTCATATCCAAACATTACCTTTACTTCCTTTTTTATCCCTAGCCTGACCATGCTTATATTTTGTTAACCAAAGTACCTTCGGTGAGATTTCAAACATAGGATGGGTATAAACATAATAATAAATTAAATTCATAAAAGGGGTGACACATAATTGCTAGAAAACGTATTGAAAAGTTCGAAGTTTAATGTGCTTAATTGCGTGAAGAAACCCCTACACTGTCCTTAAGGTGATAATTGCTCCCATTATTTGTGTTGCAGGGATTATGACAATTCACCCCTAGGATTCAACTAAAGCACCCAAGGAATTACAGTCAGCATTTTGAAATTTCTACTTAAGAATTTCTATTGATGCTGAAAATAATTGAGAGAGTATAAGAATATCTTTTATTGGAGAGCAGTGTTCGAAAAATCGGACTGTTCATTGAACCGAAAAACTTATCGGTTCACGGCTCACTGGTTCAACCGTTGGTCGGACCATAATTGAACCGCAATTTAACCGTGACGTCATAATTACGAAATATATATATATATTTATATTATATATATTACTTAAAAATTAATAAAATGCCAAAATATAAAACATAAAGAGTTTAAATGATATTGTCTAATATCACAACCCAAATTTCACAATTTATATTATAAATGATCACAACAATTTAAATATCTCAAGTTTAAAGTTTAAAGTTGAGAGATGTGAGTTAATTCTAAAGTACTCTAAATTCTAAACCAAGGCTTTTTTTTTTACTTTTAGATAGCTTATGAGGTGTACCTTGATCTTCAAACTTTGTACTTAGACGAAAAAATAAAATAAAAAAATAAATTCATTAAAAAAATTAAATGAAAAAACCGCTCCTGTTCAATTGAACTAGAGCGGTTCGCCGGTCCAACCGGTCAGTTCTAAACGGTTTTAACAAAATTTGTCATTTTTTCAATTTTTTTGATTTTTTAAAAAAATCGGACTGGTTTGCCGGCCGGTCGACAGTCCGACTGGCCAGTCCGGTCCAATTCGATTTTTTCAACCATGTTGGAGAGTACTAATACTTTGCTTTAAAAATACATATGAACTAGTTTTGATCCTGTTCGTTGCATCGGGTAGTAATTTTAAATTTTATTAGATCCAATATGTATTAATTATAATTTATACATTGATATTTTTTTAAATATTATAAACATTGAACAAAAACAATAATTTATAAAAATTAACAAATTTTTTATTAGAAATATTTTTCGAACATCGAACTAACAAAATAGTAAAAAAAAAAACAAATCACGGGTTAAAGGAAAATCATAATATGAAAAAAGCTAAAAAGAATCGATCAAAATAAAAAAGTATATCTAAAATTTAAATTTACCACAAAATCAAGACTTCAAATTCCTTTTGTAAAATTAAGCTGGCTCATAAACATACAAAAATTATTAATATTAGTATAAATCATATAAAAATTACAAAATACATGCATTATAAAACAAATAGAATTTAACTCACAAAGCAAATGATTCTATAGAGGTGAAGAAAAAAAAATATTTCCGTACCTTTAAATATTGGCGTACTGTATGTTTGGTTATTTTTAGTATATATTATTTGTAGGGATTATGAGTTTAGATTAAGGAACTTAACTTAATTAAAATATCAAATTATGGAATAAAATATATTTTAGGGAATATTAAATTAAGGCAAAAATTTTCAAACTAAACATAGAAAGAGTTATAGGAAATGTTACCATTTCAAAATATAAAAAATGTCAAAACTACTATCTGGACTTAATGCCTAAATTTATGAAATAAAAAATTAAATATTTAGCATAAATATGGCAATAGCTAAATTTACATACTCACATTAGCCATTTATATTATAACTTAACATTTGTCATATATATACACACACATATATATGGCGGGGCAGAGAGAGAGAGAGAGAGAGTCAGAGTTTTTTTGTCACTCACAAAAGTTTACAAAACATACATAATTTTTTTTTTAATGATTAAAGGTAACAACAGTTGTATTATACTTGGTAGAGTTTTAAAATTCCTTAGCATATGCAATCTAGAAATTATTATTTTTTAAAATAAATTAACCATCATTTTACTTTATTTCAATAAATATGTTACTTTAATAATGTGGTTTATAATCTAATTCGAACCAATAATATAAACATAGCTGGTTAATATATAAATTATAATTGGATTCATAAAAGTGTAAATATTAAACATATGAAAAGTAATAAAACTACTTTTGAAAAAATTTATTGAAACTAATTTTTTACAAAGAAAGTGGTAAGTCTTAGTGATTAAAATATTAAATTATGATATAAAATATATTTTATTATATATATACATATATATAAAGATATGTAGATATATATATAGAGAGAGAGAGAGAAAGAGATCACTAAAAATTAGTGCTCCGTGCATCAAGCCGGTAGTACGTATATAAACGAATATATATGTATATTAATTTCATATATAAACTTATATATATAAATAGGGAGAGAGAGAACTTGAATAAATATATTATACAATAAAAACTAAGATAGTTTATATTACATTGGTTAGGCTCCATCTAAACCTTTTAAAATAAAATTCACATACAAATAAAAGAAATAAGATTTTGATGCGTGTTTCAGTTAATCATTGAATCAAGATTACTAAATTATTAAATTTGAAAAGAAAAATATTTATTAATATAGTTTATTTTTATAAAAAAATAGTTTTGAATCCATACATTTTATAGACAATAAATTTAAATTTAAAAGTTATTTTATTTAATTTTAATTATATTTTAAATATTGATAATGTTTAATTTAATCATACAAAAATAAATCATAAGCCACCACCAAAACATCAAATCAAAAAAAAAAAAAAAACAGGTTAAATAAAATTCATAACATGAAAAAAGTGAAAAAAAAATTGATAAAAGCAAAAAAAAAAAAAAAAAAGGTTAAATAAAATCCATAACACGAAAAAAGTGAAAAGAAATTGATAAAAGCAAAAAATTATTGTAGTTGGTAGAATATAAAATTGTTAACTTACCACAAAATCGGGGCTCCAAATTTCTTTTACAAATTGACATGTTCATAAATTTATTAATATCAGGAAACCATATGTAAATTACAAAATACATGCATATTCAAAAAAATTCGAGTTTAACTCACCAAGCTTACAATGTGAAGAAAACAAAAAGATAATGGTTTTGTATCTTTAAATATTAATCAACTGCATATTTTGGTTATTTTTAGTATAAATTACTTGTAGGAAATTATGTGCTAGATTGAGGAATTTAACTTAATTAAAATATCAGATTATAGATTAAAATATAATTTTAGGAAATGCTAAATTAAGGTAAGATTTATATATATATATATAAAGTTTTTTTTATACATGTAATAATATCTTATTAAGGTAGCTTCACCTCTTTTTTGGATTATTATTATTATTAGAGAGAGAGAGAGAGAGAGAGAGAGAGAGAGCTAAATTCCATATAGTGAGTGAGTGAGTGAGAGAGAGAGAGAGATAAACCTAAATTTCATACAGTAATTAGTGCTTTGCATACATAAACTAATACACACACACACACACACACACATATATATATATTATTTTTCATATAAATATATTGAGTACTTACCAATATTAGATGCGGATTTACCAAAAAATCATTTAAGATAATATTTTAGATTAATTACACAATAACTCATTTTTATAGCTAATTATATATGGAAATTGTTGACTATCCATATAATTGCCACTTAATAAACATTCTTAAAATAGTATTGAACAACATTTTACTTTTAGTATAAATATTAGTATAAATGTGAAGAAAAAAAGGAAGACAATGATTTTGTATCTTTAAGTATTAGTCAACTGCATAGTTTGGTTATTTTTAGTGTAAATTACTTGTAGGAAATTATGCACTTAGATCAAGGAATATAACTTAATTAAAATATCAAATTACAGAATAAAACATAATTTTAGAAAATACTAAATTAAGGTAAGATTTGTATATATATATATATATGAAAAGTTTTTATTATTCATATAATAAAAATAATATCTTATTAAGGTAGTTTCACCCTTTTTTATGGATTATTATTATTATTATTATTATTATTATTATTATTATTATTATTATTATTATTATTATATAGGGGAGGGAGGGGGAGAGAGGGCTATAAAATTAAATTCCATAAAATAATTGGTACTTTGCATACATAAATATATATATATATATATTATTTTCCATTTAGATATATTAAGTACTTACCAATATTAGATATGGAGTTACTAAAAATCATTTAAGATAGTATTTTATATTAATCATACAATAGTTCATTTTTATAGCAAATTATATATGGAAAATGTTGAGATGGAAAAATGGAATAAAAATAACTTATCCACATCATTGCTACATAATAAACATTCTTAAAATAGTGTTGAACAACATTTTACTTTATATATATTAGATTATATATATATATTTTGATTATGCATACAATAAAAATAATATCTTATTAAGGTAGTTTCACCTTTTTTTATGGATTATTATTATTATTATTATTATTATTATTATTATTATTATTATTATTATTATTATTATATGTTTGAATATATGAATGTATGTATGTATGTATAGAGAGAGAGAGAGAGAGAGCTATAAAATTAAATTCCATACAATAATTGGTACTTCGCATACATAAACATATATATATATATATGCAATGCCCCCACTCAGGGCAGCACCTAAGCTGAGGCGCTACTTAGTTCAATTTTAAATTGATCCTATAAATCAATCGATTGTTCATAATCAAACGTTTCAAACTTATCAAAAATAGCAGTGGATTCCAAATTTAACAAACCTATCATAAGACAATAAATTCAACATTTAAACAATCATGTAACATACATCACATATACCAAATACATGCTACAAAATCTCAAATTCAACTTATCAGAAGCAGTGGACTTCAAACTTAACAGACTCATCAACAGATTAAGCAAATGCCTTGATTCACATTATTACATAACAAAATATTTACATTCCCTAAGTCAACCACATCAACATGATATATCACAGCGTCTTGAGTCCATGCTTAGCAACAAGATAATTTTCATATATACATTCAACACCTGACCGGTTACAAAATAGTCATATCCTGTCTGGAGTCGCATTCTTCATTTAATTCCTGTATGAGAGAACCAAAATAACGAGGGTAAGTCCAAAGGACTTAGTGAGAGAGAAGAAAATGGTAAGTTGCGAAGGAAAATCTATTGAGGTACAAAAGTCAACATTAAATTTAGTAATAAGCAAGACCTTTCAATAGAAACTCAATTCGGTAATAAGCAAGAATTTCTAATATGATCTACAAAGTACATGACACAAATGATATCGAACTTGACAGACTGTTGGCCATTCCAGACTTATTACTCCTGAATCAAATTATAATTGTTAGTACCGAGCATTGGTATAGTATAAACAAGATTTCCTTATCACTCCATTGCTCGAGCACTCAGCGGGTAATAACTTGATGATATGGCATGGCCAGTCACACACCGGGTCCCGTCACTCATAGTTCGCTATCTCTAGCTAGCTGTAAGTTAGGATCGTAAGTGGATACTAGCCGTAAGACCTCTGTTCATTGGTCCATTCCACTCGACCGTCTTTCGAACCTAGCCTCTGGGCCCAAACCCTTCCGTGGTGTCCCTTCGGGTGAAAACCGCCCATGGCGTCCCATGAGTTGAAAAGATATAATGCCAACAGATAAGATTTTAATCCTTCAAGTAATACATGAACATTTCAAAACTTTACTAGATTGCCATTTACAAGGTAAAACATTTTCTAATAACGGCCGGGAAGGCCTATTTTAATAAACAAGGTAAATGAATAATTTAGGAGAACTTTTGACACGAATAGGTCTAGCACTGAAATCCAGAGGTGCTACGGGGATAGACTCAAGAGGAGCCCCCATTGGACATGCACTGTCAACTAGTGTGACTCTTTGCTCTGTAACAGACTCAAAAGGAGCCTCTCACTAGACATGCACTATCAACTAGTATGGCCCTTTGCTCTACCCGGTACATATTTTACAGTACTGACCGAACAAGATATTTAAAAGAGTCAAGATTTTCAATGTTCAGTTGCCAATAGGGCAGAACAATGTAACAATTTGCCAGCAAGGCTATCAACAATACACTTGAGCCATTAATTTCAAATAGAGTTTACAAGTTTAGAGAAATTCACAAAGTTCAAGTGAAAAACAGTTATTTTCAAGAAAGTACGAAAAGATACCAAATAGTTTCAAATTCAGGAGAACCTCACAGGGTTCACAAATCAAGCAACATTAATCAAGATAAATATATAATCAGCAGAACCTAATGGGTTCAACGTTAAATACATGATAAGCTCATACAAGCAATAACCAATTGGCATATTCCTTATAGGGGCAACAATAATAAATGGAATACGATAATCAAATCAATACAAACCCTCATAGGGGTTTATCAATAAAATTGATAGTTACAAGAGTGCTAGATTGGTGGATCCTCACTTTAAATGTCTCAGAAAGCAACCACAATCGGCAGTCTATTGATTTGTAGGACCTATTCCTTCATCACCTACCAAAGGAATAAGTTCACAATCAAATCTTCTGAATCTTAACCATAAATATAATGAATGTCATTATCCAACTTAAGAGTATTCCAACATAGTTCTGATAATACTTAGATATTCAAACAGTACATGACCTTGTTTCCCAATTGATTTAAAATTCAGAATACATAACTTAAACCCAATATTGACTATAATTTCTCAATTATAATTCTCAATTCCATGTTACACTCAACTGTGCAAGGTAACCACTTATCACAGTCCTTCACTTGACAAGCCGATAAATTGGTTGTTAAAATCTCAATAAAGTCTCAACGACAATTTGATAATTCATCTTAGTTGAATAAATTCAATACCATATGAATTACAAGATTAATTTATAACCTTAGGCTAAATCATGGTTTAACAATCTTAATTCTAATCGCAATCAACCTTATCCGAAAATTCAATTACATTCGATAATCTAATCGAATCAAATTTTGATTATTGAAATTTATCCAAATTAGGTCAGATCGAGACCCAAATTCAAGCTAAAAATAGGCCAGATGAGTTTGGGATCAAATTCTGCACAAACTGCTTGAATGACGCCGTCACGCGCCACCGCTGAACCTCCACGCGCTGCCGCCAGCGATGGAGACCGCCACCACCAGTAGGCATGCCTCGTTAAGGTGATCAAAACCCCCCAAGAAATTTCTTGATTAGCCACCGATTGGCTGGTCAATTGGCTATTCGAGGCTGAGGCTAGCCTTAATGCCATCGTGACGCCGCCATGCTAATTCCTCCTTTGTCCACTGACGAAACCTCAAATTGAGGGCACTAATGTGATGCCCATGAGCTCGCGACCAAAGCCCATCCAATTCCCGTCCGTTTCTGCCGCCGTACGTCGGAGAATGGCCAACCCAACCGCAAGCTCGTCGTTAAGCTTCGTTTCCTGGCTATTTCGCCGGTAGTTTGGACAAAGCTTGGTATAGTTTTGCTCCCTGAGCTAAGAGGAGCCTGAATATGGTCTTGGTTTTGGGTTTCGCAGGTGATTCTCTCGTGATTCACAGGTGGGGGTGAATTTGGGCCTTTTGTGAGAATTTAATAAAAGTTTGTCCTTCATTCTATATATATAAAAGTACTTTTCAGCCTTCTCAATTTAGCCCCAAAAGTTCTGACCGACTTCATTTTCACCCCAAAAAGTTCCAATTGCCTTCATTTTAGTCCCTGGCCTTCAATTGAGTCATTTAACTTCTATTTCTTGCACTTTGACTCCCAGAATTCCTATTTCTGGACAATCAAGTCCAAACAAATTTATTTTGAGGTCCTCAAACTTTTATTTATTTCACATTGACCCCCCAGAACTTCTGAAATTTTTGCAATCAAGTCCTTTTTATTTATTTTTTCGAACCTTAAAATTCGATCAATTGATATCTTGATTTCTAAATCCTTATTTGTTAAAAACACCAAAATTTAGGGGTGTTACAATATATATATATATATTATTTTCCATTTAGATATGTTAAGTACTTACCAATATTAGATATGGAGTTACACAAAAACCATTTAAGATAGTATTTTATATTAATCATACAATAACTCATTTTTATAGCAAATTATATATGGAAAATGTTGAGATGGCAAAATGGGATAAAACTAAATTATCCACATCATTGCCACATAATAAACATTCTTAAAATAGTGTTGAATAATATTTTACTTTATATATATTAGATTTATGCGGATTATTTCCCCTTATATAAGGTTACAACAACTATTCACAAATTATGACTGTTAGTTTAAACAATACACTGATTATAATAGTCTTGTCCTTTTCCTAAACGTCACATTGTTTCTGATTAAAAACATAATTTAAATAATTAATTAAATTATGTATTTAATTAAATGCTAAATTAAAATATAATTTTAATTTAATCCACGCCGCGTCGTGCACGTGCAAAGTGTTAAGTGCTAAGTCTTGATTATTAAATATATATATATATATTAACATTCAACTCTCATATATATATATATATATATAATTCCCATGCACTTGAACACTCTCTAAAAATCTTAAAATAATCTAATAGCTTAATAAGAGATTCACCTAATAAAGTGACTCTGTTTTACTTATTTTTCAATGTGGGATTGAGATCCCGAAAGAATTCTCATCTCTTCTCTACTTAACATACTATTTAGAAATTCTAATTAATTCCAACAATCCCCCACTTAGATATTAATGTTAAGAATTTATAGAATCATGCATAAGAAAGATGTCTCTCAACCTGAATCTTTCCTTAGTATAAATACTTCAAAGTTATAATAGAATAGATGGTGTTTGAAGCAATTGAACCATTATTCTTTGCATTAGAATCAGAAGTACCATATATAAGACTCTCCAACACCTTTAGAAATTCACCGAGGTTCTTATAGCACCAATATGGCCATGTGCTACATCCTAGTATTCATAAACATTTCCAAAGGTCAACCCTTGAACCTTTGCCAGGAGCAGCACCACTCCTTATATTTATATAGGTGAGGTTTCCCTTAAGCTTCGAATAATTTTGGTCATATTCAAACACCTAAGACTCATTAAAAGTTATACTCAGTCTGCAAATATTATGTACTAGTTTAATTGAAAGTTGTCCTAGTACCTCCACAGCCACTTATCAATAACTTGTTTTTACCCATTGAACTTTTAACAAGTGGTAATGCTAGAGAAAGTTGGGTTTCTATTATTGGTGACTCTAGGAAAAGGTTCTTAAGCCCATTCCGATTGATGTTAAATCCTTAGTAAGTCCTTCTGTGAATGGGTTTGCTAACTTATTACTTGTTCTTGTATATATTATGGAAATAATTCCTTCAAAAATTAATTGCTTGCCATATTCATGTCTCAAGCTTATATGTCTAGATTTTCCATTATATATCTTGCTATAAACTTTAGACATAGCAGCTTCACTATCACAATGTAAAGAAATGGCTGGCATCGGTTGTGGCCAGAACTCTATTTCTAATAATAAATTCTCAGCCATTATGCTTCTTTACCTGCTTCTGCTAGCGCGACAAACTCAAACTCCATAGTGGAATGAGTTATGCACGTCTGTTTCTTAGAAGCCCAAGAGATAGGCTCCTATAATGCATGGTATACATTAAACTACCAATTGCACTAGCATACTTAATTGAGCAACAACACAGAGTTCTCCACTAATTTGTGTGAACTGTCATATGGGTTGCTCACCTCTTTGATTCCCAAATGTTGATACTTTTCCATAATTTTCTCAATATAGTGGGATTGACACAAAGCATAACCCCCACTATTTTTCTTAACTTTGATACCTAGGGTAGTATATACCTCACCTAGATCTTTCATTTTAAACTTGGAGGATAAATACTTATTTGTTTCATTTATACCATTCATAGTTGTCCTAAATATAAGCATATCATCAACATACAAGCACACAGTGACACCGAAATCCTTTGTGAACTTAGAATAAATATACATATCCACATTATTATGCTTAAACCCATTAGATAAAATAAGAGAATCAAATTTCTCATGCTACAGTTTTGGTGCTTGTTTCAAGCCATATAATGACTTTACCGACTTACATACATATAATGGCACCCCACTCAAGACACAACCTACAAGGCGAAATGCCACTCAGTTTAGTCCTATTAGCATGCAAAAACATATATGATAGGCCCATAAAATTTTCACTCATTTCCAATAACATCAACAATCATCAATACGCAACATGCTTCATACTTAATGCGGAATTAATATTAGAGTGCTATATGCCATACTAATAGCCCAACAACATTCAAACCAAAATATCATCACCAGTATCACGATTCATATATACCGTAAGTGTAACATTCATCATGACATATTACAACATCTCTAAAATAAAACATCCTAAGGTGCATTCATACGTACGTTACTACAAGAAAATTTGCATTTAGTGACATTAAAAAATGTCACTTAAAGAATGTTATAGTGGCAATTTTATATTTAATGATATTTTTTAAAAGTGTCATTTATAGCGGTGTAGCTAAAGGTATAAATGTCACTATTTTAACTATATTGTGGCATTAATAAAATGCAATAAGAAATGCATTAAATGACATATTAAAATGTCAAAATAAGTGCATTGAATGACATCTCAAAGTGTCACAATTTTTTGTTAAAGTGACATTCTAGTATGCCACAAAATATACATATAGTAACATAGTAAAATGCCACAAAAGTTTCTTTAAATGACATGCTAAAATGACATAGAAAATATATTAAATGACATATTAAAATGCCACAAAAAGTTCTTTACATGACATAGTAACATGCCATAAAAAATGCAATAAATGATATGCTAAAATGCCACAAAAAGACATTTTAAATGACATGTTAACATGCCACAAAATTGTAGATTAGTGGCATATGAAAATGCCATAGAAAATGTATTTAGTTGACACTTTGAAATATCAAAATATTCATAAATTGTTGCATTCAAAAAAATACTTTTGTGACACTTTAACTTGTCAAAATATTTATATTTAGTTACCTTAGAAATGTCCCAGAGGAATTATTTTCTGTCATTTCAATGTGTCATAGAAATCTAAAAAAATAGACATTTTATAGTGTCATTCTAAACCTATAATATTCATTTCAAGCACTAATGGTATCTATTTATTTAATAGGTAAAAATTAAATTCTTTTAATAATAAAATAACATAATGATCTTTATTCTTATAATTAATAATAGTAATTAGTTTATTAACGCAAAAAGCAATGAAGCAAAAGAAATATATGAAAATAAATGAAATCATTAAATATGCATAACTTAGCAAAAACATCACTAATCAATAACATGCCCAATGGTTCTAATTTACTAAACCTAACAAAAATAAATTATTCTATTCGAAGACTAGAATCCAAATGTACTTCAAAATTTAGTGAATACTAGGAAATCATTTAAATCAACTACAAAAGCGAGAATCCAAGATATGATATATCTTCGAAAAGCACTTGAATCATCCATAAAAGCGAGAATCGACATCCTCTGAAATCTACACAATCTACATCATTTGAAATCTGCACAAGTAGGAAAATAGTATAATCAAATAATCGTTATTGTATAAAAATCGTAATTATGTAAAGTGTGAAATAAAATTAATATTTTACAACACTTAAAAGATTGTAATACTATCAATAAATATCATCAAAACTTTTGATGAAGAAGATTAAAAAGAAAAAAAAAATATAATCAAATAAACAATTCATGTGTCAAGAAATTAATATATTATCAATGTTATGCTTCAATCAAGCAACAGTTTTTTAGGCTTTTGCAAAGGTCAAATTCTAATCAAAATTAATCAAAAATTATTTTATCAATGTCAACGAAAAACCTTGCCTTCTAATTAAGTTGGAAATACTTTTGTGAATACCTTTTATTACTGATAAATATTGTTAATGGTTAATTTTAAAAATAATTAAATAATAATTATTAACTTGTTATTAATTAATATTTATATATAATAACATATTTAATCATTTTATACATAATATATAAAAACTAAAAAATAAAGTAACTAAGTAAAGAAAATGTCTAAATTAAAAAAAAAAAACATGAAATTTTGATAAGGAAGAAAAACTATGTCAGTAAGCTTAATTCATGTATTCCCACCATTACATCAATATATTCACAACTTTTACAACTATATATATACATACATACATATATATTACTTTTGCATACTCTTTCTTCCAAGGCACATAATGATATAACAACAAAAGAAAATCGAAAAAACAAATAGCTATCAAATGAGAAGACTCGTACCTTCAAAATACAGTTGAAGCCTCCAAACTTGAGTATGATTAAAATTTACAAGAACCCTAGATAAAAAGCTATGATTTCCCTCCAATTTCATTTTTGTCATCTTTCCAATAATTTGATGGTCTCTTTCTAATTTATATATATATATATATATATATTAGTCTTGGAAGAATTTATTATAAATATTACCATGATAGGTGATTACGTTTAGGGAAAGAGAATTAGAATTATTAATTGTTATGTACTAGTAAGCCAGAAAAGGATAAAAAATGAAATGTTGCCATTGTCATTATGTGCTGCCCATTAAATGTGAAGTATCGTGTCACTACATCATAAAATGCCATTAATTTAGTATTATTAAATATTTTGTGGTTTTTTTTTATTATCCAAAATGACACTATAACCAAATATAAGTGGCACTTTTAGTAATAATTGGTGGCACTAGTTAAATGCCTTAAAAACCTTCAATCAAATGCCATTATTTTATTTGATATTTATTAATTAAATGCCACAAAATAATATTTTTAGTGTTATTTTTAACAACTATCACTATATTACTATTACGTGTCATTTCATTATAAAATGCAAGTAAGTTAATGTCACTAAATATTTTATGACATTCTTTTCAAATGACACTATAACTAACTATGTGTGACATTTTTAGGAAAAGTTTAGTGGCACTTGTTAAATGCCTTTAAAATATATTTATATTGGCATTTTCAATGAAATGCCATCATTTTATTTGTCATTCATTACTCAAATGCCACTAAATATTATGTTATAGTGGCATTTTTTATAATTGTCACTACATTACTTTTGTGTGGCATTAAACTATAAAATGTCACTATGTTTGTACCACTAAATGCTATTTTTCTTGTAGTGCGTGCATTCTCAAACACTAATACAATAAGCTCTAATTAGATCTGCCAGTCCTCATTGTTCCCTATCTCACACCTGTCTGAATAAAAACGAATAATACACGAGGGTGAGTCATAAGGACTTAGTGAGAAAAAATGTAAAGCAATGTACGATCTTTCAAGAATCAGAGACTCAACGATAGTAATTATTGGCAGTTTAGCATAAGATGAACAAAGTTATGCCAACATAGAACAATTAAGGGGTCAAATAGCTAGCGAATACTAGGTCAGAAGCTATGACCATTGGCTTAACGGCTTGATCATCTCTACCGATTCTGCTCGGGAGGTTTAGGGTCATTTCAACTGATCACAGTCGGGAGGTTTAGCTGTGCCTCGTTTGCCCGAGGCAGCAGCCCGATCTAGACTAGGAAATCACTCTAGCATTATTGCTCCTTGAGCATAATACAATTCAGGAATAATAAACCCAATCACATATCTAAGCCAATAACCATATACAACATGTATATCAGAGTATCCTTATGCCTCCATAATAGTACAGTAACATATCAGTTTAGTTTAGTTTAGTAAACAATTAGTTCAGTAGCTTGAGCATGACATCTCGGCAATTATAGTAGCTCAAGCATAACATCTTGACAATAACAGTAGCTCAAGCATAATAGCTTGGCAAAGCACTCAGCCCGATAGTTCTCCTGTACACATATCTTTCAATTCGATCAATCAATCAATCAATTACCAATATGGCGGAACAATGAACTTCACATTATGATTTCAATAATGCCATCACGGTGAACAACGATAGATAGAACCAATAAAGGAAGCCAACACGGCTAAACGACAATACACGATACGAATTCAATCTGAACGATAACATATGAAACAATGAAATGTTCATGGCTCCAAAACAGTAACAATCAATTGATTCAGAACAATTTTGATACACGATTTGACAATGGTATGATTCACAAGTTCAATGATTAGTGGTATTCAATAATGATAATCAAGTCATTGGAAACTCACAAGGTTCAAAAATCAGCAATAAATGATGACTGTTAGTCAAGATAATAGAACCTCATAGGATTCAGAAAGCAACAATAAATGATAATTAATTTAGATGTCAAGCAATAGAACCTCATAGGGTTCAGCAGTTAACCAATAATAATAACGATAGCAAAGATAGGTATCAGAACAATGGAACCTCACAAAGTTCAATCATGGTGCAATTGCTTTACAAAAATAATTACCAGATTGGTGGATCCTCATCTGAATAACCTTGACAGAATGCAAATTAAGGCCTACTGCTCTGTGGGATCTAACTCCTCAGCACCTAACCAAAAGGTAGATTTACAGTAAAAACCTCATTCAATCATATAATTACAGTTATACAACTATGAATCTAAAACCAATATTTACTCGGCGAATACGATAATTTAGGATCTAGTTCGGTTTATATCAATATGAAATAGACTATGCCTGTCGGTATTTAAAAAATATCCAAAACTCATTATAAACTGGTAAGGATAATATAGTCAGATCCCTAAATTACCTCATAATTCTTATAACATTACACCATAATGATTTTAATAGTTCAAGTATAATCAAAATTCCAAGTTTATTGCTTAGGTCATGATTACATAAAATTAGGGTTTTACCACCTATTTAGCTATTTAACCTATTATTCACATGAAATAATACCATTTTGGATTTACTAGGCTTAATTAATGTACATGAATATTTCATTCTTATGCATAGCTGTTTTGATCGATTGATTCCTTCATTTTCCTTTATATTACAAGGTTTTGAAGATGAATACATGTATACATATACATACAACAACCCTTCAACCTAATTTTGATTGTTTACCCAAGTTTCGAGTTATCGATAAGGAATCTTCATAATCAAACAATGTACATACGATCGCTGCGTTGAGACGAACAATCTATCCCTCCACTGCCACCGCGGGTAAACTTCAACACCACCACTAAAAGCTGTGCCTCAGCTAGACCAAGCCAACCCCCCAATCAATTTTTCCAAATGCTGTCAAATTGCTGTCCAATTTCCACCTGAAAGCTACTACGCCATCTCTTGCAACCGCGTTGGTTTTTGCTTGATTCTGTCATCGTTGGTGGTCTGTTATGCAATCTAAAACCATGACTGTATTCCTTGAGCTAAGGACTACAAAACCCATTCCTTGGTCACGTCAAACTATCACCAGAACGCCACTACCGTCGAGGTCCATCGTCGCCCATTTTCGGTTAATTTTTTCCCATCGCAATTTTTATCATATCTGTATGCATGTAGTGTCACCGAGATGTTGGAAGTGAGAGAAAGATATTGGTCAATTCTATTTCAAGTTTTGGGTTGTGGCCAGAGGTGATCGCCGAAAAGAGAAAGATGGTGGACTTCGGTCGAGGAGAAAGAAAGAATGGGGTTGAAATGAAAATCCTAACATTTATAGAAATTATTTTTCTTTTATTGTAGATTGACCCCAAAGGTTTTTGCTGGCCCTCAATTGAGTCCAAAAATTTTAATGTATTTAATTTAGCCACCAAATTGCAATAGTCCTCACATTAGGTCCATTATCTAATACAAATTAAACATTGACCCCTCCTAATTTAAATAATGGCACGATTAATTCTTCTAAATTTGCATTTTAGCCCACAAAACTTTTGAAAATTAAATAAAATTTATACAAAATACAAAATATTAAAATAAGGCATTTCTAGGGGTGTTACAGATCCCCTCTCTAATCTAGCCCCTAGATTCTCACCTGAATACTGAAAAAATTCTGTATGTTGTCGGCGTACGAGATCTTCTGGTTCCCATGTTGCTTCTTCAATATTATGGTTGCACTAGAGAACCTTCACTTGAGAAATTCTTTGATTCCTAAGCTCTCGATACTTTCGATCTAAAATTCTAACTGCATGTTCTTTATATGTTAGATCACTTTGTAATGGCACATTAGCTTGAAGGATTATGTGGGAAGGGTCAGGATAATATTTTCAAAGTTGTGACATGTTAAAGACGTCATGAATTCTTATCACATTGTGGGGTAGCGTTAGGCTGTACGCCATTGGCCTAATCCTTTCACTTACCTTATAGGGTCCAACATATCTTGGGCTCAACTTTTCGCCTTTGCTAATCCTCCAAATACCCTTTCTCGAAAATACTTTGAGAAATACCAGATCACTCACTTCAAACTCCAAATCTCTTCTCTGCTTATCTGTGTAACTTTTCTGATGATCTTGACTGGCTTTCATTCTTTGCTTGATGATCAAAGTCTTTTCAATAGTTTCCTCAACCAATTCTGGTCTAGTAGTTTTTGGAGGCTTATGGCTGCTACTTTTTGTATTCCTCAAGATCCCAGTGCAACGGGAATCGACATTTTCTACCATACAGTACTTCGCATGGAGCCATTTGGATTGTGGATTGGTAGCTTTTATTATATGCAAATTCGATCAGGGGTAGATGATGGCTCTAATTCCCATTAAAATCCAAGACGCAAGCTCGCAACATATCTCTAGTATTCGAATGCCCTCTCAAACCGTCCATCTGTTTAAGGATGATTGGTAGAACTGAAATGTAATCTTGTCTCCAAATGCTCTTATAGGGCTTTCCAAAGTCTTGAAGTAAACTTTGGATCTCGGACAGATACAATGCTGATTGGGACTCTGTGCAGTCTGATAATTTATTTCACATATAACTCTGTTAACTTTTCAACCTTATATTGTGTCCCGACTGGCAGGAAATAGGTAGTTTTAGTTAGTTTGTCTACTATTACCCAAATGCTATCATATCCTTCCTGAGGTATTGGCAGGCCTAATACAAAATTCATAGTAATTTGCTCCCATTTCCAGTCAGGGATTAGGAGTGGTTGGAGCAACCCTGCCAGCCACTGATGCTCTGCTTTTACTAGTTGACATGTTAGGCATCTGTGCACATAGTTTGCAATATCTCTCTTCATTCCATTCCACCAGAACTACTTTTTCAAGTCTCGATACATCTTTGTGCCTCTCGGATGTACCATGAACCTCAACTTGTGTGTCTCATTTAACAATCTTTCTTTTATTTCTTCAGGTACGCAGGTTCTCTTACAGAATAGAAGAGTACCTTGGTCATCAGTACTAAACTCAATTTCCTTAGACTTCTTGACCAATTTTTTATGCTTCAATGTCCAACTATCATTGGCTTGAGCCTGCCGAATTTCTGCATATAATTTGGGCTGCACATTTACCCCAACAAGCTAAACTCTCTATTTCAATCTCACTATGGCATCTGTCTTCAGATCTTTTGTCACTGTTGTTCGTGTTATATAAGCTATTCCAGCTCTATGGTTCAATGCATTCGCTACCATATTTGCCTTTCCTAGGTGGTAAGAAATCATAATCTTCAAGGAATTCCACCCATCGGCGCTGTTTCATATTCAGATCCTTCTGTAACTGCAAATACTTGAGACTTTTGTGGTCAGTATATACCTCAAATGTGGCGCCGTAGAGATAATGTCTCCACTTTGATAGTGCAAAAATTATCGCAACTAGCTCTAAGTCATGAGTGGGATAATTCTCCTCTGGTGGCTTAAGCTTTCGGGATGCATAAGCGATGACTTATCCCTTTTGCATTAATACACATTCAAGTCCTTCCTTAGAAGCATCCGTATACACAACGAAACCCTCTAATCCTTCTGGAAGGGCCAGAATGGAGCTGTTGTCAACCTGTTCTTCAATTCTTGGAAACTTCTCTCACAATCATCATCCCAGTTAAATGGTTGATTTTTCTGAGTTAACTTAGTAATCGGGCCAACTAGTTTATCAAAATCCTGGACAAATGTTCGATAATAGCCAGCTAGACCCAGAAAGCTACAAACTTCTGTTGTGTTCTCGAGTCTCTTCCAATTGACTATCACTTCTATCATAGAGGGATCAACCTCTACTCCATCCTGGGATATAATATGTCCAAGAAAAGATACCTTCTCTATCTAAAATTCACACTTACTGAACTTAGCATAGAATTGATGCTTCTTCAAAGTTTTGAGAACTAGGTGTAAGTGCTTGGAGTGTTCTTCTCTAGATTTCAAGTATACTAGGATGTCATCAATGAAGATAATCATGAACTTATCCAGATATGGTCAAAATACTTGATGCATCAAATTTATAAATGCTGCCAGAGAATTTGTCAGAGCAAACGAGATTAGTAGAAAATTAAAGTGACCATATCGAGAATTGAAGGCAGTCTTTGGGATATCTTTTTCTCTAATCTTCAATTGGTAATATCCCTGCCTCAAATCTAACTTTGAAAAGACTGTAGATCTTTGTAATAGATCAAACAACTCTTCCATATGCGGTAGGGGGTATTTATTCCCGATAGTGACTTTGTTCAACTCCTTCTAATCGATGCACATTCTCAAAGACCTATCCTTTTTCTTAACAAATAATACTGGGGCTCCCCTGGGGGTAGTGATAGGCCTTATAAACTTCTTCTCTAGCAGTTCCTAAAGTTGCTCCTTCAATTCTTTCAATTCTACTGGTGCCATTTTGTAGGGAGTTTTAGATACCTGTGTGGTTCTTGGGAGAGTATGAATGACAAATTTTATCTCTCTGTCTGGAGGCAATGAATTCAACTCTTCCGAAAATACTTTAGTGTACCCAGCCACTACTTCTACCTCTTCGATTTTGGCTGTGTCTCGAGGTTTGTTGATAAGATATGCCAAAAATCCTTGTCTGCCTTCCTTCAAAATCTTTTTGGCCTCTAGTGTGGATATAAGTAATGGCGAGGAAGTATTATTCATGAATTGGCGGGTTGACATTAGTATCTTATCTCCTAGCATAATGCACTTAGTGTAACAATTCACCTGTGCCTGATGTTTATATAGCCAATCCATCCCAAAAATCAAATTATATCTTTAAATTAGCATCTGCATTAGATTAGCTAAATGTATCTCATCCCCTATCGTGATTGGGCATTCCCGATATATAGTATCTGTTGTTAACCCTATCCCTAATGGCGTTAGAACCTCTATCTGATATGCCATAGTTTCAAGTTGCTTATTAAACTTTTGGGGAGAAAGGGGTAGATATAAAAGAATGAGGTGCACTGGGGTCATACAAGGTATTACTAGAAATTCTAAAGATAGAGATCAAACATTCGACCACTTTATTTAGGTTAGGTGCATATTCTCCTATTAGGGAATAAGCATGAGACTGCACCTTCTACTTCCCTTTTCCACCAGCAAGTGTTGGCCCTTTCTTCTTGGGACAGTCTTATAGGAAATGCTGATCACTGCCGCAGTCCATGTATCTATCTTGTTTCATCCAGCATTCAGTTTCCTCATGTCCTGACCTTCAGCAGAATCCACACTGTTTGTGCGCCATTCTTGGAACCAGATTTATTACCCTGCTAGATTGTTGTGCTCGAGGTGTAGTGCCTCCAATTTGTAGTTTGGGTTGTTTCCTTCAATATACTACCTTGTCCTCTAGGGTATGACCTCCCTTTCCGATTCATGTCTTCGATTTTGCAGATTTCTTATAGTTCTGACTCCAATTGCAGTGCTTTTCTTAATGCCATGTTTAAGTTTAGCAGATCAAAAGTGGCTAGTCTTCATCTAAGGTCCGGTAGCAATCCCTATACAAATTTCCAGGTCCGTCTGTCCTCATCTTCCATCATAAAAGGAGCACACTAGATTAGCCGACTGAATGCAGCCTCATATTAACTAACCGAGTGGTTCCCTTGAATTAGACTCATAAACTCTCTTTCCCTTAGCTGTTTGACTACCAGAGGGACATACCTATCCATAAATTCTCGGGTGAAATTTCCCCAGGTTTTGAGTTTTCCTATAACGGTCCATCTTTGGTCAATCATTTTCCACCAACTATGAGCATATCCTTCTATAAGAAAAGTAGCATATCGGATATGCTGCTCATTAGGGTACCTTAGGGTCCCAAATATTTTTTTCTAGGCTTTCAATCCACATCTTAGCCTTTCTATCATCATGCTCTCCAAAAATTTTGGGGGTTGGAGATATAGAAATCATTCTAGTGCTCAATTATTAGCAATTTTATTATCTGCCATTGCTCTGCCTCTTCTAGCCAGGCCATATTGCTGGTCCCATTATTTTTCTGGGTCCCTATGCTTAGCAGGTTGATTTATAGCTGGATGATCCAATGGGTTGGATTGTGAACCCTCTTCATCAAGCCATGGTTGCTGATAGGTAGGCATTTCCTGTTTAAAGTTTTGGGCTACATTAGCTCTCTTGCCAACCGATCTTCCCTTATGGCCTGCTCTTTGCTGGAGCGGGAGCGTCAACACTTTTACGTGACGCCATCACATGTTAGATTTCCTTAATGTCTTAAGCCTGCGATGATTGAATTGCAAATGACATTTCAATCATTAACAACTCCCTCGAATTCTTAATCTACGGAAAGAAATATGGATAACAAATAAATTTATCAAACTACACAGATCATATAGTACTCAAGTATGTTTAATAACCAAGGTAAAATTCCATTTATGTATATATATTCGAGTTAGCATGAGCGGATTACATCTATGTATTTACAATTTAAAATTTCAAAATTGCCACAATAACAGTATGCTTGGTCACAAAAAAATTTGACAAGGCTAATATAAGGGTGTTACCCATATCTAAGTAACCTAATTGATAAAGCCTAACCTAGTGGTTAAAAGTTATGCTATTCTATATACATAGTTATATCGTATATACACCAGCATATCACTTAATCCAAATCCTCCATGTCTGTGATGACCGACTATGCATCCTCGTCATCCTTATCTACCTCTACACTCATCATCATCATCAGATAGCTCATCCACCAAAAACTCCTGCTTAGCTATGTCATCATTAGGTATCTCATGTACCTGAAACTCTTGCACTGCTACTTCATCATCAGGTGGCTTATCCACCAGAAACTCTTGCACTGGATCCATCTCAGGATCCTCCTCATCTGGGTCCTCACCTACAACATCGTTAGGCTTCTCTACTGGAAGCTGCTCGGGCTCCTTAATGCCAATGCCCTGTCTGTATCCTGGTCCGCGAAAGGGACGAACTCTAGAAGTTCCAGCACCGGTATCAATCCCTACACCAACACCGATGACCTGATCTATGGCCTTACTATAATAGGTTATCATCCTTCTAATCCCTTCCATGACTGGGTTGGGAACGTCCACCGACCTCTTATACTTAGATTCTATCATCAAGAACGTATCTTCAATCTAAGCACGTATCTCTCAGAATCCTTGAACTTGATTTGCAGCAATTCCTACTAAGATTTCTTCTCTTTCCACACTTTCCATCAGTCTATCAAGCATAAAATCCCTTGCCCCAATTTCTTACTTTAGATGACTTGATTCCATTCTAATATCCTGTATGGTCTCATATATATCGTAAAGTTTTTCCTCAAGTATCCGACATATCTCTTTCCATTTGGTTGTTTCAGCTACCAAAACCCTAATTCTTTCGTTCAAGGAGTCCATGATTTCCTTATTAACTGCAGGTTCTTTCCCTTTCCTATGACCATTAGCCATCCTGCAATACATAACTTTCTTTATCAAATTCAACAATTCAAATTCATCTTAAATCCCGAATTACTCAAAATTTCTCCAACACATATATACAGAGCTCCAAAAGGGTCGTATTCGAGGATCCTATCCCAGTATAGCTCAAGTTTTCCAAACCCAAGTGCTGATACCACGCCTATGGCACCCCACTTAAGATATAGCCCGCAAGGTCGAATGCCACTCAGTTCAGTCCTATTAGCATGCAACAACATATCTGATAGTCCCATAACTTTTTTTTACATATTTCCAATAACATCAACAATCATCAATATGCAACATGTTTCATACTTAATGCCGAATGAATATCAGAGTGCTATATACCACACTAATAGCCCAATAACATTCAAACCAAAATATCACCACCAGTATCACGATTCATACAAATTGTAAGTCTAACATACATCATGACATATTACAACATCTCTAAAACAAAACATCCCAAGGTGCATTCATACGTACATGCATTCTCAAACACTAATACAACAAACTCAATCAGATCTTCTAGTCCTCATTGTTCCCTATCTCACGCCTGTCTGAATAAAAATGAATTATACATGGGGATGAGTCATAAGGACTCAGTGAAGAATAATGTAAAGTAATGTACGATCTTTCAAGAATCAGAGACTCAACGACAGTAATCACTGGCAGTTTAGCATAAGAGAAATAAAGTTATGCAAGAATAGAACAATCAAGGGGTCAACCAACTAGCAAATGCTAGGTCGAAAGCTGTGGCAGTTGGCTTAATGGACTGATCATCTCAACCAATCCTGCTCGGGAGGTTTAGGGTCATCTCAACTGATCACAGTCAAGAGGTTTAGCTATGTCTCGTTTGCTTGGGGTAGCAGCCTAATCTAGACTGAAAAATCACTCCAGCCTTATTGCTCCTTGAGAAAAATATAATTCAGGAATAATAAACCCAATCAAATATGCAAGTCAATAAATCTTATACAACATGCATATCGGAGTATCCTTGTGCCTCTATAATAGTACAATAACAGTTCAGTTCAGTAAACAATTAGTTAAGTAGCTTGAGCATGATAGCTCAGCAATAATAGTAGCTCAAGCAAACAACTTGGCAATAACAGCAGCTCAAGCATAATAGCTTGGCAAGGTACTCAGCCCGACAGTTCTCCTGTATACATATCTTTCAATTCGATCAATTAACCAATCAATTGCCAACATGGTAGAACAATGAACTTCATAATATGATTTCAATAATGCCATCACGGTAAACAACAATAAATAGAATCGATCAAGGAAACCAACACGGCTAAACAATAATATATGGTACGGATTCTATCTGAATGATAACACATGAAATAATGAAATGTTCATGGCTCCAAAATAGTAATAATCAATTGATTTAAAATAATTTCGATGCATGATTTGACAACGTTATGATTCACAAGTTCAACGATTAGCAGTATTCAATAATGATAATCAACTTATTGGAACCTCATAGGGTTCAGAAATTAGTAATAAATGATAATGATAGTCAAGACAATAGAACCTCACAAGTTCATAAATCAGTAATAAACGATAATGATAGTCAAGACAATAGAACCTCACAGGGTTAGAACGCAATAATAAACGATAATCAATTTAGATGTCAAGCGATAGAACCTCACATGGTTCAACAGTTAACCAATAATAATAATGATAACAAAGACAGGTATCGGAACAATGGAACCTCATATGGTTCAATCACAATGCAATTGCTTTACTAAAACAATTACCAGATTGGTGAATCCTCACCTAAATAACTTTGACGGAATGCAAATCAAGGCCTACTGCTCTGTAGGATCCAACTCCTCAGTAGGAGTGTCAACGGGGTGGGGCGGGGGCAGGGGCGGGGATAGCCCCCCCATTCCCCACCCCTGCGAAGTGAAAATGCCCCCCGTCCCTACCTCCATCCTCATGGCGAGTACCCATCCCCGCTTCCCCAAGGGGAGACGAGTATCTATGGATACCCACGAGTTTGATTTAAAAATTTATTAAATTTATAAAAAAAATTTTGAAATAAAAAAAAAGTACTAAATTTTTTTAATAATGTAATTACTTCCAAAGTTATAAGATTGTCAAACATAAGTATATAACACGATATTTAATTCTGTTTTACAATAAAATATTAAAAGATAAATAATACACAAATATAAATTTCAAAAATGCATAAAAATTTGTCAATTCCTCCAAAGAGGTGGAGGTGCCGCAGATGCTGGGAGAATGGAATGCAAAGGATGAAATAAAATGAATAAAAATAGGATTTGACACACACACACACACACATATATAAATAATAATAATTTAATTATTTAAATGGGTAACGAGTACCGTGGGGATGGAGACTGTGATCCCCGCCCATCCCGTTTAGCATTTCGGGGACTAAATTGACTCCATCCCCATCCCTATGGGGAGAAAATTATCCCAAAATCTGCCTCGCCGAGGGAACAGGTAATTTTGCCATCTCTACTCCTCAGCACCTAACCAAAAGGTAGGTTTACAATTAAAACCTCGTTCAATCCTATAATTATAGTCATACATCTATGAATCTAAAATCAATAGTTGCTCGACGACTATGATAATTTAGGATCTAATTCAGTTTATATCAATATGAAATAGACTAAGCCTACTAGTATTATGAAAATATCCAAAACTCATTATAAATCGGTAAGGATAATATAGTCGAATCCCTAAATTACCTCGTAATTCTTATAACATTACATTATATTGATTTAAAAATTTATTAAATTTATAAAAAACTTTAGAAATAAAAAAAGGTACTAAAATTTTTCAGTAATGTAAATTACTTCCAAAGTTATAAGATTGTCAAACATAAGTATATAACACGATATTTAATTATGTTTTACAATAAAATATTAAAATATAAATAATACATAAATATAAATTTCAAAAAATGCATAAAAATTTGTCAATTCCTCCAAAGAGGTGGGGGTGCCGCGGATGCTGGGAGAACGGAATGCAAAGGATGAAATAAAATGAATAGAAATAGGATTTGACACACACACACACATATATATATATAAATATATATATATGAAAATAATAATTTAATTATTTAAATGGGTAACGAGTACTGTGGGGATGGGGAGTGTGATCCTCGCCCGCCTCATTTAGCATTTCGGGGACTAAATTGTCCCCATCCTCGTGGGGAGAAAATTATCCCGAAATCTGCCTCATCGTGGGAATGGGTAATTTTGCCATCTCTACTCCTCAGCACCTAACCAAAAGGTAGGTTTACAATTAAAACCTCATTCAATCCTATAATTACAGTCATACATCTATGAATCTAAAATCAACAGTTGCTCGATGACTATAATTCAGGATCTAATTCAGTTTATATCAATATGAAATAGACTTTGCCCACTAGTATTATGAAAATATCCAAAACTCATTATAAATCGGTAAGGATAATATAGTCGAATCCCTAAATTACCTCATAATTCTTATAACATTACATTATATTGATTTTAATAGTTCAAGTATCATCAAAATTTTAAGTTTATCGCTTAGGTCAAGATTACATAAAATTAGGGTTTTACCACCTATTTAGCTATTTAACCTGTGGTTCACATGAAATAATACCATTCCGGATTTACTAGGCTTAATTAACGTACATGAATGTTTCATTCTTATGCATGGCTACTCTAATCGATCGATTCCTTCATTTTATTTTATAATGCTAGGTTTTGAAGATGAATACATGTATACATATACATACAAAACACTTTAACCTAATTTTGATCATTTACCAAAATTTCAAGTTCATGCCACCGCCTTCGTCGCTGCGGGTAAACTTCACCACCACCACAAGAAGCTGCGCCTTAGCTAGACCAAGCCAACCCCCCAATCAATTTTACCAAACGCTGTCAAATTGCCATCCAATTTTTGCCTGAAAGCCACTGCGCCACCTCTCGCCGCCGTGTTGGTTTTTGCTCGATTCCGTCATCGTCAGTGGTCCATTCTGCAATATGAAACCACGGCCATATTCCTTGAGTTGAGGAATACAAAGCCCACTCCTTGGCCATGTCAAATCATCACTAGAATGCCGCTGCTGTCGAGCTTCACCGTCGCCCATTTTTGGTCAAGTTTTTACCTTCATGATTTCGGCTGTCACTACCTGCATGTAGTGTCACCGAGATGCTGGAAGTGAGATGAAGATATTAGTCAATTCTATTTTGGGTTTCGAGTTGTGGCCGGAGGTGATAGCCGGAGAGAGAAAAATGGTGGACTTCGGTAGAGGAGAAAGAAAGAATGGGGTTGAATTGAAAATCCTAACATTTATAGAAATGATTTTTCTTTAATTACATATTGAACCCAAAGGTTCTATTGAACCTTAATTGAGTCCACCCAATTTAGCTACCAAATTGTGATAGTCCTCACATTGGGTCCATTATCTAATAAAAATTAAACATTGACCCCTCCTAATTTAAATAATGGCACAATTAAGTCTTCTAGATTCACATTTTGGCCCACAAAACTTTCAAAAATTAAATAAAATTTATACAAAATACAAAATATTAAAATAAGGCATTTCTAGAGGTGTTACACTTGGTCCTAACTTTGTCCGTTTAGGATCTATCACTCACTCACTCTATGAAAGGCTAGACAACCTTAAATTCTAAGGCAACTTTGGTTTAGTTTCCTTTCTTTCCATAACTCATATGGAGATACTTTAAGTTTTTTAGAAGGTATTCTATTATGTATATGACATGTAGTCAGTAAGGCTTCACCCTATAAATTATTAGACAGTTTAGCATTCAAGATCATTGCATTCACCATATCAACTACGGTCCTATTTTTTCTTTTTGCCAAACCATTTTCTTGTGGGGTATATGGTGCACTCATTTCATGTATGATGTTATTATTTCACAAAAAGAATTAAATTTGAAAGGAAAATATTCTCCTCCCCTGTCACTTCTTAAAGTTTTAATTTTCTTTTCTTTTTGATTTTCTAATTCAGTCTTATAGAGCATAAACATGTCAAAAGCTTGATCTTTTGTTTTCACTAAATAGACATAAGTATATCTAGAATAGTCATCAATGAAAGTGATGAAATATCTATTTCCTCCTCCAGTTAAAATTCCATTTAATTCACATATATTTGAATGAATAAGTTCTAATAATTCAGAAGATCTTTGAACAGAAGGAAATGGTTTCTTAGTCATTTTTGCTTGTATACATATTTCACACTTTTCACTGCTAGTATCATTGCAAGAAATTAAACCATGCTTTGACATATACTTAATATAACCAAAGTTAACATATGCCAATCTACCATGCCATAAATTAAAAGAAGAAGAGTCAATAAAGTAAGCCGAACCATTCATTTTAGTAGCAACACTCGAGTTGAACATGCCATCACAAGAGTAGCTTTTGCCAACAAAGGCACCACTCTTAGCCGTGTTGCCGTTTCCCATCATTACTTCTTGCCCTTTGTCAACCACCTCCAAGGTCTTGAACAGTGCTTGGTCATTGCACACATGGATAGTAGCACCAGAATCGTACCACCAATAGGGATGGAAAAAATACCCATCCCCGTGAGTACCCGCGGGGAATTCCCCACGATGGGGCAGATTTAGGGAGAATTCTCCCCCCGTGGGGACCGGGATGGGGATAATTTAATCCATGTTTGCTAAACGGGGCCGGGGACGAGGACTGTGATCCCCGTCCCCACAGGTACTTGTTACTCGTTAATTAAATATATATAAATATAAAATGATTTTTGAATGCTTCACAATACAAGAGGATAAAGATGATGATGTAAATATTTTAAAATTAATATAGAAATGTATTTGGTTATTTCAATTACTTTTTCTTCTAATAAAATACATATATTTTTGTAAGAGCCAATTTAAATGGAGAGCTAAGAGCTTTTTGGAGAAATTGATGAATTATTATTGTTTTTTTAAAATTTATGTTTATGTATCAATTATCTTTTAATATTTTGTTGTAAAATACAATTAAATATCGTGTGTTATGTACTTTTGTTTAACAATCTTTTAATTTTGGAAGTAATTTACATTTTTGAAAAATTTTAATATTTTTTTTATTTCTAAAATTTTAAATGAATTTGATAAATTAAAAAAATTATCAAATTTGTGGGTATCTGTGGGTACCCATATCCCCATGGGGAAGTAGGGACGGGTACCCACCACGGGGGCGAGGACGGGGGTATTTCAGCCTCGCGGGGGGTAGGGGAGCTATCCCCGTCCCCGCCCCGCCCCGTTGACACTCCTAACGATCAGGAGACTTCGCCGCAGTAGCCATGTTCAATTCAGTGATAATACCAATGTGCAAATCAGAAATCATGGTAACAATGGCATTTTCTATCCTTTTCTTCTTTCTGTAGTGACAATCACATTTAAGAAGGCCTTTATTCCTACAATTATGGTACGACTTATTAGTCTTGTATTTCTTTGTTTTAGTCCCAATAGTCTGCTGGAAGTTCCTTTTCTTTCCTTTAGGCACGACTTCTCCAGATTTCTTTCCTCCTGAACTAGGTTTCTTTTCATCCACGTAGTTCACCTTGGAGAAAGTTTCAGCATGTCTTTTCTGCAAATTTCAAGTGTCCTCCTCGATCCTTAAATGCTTTTCAAACTATTCCAAATTAAAATCTTCGGTTTTCTTTCTATAATAATTCCAACTAGGGGGTAATTTTGCTATTATAAACCTCACTTGTAATGATTCAGAAATCTCAACTTTCAATTCTTTTAATTTTCATATTAAAATAGAAAAATCATGCACTTGATCCATAATAGACACATTATCAACTATCTTGAATTCAAAGAATTTCATAATCAAGAACTTACCTGCTCCTTGTTTGTTAGCTATGTACTTGGATTTCAGTGCATTCCAAATTTCTTTTGGTGACTGAACATTAGTGAAGAGGTCGTACAAGCGATCAGATAGTGTATTGATGATGTGGCCTCAGAAAAGTACTTCGTCATCCTGCCTTTTCTTTCTTTTAGCTTTGAGTGCCTCCGAATCGCTATCATGTGGTGCTGGAAGATCTTTCAAATTTAGGTCCAACACATGGGCAATCTTCAATGCAATAAGCATGAACATTAGTTTGTCCTTCCATTGCTTGAAGTTCGTCCCATCAAACCAGTCTAATTTCACCAGATTGTGATCCACCACTTGAAATGAACTTTTTGACCTTCCTTTTATCTTCTCAAAATTATCAACTTAAGATTGATAGTTTCTCCAGCTCGTTGTGGATATTGTAATAGTGGTCTCAGTTCTTAATTTTAAGGTTCGATTCAGCGAATTCTTGGGTAAAGATAGGTAGTGAGATTAGGGTTCTTGTACCGTTCTAATTTCATATGAATTTTGTATTTCCAAAAAAAAAAGCTAAGAAATATGTGTCAATCGGTGATCTTTATATACATGCATGGATCTTCTATGAATTAGTGGACCTGGATCTATATTAATATATGTTAATTTGGGATATATTGAGATTCTAAAGTAAGAAACCCTAATTTTATGGATTTGAGACCTAAGTGTATATAATCAGGTTAATTAAGATACCTGGACCGTTTATTTTGTTTTGGGATATCGATATAAGGCTAAATACATAATTGAGGACTGGTTTATGCTCTATTATTAGATTTGACATGAAAATTGGGATTATTTTGGTAATAACGACCTTATTAGTCATTTTGGGCTGATAGTATCGTTTAGGCATAAAACTATCACATTAATTACTTATTTAGTAATGTTGGACTATTAAGGGCTTAATTGTGATTTTTAGGATTGAATGTGAAGTTTGACTGTGAAAATATTATTTTGGCTAGGTAAGATGAAGTGGGTCCCATGAACTAGTAAGCTATTGACGATAATGTTGCATTTCTGAGACTACGGAGGTGAGAATCTGACCTCTCGGGTATTTATTTTGTATGCCCTATGAGGGTCTGCTAATCTGGTATCGTTTATACCTATCTATTCTTGTGGAAAAACCCCTGTGAGGGTTAATCATGTTTTTGTGTTGTATCTGCTCTTATTTATTGAAATCTGTGAATTGTTTGAGATCTTGTTTGTTATTTGTTACTTGTTTTGTAAACCTTTTTGAGGGTTTGTTTCATTAATTCTTGCCTTTGATGTTGTTCAGTACAATCCATGGCCTTGTGGGCATACTTGAAATCAATTTTGTATTTTAGTTGTTTAGCCTGGTAGGTATACTTGATTTTGAAATTATCCATAGATACTTATATGAAAAATCTATTTGGGCCGAGTGCCAATCTTAGCGGAATGCTTGGATTACTAATTCAAACTTGTATTGATGTATCAGTGATAAAATAGTTACTTTGGCTAACTTGGTTTGCGATCTTGGCTTTGGGCAATCGGGGGTTGACTGTGGCCTAAAGCTTGATCAGTCCTAACGATTCATGTGGTTGCAATCTTGCCTTCGGTGGAGGCTTGATAGGTGAGGATCGGTTTTTACCGATTCGTGCTACAGCAGTTTGGCGAGTTGGCTACTTGTTGAGGCGATATAAGGGGTAGGCCGTTTTATGGTCGGATCAAAGTGATATAAAGGGGTGGGCCGTTACACGATCGTATCGTTTATACAAGTGTCGAGGCAATATAAAGGGGCAAGCCATTTCACGATCATATAGTTTATACAGTATCAATGAGGTATAAGGGAGAAGGCCGTTTTACGGTCAAATCGTTTATACATAATCGAGAAATATAAAAGCGAAGGTCATTACACGGTTGTCTATGTAAAATATGTTTATACTACTGGTTTTATAAAATGTTCTTGTCTAGTCTATTTGATAAAACTGATCAAAATCTTGGATTTTGAAAGTTGAATATTTCATGAAACAATTTGTTCACTGAGTTTCATTAAATCTAATCATGTCTATGAGTTCTGAAATTTTCTATGAAATTTATTTAAATGTAAAATGACTCTTCGCCTGTATGGGACGACATTGAGTTAGCTCTTTAAAGTGTTGTACAAGAAATACTAGTTTTTGGTTTTTAGTTCATATATTCCGTAAACTCCTGTAAATCTCCAATACCCAAATATTGTAACTTGTATTTTAGTTATCTGAATTCAGAACAAATGTTCTTTTTATACTTGTATATTGTATTCCATTTCATTCTAATTTCTCCTATACATGCAAATGCTTGCCTCGCTGAGTCATTCAGACTCGCCCTCTTTGTGTTATTCCTTCTGTTATTTGCCCAGATTGAATAAGTAGATAGCACCCTGAGCTTGGGCTACCTTTTGGTATAGTGTAAATATTGTTATCACAACATCTAAAATGGTAAGGATGCGAGATGTTATAGTTGTAATGTAAGGGGGTATAGGTTAAGTTAGTATCTTTTCTACTGCGAAGTGTGACAGGTTAGAGTCCCTATTGAATGATGTATATATATAAGTTAAATTATGGATCTTTGAGAAATTGTGACTTGTTATGAGAACTTGGGTTTTGCTTGTTATTTTTAGCATGACTAGCTTGAATTTTAAATTATGAAATTTCTTAGGTTGAGAATTTTGGAGGGTGTGATTGGTTTTGAAAAAAATAATATTGGAGTAGCACCTTGATTCAAAGCAAGCACTTCTCGGAAGGGGCGCTACACATACTATCTAGAAGTCCTAATTAATTCCAACAATAATGAGACATTATACTATAAATATGGTCATTTGTTGGAAAACATTAGTCATTTGAAGTGAAAAAATTGACCAATGGTTGCTTTTTATTTGCCCTTCTAAATATTGATTGTTAACTAACAATCATTTTTGTCGTTGTTAGAGATAAGTAACTTACTCAAGTACTTTTTCTAATATTATAGGATTAAATATATGTAAAAAAGCTGCTTCTAAAGAATATGTTAATTTATATTAAAAAATTTATGGATTTCCCTCTATGTTTGTCATTCCCGTTATTTTCCTTCTTTTTCTTATTTACTCTCTCTATATGCCACGTCCTTGGCCCCTGAGCTGGTTAGATGCTAGAATTGCCTTCAAACCCACCAATTATGATCATGAAATTAAGTTTCACAAAAAAATCCGTTGCAAAATTTTGTGACTAAAGACTTTGCGATAGATTTTTTCTATCGCAAAATCCATTGCAAAAAGGTGTTTTTTTAATAGTGCAACTTGCCCAAAAAAGATCTCCCACAGAGATGCAAATGAGTTCTTTAGCAAAGCTTATATATATATATATATATATATGGTAATCACTATTTTAGTGCTTAGTACATGTGGGATAGGGCATCACAAATCAGCCAAGTATTGGGACTCCAGAGGTGGCTCCTACAAGTTCAAGAGATGGCTTCCTTATGTGTAGTATTTTGCTTCACATGTTCAAAGCATGGCTTTAAATATTTCAGCTGGCGATCAACTTTATTACCACGTTATCACGAGCTAGGTTTGTGAGCTTGTTGGGTGTGAGAATTGCTTCTAAATCCATCAAATTAGACTATGACCAATTTTTTTTTCTAAAAATGATATTTAATAGATACACAAATTTTTTAGCCAAATCTTATATAGTAATGATTCTTTTAGTACTTTGTCCATAAAGAATGGGGCATCACAAGAAAATGGGGTGTGCAAGAACTTATCCCTTCTCTATTTCATATTCACAATATTCTCTTCTCTCAATTTGCTTTATCAAAAAAAATCAAATAGAAGTCATTGAATTCATCACTTCAACTTCAACTTCAATATTTCAAAAGATGGTAATAATATTAGTTTATTGAATGATCATTCTATGATAAGGTGTCTTAATAATGCTCATATATTTAAGAATGAATATATCAATAATATTTTCATAGTTGGAGGGGCACTTTTGGATCATAGATATTGATTTCTAAATTTTTTTTTTTGTAGAAATTTAGAATAACTTAAATTCAAATATTATTTTTTTGTCCCTCAATTGTAGATGATATTTGTATATTGGAACTAAGCTAGAGATTAAATCCCCCCCCCCCCCCCCTTCACTCTCTGTCTTATTTCACAATTAGGTACCTCAATTTACCACTTAAATTAGGCTTCGCTCACTCAAATCATTTCTTTATATCTCAAATAATGTAGTTTAGATCATCTATTTCAGTTTATATTTCATCTCTTATTTCATTTCATGAATATATAATGCTTGTATTAAATATTTTTTTATAAAAATAATCAAATACACTTAGTATATATACATTAAGTTGTAATAAGAAATGAAATATACCATACAAAGTGCAAATAACAATCTAAATGTCACGCTCCAAATTCGGGACATAACACGACAGTGTCCCTAAGACCAAAGATTAAGAGATACTAAGCCTCAAATACAATAGAGCATGCTAAATTCCCAAAAAAATTATTAAATAATCCCAAAAATAGATTGTCAAAATGAAAAATAATTCCAAATACTTGTCTTAACAATCAAACTTGACTACCTAAGACCTCACAGAAAATTTCCTAATCAACTAACTAGAAATCTTAAACATCAAATAAACCTATTCTAAATACCAATCTTTTACCACCATCCCTAAAACAGTTCATCTTTCTCGTCCTAAACTAAGTTTGATGCAAAAAGATGGATCAATAGCTTACGAGCACCACCTCGCCCAGTAAATAAATCTCCTTCTCTTTCTATTGGATTTTAGAAAGAATAAATATCAAGAAAAATCATTGAAGACAGGAATATTCACTTTTAGAAATATAAAAATTAGTATACAAAAATTCAATATTCATGTTATCAAAGTAAATCACATATATATATTTTTTCAGAATAATTTAGAATAAAGATTACACATTTATAAAAAAATTCATTAATTAACAATGTTAATGAACTCTCAGGATTCTAATTGGTTAATTTGGCCAAGATCTCAATGCCGTTAAGTGGCTTCAGAATTTGTAACTACAACGTTATTCAGTGGCTTCAAAAATCTTAACTACAACATTGTTAAGTGGCTTCAGAAATCTTTTGATACTGTAACCCCATAGCACAATTACAGAACTCTATCCTTCTGATAATTTCTCGATTATTCATAGCATAGATTTCCTTCTTTTTTTTTAAATTTTAATAGAGAACGCTATGTTTCGTGCAAGATTTAGAATGTTTTGTTTTTACGTGCTCAAATCCTAAAAATTAGTTTTATGCATGCAAAGAAAATTTTTTATGAATAGTTAAATAATTGCAGAAGGGATAATTCTTCCATGAATAAACCGTTAGATTTAAGAATTCAATGTGCATGCTTAGAAGGTTTTCTTATGCTAAAATCTTAACACCTAAAGTTTCCCTCAAATTTGATCTACCACTTAAGCATTCTCCACTAGTTCTATAATAGAAAAATAGGATGTTAGTACCCAAGAATAAAAATTCCTATGGATTTTTTAAGAACAAATAAAAAAAAATTGGTTTTTTCTCACCTTTGCGTATGGCGTCTCTATTTCCTACTATATGGGTATTTATACTATTGGGCTAGGTATTCTACATAAATTAGAATTTATATCTTATTGAGATAAGAAGATAACTTTAATCCCCAACTGCCTCAGACTTGATCAATATCAATCCCAGATAATGATAACTTAAAGCTGCGAAAATAATTTTAATATCCTAACCTTATTAGGATTATGTAGTTATTGAAATCCCTACAATCTTTAACTTTTCAGGATGGGATAATTACTAAAATTCCCAAGCTCATGACTAAATATTAAAAATCTTAACTTTTCATGATTTAATTATTATGGATTTTAGCTAACTATTACCATAATTTAGTAATTAAATAATAGGAAATATCTATGATAAATTTTGGCATGAAAATAAAGGTACAAAAAAGGAGGTCCTAAGATTTTATATCACCTATTTTTATATGGTTTTAGCTAACCATTATGACTAGATACCTTATGGGCGTAAACAATTATCCAAATAGAGTTTTAAAATGATGGGAAGACATATAGAATTTTCCATCTGTCCATAAATTCAAAAATTCCATAAAAAATAATTTTTGTCATCTTTAACTTGACAATCATGGACCTAAGCCCATAATTACTTTATAATAATTTATGGGCTTATTTTCTACACTACTTATGGACTTAATCATAACTTAGAATTAATTAAATAGTTTGGACTTTTATCACACTCACTGTTTAAAAAATTGGATAGGACTAGTTGAACCATCAACCACCTTATGAAGTGGTCCGATTTTGAGTAAAAACCAAAAAATAAAGAAAATTGTCCTATTTTGAAAATCGTCTGAACCGATAACAGAAACTTTTGAACTGTTGAACCGTTCATGATTTATAAAAGTTGGATTGGTTCATTTTTTTTCTTTTCTTTCCTTTAATTTTTGGCATAATTAACACTTTGTTTTTATATATATATTTTTGGCGTAATGTAAACCTCCAAAGCTAAGATACATCTTAAAAATGTAAAAAAAAACTAGAACATTCAAACAAATTTACAAACTAGAGCTCCAAATCAGATCTAATATTCTAATTTTTAAATCTGGTTGGAAGGTAGAAACTTCTAGTCTCTTACCCCAACCTATGTGCTCTTTCAAAAAATTCTAATGTATGAAGTTGAATAATATAATTTAGACTCTTTATATTTCATGTTTGGTATCTTATTAATTTTTAAATAATATGTAAAATATACAATATATATTACATAATTATGATGTCACAGTTTAATTATGGTTCAATTATGGTCTGATCAATGGTTGAACTAGTGAACCGTGAATTGGTAAGTTTTTCGATTCAATGAACGGTCCAATTTTTCGAGCACTGATTACACCTAACCTATAAAACACGAACACCATTTATGGTCTTATTTTTATACTAGTTGTGGGCTAAACAACATAAAATGAATTAAATAATTTTGGCTAACTAATAAATCTGAAGTCACTAATTAAATATGGACCAAAGATTAATATTTCCTTCGCCGTAAATTGGTATTTATAGCAGCTAGCTTAATGCCTAACATAAAGCTCAATATGTAAAGTTCCCATCAAATAATTGACTTGATAAATTCTACATCTTCAATAACAACCAAGCAATCTTTACGCAAGTAAAAATCAAGATAAGTACCTAAAATAGGATCCTTAATAACCTCAAAAAGAATTCAATGTATATTCCGTATTTATTTTTGATTAAGATCCGTTAAATGTTGATTGAGCTCCAAATAAATTGTATGCTCAAATTCTAGGGAAAGAGAAACCTAATAATATCAGTGAAGAATCAAAATCAATTGATATTATTCAATTTTCTTAACATCCAATATCGTATGTATCCTTTTTTTTTTCCTCAAAAGATAGAACCTCACAACTAATCACGCACTTTTTTTTTTTTTCTAGATCTCATAACATCGAAGTCTAGCCTTAATGAAATTCAAGTACTTCTAGAAGTATGATTAATAATACTTCTAGGATAAATTATAATAGGTCATTTAAAGACTTGGGACTAGTTTGGTTGGTTTTTTAAGTTATCTCACGATTATTTATCATGTGATAATTTATGTGATTTTTTTATCAATGTGATATAGTTTGATTGGAATGATAAATAAACCAATGGGAGTAGTATGTTAATTTAACATGGGAGTTGCATATATAAACATAGGCTTTTGGTATTCTTGCGAGTTAATTTGAGTGTTTATATCACTCCAACTAAACAAATAATAAGGTAGGGTAAAAATATTGTATTCCACTTTATCATCCCAACCAAACTAGCCCTTGGGATATTACACTAAATGACCTTAAATTACATAATTAACATTTTGAACTGCCCAACCACCCTCAATCACTAGATTGGACTAATTTCTACTTGAAGTTAATTCTCTCACATTTTGAAATTGATTCACCCAATACTCTTTCAAATATCACTAGACAAATTTAAAAATCTCTACTAAATGGATGATCATCTCAAACAATCCTCATGAATTAGTAACAGGACCATCTTACCTATGCTACCTGCATGACTAAGCAATAGCCAATGACACTGCTTGCTATTTAGGCCTAGTATGGTGATCAACCTTCCACCTCATGCATTATTTGGCCGTCCTATGAATCTAAGTGGTAGGGAGAACAATGGGCAGGCTGGGGTGAGTTTTCACTCAACCCCAATCTATCTCACATATGTTTTATAATCTCTCAATCCCTCCCTACCTATCCCATTGTTTTAAGAGTAAAAATTCACACTCTACCCGCAATGTATATATAGAACCCGAACCTAACCCGATCTTACTCGCATCTCATTAGAAATTTTATTAAATACTATGTACTGTATAATTAACAAATTAAAATACTATAATTTAATTAGAGTACCATATAATTTACTTTTAAAAGATGCATTCTTTTAAAACAAAATCAACATGAAAAATTTAAATCAAGTCAAAGTTGCACAATAGTACAAATCAATTTAGCTAAATTAAATAATAAAAAAAGTTAAAATTCCACATATTACATACTAAGTTGTGATAAAAGAATGAATACTATCACTTACCATGTTATGACACTAAAAGAATTACGTTCAAAATGAGATGTTTTATATATATTAAAATTTTAAACATATATAAAAATAATATATAGATAAAATTTATAGATATATATAGATGTATTATTCTACAATATTTTATTTTATGTAGAAATAAAATTATTTATTCTATAATATTTATACCAAATTTTATTCTTCACTTACTCCATGTCAAAAAGTCCTTTCATTAGCATATCTTATAAATTAAATATTTCTAAGTCTATAATTAGTTAATACATCGATCCTCTCTGATATGCTAACATTTTTTCTTTACTAGCTATCAGGCTATTTTCTTTACTAATATATTTTATCTTAACTTGGCCAATATTTTAGCAAAGAATTAAAATAAGATAGGTTTTTTCCGCTTTTTTTGGAGTCTATTTTAATACTTTATAATGTAAATATTCAACTACATTACTTTCAGTTTAAAGTAACTCTAAAATTTATATACTTTCTAACTACCTTTAGTTCATTAAACTAGTGCTCTATCTTTTTTATATATTTTTATTTCATGATGTTAGTATGTTTTAATTCTTTTTGCAAAATGTTTTCTTTTTTTGGATAAGGACGTCCATGATATTCCTTAGAAGCTCCGATCTTTGGGAGCTTTGAATTTTTTCTTTTTCCCGTTTTAAGTTCATGAAAAATTCTTCAAATTCCTTTTCATGAGAACATGCATGTAAATAAAATTGTGTATTCTTTGGTACTTAAGTTATATATTCAAGGCTTTTGCGTATTAAATTTAGATATCTTAGAATAAAATTAATTAATTTTTCTTTATTTGACTTGAACATTTGTTATTTTTTATTCTTTCAACATTATAATTTTTACAACATACTTTTTGAATTATATATATATATATTTCACAACAATATTAACATTATATTATTTTTAGAAATTCATGTATAGCATGAGACCAATGCTCATTTTTTCTTATCAAAGGAATACGAAATCTTAATCAGTGAAATCTCTATTCATATGTTGCAATTGATTCAACCAAGAACTCTTTCAAGATTCACAGGCACCAATTTAAAAACCTCTTCTAAATGGATGATCATCTCAATCAACCTCACGAAGCTTGGAAAACACGCAATAGGTAATTAACACTCACAACTTTCGTGACAGTTTGAATAATTTTTTTTCATGTTTTGTTACATCTCCTATTTCATTTTATGAATCGATGACATATATATTAAATATTTTCTTATAAAAATAATTGATTGGGAATCATATACCCTTGACATAAATACAACAAGTTGGATAGACAATCCAAAGTGTACTAATTAAGCAATACCTGTGGCACTAGCACTTGTTCAGGCCTAGCATGGTAAAACTCTCATTATGCAACTAGTTGTTAGCCCGTGCATTGCACCAGGCAATAAACTTAAATTTAAAATTTATTTTATTTAATTTTAACTACAATTTAAATATTAATATTTTTATAAATATTACTAATATAACACTTACAAACTAATAAGAATTTTATTGAATATAATATATTTGATGATATAAATTCAACATAATAGGTTTCTATATGAATATAATTTATGTATCAAAAGATCAAATCATTTGCATTAATCATTTCTATGTAAAAATTAGTGACTAAATGCTAAATTACTTTATAAATTTTATAAACTATTCATAAAATATAATAGAAGATAAAATAAAGAAAACATTGCTATAACATTTACTTGGTTTGAGGAAATTAAAGAATTTAAAATTAAAAAATAAATTTAAGTAATAGAAGATAAACTATTTTAACTTATCATAAAATTGGGACTTCAAATTTCTTCTTCATAAAGTATCTTGGTTCATTACTTTAAAAATTAAATTATTAAAAGAAAATATGACCATTGTACATAAATGCATCTTCTAAAAAATTAATTAAATTCAACATACTAAGAGAATGATTGTATAGAGGTGAAGAAAAAAAAGAATTTTTTTCAGTTATGATTTAACTTAATTAATATGTTAAATTATAAAGTAAGAGATAACTCATGAAATAACATAATATAATAATTAAAATTAAATTATAATAAATATTATGTTACTATAATATTCTATATATGAAAAGTTAATATATGCATAATATATGTGGAGCAAGATATACTAATTAAATTGCACTGACAATACACCTATATTTACGTGCACAGGATTATATATACATGTGTATAATTATTAAACAATATAATAAGAAGTTACATAAATTATATATTTATAAAGAGCAATAAAAAATAATTATAAAAAATTAAAATATATGTTATATATATCTATATATTAAGTATTTACTAAAATTAAACATATAATTATAAAAATGAATCAATATCATTTTTATATTAATGTTAAAATAAATATTGATATGATATCAAATATGAAAATAGGTTAGATGACACAAATGGATAAAATTAACTTATCCACTGCCATATAAAAAATATATATATAAATTAGGACTCAATTGTTTTTTTTTCCTAAATTATCCTAGTTCATAAATACAAAAATTAAAAATATTAAAAAATATAAATATTATAAAATACATGAATTTTTAAGAAAAATAAATTCTAACTAACCAAGAGAATGATTTTATATAGGTGGAGAAAAAAAGATAAATGTTTATGTATTTTTAAATAGTAAATCGTATTCTTAAATTATTTTTAATATAAACTATTGTAGGAACTTTTAGCTTATGTAAGGCTTGTCAATTAAATAGCACAGATAAATAGACTTATATATATGCCTGGTTATACACCCAGACATAGTGTGTATATATATATATATGTGTGTGTGTGTGTGTGTGTGTGTGTGTTTTCATAAATATCCAAAAATATCAATTTAAGAATGTAATAACAAATATTAAAAGAAAACATTAGACCAGATAATAAGAAGCACAAAAGTTATATATTCAAATAAGGAGTTACATATATTGATATAAAAATTATACGTTTTAATATATAGACATATATATTTAATATTTATCAAAATTAGAAATGCAGTTAAAAAAGTTGAACTAATATAATCTTTATGCATTAATACTAAAATAAATATTGATAGAATATTATATGTAGACATATATATGTTAACATAAGTAAAAGGAATAAAATTAACAATATACTATAAAGAGTTATAAAAAATATATATTAATATAGGGAGTTACAAAACTTAATATAGAAAGTTACATAAATATTATATATAGAAATATGTTGACATGGATAAAAGATAAAAATGGAAATTTGTTTGGGGCTTACATATATTATATATGGAACATATTTACATGGTAAATACAAACAAAAGTAACTTATCTACATCATTGCCACATAAGAAACGTACTTAAAATAGGATTAAACATCATTTTACTTTATATATATATATATATTATAGATATTTCATCGTTTAGCTCTTTTACAACTTGCCATTCAATAAATAGTTTATTTTCAAGTGTCCAAATTTATATGTATTTGTCATCTTTTTATATACAATTCTAATTTTTTTAAACTATCTATCCCATGTATATTATGCTCTATTCTTTACATATATTTTATTTCTAATAATATACGTATGTTTCAATTGTCCTAATCTTAATATTTTCTTTTTTTCTTTAATTTGATAAGGTACATAATGTTTCTCACAAGCTCTTATATTTGGGAGCTTTATTTTTTATAGTTCCGGTAGAATAATCTTCAAATCTGTTCATGAGAATGTGTGAATAGAACTTTGTAGCAAAAACGAACCACGAAAACACACACACACACACACACACACACACATATATATATATATATATATATATTCACGTATGATCCAAGAACCTCGAGTAAACTAAATTAATATTATCAGTTTACCAAAAGCAAGCAAATCATGCATGTTGATATTATTTGTAATTACTTCTTATTAATTTAACTAGATATAATTACCAAGAAACATTTTCAAAAAATTAAACAATGTCAAAAATTGCGGAAAGAAAGAATTTAAAGAAATGAACCCAGACCTATGTACCCTACCTATATAAATTTAGCATGCACATTTAATTACTCTAACAGAAAAACAGCTATATATAGAGAGAGATTAATAGTGCATATATATATAGGAGGAGAAGAGAAAAATTTAGGTGTGCTGTGAACTAGTGCACATTATAACTGGTGAAATTCTGCGCTAATTTCAGCATTGCCAGAACGTCAGAAAAGGTAATTAACACTAAGCATACATTGGTAGAACGCATAGCTATTTGCATATGAATGGGAAGAGAATTTTGGTTTAATATTGGGTAGTTCTTTTTAAGATGATTAATTATATTGCATAATTGAATTAATGCATTTTAATTATTAATGAATTTGTTAAAGAATATGAGGGTGGCGGTAGTAGGCGGCGGCATAAGCGGGCTGGCGGCCGCGTTCGTTTTGGCAAAAGATGGGGCGGAGGTGGTGCTGTATGAGAAGGAGGATACTTTAGGCGGCCAGGCCAAGACTGTTAGCGTCGATGGCTCTGCTCTTGACCTTGGCTTCATGGTCTTTAGTCAGGTAAGTGTTATTTTTAAGTTTAATTTTAATTTGTTCCGTTTATCAAATTTGTTTTGATTTTGGAATTCATTTCCTTCGTTACTCGTAGCCTACCTAGCTTGGTATAATAATTGTTTTGAGTCTCATAAAAAAAAAATAAAAATAAAAAAATTGAGTGAAGGTATAAAGATTAGTATTAATAATATGTATTAAAAGACAATAATTTTATTAGTTTATTGCTATTAAAGAATGACATATATTAAGTATTAATAATTTTTATTTTGTTATAGTAATAAATTAATTTAATAGTAATATTTAAGGATGCATAACTATTAAGATATAAAGATTGGAAAAGATTGTTAAATGGAAGTAGCCATCTTATACATTGATGTGTTGTTTTGCCATTTTAGTGGAAATTTTATATTAATTGCCTTTATAAAGGTGTTGTCAAATTTTCCGAAGGCCCATGTACTAAAGTAGTACATATTAGAATAATCATAAATGATGGTAATAAATAGTTCTTAAATTAAAGAATAAAAAATTATTTTTATTATTTTATATAATTACAATCTTAAAAATAGACTTTATATATTCTGGTACTACAATTAGGAGATATTGTTTGGACGCAATTTTCAAGCTTCTAAAGCTAAACGAAACCGCTTCAAAAGTCTTATATATATTATAGTAGTGGTAGTCCATGCATATATTGACATGTCATCTTCACAATTGATATACGTATATATAAATTTTAAAATAATGATTGTAGATGAAAAAAGAAAAATGATAATTTTATAAAAAATAATAAACAGGAATATTTTGATTTTTAATAATAAAAAATGATGAAACAAAACTAAGAATTAAAAAATTAAGAACAAGTTCTAAATAGTATGATTACATGGCATTTTTTTCCATCACTATAATAAAATTAAATAATTAAAGGCAAATAAAGAAGGACACATTTGAAAACAATCACCGACGATAGTTTAAATGAGTATTTCAATATTAATGATCCTTGTAAAGTGTTCTCATATTTTTGGAGACCTATGTATCAAGGCACATATTAGAATAACTGATAAATGATGGTAAACCCTAAAGAATAACAAAATAACTTATATTGCTTTATTTTAATTAAGGCAATCTTTAAAATGAGTTTGTTATATATTACGACTCATCTATAGAGATTATTGTCCAAATGCCACCATAAATATTAAAGACAATGTAATTTTTCACATTTCAAAGATAAAAAGAATAGTCTCAAAAATTCTATCTGTGGTAGTGCACGTTAGGGATATTCTAGTCCTTTCCACAATTATAGTATTTACTTCCCATACCTATATTGTCATTGATAGAACTTAGACACTTTTTTTTTTTTGGAGGGGGGGAAGGGGAGTGGGGTTGAATTTAGTACAATGAGATGGAGAAAACGTAAAAATAAATAAATAAATAAATAAAAAGCAAAAAACCACTAACAGATGTTTTTCTAACCAAAAGAACATATTTCTCAACCTAGAAACCCTTTACCATGTTTTTATCCAACAAACCCAACTGTTAAATGTTGTATAGATACAATTGACATTTATAGTTCTTGGTCGGATTTATGGTTTTCAGTCAAAAATTTCAATATGGCAAAATTAAATCCATCCTTTACTTTTAGATCCAATTTTAGCTTAGGTGAAAGTTTCAATTTTGTAATTACATCATATATTAACAAAATAAATATTGTATTTTCAGGATCCACCTCTATTAATTAAGGATTTAAATATGTTCATAACAAAAATATAAATAAATATATTTTCAATATGATTACATACATATCAGTAGTATAAATACAATAAAGTGGTTTTGAACATAATTGTGCGGTTTTGACCAAATTCTGAATTTTTAGAAGTTTGAAGTCCTTAATAGAATAACACATTCTCATTGTTTTTTCTTTTTTATTTACACAAACATACACACCAAGTGTTCATTAAGATTGAAACTCCAAATTCTCATTGGCAGTTGAATATTTGTCTTTTATCCAAAAATCTAAAATTGATTTAGATATTGAGTAACAACTTAATAAATATTCAAGTAAAATTTATTAATGTTCAAATTTGAAATTAATAGTATTTCTTATCTATCTGTACTAAATAGTAATTATAACTGATAATTTTGAGTATATATTTTAATTAAGAAGAAAACTTTTCATTTGTTTGTTATTTAACCGATTTTAAATTCAAAAAGATTATTATTAATTTTTAAATATGAATAGTTTTGGTGTATAGGAAACTTAATTGGTGAGATTGAGTTTATTACTTTCTCTTTTTCTTTTTTTACCTAACTTCTCTGGAATTCCTTTTCTCCATGATTCAATTGCGTTTTTTCATTTTAATCTATATAATACTTTCAACTTAATTTAACTCAAAGATATGCAGCTGAAAATTACCAGAAGCAAGAGATCTATTATCATTTTTTTTATTTGAATTATCTAAAAATCAAATTATTGATATTTAGAGTTATTCTTTTTTTTTTTCCATGTATCTAAATAAAATCTTAAAATAATCTTTATTTTATCTTTTAATGATCTAATATAGTCTTCAACGTTGTTTATTCCACATGCCATTTATTGTATTTCCTTAGAGCATAAATTTTCTTTTATTAATAAGATTCTCGTTTTAGTACATTGCATGTGTTTTCTTTGAATTTGATAATTTATTTTAGTTTTTGGGGAAAATATAAAATATTTTTCGTTCAACTGATCATAACTATTAAATTTGTTTCATTTTTTTCTTTTCATTTATATAAATCCCACAAACCCATAGTGTAATGTTCTCATTTGGCGGTACTGCAATTGCTTTATTAATTTTATTCTTTCTCAATGATTTCGTATCAAATAATCTTTCTTGGTCAGTTAGGTTGATTTGTGAGAAAATAATTGAATTCATGGTAATATTTTGCATTATAATTTTTCTTTACAAATTCAATATAATTTTTTTTTTCGTTCTTTCAGTTTTGGTTGGAACTCGAAACTGATAATTAGAGCGCTTTTTTTTTTTCTCATGCGTACGTGCTTCTATATATTTATTTCATTTTTCACCCTTAATTTTCACTTTTTTTATTTTTTTATTTTTATGATTCCAGTTTTTGACTTATTTCTCATTTTCATTCCTTTTCTTTTTTGATTACTTTGATATTAATGAGAAAAATAATTTTTTTAGTAACCAAAATTTTCATTTAGTGCATATTATACCTTTTTTTTTTTAAAAGAACTTTAGTCTATTTTGGCTTTCTTTTTTGTTTTTGGTTAAAGTCATTTTATTTTTTCTCATTCATATTACTAAAAAATGACTTTTTTTCATTTATGTAAATCCTATATGCTCATGAACATATATAAGGGCAAATGTCATAAATGGTCTCTAAAGTTTTAGTTTAGAATCACTTTGGTCCTCAAACTTTAAACTTCCTTTTTTAGTCCCTAAAGTTTGGATTTAGTTTCAATCTAGTCCCTAAGTCAACTTTCTGAAAACTTTTTAAGGGCAAAATTGTCAATTTATAGTTGTTTGTTTCACTTTAGTCCCTATATAAAGTTTTATGTTTCACTTTAGTCCCTGTATCAGATTTTATGTTCCAAAATAGTCCCTATGTTACTTTTTTTCTTTTTCTTTTTTTCTTTTTATAAATATATGTGCATGTGTATATATATAATTGATACTAATATTATTATTAACATTAAATAATATATTATTGTATATTAATGTCATTTGTGATACTATTATAATTAATAATATTAATTGTATGATTAGTGATATATTAACAAATAAAGTAAGATAGGGACTAAATTGGAACATAAAATCTTATATAGGGACTAAAGTGGAACATAAAATTTTATAGAGGGACTAAAGTGAAAAATAAAACTAAATTAACAATTTTGCCCTTAAAAAGTTGCCGGAAAGTTGACTTAGGGACTAGATTGAAACTAAATCCAAACGTTAGGGACTAAAAAGAAAATTTTAAAATTTGAGGACTAAAATAATTTTAAACTAAAACTTGAGGGACCATTTATGACATTATCCCTATATATAATTATCAAATTGGTGGTGTTATAATTGTTTCATTTTATTCTTTCATTATGGTTTGTCTACTTATGTATTCTCTCTTTGGATAATTTATTTTGGCATGAGACAAAATATATGGATACATTTTTTTAGTCATTAATTTTATATTATTATTTTCTTTAATTACTCCATTTTTATATATTGGTTTACATCATTTTATTTTTTTATTTAAATATTTTCGTGTTATTATATTTTAGTTCTTTCATTTCCTTATATGGTGTTTTATATTTTGAATTCATTATTTTTTTGGAAATTAATATTGTGTGCATACATGTATTTTCACCACTAGTCTTAGTTTAGAGAGTGTTTGGCTAAACTTATTTAAAATATCTTATAAGTTCTCATAGCTTATAAGATATTTTTGGAACTTATAAAATGTTATATCTTTTTTTTTAAAAATAAGTTCTTAAAGTATTTGAATAAAATAAGATTTTAAAAGCTTATAATTAATATGATTAAAATTAACAGAATTTGTTAAGATCTTAAAAATAAGTTAGGGACTCTTTACTTTTTTAAAAAGAGCTTATAAACTCCTAACATCTTATTTTATGAGTTTATAAGCTCTTTTCTAAAAAAATTACCAAACACTTTTTGATATTTTATAAACTCTTAAACATCTTATAAAATGTTTTGATAAGCTTATAAGCTCACCCAAACACCCTCTTAATCTGATTCACCAATATTCCCATGCATTATTTGCTTAAAATTTTTTGGTAAGTGTACGTAAAAGGGAACTAGGCAGTGGATATTTAGCAAGAATGCACCGATTTCTTCTTTTGCCAAATGAATTCACAACAGATGCATAAGAAGAAACCTTCACTAATATTTTGCCTTAGAATGGACCACAAATTTAATTCGTAATGCCCCTGAAATTTCTGGTTCATGATTGAGTAATGAAATAAATGCCCTACAAATTAAAATAAACTATACTACTAAAGTACTGTTTTAGATTTTATAAATTATAATTTGTTTAGTAAGTATGTGCAACGCATAGGGTCTATGCTAGATTATAATTAAAAGCAGCAATGTTTGTTTGATTTGATAGGTTATACATCCGGAGATGATGGAACTTTTTGAGAGCAATGGAGTTGATATGGAGGTTTCTGACGTGTCATTCTCTGTGAGCTTGGATGAAGGCCATGGATGTGAATGGGGAACCAAAAGCGGATTGTCAAGTTTGTTTGTGCAGAAGAAGAATATACTAAATCCATACTTTTGGAAAATGATTCGAGAAATCATTAAGTTCAAGGATGATGCATCCACGTAAGTACTATCACAAGCAGACACAATCTCTTTTGATACTAGTGTTATTTTTCTTGTTGTGTCGTAAATAAAAACAAGTATGTCCAACTAGATGTAGGTTATTTTGATTCAAAATGGTTACTAAAAAAAAAAATAATTATATTAGTGGAAAATTAATAAGTGACAATGTGAAAATTATTACTAATTAATGATATATATTAAGTGATAATAGTTTTTATTTTGTAACTAGTGATATTTTTCATATGACAATATTTTTTGTTTTGTCACAATATGTCTCATTAGTAACAAAAATTAATACTTCATGTTGTTACTATTAATAATTAGTAACACCCTTATGGTGATAACCCAATAACAATAAAAATTGTTACTGTAATTTATGATAAGATTTTCATTATTATTAAGTTGTCACTATAGGAGTGTAACTAATTGTCAATAATTGCAATTTAAATACTATTATTGTCACTATTTAATTTATAAAAATTACTAAGGTGACAAAACACAATCCTTTATCACCTAATACGTATAATTAGTTACAATTTTTGTATTGTCACTCATTATTTTGTCATTAACTTAACCCCCCCCCCCCCCCGCCTCTCTTTTTAAGTGCGGTCAGATTCACAAGTTACTAGTACTCTTAGAATTTCTGTCCAAGAACTTTGACATTTGACTTTGTGGAGTAGTTCTAGTTTGCCTGTTACTCCTCTCTGTTTGATAAAATTTTGGATCTTCTGTCGATTGCAGTTATGTTGAAGAGCTTGAAAACAATCCAGACATTGACCGCAGTGAGACACTGGGGCAGTTCATTGAGTCCCGTGGTTACTCTGAGTTATTCCAGAAAGCTTTTCTAGTGAGACAGTTGAAACATAATATCCCGTCATATGTCCATATATGTATTATCTTCATCAGAAGCAATATTCTTACTATTTGAAATTTTTTGCCAGATTCCAACTTGTGCTTCTATCTGGCCATGTTCTTCAGGAGTAATGAGCTTCTCTGCTTATTCCACACTTTCGTTTTTCAGCAATCACCATGCTTTGGAGGTAAGTTTTTGTAGTCATTGGTAAATGTGGCACGTCTATATATACCATAATTTCTGTATTTTCATTTCTTGGGGTTGAGTTATATTTAACTAAATTAACTTATATACTAAATTTGCTCTACAGTCCTTCGGTCTTCCTCAAAGGGTTACTCCAAGATGGCGCTCACAAAGTTATATCAATAGGGTACATTCAGATTTCCTAAGATCCCTTAATTTAGCAATTATCATTCAAAACTTTTAGATGTTGAGATTATGTAATTTCATTTTAAAGTAGATTCTGATTGAACCTCTCCTTGCATTAAATTCAATTAATCCAGGTTAAAAAAGAGCTGGAAAGTAAAGGCTGCCAAATAAGAACCAATTCTGAAATATATTCAGTTTCGACAAATGATGGGGGTGAGGATATTTAAAGACAGTATTCATTTACCGTTTCCTATTCAAATATGAATGTTTATCTTCTCATTGTATCTTCTTATTCCAAGTTCAAGCAGGACTGACCAAGTATCAATGTTGTGAAGAAAAATAACATATTGATCATTACTATCTTCGTTAGTTTATTATTCTGCAAATGAATTTAATGAAAAATTATGCAGGTTGTGCTATAACTTGTAAGGATGGGTTTGAAGAAGTATATGATGCGTGCATAATTGCTGCCCATGTTCCAGATGCTCTAAAGATTTTAGGGAAGCAGGCAACACATGATGAGTTAAGAATACTTGGTGCATTTCAATATGCCTACAGGTGCTCCTATTTGGTTGCTTTCAACATCCATTCTTGAACAATATCGCAAAAGAAAATTCATTAAGAAAATTACATCAATTTTTGGGAAGTCAGCTACTGTTCTTGACTGTGAATGCATTTCTTTTACTTTAATTCTTTTGGCAGTGATATTTTCCTTCATCAAGACAACAATTTAATGCCCAAAAATCCGGCAGTATGGAGTTCAAGGAATTTTATTGGAACTATTAATAACAAAGCTTGTATAACATATTGGCTCAACAATGTCCAGGTTGGTAAATATCAGTTTCTGCATATAAATAGCACATTCTCTCTGTAAATTGAAAGTTCAAACCATAACGACTCGTTCTTAAAGAAGACTAAATAGTTAGTGTGAGTGAGAGTCACTATATATCTGGAACTTGCAAGAACTTGAACAACATCCAGGGAAACAATGATACATTCCTTATTTTTAGTGTCTGGATTTCTAGCCAGGAACACATATGTGATCCATCGATCACAAGGCTTCTCATTTTACAGTGATTACTTAATCCTTGTCTTCTTGTGACTGTTTTTTCCTCTTAATGAATGTATAGAATGTTAGTGAGCCTGGGCTGCCATTTCTCTTGACTCTAAATCCACCTTGCACGCCTAAAAATAACTTGTTCAAGTGGTCAACTAGCCACCCAATCCCATCAATTGATGCATCAAAAGCTTCATCTGAGCTCAATCTCATCCAAGGAAAGAGGAGACTGTGGTTCTGTGGGGCATATCAAGGTGCATTTGAAATTTTTTTAGCCTTATCAGTAGTCCATTATGCGGAATACAACATTGTGTATGCTGACTCAACGGTTTTCCTGGTATTACATTTTTATCTGCAGGCTATGGCTTCCCTGAGGATGGAGTGAAGGTATTTTAGGGAAATTTTTTGGATCTTATTGACAATTTCTTCAACCCTATTTTATCCACTTTAGAAATAAGGCTTTCTTGAACCTTCTTTTATTTAATCCTAGTTTTTCTCGGTCAACATAAGTTGACAAAATTGTAAAACATTTTTATTGTCATAGGCAAAATTTGTTTGTTCCACCTAGTGCATTGATGAGCAGAATGACAATTAGGAAATAAATATCATCCGCAATTTCTTTTGGATGTCTAGCTGCAAACTAGAATTGGACATGTTTTCACTAAAACCAGAACTAGAGTTTGCCAAGCATCACATATGTTCAACTAGATGCTTCGTTTAGTGCATATTTTACTTTCTGGGATACGAAAAAATGTGAACATAATGTAGAAAGAATATTAGATTTGAAGAAGGCACAAGGTACTTTTTTTATTATCTTTTTAGTCCATTTAGCTAAGACATGGACGGTGGTAATTATTGACATTTGATCATGGCAGGCAGGTATCCTTGCTGCAAAGGGTTTGCTTAGGAAAAGCTATATAGTTCAGCACAACCCCAAACACATGGTACCGTCCTGGCTTGAAACTGGGGCGTGCCTTCTTGTTACGAGGTTTTTGGAACGATTTATTGCCACCGGCTGCCTAATGTGAGTTTCTTATATTCTACTCAAATATTTAGTCTCTTTGGTTTCTGCATTTTATATATTGTACAACTGTAGAGATTTAAGAATCATGACCCTTTAACCCCCTTCGAGTTTTTAGTTTATCTAACTATTGTGTATGTCAATCGGATGATGGCTGGACAGAACATTGAAAATTGATGATACAATTCTCATATATTAAAGCTCATCTATTGCTCGTTATTGTCGTAATGAGATTTGTTTATAGTTCTTTTAATGAGATTAAATCCCAATGCTGTTATATGCTTCCAAAAACTTCAATGTTGTTATATTAAGCTGCTGTTAATCTTCTACCCCATTAATATCTTGGGACTCTTTTCATAATATATGCATCATGGCTTCACCAAAAGTGGTTATGGATTAGAACTAATAAAGCCAGTGATGAAACAGTTTACTGGAAGAAGGGGGTACAGTTTTCACCTTTGAAGGTACTAGAAAAAAGAGCAGTTTAAAAGTCCTTTTGAGAATACATAATCCGCAGTTCTATTGGAAGGTAATGTTAAAATGTTATTTTTTTTAATTAAAAATAGTTTATGTTTTTAAAACAATCATAATGAAGAAAAACTTCTAGTAATTAACTTACTAACTCAACCTACATATCGTTGTCACAGGTCGCAGCAGAAGCAGATTTAGGCTTTGCCGATGCCTACATTAATGGGGACTTTTCGTTTGTTGACAAGAATGAAGGTCTTCTCAACTTTTTCTTGGTAAGAAAATGGATCCAAATTCAACTTCGCAGGTTTACTCCTACTGATACATCTGAAGTATAGTCTGTGCATGGTTTACAATTCTTTAAGATCACAACAGCATATCTTGAACTTCGTTTTTTTTCGCCCTCATCCTTAAGGATGTTTCTAATGTAATAAGGGCCTTCTTGAATTTGTGTCCTGCAGATATTTATAGCCAATATTGAGTTAAATACTTATACCTCAAAGTTCAATAATAAGAAAAGGTAATAATTGATCAAAATTTCTATAGTGGTATCATCTAAATTGTTTCTTAAAATATTCTTTGAGAATATACCTGATGTATCAGTAGGGGATGGTGGACACCATTGCTTTACACTTCTATAATAGCATCTGCGAAGTACTTCTTTAAGCATGTCGCAAGGAAGAATACACTAACTCAAGCGCGCCAAAACATCTCGAACCATTATGACCTTGTAAGTGATTTGTTCCTTGGATAATTGTCAGTAAAATTAGTCATACGAATGTAGCATCCTCTAAGCATCGCGAGTTTCTTTGATAAACGGGCTTGACGCTTTGAAAATTTCATACAGAAACATCTGAAACTTGTTCTATTTGTTCTTTGCAGAGTAATGAACTCTTTTCTCTATTTTTGGATGAAACAATGACCTACTCTTGTGCAATATTCCAGGTTAGCATTTGCTATTCACTAAATCTGTTAGCAAAAATCTATTGTGGGTTAGACCATGTACTGAATTTCCAAGACGTGTTGCTCTGATTTTTTATTCTCTTTGCAAGACTCCCTGTGAAGACTTGAAGAATGCACAGCTCAGGAAAATCCATACTTTGATTAAAAAGGTGAAAATTTTGCATGGCACATTCGCCCTTTACATCTCAAAAAGTTTGATTATGGAAGCTAAAATCAATCCAACTATAGGCAAGAATCAATAAGGAGCATCACATTCTAGATATCGGATTTGGTTGGGGAAGTTTTGCGCTTGAGGTTGTCAAACGGACAGGATGCAAATACACTGGCATCAATCTGTCAGAAAAACAACTACAATATGCACAACTGAAAGTGAAGGAAGCCGGGCTGCAGGTAAGAATTGAAGTTGTATTATAAATCCAACAGAATAGGTGAAGTGAACAATCTTCATAAGATTTCTTATGAAGTTTGTAATTAGTCAAGTTAATTTCAATTTCAGGATCAAATCGAACTTCTTCTATGTGACTACCGCCAACTACCAAAGAGCTGCAAATATGACAGGATAATATCAGTGTGAGTTTTCTCACAATATGTGAAATAAACTTAACATCTTATTCAGAAGATAGCCATCCATTTCAAGTTACTGCTTTCACTTTATTTGTATAATGTAAACGTATCAAAATTTCAGTGGGATGATAGAATCTGTGGGGCATGAATTTATGGAAGAATTTTTTATGTGCTGTGAATCTGCATTGGCTGATAACGGTCTTCTTGTTCTTCAGGTAATCTGCATTACTTGTAAATATTTTTGTTCTGTCTCTCTGCAGAGTTGTTCCAGTGTCCCCATCTTCAAAATGTTAACATATGCTAATATTGAAAACTGGTTGAGTTTTTTTCAGTTCGTATCAATGGCTGATGAGAAGTATGACGAGTTCAGGCTCAGTCCAGGATTCATTAGAGAATATATATTCCCTGGTGGATGTCTGCCTTCACTTAGCCGAGTAGTATCTGCTATGGCTGCTGCTTCAAGACTTAGGTAAAATTGAGGTCCTTTATAGGTGTATCTCTAAGGTGAAAATTATATTCCTCAAAATAACCAAAGAAAAACTCATCAAAATGTTTTTATGTAGCGTTGTGCACCTAGAAGAAATAGGAAGCCATTACTTTCACACCCTCAGGCGTTGGCGGGAAATGTTCCTCAGAAACCAGAGGTAGGAACCTGTAGTTTGGAATTTCTCTGTGCATCTGGTTTATTTGAAAAAAAATAAAGCACAAATTATATTAGAGGTTGTGGAGTATATACTTGTCACATTACACATATGCCTGATGTTTATAGCACTTGCACTGTTTTGAACTCTTAGTAGACTTTGAAATCAATATACTTTTGTGTTTAGTCAAATTCTTGATCTGGGATTCAATGAGAAGTTCATACGGATGTGGGAATATTATTTCGACTATGTTGCTGCTGGATTTAGATATTGCATTCTTGGAGATTATCAGGTATGTGCTTAGCGTGTTTCATCCCTTCTTTTCTCTAATTCTTGCTTGACCAGAAACATTCACATGTATCTGATAAGAAATACTGTTTTTCTTCCTAATCTATATAAACAACACCATTTATAGTGCTCTAATTATCTTGTCATGAAGTCCCAATAATTATAAGTTTATAACATCTTTAAATTTTTAAATCTTATAAGATATTAACAACGATAATTTTTTAATTAATATAATTAAAATTAAAGAACTTTTTTATAAATTAGGAACTCCTTACTTTATTTAAGTAGAGCTTATATTCCTAAGTCTTTTATTTTTGGAAGCATCTAAACTCTTTTTCAAAGTTCTTTTGAATACTTTATAATATGTTTGGGTGCACTAATAAGCTCACTAAAATACCTTCTTAGTTTATAGTTTGTGTTAGAAAAATTAAGTTAATCTAGGACACACTAAAAGCAATAAATCAACAACAAATAAAATAACTTTAAGAAGAAGAAGAAATGAAAAAACTCAATTCAAGACGCACTTTCTATTTGTGCTTACTTTATAGTAGAATTTGCCATTGCTCAAGTGCAAACAAAAGTTGACAATAACTTCAAAGATGCAATGAATCTTGAGAAACGATTGACATGCATTCAATCAAGAACTTTCACAAATTTGAACTTTCTCTAATTGCGTTATTTGATAACTTAATATACTCATAGTGTTTCCAAAATTTTTAATGAAGGTATTCGGAGGTGTATGTGGGAGTGGAGTTCTGATTTGAGACTTTTGCAGAGGAAATGAATTTTTCTATCGATATAATTCTAATTACAAGGAAGTAGTATTTATAAAGTTACATATATCCCTTTGGAAGTGACATATTCGTAAAGATGAGGTGTGACATTTGGTAAAACAACTTTTTTTTAACTTTCTATTTTCTTTCTGGTTTTAGAATCGGTTTAAATCCTTTATTTTATTTTCTATTTCATCTTCTATTTTATTTCATGAATATATGACATATGTATTAAATATTACCTTATAAAAATAACTAATTGAGAATTAGATACACTTGATATAAATATAGCAAGTTGGAATAGAAAATGGAACAAAGGATCCAAAGAGGTTTAGAACCGCATTTAACTCATAATTAACATTGTGATTGGTGTCTATCATAGTTCCTCCATGGGTGACTGCCAAAGGTAAAAAGAAAGATAAAGCTCTAATTTCTGTGACTTTGTGAAGAAAAAAATTCATAATTTAATTATCTGTTGCATTTTGTCATTCAAAAGTATGCTCAAAAGCTCAGCTCTGCATTTCGTCAGTTGTAAGATTAATTCTTGAACTTGCCAAACGCCTAAAATCAAGTGCCAAAATCTTACTTGATAGTTTGTTTTGTTTACGCTCACTGTTGGCAGATTGTATTCAGTCGACCTGCAGATACTGCGGCATTTGGGAATGATCCATACAACGCTGTGCCTTCTGCTTATAATTGACAATATATGTTCTTCGAGAGGAACAACACACACACACACACACACACACACACACACACACACAATGGGTTCAATCTCACGCATTGCGATCCTGTAATATTATATATCTGCGTTCTGTTGTCGAAATAAAGACTTAAATTCAGCCAGTGCATCTAATAACTGTTCACTTTAATTTTTTTTTTACTGATGACAAATTTTGTAATATTGAAACTTGACGACAACAGTTTAATTATTAGAATCTGCATCACATGCAACCTAGTCACTATATTAAACTAGTATGTGTTTAGTGGATGCACCGAAAATAATTTTAATATTAAATTATTTTATTTTATGATAATATTATTTTAGGGTAAATTGTATTTTTGATCCCATAAGTTAGACTCATTTGGATTTTGGTCCCATTCTTTATAACTTTCGCATATTGCATCCCATAAGTACATTTTTTTGCAATTTAAGGACTACGACGGCTTTCCATCCAATAATTAACGGAACAGTCATGTGCCACTCACGTGGCCATTAAATTGTTACTTTTTTGGTCCCATAAGTTATGCCCTTTGTATTTTTTGTCCCAACAATAGCTCCAATAATTTTTTTTGAAGTTTTAACTACTTTTCTTTATTATATTTAACATCCTAAACAACCCAAGTATCACTTGTTTTGTTTTTTCACACATTTGAAGGTCTTTCCAAGCAAAGAAACCACATGTATTATTCATGGAAGCACAACCATAAAATCTCCTATTTTGGATTTTCATTTGTCCATGAGGTTTTCAATGAAGATGGTGTGCCACAAAAATAAATAGCACTATTTGTAGCTATTTTTCTTTCTTCTTCTGCAAAAATTTATTGGAGCTATCGTTGGGACCAAAAAATGAAAATGGGCCTAACTTATGGGACCAAAAAAGCAACAATTTAACGGCTACATGAGTGGCACGTGACTGTTCCGTTAATTATTTGACGGAAAGCCCTTTTGAGTCCTGAAATTGCAAAAAAATTGCACTTAAGGGATACAATGTGCGAAAGTCATAAAGAATGGGACCAAAATTCGAATGGGTCTAACTTATGAGATCAAAAATGTAATTTACCCTATTATTTTTCTTCATACAATTAAAGAAAAGCAGTATCTCTTTTACTATTACAAAAGAATGAATTTTGGACCCAACTCACCTTAAAAGCTAGTTCATGAAATAAGGATTGTCCAATGTTATATATAGAGACTACTACTCATATAGTTAACTGATGTGTGAATTTAACACACTCTGTGCACGCCTAGGAAATGAACATTTGCAGTGTGAAATAATATAAAATGGGTGGCCAACACCTGGAATTTGTGACTCTAATACCATATCAAAAAATTGACATTAGACCTAACTCACCCCAACAGTTAGCTCAAAAAGTTAGGATATCCAATATTATATATAGAAACAACTACTCATAGATTTAACTATTCTAGCAATCTAACAACTATTTTAAGAAAAAAATTATTATTTAATAAATAAAATGGATATTTTATTAGTGGTATTAAATTTGAAGATAATTTATATTTGAATAAATTATAGAATATTACCAAGGATTGTTAACTCTGAATTTATAAATTATACATAGATTTTTAAATGATAAATTTAAAAAATAAAGTGAGAAAAAATAAGAAAAAAAATTCAATGGAATATTTTATTCAATACATTTCTTAAATTGCATATATAAACAAACATATTTTGATATGAAAAAATAAGTCAAATAATTTGTTATAAAATGTGAAGTCTTTTATATGATCTCTCAATAATGTGGAAGTCCTTAAAATTTTTCATGACATTTGATGTTTTGAAATATTATTTATATATTTATTTATAGAGTAAATATACAATCTTCAGTTTTTCATCTATAAAAACAACTTATTTTGGGTTATTGTCTGATCACCAATTTAGTACATACTTTGTAACATGAAAATACTTTAGAAACTATTACTTCTTAATACTTAATATAACTCTAATGGGGTAGTTTATAATTAGGAACTTTGTGGTATAAGCTGTCTAACATTGGGTACCTTATTTAAAACACTAATTATTACCTATTGATCATATTATAATTACATGCTACTTGTTAACCAGGTTATAATATATGCAACTTATATTATTGGTTATCTTAAATTCTAATTATATATGCTTGATCCATTAAAATAAATATATATTATCCATTGATCATGGAAGCCTTTTAGAAGAGGCCCGATAAAGTTTACCTTGCCAATTCACTTTGAATTTAGCTCACTCTTAAATTTGGACCTAAAAGTTATTATTTTGCATTTGATTTATAAACCATCATTAATAATACTTTATAATATCTTGATTTCATTTTATCCTTAACACTTCAATAATTATGTAGAATAAAAATTGATGTCTTATAAATTTTGCACTTTTCAATTATATTTTTTTTTTCTTCTAAATTTTAACTTAAAAGATATACAATACATCCATTATTTGTCAAAATTAATTAAAATAAGTGCTCTTTTTATATTCTTTTTCATTTAAAAAAAGAAATAATGAATAAATCATATTAGTTGTTAAACGAGAATTAATTCCACTTCTTGCACTACAATGAAATTGTTGATGGGAATAATATTAATAATATTTAACTGTAATGTTCATAAGACTTTTATTATACAACAATAATATTTATGAAATTGTTATTGTATCTGGTCTGTCACGTCTCAAATTCAGAACATAACACGGCAGTGCCCTTATGTCCAAAGACTTAAAGATACTAAGCCTCAGATCCAACAGAGCTTGCGGAATTTCCACAAATTTTATTAAACAAATTCCAAAATAAATCATCACAATGAAAGTTAATTCCAAACACTTGTCTTACCAATCAAACTTGAGTAACTGAGATCTCAAAGAAATTTCCTAAGCAACTAACTAGGATTATTAAACATCAAATAATGTATTCTAAAATGCCAATCTCTTATCACTATCCCCAAAACTGCATATCTTCTTCATCCTGAATTCTCTGCAAAAAGATGAATTAATAACTTATGAGCGACACTTCCCCCAGTAAATATGTCATTTCTCTTTCTACTGCACTTGAGCAAGTACAAATATCATGCAAAATCATTGAAAACGAAAAAGATATTCACTTTGAAGAAATATAACATTAATAAAAATATTCAATAATCATGTTCTCAGAGTCAATCACATATCTTTCAGAGTAATTTAGAATAGAGATTATAGATTTATCAAAAATAATCATTAATTAATAAATGCTCATGAACTCTCGGGATTCTAATTAGTTATCTTGGCCAAGTTCTTAACTACGATGCCGTTAAGTGGGTTCAGAGGTCTTAACTACAACACCATTAAGAGCGATTTCAGAGGTCTTAACTACAACGCCGTTAAGAGTAGCTTCAGAGGTGCGGCATCTAAGGTCTTAACTACAACACCTTTAAGAGCAGCTTCAGAGGTCTTAACTACAACGCCGTTAAGAGCGGCTTCAGAGGTCTTTTGCTACTGTAACCCTATAGCACAGTTACGAAACTCGTTTCTACTAGCAATTTCTCGATTATTCAGAGCATAGATCATTTTTATTATTTATTTCAACAAAATTACTATATTTTGTGCAAGTGCTCAGAAAGATTTTATTTTACATGCTCAAATCCAAAAAAATAAGTTTTATGCATGTAGAAAAGTCTTATAAACAATTACATATTTGCAGATGGAAAATTCTACAATAATTACAATTAGATCTAAAAGTTCAATAGAAAGAACAAGTCATCTATTCTTTTTAGCATAAATCATTCATGCAGAAAATACTTTCAATAGAAAAGGAATAGAGATTTACTTACTTGTGAATACTAAACTCAAGACTTCTCCAAGTCTGATCTGCCACTTACGCATCCTCCACCAATTCTACGAAAGACAGAACAAAAATATTAATACCTAAGAATTAAATTTCCTATATATTTTCAAATAAAATGAACTGGTATTTTCTCTCCTCTGCATATGTTTCTTTATTTCCTACTAATTAGGTATTTATACTATTAGGCTAGGTATTTTGGATAGACTAAAACTCTTATCAGGATTAGATGACTAACCTCTATTCAAAATCCTACCTTCTCAAGATTTTAATTATCCTAAGTCAAATAGGTTAAAGAAATTAGTTTATATAATATTATATATATTTTCATATAAAACTTTTGGGTATTACATTCTCTCCCCTTTATTAGAGGTTTCGTCCTCAAAACTTTATGTACCTTGAACTTCAAATAGATGTGAATAGTGAGTGTGTATGTCCTCTACCAATTCCTATGTTGCTCTCATTTGGTATGATTTGACTATTGTACCTTAATGTAAGGAATTATCCTATGGCGTAGAACTTGTTCTTTATGATCTACAGTCCTGAGTGGGAATTCTTTATAATTTATATTCTCTTTGATGAATAGGTCTTCAGGCTCTATCATATGTGTTGGATCCATCAAGTATTTCCTTAATTGGGACACATGGAATACATTGTGTAGCCGGGACAATGATGGGGGTAATGCTAGGTGATATGCTAATTCTCCTACTTTTTCTAATAGTTCAAATGGCCAAATGTATTGAAAATTCAACTTTCCACTCTTGCCAAAACACAAGACTCCACGTGTAGGAGAAACCTAGAGATACACCTTGTCTCCTTGCTGGAATTCTATGTGCCTCCTCTTAATGTCTGCCCAACTCTTTTGTCAATCTTGAGCTTCCTTAAGCTTGCATGTCACAAATCATTGCAACTTTCTCCTTGGTTTGTTGGACTAGTTCAGGTCCTGTGATTTTTCGTTCTCCAATCTCATCCCAACAAATAGGTGATATACATTTCCTTCCACATAAAGCTTAATCTGAGGCCACGCCAATGCTACTATGGTAGCTATTATTATATGAAAATTCTATGAGAGTCAAGTAATCTTCCCAAGTTCACTTAAACTCCAACACATGCCTAAGCATGTCTTCTAAGGTTTAGATTACCTTCTCGGATTGGCTATCCATTTGCGGATGGTATGCCGTACTAAGTTCTACCTTTGTTCCCATGGCTTGTTGAAAGCTCTTCCAAAATTGCGAAGTGAACGGGGCATCTTTATATAACACAATACTTATTGGAATGCCATGCCATTTTACCATGTTATTAATATACATGGTTACTAATTTATCTATGGTAGATGAAGAGCGTATAGAAAATGAAGTGAGCTGACTTAGTAAATCAGTCTACGATTACCCAAACAGTGTCATGTCCCTATCGAGTTCAGAGTAGTCCTACTACAAAATCCACTGTGATGTACTCCCACTTCCATTTCGGAATCTCCAATGGTTGTAGTGATTCCCTGGTCATTGGTGTTCAGCTTTAACTTTTTGGCATGTTAAGCATTTAGCCATCTACTTTGTTGTATCATTTCTCATGCCACCCCACCAAAAATTTCTTTTTAAGTCCTGATACATTTTTATGCTCCCTGGGTGTATAGTAAGTTTTGAATTATAGGCCTCAGATAATATTTCCCTCTTAATCTCTTTTTTGTTAAGGACACACAATCTTCTTCTCATGTAGAGTCCTCCATTGTCGCTAACTTGAAAATCAGGTAACAACCTCGCCTTAGCTTTCTCTCTAATTTCTACTAGTTTAGGATCATGGTCCTAAGCCATCTTAATTTTCTCGAGGATATACGGTTGAATACTTAGAGTAGCTAGAATGTTATCTGTGGACTTTACTATTTCCAAATCCAAAGATTCTATTTATCTTGCTAACGTAAAAGCTAACATTCCACTTGCTTTCCTACTTAAGGCATCTGCCACGTGATTCGTTTTGCAAAGGTGGTAATTAATGCCTAAGTAATAATCTTTTGGTAATTCCAACCATCTTCTTTGCCTCATATTCATATCATTTTGTGTGAAGAGGTATTTGAGACTCTTATAATCCATATAAACTTCAAATCTTTCTCCATCAAGAAAATGCCTCTATGTCTTCACAGCAAAAACAACAACTGCTAACTCTAAATCTGTGTGGGGTAGTTCTTCTCATATGGCTTCAATTGTCTTGATGCATAGGCAACCACTTTTTCATTTTGCATCAAAATACGTCCTAACCCATTCTTTGATGCATCACTGTATATAGTGAAATTATCTATTTCACTTGGTAGAGTTAATACAGGTTTTGATGCTAGTTGTTGTTTCAATTCATTGAAGCACTCATAACTAGTAGGGCCCACGCAAATTTTGATCTCTTCTAGGTTAACTTAGTGAAAGCATGGCTATCCTTGAAAAACCCTTCAACGAACTTCCTATAGTAACCTGCCAATCCTAAGAAACTTCTCACTTCAATGACATTGGTTGGTTTGAGCCAATCCATTATAGCTTCAACCTTCTTAGGGTCTACTGATATGCCTTCTTCAGATATTATGTGTCCTAAGAAGGAAACACTTTTAAGCCAAAATTCACACTTACAAAATTTTGAATAAAGCTCTTTTTCTTTTAAGGTTCTTAGCACTGTTCTAAGGTGTTCCTCATGCTCCTGTTCGCTGGGAAATAAACCAATATATAGTGAATGAAAATGGCTACAAACCTATCTAAGTACGACTTGAATATCATATTCATCATATCCATGAAGGTATTCAAAGCATTGGTTAAACCAAAGCATGATTAAGAAATCATAAATGCCCATATTTGGTCCCAAAGGCAGTTTTAGGTATATCCTCCCCCTTTATCTTGAGCTGATGGTAACCCGATCTCAAATCTATTTTGGAAAATAACTCAGCTCCTTTCAATTGGTTGAAGAGGTCATCAATTCTTGGAAGGGAATATTTATTCTTGATGGTAATCTTATTAAGCTCCCTATAATCGATGCATAACCTCAAACTTACATCTTTCTTCTTTGAAAATAACACTAGAGCCCCTTAAGGTGATACACCCGGCCTAATTTGCCCTTTATCAATCAATTCTTGTAGTTGAACCTTTAGTTCTCTTAACTCTGCTGGATCCATCCAGTATGGCGTCTTTAATATGGGCACTGATCCTGGTATTAGGTTAATTTCAAACTCAATTTTCCTATTCGAGAATGGTCCAGGTAATTCCTCTGGAAATATGTCTAGAAATTCTTTTACTCTGGGGATACTCTAGATATTGACATCTTTCTCCCTTGAGTCCATAACAAATGCTAGGTGTGCCTCATATCCCTTTTTAATTGCTCTCCGTGCTTGAGTAGCAGAGAGTAAGAGACTTGTTTCTTTTTGTCAATTCTTTGTGTCTCCTTGGTACGAGTGACTTTCCTTCCCAGATGGGCAGAAATTTATGATCTTACCTCTACAATCCACATAGGCAAAATTATTAGCGAGCTAATCTATTCCAAGATTGCATTGAACTCTTTCATGTTAATTTGTATCAAGTCAGCCTTAAGTTCTATATTATCAATTTCTATGGTACAATCCTTGTGCAATAGGCTTGTCACTAAAATCTTATCTCCTGAAGTGGTTACACTATAAGGTTCAGTAAGTACCATAGGTTTATCTTTTAAGAACTTAGCAAATCTCTTAGCCACAAAAGAACGTGCGGCTCCACAATCAAACAATGCATAAGCAGACACTTTATTGATTTCAGTCATAGATGTCACCATATCTTCAACATTACTTGCTTCCTCCTATGTCACAGTAAACACCCTTGTATTTCCTTTAGGATTCTGGTTTTGATTTGGATTTCCAGTGGGTTTGGGGTCAAGTAATGGGCATTCAGAAATTTGGTGACCAATTTGGCCACATAAAAAACATGCCCCATTCCTCCATCTACATGCTCCTGTATGTATCCTATGACAAAATTCAAATGCCCTAGGTAGAGTTTGTGGTTGATTTGGTGTAGGTCTTTTCTTATTAGCTTGAGTCACTAGTACTTGCATTGGGGGTCTTCGACCAAGTTTCAACTCATTTCTAGGCCTTTTCAATTTGTTCTCCCCATCTCTTCTCTTTATGTAAGCTTCACCTCGTATCGTAGCGCTTAATAGTTCCTCAATGCTCCTAGCTTCAAATGCGGCTAACACTGACTAAATTCTGCTTTTCAAACCTTTTGTGAATTTATGGATCTTTAATTGTGGATTAGCCATAATAGTAGGTGAATGCTTCCCAAGCGAGTGAAATCTGGCTGAATACTCCACCACAGACATAACTGGCAGTTGCACCAGATTGTCGAATTTTGTTATCTTTTAAAGCCGAATTGCATTAGGAAAGAAGTGCTTAAGGTAGGCCTCTCAAAAATATGCTTATGTAATGGGTCCTTCAGTCAGCATACCAAGCGATACACCTTCCCACCATTTTGCCACTTCTTCTACAAGGAAAGGTACTACTACTCTTGGTCTAACTTATAAAGGAACTTTCATTAATTTGAAGTTGTCGTCTATCTCTTTAAGCCATCTTTACACTACCTCAAGGTCAAATGTCCCATCAAAAGTAGGTACATTGGCTTTTCTTAAGGCCTCATAATAGAATTTGGTTCCCATGTTAGCAAGTGGTTGCTGAGCTGTCTGCATAGGATATTGATTTTGTGCTTGCATAGCTTGTGCTACAGTAGTAGCAATTGCATTAAATCCTCTTGGCAAATCCCAGTTTGAATAGCCAGAGGTAGGTCTTGCATGTTGTTTAGTAGTTGGTCTTTTAGCTTTTGAGGCTAAGTCGCGTAACGATGGTTTTGGTTTGAACATTTAGGTCTGTCTTCCATTTCCTATAATGGAAAAGGAGTAGTCATAATGCGTCAACAAACCTTTATTGTATAGTAGTTAAGTTAAGCTTGCGATAGAAAAAAAAATTTCATATATTCATTATTATCCGAAGCAGCTAATGAAGTAAAAACTCATGTTTGATAAAGTAAAACAATAATAATTTCTAACAATCCTTGATCTAGCTTAAGCAATTCTAATTTATCACAACTCCATTGAAGGGTTCTCCTTCTTCTATTTCGTCACCAACATTCTCTTGAGGTTCTTCTTCAATAAGATTTCAAATCTCCTCCCATAAATTATCAATCTCTTGCTCAAGCACGACCCTTATTTCCCACTGACGTCTCAATTCATGTTCAAATTCTCATCTAACTTCCTCAAATTCTCTCCTAAGTTGACGATATCCTTGTTTGAGTTCATTGGCTCTCCTTTCTTCATGACGGAAATAAGATTTGTATCTTGCATTTTCGATTTCTAGTTCCTTGTTTCTACTTAAACTTGCATCAAGATGCTTTTGGAAAGCATTATTAACTTCAACCATTTCCTTGTATTGTTCTAATATTTTGTTAACCATTTCTGGTAGGGGTTGAGAGAAATCCCTATGAGCAGATACTTGGGGCTTTTGTGAAGGTTCATTTTCAACCGACAACAACCCCATAAAAATCAAACAAAACAAAGTATTTAAAATAGATATTTCAAAGTGTATCAAATTATGTTGTTCTCCACCATACAAAATTTGTATTGGAATTAAGCAACTTTAAATTCTAATATTGAAATAGGAAATAATATACAGCAACTCTTAAAACATATAATAACTTAATTTCTCACTAGAGTACAATCTACTAAAACCAATATCACATCCATCCTTGTTTTCTAACACGAGGGTTATATTTTCTCTCAAAAACAATACATAGATAAGTGGAAAGTCTATAAATGATGAATTAATTGAAGAATATATTTGACTTTGTACAAGACTAAACATTTTTTTTTAATGGACTACACGAAAATTTTGGGGGAATAGTACCATAGAGAATAAATAAGAACACAATTAGACCTTATCAAATATATCGTAATTAGGAATTAATTAAGTTTGTTTTTAAAAGTTTAACAAAAACTCACTTACTACAGAATATTCAATGTCCTAATTAATTCATGTCTCAATTTAGATTTTTTATTTTTTTGGTAGAATCATTATTATTATTATTATTCCTTTTAATTGAATATTTTTATAAAATCATCAATACAACATGAAAGAAGTTGGTGCAAAAGAATTAACCGTTTTCCATATTATACTCCAACTAGAAACACAGCAGAAGTTGCTATATATTATACATATATGTGTATATATATTTATAATTAATGTCTTAATGGCCTATAATCTATAGATTTATATACCATTATTTTTCTTCTTACCCACGTGAAACGTGAAGGCTCCCATTTCTTCTTCCATATGTGTGTGTGTGTGTGTATATATATATATATATTTGTGTATGTAACTTATCCCAGTAAATCTTTGAGAAAGGCAAAGAAAGTTCCAAAAAAGAAAATCTAGAAATTTGATGGAAGAATTGAGGAAATGCGGCGAGGATTCCTCCGGCTCTGAAACTATGAGTCAAGGCATGCCCTATAATCCATTCAGAATTAGGTTTTCTTCTTTCTTTATCATTCAAGATTTATACTCCTCCAAAAATTTCAAATCTTTGTAGCCGTATTTTTTTTTTTTTCAATTCCAAACACTAATTCAATTTGATGCGTAAATCCAAAAAACACAGCAACTAATCTTTGATCAAGATGCGAAAGATGTAAACTCGAAAGATAATTAAACAAATACTCAAGCTTAATTGTTTTCAAATTAAACCCAGAAAAAAATTCAAATTTTTGTAAAAGTGGAACAATCTAATATATATATATATATATATATATATATGCGCGGGTGAATTTGGAAAATTGGGGGAACAGAGGTTTCCAGAGAAGTTAGAAAACTGAAGAAAAAAAAAAACTTCAAATTTAAAGGGACAGATAAAAATGCTTTAGCTCTTGGTAGGAACCTCTTTCCTTTAGCCACCCAAAAATAACTATTAATCATATTCCAGAAAATATCTAATATTAAAAATCGTTTAACAGCCAAAATAATTCTCTTTTCTTAATCCTAGATTTGAACTATTTTTAGTTTACCCAAATATCATATGCCTATTTCATATCTATAATCATAATCTACGGCTCTGATACCACTTATGTCACGACCCAAATTCAGAACATAACGTGGCAGTTCCCCTAAGTCAAAAGACTCAGAGACACTAAGTTTCAAATCCAACAAAACTTGTTGAATTCCCACAAATTTTATTAAACAAATTCCAAAATAAATCATCACAATAAAAGTTAATTCCAAACACTTGTCTTAACAATCAAACTTGAGTAACTGAGATCTCAAAAAAAAATTTCCTAAGCAACTAATTAAGAATCTTAAACATCAAATAACCTGTTCTAAAATGCCAATCTCTTATCACCATCCCCAATACTGCTCATCTTCCTCATCCTGAACTAAGTTCTCTGCAAAAAGATGGATTAATAACTTATGAGCGACACTTCCCCAGTAAATAAATCTTCTTTCTCTTTCTACTGAATTGGAGCAGGTACAAATATCATGAAAAATAATTGAAAATGAAAAAGATATGCACTTTGTTGAAATATAACAATTAATAAAAATATTCAAGAATCATGTTCTCAAAGTCAATCACATATCTGTTAGAACAATTTAGAATAGAGATTATATATTTATAAAAAATAACAATTAATTAATAAATGCTCACGAACTCTCGAAATTCTAATAAGTTATTTTGGTCAAGATCTTAACTACAACATTGTTAAGTGGCTTTAGAGGTCTTAGTACTACAACACTGTTAAGAGCGGCTTCAGAGGTCTTAACCATAACGTCATTAAGAGCAGCTTCAGAGGTCTTGACTATAATGTTGTTAAGAACGGCTTCAGAGGTCTTTTGCTACTGTAACCCCATAGAACAATTACGGAACTTGTTCCTATTGATAATTTCTCGATTTTTCAATGCATAGATCATTTTTATTATTTATTTTGACAAAATTGCTATGTCTTGTACAAGTATTCAGACAGATTTTATTTTACATGCTCAGATCCAAAAAAATAAGTTTTATATGCATGTAGAAAAGTCATATAAATAGTTACATATTTGCAAATGGAAAATTCTACAATAATTACCAGGAGATCTAAAAGTTCAATAGAAAGAACATGTCATCTATTTTTTTTTTTTTTATGCATAAATCATTCGTGCAAAAAATACTTTCAATAGAAAAGGAATAGAGATTTACTTACTTGTGAATACTAAAACTCAAGACTTCTCTAGGTTTGATCTGCCACTTATGCATCCTCCACCAATTCTACGAAAGAAAGAATAAAAATGTTAATACCTAAGAACTAAATTTCCTATGAATTTTCAAATAAAATGAACTGGTATTTTCTCACCCCTGCATATGGTTTCTTTATTTCCTACTGAGTAGGTATTTATACTACTAGGCTAGGTATTTTGGATAGTCTTATTAGGATTAGATGACTAACCTCTATTCAAAATCCTAACTTCTCACAAAATCCTAACTTCTTAAAATTTTAATTATCCTAAATCAAATGGGTTAAAGAAATTAATTTATATAATATTATATATATTTTCATATAAAACGTTCGGATATTACATCATCAACCATGCTATAGTTAAAAGTTTTACATTAGTTCTTATGTCAAATTATATAGTAATTTTATTTTGACATTTTTTTGGATGAAATTCATTGTATTTGGAACGTACATGCAAGATTTTATGTTTCCAAAATTTTCTTGAATTTTACAAAAATCCTAAAATAGTTTCCTAGAAGATTGAGAGGCGAGTATGGATTCACTTAAGAAATTTATTTACTCATTGAAATGAATGCATTTTGAATTGATAAGTTTTGTTATCAAAGTCTAATGTGTTTAAAGTGTTACTGTAAAATATTAAAATCTCCAGCCTTATAATAATTTTTTAAAAATTTATTGAGCGTAACTACCTAAGTACTTGATAGGTCTAGACTGTCACGTCCCAAATTTGGGACATAACACGGCAGTGCTCCTAAGCCCAAGGACTCAGAGGCACTAAGCCTCAGATCCAATAAAGCATGCTAAATTCCACACCCCCCCCCCCCCAACAAAAAAAATAATTTATTAAATAAATTCCAAAATAAATCATTATAATGAAAGATAATTCCAAACACTTGTCTTAAAAATCAAACTTGACTACCCAAGACCTTAAAGAAAATTTCTTAAACAACTAACTAGGAATCTTAAACATCAAATAAACCTATTCTAAAATACTAATTTCTTATCACCATCCCCAAAACAACTCATCCTCTTCGTCCTGAACTAAGTTTTCTACAAAAAGATGGATTAATAACTTTTGAATGACACTTCACCCCTTAAATAAATCCCCTTCTCTTTCTATCGAATTTGAGCAAGTATAAATATCATGAAAAATCATTGAAGGCAAGAATATTCACTTTGTAGAAATATAACAATTAGTATAAAAAATTCAAGATTCATGTTATCAAAGTCAATCACATATCTTTTAGAATAATTCTGAAAAGAGATTACATATTTATAAAAAAAATTCATTAATTAATAATGCTCATGAACTCTCGGGATTCTAATCGGCTATCTTGGACAGGATCTTAACACGACACCATTAAGTGGCTTTAGAATTCTTAACTACAACACTGTTAAGTGGCTTCAAAAACCTCAACTACAATGTCGTTAAGTGGCTTTGAAGATCTTAGCTACAATGCCTAACTATAATGTCGTTAAGTGGCTTCAGAAATCTTAAATACAATGCTATTAAGTGGCTTTAGAAATCTTTTGCTATTTTAACCTCATAGCACAGTTATGGAACTTATTCCTACCGATATTTTCTCAATTATTCAGAACATTGATTCTTTTTATTATTTTTATTCAATAGAGAATACTATGTTTTATGCAAGATTCAAAATATTTTATTTTTATGCGCTCAAATCCTAAAAAGTAAGTTTTATGCAGGTGAAAAACTCTTCTAAACACTTAACTATTTGTGTATGAAAAATTCTATGATTAAACCATTAGATAAAAAATAATCACCTATTTCAATACAGAAATCATTTACGCAAAAGAATATTTTCAATAGAAAAAGAACGGAGACTTACTTAAGCCAGAATCTTAAGACTTAAAACTTCTCTCAAATTTGATCTACCACTTACGCATTCTCCTTCAATTCTATGACAAAAAGAAATGATGTTAGTACCCAAAAATGAAATTCCCATACATAATTTTTTTTAAGGAGCAAATAAAGAAAATTGATATTTTCTTACCTCTGCATATGGCTTCTCTATTTCCTACTGTATGAGTATTTATACCATCAAGCTAGGTATTTTGGATAAACTAAAATTCTTATCTCCTTGAGAAGATAACTCTATCCTAATTCTAATCAGTCTCAATCCCAGATAATGATAAATCATCATATTTTGTCATGGGAGAATAATTTAGAATCCTAGTTTTATTATGATTAGGTAGTTAGGCTTATGACTGAATCTCTATTCAAAAATCTTATATCCTACGCATTTAATTTATACTAAATCAAATGGGTTAAAGAATTTAGCAATAATAATATCATAAAAAATTTGTGGTATTACATTTCTCTCCCCCCCCCCCCTATTAGAAGTTTTGTCCTCAAAACTTATGGACCTTGAACTTCAAACAGCAGTGAGTGCGCATGTTCTCTTTCGATTCCCATGTTGCTTCTTGTCAGTGTGATTTGACCAATGTACCTTGACATTAGGAATTATCCTGTGGCGTATAACTTGTTCTTTACAATCCACAATCATAAGTGGAAATTCCTCATAACTTAGATTTTTCTTTATGAGTAGGGGTTCGGGCTCTATCACATGGGTTGGATCAATCAAGTACTTCCTTAATTGAGACACATGGAATACATTGTGCCCTTGGGATAATGATGGGGGGTAATGCTAGATGGTATGCTACTTCTCCTACTTTATCTAATACTTTAAATAGCCTAACATATCGAGGGTTCAGCTTTTCGCTCTTGTCAAAATGTGAGACTCCACATTTCGGAGAAACTTTAAGATACACATTATCTCCTTGCTGGAATTTTATGTGTCTCCCCTTAATGCCTGCCCAACTCTTTTGTTGCTTTTGAGCTACCTTAAGTTTATCATGAATCATTGCAACTTTCTCTATGGTTAATTAGACTAGTTTGAGTCCCGTGATTTCCTTTTCCCAATCTCATCCCAATAAATAAGTGATCTATATTTCCTCTCGTATAAACTTCAAATGAGGCCATGCTAATGCTACTATGGTAGTTGTTATTATATGAGAATTCTATGAGAATCAAGCAATCTTCCCAAGTCCCTTTAAATTCCAAAACATATGTTAAGCATGTCTTCTAAGGTTTGAATTGTCCTTTCAAATTGACCATCAGTCTGGGGATGGTATGCCGTACGAAGTTCCTTTTTCATTCGCATAGCTTGCTGAAAGCTCTTCCAGAGTATCGAGGTAATCCAAGCATCTTGATCTGATACAATACTTCTAGGAATACCATGCAGTTTTACTATGTTTTCAATATACATAGTTACTAGTTTGTCCATGATAGATGAAGAGCGCATAGGAAGAAAGCGTGTTGACTTAGTCAATCGGCCTACGATCACCCAAATAGCATCATTTCCCTATTGAGTTCGTGGTAGCCGTAATAGAAAGTCCATCGTGATATATTTCCATTTCCATTTTAGAATCTCCCATGGTTGTAATAATCCTCCAGATCGTTGATCTTTGGCTTTGACTTTTTGGCAAGTTAGACATTTAGCCACATGGTCCGCTATATCATTTTTCACACCATCCCACCAAAAATTCCTTTTGAAGTCTCAATACATTTTTGTGCTCCCCGGGCGTATGGAAAGTTTCAATTTATGGGGCCTTTGATAATATCTCTCTCTTAATCTCTTTATCATTATGGACACATAGTCTTCCTCTCATGTTAAGTCCTCCACTGTTTATATGTGAAAATCAGGTAACAATTGCACTTCAACTTTCTTTTTAACTTCTACTAGTTTGGAATCACATTCTTGTGCTATCTTAATTTTCTTTAGGATACATGGCTGAATACTTAGAGCAGCTAGAATATTTTCAATAGACTCTACTATTTCCAATTCCGTGGATTCTATTTGTCTTGCTCACATAGAAGCTAATATCCTACTTGCCTTCCTACTTAAGGAATCTGCCACACGATTCACCTTTCCAAGATAGTAATTAATACCTAAGTCATAATCTTTCAACAAGTCCAACCATCTCCTCTGCCTCATGTTCAGATCCTTTTGAGTGACCACATATTAGAGACTCTTATGATTCGTATAAACTTCACATCTTGCACCATAGAGATAATATCTCCATATCTTCACTGAAAATACCACTGCTACTAATCCTAAATTGTGTGTGGGATAGTTCTTCTCATACAGCTTTGATTATTTGACACATAAGCAATCGCTTTTCCATTTTGCATCAAAACACATCTTAACCCATTTTTTGATGCATCACTATATATAGTGAAATTGCTTGTTTCACTTGGTAGAGTTAGTATAGGGGCTAATGCTAATCATTGTTTAAATTCATTGAAGCTCTCATAACATGAAGGGCCCTGCTCAAATTTTGATCTTTTCAGGGTTAACTTATTGAGAGGCATGGCTATCCTTGAAAACCTTTCAACAAGCTTTCTTAGTAACCTGCCAATCCTAAGAAACTTTTTAGTTTAATGACATTGGTCGGTTTAGGCCAATCCATTATAGCTTCAACTTTCTTAGGGTCTACTGATATGCCTTCTTTGGATATTATGTATCCTAAGAAGGAAATATTTTTAAGCTAAGATTCACATATACTAAATTTCGCATAAAGCTCTTTTTCTCTTTAACATTTACAGCACTACTTTAAGTTGTTCCTCATGCTCCTATTCCCTTAGGGAATAAACCAATATATCATCAATGAAAATAACTACAAACATGTCTAAAAACGGCTTGAATATCATATACCTCATTTCCATGAATACGGCTGGAGCGTTGGTTAAACCAAACGGCATGACTAAGAACTCATTATATCTATATCTGGTCCTAAAGGTAATTTTTTAGGTATATCCTCAGCCTTTATTTTGATTTGATGGTACCTTGATCTCAACTCTATTTTGGAAAATACCTTAGCTCCTTTCAATTGGTCAAAGAGATCATCGATTCTTGGAAAGGGATATTTATTCTTGATGGTAATTTTATTAAGCTCCCTATAATCGATGCATAACCTCAAACTTCCATCTTTTTTCTTCACAAATAACACCGGCGCCCCCTAAGGTCATACACTATCCCTAATTTTCCCTTTATCAATCAATTCTTACAGTTGAACCTTTAGTTCTCTTAACTTTGCCAAAGCCATCCGATTTGGTGCCTTCGAGATGGGCATTGACCATGGTATTAGGTTAATTTCAAACTCAATTAGTTTATCTAGGAATGGTCCAGGTAATTCCTTAGGAAATACGTCTAGAAATTCTTTTACTATGGGGATACTTTGGATATTTACATCTTTCTCCCTTAAGTCCATAACAAATGCTAGGTATGCCTCACGTCCTTTTTCAATTGCTCTTCGAGCTTGAGTAGCAAAGAATAGGATACTTGTTTCTTTTTGTCAATTCATTGTGCCTCCTTGATACGAGTGACTTTCCTTTCTAGGTGGACAAAAGTTTATGATATTGCCTCTACAATCCACATGGGAAAAATTACTAGCCAACCAATCCATTCCCAAAATTACATCGAACTATTTCATGTTAATTTGTATCAAGTCAACCTTAAGTTCTATATTATCAATTCCTATGGTACAATCCTTGTGTAATAGGTTTGTCACTAAAATTTTATCTCCTAGAGTGGTTATTCTATAAGGTTCAATGAGTACCATAGGTTTATCATTCAAGAACTTAGCAAATCTCTTAGCCACAAAAGAATGTGTAGCTCCACAATCAAACAATGCATAAGCAGGCACTTAATTGATTTCGATCATACCTATCACCACATCTTCGACATTACTTGTTTCCTTCTGCGTCATGGCAAACACCCTTGCATTTTCTTTGGGACTCTAGTTTTTATTTGGGTTTCCAGTAGCTCTGTGGTAAGGCAATAGGCATTCAAAATTTTGATGACTCATCTTTCCACATCAGAAATATGCCATATTTTTCTATTTACATTCTCCTAAATTTAAACATTATCCTTGATTTACCCAAAAATATCATATGCCTATTTCATATCTAGAATCAAAACTTAATGCTCTGATACCACTTATGTCATGCCTCAAATTTGAGACATAACATGGCAGTGCCCCTACGTCCAAGGACTCAAAGACACTAAACCTCATATCCAATAGAGCATGCAAGATTCTCCAAAAAAAAAATTTATTAAATAAATTCCAAAATAAATCATTACAATCAAAGATAATTCCAAAAACTTGCCTTGACAATCAAACTTGGTTACCCAAAACCTCAAAGAAAATTTCCTAAACAACTAACAAGGAATCTTAAACATCAAATAAACTTATTCTAAAATGTCAATCTCTTATCACCATCTCCAAAACTGCTCATCTTTCTCGTCATGAACTAAGTTTTCTGCAAAAACATGGATTGAAAACTTATGAGCGACACTTCACTTATTAAATAAATCTTCTTCTCTTTCCACCGGATTTGAGCAAGTATAAATATCACGAAAAATTATTGAAGGCAAATTCACTTTGCAGAAATATAACAGTTAATATAAAAAAAAATTCAAGATTCAAGTTATCAGATTCAATCATATATATTTCAAAATAATTCAGAATAGATATTATACATTTATAAAAAAATTTCATTAATTAGTAATGCTCATGAACTCTCAGGATTTTAATCGGTTATCTTAGTCAAGCTCTTAACTACGATGTTGTTAAGTGACTTCAGCATTCTGAACTACAACGCTATTAAGTGGCTTCGAAAATCTCAATTACAATAATGTTAGTTTAGAAAATCTCAACTATTACGCCATTAAATGGCTTCGAAAATCTTTTGCTATCGTAACCTCATAGCACAGTTATGGAACTTATTCATACCGACAATTTCTCGATTGTTCAGAGCATAGATTCTTTTTATTATTTTTATTCAAAAGAGAATACTATGTTTTACGCAAGATTCAAAATATTTTATTTTTATGTGCTCAAATCCTAAAAAGTAAGTTTTCAGCAAGTGAAAAAGTCTTTTGAATAGTTAGCTATTTGTATATGGAAAATTCTATGATTAAACCATTAGATAAAAAATAATCACCTATTTCAATGTAGAAATCATTCATGCAAAAGAACATTTTCAATAGAAAAAGAGCAGAGATTTACTTACGCCAGAATCTTAAGACTCAAAACTTCTCGCAGATCTAATCTACCACTTAGGTGTTCTTCTCCAACTTCATGACAAAAGAACGGATGCTAGTACCCAAAAATGAAATTCCCCTACGGATTTTTTTTAGGGAACAAATAGAGAAAATTGGTATTTTTCTTATCTCTGCATATGGTTTCTCAATTTCCTACCATACGTGTGTTTATACTATCAGGCTAGGTAGTTTGGATAAACTAAAATTCTTATCTCCTTGAGATGATAACACTATCCTAGTTTTGATCAGTCTCGATCTGACACAATACTTATTGGAATGCTATGCAATTTTACTATGTTGTCAATATGCATGGTTACTAGTTTATCTATAGGAGATGAAAAGCACATAGAAAGGAAGTACGCTGACTTAGTTAATTGGTCTATGATTACCCAAATAGTGTCATGTCCCTATCAAGTTCGCAATGGTCCTACTACAAAATCCACCGTGATGTACGCCTACTTCCATTCTGGAATCTCCAATGGTTGTAGCAATCATCCTGTCATTGGCGTTCAGCTTTGACTTTTTGGCATGTTAAGCATTTAGCTATGTGGTCTGCTATATCATATTTCATGCCACCCCACCAAAAATTTCTTTTTAAGTCCCGATACATTTTTGTGCTCCCTGGGTGTATAGAAAGTTTTGAATTAGGAGCCTCAGACAATATTTCCCTCTTAATCTCTTTTTCGTTAGGGACACACAATCTTCTTCTCATGGAGAGTCCTCCACTGTCGCTAACTTGAAAATCAGGTAACAACCCTGCCTTAGCTTTCTCTTTAATTTTTGCTAGTTTAGGATCATGGTCCTGAGCTATCTTAGTTTTCTCAAGGATACACTGTTGAATACTTAGAGTAGCTAGAATGTTATCCGTAGTCTCTACTATTTCCAAATCCAAAGATTCTATATGTATTGCTAACGTAGAAGCCAACATTCCATTCGCTTTCCTACTTAAGGCATCTGCCACGCGATTTACTTTGCCGAGGTGGTAATTAATGCCTAAGTTATAATCTTTCAGTAATTCCAACCATCTTCTTTACCTTATATTCATATCCTTTTGTGTGAAGAGGTATTTGAGACTCTTATGACCCGTATAAACTTCATATCTTTCTCCATAAAGATAACGCCTTCATATTTTCGCAGCAAAAACAACAGCTGCTAACTCTAAATCGTGTGTGGGGTAGCTTTACTCGTATAGCTTCAATTTTCTTGACGCATAGGCAGCTACTTTTTCATTTTGCATCAAAATACATCCTAACCCATTATTCGATGCATTACTGTATATAGTAAAATTGTCTGTTTCACTTGGTAGAGTTAATACAAGAGCTGATGCTAGCAGTTGTTTCAATTCATTGAAGCTCTGATCACTGGCCGAGCCTTACTCAAATTTTGATCTCTTTTGGGTTAACTTAGTGAGAGGCATGGCTATCCTTAAAAACCCTTCAACGAACTTCCTATAGTAACATGCCAATCCAAAGAAACTTCTCACTTTAGTGACATTGGATGGTTTGGGCTAATCCATTATAGCTTCAATCTTCTTAGGGTCTATTGATATGCCTTCTTCGAATATTATGTGTCCTAAGAAGGAAATACTTTTAAGCCAAAATTCACACTTACTAAATTTTAAATAAAGCTCTTTTTTTCTTAACATTTGTAGCACTGTTCTAAAGTGTTTGTCGTGCTCCTGTTCGTTTGGGGAATAAACTAATATATCATCAATGAAAATGGCTACAAACTTGTCTAAGTATAGCTTGAATATCCTATTCGTCAGATCCATGAAGGCAGCTGAAGCATTGGTTAAACCAAACGGCATGATTAAGAACTTATAATGCCCATATTTGTTCCTAAAGGAAATTTTAGATATATTCTTTTCCTTTATCTTGATTTGATGGTATCCCGATCTCAAATCTATTTTGGAAAATACCTTAGCTTCTTTCAATTGGTCGAAGAGGTCATCGATTCTTGGAAGGGGATATTTATTCTTGATGTTAATTTTATTAAGCTCCCTATAATTGATGCATAACTTGAAACTTCCATCTTTTTCCTTTACAAATAGCATCGGAGCCCCCTTAGGTGATACACTCGGCCTAATTTGCCCTTTATCAATCAATTCTTGTGCCATTCAATATGGCGTTTTCGAGATGGGCACTGATCCTCGTAATTGGTTAATTTCAAACTCAATTTCTCTATCCAAGGGTGGTCCAAGTAATTCCTTGGGAAATACTTCTAGAAATTCTTTAACTATGGGGATACTCTGGATATTGACATCTTTCTCCCTTGAGTCCATAACAAATGTCAGGTATGCCTTATGTCCCTTTTTAATTGCTCTCTATGCTTGAGTAGCAGAAAGTAGGAGACTTTTTTCTTTTGTCGATTCTTTGTGCCTCCTTAGTACGAGTGACTTTCCTTCCCAGATGGGTAGAAATTTATGATCTTACCTCTACAATCCACATAGGCAAAATTACTAGCCAACTAATCCATTCCCAAGATTACATCAAACTCTTTGAAGTTAATTTGTATCAAGTCAGCCTTAAGTTCTATATTATTAATTTCTATGGTACAATCCTTGTGTAATAGGTTTGTCATTAAAATCTTATCTCCTGGAGTAGTTACACTAAAAGGTTCAGTAAGTACCATAGGTTTATCTTTCAAGAACTTAGCAAATCTATTAGCCACAAAAGAATGTGTAGCTCCATAATCAAACAATGCATAAGCAAACACTTTATTGATTTTGATCGTACATGTCACCATATCTTCAACATTACTTGCTTCCTCGTGCGTCATAGTAGATGCCCTTGCATTTTCTTTGGGATTCTAGCTCTGATTTGGATTTCCAGTGGCTTCGAGGTCAAGTAATGGGCAATCAAAAATTCAGTGACCCATTTGCCCATATTAGAAACATGCCCCATTCCTCTATCTATATTTCCCTCTATGTATCCTATGATAAAATTCAAATTCCTTAGGTAGAGTTTGTGGGTCTCTTCTTATTAGCTTGAGTTATTGCTACTTGCGTTGGAGGTCCTCAACCAAGTTTCAATTTATTTCTAGGCCTCTTCAATTTGTTCTTTTCATTCTTTTTCTTTATGTCAGCTTCAGCTCGTATCGTAGCGCCTAATAGTTCCTCAAAGCTCTTAGCTTCAAACACGGCTAAAGCTGACTGAATTATGTTTTTCAAACCCCTTGTGAATTTATGGATCTTCAATTGTGGATTAGCCATAACAATAGGTGGATATTTCCCACGCGAGTGAAATCTGGCTGAATACTCCACCACAGACATATCCAACAATTGCACCAGATTGTCGAATTTTGTCATCTTTTGAAGCCGAATGGCATTAGGAAAGAAGTGCTTAAGGTAGGCCTCCCAAAAACGTGCCCATGTAATGGGTCCTTCAGTCAGCGTAGCAGGCGATACACTTTCCTACCATTTTGCTGCTTCTCCTACAAGGAAAGGAACTACTACAATTGGTCTAACTTCTAAAGGAACTTCCATCAATTTGAAGTTATCTTCTATCTCTTTAAACTATCTTTGCATTGCCTCGGGGTCATAAGTCTCATCAAAAGTAGGTACATAGGCTTTTCTTAAGGCCCCATAATGGAATTTGGTTCCCATGTTAGCAAGTGGTTGCTGAGCTGTTTGCATAGGATGTTGGTTTTGTGCTTGCATAGCTTATGCTACAGCAGTAGCAATTGCTTTAAATCCTCTTGAAGAATCCCAGTTTAAACAGCCAGAGATGGGTCTTGCATGTTGTTTGGTGGTTGGTCATTTGGCTCTTGAGGTCGAGTCACGTAATGAATGGGTTTTGGTTTGAATGTTTAGGTCTACCTTCCATTTCCTATAATGGAAAAGGAGCACTCATAATAAGTCAATAAACCTTTATACTATGGTAGTTAAGTTAAACTTGCAATAGAAAAAAAAAATCATATATTCACTATTATCCAGAGCAACTAATGAGGTAAAAACTTATGTTCGATAAAGTAAAACAGTAATAATTCCTAGCAAAACTTGTGTTCGATAAAGTAAAATAAGAATAATTCCTAGAAATCCTTGATCTAGCTTAAGCAATCCTAATTTAAAACAACTCCATCAAGGGGTTCTCTTTCTTCTATTTTCTCGACAGGGTTCTCTTCGTGTTTTTCTTTAGGTTCTTCTTCAATAAGATTTTGGATCTCCTCCCATAAATTATCAATCTCCCGCTCAAGCACGACCCTTATTTCCCATGGACATCTCAATTCATGCTCAAATTCTCATCTAACTTCCTCAAATTCTCTCCTAAGTTGACGATATCCTTATTCAAGTTCATTGGCTCTCCTTTCTTCATGACGAACATAAGATTTGTATCTCGCATTTTCGAATTCTAGTCCCTCGTTTCTACTTAAACTTGCATTGAGATGCTTTTGGAGAGCATTACTAACTTCAATCATTTTCTTGTATTGTTCTAATATTTTGTTAACCATTTCTGGCGGGGGTTGAGGGAAATCCTTATGAGCGAATACCTGGGGTCTTTTGTGAAGGTTTATCTTCAACCTACAACAATCCCATAAAAATCAAACAAAACAAAGTATTTAAAATAGATATTTCAAAATTTATCAAATTATGTTGTTCTCTATCGTACAAAATTTGTATTGATTAAACGAGCAACTTCAAACTCGAATATCGAAATAGGAAATAATATACAATAACTCCTAAAACATATAACAACTTAATTTCTCACTAAAGTACAAACTACTAAAACCAATATCACATTCATCCTTGTTTTACTAACACAAGGTTTATATTTTCTCTCAAAAACAATACACAGATAAGTGGAAAATCGCTAAATTATGAATTAATTGAAGAATATGTTTTACTTTGTACAAGACTAAACATTTTTTTTAATGGATTAAATGAAAATTTTGGGGGAATTGTACTATACAGAATAAATAAGAATCCAATTAGACCTTATCAAATATATATTAATTAGGAATTAATTAAGTTTGTTTTTAAAAGTTTAACTAAAACTCACTTACTGCAGAATATCCAAGGTCGTAATTAATTCATGTCTCAAATTAGATTTTTTTGTGGTATCATCATCATCATCATCATCATCATCATCATCATCATCATCATTATTATTATTATTATTATTATTATTATTATTATTCGAATATTTCTATAAAATCATCAATACAACATGAAAAAAGTGGGTGCAAAAGAATTAATAGTTTCCCATATTACTATGCTCCAACTAGAAACACAACAGAAGTTTCTATATATTAAATATATGTGTGTATATATATATATTTATAACTAATGCCTTAATGGCCTATAATCTATAGATCGATATACCATTATTTTTCTTGTTGCCCACGTAAAACGTGAAGGCTCCTGTTTCTTCTTCCATATGTATATGTATATTATATATATATATATATATATTTGTGTATGTAACTTATCCTAGTAAATCTTTGGGAAAGGCAAAGAAAGTTCCAAAAAAGAAAATCTAGCAATTTGATGGAAGAATTGAAGAAATGCGTTGAGGATTCCTCCGGATTTGAATCTATGAGTCAAGGCATCCCTATAATCCATTCAGCCTTAGGTTTTCTTCTTTCTCTCTCATTCAAGATTTATTCATCCAAAAATTTCGAACCTTTGTAACCTTTTTTTTTTTTTTTTTCAATTTCAAACACTAATTGAATTCGATGCGTAAATCCCAAAAACATAGCACTAATCTTTGATCAGGATGCCAAAGATGTAAACTCAAAAGATAATTAAACAAATACTCAAGATTGTTTTCAAATTAAACCCCCCAAAAAAATTCAATTTTTTGTAAAAAGCGGAACAATCTAATATATATATATATATATATATATGCACCAGTGAGTTTGGAAAATTGGGGGAACAGAGGTTTATAGAGAAAGTTGGAAAACTTAAAAAAAAAAAAAAAAAAAAAAAAAAAAAACCTTCAAATTTAAAGGGATAAATAAAAATGCTTAAGCTCTTGGCAGGACTTTCTTTCTTTTAGCCACCTAGAAATAACTATTAATCATATTCCAGAAAATATCTAATACCAAAAATCGTTTAACAGCCAAAATAATTCTCTTTTCTCAATCCTAGATTTAAACATTTTTTGGTTTACCCAAATATCATATGCATATTTCATATCTAGAATCATAACTTACGGCTCTGATACCACTTATGTCATGACCCAAATTCGGGACATAACACGGCAGTGCCCCTAAATCCAAAGACTCGGAGACAGTAAGCCTTAGATCCAACAGAGCTTGCTGGAATCCCACAAATTTTATTAAACAAATTCCAAAATAAATCATCACAATGAAACTATGAAAGTTAATTCCAAACACTTATCTTAACAATCAAACTTGAGCAACCAAGATCTCAAAGAAAATTTCCTAAGCAACTAACTAGGAATCTTAAACATCAAATAACCTACTCTAAAATGCCAATCTCTTATCATCATCCCTAAAACTACTCATCTTCCTCGTCCTGAACTAAGTTCTTTGCAAAAAGATGGATTAATAACTTATGAGCGACACTTCTCCTAGTAAATAAATCTTCTTTCTCTTTCTATTGAATTTGAGCAAGTACAAATATAATGAAAAATCATTGAAAACGAAAAAGATATTCACTTTGCTGAAATATAACAATTAATAAAAATATTCAAGAATCATGTTCTCAGAGTCAATCACATATCTTTTAAAATAATTCAGAACAGAGATTATAGATTTATCAAAATAATCATTAATTAATAAATGCTCATGAACTCTCGGGATTCTAATAGACTATCTTGTTCAAGATCTTAACTACAACTCCATTAAGTGGCTTTAGAGGTCTTAGTACTACAACACTATTAAGAGTGGCTTCTGAGGTCTTAACTACAACACATTTAAGAGCAGCTTTATAGTCTTAACTACAACGCTGTCAAGAGTGGCTTCAGAGGTCTTTTGCTATTGTAACTCCATAGCACAATTACAGAACTCGTTTCTACTAACAATTTCTTGATTATTCAAAGCATAGATCATTTTTATTATTTATTTGGACAAAATTAGTATATTTTGTGCAAGTATTTAGAAAGATTTTATTTTGCATGCTCAAATCCAAAAAAATAAGTTTTATGCATGTAGAAAAGTCTTATAAATAGTTACATATTTGTAAATGGAAAATTCTTCAATAATTACCATTAGATCTAAAAGTTCAATAGAAAGAACATGTCATCTATTTTTTTATGCATAAATTATTCGCGTAGAAAATACTTTCAATAGAAAAGGAATAGAAATTTACTTACTTGTGAATACTGAAACTCAAGACTTCTCTAGGTCTAATCTGCTACTTACGCGTCCTCTACCAATTCTATGAAAGAAAGAATAAAAATGTTAATACCTAATAATTAAATTTCCTATGAATTTTCAAATAAAATGAACTAGTATTTCTCACCTCTGCGTATGGTTTCTTTATTTCTTATTGATTAGGTATTTATATTACGAGGCAAGGTATTTTGGATAGACTAAAACTCTTATAAGGATTAGATGATTAACCTAGCTCTATTCAAAATCCTAACTTCTCACAAAATCCTAATTTCTCAAGATTTTAATTATCCTAAATCAAATGGGTTAAAGATATTAGTTTATATAATATTATATATATTTTCATATAAAACGTTCGAGTATTATATCGTCAACCATGCTATAGTTAAAAGTTTTACATTAGTTCTTATGTCAAATTATATAGTAATTTTATTTTAACATTTTTTTGGATGAAATTCATTGTATTGGGAGCATACATGCAAAATTTCATGTTTCCAAAATTTTCTTGGATTTTACAAAATACTAAAATAGTTTCCTAGTAGATTGAGAGGTGAGTCTGGATTCACTTAAGAAATTTATTTACTCATTGAACTGAATGCATTTTGAATTGATAAGTTTTGTTATGAAAGTCTAATGTGTTGAAAGTATTACTATAAAATATTAAAATCTCAAGCCTTATAATTATTTTTTAAAAATTTATTAAGTGGAACTACCTGAGTACTTGACTTGTCTAGGCTGTCATACCCCTAATTCGGGACATAATACGGCAGTGCTCCTAAGCCCAAAGACTCAGAGTCACCAAGCCTTAGATCTAATAAAGCATGGTAAATTTCCCCCAAAAAAGTTTGTTAAATATATTCCAAAATTAATCATTACAATGAAAGATAATTCCAAATACTTGTCTTAAAATAAAACTTGAGTACCCAAGGCCTTAAAGAAAATTTCTTAAACAACTAGCCGGGAATCTTAAACATCAAATAAACCTATTCTAAAATACCAATTTCTTATCACCATCCCCAAAATAGCTCATCTCCTCATCCTGAACTAAGTTTTCTGCAAAAAGATGGATTAATAACTTATTATTGACACTTCACACATTAAATAAATCTCCTTCTCTTTCTACAGAATTTGAGCAAGTATAAATATCATGCAAAATCATTGAAGGCAAGAATATTCATTTTGCAGAAAAATATAACAATTAGTATAAAAAAATTAATGATACATGTTATCAAAGTCAATCACAGATCTTTCAAAATAACTTAGAATAGAGATTACATATTTGTCAAAAATTTTCATTAATAAATAACGCTCATGAACTCTCGGTATTCTAATCAATTATCTTGGCCAAGATCTTAACTAAGGTACCTATAAGTGGCTTCAGAATTCTTAACTACAACGCCGTTAAGTGGCTTCAAAAATCTCAACTACAATGCCATTAAGTGGCTTTGAAAATCTTAACTACAACGCAATTAGGTAACTTCAGAAATCCTAACTAAAATACCATTAAGTGGCTTTAGAAATCTTAGCTACAACGTTGTTAAGTGGCTTTAGAAACTTTTTGCTATTTTAACCTCATAGCACAATTACGGAACTCGTTCCTACTGATAGTTTCTCTATTATTCAGAGCATAGATTCTTTTTATTATTTTTATTCAATAGAGAATACTATGTTTTATGCAAGATGCAAAAATATTTTATTTTTATGTGTTCAAATCCTAAAAAGTAAGTTTTATGTAGGTGAAAAATTCTTTTGAACACTTAACTATTTATATATTGAAAATCCTATGATTAAACCATTAGATAAAAAATAATCACCTAATTTCAATACAGAAATCATTCATGCAAAAGAATATTTTCAATAGAAAAAGAACAGAGACTCACTTACGCCACAATCTGAAGATTCAAAACTTCTCTCAAATTTGATCTACCACTTATGCATTCTCCTCCAATTCTTACCTCCGCATATGGCTTCTCTATTTCCTACTGTATGGGTGTTTATACTATTAGACTAGGTAGTTTGGATAAATTAAAATTCTTATCTCCTTGAAAAGATTACTCTATTCTAGTTTTGATGAGTCTCAATCCCAGATAACAATAACTCATCATATTTTATCGTGGAAAAATAATTTAGAATCCTAGTCTTATCATGATTAAGTGGTTAGGCTTATGACTAAATCTTTATTCAAAAATCTTAACTTTTAAGAATTTAATTTATCTTAAATTGAATGGGTTAAAGAAATTAGTAATAATAATATCATAAAAACTTTAGGGTATTACATTTCTCTTGCCCCCATCTTATTAGAAGTTTCGTCCTCGAAACTTTATGTACCTTGAGCTTGAAACAGGTATGGATAGCGAGTGTGCATGTTCTTTTCCAATTCCCATGTAGCTTCTCGTCATTATGATTTGACCATTGTACCTTGATGTAAGGAATTATCCTATGGCGTATAACTTGTTATTTACGACCCACAATCCTAAGTGGAAATTCCTCATAACTTAGATTCTCTTTTATGAGTAGGGATTCGAGCTCACACATTGGTTGGATCAATCAAGTACTTCCTTAATTGGGACACATGGAATACATTGTGCTGCTAGGATAATGATGGGGTCAATGCTAGATGGTATGCTACTTCTTCTACTTTGTTTAATCCTTCAAATAGCCTAACGTATCGAGGATTCAACTTTTCACTCTTGCCAAAATGTGAGACTCCACGTGTCGGAGAAACTTTGAGATACACATTGTCTCCTTGCTGGAATTTTATGTGTCTCCTTTTAATGTCTACCCAACTCTTTTGTCGGTTTAAGCTGCCTTAAATTTATCATGAATTATTGCAACTTTCTTCATGGTTAATTGGACTAGTTCGAGTCTTGTGATTTTCCTTTCACCAATCTCATCCCAACAAATAAGTGATCTAAAGCTTTATACAGGGCTATGCCAATGCTACTATGGTAGCTATTATTGTATGAGGATTCTAAGAGAGTCAAGTAATCTTCCCAAGTCCCCATAAGTTCCAAAACACATGCTAAGCATGTCTTCTAAGGTTTGAATTGTCCTCTCAGATTGGCCATCAATTTGGGGATGGTACGCCGTACTAAGTTCCACTTTTGTTTCCATATCATGCTAAAAGCTCTTCCAGAATCACAGGAATACCATGTAGTTTTACTATGTTGTCAATATACATAGTTACTAATTTGTCCATGATAGATGAAGAGTGCATAGGAAGAAAGTGTGTTGACTTTGTCAATTGGTCTATGATCACCTAAATAGCATCATGTCCCTATCGAGTTCGTGGTAGCCATACTACAAAGTCCATCATGATATACTCCCATTTCCATTCTGGAATCTCCACTGGTTGTAATAATCCTCCAGATTGTTGATCTTTGGCTTTGACTTATTGGCAAGTTAGACATTTAGCCACGTGGTCCGCTATATCATTTTTCATACCACCCCACCAAAAATTCCTTTTTAAGTCTCAGTACATTTTTGTGCCCCTGGGTATATGGAAAGTTTCAATTTATGGGCCTCCAATAATATCTCTCTCGTAATCTCTTTATCATTAGGGACACATAGTCTTTCTCTCATGCTAAGTCCTTTGCTATTGTTAATGTGAAAATTAGGTAACAATCTCACTTCAGCTTTCTTTTTAACTTCTACTAGTCTTGGATCGTATTCTTGTGCCATCTTAATTTTCTTCAGGATAAATGGCTAAAAACTTAGAGCAACTAAAATATTTTCAATAGACTCTACTATTTCCAATTCTGAGGATTCTATTTGTCTTGCTAACATAGAAGCTAATATCCCACTTGCCTTCCTACTTAAGGTATCTGTCACACGATTCACCTTACTAGGATGGTAATTAATGCTTAAGTCATAATCTTTCAACAACTTTAACCATCTCCTTTGCCTCATGTTCAGATCCTTTTGAGTGACCACGTATTTGAGACTTTTATGATTCGCATAAATTTCACATCTTTCACCATAGAGTAATATCTCCATATCTTCACTGCAAATACCACTGCTACTAATTCTAAATCATGTGTGGGATAGTTCTTCTCATACGACTTTAGTTATCTTGATGTATAAGCAATTACTTTCCAATTTGCATCAAAACACATCCTAACCCATTCTTCGATGCACTACTGTATATAGTGAAATTGCCTGTTTCACTTGGTAGAGTTAGTATAGGGGTTGATGCTAATTGTTGTTTCAATTCATTGAAGCTCTCATCACATGCAGGGCCGTGCTCAAATTTTGATCTTCTGGGTTAATTTAGTGAGAGGCATGGCTATCCTTGAAAACCTTTCAACAAACTTGCTATAATAATCTGTATATCCTAAGAAACTTTTCAGTTTAATGACATTGGTTGGTTTGGGCCAGTCCATTATAGCTTCAACCTTTTTAGGGTCTACTGATATGCCTTCTTTGGATATTATGTATCCTAAGAAGGAAATACTTTTAAGCCAAAATTCACATTTACTAAATTTTGCATAAAGCTCTTTTGCTCTTTAATATTTGTAGCAATACTCTAAGGTGTTCCTCATGCACCTATTCGCTTGGGGAATAAACCAATATATCATCAATGAAAATAACCACAAACTTGTCCAAGTACGGCTTGAATATCATATTCATCATATCCATGAATGCAGCTGGAGTGTTGGTTAAACCAAACAGCATGACTAAGAACTCATAATGTCTATATCTAGTCCTAAAGGCAGTTTTTTATGTATATCCACCTTTATTTTGAGTTGATGGTACCCCGATCTCAAATCTATTTGGGAAAATACCTTAGCTCCTGTCAATTAGTCGAAGAGATCATCGATTCTTGGAAGGAGATATTTATTCTTGATGGTAATCTTATTAAGCTCTCTAGAATCGATGCATAACCTCAAACTTCCATCTTTTTTCTTCAAGAATAACAACAGAGCCCCCCAAAGTGATACATTAGGCCTAATTTGCCCTTTATCAATTAGTTCTTGCAGTTGAACCTTTAGTTCTCTTAGCTTTTCCAGAGCCATCTGATATAGTGCCTTCGAGATGGGCGTTGATCCTGGTATTAGGTTAATTTCAAACTCAATTGCTCTATTTGGGAGTGGTCCAGGCAATTCCTTAGGAAATACGTCTAGAAATTCTTTTACCATGGGGATACTTTGGATATTAACATCTTTCTCCCTTAAGTCTATAACAAATGCTAGGTATGCCTCACACTCCTTTTTAATTGCTCTTCGAGCTTGAGTAGCAGAGAGTAGGAGACTTGTTTCTTTTTGTCGATTCTTTGTGCCTCCTTAGTACAAGGGGCTTTCCTTTCTAGGTGGACAAAGGTTTATGATATTGCCTCTACAATCCACATAGGTAAAATTACTAGCCAACCAATCCATTCCCAAAATTACATCGAACTCTTTCATGTTAATTTGTATCAAGTCAGCCTTAAGTTCTATATTATCAATTCCTATGGTACATTCCTTGTGTAATAGGTTTGTCACTAAAATTTTATCTCCTAGAGTGGTTATTCTATAAGGTTCAATGAGTACCATAGGTTTATCATTCAAGAACTTAGCAAATCTCTTAGCCACAAAAGAATGTGCAGCTCCACAATCAAACAATGCATAAGCAGGCACTTTATTGATTTTGATCATACCAGTCACCACATCTTCAACATTACTTGTTTCCTCCTACGTCATAGCAAACACCCTTGCATTTCCTTTGGGATTTTGGTTCTAATTTGGGTTTCCAGTGGCTCTGGGGTCAGGCAATAGACATTTAAAAATTTTGGTGACCCATCTTGCCGCATCAGAAACATGCTATATTCTTCCATTTTCATTCTCCTAAATTTAAACACTATCCTTGACTTACCCAAAAATATCATATGCCTATTTCATGGCTAGAATCGAAACCTATTGCTTTGATACCACTTATGTCATGCCTCAAATTTGGAACATAACACAACAGTGCCCCTAAGTCCAAGGACTTAGAGACACTAAGCCTCAGATCCCATAGAGCATGCAAAATTTCGCAAAAAACATTTTATTAAACGAATTCCAAAATAAATCATTACAATGGAAGATAATTTCAAATACTTGTCTTAATAATCAAACTTGAGTACCCAAGACCTCAAAGAAAATTTCCTAAACAGCTAACTAGGTATCTTAAACATCAAATAAACCTATTCTAAAATATCAATATGTCATCACTATCTCCAAAACTGCTCATCTTCCTCGTCCTAAACTAAATTTTCTGCAAAAAAATGGATTGATAACTTATGAGTGACACTTCGCTTATTAAATAAATCTTCTTCTCTTTCTACTGGATTTGAGCAAGTATAAATATCATGAAAAATCATTGAAGGTAGGAATATTCACTTTGTAGAAATATAACATTTAACATAAAAAAATTCATGATTCATGTTATCAAAGTCAATCATATATCTTTCAAAATAATTCAGAATAGAGATTACACGTTTATCAAAAAATTTCATTAATTAATAATGCTCATGAACTCTTGAGATTTTAATTGTTTATCTTGGCCAAGCTCTTAATTACAATGTCGTTAAGTTGCTTTAGCATTCTGAACTACAATGCCGTTAAATGGCTTCAAAAATCTCAATTACAATGCCATTAAGTGGCTTCAAAAATCTCAACTATAACACCGTTAAGTGGCTTCAAAAATCTTTTGTTATTTTAACCTTGTAGCACAATTATGGAACTCATTCCTACCGATGGTTTCTCGATTATTCATAGCATAGATTCTTTTTATTATTTTTATTCAAAATAGAATACTATGTTCTATACAAGATTCAAAATATTTTATTTTTACGTGCTCAAATCCTAAAAAGTAAGTTTTGTGCATGTGAAAAAATCTTTTGAATAGTTAACTATTTGTATATGAAAAATTCTACGATTAAACCATTAGATAAAATATAATCACCTATTTTCAATGCAGAAATCATTCATGCAAAAGAACATTTTTAATAGAAAAAGAGCAGAGATTTACTTACGCCAGAATCTTAAGACTCAAAACTTCTCTCAAATTTGATCTACCACTTATGCATTCTCCTCCAATTCCATAACAGAAGAAAGGATGTTAATACCCAAAAATGAAATTCCCCTACAGATTTTTTTTAGGGAACAAATGGAGAAAATTGGTATTTTCTTACCTTTGCATATGGCTTCTCTATTTCCTACTGTATGGGTGTTTATACTATTAGGCTAGGTAGTTTGGATAAATTAAAATTCTTATCTCCTTGAAAAGATTACTCTATCCTAGTTTTGATGAGTCTCAATCCCAGATAACAATAACTCATCATATTTTATCGTGGAAAAATAATTTAGAATCCTAGTCTTATCATGATTAAGTGGTTAGGCTTATGACTAAATCTTTATTCAAAAATCTTAACTTTTACGAATTTAATTTATCTTAAATCGAATGGGTAAAAGAATTTAGCAACAATAATATCCTAAAAACTTTTGGGTATTACATAGACTATCTTGAATTTGAGGGATTTGCTACTATGATACTGGATTTTTTTTTATTCATAAATTTTTTTAAATTAACTTCAATTTGTCTAGAGTAAACTAGTAAAATATTGGAATCCCAAAAGTTCTATTTTATTTATAAAATACAATGATGTGCCATGTTAGAAATCTTTCTTCGAAAAATGCCCACTTGTTTTGTATGTGAACATTGTGATGTATTTTTCTCTTAGTTTTCAACCGAATCTGGAAAATTTTTCAACAGAAAAATTGTAGGTCTAGCATAGGTCTCTATAGGATTTTCAAACACCTTCATCCAAGGCATGTCGAAAAAGTTATAGCTTTAATACAATAAGTTATCATATCGAAAAAGTTTCCTAAAAACTAAATTTGTTCTATTTTTATTTTTATTTTTCTCACCACTGCTGCCTCTTGAAACCTATTTCGCTCTCTTATATTTGGTAATCTAGACTTGAAATCAACATAAATATTTTAGTCCTCTTTTTGAGCTTTCAAATGCCACAAGAATTAAGCCCATCGAATATATAGAGAGAGTTACAATTGCATTACCAAAATTTGTACGGAAGGAGAAATTCTAATTAATTGGTTTTTCTCTAACTCGTATATACTAGGATATTGATTTCAGTCAGCTCCTAAAAACTGACCCATATTAGGATTGAATTAATGTCTATTCTTGGGAATGTAGTGCATGCTATGTTAGTCTACTAAGTTCTCTCCGGTTTCACCTTAATGTTACAAAATTTTTGAATTCAGTCGACTAGGAGATGTTGCGGCATTTGGCGACGATCCCGACAAAGCCTTGCCTTGCATTTATTGGCAATACTTATTGTGCTGAACTGGCTGCTGCTTGGCTTCTACTACTACAAGGCTTCCAATTTCCAGTAGCTTTGTAACCTTAGCCTGTAGTCGTTTCTATTGTTGAAATAAAGAGAGGACACATAAGTCATAACTACTTTTCAAGGAAAAAATACACAACCATTTATTACATTACCACTCCAATAAAGGAAACAATAACCTTAATGTAGGAGACAAGTAAAGACAACCACCTCAAAGAAAATTACATAATCTTATAGCTCAATATTCAACTCCAAGGAATTCACAACTAGGACAATTACTCTCAGTTTTAAATGAACCTACTTAAGTATCAACCTGAAAGAAATGACAACAGAAAGATAACTTCACAAAACAAATAAATGAACACAAAGAACAATTAAAGTCAATTTAATTTTTCACTTTAAGTTTCCTTAAAATAGTATCCTATTATTATGGTAATGGTTACCATGTAGTTTAGGACGTTTTGCTGACATTGCTGAGAAATTTTAGAGACTAATTGTATGTCTACTCCACAATGCTAAAACATTAATTAGATCTTGAAATTATCTATACTTATTATATATAGCATAATGTTGTGGAATGTGCAATTTTTGCTAAATTTCAAATTCTTAGAATTTTGAGTTTTCTAATTCAATTGAAATTTTTTTATTGGTTGTTTATTTACTTTTATATTTCATTTCAATATGATTAACTTACCTATTCTAACTAAAATATCATGTTATGTCTATCCGAAATTTCAATATAGATTTCTATTGCATAAAATAATTCAAAAGATATCTATAATTATATTTTTATCTCACTAAATAAGTTTATAATTTAAAAAATATTTTATAGCATCGTATTAAGGGCTCTTGTCACAAAATTTTATCTTATAAATTTAATTTATCAAAAGATTAATAGATGAATATTTCATCTGTTTTATATAAATTTTATTATTCTACAATTATTCTTTTATATTTTATTTCTGGAGCACCCCTGCTCGGGATAGCACCTAACCCAAGGCGCTACTCAATTCAATCTTAAATTGAACCTACAATTCATTCAATACACCCAAAGGATTTCAAACTTAATGTAACATCCCTAATCTTGCTTTATTTTACTTTATTTTATTTTCTTTCTTTTCTTTAATTTCCATAATGTGATAGTTAATAATTCATTTAAGTGTATTTTATTACATTTCATGACTAGTTGATATTCTAAGAAAGTTGTGATTTTCATAATATATTACTACCATTTAGTTTTTGAAATTAATTACAATTTAGGGGGTCAAAATGCAATTTATTTATTTTGGAGGGCTGAATGTGAATTTGTTTTATTTGAGGGCTAAATTGAAAAAGAAATAAATTTGGACACTTGGCAGCATTATTTTTCTCCTACCTTCCTTCCTTCTCATTTTTCTTCCTTTTTTCTTCCCGTTTTCTTCATTTTTTCCTCCACCACCACGGCCAACTTCACACACCTCACCCCGGCGAGTTTTCTACCTCCAACCACCACACCAACTCACTCCACACACCAACACGAACTCATCCTCACCGTCAGCAGCGGCGGCAGCTCACCGGAGGCGCTGCGGAGAGAGACCCGAAAAATTGGATGAAGTGGGTTTGACGTTTTCCGGCAGTGAATTGAGTGGTTGAGGGGTGTTTTGGAGAGCTTAAGGTGTAAGGAGGACGTTTAGACGATTGCATGTGGTGGAATCACGGCCGGAAGTTGAGATAAGGGTGATCGGAGTTGGGCGGAGCTTTTGAAGGTTAAGCTGAAAATCGAGTTTTTCGGCGAACACAAAGCTCAAAACTGGAAACTAACAACATATATGAACTTAGGAGCTTGGGGGGAACAAAACTGTGAAGGTTGAAATTTTTCCGGCGGCGGCGGCGGAAGGGAAGAAAATCCCTGTCGTCGAGACGAGTACGCTGGTGCTATTGGTTCGTGAAATTGAGACCTAGTTGTGCTCCTATGGTTTAAGGTTGAAGAAATTGTATATATAAGTCATTGTATCTACATGCATGTATATATATATATATAATTGATTTAATTGCATTTTAGATAGGTTTGAGTGTGGTGAGGATGGATTGTATATGTTTATGTATCTTGATGATTTTTCTTAGGTTAGTGTTGTTATACTAATGTTTTGGACTTGTAAATGTTATATTAGAATTATTGGAGTTATTAAGAATTGAACTAAGGATTTGAATTAAGGACCTAAGTTAGATGATAGAAGTATTGGAATTTTTAGCTATTGGTAATTAGTACTTAATGTGGACTTTGTGATTAAGAAAGTTGATTTCGAATGGGAATCGATATGTGAATTAAGACTTTATAGCCAAATTAGTTCTAATATTTTGACCTTATTGATGTTGGCATGTAGTTGCATGGATGAATAGAAATTTGGAGTTAAGAATTATTATGATAGCATGGTATTAGAAATTTGAATGAGTTCTGATTATATATGCATCACTATTGGTTAGGTGACGAGGAAGTGGTTCCCGAGAACCCATAAACAGTCTTCAGAACTTATATCATCAGAATTTTAGAGGTGAGGATCTACTGCTCTGGTTATTGATTTTATCAACTACTCGTTAATTGTTAAACACCTGTGCGAGTCTACCATTTTGGCCTTGATATATCTAATTGTTCTTGTGGCATAACCCCTGTGAGGGTTTAATCTGCTTGATTATAACTACTCTTACATTGCTTGATTGTAATTGTTGAAATCGTTGACTCGTATTTGATTGTCACTTGTTATTGATTTGTAAACCCTTGTGAGGATTCGTACTTGCTCTTCTATCGTAATTGTTAATCTATACTGGTTCAATTGTTCTAGTTTGTTCTGGCGCCCAGAACTCTTGATTGTCGTGTCTAGTAATTGTTTGATCGTGCTTGTTATCCTGCTTGAATCGTTCTCAATTACCTTGCTAGCACATTTACTTGTTATTTCCAATATCTAGCCAGTTAGCTTGCCTGTAATTGATAGTTGTATTGTTTGGAGATTGTACTTGGCTGAGTTCCAATCCTACATGAATTGCTGGAATACCTAGGACACGCCTTGCAGCCCGCTTGGGTATCCAGGGTATGCTATGTGGTCCACATAGGTACCCACAATACACTAAGCAGTCCACTTAGGTATCTGCCATGCGCCATATAGTCCGTATGGGCAGTGCATTATACAGTCCGTATGGGCACATTAATTGTATACCAGTTATTGTTAGGGAAGTATTTGTTTGATTGGTATAAGGAGTTGATATGCATGTTTTAATTGTTTCATTGAAATGCATATTCTGAAAGGGGATTGCTCGCTCGTATTCATTTCTGCTTGCTTGTATAGTGTTCTTGGAGCAATAAGGCAGGAGAGTTTCCTGTTGCTATATTGTTCTTGCTATCGAAATTGTAATCGTACTTGTATTGCTATTGTTTCTAAATCTGTTGAGATGTTCTTTCCTTAATAGGTTTTATTATAGATTCATATTTAATCCTCACTAAGTCCATTGGACTTACTCCTCATTTTTATTACTTTTGCAGATAGAGGGACCTAAGAATGTAATGCTGTGAAGTGTAGAGATACCTCTTTTGTAATAGTTTAGCATCTCTTGTATTTGTGGATTAATAGACGGTTGTGGAATTACAGATGTTGTGATATGTCAATTCAGACTTAGGCCTTAACTTTGTATATATATTTTGCTGTATCTCAGGATTTAAACTAAGTTCGAATGTTTTGGTTAATGTTGTTATATAAGTTGAATTTATTTCCGCTGTTTTTGAATTGTGGTTTGTATTATAATGTTCAGAAATTAAGCTTGAATAGATTTGATATCTCAGCTTTAGGTTATCTGAAGTGGGGTGTCACACTTAACTTATCAAAGCAGTGAAAATTTCAAACTTAACTGACTCAACAAACCATCAAGTACATACCATAATTCACTTTTCTTACATTTAACAAAACATTTATGTGCCTTAAGTCATTAACATCAACTTGACATATCACAACGTCTCTAGGGTATACAAAATGTCCCAAAAGAACCCATAAGCATATACAATCATTTTCTATTACAAAATGTGTTCGCCCATCCAAGCCTGGAGTTCCAGTTCATCACTTAAACTTGTTTAAGAAAATCAAAGAAATACGGGAGGTAAGTTCAAAGGACTTAATGAGGTACAATTTTAATCATAAGCAGTGGGGATCTGTTGAGGACAAATCAACTCAGTAGATCATAAGTTAACGTTTAGAATAAGAACAATATTAGATACAAAAAAATAGTTTGAGCATATAGGAATCTCTCATTCCTTATCGCTCCATGAACAGTGTACAAACGATCAGATACGGTCAGAATAAACAAGCCCAAGTCCTATGCAGTTCAACAAAACTGGCTTGACATGTATATCACATTACCCTTATGGCTCCATGATAGTACAATCGATTAATAATAACAATTCAATAGCACGAACATGACAGCTCAATAATAACAATGGCACAAGCATGGCAGCTTGGCAAAAATAATGGCACAAGCATGATAGCTTGGCACATAGAAGATGCCTAGGAGTATCCCTAACACATAAATGAGGTATGGTAGATGCCTAGGAGCATCCCTAGCATATCACTGATAGATGGGCAATACCTAGGAGTATCTTTTACATATTGATACCTAGGAGTCTCCCTAGCATATCATAGACAAATGGATAACACCTAGGAGTATCCCTAGTATATCGATACCTAGGAGTCTCCCTAGCATATCACAGACAGACAGATGATACCCAAGAGTCTCTCTAGCATATCGATACCTAGGAGTATCCCTAGCATATCACAAACAAACATACGACACCTAGGAGTATCCCTAGCATATCACAGACAGACAGAGGACACCTAGGAGTATCCTAGCATATCGATACCTAGGAGTCTCCCTAGCTTATCACTAACATACGAACAATATCAATCAATCGGATTTGCCAACAAGGCAATAGATAACATGTACAGAAATGCCAACAAGGCAATACCATAACAATTAACAAATATGATTAAGTCATCATGGCTATATACGAATAGATAGGTATGCCGGCAACGCATACGATAACAAGACAGGACAGGAACAGGTACATGACAGTAACAGGTAATCTAGTGATACAGAATATAGACAAAAGTTTTGAGGAACCTCACATGATTCAAATCAAGAGAACCTCACAGGGTTCAGTAACTAACAACAATAATACCAAAAATCAAGACAGGTATTAGATCAATAGAACTTAATCGAGTTCAACGATAGCTATATAATAAGCTCATACAAAGCAAGTGCCGATTGGCAGAACCTCATAGGAGTGCAACAATTAATAGAGTGCGATAATAAAGTCAAGTATCAACCTTCATAGGGGTTTACCAAGAAAGTCGATAGGTACAAGAAGTGCCGGATTAGTAGACCCTCAGCTCTATAGTCTCAGAAACGCTGTCGCTACCTACTGACCCACGGAATCCACTTCTTTGTCACCTAATCCAAAAGAATAGGTCCATAGTAAAGATCCTCATTTGATCATATAGTCATATTTATACAAATTAACGACCTAAAGTCGATACTTAATTGGCTAAATCAATAGCCTCGATAAAGACATGCTAATAGCGTCAATCTCGTTAGGTATTATTAGGATTTGTGACTGACCATTTGATTAGGTTAGTTTGAGTATGAATTTTAGTTGTGTTTTGCAATGAGAAGATTCTATGTGATTTAAGAAATGAAGATGAATTGATCAGTCGGTATTAGGAGATGAGTTCAGTACTATAAGATGTCTATGGGATTTTCTCGTATATTGTAGGATGATTACACTTGTGTATCCTTAACTTTGGTTTGATTTCATTTAACTCTTCTTCTTTTATCCTTAGAAGCTTTGAAAAATTAGTAGAATTGATGGCATCTCAAGAAAGTTCTGGTACACCCATTCCTCCTAGAGCTGGACGGCGAGGAAGTCCTCCCAAGTGAAAGGGAAGGCCTCCCAGGCGATGGGTCGGTGACCGACAAGTTTCGGAACAAGAGGAACGTGTTTACCCACAGGCTATACAAGAAGAAGAGATGTCACAAAACCCTTCAGATAGTTAGCCAACAGACCTTGTGTATTAGGAGGAATTGGGAATTTTGCCACAGGATCTACAACCAAGTGCTAGGGCAAAAGTTGTTGATGAGACGACTGAAGATCAAGCATTGGAACTGTTTCTTCGTTTCAATCTCATGAAGTTCCCAGGAGACCTTGATGATAGAAAAGCCGAAGAATGGATTGAGAGTTTGGAGGATATTTTTGAGATATTGCATTATTCAAGTGAGCGATGGGTTCTATTTTCCATGTTCTTTCTGGAAGGTTCTGCCCCAAGTTGGTGGAAGATGAATGATAAAAAATGGGTGGCTGAAGAACCAAACAAACTTAGGAGAATTTCACCTGAGACTTCATGAGTAAATATATGGCACAAATGGTGAAGCAAGCAAGAGAGAGAGAGAGTTTATAAATCTTGTATAGGGTGCACAATTTGTTAGTCAATATGAGGGTATTTTTAGTTGACTAATACAATATGCTCCCTACATACAAGATAATAAAGGTCAATAGGCTCGACGATCGTACAAGGGTTGTAGCCAGAGCTTAGGCAAGGCTTGGCCACTTGTGATTTGCCAAATCTCAATTCGGCAACAAGTAGAGTACTGCAACTTGAGTCAGAGCTATAGGAAATTTAAAAGATTGAGAGTAAGGGTTGAAAAGAAAATATGCACCTTGATGGGTAGAATAATGTCAGAAGAAAACAACCGAGGCTTCAGGTGGGAAGCACTACCCAACAAGCCCCTCAGTCCGGCGAGATGGCACATTTGACTTAAGAGAGACCACAAAAGCGATGTGGATTTTGTACAGCATCTAGCCACCAGGAATCGAAAGGCTGGAAGAAACAAGGTAAATGCTTGGGCTATGGCAGTGATCAACACTACTTGAAAAATTGCCCCAGTATGAGAGGTCCAGCATCGGTGGAAAAAGGGAAACAGGTGGCTGAAGGTTCTAGCCGAGTTCTTGGATATTGAAAGAAAGTCTTATACTGCATATTTTGGCTTCATAACCCAGATGGAGTTTAAGGAGAACTAGGCATATGGGTTTTGTATATACTTAGTATGTTTAAGTTTTTGTGAACTTGTATCTAGTTGCTTGGGAATGTACGATAAGTTATGCCATCTAGCATATTAAGTTTGAACTTGACTACTCTTTAATGTAAATATTATTTTGGATGTTATGAGACCTTTGATGGTATGTAATTAGTGTTTTGATAAGGTTGTTTCAGTTGAAATCCGCTGCTATATGTCTCAGATAAGTTTTGAAAAATTTTCTGGTGGGATATTGACCGTATTGCTTATTTATAAATTAAGATTTAAGTCTGAACTGGAGTGGCGCTTTAGCTTAGGTGCTATTCCAAGTGGGGATGCCACAATTTCTATATTATTCCTAGTACAATTCTATATTTTAATTGTAGGCCTTCTTTCCCAAATTGGCATAATATAATTATGTTTCTTTTTTCTTTTCAATTAATTTAAAAATATTTCATAGAAAATTTTTAATATTTTTTTTGAAACACTTTTTTTATTTTTATTCTAAATTAATTAGACACTTTTCTAATATATTTAATTATATTATTAATATTATTACTTTATTATTTCCTCTATATTGATTTAAAATTAAAGTTCTTATGCCCAACTTAGGACTATAATTTTTATATTACTTAAAAGTATCAACAAGCAGTACTTTTTTTATTTCAATTAATTATATTTTATTTTATATATTTATTTTCAATACTATTTTCAAATATTTTTGTATGTTCATATAAGGATTTATCTTTGATGTGGACCTTTCATTTTACTATTATTTTAGTTGTAGCTCTCTCGATTTATTTAGACAAAAAAAGTTAAACATATTTCATATTTGAATAATGTGATTTTATGAAACATTTAAAAATATTATAATTTTATTAAGTTGTTAAAATTATTTCAATTTTCTTATCAAATGAATAAAGAAATAATGTATATTTTTCAATAAAAAATAATATTCATTAAATTTATTAGCACTTGATTTACCCATTTCTAATTATGTGCATATAAGAAAGAATTTCGTTTTTAATTTTTTCTATATAATATCATGTGCTTTGATAAGTTTATTTTGATTGGCTGAAACTTTACTTATTTATAATATTTTCTATAAGAAAATTATTTTATTTCTCTATAAAAAATTATGTATATATAGCTAAAAATCATCAAAATTTTATTTCAAAGTATATACTTTTACACAATTGATATATGTTATATTTAATAATTTATATTCACTTTGATAATATTAACTATCAAAATTAAATGGATATATGAAGTAATGAAATTATCTAATAAATATGAGCTATAATAAATATTAACTTTTTTTTATTTAAAGAGAGAGATTTTTTTGTTTTAAATTTAATTATACATTTTTATCCAAAAAAAAGCTTATAAGTTGTCCCAAAAAAGTAGTTGATAACTAAGTTATTTCAAAACAACAATCAATTTCACATATTCAATAATGTTTTTGTATTTATATAGATACAATCACATTATTTTTAGTTGAAATAATATAATATTCAATTATTTCTAATAAGAAAATTAATAAATAAATAAAGAGATATTCAATCATTTGATCAAATAAATTATTTTTATTTATTAATTAAATAATTATTTTCTAGACAACTTCAAAAGTTAAATTAAAATACTTAACAATCATAATTATCTCCTAACATCATGATGTACTTAAAATTTTTTAGAACTTATTTGTTGCTTATAAAAGAGAGAAAAAATATTTATATAAAATATCAAATCATCACTTCTTTATTAAAGAGTTAGAAGTTTAAGAAATGAATCATTATAAATTATTGATATGCAAATCCTCAATTTATCATAGTTTTTAAAATTTAATTAATTGACAATAATATTTTTGGATATGTAAAATGTTTTTAGATAAAATTATATATATAGAATATGAAAAATAATTTTATTGAAGAATTTATCTCAAATATAAAAATTTATTTTCTACAACAACTATAAACTTTAAACTTATTTTTATATTATTAATTTAAATCAATTTATGTTTTTGGCAATATAATAATGGAGAACTCATTTTCAATTATTTGAAACAAATTCTTCTATATGGGGCATATATATAGTTGACATAGTTGAAAATTTTCAAAAGTTTGATAAATGACCACTTAAATAGCAAATGATATCATTTTTTATATTTTTAATATATTTAATTACAACATTTTGTAATTATATCACATACATTTATTTTAATATTTCTGCATATAATAATTCATAAAATTATTTTTACATGGATTAATGATGTGAGATTAATAACTTTTGACTGAAGTAAGTATCATTTAATTATTTGTAATTTTTATATTCTAATTATGAAACAAACTTATGAGAGATTGATATTTTATTTTAAATTGAATATTAAAAATTTACCTATTATTTTATTCGGGTACATAATATATGTTAATTGATCATTTCAATTATAATAAAATAACTGAATATATAAATAAAAATTAATAAATTTTACTTATTAGATTTATATGGAATATTAAGAGGTATTTTAGCTTATAAAAATTGTATGTTACAAACTACTTATTGAATGAATTATCAAATAACTAATAGCCTAATGTAAGTTATTTTCATAGATAAAGTACAAAGATATTATATTTTTACTCTAGCAAAAAATATTTAACATTTAGGGCCCGTTTACTTTATGATATGGGATGTGGGTTGATAGGATGAAATGAGAGATGAAGAGTAAGATTATAATAATTTTATATTTTTGTTATTATGTTTACTTCGTGGAATGATATAAATGATAAAATTTAAAATTATTGTATTGAGAATGTTTACATAAATATGAATTATAATACTTGGATAAATTATAAAAGACTAAAATACCCCTAGTTAAAATATTTTTCTATTTAGCATAAAAAAATTAATTTTTCTCCACTTCAATACAACATCCAATTATTTCTTCTTTTTTTCCAAACAACCAAAAATTATTTTTTCTCCATTCCAATACAATATCTTTACACAAATTATATATATAAGTTTTTCTTTTAATTATTTTAATATAAATATTTTTTAAATATCTAACATTTTTAATTATTTTTAAATTATTTGATTGGCGCCGCAATCAAAAATCATTTGAAGTTGCAGCACCAAAGGTCTAATAAAGCCATGACATCTCAAGAGTGGAATGACTCATCACCCAAATAGTCCGCACAGTTGCAAGCTGATGGTTTTTCACAGGGTCCAATTAAAAAAGGCAAACATAAGATGAGGCAGGGGCTTCCATCCTGCCTCATCCCACAAAATAAAGAAGCCCTTAAAGTTCTTAAATGTCATGAAAATTGTAACTATAAATTTCACATTATTATGAAGTAATACAAAAAAAAAAAAAAAACTTTACATTATAAAAAAATTATTTACTTATTTATCATGTTAAAATATGTATGTATAAATATATATATATATCTAATTTAAAAATAATATTTAGTAAAAATATTCTGCACTATTTTTATTTTCTTAATTCTTTTATTTATTTTTTAAAATTTTATTATTTCATAAATTTGTGTATAATTTTATAAACTTAGAGTGAGAAATTCTTGATATTCTACAACTTATTCAACTGTAAATTATTTTCAAATATAATATTTTTAATTAAAATATTCATATTATTTTATTTAACTAGTAATATATTTTCTTTCATTAAATGCTAAAAATAATTACAATTCATATTTTAATCATATGAAGTAAAATAAATATTATTATAAAATAAGTTATTCAATCATATAATTATTTTCGGTGCGTCGCACCGGGCACATGCTAGTTTATATATATACATCATGATATCATGGGAACTGCAATACTACCTTCCATTTCTTGTCATTTTTACATTTTGCAAAAATCATTAGGGTGAGAAAACAAAATATTTTGTCACTTAACATATATAATTAGTAAATTAATAAATAAATTGAAACTGTTAAAATGATAGAAGATAGAAAAAAAAAAAAAATGAAATGTGAACAAAATTCAAAGATTTTAAGGAGAAAAATCTTCCCAAGCATTGCTTGCAAGTCTTCTCATGCCATAAAATTAACAGTGTTTGGACCTATAAGCGTATAATCTAAATTAATGAAACCCAATTAATAAAGCCTAGCAAATTGAATGAGTAATTGAACTAGGCCTGTAAATGGGTAGGGTATCACCCTATTCATACCCATATCCTAAAATAGTCAAAAGGATGAGACTCTAATCCTATCCTACTATAAAATACCCAAAAAAGGAGACAATAATCCTACCCTACCCTATTTAACTCAAGACCCATTGGGTCTAATTTATTGGACTTATGTTTTTAATTTATATATTTATTTTCTCAAAATACACTAAAAATATTATTTAGCATACGATAACAAAAAATAATTTTTTTATATTTAATTTAATTTAATCATTAAATTTAAATTATTTAATTTTAAACCTTTTTCTAATTAAATTAACTGTTTTATTGATATAATAGTTAAACTTTATTAATATAATTAACAATTAAATTTTTTCCTAATTAAATTAATATAATTACAAAAATAGTTAATAAAAACAGTTTAAAAGCAAAAACTTTTTTCTATATTTAATTTTATAAAAATAGTTAATTTCTATATTAATTAACTTTATTCATTAACAAAATTAATTTTATTGACTGTTTTTACAAAAATTATTTATTCCACTAGTAATTTTAATATTATTAATTTTATTAATGAAAAATGTTCAAATGTTGCTATTGCTATTCCAATTTTTTTTAAAAAAAATTGCTATCCTAATATATTAATTTAGTTAAATTTTTAAGGCAGAAAATTATTTAGTTGTTCATGTTCATTCGCATATTTGTAATTTTTGTATATAAAAAATTTATCATTAATATAAATTTGATGTGGATATAACTAATTTTTAGGTTCATAGATTAAATTTAAGTATAAAGTAATGGGTAATTTTTGGGTATGGGTATGTAGCGCCCCCATTCGGGATAGCACCTAAGCTGAGGCGCCACTCCGATTCAATCTTAATTCAAGCCAAGAAGTAAACTATACAATCAATAATTCCATCAAAAAATCTTTTTCAAAACTTATCAAACACATATAGCAGCGGATACCGACTTAACAAACCTTAAACAATCATGTAACATACAACACATAAACTAAATATATGTCATAAAATATCTATTTCAACTTATTAGAAACAGCTAAACATCAAACCAAAACAAACCGTAACAAAAGTATATCTTACATACTGCAGCCATAAGGTTATCATATGATATATCAAACATCTCTAAGCGTAAAACTTAACATACGAGTGGTCCTTTAACAAATAACATAATATTTACATCCCATATGCCAGACTTCAGACTTAATGTGGGAATTTCTAATATGTTACAAAGCAGTCACCAATCCATGCTCGAATACAAGCTTAGCATTCAGTCCTGTCTGAGAAAATCAAGATAGACGGGGAAATAAGTCCAAAGGACTTAGTGAGGGATAATTATAACATATATAATGGGGATCTGTTGAGGAAGAAATCGACTCAACAAATCATCAATCAACAATTAACAAAAATATAACAGGAAACTTTCAATGATTCAGGAACAGTCAGAATATGGTTAAACAGGACAATTCCGAATAACATTTACATTGCAGTCAGTCTTATCCAAGCGTGACAGCTTGGTACATGACAGTTGCCGATAGCCAGTAGATGCCCAAGAGTAGCCCTAACACATCACAGATAATAGATGCCTAAGAATAGCCCTAGCACATCACAGACAAGCAGACAGTAGATGCCTAGGAATAGCCCTAACACATCACAAACAAATAGACAGTAGATGCCCAGGAGCATCCCCGACACATTACAGATAGACAGTAGATACCTAGCCGTGTCCCCAGCATATCACAGATAAATGATAGATACCTAAGAGTATCTCTAGCATATTCCTGACACACAGTGCGCCTAGGAGTATTTCTAGCACAGTACTGATAGATGGAAGATACCTAGGAGTATCTCTAGCATATCACAGACAGAAGGTATGCTTAGGAGTATCCCTAGCATATTATTAATGCTCAAAAGTATCCCTGACACATCACCAATACCTAGGAGTCTCCCTAGTATATTACAGACAGAAGGTATGCCTAGAAGTATCCCTAACACATTATTGATGCTCAGGAATATCCCTGACACATTACTGATAGCTAGGAGTCTCCCTAGCATATCACGGACAGAGGGGCGATGCCTAGAAGTATCTCTAGCACATCATTGATGCTTAGGAATAGCCCTGACACATCGCACATACCTAGGAATAGCCCTAGCATATGGCTATCAAATTAAATACCAAGGGAATAGCCCCTAGCGTACATAGACTTACAGAATGAATACCCAGAGAATAGCCCCTAGCATATCAGACTTACATAACATATACTCAGGGAATAGTCCCTAGCGCATCATACTTACAAATACTCAGGGAATAGCCCCTAACATATCAGACGTACAAACAGTTCAGAATAGTATAGAAATGCCAATAAGGCAAATAGTAACAGTACCGAACAATACATATATCAGAATAGTGCAGATAACAAAATAGATAACAGAACGAACAGATAACATACATCAGAAGAACGTTTTGGGTGCCAGAACCAACAGAAATCAGAATCATAATATAAATAACCCTCACAGGGGTGTCCGAATCAGATAACAGAATCTCAAGAGATCTTAACATATCACATATTTCAATAACAGTACAGTCAGTTCAGAAACAATAACCCTCACAAAGGCTTATCACAAATACCAATAAGTAAAATGATGTGCCAGATTGGTAGACCCATATCTCTTGTATTCTCAGAAGTGCTATCACAGTCAGCAGCCTATTGGTCCGTGGGACCCACTCGTCGTTACCTAACCAAAAGGTAATATTTACAATCAAAATCTATACTAAATCCTATTAATCACAATTATATAATTAATCATCCAGAATCACTAATTTATCGATTAATACGGCATCTCATTCCTATTTCAAGGTCATGGACATAATCCTAAATCACACAATAAGATTAATCCTTACATAATCAATTCCTAATCAAATGCCATTTAATGTTATAACCTTAATACTATTTTAAATCCAAGTTTTGGCATTTCATTAGTCTGGGTCCACTTATTCCATACTCTTTGCATAGGGATCAACATACATATATATAAGCATCTCATCTCTTCCCAATTCCTATTCTTGGCAAGGTACAATGCTAAATTAGGAAAGGTACAACACATGCAACATATATATATATTAAAGGTACAATTAAATCCAAATGCTAAAGCTTGCTACCGGAGTATCAAAACCACAAACTGATTACACAGTTGTGACCATCACGTCGAGGAGGTGAAACTGGTCTGAGGTCGCCGGAGCACCGTTGCCGGCTGCTAGAGCACCGTCGTCTGCCGTCCCTAAGAAATGAGATAGCACCACCCAGAGAATCCTCTTGAACGGTACCTTTGGTTTCCAAAATAACCACCGAGAAACCCCTCAAAACCTGCCCCGAAGCCTTCATAGTTCAAAGCTTCGCCGCCAATTTTCCGCCATCTCCGCCGAATATCTCTGCCATGCAGTGCTACTACTTTGTTCCCCTCATCGAGTGCTAGCTAAACCACCCCTAGATGTTCTGTTGGATGCCGAAAAGTAAGTGGCCCAGTTGCTCGCCGTGAGATGGTGTTTTAGCTAAAGCTTCGCCGCCAATTTTCCGCCATCTCCGCCGAATATCTCTGCCATGCAGTGCTACTACTTTGTTCCCCTCATCGAGTGCTAGCTAAACCACCCCTAGATGTTCTGTTGGATGCCGAAAAGTAAGTGGCCCAGTTGCTCGCCGTGAGATGGTGTTTTAGCCATTCTCCGTTGCTCGGTTCCGGCAGTTTTCCGTCGTGTGTGGGGGTGCAGGTGGAGTGCTGGAGGTGAGGGGAGTTGGTTTGGGTGGTTGGTTTGGAGGAAGAAGGGTTGCTGATGGTGGTGGTTGTCCATGAGAGAAGTGAAGAAAGAAGGAAGAAGAAGAAGAAAAAGAAAAAAAAAAAAAAAGGGAAAGAAGAAGAAGAAGGAAGAGAAAAAGAAAGTTGCTGCCCATTTTAAAAATCAAAATTTATTATTTTGTGATTTAGTCCTTGAATTTTTTTGAGCACTCGTCAATTGAGTACTTTAAAATCTAAAAATTGCTCCTTAGTCCCCGTTGACCTAAGCTGTTCCATGCAACCGCGCAAATCCAAAAAAAAAAATATTCAATTCAATTCTTGAAAATTGTAATCTAATCCCCAAACTTTAAAAATCTTAGCAAGCAAGTGCTTTTTCATTTTTTCCAAGTCCTAAAATCTAATTAACCCAAAATCTTGATTTCTAAATCCCGATTTTTGAATTACTGAATTTTAGGGGCGTTACAGGATATATGGGTAATTTATGGGTACATGCCTTACCCATACCCATTACACTATCTTTAATAAATATGGGTATGTGTAGGGTATAAGTATTGACATTTTGGGCTTACCCTACTCATTTACAGGCCTAAATTAAACCCAAATAAAGATCGGCCTAGTAGAAGGAAGAATTGAATCCAATTGGGCCAAGCTTTATTATTGACATATATATAGTGTCAATTTAGTTATCTAAAAGTTCAATCAATATAATGACAATATTTATGTTAGCACTGGGTTATCACTATAAATGCATCATTAATTATTAATAGCGATAATTTAAAATATTAACTAGTTTTTGGCATTATTTGTAGATTACTACCAGAGTAATCTATTTGCCACACTTCAAGGCCTTGAGTTCCTAGGTGATTATCCAAGAAATTACTCTAATGATTTGACGAGGATATTAGAAATTTTGAATTTTTTATTTCCCTTCTTTAAAACCTTAAATCCCTATTTATAGGGGCGAGATGAGGCTTTACAAAGAAGCCACCTACTTTTCTTAATAAGGGATACTCTTTAACTTTATCTAAAGGTTAGCTATTAAAATTGTTTTACTGAAAAAGATACCTTTGGACTTCATTTAAAAGTCAGCTACTAAACCTATATTACTGAGAAAGATATCCTTGGACTCTATCTAGAAGTCTTATTGCTTATTTTTTCTTCACCACTATTATATTACTTTATAGTGAGTTGAAAAAGGCCTACTCTGGATTCTTAATAAAAAACTTTATTTTCTTCTTTTGTTTTAATTAACTAAAATATTAACGATCAAAATAGTTCAATACCATTAATTTACTTCCACTATTTTGAGAAATACCAATATACCTTTAGTAGTAATTACATTGACTTTCTATTTGAACTAAAATTAATAACTCTCTCCCTTCCTCTCTCACAAATATAGATAAGAATCTCAATATACCAAGTTTATCAAATTAAAGTTCCCATGTCATTAGGGTTTCGGATGAAAAAAATTACGTGGGCCAAAAATATATTGATCATTTTCTGTTTTATCCTAATTCAATTATTTTTATATTTTGCTAAGCAAAGTACCTTTCTTAAGACTTTTAAACTTATAAAGGGTATAACTGCAGTCATTTATGGGGGAAAAAAAATTAGCTCTCCAAAGCAAAAAAATGAGCCACTCGTTGTGTTATATTGGTCTTCTATATAAAAGATATTTTACTAACAATTATTCTTAATGCCTTTGACAAAGATAATTAGTAACTTATTGAAGTACTCTTCCTTGTGCCGTAGGATTGGAATATAGAAAAAAGGGCTTCTCAAAAATAATTTTACGTACTTAACGTACGTAAAGATCTCCCACTATTGAATTTGCATTCCTCTCATTTTCTTTTAGTTTTCGTTTCTCTCTCCTTGTTAATTTCCAACCAACGTTGCATGTCCAGTAATTTCTTTATGCCTCAAAGTACTCTTCATGGACTTAATATTTGTAGTTACAGTAGCACAACCACCTTCAGTCACTAAATTTATTGGATCAGTCTCTACTTAAAGTTAATTGGACCAAAGAGCCGCTTAGCTGCCAAGGTTCCAACTTGCGTTCAATTACAAAAATGTTGAAAACAAGACCTAAATTAGTCCATTTTTTTGTATGATTTGATTTGACAAATTGTATAAGAAGAAGCATTCAAAAATTGATGGCAATAATGGAATAATGAAGATCCCTATAAAATAGAAGTTAGAGGTATGGTTTCTTTTATTGGTATATTTACCAATATTTAACTCATGAATTTAGTCCGACTATCCATGAGATTCAAAGGAAAAGTTCTGAATATCAATTAAAACTTATTTTATATTTACTTAGTTGGGTCCTTGTCCAAACCTCACCATACTCCATAGCTACTAATTAGGCCTAGCCTTGTGATCAACCTCCGTCCACATGCAATATTTAACCAATCCTATGGTCTAGGCCAAATCCTGGGCATGATATCATCTAATTGTCCTGTGTTAAGACTATATCTTGATTATAATAAGAAAATTAAATTAACATAGGGAATGTTTTGTTCTCCACAGCTACTAATTAGGCCTAGCCTTGTGATCAACCTCCGTCCACATGCAATATTTAACCAATCCTATGGTCTAGGCCAAATCCTGGGCATGATATCATCTAATTGTCCTGTGTTAAGACTATATCTTGATTATAATAAGAAAATTAAATTAACATAGGGAATGTTTTGTTCTCCACAGCTACTAATTAGGCCTAGCCTTGTGATCAACCTCCGTCCACATGCAATATTTAACCAATCCTATGGTCTAGGCCAAATCCTGGGCATGATACCATCTAATTGTCCTGTGTTAAGACTATATCTTGATTATAATAAGAAAATTAAATTAACATAGGGAATGTTTTGTTATGTTTTTTGTTTGATTTTATTATGTATTTTGGAAGAATGAATTATTAAAAAATGTGAAAGTTATTTTTCGTTATGTTTGTTTAGGTTTTGATGGAAATATTTTTTACTATAGTAGTCAAATCAATGCTTTTTTGTTGGGTTTTTGGAGTGAAAATAGAATTGAGTGATTTTTTAATGTTAGAATAATAATAATAATAATATATATAATGTATATGTATATATATTAGAGAATATATATTTTGGAGAGAAAATGAGGATATATTTAGTTATATTTTCCCAAAATAATATTGTTCTAGTGGGAAACATAACCAAACAAAGCCTATGATTTTTCTATGATGATTGCATACCGATAAAACTATTCGGAAAACTATTAAAACAATATTTGTAATTAATGAATTTAAAAATACTATTAAAATGGTAATTGAATAAAAAGTCAAGCGGCCTATGTTTTACTGACATAAGTTTCTTACATAATATGAGGGATTAAGAGTTATAATTCTAATGGTTTTTTTTAATACATATGCGTATAAATTAAGAAAAAGAAAAGTTAATAATTGAAAAAGAAAACTATACTGTAACTTGACAAGTACGGAACAAAATGGTGGGTTGATAATGTTAGCTTGATAAATTCAAATATACTTCCAAGGATTGTCGAAGTAGGAAAGAACAAGAAAACAAGATTACGGCTAAATTCTGATTGATCTGAAGTGGAGACGTATTTTGAAAACTAAATACACTTTCAAAATAACATGTGATTAATGCTAACACAATTTCAAATACACACTATAGTAATGTAAACCCTCATGCACTCAACTAATCTACAAAAATCATAGCTAATATATATTTTTGCTTAATTTTTTAAATTCATTAGTAATCCATCAAAAATCCATCACAATTTTCTTTGAATGGTGATAGAAACCATTTTGTTACAAATTTTCTATTAGTGAAGATATGTTTTCTTACAAATTTTCTATTAGTGAAGAGATGTTTTCTTGTAGTGTTTTTTTTTTTTTTTTTAAAAAAAAGAGTTTATAATTAAACTCTTAATATTTTATTTTATTAGCTTATATAAAAAAATTTTTTTAAAAATTTACTAAATAATTTTTGACATCTTATAAAATGTTTTGAAGCGCTTATAAGTTCACTCAAACAACCTCCTTCATGTTATATTCAAACTATATCCCCTAGAAACCAAGTCCGAATATATCTTTTTCTTTTCCTATTTAATAATGATTAACTAAGATTATTACAACAGTTAATAAACTTTCTTTAATTTTCTTGAAGGACCAAAATATCTCATACTTTTCTTGATATTTAACGACCCGTCAATTTATAAACAACTAATTCCATTTGCCGTCTAGTGCCTGACATAAATTCAACAAAGGAAAGCCATGAATTCAAAGTGCAACATTTGGCATCTAATTAAGCTTGTCTTGGTATAGTTGATCCAACCCACAAGCAGATTATGTTAATCCTCTCTTGTCATATCTCATCTTATACATCCTTAATTATTTTTCTGCATCAATAAACATGATCAGTCAAACATATATATGTTCCAAATTACTGGTATTCTTGCAGTATTTTGGAGTTGCCATAAGTTTGCTTATATACACTTTCAATTATGGAACACTTTTATTTTCTCAATTTTATTTCCAACTCTCGATAAACTTCTAATGATTCATGTTAATTTAGTAGTAGAATTTTTGTTATCAGCAAGTAATCGAGGCGAGAGTGGAACTATTTTTGTTTAAGACGAATTAGCCCCACACTAGTGCTAACAGCAAACTGGCTATCGTCTTCCAAGATACAATGACTTTATCAAATAGCAGCAACACTACACACTGTTTGATATCTCGAATTCAAGCGTATTGAACTCTCTGAACTATATAGAAAATGTTGTGTGAATACGCAGATGATTTATGAAAATATGCTTTTGTGTATTGATATGGATTTGGTACTACAAATTTTATAGTGCCAAAGGTGTAGCCGAAAGGTGGTAAAAAATGGCTGCCCATTTTTCCAATGCCAATAGCAATTTTCAATGCAGAAAGTTTGAAAGTTGCTATCCAGATACATCTACTGGTGGCTGGAGATTAGGAGACACGTGCGTTTAGATTTTCAACATGCTAATTTTGCATTTTCAGATTTTTCAGCTTGTCAAAATGCTAAAAATTTAATTCTGGCATAAATATGAAGGTTTCTGTTGGGCCAAATAAAATTCAAATTAAATTTGGTCTAAAAAATTAATATTGGACTGAAGTCCCAATTTAATTTAATCCAAGCCCACGATCACGCCATGCCTAGCCAGGCCCAAGCCTAAGCCTAGGCCCAGCCCAGCCGATTGAATAGGTGGTCAGCCGGTAGCGACGGCGCTCATGTGAGTTGGATTGAACCCATTACTAGTTATGTCCCCTCCAAACACTAGTGGTACCCCTAAGGGGCCCAACCATTACCTCCACACCTGAGATATTTATTTTAGTCCACATTTTATTCCTCTTCTAATGTAGGATGGAGTTTCTCCTCCTATTCTTTTGGCTTATTCTCTAGTCTTCTTAGTCAACCATCAAGTAACTCACTTTGACTATTAATTTCTCATCACTTCATCGTAAATACTTATGAATCGAAGATCGATGTATCCGTCTTTTGAATTATTGGAACTATAAATGTATCCTCTGCGAAATTTCTATCAAGGACATAATTGATAATATGAAATCTAATGATGTAGTTATTATTTTGATGCACATGCTTTTTGTTTGTAGTTGGCACAAGTAGCTTTGGTGGCATCCTTAGCAATAGTGCATTTGGCTTTTTACTAATCAAGGTGACTAAAGTTTCTTCTATCTCATAGCTATGTTTATTATCTCTAGTTGTCTTATTTAATTTTTTGAATAACTGAAGGACTTTTTTGTTCTTTTTTCTAGCTTATTCATTAATATTAAAACTAGGAAGAAAAACTATTATTTGAAGATATGATTAACAATTTTAACAAGTCATTAAGGCAAGCCATAGTTTGGAAAAGTACTTTCTTTATCCAATCTAGATCACTAATGATTTTTTTTCTTTTCTCTTACACTAAAAAATTAATGCCATTTGTTTACTGATATTGTTCACTAGTCATGCTATTAATATGCTTATGCTCTTTTTGTGTGTGTATGCCCATTTTTGGAGATATTGTTTTTGTGTTCATATGTTTGAGCATATCTAATAATCAAGTCGTTGGACTTGCTTATAAGGAGAAAAACTATGTTGAGCTTTTCAAATAATAGTTTAATGGTTTAAAATTGCATAAAGCGTGTCCATGATCGAAATTGGATGTGGCATCGACTAGATAATGGATTTTTATCTAATGAGTTTGGTAAAGGTGTTAGGACGTTTCTAGAGTTTGTTTACTCTCATCCTAAGGTCGTTGACCGTGGTAATATAAAAATATGCTTTCAAGTGATTGGGAAGTTATTTGTAGCATGCATATGAGTGCACCTAACTATCAAGAGAAGTGCAAAAAAGCAAGGCAAAATAGAATGACGGAGAATGATGGGTCAATCACAAAGCTGAAATTCCAGAGATAGTGGAAATAAACAAAACAATAATTAAAATAGACAAGATGTTTATTGTAGCACCCCCTTTTGAGATGGCTCCTAAGCTGAGGCAGCACTCGGTTCAGTCTTGAATCTTAACCCACAATACAATCATTAGGCCCATCAACAATTTTTTCAAAATTTATCAGAGATAACAACAGATTCAATCTTAAACAATCCTTAACAAAGGTACAATTTACATGCATTAATTGATTCCATGGCATTCATCATTCCATACATACCCTAAACCTTAATTTCATCTTGTCATATTATAACATTGCTGAGTTTAGAACTTAACATATGATTGAACCCATAACAGTTACAAACAACTATTCTATTACAGAAACAACAATGGATTTCATCTTAAGCAAACCTCAGCAAAAATAATATATACAAGCCATACTGATCCCATAATATCCAACATAATATATAAGCCCTATAGATGTTGAATTCAGACCTAACATATCACAACATCTCTAGGGTATACAAAATGTCCAAGAGTACCCATAAGCATATACAACCATTTTTCTATTACAAAATATGTTCGCCAATCCAATCTTGGAGTTCAAGCTCATCACTTAACCTTGTCTGAGATAATCAAAGAAATACAGGGGAGTAAGTCCAAAGGACTTAGTAAGGGATAATAGTAATAGTAAGTAGCAGAGATTTGTCGAGGAAGAATCAACTTAATATATCTTAATTTAACAATTAAACAAGAACATTTCAAGATACAGGCAATAATAAGTTAAGCAAATAGGAATTTCTCCTCCCTTATTGCTCTATGAATGGTTTACAAACAATAGGATGCAGTCAGAATAAATAATCCTGAGTTATATGCAGTTCAACGGAACAAACTTAACATGCATATCAAAACAACCTTATTCCAATCAGTCAAACTTACCCAAGCGTGACAACTTGATACATAGTAGGTTTCTGATGTCTAGGGAAATGCCCCTGACTCATTGTTGGGTGCAGATGCCCAAGGAAAAGCCCATGACCATTGCTAATACCTAGGGGAATGCCCCTAGTAGTATTGCCGATACCCATGGAAAAGCCTACCAAAAGTGACAGAATTCAGAATCAATATCAAGAGATAACCCTTATAAGGTTATTCCAATCAGTTAACAGATAACGTGCAAGATTCTAAACAATTCATAAATTTCAATGAACACAATTTAGTATAGTACATAAACAACTCACAGGGGTTTATTACAATAACAAATAGGTGCATTCAAATGCCAGATTGGCAAACCCTCACATGGCATACAAGCAAATACCCAAGAGGTTAAACCCTCACAAGGCATACAAGCAAATATCCAAGAGGTTAGACCCTCAGCTCCATAGCCTTAGAAAATGCAATCTGCAATCTACTGGTCTGCGGGACCCATTTCTTCATCAACTAACAAAAAGAGTATACTCACAGTTAAAATTCCCATTTAACTCTAATAATCCTTAATAATTACAAGTATGTACACCATTAGCAGTCTAAAATCACTAATTACTCGACTAATATGGTAGTTTTAGGGTTCATATTGGTTCCAATAATGTGATGTAATTTGGTTTTTAATTACATAATTATCCTCATAACATTATCTCAAATCAATAATAATAGTCAAATAATCATAATTTACCCAATCATCGTCCCTTGGGCCTCAAATTCATGAAATCCTCGAATTAGGTTTTAAATCCTCTAATAAACTTAATTAATCCATGTTAGCATATAATATGACAAATTCAGGTCCACTAAACTATATAATAATCCATGCACAGGAATATATATACCAATCATATATCAATTCTCCATTTTGACATAATACAAAGTTTATGAGAATAATGGTACAAATATATGTATATATAGGCATAATCCCCAATCCAACTCCTTTACCTAAGATTCGATTATTGAAGCTCCAGAATCACAAACTGAGAACACAGTCTGATCCTCACAATGAGGAGAAGATTTTATCTCTCCGTTGCTGCTGTGTCACCCGTTGAAATTGGCCAACACCACCACCGCTCGTTGCGTTTCAACCTTACAAGTCCAATTATCCAATCAATTTCATATTTAGTTGCCTATAGCGCCACCAATTGAGCTTCAAAAGCCCCAGCACCAGCACCCTTAGCTGCCTCAATTTTTCTTCACTCCCACCATCGATGATGGCCCAAATGCAAAACTCAGTATACCAAATCGCTCCTTAAGCTGAGCCCAACAAAACCCACCCTTGGTCGCCACAAAAAGCCTTCAAAAAAGAGATGCTGTTCACCCTTCACCGTGCTCGCCTCGGTCTTTAGTTTCACAGTGTGTTGCCGATGGAATTGCCTTGTATGTGATATTAATAAAGTCCTGAGAAGGAAAGGAAAGGGATGGTGGTTTCAGTTTGTTGGTTTGGGATGTTGCAGGAAAAATCACCGGTAAGGGTAAATAGGGTGGTTCTTGGTGGAAGAAAGGAAAAATGAAGAAAAAATAGGGCAAAATGTATATATAAAATGCAAATTTCCAACTTCACAAATTGATTTTCTTCCAACATTCAATTACGTGCTCCAAAGTGTTGATAATTTTCGATTCAGCCCCATAACTAATTCAGTGCCTCACTTTCACCCGATTGACCAAAAGTAATTCCATGCAAACCCGCAAAACAATGAAAATGTGGTCTAATCAAGTCTTGCTTATTTGCAATTTAACCCCAAACTTTCAATCTTCATGCAGTTAAGTCCTTTTTTATTAATTTTTCTTGCCCTAAAATTTGACCAACCAATATATTGATTTCTAAATCCTCATTTTCTCAAATATCCAATTTTAGGGGTGTTATATTTATAGTGGTTCGACAAACCTTCTCTACTACCTAAGTTAAAAGACTTAGGATTTTGAACTTGCATTTGGATTAGTAATAATAGTTACAAAACATAGAATACCAGGCAATTGGAACCAAGCTACTGGATCAACTGCAGAGACTGATCAAAAGAAACAAACACTCTGACGAAGTCACACCAGATATTCCAGAGCTCTCACTCAACTTCCCACTAGCAATATTGCTTATGCAAGTATATTGTGAGCTTCATTCTTTTTCTTATCTACTATTGAATAAATAACCTCTGTCACTACCAAATATGTAATTATAGAATGTAGCTTCATATTTTGCATGTTTTCTCTTATACTTAGGCACTTGCATCCTCCAGTAGAAAAAAAGTTCCTTGATTAATGCAATGGCTAGTTTCCTTCAATCTTTCCAAATCTATTGATAAGCTATTATAGAAATTAAAAATAACATGTGAGAAATTGGTCATAATCAAAATCCTTTTGGAAAGAATCCTAACAAACTCCCTTTGTTTGATGATGACCAATGTAGTCTCTCCTTATCAAATGTAATCATAGCATATCTTGTACGAGCGTATGTTCCAGCTATAGATTAGCATCTTTATATCAAAAACATGATGAACATCATCATAGATTAAGTAGCAAAAGAATACAATGGATTCAGCCACTCAAGAAGCAAATATGATCAACATCATCATAGGTTAAAGTAGCTAACAATCAAAAAATTAAGCCACATAGAATCTTAAGTGACGAATCACTAAGCTATCAGTCAAAAGTTTGCATCAAATATCATCAAGTCAAATGTTGAAATATAAATGCTGAAGTGGGCAATTGTCAATAGCAACAGTTGAGAAGTTGAGACTAGTCTCCACCTTCATCATCAAAAAGGCTAGTGGTCATGAGATCTTTTGCGAAGACTATAGCAAAGATCCTTGAGCTCATGATGGAGATTGGAAAGACGGTGCCATGACCAGAGGAAGTGATTTTCAAAGCTTGTTGGAAGAGCAGTTACATGAGTGTTGAGATTTGCAACAATGGTTGCCAGTTCATTTAGTTGAGTCTAGAGAGAGTCAAGCTTAGTGGAAAGAGTTTCAACAGTAGTAATAATTTGGCCAATTGGAAGTTCAGGAACAACTGGCCCTTTTCTGGAAGTAACTGTCCTAAAGGCTGCAGAACGTGTGTTATGGGTAGACTCTGGACGATGAGGAATTTCTTTCTCTTGTGGCGAAGAAGGAAGATGAGCCGCTTTATGGAGACGATGGCTAAAAGATAATGGAGACATAGTGGTACAATAAGATATATGGTGGAGAGATTTTTAGAAAAAGACGACAAATAGAAAGAGAATGAGAGATAAGAGATTTGAGGTGAATGGTGTTTTGAAAAATAGAAGTTTTGGGGTATAGGAAGAGGCAATCTCAATTTTGTTTGTAGAAATTGATTTAAGTTATTTTGACATAACTGAAGAGATTTTGGTTTTAGAAGGAAAATAATTAATGAAAGGGGATAGAGTAAGGAAGTTTTAGATTATAGAAAGAATTTGAACATTCCATTTTTTATAGCCAAATTACATGGGAAAATCTTTAATTCCCAACTTCTCTTTAAGAAAGCAAAATCTTTCCTCAGCTAACGGTTTGTTAAATATATCAGCAAGTTGATTTATAGTATCCACATAATTTATGCAAATGTGTCCATTAGCAACATGCTCCTTAATAAAATGATGCCTGATTTGTATGTGCTTGGTGCGTGAATGGTGTACAGGGTTCTTTGTGATGCTATAGCACTAGTGTTATCACAATTAACAGGAATGCATGAAAAGTTTAACCCAAAATTGCAAAGTGTTAGCTTTATCCATATTACTTGGGTGCAATAATTTCCTAGAGCCATGTATTCTGCTTCCATAGTGGATAAGGCTACAACATTTTATTTTTTACTACACCAACTTACCAAACAGTAACTAAGGAATTGACAAGTTCTAGTGGAACTATTGCGATAAATTTTGCACCTTGCATAATCAGCATCAGAGAATCCAGTAAAAGTAAAAAAGTTTGATCAAGCATACCAGAGACCCAGTTGAGGAGATCCTTTTAGATATTGTAGAATTCTTCGAACGTCTTTGAGATGTGATTCTTTGGGATCTCCCTGAAATCGTGCATAAAGACTGGTAGAGAATAGTATATTTGGTCGGCTTGCGATTAAGTATAACAAGCTTCCAATCATTCCTCAGAAAATATGTCATCAATGTTGTCTCTGAATGGATCAAGTTCCAGCTTGGTGATAAGTGCCATTGGAGATGGTGTTTCCTTACAATCTTCCATCAAAACTTTTTCAGTAACTCTCTAGTGTACTTTTCTTGACAAAGAAAAATTCCTTAAGGAGTTTGTTTAATTTGGAGAGTAAAAAAAAAGTTTAGATACCCCATAAGACTCATTTCAAATTCAGTTTGCATGCATGTAACAAAATCTTCACATAAGTCCATTTTTGTTCCACTAAAAATGATGCCATCTACGTAAATTTGTACCAGTAAAATATCATTTTGAGAATTCTTTGTGAATAAAGTGGTGTCAACTGCTCCCATGCAGAACCCTTTTGATAAAAAAAAGTTGCTTAGGTGTTCATGCTAGGCTCTAAGAGCTTGCTTTAGGATGTAAAGAGCTTTCGGGAGTTTAAAGACATGATTTGGAAAAGAGGGATTTTTGAATCCAGGTGGATGTTCAACAAAGACTTCCTCTTTTATAAAACTATTTAAGAAGGCACTCTTTACATCCACTTGAAAAAGAGTAAAATATTTATGATAGGCGTAAGCTTAAAGCATGCGATTGGACTCAAGTCGTGCAATAGGAGCATAAGTTTCATCATAATCAATACCTTCTTGTTGAGAGTATCCTTTGGCGACAAGTCTTGCCATATATTTTATGACATTACCTTTATCATCCAATTTGTTGCAGAAGACCCATTTTTTTTCCAATCATAGGGTGTTCTGAGGGTCTCTCAACGAAGCTCCAAACTTTATTTTTATCAAACTGTGACCTTTCGTCCTTCATAGCTTTAACCCAAGATTTATTATTTAAGGCTTCCTTAATGCTTCTAGATTGTGTAAAAGAGAGAAATACAATGTTAGCAATAGTTGAAGATTCCTCTTTTGCACGAGATCTTGTGGTAATTCCTACTTGGGAATCCCTAATAATGTTATTGGTTGGGTGCCTGGAAGAGTGTTTGAATTTTCTCATTTTTTTCATCACTATCATGATTGGAACTTGCAGTTATGTCACTAGTTGAGGGGTTGCTCCCTTCCAGTATGTCTGAGTCTTAGTCTTGTTGAATAACTTCAATAACCTGTTCAACCGTTACTGATTCAATGCTCAAGATTTCCTTGGTAGCTAAGGGGATTAGTTTCATCAAATACCATACAAATGGTTTCTTGAATTGCCCTTTTTCATTTGTTAAAAACTCTATATGCATTACTCTAAGATGAATACCCAACAAAAATACCCTCATCAGATTTTGAGTCAAATTTACCTCGAGGTCTCTATCATTGAGAATGTGACACTTGTATACAAAGACTCGAAAGTAGGAAATGTTTGGAACTTTTTCATCCCACAGTTCATATGGTGTTTTCTTGATGAAAGGTCAGAGGAAAACTCTGTTGATGATGTAGCATGCTGTATTGATTGCTTCTCCCCAAAAGGTACTTAGAAGGTTGTATTCATTTAGCATTGATAGTGCTATTTCCTAAAGTACCCTATTTTTTCTTTCAACTACCCCATTTTATTGGGGTGTTCTAGGAACAAAAAAGTTATTAGCATAACCAAATTCATTACAAAAATTACTGAAGTCTGAATTCTCAAATTTCTTCCCATGATCACTTCTTGTAGACTTAATGGTATGACCTTTTTCATTTTGTATTCTGTTTGTGAGTGGAGTGAAAGACTTTAATGCATCGTTCTTATGAGAGAGAAATCGTACCCAAGTGAATCAAGAAAAAATATCCACAATTACAAGCACGTATATACTACCACCTAGTGTTTGAGTTTGCATTGGTCCAAAAAGATCTAGATGAAGAAGGTCAAGTGTTTTTTATGATGAGACATCATTTATAGGTTTAAAAGAGGTTTTAACACAAGCATCGCAAACTTTGTTTTTACTCAAATTCAGATTTGGAATACCTCTTACAAGACCTATTTTAATAATGAGATTCAACAAATTTATGTTTGCATGTCCTAAATGTCTACGCCATGTCCAACTAGGATCTTCTGATGCTACAAGACACTCCACATTTTGATTTAAGAGATCACATAGATTGATACAATAGTGTTTAGTGGCAGTGAATAAAGTTTCATCATTTTTTGAGACAATGCAAAGTGAGGGTTGAAAATGTATCCGATAGCTACTTTCACATAGTTAGCTAATACTTAGTATATTGTGTTTTAGCCCTTCTACTAACCAGACATTTTCAACACAAGTTCCAATATTTTTGCCAACTGCTCCTTTTTCGATGATCTTGCCTTTGGTGTTGTCTGCAAACAAGATATTTCCTCCATCGAATTGCTGTAAATTTAAGAAGAGACCTATCTCCTATCATATATGTGGAACATCCGCTGTCCAGATACCATTTTTTGCTTGTTTTCTTTGTCAACTCCTGCAATACAAATGTTTAAATTTTTAAGTGCCCATTTATTATTATGTCCTGGTCTGTTAGTCATTTTAACTTGCATATATCTAGTTCCAATGTGTCTTTTTATTGGGTATTTATAGGACAAGTGACCCACATGATTACAAGTGTGGCAAATTTTGGATTTTTAAGAGTTATATCTATGAGAAGCATTTTCCCTTTCAATTTCCTCTTTAATGAATAATTTTCTTCCAAAAGAATCTCCACTTGCATTTCTAATTCTTTATTCTTTTGAATTTTTCTATTTCTTTCATCTGATCCTTTTCTTATAATATTGTTATAGACATGGACTATCTCTGCTTCTTCACTAACAGTCTTCTATAGTTGTTCCTTAAGAGAGTTTAATTCTATTTCCAATTCAGTTAATTGATTATAACATTCAATATCTATGTTCAATGAACTGGTACTTTCATGATCAAACTCAAAACTTTCAGAATTACATACAGAGTTAAAGGTTACATGCTTGTCTGCTATTAGACAATTATCTTCAACGTCAAATTGATGTGAATTAGAGTCGTCCCATGTAATTGTCATAGCTCTTGATCTGGAACTTCTTTCAGATTTGGGGCTTCTTCTTAGCTTTGGACAGTCTGGTCTTTGTGACCTACCTAATGACACTTATGGCATATGTTTTGCTCATGCTTCTGGTATTCATTTCTCTTGTAGTTGGATCTTGGGTCCTTTCTGAATTTCCCTTTCGCTTGAGTGAGTTACCTCAAATGCCTAGTAACCATCACAATTTCCTCATTTACGGTCTCTTCATCAAGGTCTCCCAAGTTATCGTTCCAATCTCCATTTTCAACATTAAAAGCTATTTTTTTTTCCTGGTTTTACCCTCAAAACTTTCTCCTTACTTAAGAGAGTCATTTCATGTGAGGTGAGGGAGCTAATAAGTTCGCCTATGGTCATTTTTTCCAAATTCTTTACCTCATGGATCGGTGTTACTTTGAGATTCCATGCTTTGAGCAAGGAACGTAAGATTTCTGACTCGCTCACTTTCCAAAATGAATTTTCCTAGAGCAAACATTGGGTTCACAGTTCCCATAATGTGAGCAAACATTTGACTTATTGATTCACCAGTTTTCATTGAAAACATTTCAAATTGGTGAGTAAAAAGAGCAGTTCTTTCCAACTTTATCAAAGAGGTTCCCTCATGGGTAATCTACAGCATGTCCCATATTTCTTTTACTGATGAGCAAGTATTGATGCGATTGTATTCTTCTTGACAATGGTGCATGATAAAATATTTTTTGCTTTAACATTTGTTGAGAGAATTTTCTTATCTTCCACAGTAAGTTCCATTCTGCATTTTGGAGATATTTCAGAATTTGTTGGAATAAGGGGCCCATCAATGACGACGGTCTAAAGGTCATGGTCTAGTGCTATGAAGAATTCTTGGATTCTGTTTTTCCATGTAGAATAATTTGTCCCATCAAACAAGGGCGAGGGAGTATGAGATTGACCTTCCACATAGATATTGAAACTAGAGATAGCTATTAAAGAGAAATGAACTTAACTCAGATGCCAATTGAAAATTTATAGGTTCCAAAAGGATAAAGGACTCAAGCAAAATATTGATATACTGAATTGGAACTTTCAGACAAAACTGAAATTCCAGAGATAATGAAAATAAACAAAATAATAATTAAAAGGGATAAGATGTTTACAGTGGTTCGGCAAGCCTACTCCACTACCTAAGCCAGGAGACTTAGGATTTTGAACCTATGCTTAGATGAGTAATAACAATTAAAAATCATAGAATACCAGACAACTGGAACCAAGCTATTGGAGCAAGTTCAGAGGTTGATCAAAAGAAGCAAACACTTTGACTAAGTCATATCATATATTCCAGAGCACTTACTCAACTTCTCGCTAGCAATATTAGTTATACAAGTATATTGTTAGCTTCATTCTTTTTCTTGTCTACTATTGAATAAATAACCTCAATTACTACCAAATATGTAATTACAAAATGTAGCCTCATATTTGCACTTTCCATTTTATACTTGGATAGCTGCATCTTCCAATAGAAGGAAAGTTTCTTGATTAATGCAATGGCTAGTTTCCTTGAATCTTTCCAAATCTGTTGATAAGCTATTACAGAAAGAAAAAATAACATGTGAGAAATTGGTCATAATCAAAATCCTTTTGGAGAGAATACTAACAATTATTATTTTAGTGTAGTCACAAGGTGGTAAAGTGGTTAGCCAAGTGGAGGTTCATGACTGAACTCACCAGAGAGCACAAGGAAAAGGTGAATATGTAGACAACAAATCTAAGAGGGTCCAGGCTTAGGTTGTAAACTTTTGGGTTGGAAATACTATTACCAAATGATAGAAAACAAAAAACATATGATAGATGTATAATGTTGCTATTTTGGATTGGGGTTTGTTTTAGGGTTGAATTTTGTTTTTGTTAGATTTGTCTAATGTTGCTCAAGTCTTGGACAGACTTAAGATTGAAAATCTAGATATAGTTGTTAATGTGTTGGAGTGTTATGGTGATTACATTTTGGTTTTTTTATTTGGATTTTTTTTCTTTGATTGATTCTTTTTTTTTTTTCATAATTGTTTGGTAATATTGATTATTGTTGTCCGTGTTTCATGGAAAAAAATGATAGATGGGGAAACACCAGACGTGTTGACTTGCTATTTTTATAAGTTATTTTGACTTCTGTCTATTAGTTTATAAGATTTGATAGCTATGGATTATAAAGGATTGAAGAAAAGAATAGTGTGTGAACCTTATAACAATGTTGCTTTATAGGAACTTTTATTTTAAGGGTGAAGATACTATTTTGGTGCAATTAGAATATAGAAGAAATAAATACAGTACAAATATTGTTTATATAATGGCAAATATTTATTTAGATAAAATGTAGAGCAAAAAAAAGTGATCTAGATGTATTTGTGAGACTAGAAGACAAAATTAGATGTGGATAAAAACAAAAGCTTGAGAAATTTGGAAATGTTTGGGTTGTGGAATGAAAACTTAGTGGTTAGTTGCAAACAACCTTCTGGTATATAGTCTTTATTTTAAATAGTTTCATTTTGATTTCGTGTTGCTGTTGATGTGCATCTTGTCATTCAATCCACTTGTTGTCCACATTTGTTTGTGATAAACAAATTAGTTTGTTTTCATTTTCATAAGTCTTTACTTAATTATACGATTTTAAAAAATATAGCATTTCTTATCTAGTTTAAATAGGTGTCTAAGTTTTCCATTTTTTTTTTTAATCATTTCGTAATCAAAGAGCTAGAAATTGGGTTTGTTACCCAAGTGTAGCCATGTCTTTCACATGAACTTTATTGATACTATTGGAATAATGGTGATAATTTGTGTAGGATGAGTATGGAGAATATACAATTAATCATGACAGTAATTCAACTCCAGAAAGCTCCTTTAATGTGCAAAAATGAATTGAAATTAGCGGTGGTGCTATAAAGGGTAGAGTATATGGTTTTGGAAATACATTTCACTGTCGTAACATTGTTGCTACTAGGACCTCCTCAAAATCATTCAACAACCATGTTACACATGACTATTTGCAAGAAACAATTAGAAAAGTTGTTGATGAACATTTGGCTAAGGAGAGGGAGGCAGCTGCTAAGAAGAGGGAGGCAGCTGCAAATAGGGAAGCAATTTTCATGAAAATTGTTGAAGATGCAAAAGCGAAGGAGCAAGCTTTAATGGTGATATTAACAACATGCATCGAAAAGTGGAATGCAATGCAAGGTGGTGGTTCGAATGACAATAATGGAGTTGACAATGAGAGTTAGTTTAATCATTGAATGTCTATTTTTTGCTATGTACTATTGTTGATATTGAAACTTATGTTTGGATCGGTTGGTTTAAACAGATGATTTTGGATTATGGTTGTATGAATTGCTATTTCTATGTTTATGCATTGGTATTATGGATTATACTTTTGATTTATAAATGATGATAGATTATGATTGTGAAATATTCATAATATATTACTTTGAAATGGTATTTATATTAATAAAATAAACTATTTTAGGCGTAATAAAATTTTGTGACCGATTTGTGATTGATATGTGGTCATTAATTAGTATTTGAAAAATAATCAGTCACTAATTATGTGATAGTTAATATGATCACAAATTAGTGACTGATTTTGTGACTAAAATGCGGTCACTAATTAGTGACTAAAACTTAATAAGTTGTGACTGAAATTCGGTCATTGATTTCTAACCAATATTGTGATAAAAAAAGTCACTAATTAGTGATCGAATCATGATATTTTGTGACCAGGTTTCGATCACATATAAGTGATGGATTAGTAATCAATCACTTATAAGTCACTAATTAGTTACTCAATTCTAACCGCCCAATGTATTGCCTTGCAAAAAATTAGTGACCGACACTTTTAAATTAGTGACTAGTAGGAGGTCACCAATCACTAACTGATGATAGTGGTGGCCACTAATTGAAATTAGTGACGAGGGTTTTAATGACCACACGCATCGATCACTAATTCGGTCACTAATTACATCAATGACCAATTTTTGTTGAATTAGTGACTGATTTTTCGATCACTAAAATCTGTTTTACTTGAGGATGAAATGTGAGGTTTAAGAAGAAAAAAGTTGCAGAGAACATAGACAAAATAGTTGTGTCCTAATACCAAATTTGTTGGACTTCTAGGTTGCAGAAGTGTAGTGAGAGTTTTAATGATAATAAGAATAATGCAGAAATTTTTACTAAGTAAATAGATGCTAAAAATTGTAAGCAGAGAGATATTTTATTATAGAAAAGTCTGCGTTTTTATTTGAGCTTTTACTTGTTTGATTCTTGCTTCTTGTTCTTCTTACAAATTCAGTGTACTGTACATTATTTATAGATATAACACATATTAGGTATTATGTTGTTACATTTTCCAAACTATTGAGAAATTGAAAAGACTCCTCAATCCTCATAACACATAAAGACTGTTATTTAATTACACAAATAGAAATGACTTTTCAACTTTCAAGATTTTTTCAAGTCTTCTTGCCTTTCTAGACATAGAAAATTACAAATTAAACTTCGAAAGAAAATGTCATAACTTTGTAGCTTTGCATTCTTAGTCCTAGGTTGGCTCCTTCTCTTTCTTTTTGTCTGGCTTTTCCCACGAGAGAGGAATAACTGCTTTCCTACCACAGTCGGGAGAGGGTCCTGTAGAGGCCTAATGAGGGGCTGCGTGAACTAGGAAATGAATCTACTCACCATTCTTTGAAAATTTGATGGTTCTTTAGAGACCTACTGAGGGGCTAGCTTACCTAGAAATCAAATCTACTCTACCATTCTTTGAAGATCTGATGGACGAAAGGCGAGACAGAGTTTGGCAAAGGACAAATTAAGAAACTATAAAAAGTAATACTGACTTGTATGTCCGTGTTCAGGTTTGGGTAGCTGGGGAAATTTAATTTTTTTCCGAAAAATGTTCATTTAAAAATTTAAAGTACTCAAGAGGTAATAAAAAGAATATATATATGTGTGTGTGTGTGTGTGTGCCAATTTCTGAATAATAGGCTGAGATCGAAAAAGCAATCCACATTACATTCAAAATATGTCGCTTAAAAACTAATAAAACCCAAATATATCTTTTTCTTTGGCCATTTACTGATAATTGATTAGGATTTTATGACTAAAATATCTATATTTGATTGCAACATGATTGTAGAGTTCTTTATGACTATTAATTAATAAATGGGAACTATAGTTAACTCCTATAGATATGCTTAAATGTATCACCTTGTGGACTATTAGGACCATTGGATAACAATGATCCATAAATTTTATGGCCACCCAGAGAAAATATTTTTTATCCACATAATAGAAAAAAAATAAATTGAGAAATGGTCCAAATTTTTAATTTTTGTGATCAATAGAAATAGATGAGAGTAATCTATGCCTTTATCATTTTATTTTTTTTTCAAAAAAAGTAAGGCTTTGTTTGGTTATGTTACCCGGAACAACATTATTTTAGAAAAACATAGCCAAACATATTTCCATTTTCCCTCCAAAACACACACTTTTTAATATATACATACATATTATATATATATATATTATTATTATTCTAACATAAAAAAAATCACTCAATTTCATTTTTACCCCAAAAATTCAATAAAAAAGTATTGATTTGACAACTACAATAAAAAATATCTCCCTCAAAAAATAAACAAACAGAGAAAAAAATAATTTTTACATTTTTTAATAATTCATTTTCCCAAAATACATAATAAAATCAAATAAAAAACATAACCAAACATTCCCTAAGAAAAAATTAATTAATGAAAAAGACAGACATGCACATCAAGTACATTATCATGAAAAGACAAATTGTATTAAAAGATGAAAATAGAAAAAAAAATTCAAAATTTACTCCAAATGTAGTCTAAGCACGTTTTTCTAAGAACATTACTAAATACGCTGCGCTTGTGCTGCATTATGTCTGACAAATTTAATAACTTTATATGCTAATTAGTACTGAGAAACAACCTTTTCAATGTTTGCAATGTTACTCAAATGTTTACTTTTTAAAAACCTAGAAAGGTGCGTATGTGCTATGCATGTGATTTATTTTTTTTATATTTATTTATTTTATAAATTATTATTTATTTATTTTTTCACTTTTTTATTATTATTATTATCATAAATTTAATTTGATCTAGTTGTTATTTCATAATTTTAATTTAATTTTGATTTCTATTTTTTAATTGAAAATTTCTTTTTGATTTTTCAAACAATAAATTGCAATTGTTATTTTATGAAATAAAACTGAAAATATGATTCGGATAATTTGGAGCAATTTATAAGTTAGTTTGTTCTAGATTTACATAAATAAACAAAACTTATATTGCTTATTAATCTTAGATTTTTAATGGACCACTTTGTGTTTGATTTATTTACAATGATTCTATTCTCGCTTTCGTCTCTTATTAATTAAGCCAAAGATAGAGAAAGTTAAGTCAATTTTAAAACTTTAAATATCATTGTGTAAAATAAAAATATTATCTTATTTTATAATTTTTTTTTTGTTAAAAATAGTGCAAAAATTATTTCTTTAAAAGTTTGCTAGTTTACAAATCTGTTAGAGCCGGATTAATATGAATTAATTTGGCTATTAATATATTATATACCTGAATTTTAAACGAAATTCATTGTTTGAAATAAATGTTTGTATTTTATTAATTATCTAATATTATTTGACCATTGAATACTATGCATTTAATGGGGCATACACTTCACATCTAGGGGCTATATATTTTGTAGGGTATGAATAGAGACATATGGGCTAATGTAATATTTTATCCAGTAAAATATACTTATTGATATTCTATTTTATATATTGATAGAAAATATTTCACTATATCATATTAATGTTATTATTAAAGCCAAATAAATATTTTTTAGGCTTCATAGTTTGAAATACATAACTATCTATTCAACAATACATATTTTTGGACAAATTCAAATCTTAAGTCCAAGTTAATTATATAATGAGAGAATTATACTTGTTGTGTCGCCGTTTATGTATATTTTAACATTGTTTATCATATGATTAGTTAAGTCATGCAAAATTTAGTCTTGAAAAATGTCTTCCTTATCCTCCATCATGCCTCACGTAAAAATTTTAGTACGACTCTTCAAAGGTTATTTGATAAAAATAAATTATATATATTTCTATCCTATTGCCTTTTGAAAATAATGATTGAAAGTTAGTAATGGCACATTATTATTTTAATTGAAAAAAAATTTAAAAACTTTAAAGAAATAAAATTTTAGTTGATTCTTAATTTTTTGTGGCTTCTAATAGAGCTATCAACTATATCTTTTTTATTTTGACCCATTTTTTGTCTTTTAACTTATATAAATAGGGTTGAGAATTTTTTTTTTTTTTTTTTTGAATTTGTGGTACGACATGAAAATATTTCTTTTTGCTATTAGTTTTTAAGAAAATAAAATATGCACATCATTATATGTAAAAATTAACCAAAATATTTTCATACATATATATAAATACACACATAAATAAAAAGATAAAAAATTAAATAAACTTAGTTTATTCTTTTTCATTATCAGATTAAATATAATATTTTATCTGAGTTTGATACCTATTTTGATATATAATGCATATTTTTCTCTTTTTATTTTTTGAGGAAGAACCCATATTTGTACGAATACATTTATAAAATATCATTCTTTTTCCTCATCGATTAAACATGTGATTGTAAGACTTAACCTATTCTTGTTTATTTTCATATTAAATTTACTATTATATTTGAATTGAACACGTATTTTGATATATAAAAAATATTTATTTTCTTATTTTTTATAGAAAATGCAGAAAGAATATCTATATAATGTATTTATGAAGTATCATTTTTTTCCCTCATCAATTAATTTTTTCCTGAATTTATTTGAATTCAGTTTTTATTATGAGTCTAATTAAAATAAATTTAATTTAGTTGTAATTTACCATACCACCATCTATGTTGAATGTGATGATAATAGTTTCATTAGATGGGGATATACTTTAATTGCTTAGGTTTAATTTAATTGCTATTTTCTATAAGCCCAACTAAATATGTTGGTAGAAGGATAAATTTCAATATATGTAATTCTATTTGCTAAGTCCGAAATTTTGATTTAATTAATTTTTATATAATTATTATTTTCTATATGTGTAATTAAAAAGGCACTTAATTTTGGAATATATTTAATATATACAATTTATATACATATTTGCTATATATATACACATACACAATTGTTAAGTGGAAAAACTTGATTTAACTAATTATAGATATTATTTTCTGTGAGCATAATTTGAAATAAACTTAATTTGGCTATAATTACCATTAAACTATGTGTATTAAATATGAGAATTTCAATATATGTAATTACATTTGGTAAGTAAAAAATTTATTTAATTAATTTTAATGTAATAATTATTTTGTCTAATTTTAATTAAAAATATATTTAATTTGTAACAAATTTAATAAATACAATGATATATATTTGACGTAAATACATTATTTAAGATGAAAGAATTGATTTAATTAATTATAGATATTATTATTTTCTATGAGTCCAAATACAATGTATAATACATTTGATGTTTAGTAGTTGCAATTACTATTAAATCATGTGTATTAAATGTGATAGTATTATTAGATTGGGATATTTTTGTTCCCACATAAAAGGGAAGAAACAACTTTACTCATTCATACTTTTATAGGTAAAATAAAATATAATATATATATATATTATATTTTGATTTAGATAGATATAGATAAATTATGAAGTTCTCTCACATTTAATTAAAAACCATCTAGTAAATTAGCTTTCCTTTTTACCAAAACCAAGCAGATAACATGGTAATTTTGTTCATATATAATGACTACTTACTAATTCAAAAAATATATTAAATCTAACAAAAATTTTAAAAAAAATCATAAACATGGTAGAAAAAATATTGTACAAAGAATCTAAAGAAATTATTTTTTTGCAAAATTTTCATTTCATTCACAATTATATAGTTCCTTGGGCCAAACTTAACTAGCTGATCCCAAAGTCTTTCTCCCTCTCTGGGAGTTGTTTATTCTTATAGGACTTATTCTTCCGCAAGCTCATCAACGAAGGTGAACTACTTCAAACATGGACATCCTCCAATCATCATTTCTTATAAAAATAAAATGATTCTTCTAAGGCCCTAAAAACAAATGGCAGTCCACTTGAAAACCTACAAACCCGATCTACAAAAAAAAAAAAAGAAAAAGAAAAAAAAAAGAAGGAAGAAGACTCATTTGGAATTTTCCTCATGAAAGCTATCTATAGAGATGGGTAGACACTCCCAAAAGCAATGTGGAAACCCATAAAGTATGTAAATGGATTTGAGGTGAACAAACTTAAGCACATCTTATAACTCTAAAATACCTCTAACAATAAAGAATCAGAGACAAGGGAATAACTTCAACTACCTCTAACATAATGATTAGGGACAGGGAGAACCTACTACTAAAATACCCACTAGAAAAAGTGATATTTCTCAAACTGTACGACATAAAATGATCCTCCAAAGAAGGAAAAATAAATTCGAACTCATCCTTAAGTCAAACATTATGTCTTAAAAGTTCTAACTTCTTCAAAGTAAGTGAACAAGACAAACTACTAATACCCATGAAACTTTTTTCTAGATTCCTCCAACCCCTCCTCAGAAGTGTCCTCCTCTCCAGTCTTAGACTCTAAATCAGACTTTAACTCTAACAAAGGGGACAACTCAACAACAAAAGACTAATGAATGCACACATGATACACAACTCTATAACCTAAAATTGGACTGTTGCACACATCTAAATGAAATAAAAGCTCACAAACTCAAAAAATGCAGCGACACCGCAAGGAGACAACCCCCACAAATGACAACCAACTACCCGCCTATACCCAACAGCTGCAGGCTGCCATCCCCCACCAATGGCTACCGCCATTTTCGATGTTGCCTCCAGAATTTGACTATGTCTTGTGCTCACTACCTCTATCTCGCTCTCAAATTTAGACATCTCTCTCTCTCATATTTGGATTTTCCAAATTAATTCTCTCAAAGGTGTTAGTAAATCTAAGTAAAAGGAAGGGATAAAAGAAAAGTTTAAAAACTTACCTTTCAAACTCATTTTAACAATAAAGAGAATTTTCCCAAATCTTGAGCATACAAAATTGATAAGGTCTTTAGAAGATGCAATTCACTAGTATTGTGTTACGTCCTAAAGATGACAAATAGAAGATGTTTTCTTCTATAATGGTCCCTGTCTTCCTCAAGCTAATGTATGATTAGGTTGGGTAATCCTTTTGAGGTTTACTGAATTTCTTCGCAATAGGTCACTTGCAACTAGGGTTTTATCGTTCACTTTCTCTAACCTAGATTGTGTAGGGTGAAGTACTTATATAATGAACCGACTTACATGGGCTTTGACCGATCATCTTCCCAAAATAAGCCTAAGTTACTAAATGAAAATATCAAAGTACTCTAAGGGGTCTTGAAGGAAGATAGTCAAGGATTCACAATTTTTATGGGAAGAGAACTAATTCTAGAGCATCTTCAATCCAAATGGCATAGTATATCATGGATCATATCCTCCAGTACCACAAGTGTTATATTATATTAGCGAGCTAACTTTATAAAATCCTTCACAATCTTTAATATTAGATGACATTTAATCAATGATTTCAGTAGTTAAACCTAAATACTCTGATCAATCCCTAAGAGTTCTATCTCATATTCCACAGTCCAATGATCTTCTCCTAACATAGCTTAAGATCAAAATCTAGGCTCTAACACCACTCTGTCATGCCCCAAAAACCAAACCATGCAGTCTAGTCTCAAAGCGTAAAATTTAATCCCAAATAAATAATCCCATCTAACCAAAATCACGTTCTTAAATAATAGAAAATCTAAATATTCATAACAATCCAAATAACTCTTGCAACAACAAAATTCAAAATGCCCAATACTCTAACTCCAACTAAATGTCCATAAAAGAGAAACTAATAACCATCTTCAACTAGAATTTTATTAAAAGAAAAGAAACTTATAAAACAACATAGTAATGATACTAAAACGACTGGAAAAATTCCAAAATAACACTTTAGTTCTGATTCTTGTCAAAAGCAAGTCCACCTTCTCACGAGGGTTAAGATATAGGTCTGCTAGAAGGAAGTTAAAGAAAACAAAGTGTGAGTAAAGGACTCAGTAAATGTCAAGTGTGTACAATGTGAGTTCAAGAATATATCATGATCAAAAGCTACTAAGTGATAGACACTTGAGAAAATAGTAAGAAACAGTTATAAACACTTGAATAACAGTGAAAAACAGTTATAAACATTCGAGAAGACAGTGAAAAATAATTATGCATTATACAGTAGTAAAAAAAAATATAACAGTAAACATTTTGAATAGGCTAACAATTCAATGCGATGATCAAACTAGTGTTTGTTGTAACCAATCAACCTTATGACTCCCACCATAACAGTCCCTTACACTCTGGACAAGGTGCGACCTTACTAAGCAGTGTCTGAGGCTAGGCCCTTGGGAAATCTTACAACCCACCTCAGCCACAAATATCTTCTATTCTGCAATGGTAGGATTAGGCCATGGGGACTTGGAGTTCAGCCAGCAAGCCCACTGCAGCCTAATGAAGTCCCTCACACACCCAGACCAAGTTGGATCTAATTAGCAGCAATAGTAATAGTAGCAGTAACAATAAATTCAATAGTTATCAGTTAATCATAAGATTTAACTGTAAGTCTAGAAACATTATTAAATAAGAGAAATCATAAAAGAACTTGTTTTCTTTTAACTTGTAACAAAAGAAGAAAATTTTACACGCACCTTGGAATATAAATATAGTGCAGCGTAAATTGAAGAAAAGTTTCATGGAATGCATTACAGTATATAACCTTTAGGGTTTTGAAAGGTGTTATATAATACATATAAGTTTAGGCACTTACTATACTTATCAATAGGATCAACTCTAACGTTTTCAGTTTCGAAACACTGCTGACACAAAAGTAATATTCAACTAAATTAACATTCCAATTTGATCCATGAAAACCAATCTCAAATCCATCCAAAACACCTAGACAAAAGTCCATAAAAATCTAAAACCAATACTCATAAAAATTCCTATAACATTTGCATGAAGCAAGAGGGAACTTAGTAAACTAATCATAGCACTATATTTCATGTAATATATATATATATATTTCTATCCTTCTTAAATATTTTATAAGTGGTTTGATTCTTAGGAGTCAATATATAACACTAGCTTAGTGTATACATAGTCCTAGAACTTGTTAAGAATTTGTTCTTTCATGCATACTTTTTTTATTCACCCACAGCTTTCTTTCTAGATATCTGATTGACTTGATTCTCATGGCATTAGAAAGTCAAGAAAGAGTACTAAAACTTTTATACTAACGTTTCAGTCTAGATCAGCTAATATAAGAGAGAGAAATCAAGTCTGAGAGGCAACAATGGTACAAAAATGGAACAACTTTAGTTTTCAGAAAGTTTTTCACATGACACCTTATTGTATTTTGACCATAACTTTTTCTACATACCTCGGATGAAGATGATTCAAGGTCAAACAAAAATCTAAGAGATGGATCTACAATTTATCTGTTGGGAGCTTTTTCTATTTCATTTAGCAAATAATAGAAACATACATTACAATGCTCTTCCCGTGCAGGACAGGTGGACAACTCTCATAATAGAATTTTTGATATAACAAATCATTGTATTTCACAATTAAAATAAAAAAAATGTTGAGTTTTACAATTTTATTAGTTTATTCTAGAAAATTTTAAGTTAATTTTTTTAAAAATTTATTAATTAAAACACTTCCATTATTATGGGTAGCAAATTCTTAAAATTCAAGACAGTGATCCAACTCGATAAGCACTAGGTAGTTATACTTGAAGATTTTTAGAAAAAATAATTATAGGGTTTGTGATTTTAAAATTTTACAGCAACATTCTAAACACATAAAAGTTTCATAATAAAAATTTTCAATTAAAAATTCTTCCGTTTTGATGGGTATATAAATTTAAAAAAAAAAAACTATTTAGGCTCGCCACTCAATCTGGCAGAAAAATTTTACAGGATATTTTACAAGTATGTTCCAAACATATTAGATATTTTGCAGAAACATTTTGAAATAAAATTATCAAAATTTAGTCCACAAACTGATATAAAACTTTTAACCCTAGAATTTGAAAATAAAACCTAACAACATCAACTATTAAACTTCACAATTATAAAATGCATATAAAATACCAGTACTATGACATATAATTTAACCAAAACTTATGTTTATATCATAATTTAAATATGAGATCATACCTATGAAGAAGGGAGAACAAGAGTCGACAGCATTGAGATTTCTTGGCAATCTTTTCTTGCCCTACCATTTGGGATTTCTTCTAAAGAGACGAATGGGTTAACAATTTTCTAAGGAAATTTTTTTTCTGGAAAATATGAAGGTTTGGATGTGTATTGTAAAGAGAAGAAGTTGTTTGCATGTGATATGAAGGAGACTTAATAAACTAGGTGTTGTACAATGACTAAAAGTGCTGAAAATTTTATCCTTATCTCGTTAGTTTTTAGTTTGTTATTTCATTCTCTTTTTTTTAATCAATTTTTTAAAAAATAAATTAATTCTAATATACAATATTTAATTATTTCTTAAATAATTCACTATTCTTAATTAATTAAGGTTTATAAACAAGAAAAATATGGAACATTACATGAGCATAATGAGAGCATAAAAGGAATATCAAATACTTGTAAACAATGTCTAAAAAAATAAAATAAAAAAATATAAAAACTCTAAAGAATAATAAATACATACATATATATATATATATGTATGGTATTTTAAACCTAAATGAAAACGGTTTAAGTTGATGTACCAAATTTTAGTGGAATCCCAAAGTTCCGTTTGCTTATGTTATTATAATTTATGCCCCGATGTCGTAGCTTTTGCCAATTAGACTGTGTCTATATAATTCACAAGAAACTTGACATATTTTCAGCATTCTCCAAATTTGATTAGTGAATAGTGATAGATGGTAAGTTGTTTAACAGGTAGGGACAACTTTGAGCTCTGATCTTTGGGCCAAATTATATCAAGGATAAGATTGGGTTCTCCAAGAGATTTTCTGCATGGTTACTGCTCCACTCTGATGTTCCAAGTCCAGACCAAAAGTATGCATCTATATGTTGCCATCATCTCTGCCAGCGGAAAAATTACATAAGTAATCTACTGAAACCGTCATTTCAATTTATCTGTGCATACTGTGGCTATTGACAATTTTCGGGAAAAATATAATTTTGGTACTCAAATATAACCACTTATTCAATTTTAGTCCTTAAACAATCTTGAGTTACACTTTTGTCCTCAAATTGACAATTTTTTAACAATTTTCATCTTGGTTGTTACTTCAGGCTTCAAAACTAACGGAAAGTGGTCATATGCATAGCGCATGACCATTGTTGGAAGGAAATTTGGTCCTCAAACATAACCATTTATTTGTTTTTGGTCCTTAAACAATCTTGAGTTACACTTTTGGTCCTCAAACCTATTGTTATGACCACTTTTCGTTAGTTTTGACACCTGAATTAACGACAAGGACGAAAATTATTAAAAAATTATCAATTTCTGGACAAAAGTGTAACTCAAGATTGTTTAGGGACTAAAAGTGAATAAGTGGTTATATCTGAGGACTAAAATTATAATTTTCCCGACAATTTTCCTTGCATTTGGTGTAAAAATGATGGCATACAAACTATTATCACCCTGCAGATAAGAGGTATATATCTGAGTTGGTTTTCACCAAGGAAGATTTCCATGCCATTTCATGGTTTATGAGCTGGTCAGTTGATGCAGATGTTGGGTGGAAATATATAATTTGAGAGAGAATTGATAAATTGAAAGAAAGAATTTGATATAATAATACAATATTACAATGTTTTTCCAAAGTTTATGCAATAAAACTTTGGGTCTGTATTTTTGCTCTAGCTTTTTACACTAATATTTTCCTCTCAATACAAATACATACATCTCTCTCAAACTCCATACACTATTGCTCACACAAATACATACTACACATATATATAGGCACCACAATTTTCTACACAATTCTTCATTCTTCTCTTGGTATAAGAAGCAAAGATGAACTTTTCTTCTATTGGTATAAGAAGTAAAGATGAACTTTGCTACTCCATCCTTATCTCTTGGTATAGGAAGCAAAAACAAACTTTGCAACTTCATCCTTAACCTCCATTAACTATCTTGAAACTTCATTTTCCATTTCTTTTCTTTTCTTTTCTTTTTTTTTGTGAGAATTACAAATTATTCTTCAACACCCATCTTAATTTGTAATTCGAACTTCTTTCTATTGAACCTTTTTGCATAAGGTCATTTTTTTGATTTCTCTGCTCTGAAACATTAGTTTTAATCTGAAAGACTTGTTCCAAACTTTGACTTGAAAATATGCTTATCCTCTTTCATGAGCTTCACAAATATTTTCTTATTTCCGCACATGTGATTGCTACATCTGCTATTCACATACAAATACTCTCAAGTTGTTGTTAAGAATTTAAGCAGGAATAAAATACTTGACCAGCTTTCGTGAAGTTGGCTTTATCTGTCTCTACATCATCTTTATACCAACAATCTCTTTGGGAATGAGATGCATTCTTATATTTCTTACATTTGAAGCGATAGTTTTTGGTGTCATGAACACGTCTTTTGTAGATTCGACAATAAGGATCTGAATTTTGACTAGAATTTCTTTGATTAAAATTACTCTTTCTTCCTCGTCCTGAACCTTGGAGGTTTTGATATTTGCCACGATTCTTGTTGTGGCGTATATGTTTCATACCCTTCTTCAACAATATCCCAAAGTTCATGGACATGAACAATGTCCTCATTAGAACTCTCCATAATCCATAATCTTGACCAACAAAGATTGGAACACCTTGTTGGGAATAGTTGAAGGCATGCTCATTGCTATTGCTTGAAGCCATTTTTGTGTATAAGAGGGGTTATTAGGTTAAGGGTGGCTCCGATATCACAAATCTGTTGGGTGTAAATATATAATCTGAGAGAGAATTAATAAATTGGAGGAAAGAATTTGATATAACAATGCAATATTACAATGTTTTTCCAAAGTTTATACAATAAAACTTTGGAACTATATTTTTGCTCTAGCTTTCTACACTAATATTTTCCTCTCGATACAAATACATACATCTCTCTCAAACTCGATACACTATTGCTCATACAAGTACATACTACACACATATATATAGGCACCACAATTTTCTACACAATTCTTCATTCTTCTATTGCTATAAGAAGCAAAGATGAACTTTGCTTCTCTTGGTATAAGAAGTAAAGATGAACTTTGCTACTCCATCCTTATCTCTTGGTATAGAAAGCAAAAACAAACTTTGCAACTTCATCCTTAACCTCCATTGACTATCTTGAAACTTCATTTTCTTTTTTTTTTTCCTTTTTTTTTTGTGAGAATTACAAAATAATAGATCCTAGTATATAGGTCTATATTGTCAACCCTAGGTAAAATCATTTCAAATTTTCAATGACTCTTAAAGGCTTAAAATCATTATGATGAACAACCCATGTTTACTAATTCAAATATCTTTTCATTTTCATTTAAAGAAGAAAAAACTTGACACAAACAATATCTGAAAAAAATATAAATCTAAAACACAAGCCATAAAACAAGAAAATGGACACTGCGAATTACCATAGATTTGATATAATTTACATAGGATAGAAATGAACATCAAATTCACGACGAATAAAATTACTCATCATGAACCACAGACAACATTGCGTAGTTCTCTTTACACATAATCCTAGTATTGTTACGTAGACTGGGAAATCTATCACAAAATAACATCAAATATGGAATAAAAAATGCAATTAATTAAAGTCGATATTTACCTCCTACAGAAGATGTGGATTATGTCCGTCATAGAGAAATCTATAGAAATGCTTATGCCTTTTGAAGGTAACTATTGTTTATTGATTATTCACACATTTTATTGTGGACACGTATGCTGATTGCATATTACAAAATAATGGTGAAAATCAGGGATGGTATATCCGAAAAATAATGCTAGAAATCCGATTTAGATTCTCTATTGCAATTTATGTTTCATCAGTTATCCCACTGCATGGATATATGACATGTGTATTAAATATTTTCTTATAAAGATTGAGAATCAGATACACCTGGCATATATACAACACATTAAAATAGGAGATAAAACACAAAATGGAATAAAGGATCTAAGGTGCTAGAAATTTGGGATGCACATCACAAATTGATCCCATGAATATTAATTAGTGATATGGGATGGCCCAACAGGCTTAGCCCAATAACACATGACTAGGACGAGAGCTCTAAGCCCAACTCGATCCCGGCCGAGCAAGCGATTCGACCTCCAGATCCCTGTTTGTTGAGGCAAGTATTTGTGTTCCTTATTGACCAGGTTGTAGTTGATGGTATCCTTTATGTGGTCCCAATCCTTCGATCAGAATGATGTAGCTTCGACTAGAATAAACCTAATGACCAAGATTAAGAGTGGCATCCGTGCTAGTAGACTGGCCTCGACTAGCAGGGTTGAGGGAAGGCGAGAGCCCATCAACTGCCTTAAATGCCTCACCAGGTGCCATGCTACCATAATAATGGCGCATGCCACAAACAGTACCACCTTTTACAGTCGTGTCAGGCTAGGAAGCGCTTCTAGTGTACCACCTTGTCCTAGGTAGTTGGAGGCAACGCCACCTGAAACAGTACATAAGCTGGATAAGACAGGAAAGCCCTCGAGCGAGGGTAATGGCCCTTCTTACACAACAGGGGCATCAAGGATATATTAACCACCTTGAGAAGGCTATAAATACCCCATCACATTCCTTTAGCAAGGTATGCCATTTCTTATCTAGTGCCCCCACTCTACTGCTCATAACTTTGGTCGATTATTACTGACTTGAGCGTCGGAGTACCTTAGCCGAGGGCACCTCACTAGCTTGATGTTTGCTATTGATTGTAAGACTCGACCCCGATTCACAAAAAGGCTCATCACTCGACCCCACCATAGGTCGATTTTATCTAATCTCAGCCCAAAAACACTGATATACTCGATATCAACCCTCATCAATCAGCAATAATAGGCTAAATTTGTGTTTCCAAATATAGAAAATTATGCTTTAAATATTGTAGTAGCAGCTTAGTATATATATGTGATAAGAGTTTAGAATATACAAGAAGACAAATATTCATCCATTTCCTTCAACCAGCTCAAAGGATGCCCTCAAAGTCTAAAAGAGAGAGCCCATCTTGGTTAACTATTCTTATGTAGCATTTAAATTGAGTCAAAGATCCAATTGAAGATAAACTAGCCGAAAAAATACAAAGGCGTTGCACAAAGGACTTAAGGGCAATCTTTAGATTCCAAAAGTCAGTCATTTTGTAGGACCATCTTGCTTAAGTTGAACTTAAAAGGAATTTTTTTTTCTCTATATATAAAGTTGTTATAATAACTTGAGAATAATTTTAATTTCAATTCCAAGAGTGAAAAATATTAATCTCCTATTACACCAAATAAATTGATCAATGTTGGCCGAAGTAACATCTTCACTCGCTTATTCAATATTAAGAACACATATCAAACACTATAATAAGAATATTGCAATTCCATCCATTTCTACATTGGCTTTTCAACAAAGAAATGACAGTAAAAGTTTTAGAAACTGAAGTTTACCTGCAAATCTTTCGGTGATTCAGTGGGTTATTTTTTTCGGGAAAGCAAAGAATATCTCAAATGTTCATTTTAAATGATGAATTTATCTTCCCAATGCTCAGTGTTTCTGTATTCTAAAATCATTACTTTGATATAAGTAGAAAGCAGCCTACTAGAATAAAAATTAAATATTTCAAAAATGATAGAAATATTTTAATTCCAGTCATAATCTAAAGATAAATAGGTCGAATATCATCTCAGGGAGAATCAGAATCCAATCTTTCCAAACAGTCCCTAATAATGAAGAACACGATAACAAATAATCAGATGTGCTAACATTTGAATGTGGTTACATTTAACAAAATATACTCGTGGATATCAAATTTAAACACTTCATCATACCCATTTATTCTCAGCTAGCAATACAAATAAGAGTTATCAAAGCTTTAAGGTCAGGTCAACCTTATCAGGGTTGCAATCACCACCCCTGTCATTACAGCCTGCCATCATCTCTTCAACAGGCTGTTCTAGTTGCGTGATGTATGGCTTCGGATAACCAGTACAAGAACGATCTACCTCACTGCTCATAGCTGTTTGTGAAAGGTATCTTCTTGGGGAAAAATGCATTTTTAGTCCTCTAACTATGGTCATCTGCGAAAAAAGGACTTTATAAATTTGCGTTTTTCGGTTTGATCCACTCCGGCGACAAACTTTTCACATTCAGGACACATTGCCGCGATTTCAGGACATTTCGCCTGAAATCGCTGAAAATCTCGCAAGAGTGCTCCATGTGCTCCTCACGTGATGCAGAATTTAGGCGTTTCGTGACATCTGGCAAAATTTTCCACGTCACCCGCTTATGTGTGCATGCCTTGCCACTTACACTGGCCACATGGCATTAAAGAGCCAACACAGCATCCAAGTGGAAAATATAGTCCACGTCACCCACATCAGATAAAAATTTATGAAAAAAAAAGCATTAAGAATTCGAAAGTAAAAAAACTTGAAAAGGGGAAGAGATATCTGGGAGGTAAAATCCACATCAGCTAATCTTGGGGGGAAAATCCATAGGGTTCTTATTCCTTACTAATCTCCCACTTTGATGTCCACACTAATCTCCCACTTGTTGTCGCGAACAGAAATTTCAGCCCCAAACTTGAAGTAAAACTCAAGGGCGTTTTGAAATGTCGTCCTGTAACTCTTATTCTTCAACCCAGTCAGTAGCACCTGTGGAATACTTCTGTGGGGCAAGGGCAAAACTGAGAGCTTCATGGACGGAGCTCAACCCAGGGAGGAGATTCCACTCCTGTCCCAATCAGGTAAGAAGGAACATGAATCTTCTTTATTGCACGTTACTTTGAAACAAAATCTCATATTTTCATTTCTCTGTTATTTCAATATGCTGGCAGAGTAATAGATGTGACTTTTTCCAATTGGCTGATCCACCAATGTGCATGAGATCGAAGAATATAATCCCAGGGCTGCTTCGTAGAATTAATTTGATAGAAGCTGAAATTGGTAAGATGAGGAGGAAGAACTGAATTTTGCAAATGGTTGTGGTGATCTCTTGGCTCTGTCTTTTCATGATTTGGCTTGGATTTTAGATATGAAGAAAGCGTATAGGATGTGTAAGGATCTGTAGTAAAAAAGACATGGTGTGTATGTTGTTTTTTGTAGGTTTGCATCCTGGTTGTTGTAATGGACTTTAGTAATGCTAGTCATTTGGCCTTTTGCTGTAGGGCATTTTGACTTAAATGTGAATGTAAGATTTTTTCATTCTAATGAAAAATGTACTTTATTTGGCTGATTTAGAACCCCTTTTACTAAGATCGAGTAATTTGTGCAAAGGAGAAACTGAATTATTTTTTGGCTAAATGACAAAACTCAATTATTACAATATATGAAGCAAAGAACCAAAAAAAAAAAAAAAATAGAGCTTTTAGGTAAATGAACAGATACCATATATATTCATATATATATGGTGTATATATATGTATATATATATATAGAGAGAGAGAGAGAGAGAGAAAGAGAGATATTAAAAACAAAAGAAGACCTTACTTTGGACCCATTTTGGCTACTAAAATAATGAAGTTATGCAAAGTAAAGCAAACAAACATGTAAAGCATACAATCCTGTGCAAACCACTAGCAAATCAACAGAAAATCAATTGAATCAATCACAATATGCACAAAATAGAGCCAACTTATCTATTAATCACAAAAGAAGACTGACTATAAATACATCGTTTTGTCAAAAACAAGTTCAACAATGTTTCATTCACAAAAACCAAAAAGTTGAATGAAGTTGTCAATAAAGCTTCAATCAGTCATCACATGTTTCAGTATCCAAAAATCAAATTCTTTACATAGACAAAAAATTAACTTTTTCTTCTTCCCATGGAGGTTGTCTATCGCACTGTTTAAGTTGCTCAATGTAACAAATTTCTTCCCTTCAGCTATGGATGCTTGGGTTAAAATTGCTTCAGATGGCTGGCCCCCAGCATTTTGTGACAGTTGCAATTGTTGATACATACTAGGTCCAGGAACCTTGACTGGGGCTTTTGAAGATTTGCCACATTTCTTTTTATTCTTTTTCTGAGCATTGTCACCCTTCACTTGAGATGCTTTCCTCATATCCTGTGAATTCATCCAAAAGCAGTGTTAGGACTTAAACCATATAAATTGGTAAAGGTACATAGCAGTTTCAAAAATATTTGTACCTTAAACCTTTTCCTTGCATTAGCTGTCAATGAACCTAACTCAAATGAATCACTACTAGACCTAGCTTTATTACCATTTTTTCCAACTTGTCAATTGCATCACATTAAAACCATATACTTAAATGACACATCAAGTCAAGCATTAATTTTGTGAAGAGGCAAGAAAATGCAACCTTTGCATGTTCCTAGCTGATCTTGCTGGTTGAGTGCTTAAATTCATTGCATCAATCTCTTTATCTTGCCTTTGCACCTCTTGTAAAAGCCACAGATAGAAGAGTCATTCAATGTTTCATAAAATAAACTTCAATTTTCACCAAATAATAGAAATAAGAACCTCAGTCTCTTCCATATGTAGACCTGAATTGGCTGTATTTCTTGCATTTTTCCTCCTCCTAAGCTGCAACAATAATGCAAGAATATCATTGGGTATAAAGTTAAGTGTAATTACAAAATCAATAAACTGAAGTCATTTCAATATTCAAACATATATGAATACCTGTCTGGCAGATGGTTCATTTGCTCCTTCTCTAACAGGGCATGTTTTGGAGTTGTGGCCTTCACTTTTATAGTGACCACACCTGACAACAGTAGGCATCCTTTTTACTTTCATTGTTCCCTCATCTTTGGATATCCCTTTGTTTTTTTTTTTTCCCTTTTCCAATCTTCTCATCTTTGTCTTTTCTTCTAGCAGTAACAGGCCTCCCTTTTTTCTTGCCAAAGTTTGGTGGCAAATGAGGAATAAAAAGTATTTCACCCCATAGATCTTGGCCATTAACTCCCAAAATTGCTGGTTCATATATATTTTTATAGCATTCAACAGTGTAACATGGATCTACATAATGTAGTGGATCTTCCCTCTTGCTACATATTGCACTACATGCATGCAAACATGGGATTCCTGTAAGCTCCCACCTCCTACAGCTGCAACTCCAGAGCTCAACACAGAATTGGCCCCCATAGATGTGTGTGATTTGGTATTGGGTATCATTTGATTTTCTAGGAATACAGTCTGCCGGTTTTTTCGTGTGTTGGTCAATTATCTCAAACACAGCAGGTCAAATGTCTCCTTTCATATTTTTTGTAGCCTTATCTCTGTTCTTTTGCAACCTTGACATCAAGTACTCTCTAATCCATTCAAGCATGGTTAAAATTGGCTTTTCTCTTGCATAAAGTATTGCACTATTGAAAGATTCACAGAAGTTGTTCAATATCATATCACACTTTGGCACTGGTGTAAAGTGTGACTTGCTCCATTGTGATGGTGGCTTATCACTTAACCATTCAACAGCAGCCTGATCAAGTTCACCCATTTCTTTTGTGGCTTGCTTGAACTGCCCCACAGTAGTGCTATTTGCAGCCTTAAACAAAACATCCTTGAACTGTAAACCTTTAAATCTAACATTGCAAAAATTCTTCCACAAATATCTGATACAGAATCTATGTTTTGCAGCTGGGAAGACTTCCTCAAAAGCTTGAATCAGACCTTTTTGTTTGTCAGACATGAATGTAAATTCATGTGGCCTGACTATGTTCAAATCCTGTTGTAAAAGAGTTAAGAACTAAATCCATGTGTCACCTGCTTCTTTTGACACCACAATATGTGCAATTGGATAAGGTTTATTATTGGGGTCAATCCCAATAGCTGTCAACAACACTCCTTTATGTGGTCCACTTAAGTGACACCCATCTACTCCTATAATAGGTATGCATCCAGCCATGAATCCCCTCTTTAATGCTCTAAAGCAACAGTAAAAATGAGAAAATGTACTGGGACTTGAGCTGTCTTCCATCTCTAAAATAACTGTGGACCCTAGATTGGTTCTCTTTATTTCTGCTGCATAGTCCCATAGTTTCGTAAATTGCAAATCAGGGTCCCCCTCAATAATTTCCAATGCCTTCCTCTTAGCCCTGTAGGCCTGGTCCCAAGAAACTCCAACTCTAACCTCCTCCATCATTTCAAGCCTAAGCCCTTTAGTTGATCTCTTAAGGTCAGTCTTCAACTTGTTCACAAATCTCTCTTCCAAGTAACTAGATGTAACATTACCTACATCAACTGTTGGCTTGCACTTGTGATTAGGGTTATATGTCAAAATCTGGAAAGTTGATTCATCTTTTAACCTCCAAGCATGAATCTTCCATTCACAACCCTCTTCATCACATTTGGCATACACTTGGTATTTATCATTCTTTTTAATTTTTAAATTCCTCATACTATGAATAGCTTCAGCATGTATTGCCTTCCTAAGTTCTTTCTTGTCCTTAAATTTCATCTCTAATGCAAATCTTGGTGAAAAGGGGCTTCTAGAATTGAAAACTGGTGCTGAAGGTTTTGCTTGCTCTCCATCAGAACCTAACTCATCTATCTCCACTTCACTATCCCAAGTAATGCAATCCTTAGACTCACTGTCTTTATCACCATCATCCTCCCTAGTTCCACCCACCCTCTCACCTATATCTCCTACCCATTCAACATCTGCATCTAACATTTCTTCAAAGAGAACATCATCTATACTCAAATTCTCACTCTCATCCTCACCTTTATACTCTGACTCATCAGTCCCATCATCTAAGATATTATCTAACTCATCAAACTCCTGCCCATCTAGAGCTACATTGTCCTCATCCATGGCTAAATCAGTAAAGAAACTCCCCAATACTTCATCAATTTGAGTATGTAAATGTGGAGAAAGTCTTGTGGCAAGACTTTCAGGATCAACCACATAAGATGTATGTTGGGAAGGTATGTTTATATCAGCATCATTTTCTCCCTCCTACATCATCATGATCACTATCCCTACCTGGACTTGAGCATATAAGTTCATCATCTATGTTATCATTTTCTACCACATGACAATCATTTATAGGAGTTGCATCTACTGAATTAAAAGGCTCTTGGCGGCTAACAGAGGCACTTTCTACCACAACACAATCAAAATATATGCAGACCTCTCTGTTATAGGCTTCTATATAGCTTATGCATATGTTTTTAAATTCACTGTCATCAGTCAATATTTTAAAACTATTGTTAAGTTTTACATAGTATCTCCTACATTTATCCAACTCCAATATATCAGAAAACATATCAAGTATCTTCAAGGTCATTTCATGTTCACGGACATAATCAAATTTCACAACAGAGCCCCCAATGTACTTGGCTTCAGGAACCAGTTTAAACTCACCTCCATACAAAACAGCTACAGTAACAAAGACTGAGCTACAGTCTTCAACATACAAGCAACGAAAGGAAAAAAAGATAATAAAAAATTAAATAAATAAATAAAGTCAATGCTCCACTTGACCCTAAAATAGTAGAAACCAACAGGAACTAAAAGCAACAAATAACTGGGACCACATATAGAGGGACCATAGACATAAAAAAAACATTGCAAGATTCCATAAACGTGCCTTTTTAAAGGGGACATGAAGAAGATTCTTTTCTTTAACATATTACTCATATTATACAAAAAAGACAGCAAACCAAACATTTTTTTGCATTAAAAGCATATAATTTCTAAAGAGAACCATAAACTGACCGTACGGAAGAGGGGGCAAACCTACGTGCCTCTACGCGTGCATAAAAATCATGCTTCTTCACCAAAATCTTTCTTCTACCAGCTAACACTTTCACAGCTTCCACGTTAAGGTTTTTCTGTGGGTTCAAGAATGGGAGAAAACGCAGGGATTTTTGAAGGTGGGTTCTCAGGATTTTTCTAAGTTGTAAAATGTGCATTCTTCTTCAATTTTTTTCTTCATTTTTCATGTTTTTTACTTCTGAATTTTTAATGCTTTTTTTTTTCATAATTTTTTATCTGATGTGGATGACGTGGACTATATTTGCCACTCGAATGCTGTGTTGGCTCTTTAATGCCATGTGGCCAGTGTAAGTGGTAAGGCATGCACACATAAGCGGGCGACGTGGAAAATTTTGCCTGATGTCGCGAAACGCCCAAATTCTGCATCACGTGAGGGGCACATGGAGCACTTTGGTGAGATTTTCAGCAATTTCAGGTGAAATGTCCTGAAATCCCAGCAATGTGTCCTGAATGTGAAAATTTTGTCGCTGGAGTGGATCAAACCGGAAAACGCAAATTTATAAAGTCCTTTTTTTGTAGATGGCCATAGTTAGATAACTAAAAATGCATTTACGTGCTTGGAATAGATTGTGAAGCAAAAACACCAACTTTTCTGGCTAGGCATAAGCTTGATTGTTTGGTAGTTTCTGAAGTAGATGGACCAACGTTCATAGGAAAATGGAATTTTGATAGCTGGGTAGTCTGTGACGTAAAGTTACCAGGTGTTATGGACCTTATACGAGAACAAAAGTTTGTGGCCTATTATGTTGCGAGGCAAGTTTTGAATGGAAATTTGAGGACTCGTTAGGTTATGAGACAAATGTACCTCTCAATTGCAAAGGATCTTATCAGTCCTTGAACCAAATATCACCCAGCGAAAGGTCTGGGGAAATGTTTTGCCGAGCACATGGCTCTAAGTTTTTGTTGATTTTGCATTGAAATTTGATGTAAAATTGACATGGAATGGAAGAAAGGGAGAAAAATGGAGTAACGTAATCGAAATGGGCTCGAGAACATACCCCAGTGAGTGTTGGAAGGACGTTGCATGCCAGGGCATGAGGTAAGGTGCGCTAATGCGTGTACATGGGCGAAAAGGGCACAAAAAGACATGTCGTGCGCCCCAGCACAAGACTTTTGTGCCCCAGCATGCAATAAATAGTAATTTTGCGTCGGGGCTCAAAAGTTTTGCCCATGTTCGGTTTTTTCTGGGCACAAGCAGATTTGTACGTGTCGGGGTGCAAGTTTTGTGCGCCTCGGCCCATGGCGCAGGCCTACGGGCCTTGAGCTTTGATTTTCCAGTATAAAAATCACTTTTTTCTTCTGGGAAAAGTATCACGAACATAACACATGGGCTTCTTTATTGCTTTGGAGTAATTCTCTCAAGACGGAGTTTAGAATGAGGGTGTTAGGTGTTTTTGTGAGATTTATGAGATTCAAGTTTGTACTTGCACTTTGATTTGAGATCAATAAAATTTCTTTTCTTTGTTGGGTGGATTAGGCACATCGCCGAATCACGTTAAATCTTGTTGTCACTTTACATTGAATTACTTTACTATTATTTTATTATTTCCACAATAGATCCTCATAGGTTACAATAAATTGGTATCGGAGCAGGTTAGATCAGATGTCAGGAATGAAGTATGAGGTAGAGAAATTCGATGGTAAGAACAACTTTAGGCTGTGGAAGATAAAGGTTCACGCCCTTTTGTGTCAACAAGGTTTACAGAGAGCGTTAAAAGGCAGAGATTCCTTGCCGGAAATGCTAACGGATAAGAAGAATGATGAGTTCATGGCGAAGGCTTATGGTACTCTGGTATTATCATTGGCGGATAACGCACTGAGAGAGGTCGCCACAGAAAAAACGCGAGCGAATTTATGGAAGAAGCTGGAGAGTTTATATATGCCAAAATCCCTGACGAATCGGCTGTATTTGAAACAGCAGTCATATACATTAAGAATGAAGGAAGGTACATCTATCACCCAACATATTGATTTTTCAGTAAGGTGATTCTGGATCTCGCTAGCATAGATGTCAAAATTGATGATGAGGATCAAGCTTTAATTCACTTGTGTTCTCTGCCAAAATCTTTTGGGCACTTGGTTACTACTTTGATGTACGGGAGAGATACGATTTCAATGGAGGAAGTGAAGGCCTCATTGAATTCTAACGAGTTGAGAAAACTTGTCCTGGGTAGCAATGATAGAGAAAGTGGGGAAGGATTGGTGGCAAAAGGGAGACCAAGAGAAAGAGGAAGGAGTAGAGGCCAATCGAAGTCCCGAACCAAGCCTAGAAATGGTGACAAGTATCTTAGGTACGGTGGAAATGGGCATTGGAAATGGAATTGTTCAGAATGAGGAAAGGCGAAGGATGCAGGTGAAACTTCTGATCAGAAACGGGATAATGTCGCAGAAATTGTTGAGGATGAGTCTGATGGTGGGCTTGTTCTCAACGTTGCCGAAACTTTACTAAACTCTGAATGGATTTTGGATAATGGTTGTTCCTACCATATGTGCCCAAGAGAAGATTGGTTTACCATATACCAAAAATTTGATAGTGGTAAGGTGCTTATGGGAAACGATGCTTCTTGCAGGGCTGTAGGAATTGGCTTAGTTTGTATCAAAATGCATGATGGGATAGTAAGGACCCTAATAGATATGCATCATGTTCCAGATCTGAAGAAAAATCTGATATCGCTAGGTGCTCTAGATAAGAATGGTCGTGAGTACAGAGCTCGAGATGGAGTTTTTCGGGTTTTCAAAGGTGCACTACTTATCATGAAGGGAAAAAAGCATAACGACCTTTACATATTGTAGGGAAACATGATTTCTGGTACTATAGTGGTTTCTTCATCAGTCAATGATACTACGAGACTCTGGCATATACGGCTTGGGTATATGAGTGAGAGGGGGATGTCAGAACTAAGCAAACGAGGTTTGCTTTGCGGGGAGAAGATTGGAGAACTGGATCTCTACGAGCAATGTGTGTTGGGCAAGCAACACAGGGTGAAATTCGGCACTGCAGTTCACAGGACCAAAGGCACCTTAGATTACATTCACTTAGATCTTTGGGGGCCTTCTCAAGTTCCTTCAAAGGAAGGTGCAAGGTACATGCTGACATTCATAGATGATTTCTCACAAAAAGTATGGGTGTACATGCTGAAGCGTAAGGATGCGGTGTTTGTCAATTTCAAGCAATGGCAGACCTTAATTGAGAAGCAGACAGGAAAAGAGATCAAGCGCTTGAGGACTGACAACGGATTGGAGTTCTGCAACAAGGAATTTCAGGAATTCTACGAGAAGGAAAGAATTGTGAGGCATCGCACAGTTGTACATACACCACAGTAGAATGGAGTTTTAGAATGGATGAACAGGACTATCTTGGAAAGAGCTAGATGCATGATCTTTAATGCCGAATTGTCCAAGGATTTTTGGGTAGAAGCAATTAACACTACTTGTTATTTGGTGAATAGGTCACCATCAACTGCTTTGGACTACAAGATACCAATGGAAGTTTGGTCTGAGTCTTCTGCTGATTACTCAAATTTGAGAGTATTTAGGTGTCTAGCCTATGCTCATGTCCAGGATAGGAAGCTTGAGCCAAGGGCTAGCAAGTGCATATTTCTAGGCTATGCAGATGGTCAAAGGTTATCGTTTGTGGTGTAATGATAACAAGGACTCCAAGATGATTATCAGTAGGGATGTGACATTCGATGAGTCTACAATGATGAAGAAGGTGGAGCAGTAGGAAAGTGGTCAACAAGGTGTTAAGAAGAAGGTGGAGATTCATATTGATCCTTTACAAGTTTCAAAAGGGAAACAGAATATGGTAGATGAAGCTAGTGAGAACACATTACCACTTAATCAACAATAGAAAAATGAACTACTACAAAATTATTGCTTGGCTCACGATAGGGAGAGCAGGGAGATCAAACCACTACAGCGATATTCTTACTTAGATCTGGTAGCTTATACTTTGAGTTCATCTGAGGAGTTTGTAAGAGATGATCTAGTCTCATATAAAGAGGCAATTTTGAGGCTAGATTCTAATAAATGGGTTGCAGTTTTGAGTGAAGAGATGAAGTCTCTACACAAGAATAGCACATGGGAGTTGATTGATATACCCAAAGGGCAAAAGATTATAGGTTGCAAATGGATCTACAAGAAGAAGGAAGGGATTCCTGGTGTTGAAGATGCTAGATATAAGTCACAATTGGTTGCTAAGGGTTTTACTCAGAGAGAAGGAGTTGACTTTCATAAAGTATTTTCCCCAGTTGTAAAACATACTTCTATTCATGTTCTACTTGCCATAATTACTCTATTTGATATGGAGCTGAAGTAGATGGATATGAAAATAGCATTTCTGCATGGTGAGTTAGAGGAACAAATCTACATGAGTCAACTAGAAAGATTCATTGTTTCTGGGAAACAAAATCAAGAATGTCTTTTGAAGAGCTCATTCTATGGCCTGAAACAGTCTCCCAGGCAGCGGTATGAATAGTTTGATGCTTTTATTACAAAGATAGGATATACTAGAAGCAAATTTGATTGTTGTGTATATTACACAATTTGTAGTGATAGCTTCCTCGTATATTTGCTGTTATATGTTGATGATATGTTGATTGCCTCTAGACATATCTGAGATCAACCAATTAAAAGCTCAGCTAAGTGAAGAATTTGAGATGAAGGATTTGGGCGGTGCAAAGAAGACTTTAGTCATAGAGATCATCCGGGACAGACACACAGGATTGTTGTACTTATCTCAATAGTATTATATTGAGAAAGTACTTGAGCGATTTAGGATGGATAAGTCCAAGCTAGTAGTACGCCACTTACAGCTCATTTCAAACTCTTTTCAGATCTATCACCGAGTACTGAGGAAGAGGTAGAACAAATGTCAAATATGCCATATGCTAGTGTAGTAGGTAGCTTGATGTACGCCATGGTGTGCACTAGGCCAGACAGTTCACATGTAGTCAATATTGTGAGTAGGTATATGCATAAGCCAGGAAAGACTCATTGGCAGGCTGTGAAATAGATCATGAGGTATCTGAGAGGCTCTGCAGACAGATGTTTGAAGTATAGTCAATTGAATTCTACTACAAGAATTATTGGCTATGTGGATGCAAATTATGCAGGAGATTTGGACAGTAAAAGGTCCATAACGAGCTATGTGTTTTGTGTATCAAGTTGTACGGTTAGCTAGAAGGTGACTTTGCAGTCATCAGTTGTATTGTCCACAATCGAAGCTAAGTACATAGCTTTGGCTGAAGGTGTCAAGGAAGGCATTTGGCTAAAGGGGCTAATCGATGATATGGGTATGACTTCTGAGATCACTAAGGTATTTTGTGACAGTCAGAGTGTCATACTTGTCAAAGAATCAAGCATTTCATGCGAGAACAAAGCACATAGATGTGAGGTATCACTTTGTTTGGGATATAGTATCTCAAGGAGTCATGTTGGTTGACAAAGTTGGGACAAAGGATAATCCGGCAAACATTTTGACTAAGGCTGTTATAGGAATCAAATTCGAGCATTGTTTGGATATTGTTAATGTTTGCATACTCAGATAATGGGCCCTGTTGGGGGCAGGGACAAAGAAGATGAATGGGAATCTCAAGTCAAGGTGGAAAATTGTTGGTTTTGCCTCTAAATTTGAGGTAAAATTGATAAGGAACGGAAGAAATAGAGCGAAACGGAGCAAAGTGATCGAAATGGGTTCGAGAACACATTGTGGCGCGTGTTGAAAGGACACCGCACGTCGGGGCATGAGGTAAAGTGCGCCAAGGCATCTATATGGGCGAAAAGGGCACAAAAAGACGCGTCTCGCGCCATAGCGTGTGGTGAACAGTAACTTTACACAGGGACTCAAAGTTTCTGCCCATGTTCGATTTTTTCTTGGCACAAACAGATTTGTGCGTGCTAGGGCACAAGTTTTGTGCGCCCCGGCGCACGGCGTAGGCCCATGGGCCTTGGATTTTGATTTTTGAGTATAAATATCAGTTTTTTCTTTCAAAAAAAGTATCACGAACATAACACAAGGGCCTCTTTACTGCTTTTGAGTAATTCTCTCAAAACGGAGTTTAGAACGATGGTGTTAGGTGTTTTCGTGAGATTTGTGGGATTCAAATTTGTACTTGTACTTTGATTTGAGATCAATAAAATTCCTTTTCTTTGTTGGGTGGATTAGGCACATTGTCAAACTACGTTAAATCGTGTTGTCACTTTACATTGAATTACTTTACTATTATTTCATTGTTTCCACAATAGATCCTCCTGGGTTACAACAGTTTTCATTTGCAATAGTACCAACATTCATCGGTACTGATATAGAATGGGTAGAATGGATACATTGTGAAGAACTTGAAAAGAATTTTGCCCCAATTTCTTGTGGCGCAGAGATTATAACAAATGACCTTAGATTGGAAGTCCCATCTCTACCAAAATGAGACTGAACGTGGTTTACAAGGCTTCTGTTATCAAAGAAAATTTGGTTGCATAAGCTACATGCAATTGGTGTTTGCTTATCTTGCTTTTGTGCTAAACTTTCAGGTAAAAGAATATTTTTGTTATTGGCACTCAACTCACTCCAGGACGAGGATAGAACTCAGAAAACACAAGGAAAAATATAGAGGATAGATTTAAATACCACCAGATGATAAGAAAAATGAAAGAAATTGTGCTCCTGACCCTTGACTGATACAAAATGCATGAGACAAGGGACGAGGCCTCTATGAAGGGGAGCTCAAATTTATTGACGCACATATAGGATTCTCAAAATAAATAATATGCTAAATGAATTGTGCTACATCCAGTCAACTGTATCTAATTATTGGTATTTGAGAGATAGTGTTGAAACCCAGGAGGATCTATTGTGGAAACAATGAAATAATAGTAAAGTAATTCAATGTAAAGTGACAATAGGATTTAACGTCTTTTGGCGATGTGCCTAATCCATCCAACAAAGAAAAGGAACATTATTGATCTCAAATCAAAGTGTAAGTACAAATTTGAATCCCACAAATCTCACGAAAACACCTAACACCCTCGTTCTAAACTCCGTCTTGAGAGAATTACTCAAAAGCAGTAAAGAAGCCCTTGTGTTATGTTCGTGATATTTTTCCCCAAAGAAAAACTAATATTTATAGTTGAAAACTGAAGCTCAAGGCTTGTGGGATTACATCATGCGCCGGGGCGTAGAAAACTTACGCCCCAGCGTGCACACAACTAGAAATAACCGTACATAGGTAGAAACTTTGAGCCCCGGTGCAAAGTTGTTGTTCATTGCGTGTTGGGGCGCAAAAAACTTGTGTCGGGGAGCATAACACGTCTTTTTGTGCCCTTTTCTCCCATGTACATGCCTTGGCGCACCTTACCTCGCGCCCAGGCGTGCGGCGTTCTTCCAGCACCTGCCGGGGTGTGTTCTTAAACCCATTTCGACCACTTTGCTTCCCTTTGCTCCATTTCTTCTGTTCCTTGTCAATTTTACCTCAAATTTCAAGGTAAAATCAACAATTCTCCACCTTTACTTGAAATTCACATTCATCTTCTTTGTCCCTGCTCACAATAAGGCCGGTTATCTGAGTCTGCAAATATTAATCAAATCCAAGCAATGCTCGAATTTGATTCCTGGAACAGCCTTAGTTAACATATCTGCTGGATTATCCTTAACCCTAACTTTGTCAACCAACATGACTCCTTGGGACACCATATCCCGAACAAAGTGATACCTCACATCTATGTGCTTTGTTCTCTCGTGAAATGCTTGATTCTTTGACAAGTGTATGACACTCTTACTGTCACAAAATACCTTAGTGATCTCAGAAGTCATACCCATATCATCGATCAACCCCTTTAGCCAAATGCCTTCTTTAACACCTTCAGGCAAAGCCATGTACTCAGCTTCTGTTGTGGATAATGCAATTGATGACTGCAAAGTTGCCTTCTAGCTAACCGTCCAACTTGATACACAAAACACATAGCCTATTATGGACCTTCTGCTGTCCAAATCTCCAACATAATCCGCATCCACATAGCCAATAATTATTGTAGTAGAATTCGATTGACTATACCTCAAACATCTGCCGCAGAGCTTCTTAGATACCTCATGATCCATTTCATAGCCTGCTAATGAGTCTTTCCTGGCTTGTGCATATACCTGCCCACAACACTGACTACATGTGAAATGTCTGGCATACATCAAGCTACCCACTACACTAGCATATGGCACATTTGACATGTGCTTCACCTCCTCCTCAGTACTCAGTGATAGATCTGATAAGAGCCTGAAATGAGCTGCAAGTGGCTTACTAACTGGCTTGGACGTATCCATCCCAAATCGCTCAAGTACTTTCTCAATGTAATGTTGTTGATACAAGTACAACAATCCTGTGTGTCTGTCCCGGATGATCTCTATACCTAAATTCTTCTTTGCACTGCCCAAATCCTTCATCTCAAATTCTTCACTTAACTTAGCTTTTAATTGGTTGATCTCAGATATGTTTCTAGAGGCAATCAACATATCATCAACGTACAAAAGCAAATATACAAGAAGGCTATCACTACAAATTTTGTAATATACACAACAATCAAATTTGCTTCTAGTATATCCTATCTTGGTAATAAAAGCATCAAACCTTTTTATACCACTACTTGGGAGACTGCTTCAGGCCATATAATGACCTCTTCAAAAGATATGCTTGATTTTATTTCCTGGGAACAACAAATCCTTCTGGTTGACTCATGAAGATTTGTTCCTCCAACTCACCATGCAAAAATGCTGTTTTCACATCCATCTGCTTCAGTTCCATATCAAACAGAGCAACCATGGTAAGTAAAATACGAATGGAAGTATGTTTTACAACTGGGGAGAATACTTCATGAAAGTTAACTCCCTCTCTCTGAGTAAAACCCTTAGCAACCAATCGCGCCTTGTATCTAGCTTCTTCAATACCGGGAATCCTTTCTTTCTTCTTGTAGATCCATTTGCAACCTACAATTTTCTGCACTTTGGGTATATCAACCAACTCCCATGTGCTATTCTTGTGTATAGATTCCATCTATTCACTCATAGCTGCAACCCATTTATCAAAATCTGGCTTGAAAATTGCCTCTTTGTATGAGACTGGATCATCTCCTACAAACTCCTCAGCTGACCTCAAAGCATAAGCTACTAGATCTGAGTAAGCATACTGCTGTGGTGATTTGATTTGCCTCCTCTCCCTATCGCGAGCCAAGCGATAATTTTGTAGTGGTTCATTTTCCTACTGTTGGTTAGGTGGTAATGTGCTCTCACCAGCTTCATCTACCACCTTTTGTTTCCCCTTTGAAACTTGTGGAGGATCAACATAAATCTTCACCTTCTCCTTAATGCCCTATTGACTGCTTTTCTACTACTCCATCTTCTTCATCATTGCAGACTCATCGAATGTCACATCTCTGCTGATAATCCTCTTGGAGCCCTTGTCATCATTACACAACAAACGATAACCTTTGACTCCATCTGCATAGCCTAGGAATATGCATTTCCTAGCCCTTAGCTCAAGCTTCCCATCCCGGACATGAGCATAGGGTGGACACCCAAATACTCTCAGATTTGAGTAATCAGCAAGAGACCCAGACCAAACTTCCATTGGTGTCTTGCAGTCCAAAGTAGTTGATGGTGACCTATTCACCAAATAACACGCAGTGTTAATTGCTTCTGCCCAAAAATTCTTGGACAATCCGGCGTTAAAGGGCATGCATCTAGCTCTTTCCAAGATAGTTCTATTCATCAATTCTGCAACTCCATTCTGCTGTGGTGTATGTACAACTGTGCGATGCCTCACAATTCCTTCATTATCGCGGAATTCCTAAAATTCCTTGTTGTAGAACTCCAATCCGTTGTCAGTCCTCAAGCGCTTGATCTCCTTTTCTGTCTGCTTCTCAATTAAGGTCTTTCATTGCTTGAAGTTAACAAACACCTCATCCTTATACGTCAGCATGTACACCCATACTCTCCGTGATTGCACCTCTTTTTGAAGGAACCTAAGAAGGCCCCAAAGATCTAAGTGAATATAATCTAAGGTATCTTTGGTCCTGTGAACTGCAGTATCGAATTTCTCCCTATGTTGCTTTCCCGGCACACACTGCTTGCAGAAATCCAATTCTCCAGTCTTCTCTTCCCAATGCAAACTTTGTTTGCTCAGTTCTGACATCTCCCTTTCACTCATATGCCAAGCCACATATGCCAGAGTCTCGTAGTATCATTGACTGATGAAGAAATCGTTGCAGTACTAGAAATCGTGTTTCTCTGCAATATATAAAGGCTGCTCCTCTTTTCTCCCTTCATGATAAGCAATGCACCTTTGGAAACCCGCAGAACTCTATCTCGAGCTCTATATTCACAGCCATTCTTGTCCAAAGTACCCAGCGATAACATATTTTTCTTCAGATTTGGAACATGAAGCACATCTATTAGGGTCCTTATTATCCCATCATGCATCCTGATACAAACTAAGCCAATTCTTACAACCTTACAAAAAGCATCTTTTCCCATAAGCACTTTACCACCATCAAATTTATGGTATATGGTAAACCAATCTTCTCTTGGGCACATGTGGTAGGAGCAGCAACTATCCAAAATCCATTCAGAGCTTAGTAAAGTTTCAGTAACGTTGAGAACAAGCCTACCGTAAGACTCATCCTCAATAATTCCTGCGACATCTCCCATTTCTAATCAGAAGTTTCACCTGCATCTTTCACCTTTTCTCGTTCCAGACAATTCCGTTTCCAATGCCCCTTTCCACCGCACCTAAAATACTTGTCACCATTTCTAGGCTTGGTTCGGGACTTCGATCGGCCTCTACTCCTTCCCCTTTCTCTTGGTCTCTCTCTTGCCACCAATCCTTCCCCACTTTCACCATCGTTGCTGCCCAGGATATGTTTTCTCAACTCGTTGGAATTCAATGAACCCTTCACATCCTTCATTGAAATCGTATCTCTCCCGTACAATAAAGTAGTAACCAAGTGCTCAAAAGATTTTGGCAGAGAACACAAGAGAATTAAAGCTTGATCCTCATCATCAATTTTGACATCTATACTAGCGAGATCCAGAATCACCTTATTGAAAAAATCAATATGTTGAATAATAGATGTACCTTCCTTCATCCTCAATGTGTATAATCGCTGTTTCAAATACAACCAATTTGTCATGGACTTCGTCATATATAGACTCCCCAACTTCTTTCATAAATTCGCTGGCGTACTTTCCGTGGTGCCCTCTCTGAGTACGTTATCCGCTAATGATAACACCAAAGTACCGTAAGCCTTCGCAATGAACTTATGCTTATCCTCATCCTTCAGCATTTCCGATAGGGAATCTCTACCTTTTAACGCTCTCTATAATCCTTGTTGACACAGGAGGGCGTGAACCTTCATCTTCCACAGCCCAAAGTCGTTCTTCCCATCGAATTTCTCTATCTCGTACTTCATTCCTGACATCTGATCCAACCTACTCCAATACCAATTTGTTGAAATCCAGGAGGATCTATTGCGGAAACAATGAAATAATAGTAAAGTAATTCGATGTAAAGTGACAACAGGATTTAACGTGGTTCGGCGATGTGCCTAATCCACCCGACAAAGAAAATGAACTTTATTGATCTCAAATCAAAGTGCAAGTACAAATTTGAATCCCACAAATCTCACGAAAACACGTAACACCCTCGTTCTAAACCCCGTCTTGAGAGAATTACTCAAAAGCAGTAAAGAAGCCCTTGTGTTATGTTCGTGATATTTTTTCCGAAAGAAAAAACTAATATTTATAGTCGACAATCGAAGCCCAAGGCCCGTGGGATTGCGTCATGCGCCGGGGCGCATAAAACTTGCGCCCTGGTGCGCACAAAACTGCTTGTGCCAAGAAATAACCATACATAGGCAGAAACTTTGAGTTGTGCGCCCCGGCGCGCATAAAACTGCTTGTGCCAAGAAATAACCGTACATGGACAGAAACTTTGAGCCCTGGCGCAAAGTTACTGCTCACTACACGCCGGGGCGCACGACGCGTCTTTTTGTGCCCTTTTCTCCCATGTACACGACTTGGCGCACCTTACCTCGCAACCTGGCGTGCGGCGTCCTTCCAACATGCGCCAGGGTGTGTTCTCAAGCCCATTTTGACCACTTTGCTTCGTTTCACTCCATTTCTTTCGTTTCTTGTCAATTTTACTTCAAATTTCAAGGCAAAACCAACATATGGATTGCAATTTATTATTTGTTCTGCTATTTCTTACCACAATAACACAAACGCATCTTTCTAAAACTTCAATCATTCAAGTCCTTAATAACTCCATCATTAAAGCAAAAATAATCTGCCTAGAAAATTAATAAGCAATTATAAAAATTTCTAACCTATAGTGAATTGCTTTAAAACCAAAATCATCAGCCATTAATATTAAATTGCTTCTTAATCAGAAAGAATTAATTCATAAATCCAGACAGGACATTCCTAAGTGACAAACAGGTCATATTTTTTTATGAATAGGGTTCTTATTTTTAGGTAAGTATAAATAGGTCGAAAGTTAATATCTATCTATATATATATATATGTATAAATTAATTATTTAAATTTGGGTTTATATTTATCCTTTAGGCTCAGGCCCTAGCTGTATATCTACTAAATAATTAATACAAACAGAAGGAATATCTTGGTGATGTTAGTGATGGATGTTGAAAGAACAACTTACATTTATATTACAAAATGGTCTAGTAGCCGTAGATTTTTTAAGAATTTGGGATCACCAAAATAATTTTGAAAGATCAAGCCAAGTTACTAAAAAGACAAAAAAGCGGGGGTTTTTATGCTTGCTGGGTTGTACCTATTGAACAGATCTCAATCGATGGGATGATGCCGTCAAACATTTCGTATAATTGACCTATTGATGTTGACAATATGTAAAAATGTATAATGATCAATTTGATATCCTCTCGCAAAACAATGAAGTGGAAAACAAAACTCATATAAAAAAATATAATTATTTATATATTTTTTAATAGATACATCCAGTAGCATCATAAGTAAATAATTTAATAAATTAGTCGCCATTTTGAAAAGCAAAATCTTGTTTATATAAATAAGAAATACTTATTAATTTATTATAATACATTTATAATACATCTTGTTTATAATTACATTTATTTAAACATATTTATTAAGATAATATAACTGTATTTATTATATATTATATACAAAGAAGCCGCTATTTGCAAATGTGAAATTTTGTCCATGTAATTTTCAAAGTAGTCGTTACTCCAAATAACTATTACTTTCTTCAATCATTATTTTTGTGCAAGAACAAAATTATCTTTCATATAATTTAAAAACTATATGTATTTAATGGTCTAAATTTATTTAAAAACATCGTACAATTAGGAATTGTCAGCTAGATATGATCCCCACTTGACATTATAAAGCCGGAAAAAAGTGGTATTGATTTTACGCCAGTAGCATTATAAGGTTTTGGTACATTCCAGGGCTGCATTTTAAGCGCAAGCCACATTTGGAGAAAACTTTTACTAACCAAAAGCCTTATTACCATTAACTAGTAATCACACCTAAGGTTTCGACTGTCAAAATATAGATCTTGACAAGAAAAAACTATAAATAGAAAAGACGAAATTTTGTTCATATAAATAATATGATTGACATGAAGGTTTCGACTGTCAAATTATAGATTTTGACAAGGAAAAACTATAAAGAGAAAAGAAGAAATTTTGTCTCTATAAATAATACTATTGACATGAAGAAAAGAGAAAAATAAGAATATATTACAGAAAGTACTTATATATATTATGTATAAAATCTATTTATGTGGCAAAAATAATAAAAACTTAATTTATTTAGGGTAAATTGCAAAAATAGGACCGTAAATAAAGCCATTTTATAAAAGAGGACCAAAATAAAAGCCATGGTAAGACTAGGACTGTAACTATAAAAAATCAAAAAAATGACAAGACTAGTCGGAAAGCATAGTTAGCGCCGGAATATGCTTGCGTGGCGCTTGGTTGGCACAGGTTTGTGCCTCGTCATATGCCACGTATACATTGACAAAGAAAAAATTGTAAAATAGGACCATAAGTAAGGCCACTTCATGAAAGAGGACCAAAATTAAGGAGTAAAAAAAAAGATAACCATATAACACAAAAATATTGGTAGCAAAAAATTGGACAAAAATTAATGACATCAGAATGCTATGAAATTTTCTTGATTCATCATAAATAACTACTGATACAAAATCAAATGAAAACTTACGAAGCTGGAATGTTGTAGAATTCAATTGATTTATTCAAAAATGACTAAGATGTAAAATCGAATAAATTGACGCGCTTGCATCAGGTGAAAATTGATGATATTACTCCTCATTTCAATTTTTTGTGTTATCTTTTTGCTGCTTCTTAAGTTTGGTTCTCTTTTTTGCTACTCTTTAATTTTGATCCTCTTTTGCAAAACGGCCTTACTTATTGTCCTATTTATGCAATTTTTTCTTTATCAAAACACACGTGGCATATGACAAGGAATGAGTTATGCCAGCCGAGCGTTGCTTGCACCATGCAAGCTTATTCCAGTACTGGTTGTACTTTTCGGTGAGCTGAATGTGCTCTTCGTCGAGCCTTGTCCTTTCTGTTTGATTTTTTTATAGTTATGGTTCTAGTTTTGCCACGACTTTAATTTCGGTCCTCTTTTGCAAAATAACTTTATTTACGATCCTATTTTTATAATTTACTCATTTATTTATATTACTATCACATAAAACAATATACTTAGTTAGGATTAAACATCATTAGATTTGTGATAAAGTCACCTTTTCCTCGTCAGCTTTTATCTAAAGATCAAGAAACTCTTGCAAGAAAACCTATTGTTTTCATCAAGGAATCAAGGGGCAATGGATGGACACGTTAACTAGCGTACATGTCGAGTGACAAGGGCCGAAGTGTCAAGCGAGCCATCATTGGTGGGGGCTTTCTACGGTTAGGTAGGGGTTATACCTACCTGACGTTTTTCAACTATACAATGATTTTAAGAAAATCTATGCTGTAGCGCCCCATCCGAGAGGTGCTTGCTTCAGGTCCAGGTGCTAATCCAATCAAATTTTATTTTTTTTCAAAACTAATTACGCCCTCCACAATTGTCAACCTAAGAAATTTCATAGTTTAAAATTCAAGCTAATCATGTTGAAAATGACAAACAAAACCTAAGTTCTCATAACGAGTCACTGTTTCTCAAAGGCCCATAATTTAACTTATATATATATAACTTATTCTTGGTTGTGTATAAATGATACGACCATAAAACAGCATACCCCCTTATATCTCCTCAATCTTGTATAAACGATACGACCGTGTAACGACCTTCCCCCTTATATCGCCTCAACACTTGTATAAACAATACAACTGTGAAACGACCTGGCCCCTTATATCCCCTCGACGAATCGATAAAATTGATCCTCACCGATCAAGCCCCCCCAAAGGCAAGATCGCAACCACACGAATTGGTAGGATCGATCCTCGCCAATCAAGTTTATGCCACAATCAACCCCCCATTGCCCAAAGTCAAGATCGCAACAAAATAAACTAATACAATGATACAAGTCTAGAATAGTAATCCAAGCATTCCGCTAGGATAGGCATCGGCCCAAATAGGTTTTTCATATAAGTATCTAAGAATAAATTCAAAATCATGTATGCCTATAAGGCCACGAATTGCACTGAACATATTAGAAGCAAAAACTAATAAAACAAACACTCACAGGGGTTCACGAAACAAGCAACAGACGACAAACAAGATCTCAACAATTTACAAGTTTTAATAACAAGAACAAGTAGGGTACACAAGCACGTTGAACCCTCATAGGGGTCATTTCACAAGAATAGATAGAATCAGGGCCAGAATCGCACATCCTCACCTCCATAGTCTAAAAAATGCAACCAAAATTTGCCATCAATAGCTTACTAATTCACGAGATCCACTTCGTTGTTACCTAACCAAAATAATATTTCACAGTCAATTTCACATTCAATCCTAAAAATCACAATTAAGCCCTTAATAGTCCAACATTATTAAATAACCAATTAATATGATAGTTTTAGGCTTAAACGATACTTATAGGCCCAAAATGACTAATAAAACTGTTATTACCAAAATAATACCGATTTTCATGTCAAATCTAATAATAGAACATAAACTAGTCCTCAATTATATATTTAGCCTTATATCAGTATCCCAAATCAAAACAAATGGTCCAGGTATCTTAATTAACCTAATTATTTACACCTAGGTACCAAATCCATAAAATTAGGGTTTCTTACTTAATAATCTCAATAAATCCCAAATTAACATATATATATATATATATCAGTATGGATCTAGGTCCACTAATTCATACAAGATCCATGCATGTATATAAGATCACCGCTTGGCACACATTTCTTAGCTTTTTTTTCGAAATACAAAATTTCATACGAATTTAAAACGGTACAAGAACCTTAAACTCCCTACCTATTTTTACCCAAGAACTCGCTTAACCAGACCTCAAAATCATGAACCAAGACCACCCTTACGATTGCCACAATGAGCTGGAGAAACTGTCTTGGAGCTGCCGGAGCACTGCTGAAACGCCGCCGTTCACAGTCACCGGAATTGACCCAAACCACTACCAAAATGCTCCTTTCAGATCAACTAAGTAAACCCCCAAGTCAATTTTACAATTCTCCACTGAATTAACCGTCAATTGGACAGAAAACACCATAGTGCCACCACCTCTGCCGTATCAATTTTCCTCAAATTCCTCCGCCTCCAGTGCTCCAAATGCAAAGCCCAGTAAACCAAAATGTTCTCTGAGCTGAGGGCTTCAAAACCCACTGCCCATATTTCAGCTTTCACCACCGGAGATGCCGCGCCACCAAGCGAAGCTGCGGCAGTAACTTTCAACACATTTTTCAGCCGTTTCGTTGGGTGGTTTTGGATGAAAATAGTATGGTTGTGTTCCTTGTCAAGAGAGGAGTGAAATGATACCAAATTTGATATGTTTTGCATTGCCGGAGAGGGTTTGCCGGTGAGAGGAGATGTGGTGGTGCATGGTGAAGAAATGAGGAAACTAGGGCTGTTTTACAATATACAATTGAACTTTCAAAAATTACAGTTTCACCCCCAAAACTATGGCCCAGCCTTCAGTTAGGTCCTCCAAGGTTTCCAAACCTTTCATTTCAGCCCCAAACTTAGTTAGTGCCTAACATTGACCCTTTTGACCTAAAGTTATTCCATGCAAACCCTTAAGCTTATAAAAATGGTCCAAACCAAGTCTTGACTATTTACAATTCAACCGCAAAACTTTTGATTTTCTTGCAATTAAGTTCTTTTTATTTATTTTTTGAGCCCAAAAATTTATCAAACTAATATTTTGATTTTTAAATTTCTTATTTCCTAAAATAAAATTTTTAGGGGTGTTACATATGCCCATCAAAGAGGTACGATTTTAAAATAATATAAAAAACAAATTTTTCCTTACATGAAAAATAATGATTGAAGTAATAGTTATTCAAAATAGCTACTAGTTTGAAATTTATGTAGTCAAAATTCTGCCATAACAAATAGCAACTACTTTGTGTGTGTGTATATATATATTTATGTATTTAATATATAATAAACACATTGTACTAAATTAAATCAAATTTAATGATTATAAAAAAAATTTAAAAAGAAAACAAACAAGTAGTCACTATAAAAATTGGCAACTAATATATGATTCATTTATAAATATGTTGTGTTGAATATTATATAATACATCAATAAATGAAATTTAATGATTATAATAATTTGAAAAAAAAAAGAAGAAAATAAACAAGGTATCACTATCAAAAATGGCAAAAAAATTGTAATTTATCTATACTTATGTTGCATTCAATATTATAATAGATTAATAAATCAATTGTAATGATTATAATAATTTTAAAAAAAATAAACAAGGTATCACCACAAGAAATGATGACTAATTTGTAACTTAGTCATACCTTACATTGTGTTTAATATTATGCAAAACATCAATAAAGGAATTGCAATGATTACAATATTTAAAAAAATTAAAAAAATAACAATGTTTAGATTGTTCACAAACAAATATATTTTTATTAATTAACTTGCTACTCAATGTAGCGATATTATGTTTGAAATAAGTAGAGTTTTTTTAAAGTATTTATATAGCTTTTTTGTTTGCTTTAGTAATTAAACTATTTGCATATATGTTGCTAGATGTTTTTATTAATATATATATATATATATAAAGTACATTTCTTAAATAAATTTAAAAAGTCCACATTATTGCTTTGTGAGAGAGGTCAAATTTGTTATCATATTTTTTCATGTGTTGTTCAATCATTAATATTTAAGCATAAAATCCACTTTACCCCCTTGTGCTCAAATTTCGTCTCACTTTACCCTCTATACTTTTAGTTGCATCACTTTGCCTTCTTGTACTCTTAATTTTACTTCACCTATTTTAGCACCATTAAATCCTCTTTAATTTCTAATAGCAAACCAAGCAAAAATTGTTAGATCACCATATTTTATATTAATATACCTAAAATGAATATATCTCAATATTTTTTTGCGAATCTCTCCCAACTACTCTTCTCTTATATGAATACATGAATTTATACAAAATTATATTAAAATTAAATTAAAAGATCTAACTGAATGTTGAAATATGAAACTTGGACATCACTATTGAATGTACTACAAATATATTAGTTGGATTTTTAAGTTATCTCATGATTATTTATCATGTGATAATTTATGTAATTTTTTATCAATTTGGTATTGTTCGGCTAGCATAATAAATAAACCCATAGGTGGTGACAGATTAATTTATTATGGGACTTTGGATATTCATATGGGTTTGAGTGTTTATTATCACTTCAACTAAATGAAAAATAAGATGGGATAAAAACACTATATCCCACATTATCATCCCAACAAAACTAGCCCTAATAGTACATCTCTAGAAGAAATAATAATTTTTATTAAAGAAAACTCAATTAATAATATGCAAACCCCATTTTTTGCTCCATAAAATCACTTTACTAGCTCTGTTTTATTACCTAATACATCTTTCTATGAAATCATCAAAAATTGAAAAAAAGAAAACATTGCCTTTAGTACAAAGTAGCAACAAAACTACGTATAAGTGAGATTTTACATGGGCATTTGAAGTCGGTATTTAAGAAACGATTTTCCGTTATATTTTTTTGGTAATTTTATATTTCTAAGTCTTCAAATATAAATTTTTCCTTTTTATGGCGAATATGGGCTTTATTTGTTAAATGAATAATTAAAAAATATGGGCAACTTCATTTTTTAAAAAGAAAAAATTAAAGTGTTAAGCAGATGAAGAGAATTTAACAAAATTGAATAATTTAAATAAAATTGAAAATACAAAGAGACAAAGTGATGCAATTAAAAGTATAAGAGGGTAAAATGAAACGAAGTTTGAGTACAAGGGATAAAGTGGATTTTATCCAATATTTAATGGTATTATTCTATTGGTTGGGATTTATCCGGTAAGTACGATCCTACCGGAACATAGAAAGCCCCTCACTTGTGCTGCTGACGCATTGCATGTTTGCCACGCACTTTACAAGTAGGATTTCTCCTACCCACGTAACCCACAGCTCCGCTATTCGCAACATATAAGGTTTCTGGGGCAATGGTTGGACACATTAAGTAATAAGTAGCGTACGTGTCGAGTGACAAGGGCCGAAGTCTCATGCGAGCCGTCACTTGTGCTGCTGACGCATTGCATGTTTGCCACGCACTTTACAAGTAGGATTTCTTCTACCCACGTAACCCTCCGCTCCGCTATATATTCGCTACATATAAGGTTTCTTTCTTTGAAGCAAACGGGTTCTTTCAGAAATAGAATATAAAGAGTAATTTAGCAAATATTTCTGGAGGCAGAGATGGCAACTATTGTGGCTGCTGGGGCGGACAGAAATGTTGCATTGTCTCTGGAGGCGCCGCTTGCTCCGGTGACTATGGAGCGGCCGGTGCGCACCGACTTGGAGACTTCAATTCCAAAACGCTGTGAGTTTTTGTATTCTTTTTTCTTTTGAAAGATTAGATGGTTTACACGGGGGAATCTTTTTTCTGGAATTTTGGATTTAACAGTGATGCATGGATTTTCAAATTGGGGTGCTCCTGTACTGTCGGACAGGATTAGATGATATGCACAGTCGAACCTTTTGTTTGATTTTGATATATGATCGATGTATGGGTTTTCAGTTTAATTATCTGTACTGGGATCTCATTATGACCAAGTAAGTTAGTAGTCTTGTTCTTTATACAACTGATGATTCTATATACTAACCGTGATCAAATGCTTTCTTTCTTCTTCCATTTTTGTTTTTATATTGATTGTTGTACGGCTTTTTCCAGATTTACTTACCATCTACCTGTCAATGTCATGAAATTGTAACATACTTCCTAGTTGCGAAAGAAATTTTGCCATGCATGGTAATTGGTTAATTCAGGAGGCTTACTTTCAGATAATATAGAGCAATTTGTTTTTTCACTCTAGAGCTCTTGTCCTTAGTAAGATAGAAGTGCCATCATCTTGATTTCCTAAAATGATTAAGGGTTGTAGATGTGACTAGAACATGATGGTCTTAGAATTCCGATCTTACTTTGGATATGGATGGGGTAGAGAATAATTTTCTGGCATTTCTACATCTCCTTGCCCAATGCGTTCAAAAGTCCCCCTTTCTACAGGCAATTAATGCTGTTTTCACTGGCAGCCTGAGCGCTGGAGACTGAGATTAAGTTTCGAGATTTAATATGAAGTTGTATCTGCTTACCTAGTGTGTGAGTTATGTCAGATTTTGGTTTCAATCTTAGTTTTTGGATATATTCTCCATGGTTAAAGAAACACCAGAGCTTTGTTAATTACTTCAGAAGTTGCTGTTTGAAGTTTAATTTCCTTGTCAGATTTGAAATGAAGCGACAAACTGGGGAATTCATTTTAAAGATCTTAGAGGACGTAAGGTTAAAAATGAACCAATGCAGCCTTTGGTCATGACTGGTGTGGAATTAGCTCCGCAGGTGCATTGGGTTTTCTACCACATAATATCATTATTAGTTAGATAAAAGAAATGCTAGTGAAAATGGGAACATATGTGTTTCTGTTCATTCTTCATTGTATGTAGAACTGTGAGTAAAACGAAGTCGGAGAACAATTCCCGTTGTGATATAAGATCTTTAGAAAATGGCTGCACATGTTTCAAAGTGCATCATAGAAAAATAATTAATATTTTTAAAAGTGAATCACACACATATTTCAAGTGGCATTTAAACTTCATTACTAATTCGATCATTGGTTTGACCTATTCAAAATCATTATAATGTAATAATTATAGTTAATTTCATATATATATATATATATAGTAATCTTTAAAATGTGAAAAATAGAGGGAAAATATTAAAAAAAATTCAATTTTTAGTTAATTCTTTTGAATTGTCTTAGACAACATACCATCTCACAATTAATTAATTGAACAACAAATTTAAAGATGAAAATCCAAAAGCACAAATTATTCACTCCAAGAAAAGTTAGATCGTAACAATAGGGTAATCTTTAATATTCCTTCGAAGAATGAAAGGCCATTTGGTTGTGCTGTTGTCAACATTTTCGCCCTTAAATATTCATATGAAGGAAAAGGTGATGAGGCTGGTGACAGAACCATGCAATGAAAAAGGAAACGTATGTCAACGATAAATGGGTCATAGAAATTGAGTTCGATAAAGTTTTTCGATAGTCAAAACTTACATTGACTTGAATAATAGTACTTAATTTAATTATAGATAAGTCTTGTCCGTCACTGCCAATTAGTAATTGTTGGAATGAAATATGCAAGAGAAATAGGAGAAACAGATACAGATAGTCCTTTAAATGGATAGGATAATATCTTATCAGGTTTAAAATATCAATACATATATCCTACTCATACCCATACTCATATTTATTAAAGATATTATTCAAAATGTCAATACTCATACCCTACTTATATTCATACTCATACCCATATTTATTAAAGATAGTGTAATGGGTATAGGTAGGGTCTGTACTCATAAATTACTCATATATTCATATCCAAAACTTATTCATTGTTTTGTACTTCAATTTAATCTATGAACTTAAAAATTGTTTATATCCAAATTAAATTTATATTAATGAAAAAAAATTTATATGTAAAAGTTATACATTTGTGATTGAATAGTAACAACTAAATAATTTTCTTTATTAAAAATTAAATTAAATTAATAAAATTAATAAAGTTAATCTATTGGGATAGCAATTTTTTTTTTAAATTGGAATAGCAATAGCAATAGTTGAACATTTTTTATTAATAAAATTAATAATATTAGAATTAATAGTGGAATAAATAATTTTTATAAAAATAGTTAATAAAATTAATTTTGTTAATGAATAAAATTTATTAATATAAAAATTAACTGTTTTTATAAAATTAAATATAGAAAAAAGTTTTTGTTTTTAAACTGTTTTTATTAACTATTTTTTTAATTATATTAATTTAATTAGTAAAAAGTTCAATTGTTAACTATATTAATAAAGTTTAACTATTATATCAATAAAATAATTAATTTAATTAACAAAAAGTTTAAAATTAAATAATTTAAATTTAATGATTAAATTAAATTAAATATAAAAAAATTATTTTTTGTTATCGTATGTCAAATAATATTTTTAGTATATACTGAAAATAAATATATATATTAAAAATATAAGTTCAATAAACTATACCCGATAGGTCTTGGGTTAGATAAGGTAGGATAGGGTTAGGGTCTCACCCTTTTGGGTATTTTAAGGTATGAGGATGGGTAGGATATCACCCTACCTATTTACAGGCTTAGATACAGATTCTAGGGAGCCCAAAAAAGGTTTTTGGGATTCATCTAGTTGACGGATTAGAGGGTTTTAATTAGATGAGCATATTAGCTATTCAAAACATCTTATATGATATTTAAGAACTTATAAAATGTTAGAAAATGTTTGATAAATTTTTATAAGATCCTAACTTGAGATATTAAGATCTTATAAGCTCTTTTTAAAAATTAAAATAATAATAATTTATTTTTAAAATTTTAATAAATTTTATTAGTTTTAACAATTTTAATTATAAAATTGCTATTCTTTTTTAATAATTTATTTTCTAAATAAGATATAATATTTTATAAGTTTCAAAAATATTTTATAAAAAATATCTTATAAAATATAAAAGTTTGTAATATCTTTTAAATAAATTTAGTCAAACACTATCCTACATGTAGTCTGACCAACTGATTTGATTTGATTTTCAGATCACTTAAAAAAGAAATAATATCCAACCAAGAAACTACAAAATACCTATGAGCACATATTGACTGACTTGTGTTTTTTAGACTTTTGTTTTTCATTTAAACAAGCAATGTATCGAAGAGATCCCATTCATTTTTTTTATTTTGTTTAGCTGTCCATTAATTCTTTTTTCTCTCCAACAGGATCCGGTGTGTATTACGTTTTCATAGAAACCACATTGAAATGCCTCCAACTTGAAAAAACAATTAATTTTGCTCGTCGTCCAATGCTGATATAATATTTATTTCTCACTCTATATACTGGCACTACTTAAGCCTTGCTTCGTGTAGCTATCTACTATTGGCTCAATTCAATCCAATTCGCCAGCAAATTGTAGCAATTCTCTTTTGTTATATCTCATCGTATATATGTTTCTACACTAATAAAGAGGCATCTATTAGTGTTTCACATCAGTGAAATAAATTAATAGTCTCAGTACATATGGCTTTTGAACAATTTTCACTTTTCGAGCTAATTTTTTAGGTAAGTTAAAGGTCTATTATTTGACATTGTATCAGAGTCACTTAATCACGATGTTGGACTATTCATTTCATGTTATTTTATGCTCCAAATGTTTATTTTTTGGTGTGCGTCGAGTGTGTTAGTGTTTCATATCTGTGAAATAAGTAAGTAGTGGTCTCTTTGAGCAATTCTCACCGCTAAAAGTAGAGTGAATTAAGCTCAAGATCCATTATTGGACAGCCTCCAATATGCTTTCTTGCAATATCTTTGAGTTGCGATAAGTTTGCTTATTCCTAGATATGTGGGAATAAAATATACAACGCAATCTTATCTCAAAATCTCAATGAACGTTTAATGATTTCATGTGTAGTGTGGGTGGGTCCTTCTACCCAAAGGGCTCAAATACTACCAAGCTTTATCCCCACCCCAGTGTTTTTGTCTGATTTCAATTTTCTAAACATTACTGGTGTATGGCAAACTTGGTATTTGCGAATAATTACAATAATAATTCTAAAATTATAAATTCATTAATTTTAATACAGCTTTTACTGAAATCTACATAAACAAACACATGGAATTTATAATTCTAAAATTATGTATTCATTTACGGGCGTGTTCATTGTGTTCGCCTCTCTGTATGTTGTATACTTGTATTTGCATATGCATGCACATGCACACGCACATGCAAATGTTGCTTTGGCTTAGTTTGGATCTTAAACATGACTGCATTTCATGGGTACAACTCATTGAATTTATTCAATACATTAATATGGTTATATAATTTTTTATTTTTAAGACACGTTGAAGATGAAAGTGGCGGTTGTTGGGAGCGGCATCAGTGGACTGATGTCCGCATTCGTTTTGGCAAAAGAAGGAGTAGAGGTGGTGTTATATGAGAAGGAGGATTACTTGGGCGGCCATGCAAAAACTGTTACTATTGATGGTTCTCCAATGGATATTGGGTTCGTAATCTTTAACCGAGTAAGTGTTGTTTGAGTTCTATATATATTCTCACTTGTTTTATATTGTGGATCTAATATATAATCAGTTAAGCCTTCCTATTTCATTGAATAGTTGGTTCATTACAACCTAGGCAACCTTTCTACTATATTGACTCTTTAACATCTTTGCTACCCATATTTGCAAAATAGTCACTACCAAATTTAGTATCTGCCATGGAAAAATTGCTACAAAAGTAATTTTGTAGCTATAGTTACAAATTATAGCTACAAATTTTCATGAAAAATATAATTTTTTTAAGTTATGAGCAAAAATTATTCACTACTAATCCATAGTCTTATACATCCAAAACGCAACAAATTATAATAATCATCAACTATGGATTGGACATTGTGAAGGCTACCTACGAGAGTATTTACTTCAAATTTGACTAGGTCTATCTCGCTCGTAGAGCTATGAAGTTTTAGCAACAACTGGATAATGGCTAAAACTGATGTTTCTAATTTTCTACAGTAAATTATGTTGATGCAAATGCTTGAAGATTTTGAATTGTAGTAAAATGATTTGTTCATGTATATCAAGATTGTCCTATGAAATGTTATGCCTTGACACAATTGAGTTTCATGGTGTTAATGTCGACTGAGATAGTATTGGCTTATTGGATAGGTCGCATATCCTAACATGTGTGAATTGTTTGAGAGTCTTGGAGTGGATATGGAGCCCTGCAGTGACATGTCACTCTCAGTAAGCTTGGCCGAAGGCCAAGGGTGCGAATGGGCGACCCGTGGATTGTCAACTTTGTTTGCACAAAAGAAGAATATATTAAATCCAAAATTTTGGAAAATGATAAGAGAAATCAGTAAGTTCCACGATGAAACATTAAAGTAAGTAACATCACAAGAGAAGCCACATTTTGCTACTTTTCAACTGACAAATGTTGAGTTCAAGAGTACTTTTCCACTGGTTGCAGATACGTTGAAGAGCTTCAAAATAATCAAGATATTGACTGCAATGAGACGCTGGAGCACTTTGTTCAATCACGCGGATACTCTGAGTTATTCCAGAAGGCTTTTCTTGTGAGACTGCTGAAAAACTTTGCATATTAACTTAGCAGAAAAAATATATACTTACTTCATGATTTTTTTTCCAGATTCCATTTTGTGCTACTATCTGGTCATGCACTTCCCAAGTAATGAGCTTCCAGGCTCCTTCCATACTTTCTCTTCTCCATAATCACCATGCTTTGCAGGTATTATAACTCAAACCAGCTTTCATTTGGGGGTTCATTTATAGGAATATGTGACTTGTACACTTATCTCTTCAGCTCTTCGGTCGCCCTCAATGGCTAATTGCAAAAGGGGGTTCGCAGAATTATGTCAATATGGTAAATTCCAGGAACTTTTTTCCCCTCAGTTTACTTAACTTGAAATTTTAACATCTCAAGAATATAATTGAAGGAATTCATATGAATTTTGATATCATATATATTGCACCTGGTTGCATTAATTCAAAACCAGATCAAGAAAGAGCTGGAACTTAGAGACTGTCGAATAAGAACCAATTCTGAAGTATATTCAGTTTTGACAAATGATGAGGGTGAGTCTATGCATATTCACTTTCCATTTTCTTTTTAAATTTGAACCTTTCTCTTTTGACTCTGTATTTTATGTTGTTATTTCATGTTTAAGAGCTGGAAAGTTTGTTGTTTTTCCTTCATTTTAGAGTTAGAATCTCTGTCTGTCTTGAGTGACTATATTATATTGAATTAGTTTTGTAAATGACAGTTTGATTGATTCAGTTTGAAGTGGCTGTGAATATTAACATGAAAAATATCAGTTTGTATTTGCCACTCAAGCTAAAAGTTTACGAATTTGATTCACAGCAGCGTATTGATTTATAACAAACCATGTAGGTTGTGTTGTAACTTGTAAGGACGGCTCAGAAGAATTATACGATGGGTGTATAATTGCTGCACATGCTCCAGACGCTCTTAAATTGTTAGGGAAGCAGGCGACATATAATGAATCAAGAATACTTGGTGCATTTCCATTTGCTTACAGGTGCTCTTCTTTGTTTCTTTTCAACATATTTTCTTTTTTACTTTTTTTCCTTTGTTGTGAAACTCTTTTAGCAACATCCAAAAGAAAATTGCAGCAACAAAGGGGTGCGGTGTTCTAAGCATATTTGAGTAGAAAAATTCCATACAGTATGATTTTTTATGTGGAAATATCTCAACTTCTACATTTATAAAATGAGGCATAATCCAACATTTTGCATTTCAAAAATAAGCAATATCTTTTGTGCTGCTTTGCTTCACTCACATGTCTTCTGTTCACGGATGCTTTCTTTTTTGTGAAACTTTCTATGGCAGTGATATTTATCTTCATCATGACAAGAATTTTATGCCCAAGAACCCAGCAGTTTGGTGCTCGTGGAATATTCTTGGAACTATCGACGACAAAATCTACATGACATATTGGCTCAATGCAGCCCAGGTTTGTAAATCTGTTACACATAAACTTTGCATAAATTGAAAGTTCAAATAATAATGACTCATTCCTATGGCAGAGTATATAGCAAGTGCATGAGAGAGTCCTTTATGATGGTTCTCCTACAAGAGAAATCTTTGTAGTTTCTAATGAAATAAGCAAAACAAGAACTTGTAGGGAACCATATGTAGAACAATATGCAGAGAATTGTAGAGTTTTGACAACGGCAAGTGCATCCTAAATCCCCAGGGACACTAAGGCAAGCATAATCTTGTTTGGTGCCTTTCAAAAGCTTATTTACTAGGCATCATTTAGTTCTCCAGTGTTAAAAAGAAGAAGCAATGAGATCAGCCTTTTCTTAGATGCTTCAATGGGAGGCTAGATAAGAATCTAGAAAATTGTTGTTCATGATTGTCAAATCATACTTTCAGAAATTACATATTGGTTCATTCATATTCTAGATGCAAATTATCTTCTCTAGATAAAGCTTTTTATGACTATATGCTACTGTGGTGTTTTTAAAGCAGGACTTTCATGGGGTAAAAAGCCTTCTATCTTTCTTTTTCAATTTGAATCCTTGTTTTCTTTTAACTATCCTTTTCGGTAAAATTTTCAGAACATTAGTAAGACGGGACTTCCATTTTTCTTGACTATAAGTCCACCTCGCACACCTGAACATGTATTGCTTAAGTGGTCAACTAGCCACCCAATCCCCTCCGTTGCTGTATCAAAAGCTTCAGCTGAGATTCACCTCATCCAAGGAAAGAGGAGAATATGGTTCTGTGGAGCATATCAAGGTGCATTAGAACCTTACTAACATTTTCAGTAAATCCAGCCTGTGAAATACCTTGTTCTATATGTTTACATAATAGATTTCATCATATTACATATCTTTCATATGTTTCAGGCAATTGGTTCCACGAGGATGGATTAAAGGTACTTTTGTAGCACTTTTCAGAGAAACTTTGTGGATCACATTAAATTTTATTCAACACTATTTCTCTATCTTGTCTATTTTCCAGAAATAAGGCTTTTCCTGAACTAATTTTTCTTTTATACTGATTTCTCTCAACCAACATGATTTGACCAGAATTATCAAAAAAAATCTTTGAAGGGATATAAGGAAACCAACTATACTAGACAAGTTTCCATACTAAAATGAGAACTGGAACTGCCAAGCATTACATGGTTCAAGTAGATACCACTTTAGTGCATATTTTACTCTTAAGATGAACATCAAAAGAACATGATGGTCATATTGGATATAAGGGAGCCTTCAAACCAATGCCATCTTCTTATTTACTTTTTATGACTCTTTTTTAACATGCCATTTGACTATGACATGGGTGGGAAATAATTATTACTTAATCCTTACAGGCAGGCATACGAGCAGCAAACAGTTTGCTTGAAAAAAGTTACACTGTTCAGAAAAATCCCAAACACATGGTACCAACCTGGCCTGAAGCATGGACACGCCTTCTGGTGACTAGGTTTCTTCAACGATTTATTGCTACTGGCTGCCTAATGTGAGATTCTGGTGAAAGATTTCCCATCTTTTTGGTTTCTGCATTTTTTGTTGATCTGCTTTTAGTTCTTTAATTGTATAGACTAAGCAAATGCATCTACACAATTTTAAACCTCCACAAGATTAATATCTTGAGAATTTGTCGTTGATCTTCATGTGCCAAAACTACATTTGACTGTGGTTGCTTGATTTAAAGCTCTTTCGAGTTTCATACTAAATTTATTGCACAGCTTCTCAAATGTTGATAAATTCTCACAATTTATATGTATACGCATTATGGTTTATACTAAAAGAGTTTATTGGATTAAAAATAACAAAGCCTGTGGTAAAACAGATTATTGGAAGAAGGAGGTAGAGTTTTCACCTTTGAAGGCACTAGGAGAAAGAGCATCTTAAAAGTCTCTTTGAGAATACATAGTCCCCAGTTTTATTGGAAGGTACCAATTTTTCTCAATAAAACTTAAAAATACTTTGTCTTTAGAAAATAATATTTGTATCTATATCTATATTTATTTATTTATACTACCTATAAAAGTATGAATGAAAAAAAATATGAACGAGTATAGTGGTTTCTTACATTTTATGTGAAGACAAAAATATCTCTTTTTAATAATACTATCACATGGAATACACATGATTCAATAGTAATTTCAACTATTAAACATCAAATGTATATACAATGTCTTTAGACTCATAGAAAATAATAACTATAATTTCTTTCATCTTAAATAATGTATATACATCAAATATATATCATTGTATTTGTTACATTTGTTACAAATTAAATATATTTTTAATTGAAATTATACGAAACAATAATTACATTAAAATTAATTAAATAAATTTTTTACTTACCATATGTAATTACATATACTGAAATTATCATATTTAATACATATAGTTTAATGGTAATTATAACCAAATTAAGTTTATTTTTAATTACACTCACAGAAAATAGTAACTATAATTAATTAAATCAAGTTTTTTCACTTAATAAATGTGTGTGTGTGTGTGTGTGTATCAAATATGTATATACATTGTATATATTAAGTATATTCCAAATTAAGTGCATTTTTAATTAGACATATAGAAAATAATAATTATATTAAAATTAAATAAATCAAAATCTCATAATTATGTATATTGAAGTTTATCCTTCTACCAACATATTTAGTTAGGTTTATAGAAAATAGCAATTAAATTAAACTTAAGTAATTAAATTATATCCCCATCTAATGAGACTATTACTATCATGTTCAATAAGTAATTAAATTATATCTCCATATAATGAGACTATTACTATCACATTCAATACATATGGTTGTATGGTAAATAACAACTAAATTAAATTTATTTTAATTAGACTCATAATAAAAATTGAATTCAATTAATTTAGGAAAAAATTCAATTGATGAGGAAAAAATAATACTTCATAAATACACTTGTATTTATATTCTTTCCACACTTTCCATAAAAAATAAGAAAATAAATATTTCTTATATATCAAAATATGTGTTCAATTCAAATATAATAGTAAATTTAATATGACAATGAACAAGAATAGGTTAAGTCTTACAATCACATGATTGAAGAAAAAGAATGAAATTTTATAAATGCATTCATACAAATTTGAGTTCTTCCTTAGAAAAAAAAGGAGCAAAGTATGTATTATATATCAAAATAGGTATCAAACTCATATATAATATTATATTTAATATGATAATGAAAGAGAATAAACTAAGTTTATTTAATTTTTTTTATCTTTTCATTCATTTGTGTATTTATATATATTTCTGAAATATACTTTGGTTCATTTTTACATATAATGATGTGCAGATTTTATTTTTTTTAAAAAAACTAATGGCAAAAAAATACTTTTATGTTGTATCACAAATTCAAAAAAAAATTCTTAACCCTATTTATTTAAGTTAAAGACAAAAAATGGGTCAAAAGAAAAAAGATATAGTTGATAGCTCTATTAGAAGTCATAAAAAAATTAAGAATCAACTAAAATTTTATTTCTTTAAAGTTCTTAAGTAAATTATTTTTCAAATAAAATAATAATGTGGCATTCTTAACTTTCAATAGTTATTTTTAAAAAGCAATAGGATAGAAATTATATATATATATAATATTTATTTTTATCAAATAAACTTTAAAGAGTCAAACTAAATTTTTTATGTGGGGCATGGTGGGGGATAAGGAAGACATTTTTAAGACTAAGTTTTGCATGACTTAACTAATCATATGATACACAATGTTAAAATATACATAAACGACATTACAAATATAATTCACTCATTATATAATTAACTTGAAATTGATCGCATTTAATTAAGATTTGAATTTTTTCAAAAAATCATGTATTTTGAATTGATAGTTATGTAATTCAAACTATCAAGACTAAAAAATATTTTTTTGGTTCTAATAATAACATTAATATGATATAGTGAAATGTTTTCTATCAATATATAAAATAGAATATCAATAAGTACATTTTACTAGATAAAATACCACATTAGTCCATATGTCTCTGTTCATACCCTACACAATATATAGCCTCTAGGTGTGAAGTATATGCCCCATTAAATACATAGTATCTAACAGTCAAAAGTCCTTATTTTTTATATTGATAAATATTAGATAATTAATAAAATACAAATACTTATTTCAAACAATGAATTTTATTTAATAATTCAGATATATACTATATTAGTAGCCAAATTAATTCATATTAATCCAACTCCCACATATTTGTAAACTAGCAAACGTTTAAAGAAATAATTTTCGCACTATTTTTAACAAAAAATTATAAAATAAGACAATATTTTTATTTTACACAATGATATTTAAAGGTTTAAAATTGACTTAACTTTCTCTATTTTTGGCTTAACTAAGAAGAGACGAAAGCGAGAATAGAATCATTATAAATAAATCGAACACATGAGATTTTTTTTTTTAAATTTAGATTAAAAACAAGTGGTCTATTAAAAATCTAAAGTAAATGAGTAATATAAGTTTTATTTGTTTATCTAAATCTAGAACAAACCAATTTATAAATTGCACTAAATCATCCAAATCATATTTTTAGTTTTATTTCATAAAATAACAATTGAAATTTATTGTTTGAAAAATCAAAAAAGAAATTTTCCATTAACAAAAATAAAAATAGAAATTAAATTAAAATAATGGAATAACAATTGGGTCAAATTTAATTCATGAGAATGATAGAAAATAATTTAAAAAATAAATAGATAATAATTTGTAGAATAAATAAATATAAAAAAATAATGAATCACATGCATCGCACGTTCGCACCTTTCCAGTTTCATTAAAAAGGATAAAAATCTTTGATTCAAATTGGATTGTTTCTTTTATTCCTCCAGTACTAATATTGTACCTATAACAGGTTGCAACAGAAGCTGATTTAGGCCTTGTTGATGCCTACATTAATGGGGACTTCTCACTCGTGGATAAGAATGAAGGTCTTCTCAAATTATTCTTGGTAAGGAAGTGGATCCCAATTCAGTCTCACCAGTTTCCGCATACTAATGCAACTAAAGTATCCTTTACGGTGTATAGTTCTTTAACATTGCATTAGGACCTATAGTGATGTTCATCATGTTATAACAGCCTTCTGAAACTTTGTTTTGCAGTTACTTGCAACAAATACAGAGTTAAATACTTATTCGTCAATGTTAAACAAGAAAAGGTAAATGACTTATGGGACTTTCAGTATTAGTCTCATCTAGTTGTCTTCTAAAGCAATATTTGAGAATATACCTTCTATGTCGCTAGGGGATGGTGGACACCATTGCTTTTCACTTCCATAATGGCATCTGCAAAATATTTCTTTAAGCATGTTTCAAGGAAGAATACACTAACTCAAGCACGCCAAAACATCTCCCTCCATTATGACCTCGTAAGTTGTTTGCTTCATTGGACTATAGAAGTAAATGATGATGGATTTATCTTGCACCAATTAAAAATTTAGGGACAAAAGTTATGAGAATATCATATTTTGTGTTTCTCTTATGTTCTATTTCTGACTTCTTTTGACACATAGTACCTCATGCATTTGGCAACTTATCTTACTGCATCATGATATCAATTTAATCCAATATATAGAATCACGAAGTTGAAACTTGTTTCATTTTTTCTTTCCAGAGCAATGAATTCTTTTGTCAATTTTTGGATGAAACAATGACTTACTCCTGTGCAATATTTAAGGTTAGGATTGGTATTTTTAATAATCTGTTCAGTCAAATACTAATTTTTGTACAGACCATGTAACTAATTTCTAGACACATTGTTATCATTTTTCGTTCTTTCAAAAAGACTCCAGGTGAAGACTTGAAGAATGCACAGCTCAGGAAAATCCATAGTTTGATTGAAAAGGTGGAACTTTAGTATGACACATCTCTTAGATTAGAAAATGATTTATTATGAGATCTAAATTCTCTTTGATTACAGGCAAAATTAATAAGGAGCATCACATTCTGGAGATTGGATGCGGGTGGGGAAGCTTAGCACTTGAAGTTGTCAAAAAGACTGGATGCAAATATACCGGCATTACTCTGTCAGAAAAACAACTGCAATATGCAAAATTGAAAGTAAAGGAAGCCGGCCTGCAGGTATATATACCATTTGCTTCTGTGATTTCCATATAGCTAGGCAACTTTGTGCAAATCAAAAGGACTTTTCCCTTCCCTTATTAGTTGAATTGTCATTGTCTCTTTCAGGATCAAATCGAACTTCTTCTATGTGACTACCGCCAACTGCCTAAGAACTACAAATATGACAGGATAATATCATGGTGAACATTTATGTAACATGTGAAATCAACTTAATCTTTTACTAAATAAATCAAAAACCATGTTATATTGATTGCACAATATAACCCAATGCTGAGTTTTCAGTGAGATGTTGGAAGCGGTGGGGCATGAATACATGGAAGAATTTTTCAGGTGCTGTGAATATATACTGGCAGCAAAAGGGCTTCTTGTTGTTCAAGTAAGAAGCAAAATAATTTCAGTCAGCATTCAGTTATCATATTCACTGTCTAATAGGTTCCATATTAGTAATGTTCTTTCTGCATTTGACTTTTTTCCTTATTTATTTCTTCTATATTGCACTTCACATTAATTGATTTTGCCCCCATGGCTATAAAAACAAGTACATGTTGCCTCAGCATGTCGAACAGATTCTAAGATTGGAAACTTCTGATGTTTTTTTTCCTTCAGTTCATATCAATGGCAGAGGAGAAGAATGATGAATTCAGGCTTAGCGTGGGCTTCATTAAAGAATATATATTCCCTGGTGGACGCCTGCCTTCACTTACCCGAGTAACATCAACCATGGCTGTTGCATCAAGATTTAGGTCAAATTAAAGTTCTTTAATTAATACGTCTCTAAGGTAAACTATTTTTCATATTATCCAATTAAAATCTTGTGGTTTATGCAGTGTGGTGCACCTGGAAGACATAGGAAGTCATTACCATCAAACACTCAGATGTTGGCGGGAAAACTTCCTCCAAAACCAAAGGTAAAATGTTCATGATTTGAAAGTTGTGTGCAGTTCGTTTCCCAAAAGAAAAAAGAAAAAAAAAACTCTTCTTCTACAAAAATAAATATGCAACAATGCTTCTTTCAGTATGCTTTTTCCTTACTTTTTCAATGTCCTAAATGTTACACTCTTGAATTCTTATTATACTTGGAATTAATATATATTTTTAGTAAAATCCTGGCTCTGGGTTTCAATGACAAGTTCATTCGGACATGGGAATATTATTTTGACTGTTGTGCTGCTGGATTTAAATCGTGTATTCTTGGAAATTATCAGGTATGTCATTCGCTTGTCTTGCTCCTTTTCTTTCCCATGTAGCTAATATATATAAGAAACAGTTAGCTCCAGTTAGCGCATCATAAATTCCACATAACAATTGTGTTTGCTTGTTGCTCATTTCACCGTCTTAGTTAATAATAACAGAATAGGTAAATCACCCCTTTCATCAATTGCTAAATTTAATTCTTAAAAGTTGCTAAAATCTTGATACCAGAATTGTGAAATCTGTTTTGGTTCTTCTTACTCTTGCCAGATTGTTTTCATTCGACCAGGAGATGTTGCAGCATTTGGCCATGATCCAAACATGGCTGTGCCTTCTATGTATTAACAATATTCGCTGTGGTGAATAACTGGAATTCTTCTACTACCAGGCCTCCAATCTCCTATGGTTCTGTAACCTTTAGTTTGTATGTGTTGCACTGTTGAAATAAAGATGCGTTTCACCGTTTGTATGTGTTTCACTGTTGAAATAAAGAGTGGATTGGGTACCCAACTACTAAAATACACAAGCATTAATTATACAAGCACTCCAATTTTGAATGACAATCATTAGAAATTTAAGATGGGTTATAGCATTTTAAGCTTAAATTTGTGTTGTCAATACATTTAAGCTCATATCGACAAATAGGAGATTTCAAGACATAAAGTGTCCCTATAACATGAGGGAAAACAAGAAACACATATGTTGTCAATTAAAACCCACTTTGGTCATACAATTTCATCCTCCACACTGTAGCACAAGTTTCCCTTCTGAACAAGTTAAACATCACTACCAGCTTCTAACATGCAGCCTCAGCATTGATCAATTGCATCAATCAAACAAAGAAAACCACGGAGGTAATACCAATTCTGTATTCTAGGATTTTAATGAACTAGAAAGGCGCATGCGGATGACTTCTTCTTCTTTTTCTAGGATTTTAGTGAACTAGAAAGGTGCACACGTATGACCACTTATTATTATTATTATTATTATTATTATTATTATTATTATTATTCTACTTCTTCTTCTTCTTCTAGGATTTTAATGAACTAGAAAGGTGCTCACGCGGATGACTTCTTCTTCTTCTTCTAGGATTTTAGTGAACTAGAAAGGTGCACACGTATGACCACTTCTTCTTCTTCTTCTTCTTCTTCTTCGTGCACGCGTATGATGACTACTTCTTCTTCTTCTTCTTCTTCTTCTTCTTCTTCTTCTTCTTCTTATTATTATTATTATTATTATTTAAAAAATATGATTTATATGTGTCTTTTACAATATAATGACTGATAGAAGCAGACTATTGAATCCTTTCATTTTTGGGTGTACTTGAAGAAGCTTTTATTTTTAATTTATTTTATCATTCTAATAAATTAAATTTGTGTCAATTGTTATTCCATAATTTTAATTTAATTTCTATTTTTATTTTTTAATTATTAATTGAAAAGTTCTTTATGATTTTTTAAACAATAAATTTCATTTGTTATTTTATGAAATAAAATTAAAAATATGATTCGAAGTGATTTATAATTGATTCCCTTTAAATCTAGATAGAAAATAAATAAAATTTATTTTATTTATTTAATCTTAGATTTTTAATGGACCACCTGTTTTTAATCTAAAATTAGGAAGAAAAAAAAAAGACTTTCTTATGCATTCTATTTAGGTCGTCAAGTCTAAGATTATGTCCGGCAGTCACCAGCACGCCGCCTTCGAATCTATGCGTGGCTGCCACCACCAAGTGCGCCTTGCTGAGCTAGTCACAACCTTCCAATCAATTTCTTAATTGGACGTTGATTGACCGGTCAATTTGCCGAAAAACTGCCACCAATGCTGCCGCATCGTTTTTCTTAAATCACTCCTTCGTCCATCATTGGTTTCTCAAATTGAAGACATCATTATCTTCCTTGCACTGAACCCATTAAAACCCACTCTTTTTTTACGAGTTTCCATCACCAAAACTAAGCAACCCATCACTACCGCCTTGAGGCTTCGTTTAGAGCCTAATTTCCGGCAATTCGCTAGTTGTCTCCATGAGATGTTGGTACCGGTGCGTTCCTTATTCTCATGGGAGTGCAATGGTGTAGAGAGTGTCAAGCTTCACAGGGGCTGGAGTGCAGTTCATTGGAGAGGGAAGATGGGTTTACATGTATAAATTAGAAGAAATATGGGGAGTGGTTTACTATTTATAGGAAATTTTCAGAAATTCTGACTTGAAACTTTTCTCAGTTTTCATTTGAACCCCCAAGAAATTTTATCAATTTTCAATTTAGCCCTCAACTTGTTTAGGTCTTTAGATTGACCTAGTTGACCTAAAGTATTTACAAACTGACAAACCCCCCCCCCCCAAAAAAAAAAAAAAACTTTTATATTTCATGAAATCTAGTCCTTTCTTATTTGCATTTTCAGGCCCAAAATTTTCCTCAAATAAATATTTTGATTTTTAAAAATCTAACTACTTCAAATGCTAAATTTAGGGGTGTTATAGATTTGACTGTTGAAATAAAAAATATTTTTTCTAAAGACATAAACAAACATACCAACACTCTCCAGCATATTTTCTAATTATTCCCCCAAATATAAACAAAAATCCATCATATTCCGCAACCCCGCTCCTAAAACTTATTTCCCCAAAACATATAACATAATCACTTATAAAATGTAGCCAAACATTCCCAAATTTAGTTGATTTTCTTTACGGCTTTTAATGGAGCTATCAACTATATATTATTTTTTCCTTCTTTTGACCCACTTTTTATTTTTTAACTTAGGGTCAATTACATTCACCTCCCCCAAGGTTTGCCGTAATTACTAAAAAATCCTCACTGTCTTGAAAATTACATTTACCCCCCCTGAACTTTCAAACTAAAATATAATACTGCAGAAAGTGTAAAATGACCAAAATGCCCTTCCATTAAAAATTAAAAAAAAAAGAAAAAGAAAAAATTGATAGAAATATTAAAAGACTGAAACACCCTTGGACTTATTTGTAATATTTTTGTATTTATGAAGGTTTATTTGATATATTTTTATCACCCTCATTTTTAAAAAAATATATTTATATATATGTACACACACATATACATATATATTATATTATACAAATATATATATATGCACTATATGAATGTGTGTATATATATACACCACCCCACTACCAACCCCACTGCTACCATCATGACACCCCTGCCCATCCATCCCCATTGGCAGCGGCCCCCTGCTACCATGGCAGAGGCAAATTGCTACTTGCTGCCCAAGTTACCATGGTAGTAGGCGGAAGAAGGGAAGGGGGGAGGTGCACCAAGTGGCGGCAAGGGGTAGGTCGGATAAGGCTTATTTTAAGAAATAAAATTTTTTAATTATTAAATAATTTAATTAACATATATATTTAAATTTTAATTATTGTGTTTTGAATTAATTAATTAATAAATTTATAAGTTTATTTTATAGAGATTTATTCTTTAAATAAATATTTTAAATATTTTTTAATTTAGATATGATTATTATTTTAATAAATAATATAACTAAATTTAAAAAAATTATCATTTTTAATTAATAAATAATATAGGCTAAAAATAGGTATATTAATTTTTCCTATTTTTTAATTGATAAATAAAACTAATTAAATTGTAAATATGTTTATAATTTAATATGATTAAGTATATAATTAAAATTATATCTTTCGATGATAGATTTAAACTTTTATCTTTTTAATTTTTAGTTTACTCTAGGTTTAATTAATAAAAATGTTTAATTAAATTATTTTAGATGTCATTATTATTTTTTAATATTAAAAATTATTAAGAATATAGTATCATGATAGATTTAATTTATTTTAATTTTTTACTTATTTTACTTTTTAGTTAAATTGAATTGAATTTAATTAAAAAAAATTATATATATTACTATTTTAATATTATTATATTATTTTAATAATATAAATTTATGCTTAACATAATTTAATATGTTCTATTTTAATTAACATTATAAATTTAATTAAATTATTTTACATATGCTTATTATTTTTAATATTATTGAACATATCATTTCAATTATTAAAATTATATGTTCCAAGATGATAGCTTTGATTTATATTTTGAATTTTTCTTACTTATTAAATTCAATTGAATATAATTAAATTATCGTCAATACATTTATTATTTTAAATGCACCCTGAATTCTTCTCTTTTTCTTACATTTAAGACCTCAAACAAAAAATAATAACAAATACACCCTTAATTAATTAAAAAATCTTACAATACCACTCCTAAGGGAATTTTTTTTCTATTAAAAAGTCAAATCGGGTCAAAAATAGAGTCAATGACCCTAAGGGCACTTTTGGAGTTTCACCCTAATTTCACTACAACAAATTACACTTTTAGTAATAAAAAAATTTGTTACTAGAAAGCTGAAATTCGTTACCTAAAATATTGGTAACGAATTTTTCGTTACCAAAGTTTAGTGTCCTAAAGCCCGTCGCAAAAAGTATTAGTAACGAAATTTATGGTTCGTTACGATTGATGGTCTTATAGCGACGAAATGTATCGTTACAAAAAGTTTCGAATTAGTGATAAAACAATGTTAGTTACAATAGATTTCTTTAGCGTAACAAAATACTTAATTACCAAAACATTGGCAATTTTATTGCATTTTATTTTTTCGTTACCAATGCATAATATAATGATATTATTTATTTAATTAAGTATAGTTACTAATTGTTTATGTGACAAAATATTTGGTTACAAATACTTAAATAAAATTTTAATTCAAAAATAAGTATTTCGTTAGTAATGGAATAAATAACTAAAAATTTTGTTACTAAATGTATGTGTATGGGCTCCTGTTTGGGCTGGTTCATATGGATGGGCCATTTGACATTAGGTTTATGCCTGTTGAGCCGCTGAACTCTGGGCTCGACCCGGGCCATCGCCCACCAGCCCACGGCCCACTAGCAAGAACGCCACAGCCGGCCCACCCGCAAGAAGATAGCACCTTGGGCCACCAGAGGTCAGGCCCAACACCCACATCAGCCCACCAAAGCTCAGGCCTAGCTCACACACCGGCCCACCCGTAACGCCCAGCGCCCACACCTGCCCACCAGGCACTACCCTCGATCGCTACCATCGGCCCACCCGCAAGGCCCAACACCCATGTCGGCCCAGCCGAGCACAAGCCCAGCGCTTGTACAGGACAGACTCGAGCACAGGCCCAATGCCCGCGCAAGCCCGCCTGAGTGACCGCAGTCCCACCCGAGCGTTCAGGCCCAGGCCCACCTGAGCACAGCCCCACCCGAGCGTGCAGGCCTAGGCTCATCGGAGCGCAGGCGGCCCAGTGCCAGCGTAGGCCCACCCGAGCGTGCGGCCCAAGCCTGAGCACAAGCCCAAGGCCCACGCAACCCCAACCGAGCAACGACAGGCCCACTCGCGCTCCAGCCCACCGAAGTGCAAGCATCCCAGAGCCCACACAGGCCCACCCAAGCGTGCGGGCCCAGCGCAAATTGATCCCCCCAATTGTTGGCAGCAGGATTTGATCCCACAACTCATGCCCATATGAACCAAGCACCTAACCATCTTGGCTACATGTGCAAAAACTATTATTTCCATCTGCTCAGTTACTTATTCACCTCTTCCATATAAAGCTCTCAAACAATTTCACATGTTATCAAGCAAACATTATTTTATTTTTAAAAAAATAATAATAATTGTCATTTGAATAAATAAAATAAGAGTATCAAATAGTGAATTAAAAGAAATAAATAAAAAGTGTGTGATAATTATATAACATAGCTGCATGAAGTAAATAAATTTTATTACATATATGTATATATAAATTGTTAGGTAAATGCTTAATATTTTTGTAGAATAGCTTATAATATAAAATACTTTATTTTAGAAATTTATAAAAAATAATTGGCATTACATATATATAAATATTAAAAAATTGTGAACAAAACCCTTTAAAGTAAAAAATAAAGGACAATCTAACAAGCAAAAGTAACAATACTATTAATTCCGATGGTTTAGAAAAATCAGCACGAAGTTATTCATTCAGGGAATGTTATACTAACCGCCGCCATTTATTATGAATTCCGCGGCGGTTTAAAAAAACCACCACTAAATGGCTAATTCAGCGGCGGTTTGGATAAATAATTGCTCAACCACCGTCAAATTAATATTTTGCGGCAGTTGAGACAAACCATCACAAAATATATGCCGCGATTAATCTATTTTCTTGTAGTGTGTGTGTGTGTGTGTATACTATATATGTATATAAGTTTGAATGAAAAATTATATTATATACATAGTTATAAATATTAAATATTATTTAATTCGAAATGAATAAATAGAAAAAATAGATAAAAATAAAAGTAATTTAAATTTTATTGATAAATTTATATATATATACTGTATATATATGTGAATAAGTATAAATGGAAAAAATAAGTATACATGTATGAATAATTCGAAAGAAAAAAGATAAAAATTACAATTATTTAAAATTTTATAGATAAATTTTTATATATATGTATAAAATGAGAATATATGAAATAATGAGAAATTTTGATTTTGATTATTTGAAAGGTTAACAACTTTTTTTGTTATTCACTATTTTTTTGTTATTTGCAAAATATAATATGAGAATGAATACAATAATTTGAGAAATTTGATTATATTTATAAAAATATTTGAGAATGAATACAATAATTTGTTTTTTCTATATTTTATTTTACATTATAATTTCATCCTCATATTTTGTCACTAATTCATAGTTTAAATCAATTTTAAGTTTATAATTATTTTGTCAATTTACTATAGTTTTAACTTTATATGACTAATGCCAAACTCTTTTCTTCACTTAATTATTCAATAACTAAGTTATGAGTCAAATTAAAAGGTTTCTATTAACTTATATACTAATATTGATTTTAACTTTATAATTATTTTATATATTTAATTTGATTTATTTTATTTTTTTTATCTTTACTATCATAGTTTTGTCTTAACTTAATTGATTTTTAATCAAAAATTAAAATTAAATAAGATTGTTTTTAAAAAATAATTGGCATTACATATATACATACATATATATATATATTGAAAAATAGTGGACAAAACCCTTTAAGGTTAAAAACAAAGAGCAATCTAATAAGTAAAAGAAATAATATTATTAATTGCGGCAGTTTAAAAAAATCAGCGCAAAGTATATGATTAACCTATTTTCTTGTGGCGTATATATATACACTATATATGTAAATAAGTACGAATAAAAGATTATATTATACATATTTATAAATATTAAATATTATTTAATTCGGAATGAATAAATAGAAAAATAGATAAAAATAATTATTGATAAATTTATAAATATGTATATTATATTTCTGTGAATAAGTATAAATAGAAAAAATAAGTATACATGTATATTTATAAATATGTATATTATATTTGCGTTAATTAAGTATAGAAAATTTTCAATAAATGTATGTTCAAATTGTCCATATAAATATATTATTAGTACATAATATTTTAATTTTTTAAATAAAATTAATTACACATAAAGACTAAAGTTTGTAGAATTTATAAATAATTTTTCTAAAATCTTTTCGTTCAAAAACAATGTCCTAGTAATTAATAACAAAAAATAGAATTAAAATTTTAACCTCCATAATAATACATCATAATTCATCTTATAATATAAGATAAAATAAATAATTTTTGTACATACTATTTATACACAAAATGGAGGGAGGAGCAAAAATTTGGAGGGAATAAAAAAATAATAAGGGAATTCATTTTTGGAGGAAAATTATTTTTTTAAGGAAATATAATATATAGACCAACTAATTCTGAAGAACAATTTGTTCAGGTCTATGAAAGTTAATAATCAATATATTTAATAATATACTTTAAGTTAATACTTTTTTTACACTATATTAAACCACGAAAATTATCTTCATTTTAGCAATTTATATAGTAAAATATATACACAATTAACATATAGATATCTATAAGTTATAAAAATCTTTAATTGGCCAATACAACGATTAAAATACGAAATGTAAAATTAACAGGCCTAACTTCAGGGACCATTTTCTTTTCATTAATTATTATGGCAAACTAGATTTCTTTGTTTTCTTTTGTTATTCAGGTGTGTAACCTTTAACTATTTATTTTTAGGAGTCTTTAGAATTTTTCTAAAAGAATATTGTAATAAATTATAATAAAAAATTAAATTGTTAAGCACCAAAATTTATAGGTCCAAATTATATTATTTAACTACTTTAACTATAATAGAAAATTATTTAATAATTTAAAAAAATTATATGTCAATTCATCATATAAAGCTAAGATAAAAGAAACTAATTTTGCTATAGATTATTTATACAAAAAAATGGAGGAGCTAAAATTTAGAGGAATCGAAAAAATGAAAAAAATTCATTATTGTTAGAGGGAATCAATTTTTTGGAAGAAATCAAGTTAAATTATTATGTCAAACTAATAATAAAAACAATTGTTAATATTTTTTATGGGCCAAATTTTGGAGGGAATACAAAGTTGGAGGGAAACAAAATTTCATTGCCATCCAAAATTCATTAAATAAATTTATACATATGTATAAAATAAGAATATACGAAATAATGAGAAATGAGAAATAATGATAAATTTATATATGTATAAAATGAGAAATATATGATGAATCTTCTTTAAATTATATATATATGTATATGTATACTACATATACATATCAGTATGAATAAAAAATTATATTATATATATGTTTTTATAAATATTAAATATTATTTAATTTGGAATGAATAAATAAAAAAATAGATAAAATAAAAGTAATTTAAATTTTATTGATAAATTTATAAATATGTATATTATATATATGTGAATAAGTATAAATGAAAAAAATAAGTATACATGTATGAATAATTAGAAAGAAAAAAGATAAAAATAAAAATTATTTAAAATTATGTTAAATTGGCAACAAATGTGGAGGGGAGGTTGTGTGTGCGGTTTTATAAAACATAAGAAAGTTATTTTGTATTTTTTTTTTTTCATAGGAGTGTTTGATGCTTATTTTGCAAATCACAAGGGGGTAAATTGCAATTAGTCCAATAAAATTGTTACTATGTCAATGGAGCCTTTACTTTCTTTTTCCTCGCTAATGTAGTGTTTGGTTATATTGAAAAAATTACAATTTTTATCCTATTGGATAGAGGGTATGCACTTTTGGTGCTTAGGTTGACACTTATAGGACCAAAATTCTAAATTTTTTAACATATTTGGGATAGCACCTCAACTTCCGTTAGTATTCGGAATAAACCGTTACATTAAAATAAATTAATCATCCAACAACCCCAAAAATTTAATTTATTTATAAAAATTCCACAAATTTTGAAATGCCCAATCAATTTTCATTAAAAAAATAATAATTTTTTTTATAAAACATATAACAAAATCCTCCTAGAAAAAATAAAAATTTTATATATCAATATATATCATATAAATACATATATATATATACATACATGATCCACCCCCTCCCCCAACCCTCACCGCCGGCCATGGCCGGCGGTCACCTAGCGATGGCCGACCACTGGCTGTGGCCAGTGGCCAGATCTGGCCATTGGCCACAGCCAGCAGTCAGCCATGGCAGGCCACAGCCCAGCGGCCAGATCTGGCCGTTGGGTTGCGGCCGACCATGGCCATGGTGCGTCTGTGGTGGGGGGAGGGGGCTTGTTGGAAGGGGCAAGGATGGCTGGGGGGTGGGGGTGGGGGTGGGGGGAAGGAGGAAAAAGTATATATATATATGTGTGTATGTATATATACATTTTAACATATTATAATTATAAATATTTATTTATTTAAAATCATTAAAATTATATTGTTAGGATAAAATTTTAGATTTTATTTTTATTTAAATTATTTATTTTGATTAAAACTCTAGATCTCTCACATAATGTGGGAGGTCAAGAGTTCGAGCCCTAATGGATTATTGATGTGCGTGTGTATAAATAAAAAAAAACACATATTGACTTATTTATTTTTTATTAATTAATAAATTTAATAAAATTAGTTTAAATTAGGGCTTGTTTATTTATGAATTGAAGTATTTTATCAAAATATTTTAGCAAAATATTTTTCCAGAAGTGGGGTTGGGGAATATTATGATTATTTGTTTGTATTTTGGATCGTAGATAGAAAATAAATTGAAAAATTATTTATTTATTTACTTGTATTTTAGGTGAGAACAAGATATCATATCAATAATTTTTTTATTGGGTTGGTAGGGTGAAATTGACATTTTGAAATTACTATTGTTAGTATGATATTTTTAGATCTTTTTTTTATTTTTAAATTATTTAATTTAGTTAATAAATATTTTTTATATTTAATAAATATATTCAACCTAATCTAATTAAATTGTTTTAGATATGATTATTTTTTAATAATATTGAGATGTAATTTAAAAAAAAAATTATATTTAATTAAGAGATGGATTTGATTTTTATTCTTATTTTATAATTAATAAATATGTTTAATTAAATTTGATTAAATTACTTTAGATATGTTGATGATTTTAAATTTTTATTTTCTAATTCAACTTCAATTAAAAGATTATTAATATTTTTAAAAAATATTAATAAAATTATTTAAATTTATTTTGAGTAATTTAAATAATATTGAAGTTAAACCCCCATGTTATTAATAAAATTATTTAAATTTATTTTGAATAATTTAAATGATATTGAAGTTAAACCCCCATGTTAAAGTTATAAATAAGTCCAGGGGTATTTTTGACTAAAAAATAATCAAAGCAGCTTTTAAAGGATATTTTTGAATTTTAATATAAATTTTCAACGATATCTACAAATTTGTTAAGGATACTAACAGTTTTTCAAATATTTAATTAAATATATGGGGATAAAAAATAATTTTATTAAACTTATAACTATATTACTAAGTTTATCTTACAATGTCATGAGTATTTTAAAATAATTTTAAAATTTCCAACCATATTAAAGTTATACAAGTTGATCAATTTCAAAACAATTTGTGTTATTTAAGTGTACAAAATTTTCACTAAATGCATGTTCAAATTGTCCACATCAATATATTATTAGTACAAAATATTTTAATTTTTAAAATAAAATTAATTACACATAAAGACTAAAGTTTTTAGAATTTATAAATAATTTTTCTAAAATCTTTTTGTTCAAAAACAATGTTCTAATAAATAATAACAAAAAATAGAATTAAATTTTTAACGCCCATAATAATACGTCATAATTCATCTTATAACATAAGATAAAATAAATAATTTTTGTATATACTATTTAGACACAAAATGGAGGGAGAAGCAAAATTTTGGAGGGAATAAAAAAATAATAGGGGAATTCATTTTTGGAGGAAAACTTGTTTTTTGAAGGAAATATAATACATAGACCAACTAATTCTTAAAAACAACTTGTTCAGATTCATAAAAGTTAATAATCATTAAATTTAATAATATTTTTTATGTTAATATTTTTTTACACTATATTAGACCATGAAAGTTATCTTCATTTTAGCAATTTATATAGTAAAACATACACACAATTAACATATAGATATCTATAAATTATAAAAATCTTTAACCAGCCAATACAATGATTAAAAATTGAAATATAACATTAACAGGCCTAACTTCAGGGATTGTTTTCTTTTCATTAAGTATTATGGTAAACTAGATTTCATTCTTTTCTTTTGCTATTTAAGTATGTAACCTTTAACTATTTATTTTAAGGAGCTTTTAGAATTTTTCTAAAAGAATATTGTAATGAATTATAATAAAAAATTAATTCTTAAGCACCAAAATTTACAAATCCAAATTATATGTTATTTAACTATTTTAACTATAATAGAAAGTCATTTAATAATTTAAAAAATTATATGTCAATTCATCATATAATCTAAGATAAAAAAAATTAAGTTGTTATAAATTATTTATACAGAAAAAATGGAGGATCTAAAATTTAAAGGAATTGAAAAAATTAAGAGAATTCATTATTATTAGTGAGAATCAAATTTTTGAAAGAAATCAAATTAAATTATTATGTCAAACTAATAATAAAAACAATTGTTAACATTTTTTATGGCCCAAATTTTGGAGGGAATACAAAGTTGGAGGGAAACAAAATTGCATTGCTATCCAAATTCATTAAATAAATTTATACACATGTATAAAATAAGAATATATGAAATAATGAGAAATGAGAAATAATGATAAATTTATATATGTATAAAATGATAAATATATGATGAATCTTCTTTAAATTTTATTGAAATTTATATATATGTATATATATATACTATATATGTATATAAGTATGAATAAAAAATTATATTATATATATTTTTATAAATATTAAATATTATTTAATTCGGAATGAATAAATAGAAAAAAACAGATAAAATAAAAGTAATTTAAATTTTATTTATAAATTTATATATATGGTTATTATATATTTATGAATAAGTATAAATAGAAAAAAATAAGTATACATGTATGAACAATTAGAAAGAAAAAAGATAAAGATAAAAATAAAAATTATTTAAAATTTTATAGATATAAATATCTAAAAAATGAGAATATATGAAATAATGAGAAATGAGAAATAATGATAAATTTATATATATGCATAAAATGAGAAATATATGAAATAATGGAAGAAGAGAAAATTGAGAATAAAAAGAAAAAAAAAGAAAAATAATAAAATATGATGATAAAAAGTTATTTAAATTGAATTGTAAATATGTGAAATGATTAAGTGTAAATTGGTCTTTTTATATTAAAATTCTATTAAATGGGCAACAAATATGGAAGGGGAGATGGTGTGCGTGGTTTTATAAAATATAAAAAAGTTATTTTGTGTGTGTGTGTATATACATATATATATATATTCACAGTAGGGTTTGAAATTAAAACAAATATTTGAAATAATTATTTTTAATCAAATTGGCAGGTTGGATTGGGTGGATTTGAGTTGGTGAGTTAATCAAATAAAAACCAGGTCGACCCGAATCTGATCTAAATCGATTTAGGTTGGGTTAGTGTTGAACATTTTTAAGTTGGCATCAAGTTGGGTTGGGATAGAGTTGAAAAAATTAATATTATACCCCTACTTCAACCCAACCCTGAACTCACACGATCCACCCAAATTGCCACCCCTATAATGACACCAATTCATTATAAAATTAGTGAAACCCAATTAATAAAAAAGGAGTTGCTAAAGCCCAATTAATCAACTATGCAATTTGATGTCAAACCCAATCTTTACCAAATGACATTAATTTACTAAAAAATTGGTGAACTCATATTAATAAAAGAAAAGTTGTAAAAGCACAATTAATCAATTTTTTAGGTTAATGTCAAATCCAATTCATTTTGAAATCCAATTCACTAATTTACTAAGAGAATTATTAAAGCTCAATTAATGAAAATGAAGTTTGTAAAGCCCAATTAATAAATTCTTCAAATTAGTATGAAGCTCAATTTGCCAATTCACTAAAATATTAGTTAAGTCCAATTAGTTTTAAAAAAAAAAAAAGTTGTTCAACTCAAAGCAATCAATTATTTGAACTAATGTGAAGCTCAATTAATAAAAAATAAGCTCAGTTCCTTGAAGAAAGATTGATTCATCATTTACCTCACTTCAAATTTGTTCAAAACCAACTCTTAAAATAAAGCTTAATTCGCCACTTAATTTACTATAAATTTGGTCAAATCTATTTCATAAATGAAAAGTCCCAATTCATTGAATAATTTACAAAAAAGTTATAACGCCTAATATTTTAAAGAAATTACCCCAACTAATGGATTATTCACTTCAAATTTCTTCAAGCTCATTCTTTAAAATAAAATCCGATTTAGTAATAATTCACTAAAAAATTGATTAAGCCCAATTAACAAATTCTTTATATTATTGTGAAGTCCATTTTTTGAACAAAAGTCCAACCCACAAGTATTAGTAAAAGTTGAATTTAATATTCATTTATAATTAGTAACAAAAATCATTGTTACCATACGTGTACAATTGATATTTGGAGGGAATGAATTTTGGAGAGAAGTTACTTAAAGTTTAGTAACTAAAAACTTTATTATAATATTTTTTATTTGTAACAAATATTTTGTTGTTACAAAAGGTACCAAATTTTGTTACAAATATATCTTCTTATATGACGAAAAATGTTATATGTAACAAAATAACATTTTCCGTAACGAATTATTATTTAGTTACGAATATAAAAAATTTAAGGTAACGAATTTGAGTTAAAGGTAACAAAACTTTTACTTTGTTACTCAAGAAAATGTTATTTGCAACAAAAAATCAATTTTGTTACAATAAATCTAACATATATAACAAATTTTACCTTCGTTACCAAAATTTTTGTTACGTGAAGTGCAATTTGTTGTAGTGTTTTTTAACGAATGTTGCCAAAACCCTGACGTTGACTAACAACTAGGTTGAAATGTTGGACGGCAATAAAGTGTGGGGGGTAAACGTAATTTTCAAAACAACGAGGGTTTTTTGATAATTATGCCAATCTCAGAGGGGGTGGATGTAATTGACCCTTTAACTTAAATAAATAAGATTCAGAATTTTTTTCAAATTTGTGATGCAAAATGCAAGCATGTTTTGCTTTTAGCTTCAAGAAAATAAAATAAGCACATGAGTATATGTAAAAATTAACCAAATTATATTTCAAAAATATATATGAATGCACAAATAAATGAAAAGATAAAAAAAAAATTAAATAATCTTAGTTTATTCTTTTTTATTATCATATTAAATATAATATTATATATGAGTTTGACATCAATTTTGATATATAATAGATATTTTTCTCTTATTATTCTTGAAGAATACCATATTATACAAATGCATTTAAAAAATATCATTCGTTTTAATTTCCTCATCAATTAAATATGTAATTGTAAGACTTAATCTACTCTTGTCCATTGCCATATTAAATTTACTATTATATTTGAATTGAATGCATATTTTGATATATAAAAAATATTCTTTTTGTTATGTTTTTTAGGGAGAGCGTAAAAGAAGTATCTATAGAAATGTACTTATGAAATATTATTTTTTTCCTCATCGATTTATTTTTTCTTAATTAAATTCAATTATTATTTTCTATGAGTTTTATTAGAATAAAATTAATTTAATTTAATTTTTATTTTCTATGAGCCCAATTAAATATATTGGTGCAAGCATAAATTCCAATATACAGTTCTATATTTGCTAAGTGGGGAATTTGATTTAGTTAATTTTAGTATAATTATAATTTTCTATACGTCTAATAAGAGTACACTTAATTTGGAATAAATTTAATAAATGCAATGTATATACATTCGATATGTTTCTTAAGTGGAAAGACTTAATTTAATTAATTATAGTTATTATTTTCTATGAGTTTAATTAAAAATAAACTTAATTTGGTCGTAATTACCGTTAAACTATGTGTGTTAAATATGATGATTTCAATATATGTAATTGCATTTGCTAGGTAGAAATTTTATTTAATTAATTTTAATATAATTATTGTTTTGTATTATTCTAGTTAAAAATATATTTAATTTGCATCAGATATAATAAATACAAAGATATACATTTGATGTATAAATATTATTTAAGATGAAATACTTGATTTAATTAATCATAGTCATTATTTCCTATGAGTCTAAACACAATGTACATATATTTGATGTATATACATTATTTAAGATGAAGACTTAATTTAATTAATTATAGTTCTTATTTCCTATGAGCCTAATTAAAAATAAATTTAATTTGATTGTAATTACCATTAAATCATGTGTATTAAATGTGATAATTTTATTAGAGAATGATATTTTTGTCCTCACATAAAAAGGAAGAAACCACTATACTCATTCATACTTTTATAGGTAGTATATATATAGATATAGATGTAGATATAGATATAGAATATAGAATAAAGGAAACAGTAACCTTAAAGCAGAAGACAAAGACAAACCAAATTAACCATCTCAGAGGAAATTACATAATCTTATAGTTCAATGGTCAACTCCAAGGAATTCACAATTAGGACAATTACTCCAAAGAAATGACCAGAGAAATAGAACTTCACCAAATCAATGAATATAAAGACCAAAAAGTTATTTCGATTTCCTTAAAAGAGTACCCCATTTATTATGCTAATGTATGTTTACCATGTAGTTTAGGACGGTTTGCTGACATTGTTGAGAAATTTAAGAGACTAATTGTATATCTACTCCACAATGCTAAAACATTAACTAGATAGTTGGAACTTGGAACCATATAGACATCATATCAAAAGTACTCTAAAGAAACAAGTAACATTTTCATTTGGTTGCTTCAAAAAACATAGCCTTCACCTTCAAAAATTGGTATTTGGTTGGGAGTAGTAGCAAACATTGTAGGAGTAGAACTTGATGTCATCTTCACTACAAAAATGGGGGGTTTTAGTGACCAAATTTTCGGTCACTGATTAGTGACTAATCGGTGACTAATTAATGACCAATCTAAAAATAAATTTTTTTAAAAGAATAGTGACCGATTAGTGACCACATTAGTGACCCCCTTGCTTCAGTCACTAATTACTGATTGAATTTTATTTCGATCACTAAGTTAGCCACTAATTAAGGATTAAATTTTTATTGGCCACTAATTTTAGTGATCGCTAATTGAGGTCACTAATTCGGTCATCAATTAGTCACCTATAATTTTCTGACCAATAATCCGGTCACTATTTTATGACCAAACTTTTTTTGGTGTCATTAATTCATTGACTAACTAATGATTGTAATTTTCGATCAATACTTTGTCACAAATATAATATTTTATTTTTCAACATAATTTTGCGATGTAAAGGATAAGATTATGTTTTACTTATATTATTGTATTTAAATATTTAGAGTGATAATAATTTTCATACAATAAAAGACACATTATTGTATATTTATTTAAATAATTAAATATGTTTATAAGTTTAAGCTTGTAGATTTGTTTTGCGTAGTTAGTGAACATTAGATACAATTTATTTACCACACCAACATTTACGAATAAATGAAAAGGATCAATATGTATTTCATAAAATTTGAACTTTGAACTTCAATAAAAAAAAATTGAATAAATTTACTATTGAACTAATTAATAAATACAAAATTTTATTAATAATAAAATATTTTATCATTTAATATAAAGAAATAAAATATATGAATAAATGAAAAGGATCAATATGTATTTCATAAAATTTTGAACTTTGAATCTCAATAAAAAAATGAATAAATTTACTATTGGACTAATTAATAAATACAAAATTTTATTAATGATAAAATATTTTATCACTTAATATGAAGTAATAAAATAAAAAAGCTGACTGGCAATTCTTGATAATCGAACTCAAGATCTCCAACATGCCAACTGACTAAAAGTCTTAAATTTTGTATTCAAATACTACTTATTGTTTCAGAAACTCAACACAAATAAAAACCAAAATGAGTTCTTTGCTGTTAGGTGGGCACCCACCTTTAGGATAGTAAATGGATATTCAAAAATTCATTTACTGTTCGCGTACGAATCCGTTTATAGTGCATATTATCCGTATTCGATTAATAAATATTCGACTATAAATAGATAATAATATGATAATTGCATATTCGATCTGTTTAATATTCGTGTCGAATACATATCCATTGGATATATCCGTTTATATATTTGATTATCAATAATTTAATAAAATCCATTATCCGTATCCGATAAATTATATTTGCAAGATTATTATATATAATATACTCTAGTTTTCATGTATTTTAATATATAAATAATATTTTAAAAAAATTATCGCATATAATATCTTATTATTCGTTATAAATTATTTTTATATTTTCAATATAAAATCTCATTATATATAAATAAATATAAATATAAATTATTAATTAATAAATTAATAAGAAAAAAATAATAGTCAAGGATTATGAAAAATTAATAGACGGGAGTAACAAAAACTAAACAATATAAATCAACAAAAAATTCAAAAGTCAGTATCTATATGAACAAATAATTAAACAATACTGAATTTGTATTATTATTAATTCAAAAAATTAATAAAAATTGTCCAAATATTAACCTAAAGTTCCTAAACTCTAGATCCTAAAATCTCATAGCAAAAACTTTATAAACCTTAAACTCCAAAAATCTTAATAAAAGAAAATATTTTTATTAATTAATATTATTAATATTTAAATAATTAAAATTAAATGATAATATTAAATACTCATCACTAAATCAAAGTTTCTTTAAACTGTGTTAAAATACAATATACAAAAATATTAATTTTCAAAATATGATTTCAAAATCATATATAATTTAAATTAGTTTATATTTAAATCATGAATTTAAAATTTTTAAAAATATTGAATTATAATTTCAAAATATAAATTATTGTTATTAAATAAAATATAAAAAGACCAATAAAATTTGAGAGGGAAATGACAAAAAGATTGGAAACCCCACCAGGCTTCCTATATTTCTCTCACTTTCAAATTTACGCACTCCCTCTCATCCTTACAGCCGCCGCTGCCCGCCCTCCATACCAAAGGTAAAAAAAAAAATTGTCTAATAAATCTTGAGGGCTAGCCGGCAAGATTCCAGGAAAGATATCTCGTCGTGGAAGCGAGCGGCTCGCCTTCGCAGCGTGGAGGCCAGCAACAGCTGGCCTTGGTACGTCCCGTCTTCTAGGGCCAGCTGTTGCTAGCCTATGTTGCGCTGGAGCCCAACTGCTGCTGGCCTCTATTGCGACAGTCCAAGGCATTAGTTCAGGTCAGATCTTTGTGATTCCATTCAATACTTTCCTTTGTTTGATATTATTAGTTGTCAATCATTCTTTTTAAAATCAAAATAAAATATATAAAAGTTTTACTTTTTCAATTGTGTCAAGGTTCAACTAAATGAATTGGAGCCAGCGCTAGCGTTGAAATTAAAAGGGAGGGAGTGCATAGCTAGCATTTAGTTGCAATTTAAGCAGGATCAGTGTGAAAGGGGAGCACATGCCACATGGCCGTAATCAAGGGATTGGTATCAGTATGGGAGTCCATATGGTTGAGTTAATATGGGAACCACACAAAATGAATCCACATGTGCTAACTATTACTTTATTCCAATTTATGCTAATTGGGTAGTCAAGTAGTTTATAAATATGTCTTATAATTAATGGTGATTTCTTAAATATAGAACAAATTAATATTAATAAAATTCAACACTAAAAGTACTCTGCACTAATTAATGTCGAGTTGGTCCAAACAAAATATTAATCGTTCAGTTCAATTAATCCATATCTCCAATTTGCAGAAAGAAATGAGTTTCCCTTTTGTTGGATTTGAAACTATATATATCCAAATCCTTAAGATATTTCATATCAATTTACAAACCGAAGTTGGGATGAGTACATTATTAACACTGTTATATTTGTGATCCCATTCAATACTCTCCACCACATTCTTCTTTAGCATTGAAAAATGAGAAAACTTATGTAATTGACATTGCTCAATTTACTCTTGTGATTGAAAAATAATTATATTAACTACATAGTACACTCTTCAATTTATCATGTACTTCTTCTTTTTAATTAAAAATAAATTATCCTATATCATTAAGATTTGTCAACTTTTAAAATATTACTAATTTGTGGAGTATTGATATAGTTAAAGCATATTATTTGGAAATGTTGGATTAAATAGCATTATTGACTTAAAACTTGCTTCTCTTACTTCAAATTTTTTATATGCCTTACAATCCAGTGAATATGCATGAGCCATAGAAAATCTACTTCAGGTTGCTTGTCTCAGCCTAATGTGTTGTTATTATTGCTTTTATGTTGCACCAGTTGATTCCCATAAACTGCACAGTTCAAATACTTAAGAGCAGATTCTATGGGAAACTGCCACTGGTATTACTAAAGGTGTCAGCCTTATCAGTAGGTATGATCTGTCTCTTATTTGACTCTTTTCATTAAATCTATACCACGACTTTCCCTGCTATCCCACCCACCATTCTAATCTGCAACCAAATCATAATAATTATCATTGATTATATTTAATTGATCATATCTTATATTAAATTTCTATATCTAGTTTCTCTAATAGTAAAATAATGCTCTCTTTAAGAAAGTTCTCTATAGACAAAGCATTGGCCTTAGGGAGAAGGACACATTACTCTCCTTAATTTTGTTAAAGGTGCGTTGTATATGAAGGTACACGTGATCCAACAACTTGTCAAGAGCCTTCTCTTGAATTATTGGAATTGCAAGTTTGTCATCTGCGATAATTCTATCAAGGACATAATTGATAATATGAAATATAATGATATAGTTATTGTTTTGACGCACATGTCTTTTGTTTGTAGCCGGCACAAGTGGCTTTGGTGGCACCCTTGGCATCCTTAGCAATAGTACATAATTGGCTTTTTACTAATCAAGGTGACTAATGTTTCTTCTTTCTCATAGCTATGCTTATTATCTCTAATTGTCTTATTTAATTTTTTTAATAACTGGGGGACTTTTTTTATTTTTTTATTTTTTCAAGATTATTCATTCATATTAAAACTAGGAAGAAAAACTACTATTTGAAGATATGATTAATAATTCTAACAAGTCATTAAGGCAAGCCATAGGTTGGAAAAGTACTTTCTTTATCCAATCTAGATCACTAGTGATTTTTTTTTCTTTTTTCTTACACTAAAAAATTAATGCAACTTGTTTGCTGATACTATTCACTAGTCATGCTATTAATATTGTTGTGCTTTTTTTGTGTAAGCCGATTTTGGATATATTATTTCTGTCTTGATATGTTTGAGCGTGTCTAGTAATCAAGTTGTTGGACTTGCTTATAAGGAGAAAAAAATGTGGAGCTTTTCAAATAATAGTTTAATGGTTTAAAATTGCACAAAGCATGTTTATGAGCAAAATTGGGCGTCGCATCGACTAGATAATGGATTTTTATCTGATGAGTTTGATAAAGGCGTTAGGGGTTTCTAGAGTTTGCTTACTCTCATCCTAAGGTTGTTGACCGTGGTAATATAAAAATATGCTTTCAAGTGATTGGGAAGCTATTTGTAGCACGCATATGAGTGCACGTAACCATCAAGAGAAGTGCAAAAAAACAAGGCAAAATAGAATGATGGAGAAGGATAGGTCAATCACCAAGCATACCGGCAGTTCCATTTCCTTTGTCAAGCATATGCATAGAATGGTTTTTTCCATTTTTAAATCTACTTTTATTTAATATTAAAAGCAAGTTTTAATGTTATTATTTTAATGTAGTTACAAGGTGGTAAAGTGGTTAGCCAAGCGGAGGCTCATGACCGAGCTCACCAGAGAGCACAAGGAAAAGGTGAATATGTCGACAAAAAATCCAAGAGGGTCTAGGTAAGTGTTTTTTTTAGGTTGAACATTTTTAGGCTGGAAATACTATTACCAAATGATAGAAAGCAAAAAACATATAAATGTATGATGTTGCTATTCTAGATTGGGGTCTGTTTTAGGGTTTAATTTTGTTTTTGTTAGATTTGTCTAATGTTTCTCAAGTCTTGGACGAACTTAAGATTGAAAATCTGGATATGGTTGTAAGTGTGTTGGAGTGTTGGGGTGACGATATTTTGGTTTCTTTATTTGGATATTTTCTTGGATTGATTCCAATTATTTATTTATTTATTTATTTTTATTTTTTTAATTGTTTGGTAATTTTGATTGTTGGGGAAACACTTGAAGTGTTGACTTGTTGTTTTTATAAGTTGTTTCACTTCTGTCTATTAGTTTATAAGATTAGATAACTATGAATTCTAAAAGATTGAAGAAAAGAAAAGAGTGTGGACCTTATAAAAATGTTGCTTTATAGGAGCTTTTATTTTAAGGGTGAAGATACTATATTGGTGCAATTAGAATATAGAAGAAATAAATACAATACAAATATTGTTTATATAATGGCAAATATTTGTTTAGATAAAATGTAAAGCGAAAAAAAGTGATCTAGATGTACTTGCAAGAGTAGAAGACAAAATTAGATGTGGGTAAAAACAAAAGCTTGAGAAATTTGGAAATGTTTGGGTTGTGGAATGAAACCAACCTTCTGGTATATAGTCTTTATTTTAAATAGTTTCATTTTGATTTCTTATTGCTGTTGATGCCCATGTTATCATTCAGTCCACTTGTTGTCCACATTTGTTTGTTATAAATGAATTAGTTTGTTTTCAGTTTCATAAGTCTCTACTTATATGATTTTAGAAAATATAGCACGTCTTATCCAGTTTAAATAGTTGTCTAGGTTTTTTTTATTTTTAAATTATTTCATAATGAAATAGCTCAAAATTGGGATTGTTGCCCAAGTGTAGCCATGTCTTTCACATAAACTTTATTGATACTATTGGAACAATGGTGATAATTTGTGTAGGATGAATATGGAGAATATACAAGTAATCATGACAGTAATTCAACTCCAGAAAACTCCTTTAATGTGCAAAAATGGATTAAAATTAGCGGCAGTGCTATAAAGGGTAGAGTATATAGTTTTGGGAATACATTTCACTATCGTGACATTGTTGCTACTGGAACCTCCTCAAAATAATTCAAAAACCATTTTACACATGACTATTTGCAATGAACAATTAGAAAAGTTGTTGATGAACATTTGGCTAAGGAGAGGGAGACGGCTGCTAAGGAGAGGGAAGCAGCTGCAAATAGGGAAGCAATTTTCATGAAAATTGTTGAAGATGCAAAAGCGAGGGAGCAAGCTTTAATTGTGACATTAACAACATGCATGGAAAAGCTGAATGCAATGCAAGGTGGTGGTTCGAATGATAATTGAACCACCACCTTTGTTTGGATCATTGAATGTCTATTTTTGTGCTATGTACTATTGTTGATATTGAAACTTATGTTTGGATCGGTTGGTTTAAGCGGATGATTTTGGATTATGGTTGTATATGAATTACTATTTCTATGTTTATGCATTGGTGTTGTAGATTATACTTTTAGATTTTAAATTGATGATGGATTATGATTGTGAAATATTTAGAATATATTATTTTTAAATTGTATTTATATTAATAAAATAAACTATTTTCGGCGCGATCAAACATTGTGACCGATATGTAGTTATTAATTAGTAATCGAAAAATAATTAGTCACTAATTATGTGATACTGAATACGGTCATAAATTAGTGACCGATTTTGTGACTGAAATACATTTTGCAAGGCAATACATTGGGCAGTCACAATTGAGTCACTAATTAGTAACAAATAAGTTACTGATTACTAATCGATCACCAATTAGCTAGTGACCGAAATTCAGTCACAAAATATCAAGATTTGGTCACTAATTAGTGACCTTTTCGGTCACAATATTGGACAATCAATGACCGAATTTCGATCACAACTTATTAAATTTCAGTCACTAATTAGTGACCGATTCTTTGAAGATTTGATGGACAAAAGGCAAGAGAGAGTTTGGCAAAGACAAATTGAACTATAAAAAGTAATTCTGAGTTGTATGTCCATGTTCCACGTTTGGGTAGCTGCGGAAATTTAATTTTTTACGAAAACTGTTCATTTAAAAATTTAATGTACTCAAGAGGCAATAAAAAGAATACACACACACACACACACACCAATTTCTGAATAAGAGGCTGAGATTGAAAAACAAATCCACTTTACATCCAAATTATGTCACCTAAAAACTAATAAAACCCAAATATATCTTTTTCTTTGGCCATTTAATGATAATTGATTAGGATTTTAGGACTAAAATATCTGTATTTGATTGCAACATGATTGTAGAGTTCTTTATGACTATTAATTACTAAATGGGAACTATAGTTAACTCATATAGATATGCTTAAATGTATCACCGTGAACTATTAGGGCCATTGGATAACAATGATCCATAAATTTTATGGCCACCTAGAGAAAATATTTTTTATCCACATAATAATAAAAAAAACAACTACATCAAGCTTGAATAAGTTAATGAAAATTGAGAAACGGTCCAGATTTTTAATTTTTGTGATCAATAGAAACAGATAAGAGTAATCTATGCCCTTATCATTTTTATTTTTTTTCTGAAGAAAAAGAGTAAGAAAAAGTTAATTAATGAAAAAGACAGACATGTACATCAAGTATATTATCATGAAAAAGACAAATTGTATTAAAAGATGAAAATAGAAAAAAGAATTTTCAAAATTTACTCTAAATGTAGTCTAAGCACGTTTTCCTAAGAACATTATTAAATACACTGCACTTGCACAACATTATATCTGATCAAATTTAACAACTTTATATGCTAATTAGTACTGAGAAACAACCTTTTCAATGTCCATAATGGTACTCAAATGTATACTTTTTAAAAAACTAGAAAGGTGCACATGTGCTATACATGTGATTTATTATTTTTTATATTTATTTATTATATAAATTATTATTGTAGTGTCCCGATCGGAAGGCGTTGCTCTCGACCGAAATTCTACTTATTCTATACCACAAGTCTCCTAAATAATAGAAAATACATTTTTGAAAATTCAAAGTATTTAATTTCTACAAGTGACATCCAACAAAGGTACAACTATTAACCAAAATATCATGAATCACGCACAGCTCTTTTACCATCTTCATTACCTTATGTATCACCTGGGTTAGCCTATCTTCATCACCCAGCCTTATCTAGGGTAAAGAACGAAAAGAAACAGTACAAACAAGGTAAGTTCGAATGACTTAGTGAGATATCGTAACGATAACAATAGAGAGTGACAATTTCACATATATTATACAAGAGGCATATAGAGGTATTAAAATTTCTAGAAGTTGTTAGAGAAGATTTTAGTCAAAGTTTCAAGTGATCCATCCCCCTACTGTTCCATACCGGTGATGGGACTTCACAAATATTCGACTTTCAAAGCATAAACATCAAGCTGAGAATTTAACCAATTACAATTTAGCAAACAATCTCAAGTAAAAGCTATTGGTGGTTCTCCTACCTTATCACTCTACTTTCAAAAATATGAAAATCCTTATTCCTCCGACTTTGAGTGATCGGCTCGGACAAGCAAGGAAGCATTAGGCATGGCTAGCCACATGCCATATCCTGCTCATGGACGATTACTTCCAGCTTGCTATAAGTAGGGATTATATGTACATCGCGTACGGGTATCAGCTGAAAGATCTGTCACCACGGACCGTTCCGCCCAGTCATCTTTTGTAACCGATCCTAGGGCCCACCCCCAAAGGTATTACTTATGTTCAAGAATAAAATGTAACATGTCCAATAGCATGTCAATTAACACGTCAATCCACCATTATAAGTAAGCAATCAACCAATTAATATCGAGTTCATCTCAAGGCAGCAGTCATGGCAAGATTAGAACATGTATTTCAAAATTCATTTTCCACACACAATCGCTAATTTCACATGGGATCATAAATCATAATCAAATAAGGGTCATATTCGGTGAAATGGGCGATGTGTGGTGAGTTTCACAACACGTAGATTTGAAGGAATCAAGCAACCAGGACATATAACAAGTATATATGTTCTTTTCCCAACAAGGAAATCACTACTAAAAAAACTGTAATCTGCAACGAAAATTTGCGAAACAAAAAAATCCATCACAAAATTTAAGTTTTGCAATGGATTTTGTGATGGAAAATCCATCACAAAAAAAATTCATTGCAAAAAATAAAAAAAAATAATAAAAAGATTTGCAATGAAAAAAAAAATCCATCGCACATTTTGAGTTTTGCGACAGATTTTTCTGTCACAAATTTGAAAAAAAGAAAGAAAATTAATTATTTTTGCAATTTAGAAAATTTTGCGACAGAAAAAAATCCGTCGCAAATTTCAAGTTTTGTGATGAATTTTTCTATAGAAAATCTCAACAAAAGGAAAGAAAAAACTAAAATTTTTTGCTTGCGGGAGTGGGAAATAAACCCCAACTCCCCTCCCACACTCACTTAGAAGCATAATTTTGCTTTATCTCTCCTTCCCTTCTCTCTTTTTTCTTTCTTTTTGCTTTCTTTTCTCTTTTATTGTAGTTGCAGACCGGCTGGCCGCATGTTGGGCGGCGCCGGCCATCTAGGTGTGCACACCCAGCACCCAGCAACCTTGCTGGCCGCTGGCCAGATCTAGCCATTTTTCTTTTTCTTTTTATTTTTTTTGAAATTTTTGTTTTAATTTTAAAAAATTCCAATTAATTATGTTTATTTATTGTTTCAAGTTTGGGGAGCTTACATTTTGAATTATCCCAACTAATTAAGGTAATTTTTTAATTATGATTTATTTAGTTAAAATTTAGTTTATGTATTAGTCAAGATTTGATTCATGTATTTAGTTAACACATATGATTTATCTATTAGTTAGACTCAAATAATGATTTATTTATTAGTAATATATTTTGACTTAACACAAATAATAATTTATATATTAGTTAAAATTTGAGTTAAATTTTATATTCCTATTAAGTGTTGTTATAGTTATGTTTTTATGTGAATTAAAAATTTTGTTAGAATTTTGATTGAGTTAAACTTTATGTTAGTTTATATTGAATTATATTAAATTCGTAAGTTTTAATTTAGTTTACGTAAATATGATTTACAAATAAATATATGCACTTGTGACATGTGTCTAATAACATATGCTATCTCAACTATGGTGGATACTTTTTGGTGAGTGTTGAGTTTTGTGGAGCACTTAGAGGTAAGTTTGTATATCTTTTTTGATTTTATATATTTTTTTAGTAGAATACATTAGAAATCTTTAGAATTGGTGGAATTAGGAAGGAGGATGAGATGTTGGGAGAAGGGTTGGAGCCTTCTCATTTGCTGCTGATTGGTTGTTAATTGCTTGTATGATGATGTTGGGTATAAGGATGAGTGTTTATGTGTCATTATATGTTTACGAATATTACTAATTATTCAAGGTTATTTTTTTCTCATTATTTTATATAATATGTGTTAGTTATGCTTTAATATTGAATTATATGTTAGATTATGCATTTATATTGAATTATGTGTTAGATTTACATTTTGTAACTTATATGTTCGGTTAGGATTTGAGTTATATGTTGGACTTATTTGAAATTATATGTTGGTTGATGATGAGATATATGTTTGATGATATTGAATTGTGTGTTAGATTTATATGTGTTAAGATTACGCATTTACATTGAATTATACGTTAGATGTTGTTAGATTTATATTTTTTGAGTTATATGTACAATTAGGATTTGAGTTATATGTTTGATTTATATTAAATTATATGTTGGTTTATAATGAGATGTATGTTTGGTTATCTTGAATAATGTGTTAGATTTACACGTGTTAGATTTTGTTAGATTTATATTTTGTCAATTATAGGTTTCATTTGAATTTGAATTATATGTTGGACTTATATTAAATTATATGTTGGTTTATGATGAGATGTATGTTTGATTATATTGAATTATGTATTAGATTTATATGTGCTAAGATTATGGTTTACATTGAATTATGTGTTAGATTTTGTTAGATTTATATTTTGTGAATTATATGTTTGATTAGGATTTGAGTTATACGTTTATATGTTGGTTTATGTTGGATGTATGTTTGATTATATTGAATTATGTATTAGATTTATATGTATTTAGATTATGCATTTATATTGAATTATATGTTAGATATTGTTAGATTTATATTTTGTGAGTTATATATACAATTAGGATTTGAGTTATATGTTTGATTTATATTAAATTATATGTTGGTTTATAATGATATGTATGTTTGATTATATTGAATAATGTGTTAGATTATGCATTTACATTGAATTATATCTTAGATTTATATTTTGTGAATCATATATTTGATTAGGATTTGAATTATATATTGGACTTATATTAAATTATATATTGGTTTATGATCAGATGCATGTTTGATTATATTGAATTATGTATTAGATTTATATATGTTAAGATTATGCATTTACATTGAATTATTTGTTAGATTTTGTTAGATTTATATTTTGTGAATTATATGTTTGATTAGGGTTTGAATTTATATGTTATGAATTATGTGCTCGATTATGATTTGGTTATGTATTGAATTTATATATTGGTTTATTATGTTGAATTGTCTGTTAGTTTAGTTTATGTTTCTATTTTTCATTATTGTAATTTTGTTTTTGTTTTAATATTGCAAGCTTGGATATGTCAAGGCATTGAAATTTAGTATAAGTCTTGTAAGATAATTTTTTTGGCATTATTTTGTAAATTTTATATTTTAGTTAAGGCTTGATTTATATATTGGACAATTTTATATTATTGGGCTTGATTTTTATTGTGATATAAAATTATTGTGATTTTATGTAAAATAATATTTAAATATTGGTGTATGGGATGATTAGTATGAAATGCAAAGAATTATTGATATTGGGTAATTATAGGTTTTAATTTGATAGGATGTGTATATTTTTTTAAAAAACTTTTAAAAATTTTGTGATGGAAATTTCCGTTGCAAAATTTAGTTTTTAAATTATAATTATTATTTGCGACGGATTTTTCCGTCGCAAAAACTTCAAATTTGCAATGGAAAAATCCGTCGCAGAATTTTGTGACCACAAATTTTGCAACGGATTTTTTCTATCGCAAAATCCGTTGCAAAAAGTTTTTCTTTCAGTAGTGAATCTCATATTATTGAGTATAAACTTACCTGGAAAATGCAAAGGAATTCCTAGTTGTATGGTCGCTCGGGTCCAAGCTTCCTAGCTAAATCGAGAATTGTTATAAGATAACCCAAGTTATCATCTTATTAATCCTCTAAATCTTAAGTATAAATATAGTTAATATCTTTTATCAAACTTATAGTTATTCTGACACAATCCCAATAATCTTGGTTTCATATCTAAATGCCCAACATAATTAAATATGGTAATTCTTAACTAATCAGTTGATGAATAGATTACTGATACGACCTATATCGTTGGTCTCACTTAATCTTCCGATACATGATACTTTCAATACTTTACTTACTTGGGCCTAATTATTCCTATTTTATCATTTTAAATGTTCTAACCATCTAAATATTTTTACATGTTTAGGCTTGCTCAATCCTCAAGTTACCCAACCTGTTTTATGAATATTTTACTCTATCTTATTCTAAGACCTTGAGCTAGTAATTCTTAAGTGTCTATTCTTAACAAACTCCATTCATCACTTCACTTATTTCGTGGTACGTGATGAGGTCCAGGTTTCTAAATCAATTAGTTAAGAGTCTATCAAGTCCAAGTTGGATTGCTAATTCTTGTCCTAACATTCATATAGCTTAATCTTCGTATTAAGTTTATCTATATTTCATTCACAACCTACTATAATATCAAACCTAAGAATTTAATTTTAAATCTATCTTTCTTAATTTCCCAAATTTGGGATTGCAATCAATTTTGTTCAAGACTTACAAATTGATCGCCATCACGGGTAAAATTACATTTCAATAATCTTAATTTAACAAATTTTAGATTAGAATTTGTAACAATCAATCAAATTAACATTCAATATGAAATTTATCCAATTGGATTGCATCGAGATCCAATTTCAAGTTGAGAATAGCCCAGACGAGTTCGAAATTAGATTATACACAAATTGTCCAAAATCAGTCCCATGTGCTGTAGCCGGGGATAAGGACCTCTACCACTAGTCGATGCGTCTTGTCGCCAGGGGAAAAACCCCAAAAATAATATCTCGATTGGCCGTCGTTTGGCGGGCCAAATTAGCCGAAAAAACCACCTTAACCTTCCCTCGTCAACCACCACCTTCAAATTCTCCGTTGCCAGTGGTCAAAACCTCAATTTAACACCACCAACTTATTACCCATAGCAAAGCGACCAAAACCTACTAAAGCCCATCCAATTTCCACTGCCGGAAGTGGCGGAACCGCCGCTGCCGCGCATCGCCATTGGGCTACATTTTTCGGCCGATACCTTGGTTATTTTTGAGTAATTTTGGTATAATTTTGTTCCTCTCAGTTGGAGGAAGCTTTCTATGGTTTTACTTTCGAGTTTTATGGTTGTTTTCTGGCGATTTTCCGTCGTGATAGGGGTTGGGTAGTTTTTTGTAAATTATATAAATTTTGGTCCTTATTTTACATATATAAATACATTTTTCAGCCTTTTCATTTTAACTCGAAGGATTTTGACCTACTTCATTCCCACCCCAAAACTCCGAAGTGCCTTACGAGTTAGCCCCGAAATTATTAATTCAATCCACAGAGTTTTATTTGTTGCACATTGACCCCAAACCCCAAACATTATTATTTATAAGCAATTAAGTCCAAATTTAATTATTCTGAAGTCCTCAGACTTTTAATTTAGTCACATTAACCCCTTAAATTTTATAATTTTAAACAACCATGTCCTTCTCTTATTTCCAATTTAATCCCTCGATTGTCGATATTTAATTCTAAACTTAAATCTAACCTAAAATTAAGCTAGCAAATTTCTCGATTTCATATTTTATTATATTTTTTTAGAATTCCAAAATTTGGGGTGTTACAACTCTTCCCCCCTTAAGGGAATCTGGTCCCCAGATTCCTATGTGAAATATGAATGGTCCCGTAGTGTCATCACTCGCCATCTTTCTATTCTCAAGGATAATTTCGTTGCAGATTTCTATCTCTTTCAATCCAATTGGTTTCTTATATTCCTTTCTCCTATCTCAAGTGACTTTTACATGTTGTAGGAAAGTTGAAATCCCTCTTATTGGGAGTCACAATTACGTGTTCCTTTGTCTACTCACACTCGCTTGAACATTTCATATTTCCTCATGTGTTTGGGGTTGTCTTCCATAACCTAGTCCAGCAGATCATCTATTCCCTATGTCTCAAGTCTTTCCAAGGCATGTGAGATCATTTCCTCATGACCCTATATTCATTTTATGGCATAGGCATACTGGATATTTCCTTACATTTCCCAATGAAGGGTAGAACTAGTACCAAGTGTAATTCATCTCTTTAATTCTTAAAATTCTCTTACATCTCAATTGGTTCAAAGATCCGTCCCTTTCTAGTTATGTCAACCAATGGATCTACAACCTTAGGAAGATCATGTTTGACACAAATTGTCAAAGCCTAAGAAACATTTATTCCTAACATATTCTTCAATTTTCTTCAACTTACTGTGACCCTTACTTTGGTAGGATCAAGTTCTATATCCTCTCAAGGAATCATGTGCTTCGTAATGTCTAAATTTCAAATAGAACTTCACATTTCTAACTTGGACATATAATTGGTATTCCTCTTATTCTTTTGATCTGGATGTATATACTTAGATAGCTTACTATAATCCGTATTTTCCAGGAAATTCCATTAGTCCACAATGGTGGTCTTATTTTAATGAGGCAACCCAACGCGACAAGTTGTATATCCAAAATGGGATAATTCTATTTTCAGGATTTAAATTCTTTTAGGGTACCTATGATCCCTTTTTTGAAATCTAATTTTTGGTGAGAGCATATAGAACAATTCTGTACGTTCTATAATAGGAATAATAACTAGCACAAGCTAATCCTCTTCTTTATTTCATAGGATCTCTTACATTCCTTTCCTTATGTATCAAGATCGCCAATTCTTCTTGTTTGAGTGAGTCAACATATCCATCACTTAGCAAAGATCTTGAACACACTTGTGACACTCACGAGCAGTACCTAAAGGGCTTTGTATTTCTAATATATCTCCTGTTTATTTTCAACCTTTAAAAATATTGGTTTTAGTAGGGTCACTTTTCTATTTCCGATTAACTATCTCTTGATCTTAGCAGGATTACCTTCATGGTGTTACACACCTTTAAATGTACATTTTTTCCAATTGATACTCAAATTATTAATTGAACATATAATTGGCATTCCTGTAGGCTTCCATAATATCAAGAGTAAACATAGCATGACTTTTCTCTTAATTCCAAGTTCACCAAATGTCTTTAATAGAATCATCATAAACTAGCCCAATAGCTCAAAACATCATGTATGTCATATTTGTAAATGTTGTAAGAGCCTAATCATCCAAATAACATTGTTGCAGCCCATAGACCTATATTAGGAATAAGAAGTAATTCCCAGTGTACCCTTTTTCCATAAACTTCTAACTAAGAACATTCTCAGCTTAGCTCAACTTTAAATAAATTATATACCCTTACACTAAGCCAAGAAGTTTGCGTAGGGCAAGGTATTACAACCTCACATTCAATGAGGCTTGTTCAGTTCATATCCTTATCCCGCAAGTCCTCGTCAATGATACATAGTTGTTTCTCGGTGCTCTAAGGACTTTCCACATTTTCAATCAACGTCCTTATATTCTAATTGCTAATCCTTTCATAAACTTTGGCGAATAAAATCCTAAAAATTATCCGAAGTGCTTTCCATAAGGTCTTTTATTATACCTTTAGAGTTACTAATTTAGTTGCGTTTATCAATAAAGCACAAGAGCATCTCCTCAGTAAATACTATAAGAGCATCGATCACTCTGAATAACATCTTTTCAACTTATGGTACCCATATCATGTGGGAGGTAATTTTCAATTTATTTTTTCCTTGAACTTCTAGCTACAGATATCTTTAACTTAGGTTAACCTTACATAGATTATAGGCCCTTACAATGAGTTACGTAGTTTATGTGAGCAATGTGTTTTAATTTGACACTCAATAGATTAGTTCAGCTCTTATTAATATTTTCCAAATTGGTATCAATAATTTAGTGTCTGTTTCTTGGTACTTAGAGAATTCCTTCACACTTTTAGTTAATACCTTTATGTTCTAATTGTCAATCTCCCCATAAACTTCGGTGAATGGATTTCCAAATACCCTGTGGGGTTCTCCATAAGATCTTTTATGATATTTTTAGAACTACTACTCTAGTCATGTTTATCACTAATTCCCAAAGGTATCATTTCCCTACAATTAGATCTTATCTTCTGCCTCCTTGTTCCAAAACATATTCATGAAATTAGCTTAAGGACTTGGCTCCAGTGTCTATCTTTTCCTATACATCTCCAGCTAGAGCATTCTCTACATTGTGTTAAAATCTGTTGGTTTAGTTAATTGGTAATTGTTCGTTGTGATGTAGATAGCCTACGATTGCACACCCAACTGGTAACTTCAGTTAGTATTGGTTACTGTTGTGTCAAAGTTTTAGCTTGAGAAAATAGGCCTAAATCAATTTAGCCCACAACATAAAACCTAAAACATTTCGAAATAATGTCAAGGTTGATATGCTATTGTAAAATGTAAGACTCTTGGGCATGAGATAATGTCTTCTAGAGTTCAAGTTAGTGCACATAATTACATTCATATACGAGCTGCTGAGAACATACATATGTGTATATATATATGTTTATCTAGTTTTTATGAGTACTGGAATTTTCTTTATTAAACATATTAATTGTTAAATCAATGTATGAGTCTCTATTTTATTTCTAAAGCTATGGGATACCAAAATGGGGTGTAAGACTTTGTGGAGTTCAGTTAATATGTCCATTTTTAGCTATACACAAGCCTTACCTATAGTTCTATCGATGGGGGTATACACGAATCTCATTCTTAAAGGTATTAGGGATTTTAATTGATCCAATTGATTGCTTTAATTTGTGGTGAGAAAAACTAGCCTTATCCATTATATTATAATTAAAATTATTTATTCAATCATGTTTAATATATGGATGTACAGCAACAAGTTGCCCCTATGGGTATACTTATTCAGGTTTTATATTATTTCAATCCCCATAACTTAAGATTCTAGTTTTCTGTTGTCAAAAGTTTGGAAGAGTTTCTCATTTCCAAACACCAATCTTTATCTTTTATTTCCCAATTATAGGTCTTATGTTTTTTTCAATTTTTGTAATTAATTGTATCAATATAATAGTCTCCTTCCTTCATCACTACCCTATTTGCTAAGGTTCCCACAACAGTCCCTATATCATGTCATTTCCATTAGATCCCTTCAAATCCTTCTTTGTTGATTTCTATATCCCTATTTGATATTTTCCTTTAAGATTCCAGTACTAACTCTAGACCTCTGCATTCTTTAACAAACGTTATCCCATCCTCTTCATGTCACATTGTCTTCTCTACAACTTCATTCTTATAGGCAACCTTTCTCTCGTTTTGATTTACTGTCACCTTGTGCTCATACTAATGGGCATCCTTCCTATTTATGAGCTAATTTCTCCAAACATTTAAATCATAACCGTACACACCTATAAATCATATTTTCCTTGGAAAAATTTTCTCATGGGAAATATTCCTTATTTCCTCCTCAAATACCATGGCGCAGTTATACCAATCAACTTCATAGTTGAAGTGTTGATTTCCTTGAAACAACAATACCCTATAGGCCTATGGCCTCAACCATATATAGAAGTCAAAATACAAATTATTCTCAAATAATCCTTGGCTTCCGAAGTTCCATTATCAAAATACACCGACACCATAATATAATACCAAGAATATTATCCCACCAAATATCACTAAAGTCATATGCTTGACATCTCAAGGGTAACAAACTAGGTATTAGCTTGCCATTCCAATACCAATGCTTTACTCTTTTGATATCAAGCAATATCCCAAAAGTTCATATGCTAGCCAGATTTCCATGTCAATCTTAGCCTCGTTTAATCCCAATGTTCATATTCCAGGGAGATTCGAGTTATCCGCATGCTACTTCTCAAATAGTCATGCCATTTAGATCACAATATTCTCTTATATCCAAAGAATTGATCTAAAAGATCTTTTGTTCATCAATTCAATTTTATCTAAAATGGACACCGGCTCACACACCAACTAGAGTGCTCTCAACAAGTTTGTATCCAATACAAGTCCCTAACAATATGGTTCCTCCCAAATATAAGAAGGCATATGCTCGATACTTTAGGAGTTACGAATTATACATTGGTCATGTGTCCAACCATAACCCTTAACGTCCTTCGGATCAAACATTATCCCAAAGATTCGTGTCATAATAAAATTTCAGAGTCATGCTTAATATCCAGCAGCCAAAACTTTCATGTCTAATTCAAATCTTAGAATCAAGCTTACTCTCCACTAATCAAACCTTTCATATTTTGAGGATCATATCCTAGCATAGCTTAGGTTTTCAAACCCAAGCTCTAACACCACCTCTGAAGGGCCCCGACAAGGAGACACGTACTCCTTACTGAGATATTACTCATTCTATTCACTCCTGGATAAAAGAAAATACATTTTTGAAAATCCAAAGTACTTAATTTCTACAAGCAACATCCAACAAAGGTACAACTATAAACCAAAATATCATAAATCATGCACAGCTCTTTTACCATCTTCATTACCTTATGTATCATTTGGGTAAGTCTATCTTCATCACTCGACCTTATCTAGGATAAAGAATGAAAAGAAACAGTACAAACAAGGTAAATCCGAATGACTTAGTAAGATATTGAGCAATAACAATAGAGTGACAATTTCACATATATTATATAAGAGGCATTAAAATTTTCAGAAGTTGTGAGGCAAGATTTTAGTCAAAATTTCAAGTGATCCATCCCACGACCGTCCCATATAGGTGATGGGACTTCACAAATGTTTGAGTTTCAAAGCATAAACATCAAGCTGAGATATTAACCAATTACGATTTAGCAAATAATTTCAAGTAAAAGTTGTTAGTGGTTTTCTTACCTTGTCACTCCACTTTCAAAAATATGAAAATCCTTATTCCTCCTATTCCAAGTGATCAGCTCGGACAAGCAAACAAGCATTAGGCATGGCTAGCCCATGACTTATCCCGCTCATAGACGGCTACCCCTAGCTTGTTATGAGTAAGGATTATATGTACATCGCTTATGGGTATCAGCCAAAAGATTTGTCACTGCGGACCTTTCCGCCCAGCCGTCTTTTGTAACCGATCTGATGGCCCACCCGCAAGGGTATTACTTGTATTCATGAATAACATGCAACACGTCCAACAACATGTCAATTAACACGTCAATCCACCTTGATAAGCAAGCAATCAATCATATTGAGTTCATCTCAATGCAGTACACATGGAAAAATTAGAACATGTATTTCAAAATTCATTTACCACACACAATCGCCAATTTCACATGGGATCATAAATCTAACCAAACAAGGGTCAGATTCGATGTAAACGGCGATGTGTGGTGAGTTTTTCAACAGTATATTGGAAGGAATCAAGTAACTAGGATATATAACGAGTATATATATTTTTTCCCCAGCAAGAAAATCTCATATTATTGAGTATAAACTCACATGGTAAATGCAAAGGAATTCCTAGTTGTATGGTTGCTTAGGTCCTGGCTTCCTAGCCAAATCGAGAACTATCATAAAATAACCCTAGTTATCATCTTATTAATCCTCCAAATCTTAAGTATAAATATAGTTAATGTCTTTTATCAAACTTAAGGTTATTCTGACACAATCCTAGTAATCTTGGTTTCATATCTAAATGCACAACACAATTAAATGTGGTAATTCTAAACTAATCAGTTGATGAATGGATTATTAATACGACCTATATCATTGGTCTCATTTAATCTTCAAATACATGATACTTTTAGTGTTACAAAATTTCCTTACTTAGGCCTGATTATTCCCATTTTATCATCTTAAGTGTTCCAACCACCTCAATAGCTTTACATGTTCAAGCTCGTTCAATCCTCAAGTTACCCAACCTATTTTATGAATATTTTACTCTATCTTATTCTAGGACCTCGAGCTAATAATTCTTAAGTGTCTATTCTTAACAAACTCCAGTCATCACTTCACTTATTTCACAGTACGTGATAAGGGTCTAAGTTTCTAAATCAGTTAGGTACGAGTCTATCAGGTCCAAGTTGGATAGTCCATTCTTGTCCTAACATTCATATAACATAATCTTTATATTAAGTTTATCTATATTTCATTTGCAACATACTATATTATCGAGCCTAAGAATATAATTTTAAATCTATCTTTCTTAATTTCCAAAACTTGGGATTGCAATCAATTTTGTTCAAAACTTACAAATTGATCATCATCTCGAGTAAAATTATATTTCAATAATCTTAATTTAATAATCTTTAGATTAGAATTTGTAAAAATCAATCGAATTGACATCCAATATGAAATTTACCCAATCAGAACGAATCGAGATTTAATTTCAAGCTGAGAATAATTAGATTTTGCACAAACTGTCCAAAATCAGTCCCACGTGCTGCAGCCGGGGATAAGGACCACCACCACCAATCGGTGCGTCTCGTCGCCAGGAATAAAACCCCAAAAATAATTTCTCGATTGGCCATCATTTGGCCGGCCAATTTAGCCAAAAAAAACCATCATGAAACCCTAACCCGCCCTCGTCAACCACCACCTTCAAATTCTCCGCTGCCAGCAATCGATACCTTAATTTAACACCACGATCTCCTTACCCATAGCAAAGTGACCAAAACCCACTAAAGCCCGTCCAGTTTTCGTCGCAGGAAGTGGTGGAACCACCGCCGCACGCACTATCGGGCTGTTTTTTCTGGCCAATTCCTTAGTTATTTTTGAGTAATTTTGGTATGGGAAGCTTTCTATGGTTTTACTTTCGGGTTTTATGGTTGTTTCATGGCGATTCACCGTCATGGTAGGGGTTGGGTAGTTTTTTGTAAATTTATAAAATTTGGTCCTTATTTTGCATATATAAATACATTTTTCAGCTTTTTCATTTTAACCCCAAGGTTTTTGACCGACTTCATTCCCACCCCAAAACTTCTAGCCGCCATACGAATTGGCCCAAAAATTATTAATTCAGTCCACAAAGTTTTTTTTATTGCACATTGACTCCCAAACATTATTATTTATAAGCAATTAAGTCCAAATTTAATTATTCTGAAGTCCTCAAAATTTTAATTTACTCACATTAAACCCTTAGATTTTATAATTGTAAAGAAACATATCCTTCTCTTATTTCCAATTTAATCCCTTGATTGTCAACATTTAATTCTATACTTAAATCTAACCCAAAATTAATCTAGCTAACTTCTCGATTTCATACTTTATTTTATTTTTTTAGAATTCCAAAATCTGGGGTGTTACAACTATCTATTTATTTTTTAACTTATTTTTTATCATTCGCATGAATTAAATTTGACCTAATTTTAATTTGATTTCTATTTTTCTTTTGGTTAATTCAAAATTTCTTTTTGATTTTTCAAACATTAAATTTCAATTATTATTTTATGAAATAAAACTAAAAATATGATTCGGATAATTTGGAGCAATTTATAAATTGGTTTGTTCTAGATTTAGATAAATAAATAAAACTTATATGACTTATTTAATCTTAAATTTTTAATGGACCACTTGTTTTTAATCTAAGATAAATATATATATATATATCATGTGTTCGATTTATAGAATGATTCTATTCTCACTTTTATCACTTCTTAATTATGCCAAAAATAGAGAAACTTAAGTCAATTTTGAACCTTTAAATATCACTATGTAAAATAAAAATATTATCTTATTTTATAATTTTTTTTAAAATAGTGCGAAAATTATTTCTTTAAAAGTTTGCTAGTTTACAAATCTGTGAGAGTAGGATTAATATGAATTAATTTGGCTATTAATATAACATATACCTAAATTGTTAAATGAAATTCATTGTTTGAAATAAATATTTATATTTTATTAATTATCTAATATTTATTTGACCGTTGAATACTATGCATTTAATGGGGCATTACTTCACACCTAGGGGCTATATATTTTGTAGGATATGAATAGAGACATATGGACTAATGTGATATTTTATCCAGTAAAATCTACTTATTGATATTCTATTTTATATATTAATAGAAAATATTTCACTATATCATCATATTAATGTTATTATTAAAACCAAGTAAATATCTTTTAGGCTTGATAGTTTGAATTACATAACTATCAATTCAACAACACATAACTTTTTGGAAAATTCAAATCTTAATTAAATCTGATCAAGTCCAAGTTAATTATATAATGAGTGAATTATACTTATTGTGTTGTTTATGTATATTTTAATAATATTGTTTATCATATGGTTAGTTAAGTCATGCAAAACTTAGTCTTGACGATGTCTTCCTTATCCTCCATCACACCCCATATAAAAAATTTAGTTTGACTCTTCAAAGGTTATTTGATCAAAATAAATTATATATATATATATCTATCTATCCTATTGCTTTTTAACAATAATTATTGAACGTTAGTAATGCCACATTATTACTTATATTGAAAAATAATTTATTTAAAAACTTTAAAGAAATAAAATTTTAGTTGATTCTTAATTTTTTATTTCTTCTAATAGAGCTATCAACTATATCTTTTTTATTTTGACCCATTTTTTTGTATTTTAACTTAAATAAATAGGGTTAAGAAAAAAAAATTGAATTTGTGATACAACATGAAAGTATTTTTTTGCTATTAGTTTTTAACAAAATAAAATATGCACACCATTATATGTAAAAATTAACCAAAATATATTTTATAAATATATATAAATACACAAATAAATGAAAAGATAAAAAAATTAAATAAACTTAGTTAATTCTTTTTCATTATCAGATTAAATATAATACTATATATGAGTTTAATACCTATTTGGATATATAATGCATACTTTTCTGTTTTTATATTTTGAGGAAGAACCCATATTTGTACAAATGCATTTATAAAATATCATTCTTTTTCCTTACTAGTTAACATGTGATTGTAAGACTTAACCCATTCGTGTTTATTGTTACACTAAATTTACTATTACATTTGAATTGAACACATATTTTATATATATATAAAATATTTCTTTTCTTATTTTTTATGGAGAACACAAAAAGAATATCTATAAAAATGTAATTATGAAGTATCATTTTTTGCCTCATCAATTAATTTTTTTTCTAAATTTATTTCAATTCAGTTTTTATTATGAGTCTAATTAAAATAAATTTATTTAGTTGCAATTTACCATACAACCATTTGTGTTGCATGTGATGATAATAGTCTCATTAGATGGGGATATAATTTAATTGCTTAGGTTTAATTTAATTGCTATTTTCTATAAGCCCAACTAAATATGTTGGTAGAAGGATAAATTTCAATATATGTAATTCTATTTGCTAAGTTCGAAATTTGATTTACTTAATTTTAATATAATTAATAATTTCTATATGTCTAATTAAAAATGCACTTAATTTTGGAATATATTTAATATATACAATGTATATACATATTTGCTATATATATATATATATATATATGATAAAGTTATTTTTAGTGTGATGAGCTTCTGGGTCTCGACCTGGTGGGACTTCGACCCGAAAGATTTTTTATGTGGACGTTGGGCGAACCCTATAGACAAGGAGCAAATGTTAGGCTAGCCGATAGGGTCCTCGGCTAAGACCCTCCGAAGATTAAGTCAGTAAATCAACCTGAAGATGTTTAGGTAGAGAAACAGTTCAAAGAGTATATGTTTGCTTACTGTTTCATCAGGAAGAAATGGTATTTATTATGTTTGCCTTTGGATAAAAAGACAGATTTCGCCTTGAAGTGCTTCATATACTGTTCTCATAGGTAGGGGTAACCTAAGTCTTTTCGACCTAGCCCTAAGCTCCACACTCGTCTAGCTAAATGGAGGGGGAAACCATACCGCCATTAATGCAGAGACGACAATATTAATGGCGGAGGTGATGTGCAACACATAAATTAATGCGGATGTGATAGGCGGCAGGGACTGGCATTATCCGCCATTAACGCTTCTACCATGTTTACGTCAACCTCAAGGTCTTTGAATTCGACCCATGTGGTCGAGTAAGGCCTTGGGCTATGGAAGTTGGGCCTCATGACCTTATCAGGCCTATTGGTCTGACTCATATCATGAGTCCTCCCCAATCCATAGTCAAACCTTAGTGAGGTTGGGTGAGGAGTGGCGTATAGAAGATAAGAGAATGTGATCAACGAAGATCATTATAGCAGGAAAGATTATTTTGAATCTTGACCAAAAAGGCGAAGGCAAGAGTCGTTTTAAGTAGTTACACGAATATTAATGTATGGTTAAATGACAGTTTTGCATTTAATAGCCGGTTACTTGTTATTTTAGCAAGTTGGAATTCCAGCTTGCTTATAAATAACGAATTTCCACCGCTCATTTTCACTTTTACCATAACTCTTTGAGGTAGAGGAGTGAAGATTTCTGGTTGATCTTTAAGCTACTCTTGAGTTGTTATTCCCTACGTGCAGCTTTTGTAAGTGCTCTTTTTCTACAATTTTAAAGTTTCCTAGTGAAATCTTATGTCCATATGTTGAGTTCTAGTTCTGATTATGAGGCTACACATTCAGCGGATGTTTAGAATAGCGGGACGAAGTTGAGTGAATCCTTTAGTGGGAGGTCAAGTTCTCCTGGACAGCTTGAATTAGGTGTGGGTGAGGGAGTATGTGGAGCAAGTAAAAGGGTAGGACCTTCCAATCCTTTAGTCAATGAGGTAGGGTTGTCAGGGTATGGTATCGATGAGGCAGGGTCGTCAGAGCCTATGGTCGAAGGGGAGGAGGATCCTTTAGGGGGGGCAGATGAACCTTCGAGGTTGAGGGACAGGTTATTTACGACGATGCATTACCGCGATATCGTGTCGACAATATCATTAAATGACCTTAGGTCGATTAGGGAGAAGTATCATATTCCTGACGGATTTGAGCTAAATAAACCCAGGACTGCTTATAGGATGTACACTCCTCCAGAGGGGTGCATAACCATTTTTGAAGACTCGATAAAGTATGGACTTAGGTTCTTCCTAGGTGACCCAATAATCGACCTGTTGAGAGGTCTGCAAGTCTGCATAACCCAGTTCTTGCCCAATTACTTTGCCCTCACGTATAGTGTTGTCGTTTTAATGGAAATTCTTGACAAAGCTCCTTCTTAGGCTAATTTCAGTCATTTATTTCACTTATCGATGCCCCGTAAGTCAGGTTTGGCTGGGGATTCTGGGTTTTATTATTTGACGGTGCAACCTCAAAGAAAGTGTTTAGGGCTCTATCCTCTTCTCATGGCCAAAAGTGGAATGAGAGATACTTTTATGTTCGACCTCCTACAGGGGTCGATTTTAACATTTTGAGGGGGTGGATGATAGGTAGGGTCGAGTTGGATACCAATGCGAACCCATCCTGGAATAATTTCTTTCTTTGAGATCTTCTTGAGTGTGGGGAGATGGATGCGTCGATTTTCATAAGGGAAAGAAATTTGGTTCTGGCGGGATTGTCGACCATTGCATTGAGACTGCATGCCAATGGACGTTTAGGTAGAAACTAACATTTTTACATAATCTAACATATTATTTTTGGTTGCTTTGTCTTTGACTGAGATTTGTTTGTCTGGTAGGTCAACCAATCATGAATCATGCGACACAGATCACCATGCGCAAACACAGGAGGTGCAACAGTGCAAAGAGGCTGCCACGGCTCAGTGAACGACTGTTGCTCGACTGTTGGGCTTGGCCCAAAGGTTTCAGAAGGTCAAGTTGTTGCTGCCTCGAGCATAGGAGCGGTCAATAGCTCCCTTCAACCAAAAAGAAAGGTGGTCGAAGACACAGGACAAAACATCCCTAAAAAGACTACGGTCGACAAGGGGAAAAAATAGGTGGTCGAGGGTGATGGGTTGCCTATACTACACTTCCACCGGAGCACCTTTGTAACTTGCTGACATTTTCCAAACTACAGTTCAGTGAGAAGGTAGGGGTGTCAAATAGCACGATAGTGACAGGTGCAAGTGCGACTTCGGTGATGCCGCTACCTATTTTGACAGCAGGATTGTTCTAGAGAGATCAAATGGAGATGTTCAACCATGAACAAGTCTACGTTCTAAAGGCATTCGCCTACCATGCAAACATGGTATATTTCTTGTCGGGTTCGAGTACATGCTCCATTTAAGAATTACTAGTTTCTTATTATTTAAAATTTTTAGGTTGGACAATGGGGGTACAACCTCCATCGCCGGTATAAGCTGTGCGAGACCCTGCATCAAAGGCTACTGGAGAAATGCGAAGAGCTCAAAAAGGAGCAAAATAAGTTGCTAAAGGCTAAAGTCAGCTCTTTGGAGACGAGAATTGCTGAGTTGGCAAAACAACTCGAAGAGAAGGATGTCGAGTTGTTAGCTGCTCTTGAAGGCAAAAGCTAGGATAAGGATCAGCCCAAAAAAACACTAAGCTTAGTTGAAAGAGCTTTTAAATCGGGTCGAGCACACGATTATGAAAGCGCATTGAGATACGCTCGATCGGAGTTTTTTAAGGTGTTGCCCGGGACCTATAAGAAGGCTGTCTAGTAGTTTATGCTCTGCTCAGCTATTACCGATGCGAGTGTAACGTTTAGTATGGATGACGCCAAAGAGGCATTCGACTATGCCATAAAACAGCTAGAATTCATGGGGTATGAGTTCCAGGTCGAGGATAAGGCCAGACTCGACATAAATAAGAATGAACATCTTGAAGACTTTGATGAAAATGCCACTACTGAGGTGGGGAAGAGGTTGTTGCCCCTTCTCTTGTTCGTGTCGTCGTAGTGGGAGAGGAGTTTGGATTTGTTAGGGAGTTCACCCTGAAAATAAAGAACAATGAAGTGGGCGTGGCAAATGTCTTTCCTGACGGTAGTTGAGTATTTCTGACTAAGGAATCGAGGCCCTCACAACCTATTGGAGAAATTAAAGGAAGGCTGCCTAAGCAAGAGGTCGAGGGGCCTCATTTGACTATAGAGTTGGACTTAATCGAAGAGCTACTGAATACGGTGGACAAGGTGGCTGATGAGGCGATGGCTCGATGAGGGGAGGCTGGGGGGTCTAGCTAAATGGATCTGGTTTTTTATAATTTTCGTTCTTGTCTTTGAAAAATGTATGGCCTCCAAAGGCTTATGAACTATTTTGTGAAGTTTGCTATAAACTTTAATATTTATTCACGTATCTAGTTGACTTACATATTTATTTGTTTTGTTTTGCCCTCAAGATTAGAATCATATACTATTCATTAAAAATGCTTATCTGATGATTGAGGTCGATTTAAACTTGTAACGATTTAAATTTCAATTTTAGTTATGTAAATCGCTCGCTTGATAATTGAATCTCATAACTTTAATCATGCGACTATGAGGTCGACTTGATAGGCACTTAATAATTCGTTGCTTAATAATGGAGTCAAACTACTTTAATCATGCAACCGCAAGGTCGACTTGGCAGTTGCTTTGTAATGGAATCAGGCAACTTTAATCATGAGACTGCGGGGTCGACTTGACAATTGCTTAACAATAGAATCAGGCAATTGTAATCATGCGATTGTAAGGTCGACTTGACAATTGTTTAGTGATTGGATTTGACATGATGTTAATTATGCGGCTGTGAGGTCGCAAAAAAGAATTCATTTGAGTATGTGCATTCCGTACAATGCAGTCTACACATAAAACTTCTTAAGGTTAATTGCATTCCATGGATGTGGTAGCTTATTACTAGCTAGATCAGCCATCCGGTATGAGTTATGCTTTGCTACTTTGATTACAGAGTATGGTCTTTCCCACTTAGGGTCGAGTTTGCCAACATTTCTAGAGACTTCTACCTTCTTGAGAATAAGATCTTCGACCTTAAAATATTTGGGCCATACACCTTTATCATAATGCTTGACCATGATCGATCTATACCTTTGCATTTTTGCAAAAACTTGTTGTTGAAGCTCGTCAAATGTTTCAAGGATGAATTCTCTTTCGATTTTATTTTTGATTGGATTATAGTGCATAACTCGAGCTATGTGCTAGATTAATTCTGTAGGGATAATTACCTCCGAACCATACACTAAACAGTATGGACTCTATCCGGTGGGCGTCTGTGGGATAATCCGATAGGCCCAAAGGACTCCCGATAGGTCATCTACCTAGCTAGCATTGGAGCCTTCCAAAAGAGTTTTTATGTGATCAAGAATAGTTCTGTTGGTGACCTCTATTTGACCATTAACTTGCGGATTCCCGATCGAAGTGAAATGTTGTTTAATTCCAAAATCCTCCAACCATTCTCTAGTTCGTTTGCTTTGAAATTGGGTGCCATTGTCATATATGAGAACTTTAGGTAAGCCAAATTGGCATATGATATTTTTCTATAAGAAACTCCTTATCGTGGCATCTGTGATTTTAGGTACAACCTTAGCTTCTACCCATTTGGTGAAGTATTCAACAGCTACAATCATATACTTCCTTTGTCCAGTAGCTTTTGGGAAAGACCCTACAATATTGACTTACCCACTGGTCAAATGGCCACGTGATCTGCATAGGGACAAGGGTTGCCAATGGCTGATAGGAAACATTGGCATAAAGCTGGCATGATGGGCACTTCCGGGTGAATTCGATGGCGTTCTTATTCAAAGTTGGCAAGAAGTATCCAACTCCTAATGATTTTGTGAGCTAGAGATTGACCGTCTGAGTGATTTCCACAAATGTCTGCATGGACCTCTTGTAGAATTTCCTATCCTTGGCTTGGTGTGAGACATTTCAGAGGGGGACTTGTAACGAACCTCCTGTATAGCTAGTCAAACTAATCCAATGTGAATTTTGATGCGTGCACTCTCAACCTGTGAGCCTCTGCCTTATCTGATGAGGTCAAACCCTTATTGAGGTAGCACTTAATCTCATCAATCCAAGTCTGGTTGGAGGTATTGACTGTGAGGACCTGGCTTTGCTGAAGGCTGTCAATAGCAAGCTTATCCAAGACCAAAAAGGTAATAGATCTTTCTCTAGTGCCTTTTGCTAAGCTAGCAAACTTTGAAGTACATATGCTCTTTTGTTTTCTGACCTTGGCACCTAACTAAGTGTGAATTTTTTGAATTGTTGTTCAAGTCATTTGACCTCAGTCAAATAGGTGTTCATGGTCATTTCTCTTGCTTCAAAGTTTTCCCAAACCGTTCAGCGACAAGCTAAGAATATGTGCTAGCTGCCTAACATTAGACCCCATTGTCCAAGGCCATTCTCATCCCCTCTATGAGGGCTTCGTACTCCACCTCGTTGTTGGTGACAGGGTAGTTGAGTTTGATAGCAAAACCATATTCCTCCGCTTCAGGGAAACATAACAAGATATATGCTCTACCTCCTGAATTTATGGTTGAACCATCTACATGCAAAGACCAAGACTGTTGTTCATGTTCGTGAACCGGAGGGAGGTCAATCCATTCTGCTACAAAGTCAGCTAATACCTGAGCTTTAACAGCAATGCGAGGCTGAAAATTGAGGTTAAATTCTCCCAACTTGGTAGCCCACTTAGTTAACCTCCCTGATGTATCGAGCTTGGAGAGTACTTGCTTTTACGGCTGATTTGTCATAACGACGATAGTATGTGACAGAAAGTAGGGTCTCAATTTCCGTGCAACTATGATAAGTGCCAATGTGAACTTCTTGATCTCCAGATAGTTATGCTCAGGTCCCTACAGAACTTTACTACTGTAATATATTGGCCTGCAAAACCTTTGTCGAGTAGACACCAGGACAGAACTAACTACTATTGTAGAAACTACCAAGTACAACCTCAATACTTCCCAGACTACAGGTTTCGCCAGAAGTAGAGGCTTGGTTAAATACCGCTTAAACTCGACCAAAGCCTGGTCACATTTATCTGTCCATTGAAATTTTCTAGCATTCCTTAGAACTTAAAAGAAAGGCAAACTTTTATCTACTAACTGAGCAATAAATTAACTAAGAGCAATGATTCTTCTGACCATCCTCTGCACATCCCTAACTATTCTTGGTGGCGAGATATCTTGTATAGCTTAGATTTTCTCGGGGTTAGCTTTAATACCTCGCTGGCTGACCATGTATCGCAAGAACTTTCCACCACTCACTCCAAATGTACATTTATTCGGGTTGAGTTTCATACCAAAGGCTCTGAGGACATAAAATGTATGATCCAGGTCGGCCAAGTGGTCCAATTCATTCTCTGATTTAACAATCATGTCATCTACATACACTTCTATGGATTGACCACCTATTTCATTTCTGAAACATGAAATTGACCAGTCTTTGATACGTTGCTCCAGCATTTTTTAATCCAAATGGCATGACCAAAAATTAATATACACCCTTCAGAACCACAAAAGAAGTTTTATATCCCTGTCTTCAAGCGCCATGAAAATTTGGTAGTAACCTTTAAAAGCATCCATCATGCTTAGGAGGTCACATTCTGCAATTAAATCTACTAACAAATCTATACAAGGCAGAGGATACTAGTCTTTAGGGCATGCTTTATTAGGATAAGTGAAATTGTTACATATTTTCCATTTGCCCTTATTTTTAGGGACCAGAACCACATTGCATAACCAACTAGGATATTGAATTTCAACTATGTAACCTGCCTTTAATAATTTGTTAACCTCTTCCTTTATGATCTGAATCCTTTTCGTGTTGAAAGTTCTTATCTTTTGTCTCATCGATTTGAAAGATGGATCAACATCAAGGGGGTGGACGATGATCTAGGGGTCAATTCCCTAGAGATCAATTGCTCTCCAAGCAAAAACATCAATATTTCTCCTAAGAAAATCAACAAGCATGCATTCCATATTGGCTCTAGGCTTGTTCCTATCCTTATCGTCTTGTTTGGGTTATTGGGGTCGAGTTCAACTCTTTTGAATTCTCTAGTAGGTTTGACCCGAGTGTCAATTTTTTTCCTTTTTTTGCTGGCGTGTCCTTCCCCAGGTTCCATTACGAGGATGGACCCTGAGGATTTCAATTTGGGTCGGGCTTTCTAGGTGTTAGCTTCAACCGAAATGGTATAATAACGCCATGCTTCTTTATTACACAACATCTCACCAATTCCAACTGCGGTTGGGAATTTGACCTTCATGAAATAAGTAGGTACAATTGCTCGAAAATCATTTAGCACTAGTCTTTCGATGATAGTATTGTAAGCAAAGGGTGCATCTTTTGGGAGCCTTTCCGAATGAGATAGGCAAATTGATAGACCTAACAGGCATGATCTTTGTTCCCCCAAATCCGACCAGGGGTGTTCTGATAGGATCAAACTTCAGTCTTCCCAATTTCATTCGATTCAATATGGAAAAAAATACGATGTTTGCGGAACTTCCATTATCCACCAAAACTTTCCTTACTATGAAGTTTGCAATTTCCATGAAAACCACAAATGGACAGTCCAAATTGCTTCCTACACCTTGACCTCCTAAGTAAGAGAGGTCAAAATCTGAGAAAGATATGGGTGATGCACTTGTGGAAAGTTGGTAGACTAGCCTAGTCTGTACTAACCTATTGGACTCACGACGTCTCTGTACCTCCTTTCTTTCTGACTTAGAGTCTCACCCTATCGATTCCCGATGATTGTGTCAATCACACCCCTCAAGGGGGACAGCCTTCCTCAACCTTTTGTTTTCCTTTATCCTCCCGTCTTGAGCTAACTGACCATTCTCTATGTGGAGTCTGGTTAGTTTGAGCTATTGCTTGCAAAGCTTTCTGGTCAATGTATTTTTTGAGGTGGCCCTATCTGATAAGGCACTCAATTTCATCTTGGAGGTTGAAGTAATCCTCCATGTCATGTCCCTTTTGCAGATGAAAATGACAATATCTTTTAGATTTTTTCATGGCCTTTGTCTCATTGAGTTTTCTTGGTATTTTCAGAAGGTTGTCATGCTATATAGGAACAAGACCTTTTTCTTGGGAGTATTTAGTGGTGCGTAATTGTGAAAACGCGTGATCGAAGATCGATGACCTTCCTTCTAGTATCTGTCATCTTTTTCTTTGCCCTTATTCTTGTCGGATTTTCCTCCACCAAATTTCATCTTATCATTTCCTCTTGAGTCATATATCTTTCTGCCAAGTCGAGGAGCTTTTCCATTATATGTGATCATTCCCTAACCAGAGCATTAACACATTCCTTATGCCTCAGACCAAAAAATAGGACATCAATCAGGAACTCAATTCTAGGGTTATCAATTTTTAGAACTTCATTATTGAATCTAGAGAAGAAATATCTTAAAGATTCACCCTCATTTTGTTTTACAATATAAAGGTGAGTGTGAGACAACTTTGCTTTTCTACTGCTAGAGAATTGGTATAAGAACATGTTGCAGAGCTGATCATAAGAGAATATGGATGCAAGCTCAAGTTTGACAAACCACTCCATCGCTATCCCCTTAAAGGTGGTGATTAATATTTTTGCATATATGTAGTTACTGTGGCCATGCAACTATATCATATGTTCAAACTATAAGATGTGCACATTTGGGTCAATAGATCCATCATATCGAGGTAGTCTGGTGGGGATTTTGTATTGAGTGCAATGCGTTCATCCATAATTTCTTGAGTAAAAGGAGATTCTCTTTCTCGTCTGAATCTGGGAGCGTTATCGAGTTGTACCCGATCTAGATTTCTCCTTGAAATTTCCTCTAGTCTCCTATTAAGTTGTTGAACCTGGTGTGAGACTGCATCTCATTCATCCCTATTAGCTCTGGACATATCTCGACTAGGATGTCGTTTGAGATGCTCGACCCGCTCGTACTGCTAGGCTCGATTAAGTCGAACATAGTGGTCTGCTGAATCTACCACCTTTTTGTGTGATGGTACCAAGGCTCATCGGAGGGAAAGCGCTCGGGGCTTAAATCTTGTCGACTCAGGTGAGGACGAGTTTCATTTCTAGTCCTGTCTTCCTTTGGGGATCGTTCTTCTGGTTGGGAAAGGTGGGGTGTAGCACTCACCACAGTAGCTAGCTGGTTGTTGTGCCTTTGCAAAGCAGTAGATAACTAGGCGGAAAGTAGGGCAAAAATCTAATCACTAATCATTTGCATGAGCTATGAGATGGTCAAGGTGACTACCTGCTCAGGCTGAGAACTGGGGACTCCCACTTGTTGATTAGGTTGTTCCTACGGCAGTGGGGGTGGTGGCGGCAAGCGACGGTCACTCTGTCTCTCGAAAGTAGTTCATTTAGTGTTAACCATTTTTAGCTGTAAGTTCCATGTTTCCCACAGACGGCGCCAAATGATAAAGTTATTTTTAGTGTGATGAGCTTCTGGATCTCGACCTGGTGGGACTTTGACCTGAAAGATTGTTTATGTGGACATTGGGTGGAACCTGCAGTCGAAGAACAAACGTCAGGCTAGTCGAGAGGGTCCTCGGCTAAGAACCTCTGAAGATTAAGTCAGTAAATTGACCTGAAGATGTTTGGGCAGAGTAAGACTTCAAAGAGTATATGTTTGCTTATCGTTTCATCAAGATGAAGGGGTATTTAGAGTGTTTGCCTTTGGATAAAAAGACGGATTTCACCTTAAAGTGCTTTATATATTGTTCTCATAGGTAGGGGCAGCTTAGGTCTTTTCAACCTAGCCCTAAGCTCCACACCCGTCCGACTGAATGGAGGGGGAAACCATACTGCCATTAATGCAGAGGCGATGACATTAATTGCGGAGGTGATGTGCCGTCACACAAATCAGTGCGAACAGACTAGTGATTGGGACACATTAAATAGGGATATGATGGGCAGTAGGGACTGACATTATCTGCCAGTAGTGCTTCTGTCGTGTTTACGTCGACCTCAAGGTCGTTGAATTCGACCCCTATGGTCGAGTAAGGTCTTGGGGTACGGAAGTTGGGCCTGATGACCTTATTGGGCCTATTGGGCTAACGCATTCAATATATATATATACACATGGAATTTAACTAATTATAGCTATTATTTTCTATGAGCATAATTAAAATAAACTTAATTTGGTTGTAATTACCATTAAACTATGTATTTTAAATATCGTAATTTCAATCTATGTAATTACACTTGGTAAGTAGAAAATTTATTTAATTAATTTTAATGTAATTATTATTTTGTATAATTTTAATTAAAAATATATTTAATTTGTAATAGATCTAATAAATGCAATGATATATATTTGGCGTATACATTATTTGACTTGATTTAATTAATTATAGACATTATTATTTTTTATGAGTCTAAATACAATGCTTATACATTTGATACTTAATAATTGCAATTACTATTAAACCATGTGTATTAAATGTGATAGTATTATTAGATAGGAATATTTTGTCCTCACATAAAAGGGAAGGAACAACTGTACTCATTCATACTTTTATAGATAGTTTAAATGTAGATAGATATAGATAAATTATGAAGTACTATCACAAACTAACTTTCCTTTTTTCCAAATCCAAGCACAACATAGTGATTTTGTTCACATATAATGACTACTTAGTAATTAAAAAAATATATTAAATCTAACAAAAAATTTGAAAAAAAAAACCTCATAAACATGGTAGAAAAAATATTGTTCAAATAATCTAAATAAATTATTTTGTTGCAAAATTTTCATTTCATTCACAATTATATAGTTCCCTGGGCCAAACTTTTTTTTTTTTTTTTTTTTGACTAAAAAGGATAGAATTTTATTGCAAATCTTTCAGCAAAACATCCAAAATAAACGCAGGAGGGTTATTCTCCCATAGAACTGCTTCAAACAAACAACTAGATGCTCTTGCAATGCAATGAGCAGCCTGGTTCGCTTACCGCCTAACAAAAGCAACATGACTATCTAGCTCGGCTATGAGAGCTTTACATTCATCAATAATAGATCCAAAATAAGACAAGTCAATCAGATTATCATGCATCGCTCTAACCACTACTTCGGAATCCAATTCGAAAGTAATAGGACTTTGGAATCTTTTATCCTTTACCCAGCTAAGGGCCTCACAGAAACTTAAGGCTTCTGCAATCAGCGGTGGAATTTCTCCTTCAAACGAGATCGTTTTAGCAAACTGAAAGAGTACTAGGTCATCCCTCAGAATCCATCCAGCACTATATTTTTCTTTCTGGGTGAATATTGCAGCATCTACATTACACTTTAACCATCCATTAGAGGGCTTTGACTACTTCTCCATCTCCATATTGTTTCTTTCCTGCACCATCTTCCATCTGCTAGCCTGAGCAAATGACCACTGTTGCAGAAAGGCATCAACCTTAAAAATAATCTTAGCAGCCGATCTACTTTTGTTATTCCAAACAATCTGGTTTCTGTTATTCCAAATGGCCCATAAGATCATCAAAATTCTGTTTCCATCAGCTTCATCAAGCCTATTTTTAAGAAGCTTTAACCAGTCAACCAGATAAATGTTCTGAAAACTAGACATACCTACTGCCATATGATTCCAGCATAATTACCACTGGGCACTCAAGAAAAACATGGGATATTGTTTCAAGATGACCTTGACAAAATGGGTAGATTTGAGGAACTTTAACTCTCTTAGAAATAAGATTATCCCTGGTCGGAATGCATCCCCTGCAAGCTCTCTACACAGGTTTCGAACTTTTGGTGGAACTTCCGCTTTCCAGATGTATCTCCAGATTATCTTATGAGAGCTTTGAGTTTGATCAATTATGTCCTGGATCAATCGGTTATAGCCACTCCGAATCGAGTAAGCACCCTTACTCTCAAGACTCCAAAACCACACGTCCTTATGTCTTCCATTGCTCAGTGGAATGCCCAGAATCTTATCTCTATCCCTCTCATTAAATAAAGAATTTATAAGTTTAATATTCCAGTTCCTGTTGTTTGGGAGCATCAAAGAGCTTACTTTGCTGTGATAGATTTCATTAGCAATTGATGACGTGATATATGGGTTGCACAAATCATTCAACCAAGGATCTTTGCCAATACTAATAGTCTCTCCACTTCCCACTTTGATAACACTTCCATTTCTGATTAGAGATTGAGTCGCTAAGATGCTTCTCCAAATATAACTTGGGTTTGAACTCATAGTTGCTTCAAGAAAAAACTTCCCTTCATAGTATCTATCCTAAAAAATCTTTGCAACAAGGGATTCAAGGGATGCAACCAGTCTCCAAGCTTGTCTTCCAAGCATTGCAATATTAAATTCCCTTATATTTTTAAAGCCCAAACCTTTGTCATCTTTATTGACACACAATCTATCCCATTTCATCCATCTAATCCCTCCAGCATTTCCTCGATTAGAGCCCCAGTGGAAAGAATTCATTAACCTTTCAATCTCGTTACAAAGCTCAACAGAAAGAAGAAAAACATTCATAACGTAATTTGGGATTGATTGCGCCACTGTCTTAATCAGAATTTCCTTCCCCAATTTTGTAAGAAGTTTCTTGCTCCAGCCTTGCATCCTTTGCCACACTTTGTCTTTCACAAATTTAAACACCTCCTTTTTCTTTCGTCCAATAAATGATGGCAGCCCCAGATATAGGCTGCACATTAAGGAAATTGCTGATATTATTTTTATCTTCAGTCTTAGTATTAGAACTAAAGAAAATTGCAGACTTCTGGAAATTTATCATCTGTCCTGAGGCTCACTCATACTCCTGAAGACACTCTTTAATAGCTCTGCATTCATCCAAAGAAGCTTTGAAAAATAGCAAGCAATCATCCGCAAAGAAAAGATGGGTGATTGAGGGGGCTCTTCTAGCAATCTTGCAACCGTGAATTCTGCTGATTTCTTCAGGGTTGCTGATTGGCCTTCCACGCAAAGAATAAATAGGTATGGAGATAGAAGATCTCCCTGTCTCAATCCTCTGTGGGGGATTAAAGGACCTACAGTACATCCATGATGAGTGATATTAAATTTGACAGACTTCACACAAATCATCACCAGATTTATAAACTTTTGATCAAAACCCATATTTTCCATAATTCCCTTTAGAAACTGCCACTCAATCCTATCGTAGGCTTTGCTCATGTCAATCTTGAGTGCTGCTATCCCTTTCTTTCCTTTAGTTTTTTTCTTCAAAAAATGTATCGACTCAAATGCTATCATGATGTTGTCCGTGATAAGTCTTCCTGGCACAAACGCGCTTTGTGTTTCTGAGATAATCAGTGGAAGGACTTTTTAAGTCTGTTTGCTAGCACCTTCGAGACCACTTTGTATAGGACATTGCACAGAGCAATCGGCCTAAGATTCGTCATAACTTTGAGGTTCTTCTTTTTAGATATCATGCAATATTAGTGTTATTCAACCCGTCTAGGAGATACTCATTATTCAAATAATCCAGGCAAGCTTCGGTAACATCCTTTCCTACTACATCCTAGAATTTCTAAAAAAAAAATCAAGGTTTATTCCATCCGATCTTGGGGACTTATTAGGATGCATGGAAAAACACAGCTTCTTTGATCTCCATGGTTCTGAACTCTTTGATAAGAATATCATTTTGATCCCTTGAGAGTTTATTTCCAACACATCTCAGAACTAACTCGTTCTCGCTTCATGTGGATGAAAAAAGATCTATGAAATAATCAGCTATAACCTTATCTGGCCTATTCTGCTAATTCTTCCAATTCCCCCGTTATCTTTTAACTGATTAATTGCATTGTTTTTCTTCTCATTGATGCTTTAGCATGAAAATACCGATTTTTTTATCTCCTTCCTAAAGCCAAACTGTTTGGCACGTTGCCTTTAGAAGACCTCATTTTGTTTTAGGACCGTAACATACATCTTCTGGGCTTTGATATATTCTTGTATAGAATTTTCATCTTGGCCCGCTCTGAATTTTTTCATCTTTTTCTTGCTATCCTCTAATCTTTCCTTGAAATCCCTAATTAGTTTGTTTCCCCACATTGAGAGGTCTCCCCCCAATTTCATGAACCTGTCTTGAATAGAAGCCCCTCTGCTTGCTTCCCAACTTTCCCAGACAATCGACTTACATTGCTCCTCTCTCAACCAACCATTTTCAAATCAAAATCGTCTGTTCTTTTCTCTATAAGTCCATGGTCTTGATTGAAGGAAAATGGGAGAGTGGTCTGACTTTGCTACTAGAAGATTAAACACCTTTGCATCATTTAACAAACGTCTCCAATCATGATTTGCAAATGCCCTATCAAGTTTTTCTTTGACAAAATTAGGGGTCCCTCTTCCACGTTCTCAAGTAAACGGATGCCCAGTTAACCCCAAATCTCTTAGCCCACAAGAGTTTATAGCATTTTGAAATCCAGAACAGAGCCACATGGGGTGCGAATACTTACCTTTCTTTTCAAACGGAGATAGCAAATCATTGAAGTCTCATATGCATAGCCATGGCAGATTGGATTTTTCCTTCAGGGTACAAAGCAAATTCCATGATTCCCTTCATCTTGAGCGCTCTGGGAAGCCGTAAAAACCTATAAGGCTCTATCTCGCCATTCCTTCAATATTCACTTCTACATCAACGAAATTACATGAAAAGCTCATCAGACTTGCCATATCCTCCTTACACCACATCAATGCAATACCTCCACTATTTCTGATGCTATCTACCGTAAAGCACCCATCAAGAGAACACTCAACTCTAATTCCCTCAATTTGTTCTTGGGCCAGCATAGTTTCCATAAGAAATACAAAATTGGGCTGCTTGGATCTTATTAGATCTTTCAGGACATGAATTGTCTATGGGTTCCCAAGGCAACGGCAATTCCAACTTAACACACTCATTGTTGTTGGCGGGCCTGGGATCCAGAGCCCGCCGCTAGCCAATTTTTTGGGCTAACAATTACATCCAATTTTGGCCTGTTTTCTAATTCTCCAACAGTTACTTGGGCCAAACTTAACCAGCTGATTCCAAAGTTTTTCTCCTCTCTGGGACTTGTTGACTCTTATAAGACTTATTCTTCCACAAGCGCATTAAAGTAGGTGAACTACAGATCATCTAATCATCATTTCTCATAAGTATAATATGATTCTTCCAAGGCCATCAAAAAGGGGTAGTCCACATGAAAACCTACAAACCCAATCTGGAAAAAAAAAAATCACCCATTTGGAATTTTCCTCATGAAAGCTATCTATAGAGATTGGCAGACACTCCCCAAAGTAATATTGAAACCCCGTAAAGTACATAAATGGATTTGAGGCGAACAAACTCAAGCATAACTTATAACTCTCAACTACCTCTTACAACAAAGAATCAGGGATAAGGGAATAACTCTCATCTACCTCTAACAACAAAGGATCATGGACAAGGGAGAACCTACTATTAAAATACCCACTAAAAAAAGTGATATTTTTCAAACCGTACAACATAAAACGATCCTCCGAAGAAGGAAAAATAAATTCAAACTCATCCTTAAGTCAAACCTTATGTCTTAAAAGTTCTAACTTCTCCAAAGTAAGTGAACAAGACAAACTACTAATACCTATGAAACTTTTCTCTACACTCCTCAAATCCCTCCTCAAAAGTGTCATCTCCAGTCTTAGACTCTAAATCAGACTTTGATTCTGACAAAGGAGACAATCAACAACTAAAGACTGATGAATGCACTTATGATACACAACTTTATAACCTAAAATCGGACTGTAACACACACCCAAATGGAATGAAGGCTTACAAACTCAAATAATAAGGCAGAGGAGGACAACTTCGCAAACACGAACCAACTATCCACCTGTACCCTACCTCGAGTGAGCCGACAGGCCCCACCAATGGTTGTTGCCATTTTCGACGTTGCCTCCAGACTTTGACTCTGACTTGATCCCACTACCATCATCTCGGTCTCAAGTTTATATATCTATCTTAGATTTGAACTTTCCAAAATAATCCTCTCAAAAATATTAGTAAATCTAGGGCTGTAAACGGATATCAAACGCTACAGATATGTTGTATCCGTATCCATTTAAGTTTTATAATATCCATATTCATATTCATATTCGATGGATATTTTTTAATAACATCCAAATTTGTATCTGATGGATATTAACCGAATTTGAATATTCGTATTCGATTATAATTATTAGAATACATCCGTTTATAAATATCCGAATATCCATTTATAAATATCTAAATATCCGTTTACAAATATCTGAATATTCGAATCTGTTAACTTGCAATAAAATGCATTTTTTTCCTAATAAATTTCATTTGAAAAAAGTTTACTGCTTTATCTTAGAATTAAAAATTAATTATTCTTGATTTAGTTAATTTTTTAAATTAATGATTAACTTCATGATTAATTAATATTAATAAAATGACACTAATATGAATTAACTATAAAGTCAAGCAACAACAATTTTATATTGATCATTTTTATCGTTCATAAATTGATTTTTCAATTTTTTTTCTTGATTTAGTATTGTTTAATTATCATTACTACTGTCTATCAATTCTTCATAATCTTTAGCTACTAATTTTTTCTTATTAATTCTTTAATTACTAATTTATACTTATATTCATTTATATATAGATTATGAGATTTCATATTGAAAAAATAAAAATAATTATTATGTATAATAACATGTTAGGATTGCTTCCCAAAATAATATTTTGATTATGCCACGTAAATACACACTCATATGGTAGCTTTCAACCTTGACAGATCTGATTACGTTTTCGTAGCAGCAACTCTGAAAGTTCCCATATTAAGAACCAAAAGCATTTTGGTATGTTATCGTTGCAGTCACAAATGGAATATTGCTATATTCAAGGAGCAAATTAAGGGATCGAGTTTGGAAAGATCTCAACTACTGCTATTTAAACATGAAGCTTCTCTATTGTAAAAGCAGTTAGTGCAATTGAGAGTTGTTAGGATTATTCCATTACTCTTTACTTCACAAAACCTCAGTATTACCCTAAGATTATTCTCGTTCTCTTCTGTGAGGTTTTGAAAGTTAGCGCTGCTCATTGTAACTATTCTTGTCTCTTTGCTAATAATATTTGCAGGTTCAAAATCCTAAGTCCTCTGGCTTAGGTAGTGGAGTAGGCTTACCGAACCACCATAAACACCTTGTCTCACTTATTTATACTTATGTATTTAACTAGAATTTCATTTATATCTGGAACTTCTAGTTTATTCTCTGTTTCACTAATTGACTCTTTTGAGTCATTTCCCCTTTTGGGACCTTATATTCTATCAATTGGCATCAGAGCCAAGGGCTCATATATATAAGTTTAACAACTTGAGCTAAAAAGTTCCTAATGGCTTCTTCAAGTTTTGATGTGTATGCAGAAGGTCAATCTCACACACGTCCTCCCCTATTCGATGGAACAAACTACTCGACGTGGAAAAATAGAATTGAGGAATTCTTCAGAGAAATGGACTGATTTATGGAGTAGAGTTATTGATGGGCCTCTTGTTCCAGTCAACAAAGGCAAATCCTCAATAGGAAGACTGGAACTTACCACTGAGGACAAAAAAATGCTCTCATTAAATGCAAAAGCAAAAAATATCCTCTCGTGTGCTCTAGTCAAAGAAGAATACAATCGTGTGAGCACATGCACTTCGGCAAAGGATATGTGGAACATGCTTCAAGTTACCCATGAAAGGACATCACAGGTGAAATTAGAACGTATTGCATTACTTACTTACCATTATGAGATGTTTTCCATGAAAACAGGTGAAACAATTAGTCAAATGTATGCTCGATTTATGGAGATAGTGAATCCCATGTTTACATTGGGAAAAACAATATCTGAAAGTGAACAAGTGTGGAAGATCCTAAGATCTCTACCAAAGGAGTGGAATTCCAAAGTCACCGCTATCCATAAAGCAAAGAATCTTGAAACACTGACTATGGGAGAACTGATTGGCTCACTCACTTCTCATGAAATGACACTCCTCAATAAAGAAGAAAGTTCCAAAAACAAAAGCAAGAAAAATATTACTTTCAATGCGGATCAAGGAGAATGGAATGAAGTCTTTGGTGACATGGATGAAGAAACAGTCAATGAAGCAATTGCCGTGATTACCAGGCAACTTCGACACCTTACCCAAGTAAAGAACCGCTTTCGGAAAGATCCCAAAACAAACCCAAGAAAAAACACTAGGGACTTCCGAACTAAGCAGATTGTCTGTCGTGAATGCCATGAAGTAGGGCATAAGAGGCCCGACTGTCCAAAACTGAAGAGAAGCCTAAAACCTGAAAGAAATCCAAAATAAAAAGCCATGACAATTACTTGGGATGATTCAAACTCAGACCAGTTTGATAGCGAAGAAAATTGTTTCATGGCAGACAGACAGGTAACTCTACAGTCTCAATTCAGTTCTAGTAGTTTTGACTATAATTTTGAAGAAGACCTTGATATTCATATTGAATGCCATAATCAACTAGCTGAGCTTCAAATTCAGTTAAATCTCTTTAAGGAACAATTAGAGACTACTCTGAACGAAAAAAGAAGAGCTGGTTTTTTAGTATGACAAGATTATAAAGAAAAACACTGAGGAAAGAAACAAACTAGTTCAGAAGAACCGATATCTTGAAAATCAAATTCAATTTCTGTTAAATGATAACTACAATCTGAAAAGATCCATTAAAGGAAAAAATAAAATGGATTCCGACTATGGAAACACAAGATTTTTTAAAAGAACTTGCCATTTCTGTTCAAAAGTGGGTCACCTAGCACATAAATGTCCTATAAAAAGTGAAGTTGGGGTCAAGTATATGTGGGTTCCAAAGTCTAACAGTTCAGGACCCAACAAAAAATGGGTACCTAAGTTTACAATTCCTTATGTTGTAGGAACCAGCCAAGAATGAAGTTCAAAAGGACCTTTAGTATCTGGACAGTGGATGTTCCAGACACATGACAGGGAACAAGTCATTCTTTTATAAAATACAAGAAAACAATGGAGAAAACGTACTGTTCGCAGACAACATAAAAGGAAAAATCGTTGGCAAAGGGACAGTAGGTAACAAAGATTGAACTTCCATAAAAAATGTATGGCTAGTAGATGGACTCAAGCACAACCTTCTCAGCATAAGCCAATTATGTGATAATGTCTATCAGGTACACTTCAAAACCTCTGAATGTGTAGTAACTAAACATGATAAAAACATTTTTACTGCAATCAGAGAAAGAAACATATATTGCATAAATCGTGATGATCTTTTTAAACAAAACGTTGAATGCCTAGTTGCTACTAATGAATCTTTCTGGACTTGGCATAGACGTGTCGGTCATGCTAACATGAAACTCTTGGATCAGTTTGTTAAAAAGGATTTAATTAAAGGAATTCCTAAAATAAAGTTTTCAAAAAACAAAATATGTGATGCTTGCATGAAAGGTAAGCAAGTTATAACTTCTTTTCAACCGATAAATGACATTGCATCCTCAAAACCTTTGGAACTTCTACATCTTGACTTATTTGGACCCATGAAGACTCAATCTTTTAGAGGAAACAAATATGTTTTTGTCATCGTAGATGATTTTTCTCGTTACACATGAGTAAGGTTTCTCTCACACAAAAATAAAGCTCTGCATAATTTCATCACATTCTCAAAGAACATCCAAAATGAAAAGGGACTTTCAATTAAGACCATTAAGAGTGATCATGGCATGGAATTTGAAGATCATAATTTTACTATTTTTTGAAATGATTCTGGATACACTCACAACTTTTCTGCTCCAAGAACACCCCAACAAAACGGGGTGGTAGAAAGAAAAAATAGAGTTTTACAGGAAATAGCCCGTACAATGCTGAATGAGTATGATCTTCCTAAGCATCTTTGGGCTGAGGCAGTCAACACCGCATGCTATGCTATCAACAGAGTGTTTTTGAGACCATTTATGAAAAAGACTCCATACGAACTCTGGAAAGGTAAGATACCCAACATATCTTATTTTTGTGCATTTGGGTGCAAATGTCGCATCTTAACTGATAGAGATCAACTTGCAAAATTCGATCCTAAGTCTGATGAGGGAATATTTGTTGGCTACTCAACACACAGTAAAGCATATAGAGTGTTTACCAAGAGCAAAAGAACTATACAAGAATCCATGCATGTGGTCTTTTATGAAACTAACTCTTCTCTAGCCAAGGATTCCTTGAGCATAGAAACTACAGGATTTGATCGAGTAATAGAAACACTCTAACAAGAAAAAGAAGGAGAAAAGGACATCCAAAAATCTCACTGAGACAACCTCAACTGCAAATCAAACTTCCAATGATAAAAATGGAAACAAGATCACCAAATTCAAATATGTATCAAGCCATCCAACACAGAACATTATAGGAGACCCAGATGCTAGAATCACTACAAGGTCCAAAACTAAAACAACTTATTCCCATCTCTCAGATCTTGTATTTCTATCTTATACAGAGCCTTGCAATATCAATTATGCACTAAATGAAGAGTCTTGGCTGAATGCAATGAAGGAAAAACTTCACCAGTTTGAGAAAAACTAGAATGCAGGACTGTAAGGATTACAGCATTCCCATGGTTGTATCCACAAAGCTGGATCTTGACCTTGATGGAAAAAGTGTAGATGAAACAACATACAGAGGCATGATAGGAAGTTTGTTGTATATGACCTCCAGTCGTCCAGATTTTATGTTTGCCACCAGTTTATGCACTCGGTTTCAAGGATAATTGAAAAAAGAATCATTCGCTATCTCAAAGAAACTGCCAACAATGGCATATGGTACCCTCGATCCAAATCTTTCAATCTTCTTGGGTATTCTGATGTTGACTATGCAGGTTGCAAGATTGATCAGAAACGCACTACTGGAACTTGTCAACTGCTAGGGTCATGTCTAGTAAGTTGGTCTACAAAGAAACAAAGTGTCGTGGCCATGTCAACAACTGAGGCTGAATACATGGCGCTAGGAAATTGTTGCTCACAGGTATTATGGATGAAACAAACCCTCAGTGATTATGGCTTACAATTTCCTTGCATATCTATCTTATGTGACAACACTAGTGCTATCTGTATTTAAAAAAATCCCACCTATCACTCACGCACAAAACACATAGAAATAAAACATCACTTTATTAAAGATCATGTCCAGACAGGTGATGTTTGCACATCTTTTGTTGATACACACAATCAGCTGGCTGACATCTTCACCAAACCACTCCCAAAAGAAAGATTTGGTTTTCTCAAACAAAAATTAGGAATTATTCTTTCTTTCTCCTCATCATAAACTATATTTGGCATGCGAATCCTCTGTTATGTTTGGTAAATGCATTCCTTTTGGCAAGTATATTTTTTTATAAATATGTATATATATATTTAAAAAAATTATAAACTTTAGGGGGGAAACTCTGCCTCTTGAACCATCTGTCTTTCTTGTACAGAAACCAACACACAACCTCTCATCTTCCTGAAACCTCCGCTTCCTTCCCATGGTGAAACTTCTATCTCGTTGGTGCACTTCCTCATCCTCCTCTATGGATGATGATCCCACCTCACCTTCTCCAAAACTTGTGGACTACGCGACCGACTTGAAGGACTCTCATCCATCTCCTGCCAAATCCCCCGTCACTGTCCCCTACTCGTCTCCGCCGCCTTCTCCGCCATTACTTCCTGCATCCCCTGCTTCTCCATCTTCCTCATCTTCTCTCCCTTGATCCTTCACCGAATCCTCATTCAATCACTAGGATTTCAAGACAGTACCCAAAATCCTCAAGTTTCCAAACCCTCATGCTGAAAACTTATTCCCCTCCAACATCATGGCTCGAAAATTAAACCGCGGATGACTGATAGCCTTCTCAGATATTCCTCTATCTCCTACTCTTAACTAGGTTGACCAAATGGGGTGGAAATACTGGATGCAGATAGATGAAACCGCCTATCTTCTACTAGTTCGTCTCTTTAACACAAATCTCATTGTCATTGAAGGTAACGACCTTGCTTCCACCTATCCTAAATCAAACATTCTTGGTACCCATGTTCTTCTTATTGTTGAAAATCTAAATCGTTACCTTGGGCTTCCAAATTCTGGTATCCAATTTTTTGCAAATGGCAAATGGTGTCCTCTTGAGTGCTTCAATCTTACTCAGGCCAAGCAGTTATTTTGGAATAGGAAATCTCCCAAACTGGCTGCGGGTTTTGTACTCAACCTTCTCCCCATCGACTATTTCTTCCTCCATCGCCTTATCATCATCACTATCCTCTCTGGCTCATCTACCAGCAGAGGACACTCCATAGATATGAACCATTTATCTATTTTTCTTCTCTACATGGCAGTTACTGGGCAGCCTGTTAACATTGGCTATATTATTTTGCACAACATAATTTACGCCCTTCACCATTCCTCTAAAAATCTGCCATATTGCATGCTTCTTACCCACATTTTTTGATCTGAGAATGTTTTTCTTCCATCACCCTGGGCTGAAGACCCAAGTGAAAGAAAGGTCATGGACCTTCCTAGTCTAAAAAAAATGCAGATTCAAATCAGTGATGATGGGGTATGGTTCAAATGCACCTCCAACTTCGCTGCTCGTCCCTCAGCTCCGCGGCGTATGACTCGTTGTAACCTTGGCAAGAAACCCCTCTATGTCTCTGATCCCTCTGTTCAAGAAGTTGACTCCGTTGCCTCTGAAGGTGTTTCCTCTAAACGCAAAAATAGGACACCCGATGCACTCGAGCTACCTCTTTTTCTTCTTGTTAAAAAAATTGCATCCTCCGTTGATTGTCTCGACACCAAACTCTATGAGTTGATCAGCATCGTTGAAGATAACTTCCGCAGGTGTAAAACCAAAATTGCTGATCTTCACGATAACATCAAAGATCTGCGTTTTTCCCTCCGCAAACACCCGCACAGTCCTTAAGCTTTTTGATGATGAGAGGGAGAACCACTCTCTAAGTTGTTCTTATGGCAATTTCGCACAAAAAACTCTGCCTGATGATCATCTTAGCATAAGCCTTATGATTTGTTTTTCCTTTTTGATGAACTAATGTTTTGCTACCAATGCTAACAACTGCCCAACTCTTGTCTTTAGACTGATGAGTTGCTACTACTTTTGTGACTACTGCTTTTCATGCTTAAAATCATTCCTTAAGTTTTTTTCTAGCATCTTTTGCGCAAAAGCATGTATATTTTTGTGTCCTGTATGCATGGTTAGAACAAAGTGTTTTCAGCATTATATATGCATATATTCTATTGACTACTCTGGATCTTAAGATTATCTCAAACAGGGGGGAGAACATCTGTTTATGCATGATTTAAATCATTTGAATCTAATCCATGCTACAGCATAACTAGATAGGGGGAGAAGAACAAGAATGGCATCATCAAAAGTGGGAGATTGTTAGGATTGCTTCCCAAAACAATATTTTGATTATGCCAAGTAAATACACACTCATATGGTAGCTTTCAACCTTGACAGATCTGATTACGTTTTCGTAGCAGCAATCTGAAAGTTCCCATATTAAGAACCAAAAGCATTTTTGGTATGATACCGTTGCAGTCACAAATAGAATATTGCTATATTCAAGGAGTAAATTAAGGGATCGAGTTTGGGCAGATCTCAACTACTGCTATTTAAACATGAAGCTTCTCTATTGTAAAAGTAGTTAGTGCAATTGAGAGTTGTTGGGATTATTCCATTACTCTTTACTTCACAAAATCTCAGTATTACCCTGAGAGTATTCTAGTTCTCTTCTGTGAGGTTTTGGAAGTTAGCGCTGCTCATTGTAACTATTCTTGTCTCTTTGCTAATAATATTTTCAGGTTCAAAATCCTAAGTCCTCTGGCTTAGGTAGTGGAGTGGGCTTGCCGAACCACTATAAACACCTTGTCTCGCTTATTTATACTTATGTATTAACTGGAATTTTGTTTATATCTGGAACTTCCAATCTATTCTCTGTTTCACTGCTTGACTCTTTTGAGTCCTGTCCCCTTTTGGGACCTTATATTCTATCATAATATATTATATATAATAATTTTTAAATATTATTTATCATATATGGATAACAGATTTAACTAAATTATGGATAATCGAATATATAAACGGATATATCCAATGAATATGTATTTGGAGCGGATATTAAACGGATCGACTAGGTAATTACCATATTCGTATCCGTTTACAGTTGAATGTCGATTAATCGAATACGGATACTATCCGTTTTAAACAGATACGGATAATATGCCTTATAAACGAATTCGGTTGCGAACAGTAAATGAATTTTCGAATATCCATTTACAGCCCTAAGTAAATCTGAGTAAAAGGGAAGGGGTAAAAGAAATGGTAAAAGCTTACCTTTCTTACTCATCTTGACAATAAAGGGAAGTTCCCAAGTCTTGAGTGATAGTATATTGCTAAGGCCTTTAAAAGATGCAATTCACTAGTAAGGTGTTAACTCCTAAAGATTACAAATAAAGGACTTACAAATTTATCAATTATTTAATTTAACTGATTTTAAAACTAATTAAAATGTAAATTAAAATAAAATAATAATAAAATTTATTATTATGGTAAGATATATTAAATAAACAATTAAATTTTACTTTTAGTTTAAGAAAATAAATATCCAATTGAAAGTTGGGGGGGGGGGGGTGTTGGATTATATAATGAATTATGACCCTAGGGGCATAAAAGTGAAAACAAAATAAGTGGTCAGATTAATTAAATAAAGAAGAGGTAACTGAGGCCATCAAATTAAGCTTACTCAAGATGAGCTCCCCAACTTAAATGGGTCATAGCTCATCAAAGATTTAACTAGTATAATAACTAACTTTTAAAGTCAAAAAGACATCTGTGCATTCATTTTATTAACTCAAGCTCTTACTCTAAGCAAATGCATTCCAACAATAAAAGCTCAATACTTTGTCAATTTATGAAAAGGATCCCAACTCCATTTCTATGCAACATCAAAAATATATATGAATAACAATTGATATCATCCTCTGAATTTTTCAGTTAGTGAAGTCCTATTTACTGTGCTAAATTATTGAAATATGTATATGTATATATATATATATATAAATATTTAGAATTTTAATTATTTATTTAGTTTAGATATTTATATGCATATGCATAAATTCTCTCACAGCGTCGCTCCTCTCGTATACGTTTAAAAGCTATCTATATGTATTTTATATCACATTAAGACTACTTTCTGTCTGTAAATATTGTCAATTGATTCTGTGATCAATTTTTTCACTTATTATCTAAAATAGAGTATTGGATAATTAGTCTAAAAGTTCTTTCACTTGCAAAGTTAGAAATACTAGATTCTCTATAGAAATTATATTTATAATTTCATAATTTTATAATTTTATTTTGTAATATGTAACCATCACAGAAATGTATCTCATCTTATTTTTAATGAAATTGTTCACTGTTCTTTAATGAATGTTATCTCCTACTTTAATAACATTTTATAAAGAAAAATATGTATTACTCTCTGACACCATAAGCGATGTGATCATAGCTAGTTTTTCTCTTTTTAATATTTTCTTTGAGCCACTGGAAAATTTTATTTCGAGAAAATTAAAAAAAAATGAAGGAAGATTTTAAATAAATATGCAGAAACAATTAAGATGATTGTTTTCCTAAAATATATTTTTATCTATCCTATATAAAGTTCATAACTGTAAGGGAATTTTTTTTCTCTCTAAAACCAATAAAAAAGAGACTATCTATCTAATTATTTTCCCTCTTTTATTTCCTAAATATCAACTTTCTTTTTGTGTCGAGTGAACTTTGGTCCATTGGTATAAAGTTCACACATAAAATGTGAGGTCAAGAATTCTAACGAACTCCTGATGTGTATGCATATAAATATATATATATATATAAGGAAACTTTCTTTTGTGGTTTTATCTTTATAATTTGTACAATTTGCTTAGCTATGTTACAGGGATTTTAAAACTTACTTTTTTCATACAATTTATTTCATATATATGAAATAAATTGGCATTAATCAAAAAGCATCACTTTATCTTTACAAAAATGTATTTTGTATCAATATGACATAATTTTGATTTTTTTGGAAAAGAAAAAAAAAACATAAAAACAATCCAAACAACATAGTTCTGATACAAACAAAGTAAAACAACAGAAATCTTGTAGTTTGCCGAGTGATAAATTGTCCTAGTAAAATCGCTTTAGCACGTATAAATGTGAATTCAGGAATTCAAACTTCACGAACTTTTAGTATGTATGCTTATGTAAGAAAATATTTGTTAATTGATAACTTTTATATTCGTATGAAAAGAGGGAGTAGCAAAAATTTTGCAAGGAACTAATTTTATTTTGATGAAAATTAAGAACCAAATTTTTTGCTACACAATAATTTTATTGCAAACACTTTTTCATAAATGGTGAGAAATATCAATTGTAACAAAACTTTACATAAAAACCTCTATATTTAGTTGCTAAAGAACGAATCTTATGGAAATGAATATTCATTAAAGACAACAAATAAATCGCAGTTTGTCTAATAAATCAGGTCCTGCACCTAATTTAATCTTGTTACAATAACTTTTTTCACATGAAACACAATTCATCATATTGTATAATGATGATAAGGATCGTAATTAAATTATATTTTCAATAAAATATATGATGATAGTGAAAATTGTGATTAAAATTGAATTTAAAGTGGAATATTTACTTATGCAAGTAAAATGAGAGATGATAAAGGACAATTTAAAACCTGTAAAGTTTGTGGGATAGATTTTTAATGTCCAGCATCGCTTCACTCTCTTCAAGAAGTCAGGATTCACTAAGCCAACCCCTTAATTACTGTATCCACATGAATTATGTCGTATATCAAGCAAATTATGTCCCAGTTTAAGCAAATCAAGAATCAGTTCAAAGGGAAGATACTACCCCCTCTTCACCCGAAGAGTATTAGGGTTTAGAATTTCCTTATTTCCATTAATATAAGGAAAAAAGGAACAACAAGAAATACTATCAATTAAACTTCATCAATCAAAAGAACTTTTATACCATATATATATATATATATATATGGGAAAATATTATTGTACCCCCTATGAAAAATGAAATAGGCAAAAGACCCCCTCGTCATTTTGAAAATCATGCAATGAGCTCCTTACGCGCCTCACTCGCGCATTCATGAGAATTTTCTAAGGTTTTATGTATAAAATGACTTTTCTACCTTTATAATATTAACCGTTGGATGCTTTTGAAAAAAAATCAACAGTTCAAATTAAGTTTCATAAAAATATATATATATATAAATATAGAAATAATATTATTATATATAAATATTATTTGTATATATATTTAATAAATATATATTATACCCAACCTACAAGCAAACCTTCCTCCCCCCCCCCCCCCCCCAACAGGACATTACAACACACACATATCATATATATCTATATATATAGTCACACATATATATTATATGTTATATGTATATCCATATATATATACACATCTATACATATTACTAAACCCTAATCTCTTACCCCCACCGGTACCCCCACCCCATCCCGCCCCGAAGCTGCCATGGCCTGGCCATGGCCAGCCTTAAAAAAAAAAAAAAAAAAAATAAATTGAAAGTAGATGGCAGCCGTAGGCCGCCATCAACACGGCCACCATGGCGGCCAGTGGCCAGATCTTGCCACAATACTGCCATGGCAGCTGTAAGTTTTGGGGGTGGGTGGGTGGGGGGGTGGGGCAGTAGTGTTTTGTAATATATATCATTATATAATGATATATGTATTATATATTATTATTATATATATTATCATATATATGTTAATAAATATATAAGTGGGTGGGGGGGTGGGGCAGTAGTGTTTTGTAATATATATCATTATATAATGATATATGTATTATATATTATTATTATATATATTATCATATATATGTTAATAAATATATAAATATAACTATCTTATAAAAATATATATGTATATAAATATATTATATATTTTCATAAATATATATAATATTTATATATAATATTTAATTTGAAATAAATAATTAGAAAGAAAAAAATATAAATAAAATTATTTAAATTTTATAGATGAATTTATATAAAGATGATGTTATTAAATAATTGTATATATTATTACATATATATATATGATAATAACATATATATACTAATAAATATGTATAAATATCTTATCAAAAAAATATACGTATATAAATATATTATATATTTTTTAATAAATATATATAATATTTAATTTGAAATGAATAATTAGAAAGAAAAAATATATAAATAAATGTTATTTAAATTTTAGAGATAAATTTATATATATTTATTTAAGTATAAATAAAAAAATATGTTATATATTTTTATGAAATTTAAATTTTATTTACTTTGGAATGAATTGATAGAAAGAAAGATTAATATAATTGATAAGGTAAAAATAAAAGTGATTTTAATTTTATAAATAAATTTATATATGTATAAAATGAAAATATATAAAATAATGAGAAATGAGAAATAATAATAAATTTATATAAATGTATAAAATGAGAAATATATGAAATAATGGAAGAAGAGAGAAATGAAAAATAAAAAGAAAAGAAAAGAATGAAGGAAAGAAAAGCAAAAAAAAAAAAATGATAATAAAAGGTTATTTAAATTGAATTGAAAATATATTAAATGAATATGGGTAAATTAGTCTTTTTATATTAAAATTATATTAAATGGACAGCAAATAAGAAGAAGGAGGCAGTGTGCATGATTTTTTAAAACATAAGGGAGTTTTTTATATGTTTATTTTTCATAGGGGGGCGTTATGAACATTTCATATTTCACAGGGCGTAAAATATTATTTCAAATTAGCCTCATATTTCTTATATTGCATGTAACTACAAAATAATGCCTAAAAACTGACAGTTGGAATTGAAATCTGCCCAAGAAAAGTAGTCTCACTCTGTGGTATTACACCGGCACAACCTTGATTATTTTCTTAATCTTGTTCATTTTCTTATGCCCAATGATGGGGCATGCCTTCAGGGGCATTTTTTCATTTCTTCTTCTTTTCCACAACCAATTTATTTCGAGTTGTATGGTACTCTCCTCTTTTCAGTGGACAACTGCTGAAGTTTGTGTGTACCTTGTAATCATCAAGATTCCAAAATATAGCCCGCATTTGCACTCGGGTCCTTGAAACGCTGGGTGAACTCTGCGTATGTGGTTTATCAACTGTTGTGGGCTATTCAGCGACAAGAAATTTGACTGATGTTGTTACCTCAAAATATTTACTTAATAAATACAAAAATTCATTTTCTTTTTTTTTTTTATCAAAATAAAAAACCGTTATGAAACCTTATAAACACTAAAATTGAATATGAGCATGTTGTCACATATTTGTCTCTTACAAGCTCACGTGCGGCACTAACTACAACAAATTGCACTTCACATAACAAGAACTTTGGTAATGAAGGTAAAGTTCATTACAAATGTTAGAATTATTGTAATGAAATTGATTTTTTGTTACAAATAAAATTTTCTTGAGTAACTAAGTAAAAGTCTTGTTATCTTTAACTCAAATTTGTTATCTTAAATTTTTTAAGCTCGTGACTAAATAATAATTCGTTACGGAAAATTTATTTTGTTACATATAACATTTCCCATCATATAGGAAAATATATTTGTAACAAAATTTGGTACCTTTTGTAATAGCAAAATATTTGTTACATATAAAATATATTGTAACAAAGTTTTTAGTTACCAAACTTTAATTAACTTCCCTCCAAAATTCGTTCCCTCCAAATATCAATTATACAAATATGGTAACAATGTTTTTCATTACTCAATGTAAATGAATATTAAATTAAATTTTTACAATACTTGTGGGTTGGGCTTTTGTTCAAGAAATGGGCTTCACAATGTTGTAAAAAAATTGTTAATTAGGCTTAACCAATTTTTTAGTGAATTATTATTGAATTGGGTTTTATTTTATGGATTGGGTTTGAACAAATTTGAAGTGAATGATCCATTAGTTTGGCAAATTTCTTTGAAACATTGGGCTTTATAACTTTTTTGTTAATTATTCATTGAATTGAGAGTTTTCATTCATAAAATAGGTTTGACCAAATTTATAGTGAATTAAGTGGTGAATTAGGTTTCATTTTAAGAGATGGTCTTGAACAAATTTGAAGTGAGCTAAATGGTGAATTAGGTGTTCTTTAAAAAATTGGGCTTATTTTTTATTAATTAGGCTCCACATTAGTTAAAATAATTAATTACTTTGGGTTGAGTGGTTGACGAACTTTTTTTTTTCTTTTACTAATTGGGCTTAACTAATATTTTTGTGAATTGGTAAATTGGGCTTCACACTAATTTGAAAAGTTGGTTAATTGGGCTTTTTCAACTTCCTTTTTATTAATTGCGCTTCAATAATTTTTTTAGTAAATTTTTGGGCTTCAATTAATCTCTTCTTAGGAATAGGTATTCACTAGTGATAATAGTTTTTCGGCTTGCCAATTTCCTAAAACATTGGGCTTGTTCTCCTATGTTTTCCCAAAATATTTTTAAACTCCCAGAATAATTACAAAATGCATACACATTCTTTAATCCTTCTCCCAAAACACAAAATTTTTATACCCAAAACAATTTCAAAATACCCTACATCTTAAAACTACACCTACCTCCTCATTTCTCACTCTACATTTCACATCACTCATTCATTTATCACTGTCTCACTTACTCATATATATATATATATATGAAAAGAGTAAATTATACTAGTTAAAAAATTCTAAAACTTATATTCACAAATTTAATTAAACTAATTATCAAAAAAATTAATTAATTTTAATAAATAATTTTTACTAAATAACGTATTAAATTAATTAATTAAATAATATATTAATTGTATTTAATATTTAATGTACTAATTAAATATTGCATTTATTCGGTTAATAAATAATGTAAGATGTTTTAATTTGATATAATAAATAAATTAATCTTCACATTTTATTTAAAATTATAATAAAAAAATAATTCTAGTGTGAATAATCTATTTAGTTTAATACATTAATATTAACATAATTAAAGTAACTGTTGAGAAAATTAATTAAATTGAAGTAAAAATTATTTTGGTTATATTAAGTAATTTATTTATTAAATAATAAGTTAAAATAAATAACTGGTTATTTATATATTAATTATATTTCATATTTCAGGTATAATTAAATATTTCATTTATTTATTTAATAAATAATTTAAGATAATTTAATTTCATATCATACAAAACTATTTTTTTTTATTTGATGAATCGTTATTAAGTCTTATATATATTATTTTATTTATATAAATAATTAAATCTTACTTATACATAATTTGTAAATAATAAATAGTTAAATAATATTATTTTAATTAATAAATAGTAGTTAATTGATAATTAACGTACAATAATTAATTATCTTAACAATTCTGATATAATTACGATATTAGTCGATTTTTTATAATTAAAATGTAACTATGATTCACAAATAATTAATACTTATTAATAAATATTTTCTTTCAAATAATACATCATTTGTTAATGTTAAATTTATAAAAATATAAATATCAAAATAAATCATCATTTGAATTAATTACATATCATTTTCTTACAATCATATATCAATTATTACATATATACACACACATCATCCAACTATAAATATACATACATATATTATATTAAAAAATTACTATCACCATACAAACTCAATAAAACGGCAACTAATTTGACATCAACAGTAAAATTTGTCTCTCACTAAAACATAAAGAAACAAGTAACTCATTCTCAAATTATTTTCATGTTTTCCCAAAACAAAAAAAAATGTTTGGCATATTCTCCAAATTTTCTCCTAAAAATCCATTCTCCCAAAAAATTCAGCAATTTGCCAAAACATAGGAAAACAAGCCCATTTAATTTACATTCCCGCCAAAAATATATTGATTCGCAAAGTTGGTTGAATACAAATAGTAACCAATTTTTTGTTACCAATTTTAGATGACAATGTAATTTAGTTTCTGTAACACCCCTAATTATTTCATTATTTGTGTTAATTAATATTTTGTGATTCATGTTAATTGTTATTTTATTTTATTTTATTCTTGATTTATGAAATTTTATTTAATTTAATTAATTTATAAAGTTTTGGGGGTGAGAATTACAATTTTGAAAATTTGAATTTACACATTTTTCGAACTTGATGAGTTTGCATGGAAGAGCCATGGTCAATGGGGGCTTAAGGGCAATTTTCAGAGTTTCAAGGATTTAATTGAGGAGTGCTCACTAATTTTGGGGTTAAATTGCAAAATCTGAAATTTCAATTTTAAAAAAAGTTTGGCAGATTGCATTTTTCTTCATTTTTCATCTTCCTTCTTCCTTCACCCGCGACCCTCACCCCGGCGAGCTTGCAACCGGCAACCTTCTTTCACCAACCTAAACCCATCAAAACACTCCCCACACCTCCGGCCACACCTTGCACCCAATGCACCACCTCAAGCCACCAAGTTAACCCATTTTCCAACAAACCTATTTCTTTCCTTTGGTGCGGTTGGTGGCGTTTTCCGACAAGCGACGTTGAGAAGGTGATCTGGGTGTTGTAGCTGGTAGACTAGGATGCCAGGGTTACGTTCGATGCATTGCATGGTGCTTTAGGAAGGCGGACGGTGGAGAAGCAAGTACAACCGTGGCGGTGAGAGGTGGAGGTTGGCTCAGTGATGCATGTTTGAAGCATGTACAAGCTTCCAAACTAAAATCTGAGTGAGGGTTTGAGTTCAGGTGTTCGAAACACTCCAGTCGATGTGGTTTTGCATTTTTCAGCCACAGCGGACAGCGGTCGGAAGAAGCAGCGCCGCGGCAACGGGAGGATAATTTTCTCCTCTTGATGTGACGAACACAGCCATGTGTTTGGTTCGTGAATTCGAGCTCTCATTGAGTGGTTCGTGGTAAAGGATTGGAAGAAAAAGCTTTGTTGTGTGTGTACATATATATGCATATGTTGTACTTTTCTATTAAGTTTGTATCCATGTCAAGAATAGGAAGTTGGGATCATGATATGCCTATATATATGTGTGTGTGTGTGTGTGTTGATTCCCATGCTAAGGAATATTGAATAGTGGACCCGGACACATCATGCAAAATGCCAAAATTGGATTTAATAATGGTATTAAGGATTATATTATGAGATTAAGTGATATTTGAATTGGGGGTTGATTATGTATGGAATTTAATCATAATCGTGTGATTTAGGATAATGATATGGCATGACAATGACCTTGTAAATAAAGAATGAGATATCATATTATTTTGGAATCAATATGGACTGTCATGGTTAAATCTAGTAATGTTGATTTATTGAAGGATTTTGTAAGATGCTAATAAATTTATATCATCGTGCTAGCAGATAAGATAATGATATTAGAATGCTTGTGATGCAAATTCTAGAAGTTTATTAGGGTTGAACGAGAAATTTGACTATGGAATATTGTTTTGAATAGGTGGCGACAACGTAGGTCCCACAGAGCAGTAGGCGGCGACAACTTCTTTTTGGGATACTGGAGGTGAGGGTCTGCCAATCTGGCACTTCATTTCACTTTTCGGTATTTGTGATAAACCCATGTGAGGGTTACTATTTTTGAACTGACTGTACTGTTATTAAAATTCGTGATCTGTTAAGATCTCTTTAATATTCTGTTATCTGATTTGGACACCTTTGTAAATGTTATTTCTGTTATGATTCCATTTCCTATTTGTTCTGGCGCCCAGAACGTTTTTCTAACATATGTTATCTGTTCGTTCTGTTACCTGTTCTGTTATCTATACTGTTCTGATATCCGACTATCCTGTTATTCGACTGTTCTGTTATACTGTATGTTCTGATATCTGTATTGTTCCGTACTGTTTATGTATGTCTTGTTGGCATTATCGTTATCTAGTATTAGTAGTGCGCTAGGGACTTCCCCCTGGGTATCTACCAACTATTATTGATCTGTTACTGAATGGAGAACTGAATAGCCAATGGCTTGGCTGGTACGCAAGGGATTTCCCCCTTGGTATCAACGGTATGCTAGGGATTTCCCTTTGGGTATCGCTGTGCGCCATACACTCCGTAAGGGGACGACCATGCGCCAAGCTGCCATTCTTTGGCATTACTTTCTGACTGTCTGGTATAAGGATAATCTGGTATGCATGACTAGTTATATTTTGTTGGAATGCATAGCCTTCGGGTTTGCTTTATCTGATTGTTTTCTACCTGTCTGAAATCTGTTCATGGAGCAATAAGGCATGAGAGTTTCCTGTTTTGCTATTGATATTGTCTGTTTCTGACTCTGTCATGTTCTGTATGTTTAATTGATTTGACTATGAATTTTGACCTGTTGAGTTGATATCTCCTCGATAGATCTCTACTATTATCTTATTATTATCCCTCACTAAGTCCATTGGACTTACCCTTCTGCATTATACTATCTATTAAGATAAGTTTAAGTGATGGAAAAAGCATTCTGAGCTGGAAGCATGAAGGATGTATTTTATACAGCGTTTGGATATGTATATATGCCTAGATCTCTTTTGAACTCGAGGTTTCTTAACTTAGAATGTTTGTGATATGTAAGTTTGAATTGTGATCTTGAGTATGTAAATATTATGAATTATGATTTGAGGTATCTTATGGCATGTACTTCAGAGATTGTGAACCTATTAAGTTAGATCTATTGATGTTTATCGTATTAGGTTTTGAATTGTTATTATGGGCCTGCTATGATGAATGAGTTTGATATGTTAAGACTGAACTATGTAGTGTCTCATATTCGGGGTTACCCTGAGTGGGATGCTATAGTTTCCCTCCAAATTTTGGGAGAGATTAAAAGCTAACATTGTTTTTGTTATTAGTTCCACATAATAGTTTAATTTATTTTTTTCCAAAAATTTGATTCCCTCCAAACTGAATTCCGTTCTTTTTTTTTATTCTCCTCAAATTTTAGCTCCTCCTTCCATTTTTTTGTATAAATAATTTATACCAAGCTTAATTTTTGTTATATTAGATTATAAGATGAATTAACATAATTAATTAATAAAAAAATAAAAGTATATTATACTATAAATACCCATTTATATTTGGGCAAATCACATAATTAGTGCTTAAAGTTTTACTCTAGAATTACTTTAGTCCCTAATCATTAAAAGCTCATCTTTAGTCCCTAACGTTAATATATTATTTCCTTTTAGTCCTCAAAACAATTTTCCAATGGTATTCGACAGGAAATTGATCAATTTTGACCTTTTAAGGGCAAAATTAGCAATTCAAGATTTTATGTTTCACTTTAGTCCCAATTTGTGTTTTATATTCCACTTTAGTCTTTATATCAATTTTTTGCTTTTTTTTTAAGGAAAATTTGTATTTTACCCTTTATGAAAATATAAAAGGGAAAAAAAAACCTTATGAAAAAAAAGGCAAAACATATTCTCGTATTTTGAAAATTATGCACATCGTTTCCTGTCCCTAATTTGCTTCAATTTAATCATAATTTTAACATATAAAGACTTTATTACCCTTAATTACTTCATATATCTTCAATTTAATTTATTTATATTTTAAGTATATTTTTGTATATCTTTTTTCATCACCTTTAAATTTAAAAATTAATTTTAGTTTTTGTATTTTTATTTATGTAGTTTATTCTATTTTTTTATTTTTTGTATATATTATATATTATACATATATTTATCAGCATATAATATATACAAATATGGTGGTGTGGTGGAGAAATACATGACATAAAACTTTAGTAAATGCTTTAGTACTTTTATAGTATAATATATACATTTAAGATAAAATATATACATAAATATACTATTTTTGTATATATATTATATATTTATAAATATGTATGATATATATATATAATGAAAAAAGTAGAATAAATTAGAGAAATGAAAATACAAAAATTACACCTATGGTCACTAATTAGTGACCGACCATTTTGAGGTCAATAGTCAGTCATAATTTTATTTTATTTTTATTTTATTTAGTTAATGTATCTAAAATACCTTCAAAAGAATTTTGTAGATTCTAGAATTCGAACATGGATTTTGAGTGTAAAACAAGAGATCTAGCAACAACTGACCATCAAGAGAACAATGTTAAGTTTTCTAATAATATTTATATAAACAAATAAAATCATTTTTCTTTGAATTTACCCTAAGGCTTTAGTACATTTTCACATTTTCCTCCCATTTTTCTTCCCGCTCACTCACCGCCCATCACTCACCGTTCACCGGCCATTGCTGCTGCTTGCTCGCTCATCTACCACCGACCACTGGACACCTCTGTTGCTCGCTCACTCATCATCACTTTCTTCCTGCTCACTCACCTCACTCACCGCTCACTCGCACATTGTTGCTGCTTGGTCATTCACCAGTCACCAACCATAGTTTAGTGTAGTTGAGTCCAGTTTTATCTCCGAAGAGGAGCTCAACCAAGCTTAGAACAAGACTGTCTTTGTTACACATCATCGCAAGCTGCCTAATCATGGTAATTTGAGCTTGATTTTTCCCTAATTACGACATTAATTAAGTCTTAGTGGTCATATTCCAGTCAAACTTTTTGAACAAGAAATATTTGTGGAGAAAAAAAGAAAAAAGAACAAAAATCCGAAACAGCCCGTACATACATTTATGGTATTTGGATTATATATGATTAGAGAGACCAAAAGGGTGAATCTCTGATATACCCAATGGATATATTGCAAACCTCTTACCAAAACATTTAAGAATGTATGTAGGCCTTTTATAAAAGGTGTAGTCATATGAAATGAGTTTTAGCTGTCTAAAAGGTAAGTATCTATTGTAACCTAGGAGGATCTATTGCGGAACCAATGAAAATAACAATAAAGTAATTCGATGGAATATGACAACAAGATTTAACTTGATTCGACGATGTGCCTAATCCACCCAACAAAGAAAAGGAATTTTATTCATCTCAAATCAAAGTGAAAATACAAACTTGAATCCCACAAATCTCACGAAAACACCTAACACCCTCGTTTTAAACTCCGTTTTGAGAGATTGACTCAAAAATAGTAAAGAAACCCTCGTGTTATGTTCGTGATACTTTTTTAAAAAAAAAACTAATATTTATACTCAAAAATTGAAGCCCAAGGCCCGTGGGCTTGCGCCGCGCATTGGGGAGCAAGCAGCACACAAAACTTGCACCCCAGCACACACAAATCTACTTGTGCTAAGAAAAAACCGAACATGAGTAGAAACTTTGCGTTGGGGCGCAAAAAAATTGAGCCCCAGCGTAAAGTTATTGTTCACTGTGCGTGAGGGTGCACGACGCATGTTTTCATGCCTTCTCCACCCATGTCCACTCCTTGGCGCACCTTGCCTCGTGCCCCAGTGCGGTGTCCTACCAACGTGCGCTGGGGTGTGTTCTCTAGCCCATTTTGACCACTTTGCTCTATTTTGCTCCATTCTTCTTCCAGTTCTTGTCAATTCAGCCCAAATTTCAAGGCAAAATCAACAACTCTCCATCTTGACTTGAAATTCACCATCATTCTTCTTTGTCTCTGCCCCCAAAAGGGCCTGTTATCCGAGTGTGCAAACATTAACCAAATCCAAGCAATGCTCGAATTTGATTCCTGGAACAGCCTTAGTCAACATATCTGCTGGATTATCCTTAGTCCCAACCTTGTCAACCAACATGACTCCTTGAGACACCATACCCAAACAAAGTGATACCTTACATCTATCTGCTTTGTTCTCTTATGAAATGCTTGATTCTTTAACAAGTGTATGGCATTCTGACTGTCACAAAATACCTTCATGATCTCAAAAGTCATACCCATATTATTGATCAACCCCTTTAGCCAAATGCCTTTCTTGACGCCTTCAGCCAAAGCCATGTACTCAAATTTTGTTGTGGACAATGCAACTGATGACTGCAAAGTCGCCTTCCAGCTAACCTTACAACGTGATACACAAAACACATAGCCCGTCATGGACCTTATGCTATCTAAATCTCCTATATAATCGTCATCCACATAGCCAATAATTCTTGTAGTAGAATTCGATTGACTATACCTCAAACATCTGTCTGTAAAGCCTCTCAGATATCTCATGATCCATTTGATAGCCTGCCAATTAGTCTTTCCTGGCTTGTGCATATACCTACTCACAACACTGACTGCATGTGAAATGTCTGGCTTAGTGCACACCATGGCATACATCAAGCTACCCATTGCACTAACATATGGCATATTAGACATGTGTTCCACCTCCTCCTCAGTACCCAGTGATAGATCTGATGAGAGCCTAAAATGAGCTGCAAATGGCGTACTAACTAGCTTGGACTTATCCATCCCAAATCGCTCAAGTACTTTCTCAATGTAATGTTGTTGAGACAAGTACAACAATCTTGAATGTCTGTCCCGGATGATCTCCATGCCTAAAATCTTCTATGCACTACCCAAATCCTTCATCTCAAATTCCTCACTTAACTGAGCTTTTAATTGGTTGATCTCAGATATGTTTCTAGGCAATCAACATATCATCAACGTACAACAACAAATATACAGAAGGCTATCACTACAAATTTTATAATATACACAACAATCAAACTTGCTTCTAGTATATCCTATCTTGGTAATAAAAGCATCAAACCTTTTATACCACTTCTTGGGAGACTGTTTCAAGTCATATAATGACCTCTTCAAAAGACAAGCTTGATTTTATTTCCTAGAAACAGCGAATCTTTCTGGTTGACTCATGTAGATTTGTTCCTCCAACTCACCATGCAGAAACATTGTTTTCACATCCATCTGTTGCAGCTCCATATCAAACAAAGCAACCATGGCAAGTAAAACATGAATGGAAGTATGCTTTACAACTGGGGAGAACACCTCATTAAAGTCAACTCCCTCTCTCTGACTAAAACCCTTAGCAACCAATCGTGCTTTGTATCTAGCATCTTCAACACCAGGAATCCCATCATTCTTCTTGTAGATCTATTTGCATCCTACAATCCTTTGCCCTTTGGGTACATCAATCAGCTCCCATGTGCTATTCTTGTGTAGAGACTCCATCTCTTCACTTATAGCTGCAACCCATTTATCAGAATTTGGCCTGAAAATTGCCTCTTTGTATGAGATTGGATCATCTCCTACAAACTCCTCGACTGAACTCAAAGCATAAGCTACCAGATCTGAGTAAGCAAACCGTTGTGGTGGTTTGATCTACCTCTTCTCCCTATTGCGAGCCAAGTGATAATTTTGTAGTGGTTCATTTTCCTATTGTTGATTAGATGATAATGTGCTCTCACCAGCTTCATCTACCACCTTCTGTTTCCCCTTTGAAACTTGTGGAGGATCAATATAAATCTCCACTTTCTCCTTAATGCCATGTTGACCGTTTTTCCTACTGCTCCACCTTCTTCATCATTGCAGACTCATCGAATGTCACGTCCCTACTGATAATCATCTTGGAGCACTTGTCATCATTACACCACAAACGATAACCTTTAACTCCATCTGCATAGCCTAGAAATATGTACTTCCTTGCCCTTGGCTCAAGCTTCCCAATCCCGAACATGAGCATAGGTTGGACACCCAAATACTCTCAAATTTAAGTAATCAGCAGGAGACCCAGAGCAAACTTCCATTGGTGTTTTGTAGTCTAAAGCAGTTGATGGTGACCTATTCACCAAATAACACGTAATGTTAATCGCTTCTGCCCAAAAATCCTTGGACAATCCGGTGTTAAAAAGCATGCATCTAGCTCTTTCCAAGATAGTCATGTTCATCCGTTCTGCAACTCCATTATGCTGTGGTGTATGTACAACTGTGCAATGCCTCACAATTCCTTCCTTATCACAGAATTCCTGAAATTCCTTGTTACAGAACTCCAATCCATTGTCAGTCCTCAAGTGCTTGATCTCATTTCCTATTTGCTTCTCAATTAAGGTCTTCCACTGCTTGAAGTTGACAAACACCTCATTCTTATGCTTCAGCATGTACACCCATACTCTTCTTGAGAAATCATCTATGAATGTCAGCATGTACCTTGCACCTCCCTTTGAAGGAACTCGAGAAGGCCCCCAAAGATCTGAGTGAATGTAATCCAAGTTGCCTTTGGTCCTGTGAACTGCAATACCGAATTTCACCCTGTGTTGCTTGCCTAGCACACACTGCTCGCAAAAATTCAGTTCTCCAGTCTTCTCTCCACCAAGCAATCCTCGTTTGCTCAATTCTAACGTCCCCCTCTCACTCATATGCCCAAGCCACATATGCATTAGTCTCATAGTATCATTGACTGATGAAGAAACCGTTCCAGTACCAGAAATCGTGTTTTCCTACAATATGTAAAGGCCATTCCGCTTGTCTCCCTTCATGATAAGTAATGCGCCTTTGGAAACCCGTAGAACTCCATCTCGAGCTCTATACTTACAACCATTCTTGTCCAAAGTACCCAGCGATATCAAATTTTTCTTCAGATTTGGAACATGACGTATATCTGTTAAGATCCTTACTATGCCATCATGCATTCTGATACAAATTGAGCCAATTCCTGCAACCCTGCAAGAAACATCGTTTCCCATAAGCACTTTACCACCATCGTATTTATGGTATGTGGTAAACCAATCTTCTCTTGGGCACATATGGTAGGAACAACCACTATCCAAAATCCATTCAGAACTTAGTAAAGTTTCGGCAACGTTAAGAACAAGCCCACCATCAGGCTCATCCTCAACAATTCCTGCAACATCATCCTGTTTCTAATCAGAAGTTTCACCTGCATCATTCGCCTTTCCTCATTCCAAACAATTCCATTTCCAATGCCCTTTTCCACCGCACCTAAAACACTTGTTACTATTTCTAGGCTTGGTTCATGACTTCGATCGGCCTCTACTCCTTTCCCTTTCTCTCGGTCTCCCTTTTGCCACCAATCCTTCCCCATTTTCACCATCATTGCTGCCCAGGACATTTTTTTGTCAACTCGTTGGAATTTAATAAGGCCTTCACATCCTTCATTGAAATCGTATCTCTCCCATACAACAAAGTAGTAACCAAGTGCTCAAAAGATATTCGCAGAGAACACAAGAGAATTGAAGCTTGATCCTCATCATCAATTTTGACATCTATACTAGTGAGATCCAGAATCACCTTATTGAAAAAATCAATATACTGAGTGATAGATGTACCTTCCTTCATCCTCAATGTGTATAATCGTTGTTTCAAATATAGCCGATTCATCAAGAATTTTGTCATATATAGACTCTCCAGCTTTTTCCATAAATCCGCTGGCGTACTTTCCATGGCGACCTCTCTCAGCATGTTATCCGCCAATGATAACATCAGAGTACCGTAAGCCTTCGCCATGACCTCGTCCTTCAGCGTTTCCAGCAAGGAATCTCTGCCCTTTAACGCTCTCTGTAAACCTTGTTGACACAAGAGGGCGTGAACCTTTATCTTCCATAGCCCAAAGTCATTCTTCCCATCAAATTTCTCTACCTCGTACTTCATTCCTGGCATCTGATCCAACCTGCTCTGATACCAATTTATTGTAACCCAGGAGGATTTATTGACAACAAGATTTAACTTAGTTTGGTGATGTGCCTAATCCACCCAACAAAGAAAAGGAATTTTATTAATCTCAAATCAAAGTGCAAGTACAAACTTGAATCCCACAAATCTCACGAAAACACATAACACCCTCATTCTAAACTCCGTCTTAAGAGATTGACTCAAAAGCAGTAAAGAAACCCTCGTGTAACGTTTGTGATACTTTTTTCAAAAGAAAAAAACTAATATTTATACTTGAAAACCGAAGCCCAAGGCCCTTGGGCTTGTGCCGCGCACGGGGGCGCAAGCAGCGCACAAAACTTGCGCCTCGGCGCGTACTTGTGCTAAGAAAAAACCAAACATGGGTAGAAACTTTGCGTTGGGGTGCAAAAACTTGAGCCCCAGCGCAAAGTTATTGTTCACTACGCACCGGGGCGCAAAAAACTTGTGTCGGGGCACACGACGCATGTTTTCATGCCTTTTCCGCCCATGTCCACGCCTTAGCGCACCTTGGCTCGTGGCCCGATGTGCAGTGTCCTGCTAACGCGTGTTGTGGTGTGTTCTCAAGCCCATTTCCACCACTTTGCTCCGTTTCACTCCATTCTTCTTCCAGTTCTTGTCAATTCAGCCCAAATTTCAACGTAAAATCAACAGTGTCATTTGGGCTCTATTTTCTATTGTGACTGAGGGGCAAAAGGAAATGGCCAGTAGGCTTTGTAATGATTAGATGGCGTAACGAGTGAAAGAGACAAGAAGACATTCTCTTTGTGCAATGGCAGCAGCATCAGTGCGCAAACTTATCATTGCTTCCAAAAAGTAAAATTCTTCTGAAGTTCTAGCATGCACCGGCTTTTAGCAATTACTAAAAGGGAGTATCTTTAATTTTTCTTCTCATTTTGAGTATTTTCTTGGTATTTTTAGTTTCTTGAACCAAGTTTGCTTGTTGATCTTCAGTTAATTTTGTGAATAACTGTAAGAATTAGAGACCATAAGATGCTGACAAAGAGAGAAGCAGTCTATATTCTTTGTCATAGAGCTCATTACAAGAAGAAGCAAAGGCATTGCACTTGCCACCCTATTTAGCTTTATATTCCTGCAATTCTTTTCATGATCATGTAAACAAAATCTTCATTTTCTTCTACAAAATTCCTATCTCATATATGCTTATACATTTTCTTTTATGTCTATCATTAGTTCTCAAGAAAACATGCATCGATAATCATTGAGTTATTTGTCTGCTAGATCATCTCACTACAAGAAAATACCCCTTCACTAATGAAAAGTTTGTGACAAAGAGGATTCCATCACAGCTTAAAGACAATTGTGATGCATTTTTGATGGATTACTAATAAATTTAAAAAAATGAGCAAAAATATATAAAAACTATGATACTTGCGACATATATGAAGAGTATATACTAATATGAAGAGTTCATCACAAATTTCATAACTCTAAATATGATTCTCCCATCTATGATGGAAGTTCTATCACAAAATTAGTTTTGTGACGCACTTTATTTTTGTCACAAAATTAATCAATGACAAAGCATATACTAACGGATTTGTAAAACAAATCCATCACAGAATGATAGATTTTATTAAATTTGTGATAGACTTATTTTATAAATCCATTAGTGTATGCTTTGTCACTATCAGTCTTTTGATGAAAATAAAATACGTCAAAAAACTAATTTTATGATGGAATTTCTGTCACGAATCAAAAAATCATATTCAGAGTTATAAAATTTGTGACGGACTCTTCATATCCATCACAAATATCACAACTAATATATATTTTTGCTTATTTTTTTAAATTCGTTAGTAATCCATCACAATTATCTTCGAATTGTGATAGAACCCTCTTTGTCACAAACTTTCCATTAGTGAAGGGGTATTTTCTTGTAGTGGATCTGATGAGTTCTTGGTGAACTTCTCACCAGCTGCTTTGAAGGATTTAAATTCTGATGATGATTAGTTGACTGAATCTGAAAATGATAGTTAAACATACATAAGATTGAAACACATAATTAGTGATTGGGTGAATGTGTAAGAAAATGAAAAAAATAAAATAAAAAATGAGAGTACTGTTGAAGAAAATTTGATTCTTTTTCAAAGTTCAAACTAATTGAACATAGGAAGGAGCAAAAACTAAAACAGCAGTCTGTTGGAGGCTTAAAACTAGAAAGTAAACAACGTCTTATACTTTTTAAGGTTGACCCATATCTTTTATTGTTAGGGCAGCCAAATAGAAAAGAAAATAGAGTATTCCAAACTTTAAAAAAATACAACATTCAAAGAGAAATGCCGAACAAGCGTTAGGGCTTTCTAAGGGTTTTTATTACTAAATATTTTTTATTTAATCATAAAAATTTTAAGAAACTAAAAGTAAAATAAAAATAGAAAACATGGATATGAAGAAATTTTGATTTGATGATTAAAACCCTAAGTTTCAAAAGATCAAACCAAATGAAATTGGGAGAAGAGAGACAAAATATATGTAGGGGGAGATAGAAAGAAGATTCATAACTTGAAAAGAAGATAAAAACTTCCTGAGAGCATATTTGCAGATCGATTTGAAGAGAACACAAAGAATAGAAACGAGAAATTGAAAGAGAAACAGAAACAAAATGTTTTGGGGTGGGAGGGGAAAAAGATCAGCGCCAAAAGAAAAGGCGAGGGAGTAGTTCTCCGTCAACTTAATTTTAAGAAATTTTTTATCTTAAATGTCCCAATAAAAGTCTTTATTAGGGCAGAATTTATAAAGTGTCCCACCGTCTTATTTTTGGGACACTCATAAAAAATATCCCAAAATAAGTGTCATAATACATATATTTTGTTGTAGTGAATTTTATCGTGTCATTATCAAATCTATTAAGAAATGTAGCTGTTGGCATAAAAAAAGAAAAAGAAAAAGTGGCATAGGGACGAAAATGGAATATAAAACTTTAAATTGGGACCAAAGTTAAAAACAAAAAATCTTAAATTAACAATTTAGTCCTTAAAAAGTTAAAATTGGTTTATTTTTCCGTCAAATACTGCCGAAAAGTAGTTTTGAGGACTATAATGCAACGATATATTAATGTTAGGGACTAAAAGATAAATTTTTAAAGATTAAGGACTAAAGTGATTCTAAAATAAAACTTTAAAAACTAATTATGTTATTTGCTCTAAAAAGAACATAGATACCAATTTCTGAATAAGATGTTGAGATTGAAAAAGAAATTCGTGTTATATTCAAATTATGTCACTTAAAAACTAATGAAGCCCAAATATATTTTTTTATTTGGCCATTTAATGATAATTAATTAGGATTTTAGGACTAAAATATCTCTATTTTATGGCAACATGAATGTAGATTTCTTTTTGACTATTAATTAGTAAATGGGAACTATAGTCAACTCCTACAGATATGCTTAAATGTATCACCTTGTAAACTATTAGGACCATTGAATAACAATGATCCATAAATTTTACGGCCACCCAGAGAAAAGATTTTTTATCCACATAATAAAAATAAATAACTACGTGCATCAAGCTTGCACAAGTTAATGAAAATTGAGAAATGATCCAAATTTTTAATTTTTGTGATCAATAAAAATAGATAAAGAGTAATATGCCCTTATCATTTTTGAGGGGGGAAAAAAGAAGAAGAAAAAGTTAATTAATGAAAAAGACAGATGTGCACATCAAGTAAATTTATCACGAAAAAGACAAATTGTATTAGAAGATCAAAATATATATATATATATAAAAGGAATTTTCACAATTTATTCTGAAAGTAATCTAAGAACATTTTCCCAAAAACATTACTCTGATTAGCATTTTTGAGGGGGGAAAAAAGAAGAAGAAAAAGTTAATTAATGAAAAAGACAGATGTGCACATCAAGTAAATTTATCACAAAAAAGACAAATTGTATTAGAAGATCAAAATATATATATATATAAAAGGAATTTTCACAATTTATTCTGAATGTAATCTAAGAACATTTTCCCAAAAACATTACTCTGATTAGCATTTTTGAGGGGGGAAAAAAGAAGAAGAAAAAGTTAATTAATGAAAAAGACAGATGTGCACATCAAGTAAATTTATCACAAAAAAGACAAATTGTATTAGAAGATCAATATATATATATATATATATATAAGGAATTTTCACAATTTATTCTGAATGTAATCTAAGAACATTTTCCAAAAAACATTACTCTGATTAGTACTGATTTTCTACGATCAGGTAGGTGTTGTGCCTATGTGACTGATCTAAATAGTACATTATTTTTTTCTCAACCATTTAATATGTACGAATGTGAAATAATGTATAAAACATCTTTATCCTTACACAAAAAACAGTGACAAAAGCAAGAAATTGCTATTTGAACTAGCCACTACTTTGATATTTATATAAAAAGGTAATTGCTGTCTCAAATAGCTACTTCTGAGTAATTTATCTATAAAAGCATTGTAATATATTCATTATAATATATTTACAAACACAATATAATAAACATATTATAGTGCCTATAGAAACCTAACAGATATGTCTACAAATTATATGTTGATCACTTTTCTTAATTCCATCACGAGAAAGACATAAAAAGCACTACAAATATATGCTATCGAAAAATCAAAGTCTGTATTTTCTACCTTGACACATCTTAGTATTTTAGTCATAACTTTCTCCATATATATCAGATGAAGGTGATTCAAACAGATATAGAAACCTAAGAGACATATCTGCAGTTAATATGTTGATAATATTGCCCAGTTAAATCATATTTAAGTAGTAAAAGTCATCACAATATTCTGTTCTAGGAAAATCAGAGCCCTCTATGTTCCGTCTTGCCACACCTTTGTATTTTAGTCATAACTTTCTCCCTATACATCGGATTGAAGTGATTCAGATGTTCATAAATACCTAAGAGATAGAGTTTCAATTATTATGTTAATCCCATTATTAAATTCTGTCCAGATCAAGCAGTAAAAGAGTCAAAATTATCTATTTTTGAAAAATCACAATCCTGTATCTCCAGACTTGTCACATCTTAATATTTTGATTATAAATTTCTTTATATAAATCGGATTGAGGTGATCAAGGTGGAAATAGAAACCTAAGAAATAGACCTAAAATTCATATGTTTATTATTCACTTAATTCTGTCGGGAAAAAGTAGTAAAGGTGTCAGAAATATTCATTTTTGGGAAATCAAAGTCCTGTATCTTCTGACTGGACACATCTTAGTATTTTGGTCATAACTTACTTTATATAAATCGGATTGAGGTGATTCAAGTGGCTACATACACGTAAAAGATAGACTCAAAATTATTGTGTTTGGCACATTTCAATAGTCAATCAGTAACTATGAGATATATCCATTAGGAAAATGTGGTCGCGTAAAATTAGGATCCAAGAAGAGCATTCTTTCATGTAGCATTCCTTTCTCAAAGTCAAATGATTGTCCTCTATACCAAAGTATATTCCAAAACTTCTAATTCTCAACTTAAGATGTTGTTCTCTAAGGTCACCTAAAAATTTCAAATCTACATCTTAGTCAAAAATCGTGACCTAAACTCCGATACCACTTATGTTTGAGAATATAAAGAGGTCATATACACGTGTAAGGAACTGATAGAATTACAACCCTACAAAACTAAACCTTTCCTTCCTGTCACGTGACCATGCCTAGCTTTTTCTCTAATTTCTACATAGTTTTTCTTTATGGTTTATGTAGCTCTAACAGTATACATATATGTTCTGGTTCGCACGCCGAGGCTGTGGGGGTCAGATTACATCATAATCCAAGGTGAAACAAAATAATACCTTTTTTTTTCTTTCTTTTTTTTTTGTGATGCTGGGCACAATTTTGCAGGAAAGAGGCACTGGGTTTTTGGTAATGACTCACGGAATCTTGAGCATTTAATGATCAGCTTACTAATCCTCTGCACAAATCTAAATAATATAACCCAAACACCCCAAACTAATTATCCATCATATTCCAGGAAAATAACTGACGCCAAAATCATCCAAAAGCCTCAAACTATTTATTTATTTATTCATTTATTTTTAAAATCCTAAATCTAAACACTACTCTTGTTTACCCCAAAATATTATATGCCTATTTATATCTAGAATCATAACCTATTGCTCTGATACCACTTTTGTCACGCCCCGAATTCGGGACATAACACGACAGTACCCCTAAGCTCAAAGACTCAAAGACACTAAACCTCAGATCCAACAAAGCATGCTGAATTCCTAAAAATTATATTAAAAAAAGTTCCAAAATAAATCGTCACGATGGAAACTAATTCCAAACACTTGTTTTAATGGTCAAACTTGAATAATCAAAACCTCAAAGAAAATTTCCTAAGCAACTAACTAGGAATCTTAAACATCAAACAGACCTACTCTAAAATATCAATCTCTTATCACCATCCCCGAAACTGCTCATCTTTTTCATCTGGAACTAAGTTTTCGACAAAAAGATGGATTAATAACTTATGAGCGACACTTCGCCCAGTAAATAAATCTCCTTCTCCTCCTACCGGATTTGAGCATATATAAATATCAAACAGAAGAAAAGAAATCATTGAAGTTGTATAATGAATTGAAAGTTTCTGATAATTCAAAACAAATGTTACACAACTTATCAAAAACTTTCAATTCATTAATTAACCATGCTCAAAAACTCTCGGGATTCTAATCAGTTATCTTGACCAAGATCTTAACTACAATGCCGTTAAGTGGTTTCGAAATTCTTAACTACAATGCCATTAAGTGGCTTTAGAAATCTTAACTACAACGCCGTTAAGAGGCTTCAGAATTCTTAACTACAATGCTATTAAGTGGCTTCATAAATCTAAACTACAACGGCGTTCAGAGGCTTCAAAAATCTTAACTACAATGCCGTTAAGGGGCTTCAGAAATCTTTTGCTAATGTAACCCCGTAGCACAGTTACGAAACTCGTTCCCACCGATAGTTTCTCGATTATTCAGAGCATAGACCCTTTTTATTATTTATTTCGACAAAAAGTACTATATCTTGTGCAAGTATTCAGAAAGATTTCATTTTACATGCTCAAATCCTAAAAAAATAAGTTTTTTACATGCAGAAAAGTCTTATAAACAGTTAAATATTTGCAGATGGAAAATTCTACAATAAACACCATTAGATCTAAAGTTAAATAAAAAAGAACATCTCATCTATTTTTGATGCATAAATCATTCGTGCAGAAAATATTTTCAATAGAAAAAGAATAGAGATTTACTTACACCACAATCTTAAAACCCAAGGTTTCCCTCAAATTTAATCTACCACTTAAGCCTTCTTCACTAATTCTACAACAGAAAAAAAATAGGATGTTAGTACCTATCAGAATGAAATTCCCTATGGATTTTTAATGAATAAATAGAAAAATGGTATTTTCTTACCTTTGTGTGTGACTTCTATATTTCCTATTGTATGTGTCTTTATACTACTACGCTAGGTATTCTAGATAAACTAGAATTCATATCTTATTGAGATAAGAAGACCATTCTAATCCTAACTTCTCAGATTTGATCAAATATCAATCCCAGATAATAATAACTTAAAATTGCAGAGATAATTCTGGAATCCTAACCTTATTAGGATTAGGTAGTTATTGAAATCCCAAGCCAATGATTAACATTTATCCAAGATCCTAACTCCTCATGATTTGATTGTTCTAGGTTTTGTCTAGCTATTATCATAGGTTAGTAATTAAAAGAATATGAAATACTCATTATTTTCGCATGAAAGTACAAAGGTACAAAAAAAATAAGATTTTAGGATTCTATATCACCTATATTTATATGATTTTAGCTAACCAATATGACTAGATACCTTACGGGGGTCAAAAACTATCCAAATAAAGTTCTAATATAATGGGAAGACCTCTAGAATTATCCATCCATCCAAAAATCCAAAAATTCTACAAATTTTGATTTTTTTGTCATCTTTAATTTAACAAACATGGACCCAAACCCATAAATGCTTCATAATAGTTTGTGGGCTTATTCTCTACACTGTTTATGGGCTTAATCATAACTTAAAATAAATTAAACAGTTTGGGCTATCATTACATCTAACCTATAAATATCATTTATAGGCTTTTTTTTTTCCTTTACACTAGGTATGGGCCTCAACAACTTGAAATAAATTAAATAATTTGGGTTAACTGATACATCTTAAATCACCAATTAGATATGAACTAAAGATTAATATTTCCTTTGCCATAAATTGCCATCCAAAGTAGCTTGCTTAAAATCATTAATATAAAGCTCAATCAATAAAGTTCCATCAAATAATTAACTTAATAAATTCTACATCTCCAATCATCACCAAGCAATCCTAAAAATATTGTTAAAATCTAAAATCTATGCCTTTGAAATTGCAAATAAAAATCTAGATGAATACCTAAAATAGGATCCCATATTTATTTTCTATTAAAATCCCTTAAATATTGATCGAGTAGCAAATAAATTTGTATGCTCAAATTCTAGGAGAAGAGCAATCCAATAATATCAGTGAAAAATCAAAATCAAATATTTTTACTCCATAATTTCTACCATCCAATATCATATCTATATTACAATAATTCATATAAAGAATTGGGGTATTACAAAAAAATTCTTACTTCTCCAAAGTAAACGAACAAAACAAAATACTAATACCCATGAAACTTTTCTTTACAACAAGAGCATCCTCAAACCCCTCCGTAGAAGTGTCCTCTTCAAATTTAGACTCTAAGTCAGACTCTGACTTTGACAAAGGAGGCTACTCAACGACTAAGAACTGATGAATGCGCTCATGATACACAACTCCATGACCTAAAACTAGATTATTACACACACTCAAATGAAATAAGGGCTCACCAACTCAAAAAACGCGATGACATCGTGAGGAAGACAATTCCCGCAAATACAAATCAACTAGCCACATGTCCCCTACCTCAATCGGGCGGCTGACTCCCGCCAACGGCTTCCACCATTTTTGATACTACCTCCAGACTTTGACTTTTAGTTGATCCGACTACCCTCCATCTCCCTCTCAAGTTTAGATATCTCTCTCTCAAATTTGGACTTTCCAAAAGTAACTCTTCCAAAGGTAATAGTAAATCAGAGTAAAGGGAAGGGGTAAAAGAAAAGGTAAAAATATACCTTAATTTCGAACTCACCTTGACAACAAAGGAAACTTCCCAAGTCTTGAACGATAGCAAATTGCTAAGGCTTTTAAAAGATGCAATTCGCTAGTAAGGTGTTACCTCCTAAAGGCAATGAATAAAAAGACTTACAAGTTTATCAATTATTTAATTTAATTGATAATTAAAACTAATTAAAAAATCAAATTAAAGGCATATTAAAATAAATAATAATGAAATTAATTATTATGGTAATATAAATTACAATTAACAATTAAATTTTACTTTCAATTAAAGAAAGTAAGTTTCCAATTAAAAATAGGGGAGTTAGATGACATAATGAATTACAACCCTAAGAGCATAAAAATAAAGACCCCAAATAAGTGGTCAAATTAATTAAATAAAAAAGAGGTAACTAAACCCATCAATTTAACCTCACTCAAGATGAGCTCCTCAATCTAAGCGGGTTGAAGCTCACCAAGAACTTAACTAGTATAACAACCAACCTTTAAAGTCAAAAAAGCATCTAGACAATCATTTTATCAACTTGAGCTCTGATTCTATACAAGCACGTTTCAAGAGCAAAAGCCCAACACTTATCGACTTATAGAACGAGTTCTACTTCCATGCAACATCAAGAATATACGTGAATAAAAATTGATATCATCCTCTCTGATTTTTCTGTTAGTGAAGCCCTATTTACTATGCTTAAATTATTGAAACATATAAAATATATATATATATATTTAGAATTTTAATTATTTTATTTAGTTTAGATATTTATATGCATATGCATAAATTCTCTCACAGCGTCGCTCCTCTCTTATACGTTTAAAAGCTATCTGTATTTTATATCACATTAAGACTATATTCTGTCTGTTAATATTGTCAATTAATTTTGTAATCAATTTTTTCACTTACTATCTAAAATAGAATATTGGATAATTAGTCTAATAGTTCTTTCTTTTGCAAAGTTAGAAATACTAGATTTTCCATAGACATTATAATTTTGTAATATGTAACTCTTACACACACCAACGGATTCTATCAGCTAAAATCGCCCAACGATAATGAAAAAGCTCTCAATCGGAGTGGTGGAATGTGCCCAAGTGTGAAACTACAGAAAGAACAAAAGTGAAGGGAGAAAGAGATGAGAGAAAGACAGAGAAGAGAGAGTGAGAGAGGAGAGGACAAGAAAGGAGGAATATTTCATTCACAACTCTGATGATTGAAGAAAACAATCCCTTGATTGATGGGATTTTAACAACATTTAGAAGAAAAAGACAAAATTGGAAAACAGACATTCTTAATCCTAATCTGGCTGCAACGGCAGCATTCCCATAAGTAGAACGGCACCATTTCATCCCTATTTTATTCTTGCCTAACAAACTTCAAAGAGACGTTTTTCTTGATTGAACGCGCTTCTTCCTGGCGGAGGTTCAACCTGTAACATTTCTCTCTCCTTCAATGAAACTTGTCCTCAAGCCTTGAAGTTCTGGAAACTGTTGGGTAATCGCATCGTAGTCTTCCCAATTAGCCTCTTCTTCAGGTAGATGAGCCCAGCTAACCAGAATCTGTGCGACTGGAGCATTTTTTTTCTCTTTATCAGTCTCCTTGCTAAAATAGCTACAGGCTGAAGGATGGTTCTTCCCTCGTCATCAAACTGCGGCAGTGCGGCTGTGATTTTCTCAGTAGAACCAACGTGCTTTTTAAGTAAGGAAACATGAAACACTGGATGAATTTTTGAGCTCAACGGTAAGTGTAGCCTATAGGCGACTGTGCCTATCTTCTCTACTACTGGGAAAGGACCCGCATCTTAGGACTGAGTTTCCAAGCTTTACTATTACGCATGATGTGTTGTCTGTATGGCTTCAATTTTAAGTACACAAAATCCCCTACCTTGTAATGCTTCTCAGTTCTTCCTTTGTCTGCTTGTTGTTTCATTCGATTTTGGGCAATTTGCAGCTGTGTCTTAAAGTGCGCTTGGGCTGCTATTCTGTCTTGGAGAATTTGTTGGACTATTTGCACCACTACCTCCCCATCAAAGTCAATTGGTATGTGATCGGGTTTGTAACCGTACAATGCCTCGAAGGGGGTTATAGCTATGGCAGTGTGGTAGTTGGTAGTGTACCACCACTCCGCCATGGCTATCCATTGGCTCCACTTCTTGGGGTTGGCTCCGCACATGCACCGCAGGTAGTTTTCTAAGCATTGGTTTGCTCTTTCACTTTGGCCGTCCGTTTGAGGGTGATAGGCTGTGCTGAGTTGTTGCTGGGCTCCTAAGAGGTTGAGCAATTCCGTCCAAAGTTGGCTAGTGAATAACCTGTCCTTATCTAACAGTATGCTGCAAGGTAAGCCATGTAGTTTATAAATAGAATCAAGAAAGGTGTGTGCCAAGTGCAAAGCTAAAATAGGGTGGGAAAGAGGAGTGAAATGTGCATATTTTGTGAACCTATCCTCCACCACCCATATCGTAGTTTTCCCATTAGAATTAGGTGATGTGTTTATGGTGATGTGTTTCCAAGCTTGGTCTGGGATAGGGAGAGGCTGTAGCAATCTAGGTGTTTTAGTATTCAGATGTTTACACTATTGGCATACGTTACATTCCTTAACTTCTTGCTGGACCATTTTCTGCATCTTGGGCCACCAAAAAAGTGTTTTTAGCCTCTAAAGGGTCCATTGTATTCCGGAGTGCTCCCTTACAGTTGAAGAGTGCAAGGCCTGGATTACTTTCCTTCTTAAGCCGATGCTTTTACCAACATACAGTTTGCCTTTGTGCTTGAGGATTCCACCTTGATAAGAAAAGAAAGAAAAGTTGTAGGGAAAAAGAAGATTTTCAGTTATAGCTTCTTGAGCCAAATTATCTCCTTCGTAGTTGTCCTCTAATTCACTGACCCAGGTTGGCTGTAGGAGGGTAATAGCTTGGTGCATTCCTTCTTCAACATCTCTCCTTGATAGGGCATCAACAACCTTGTTTTCTCTCCCTTTCTTATACTCAATAGTGCAGCTGTAACCTAGTAACTTGGTGAGGTATTTGTGTTGGAGAGGAGTAGAGATCTTTTCTCCTAATAGATACTTCAAGCTGCATTGATCAGTCCTTATCGTGAAATGATTCTAAACTAGGTTAGCTCTCCACTTTTCTACAGCTTTAATAATAGCCATTAGTTCCTTCTCGTATACCGACAGCCCCAAAGCTTTACCAAAGTAAGCCAACGGATGTTTCTCTTGAATTAACACTACCCCAATCCTCGAGTAACAAGCATTAGTTTCCAAAATAAAGGGCTTTTTGAAGTCAGGTAACTGCAAGACTGGTGTCATAGTCATGGCCCTTTTGAGACTGTTGAAAGCTGTCTCGGCTTCCTTACTCCACAAAAATTGTCCCTTCTTTGTGAGGTTGGTCAACGATTTAGCTAGGATGCCATAGTGCCCGATAAACTTTCTGTAGTAGCCAGTGAGTCGCAGGAATCCTCTAAGGGCTTTAACAGTTCTTGGTTGAGGCCAGTCTGTCATGGCTTGGATTTTGCTAAGGTCAGGTTCAACTCCCTTGGCACTTATGATATGTCCTAGGTATTCAACTTTATCCTGGCCAAAGACACATTTGGAAGGTTTGGCAAATAACTGATGCTGGGCAAGAATATCAAAGACGGTTGCAAGGTGATGTTGATGGTCTTCTAGGCTCTTGCTATAAACTAGGATGTCATCAAAAAAGACTAGAATGAAGTCTCTATGGTGCTCACCGAAGGTTTTGTTCATGAGGTATTAGAAAGTTGTAGGAGCATTGATTAATCCGAAGGGTATAACTTTGAATTCATAGAGGCCAGTGGAAGTCACAAAGTCTGTCTTAGGGATGTATTTAGGATTGATTCTAATCTAGTGATATCCTACCCTAAGATCTATTTTGGAGAAGATGGTTGCCCTATGAAGCTCATTTAGGAGGTTGTCTAAGAGGGGAATTGGAAAGTTGTCTTTGATGGTTAAGGAATTTAACTTTTTGTAATCAACACAGAATCTCCAGGTTCCATCCTTCTTCTTTACTAAGAGAACTGGGTAGGAGAATGGGTTAGTAGAGGGTCGGATTATTCCCATTTGCATCATTTCATGCACTAGCCATTCTATTTCCATTCTCTGAAGATGTGGGTACCTATATGGGTTGAGCTTGAAAGTTTCCGTACTAGGTTTGAGGTTGATGTGGTGGTTGATGCTACTAAAAGGTGGCAGCGATTTGGGCTCAGTAAAGATTGAAGAATATCTGGTTAAGATGGGTTGAATGGCTGGGTGGTTAGGTGGGTTTTCTTTTTTATTTACTGGAGTTATTAGATAGAGACAACCTATGGATGACCCTTCCTCCTTTTTTAGCATTCTTTCAAGTCTTTTTCCTGAGATCATTTTTAGAGACACCTTGGGCCTAATCCCATGAAGGATGACTTTCCTAAGACCTTGTTTGAAGGAGATCTTTTGTTGGTTAAAGTCAAAGGTGACTGGACCTAACCTCCTTAGAAGATCTACTCCCAAGACCATGTCATATCCCCTCAGTTTAAGATTCTGACACTGGATGTGAATTTGTGACCCCCCATTACCCAATGGAAATTGCTGCACTTAGAGTCACTCTACCGTATTCCCGTCAGCTACAGTAACCAAGAGAGGATTTGTTTGCTCAACGTCACATCCTAGTAGTCTAGCAATCCCCGGGTCAAGAAAACTATGGGTTCTACCTGTGTCAACGATACGATAGAGTTCTTTCCCACTTTCCCATAGAGTTTGATGGTATCTGGAGTAACCTATCTAAATGTTTGAAAAATCGGACCGTTCATTGAATTGAAAAACCTACCGATTCACGGTTCACTAGTTCAACCGTTGGTCGGACCGTAATTAAACCGCAATTGAACCGTGATGTCATATTTATAAAATATATATATTTATATTATATATATTACTTAAAAATTAATAAAATGCCAAAATATAAAACATAAAGAGCTTAAATGATATTTTCTAACATTACAATCCAAATTTCACAATTCATTTTATAAATGATCACAACAATTTAAATATATCAAGTCCAAAGTTTAAAGTTGAAAGTGTGTGAGTTAATTCTAAACTCTAAATTAAGCTTTTTTTGCTTTTAGATAGCTTGTGAAGTATATTTTAATCTTTAAACTTTGTATTTAGACAAAAAAAAAATTAAAAATAATAATAATTTTATTAAAAATTAAATGAAAAAATCGGTCCGGTTCAATTGAACCATGAACGGTTCACCGGTTCAACGGTCCGACCGGCCGGTTTGAATGGTTTTTTCAAAAAATGGCATTTTTTTCATTTTTCCGGTTTTTTGAGAAAACCGGACAGATTCACCGGCCGGTTGACGGTCCAACCGGTCCGACCGGCTAGTCCGGTCCGATTTTTTAAATAGTGACCTGCCCAACCAAAGCACTTAAAGAGATGCAGCTCCTCCTCATTCCCACTACTCTCCCTTATTTCATCTGTGTTTTCTTCCTCTTCACCCAGAATAACAAAGACTTTCTTGCATCTGTGCCCGGTGTGATAAACTTCATCACAATTGAAGCATAATCCCCTTTTTCTCCTAGCTTCCATTTCTTCTCTAGTTAACCTCTTCAAAGGGGGGTACTTATCCTTTAAAGAGGCAAACAACTTTGTTTTGAGGTTCGAAAGAGGCATTCTTTCCAGACTTGGGCATGTTAATCCAATTTTTTGAACTGACTTTGTGCCCTTTGTCCAGTGCCTCTATCAAGCTCTCTTGTTTCTTTGCTATAGAGATAGCGTGAGCAAGGTTGGAAGGATTAAACATCTCCACCATCTACCCTATCTCATCCTTTAAGCCACCAACAAAGTTCTTGACAAAATAATTACATGTCAAGTGCCTATTTGCAGCTAACACGAAGGCTTTTAGTTCCTCAAACTTAACAGCATAGTCATCAACCGACTTATCCTGTTTAAGCTTTTTGAATTAATTGACCAAGTTGTGCTCATGGTGAAGAGAAAACCTTTGCAAGACAAGTTCACTGAATCTTTCCCAGCCCATATTTTCCCTTCCCTTAACATAGTCAAGATACCAACAATCAGCTAACCCCTCCATATGCATAGCTGTGAGAATAATTTTCTCATAGCCACTCATATTGTTAAATAGGAAGTATTTTTGACATTTCCTTAGCCATGCTCCAGGATTATTACCCAAGAATTTGGAAAATTCGTATTTAGCAGATTTGAGGTTTCTAGAGTTGAAGTTGTCTGAGGTCCTAAGGTTGGGAGCTGGGGAAAGGATTCCATCGCCTTTGGGTCTGGGAGATTGAGGCGACATAGAAGAGGATACCCCATTGGCTGGCTCTTTCCTTTTGCTAACCGTTAACGCTCTCAGAAACTCGCTTAGCTTCCGGTCCACAGAATCTTCTACACACTGAACCACATTCTCCATTTTCAGCTTGATTTCCTCCAAGTTTCTGGCTAAGGTTTCCTAGTTCTCCTTCAATTCTACAGCTTGCTGTTCCATTGCATCCATTCTCGATCGTTTTTGTCTTAGCCATTACTGGGTTGTGCAGTTGCAGGAACGATGCTCCGGTACTACTGTTACACACACCAACGGATTCTATCAGCTAAAATCGCCCAACGATAATGGGAAAGCTCTCAATCGGAGTAGTGGAATGTGCCTAATTGTGAAATTACAAAAAGAACGAAAGAGAAGGGAGAAAGAGAGTGAGAGAGGAGAGGACAAGAAAGGAGGAATGTTTCATTCACAACTCTGATAATTGAAGAAAACAATCCCTTGACTGATGGGATTTTAACAACATTCAGATGAAAAAGACAAAATTGGAAAGCAGACATTCTTAATCCTAATCTGGCTGCAACGACAGCGTTCCCATAAGTAGAACGGCACCATTTCATCCCTATTTTATTTTTGACTAACAAACTTCAAAAAGACGTTTTTCTTGATTGAATGCGCTTCTTCCTGGCGGAGGTTCAACCTGTAACAGTAACCATCACAGAAATCATTCATTGTTCTTTAATGAATGTAATCTCCTACTTTAATAACAATTTATAAAAAATATGTATTATTCTTTGACACCATAAGCGGCTAGTTTTTCTCTTTTTATTTTTTATTTTTGAGCCATTGGAAAATTTTATTTTGAGTAAATTAAAAAATATGAATGAAGATTTTAAATAAATATGCAGAAACAATTAAGATGATTTTTTTCTAAAATATATTTTTTAATACATCTTATATAAAAATTCATAACTGTAAGGGAATTTTTTTCTCTCCAAAGCCATTGAAAAAGAGGCTAGCTATCTAATTCTTTCCCCCTCTATTATTTCCTAAAATATCTACTTTCTTTTTATATATGTTGAGTGGACTTTAGTCTTTTGGCATAAATCTCATACATCAAGTGTGGTCAAGAATTCAAATTCTAATATACTCGTGATGTGTGTGTATATATAAATATATATATATATGAGGAACTTTCCTTTTATGGTTTTAGCTTTATTTCATACAATTTGCTTAGATATATTAAAGGGAATAAAAATTTATTTTTTTCATAAATTTATTTCATATGAAATATAAATTGGCATTAATCAAAGCATCATGTTATCTTTACAAAACGGTATTTTGAAAAACCCCAGATAATGTAGTTTTCATCTGAAAAATATTATATATCACTACGACATAATTTTTATTTTCTAGGAAATAAAACATAAAATCCAAACAACATAGTTCTGATACAAAAAAGTAAAGCAACAGAAACCTCGTAGTTTGTTCAAGTGGTCAGGTTCAGCTGAATCGCTCTCACACGTATAAATATGAAGTCATTGATTCAAACCTAACGAACTCTTAGTATATGTGCATATGTTGAGAAATATAGAAAGTATTTGTTAAATAACTTTTTATGTTCATTTTCATATAAAAAAAAGAGTGAGTATGTAACGACCCCGAAATTTTATATTTTTGTTAAATTATTATTATTTATTTTATCAGTTAATTTTAGTTATTCGATTAGAATTTTGAATTATTTAATCGTGATAAAAATTATATAAGATTCAATTGATATTTTTACAAGATTTTTGAGATCAAAAATGCATTTTATTTATTTCAGGAACTAAATTGAGAGATTCTAAATTATTAAAATATATATATATATGAAATGATGATGAAGTCAGCCGAGCCATGCTTGCTCCATACTTGTATCAAGTCAACAATTAATGCTAGTTGACTTCAATTTCCTTTCTTCCTTTTTCTTCATCTTTTCTTCATTTTTCTTTCCATTTGCTTTTTTTCCTTCGCCAGCTTTCTTCTCTCCTTTCAACCTCCATTTCTTCATCAAACATTACTACCACTTCCCTTACCATTTTCAAGCCAAAAGATAGCAGCCATGCACGGTGGTTAAAGGTGGACGGAGAAGCACCGTGAAGAAACCCGTTTCTTTGGTTAACTTTCGGTAATCATCTCCAAGCCCCGAAACCTGCGACAAAGGGTATCATTGTGTAGCTAGGGAGGAGGAGAAGCAGAATATAGGGTTTTGTGGCGGTTTCCGGCAACAGCGGCGGTGAACGGAGCCGTACAGTGGCGGCGGAGCAAGGTGATTTTGGTGCTGTTTTTTGCTTTTTCCGGCTAATAGGAGCACTATAACTAAAAACTAACCGGATATTATTGTTCAGGAGGGTGTAAGGAAGAGAACGGTATAAAGTGACCTTATACAGGCGACAGGCGGCGGGCGGCGGCGGCGATTGGACAGTTTTGTCTGCTCCTTCCAACGGTCGTGACGGTATAATCCATTTTCGAATTCGGGCCTTAGTTAGTGAGTTATGAATTTTGCTAGGTTTTGATAATTATATTTTTATGTATTATATATATTCATGCAAGGTATATGTATGAGTTAGGATGATAAGTGATTTAATTATGGATTTTAGGTTGTGTTATTATATTATTATGTATTATATATATGTATAGGAATTTAAGATTTTAAATCTTAAATTGTTAATAGTTGATAAGATTAAGTAAGTTTGATTGATTTATATAAATTTGGACTTAAATAAGATTTATTTGGTAATTTTGGGAAATATTAAGCTTCGATAACGAATAAGGTTAGTAGAATCGATCAAACTTTAATTATGAATTAATTTGTGAATTAGATGACGGAGATTTGGCCGGTGATGAGCAGTAGTTGTATATCTGACTGACTGGGTATATTACACCAAAGTGAGGATCTATCCCTCTTGGTACTTGTTATACCTATGAGGTTCTGCCAATTTAGCACCCTATTGAGCTATCTGTTATTGAAATTAACCCCTATGTGGGTTTACTGTTTCTGTACGATACTCAGAATCGTGTTTGGTTTCTGTTTATTCGTTGATTCTGTTCTGAGTACCCCTGTGAGGGTTATATCTGTTCTGTATCTATTTTTGTCTGTTCTGGCGCCCAGAATTTTTTCTGTTATCTGTTCTGCTCTGCTTTGTATCTATTGCTTTATCGGCATTTCTGTTATCTGATTTGTATTTTGGCCATGCTGGCATATCTGTATCTGTTACTGTTATCTGTTGCCTGATCGGCATTGTTTCTATCTGCTTGGATCTGTTCTGTCTGAAACCGGCAATGTGCTAAGGACTTTCCCCTGGGCATCTGCATAAGCAGTTAATTCTGTTATTTATACGGTGATTATGAGGCCAAAGGCCGATCCGGGCGACCTGTTTGGTTATGTGAGGCATGCAAGGGACTTTCCCCTTGGTGTCAACGATACGCTAGGGACTTTCCCCTGGGTGTCGGCGGTACGCTAGGGACTTCCCCTAGGTATCGATGGTGTGCTAGGGACTTTCCCCTAGGCATCGGCGGTGCGCTATACAGATCGTATGGGTATCTGCCATATACCAAGTTGTTATGTTTAGGTGATATGTTTGTCTGGTATAAGGTGAATCGACAATGCATGTCTTAGACTATCCTTTGAGTGCATATGCTTTGGGTTTAATTTGTGTGATTGTTTCTGTTTGTCTGACATCTGATCCTGGAGCAATAAGGCAGGAGAGTTTCCTATTTGCTTATCGGTACTATCTGTTTCTGTATTTGTTTGATCTGTTCGTTTATATTATGATTTGTCGAGTCAAATCATCCTCGATAAATCCCTTCTGTACTCCTCACTAAGTCTTTGGACTTACCTCCCTGTATTTTATGATATCAAACAAGGAAGAGATGGTTCGAGATTGAGCTGGGAAGAATTGTATTCGGTTTCCTTTTGAAGATTGTATAGAATATAAGTTATGATATATTGTATTCAGAATGAAACCTTAGAAATGTTGTTATATGTATGATTGTAATTATAAGGCTTTAATGTGTTATGCAGTAAGATATTAATATTATGAAGTTTAGTAGGTGTTTATTTTGAAATTTTTGGTTTAGAACTGATTGATGAGATTGAATGTCATTTTAGAATATGTGTGAAATAAACTTATGGGCCTTTTGTTAGGTTGCGACTCTGATATTTAAGATTGAATCTGTGTGGTGCCTTGACTGAGGTGTCATCCTGAGGAGGGGTGCTACAGAGTACGTAGCTAAAATTTTACAGGGAACTAATTTTACTGTGGTGAAAATTAAGAATCAAATTAATTTTTTGCTACACAATAATTTTATTGCAAAAACATTTTCATAAATGGTGAGAAATATCAATTGTAACAAAACTTTACATAATAATGATCTATATATTTAGTTGCTAAATAATGACTTTTATGGTAATGAATGTTCATTAAAGAGGTGTAGTTGGCAAGAAAATCACAGTTTGCCTAACAAATCAAGTCTTGCACCTAATTTTATCTCTCTTACAATAACTTTTTTCACATGAAATACAATTCATCATATTGTATAATGATGATAAGGATTGTAATTAAATTATAATGTTAATGAAACATAAAATGATAGTGAAAATTGTTATTAAAATTGAATTGAGTGGAATATCCACTTATGTAAGAAAAATGAGAGATGATAAAAGACAATTTTAAACCTACAAAATTTTTAGCATAAATTTTTAATTCCACCATTGCTTCACCCCTTCAAGAAGTCGGGATTCACTAAGTCAATCCTTACTGTATCTAGGTGAATTATGTCATATATGAAACAAATTATGTTCTAGACTCCCAGTTTAAGCAAATCAAGAATCAGTTCAAAGGAAAGATACTACCTCCCCTTTACCCGCAAAGTATTAGGGTTTAGAATTCCCTCGTTTCCATTAATTTAGAGAGGGAAAAAAAACAAGAAGAAAACCTAGGAATGTTATCAATTAAACTTCATCAATCAAAAGAACTTATATACCAAAAAAGAAAACATTGCAACAGTAACATACGTAACAACATCAATCATATTTTCATATATTGCCTAACAACAAAACAATACCTTAAAGCAATCATATTTCTTATATTGCATGTAACTACAAGATAATGCCTAAAAACTAGTAGTGGAATTGAAATCTGCCCAAGAGAACTAGTCTCACTCTTGGTATTACACCGGAGCAATCTTGATCATTTTCTTTATGCCCAACTGATGTGGCATGCCATCATAGGTATTTTTCGGTTTCTCCTTTTATGCAATCAATTTATTTTCGATTTGTATGACCAACTTTCTCCTTTTCGTAGTGGACAATTACTGGAGTTTCTTTACCTTGTAATCATTAAGATTCCAAAATATAGCCTCACACTTGCACTCCGACCCTCGAATTGTTGGGTGAACTCCATTTATTTGGCTTATCAACTGATGTGGGCTATTCAGCGATGCATCAATGCAGTGCGGACACTTAAAGATACTCCACATAACGTTTTTCCTCTCATCTTTGGAGGAAGAAAATTGATTGATCTTGTTACCTCAAAGTAATTATTTAATAAATACAAAATTCCATTTTCTTTTTTTTTTTTTGTTTTTTATCAAAACAAAAAGCTTTTTGAAACCTTATAAACACTAAAAGCGAATCTGAGCATGTTGTCATGGACTTGTCTCTTAGAAGCTCATGTGCGACACTAGCCCCTCGTTCGCCCGTTGCAACACTAGCTAAGTTAACCTCCCTTCCATGTGTTTTGTGTGTGTGAAGTAAGTTAGCTAAATGTATGAAGAGAGACAATGCTAGAGAATGAAACTCTTAGGAGACTTATATTATATAAATTCTAACTTGTTTCTTAGATGGTTTACAGATAAAGTCTATTATTTATTCATACTATCCACATCCTGATCAGTGGACTATAAAAATTTATTTGATCCTCAAGATTACATGTTTCGAACATTTTTTGGACTAAATTCTTCTAGACTGCTACTTTAAAAAATTCTATACAACTCTACAACTATGTACAACATTTTAAAATTCTTCGGGACATTTCTTAGCCTCTATCATCTTGAAACCTGGCTTTATTTTTTCCGAGACATGACAACATGCTCATTCTAATTGTTTTTTAGGACAACTAAAATTAGTAAAACAACTTCAAAGTATTTACTTAATGAATACAAAAATTCCTTAATTTCGTGAAATGTTGCCAATTAAATTAAAAAAGAGGCAAAATTGCATTTTTGGTCTCATACGTTAGGGGGTGTGTAATTTTAGTCCCACGCTTTTACCAAATTTAGAAAACGTCCCAAAATCCAAAAAAAGTTGCAAAGTTGGTTCCAAGAGTCAATTTCCATCCAAATTTAACAGAGAAAGTGCGCGTGATGCGCATGGCCGTTGGACGTGTGTGGCCCCACGGGCAAAATTGCACTTTTAGTCCCACACGTTAGGGGAAGGGTGCAACTTTAGTCCTACTATAGATAAATTAATTTTAAGTCAATTGAGAAGTGACATATATAAAATAATATGCTAATTATTAATTTAAAATTCTCTATTTATATTTTGGGATTTATGAAATTTAATTTCAAAAGTTAAATGGTTAATTATAATTAATAATTTAGTATTTATTTTATATTCAAATCAAATATTGGCAAGTGTTAAAGATGAAGTGTCTATATTTATGGACCAATTAAATCAAAGGTATTTGATATTATCTCTTGATATTGATATTATCTTTTGATGTTTGATATTGTCAAATCAAAGATATCCGATATTATCTAGGGGTGTAAATGAAATGAGACTAGTCGCAAACGGTTCGGACTTGGGTCGATGAAAGCTCAAATTCAACTCGAACTTAAACGAGACAAGCCTAGCCAAGCCCAAGCTCGTTAGCCAAGCCAAGCTCAATAGTATTCAACTTAACAGGCTCGCGAGCCTAAACGAGCTTTTTATTATATAGTAGTAGTAGTAGTAGTAGTAGTAATAATAATAATAACAATAATTTATTATTATTATTATTATTATTATTATTATTATTTTAAGAAAGAATAAAATTATTTAAAAATTGAAAAGAAAAAACTAATTATTTATTTCAAGCCTAAAAGGACTCGAACTCATCTGGGCTTATACGAGTTGGAGCACATCCGAGCTTATACATACTCAAGCTCATCCAAACCTATACAAATCGAGCCTTATCGAGCTTTAACGAGCCGAGCACGAGCTTTTGCCTATTTCGAGAACCGAGCTCGAGCTGGGCTGTCTAGGCTCGGCTCGATTCATTTACACTCCTAAATTATTATCCCTTAATATTTGATATTATCTCATCAAGATGATAACTATCAAAGATGTTCAAGATTATTTGGGATCTCCCACCAAGCACCTATATGAAGGGGTGATTCCAACTCATTTGACACAACACAAATTCCAACAAGTGAGAAACTTTGGAGGAGTCCAGCAATTCTCTCAAGCAAATTCAAGGAGATCCACGACGTTCAAGGAGTTCTTCGGAGCTCAATATTTTTGGCATTTAATTCGAGATTAAGGTGTTTTTCTTCAAATCGAGGGCTTAAATTTGATTTGAAGAAAAATAATGCCAATTCGAGGGCTTCGCACTTAATCTCGAATTAAATGCCAAAAATATATTAGCTTCGCAAAAAATGCCTTCAACATCGTGGATCTCCTTAAATTTGCTTGAGTGAATTGCTCGAGTCCTTCAAAGTTTCTCTCATTTGCTGAAATTTGTGTTGTGTCAAATGAGTTGGGATCACCCCTTTATATAGGTGCTTGGTGGGTAGAGGTGTTCATCGGATCCGATTTACCGGATGAACCTGATTACCCAAACCAAACCAACTTAATTGGTTCGGATTGGATCGGGTAATCAGGTCCAATTAGGTAAAATCCGATCAAAACTAATTAACAATTGATTTGGATTCGGGTTCAACTTTTGCGCACGGGACCTAACCTGACCCAACTACCCGATTAAAAATTAAAATATAATATATATATATATTTAAATGGTCGTATAGTACACCTGTTTCAATATTTTGATCATATAGTATATATACTAGTTTCAATATTTTACCTACTTAAAATTGATTTTTTAATTATTTCATTAATTGAAATGTAATATATAATCAAAATAATATCTAATTTTTTAAAAAGTAAAATTAATAATAAAATATAAAAAAATGAAATTGAATAGGTATACTCAACTACACAACCTGAACCAACCCGATCCAAATTGAATTGGTTTGGTTCGAGGCTGGAGATCTAATTCTATGAAACCCAATCCAACCCAACCCAATTAAATTCAATTAGTTTGGATCGATGTTTCTACAAACTCGACCCGACCCGACCCGTGAACACCCCTATCGGTGGCAGATCCCAAATAATCTTGAACATCTTTGATAATTATCTTCTCGATGAAATAATATCAAATAACAAGGAATAATATCATATATCTTTGATTTGACAATATCAAACATCAAGAGATAATATCAAATATCTTTGATTTAATTGGTCTATAGATATACACTCTATCTTTGACACTTGTCAATATTTGATTTGAATATAAAATAAATACTAAATTAATAATTAAAATTGATCATTTATCTTTTGGAATTAAATTTAATAAACCCAAAATATAAATAGAAAATCTTCAATTAATAATTAACATATAATTTTACACGTCACTTCTCAATTGGTTTTAAATTAATTTATCTACAATTGGACTAAAGTTGCACCCCCCCTCCCAACGTATGAGACTAAAATTGCCACCAAATCCTGTTACCAAACGGCCATGCGCATCACATGCACTTTCTCCGTTAAATTTTGGAGGAAATTAACTTTTGGGACCAACTTTGCAACTTTTTTGAGATTTTGGGATATTTTCTAAATTTGGCAAAAGCGTAGGACTAAAATTGCACATCCCCTAATGTATGGGACTAAAAATGTAATTTTGCCTAAAAAAGAGAAAAATGAAAAAGCAACGCCAAGAGGAGAATTCAAACAACCAACTATAGCCACCATCAGCCACCTCTGATCTGTTAGAATTTCTGGAGAGGATGGATGTCATGTATTTGGAAAATAGAATATCCTTTTAGGCAGTTTTTGAAAAAAAATTTATATATATATATATATATAGTTAATAGACTTTGAATAGCTTATAGAAAGAGACATAAAAAAACAATTGTAAGACCCCAATCTGTGGATACAAAATTGTCATTAGATTTTGAAATTTACAAATTGAATTAGAATGTTAAGATTTAATAACAATAAATAAGAAGAAGAAGAAGAAGAAGAAGAAGAAGAAGAAGAAGAAGAAGAAGAGCAACAACAACAACAACAACAACAAACATAATCGAAATGGGCCTTAATGAATCATACTAAAATTAATTAGGGCTTAGTGTGATGTTGAAAAATTATAAGGTCCAAAAATTAGTAAATAAGGACTTAATTACATAAATTGAAAACTAAGCGGGGGCCAATGTGTGAAAAAGAAAGCTGGAGAGATCAATTGGAAAATCAGGGGACGAATGTGTGGCACTCAGAAATTGGCAAACTGAATTGCAAGCGGTGGAAAAGTCTTGAGGTCTGAATGAAATTCTGCAAAAATCAAAGGTATAAAAAGAAGGCCCTCCATTTCTCTTAATTTCCACATACAAACCCAACTTTCCTCTCGCCAAACCTCACCTCTTCGGTGCCTAAAATTCTCAAATTAAACCAATCATCACGTGCATCTCATCGCGGTGAACACATTGATACCAAGAATACCCTAAAACTCATGGTGGAACGCCAAAAATTGGAGGCTAGCGGCGTTGGTAGCAAGTTGTGTAGTTCTGGCGATGAATGTGAGAGCGACGGGTGAATTATGATGGGCTCGACGAGTAGAAGGTGATAGTAACCTCAATTTTGGATTTTGGCCATTGAAGGAAGAGTAATTGAAAAATAAGCATGGTGTCGACAATTTCAAACAAAATTGACCGATGAGACGACGGCAAAACAAGAAATTGAAAGAGGGGTTTTGCTCGCCTTATTGAGGAGCTTAATGGTGGTGGCACCTTCCACCTCCAGTGGCCAGTGGCTTCAGGGCAATTTCTTTGGGGTGACAATTCAAACGCATACTGGCGAGGTTCGCACTGTGAATTGACTCCGAACTTGGTCAATCTAGTAAAATTCCATTTAATCGATTAAATGTCCCTTGATTTGATTCTATTAAATTATTAATCTGGTGTTTTGTGTAAATTTAATTTAATTGGACTAAAATTATGATTATGGACTAGAATGATTAGGTAGAAATGTAATTTTAAGTGATATGTGGACCCAAATTGCTAATAAGAGACTAATTATTATTAATTGAGTTAATTGATGCATTTAGGAAGACAAAATTATGAAATGGTTATAAGGCTTGAATGTTATAAAGACATTAAAGTTATGGATGTGGGCTAAACTTATTAGTTATGGGCTACGAATATCAATTTGAATATTAATAATGAAAGTGAAATATTAGCTCGAACCGATAAAATATTTAATTGATGAGGCTTGACCGAACTAGCATGCTTGGGAAGCTAAAATGGTAAATTGAATTCAAAATAAAACCTTGATCGCCTTAACGAGTTGGGTGTGTTGCAAAACTAGTGATGTGAATTAGATAATCGAGGAAAATATACTATGTATCTAAGTACTTCGGTACGAAGACTGAGATAGAATGGTAATCGAGAGAATAAGTGGGCTAGCGTAATTAGAATGTATAAGTAGCTGTAATTACTGTTACTATAATGTAGTATCGATACTTATATGGCATTCTAATTGAAAATAAGTGACAAGGATCCGAGCATTCCTGGCCGATAAAGAACTTACGTTGTGGGCACTAAGATTCAGCATGAGGTTGTAATTAATGTTATCTTTCTTGCTAGGGAAAATACATATATATATGTATATTATGAGAATCAGTAAGATTATTTGTTTCTTGACCTATCTGTTCAACTGTGATATCATTATATGCCTTTGAAATTGATATGCAACCTTGTCCAATCCTCCTTGAATTGTAATCAAAATTATTTGACTAATGGTATCCTTGATTTGGGTCTAGCGGTGTATTTCAAGTCTTTCTATGAAACTTGAAATCCCACTAAGCTTTCCAATGTTGTTTGCTCTCGTTGACTCATTTGGTCATTGTTACGGTATCGCGTGATATAGTGTTGATATGGTTAAGTTATTGTTATGTTTTTATTGTTACTTGAGACGATCATGCCAACTAAATAATTGATTGTTGTTTGGACTCATTGCATCTGGTTGTTATTTGATCGTAACGTCGATACTTGAAAATTGTTATTACCGTTGGATTTCATTGTTAATAAAACCTTTGGACATGCCCATGGGAAGTTTAGACCTAGAAGGATGCCATACGAAGTTGGGCCCAGGACTAGGATCGAAAGACGGTTGGGTGAAACGGACCGATGGTGAGGTCTCTTGAATTAGTACCTACTATTGATCCTATCTCACATGTAGTTGGAGGTTAGCTGTCTGTAAGCAAGGGATTGGCATGCAATCGACTATGACATATATGGCAGTTTTGTTCAAGCTAAGCGCTTGAAACTTGGAGGGATAAGGGATTTATTTCCATATTGATCTATGGGAGTCATAAGGTTGGATCCCCTTCCTTAACAGCTACATATGATATGTTTTTGTCTTATCTCCTATTGTTGTCATTATTGAACTTTTGTTATTCGGGTCTATCAGCAACAATTCTTGTTAACAAGTACTTGGAGTCATCCGGGCGATTTAAGAGTACTTTGCTTTGTTTTGATCTCTTTCAAAGTATCGTAGTTATCTTCTTATTCAATATATTAATATCTAAGCTATTTATTGTTTACCTCACTAAGTCATTGGGACTTACTCCTCTCGTATGATCTTGATTCTTTTTCCCATATAAGCGTTAATAGACGATAGATGTTTCGCATGTATGTGTATAGTGTACATAGTTTTGCTAGCAAGTCTCCAATTGCACAGGGTTGTTGTACTTGATATGTAAATTAAAGTATGCTTAGTTTGAATTCTATTCAGTCCTGATGGCGTCAATATCAAGTTGTACAGGACTTTCTTATCTATTATGTAAACCAGAAACTTGCTAAGTTATATGTTCTGTTACTCGATTACAAATGTTAAAAGTATCAAGGATGCAGCGCTAGTAGCTCGTTTTGTGGAAGTGGTCTTGCTTCCTTGTAGAACTTAATCATATTATGTTTCTGTTGTTCAGCTGCTACTGGGGAGTGTTAAATTTGGATGCAGCCGCCCTCTGGGGTAAATATTATGTATTTATGCGTTTGTGATGTTAGTGATCATTTGTTATGAAAATATTCCCTTTGAAATTTAGTTGCAACATGTGGTTGTTGATTTGATATAAGTAGCATCTCCGCTCAAAGCCAACACCTCTCAGGCAGGATGCTACAAAAAATTTATGAAGTGCCCAATGGATAAAGTTATCTAAGTGCCGATCAAATCAACTCTTCTACAGACTAATAAACAGGATTTCAATAAAATACTTCGTCCATATAGTTATCTTATATGGCCTGTCAGGTCGAATCAAATCCTCTTTCAATTTCTGTGTATCCTATGCCTGTCCCCGTTGCACCGAAACTGAGGGATCCTCATCCCTCAAAACACCAGTCAACAATCTACATAACAAGCAACTTATTTGTATAAAACCTCCGACGAGGATATAAACAGGTCTACCATTTTAACAGAATAGACAAAACAATAACTTTAAGGCAGATAACAGGACGTAATATCTCTAAGGAAATTAACTTACTTGTAGCAAAACAGCACACTCCAATGAATTAACAACTGGGCTAGTTATTCCCAATTTTAAGGGAACTTTTGCAGCTATTCTCAACCTAAAAGAATCGGGAAGACAAAATAAATAAACAACAAGTGAAGTCGGTTCTATTATCCTTCAAAGAGTATCCTACTCATCACCAGAATTTGTACCATATAATTTATGATGTTTTCCTGAAATTATGAGAAATGTAAGAGACTACTCTACGCCACAACGCCAAAAGACTAACAAGATAGTTGGAACTTGGAACCATACACATCATGTCATGAGAACTAGACCGACGGCCTTCCAAGACCAACATACCAAAGTTAAGTTCTTTGAATTAAACCTCAATGAAGATTGAGACACTCGAACTGGGCAGCTGCCAGGCGTGCATCCATATGACCAGTTTCAAGGTAAAAGCATCATGTCAACCCAGCCACTGCCACCTCTATAGTTCCACCATTCCATGCTAAACACATACCGCTCCTACGCCTGTGTTTAGCCTGAGTGGACACTTCACCAACCTTAGCACACGAGCATCTCCACGCCTGTACAAACACAAGGCCAAATACAGGGGGAAGATTATGCCATTGCCAAAATATTTATCTACCACTAAGATTATCGCTATCCACTATGAGACTCATCTACCAAAGCTGCTAATGCTAAACTTCTACATAAACAATGACTAGACGGGAAAACAGTTGACTACTGCTGAGATCTCTTCACTGCCTTAATTGGCAGAACTACCCAAATTCCTTCCCCTAAAGGTTAAACAAGCCTCTATGTTCCAGCATTACTTTTGAAGAAAGTTCCTTCAGTTTATCTGTAACCATCGTTTAACAAATGAAAAGGTAATAAATATCACTAACATCAAATATAACAATCACAAAGCTTCAATAACACAAACCCTGCAATAGAAGGCTGGGGGTCAATCACTAACATAGCATCAACTTACTCACCAGCAATTAACTCACATAAAGTACAACACAAGCTACTATATCTCCAGCATAACGGTAAGCCAAGATTCCGAAACAGCTAAGCTATAAGCAAGCCGAATTTAAAACTAGAGTTGAAGGAAAAGATAAAATGAGATCCTGAAGTATGACTTATTATAGGCTAGCAAAAAGAGTACGGCAAACTAATGTGATTCAGCAAACTAATGCAACCCAACCAGTCCCATAATATAGATGACATCTTGCAAGAGCCACCTACTCTCCACCAGCAAGATTGAGTTGAACCATAGAAGCTCCAACAAGGTTACATAGATGGAATCAAGCAACAACTGCTGCTGAGCCCGTCAAGTTGAGGAGCTACCATAACCGCCTCCATAGTTGCCAGAAGCTTGTGATGGATCAGACCGCCAACCTGAACTTCCATATCCCGAATTACCACTTCCATCACCATAACCACCTCCAGCATAACCACCAGCACCAGTTTGTATATCCCCCGCAGGAGAGCTACCATTTGGGCCGCCTCCTGCACGCCCACCCACAGCACCGTAAGTAGCTTGATTTCCATAAGCTCCATCACTCCCTCCATACCCACCATACCCTCCATAACCATAAGCTTGACTCCCATACCCAGAAGCACCACTTGGAGATTGACCAGCAACAGCTCCACCACTACCAGCGCCACCCGCGCCACCAGCAGTACCCCACTGAGCACTTCCATAGCCATATCCAGATGGAGCCTGAGAACCCCATGAATTTCTTTGAGCATTTGGAGGACCACCATATCCAGCATTAGGAGCATTATGATTTCCATAGCCTCCAGCAGGACCACCATACCCTGGATTTGGACCACCATAATTTCCATAGCCATAACCCATGCCGTTATTTGTTGGACCATACCCATAACCAGGCGCATTGTACCCAGATGAACCATAAGATGCATACCCACCACCAGCATTTTGTGATTGTGTGAACCTGCTGGATTCCATTCGACCATCGTAAGAGCCTGAATTACCAATAGAAGACCCATAACCCTGATATCCTCCACTGCCACCCCCAGCACCACCACCAATAGACCGGCCGCCCCCACCAGGATTGGCATCTTTAGGAAGAGCACGCTTCACTTCCACTTGCTTACCATTTAAGTCATGGAAGGTCTTGTGTAAAACCCTATCTACTGCATCTTCAGAATCAAATGAAATGAACCCAAATCCACGAGGACGGTTGGTCTGCTGGTCATACATTATAGCCACATCAGTTACTATGCCATAAGCTTCAAAATACTGACGAAAGGCATCCTCACTGAGCGTTGCTGGCAAACCCCCAACAAATATCTTCTTGGTCCGGGTACTTCCACCACCTCCAAAGTTTCTTGCACCACCAGAGTTTCCAACTCTCGAAACCTGTTGTTCCTCTCTTGATAAAGCTCTTTTAGCCTCAACCTATTTGCAAAAAATGAAAAATATCATGTGGTCATGCAGAAAATAAGAGACATAACATATTATAAAAGCATTACATTTCCAGGTTTTTTTTTGCAGCCTCGAGTTAATACAGCTGTCCATTTTGAGACCCAAAAAGCAGGTCAAGTAGATTTATTACTGAACAAGGTATTTTTGGAATCAGCATATTAGATTCAGATCAATTCAAACCCCAAGAACATGTGGCAGTTGATGACCCCTTCTCTCATCTTTCCCTCACTTTTGTTAACTCCTGATAACAATCTTTTATCAACTACCTTACCGAACAATAATGCAATATGCTTCAAGACATTCATTGGATGATAAACAAACCAGCCCAAAAGAAAAGGAACAGGAAAGAACCAGAATACACAATTAACAAGAGTTCTTGCCTCAGTAACCAGCAAAAAGAAGATTAGTATAACTTGGGCTATCGGAGAAGCCAGATAACATAAAAAATGATGAGAATCAATACGCACAAGTTTAAACATTTTTAGTAATCAAACACTCGGAACTACACTTCAGACATAGAAACATCCAAAATATGCAGATATATACAGTTCAATCCGATACAAGATATAAACCCCTGATTGGATAAACCAATGGGAGCAGAAGATTAGAGTGCCATGTCTGCCAGATATGGTGTCGTCTTAGGCCAGCTTACATGGGAAAAATCCCATTGGCAGGACACTGGTACATGCTTCAAATCTTTATAATTACAAATATTACTCCAGAAGAAATCCACTAATGGAAAATAAAATCACATACCGTCATTTCTGCATGAAGCTGGACATTACCAGCAACAATTTAAGAGTTTTGTGGTTTCTTAGAAAAATAAAGATGTGATGGCCTGAACAATTATCAAAAAACATAAATATACTTAACAAGCAAAATAATAGCTAGAAATCCATTATTATTTGAGGGGCAGACATCAGTGGATACCTAAGATTTAATAGCCAACAAAATTGAAGAATCTATTGTGTTGAACAAAAACTCTAGTGCAGGGGGGCTTGCCTAATACTCATAAAACAACATAATAAAATGAAGCATATATTGCTAGGCATAATGCAGTCAATTGGCAAGGCAGACACGCATGGAGGTTACTATGGACCAAAGAAAAAGCTCAACTGCCAGATAAAGATACACAATCATATATGATCAATATATCTCTCAGCAATTGATAAGTGAGTGCCTACATAAAGACATGTGCATACATATGTATATGAATACATAGTTTTCTATTAAGACCAGCATGAACACATTAAGCATCAACTTTCCAACATTGATTGAGATAACATATGTGAATCAAAAATCAAGTATTAGATCCAGAAATGAACAATAAGATAATCACATCAGGAAACGTAAGAACTAGTTGCATGAAAAATCTTCAAGTGATCACATAATAAATTAGAAATGTACTAATATTACACAGAAACTGCAAGCAAAACTGAAACCAAATAAAACCCAATAAGATGAAATTTCCATGTTATAAGCATTAATAAACGATTTTATCCTAGGGAAGGAAGAGGCATTAAGAAAAAACAACAAATGTCAAACAAAAACATCAGAATTCATCAAGGCCTTAATCAAAATCCCATCTAAACTTTCAGAACATATGAGTCTACACTTAGGAGTTATAAAACAGTAAACCATCAAGCCAAAACATCAGAATACTGCAAAAAGTGTAAATATGAGGCACATAATAAGCCCAACAAAACCGTTACATAACATTACGCTAATGCTATCGAACATAAGGAGGAAAATATAGCAGAAGAAGAAAAATACTCAAGTCCAGATTATAATGACAACTACAAATAAGAGAACTGATGAGATGCACCCCCCCCCCCCCAAACAACAAAAAACCCAAATCACAAATAAACTCTAGCAAGAACTGTCATTACAAATAAGAGAACTGATCAGATGCATAAGACATGGAGCACCCCCCCCCCCCAACAAAAAACCCAAATCACAAATAAACTCTAGCAAGAACTCAAAAAATGTGAACAGTCATCAGATGCCATGGAACGAAAGCCATATATATCCCAAACCAAGGATCAATGTAACATGTAAACAAAAATAATCAAATACAATTAAAAAGAAGAGCATCAAGAAAAATATACAAACACCAAGATTTAGCTGGAAAAATTAAGGAAAAAACAATGAGATGAAAAACAGCAAAATATTGAAAACAAGACTTCAAGAAAAAAGATAAAAGAAAACTAATCATAGCAGAATACAAGTTTAAGATACGAGACAACAATACATTATATGTGGAAATCCTGGCATAAAATAGTTAAAAGTTAAACATACAAAGCCTGAAAAATATAAAAGCCTAATTTTGAGAAACCCATAAGCAAAAAACTTCAAATCCCATAAACCCCAATCACAGAGATGCTTGACAGTAGAAACTAGCAAGATTCATTAAAAGGAGGGGAAAATGTCACATAACAGAAGCAAAAACGAAGACACAAAAATCAAGTACCCAGCTGAAATATCTTTAGAAGAAAAGAATCGAGAACAAGAAGGAAAAAATTAAGAAAAATGAAAGTTATTCATAGTAAACTTACCGTGCGGCCATCAATAACATGTCTATCCTGAAGAACCCTATCAAGAATGTTTGGATCAGAAAATACAACAAAACCAAAACCTCTGGGCTTCCCAGTTATTTTGTCTCTCATCACAACAGCCTGCAGTACTTCGCCATAACCCTGAAAATACTCCTTCAGCTTTTCCTCATTTGTCTCCCATGAAATCCCTCCAATAAATAGCTTCCCTTGATCCGAATCCATTTATATCTATACACGGAAAGGTTTACTATGTATTTTGTGTGAGAAGAGAAGGGTCTTGGTATGCGACTGTTCGAAAGAATGAGGGTTTGGGTTTTTTATGTGAGGCCGACTGCGGACCAGAGGAGAAGAAAGGGTAGAGTAGGAGAGCGAAAAGTTTTATTTATCTAGCGTGATGAATGGATGGCCAGGATTTTGAGGAGGGAAATGTGGGATTGAGAATGGAGGGTCGAGATTTGATGGTTTGATAATCCTGGGTGGGAGAGAAAACGATACTTACAGCTACAAAGCTTAATAATTATTGGTGGTGGCGATAATAAAATGCCACAAGATATTTCCCAGTTTTAACAAATTGCATTTTTCCCCCACATGCGTGAAATGACAGTAAACACCCCGACAAATTAAAGAATTACTTCCCCTTCTAAAATTACTTTGCGATAGAATTTGTGGCAGTTTCAATGACATTTTGTAGCAAAGCCCTTGAAATTGCTCTTGTTTGAGAATGTTTGCAAGAGTTGTAATTTTTTTTCAATTTTTGATTTTTTAGTAAATAATATTTATAAATTCTTTTGGAATTCCAAATCAAAGAGTAATTTAATGTGGTTTATATAAATTTAAGTTACTTTTTATCAAATATCTCATTTCAGTCTTTTACTACTTTTCTATCAATTTCAAACATTTCATATTTTCACTGCTAATTACTTCTTTTTAGTTTCTAATAATCACTTTTAAAAAGCACAAACTCGTTCAAATATCCCCTTTGCCCCTAAATAGGTTTTTGGCAAGTTTTGCAGTATTTTACTATAAAATAAAATTTTTTAGATAATTATATTTTTAAATGGAATTTAAAAAAATTTAAGTATTTGTAGGGTTCTCAAGACATCAAAATTCAAATCAATAAATAATTAATAAAATGTGAGGTCAACAATCGAATCTAGCAAGAATCTCTAATATATGTGTATAAATTAAAGGATCAATTACATCCATACTTCCTGAGGTTTGGCGTGATTACAAAAAAATTCTCATTGTTTTAAAATTATAAATATCTCCCTGAACTTTCAAATTAAATTACAATACTGAAAGAAAAGTGTAAAATGACCAAAATGTCTTGCCATTAAAAACTAAAAAAAATTAATAGAAATACCCTTGGACCTATTTGTAATATTTTTGAATTTTAGAGGATTTATTTGATATAATTTTATCACCTTCAATTTTTTAAAAATATATTTATATATTTATATATGTGTATACATATACATATAATTATATACAAACATATATATATTATACTATATGTATGTATGTATATACCATCATGGTCACCCCCCACCCATCTCGGCCCGCTACCCCCGACATACCGGCAACGGCTAACTGTTGACCCCCCCCCCCCCCCCACCCATCCCGGCCCGCTACCCCCGACCTACCGGCAACGGCTAACTGTTGACCCCCCCCCCCCACCATCCCCACCGACAAACAGCAAGTTGCAGCAGCGACAGCAAATTGCTGCTTGCTGCTCAAGCTGCCATGGCAGCAGGCGGAAAAAGAAGGGAAGGGACACCGAAGGTTGGGTAGGGTTATTTTTTCTAAAAAAATTATGTTTTTTTAATTAATAAATAATTTAATTAACATATATATTTAAATTTTTAATTATTGTGTTTTAAATTAATTAATTAATAAATTTATAAGTTTATTTTAGAGAGATTTATTATTTGAATAAATATTTTAAATATTTTTTAATTTAGATATGATTATTATTTTAAGAAATAATATAATTAAATTTAAAAAACTATCTTTTTTAATTAATAAATAATATAGAGTAAAAATACATATATTAATTTTTTTATTTTTTAATTAATAAACAAAACTAATTGAATTGTAAATATGATTACAATTTTAATATATTAAGTATATAATTAAAATATTATTTTTAGATGATAGAATTAAATTTTTATCCTTTTAATTTTAATTTTTAATTAATAAAAATATTTAATTAAATTATTTTACATGTCATTATTATTTTTTAATTTAAAAATTAATAAAAATATATTATCATGATAGATTTAATTTATTTTAATTTTTTTATTTTAATTTTAGTTAAATTGAATTGAATAAAATATTTTATATGTATATTACTATTTTAATATTATTAGATTATTTTAATAATATAAATTTATAATCAACATAATTTAATATGTTATATTTTAATGATATAAATTTAATTAAATTATTTTAGATATGCTTATTATATTTAATATTACTGAATATATCATTTCAATTATTAAAATTATATGTTCGAAGATGATAGGTTTGATTTATATTTTTAATTTTTCTTACTTATTAAATTCAATTGAATATAATTAAATTATCTTAAATATATTTACTATTTTAAATTCACCCTGGATTCTTCTTTATTTTATTACAATTAAGTCCCCAAACAAAACAATAATAACAAATAAACCCTTGCGAAATTCAAAAATCTTACAATACCACTCATGAGGGTATTTTTGTCCATTAAAAAAAGTCAAACTAGGTAAAAAATGCCATCAGTTAGCCTAAGGGTATTTTTGAAATTTTACAAAAAATGTTTAACGACCGTTTGGTAAAACCCTAACGGTAACTAACGGTTGGGCTGAAATATTGGATGGTGATTAAGTTCATAGGGGTATTTGTAATTTTTAAAACAACAAATTTTTTTTTTGTAATTACGCCAAACCTCCAAGGGTAGGAGGTGACTGATACTAAATTTAAAAAAAAAAAAGAAAAAAAAAAGAAGAGAAAATACTTCAGACATACATTGAGGTATAAAATATTTTGTCAACCCTTTATGAAACTACATTGTTTCATAAAATAAATGTACCAACTGATTTTAGAAAAGAAGAGGTTAAGAGTGAATCAATTCGAGAAAGAGGGGATTGAATGTCAGAGCGAATGGGATACTCTCAATGTTCCAAAAGAAAATGCAAATCCGAATACAAAGCTAGTTTTGTCCCATGTCTTTATTACCTTTGTTAAACTCATGTGTGCCCACCTCATTCCCTTCATTATTACAACACTTCCTTTCACAACGTTATTATTTTCAAAATTCTTTGGAGGGGGGAGACTTCAATGCATTAAAATCAAATCTTGTCTCTCTTCTTCACACACACAAACACACACAGAGAACTCATCCAAGGCCAAGTACAGGGAAAATCTTGTGGGCTTCAAATGGGATGCTTTCTTGCCTGTTTTGGATTCAAAAAGAAGAAAAAGCGCAGAAAGCCTGGCAAGAAAAGTCCCTCTGAAGAACAAGTAAGACCTCTTCAAGCTCAACCCACTCCAGGCTTTAATGTAGAAATTCAAGTTGTTTCTTTCTACCGAAAGTATATTATTTTTTTTTTTTTCTCTGTTTCATTTTTGCCAGAACCATGGAAGCTATGTACCTCTTGAATCAAATGCCTCCATCAGAGAAAACCATTTCACTTCAGAATCAGATCAGCCCAAGTGAGCCACTGGTTTATTGGTTTATTCAGTTTCATTTTTTGGAATTTTGGATGCTACAATTAGTTGATTTTGTAGGGAGAAGCCAAAAGAGCCATCAATATCGAAGATCAAAAAGAAAGTGAGTTTCAATTTAAATGTGAAGGCCTATGAACCAATCCCAGATGATGATGAAATAGGCATGTACCTTTCTGAGGGTGAAGAGGAGACAAAATGGGAATTCAATACAGAAACAAAAAGCATGGCCAGTTTACACTTTGAAGAGGATTCAATAGCATCAAGCATCAGTTCTCATCCTGCAAGTTATAGGTACCAAAACTGCAGAGACAGCTATGATGAGTTGAAATTCGATGAAAACGACTTAAATTTTGATGACATTGAGGATAGTGCTGAAGAAGTGGACGATGTCTACAGTAATGACAGCGACCATGGAATTCCAAGCCATGACGAATTCCCATGGAAATTGAATACTGCAGCTATAGAATCAGACGATGAAGTTATCAGTAATCAAATCCCAGATGAGAAAAACACAAGTCTTGAGCACTTACCTGATTTGCTCAAATCAAAATCCCATGCCAGAGACAGGAGCCAGTATGTGTCTTCTGTGCTTAATCCAGTTGAAAATCTCACTCAGTGGAAAGCAGTTAAAGCTAAAGCAGCAATGCCTCGATTGAAGTCTCAGAAGGAGAATTTGACATCAGAGCAAGAGGGACAGATTCTGTCAAGCGCAACAAAGCCTAATTCTGATTCTTTGGCTTTAAAGAACATGAGAAATCCAAATATTTTTCAACCTCCAGGGCATACCATTGCAGTTGATGCCAGTCTCTCAAACTGGTTGGGCTCTTTGGAGACACAAACATTCACCAAGAATAGCAGTTCAGGTCAGCAATCGAACAGAAATAGGATAGACACATAAAACTTGCTCTAAATTAAGATAAGGCCATTTGGCCATTTGAGAAGGGCCATGAAGGTATAAAGGATCCTTGAGAAGGGCCTGAATATAAAATGTTCATCCATTATGCTTGCAACAACCTGGCTTCCTCCCTTAATGTTTGTTTTGATTTGAGTTCCTTTGTGAAGAAGTTGTTCAGTCTACTGGTTTGCTTAGCACATCTCAGATTCTACATGTAAGAATGACTCTGTTGTTTGTAATTTTTTGTACCTTTGTAAGGCATGAAAATGGATGAAGAGTAACAATTGTTGTGGCAATTTTTGAATCTGTATGGGCATGAAAACTGAAATGGAAGTTTATTATTTCTGAAGAAGTTTTTTGTGCATATACACAAACTAGAGAACAGAAGTAGAGCACACTGTTGAACCAGGTTAAGTACTATGAATATAAAACATGGAAATTCCATTCAATCTTCTTTAGGTCAATAAATTGGCCGTCTGTAAGGTGTGTAATCAGGTAATTCTTAAGGGTCTAAACAGCACTGCAGAAAACATGCCTTGAAATTTAGCAAGGGCAGCACAATCCCACTACAGAAGTCATGCAAAAAACAGCCATTTATGGGAACAAAATAGGTCTTCTTAGATTGAATGACTCAGTATACCAGAATGCAATTACAAACCAGAGCCATTGCTTATCAAGACTGCAAAGTTGTATCAAAATGCTCAATTGGTGTATAATGGCTGTAATGGCCAAGATATGGTGAAATTTTCTGGAAAAGTAAAGCAAACACAAATAGTAAATTCTGTAGATAAGAACATTGATCTTCTAAATGAGAAATGATACTATGAGAATTTCCAGGTTATATGTCAAAGATACAAATCAGTTTGATACATGAGGCTATCAATCTTGCCGACATGGGGGGATAGGAAAAACTCCGAGTCATTATATTGCAAGCTCAAATAATCATCCATTCCATAGTATCAGAAGCACAAGGCACATCTTCTCCACAGTATCAGAAGTACAAATTTCGATCATCTTCATGTGCTTTCTAAAAATGACAAGATTTATGTACAAACATGTGACTAATAAAACCAACTTTGATTTAGCATCTTTCTTCTATCACTGTAAGCTCAATGAATTGCAGTTGCAGCAAGATGATTTTGTGGTAATGGTAGAAGAGATGGATTCAAGAAGCAGGGAATCCAGCAAGCGCTCCTATCCAACAGGAGAATATTAACCTCTCAATAGTCCAGCAGAAAATTACTGAGAAATGATCTAATAAATGTGGTCTACATTATTTTACAGATGCAAGAATCAGAATCTTCCTCATCTGCGTCACTATCGTCACTGCAAGCCAGAAAAGGTGGAACTATATTGAGAAGACAATAACAAATACAACTCAACAAGTTATAAAGCTAAATAGTATACTCAACAACTTTACTAAATAATCACCAACTTATTAAGTACCATGCAACATGACTCTTGGTCAGACTCAGCACGGGACATAAAAACCAGAAAATTGTTTATGCCAAATGTGTTTTTCTGTCATTTCTCAGTCATTTGAATGTGACTAAAGGAACTGCTGCTAAAATCCAGGAGCTAGGAGGGTTTAGGGTGATTTCTGAGTAGATTAACAAGATATTGATTAGCATATCCTTTGAGGTAAAACTGAAAGGAAGGAAGACATCAACAAGGGGCGAGCATAATTGTGAGGTAATTGCTGAAGTGCTATAGTCTGAAACTTAAAGCCAGAGCAAGGTCAGGTGTCCCAAACACAAAGAAAGATCTGCAAAATTTGATTGCACTCGGCCTGTATAATGAACCATGGTAGGGACTCAGGGATACACTATAATTGGTCCATAACTTAAAATTAGCTTGTTTTATTTGGGGGGGCAAGTAAAAAAAAAAAAAAAAAAGGGAAAAAGAAAAAAACTTATAGCAATATGTTTTTGTACAAAAAGTGACAGTTGGCTTTACCACAAATTCCCAAAAAACAAGTGTGCAGCCCTCCCTGCTTCTGACAGACATTACCAAAATTTAGAAAATAAAACCTTCTATTGAGCCACCTAATCTAGATCCTTTAGCCATTTCAATATTAAGCTGTAATTCTAGATACCAATCAAGCAAATTTTAGGCATGCCTTTAGGAAGAAAGGACATGTCTGCAGAAGGACCTTAATGCTTGGAAACCAGGTCTTTTTGGCTGCAAATCCTAACAGCCATGAAACATTAGGGCTTCAAATTATACTTGTATGCCTCATTTCAGGAGCTCTTCGCATTCTGCGCAATTATTAAGATTTAAGCTAATTCAATCTGTACCTACTAAAGTACAAAATCATTTCAATCCCCGATTATAACTAAACATGAAAATAAATTACAAAGGGATCACCCCAAAATTTACAACCAATGAAAAAAAAAAAGATAAAGAAAAAGGGCAAGAGAAACAGAAAAAACAACAACATAACAATCCATTTGGAGTAATAGATGCAACTATGAGATATCAAGCTAGAAAATATTGACCAAAATCATCCAACATCAACCAGATAAACAGCAAAAAAGATCTGGAATACCTTGGTTGAAACTCCAAGATTTCTGCAAGTTTATCTCCATTCTTATCCAACCACTGAACTTTCCTCCTGGGCTTTTCTGACTTTTTCGACAACTCACCTCCCTGGGAATGCAACAATGACTGTGATTCATCATCTACATCACTTTCTCCATTCACTACGGATTTTGGAGACTCCACACTGACCAAATTTTTGGTATTTACATCACTCTTCGGACCGTTATGATTCATATCCATCAAGAAATGCTATAATGATAATATCACAATTTCACAAAAAAGATCAATGTTTATCCTTCAATAGTGGAGAAATGACAGGATCTTCGTAGATTTTGAACATGCTCGCTGAAACCCAGACGCCAAGATAAATAATTTGGCATCCCAAATGGTAAATTTCCAATCTTTTGAAGAGAAACGCCAGGAATCAATGCATAATTTCCTAAACCCGGGAAAGTCAACGTATGGTTTGGCAAGACTGCGATCAATATTTATGCAACCCTATAGCTGATTACAGCCTCAGGAATTCTAGAAAAATCGATGCATGCTTTTCTTGAAAACAGAAGAATAAAGACTTGAAATTATCAATACCTAATATGAAAAATAAAAATAAAAATAAGATGAAAAATATTCAGAAATTGCAATCTTGAATAATGTCAAGCAGAAATTTTTAAAGAAAAAATGAAAAACCCTGAAAATGGAGGATTAGATTTGTGGCAGAGAGAGAATTTTGTGTGTGTGATTTACTGGCGAAGGCTGGCTTTTATTTTATGTCAAACTTATTATGTAATTAAAAAATAAAAATTACCGCCATTTTTGGGTTTTATTATGTTGTTGATGATAATATAGTGGTCAAGTTATTACTGGAGAAGGGCACATTTGGTGGGGCCATGGATGAATAAATGAATGAAATCTAAGGGCTTGAATTTGACGGCCATTGAGTTCATGTGGAGACATTTCGAGGTGTATTGTCTATGACGCGTTAATATAAACATAGTGACATGATGACATGGATACGGTATGTATGCAAGTAGGGATGTGTTATTTTTCTGAAAAAAATTAAAGATATCATTAGATTAAAATATAATTATTTAATGTGCAAATATATATTCAGTAAGAAAATTATAAAGGTATTGGTCAAATAAGAAAGTCCAATCTATAATTGAGTGGGTATTCCATTACTATGAGTTGTACGTTATGTATTTTATGAAAAAAGAATATTTAATTTTTATAAAAACATATAAGAAAGTGATTTTAGATTAAATTATTTTCCAGATTTAAAAAGTTTTATTTTCACCAATTTTTTTTATCATTCGTATGTTTTTAAAATGTATTTAAAAAGATCATATCTATTTAAAATGTGTCAACACATCATTCATAGTTTGATTAATATGATGTGAATAATTTTTTGAAATATAGTATATTAATTCATTTTAATATTTTCAGTATTTTTCCAGTACAAAATGCTTTCACTGTGTTTTTGGACTTGTTTTATTAAATGAAATGTTAACTTTATAAGTTTAAACAATGGGGTTTAGACTCAGCAAGGCCTTTTTACAAATAATTTCTTATGAATTTATTGGTGTTGTACTTCTTTTTTTCTTGGTCGATACATCTTATTTATCTTAACGAAATAGGTGGAATAGCTATACTAATGTCAACAATATTCATGATGTTCAGTAATTTTTTATGGCCTTCCTTGCATTACTAGGTATGAATGGTTTTGTTGCCAAATTATAGTCTTTTTTGGACTCATTACCAGTCAAAAATATCTTTTAATAACAATACTCCTAATTTCTTTTGTAATGGCAATTGAAATGATATTAACTCCTATTTAATCATTATTTGTATTACGTCAGATGTTCTATTGATACAAAATATTGGTATTCATAAGGGGGGAAAAAACAATTTTTTTTGAAAACATGTTTGGTTTTGATGTTTTGAAAGTGTAGTTTTTTTGTGGAAATAATTTTTTAACATAAAAGCAATAATTTGTGGGTCACTTTATTACTTTTTATATGCCATTGATCAACTTATATTGGAACGAATGGTATTAAAGGGTCCATTATTTTTTAGGTCATGTCAATCTGATGCAGATATAAGGGAAATATTTTTTAATTTGTTGATGACTTTCAAAAAATTTTAAATCAGTGGAATATTATATTATAACATGAATTCTATAGGGACAAAAAAATTGAATTATTTGTTTGAAAAATAGCATCAATAAATCTAAAAATGAACACTTTTAATTTCTAACTTTGACTGAAAATTTTCAAAAATAAAAATAACTAGTGTTGTCTATTGAGAAATGAATAGAATATATATAAGTTAAAGAGTTTAAATAATTAAAAAAATACTTTCTAAAAACATAAACAGGCTCTTTCATTTGCCTTTTTCTTATGAGAAGTCATTTGCTTTGCAAAAACAAGATATCAACAGGTCTCCACACACACACACAAAGACCAGTTCAACCAATTGACTTGATTAAAGAATATTAAAAAGATAAAGATGTGGCCCATGTTATCACAGAATTTCCTCCCTCCAATTATATTTGTAGCATGGAACATTACAAGTTAAACCCACAAAACAATAGTACTTTCTTGATATGATATGTCCGAAAAGCCACAAAACAAAAGTACTTTTTTCTTGATATGACGTGTCCGAAACTTGATTTTATGAAAAAAGAGGAATAACCTTGGAATGTAATGTACTGAATACTTCATTTGATTCATTGATGTGTTGTTTGTAGGAAACATTTGCTTGGAAGGTTATCAAAAATGATTGCAGCACACAACTTCCATTTCACTCATTCAATTGCAGCCACAGAAGTTGTAATACATTCTACACAACAAACTCGTGCTACATTTGTGTAATGAACAGACAAGACACTTTTTAAGCTGCTTTATATTGGAATCTTAATCCTTATGTTTACCATAAAATTCAAGTGATAAATTGAAGCCAAGACCACTTTTTGATGTCTTAATATTTGCCTTAAGAAAGTAGGTGTTGTGATATGATCTGCCATACAATACCAACCACTAGCTGCAGTTTTGGAAAACAAGATAATATGTCTTCCCTGTAGATTAGCAATTGTAGCTGCTGAGTTTGGCATGAGCGAGTGGGAGAAGTTGTGGCTCGAATTGAGTTAATTACGAAAAACCCTGTGAAATGTCTGAAAGGCGATTACCCCCTATGTAATTTTAATTGTCAAAAAAACCCTTGTGTTATATAATCAAAGGCATTTCGGCTCTTGTTGGCCAATGGTATTATGCACGTGCCCCTTGTATAATTGACATTTGTATTTATCAATTGAAAAGTTATTTTTGCCTTGTTTTAGACTTTTTTGGAGAAGTCAACTTTAACTAAAATAGCCAGTTCAGGACATCAAAGCAGCAGCTAGGTCTGATTCCTTATTCAAACAACATTTTTCAGCAAATGAAGAAGATAAACTGCCCAGGTCCGATCCCCCATTCGAGCAACAATTTTCAGAAGCAGAGAGAAGAAGCAAAAATGCCCAGGTCCAACTGCCAATTCTATCAATTTCCAGCGGTAAACATTCATAGGCGTTCACATGTCCAATTCCCACAGACCAGTTGCAATCAACTCATTAAAATTTGCAGCACCAAATGCACATTCCACTTTAACAATATTAAGCAGCCCAAATATTGGCAAGTCTCCCATGCCTTTATACTTACTTTCACACTCTCCCCAAACACAGTAAAAGAAAAGAAACTTCTAGCCTAGAGCTGTGAAAAAAAGTATCATAATCCACCAAGCACATGAAAAGCCAGTACCTTTTGCAAATCACCAATAGTTATTCGAGTGCTTATAACATTTACTGACGGCGAATGGTTTTAAAAGAAACATTAGTTGAGATTTAATCAAATCAGATCTATTTATAGTAGCTAATAAGCTGTGCTACTGTTACTTAGAAGTAAGCTGCATAATTCCTATGAGTGATGAAATTGCTAGGTTGAATACTAAAACAGTACCCCAAGTCAATTTCAAGTAAAAGAATGCTTAAATGGAGATGCATGTGCAGTTTGGAGCTTAAGATGAGAGAGAGAGAGAGAGCAGTAAAGTGATTTCTAGCAGCTTACAGATCAGCATCTTCTTGCATAAGTAATCAGCACAATAAACTGAAGAAAAAGTACAGGAACATAATATTGGGTAACATAAACATGAGATGAGGATCTGCGCACCTCTTAGAATCCAGCTTGTCAATTCTAAGTGGTTGAAGAAGAAAGTAAGTTACCCCAGTGGTATACAGAGCTTACAAGAACCATATAGGGAAAAAAGCAGGCCCTCATTCTATTATATGCTTAGCTTGACAACTCAGAACTTGCAGTGCCATACATCAATTTCCAGCATTCACTGCAGAGGACTCATTGATCTAAAATAGTTCAAATAGGCATTCAAATTGTTAAACAGAAGTAGTGATTTATTTTGGTTCCAAAAGTTAGCATCAACACAATAATAAATAAATGCTACGTGCTAACGTATTTGTACTGGCATGTATCTTTCCATTTCCAATGAAAATGATCACAGAACTTTCCTTGGTCCTAGCTGAAAGAAATGTTAAGGAATGTTGATTCCCTAGAAATATCTGAAGGGATGTATAAACCAGTTTAAACTCATTTATCATCTAAGGGAAACCTTCTTTGAATTCAAACATGTATTCACAGAATAAAATGTAAAACAAACTAATAGAACAGCCAAAACAAAAGAAATTTTCACAACCATATAGTACACCAGGTCCTCAGTTCAGATAAATCATAGACCATACCCAGCAAAACTTTAAAGCAACATATGAGAAAGTTAATCTCGAGGAGGATTCATTAATCATTAATGGTCATTTGGAAGGCACGCCAAAATTTTGGTCCTTAGTCCTAGATTCAGTCTCATACAGAAAACAATTTATACCACATAGTTCTACAAGTGCATATCTGAGCTTGTCATCAAACATTAATTGTATTTCAACTTGTTTGTAGAATAAACTCCATAGAATGGAAAAGAGTTCCATCATGTTATAAGAGAAATATATAATATATATATATATATATATGATTGTGACGGAGTCTAAATATTCTCCAGGAACTAATGGATGTAGGAAGTTCAGGGCCATGTGCTAAGGGACAGAATAATCATATGTCAATACTTAATTCACTTCAGTATTTCTTGAGTAATAATCTGGAATCAGAAAACTTTGAGCATATATGTGTCCGGTACCACAAAGGGCCAGATATCTGAAGCATATCTGATGTTATGGGAATAGATCTATTTAGTCACTCAATGAAGAAAGAAAAAAACTAAATCTAAAGCCACACAGAGTAATCCACTTACTAATAAATAAGCAAAAAATTACACATTGCATCTTTCTTTTCACTTTTTCTTCACCTCATCCAATACCTGTTATTGTAACATTTTCAGATATCACTGCCTGCCATATTGAAGGCAAGAAACCAGAAAAGCCTATCATGTGAATGCAAAAGCATCTTATTAAGCAATAGAATACTGAATTTCAATACACTCGAAAAATATCATGTGCATGTAAAAGCATCTTATTAAGCAATAGAATACTGGACTTGCTTGCATCTTGGGGATGAATTAAGTCCAATACAGAGGACAAGAGGTTTTATACAGAGGGATGAGAATGCATCTGAAAGCTCAGTTCAGGTCAACAAAATCCATATCTAAATATCATGTGCAGTAATGGAAACATGCATCAGTCTTCCTCATGTTATTCCCATTGTATTTTCGCATTAGGACCTCATCTTCTGAAGAATAATTTCATCTAATATGCTACTACCTCTGGGTTACAGCTCCTGCAGCATGCAGGAATTGAAGAAGATCAACAGATTAAGAAGAATGCCCAAGGTGGTCTTCAACAGACAATTAGCAAACTGGCCATTCTTTCCTGTTTGAAGCCACCAGAATAGCGGTCGAATCACAGAACTATTCAAATGTGTTCTTTCCCTTGTCTCAACATAATATGAGACCAACAAATTACACTTAAAATTTACACTATTTCATAGACTCTTTCTTCCCATGTTTCTTTTTTTAATTTTTCATCACACCTTTCCTATGTGCTGAACGTAAAATTCAGATCCAGGATGTAAACGCATGAGGAAATGGATAGATTTTTTAAAATCCAAAATCCTCAAAAGGAAATATGACTTCACTAACAATAGCAAGAGAGTTTGCCCAAGAATCAAGATCCAAGGCTTCAGCCACTTTTGGAGACAATGCTTGACAATGCCAAAATTTTCTACAGCAAAAAGTATAAAGGATTGGATCAGAATAGTTGTTTCTAATCGATATATATATATATATATATGATGAAAGATAGAGGTACACACCTTGTACTTGTTACTTTTATAACTATGACATAATACATGTTTTATAATATGTTCTTTCTTCTAAATCAAATATTGCAGAAATGATAAAAGGCAAAATTCTGGTTCTGCAGTCAAAAAATTCTTTAACCTATGTATTCCCAGATTACCACATTTATGAGTTCAATTTTCCTTAAGATATGCAACACAATCTAAATATGCCAGGTTCTTTCTTTTTCTCCTCTATTTTCAAACTGATAACATTAGACACTGAAAGTTTCTGCCTTGCAGTACAATGAGGTAAAATGCCATCACTACATTCAAGAGAAGAGAAGCATTATGACATCCATGTAAAGAGAAGCATCAGAACAAACTGCAGTAAAGAAGAAATTTTGAAAACCAACCAAAGATTTCTATCATAGAATGTCATAGAATAAGAAAGCTCACAGATTAATTGTACTACTCATCCTTGTAGCACATGCAAAATGATTCACTGATTGGATCATAGAGTTCTCCCTTTTCACAGTTTCCTCATTTTGTAATGCTCTATTGAACCTGAATTTTATCATATGTTTAAGGAGACATTAACTATGGGATAGACATTTTATAGAATCTAGTTGAATAGGATCATATGCATGAAATAATAAATAAATGATTACACAAACATAATCTGTGCTGCAACTTAGTTCTACCTCGATATTCAATGCAAGTCCAATGTGTTTGTCACCAAGGTAAAAGTTAACTAGCAAAAGCAGTTGCATATGGAGTTTTAAACTAGTTAATGACAATCATTAGAAGAATTAAATTTAAAATCATGAAAACTACTAACATCGAAAACTCAGATGAGGCAACATTGGGAAAAGAGAGCTGGTCCGGGATGTCATTGCAACATCAAGGTCCCAACCCCTCAAACCACTTGAATGGATAACTGATTATTATTACGTCCCTTAATACTCATATACTGCAAGAATGACTTTCTGGAAGGATAAGTTATGAACTGTCAGTGCAAACCAATCCTCCAAGAATTACCACAAACTTTGGTTAATATGTATCAGTCATGGTAATTTTTATCTCTGGGCTGTATAACAAGTAACAAGTACTGCATATAAGAATCCCAAGCACACTGCAAGTTTTAGAGGCATTTCTAGAAAACACTTTCAAATGCATTGAAATCCAAAGCATTTAGATAATAACATAGCATTTTTATCTGCATTATATATATTACTTTTCTTAAAGAGATTCACAAGCTTGAAATGCTATATAATGCACATCATACAGGACATCTAAATTGCATTGATTTCAAGAACATTATGTTTGTTCATCCCTCTTTTTTGCATTGATTCCAATCTAAGACTTGGAAAATATGAACCTCAAAGTATATACCTCAAAGTATATACACAACTTCACACTTGAACTACATCTACTTGAAATACTTGTAACTAGTAACCCAAACGCTTAAATTAGAATTATGTTCTACAGCTCAAGAAATCACATTTCCTGGTTCAAGAAGCCTAGTTCAGGACCAGCAGTGTAAAACATTTTACAGCAAGTGAATTGTACAACTAAAATTTTTGCCCTTTGAGAAAAATAAATACTACTTACAACTGCAATTTATTATATCATAAATGGGACGCTATTGCTTCAGATGCTCGCATTACAAGATACTTAAAGTGATGATAATTGAACAAAGAATGGAAGAAACTATATCTAATTTGACAACAAATCCATCAACAGAATTCTACATTCTGCAATATATGATCCGTAAGATGATGCAACATCTAAACTTTCTACAATATAAATGAAAACTCTCTTTGTCACAACTCAAAACTTAAAATGCTTTAATTGTACAATCATATTCAAACAGCAGAAGAACCAAAACCTCTCAGTCCATCTCAAGTTCAGGAAGTGGATGCATAAGCATGCTCTCAGATCCTATCTGAGCCAGCGATCCACTTGCCTCGCCATGCCTCATGTTCCTATAATGATGCAACAAGCCAAACAGCACAAAGCTGGTGATTATAACCATAATAACATGCCCAACGAATAGCAAGTTCATCAATACAATGCCCCTCCACTTATCATCCTCGAGTTCACACTTGACGTCAGCTTCCCCTTTAGCTAGGGTTAACCCAGAAATCTTATCACAGCCTTTCAAACCAAATGCATCAGTGTACAACGACAGGCCCACTTGGAGGACCCAAGTACCCTTCAGAAGAAGCCCTGAGGACAACAAAAACTCTGCAAAGAAAGCCGATGGTCTAACGGATAAATACACGCAACACATCGCGCAAAAAACTGCCAACCCACCCAAAATTCTATAAACCGCACCACCAAGGCCAACAACTCCCCTCCCACTCATGTAAAACTCAACCAAAAAGGCAATGCCAGCAAATACGAAGACAAAATTCTCAGGAACTGAGCCAAGATCAAAACTTTCTTTCAAAGTAATCAAAATTAAGATTGCCCAGAAGAAGAATATAACGAAAGATTGCTGCAAGAATGAGAATTTGTAAGTAGGGTTGTCTGAAAATGAAAGAAAGATGAAGATGTGAGATAATGAGGAAATGGGGAGAGCTATAAGAAGAGTGTACAGATCGAAGTTTTTCCACTTGGGTTCTGAGAAATACCAAATTCTTGATCTATAGGAAGAGGGGTTCCTAAGGTAGAGAGGGAGAGAGCACACAAGGCGGCGGAGGCCCAGCGGACAGAGGAAGAGGGAGGCTGTGAAATGGGTAGCCAATGACTCCATTTTCTTGATAGTAACTTTGGATCCTTCGGCAGTTGTTAATTATCGGAAAATAAGGTGGTCAAAATGTTTATGAAGTTCTACGACGAAATTGAGAGAATCATGGATGTCTCTTGTTTCATCGGATGAAGTTCTGGTTCAGTATTTTGTTGGAGGTGGAATGGTTGACCATTGGAAACCGGATCATAGGAACTTAATTATATTTTAATTTGGGGGTGGTTCACACATTAAACTTTATATCCAATATTTTTAAAATTGGACCGAACAATGAATTAGTGAGACTACTAGTTACTGATTTAACCAGTTCGATCATTAGTGGAACTGGTATGACGTCATAATAACGTAATAATTATTTTTAATTTTATAAATATATATAATATTTTAATATTACCAAAAAATAAAATTTTTAATTGATATATAAAGAATATTATTTAAAAAAAAATTCAACTTACTTATTTTTAAGTATATTTTTTAAAAAATAATACTATTTCACAATTAATCAACTATAAATAAATAAAAAATAATATTTCACATTAATTTAAGTAATTATTTGTATCATACTTCAACTCAAAGTAAAAATAATTTTTTCTACGCTAAATATTTAACATAATTTAAGAGAGATAAAATAAAATAAAATAAAATAACAAATTAAACATAAGTATTCACATATAACTACCACTTCATTAAATTTCAAGAAAATAAATTCATATTTTAAAAAATTACATGTCCAAAATCTATAATCATCATTTTCAACTCATCTCTTTTCTTTTTTTCGAAAATTTTATTTTTTAAAAAATTTTAAATTTTAAAATTTTTGAAAAAAAAAAAAGAAAAAGAATGAACCGGTTGAACCGATCCGGTTTTGACCAGTTCCCACATGTTTTGACCACCACCGTTTTTTAGAATTCAACCGGAACGGAATGGCCTCCGGTCACCGATCCAACCAGCCGGTTCGATCCGGTTTTCAAAACATTGTTTATATCAAACATATAGAAATAAATAGTTTGAGTTAAATATATTATCTAATCATTGTAATTCTAGACTATCTAATAATATATTTTTGCATAAAATCTTTAACTTTCTTTCAATTGTATTTAACAAATTTGGTGTCATAATTTTAAAATAATCAATTTTAATTTTATATACAATTACATTTTTGTAAACTTGGATACTCTATTAGAAAAAGACTTGTAAAAAAAAAAAAAAACGTGCGCAGAGCATAAGCATATGGCTATTCATTCTCATTCAATTGAATTTTAGTTTTATTTCATATGCCAATTTTATTATATTTTAATAAATCATTTATAATTTTTATTAAAAATTAAATATTTTTAAGTATTAATTGAGTAGCATGAAATTACAAAAAAATAAATCTTAAAATTTCTGAAAATAATAATTAATTTTAGATACTTTATCTACAAAATTAAATATACTTTATCTACAAAATTAAATAATAATGTGATTCGTCTAAAATAATTTTCAGATAATTTAAAAGTGAGCATAAGTATGATACATATAAAAATAATATAAACATAAATCATATTTTTTAAAAATAATTTACTTATATTTTATTTATTTGTACTTTTATGTGAAAAATGGAATTTTAGTCCTCTAACTTTACCTTATATGATTATTGGTCTTTCTTGATATCGTAATTTGATTTTGATCCAAGCCCCCGCAAAACCCTTGCAATCTTGATCGACCCTATTGAAATTAACACACGTGGACCCAAAATGTGCCCAATTGGATTGGAATTTTAGGAAAAGATGGACGTTGAAAGCAAGTAAGGCACTAGGATCCAATAATAAAATTTCATAAGCATAAATAAACTAGTGTTTACAAGCAACCAAGGATCTAAACATGCTTTAGGATTCAGATTTGGTTGAAGAGTTACCTTATGAGCTAAATTCCAAAGGTAGATTGAAGAACTCCTTCAAATAGAATCTGCCAGACAGCGGCGCAGCTGGAAGCGAGCTACTTTTGACCAATTCAAAACTCTCCAAAAATGCTGAAAAAATTCGAGTAGATGCTCAGCACCTTGAGGAAGCTACTGGAAAATTTTTTTAGCTTGAAACTCCTCCTAGATCTCCTGGAATAGAATTGACAAGAGAATGTTCTTATAGGTGGATCTCCAAAGGCTAAACAAACCACTTGTTTTACCTCTATTGAAATGATCCACACACCAAAGCAATTTCCAATCACTCCTCACAATAAGCTGGAGATTGAGAGGAGAGAAGAGAGGTTATGGCCGATTTTGGAGGTAGGAGAAGAAGAGGAAGGTGAACCTCAACACACGAGTGAACACCTTGAAAAATGGAGGGAAAGTGAGAATTTAATTCTTCAATTGTTGATTGTGTGATTGTCGCCCCTCTCTCACTCTATATCTATATATAGCGTGTGAGGATGGTATGATGCCAAGGTGGCATCACACCTTCCTCAAGGAGGGGGGACCGCCAATTTGCATCCCACACAAGCTTAGTTGGCAAATTCAAATCTAATTTGAATTTGTGTGCATTTCAATTACATTTGAAATCTAATTTCAAATTAATTAAATGCCACACTTAAAATGACCATATCATTTGAATTTTCCCTCCAATATACATTCTCCTCATTAATCAAATTAAATACTTTAATTTAATTAATTAACCTTTGACTTAACACTTAAGTCAACAAGCTTAACTCTATAAGCTTAATTTTATTAACTTAACTCTTTAAGCTAACTTGACCAATTGATGGTCACATGGCATCATATAATAAACTCTTTAATTATTGGTTTAATTTAACTCTTAAATTAGTTTATCAATTTAACACTTAAATTAATCAAGCCAAGTGACATCAATTTTGGTCACCTTAAAATCGGTCACTATGGAGTGAATTTTCTAACACTTAGAAAGTTCCTCCAAGACATAGGAAATGCAATTGCCTTTTGTGTGTGACCCAATAGATTCTACCATTCGTTGGACATAGGCTCACAACTCCTTGTGACTTTTAAATATCATATATTCAAACTCTTTTAAACTAAATCGACTCACTTCAATTAATCTCCATTAATTGAAGAGTACCCAATCTCCATGGTCGATGTCCAACTCAAGCCCATGAAGCCCAACTAATTGGCCGAAATAAATGCTTTTGGAGAATTATTATAGCTCTATGCTTACCATGCAAATACGGTCATTTCGTCTCCTATCTCACGAAAGAGGCCTAGGGCAAGATATTTGTCAGCTTCCTAATAGCCTAAATACTAATCTCTTCTCAACGTTCGATTCCACTGTATGACCTAATCTTTGTAAAACTCCTTTTCCAAATTGTTACACCACCTTGCGCAAGGATTTATTGGAATTGATCATTATAGAACATGTAGGAGATGCACTCGCCCTTCACAAGAGCGAGGAGTCGGATTCCATCTTGGATCTCACAAACCTTCATATCTAGTAGCTTATGCCCAACTTCAACTCGAGAGGCCTGCTAAGTAACCAAAGAAGAGTCAAAGCATAAGGACCAAACACAAAGTTACCATGGATGCTCAGGTCAGGGGACTAATAATATGCACTAGTGCACGCTAGAGAATTTGCCACTACCAACTTGCCACTCTGGCTATCTAGTGAATTCTCCCGGTAGGTCTTCAGTGCCTTGTTCTCTAGCAAGCACCCATTAACATGCATCCATATCTCATATGGGATTGTTCATGGAATGGAGCAACATCCAACCCTTGATTTATGCATTGTTAATGCAAGTCTATCCGGATCTTAGATACCTCGTCTCGTAAGATCCTATGACTTGGAAGATTTAAGATCACGATCGTGTAAGACTTATTCCATGATTACCATCTAATGCGTAATTAAGTCCCGTAGTTAAGAGTGATCTAAGGGCTTCATCCAAATACGAGTGAAGTAATAAAAAGCATAAGATGAAGATGAACATATAACGAATATCATTCAATCAAGATTGTTTTACATGGAAATAGTTTTACAAGGCCAATCTTATTGGCGTGTCGGCACTATTCCAACAGACGTATGTATTCAGATGCCATCTCATTAAAAAAACACTGTTAACTTTACCTAGACACAGAAATAGACTAGGTTAGGCTAGGTTTTGGTTTAAATAGGCCTAATCTGTTATGTAAATGACAAGCTTGACTTTAGCTTATTATTTATTATAGGCTTTTTTTTTTTTTTTTAAGGTTAAGCCTAGTCTTTTCAATAAATTTCAAAGTTTTAATCGACCTGAAAGCCTATCTAAAAGCCTATTTTCTGCTAAGATTTCAATAAAATCTAAACATTACATAAATCTAAATTTTTAATAAGTTTAAACTTGTAATAGACCTTGATAGGCACTAATCGAAATGATAAATAACAAATGTATAATTATGAAAAAGTTCAAATCTAAGTATAAAATGTTATCATTTCAACAAAAAGTAATACTAAACAACATAAAAGGATTTTATAAAGGATTAATTAAAGAAACCAAATACAATTAGCTATTTAATATCATATCATTATTATTATATTTTTTTATGTGAAGAATGATAAATGGGCCGGCTTGTTAGATTTTGCAAGCTTTTAGAAGAGTCTAAGTCTACCCTATTTAGTTAAAAGACTATTTTTTAAGCCTTGGCCTGACTTTTTTATTAAATAGGTTAGGCCAAATTAGGTTATAAGTAGACTAGGCCATAGGTTCCTGATGCGTAGCCTGACCTATTCTCATTCTTAACTATGCCATATAGACCAAAATTGGAAAGAAATTGTCTCTTCATAATACCATATAAAAAGGGAAGGGGGCTTATTAGAAAATTTGGTTCCTCACCTAACCTTCCTCCTTCCTTTCTTCATTCACCCCCACAATAGAAATAAAGCAGCCACCTCAAAAATGTCATCTTCATCATCTCAAAACTCCTCAACCTTTGTGGCACCCTTGGAATGTTGGTGTGGCAAGAAAGCTTGGTAAGAACATCTTAAACCGACCATAGTATATGTAGGAGGTTCTTGTCGTGTAAGAGATATGATATAAGTTTCTTCTTCACTTCTTCATTTTTGTTACTTTTCATTTTCTCCATTTTGGGTAATACTTATTTTTTTCTTTTCTCAGAATAATGAGTGTGGGTTATCTGGGTTGATCCACCCTTGTGTTCAAGATCGAAGAGCATCATCATGGATCTCAATCGCAAAATAAATGAGTTGGTGGAAATTGAAAGATGAAGAAGTGAAAAATGTTTGTGAAGTTGATTGTGTTAATAGTGTGCTTTTTCTATTTTGGTTTTTGATGAGGGTTCAAATTATTTGCCGAGTCGACTAGGTAAGAATCCAACCTACTCTACCTGAGTCTGATCGATCTCGCTACGATTGAGGATTTGGGAGTTAGTCCAACAATCACAAGTAAACGTCAAGCATGCCGAGAGGGCCCTCGGATAAGGCACTCTGATGCTCAAGTTAGTGTTATGATGGGACAGGAAACCTGAGTAGCAGAGCGAGAGCTCAAGAGAGAATAATGGTATACCTCATGAAGAGTTGGCCATGGAGTATTTATAGACTTCTCCAGGTGATCAATATGTCCATGATGCCCTTAGTATGCATGAAAGGTTCAAACCCTTGCATGGGGAGCTTTAGATCACCTCACATATTGGTACTATTTCAAGTGGCCTCATCTCCAACTTTTAGGGACAGGATAGTACACCAATGGCGCACCCATTCCCTGGTGTGGCAATAAAGGTGGTACTGGAGAGGCATGCACCATTAATGCGGAGGCCTGCCGCTTGTCAGGGCATTGAATGCGGCAGGGAAAAGGTTCTGCAGTTAGTCAACCAACTTGGTCGACTTGAGAGATCGACCATCTAAGCTGACTTTGGATGCTCTAGTAGACAAGTAGCCGTGGCAGTTGACTAGGATCGTTGATACAGTCCACCTACTTTGGCCAGGGCCGACATGACAGGTCGATCTTACGGATAGGCCTCAAGGAAGGAATAGGTTTAGCGATGTACTCTTGGGTCTATAGCTTTTGGGCTGGGCCTATTGGGCCACCCCATATCATGAGTCCCCCCCTACTTGTGGGTCCTGATCAAGAGTATCGACAAGTGGGAAACGGGAGTAGTTTTTGGAGGATTCGATCGGGGTTTGACGTATTTAATGTAGTGGTTACCTGGTGTCAGATGGAGCGTCAAACGGTGGTCAAGTCATTATTGTAGTCGCTTGGGGTTCCGCACGCAATGCCCTATAAATAGGCGCTGTAAGAATTCATATTTTTACTTTTACAGCGTTGCGTGAGGTCGAGTCAAGCATTCATTGAGTTCTGCATTACATCTTTGAACACTCTATCAAGTAAGTATTTCCCGTTCGTCAGAGCACATTTATTATACCCTGCTTTCAAAGTCTATTTTGCATTAAAATATGTTGAGAGTTTTTGAGGATAGTGAGGTGAGTCATGGGAGCGACAGTGAGGCCATGAGGTCGGGTAGGGTTCTGACCAATGGTGAAGAGGCGTCAAACAGTGGTTCTAGTAGCTCGTCAAGTAGTAGCTCGACCTTGAGCAGTGAGCGCGTTACCGTTGGGGATGGGCCGAGTGAGCCCTCAGTTTCTTGTGGTCGATTGTTCACTCCTGGTCACTACAGCGGGATTAGGTCAAAAATGGGGATGGCCGACTTGATTATCCTTAGGCAATTGTACCATGTCCCCGAAGATTATGGTTTGATCGTTCCGGGGCCCAAGGGTAGAATAGACCCACATTCTAGAGGGTGCATCGCTATGTTCGAAGATGATCTTAGGTGTGGTCTTAGGTTTTCTTTAGCTGATGCCATAGTTGGCCTGTTACGTGGTCTACAGGTTTGCATTGCTTAACTACTTCCTAACTGTTTCTTCACCCTGTACAGTTTTGCTGTCCTAATGCATATTCATAACCAGCCCCCTACCTTCACCAACTTTAGCAACCTCTTTCATCTCCCCGTGCTCGTTGAAAGTTCTTTGTAACCCCAGCATCTTTATTTGGCTAAAAGTGGAAAACTAGGTTTTTTTATATTCGATCTCGGGGGGGTTGGGCTTTAATATCCTTAGGGGTTGGATAAGGGGGCATGTCGAAATGCCAGGGAATCAAACTCTAACCTAGCCAAATACTTTTATGAGGGATCTGGTTGAGTTCGATCAGCTGTAGGCATTTGTCTTTATCGAGGAGGGAAATCTCGTGTTGGCGGGCTTGTCGCCTTCCCATCTCGACTTCCTCACTGATGCTCGATTGGGTAAACACTTATATGAGCTTTATTTATTGCTATGCATACGTTATTACGGTCGAACCTCATGTGTTTTTCGCTTTGTCCTCTCGTAGATCGAGAAGACATCATGAATTGAGCACACCTTCACACTATTGCTCGCGTCGAGAAAAACAGAGAGAATTACAAATGGCGCATGGATATAGGGGCTTGACAAGAGTCAGCTACTGCATCGCCAGTCATTTCCATATCTATCACCACTGCTGTACCATCTCCCAACCGTAGTCTGACTGGTCGGGGTAAGAGCCCTGTCGCCACATAGGGTGGACCTACGTCGAAAAGGGCTGATCAGGGCAAATGTAAAGCCCAGGCTGATACAGGGTTCGAATTGTTCGGTTATCGCAACGACAGGGCATTGTTTGACTTGGCGGACCTGCCGTCTCCTCGCTTTGGGACCGAGCTAGGGGTCCATAATTATTTAGTTAGTGATGATGGAGGAGAGACTGGGTCCCTGTCTATAAAAGTTTTGATGTCTGGTCTGTTCGCTTCTAACCAGCGCAAGATGATTGAAAAGAGCTAGGGAGCCGCGATGAAAGCCTTGGCGTATCACGCCAACATGGTAAGCTTTTGGTCGAGTCGTGCCTAATATTTTGCTGTTGTAAGTATTTTTATTGTACTAATGCGAGTGTTGCCTTCGCAGGTCGGGCAGCTAGGGTACCACATGTTTCGGAGGTCGGAACTTGCCCTCGATCAAACGGACTAATTGTGGGCGGAGTATAAAGAAATGGACACGACTAAGGTGGCGCTCGAGTCTGCCCAGATGGAGCTCGAGCGGTTAACTAAGCAGTTAGAGGAGGCGAACTCGCAGCTCGCGACGAAAAACACCGAGCTTATGACTGCGGTGACCGCTAGGAGCGCGGCTGACGAGCTCTTGAAGAAGGCGCAGTCTTACTACGACATCGGTCAAGCACATGGGTACGAGGCCGCCTTTCAGTTTGCTCATCGGGAGTTTAGGTAGACGCTACTAAATGTTCGACGGGAGGTGGTGCAGCAATTCATGCTGACCTCAACCTTTATGGATGCTAGTGTTGTCTTTTCACTCAATGACTTTAAAGATGCGTTCGATAAGGCCATTCGTCAACTAGAGTGCCTGGGGTACAATATCAGCACCGAGGATAAAGAGCGCTTGAATTACACACTCAATGACCAACTCTGCATGTACCCCGAGGAGGGCGGCCTTACCGACGAGGTTGTCGCTGGAGCTGCATCTACTTCTACTTCTACGCCTACTCTTTCTCTTTCTATTCCCGAGCACCAGGCTCGTGTCGAGCCGGTGACCACAGAGTTCAACTTTGCCAATGATTTCGCATTTGACATGAGAGATAGTAAGGTGAACGCGGCTCACTATTTTCACCTGGTGAGCATCCTTTTTCTGGTGGATAAAGTGGGCCCGTCTCGACTTCCTTGGCAAGACGAAGAGAACGTTCCCAGAGATGAAGGAGAGGGGTCAAACCAAGTTTGAGGTTGAGTGCCTGCTGCTCGAGGATGCCTGCTATGCATGCACTTTTCTTTTCTTCTTCTTCTTCTTTTTTGTTATTCGGAAATGCTTTTGCAATTGGAATTCTTCTATATTAATGGAATATGCTATTTTGCTTATCGATGAGTGTTATGATTTAGTTCCCATTGCTTTTGTTTTCACACTTATCGAACACTGGTCGTTAATGAGCGATATTTGCCCAGTTTTACTTTTTTGGTAGTGCCCGAGTTTTTGATCGATTAACAATCATCTCATGATGCCATGTATAACAATTCGCATAGTTTAGCCTTAACAATTCTGTCTGGTCGATTTAAAACTTGCACGCATTAAGCCGTTGCTTCATTGCAAGCGTGGTTTATTTATAAATTCGATGTCGATTGCGCTGAGCTAACTAATCTCGTCAATAGGTTTATCTAACAAATCACATCGGTTTGATCTGGGGGCTTGAAGCCATACTAGTAATTAATAGTCTATGCATTGAGCAACTTAGGTTGAAAAGCCATGGCTTGATGCTTGGATCTGTTAGGTGGTCGATTGTGAACGGTTGAGTCGTTTGATTGGGGCTGGAAAAACCTTTATTTGGCAACTAAAAGCCGCCGCGTGGTCGACCATAAGTGGTCTACTCATTTAAGGACTTAGGCTAGAAAGCTTTGGCTTGGTGGCTTGGAGCCTTTAGGTGGTCGACTGCGGACAATCAGGGTATCCGTTGATTGGGTCTGGGAAGCTTTTATCATGTGGCTCGATGCCGATATTTGGTCGGTTCTACCATTCAAATACGTTGCTAAATAAAATGCTTGGGAGCTTTATTAATATAAAATTGTACAACGAGTTTCATACATAGAATTTTCTTAAATTGATAGCATTGCAAGGTCACGGGAGCTCATTGCCATTTATATCGACGAGCCGATAAGCGTTATGCTTTGCCACTTTAGTCACTAAATATGGTGCTTCCCATTTTAGGTCAAGCTTGCCAATGTTCTTGGAGACCTCGACTTTTTTGAGGATGAGGTCGCTGACTTTGAAATTCCGTGGTTGAATCTCTTTGTTGTAGTGATTAGCCATTTTCGACTGGTATCTCTGCATTACAGAGTAAGCTTGCTGGCGCAACTCGTCAATATTTTCAAGGTCGAGTTCCCTTTATGAGAAGTTCGTGATTGGGTTAAAGTGTATCACTCGAGCTGTGTGTTGTATTAATTCGGTCGGAATTACTGCTTTCGATCTGTAGACCAGACTATAAGGGCTGTGGTATGTTGTTGTTCATGGGGTTGTCCTGTATGCCCACAGTACGCCTGGGAGGTCGTCTGCCCAGGTTACTCCAGTCCTTGTTATCCTTGCCCTAAGGTGGTTGAGCACCATTCTGTTTGTTACTTTTCTATGGCCGTTAGCTTGGGGGTTGCCCACCGAGGTGAAGTGTTGGCGAATTCCTAGGCTTTCGCACCAATTCCTTATGCTTCTGCTTTGGAATTGTGTCCCGTTGTCGATATGAGGACTTTAGGGAGGCCGAAGCGACAAATGATGTTTTTTCATATGAAGCTCTTAATGGCAGCGTCGGTTATCTCAGGGATTGCTTCCGCTTCGACCCACTTAGTAAAATATTCGATTGCCACGATGATGAACTTCCTTTGACCTGTCATTTTTGGGAGAGAACCAACAATGTCGATTCTCCATTAGTCGAATGGCCAGGTGATCTGGACATTTACCATTGTTTCCGCGGGTTGATGAGATATGTTCAAATGAACCTAGCATGATGGGCACCGTTTGGCGAAATCGATGGCGTCCTTGAGCAATGTGGACCAGAAATACCCGTATCGGATGATCTTGTGGACTATGGTGCGGCTGCCAGAGTGATTACCGCAGATGTCCGCATGGACCTCGTGCAAAACCTCTCGGGCCTGATCAGGATCTAAGCATCCCAATGGTTGGGGGGCCTGAGATTGACCTCCTATATAGCAACCCATGCTCGTTAAGGGCAAATTTATCTACTTGGCTTCTAAGTTGACGTTCCACGCCCTTGTCCTTGGGGACTATTCCTTATTTGATGTAGAGTTTAATTGCATCTTGCCAAGAGGGATTTGCTTTTTCGACACTCTCCTCTAGGTCTTGGTTGGAACAACTTATGGATGGTTTGTGTGAGACCACGAACGTAATTGTTCTATCTCTAGTCCCTTTAGCTGAGCTGGCGAACTTAGACAGGGCGTCAGCTCTTTCATTTTTTGATCAAGGTAATCGGTTCAAAGTGAACTTCCTGAATTGCTGGCGCAACCTTTTCACCTCAGCTAGGTACTTGGTCATTGTAGCTTCTTTAGCTTCGAAATTGCCTTCGAGCTGCTCGGTGACTAGCTGAGAATTGATGATTGTCGTAAGTTGCTCGACTCCCCGGTCCATTGCTATCTCATACTAGCGAGGAGGGCCTCATACTCCACTTCGTTGTTTGTTACTGGGTAATCCAGCCTAATAGCAAAATCATATTCCTCTACGAGTGGGGAGCGGAGTAAGACTCCCACTCCCCCTCCCACAAAGGTTGCCGAGCTATTGACGTGCAGTGTCCAAATGAGAGAGCTGTTTGGGGCTAGAAACTAATGTCAAACTCACCAAGTTTGATTGCCCATTTGGTCAGTCGTCTGGATGTATCTGGTTTAGATAGCACCTACTTAAGTGGTTGATTCGTCAATACTGAGATGGAATGTGACTGGAAATAAGGCCTCAACTTCCTGGCCGCTGTGACTAGGGCAAGTGAGAACTTCTCAATCTCAAGGAAATTGTGTTTTGGGCTCTACAATGATTTGCTACAGTAATAGATAGGTCGGTATGTTTCGTCCCTCGTCAAGACCAAAATCGAGTTCATTGATGCTGACGGCATTGCCAAGTACATGTATAGAGTTTCGCCCAAGTTGGGTTTAACTAACATGGGCGGTGAGGATAGGTATTGCTTTAGTTTGGTAAGGGCCTGGTCACACTGCTCCGACCATTGGAAACCTGATTTTTTAGCGTTTTTGAGAATTTTGAAGAATGGCAAACTCTTGTCGGCTAACTGGGCGATGAACCTTCCCAGGGCAACGATCCGTCCAACCAACCGCTGCACATCCCTAACTGTTCGAGGGGGTTCAATGTCCAAGATTGCTTGAATTTTTTGAGGGTTCGCCTCGATGCCTCTTTGGCTGACCATGTACCTTAAGAATTTACCTCCTCGAACTCCAAAAATACATTTGTTGGGGTTAAGCTTCATGCTGAATGCGCGAAGTATAGAGAACGTGTGGTTGAGGTTAACCAGATGTTTTTCTGCTTTTTGTGTTTTAACAATCATGTCGTCGACATAGACCTCCATTGATTGTCTGATCTCATTTTTGAACATGAAGTTCAATGATCTTTGATAGGTTGCTCTTGCGTTTTTAAGCCCAAAAGGCATTACCAGAAAACAATAAACCCCATTGGGTACGACAAAAGACGTCTTGTCTCTGTGCTCGGTGCCATGAATATTTGGTAGTACCCTTGGAACGCATCCATCATACTTAACAGTTCACAACTAGCAGTAGAATCGACTAGTCTATACGATGCAGAGGGTAAGGATCTTTAAGGCAAGCTTTATTAAGATTAGTGAAATCGTTACACATGCACCATTTTCCCTCATTTTTGGGGACCAAAACTACATTACAAAGCCAACTAGGGTACTGAATTTCCACAATATATCTTGCTTCCAACAGCTGGTTAACTTCGTCTTCGATATTTTGGCTTATTTCAGCATTGAATGTCTAGGTCTTCTGCTTCACAGGTTTGTATGAACGGTCCACGTTGAGCCTGTGAACAATGACACTGGGGTCGATTCCTTGCAGGTCGGAGACCTTCTATGCGAATATGTCGATGTTCCTGCGAAGAAAGTCGACCATGAGGTATTCCGTGTGGTCACCCATATCGCTGCCGATTCGAGTGGTCTTATCAGGGTTTCCAGGTTTGAGCTCAATGGTCTTGAATTTGCCCACGGGTTCAAGTCTGGTGTCTTCGAGTTTGTACTTTTTGACCTACTATTCCCCCTCAGGTTCCGCTACCGGGGCGTTTCCCGAAGGGTTCACTTCGGGTCGAGTCTTCTGCTTCGTTGCCTTGATCGAAATGGTGTAGCACCGCTATACTTCTTTGACGTTGCACCAGAGTTCCCCTATGCCCGCATAGGTCGGGAACTTCACCTTCATATGATAGGTTGAAATTACTGCTCGAAAATCATTTAAAGCTGGTCACCCAACGATAACATTGTATGCAAAGGGTGCATCGATGACCAAGTAGTTAACCATAAGGGTTCTCCTTCTCAGGGCTTCTCCGAATAAAGTGGAGAGGTTGATGGACCTTTCTGGCATAATTTTCCTTCTGCCAAACCCGACCAGTGGAGTCTTGACGGGTTCGAACTTGAGTTTTCCCAACTTCATTCTCTGCAAGGTTGACAGAAAGATGATGTTTATAGAGCTGCCATTGTCGATCAGAACTTTTCGGACTTCCAAGTTTGCTATCTCAATAGATACAACTAGGCGCAGTCTAGTTGGCTATCCGTTCCTTGACCTTTGAGGTGCGAAAGGTTATCCTCTGAGAAAGAAATTAGTTATGCGCTCGTGGATAGCTGGAACATTATTTTGACCGTTGAAGAATTGGTCAACTCCAGCCTTCTTTGGTTCTGCTTCCTGGCCAATCTGGAGTCCCCCTCAGTGGGACCTCCAGCTATGGTGTCGATGACCCCCTTGATTGGTGGGTGGGGATCATCGGCGGGTTTTTTTCCTTTGTACTATTTTCTCAGGCTAATCGACCGTTCTCTTCGGGGAGTCTGGTCTGTCGCCCTTGGTTCCTGCTTGACACTTTCATCAACAAATTTCTTGAGATGGCCCTGCCTGATCAGCCTCTTGATCTCGTCATGGAGGTTCAAACAGTCTTTCGTGTCGTGTCCTTTTTGCCGATGAAAATAGCAGTATTTCTTAGACCTCTTCATCGCTTTAGTCTTAGCTAGCTTCCTAGGTCTTTTCAAAAGGTTGTCATGCTCGATGGCGAACAACACTTCTTTCCTTGGGAGGTTGAGCTACGTGTACTCATGGAAATATTTGATGGGAGATCGACGACCATCTTTTGCTGGTGGTTGTCTTTCTCCTTCGCCTTTCTCTTTTCGACCTCCAAGTTGCCATATTTGAACTTGTTCATGTCCTCTTGCGTCATGTATCTCTTAGCGAGGTCGAGCAATTCCTCCATCGACCTTGGCCTTTCCCTGACCAAAGCATTTGCGCATTACTTATGGCGGAGTCCCAGGAAAATCACATCAATCAAAAACTCAATTCGCGGGCTGTCGATTTTTAGGACCTCCGTGTTGAATCTGGTAAAGAAATTGCAAAAAGACTCCCCTTCGTTTTGTTTAACTGTGTGCAGGTAAGTGTGGGAGAGTTTTGCTTTCCTTTGACTAGCAAATTGATGCAGAAATTTATTGCATAGTTGATCATAGGAGTAAATCGATGCCGGTTCCAGCTTTACGAACCAATCCAATGCAAGGCCTTGGAGAGTAGTTACTAACATCTTGGAATTGATGTACTCGTTGTGGCCATGTAGCTATATCATATGCTTGAACTGGAGGAGATGTTCGTTTGGGTCCGATGAGTCGTCATACTAGGGTAAACCCGTTGGGACCTTGGCGTTGACGGCTATCCGCTCGTCAATGATTTCTTGGATGAAAGACGATTCCCTTTCCTATTGAGACTGTGGAACTCCTTCCAGGTAGTGATTCCTATTCGTGTTCCTTCTCAATATCTCATTCAGTTGCCTATTCAGCTATTGTACTTAGTGGGAAACTTCTTTCTATTCTTTCTTCTTGACCTGGCTGAGATTTCTGCTCGACAGTGGCCTGGCATGCTTGACCTGCTCGCACTACGGGGCTCGATTGGGTCGAGCACCATAATCAACAGAGTCCGCAACCTCTTCATGGATGTTTGGTTGGGGCTCTTCTCGTGAGGGCGTCCCGGGTTGCCGTCACATCGGGAAGAAAATTGCCCAATCTTCTCCCGGCCCCTTTCTTCCTTGTTGGGCCTTTCCTCCGACTGAGCTGGCTGTAGAGTAGCGCTAGCTGCCGGTCCAAATTGAAGGGTGTGGCGGTTTAGGGCGGTAGAGAGTTGCGCTGAAATCTGGCTGATATGTGCTCGCTGATTAGCTGCAGTATGGTCAAGGTGACCACCTGATCGTGTTGGACGTTGGGTCCGGCAGCGCCTTACTCTGCAGCATATGTTTCTTTGCGGTGTTGGGTAAGAATCTAACCCACTCGACCTAAGTCTGATCTATCTCGCTACGGTTGAGGCTTTGGGATTCAGTCCTACAATCACAAGTAAACGTCAAGCTTTCCGAGAGGGCTTTCGGCTAAGGCGCTCCAACGCTCAAGTTAGTGTTATGATCGGACAAGAAACTTGAGCAGTAGAGTAAGGGCTCAACAGAGAATAATGGAATACCTCATGAGGAGCTGGCCATGGAGTATTTATAGCCTTCTCTAGGTGATCAATATGTCCATGATGCCCTTAGTACGCATGAAAGGTTCTGGCCCCTGCATGGGGAGCTTTAGGTCATCTCACATGTTAGTACTATTCCAGGTGGCCTCATCTCCAACTTTTAGGGACAGGGTAGTACACTAGTGCCGCGCCCTTTCTCTGGTGCGGCAGTAAAGGTGGTACTGGAATGGCATGCGCCATTAACGCGGAGGCCTGCTACTTGTCAGGGTATTGAATGCGGCAGGGAAGAGGTTTTGCAGTCAGTCGATCGACCTGGTCGACTTGAGAGATCGACCACCGAACTGACTCTAGATGTACTAGTAGACAAGTAGGTACGGCAGTCGACCAGGTTCGTCCATACAATTGACTTGCTTTGTATGGGGCCAACTTGACGGGTTGATCTTACGAATAGGCCTCAAGGAAAGAACATGCTTAGCAATGTACTCTTGGGTCGATAGCCTTTTGGCTGGGCCTATTGGGCCTCCCAATATCATGAGTCTCCCCCACTTTCGGGTCTTGATCGAGAGTATCGACAAGCGGGAAACGGGAGTAGTTTCAATAAATAGGAATGGCTGGACCAGTTGACGAAAGGTAGGAGGAGCCGACGAGTGAATAGGCACGATAAAAATTCACATTTTTACTTTTACAACATTGTGCGAGGTCGAGTCAAGCATTCACTGAGTTCTGCATTGCATCTTCGAACACTCTATCAAGTAAGTATTTCTCGTTCCCCAAAGTGCGTTTATTATACCTTGCTTTCAAAATCTATTTTGCGTTAAAATATGTTGAGAGTTTTTTAGGATGGTGAGGGGAGTCAAAGGAGCGACAGTGAGGTCACAAGGTCGGATAGGGTTCCGACCAGCGGTGAAGAGGCGTTAAATAGTGGTTCTAGTAGCTCGTCGAGTAATAGCCCAACCTCAAGCAGTGAGCGTGTTACCATTGGGGCTGGGCCGAGCGAGCCCCCAGTTTCTTGTGGTCGATTGTTAATCCCTGGCCACTACAACGAGATTAGGTCGAAAGTGGGGGAGACCGACTTGATTATTCTTAGGCAATTGTACCATGTCCCAAAGATTATGATTTGATTGTTCCGGGGCTCGAGGGTAGATTGACCAACTTCCTGAAGGGTGCATCGCTGTGTTCGAAGATGATCTTAGGTGTGGCCTTAAGTTTTCTTTAGCCGACGCCATAGTTGGCCTGTTAGGTGGTCTGCAGGTCTGCATTACTCAATTATTTTTGCTATCCTAATGCATATTTATAACCAGCCCCCTACCTTCGCCAACTTTAGCAACCTCTTTCTTCTCCCCATGTCCCGCAAGTCGGGAAGTAGCGAGGATTCAGGGTTCTATTATTTGACGGCCCATCCTCATCAAAAGTTCTTTGTAACCCCAGCCTCTTCATTAGGCCAAAAGTGGAAAAATAGGTTTTTTTATGTCCTCGTCGAAAGGCCTCTTCACTTTTCATTTATGTTTTTTTATGTTCATTCGACTAGGGGGGTTGGGCTTTAATATCCCTAGAGGTTGGATGAGGGGGTATATCGAAATGCTAGGGAACCAAACTCCGACCTAGCCAAATACTTTTGTGTGGGATCTGGTTGAGTTTGGTCTGATGGAGGCATCTGTCTTTATTGAGGAGAGAAATCTCGTGCTGGCGGGCTTGTCGCCTGCCCAGCTCGACTTACCCACGGATACTCAATTAGGTAGACACTTATATGAGCTTTATTTATTGCTATGCATACATCATTATGGTTGAACCTCATATGTTTGTCGCTTTGTCCTCTCACAGATCGAGAAGACATCATGAATCGGGTATGTCTTCACGCTATTGCTCGCGTCGAGAAGAATAGAGAGAACCGCGAACAGCCCGTGGATGCAGGGGCTCGATGATTGTCGGTCACTGCACCGCCATACCTATCGTCGTGGCTGCATCGCCTCCCAGCCATAGTCTGGCTGGTAGAGGTAAGAGGCCTATCGCTACACAGGGTGGGCTTGTGCCGAAGAGGACCGATCAAGGTAAGGGCAAAGCCCGGGCAGCAATAAGGTTCGACTTGTTTGGGACTTATGTCTATGACGACGGCGGAAGAGACTGGGACCCTACCTATGAAAGTTTTGATGGCTGGTTTGTTCGCTTCGGATCAGCGTAAGATAATGGAGAAAAGCTAAGGCACCGCGATGAAAGCCTTGGCGTACCAAGCCAACATGGTAAGCTTTTGGTCGAGCCGTACTCGATAGTTCGTTGTTGTAAGTGTTTTCATTGTGCTGCCACCAATGTTGTATTCGTAGGTTGGGCAGGTAGGGTACCACATGTTTCGGAGGTCGGAACTAGCCTTCGACGAAGCGGACCAACTGTAGGTGGAGTACAGGGAGATGGAAACATCTAAGGTGGCGCTCGAATCCACCTAGATGGAGGTCAAGCTGTTGAATAAACAGCTGACGAGGTGAATTCACAGCTTACGACGAAAGAAGCCGAGTTGGTGACTGCGGTGACCGCGAGAAGTGCTGCTGATGAACTCCTAAAAAAAGCATAGGTGGAGGCGCAGTCCTACTATGATAATGGTCAAGCACATGGCTATGAGGCGGCTTTGCAATTTGCTCATCGGGAGTTTAGGTAAGTGCTGCTAAATGTTCGACGGGAGGCGGTGCAGTAGTTTATGCTGACCTCGGCCTTCATGGATGCTAGAATCATCTTTTCACTCAACCACACTAAAGATGCATTCGACAAGGCCATTCGTTAGCTGGAGTACGTGGGGTACAATATCAGCGCCGAGGATAAAGAGCGCTTGAATTACACTCTCGACGACTAGCTCCGCATGTACCCCGAGGAGGGCGACCCTACTGACAAGGCTGCTACTGGAGCTGCATTTGCTCCTACTTCTGCATCTTTTTGTCCTCTTGTAATTCCTGAGCACCAGGCTCGTGTCGAGGCGGTGACCGCGGAGTTCGACTTTGCCAATGACTTCGCATTTGACATGAGAGATGGCAAGGTGAACGTAGCCCACTACTTTTCGCCTGGTGAGCATTCTTTTCTGGTGGATAAAGCGGGCCCATCTCGACTTCTTGGACAAGACAGAGAGGGGGTCCTCCGAGATGAAGGAGATGGGCCAAACCAAGTTTGAGGTCGAGTGCCTGCAATATATGTGTATCTCTCTCTTTCTCTTTGTAATTTGGAAATAATTTTGTAATTGGAACTTTTTCTATATTAACGGAATCTATTATTTTGCTTATCGATGTGTGTTAGAATTTAGTTCCCATTGCTTTTGTTTTCACGCTTATCAAACACTAGTCGCTAATAAGCGATATTTGCCCAGTTTTACTTTTTTGGTAGTGCATGAGTGTTTTATCGATTAACAACCATCTCGTGACCCCATGCATAACAATTCGCGTAGTTTAGCCTTAACAATTATGTATAGTCAATTTAAAACTTGCACGCATTAAGCCGTTGCTTTGTCGCAAGCGTGGTTTATTTACAACTTTGATGTCGATTGCACTGAGCTAACCGGCCCCGTCAATGGGTTCATCCAACAAATTGTAAAGTTTCGATCTGGGGGCTTGAAGACATACTAGTAATAAATGGTTTACACATTGAGCAACTTAAGTTGAAAAACCATGGCTTGATGCTTAGAGCCATTAAGTGGTCAACTGTGAATGGTCAAGTTGTTTGATTGGGGCTAGAAAAACCCTTATTTGACAGTTAGAAGCCATCGCATGGTCAACCATAAGTGGTCTACTCATTTAAGGACTTAGGTTGGAAAGCCTTGGCTTGAAGCCATTAGGTGGTTGACTGTGGGGTCGATCGCGGACGATCAGGGCATCTGCTGATTGGGGTTAGGAAGCCTTTATCATACGGCTTGATGCCGCTATTTGGTTGGTTCTACCATACGAATGTGTTGCTAAATAAAATGCTTGGGATCTTTATTAATACAAAACTATACAACGAGTTTCATACATAGAATTTTCTTAAATTGACAGCATTCCAATGTTCTTCACCACTTTAGTCACTGAATATGGTCTTTCCCATTTCTGATCGAGCTTGCCAATGTTCTTGGAGACCTCGACTTTTTGAGGATGAGGTTGTTGACTTTAAAATTTCGTAGTCGAATCCCCTTGTTATAGTACTCTGCCATCTTCGATCGGTATCTTTGCATTGTAGAGTAAGCTTGCTGCCACAACTCGTCGATGGTTTTGAGGTCGAATTTCCTTTCTGAGGAGTTCGTGATCAGGTCCCAAGCTGTGTGCTTTAATAATTCGGTCGGGATTATTGCTTTTGATCCGTAGACCAGATTGTAGGGGCTGTGGACTGTTGTTATTCGTGGGGTTGTCCTGTACGCCCATAGTACACCTGGGAGGTCGTCTGCCCAGGTCACTTCGGTCCCTATTATCCTTGCCTTAAGGTGATCGAGCACTGTTCTGTTCGTTACTTCGGTTTGGCTATTAGCTTGGAGGTTCCCCACCGAAGTGAAGTGTTGGCGAATTCCTAGGCTTTTGCACCAGTTCATTGTGCTTCTGCTTTGGAGTTGTATCCATCCGATTTGAGGAGTTTATGGAGGCTGAAGCGACAAACGATATCCTAGGAACTGCTTCCGCTTCGACCTACTTGGTAAAATTTTTTTTGACTACCACGATGATGAATTTCCTTTGGCCTATCATTTTTGGGAGAGAACCAATGATGTCGATTCCCCACTGGTCAAATGGCTAGGTGACCTGCACATTTATCATTGCTATCGTGGGTTGGTGAGATATGTTCGAATGAACTTGGCAGGATGGGCACCGTTTGGCGAAGTCGGCGGCGTCCTTGAGTAATGTGGGCCAGAAATATCCATATCGAATGATCTTGTGGGCTAGGGTTCGACCTCCGGAGTGGTTACCGCAAATGCTTGTATGAACCTCGTGCAAAACATCTCGGGCCTGATTAGGATTTAAGCATCTCAATGGTGGGCCTGAGATTGACCTCCTATACAGTTGTCCATGTTCGTTGAGGGCGAATTTGGCTGCTTAGCCTCTTAGTCAACGTGTCTCGCCCTTGTCCTCCGGGACTATCTCTTATCTGAGGTAGACTTTGATTGCGTCTTGCCAAGAGGGGTTTGCTTCTTCGACCCTCCTCACCAACCTGGTCAGAACAACTGATGGTCAGTTTGTGTGCGACTAGGAACGTAATTGTTCTATCTCTAGTCCCTTTGGCTGAGCTGGCGAACTTAGATAGAGTGTCAGCTCTTTCATTTTCTGATCGAGGTACTTGGTTTAGAGTGAACCTGTTGAATTGCTGACGCAACCTTTTCACCTCGACTAGGTACTTGGTCCTTATAGATTCTTTAGTTTTGAAATTACCCCCAATCTGCTCGGCGACTAGTTGAGAATCAGTGATTGTCGCAAGCTGCTCGACTCCCTGATCCACCGCCATCCTCAAGCCCGTGAGGAGGGCCTCATACTCCGCTTCATTATTCGTTACTGGGTAATCGAGCCTAATGGCAAAGTCATACTCATCTGCGAGCGGGGAACGAAGCGAAACTCCTATTCACCCTCCCCCTCCCGTAGAGGTTGCTGAGCTGTCGACATGTAGTGTCCAAGTGAGGGAGCTATGGTCGGAATTCTCTGGTAGGTCAGATGTTTCGGCGATAAAATCTACTAACACCTGTACCTTTATAGCTGTTCGGGGCTGGAAACTGATGTTAAACTCACCTAGTTCAATCGCCCATTTGGTCAGTCGTCCAGATGTGTTTGGTTTTGATAGCACCTGCTTTAATGGTTGGTTTGTCAATATTGTGATGGAATGTGATTGGAAATAAGGCCTCAACTTCTTGGCCGCTGTGACCAGGGCAAGTGTGAACTTCTCAATCTCAAGGTAATTATGTTATGGGCCTTGCAATTATTTGCTGCAGTAGTAGATAGGTCGGTGTGTTCCATCCCTTGTCGAGACCAAAATCGAGCTGATTGAAATCGATGACATTGCCAAGTACATGTACAAAATTTCTCCCTAATCGGGTTTGGCTAGCATGGGTGTTGAGGAGAGGTATTGTTTTAGCTTGGTAAGGGCCTAGTCGCACTGCTCCGACCATTGGAAACCTCACGTTTTTGGCATTTCTGAGAATTTTGAAGAATGGCAAGCTTTTATCGGCTAATCGAGCGATGAACCTACCCAAGATAATGGTTCGTCCGACCAGCCGCTGCACATCCCTGACTGCTTGAAAGGGTTCAATGTCCAAGATTGCTTGAATTTTTTGAGGGTTCACTTCGATGCCCCTTTGGTTGACCATATACCCTAAGAATTTGTCTCCCTGAACTCCAAAAGTGCATATGTTGGGGTTGAGCTTCATGCCAAAAGCGCAAAGTATGGAGAATGTGTGGTCGAGGTTGACCAGATGTTTTTCGCTTTTTGTGTTTTAACAATCATGTCACCGACATACACTTTTATTGATTTTTTGATCTCATTTTTGAACATGTAGTTTACTAATCTTTAATAGGTTGCTCCTGCATTTTTAAGCCCAAAATGCATGATCAGGAAACAATAGACTCCATTGGGTATGACGACAGACGTCTTGTCTCTATCCTCGGGTGCCATGAATATTTGGTAGTATCCTTGGAACGCATCCATCATACTAAACAATTCACAACCGGCAGTAGAATCGACTAGCAAGTCTATGCGAGGCAGGGGGTACGGATCTTTAGGGCAAGCTTTATTGAGATCAGTGAAATTGTTACACATCCGCCACTTTCCCTTATTTTTGGGGACCAAGACTGCAACCAACTAGGGTATTGGATTTCCACAATATGTCCTGCTTCCAATAGCCTGTTGACTTCATCTTTGATAATTTGGCTTCTTTCAGCATTGAACGCCCTGGTCTTCTGCTTCAGAGGTTTGTATGAGGGGTCCACATTGAGATTGTGAACAATGACCTGGGGTCGATTCCTTGTAGGTTGGAGGCCTTCCATGCGAATACATTGATGTTCCCTGTGAAGGAAGTCGACCATGAGGCAGTCCATGTGGTCGCCCATATCGCTGTTGATTCGAGTGGTCTTAACAGGGTTCCCCGGTTCGAGCTCAATGGTCTTGAACTTGCCTACAGGTTCGAGCCTGGTGTCTTTGAGTTTTTGCTTTTTAACCTATTGTTCCTCCTCGGGTTTTGCTACTGAGGCGTCCCTCTGGGGGTGCAATTTGGGTCGAGTCTTCTGCTTTGTAGCTTCGACCGAGATAGTGTAGCATCGCCATGCTTCCTTGACGTTGCATAGGAGCTCTCCTATGCTCGCGGAGGTTGGGAACTTCACCTTCATGTGATAGGTTGAAGCTACCACTTGAAAATCGTTCAAAGTTGGTCGCCCAATGATAGCATTGTATGCAAATGGTGCGTCAATGACCAGGTAGTTAACTATGAGGATTTTCCGTCTTGGAGCTTCTCCGAATGAAGTGGCTGATGGACCCTTCTGGTATAATTTTTGTTTCGCCAAACCCGACCAGCAACGTCCTTACAGGCTCAAACTGAAGTTTTCCCAACTTCATCTTCTGCTGGGTGGACAAAAAGATGATGTTTGTAGAGCTGTTATTGTCGATCATAATCTTTTGGACTTCAAAGTTTGCTATCTCGATGATACGACCATGGGGTAGTCTAGCTAGCTGTCCGTTCCTTGACCTTTGATGTGTGAAAGGTCATCCTCGGAGAAAGAAATTAGTTTTGCGCTCGTGGACAGCTGGAATATTATTTTGACCGTCGAGGATTTAGTTAACTCCAATCTTCTTTGGTTCTGCTTCCTGGCTGACTTGGAGTCCCCCATAGTAGGACCTCCAGCTATGGTGTTGATGACCCCTCGATTGGTGGGCGGGGATCATGGGCGGGCTTTTTTCCTCTGTCTTCTCTTCTCGGGCTGACCGACCGGTCTCTTCGAGGAGTTTGGTCTGTCACCTTTAGTTCCTACTTGGCACTTTCATAAATAAATTTCTTGAGATGGCCCTGCCTGATCAGCCTCTCAATCTCGTTATGGAGGTTGAAGCAGTCCTCCGTGTTGTGTCCTTTTTGCCTATGAAAATGGTAATATTTCTTAGACCTCTTCATCGCTTCAGTCTCAGTTAGCTTTTGGGATCTTTTCAAAAGGTTGTCATGCTCGATGGCGAACAACACTTCTTTCCTGGGGGGTTGAGCTGCCTGTATTCGTGGAAATGTTTGATGGGGGATCAACGGCCATCTTTTTGCTGGCGGTTGTCTTTCTTCTTTGCCTTTCTCTTTTCGACCTCCGAGTTGCTGTATTTCAACTTGTTCATGTGTTTTTGTGTCACGTATCTCTCAGCGAGGTCGAGCAACTCCTCCATCGACCTTGGTCCATCCCAGACCAAAGCATTCGCACGTTCATTGTGGCGGAGTCCTAGGAAGAGCACATCAATTAAAAACTCAATCCGCAGGCTGTCGATTTTTAGGACCTCCATGTTGAATTTGGTAAAGAAATCACAAAGAGACTCCCTTTCGTTTTGTTTAACCATGTGAATGTGAGTGTGGGAGAGTTTTGCTTTTCTCATACTAGCAAATTGGTGAAGAAATTTATCACATAGCTGATCATAGGAGTAAATCAACGCCGGTTCCAACTTTACAAACTAATCCAACACAAGGCCTTGGAGAATAGTCACTAACATCTTGGCATGGATGTACTTATTGTGGCCATGTAGCTGCATCATATGCTTGAACTGGAGGAGATGCTCTTTTGGGTCCGACGAGCTGTCATATCAGGGTAAACTCATTGGGACTTTGGCGTTGACAGCTATCCACTCGTCAACAATTTCTCGGACGAAGGGCGATTCCCTCTCCCGTCGAGATCGGGGAACGCCCTCTTGGTAGTGATTCCTGTCCGTGTTCCTTCTCGATATCTCTTCTAGTTGCCTATTCAACTATTGTACTTAGTGGGAACTTCTTCCTATTTTTCCTTATTAGCCTGGCTGAGATTTTTGTTCGATGGTGGCCTGGCATGCTCGACCCATTCGCGCTGCGGGGCTCGATTGGGTTGAACGCCATAGTCCACAGAGTCTGCAACCTCTTCTCGAATGTTTAGCCCGGGCTTTTCTCGCGGGAGACGTCCTAGGCTGTCGTTACATCGAATAGGGTGTAGCCTGATCTCCTCGCGACCCCTTTCTTCTCTAGTGAGCCTTTCCTCTGGTTGAGCAGGCTGTGGAGTAGCGCTAGCCGCTGGTCCAGGTTGAAAAGTGTGGCGATTTAGGGTAACAGAGAGTTGCGCTGAAATTTGAGTAGATATCTATTTGCTGATGAGCTGCATCAATTATTGCATGGTCAAGGTGACCACCTAATTGAGTTGGGTGCTGGGACCTGCTGCGCCATGCTCCGTTGCAAACATCTCTTCGTGGTGTTTTGGGGGAGGCATTGGGGATCTCCTGTTTTCTTCTCGTTCAAAGGTAGCTTGCCTGATGTTCACCATTTTTTAGTATTGATAGCAAGCTTAGTGTTTCCCACAGATAGCACCAAATGATGAGGGTTCAAATTGTTTTGCTGAGTTGATTGGGTAAGAATCCAACCCACTCTACCTGAGTTTGATCGATCTCGCTACGGTTGAGGATTTGGGAGTGAGTCCAACAATCACAAGTAAACATCAGGCATACCGAGAGGGCCCTCAGATAAGGCACTCCGATTCTCAAGTTAGTGCTATGATAGGACAGGAAACCTGAGCAGCAGAGTGAGGGCTCAAGAGAGAATAATGGCATATCTTGTGAGGAGCTGGTCATGGAGTATTTATAGTCTTCTCTATGTGATCAATATGTCCATGATGCCCTTAGTACGCATGAAAGGTTCTGGCCCTTGCATGGGGAGCTTAAGGTTATCTCACATGTTGGTATTATTCCAGGTGGCCTCATATCCAGCTTTTAGGGATAGGGGAGTACACCAGTGGCGTGCCCCTTCCCTGGCGTGGTAGTAAAAGTGGTACTGGAGTGGCATGCGTCATTAGTGCGGAGGCCTGCCGCCTGTTAGGTCATTGAATGCAGTAGGGAAAAGGTTTTGTAGTCAGTCGACCAACCTGGTCAACTTGAGAGATCGACCACCGAGTTGACTTTGGACGCGCTAGTAGACAAGCAGGCACGACAGTCGACCAAGATCGTCGATACGGTTAACCTGCTTTGGGCGAGGTTGACATGATGGGTCGATCTTACGGATGGGCCTCAAGGAAAGAACAGGCTTAGCGATGTCCTCTTGGGTCAATAGCCTTTGGGCTGGGCCTATTGGGCCACCCCATATCAGCTAGTTTTGTAATTAATATGATGAAAATTAAGAGCGATTGTTAAGATTTTAAAATAAGATAAGAACTCATTATTTTTTTAAAAAGAACTTATATATAAACTCCTAACATATTTGTTTAGAAGCTTATAATCTTTCTTCTGAAAAAAATTAGTAAATATTTTTTGACATCTTATAAGCTATCAAATATCTTATAAGATGTTTTGATAATTTTATAAACTCACCCAAACACCCTCTTAGTTACAAAAAAATAAAAAAAAATAAAAATATGGTACCACAAGTTTTATTTGAAATTCTTATTGAGTTTGATATTTTAGGGATAATTTCAATTTTAGTCCCCTAAAGTATGTCACTAATTCAATTTTGGTCCCCATGTTTTAGCATATTTCACATTATGTCCCCAAAGTTCCTTATTTTCATTTAATATGGTCCTTCCGCCAAGTCAGCCGTGTAATAGTTAACGGTTGAGAATCGGAGGGAAGTTTTGGCACCTTTTTCACCAAATTTGCGCCTCTCTCCCTCCACATTTGCTAGGCTCTCCCTCTTTCCCTGCATATTTACAAGGTTTTAGTTTCCTTTGATTATTAAGTAATAAAATTGGCATATGATGAGATGATTGGCTGCACATATTTCTATTTTTCTATATAGATTTTGCTGAAGTTTTGGCTGAGATTGGCTGAGATTTTTTTATTTTTTATTTTCTGCTTTTCTACTGCTGCCACAAAGAGGGAGAGCCTAGCAATAAGGAAATTGGTTGAGATTTTTTTCTTCTTTTGTTTTTCTGTATTTTACTTCATTCTTTAAGGAAATTAGTAGGATTATCTCTTAGCCTTGAAATATGTAAGGGAAGTAAAACAATAAGTATAAACAAAAAACAATAACAATAAGCATAAAAGTAGGCATTAAACAAACATTACAAGAACAATTACATAAGTTGCAATTTGTTCACATTTTTTCCTAAATTGTTATCATTTAACACCAAAACCCTTATTAGTACTACTGTAAATAAACCAACAATAATTGCTAATACAATTAAAGCACAAACTTTTTTCTTCTTCAATCCATCAACTTCTTTTCCTAGGAACTTGGCTCTTTATTTTCTTCAATTTGGCCTCTGATTTTTTCTCCTTTATCAAGGAATCATTTAAGTGCTCTTCTAATTTTTTTCTTTTTTGCCAACAATCCAGGAATTATTTGTTTGGACCCATGGCACATTTCAGGGTCCAACTATATGAAAACTCCACAATAACCCTTAGTCTGGAAAAAAAAGAAATATAATTAGCTTGTTAATCATAAATATAAACAAGGTCAAATGAAAAAAAATAAGGACTTACCCCATAATTTGGACATGTCCAATACCTCATTTTAGGATTCATATTTGTCCAAGTAGCTTTCAATGGGACTTGTATCCCACATCCACAATAAACTTCTTCCCTTTGTGTAACTTCACTATTAAAACCGCTTAAAGAGGAGGGAGATGCCATTTTTGTTGCTAAATAATCAAAGGAGACTATAACCTTGCAAATATGGAGGGAAAGGGGGGAGAGTCTAGCAAATGTGGAGGGAGAGAGACACAAATCTGGTGAAAAACACGCAAAAACTTCCCTCCAGTTCTCAGCCGTTAGCTATTAAACGGCTGACTTGACGGAGGGACCACATTAAACGAGAATAAGAAACGTTGGGGACATAATGTGAAAAATGTTAAAACTCAAGGACCAAAATTGAAATTATGCCGAAATTTTACTTAAACTTAATTTAATTATTACCATAGAGTTTTAATATGTGTTCTATATTATCATTAATTGAGCTTCACAAATCTTCAAAAATAAAAGATTTTACAATTTTATTTACAAACAAATTTCTGAAAATCATCGTCAAGAAGTTTGAGTTGTTTCCAAATCTAATCACCATAAATTTATAGAGGAACATACCAATAGAGAATTTGATTTGGTGTTTGGGTTGACATAAATCTCTTCCTACAAAATTGTTACACTTTAGGATGTCTACATTTCATAAAAATTATACCTAAGACTTTCCTTAATAATTTGTAGAAAGTTAATATTTGAACTTTTTTTAGAGTACTATTTTATTGATAGTCTGAACTTTTAAGAAGGAGCCTTTATTTATCTTTTATCAAAGCTGTATAAAATAAGATGGTGTCCATTAATTAGCTCACTGACATAAATTTTAAATATATAATGCGACCGAGATTCGAACCTCTAACATTTTACCTGAGTTATCTAATATGAATACAAATTTTCTTGATATAGAGAACAAGTATAAACTTCAAATACCTGTTCAAGCCAAAATTTTCCACGGAATAGTCACCAAAAATAAACGGCTAAAATTGCATGGATAAAACGATACGTGTCGGACTGCAGAAAATAAGAATGGGACCATTGACAGAAAAAGGACCAGTAGTATATAAGATACAGATCTCCAAGTTAGCAGGAACCACTGGGGGAAAAATCCTTATTCAACTCAAACAGAAGTCACACGTTGAACAAGAATTAAATCATAAGAAAAATCTGACCCAACCACTTATTTTACTTGTGGCCTTGAACATTCCTCGTCATCGACTTCTTTTCACACCCTTCATTTCCATGACAAAGGAAAAAAGCAAAGGCTCTCACTTTAACACCAAATCTCCAATATTCGTTGCATCCCAGAAGATCATATAAAAAATACTTTCCAACACAAATTCCAAGTCCAGAACAAGAACCTCAAGATTTCTTCTACAAGAAAGCACTACAGCTAGCTAGTTAGCTTCTTCATTAATTTCTTTTGCACAAATGGCCACTTCAGTCTATGCTTCTGCTTTTCTTGGGAGCTGGTGCAGTTCCATGGCTGGTGAAGAGTATACCTTGCTGCAGGCCAAGGCGGTGCCGCCCCAAGTGAGGGTGGCGCGGCCAGTTCGAGCACAGCCTATGATGGGAAATGTCAATGAAGGGAAGGGTCTTTTTGCTCCAATTGTTGTTGTCACGCGAAATATTATTGGGAAGAAACGGTTCAACCAGTTTAGAGGAAAAGCCATTGCTCTACACTCACAGGTAACTTAAAATTAATCCATTTCTTTTTTGCCACTAGCTAGCTTTCATTTGCATGCATGTAATAAGGTAAACTTATTATATTTTTTTATCTAGTTTAGTTTGTGAATTTTTCGTAACTTTTGGACAATTAATTGCTGGTGCAGTTGTTACATTGGTAATTCCGCTTTTGGCTAGATGATTGAATAATTGATCTTTTTTAAGTTTAAATTGCATCAACAGTTAAAATATACAAGGATGGTAATGGGACAGGTGTGAGACAGATTCGACAAAATTCAAACTCCGTCCCATTAAAATTTTAAGGATCCAGAACTCATCCCATACGAAACTCGAATCTTCACAGGTTTGCACGTTCAGAAAAATAAAATATATTTTCTTGAAAAAAATAATAATATCACCATGACCTTCTAAATAAAAAAAAAAAATTATTAATAAAAAAATTAATTATTTAAATATTTATATATGTATGTATTTGTACTTAAAAAATTAAAAATTGCAAAATTATTACTATTAGATATGCATAAAAATGCATAAATTGTTTGAGATGACAATATTATTATTTTTATATAAAATATGTTTGTAATATGCACATTTTTCAAATATATATGACTACATATTATATAATTATACTCATGATAAATAGTATATATAATCAATATTTTAATAGAACAAATTTGGATTTAAAAATTGAAATATAAGACTCGCTCCAAACCTATTTATACTTTCAAAATCCGTCTCAAGTGGACACGGGTCTGATTTTACCCCTGCGGTCATATATATTTAAGTAATACGATTTTTAAGGGTTTAGTTTGTTATGAATCTTTAAACTAATATTTGGAATAGATAATAATCAGTGTTATTTCCATTTTCTTTTATTGGGCCCTAAGAAATCATTTTCATATCATACAAAATATTTTATGATTTCATCACAGCTAGTTTTCACTAAATATACTGTCTGCCCTGGAATATTTTTAATCAAACAACAAATTTACCCTGAGTATAGTTTATTTAAACTTATTATTTAGGCACACCCCGTGCATGTGTAAAACTTTCAATTATATAGTACAAAATAAACAAAAATATTTAGGCTATGTTTGGTTATGTTTTGCCAAAATAAATTTATTTTGGCAACATAGAACCAAACACATATGTATCACTTTTTTGCCAAAACAACACACACTAATTCCCATAATACTGTTTCAAATCAATTAGCTTATTACCAAAAATCCAATATACATACATATACATATCATAATATTTTATCATTATTTTTACAATTAAAAAATTATATCCAATCATCACATATACATATTATATATTTTATTATTATTTTTATAATAAAAAATATTAGTCAATTTTATTTTCACCACAAAAATTCAATAAAAAAGTATTGATTTGACTGCTACAATAGAAATTATCTCCTCCCAAAACATAAACAAACATACCAAAACTCTTCAAAATAATTTTCTAACTATTCCCAAAATATAAATAAACATACATCACATTCTCCAACCCCACTCCCAAAACTCATTCTTCCAAAACATATAATCCAAAGTATACAATTCATATCCAAACATTACCTTATTTATTTTTATGTCATGCTATAGTATTTACTTAATATTTTCTATAATTATTTGAATTTTTAGACAAATAAAAAGAAAAAATTGTGATAAATTAGTAACAGTAGTCAAGACAAATTAAAAAATGAGAGAATGAGGCAAAAAATATAAAATATAAAATTTCAAATATAAATTTCACAATTTATGAATTCAAAATTTATATTTTCATCGAGATTGAGAGCAATTATATTTCATACTATACAATTCATCAATGATCGAATTAATAACAAAATTTTTAATAATATCTATATGAATTAATAACAATCTCACGTATATTTGATTGTACATATTTGATCATAAATTTTTTTCTTTTGAAACAATCTCAAAGCACGTATAATTTTGCTTACTTTTAGTTGAAGATAATATATATTATACAATGCATATAAATGAATACTCATAGTATATTATTATAATTAAAGAATGAAGTTAATAATACATATTATTTCTAATTAAAGAGAACAGATAAATAAAGAGTATCAATAAATCACATGTCAAAGAGAAAAATAATAATAAAATTATAGTTAGCATGTTAAAAATTCTTTATTCAAAATTAAACCATGGAAAAAAAAAAAAGAAGAAGAAAGAAAGAAAACCACTCCCTCATATATAATGATGTAGACAATACATAAGTATACTTTAATTAAATATTCTCTTATTTGCTCAAACGAATTTTAACAATGAAAAATCATTAAATGCGTTTATAAATAGTCAATCAGAAACTATCTTTTCTAATAAAAAATTCAGAAACACCAAAAATTTAAAACTCAAATCAGAATAAATGCAATTAGTATGCCTTCTTCCTTCCTACGCGATATAGACATATATTATGGAACATTATCTGTGTCTTGTCGAAAATTTCAAGAAGATAGTGTCGCATTATCCCAATATATTGTCTATAGAGTAGCAACTAGCTAGCAACCCGTAAGTAAATTCAATAAAAGAAATTTATGTGTTACACAATCTGCCAACACAAACACACGTAATCATAATTCATAGAATTATAAAGGACTATTAATGATTTAGCTAATTGTTTGATTTGCATAAACAATTTCTTAGGTGATCAACGAGTTCTGTAAATCAATAGGAGCAGACTCAAAACAACGACAAGGGCTCATTCGACTCGCAAAGAAGAATGGAGAAAAACTGGGATTTCTCGCTTGATTGATCTGCTCCACTTTATATCGTATCATACTCTTTTCCTTTTCATTTCAAATACTTTCCTAGTTGTCTTAGCATATACTCATGTTTGAGATTGTAATAATTCACATGCAAATCAAGCACAAATATACCTTCTTCAGCTGAGATTTGAATTGAGATCCCTTCAATCTGAGATGAATAATTTTGTGCATTCTAATAGCAGAAAATGACGCAAACTAATATCATACTATTTTGTGTCAAATTTGGAGAGTCGAAGCAGAAACATTCTCAACAACATAATTTTAGGAGCTTCACACATTATATCGACCTTTTGAACCACCTAATGGATACAAGTGTTATCATCCTTGCATTTGTCAAATTCATATTTCAAAGATCTCAAGTTATCTTCAGAGGGAGACATCATTTGTGGAAGACAAGGACTTACTCCTAAGTATCCCATCCAGCATAGTCAACAGATTCCCTAAACAAGCCCAGCTACTGGAGATTAAACTCAACCATAGAGCCTGTTGACTTACCTTTTGATCCACCTAATGGCTTATCAAACCCACAAACCACTTTATTGAAGAATCATAATTTTGATTTAGATTGTCTATAGGTTATAGCCACAAGAGAAGGTGTTCGGAAGTGCAAACAATAACCCATATCTCAATGTGTATATATTCTTTGAAAAATTATGATCAACTTCCACCTAAACAGTGTAACCATCCCACAAACCCTCTCTAAAGCATTTAGCAAACAGGAATGGAGGCATGCGATGGAAGTAGAAATGGAAGCCTTGGAGAGAAATAAAATACTAGAGATAGTGGAGTTACCAAGACAAAGAAACCAGTAGGATGCAATGAGTGTTCACAAAAAAATAAGGTCAGCTAGTTCTGTTGAACGATATAATGATAGGTTAGTAGCCAAAGACTATCAGGAGACATTACACCAGTGGCAAAGATGAATACGGTGAGGGGGCTGTCCTGAACAGCCAATTACAGCAGTTTGATGTGAAGAATGCCTTTCTGCATGGAGACTTTGAGGAAGAAACTTTTATGGGGGTTCCACCAGGTTTGGTATGAACAAAAAGGTCAATAAGGCATGTCAATTGAAAAGGACATTTTATGAGCTCAAACAATCTCTCCGGCATGGTTTAGGAGATTCACCAAAGCAACGTTGGCTATGGATTATAAATAGAGTCGAGGGAAACATATACTATTCATCAAGCACTCAGAGAAATACTACATTGGTACTTTATGTGAATGATACATAACTAGGAATGATCGCAAAGAGAAGTCAAGATTGCAAAAGCAAAACAAGAGAATTCGAGATAAAAGATAACAGGATGTTGAAGTACTTCCTCAGGATAGAAGTTGCTTGGGCTCGTCCAAGGAAGGAATCTTTGTTTCATAATAAAAGTATGTCCTTGATTAATTGGAAGAGATGGGCAAGTAGGGGTATGGTTCGCTCTACACTCTTATTGAGCTAAATCATCGGCTAGGAGAATATACAGGAGAACTAATTGACAAGGCATGTAGTAGGGATGTGTTGGGAAGTTAATCCATTTGTCACATACCCCACCATACATCGTATATGTCATCAGCATAGTAAGCCAGTTCTGCAGAATCTTACTACATGTGGTGTACAAAAATCTTGCAATATTTGAAAAGCAGCCATAGTAAAGGAATTTTACTCAATAAAGGCATAAAGATAGAAGTTGAAGGATAAAAAGATGCATATTATGCTAGTTCCAATACTGATAGGAGATCAATGTCTGGATATTGTATTTTTCCTTTCGGAAATATGGTAACTTGGAGAAGTAAAAAAACAACCGATAGCTGCCAAGTCAGTACAGAGATAGGGTCTCGTTCCATGGCGCAAAGGATTTGTTAGTGTTACAACTCAAGATTATCTTTAGATGATTTGAAGACAAAGTGGGAGATACCAATGAAGCTTTACTGTGATAATAAATTTGCAATCAACTTTACCCACAATCCAGTCCCAAATGACTGAACTAAACATGTTGACTGACATGACTGAACTAAACACATGGAAGTTGACCCTATTTCATAAAAGATAAGGTCAAGAGTGGATTGATTTGTACTCCCTATGTTTCAACAAAAGGGACAAATATAGATGTTCTAACTAAAGGTTTGGCGAGCACAGCATTGAAGGGGTTGTATGCAAGCTGGGGATGGGAAATATCTATTTCCTTACTTGAGGGGGAAGTGCTGAAAGTCAAGCGCTGCAAATCTGGTAAAAAAAAAGAAAGAAATGCGATTAATGAAAGTCGATATTTACCTCCTCCTACAGAAGATGTGGATTATGTCCCTCATGGAAAAATCTATAAAAATGCTTATGTCTTTTGAAGGTAACTATTGTTTATTGATTATTAATACATTTTATTGTAGACACGTACGTTGATTGCATATTACAAAATAATGCTGAAAATCAGGGATGGTATATCGAAAAAATGATGCTAGAAATTTAGGATGCACATCACAAATTGATCCCATGAATATTAATTAACAATAATAGGCTAAATTTGTGTTTCCAAACATAGAGAGTTATGCTTTAAATATTGTAGTAGCAGCCTAATATATATATATGTGGTAAGAGTTTAGAATATACAGCAAGAAAAATATTCATCAATTTCCTTGAACTAGCTCAAAGGATGCCCTCAAAGTCTAAAAGAGAGAGCCTATCTTGACTGTCTATTCTTACATGGCATCTAAACTATGTTAATGATCCAACTGAAGATGAAATAGCCAAAAAAACATAAAGGCGTTGCAAAGGGCTTCAAAAAAGCAATCTTTGGAGTCCAAAATTTGCCATTTGTAGGACCATCTTGCTCAAGTTGAACTTCTAAAATTGTTATATATAACTTCAGACTAATTTTAATTTCGATTTCAAAAGTGAAAAATATTAATCTCTTGTTTCACCAAATAAATTGATGAATTTTTGGCCAAAGTAACATCTTTACTTGCTTATTCAATCTTGAGAACACAGATATAACATTATAATAAGAATAATACAATTCCATCCATTTCTCCTTTGGCTGTTCAACAAAGAAACGAGAGTAAAAAGTTTTAGAAACTAATTCTTACAAATCTTTCGGTGATTCAGTGGGTTCTCTTTTTTCCAAGATCTAAGATGTTCATTTTAAACAATGAATTTATCCTCCCAATGCTTCAATGTTTCCGTATTTCCAAAAAACTGTTGCCTTTGACATAAGCAGAAAGCTGCCTCCTAGAAGAAAAATTAAATATTTCGAAAATGATAGAAATGTTTTAATTTCAGTCAATAACCTAAAGATAAATAGGTCGAATATCATCTCAGGGAGAATCAGGATCCAATCTTTCCGAATAAAGTCCTACAAAAATCATTGAAAAAAGGAACCATCGTATCAAGATAGAACAAAGTCTTCATTGTCAGAATTATATTCTAAGTTAATAGAGATTCCAGACAACATTATGATACATCTTAATAAGTGGGAAGAACCCAATCTAAGACATTTCATTCCAAAATGCCAGAATAAGACAACAGATGATTTACCTAGAACTTGGGCTAGCTACAAGGGAATAAGTACTGAGATAAATAGCAAGATCGCAATATGCATAGAAATATAAGAACTGCATAGAATATCTAAGAACTATCACAATTCCTCTTGGCCAAAAAACCACAAATGTACTAAAATAATCATTTCCTATGTGTCCAAAACTCTAGTGGACATTAAAGCCTTAAAAAAGATTCCTTACTAATGAACACAATAACATATAATTAGATGTGCTAACATTTGAATATTGTTGTGACATATCAATATTCAAATTTAAACACCTTAACCCGCCCATTTATTCTCCACTAGCAATACAAATCAGAGTTATCAAAGCTTCAAGATCAGGTCAACCTCATCAGGGTTACAATCACCACCCTTGTCATTAAGGGCCGCCACCATCTCTTCAATAGGCTGTTCTAGTTGCATGATGTATGGCTTCGCATAGCCAGTAAAACAGCCTTCTACCTCACTGCTCATAGCTGTTTGTGAAAGATATCTTGCTGTGCCGAGAGCACCATAGGTACCTGGAATAGACTGTGAAGCAAAAACACCAACTTTTCTGGGTGGGCAGAAGCTTGATTTTTGGATAGTTTGTGAAGTACATGCACCAGCATTCATAGGAAAATGGAAGTTTGATGGCTGGGTAGTTTGTGACGTAAAGTTACAAGGTGTTGTGGACCCTATAGGAGAACAAAAGTTTTGTGGTCCATTATATTGTGAGGCAAGTCTTGAATGGAAGTTTGAGGACTGGTTAGGTTGTGAGGCAAATGTACCATGGCTTATAGCTGAATGGAATATTAATGGTGATGGATATGACTGAGGCCTATGAGTCAAGGTAGGCCCTCTCAATTGCATGGGAACTTGTGACAGTCTTGGGGAAACATTTTGCCAAACACATGGCTCTAAGTTTTCACTTGCAATGGTACAGACATTCATTGGCACTGATACAGAATGGGTATACCGTGAAGAACTTGAAAAGAATCTTGCTCCAATTTCTTGTGACACAGAGCTTCCGACAAAGGGCCTTGGATTGGAAGTCCCATCTCGATGAAAATGAGACTGAAAGTGGTTTACAAGGCTTCTGTTATCAAAGAAAATTTGGTTGCATAAGCTACAGGCAATTGATGTTTGCTGATCTTGCTTTTGTGCTGAACTTTCAAGTGAAAAAACATTTTTCTGATCAGCACTCAACTCGCTCCAGGATGGGGCCATAACGATACAAGCTGAACTCAGAAACACAAGGAAAAATATACAGGATTGAGTTAAATATTACCAGATGATAAAGAAAATGAAAGGAAGCTTGAATTTATAGATGCACATATAGGATTCTCACAATAAATAACATGCTAAATGAATTGTGCTACATCCAGTCAACAGTCAAATCTAATTATTGGTATTTGAGAGATAGATTACAATTTATTATTGTTCTCCTATTTCTTACCACAATCAAACAAATGCATCTTTCTAAAACTTCTTCATTCAAGTCCTTAATAACTCCACCATAAAAGCAAAAATAATCTGCCTAGTAAAATTTAACAAGCAATTATAAAAATTTCTAACCTACCTCAAAACAAAGAAATATTCACATTCCAATACAGGATTGCTTTAAAACCAAAATCATCAGCCATTAATATCAAATTGCATCTTAATCAGAAAGAATTAATTCATAAATCCACACAGGCCATTCCCAAATGACAAACAGGTCATATTTTTTAATGAATAGACTTCTTATTTTCAGGTAAGTATAAATTGGTCAAAAGTTAATATATATATATATATATATATTTAATTATTTTAATCTGGGTCTACGTTTACACTTTAGATTCAGTCCTTGGCTGATTATTTAATATATAATTAATACAGAGAGAAGGATTAAATACTTGGTGATGTTAGTGATAGATGTCGTGAGAAACTTTTACACCTATTGTACTAAATGGTCTAGTAGCCGTAGATTTTTAAAGAATTTTGGATCACCAAAATAATTTTAACACACCAAGCCCAAGCACTACAAGAAAGTGGTACTGAATTTAAGCCAGTAGCATTATCAGGTTTTGGTACATCCCAGGCTGCAAATTAAGCGGAAGCCAGACTTGGAGAAACCTTTTACTGGTAAATGCCTTGTTACCATTAACAAGTAATCACGCCCAAAACTAATGACCATCAAAATATAAATCTTGACAAGAAACTGTATTAAGAGAAAAGACGAAAAAATGAACTAATTAATACGGTGCTTCAGATTGCTCAATAAACTGTACTCATGACCATTAGGTTCCCACAAAAATATGCATTACAAAGCAAATTTTTGGTTTATAATCTCCTTTTGAGCCTACTCTGAAAAGTAGTCACCTCATTGGTTAGAAGTTCCAAGTTATATATATATCCACACAATTTTATCACCTCTCCTAACCTTAGATACAAAGTTTTTCATGCAAAGTCAAATCATCTAACTTTTTTCCAACTTATGGTACTATGTTTTCACAATTTTGGTGCTATGACTTTAAAACCATAATATAAGTGATATTGTTCAAATACTTTATTGCTTGTTTTGTCCTGAACTCATGATCTTATTTTCTTTTCAAGCACCCCAAAAGAAGACTACATTTCCTAAAACCACAGTCTCACTTAAAATAATTGACAATATGAAACAACTCACTCTCAAACAATTTTCAGGGCAATAGAGTAAAAATGCACAAAACTTTCGCTTTTCAAACTACCATCTAAATGACTGTGACCATTCAAACTAGACCTATTTTTATGAGACCCGATGGATAATAAATTTACTAAATTGGTCATTATTACATTCAAAAGAATGGTTGAGTTAATAGGTAAACAATGCCAAATAGGCATTCATATGTTGAATAAGCAATTATATATTTCAATTACCATCTTATATTTTTTATTTCATATATATGAAACTTAAAATGATTTCTAGTCCATGTCTTTCAAGTAGGCTTCAATTTCTAAATTAAAATATTTCAGAAAACATTTGACATATAATAGCTATATAAACTTCTAAATAAACAAAAAAACAATATAAATGAATTTCATTTTCAGTGAAAAACATATTAATTAGGAATTATTAGTCAGGCTTAAAATTGGGATTTTTCTTATTATTTTATACAGCTTTTTCCTCCTTTCCTTCTATTTTCCCTTTTGTCTTCTCCTTCAGTTTCTATAACCTATTGTCTTTCCCAATTTTTTCTTGTCTGCATTTCTTCTTAGTGCTCTCCTTTGACCCACTACAATACTCTCTTTCCCATGTATTCTTCTTTCCATTTTTGATCATTTATTTTCTACTTCTACTTTTTAAAGTAGGAAAAATAATCTTCCTCATCCATCTCATGGCCATCATTTCCAAATTACAAAAGTGTTTGCGTTGTGAACAAATCAAGCTACTCAAGAATCGACTTGAAATTGATCATTTAGAGATTATTTCAACTCAATTAGTTACACATGAAAACCAAACTTAAATATCTTATATCATTGGATAAGTTTTGAAGCTCAACTAGAGCTTGACTAGATAAGCTGATAAATGAGGATATATATTGAGCTACTCTAGCTAGACTTGCGTTCAGAATCAACTAAAGCTTGTTCAAATTCATAAATATTCACAGCAAACTCAAGTATAACTTGAAGCTCCATTATTTGGGCTAATTGATTTGCTTAAACACGTAGTTGGTATGAAGGTCATGGTGCTGATTGTGGCAGCGGAAAATTGGATGGATTGGAAAAAGAAGAAGAGTCACCAGCAATCACAGGGAGAGAAGGAAAAAGAAGCTTGTGGGAACAAAGAAAGACTCAAACTTGTTGTGGTTAGTAGATAGAGATTGGTGCGAGCAGTAAATGCAAAGGAGAGGTAAGTGATGGTCGGATACAGAGAAGAGGGGTTCATTGAGGCAGCAGAGGTGAGTAAGGAAGCTGCCAGGTATTAAGAGGCAAGAGCACAGTTGGGCAGGCGGGGAGAAAAGGCATGCAACGGGTGGCATATCTGGTGCACATTTGAGTAATTGTTTAATCAATTACTACGCTTAGGAAGCTGCCAGGTATTAAGATACACTTAGAGCAATCTCAAAATCCTACAAAATATTTGTGCATAGGCTGAGAGCGATCTTGAAATCCTAGAAAATATTTGGTGCACATTTGAGTAATTGCTTAATCAACTTGCGGGGCTCATAACCTTTGTTCAAAATGTTGAATATACCAAATAGCAAAGATAAGCTTGAAAGCACCTTATGGGCTTCTTGCCTTTTTATTTTTTATTTTTTGTTTTTCATTTTTGGAGTGTGGTGGTGGGAAAGGCTGAGGGCTTAACAAGACATTCATGGCCACCTTATAATTAGGATGCCGGAAAATCTAAGTACTCTTACCTCTATGATAAGAGAGATAAGGGAGGGATCATGCCCTCCTCAAAGGGCTTTATGTCACTACGTGGCTTGACTCCAAGGAGCCTGGTCAGCAGTAAGCATGCTCTAGCAACGAATAGGTGACCACAGCCCATAAAATCCTTCCACTAAAGGGCAGTCGTCTTCAGGCCACCCGATCTCGCTCTTGCACACCGCCTTTAAGCTTGCCGATCACTATGGTTCAACCACCTTCACGTCGATAGCCTATACTCTGCCAGTAATATTCGGCCTCGTCTAGGGGGGCTCCAGAGGGGTTAGTTGGTTGAGCACTACATCAACTCCAGGGAAGTCGATACCCCGCTTGCATGACATAAGCAACTGCATTCAATGCTTCATAAATACTAGGGGAGTTCAAATCCAATCCAATCCAAAAAAAAACCGATGAACCGATCCAAAAAACCGAAAACCGATCAAAACCGAACTTTTTTGGATTGAATTGGATTTGTTTTCTTAAAACTGATTGGATTGGATCGGTTTTCAGTTTTAATCTAAAAAACCTATCCAATCCAAACCGAACCAAAATTTATATACTAATAATATAAAAAATATATATCTTAATTGTAAAATACACAAATAAATTAAAATAAAATAAACTTAGGATTTTTTCACTTTCAAAAATCAAATATATAGGGATAATTATTGTGGACTTATAACTTTATAGTTGTGTGTTCTTACATAATTTAACTTAATTCCACAAGATTAGTATGACATGATAGCTAAATAAAATTTACAAATTGATTGATTAAATTAGTTTACTTATCAATAGTAATTTGTCAAATATTTCAATTAAATATTTAAATTGAAAAACCGATTAACCGATCCAATCCAAACCGATTTAAAATGGATTGGATTGGATCGGATTTACAATAAAAGTCCAACCGATCCAATATACGTTATATTGTTTGAATCAGTTGGCTTTTGTCCCAAAACCGATCCAAACCGAACCGCAAACACCTCTAATAAATACTATGTCAAACACCTCCATCTGCATTTAATAACATCGCACTCGATTTCCATCTGCATTTAATGCGATCTAGCAAGCGCACACGTTTGGGTTTTAGTGGTCAACACTTTGAGAAAGACCTCAAATGCCCTTATGACAATCCTCTATAGGGGCGAAGTAGTTATTCACTTCATGCGATTTTACTCTACCATAAATCCCCAACATCAAAAATGCTATAAGTATGCTTATATTAGCTTGAACTACCCCTACTCCCTTGTTTACATTATACAATCTCCGTTTCTTGGACTAGCTTAAGCATCAAAGAGCCTTAGTCGAGGGCCACATCATCAAGCCTAATGTGCTTCTCTTTGGTTGTAGGTTCAGCCCGCGCTCTTCCAATTCGAGTTCAAGCTAAACTACTTCCTTAAACACCCTTAAACTTAGCATCCTCAAAACTTACTTTATCAAATCAAAGGCTTTTAAACTTATACTCTCCAAATTTCCATGATTCCCTACTTGCATTGTCTCATCCAAAAGGCAAAAGGAACGCAACATTATTATCTCCACCTTCAGGCTTTGGTTGTAGTTCCATATTGTTCCTTGAATAGTTGAATTCTGTATCTAAACCTATTAAAATAAAAATAACATTTTGGCATTGAAAATAAGTTAAAGAGAATAACTAGTTAATTCAGTAGTCCACAGATCTTCATATCCACCACTCTGCTTAATTAAGCCACTTGAGTCCTTTTAGTGGTATCACAATGCAGACTTAAGCACAAACATGTACATCTGTGTTTTAATATATGAAAGAAGTTGCAGCATTTTTGGAATACATCCGTGTTCATACTCACTTTTAAAATCATTTATTCAGTTTTACTATATTTTATTCAGTTTTTTACTATATTTTTAGAGTTTTGTTCAATATTCTTTACCTAATGGATGCTTATTAAAGTGCAGAAACCGAAGGACATCCCCACCAGAGATCAATATACAGCTCTAAGACATCCACTCAAAGCCCCAGCTACAGTTCTCAGATATTACAAACCAGCTTCGATAATAGCTCCACAGATTCATTTCAAATACTGCATCTTGATGTATAAAAAAGACATATCAACTATAGCATGATAAATGAAAATTTGTTTAAAAAAACAGCCTTTTAATTAATAAAATTCAGCATAAATAAGGCCACTTCTTGCCCATATCAAGGGAAGATCATGCTATTGCCCATACTATTGTGTACACTGCAAAACTTCAAAAAGTAAGTTAATTTCAACTAGCGAACCAGCCACATCACACTAATAAATTAAAGCTACAAACTTTAATCACATAAAGAAAACATATTTGAGGGTTTACTAGAAACACATTACCAGAATTCTTCTACTGTTTCGAAAGTGTAGACTTTGCGAAGAGAAGTGGCCCAAGCAGCGCCCTGCTTTGGCTTCGGCTGTTGTCAAACCAAAACGTCCACTTTATCTCCAGCCAGTGTGGCTGCTCCTCCGCCGCTGCCGGCCCCTCCACCGGAAGTTCTAGTGCAGCCGCCACCATTTCACTTGACATTTTGTCAAATCAAATCTCTGAAAAAATAGGTTTTGGAGATCGAAAGACGGAAAGAAGGTGAAACATATATTTTCTATGGTGGGTGATAATGAATTGATAAACCTACCCCCAGTAAAATTATTTATTTTTTATTGGGTACAAGCTAATGGACTCATTACTTGTGATTATGAATAATAGGTAATCTATTAGGGGTTTTCTATCATTAGGTACCATCGTATCTACTTGACGATAGTCGGTCAATAAAAAAATATTATTTAAAATTTTGGTATGAATAGTAACAATATTGAAGGAACTATTGATAGATTTGCCCTTCATAGCATTGAAAATGTAAAAGGGTCTAAATTTTAAATATAAAAACACGATTGCAACAAAAATCACTAGTTTGAGTAGCAACTAAAGTGAAAAAATTATTTTAAAATAGAGATCAATCTAGATTTTGTGATAAATAAGTGGTGCGTTGGTGATAAATAAATGTTGTTGTACCATTTAAAAAAAAATCATGAAATATGTCAATCAACAAGAAAATAGCTACTGTGAATAGCGATTAGGGTGGAAAAATAAATTTTAGCTGGAGGTGTCATTAAAATTAAAAAAAAGTCCCTATTTAAGAGGAAAAGTACTAAAAATAAGCCGCTATTCTCTTTAAAATTGTAATGCCCCTGAACAGAAGTGCGTGTCTCCATTCAGGCACTATTATTCTAACAGATATTGCCAAATAAGTGTAAAAGAGCTGCAAACACACTGAAAGGAAAATTCCTCGTACACATTAATTACTAGTGGTTCACACCTGTACAATATTATCACAAACAAAATGGTGTTCTCAAGGCACACTATATTACAAGAAAGTCTCGGCGGTTCAACACTATTTGATTACATCAAACAAAACTATGTACAATAGTACCTATCCCCACGAAGCTCTTACGCTCTTACCTGGGGAAAAAGAACAAAATGAACAATACAAACCATAAGTCCGAATGACTCAGTGAGCTGTAACTGCACGAGTAACATATTATCCAGAGTAATAATAAGATTTGAAATAGTGATTCAACGTAACAGTATTACATTGCAGCTGATACCAATCTAAACCGTCTTGCCAGACACATCACATGATGATACAAAATAAGCATAGCCACAACCCTTAAATTAGCTAGAGATAATAATAGTCATGGCATGCAATTTAGTACAACATACAGGTAAGGGAATACGATGGTAAGATCAAGTAATCATAGAGATTAGAGTAATAGTACTTTTCTAAAACATGTTGTTGGTGGTTCTCCTACCTTGTTCATCCACTTTTACAAATATAAAAATCCTTATCCCTCTGGTCCAAGTGATCGACTTGGATAATTAACAAACAAAAGACATGGCTAGCTACATGCCTCATCTCTCCATGGCCAGCTACCTCTAACCAAATACGGAGTCGGATGTATTTAACAGGGTATTGACTGAGGGTTAGTCGCCATCGGTCTGTTCCGCCAGGTCCACCCACAGGCAATCCCAAGGCCCACCCTCAGGATATTAATCATAGTCACATATATCACAAAATGAGTCCAATAGCATTTCATGTAACATATCAAACCGCAATGTTGACAGGCAACTAATTCAGCGCCAGGTTGGTTCTTAAATAAGACATGTCAACGTTTTAAAAATCATTTTCAGCTTCCTCAATATAATCGTCAATCTTTGATGAAGTGCAGTAAATTAGCATAAAAGAGTGCTCAGTGAGAAGGGATGATGTGGAGTACTATTTTCACAAACAACTTATTTTATCAAAACTCATGTACACACTCGAAGCTCAACAATTTCGAACAGGAAAGAATCTCAAGTAAATATAGTTCAACAGTCACTAAGGAAGAGACAAGGTGCACGATCACGAGTATCACAGTAATCAAGGGTTAATGAATATTATAGAATAACAACAATGATTAGGCCTCAATATAGATGAGATCAAGTAATAGGGGCATAACAACAATTATCTATGTTCTTTCCCCAGCAATAAAAGCTAATGTAAGCTTACCTGATTGTTCTCGTTAGACGACACCTTCCTAATCACCAATAATATCTGCATTCTCTTCACCTAATTTGTCAGACATAGTATCAACATCTGATTCTAACAGGATTACATAACTCTTATTAAATTATAACATGTTTTCGTTTCTAAGAAGGTCCTTGTATGTCTTATTTGTGAGTAGTCGACTTATTAGGAACGAGACTACCTTTATGTAGCTATGAATAACATTACTATAGCCCCTAATATCAATACGGTTGATTCACTCAATTCCCATAATTAGGTTCCTGAAGTTGGTATTTTAACTTTAATCTCCTCAACAACGTCTATTCAATCCAATTTAATCTACTTCAGTTCGTTTTGATCAGAGCCCACATTTACATTTACAATTAGAGGTTTAATAATCAAAATTACATTCATATTATTTGAGTTAAAGTCCAATCCCAAGTACAAGTCTATTCAAATTTGAATTTAATTAATTTAAGGTAAACTAATTTCAATTAAATTGAAATTTACCCAATTGGACCGAGTCTAGTCAAATTAAGGTTCAATTCTCGCCCAGACGTGTTCAAAATGAAGAGCCGGAGTTTTTGTACTCGAACCACCGGAGCGATGCCGTTGACCACCACCGAAGCTCAACCACCACCATTTAGAGGTGCGCTTCACTGAGCCCAGGCTAATCCCCAAACCAATTCTGCCTTTTGCTGCTTCTTCTCTGGTCAATTCTGCCTAAACTACCGCCGCGCCTTCTTCTCCTCGATTCTCCTTCCTCCAGCCACCAAACTTCGAATTGAAGGTGTCAAAATGTTCACCGCGTCTAGTTCTACACAACCCACATAATACTTCTAAGCTTCAATCGGTAAAATTGATAACCCACTTCCACTAGCCACCTTCCACTACCAGCCACTCAATTAGCTATTTTCTTTGGTCATTTTTTAAGAAGGTTGAGATCGGGGCGAGGTAAGGAACAGGAATATCTTATCATAATTTAATTTTGAGGTAAAATGAAGCTAAACAGGAACACAGGGGTCTGATTATGAAAATTTGAAGAAATTTTGTCCTTGAAGTTAATATATAACTTAGATTTTCCATATTTGTAGCGGCCACCCCAAATCTTTTCACCGCCTTCATTTTGCCCCTCCAACTTTTAACCGCCTTACACAAAGGCCCCTCGACTTACATTTCAGCCCCCACACTTATTTTTCTTACATTTGGACCTTCCCAGCTTTTAAATTTTTGGCAATTAGGTCCAGTTAAATTAATTTTGAGTCCTCCCAGTTTTCTTAACCTTATTAAGATCCTTTTTAATTTGAATTTTATTTATTTAAGGCCTAATTTAAGATATTCTATTATTCAACCTCCCTAAATATTTTAATTATTTTAATCCTTTAATCTTTATTTTAGTTTAAATTTTAAATTCTTTCGGGTTTCATTTATTTCCTATAATTCGGGGTGTTACAAAAATATTTGCAATGAGTCGCTATTGTGATTACGAATTATAGAGAAAAAAATATTTCCATAACGGTTGAAAATAACTGTACCATTTGTTTCAAATAAATCTTAGCAAGAAAACGCTACTATGAGTAGTGACTAAAGTGAAAAAATTATTTTAAAATGAAGATTAGATTTTGTGATAAATAAGTGGTGTTGGTATCATTTAAAAAAATCATAAAAGAAGTCATCAACAAGAAAATCGCTACTGTGAATAGTGACTAAGGTGGAAAAATAAATTTTAGCTCGATAATTCTTTCAAAAATGGTAAGAAGTGTCATTAAAAAAAAAGGGGGCATTTCCCTATCGGGTGTAGCAATTTAAGAAGAATTTATTGTGAGTAGTGATTAATAGCTATTGTGAGTAGCTATTAAAGAGAAAAATATTGGCATGAAAATAATTTCAAATAAATCAAGCAAGAAGTTGCTACTATGACTAACCACTAAAGTGAAAAAATTATTTTAAAATGGAGATTAGATTTTGTAATAAATAATTGGTGCTGGTATCATTTAAAAAAATCATGTCAATCAATAAGAAAATCGCTATTGTGAATGGTTACTAAGGTGGAAAAATAAATTTTAGTTCAATAATTCTTTGAAAAAAAAGGGGTAAGAGGTGTCATTAAAAAAAAAAAGTCCCTATTGTGAGTAGCGATTAAAGAGGAAAAATATTTGCTGAATTGTTGAAAATAATTTAAGCAAGAAATCGCTACTATGAGTAGCGACTGAAGTGGAAAAATTATTTTAAAATGGAGATTACATTTTGTGATAAATAAGTGGTGCTGATATCATTTAAAAAAATCATGTCAATCAACAAGAAAATCGCTATAGTGAATAGTGACTAAGGTGGAAAAATAAATTTTAGTTGGATAAATCTTTGAAAAAACGTAAGAGGTGTCATTTAAGGGGAAAAAAAAAAAGTCTCTATTGTGAGTAGCGATTTTAAGAGGAAAAATATTATTGTGAGTAGTGATTAATCGCTATTGTGAGTAGCGATTAAAGAGGAAAAATATTTGCAAAAATGTTGAAAATTATTTCAAATAAATCTATGAAGCAACAAATCGCTACTATAAGTATCGATTAAAGTAAAAAAAAATATTTTAAAATGGAGATTAGGTTTTGTGATAAATAAGTGGGGCTAGTATCATTTAAAAAAATCATGTCAATCAACAAGAAAATCGCTACTGTGAATAGCGTCTAAGGTTGAAAAATAAATTTTAGCTCGATAATTCTTTGAAAAAAGGTAAGAGGTGTCACTAAAAAAATAAAAGAAAACAAGTCCCTAATGTGAGTAGCGATTTAAATGGAAAAAAATATTTGTAATGTGTTGAAAATAAGATGTTGATGTAACATTGGTTTCAAATAAATTTTAACTTAGTGAAGCAAGAAATCGCTACTATGAGTAGCCACTCCAGTGAAAAAAATTATTTTTACTTCAAGAGCTCAAGAGCAATGTAGATTTTTCCTTTGAATTTCTTTTCAATTTATTTTTTTAATTCATGTAGAAAAGGAATCGCTTTTTCCCTAATTAAGCCACATATGTGATACAAATATCCCAATACAAAAGAAAATATATCTTTACATTGATATTAAAAAAAATGAAATTATTCAAATATCTTGTCACTGGAGCTAGTATCATGATATTCACAAAACGTTGTAGCTACACCAAATAGCAATTCGTAGAAAATTTTGATATATGTTAAATATCTAATTATTTGTGAGGAAGATAATTTCTAATTTCTTTAAATATAGTTGCCGTTTGAAGTAGTGACCTATTCAGTTTGATTATTTCCCATAAAGGCAATTATTAAATGGATGAATCGGCATATGCAAAACGAAACAAGTGATTTAAATTATTGCACGAAAAATTAGGAAGCTTTCTACTGTCCGATTAGAGTCGTACATGCCGGATCAATCTAGACCATCAATTACATAAAATTAAATCACAGTCGTACAAGAGATATGGACCCAATTAAACTTAAAAAACGAATTTAACCATAATACTTTATTAAACTGAAAAGTGTCAAACTACTATAAAATACAAAGATATACTACCTCAAGTGGCGATACCTTTATAACTATTATAAATTTATTATTTAAAATAATATATGTAAAACATGTCATTTTTTTATATAAAAATACAAGGGTATCGCCACTTGAAGTAGCAACACCTTTGTATATATTAAAAAATTATTATTTATAAATGCAATATATTTATAATAGATATACCTATAGATAATGTTATTAAGGAGTAAGTTTATTTATAATATATATATTAATTTATATTATAAATAAATATATATACTAATATATATTATACATATACACGCACACACACACACACACACACTAGAGGGTGAGTAGAGTTTGGGGAGGCTATTTATTACTTTTGAAGGTGTGACCAATTTGATTAGCGACACCTTTTTTTTTTTTTATAACTTTTTTAATATTATTTTATTTTGTTTATATTTTAATTTTATGTTTTTAATTAACTTTTGAAAAAGTTTGGAATTCAATCCAATTTTACAAAATTATATTTTTATTTTATAATTTAAATTTTGCAATTAGTTTTTGAAAATTTAAAAATAGAATTAAATTTTTAAGAGAAAAGGTGTCGCTATTTGGGATAGCAACATCTTAATTCTTAATAATATATATAAACCATGTATGTATATGTGTATATATTATATTATATATTTTGTCCTACTTTATTTGTGTGTTACATTTATGATGATTTCTAAATTGGTTAGAAGGAATATTTATTATTTAGTTTTTGAAGTGGGGACAATATAGTCATTGCATTTATTTATGTATTGTCAACATCATGAAGACAATCATATCAAACAATAAATGACAAAATGTCATTGGTTGGGATCCATCCTGTAGATATGACCCTACCGGACCATAGAAAGCTTAGATGACAAAACAATTTTTACAAACTAAATAGTGATAAAAATAGTGTTATAATTGTTGTCTATTACAAACTAAATAGTGATAAGAATAGTGTTATAATTGTCACCATAGACAATTAGTGAAACCTATGGTGACAATGAAAACCTTATCAGAAATTATAGTGATAATTTTTATTGTCACTAAATTGTCATAATAGATGTGTCACTAATTGTTATGGTAACAACTTAAAACATTAATTTTTGTCATAGTCATTTTGTGACAAGATAAAATTTCTTGTCACTTCAAAATAATCATTAGTGATAACATAAAAGTTATTTGTCACTCAATACATATTATTAGTGACAATTTTTAAATTGTTGCTTATTATTTTACCACTAATATTTTTTTAGTGCATATTATTAGTAAATTACTAAATTAAATATTGATAATAAAAATTAGCTACCATTCATCATTACTTGAAACAATATTGCACGATTTTTGTAAAGTACAAATTTAATAAAATTATATATGTATATTGCAAATTTACATATAGAAAATAAAAGAAAACCCTCGGGTGCATAACCATATGTATTTATATTAATAAATAATTAATAAGTACTTATAGTTCCTTTGTGGTTCTTTTTGTGCTATGAATATTCTATTTTAATCTCGGTACATGACAAAATAGTCAGAGTCTATAAACTTTTTCAAATTAATTAATCTTATACTAAAAGTTGTCCCTATAAATGGTAGCGACAATAATATCAATTCTTGCAGTAGGATTATTCTTTTTTTTATATAATGGTAATATTATAAATTAGGGGCTGTTTCGGTTTATTTCCATTTCCATCATTTCTAAAATTTGAAAAGTTAGTTAATGGAAATGAGTTGAAAATGAGTTTATATTTAGATAAAATGTTGGAAATGTAATAATTATGTTGGTTTTAATATGTTGTAAGTAGAGAGAGATAGAAATAATGGAATAGAAAGAGAAGATATATATGTAATTGGGAAAAGATATATATGTTTTTGGAGAATATATTTTGAAAATAAAAATGAAAATGATGTTGGGTGATAATTTCTAAAAAGTGATGGTTTCCATTTCTGGTAAAATAGAAAATGGAAAAAGTGGGTATGGGAATAAAACCAAACATCCTGTAAGGCTCTACTCTCCTACATTCTCCAAAAATATTTTCCAACTCCCAGAAATTTTTTTGAATGAAGGCACATTTCCCAAATTTTTTCTCATAGTTTTGGAAAAATATGGAAAATGATTTGAGAATGGCTTGCTTGTTTGTTTATGTTTTGAGAGATGTCCAACTTTACGGTAGATGTCAACTCAGTTGCTTTTTTGTTTTCATTGTAGGGTTAAAGTAATTTTTTTCTGTAATATATTATATATGTATGTATATTTATAATTGGATGATGTGTGTTTGTATATATATGTAATAATTAATATATTATTTTAATAAAATAATTTGTAATTAATTCAATTGGTGCTTTATTTTAAAATTTATATTTTTATGAATTTAACATTAGCAAATGATGTACTATTTGGAAATATTTATTAAATTATAAATATATCTTAATTATAAAAAATCGATTGATATCATAATTATTGATATCGGCTTATATAAATTTTTTTAATTATAGTACATTAATTATCAACTAATTATTAGTTATTCTTAAAATACAATTATTTAATTATTTAATACTTACCATTTGTGTATAAACAAACCTTAGTTATTTATTTAAATAAAATAATATATATAACATTTAAGAAGATTCATCAAACTAAAAATAAATAAAATAATTATGTATTATAAGAAATTGAATCATCTTATATTATTTATTTAACAAATAAGCGAAATATTTATATGGACCTTTCTATATGGTTTGTATTTGATGTCAGTATTAGGCCTAACTTTATTATACTATTTGATTATAGTATTGTGTTTGTATTTACTATTGGACCTAGGCCTAACTTTATTAATGGGATATTTTATTTGGCCCAAAATCTCAGTCAAATACCAAGAGCCCAACATTCATCAAATTTTCCATGCTCCCTTCCTAGCCCACAGTATTTCTACAAAATAAGTTTCTAATGGCCAATGCACACAATAAATTTTAAATTCAATGAAATTCTTATCTTTTTAAGATATAAATTTTAAAATAAGCTTATAGTTGGTTTGATTTTTCCATATTACCCATTCATTGTTAAGTAGTTTACAAAATGCATTTAAATCCTCACATATTGTAGCATTCATTAATAATTACACATAATTTATATTTTTATGCTTGTCTTTTCAAAATGTATTTTTTTTCTGCGAACATTTAAACAATTCAATTAAACAATACATTATTTAGAGACGTAGCCTACACGTCTTATGAAAACCTTGTTGATATTCATTTTTCTTTCAACCTTTTTTATTGATATATTTTTTTTAAATGGGCGCGAGATGCATAGGATAAGTTATTTACATTTACTCGCCTTTTTAAATAGCATTTACTTTTTTTTAATTTTTTTTAAAATATTTATAGGGAGGACACTTACATGCTAAATCTAATTGCAGTCTTGGATAGCGAATACTTAGGTTTTTTTATTTTCTTATATTAATACAATTAATTGATTAATTAATGAAATAAAAAAATAATATATTTAAATTATGAGTGTCATTGGGCTAGGTTCAAAATTTCATAAATAGGTTTGAGCGGGTTGGGTTTAGATGGGTTGTATAAAATCTAGATTCAAAATAGATTTTAAGTGGGTTCAAAATAAGTCCATTTAAAAAATTTAATTAATTTAATAGATCATCTCATTATATTATAAAATTTTATGTTAAATAGAGTGTATAAGGTATAATAATATTACTATGGTCTTTTGAATTAATTTTCTAGAATAAATAAATTAAATTAATTTTAAACCGAATCCTACCCACAACTTAACCCATTTTGAGCCCAACCCATTTTCAACACGTTCATCTTAACTCATATAAAACCCAATCCACATAAGCCCAAACCAAACCAAACCCAACACAATCCACCCATGTGACACCCATAATTTATATGCGTTTCTTACTGAAACTACTTGTTATATTAAATTGTCATTACTTGGTTTTATTTTCTTTATTTAAATATTATTATATTCATTATATATATATATATTTATGTGTTTCATAATAATAATAATAAAAGTTAATATTATTACATACATGCATTTCCTACCCAAATATTATGTAAAGCAATTACTTGCATTTTTATTCTATTTCAATATTATTATATTCAAAAACATGTAGCCGCCATGTCAAAGGACGATTAGTTAGTTTTCTATTATTAAATTAATTATAGCTAATTAAGATTAATTGAAGGTGTGCATGGTCGCTAATTTGAATAGCTAGACCAACCGAACCTAGTTTGACTATTTGCTATGTCAAATGGCAATTATGTAGTTATTTAACAGTATTATACTAATTAAATTTAATTTTTAATTGAGTTTCGTATATTACAATAAGACAAATAAATCGCTAGTTGACTAACTATTACTTATTTGCTCTAGGTGCTAGTCGTTCTTTCAAAGTTGGAATAAATGTAGTTGTTTTAAAATGTTAATGAGACAAAGAAATCGCTAGTTTGACTAGTGATTTCTTTTTTTCTCATCATTTTACTTTGTTGACAATTCGTAGTGTTGCAACGAAATCCAATGGTTGGAAACAGTTAGGTAAATTTTACATGAAAAATTAAGGATTTTTTTAGATGTTTTTAAATTATTATGATGGGTAAATAGTTTTGACCACAAAATATGCTGAAATATTTTGTTGAATTGTATATATATATAAAAAAAATTATATATACATGAGTGAAGTGAGTCATTGAAAATTGAATAAGAGATGTGGAAATGGAGTGAGAAAATGGGGAGTTAGGTTTGCTTTTTAGGATATAGAGTTTTTTTGGGAGAATTGTAAGAGTTTTTTTTTTAGGATAAAAAAAAATAGTGTTTTGAGGAAAAAAAAATAGCAATGTCCCAAAATAATAAATATAAGAGAACCCGTAAGATACATTATAAATCTAATCGTCGTCTAGAATAGCAGATACTTGGTATTTTCTTTTCTTAAATATTAATATATTCATTATACTTCTATTATTAATGTATTTTACGAAATAAAGAAATAATATTTTTAAATATATGCTTTTCTACTAAAACTAGTCGAAACTAGTCGCTCTTTTAGAGAGCCATTACTTGGTTTTATTTATTTATGTGTTTCATAATAATAAAAATTAATATTAATATGTACGTGCATTTCATACTACAAATCATCGCCATTTGAAAAGGTGATTACTTGCTTTATTTTATTTTATTTTATTATTATTATATTCATTAAATTTTGTTTATTAATGGTATTCCTAATAATAATGAATTATATATTACATTAAATTTTATATTATTTATTAATGCTACTACTAATCGCTAGTTCAATGAGCGACTAGTTTGCTTTACATTATTTAATTAATAATATACTAATTATATTTAATTTTAAATTATGTTGGTTAATATTATATTTAAATGGAGATGTAAAATTTTAAGGCAAAATAATCGCTACTTTAACTAGCGACTGTAGCACAAAAGGGGTGGAAAATAGTACAAAAAATCCTTGCTGTGAATAGCTATTAAACTAAGGTAGAAAAATAAATTTTATCTCGATAATTCTTTGAAAAAAGGTAAGAGTGAAGCAAGAAATCACTACTATGAGTAGCGACTAAAGTGAAATAATTATTTTAAAATCAAGATTAGATTTTGTGATAAATAAGTGGTGTTGTACAATCAACAAGAAAATCGCTCCCATGAATAGCGACTAAGGTGGAAAAAATATATTTTAGCTCAATAATTCTTTGAGAAAACGTAAGAGATGTCATTGAAAACAAAAACAAGTCCCTATTGTGAGTAGGGAGGAAAAATACTTACAATAACTCGCTATAGTGAGTAGCGATTAAAGAGTAAAAATATTTGTTGTGAGTAGCGATTAAAGAGAAAAAATATTTGAGTCGCTTAAAGAGGAAAATTATTTGTTTTACTTCTGTTAGATGTTGTTGTAACATTTGTTTCAAATAAATTTTAACTTAGCGCAGCAAGTTACTATGAGTAGCCACTCAAATGAAAAAATTATTTTTTACCTCAAGAGCAATGCAATGTAGATGCTTTCTTTAAATTTCTTTTCAATTTATTTTTTTAATTCATGTAGAAAAGAAATCTCTTTTTTTCTAAGCCACATATATGATGCAAATATGCCCATATAATGTTTTTTTATACCAAAGAAATAAAATATATCTATACATGCATATTAAAAAAAAAATTATTCAAACGTCTTGGTGTACCATTAGGGGTTTCAATTCAATGAGCGATGTTCGAATTCAAACACTATTGACAGGCACCATTGTATTATTGATGTTGAGCAATTTCTTCATGTGCCAGTTCAATGAGCAACTAGTTTGGTTTACGCTATTTAACTAATAATACACTTTAATTTTAAATTATGTCTCATAATGCGTAAAAGGAGATCGTTACTTTGACTAGCGACTACACTAGTTTGGTTTACATTATTTAACTAATAATACACTTTACTTTTAAATTATGTTTCATAATATTAACCAATATAAATGTATGCGTAAAAAGAAATCGCTACTTTAACTAGCGACTACTTATTTCTTATTTGCTTTGAGAGTATTTTTGTATTTTTCTCTACTGACCATTCGTACCTTTTCAATGGTATAGATTTTATGAAAGGAATTGAACGGTTGAGAACTGTTAGGTAGGTACAACACCTACTTGACAGTAGAAAGCCCAAGCCCACTATAATTCGTAATAGATTCCAATTCTTTTTTATCTAATAGTAAATTAACATGTGTTTTTTTAGTTTACATAATACTATTCAAATATTACCTAATATAACTAATGAAAAAGGCTATAAATTTTAAATATTACATTGAACAAGTATTTAAAGCATGTTAAGTGTTTTAGAATGAAAACTAAAACTTAACAACCCGTTTGGTTTTATTTCTAAAGACATTTTCAGTTTCCGTGGATTTCTAAAAGTTGAAAATTTAGTTATAAATTAGAAATAAAAATTGAGATGTATTTGGATGAAATATTGGAAAGTAATGATTAGATTAGTTTATAGGATTGGAAAGTAGGTTAATTTATATTCTTTTATGTTTAAAAAGATTTATTTTTTAAAATATATGTATGTTTTAATAATTTAAAATGATAGTGGGTATTTTATGTTAAATCAAATTTGAATTTGATTGATGTGAATCATGCGATAGTAGGATGATATGGTAGGTATGGAAAGAGTTTTGAGAAAAAAATGTGTACCTTTTTTGAAAAAAATTGTGAGAAAGTATTTGTTTCCAATTTTCATTTCCAAATGAAAATGAAAATGGGGTTTGGAAATGAAAACAAAACATCTATCGAGTTCAAATTATATTACATTTTCAAATTCAAATTTAAATCTCATTAAATGTCAAAATTTTGATCTAAAATTTAAATACTACTTAAAAATTGTTGATTGTCATAGAAAAAAGTGTTATATTCTTCAAAATATTTGTTAGAATTAAAAATAAATAAATACATATAATACATATAGTTATTCATGGGTTATTCGTGGTTACTCGTAGGTTGGGTCAAAGAGTAGCGGATAATTAAATGGCGGGTAAGATTACCTATGTTTTATTGGGCGTAGGAAATAAGACCCATTATCTATATTTTTTGGATACCCGCCTACGGATATTAGTAATTTTTTGCTAAGTCTAATATTTTTTTGTCGCTTTTCAAGACTATACTTTGCTGGGCTCTGTTGGATCCTAGTTGTGTTAATGAATTTGACTTGTTTATGCAATGATTAACCACTACAATAAAATAAAATAAAATGGGTATTAGTGACTGCTCGATTCTCACTAAATAAGTAAATATTGATCACTAACAGATTTAGTGACCAATTTAGTCACCGCTAGAATTGGTCAGAAAAACCCTCTTCGCTAATATGTATAAGTCGCTAATTATTTTAAATTTTTTGAAAAAAAATTATATATATTACTAGGCGGTTTGCTGAGGCGGGTAAAATTACTCGTATTTTATTGAGTGTAAAAAATAAGACCCATTATCTATATTTTTTGGATATTGCAGGTATGAGTAATTTTTCACCAAGTCTAATGGTTTTTGCCGCTTTTCAAGACTACACTTTGCTGGCCTCCTTTCGTGTTAATGAGTTCAACTTGTTTATGCAATGACTAACGTAATTAGACCTTTTCTATAAAATAAAAATAAAAACTTAATTTAGAGAATTAGACTATTAGTTTGTTGGAAATTGGTCTTCTTTGACCAAACTTTTAAGTGTGCTCAAAGCATTAATTTCTAAGAAATTGTTGATCATCATAAACTATACCGCAAGTTGATGACGATAATGTGTTTAATTGGCCAAAACTAATTTCGAGCGAATGAAAAATTAATGGTCAAAATGAGCTACTTGATGGTTGACTAAGAAGACCAAAACTTAGCTAAAGGAATGGGCAGTGAAACTCCATCCCACATTGTAAAATGAGTATAAGGTGGAGTTGAATATATGTCTCAAGTGTGGAGGCAATCAATGGGCCCGTCGAGGGTACCACAAGTGTTTGGAGGGGAGATGACCTATATGGTAGTGGGTTCAATCCAACCCACATGGGCGTGCGCCGTTCAGCCGACTGAGCTAGGCGTGGCATGGGCTTGGATAAAATTAAATTGGGCCTTCAGTCCAACATTAACTTTTTGAACCAAATTTAATCTAAATTTTATTTGGCCCAACAAATACAATAGAAACCTTCAAACTTCCTTTGCTTTCCAGCGTGAATTTTTGGAAATTAAAAAACGAGTGAACTGATTTCAACTCGTGGGAAGGCTAAAAACACGTATCTCTTATCTCTAGCAGACGCATTTAGGCTGCACCTTTCAATTTCCTGCGTTGGAAAAGTGGCTACCGCTTGGGAAATATGCAACCATTTTGACCACCTTTCAGATGCTTATTTTGGTACTATAAAATGAACAGTCCCGGATCTGTATCAATAGGCAGAATTACATTGTCAAAAGCCATCTTCGTATAACATTTCAGCATAGTCCAAAAAAAGAGAGTTCAGTACGCTTGAGTTCAAAGTGTTCAAACAATTTGTTGTGCTGCTACTGTTTGAAAAGTCATCGTATCTTGGGAGACAATAATCACTTTACCATTAGCACCAGTGTGGGGCTAATTCGTCCTAAAGATAGAAAGCTCCACTCTCGCCTCGACTACTTGCTGTTTTCTAATAATAGAAATTCTACCATCGGATTAACAATTTTAAGACAAATTATTCAATTTTTGTGATCATGTTATCAAACCAAGTTACTGTTCCGCCAACTATTGCTGCTACTCAAGTCACTGCACCAATTCCTGCTCACGGAGAAAGACCAGCAAAATTCATTGGACTGAATTTTAAGAGGTGGCAACAGAAAATGTTGTTTTACCTAACGACTTTGAGCCTATTAGATTTCTGAAAAAAGATGTACCTGCCATATCGAAAGATGACACTGATGTCCAAAAATGGACAACTTTGGATGCTTCGAACCTAAGCAATTTCTTGTGTTTGAACTACATTTTGAATGGATCAGATAACTTATTGTATAATGTTTATAGCCCTATTAAGACAGCTAAAGAGCTGTGGGAGTTACTTGACAAGAACAACTAGACAAAAGATGACGGTTTGAAGAAATTTGTGGTGGCCAAATTTCTGGACTAACTATCACGAGCCAAGTCCAAGAACTACAGATTATTCTGCATGAAATTCATGTTGAGAACATGACTTTAAGTGAATCCTTTCAAGTAGCTGCAATTATTGAAAAGCTATTGCTATTGTGGAAGGAGTTCAAGAACTATCTCAAACATAAAAGAAAGGAAATGACTCTTGAAAATCTGATTGTTAGGCTAAGAATTGAGGAGGATAATCGAATGTCTGACGTCAAAACAGACAGAATCAAAATGGAGGCCAAAGCCAAGTTGATGGAGCCAAGCGCAGGTAAAAAGAAAAAGCACTAAGGAACTGGCTTGAACAACAAAGGCAAGAAACCTATGAGGTTTCAAAGAAATTGTTACAATTGTGGAAAGCCAAACCACAAGGCTAAAGATTGCCGACTTCCTATGAAGAACAAATCGAATCAAGCCATTATGACAGAGGAAAAGTCTGTACCATTAGACTTGCCTAAACTGAACCCCTTGACAATGGTTTTTGAAGTCAATATTGTTGATAATCCGAGAGAGTGCTGGACTGACACTGGTGCCACTCGGCACATTTGCTCTGAAAAATATATATTTTCAACTTGTACTGTTGTCAATGAAAAGAAACTGTACATAGGAAATTCAACAACTTTTGATATTGTTGGAATGGGCAAGGCTGTTTTAATGATGACTTCTGGCAAACAGCTGACGCTGAATGAAGTTCTTCACGTGCCAGACATTCACAAGAACTTAGTGTCAAGATCTTTGTTAGTGAAAAATGATTTTAAACTTGTATTTGAGACTGACAAGTTTGTGCTTTCTAAGAATGGTCTATTTCTAGGTATATGCTATGTACAGAATGGGTTGTTCAAGTTCAACGTAATGCATGTAATCAAAGTTGTTCAAGTGAATAATAATAATAATAATAATAATAATAATAATAACGCCTCTGATTCTGCTTACCTAATTGAGTGTTGTGAATTATGGATGTTAGATTAAGATATATTAGTTTCAACACTTTGGGCGAATTAATAAATCTGGAATTATTGCCTCCATTTCAAATTAACACAACTCACAGGTGTGAAATAAGTGTTGAAGCCAAAATGGCTAAAGCACCTTTTTACTCAATTGAAAGAAGCACGATGCCTCTAGCATTAATCCATAGTGATATATGTGATTTGAAGTTTGTGCAAACTATAAGTGGGAAAAAGTATTTCATTACTTTTATTGATGATTGCACACAATTTTGTTACGCATTTTTGTTACGAGGCAAAGATAAAGCACTAGAAGTACTTAAGTGCCATAAAACTGAGGGTTGAAAATCAATTTAGCAAACAAATTAAAGCTATCAGAAGTGATAGAGGTGTTGAATATGGAGCATCGTTTGAAGAATTTTGCTCAATATTCACCTCAATCCAATGGATTAGCTGAACACAAAAATTGAACTTTTAAGAAAATAATGAATTCTATGTTGATTAATTCTGAGTTACCTCAGAACATGTGGGACGAAGCTATTCTTTCAAGTAACCACATTTTGAACAAGATACCCCACAAAGGGAAAGATGAAACCCCATATGAATTATGGAAAGATCATAAACCTTCTTATAAACATGTGGAAGTGTGGGGGTGCTTAGCCAAAGTGGAAGTACCTAAGTTAAAACAGCTAAAAATAGGACCTAAGCAGCTAATTGCATTTTCAATGGATATGCACACAACAGTAGTGTCTATAGGTTCTTGGTGCATAAATTAGCAGTTTCTGATATAAATGACGGAATGATCATTGAATCCAAGAATATTGTATTTTTTGAAAATATCTTTCCTTGTAAAGAAAAGGAAGAATCAAGTTCTCGGAAAAGAACTTTGGAATCAACAAGTGGATCTCAAACCAATGAAGCACCAAGATGAAGCAAAAGGGTTAGAAACAAAAAGATGTTTAGACCAGACTTCCTAACCTATCTGTTAGAAAATGAACCATAGACAATTGATGAAGCATTGTCCAGTCCAGAAGCACATTTCTGGAAATAAGTTATCAACAGCGAAATAGAGTCGATCATGCAAAATCACACATGGGAGCTCATTGATCTCCCAACAAGCCACAAACCATTTGGCTGCAAGTAGATTCTTCGAAGGAAATATAAGGCAGATGGACAAATACAAGGCTAGGTTGGTAGCAAAAGGGTTCAAACAAAAGGAAGGTCTTGATTTTTTCGATGCTTACTCCTCAATGACAAGAACCACTTCCATCAGGGTGCTTATTGCAATAGCAGTCCTAAATAACCTTGAAATACATCAAATGGATGTAAAAACTACCTTCCTAAATGGTGAGATAGATGAAGAAATCTATATGGAACAACCCAAAGGATCTATTGCTCTCGGACAAGAAAAGAAAAAGTTTAGACTTGTTATGTCATTATATGGACTCAAACAAACTCTGAAATAATGGCATGAAAAAATTGACAACGTAATGCTGCTAGATAGATTTAAGATAAATAAGTGTGACAAATGTGTGTACCTCAAAAGCACTCAAAGTGAATTTTTCACGGTTTGCCCTGTATGATGATGACATGCTGATAATGGGGACTACTAAGAAAATGCTTATGAAGCATTTTAACATGAAAGATATGGGGGATAGTGGATGTCATACTGGGGATTATTAGAACGTCTGATGGACTGATTCTCACTCAAGTCCCATTATGTTGAGAAAATTCTCAAGAAATTTAATGTGTATGACAACACTCATGTAAAACGCCCATGGATCCAGAGCAAAAATACTAGTGATCTCAAGTAGAATACTCAAGAATAATAGGTAGTTTGATATTTTTAACAAACTGTACTCGCCTCGACATTACATGATCAATAAACAAACTGAGTAGATTTACAAGCAATCCTGGCAACGCATACTGGAAAGCACTGACAAGAGTACTTTGGTTTCTTAAGTACACGATGGATTATGGGTTGCACTACACTAGGTATCTAGCTGTATTGGAAGGCTACAATGATGCTAACTGGCTATCTGATACAAAAGATAGCAAGTCCACAAGTGGGTATGTTTTCACCCTAGGTAGAGCTGTTGTGTCCTGGGAATCCTCTAAACAAACTTGTATAGCTCATTCTAAAATGGAGTCTGAATTATTGCTCTAGACAAAGTAGGAGAAGAAGCAGAATAGCTTTGAAATTTCCTAGAGGATATTCCTTGTTGACCTAAACTGATTTTTTCCGTTATAATTCATTGTGATAGTCAGTCGGCAGTTGATAGGGCTCAAAGCAGCATGTATAATGGTAAATCTCATTATATTAGACAACGACATAATACCATAAGGCAATTGATATCAAATGGGATAATTTCACTTGGCTATGTGAAATCTAAGGAAAATTTCACGAATCTATTAATAAAAGCTCTGCCCAGAGATCAAGTAAAACGTTTGTCGAAAGGAATATGACTAAAACCCATAAGTTTAAGAGCTGACATAGCAAACACCCAACCATGATGATTGAAGATTCCGAAAACTTGGTTTAATGGGACAACTAAGTTATGAAGGTTCAGGTGAGTACTTCAACCTATTCCTATGACATGGATGTGCTGCCTGCTAAGTGGGTACAATGTTAAGTCTCGACTCTTAATGATTCCCAAAGCTAGACTAGTGGAGTATGGCAGGATACACTTTGTGGGAGATCACCTACGTAAGTGTGAAGATGGGCCGCTTCATCATAAACATTTATGAATCTAAGATTGATGTCCATGGCCAAAATGGACACAATCGAAAAAAACTAAAAAGCATAAGAACAACTATTGTGTGAGTATTGTTGTCTTGGTTTACACCAATAGCTGAATAGTTCTAGACATCACATTCATTGATTAGCCAAGTAACCCCAACAGCGATGTGCTAAGGAAGGTTCAAAGCCACAAGCCATCTATCCTAATGTAATAGTTGTTCGCCTGAATTTTTTCATCTCTGCATAAGCATATGCATCATCAGTCGTATTAATTTTCATTCATGTGGGGGACTGTTGGAAATTGATCTTCTTTTACCAAATTTTTAAGTGTGCTCAAAGCATTAATCTCTTAGAAATTGATGATCGTCGTAAACTACACTGGAGTAGATGATGATAATGTGTTTAATTGGCTAAAACCAATTTCGAGTGAATGAGAAGTTAATGGTCAAAATGAGCTACTTGATGGTTGACTAAAAAGACCAAGAATGAGCCAAAGGAATGTGAGGAGTGAAACTCCATCCCACATTGTAAAATGAGTATAAGGTGGACTTGAATATATGCCTCAAGTGTGGACGTAAGAGGTAGGCCCCTTGGGAGTACCACAAGTGTTTGGAGGAGAGATGACCTACATGGTAGTGGTTTAATCCAACCCACACGTGCGGGCGCTGGCTAGCCGGTTGGGCTGGGCCTGGGTGTGGCTTGGTTGTGGGCTTGGGCTTGGATAAAATTAAATTAGGTCTTCAGTCCAATATTAACTTTTTGAACCAAATTTAATCTAAATTTTATTTGGCCTAACAGATACAACGGAAACCTTCAAACTTCCTCTACCTTCCAACGTGAATTTCTAGAAATTGGAAAATGAGTGAATTGATTTCAACTTGTGGGAAAGCTAAAAACTATATTTCTTATCTCTAGCAGATGCATTTGGACAACACCTTCCAACTTCCTGCGTTGAAAAAGTGGCTGCCGCTTGGAAAATATGCAACCAATTTGACCACCTTTCAGCTGCTCATTTTGGCACTATAAAATGAACAGTCCCGAATCTGTATCAATAGGCAGAATTATATTGCTAAAAGTCATCTTCATATAGCATTTCAGCATAGTCTAGAAAAAGAGAGAGTTCAGTACACTTGAGTTCAAAGAGTTCAAATAGTTTATTGTGCTGCTACTGTTTGAAAATTGTTGTATCTTAGGAGACGATAGCCAGTTTGCCACTAGCACCAGTGCGGGGCTAATTCGTTTCAAAGATAGAGAGCTACACTATCGCCTCAACTACTTGTTTTCTGATCATAGAAATTCTACCACCAAATTAACATAGTTAGCTAAATTGACTTCACTACAAATAAGAGGTCGATCAATAACCCAGAAAAATTAATTTAAACATAAAATATGGTGAAATGAAATGAGTTAGATGGGCTTAAAAAATACTAGCTTCTGAACTCATGCTTTGCACCGATACTTTTTAAATTATTATGTAAGTTGAAATGTTTATATTAGATATTTTTCTCAGTTTATTAGATCACACCATTATTTATAATTTAAATTCAAAACTATAAAATTATTTATTTGATTTAATTATTCGAAAGGATTTTTCTCATTAGAAATTATAATTGCGAGTCATTCATTATTATCATATTTTTTTTACACTATAAATTAATAACATAATTAAGGTACAACTACTAACATTAATTTCTTAATAGAATTAATATTAGGATTGTGTATTTTAAGATTTACATAATATAGATAATATGCAATAATTAAGAAATATAAATATAAAGAAACAGTGAAATCTAAATGCATAATTACCTATTGTAATATTCCTAGTCAATGGCATTTTTAGTCTATGTTTATATGTAAGAAACATAAATCAACTGAAATTATGATAATTTATTAATTATATATTTTTATACTTGTGTATGTTTAGATTAATTTAGTATATATATTTGTAGAGATTTTTAGCTTAAATTTAGTTGTTATTTAACTTAATTAACATATTAAATTATAGAATAAGAGATAACTCATTGAATCACATAATATAATATTTAAAATTGAATTATAACAAATACTAGATTATTATAATATTTTATATATGAAAAGTTCATATATACACAATATATGTATACACGGAGCAAGACATATTAATTAAATTTCACTTATAAATACACTTACATATATGCACGGCAATATACATATATATATATACATATGTGTATGTGTTCATCCATAGTTATATTACAAAATATAACTATTAGACAATATATAATAAGAAGTTACAAAAATTATATATTGATAAATGAGTTACAAAAATTATTATAAAAGTTATATATGTTAATATGTATGTTAATATATATATATATATATACACTGAGTGTGCACTAAAATTAAACACAGTCATAAAAACAAATTAATATAATTTTTTTATATTAATATTAAAATAAATATTGGTAGAATTTTATATATAAATATGTATGTTATTGTAGATAAAAGGAATAAAATTAACAATATAATGAAAAGTTACAAAATTTATATATTAATACAGAGAGTTGCAAAATTAATATAGAAAGTGTTATATATATAATATGATTGGCATGAAGAATAGAGAAAAACAAGATTATATTATAGAAAGTTATATATTATATACAGAATATATTTATGTGGCAAAAATAACAAAAACTAAATTTATTTATATTATTATCACATACAATATATACATACTTAGGATCAAACATCATTAGATTTGAGATAAAGTCACCTTGTCCTCGTAAGCTTTCATCGAAATCTAGAAACTCTTGCAAGAAAGCCAGTTGTTTTCTTCAAGGAATCAAGAAGCAATGGATGGACAAATTAACTAGCGTACGTGTCGAGTGACTAGGGCCGAAGTGTCATGCGAGCCGTCACTTGTGCTGCCGACGCTTTGCATGTTTGCCACGCACTTTACAAGTAGGATTTCTCTTGCCCACGTAACCCACCGCTCCGCTATTCGCTACGTATAAGGTTTCTTTCTTTGAAGCAAGCATTTGCATCGTCCCATCGCAAACGGGTTCCTTCAGAAATAGAGTGTAAAGGGTAATTTTGCAAGTAATATCTGGAGGCAGAGATGGCTGCTGGTGCGGAGAGAAATGTTGCATTGTCTCCGGAGGCGCCGCTTGCTCCGGTGACTATGGAGCGGCCGGTGCGCACCGACTTGGAGACTTCAATTCCAAAACCCTGTGAGTTTTTGTATTCTTCTTTCTTCTGAAAGATTAGATAGTTCACAAGGGCGAATCTTTTTTCCGGAATTTGGTTTTAACAGTGAAGCATGGATTTTCTAATTGGGTTGCTCCTTTACTCTCGAACTCGGACAGGATTAGATGATATGCAAAGTCGAACCTTTTCTTTGATTTTGATATATATATATATATATATATATGTATGGGTTTTCAGTTTATCTGTACTGGGATTTCATTATGACCGAGAAAGTTAGTGGTCTTGTTCTTTATACAACTGATGATTATATATACTAATAACCGTGATCAAATGCTTTCTTTCTTCTTCCATTTTTGTTTTTGTATTTATTGTTGTAAGACTCTTTGCACATTTACTTACCATCTACCTTCCAATGTCATGAAATTGTAATATACTTCCTAGTTGGGTAAGAAATCTCGCCATGTTAATTCAGGAGGCTTACTGTCATATAATGTAGAGCAATTTGTTTTTTTCCTCTAGAGCTCTTCTCCTGAGTAACATAGAAGTGCCATCATGTTGTTTTAATAAATGAGTTAAGGGTTGTAGATGTAGCTAGAATGTGAGGGTCTTAGAATTCTGATCTTAATTTGGATAGGGATCGGGTAAGAGAATAATTTTCTTGCATTTCTTCCTTCCCTTGCCCAATGCGGTTCAAAGTCCCCCTTTCTACAGGAAATTGATGCTGTTTTCATTGGCAGCCTGAGAGCTGGAGAATGAGATTCAATTTTGAGATTTAATATGAAACTGTCTCTGCTTGCCTAGTGTTTGAGTTATGTCAGATTTTGGTTTCAAAATTAGTTTTTGGGGATATATTCTCCATAGTTAAAGAAACACGAGAGCTTCATTACTTCAGAAGTCGCTGTTGGAAGTTTTCCTTATCAGATTTTGTTACTTCAGAAGTGGCGCCTCTTAGAAGTTTTCCTTATCAGATTTGAAATGAAGCGTCGAACTGGGGAAATTCATTTTAGAGATCTTAGAGGACGTGAGGAAAAAAATAAATCACATGCAGCCTTTGGTCATGATTGATGTGGAATTAGTTCCACCAGATGCATTGCGTTTTCTACCAAATAGTATGATACAAACTGAATTTCATCATTAGATAGATAAAAGAAATGCTAGAAAAAATGGAAACTTCTCCGTTTCTGTTCATTGTATATGCTATATAGAACTGTGAGTAAAACAAATTGGAGAACAATTCCTGTTGACTGTTGTGGTATAAGATCTTTATTGAATCTACTTCTGTCTACTCCCTGGACTCTGTCAAGTCATGCTTGTTTGCTATTGGTAATTTGGTATTCGTATTCTAGCATGCTAATTGGGTTGCTTGGAGAAAGAACAAAATAGCAGGGTGGGAAAGGGGAGCTATTGAACGGAGTCCAATTAACTTGCTGTCAAAGAGGAGTTGGATTAAGAATTTATAAATTCACGTCTTGCTTTTACCATAGGAAGAGTCTATTTAGTGAAGTCGGCTGTGCTTTAACAACTTTCAACTTGGTGCGAGGAGTAGGAGGAGTCTGCTGTTGCTCTGCTGCGCTTATCTCTCTGAAAAGCTCCAAGTGTACTGAAGTTTGTGCTCCTGTTGTTTCAAAGTCTGTTATCTCTTTCTAAATTGATGTGTCAAAATCTCTGATATACGTGGAACTATATTTGTTGCAATTTGTTTTTTTGTCCTACGCTAAGGGTCTTATAACGAGTATCCCTGCAGATAGGTGCTTCATGGTTGAATCTTTTTGCATCACTTGCTTTGTTAATGTGTCCCGATTGAATTTTGTATGTTCTTTGTTATGTGGAAATCTCAGATATGGCAAGAGGATTGGTTGCGCCTGATATGGACCATCCTAACGGAACGCCGGGCCACATGCATGATAATTTGAGCGTGCTGCAGCAGCACTGCGCTTTCTTTGATCAAGATGATAATGGAATCATCTATCCATGGGAGACTTATGCTGGTAATTACGATGCCGTTACATGCATGACTATTTTTGTATAGATGAAATGGTAATGATGACTGTTGGTTTCAAACTGTTAGTGATCTTTTTCTTTTTTGAATGAACTAGAGAGATTTTTTTCTTATCAATATATAAACTGTTCAATATCGCAGGATTTCGTCAGATTGGGTTCAATATGATTGCTTCTCTTATAATGGCTATCGTCATTAATATGGCGCTGAGTTATCCTACCCTTCCAGTGAGTTAATGTGCACTCATGCTGAGATTCAGATATTTCCATTCAGTTCCTATTTTGGTTTTAAGTATGAAACAAGATCATTTGTTTTGAAGTGTTGGCTGGTTCATTAGCTCCAATAGAGACTGAGACCCTTATTATCTCTTCCCAACGCAATGAGAGTTGATATGCCAAATTTATCACAATAATTTTTCGGAATAGGAAAACTCGTGGGCCTTAGTTGCCATTTGTTTGTTCTCTTAGTTTCGACTACGGAAATGAGGTGTTCTTGGTTAGATCTTTTTTTAGTAGTTAGATTTCTTACTCTCATCCTTTTCTTGTGCTCGTGACAGGGTTGGATTCCTTCCCCTTTCTTCCCTATATACCTATATAACATACACAAGGACAAGCATGGAAGTGATTCTGGAACCTATGATACAGAAGGAAGGTAAGTATAGAATCTATACGTAGAACTCAAACTGCATAGTGAAGTAAGATGGTACCAAAATTGATTCCTAAACTTTCAGGTATTTGCCGATGAATTTCGAAAATATTTTTAGCAAGCATGCTCGAACATATCCCGATAGGCTTACTTTGGGGGAGCTGTGGAGCATGACTGAAGCCAATAGAGAAGCATTCGACATTTTTGGTTGGTATGTGGTTGGTTGTTATGATGAACCACTTTCTATATAATTTTTATTTTATGTAATAGTGGCAAAAGTTAGTACTTTAAGTTGTCGCGTTAACAATTAGTAGTGTGCTACTACCACAGTGTTGACGCTGACAATTTAGCCTAATATTCTTGTGGTGTGTCTCGTCATTGGCTGTCGTATGATTATGTTCGTGATCGTTTGGAATTTTGGGTTTTGCAGGATTGCTAGCAAAATGGAGTGGGCTATTCTATATATTCTAGCGAGGGACCAGGATGGCTTCCTGTCGAAAGAGGCAATCAGGCGCTGTTTTGATGGTAGTTTGTTCGAGTACTGTGCAAAGATGCAAAGGGGAGGCGAGGGCAAGATGAAGTAAAAAGCTGATGTCATGTGCTGTGAGGAAGGAAGAAACAAAGAGTAGGATAGGAGGAGGACATGCGTTGTATATTTAATTATGAAGTGGATTTGGAATTGTTTTTCTGCATCAATGAATTTGGTTTATGAATTCTCTTGGATTTCAAAAATTTATAAATTATGTATTGGGAAAACCCCCTTAATTTGTCCTAACATATAAGTGAGGAAGAACTCATGCGCTGTCATGTGTGATGATCCTAACTTCGAGTTCATTGATTTACTTGTTGACTCCAAGTGTTGAGTTCATAACAAGGTAAAATTGGATTGTTATAGGCTTGTTAATAAGTAGTGAATTACCCTTTTCATACTTAAAAAGTCATACCCATACTCATATTCATATTTAATGTTATGTTATGGGTTATGGGTAAATATGAAAGATAATGTTATGAGTATGGGTAGAGTGTGTACCGTCAATTAATTATGTATTTATACCCAAAAATTATCTATCATTTTATATTTAAGTGTAACCTATTAATTTAAAAAGTATAATTATATGAAAATTAAATTTATATTAATGTTATACTTTTTATATATAAAAATTACAATTTTTTCATTCAAAATTAAATTAAATTAATAAAATAACAAAGTCAACACAATGGTAGCAACAGTAACAGTTTTCAGTGATAAAATTAGTGGTGGAATAAATTTTGTTAATAAAATTAATTTTATTAATGAATGAAACAGTAACAACTAATAGTTTTCTTCATTAAAAATTGAACTAAATTAACAAGATAATAAAGTTAATATAATAGTGACAGCAACAGCTAAACAGTTTTCAGTAGTAAAATTAACAATAGAATAAACTTTGTGAATAAAATTAATTTTATTAGCGAATGAACTTTGTTAATAAAAATTCAATGAAAAATTAAAAATAAAAATTAACTCATTAAATTTAACTACTAAATTAAATTAAATACAGAAAATATTTTTTCTATCATATATGCTAAATAATATTTTTAGTATATATTGAGAAAATTAGTCTATAATATTAAAAACATAAATATAATAAATTAGACTCATCGGATCTTGGGTTAGATTGGGTAGGGTAGGGTTAGGGTCTTATTTTTTTTGAGTATTTTAGAATATGATAGGATATATGATATCTTTATTTAGGTATTTTAGGATACAGGCGCACGTAGGATAATACCCCACCTATTGACAAGTCTAGATTGTTACTAATACTAAGTTCAAAGTCATCTATTTAAAGGTTGAATTCAAAGAATTGGAACTTCAATTAACTTCAAGAGTGAAAAGCATCTCCAAGCTCCCAAACAACTCCTTAGTGAGAACTTGTCCGTTAGATAACTTGTATCTAACTTGATTATAAATTATAACGACAATTTGTTTATTAGAAGTTAATTTTATGAGTTAACGACAACTTGTAGATTATAAATCCCGGTACAATAGCTAATTAATTATTAGCAAGTTTCTTACATGATCTCATCATTTGTGAACGGATAGATTTTCTTTTGTATGACGACGTGATTAATTATGAAAATTTTTTCTACCTAAACTCATTAATTATGAGTAAAATTTCCATATGAGCTTATTTATCAGAGAGTTTTTCTACATGATATTATAAACGAAAATTTTCTAGAGGAGTGCATTGATCAGCAAAAAAATTCTTATTTAATCTCATTGACTACGAAAAAGTTTCATGCTTTGAGGTCATTGATAATGAGCTTGTAGTTCTTACCCAATCTTATTGTTATGAGTAGATTTCTTGCACGAGATCAAATACTTATTAGCATATTTCTTATATTAGCTCATTCTTGTAAGCGAATATTTCCTACCTAAACTCAGTAATAGTGAATGAAGATTTTGTATTTTAGATTATGAACAAAGGTTTCCCACTTAAGTTCATTCATTACGAATGTATTTCTTATTTGAACTTATTAATTCATATTTGAATGGATCTCATTAATTATAAGCAGTATCTGAGCTCATTGTTTATGAACAAATTTTCTATCTGATTATGATCTATTTAGCTAATGTTTCTTTTCCAAGTTCATTGATTATGATCAAATTTCTATCTAAAAATTAATTAAACCAAGTTTCCTGAGTAAGTATTTTGTACCCTAGTTCATTTATCATCGATATGTAGTTTGTTTAATTTCATTAGTTATTAATTAGTCTTAATTAGCCAATGAGGTCATGCTTGATAAGTATGGGAGATTGAATTACAAATTAACCACATGTGCCACTTCTATAATCTTGTTGTTTCTTCCTATATTCTATATATCTCCTACTTTTATTAGGGTCCCTGACAATATTAAAGTACTTAGTTTAAATTTTTTATTTCATCTTCTATTTTAATTTGATGTGCACATATTAAATATATTTAATTTTCAATTAATTATCTTATAAAAAAATTACTTAATACGTCTGTTATATATTTATAAAATAAAATAAAAAATTAAAAGAAGGGAATAGAGGGTTTAAATTAGTTAAACCTTCTTTTCATTTCATAAAAGAGAGTCATCCATTAATGTAATATTATTGAGGCCTCTCATCGTATTTTCCATATTTTATTATTATCATCTGTCAACCTCATGTTAACTTTTAGTATTGGTTTTTCTTACCGCGGAATTTGGCTAGCGAACCTCCTCAGATCAGGCTTCTTTCAAGAAGAAGAAACTTCTCCAAAACGCCTTTATTCTCTTCAAGGAATTAGAGAGACAATTCACATTAATTAGTGTAGTATACGTGTTAAATGGGAGGGGCCGAAGTGTCATGCGGGAAATCGCTTGCTGGGGGAGGATGCTCTGCATGCCTGCCACGCATTTGACGAGGTAGATTTCTCCGCCTCATCGCTACGCTATTTGTTAATATAACGTTTTATTTGTTCATAAATCGAGCAAAAAGAAGGGTGATCTAGTGAGATTTCTAGAGGGAGAGATGGCAACTGTTGTGGCTGCTGGGATGGAGAGGAATCCTGCATTGTCGACGGAGGCGCCGCTTGCTCCGGTGACTATGGAGCGGCCGGTGCGCACGGACTTGGAAACTCCAATTCCGAAGCCCTGTAAGTTGTATTATTCCTCTTTTCTTGGAAGATTAAATGGCGTGCAATGATGAATCTTTAGTGGATTTTGGTTTTAGATCGGATGCGTGGATTTTCAATTTTAGCTGTTCTTTTACTGTCAGAGCATGCTGATCGGTTTAATCAAGACAGGGTTAGATGATATGCAATGTTGAAGGTTTTCTAGGATTTTGGTTTATGATGCATGAATTTCCAATTTTAGGTGTTGAATTACTGATTATTTTGTGCATCAGTACTGGGATTTCATCATTACCCAGATATGTTGAACATGGCCTTCTTCAGTCCATTTATAATGACGATAGGTTAAATAAACAAGACAGGATTATCTAAACCCTTTCTTGATTTTGAACCAATAGTCATTGTTAAGAAAAAAAGAGGATGGGATATTGGTTGATTTTGAATCAATCCTCAATGTTAATGGAGTACAAACTAACAACAGGAAATCTAAGAGCATATTTGGATGTTAAAAGCTTTCTTTTTTGCTATTATCTCCAAAATCGAGAAAACATGAAATTTTGTTTCTCGAGAAGTGGCTGTTTAAATTGGTACTTTTCAGTAAATCTCTTTAAAAGATGTAGTGATCCTGGAGAAGTTAAAAATATAGTTGAGAATTGAAACAAATGCAGCCTTAGATCATGATTAAGTAGAATTGGATCCACAAGTTAACTTAATTCTGTACTGAGAAGTGATACTTAGATTGGGTTTCGTTTTGAATTAGAGAAGAACTTGGGAAGTTCTGTAGCAAATGGCAGCCTCTAAGACATACCGACAACAAGGTTGCACTTATGTTCATTCATAAGTTTGTAAAATAGTTAGAATGCATATGCAATAAACAAATTTTGTCACCCATCCCATTTTAATTAATGGGAATTTTATGAACCTACATCTGTCTAGTTATTTAACTCCGTAAAATTTGAACTAATCCTCACACTTGTTTGCTTGCTGGTTGTTTTACGTGGTTGTTGTTGGTCTGTTGTCGGAAGGGTTTTAATGGAATTTAGAGGGGGCCCGAGGAATCAGTTGCTGAAGGGCATGGGATTAGGAATTGATTCATTGATTGACTATGTACTACTGAAGGAGTCTATTTTGGCGAATAGAAGATCAATGCTTTATCTAGATTCAACTTTCAAGGAACTGATAGAAATATGGTCTTGCTTTTGCAGCATACACCAGAAACTATTACTTGGAGTTCATGCTCCTGCTGTGTTAAGCTTCACTTTTTTTCTTTATTAAACTCTGTGTGAAAACTTTCATTTATTCTGAACTACAAATGTTGCAAGCTTTCCCCAAAGTCTATGTACTTCTGATAAGATAGAACAATGCACAACTGAATCTTCATCATGCACACATTTTAATCTTGCATCAGTCAGATAAATGCTTCATGAGTTGAATCATTTTTCCCTTTTTGGCTATACGGAAATTCCAGACATGGCAAGAGGGTTGGTTGCTCCTGACATGGACCACCCCAATGGAACGCCAGGTCACATGCATCATAATTTGAGTGTACTGCAGCAGCATTGTGCTTTCTTCGATCAAGACAATAATGGAATCATCTATCCATGGGAGACTTATGCTGGTAATTCTCATGTCTGTTTAGTTCTCCCTTGATTATGGTTTACACTTGCAGGGATGCAGTCAATCAACAAACTTTTGTAATTGAACTCTTTCTTATTGAGCTGCCTTGGAGGTCTTTTTATGTGTTTGCTGGCAATTGTTGCGTTGGAATCTTAGCTACGAATAATTATTCCATATTATCATGTCAACAAAGTCATGAGAAACAATTTCCTTCAATGACATACATAAAATTTACATTCTAGATATGAGACAATGATGACAAAATAGGGATCTTTGCTGGTAAATATCGCTTGAATTGAAGATGCAATCTTGATGTTCTATTCTTTTTCTTCTATTTCATCTTCCAATATACTTTTTCAGGACTGCGCCAAATTGGGTTCAATATAATTGCATCTCTTATATTGGCGATTTTCATTAATATGGGGCTGAGTTACCCTACGCTCCCAGTAAGTTGTGTAGCGAGAGCTTAAGTTACCCACCAAGCAACTTTACTCTGATAGTTCGATATCTGCTTTTGCTTTCTCAAACTTCCAAACTTGCATAGTCAATGCTGCTAATTATTTCATCACAACAGGGTTGGATTCCTTCTCCTTTCTTCCCTATATACCTGTACAACATACATAAGGCCAAGCATGGAAGTGATTCTGGAACCTACGATACGGAAGGAAGGTAAGAGAATACTGAATATTTACATCTCAAACTGGAATGCACAGTGAAGTATATACAGTAAAAGAATTAGTTTCATCATTCAGGTACTCCCCCGTAAATTTCGAGAATATATTTAGCAAGTATGCACGGACATTTCCTGATAAGCTTACGCTTCGGGAGTTGTGGAATATGACTGAAGGCAATAGAGTAGCATTTGACATCTTTGGCTGGTATATACATTTGACTGAGTTAAGGCTACTTTCTTTGTAGATTTGATCATATTTGTATGATATGCATATAATTTTGTAACTTTGAGCTTGCAGGATTGCGAACAAAGGGGAATGGGCTGTCCTCTACATTCTAGCTAGGGACCAGGATGGTTTCCTCTCGAAAGAAGCAATCAGACGATGTTATGATGGCAGTTTGTTCGAGTACTGTGCCAAGATGCAAAGCGGGGTGGAGAGGAAGATGGAATGAAGCTATTCTAGCCATTGCATTGTGGTATAAGTTGTGTGTGTTCTGTGCACAAGAATGAAAAATAGAATTACATGTGCCTATGTGTGTAAGGAACTTGTGTGCACATGTACGTTTAAGGTCTCAAGATTCATGTAATTGTGACAAATGTAATTCTGATGTTATGATCAATAAACCTTTGCTTATGTACTTATTTTTGGAGGTTGAATTGCAATTTCTGCAATTCATAGTTCATGTTATCTTACTGGTTTCCGGTATCCATTCTAAGAGGGAAGAAGTGTCTAGTGATACCTGCAGTTGGTTTGAACATGAAGGCTGGAAATTGTAGCTTACTGGAGGTTGCTAAGTGGAAAAAGCAGCTTGTAACTACATTTGAAATGGTTCCTTTTGATGTGGTATTGGTAAAATTTACCAAGTTGATTTTAGGGTCGGATTAAGACCCTGCCATAGTAGTTGAGCTGGTCTCAGGGCCACTCAGGAGGAAAGGACTCAGATGAGGCGATGGAACCAAGTCACTAACTCTAGCCTTATTGACTTTTTTCTTTATTTGTGTATATTTATTTATACACCCGCATGTCAGAAGTTTGTTAGATTTTAAATTTTAATATCACATTTTACATGTGAGATTTATGTCAGCTTGGGTTGAAAGCTACTGGGTAGCTTTATAGATCATTTAAATGGTATTTCTTTTAGTATTTTTGGTGTATATATTTATTTTATTTTGCCTTCATTACCGAGTCCACAAAATTGATCGCAAGAGGGTTTTATCCGAATTTCTTTGTGATTGATTTCTTTGGATTTCAGGAGCAGGTCTGGATGTTAAGATTGGTCCAACGATCAGAACAATCAAGGTTTGGATGAGAAGACCCGTTCAAATAAACTGGCTAACACAAAGTTGTATCTCACTAGAAAGACCAAAAAAAAAAAAAAAAAAAAAAAAAAAAAACCAAGCTGCTGAAAAATTTTAATTTCTTGTTTTCAACTTCAATTAAACCAATCAATTGATTGATGTTAGATACAGTTCAAATGAGAACAAAAGATTCGAAAAAAAGGGGAAAAAATAAAAATAAAGTAGAAGTAGCACCTCCAAGTTCATAACAAACAAAAAGAAGTCATTGAGAATCAAGCAACATAATACATAGGATTTGGAAGCTTGAAGGCTCTTTTGCCTGTTGGAAGCCCTTCAACGCTGCTCCACTGATCTCCTCAAATGCCCCAAATCCTATAGCCGCTGCTAATCAATTGCTTCCTCACATCAGCTTTATATTTTTGTATGTCTTTGTTCTCATCATCTTCATCTCTGCATTAAGATTCAACAAACATATACCTTAAATACTATGAATCTATTTTTGGGTTCTATTTCTTGAGTTGTAAGAGAAGGAGGAGCTCCAAACCTTAGAATGAGACTAGTCCATCCATGATAACCAACATCGACAAGATTATCAACAGTAGCAGATCTGAGGGATTCCCTCCTTGAAGACACTAAAATTATCTGAACTCCCAGTCCTTTTAGCTGATTGAACAATTTCAAAGAGTGCTCTAATGCTGGAGCTTTTCCCTGATTCATCCATCTTCTAAAGATGTTGAGTTCAACTTTCTTCCCCTGTATATTATCATGCAATCAAATCTTATTATATGTTACTATTAGGTATGCAACGGAAGCAATTTAGATAAGAGATATGATTTATCCAGAAATCACAAATCATACTAACAAATTTAATGACAAAAATAACTCATAACAGATAGAAAATGAAAAACATAGATTTTTATGTGTTCAACAAAATTTATCTATATTTATCAGAGTTTTTTTTTTAATTGCATTATAAGAAAAAACCATTAGTACAAGATAATTTTTGCATTTGATATACCCAACTCTCACAAAAAAACCCAAGTATAACTAATTTCAAAGTTAACAAAGAAAATACTTTCAATCAACATTATTCGGAACTCAAAACTCACAAGTACCACCAATTTTATGAGTATATATCGAGTAATTAGTAATCAATAACTACTCCATCTAAAATTAATAGTAATGGAATTAAATTCCAACACTTAGACTACTCAAGAATATGTGTTGGAGATAGAAATGGACAGCAGTAATTAACTAGTTCTAGTTTAGATTTACCCGAAACCATTTTTCTTGTAGTAAGGGAGAGTGGAAAGAAGGGTGTCATCAATGTCAAAGGTCCACGCATCTGCGCCATCTTTCTTGAAACTGCAGCTAGTACTAACATAAACTGTGCACTCTTCTATTGCTCTCTTAGAGTCCACCTTGTATTGAGATGATGTCATGTATTTTCCTATGTAGTCCACACATTCCTCAGGGACAACCTCGAAATCCCGGATATTATGTAGCTCAACATTCATCTTCCAACTCTCACAGTAATTCTTCAATGTGATTTGGAGACCATATTTGCCTTTCTTCTGATTCAAAATGTTCCAGTCTGCAGCTGAAAGGCCTAGGAGCAAGCCATAGACCATGACTAAGAAGAAGCCAGGATTTGTTGCCATTGTTTCTAAGATAAGTGGGAACGGAACGGACAGTGCTGGTTGAAAATCTTGGCTCTTAGTTCATTTATAGATAGGAACTGTGTGAGGAAATTGGCAAGTGCATTTCTTGCTGGCCTCACATGGGCATGGGAATTGTTTGGCACTAAGTTGATTATATCCATTGATCAAAAAAAAAAAAAAAAGGGGAAAAAAAAAAAGGAAAAGTTGATTGTACCTTAAATTGCAATTTTCTTTTAATCTAAATTGAATCATCGGGGGTTGGGTCTTGGATAGCTCTTTGATCCTGAAGCTCATAGATAAATTAGGATTATTGGGGATTGTTAGCAAAAATTTTCTAACTGTGATATTAACTAGTTGAAAAAGGGTATCGACAACATAAAGAATCATTGTAATAAGATCTAATGTACTTCTTAAATGTAAAAATGCGGTTATTAATTTATAATGTTAATTTGATGGTTGGCCATGCATATGTGGTTGTATTTGAGTGATCGAGTCTGATAAAATTCGATAATACTGATTATTGGGGTCACATTTTGGATACAAGAATTCCCTTCTCATATTTTGATGTGAGTATAAGTATCATTAAGTATATATATATATATATTTATTAATAACCCTACATCAGTATCCCTCCACTGTCACATGTAAATGAAATTAAAATGGTACATATGACAGCTGAGAAATTTGAAATTTAATGCATTTGTAGCTTGAAATGAATATTGTTACCAGCTAATGGTTTTGAGCACTTGAGGCACTGTCGAAGAGTAACAACTAAAAATAACTGCAAAATTTGAGAAAGAGAGAAAAATATGTCGCATACTTTTGATCTTGATATGGGCCCATGAAATTGAGGAAAATAAATTAAACATTAGAGACTCTAACTTGTTCAACATTTTAGATTTTTTTAAAATAAAGCTCATAATCTGCCAATTTTAAATGCGTATGGGCACATAATATTATTTAGTTAATTGTATCATCCCTGCCTGGTTGCTACTCTATAATCTATATGCATAGCAGGTTATGAATTATTTTATTATTTGCGTTTTGGCATTTTGCTAAAACATTCACATGTTTAAGGTAAACTCATGAGAGGCAAAAAGGCATTATAAAGTGTATATAAACATAGAGATGGCTCCTATTTCTTTTTCGTTTTTTTGTTTGTTCTCTTCCATGTGGGGAGCTACAGCTACTGCTCTGAAAAATATTCTCTTGCCAATACACACACGACGCACATATATAGGCTGAATTTTAGTTCTCCCCGACTCCTTAGGGGCCGTTTGGATAATTTTTTATGATTACAAAGATGTATTTTTCAAAATATATGTATATTTTTTAATTATTTTAAAATTATAATGAGCATTTTATATCAAATCGAACTTGAATTTGATTGATATGATAATAGAATAATGGGATAGATTTAGAAGAAATTGAAAATAAAAATAAGGGGCATACCTAATGAAATTTTGTATCAATTAATGGTTTTCTTTTCTCAAAATAAAAATGATCTTTGAAAACATAAACAAACAGGGTTTTAGGTTTTTCATTTTTCATTTTTTTGGATAATTCTTATTTACATCAGTGTGTGTATGCTTTTACATGAAATGGTTAGAAATTAAAATCATATCATATCATCACAAGAATTCGTATTTTATTGATGTGATATAATTTTCAATATTTGTTATTCAATATTCTTAACTATCTATCAGGATATTTTAGGTATTTTAAGTTTTTTTATGATGGTTGAAATAACATTAATTAATTATTATTAAATAGAGGAAAGAAAAAGCATCACAAAAAAAGAAAAAAAAATAGTGGAAGAAAAGGTATAATCAAAATTATGTGTTTTTGTGTTTCATATTTTGAATATGAAATCAAATTTCTTGTTAATTTCAAACTCTATTTTTTATTTTTTTTGAGAGAGAGAACACTATAAACGAATATAAAGTACACAAATTCTTGTTAATATGCACATAAAGTACACAAAGGGGCCCATTAAGATTCAAACTTGAAACTTCCCACGTGATAGAAGAGATTGATTCAATGAGGTTGCAAGCCACTGAACATTTCAAACTCTTTCCAAAAGTTACCGGTCTGTCTTATTTCTATAATAATTGTTTGAACACTTCATTTTTTGAGCAAAATCATTTGCATGTGAATCTAGATTTCCGGAATTTTCCCAATCATAGTTTTAAAATTAATTTTTTTGTACAGCCTCAAATTTTGAAATTTCAATTTCTTCTCCTTTATTCCCAATTTTAATATGATTAATTTAAAAGAAAAAAGATTACATTCCTATCAAAATTTCAATTTCTTCTCTTTTATTCCCAATTTTAATATTGTTATTTTAAAAGAAAAAAGATTACATTGTTACATTCCTTTTTATTAGTGCGTTTCCATTAAAACAATTTATATTTGATCAAAGATGGCCCTAGATTTAACATTTATATAAACTTACAAGAATATTCATCAGGGGCCTTGCATAATCATAAGTTCGAGACATTTTTTACTTCGTTAATCATTGTTCTTAAAAAATCAAGCTCATTTGATAGACATATCAAAATAAAATAAAATAAAAGAATGTATTAGATAAAATTTTATTATTCGAATACTTCATATAAATAATAAAAACTAGAATCATAATCCAAATATAAACAAGTGGAACGGACGTGGGTTAGTTGATACTTACATAAACTAAAAAACAAAAAAGAAAAAAATGAGGGGCATTATGCCCGCAGATTGTCTTCGCATGGCAAGTTATGTGGATCCTGCCTGCAAATAAGGATGTCTTATTCTTCTAATAATAGAGCTATTTTTTTCTAGTTTATTTAGGTCAAGGTAATGACTAATGACAGCCTGGCAGCCTGCACTCTCTCCAAATCAAAATTATCCAATGAGTTGATGTACCCCACCTCAACCAAGCGTGGTCTTCATTGTAAAAAGTCATCGGAGTAGAATTTTTAACTTCACCGATGCAAGAAGAAATTTCAGGAGCCCATAAGAAAATTGGCAATCCTTGAGGACCAATAAAAATTAGGGTTAATTACGTGTACATATCAAGTTGGATTTCACTTGACTTGATTATAAAATAATAAATAATAATAATAATTTAAAAAGCTTTATAATTACTAAAAATTCTCTAAAAATTTGCTATTTCTCTAAAAAGCTAAGGTAAGAAAAAGAGCATAAGAGATGGATGGTCTTTTAATAAGAAGTAAAATTTTGTTTGTATTATTAATTTTTTCTTCCAACCAATAAAATAATTAAAGATAAAATATACATATAACAATTTGATATAATGATGTAAAACAACATTTTGTGCGTGTAAAAACTATTATTTTTTATATTAAAAAACAGAAACATAAAAACATTTTTCACGTACTTTATCGTAAATATATAAAAATGATCTAACATGGATTCTTCATTTCTCCAAAGAATTTAACTATTGATATAATTCTTTTTAGGAAAAAACCATTCAGTTCGTTTAAGACATTTCTCAGGTTTCATCCTGTTATATAATTTACTTTTTCTGAAAAAAATTATGGGAATTATTTGAGACAGTTTCTAATTTCTGTCTATTTTGACAGCATTTCCTTGGGTTGTGAAGTTATTTGTAATTTCAAAACTTAGAAGAAATTTTTTACAATTGGGCCAAACCTCATGGAGTTCAACGAGGTTATGGCCACAATTGTCCCAGCCATACAACAAGGAAATTCCAACACATTGATCAGATTGGGGCAATTGCGAGGTATTAGTAATAATTATATCTATATCTTCATTTTTACTGTAAACTTCACATAAAGCAAAACTGGAATAAGGGTTAGCCAAAGGTTGCTAGTAAAATATCACTCTTAAACAATAAGGTTGCAAGTCTCTTAAACAATAGCATTAGCCGCAGTAGCAATTCTCAGCCACAGATCAGCACTCCTTTCCAATTGCACCAGTTATGGCAGAACCTGAAAGCAAAGAGACAGATTATTAACCCAAATCGTAGCGCTCCAAAATCGCTAGTCTTAGTTGAAATCACTATAAAATTCAGATAAAGAACTCCCAAGGACTCTTCTAAAGACATTTCAACAATTAGAAGGCCAAACAAGAACTTCCATAAACACTTTTCCATGATGATCTCATTGTGTCAGTTTGCAAAAAAAACAAACCACGGCATCTTTAAAAATCTACACATCATGTACAATGTACCAAGTAGGATATACTGGTATTATCCAGGAACTAGCAAAAGAGAAAAATGCTGCTTGGACCAAATGGAAGGGGCATAGAAAACTAAAATTTCATATTGTGCAGCTAGCATACAAGGAGCTTGATTTTCTCCATGGGTCAAAAAGAAAAGGTATTTTACACACTAACATGATTAGATTCTTTTATTAGGGTGTTGAAAAGCCTTAATAATATAGTGCAGGCTCTTGTCAATGAATAGTTATCACTAAAAATAAATGAAACACTTCAGTGTCAACAAGATCAGTTTCAATCTCAGCAACCCCGAAAACATAGTAAAAATTGTCAGACTCTTTTTTAATGACAAGATTATATAATGTTCACCAGGGCACAGCTATGAAATATGCAAATTCTTTTCGGTCTATTTATTGGTAAGAAAAAACTTCTGGAAGTAATATGCTAGCTTAGATAAAGCAAGCAGATAAAATAAGAAAACCTGTAATGACAATTTATTATGTAGGGTCCTAATGGAGCAGATGTGAGTACAGAGCAAACGATTACATCTGTAACGAGGGACACCTTTCATTATTCCAGACATGTAACTGTATCAACATCATAACATCAAGATGGACACATGACTAAAGCCTGGTGAGTAAAGAAAGAAACCAATAGAAAAGCAAAACAAACTTTTCATATTAAGTCCAAAGGCCAATATCAGATAAAAGATGTACCGAATTGCGAAAAGTGAGATTCCACAAGAGAGATCCCACTCGATAAATTATTCGATTGTTAGTTTATGTTAGCTGGTTTAAGGAAGCATCATGTCATCTGTGAGTAAAACCCATGTTACTGGATCACACATACATCAAGACACCCCCTAACCAGCATCATAGCATATTTATTTCTTTAAAAAATGTCAAGATGGTCATTTAAATGAAAAGCTATATTGGACAAAGGTTTTTCAAAGGAAACTCCAAAATACAACATATGAACCACTTAAGGAGAGAAGAAGCCATAGGTAATGGAAAATGAGTACGTTTGAGGTTTAATGCATTTGACAAGCAAACATGCTTGCAGCCAATCAACGGATAAGATACTAGCATACCATTCTAAAACCATTCAAGAACCTAAGAAAATCTTCAGGGTACCTTGTGATTTGTCCTTTTCAGAATCTATTTGAGAAGTAACAATGAAGATATCATGTGGCAAGTTCAACATATAGGACTGCCTATAGATGAAGAATTCAGGAGCCCTTTAATAGAGAAAATCAACTGTGAGATAGAAAGCTCAGAGGAAATATGCCAACCATGACAGGAATGATGAAAAGAAAAACTTTTGCCATCCCATGTAAGGGAAGATTCGCAATTTGTATGTAGCTGGCCATGGGAGGTGGAGAGAAACATAGTTGATAAATCCTCAACACTACATTACCAGCAATGCAAACAGGGAAATCGAACAAGACAACCTTAATGAATGCCTCTCCAGTACAGGTATCCAAAACCGAAAAGGAGTTAAAAGTAAATCATAAGACATGTATCAACCTTGACAGAGTGAGGTTCAAGAAAACAGAAAAACCCCCTCGATCTTATAGTTGATGACATTTTACTATAGCTGGTCTCAGGAAGCATCATATCATGTATGCAAGACCCAAAATGCTTGCGGGGGTGCACACATCAAGACACCGCTTAGCCAGCTACTGAAAGATTTCTTTTGATGACATGATTACAAGACATCTCACAAAACATATAATTTAAAACCAAAAGAAGAAAAGAAAGCATCACATTGAAGCATGAATCACAAACCCAAAAGCAAAAAGATGAAAAATTTGCAACATCCAAAATGAAAGCAAAAAATCCTGTCACAACACCCAACAAAATGACTTAAAATCAAAATATTTAGCTCATCACTCCGGTGATAAGTAAAATACCACCCAAAAAACCAATAAAAACAAAATACACATATGCACACTAAAACAACCAAACATAATTTAGATGATAAGAACAAAGCTAGCAGATAATGACATTATTTACTCTATAACCAAGATAACTATTAGCTCAGAAAACAACCTACAAAGGACATGTAGACCCCATCCTTTCTCCTCCACGGCTTCTGCTCTCTCACGATAACAGCCGGCATTAGCTTCTTCCTCATATCAGGTTCCCCCCTTTTCACCGTCGCCAGCACCATATCTCCCACGCACGCCGATGTCAAACGGTTAAGCCTTCCCTTTATGTCCTTCACGGAAATAATGTACAAATTCTTCGCGCCGGTGTTACCGGGCTGTTCACGGTCGTTGCCACCGGCAACTCCAGAGACATCCGGAAATTATTACAGGCCGTTCCTCCGCACACTGAAAAAAAGAATATTTCAAGAAAAATCATGTCTTTTCCCTCGTTTGACTTTGGAATTAATCGTTGAAGCAATGAAATCGGAGACATAGACCTCGCTTGGACATTTTTACGTGAAGAGCTTGAGTGGAGGATGTGAAATTTCGTGTTTGTTTGGGCTATATAGAGGGTGGGCGGTTTTGGTTTTAGGGACTTTAGGGTTTGAAGTGTGGGGAATTTTACAATTAAGGGCTTGGTATTCTAGAGTAATTACAATAAGGATGGTTGATGAAAGTTAGGAAAAATATCAATTTTAGTCTCCCAAGTATGCCACTAATTCAATTTTGGTCCTCGTGTTTTCACTTGTATCACATTGCATCTCTAAGGTTCAATTTCATCCTTCCGTCAAGTCAACCGTTTGACAACTCACGGCTAATAAATGGAGGGAATTGTTGGCGCCATTTCCTACCAGATCAGTTCCTTTCCTGCGCATTTTCTTCTCATATTAGTCTCTTTTACTCCAAATTTGTTAGGTTTCAGTTTGTTTGTGATTATTTAGGAAAAAAAAATGGCATCTTCCTTCTCTTCAAGTGGTTTTAATAGTGGAGTTACACAAATGGAAGAAATTTATTGTAGATGTGGGATACAACTCCCATTGAAAACTAGTTGGACAAATTTGAATCCTGGAAGGAGGTTTTGGGCATGTCCAAAATATGTCGTAAGTCCTTATTTTTTTCATTAGACCTAGTTTATATTTGTAATTAACAAGCTAATTATACTTTATTTTTTGTTTTTCCAGACTAGGGGTTATTGTGGAGTTTTCATATGGTTGGACTCTGAAATGTGCCCTAGGTCCGAACAAATAATTCCTGGATTGTTGGCAAAAAAGAAGAAATTAGAAGAGCACTTAAATGAATCCTTGATAAAGGAGCAAAAAATGAAGAGCAAAATAAAGTTGCTAGAGAAAGAAGTTGATGAATTGAAGAAGAAAAAAGTTTGTGTTTTAATTGTATTGGCAATTATTATTGGTTTATTTGCAATAATGATAAGATTTTTGGTGTTAAAAGATAGCAATTTAGGAAAAAATGTGAACAAATTGCAACTTATGTAATTGTTCTTGTAATGTTTGTTTAATGCTACTTTTATGCTTATTGGTAGTAAGTTTAACCCGAAGGGTAATTTGATTACTACAACCTTCATAAATTGCTCTTTAAATACAAAATAATATCCATTGGGCATATCACCAAATTAATTCAAAGAAAAGCAAGTGCAAACTTAAACTAATAAACGATTGTTCTACTGAACGTTTGCAAGTAGGAGCCCAGCAAAAAATTGTTCCACTGAATGCCACCTCACTTCCCATGAGAGCCCAGTAGGATTGCCTTCAACTGGAGGAAAGAGAGCAATGCTAACTATGGATTTGGCAAATGGCTCGTTTTTATAGAGTGAATCTTATGCGTACACTCCGAAAATGGCATAAAAATACTAAGATCTAACTTATCTCAACTTGTAAATTTAGAGCTGCTGATGTTTTCATATCAACAATGGAACACTTCTCTCTAAAAAAAAAAAAAAAAAGGAGACCAACACAAAAGCAATATGCCAATCAATAGAAATGAGGCCAACAATTTGTTCAAAGCCAACCACAAAAAGCAGGAAACAGCCAAAACAAGCAACATATTACATCATAAAATCATCTACCATTGTATCCACAAGACAAAAGCTAAAAACTCAACCAATAATTCTGAACAACCAGATTCAACAGAATGCAGCAAAATTCTAGCAGAAGTTCAAATTTCTGAAACTAACCAAATCCCAGCAAGCCAAACTTAAAGTAACTTAAAGAAAAAATGGGAAAACAAATAGGAAAAAAATCCACAAATTCATCACCATCCATCACCAAATTACTACAAAAAAAGTGCAATCAATTACAATCCACTCAAACTTAATCAACCCTCAAAACTCTTCCCTTTTCCTCTAAATTTTTTGGATCCATCCTTTTCCTTCTTCTTTTCACCTCCAACTACAGCTTTTAAGTTAAAAATTGTTACAAAATTCATGCCACCTCTCACAATCACGGGAGTATTCATGTTTGAAGTTTGACTAGCTTGTGCATTGTAATAGTTAACATGTGAGTAAAAACATGAAAAACAAAATAAAACAAAACCAAAAAAGTATAAAAGCAAAAAGTTTGATACTTACATTTAAAGAAGTTATATTGTTTTCATCTTGATAGACAAGTTCTTTCTAACCTGAAAAACCAAAACTTTAGTTTGTTAGTGATAATAAGAAAAATGCATATAGTTAAGAATATATATCAATTAAAGCTTACAGGCAATTTCTCTTTTCTTGAATCACCAATATTGACATTTGTAGTAGAAGGAGCACTACTACAAACATCAACAGGGGGTTGAGAGTCACCAAATGTCATCTCAAGAGGAACTTCAGGTTGTCCTTCATGCGAGGCAGAAGTTGAACTATCTTTTTTCTTGCAAGTCCTTGCATTATGGCCTAACGTTCCACATTTACTGCATTTCAAAGATTTTTGGAGTCTTTTAAGCTTAGTTGGATTGGAAGGAGCTGGTGGCTCATCAGGCTCTCTTCTCCTCAACTTCTTAGGTCTGCCAGGCCTATTTTCATATGATGGTGGCAACGGGGCTGGCAGATCACTCTTAGGCCATAATTCAGGATCATTCGTTCCAAAAATAACATGCTCATAAGCTCTCAAGTATGTGTTGACCTTGTAAAAGTCATGCACATATGCTTCTGGCTCTTCATTCCTACACCAAATAGCTGAAATAGCATGCCTACATGGTACGCCTGTCAAATCCCACCTCCTACAACTACAAGACCTTTGATGAACATCAATTGTGTGCTGGTCATACATGCCCATAATCTGATGTGCCAATCATCTGACTTTATTGGAATGCACTCACCAGCATCCTTCATGTTTCTCTCCAACAACTTCTTTATTTTTGGGCATATAAGACCATCCCAACCCCTTGCTCTATCCCTATTCACTTGCATCCTAGTCATGATCATATTTCTTATGGTCTCCGACATGTTCAGAATTGGTTTGTCTCTAGCAGGTAAGATGAAGAGTTAAAACTCTCACACATATTATTCAAAAGAACATCACATTTTGGTTGAGGGCTAAAATGTGACCTGGACCATTGATTTGGAGGTTTCTTCACTAGCCAATCGTATGCCTTCTCATCAAGCTCTTTCATTTGCTCCATTTTTGCTTTGAATTCTTCAATTCTTGTTGCTCTAGCTACTACCCAAAGTGCATTCTTGATTGATTGGCCAGTAAATCCACCCCTCTTCATATTGCTATGTAAGTGTCTCACACTAAACCTATTTGGAAACACATAAAAGAAAAGAACAAGTTGAAAACATAAAGAATGAATATATAAGTACATAAAAATTGAAATAACTAAATCAAAGTACCTGTTTTCTGCATCAGGGAGCAAGCTCTCAAAGGCTGGTATCAATCCTTTCTGCTTGTCACTCATAAAAGTCCAAGCACATTGATTTTCGCAGCCTATGTCATCTTCAAGTAGAAAAAGAAACCACTCCCAAGAATCTTTGTTTTCATTCTCAACCACTGCATAAGCTATTGGAAAAATACTATTGTTTGGATCCATTCCTATAGCAGTTAATAACTGGCCACCTTGAGGACCCTTCAAAAAACAGCCATCCACACCTACAACCTTCCTACAAGCCTTAAACCCTTCTTTGCAAGCATTGAAGCAGATATATAATCTCAAAAAAGTAGGTATGTTACCTACTTTCTCACCATCAGCCAACTTAAGCACCACAGTGGAGCCAGGATTTGTCCTAAGCAACGCTAAGCAGTAGTCTCTAATTCTACTAAACTGATCTTTCACATTACCTTGAATCAGTTTCATTGTTTTCTGTTTTGCCCTGTAAGCTTGCTGTTTAGAGACATTTGTTTTCAATGTGGTGCATAGCTCATTCCTAAACTCATTAACTCCTAGTTTAGGATTATCCTTAAACTTTTCATGAAAGTTTTCCCAAGCCACCCAGACTTAAAGGTATTATTATTGTAATTCCAAGAACACTTGCTATGCACAAGGTTATAAGCTTTTATTTGCCAAGACTTATCATTTTGCATAGGTGATACATGTATATACCACTCACAGCCCTCTTTCTTGCACTTAGCCCTCAACCTTATTTTATCATTTTTACAAAAATGAACCTCCATCCCTCTCCTAAGGCAATGTGTTTGAATCACAAACTTAGCCTCGCTTTTTGAACTAAAAATAAGACCTAGTTTCAATTCAAGGTTCTTATTTTCAGTTTTAGGATTGTACTTTGGATACTTAGGATTTAGTTCATCTTCATCAGACCCCATCATACTCTCAAACTCATCACTATCCTCAACCTCATCTTCTTCCCCAACCTCCATCCTAGTATACATGTCATCACTCACTCTCTTGCCCTTTCCCACCCTATCAAACTCAGCATTCGGATCAACATACCTATAAAATAACCTATCATCTTCCTCCATGTCATAATCACTATCAGTAAAATCATCACACTCAGAATCAGAATCAGAAACAGAAGCAGAAGGAGATTATGTAGGTTGGACTGAAATATCAGTCCAATCCTATGGCAAAAGGGTTTCATCTAGAAATGAAAAGTCAATCATTTGATCATCATCCTCTAAGTTTGAAAAGTATTAGTTTTGCATTTCACTTGCCCCATGGGTTTGGTCATTCCCATCCTCAAGATGCTCTAAATAAATTTCCACCACATTATCCCTAGGTAAATGATTCACTATATCATAAGCGTCAACATCTTTACTAAGACATTTACTACCCATGCACAAACTTTGCCCATACTTATGCCAAATTCTAACTTTGTCTTTTTCATAACCTAACTCCTTGACATAGTCCTCAAGTTCAATCATCCCAAACATATCTACATCTACATTATCAAAGAAATCTATGTTACTTCCTTCATAGTATCTTATAGGATCTTATCTCATTAAACCCCTATAATATAATTTAATACTAAATAAAGAAATGCCATCCCCAACCAAATCTGCATAACAAACAAAATACAAAAAATGTTCACTATCAAATTCAGCAAGTATATTACTCTCAACCATCAACTAACAAACAAAAATATTGCAAACAGTAAATTTTTTATGTGTGATGTTCACATTTCAATACAGCATCCAAAACTGATTATGTTCTGTAAACCAGAAAAAATGTAATTTGCCAAACAGAACTAAATGATTAGGTCTATCACCAGTCACAAAAACGACATACTGAATTTCTAGTTCAGTTTGGTATGGTGCAGTATCACCAGTTTAAGACATATTCAGAGGTCTGAATTGAAATTTCTTGGTATGTTGATCTAATTGATGATTTTTCACTTCAAAATCCTGAACAATCGCAGCTTTTTATGTGATAATGATATTATTGCACAAATTGCTCCATTACTCAACATAATTTTTTTTTTAACATTACTGCACATATTTCTCCATTACTGTACAAATTTTTAACACTAAACATAATTTTTTTTTAACATTACTGCACAAAATTTTAACACTAAACATAAAATTTTTTCTCTATTACTCAAAGTATTCTAATTGAGAACACAAAACTTACCATAATTTGGTGTCTCAAGATTTGAGTTTTTCCTTCCTGCCATTCACTGTGAAACAATTTAAGCCTTCCCCAACTTTGTTTTCAATATTCCAAAGGTGTAGAATCTTCAACACTGGTTCAAATACCTCTAAATCAGCAATATTTTCTTCTTTCAATCGAAGCATTGGTCAAATTTTGGGTTGGATTAGAAGTTAGGGTTTATTTTGATTTGGGGATTAGAAGTTAGGCTTTGCTTTCTGTTTTCAAGAACTCGCAGAGCATGTGAAAACATTCTGCCTTCTTCAAGTCACGTGAGGTTGCCGTTAGCTGTCAAATGGTTGACTTGACGGAAGGATGAGATTGAACGAAAAAATTGAACCTTAGGGATGCAATATGATACAAGTGAAAACACAGGGACCAAAATTGATATTTTCCCTTTGTTTGGGCTATATAGAGGGTGGACGATTTTGGGTTTAGGGACTTTAGGGTTTGAAGTGTGGGGAATTTTACAATTAAGGGCTTGGTATTCTAGAGTAATTGCAATAAGGATGGTTGATGAAAGTTAGGGCTTTGGTTTGAATTTATACACGCATAAGAGTTGTTGGGTAGCTTATAATTAATTTTATTAGTATTTTAATATCAACCTTAGGAATTCATCATTTAAAAGTAAATAAATAAATCAACTTCAATATTAATGGAGGGAATTATAGTAAATTATTATGTAGGAGTAGTAACAAATAAAATTGTTATCATTAATAGGGCCCAATTGTGGAAGGGAAAAAACAATGAATGGAACTAATTAGATAACATTGTTATTTAAAATCGATAGTAGATAAAATAATTGTCATTTGTATGTAGTCAAATTTTATATTGAACAAGTTTATAAAGAGAATGAAAATCCAAACTAAAATTTATAATTATATGAAGTTCAATAATTTGTTAAAAATTGCTAAAGACGAATTGTTATAAATAAGTGAGTGAAACCAATTAGACAATTCTTTAATTTAATATGAAACCAAATTTTAGACATTCCTACTTCATCAATTTACTAAAAGAAATTCATGAAGCCCAATTCTTAAAAATAACTTGATCAAATCCAATTAAATTATTTCATAAATTAATGTAACACTTAATTTCTTAACAAAGCCAGCTTCATTAATTTACTTAGATTATTTTATAAATTAATTTAAAACTCAATTTTTAATCAAAGTCCACTCATCAATTTACGTACGAAAAATTTGGTGAACCGAATTCTTGGACTTTGTCAAGCCTAGTTAGATTATTTTATTCTATTTTTTGAGGCGTAAAATGGTGAATTAATTAGTAAACGAAATCATAGGCCAGAGCTTGGCCAATACAACTGAACATGGTATCTCAACCGGGATAATGAAAGAGATAATTTAGCTAAATGGTGGACACATTGGTTAACACCCCGCCTGACATGATTAAAGGAAAAACACTTAACCTACAAAGACTTAATTTAGCATCCATGAGAATAGGACCTATCGTTGATAAATTCGTAGAAACATCTTGAAGAGCCTTGATCACAGTCAAACAATCTCCCTCAAGTAAAATATTCGGCCAAGCATAGGAAGAGCACATTTCACAAGCTATCTTAGAGGCATAAGCTTTTGCAGCTTCTGGGGAGCAAGGGATATTAAGCAACCTAGAGACCCATGCAATGCATTGTCCTTCATGATCCCGAGCCACAACACGAATGCCAATGGAATTCGTCTTACGGAAGATAGCAGCATCAAAGTTTACTTTAATCTGACTACTTGCTGGAGCCTCCCATTTCTGTATAGAAGGAACATCAAGGCGAATAAGAAAAGTGACTTGAGATGTTTGATACCTACCCAAATAAGACCATGCAAACTGAACCATGTTAAGTGGAGTCCAAAATCGCTCATTAAATTTGGTGTAATTGCAGTGGTACTGGATGCCCCACAGCACATAAGGAAAAGTGCAAAGCCATCTTGATTAAGAGCTTCAAATACATGGCAGAACCAACGGAAAACTAATATATCAGAGCAATTTATCACAGTATGGGGTAATGAAGAGAGGGCCCAAACTTGCTAGCAGAATGGCATCTGCGAAGACAATGTAAAGTATCCTCATCAATATTATCGCATATGTCGCAAAATGGAGATGATTGAATCTGTTAACGCCGCATCGAAGAATTTGTAGGAAAAAAATCTCGAACTGATCGCTAGGCAAATTGTCTTACCTTTGGAGGTACTACATCTTTCCAAATAAAGCTAAAATTAGTGTTGCAAGCATGACTAGATGATCCATGGGTAACTTCATATTGTTGACTGATTAGATTCTTAGTAAGATAATAAGCTGTTTTTATCGAAAAAATATCCGAAGCAATGTAATTCCATACCAAAATATCCTTATTGTTAGATCGGCCCAGTGGTATTGCAAGAATAGAATCGCTGTCATGAGGAAGAAAATTATCTTGAATCAAATTAGTCTTCCATAATCCTAAAGAATGGTCTAATAAACATTCCACCAAGGCATTAGTAGGGAGAATATTTAGTGGTGAGACAACACGGAAAGATGTCCCTCGATGTAGCCAATGATCATGCCAAATGTGAACTCGATTACCATCCCTAATACGCCACCTTATGCCTTCCCATAAGAGGTGTAAAGAACTCCAGATTCCTCTCCAAGAGAATGATGGAGAGGATCCTAATGTGGCGGAAAGAACGTCACAATCAGGAAAATATTTAGCTTTAAAAATGCGTGCAAACAAGGAATGATGACGCTTAAGTAAACGCTACCTTTGTTTAGCCAGTAGTGCTGTGTTGAATGCCTGTAAGTCGCGAAAACCCATACCATCTCTTCTCTTACTTTCTCCCAGCCGGTTCCAATTTAGCCAATGTGTCTTCTTGGAGTTCATATTATCCCACCAGAAAGATGCAAACATAGTCTCAAGATTACGAAGTAGCATGTCAGGATGGTTGAAACAACTCATCGCATAAGTTGGTACCACTTGCGCAATAGCCTTTAAAAGGATCTCTTTACTAGCTTGAGATAAGATTTTTTCGCTCCAACTTTTAATACGACACCATGCCTTTTCTCTAATAAAAGCAAATATTTCCTTCTTGGATTTGCCAACTATCGAAAGTAATCCTAAATATTTATCATGCTTATTAACCACCTGCATACCAAGGATATTTTGCACACCAAGTTGATCAGAGGAACTAGTATTATGGTTAAATACACTTGATGATTTGTCCTTATTAACTTGATGTCATGAGGCATACTCATATGCAGCCAGAATTTCATGGATTTGAGATGCAACTGATTCTGTAGCATGCCAAAAAGGAAGTGTGTCATCAGCAAATAATAGGTGTGAAACCCGTGGAGCACGATGACAAATTACAATTCCTTAAATATGATGCTGAGCCTCATATGTAGTGATGAGTGAAGCAAGGGCCTCAGCGCAAAAGAGGAATAAATATGGTGACAGAGGGTCTCCTTGGCGTAGTCCTCTTTGCGGCTGGAAAAACCTAAATGCTTCCCATTAAGGACAATAAAATAGGTGACCATTAACACATACTGCATTATAAGATCAACAAATCTACTAGCAAATCCCAACCAGATCAAAACTTTTCATAGAAATGACCATTCTACTTTGTTATACGCCTTAATTATATCCAATTTTATAGCCATACCCCCACAACGTCCTTGTCTCAATCTCTTAAGATAATGGTTGATCTCGAAAGCAACGAGTACATTATCTATGATGAGTCTCCTTGGAACAAAAGCGGATTGTGACTCGAAGATTGTCTCGTCCGTAAAATGTTTAAGCCGGTTAACAAGCATTTAGAAGCAACTTTGTATGCAACGTTGCATAAACTAATAGAGTGGAACTGAGTGACATAGTGGGGTTTGTGTACTTTTGGGATGAGTACTATATTAGTATGTTTATGGACACCAAAACTTTTGCCTTAATTTAGAAAACCAAGTACAAAATTGACAACATCACGCTCAACCATCCCCCAATATTTATGATAGAAGATAGCAGGAAAACCATCAGGGCCCGGAGATTTGAGAGGCCCTATTTGGTAGACAACATACTTAACTTTTTTCGCAGTGAATGTGGCTGTTAACTATGAGTTCATCGAATTCGTAACCTTCGGCTTTAGACAATCAACCACTAAATCAATAGTATCTGTAGATGGATGGCTAGATTCAAATGTTGAAAAATAATTTGTAATTCAATTAGAAAAAGAAAAGGAAAATGAAGATTCAAGAATGGTCAAGAAAAGTCAAAAGAGGTTAAAGGAAGAAGTGGACAAGTTGGTTTTTGCCTCCAAAGAGATAAGGATCGAAGTAGCAAAGTCCATCTTAAATTCTACTACCAAGAAGCAAAGTTCAATTTTGCTTCTTCTACCAAGAGAAGCATATGGACTTGTGTAGAAATTGTGGTGCCTATATATATGTGTCTAGTATGTACTTGTAGAGAACAATTGAAGAGAGAGATGCATGTTTGTGTATTGAGAGGAAAATATTAGAGTAGAAACCTAGAGCAAAAATATATTTTCAAAGTTTTATTGCATGAACTTTGGAAAAATATTGTAATATTGTAGGGTTATATCAAATTTTGTCCTCCAATTTATCAATCTCTCTCAATTCATATATTTACACCCAATATATTTTTGGCATCGAAGCCACCCCTTGACCTGATAACCCCTTCTATACACAAAAATGGTTTCAAGCAGTAGCAACGAGCTTGCCTTCACCTATTCCTAACAGGGTGTTCCAATCTTTATTAGTCAAGATTATGAATTATGAAGCATTCTTACGAGGACGTTGTTCATGTCCCATAAACTTTGGGATATCGTTGAAGAGGGGTATGAAACATATACACCAGAGGAAGAAGTAGCATTAACAACAACAAAAAAGAAAAATCATAAGGAGAACAAGACCAAAGATATAAGAGCCTTGTCCATTATGCATTAAGGGGTAGGTAGATCTATCCTTTCGTGCATTACAGGTGTAAAAACATCAGAAGATGCATGGCAAATTTTGAAAAATCAATTTGGAGGATATGAAAAGGTTATCTCCATAAAGTTGCAAAATTTATGGCAGGATTTTGATAACCTAGCCATGAAAGAAGTTGAAAATGTGCAAGAACTCTTTTCTAGAATTTCTACCATAGTTAATCAAATTAGAGGATATAGTGATACTATTGAGGACCAAAAGATCATAGAAAAGGTGCTACGAAGTTTACCAGTAAAGTTCGAGCATATAGTTGCTGCAATTGAAGAATCCAAAGATTTGTCAAAATTATCTTTGGATGAACTTATGGGATCACTAGAAGCCCATGAAAAGAGGATGAGTAGGTTTTCAAACCAAAGTTTGGAACAAGCTTTTCAGGTAAAAGCTAATATTTTAGAACATAAAAATCAGAGAAATGACCAAGAAGAAAAGAAAAATGACCTTAAGCAAAAAGGTTCAACAGTAAAAAGTTATGGCAAATATCAAAACCTCCAAAGTTGAGGACGAGGAAGGACTAATTTTGATAAGAGAAATTCTAGTCAAAATTCAGATTTTTATTGTAGAATCTGCAGAAAAAATGGTCATGACACTAAAGATTGCCGCTAAAAATGCAAGAAATGTAGAAATGCAAATCATTCCCAAAGAATTTGTTGAAAAAGAAAAATATGGTAGTTGGCCTTCCAAATATTCCATATTAAGATAAGACCTATGAAGGATGTATCTTTGGAGAAATGCATCATCTACCATTTCCAAAGATATCATACAGAGCTAAAGCTCCTCGTGAATTGGTACATGCTGATATATATGGACCAACACAGACGCCATCTCTGAACAATAACATATACTTCCTTTTATCTGTTGATGACTACACTAGAATGATGTGGTTTATATTTTAAAGCAGAAGTTAGATGCATTTCCTAAATTCCTTGAATTCAAAGCACATTTGGAAAATCAAAGTGGCAGAAAAATAAAAACTCTCAGAACAAATCGATGAGGTGAATTTATTGGAAAATCCTTCTTGAATTATTGCAAAGAGAAAGGAATCCACCAACAACTAATAGTTTGTTACAGTCCTCAACCAAATGGAGTTGCTGAATGAAAGAATCGCACAATTGTCGAAACGGCATGAAGCATGATGCCTGGCAAAGGATTTCCCAAAAGTTATTGGAGAGAAGCAGTAAATACAAATGTCTATATTTTGAACTGATTGCCAACTAAAGCGGTTCCAAACAAGACTCCATATGAAGCATTGCATTGAAGAAAGCCACAAGTTAATCATTTCAAAGTCTTTGGATGTATTGCTTACTCACACATTCATTCTCAGCAAAGAGAGAAGTTTGATGATAAAGGAGAAAAATTGATCTTAATCGATTATAGTGACGAATCCAAGGGATATTGACTATTCGATCCAAAGACAAATAAACTCATTATATCTCGAGATGTTATCTTTGATGAAAACAAAAGGCATGGAATTGGGAAGAAAATGAAAAGATGAAAACGAAGATTATCTATTTGCCTAGCCCAGTTGGTATTTCAAAACAAGATGACCAACCAAGCACAAGTGGAAGCACAAGTTTAAGCTCTAATCCAAGCTCTAGCTCATCAGATTCATCTGGTGGATTATATCCAGAATCTGAAAGCTCGATCAGAAAGGTAAGAAGCTTGCGAGAAATTTATGAATCATGTGATGTTGCATATTTTGCATGTGGTTCACAAACATACGATGAAGCTGCAAAAGAAGAAATTTGGCAAACTACCATGGATGAAGAGATTGCAAATATAGAAAAGAACAAAACATGGGAGCTTGTAGATCTTCTTGAAGGAAAAAGTGTGATTGGAATAAAATGGGTCTACAAGACAAAGTATAAGGCAGATGATTCAATGCACAAGCACAAAGCACGCTTAGTTGCAAAAGGATATTCTTAGCAGCTTGGAGTTGATTTCAATGTAACTTTTGCACCAATTGCTTGAATGGAGACAATACGTATTCTTCTAGCTCTAGCAGCACAACTTGAGTTGCTAGTTTATCAATTAGATGTCAAATCATCATTCCTCAATGGAGACTTAGAAGAAGGAGTTTATGTTGAGCAACAAGAAGGCTATATTGTTGAAGGCAAATAAGACAAAGTCTACTGAATCAAGAAAGCATTATATAGATTGAAACAAACACCAAGAGCTTGGAATAGCAAGATTGACAGTTATTTTTAGATGAGTGGGTTTCAAAAAAGCCAAAGTGAGCTATCATTATACGTGAAGAAATAAGGTACAAAAGATTTTCTTATCATTTGTCTCTATGTAGATGATTTGATCTATACAATGACAAATCCAGACATGGTGCAAGAATTTAAGAAGGCCACGATGAAGGAGTATGAGATGACTGATTTGGGTCTCATATGAAACATTTTCTTGGGATTCAAGTTCATCAATCAAAAGGAGAAATATTTATTTCCCAAGAAAAATATCTAAAAGAATTATTGAAGAAGTTTCAGATGAGAAATTGCAAGCCAATTTCAGCTCCACTTGTAGTCAATGAAAAACTACAGTTGAATAATGGAGTAGCTAAAATTGATGCAACAACATATAGAAGCTTAGTTGGATCATTGATATACTTGACAAATACAAGGCCTGACATTGTTCATCCAGTCAGTCTGATATTAAAGTTTATGCATGATCCAAGCAAGCTACACTATGCAGCAGCAAAAAGAATTATAAGGTACTTGCAAGGTACCAGAAAATTCGGCATCAAGTATGTCAAAGAAAAAGAAAATAAGCATGTCGGATATACTGATAGTGATTGGGCAGGTTCACTTGATGATCGCAAAAGTACATCTAGATATGTATTTTGCTTAGGAATCAAAATAATTTCGTGGGCATTTAAGAAGCAGAAAACGGTATCACTCTCATCAGTAGAAGTAGAATATTGCTGCCACTGATGCTGTTTGCGAAGCTGTTAGACTTAGAAGAATTTTGGAGGATGTTCAGCAGAAGCAAGACACTCCCACAATAAATTTCTGTGATAATATATGAACTATCGCAACAATAAGAAATTCAGTTTTTCATGCGATGTCGAAGCACATTTAACTTCATCATCAGTTTATCAGAAATCTCGTCAACGATCAAGAAATTCAATTGGTGTTTATCAATACAAATGAGCAGTTGACAGATGGATTCACAAAAGCAGTCAGTGCAGAAAAATTCGGGAAGCTTCGGAAAGAAGTTCGAATTACAAATTATGAGGGGGTGTTGAAAAATAATTTGTAATTCAATTAAAAAAAAAAAGGAAAATGAAGATTCAAGAATGGTCAAGAAAAATCAAAGGAGGTTAAAGGAAGAAGCGGACAAGTTAGTTTTTGCCTCTAAGAAGATAAGGATCAAAGTATCAAAGTTCATCTTGAATTCTACTACCAAGAAGCAAAGTCCAATTTTGCTTCTTCTACCAAGAGAAGCATATGGAATTGTGTAGAAATTGTGGTGTCTATATATATATATATGTGTGTGTGTGTGTGTGTGTGTGTGTGTGTGTGTACTTGTAGAGAACAATTTAAGAGAGAGATGTATGTTTGTGTATTGCGAGGAAAATATTAGAGTAGAAACCTAGAGCAAAGATATATTTCCAAAGTTTTATTGCATGAATTTTGGAAAAGCATTGTAATATTGTAGGGTTATATCAAATTTTTTCCTCCAATTTATCAATCTCTCTCAAATCATAATTTTACACCCAACATCAAATAGTTTCACATGGTAATGTAGAACTAAAGCTTCCAGTTCAGCCCTAGACTGAAACCAACTCCCAATCTCAGATTTCAGTCTGGAAATGAAGTTAGTCTTGAATCTTGCTACCGGTCTCCCACATTTAACCATTGAGATTTAGAACGTTGGCACCATAAAGCTTCTTCCTTATCTAGCAAATCTTCCAACTCGTTGTGAAATTTAGAAATCTTCTTACAGGTACCATGTGTGAGCAAACAATTAGAGAGGGCAGCAATTTGAGCATGAAGCCAAGCAATCCTTTTCCGAATTGAACCAACCTCATTTCTACTCCATCAGATTAAGCCCCTCCTGCAATTTATGATAAAAGCTCCCAAAGAATCAGATTCATAGGCAGATTGACACCAAGATTGTCTAATAATACGTTCACAATTAGCATATTTTAACGACATAGATTCAAATCTGAAAGAGGTTTGTAAACGTCTAGGGGTGAGAGAACCTAGTTAGATTATTTTATAAGTTACCATGAAGTCAAAATTTTTAAATAAAGTCTACTTCATCAATTTACTAAAAAAATTGGTGAAGCTGAATTCTTACAAATAATTTAGTGAAACTCAATTAGATTATTCTATAATTTAATGTGAAGCTGAATTCTTAAACAAGTCGAATTCAAAATTCAATAAAAAATTAGTGAAGCCCGATTCTTAAAAGAATACTTGTGAAACCTAATTAGATTATTTTACTAATCTATGCGAAGCCCCATTGTTACACGAAGTCCATTTTATCAATTTACCGAAAAATTGTTGAAGTTCAATTCTCAAAAATAACTTGGTGAAGCCCAATTATATTATTCTATAAAATCTATATGAAGGCTAACTTTTAAACAATGCCCACCTCATGGTGAAACCCAACTGGCCAGTCCTTTAAATATATGTAAAGCCCAATTTAAACAAATCCTAGCTCAACAATTAACTAAGAATTAAGTTAAACCTACTTGTTGAAAACCAACTTGCTCAAACCCAAATGACCAATTGTTCAATTAATAAAACCCAATTTTAAGGAATCCCGACTTACTAATTAATTAAAAATCTAATTAATTCAATTATCAAAAATAAGTTTTAATGCTCAGTCAACCAACTCTTATTGGGTTTTCTTTAATTTGCATTGAGGAAATCCCAATTAAAAAACAACTTTTGATTTAGATAAAGGAAACTCAATTCAAGATATAAAGGAAAACTCAACTAAGAAATTTGGTCTTTCTTTAATTTACATATGTTGTTAAGTCCAATTTACTTTTTATACGAAGCCAATTCATTTCTAGAAGGAACCATTGTTTTTGCTGAATAAAATGTGAAGCAAGTGTAGGAGTTAAATACATTTTGCAGGGTAACAATTAATTCTGGCAATGAATTTAATTTAATTCCAAAGAAAAGTTAGACACAGTATCAATACAACAAATTATTGGTAGGACAACTTTCTGAAGTGACTAAATTTAGCTTTAGTAACTAAAATATTTGTTAGAATATATTTAATTTTTAGTAATGACTTGGCATTTAGTTAAAAAAAGAAAAAAATATTTTCCGTAATAAATATTAGTTAAAATAACAGGATTTTTCTTGGTTACCCAAGATGAGTATTTTGTAATGAATTATATTGCTATGTTACAATTGACTATGAATGGTAATGAAATTTTCAGTCGTTGCCAAAATATTTATTACATAAAGTGCAACTTGTTATAGCGAGATCAATGATGTTCAACTTAAGTTGTTGTGGTATTTGTTATTCTATTCTCTTTGTCTTCTCGACCTCTCCTGGATATGCCCAATTGTTATACAGTAGGATGTTCAATGTGATCTAACATTCTTTTTTCCTCTATCGTTATTTTCTAAAGTCTCCACTGCATTTATACTTCTTTCTCTTCTTAAGGTGGTGACCTTTTTTCTTTCATCTTTAGTGAAATATTATAGCATTCCCTAGCTGCTGCTTAATTAACCCTTACTTCTCCAACTACTGCTCTTGTTGGAAATTTTATTTTTAAGTGGAAAGTAAATATTAACACTCAAAATTAATTTAGACATGGCTTTCCCAGAATCATACCTTACGAAAATGGTATATATACAACCAGGCATTTGATCATGATGGTCTTTCTATGGGGTCTATTCCCAAAGAGCTTGGTAGATCGACCTTACCTAGAGGTAAGACTAGCTTTCCGCCTAAGCTTATCAGCAGGGCATTGACCAGATTCGTCATGGTTATGTCGAGTTCTATCCTGCTCAAGGCATTAAGGAATACAATTCCTACAGAACTTTCACTGTCCATGAGGACTTTTTGGACAGTAAATTTGCGACGTCCATAATTACGAACATGGAGTTGTTATGACGTAGATGGATTCCTACTAGGTCAGTATGTCTTTATCATATAAAATAATAATGCTATCTATTTTCGGATCCATTGTGAAGATAGATTGTGGCAAGATCCTACTAACCTTGGAATCCTAGCATAGATATGTCTTCCCACCACTACAAGAATCCCCAACTGTTGGTCATGTCCAATGTTCATATTAATTACCCATCGCCTAGAAAAGTTGTCACTTAGGTGCTCAAATCAATTTCTATTATCTAATTGGGTGCTTGGCTTTATCTCATGGTTCAAATCGATCCTAACTTATGGATATTCTTGACCTTTCTACAAACTGAGACTTACTTTGCTAAACATTTGTTCGACTCCTAATATTTTTCTTTTTGTCTCGCTTCACAAACTGTTTAAAATACTTCTGTTGGATCAATTTCTCAACACATCTTTCAGTTGGAAACATTCTTCTGTGTCATGACCATGGTGCCTATGGTAGTCACAATATTTATTTGAATGCTTCCTACACGACATGGGTCTTTTCTTCTTGGGCCACTAAAGCAATTCTCTTTTGATAGCCATCAGCATTTAAACTCTACGTGCTGTTAAGGGTGTGTAATTATGAAATCCTAATACCTATGGAGTGTCGTTAGTCTTTTCTCAGACTTAGCTTGCTTTTGACCTTCTTTTTACTTTGGATCTTTATGACCCTTATTTTACTCCTTGGTCATATTTTTGTTCCATTTCTCATCTTTTATATATTCATTTCCTGTTCATAAATATATATTTGTGCCATACGCATAAAGTGTTCCATGTCATAAGAAGGCTCCTTGGCTAGAGTGGATGTAAATGGTCCCTTCTTGAGCAGACATTAAAAGGGGTGGCAATTTGGGTGGGTTGAGTGAGTCCGGGTTAAGTTGAAGTAGGAGATAATATTAATTTCATCAACCTTAATTTAATCCAACTTGATGACAATCTAAAAATACTCAATCCTAACCAAATTTGAATCATATCAAGTCAGATTTGGGTCCTGATATTTATTAGGTCAACTCGCAAACTCAAATCCACTGAATCCAACCTGCCAATCTGATTTAAAATAGTTATTTAAAACATTTGTTTTAATTTTTAGAAATTTTTATTTTTTAATTTTATCTATTTTTAATTATTAATAAATTAAAATATAAGTAAGGAATTCTCAACATAAATTCATGCGGCTTTCTAAATTTTTTTTAACTGAACCACATAATATATTAATTTTAGGACTTTTTGTTCCTTTCATTTTATAGTATCTATCAGCATTATAAAAATATTGAAATCACAAAGTAATTTATTTTTAAAAATAGCACAAATTTTCAAGTTTTATTCACCCACTCTCTTTAATTTTTCTATCTTTTTTATAAATCAAATTATCTCTTTTAACTTCTTAAAATGACATTATTTCTTTACTTTATATTGATTCAATTAAGTAGCACACAAATCAATAAAAATATATCATCAAGCAAATAAGTAAATAAGTATTCTAATTAGACAAATAATTTATCATAAAAACTTGCTTGAGTCTTTTGAATTTTTTGTAACTCCTCAATAGAAAGAATTCCTGTGATCTATTTATATACACAAAATCTTGTATTGCATAAGGCATAAGAAAAATTTGTAGGACAATTCAGTAGTCAAAATAGTATATTGTCAACTCTTTACAGAATGATTTTCATGTCCGCTGGATACCAAAAAATAACTATTAGAAACAGTATAAAGTTACAATCACTTATCTTAGATATTTGCGAAAATAAATAAGACTGAAAAATACCAAAGTAGTAATTTTGATATTGTTAAAGTTCAAAATTTTAAGTTTTATTTTGTAATTTTATATTTTCACTCCTAAAAAATTTAAATTTTATTTGTTTAATTCAAGTTGGATCGAGTTAGTTCATGTGGGTTTGTGTGACACCCCACTTCGGGTAACCCAAAGCTGAGATATCAACTCAATTCAAACTTAATCTGAACCTTATAATACAAACAATAATTCAAAAGCAGCAGAATATAACATCAACTTAAATAATACTATTAACCATAACATTCGAACCAAGGTTCAAATCTTAAGTATATAGCAAAATATATACACAGAATCAAAGTGACTCGGTCTATTCTGACATATTACAACATCTCTATGTACCACCTATCCATCTAGTGATCCATAGGCAAAAGAGAGACAATAAACTATTACAAAAGAAGCATCCCTACACTTCAAGTCAGAACTTTTCATTCTTAGGCCACTCTGTCTGCAAAAGTAATGAAAACGAAGGGGTAAGTCCAATGGACTTAGTGAGGGATAAATAACAAGCAATAATATAACCTGTCAAGGGAAGAACATCTCAACAGATCTAGAATCAATAGCAATACAAGTACAATTACAATTTAGCAAGAAAAATTGTAGCAACAGGAAACTCTCATGCTTTATTGCTCCAAGAACAGTTCACAAGCAAGCAAAAACGAGTACGACTAAGCAAACCCTTATAGAATATGCATTCCAACGAAACGAGTAAGACATGCATATCAGATCACCTTATACCGATCAAACAAGTACTTTCATAGCGTGATAGCTTGGTATACAATTGGTGTGCCCATACGGATTGTATGGCGCACTGCCCATACCTAAGTGGACTGCTTAGCGTATCGCGGATACCTATGCAGACCGCATAGTGTACCCTGGACACCCAGGTGGGTTGCAAGGCGTGTCCCAAGTATCCCAGCATTCCGCGTAGGATTGGCACTCGGCCCAAGTACAATTTCCAAACAAGTACAACAAGTACCAATCAAGTACAACAATCAAGTACATACAAGCCAACTGGCTAGATATCAGGATACAACAAGCGAGTATGCCGGCAAGGCATTTGATAACGATTAAAACAGGAACACGCAAGTACAATCAAACAAGTACCAGACATGATAGACAGGAGTTTTGGGCGCCAGAATGAACAAGAACGATTGAACCAGTACGATTGAACAAGTGCGAACCCTCATAGGGGTATACAAGTTAATAACAAGTAACGAGCAAGTACGAGTCAAACAATTTACGATCAAGTACAATCAAGCAAATTAAACCCTCACAAGGGTTATGCCACAAGAATAGATAGAAATATCAAGGCCAAAATGGCAGACCCGCACAGGGGTTCAACAATAAACAAGAAGCTTGTACAAAGCAATAACCCAAAGTGGGAGAACCTCACCTCCAAAATCTCTGATGGTACAAGTTCTGCAAACTGTCTATTGGTCCTCGTGACCCACTTCTTCATCACCTAACCATAATGATGTATATTTAGTCAGAACCCACTTTAAATTCCTAATACATCTTTATCATGTTGAGTCTTAACTCCAAATTTGTTATTCATCCTATTAACATGATAACTTAAAATGACAACATTGATAAAATTCCAAGAATGGCTATAAGAATAGTCTTGCTACAATAATCTTAATTCTCATATTGTTTCTCCTATCAACAAAGTCAAGTTTCTTAACCACATGATCTACATATTGTCACTTAAATCATCAATTGTTCAAGGTCCCAACAATTTACAATACTATCTAGTTTAGGTCCCCAATCCAATGTCTCAAATTCAATTTTCTTATCAAATTCATCATTTCCAATGTAACTTAATATAATGTCCAAGTCCACTATAATATCATCCTTAGCATGGGAGAGTTCAACATACACATATATATACATGACACATTATCATCCTTAAGTTTTATTCTTAGCATGGATACACCATCAATTAGGAATATACATATGCATGTACATACATATACATATATACAAATTCTTCAATATTTTACCACAACTACGCAACGAGGGCTCAGATCCACGATCCAACTACGCTACTACGATTGTCTCGACGAAAGGAAGATTCTATCTTCCTGCCGCTGCCGTCCGCGGTTACCGGAAAATCTCAAAGCCAACACCAGTCTACTTCTTTCGAGCTCTTGAATCCAATGCCGCTTTCGGTTTTTCATTTTGAGGTCTGTAGCTACCAGAAACGAGCTCAATAGCCTAAAAATCTCATTTTCTTCATCGGCTCTGATCTCCATTTTTCGTCATCTCCACCACGCCAAACCCATATGCAACTATGTATCTTTCTTCTCCTCATCACGAGCTACCTGGAACACCCTTCAATCGTCCAAGTTGTCGCCGAAAAATGCAAACCCAGTTCACCCACTGTGAATGGTGTCTCGGTTTCCTTCACTCACGGTAGCTTGTCGGTTTCCAGCCGTGCAAAGGTGGACGAAAGTGGTCAGAGGGTGGAGGGGAGTTGTTTGAGGGGGTTAGTGTGGTGGTTGGTGGTCTCCGGTGAGAGGCTCACCTGTGGTGATAGTGATTGCGGGAGAAAGGAGAAAAATAGGAAGAAAGAAACGAAGAAGAAAGGAAAAGAAAATGAAAGAAAAAAGGAAGGAAAAAATGAGATGAAATATGTTGCCCGTGTGATTTTAAAAATCAAATTTCTCAAATTGCAATTTAGTCCTCTAGGTTTTCAATCAGCCTCAATTATACCCTAAAATTTTAAAAATTACAATTTAACCCTGTTGACCAAGACCCTCACATGCAAACCCCATTATTTTAAAAAAATGTTCAATCAAGTTTTACTAAATTTTGAATTGACCCCAAGCTTTTTAATTATCATGAAATCAAGTTTATGACAATATATATATTGATTACAAAATTTCTAAAATACCAAATAATCATGGAAATTCATAAAATACATTAAAATGAATTATCTAACAATTATACTATCATAATTTAAGAAAATTAGGGGTGTTACAGAATCACCTCCTTAAAAGAATCTGGCCCCAGATTCTCACTTGAAAATCGGAAGAGTTCAGGATATTGACGGCGCATGAAATCTTCTGTTAGGGGTGTTACAGTTTGGGTTGTCATGTGATCCAAAATCAAATTTCGGGTAGTTCGTACAACCTGAAATTCAACCCAACCCAACCCATTTTATTTGGGTTTTTATCGTGCCGATCTTATTTAACCTGAATCCAAAATAGGTCAACCCAAACCCAATTTTTTCGTATCAAACTCATGTCAAGTTATCGTGTCGTGTTGGGAATTGCCACCCCTACATGAACTTGAGAATATTGATCATCATGTCTATCCTGATATTGAGGACCTCTAAGACCATTATTTATTGAAGTGGTTCATAAATGCCCTCAAGAGGCCTATAATTTTGCTACCTAATAGTGAACAAATATGTGGTTGATCTCTTCGCTCTCTTCTTGCTAGCAAAACGGAATAGAAACTTTTGTCACAACTAATAAGAAGATACAACCAATCCTGGTGGCAAGATCGTGGACTACTCTTTTGCTTGACTTACCAGTGTTATAATAAAAATACGACTGTTAATGGTGTCACTCTGACCATGTAGTTGCATATGTTTTCAAAGGAGCTTAAATGCTCTTGAGGGTCACTATCACCTTAGTATTTGGGAAGAACTGCAATCTAGAATCCAAAGGGAAGGTCTTCACAATGATATTTGCATAGAATGGGGATCCCCCCTTTTACAAAGTGGATTCACCCCCATTGTTCTCTTCTTTAACTTGTCTAGTTGTCTGATAAGTTGCTCTACCTGATCACTCAGTTCATTCACCTATATTCTTTGTTTTTATAATATGACCATCTTGCTGATGAACACCATTAGGCCTTGTCTTGCTCCTGCGCATGATGAAGGGACTATCTATATCTGGGAGATTGGCTGGTCATCTCCTCAAAATCATTATTAAAAAAACTATTTTTTGCGATGAAAAAAAATTCATTGCAAATTGCAACGGATTTTGTGACGAAATATCCGTCACAAAATATCCATCGCAAAGGTGACAATATTTGAACAATTTAACTTTGGCTTTTTGCAACGGAAAAAATCCATTGCAAAAAAATAAAAAAAAGTAAAAAGTTTTTGCAACGGAAATTTCCATTGCAAATGAGAAAATTAGCAACAGATTCAGAATCTGTCACTAATATTTTAAAGATCAGAAAATAATTAGAAAATTTTGCGAAGGAAAGAAATATGTCGCAAAATTTATGTTTTGCAACAAATTTTTGATTTTTCCGTCGCAAAATTTAAGTATTGCGACAAATTAAATATTTAAGTTGCGTTGGATTTTCCAACAAAAAATTTAAGTTTTCCGTCACAAAATTTAAGTTTTCCACAACAATGCATTGGATTTCTTTCCATCACAAAATTTAAGAAATTGAAAAAAGAAAAAAAATTAAAAGTTTTTTTTTTTTATCTATCATTTAATGTTTATTTTTACAGAAGGAATTTTTTATAACTATGTTGTAAATACTTTATGACTCTTAATATATTTATGTAAATAATATACTTTTTATTATAAGTATAATTATCATATAAAAAAATTATAATGAATAAAAAAATTTAATTTCAATATACATTTATGTATTCTAATTAACTAGAAGTTATATTATCTCATTACCTCTGGCAAATGTGTTAATCATTATAAAATAAAGATTAATTATTATAAAATGATTATATACTAATTTATACAAATCCCATATTAGTAATTAATGTTTTTAACTTATATTAGTTATACATATATTCTAATCAATAATGTTATAGTTTTAATTAATATAAAAAATAAAAGTAATAGTAATATTAGAAAGCATTTGATCATGAAAATGTTATTTATGTGTTGTGAGTTAAAACAATGAGCAAAATTAATTAAGATAATAATATATAAATTTATAAGTTGTATAATTGATAATTAGTTAGTAAAATTAGCGTCATGTCAAATGTTATTTTATACTGATAATCTTTTATGATATTTGTTATTAAGGATATTAATTTAGAACAATAGATAAAGTCCATCATTTAACTTTTATTTGTTATTATTTTTGAATTTTTATTTTTTATCTATCATTTAACATTTACTTTTTATTCATACATAAGGAATTATATATATAAATATATATATATATATATAATATGCATATTTATATGGTAGTGATATTTAAATATCTAAAAATTAAATAATGAATATTCAAAAATTCATTTTAAAATAAAATAATTATTAAAAATATAGTAAATACTAAATGTAGTATAACACTGAAAGGTTATCAATAATGAAAATATAAATTTAAAAGTTATACATAATAAATAAGCCTTAAGATTGAAATTTAAGAATGAAGATTTAAAGTTTAAAATTTGAAATTTAAATTAAAAATAGACTATTATATATAAAATAAAAAATTTTAAATTTAATATTAAAAAAATATCTTACACAAAACTTGAATTTCAATAACCCTCTTCACTCCTCACCTTAAGTAAGTCTCTTCTCCTTCTCTCTCTCCCATTTCTCCTCATCCTCCTCTTCTTTCTCCTTTTTCTCTCCTTTTCTTTCTTTCTTTCTTTCTTTTTTATTTTTTGTATCTGTTGCGGGTGGAGATGAGCTAATCGCGCAAGGCCTTGTGCCGACCGCCGGCGTCTGCATGGTAGCCAGATCTAGCCTCGCACAGAGGCCAGTAGCCACCTTTGCTGGCCTTGCACATTCGACTGATATGTCTTGGAGATGGCACGACTCCTGCCACCTCCAGATATTTTTTTAAAATTTTTTAATTTTATTTGCAGGTTTGATAGCATTTGGATGTGTTGGTTACTTCAAAAGGGTATTTTTTTTGGCTTATTATGTTATATATTATGAAGATTATGCTTTAATAATGTTGCATTTATATTGAATTATTTGTTGGATTTTGTTAGATTTACATTTTGTGAATAATATGTTAAATAGGATTTAAGTTATATGTTGGATTTATATTAAATTATATGTTAGTTTATAATGAGATTTATGTTTGATTATATTGAATTTATATTTTGTAAATTATGTTTTGATTAAGTTGAGTTATCTAGTGGATTTATATTTATTATATATAAGTATCATATTGAATGCATCCTAGTTTAGTTTGTATTTCTGTTACTTAGAATCCTAATTTTGTTGCTATTGTAATATTGCACATTTGGAGAACATTGGCCAACTTCCTACTCTCATTTTTGCATAATTTTTTTAATTATTTTGATTTTATTTTTATTGTGTTATATTGCAGATTTGGATATGTCTAGATGTTGAAATTATGTATAAATCTTTATATAGAGTTAGTATTATGTTGTAGTGTATATTATATGTTACATATTTATTGTAATATAAATTATACTTTTAGATTTATAATGTTAATTTGATTCTTGTTAAAGAGAATGAAAATTTCAAGAGTTTGTTGTATTTGTTGAGTTTAATGTATTTATTTGATTTGAATTATTATTATTTGAGCATTGCAATTTAGATTGGGGATGCATAATTTTTTAAAAATATTTGCAACAGAAATTTTGGTCACAAAAAGATAATAATTAAAGCAAAAATTTTGCAATGGAAAATATCAATCGCAATTTTTTTTAAAGAAATTGCAATTTTGTGACGGTTTTTTCTGTTGTCAGATTGTGACATAGTTTTCGTTGCAAAAGTGATGCCTCAAATTTGTTGCAAAATGGGTTGTCGCAAAAATTTGCGACCAAGGTTTTTTTGTGATCAAGGTTTTTGCGACGAATTTTCACCATCACAAAATCCGTTGCAAATAACAATTTTTTTAGTAGAGAATGCTCTTTGAGCGTTGTGCAGACCTTCTCAAGGTTGTCACAGACCTTCGAGAGGCTATTTCTACATCATAACAAATATGAGAGAACACTAATAAGCAACTAGAATGCTGGGGTTGGAGTGGGAATAGAAGGGACCACAAAAGAGGTTAGTGGGACCCTTGCGTGCTAGCTGCTTTTGCAAGAGCTTCTGCCTCTATTATATAAACATTTATTTAGATTTTTTTGGGTCGAAGTGTTGACCTCCTCTCATGTAGGTTGACTAGCTGATGGCTATCTAGAAAGAGGGTGAAGAGATATTGATAAAGGCCTAAATAGGTTTGTTAATGATGCTTGAATCTTAATTTATTAAGAGATATGCTTTTCTACAAACGGTGCTAGAAGATGAGGGTATAATTTCCCTTACCAGTTATAAAATAGCTAGAATAATATAAAGGTAGGAATGATCCTTTTTGGGCATGTTTGGATATATAGATAGGATTAATAAAATTATATTGATACAGTTGGATTACGCTGTTCAAGATAAGATAATATCGTGTTTGAGGCTTAGGATTATGTATTTATTTTATCAATCCTTTATATGGATACAAGGATTAAATAATTGGGCTACTTAATTTATTAAAATACCCATTATAATAAGACAAGTTCGAACCCTAATATTTGCATTCATTTTTGTATTGCCAAGACTCATTTCATTCACACCTTGAAAATTCCAGAACCATGTCTTTCTTCTTATCTTTTGCTTGCTTGCTACATTTCAATTGCTTTACTCACCATTAGCAACCTTAGCCCCTATATTTCTTTTACTTCATTTCTTCATTAATTTCATCCATTATAAACTATGAGGTACCTTCAATTTGGATTTAGCTGGAGACCTTTTTTGCTGCAAATTTTAAGTACTAGATCCGCCAACTATTATCCTATATTGTTTATTATAATGCCGATTCTTTGCCTTATTTAGCATCTACGTTGTGCATTCAAACAAGAGCACATCTCTTTGTAGTTATATTTTATTCATTTTCATATTAATTATATGTAATCAGTGCTCTGTGGGATGTTACGAGCAAACAAGCATGCTCAACTTATATTTGTGAAATATATTATTCATTCTCAAACAAGTGCTGTATGGCATGTGACTAGCAAGCATGCTCTTTGTAGTTAGATTTTATTAATTTTCACATTATATATGTAATTTGTGAAATAATAGGAAAAGTATCTACATTGGTTGGTTAGAGGTTTATTAATAATATATTATTTAGTTTTCATGTATTTGTTGAAAGAAAATTATAGCACTCTGTTGGCACAAGCATGTCTTGATACTTGTTAAGCATGTGTTGATACTTGGCATAAGCTATGTTTATAAATGTATATATTTTTTAACTTATTTATTTTGAAATCTGTAGAATTCTTGGTACTTATTTATTCATCGTCAAGATGAGCACCGGTTGTAGTGGAATTCATAGTAGTGCTAGCAGTAGCACATCTCAATTTAGAGAGAATGTAGGAGAAGAACTAGTAAGTTGTTTTTGTGGTTTTCAATTGATAATGCAAACTTCATGGACAAATAATAATTTTGGAAGAAGATTTATGTCATCATTCAGAGGGGTAAGGAAATTTTTTTATCTAATTTGAAATAGCTTTTTTGGTATTTTGAAAATTAATATAATCTCAAGTGTTTGAGTTTTGGACTGATGACAGGCGCGAAAATGTAACTTCTTTCTTTGGTGTGATTCATAAATGTGTGTGTAGACATATTAAATTATGACCAATGGAAGAATAACATGTGTTAAATAATTTATATTAATTGTTAATTTAAAATTTCTATTTATATTTTGGGATTTGTCAAATTTAATTTCATAAGATAAATAGTTAATTTTAATTAATGATTTAATATTTATTGCATACTCAAATCAAATATTGACAAGCATCAAAGATGGAGTGTCTATATTTATGGACCAATCAAATCAAAGATATTCGATATTATCTCTTGATATTTAATATTAACTTATCAAAAAGATAATCGTCGAAGGAGTTCAAGTCAATCTAGAAGTCTTCCATCAAGTACCTATATAAAAAGTTGATCCCATCTCATTTGACACAACAAAAATTCTAGCAACTGAGAAAAACTTTGAAGAAGTCTAGCAATTTTCTCAAACAAATTTAAGGAGATCCACGACATTTTTCACGGAGATCATATATTCTTGGCGTTTGATTCGAGATTAAGGTGCGAAGCCCTCAAATGACATTATTCAAGGAGATCGACGATGTTCAAGGCATTCTTCATGAAACTCATATAGTTTTGGCATTTGATTCGAAATCAAGGTGCAAAGCCCTTGAATTGGCGTTATTTTCTTCAAATCAAATTTAAGGAGATCCATGACATTTAAGGCGTTTTTATGGAGCTCACTAAATTCAAGATCATATTTGGAAGTGAAGAATCAGAGGATTATATTAGATATTGAATCCACATTTGATTGATTTTAATTTTATTTGATTTGTGTGATTTTTCTTCTCTTATAATTTAATCTTTGCAGATAAAGAAATTTGTTGTTACAAATTTTGGCACGTCCAGTGGAGCAATCTCTACCTTTCATCTCTTTCCTTCATTAAGATTGAAATATCATGGCCAGCAACAAGATTGCTGCATTGAAAATTACTACTTCAAATTCCTCAAATACTGGAGTAAGAAGAGTTGGTGTCACCATAAAGAGTATGTCCAAAAGGTCACAATTATCTTCGGAGGTAGCTCCTCTACTTGAAGTTGTAAAAACGGCATTATCACATGCTATTGATACTAATGAAGGTAGTGGAGACTCAAAGGAAGAATCAGCAGCATTAACTCCTCGCTCAACCTCAAGTTCCTGAAGCATAGCACCAGTGATCATGACAAGCAGTACAACTTTGGAGGAACAAATTGCTAATTTGAAAAAGATTGTTGAAGGACTTATAAAGCATGTCCAAGAGTAAAACTCTCAGATCTCCAAGTTGATGAACAAGCTGGGTAATGTTGAGACTAGTTGTGTGATGGAGAAACAAATAGAGGCTCAAGATGAAGGCAAAATGTCCACAAAAGACAACTAGTTGAAAATGAGAAGCCTGCAATAAAGGAACTACAAGTTTTCACTGATGGACTAATTCCTGTCGACTAACTAAGGGAGTTTATCATGGAGACTATCAAAGATAAGTTTGAAGGAAGCTTTAAGTCATTTATGACTTATTCCAAGCCATATACTCAAAGGAATGGTAACTTAAAGATGCCAACTAGTTACCAGCTACTAATGTTTCAACAATTTGATGGCAAGGGCAATCCAAAATAGCATGTGGCTCATTTCATCGAAACGTGTAATAATGCTAGGACATATGGAGATCACCTAGTCAAGCAGTTTGTTCGATAGTTGAAAGGTAATACTTTCGATTGGTATACTGACTTAGAGGTGGGTTCAGTTGATACTTGGAGGCAACTGGAGCAAGAATTCTCAATCGCTTCCATAGTATCTGAAGGATAGTTAGTATGATTGAACTCACCAATTCTCGCAAGTGGAAAGAAGAGCTAGTCATCGACTATATTAATTGCTGGAGAAACTTAAGCCTTAATTGCAAAGATCGATTATCTAAACCGTCAGCCATCGAGATGTGCATTCAAGGGATGCATTGGGGACTTTGGTATTTTGCAAGAGATTCTGCCCAAAACATTTGAAGTGTTAGTTACTTGACCCATGATAAGGAGTTAAGCATGTTTGCTAGGCGAGTAGAAGGGCCACCAATTCAAGAATCTTGCAAGTCTAAAGAAAAGCAAGAATTCAAGAAAGGGAGCAAACCTCTTCCTAAGGCATAAAGTAAAGAAGCTATGGCGGTGAATGCAAAACCCATCAAGTTTCGTGCAAAGGTAGAAAGCACAAAGGATGAAAAAAAGGATGTCTCCCAAGAAAGAGGACAAAGAAAATTAACTTTAAAGGAGATATAGGTTAAGACATACACATTCCTCAATTCTGATGTCTCTAGAATATTTGATGATTTGCTAAAAGCATATCTCATTGAATTACCAGAATTGAAGCAACCTAAAGAAGCTAGAAAAATTGATGACCCACAATATTGCAAGTACAATCGGTTGATAGGTCACCCAATTCATGATTGCTTTGTATTAAAAGACAAAGTGATGCAATTAGCTTGACAAGAAAAAATCTCACTTGAGGAGGATAATGCAGCCTCAATCATGCTACGAGATTGAAAAGGATGTACATAGTAATCACAATAATAACACTGTGCGCAATATGATGAGTGAGGAAAAGATTGCCTCTAGCGAAACATGTCTGTTTGATGTAGAGAACCATAATGCAACTGAGTAGTGTATGTCAGCAATGACTTTCACCGATGAAGACTTGTTGCTAGGCTCCAAGCCCCACAATAGGCCACTGTTTGTAGCTGGCTATGCTCGTGAGTAGAAAATAAATAGAATTTTGATTGATAGAGGCTTTGTAGTCAAAATCTTGCCATTGGTGTGATTAAGGATTTGGGAATCTCCATAAATAAATTGACAAACAGTCGTATGATGATCTAAGGATTCAATCAAGTAGGGCAAAGAGCTCTTGGAATAATAAGGATAAAGCTATTGATGGATGATATATTGTCAACGGCATTGTTTCATGTCATATATGCCAAGACATCATACAATATGCTTTTGGGCCAACCTTGGTTACATGAAAATGGTGTGGTTCCCTCTACTTGGAACAAGTGTTTTAAGTATTGTCGAGAAGATGTGGTAAAAATAGTGTTTGGAGATAGCAAACCTTTCACTGAAGCTGAATTGCACTTTGCCGATGCCAAAAACTATATTGAAAGTATAAAAACTATCAAGGTCAAAGAACAAGAGGAATCGAAGCAGCAAGATGATCTTGATGGAATAAACAAGGTTAAACACTTGTTGCAAAGAATTAATTGACATTTCCTCTGGGAGGATCTAAATCATTGAAAGAATTAATTGACATTTCCTCTAACCAAGCTTGATGCAAAGAAGCCATCCCCTCAGCTGCTGAAAAAGTTTGTTTGTGCAACCCAAGGAGCCGAGAAGGAATATGGAAAATCTCTACAGCTTCAAAATGAGGATTGCTTTGATCTAAAAACCTATAAACTTCTTATCAAAGCTGGATATAATCTACAAGAACATTCCATCTTGGGAAAGCTCCTCCCTGAGGATTATGTCATGCAAATGTATATACTTAATACTACCTAAAAGATGTTGAAGGAAAAAGGTCATGGTGTTCAAAGCTCTTGAACAGGACTTGGAGTTGTTCCTCATAATACTATTGTAGCACTATAGGAATCGTATTATTGGTACTATTCATTTAATAATATTTTTATAAGGTTTTATTAAACAAGGAAAAGTTTAATTTCAAAATATTTAAGAGTTTTGAGGGTCTAATTAGAAATACTTTTAGTCAAAGGGGTGAATGTAAGGCACTTATTAAGTTGAGGGATTTAATTGAAGTTGATTCTAACTTTGGAGGACTTAATTGGAAAATAGAGAAGAACTTTGGGGGTCAATCTATGATTTCAGAAAATAGCCTTTTATACAGCAATTCGACCCATCATTTTCTTCAAATTTCCATACGCAAGCCATCATCTTCCTCCTCAGCAACATTCTCCGGCGAACGACAAAACCTACCATATTGTACACCATTTTACTCCTCTCTAAATAGGGAACTCAAAAATACCATTTTTTTTCCAAAACTAACCGGTGCAGTGGCCGAAAATTGAACTAAAAAACTCAGCCATGGCGGTAGTGATGGGTCTCTCGTCTCCTGCGGCTGAACCTTGGTTGTGAGTAGCGGGTTTTGTAGCCCTCACCTCAAGGATCACAATACTAGCTTGAGCATCCAAAACGGACCACCAACAACAAAGAAATTGGAAGAAAACAAAACGGTGGCGTTGGTGGCGGGATTTTAATTTTTTGGCCAATTGACCGGCCAAATGATTCGTGGAGTTGAGAAGCATCTTCTGGTGGTGACGGTGACCAACCCCAGCGGCGGCAGCGCTAGGACAGTTTGTTCATCTCGACGTAGTGGTCACATGCATGGAGTTTGATTGTCGAGATTACATTCTAATAACAAGAAATTGGTTAAAAATGGAACTAGATTTAAATTGTATGCATGTGTGTGTATATACCTTCCAAGCCTTGCAACATTTTGTATAATCGGGAAGAATGCGTGATTTGATCGAAAACATTGAGATATGTATATATTTATATAAGTTAGTGAACCTGAATTTGAAATGTTATATGATAGTCTTGGGCAATTGAAGTTAATTAGGTAATTAGGTTCTAATTTTGCATAAATGAGTACTAAGTGGTGAATTTGGACGATTAATAATAGTTGTGTTAATATAATTGACTTTGTGTAACGTTACAAGATTAGTTCTATAATTAAGGACCCAATTGTATCTCTTTATCGGAACCAATGCAAAACCCAAGAATATTTTTCATAATAATGACATAATTAGGAATAATTCCTATTGATCATGTCGAGACTAATCACTGAGGAATAGTACTGATAGTATAATGACTAGTTTTAGATTACTATTAGTACAATTTTGATTATGACGACAATGGGGATTTTGATAGAACCCCTTTCTTCTAATTATGTGACGAGGAGCAGGATTTCACCGACTAGTAGATCAGAGTAGCTCTAGCATTTCATGATTTTAAGGTGAGGGCCTACCGCTCTGGTAATTAACTTGATTACAACTTACTCGTTAATTGTTATACCTTGTGAGGATCTATCGATCTGGTAATTATTTAGTAAAGCAATTGCATCGTGATTGATCCCTGTGAGGTTCCATTATTCTGATACCTTCCTTTGACTATCGTTATCATTTATTGCTGATTTTTGAACCCTATGAGGTTCTATTGTCTTGACTATCATCATCGTTTATTACCAATTTCTAAACCCTGTGAGGTTCTATTGCTTGACATCTAATCTGATTATCGTTATTATTGCTTTCTAAAGCCCACAAGGTTCTATTGTCTTGACTACTGTTATCGTTTATTGCTAAATTCTAAACCCTATTATTGATTGTTGAAACTCTATAAGGTTCTACCATTTCAGTAATCGTTTATGCACCCCTGTGAGGGTTAATCTCGTTTAAACTCGTGAATTGTATCAGTTAAATATTTCGTATACCCTGTGAGGGTTTGTTCAGTTATTCGTACCTTGATTCGAATTGATCGTTTTTGTTCTGATGCCCAAAACTTGTTGTTATTGTATTCGATATCGATCAGAATGAATTCGTTCTGCTATCATATTTTTGGCCTTATCGGCTTACATGCTTTGTTTCTATATTGTTGATTTGCCATGTTAGCTTATTTGAATCATGTTGTTAAGTTGATCCCAGTTGTTATGCTTGGGACGTACTTTTAAGTCTATTAAGTTGTTCCCAGCTATTGAGCTCGGGAAGTGCAGACATGTTTGGAATGACAAAAATAGGAAAAATTGATTAGCTTGATATGTTGATCTTAGCTGTTATGCTCGGGACGTGCTGTTATGGTAAGCCTGTTATGTTGAGCCCTGCCATTGAGCTCGGGACGTGCTGTTATGTTGATCCCAACCATTGAGCTTGGGACATGCTGTTATGATTGATTTGACTGGAAACTATCATTGACTGGAAACTATTATCAACTGTTCTGTTATCGACTGTATTGTATCAATTATTTTGTTATTGATTGTTCTGTTATCTGATTGTTTTGTTATTTGACTGCTTTGTTATAATATTCTGTTATCGAACCATTATTACCAAGCTGTTATGCTTGAGCCATTGAACTTTTAATCAATTATTTGGTATAAGGAGAATTGGATATGGATGTTGTCTTTGCATTAATTGAAATGCATATACTATTGGGATTGTTATTCTTAATTGTACTATGCTCAAGAAGCAATAAGGTTGGAGTGGTTTCCCAGTCTAGATCGGGCTGATTTTTTGGGCCATATGAGCTAACAATAATTCTTCCTGACTTGATCGGTTGAGATGTCCCTAAGCCTCCCGTGCGGGATCTATCAAGATGACCGGGCTGATGAGCCAACGGTCACAATTTTTGAACTAGCATTGATTAATAGTTGAACCATTAACATTCTTATTCTTGCATATTCATGTTTTCTTTGTTTTTATGCCAGTAGTACTCTGTTGAATAACTGTGACTGAATGGGGCGCTACACCTATTCACATTGCGATAGGAGAGCTAGCAGTAATAATATAGTTGGAGAGGAATTTTCCTCAACAAATGATATTTTTGTTGAAAATGGGAAAAAAGTCCCACGAATCTAAGTTTTCGATTGACTTGTAAAGTAGGGACATAAAAGAACATGTGGTCGGAGATTGAATTAATCCAAAATGCTAAAGTACTTGAAGTGGGTTAGTGAGCCAAAAAAGCTTAGGAGTTCAATTCCTTCACGTATAAAGTCGTGCTCTATTTTAAATATATCATGTGGTAGAACCTTGAAGGTTAACTTGCAAACCATTATCTTCACACGAACTCAAATAGACGAAGAAGATGATAGAGAAAGCGTGGCTTCTTCATATCATATTGTTGTTAGTAATAGTCTATCAACTTGTCAAAGTACTACAGATCATCTTTTTAAGAAAATCTCTAAGCTTATCAATAGTGGTTACAAAAGTAAGAAAGATGGTATCATACAAGCAGCCCATATAAGAAGAAAGGATGGACAAATAAGGGCGTGTATGGAATTTAAGAAGATTGAGCCTGTGGAAGAGGATATTACGCCAGCATACCTTATTACTTTAAGTGAGGAGTATTTGATTGAAGAAGAAGATGCTGAAATTGGTTCTCCTGAGTTTGAAGAATGTGTTAAAGCTATTGCAGATGAATTGAAAGAGATTAATTTAGGTGATGCCAATGACCCTCGGCCTATCTGCATTAGTGCTTTGTTGACTGCTGAGGAAGAAGAAGTATATATTGAGTTATTACATGAATTCAAAGATGTGTTTGCATGGTCACAAAAATATGCCTGGGTCAGATCCTAAAGTAGCTGTTCATCATTTATCAGTAAAGAAAGGAACACGTCTAGTTAAACAAGCTCAACGTTGGTTTCACCTGAATTGGTTCCTCTAATTGAAGCTGAAGTGAATAAGCTCATTGAGTTGGGTTGATTCGAGAAGTTAAGTATTAACTATGGATCTCCAATATTGTCCCAGTAAGAAAGAAAAATGGCCAAATTCGAGTTTGTGTTGACTTTAGGGACCTGAATGGTGCATGATGATTTTCCATTGCCCATTGCAGGACTCATGATTGATGCTACTACAGGACATGAAGTACTATCATTTATAGATATGTCATCTGGATATAATCAAATATGCATGTCACCAAAAGACAAGGACTTGTCAGCATTTCGTACTCCCAAGGGAATATACTACTATAAAGCAATGCTGTTTGGATTGAAAAATGCTAGTGCCATATATCAAAGAGCTATGCAGAAGATCTTTGATGATATGCTTCACAATAATATTGAATGTTATGTTGATGATGTGGTTGTCAAGTCCAAAAAGCAAGGAGATCAACTCCAAGATTTGAGACAAGTTTTTGAGCGTCTGAGAAAGTATCAACTCAAAATGAACCTATTAAAGTGTGTATTTGGTGTTACATCGGGAAAGTTATTGGGATTCATCATTCGGCATCGAGGCATAGAAATCGAGCAAGTAAAGATTGATGTCATTTTGAAAATGCTTGAACCTCGAGACATCTATGAACTCAAAACTTTGTAGTGGAAGTTAGCTTATTTATAGAGGTTCATATCAAATTTAGCTAGTAGATGTCAACCATTCAGTTGTCTCATGAAGAAAGGCATTCCATTTGAGTGGGATGAAGCTTGTAGTAATGCTTTTAAGAGCATAGAAGCTTATTTGATTAAGCCTCTTGTGTTGGTCGCACTAGTACCTAGACGTCCACTTATATTGCTGCTCAAGAACATTCTATTGGAGCTTTATTGGCACAGAGAATGATGAAGGAAAGGAAAATGCCTTGTACTATTTGAGCAGAATGATGATGCCAAATGAGTTGAAATACTCGCCCATTGATAAAATATTTGGCTCTAATTTTTGCAATCCAAAAGCTGAAGCATTATTTTCAGGCTCATACTGTCCGTCTTATCTCAAAAACAAATCCATTAAAATATGTTATGTCAACGCCTATCTTGTCTGATAGACTCGCAAGGTGGTACCTTTAGTTGCAACAATTTAAAATTGTCTATATTTTGCTGAAGGCAGTAAAATGATAAGTTTTGGCTGACTTCTTGGATGATCACCCTATCCCTACTGAGTAGGAATTATTTGATGATCTACCTGATGAAGATGTCTTGATAGTTGAGATTACACCTCCTTGGAAGATCTTCTTTGATGGAGCATCCCATAGAGAAGGAGCTGTGCTGGAGTTGTATTCATCACATCTGATGAAGAAGTATTACCATATTTCTTCATTTTAACTGAAAATTGTTCCAACAATGTTGCTGAATATCAAACTCTTATTCTTGGGTTGGAAATGACGGTTGACATAAAACAGTTGCACCTTAAAGTCTATGGAGATTCTAAGTTTGTGGTCAACCAGTTGCTTAGATCATATAAAGTCAAGAAGACTGAATTACTCTCATATTTTAATTACCAAAAAGACTCATTGGATGGATTGGGGATGTAGAAATTCAACATGTGCTAAGGAAAGAAGACAAACAAGCTGATGCTTTAGCTAAATTGGCCTTTTCACTTGCCATAATTGAAAATGAAGTGCGTATTCTAATATGTTAAAATTGGGTTGTATATCTAATTTTTGAGGATGAGGATCATGAAAAAGATGAAAACTATGTTGTTTAAGTATTTGAGATAGAGAAAAAAGATTGGCGCCAGCCAATCGTGGACTATTTGAAGTATGAGAAGTTACTAGATGATCCATGTCAGAGAGTCAATATTCAACGTCGTGCAGCTCACTTCATCTATTATAAATGTTTATTTTATAGGTGTTCATTTGATGGAATCTTCTTGCGATGTTTAGGTGATGAAGAAGCTATCCAAGCCACGGAAGAAGCTCATTCTAGAGTTTGTGGCACTCATTAGTTAGGTCTGAAATTACATTTTTGAATAAAAAGAATGGACTACTCCTGGCCAACAATGGTAAAAGATTGCATGTATTATGCTCAAAGATGTCAAGCTTGCCAATTTCATGCAAATTTCATTCACCAACTACATGAGACATTGTATCCGACTGTTACTTCATGACCATTTGATGCTTGGGGATTAGATGTGCTTGGACCCATGACAAAGTCTTCCATTGGGCACTTGTATATATTGGCTACAACAGACTATTTCTCTAAGTGGGCTGAAGCAATATCCTTCAAAGAAATAAAGAAGAAAAATACACAATCACTGATAATGGAAGACCCTTTTGTAATAACCTAATAAATGAACTTTGTCAGAAGTTCAATTTTAAGTAGAAGGAATCTTCCATGTACTATGCCACAACTAATGGTCTTGCTAAGCTTTCAATAAAACTTTATGTAATTTGCTGAAGAAAGTAGCCTCAAAGTTAAAGAGGGATTGGCACAAAAGGATCGGAGAAGCTTTATGGGCATATCGAACTACTCATAGAACACTTATACAAGCAACTCTGTATTCATTGGTTTATGGTGTTGAAGCTGTTTTACCTCTTGAGCAACAAATTTCATCATTAAGGATAGCCATATAAGGATTGACTGAGGAAGAAATTGCACACTTACGTTTTGAAGAATTGGAGGCTTTTGATGAGAAAAGGTTGGAAGCACAACAAAGTCTTGAGTGTTATCAAGCCCGGCTCTCTAGGGCATTTAACAAAAGGTTTGATCACGATCTTTTGAAGTTGGGGATTTCGTGCTCGCTGTGAGAGGGCCCATCATCACAACTCATCGGATTGGGAATAAGTTCACATCAAAATGGGATGATTCTTATGTTGTCAAAGAAGTTTATACAAGTGGTGCATATAAAAGAATTGGCCTTATAAATGGGAAGTTCTTGAAGCATTACTATGCATAAAGTTGGGAGAATGCTCCTTGACGCACGAGCCTAAACTGCATATTACTCTTAAGCCACATGAGTATAAACTGTGAACGGTACCTACCAAATGTAGTGCATGTGGTTAAATTGCTAACTTACCCACCAAAGATATTGCATATGGTTAAACTGCTAACTTACCCCACTAAAGATATTTTATGTGGTTAAAATATTAAATACTCCATCTAGTTCAAGGTAGTTAAGCAATGGATACTTTTGGCCTGTATGAGTATAAACTGTGAATGGCATCCCCCCTCTCCCAAAATGATGCTTTCTTTGAACTACATTATGACTTGATCCCATTATTGGGTACGTAAGCCACTTAGATATTCTCTAAGTTCAGTTATGAGTTTATTTTAAATTATATTTTTCCTTTGTTTCATAAAAAAATAATAATAAAAAATAGTCTAGTTGTTTTCATTAGTTTGTTGAGTAAGAAAAGAAAGGGTAGCCTAGTTGTTCTTATTAGTTTGAGTTTTTAATTAGTTTGTTGAGTTAAAAAAAATAGTTTTAATTGTTTAGGTTAAAAAACAAAGTAGTTTAGTTGTTTTTATTAAGTTTGAGTTTTAAAAAAAAAGTAGTTTAATTTTTTTTAATTAGTTTGAGTCAAAAGAAAGGAAAGGTAGTTTGGTTATTTTTATTAGTTTTAGTTTTTAATTAGTTTGTTGAGTTAAAAAGAAAAAAAGTAGTTTTTGTTGTTTGAGTTTGTGGAGTTAAAAAAAAAAAAGTAGTTTTAGTTGTTTAAGTTAATTAGTTTATTGAGTCAAAAAAAAAAAAAGTAGTTTAGTTGTTTTTATTAAGTTTGAGTTTTTAGTTTGTTGAGTTTTGCGGGGGGCAAAAAAGTAGTTTTACTTGTTTGAGTTAATTAGTTTGTTGAGTAAAAAAAAAAAAAAGGAAAATCAAATCAAAAGATTGCAAGATAGAAAAGAAAGAAATCTTCTATTATGTAATCTAAAAAAACTTAAATAAGTAAATATGCAGCATAGTTTATACAAAAAAAGGGGGGAACAAAGATTTCTAAACAACTTTCAAGCAAAAGGATTCAAGTTTTTCAATTCTTCTTTGATAGCCTCCTAGCGTTCAATTGAAGTTTGCAAATTTTCAATCATTTTATTATCAATGGAGGAGTACTCTTGATAGCAACAATTTCCTCTTCAATCTCATTAACTTCAACTTGAGCACTTTGAAGAAGTTGTTGTTGGCATTTCAATGATGAAGTCAAGTTCTTCTTGCATTCCTTCAAATTTTCAAACTCCTTTCCAACACATTCCTGCTCTTATTGGGTTGATTGAATTTGATTCATTTCTTTGCTTTCTCTAGGTTGGGCATCATGGAGACAACTTTTGGCCTTATCTAGTTGTTGTGCAAGAAGCTCATTGGATGCTTTCTCAAAAGATGCCGACTTTTCCCCATTATAAGCTGCGGCCTTGTCAAAAAAATACTTGCGATAATTCTTCCGCATTGGATATGTCAAATTTGTTGAAGCCCCTCATTGATTCAAGCAAAAATTGAATACTATCTTCGATGGATGAGATGGAATCAAGTGGACTATTTGCTATTCTCTTGCGAAAGCCATCTCACAACATTTTAGGATACTCTTTTTGATGATTAAGTACGAATTTCTCACCCTCAAATACTGAAATTGGAGCACAAAGAGATGGTTGTTTAGCTTTCATACTATGGAGGGCCTCATTTTGTATTGTTGCATTAATTGGAGCACTTATGGCCAATAAGTTAGGTCCTAAGATTGATCCTTGGCTACCTTAGGATGTCTCATCTTCATCAACATTAATAATTTCATTTTCCAATTGAAATATTATACGATTTGAGTTAGAAAATGACCAAAAGGGGACTTATTTAAAGAAAAAAAAAAGAAGATGAAGAAAAGAAAATAACCTCTTCTGCAAAGTTCTCTGTTTGTGAAAGATCACTTGGCTTTGGAGATTTGGGACTCCTTTTAAGACTTTTCTGATGATGATCTACATTACTACTACTGCTCGTTTCTAAAGGATAAGGATTCCTTCTCTTTTCTTTTGGAGGTTCGATGTCTTCTAGGTTGGGAGAATTTTGAATATCTTTAGTAAGTGGTCTATCCCCTTTATCATGATTCTTGTCCTTAAGAGAAATTTTGATTAGCTTTAAGTTGATCAATCTTGCAATATTTTCCTCAAAGTGATCTCCATGAATTTTAATCCACCACTTCTTGTAGGCATCCGAAGAAAACTTTTTTGCATTTAAGGGCACATAAGGAAACCATGCTATAGACATAGAATTGTGCAAAGTGCATAAGTGCCAATAGCAATGTCCTTCAAAGTGGCTGCACAAATATCATGGGCAAGAATCCCAAGAGTTTCTTGATAATATCCAACTTGGCAACTGAAATGATGAGAACTGTAAGGTTCAAAATAAAGTAGTCACCCTGCCGCAAAGGAAGAAAATTCGAATGAATAGTAATAAAGTATTTTTGTTCCAATTCTTTAGCCTTGCCATCATCAATATATAGAAGTCCTTTGTCTTTAGTAATCATGGTGCAAGTCTGGGAAACAAAATCCCCTTCGTGAATTCTCTTATAGGCCTCCTTTGGATCATAGTATTTGGCGCCTCCTTCACTGGAATAAATTACCATTTTTGGGCCACATATTTCTTGCCAAACTTGATAATGTATTTTGAAGGAGTGCGCTAACTAAGCATAGACAAAGTGGATGGAAAAAGAAGAATGGACACGACTTGGTCTTGGGGAACCTGAAATTTTATTTAAACCATTGTAGTGTAGGCTAAAACTAGAATAGCAAGACTTACCTTCCTACTAGTGGCCATAAATCATGCTATCTTGAAAGTACTGGGGAATATTGAATTAAGATCAATGGTATGAAGAACGAATGAGCAAAGCTAACAAGCAAAATATGCCACCAAATAGGTCTCTTCTCTAAAATTCCCAAGAATTCCAAGTTTTAAAAATAATGCCTCTTCCATGGTGGACCATTCTCCATGAACACCAAAATCCCAAAAAGGATTGTGAGTTGATTTGGGCTGGACCGCCTTTTTCTCCTTGCGTGGTGGTGGTTGATGGTATTTTGTAGCTTTCATAGACCAATTGTTCACTTATTTTTGTATAGTAACTTGAGAAAGTGGACCTCAATTGGCGCTCCTTTGAAGTAAATGATAAGTCTAAAATAAGTATTTGCAAGAATTAGGAATAAATTAACTTCCTGTCTTGTTAATGTTTGTAAGCTCCTTGGCACAAAGAATCATTTCTCATAAAAGATTCTAGTTATAGGAAGGCCTACAAGAGTGTGCAAATCTCACAGCGATATGGATAATTCTTCGAAGAAAGTTAGAAGAGTATTTGTAAGTGGACACCATGCTTCAAAAATGCTTTCAAAATCTCAGAATATAGATTATATATGAATAATGAAGCATATACTGGATCATATACTTGTGTGGCAATCAATTTGTGCTTGAATCGGCTAAGGACATCTTCAGTCTACTCCCAGTATCCTTTGATGTAATGGAATTTGCCATCAAATTGAAGAATTTCTCCCTACTTGGCTTTCTCCTGAACAATACTGCAACCTAATGTTGGTAGAAGGATTGGTTCGTTTGATTGTTGACGATGAATTAGTTCGTTTGGAGGATAATGATGAGCTGCCTTTAAAGCCCACACCTTGGAAGTTTTGATCTCCTAGTACCAATCCTCAATATGAAGTGAATTAGTAAGTCTTGGCCACTTTGTTGCGTATCTACTGATAAGTGGATTATAAATAGTCAAAAGTGTGCCTTTCTCCATAGGCTGATTCTCTTCATTAAGGATAATCAAATGTTCCACTCCGTCAGTAGATGAAATATTTTTAAAGTAAATCATGGTACAACCTACCAAAGTATGAGGAAAAGTTAATCAACTTGATGAGAAGTAAAATAAGAAGAAAAATATGACATCTTAAGAAGATTGGCATTCATGGTGAAGAATGAAAGAAAGCCAAATAATTGTGGTCATGTTTAATGCTCATGTGAATTGATGGAGGATTAAGTTGATGGAGATACTAAAACAATTGTGTATGTTCATAGATGCATTTTATTAAACATAAAGCTGGCATGCATAAAGTATTGAATAAAGAAGAAAAAAAAAGGGAAACACATACCTAGCAATTTAACAAGCAAATAACCAACAATGAAGGACAAATTCTCAGCAACTGGCAAAGCAAATTCTAGATGTGTTTGTTGTGTGCTTGTGAGCTCTTGATCGAGTCAATTTATAGGCACTTGTTGCATATAAAGTATTTGAGTAGGACTCAAATCCCACCAGGAATCGGATTCTTAATCTATTTATTTATCATGTTAAAAGAAAGAAAATAAAGGAAGAAGATAATAAAAAAAAGTCCTGGAGGAGCCTGAGTTCAGGCAAAATTGCTTAAAAAATTGCTTACTACCGAAACCAAAAACTACAGGAGAAATTTGAGCAGAAGAAATTATGAGTTATCTGCTACAATGTTTTTGCAAATTGAAAGTTGTCAATTACTTTATTAGTAACTTCTTATGGGCCACACACTTCTATGATTTAATTTGGATTCAAGACGGTGTGAGTGAAAGTGCTAAAGCCTAAAAGAAAGGAAATGACCATTTACTTATGGTGGCCTCATGATGCAAAGTTGGTGTTTGCAAATGTGTGGGACCGTCTTGAAAGTTCATTGATATTCTTTGGTTTAATAAATTTCCATCCTTGAAGCCTGAATCCGAAGAGAAAGTGGAAGTTAAAGTCATGATTTTAGGTTTGACATGGTTGATATCACTTATATATATATATATATATGTGTGTGTGTGTGTGTGCGCGCGCGCGCGTGTGTCTCTGTGTGTGTGTATATATATATATATATATGAAGGGAAAATGATAAATGACAAAGACATGGGAGCTTTGAACTAATGTTACTATTGGATTTCTTAAGCAATTTTGACAAGATGTCAACAAATTGCTTAAATTTAATAGCATCTATTCAAATTTTGGTTAAATTAAATTATAGCTCCAGCGGAATTTTTGCAGAAGTTCGCTTGGAGAATTAAATACTTCAAGTCTTGATTCATTCAAAATGGTTGATACATCTTTTGTCAAGCCTTAAAGTGGGGGTATTTGTAGACATATTAATTTTTGACCAATGGAGAAATGACATGTGTAAAATAATATATGTTAAATGTTAATTTAAAATTTTTATTTATATTTTGGAATTTATTAAATTTAATTCCTAAACAAAAATAGTTAATTTTAATTAATGATTTAATATTTATTTTATACTCAAATCAAATATCAACAAGTGTCAAAGATGGAGCGTCTATATTTTTGTGGACCAATCAAATCAATGATATTTGATATTGATATTATCTTTTGATAATTGATATTATTAAATCAAAGATATCTGATATTATCTCTTGATATTTGATAATCTTATCAAAGAGATAATCGTCGAAGGAGTTCAAGTCAATCTATAAGTCTTCTATCAAGTACCTATATAAAGGGGTGATCCCAGTTCATTTGACACAACAAAAATTCCAGCAAGTGAAAGAAACTTTGAAGTAGTCCAGCAATTCTCTCAAGCAAATTCAAAGAGATCCACGATGTTCAAGGTGTTCTTCTCACAGATCATATATTTTTGGCATTTGATTCAAGATTAAGGTGTGAAGTCCTCGAATTGGCATTGTCTAAGAAGATTTACGACATTCAAGGCGTTCTCTGCGAAACTCATACATTTTTGGCATTTGATTCAAGATCAAGGTGCGAAGCCCTCGAATTGGCATTATTTTCTTCAAATCAAATTTAAGGAGATCCACGGCGTTTAAGGCATTTTTTGCGGAGCTCATTAAATTCAAATTATATTTGGAAGGAAAGAATCAAATGATTAGATTAGAGATTGAATCCACATTTGATTGATTTTAATTTAATTTTATTTGTATGATTTTTTTTTGTCTTGTAATTTAATTTTTGCAGACGAAGAAATTTGTTGTTACAGTGTGCTCAATCGAAACAGATTATTTTAGGACTATTAAACCAAATTAATCATTCTGAGGCTGAATTAGCTTCCCACAAGCAAAGGCAGAAAAGAATGATTGTCATTGTTGTTTTGTCATAGATGGTGACCTTATTTCTAGTAGTTATAAATTTATCTTGAACTTTGTGAGACAAATCCAGCCGACTTGTAAGAATTATGTAACGCATCAATCATCTAGTATTATTTAAAAAGTTATCCAAATTGTTGGTTCACCGTATCTCAATGAAAATGGCCTTGTAAAAGAATCATGTCAATGAATTTTAAAAGGCTCAACTAGGGGTCAGGACCAATTCTCCGATAAATCTTTCAATTTGAACCAAAGATCTGTGGCTTGGAGACCTAATCCTATCTAATTCTTATCCTCATTTTTCTTCATTCTCTTCGTCTTCTACTTATTTATAAAATATCATCCTTAATAACATGTGAAAATGAACTACAAATAAGTAGCTTTTGCATGGCCTAACATGTGATAGTTGCTAAATTGACTTAAGTTGTGTTCAAGGAACTACATTTAGAAACAAAAGATATGTATCTCGAAAATATCTAACTTGAACTTTTATATGCAATTGTTAAGTCCCAAAATCTTCAAATACTTTTACTTCTGTATTAGACTTCTAATATTAGCAATTTAGAGGTCTTTAATTAATCATCTAGTCTATAGCTAATCCAAAGCATGGGGAAGCATAAATCCTTTTGGAAATTTAGTCGTTTTAGCATTTTAGTGGTTGAATTTAAGTCAAATCATTATCTCATCACCATTGTGGGGAATATGTTTGTGGGACCATATTTTCTTTTTGCCTATTATCCAGCATTTCTTCACGGAAATGCTGTGGAGAGATTCTCCTGCTACCAATCATTCTGGCCACCATTTTTTAGTTTTCCATCAATACAAGCAAGTCTTCAGTCTACTGGAAGATATTCTTTACACTTAAATTATCATTCACATGCTATTGGATGGACAATACAACATAAAGCTTCACAGATTTGTTTTTTTGGCAACCAAGATAGGAACATATCTTGTGTAGTCCATCCAAGAGATACTTGACTGACAACACTATGTGGAACTATGGTTGGATTGAGGAGGGATGAAGGCAAATGGAAAAAGAAAAAACTGTACTACATGTGAACCTTTTTTGTCCCATAAAAGACATACTACTTTCACAAATATTGTCAGCAAATAAGTTTGTTTATCACATAACAAAAAGTTATTTTGTGCCAAAAAGAAAGATGTCTTCAAAGAAAATGTTGAAGCAAGAAGATTTTCTATATGATGCTGAATGACACATGCAAATAGACAAATTTATTATTGAAGTGTTGGCGGATCAAGCAAAACTTGGAAATTTTCATGTCAGGCATATCAACGCACATGATATATTAATTGCAATGGATGTTGTGAACATGCAATTTCACACTAGTTTTGCATTTAAATAGTGCACAAAAGGGTCAAGTTTCTTCAAAAAAGGTATAGGAGATTTAGGTGGATGACAAAACTATCCAGGATAGAGTATAATCCAACAAGCAACAGAGTTAGAGCTATACCATTTGTCTGCGACTACATCCTTAAGGCATGTATATATATATATAAATATTGTACTTAACCCATTAAATCTTTTATTATCATGAAGTAATATTAGTGTGGAAACTTCATAGCATTCTGTGATCAATGATTTTGGATGAGATTAAGATATAAATAATGGTTTTTTTATAGCAAGACTAGTTGTGATGTGCATATCAAACACATGGTGACCCGAATTTTCATGAGCTTTGTGCTATCTTTGAAGAAGAAGCATTCGCATCATAGTTAAATGACGGTAATGTGATTGTTGTCGAGTTTGCCTCAGACGATGAGAATAAGGAAGCAAATAAAATATTAACATAAACTCCTCCAGCCATTATCACCATCTCTTCAACCGCTCAAGAGAGTTCTGAAGGTTTCATCTGGAAGTACTTGGCTAGATGTGTATTTAACTCAGCTTCAGATCCTTCAATGCAACATATCTCTGCTTTTGATGTCTTCAGTGCTAGTTCAAGTGTTGGACCTATCTCAAGTGCATCTAATTCCCCTATTAAATTCAATTAGAGTGGCAATTCTGTTCCATGTAGCTATTTGCTGCTGCCACCCTGTGTTTTTATTTGTATTACTAGAGCCTTTTGTTGAAATTATTTGAACCATGCATGTTAAGTATGTTGTGTGTTTATCTTTGGTTTTTGCTTGTGTGTTTATGGGAACGAGGTTATATTTCCTTCATTTTTCCAAGTATAACAATGAGTGTTATCCATGTACCACATCTATGTTTTTAATGTAATATCATGTTATGTTTGTATGATCTTGGCCTAACATTGGCAGAGGTGATCTTCTTGTGATATAATATTGTTCTTGAATTTGTAAGAGCTAAAATTTCACTTATGCGAGGAAAAAATTTAGTATCATGTGAAAATGTGGTTTTATTATGCCATGGAGATGAAAACAGGTTATGGAATTTAAGTTATATAGCTTGCTCTATACATCCAAGATAATCCATTAGCATTTGGTGACAGGATCATTTCCTTGTAGGAGTTTCAATTGAGCCAGGGGGATTAATATGAATAAGCAAACAAGTAAATGTAAAAAGTGGTAAATAAATTAGAAATTAACTAAGTAGTAATTCTACTCTATGTGAAGTTGTAATTCTCAATCTTGGCTTTTGTGGATTCATTTGTTTGATCTCTTGCGGGTTTGATCTCAACGGCACACATATCTCCTGATATGTGCCAACTAACTTTTTGTCTTGTGAGTTTCCAGACGGCCGTCCTAATAACTTAAAGTACATTAATTTTATGTGATTAGATCGTTCACCGACTAACTCTTGCATCTGCTTTGTGCCAGTGATGTTAGGAATAATAGTTTCAATTACTGAGAATATTGGCAACTACACTGCCTTCCAGGTTTTGATCCAAGTAATTAAAGTAATCTTCTTTACAACAATTTGATGAGTTTCTTGCCTATGTGAAATTAAACTTCCAAGAATTTGCTGTATTATATTGAGCTTTAGAGCTCTATCTTATAGATATCTTCATGGAAACAAGCTAACTGGGTCTATTCTGCCTAATAGCATGGAAATATGACAAAGCTCCACTATCTGTATAAATCTTGTCCAGTCAAATGGATACTTCTACATGTAATTTAGAAACTATTTCAACTTCGATGGAGATGAAATTTGTTGAACTATCAGAACAAACCAATGAAAAAGAATTTAATTTAATATGTAATAGTGAGGATTTGCATGACAAATGTATCCATGAGATTGCCTCCCACAAAATGGCCTGTAGGCTGGAAAAATCAACTGTGCAACAACTAAAATCCAAGAGAGGTTCTCATACTATCCATAGACTTGATGACCAGACAAGTTCACCAACCATTTCATCAACTTTAATTACCAGACATTAAGATAACACTCTGCTTGTAATACATAATATCGAAGCAAAATTGTCTGAAATTCCATAAAATCCATCTTATGACACATAAACATTCCATCAAATTCATCAATTTAGCATTCTAATGCATACAGAATGTGCCAGCAAAATATTCAATTTGACTTCAGTCAAAACACCATGGATAACAACTATCATAAGCTTAAAATAGCATAAACATTTTAACACATCTAATAAGCCTTCAAAAATTTACACGAATGTATCCCATAATTTTTCAAATATGACCATCAAGAATCATCTTGACCATCACACCCTTTGCATCATTAGGCAAACTGAGAAAAATGTCCAAGTCTTTGGTGTTGTTCACTATCTTACTAGAGCATATATCTTGTCTTCCATTTCGAGATTATGCATATTGCCGAGTGCCTTGAAAATAGCTTTTCTAGATATAGATGTGTCATGCTCAAAACCAATCCTTTTAGCAATATCACCTAAGCATGCATCCATTTTCTGACAAAATGAGCTCATCAAGTCCAAGTAATACTTATCAGTGTCATCGATAGATTTTCTATTTCTTGAGGATTTGCTCTTTGTAGTTGCACTGGAATCACCACAATAACTTGACATATAGTCTATTTCTTCATCCTAAGGTGGGATAACGGGCACATAATCACCCTCAATCTCTGTTTGTTTTGGGGTGTCTTTGTTAAGCAAGTCTTGAAGGACATCGGCAAAAGCTTCAACATTTTCTCCTGTTGCCCTATCCTTCCCAAATAGATCGCATTAGTCTTTGTAAAATGGCAATGCCTTATATCTCATTGTACGTGTATTGTTGTCCGTCTACAAATGATAAGGTATGCTTAAAAGCACTACAATATATTGCACTAAACAATATGTTAACAAATGAAGCCTACAATTTCAATAAGTAAGAAATCAATAAGTAGCATCTAATATAAGGTTTCCATCGCATCTCATTAGACATAAAATAATGATCGTACCTTGACATAGTTTTCCCATACTTGATCATTTTCCACATCTATGGTATTAGATGCATCATTCCACCCAAAACCACTTCTTGAAGGCATTGTTTTTAAAGAGCCATAATTTTTCTTCCATACATGAATTTTAGAACTTACGTGGGGATTCGCTCTTATGTCAGTTCTTGGGAAAGCTTAGAGAATAGCATGCTCAAGAAGCCTGAGTTATCCAGTCTTGAATCTATTTTCGCATTTCCAACCTCTTACTACTAGGTCCTTCAATGCAGACACCAAAGCCTTTTCTTCCTGGATAGTCCAAGGTCTTCTTGTTTTATCAAATCTTTTTCTTGCCCCAAATTTTTGTTTGCTTTCAGTTTTCTCCATTAATCCTAAACACAAAAAAAACGCTTTTCACATATATTTAAGCGTCAAGTATAATAATCTCAACCAGTATCATGGTAAATGTATGGCTCTTCTAAATGAAAATTATAAAATATAAAAACACAAGCATGTGAAAAATATGATGGGAAAATGTGGTATAATACTAGAAAGTGAATGACACATAAGAAACTAAAATGGCTAGAAGATTTCAATATTAATACAACATTTTACCAGTACATACATATAGCTAAAAAACATTATTACAATCTCACAACTATAAATACACAAAACTAATTAGCCCCTCTCCACTCAGCATACATAAACCTAGCTAGATTATCCCTCCAATCAGTTTAAAACTGCGATGACTCTACTTACTCAATGAAAGCAACTTATAGATCACTATTAGGATTAATAATCTCAGGAAGTTTAGCATCTAATGGGTCTACTAGCATCTACGTACGAATGAAATTGTGGAGCAAATAGCATGCCATGATAATGTGGTTTTGCACTTTGATAAGGTAATATGAATTACTCCTAAGTATAACCCTTCGTGACTTCAATAAACCAAAGGACCTTTCTATGACATTGCACACTTTAGCATGCTTCAAATTGAAAAATTCCTGAAAGTTTTGGGGTGCGGACTGTCCCATTCTTGCAAATGGTATCTAACACCTCTGTATGGTGCTAAAAAACCATCGCCATTTCTGTACTCGCAGTCACATAGATAGTAACTTCTTGTAGCCTACATTGTATATGTCATCTTTAATTAGAAATCTAAGTGATAGAGAGAATATAGCAACTATAGATTTACATTTGCCGACAAATAACATTAATCAGAAAATACTACTAGGAACTCTTAACCCATTTGATCTAGTAATAGCATTTTGTAAAACCCAACTATCAGCAGCAGAACTGTCCCTATAGTTAATATGTAGACAAACTTCATGTTTTGATCATAAACACCCATTATATTTACTGCAATGTCCCATTTTCTATTCCTATATCGAGCTTTGTCTATTTGAGGAACTCTTTCTTCAATATAAGTACCACCTAATGCACCTAGGCATCCCTCTATTAATGGACACAATATCAATTTGTAATCAATGTTGTATCATACTAGTATATATGAAAAGCACACCAGCTTATTAACATTCATAAGATACATGAAACCATTTCCACCTCTCATTGGTGTAATCTTCTTGAACAGGCTCCGGATTAACAAGAAATAATGTGTGTAGCTTAAGCAATGATTTCAGAACAGCACTAAAGTGCTTACTAACAGTGTAGCTAGACCTATGAAAGTCATGGTGAACAATACATATCTTTTTTTGTTGTGCCAAAATACTTAAGAACATTGCTAACTACTCACTAATACTAACATGCCTTGTAGCAACAAGACCACCAACAGTTTCTAGGAGGAAACACAAGTAAGCAAAGGCAATTCTCTTCATTCTCAAATTATCTATGCATGAGACATCATCAATATTTATAATCTCCCACAAATGCTCAATTTGGTGGGGTGCTCTATATGTCAAACTATAAGCTAATTGTCTGATACATTGTGAGCTCACAAGTTGTAGAAAACAAGCTCCCTATGCATGAACAAATGGTGTTAAAAAAAAAAAAAAAACTTAATATCTCTCATGATCTCTTCAAGTAAGAGAAGGATCTCTTGATGCTCCATAGATATATCCATCTAAGAAGTTACTGTAACAACAATGATAAATATATATTAATTCAGCAGTAACTTTAGAAGTAATAATTTTTTTTTCAATATGAATATCAATTTAAATAAATGGAAATTATTGTTTTATAACTAACTAGCTAGCTATCTTAGTTGAATGATATTTTAACTTAGTTGGTAGTGAGATATTTCTAATATATATGTTTCAAAATTACCTAAAACTAACACTCTTGCAAGAAAGTAAGATAAAGTTTTCATGGACTACCTTTTCATCTAGACTAGAATAATCTTCAACTACAAATGAAATTGATTTTTTGGAGATACTCGAGCAAAAACTGTATGGAGGACAAAGTAGATGATAGAATATATCAAAGGACATTTGTAAATATTGATGTTAGAAAATTTCAAACACTGTTGCTTGTAAAGGTAGAAAATGAAAAAAAAAAACAAAAAAAATTACATTCCTGACATAACATCTAGATCGATTTTCTTATATTCATTGAACATAAGAAACAAAGCCCATCGAATCAGAAGATATTCTATCAAAATAGTTAGACCTTCCACCACAAATTTTGATTAAACCACCATTTACATTATTTGGCGAAATGAGTTGTACACAAAACAAAAGAAAATAGCTTACATTTCTTCATTTCATTTTGCTTATCATTAACCATAGTCAAATCTTCAATTTACTCATGTGGGCACCATCTTGGGAGACTTTGCTTTCTAGGGAGCATCTTTCCGAACTTTTCTACACTCAATTAGGGCTACATGCTTTCTTACGATTTTGGGGAAATAGTGAAAGATTGCAGATATTTTAGACAAGTTGAAATATGTTATTTTGTGTAGTTTTAAAGGGAAATAATGTCCAATTTTATCAATTTGCATAGGTATAATTGTCAAATGACTAATTTCTTTTTCTCACTCTCATTTTAAATTACACAATCTAGTCCCTCTTGGGGAGATTAACTATCAATTGGAAATAGGATAGTGGACTGAGTATATTATTTTTCCTGGGCTTTTTTCACTTCATCCAAACACTTGATGGGCTTGATAATATAATCTATTAAGCCCCATCCAACAATCGAAATGTGCCCAAGTTTAGGTTTTTGTGATCCTGAATCCAAACTTAGATCCTAAAATCACAAATTTGGTTCGGGATTAGAACTCATTCCAACAATAAACCTCCAACATATGAATCAGTAAATTGGATATAAAAGTATTCTGAGAAAGTAAAGGTAAAAAATATTTTTGTGCATACTTCATAAATGGCAATCCTTGAGCTATTGTAGTAAGAGGGAACATGGATAAAATGAATTGCCTTGATGTTAGCCATTCATAGATCAGATGATCCAATAATTAAAATTTCATCTTATTAAGTGGAGTTGACTCATTAAAATCATTTGTGTAACCACCATATTGGGTTTTACATTGATTTACATATCATAATCAATCTATGTGGTGTATTCATGTGGCCAAATAAAATAATCCTGATAAGATCAACATCACACATCAAGGAGGTGCTAGGGTAATGCTTACAAATAGGCCCTTCTCCATCAATAGGAGATCAATTTGGCATTATTCAATGTTAAAAGAATGAATTAGAATGAGAACGGAAAGAATTCCTTATACATATATATGTGTTTGGAGTTTGATGTTGTTCAAACTTGTGATGTAATTAATGTTGAATTCTTGGGCAAATGTCAATTTACTCTAAGACTGGATTATTGGAGAACTGCAAAGAAAGTCCCTAATACTTGAGAGTAGGCCTGTAAATGGGTAGGGTGTCACACACTCATACCCTAAAATATCCAAATAAAAATATCCTATATTCTAACCTACCCTATAATACCCAAAAGGATGAGATATTAACCCTACCCTACCCTAGCTAACCCAACTCATTAGATCTAGTTTATTAGACTTATGTTTTTAATGTAATACTAATTCTCTGAATATATACTAAAAAAATTATTTGGCATATGATAACAAAAAATAAAAAAACTTTTTCTAGATTTAATTTAATTTAATCATTAAATTTAAATTAGTTAATTATTAATTTCAATTTTTCATTCATTAATAAAATTTTTATTAACAAAGTTTATTCATTGGCACAATTAATTTTATTCACTATTTTTATAAAAAATATTTATTCCAGTATTAATTTTAATATTATTAATTTTATTAATGAAAAATATTCAACTGTTGCTATTGCTATTCCAATTTTTTTTTTTTTTAAATTGCTATCCCAATATAATAACTTTATTAATTTAGTTTAATTTTTAATAAAGAAAATTATTTAGTTGTTACTGTTCATTAGGAATGAGAATAGGCTAGGCCACCTGTCAGGGGCCTATGGTCTGACCTATTTGAGGCCTAGCCCGGCCTAGCCTATTTAATAAATAAATTAGGTTTAGGCTTTTCAAAAAGTCTATTTAGTTAAAAAAGCTAGGTATAAGCTTTTAAAAAAGCCTATAAAACCTATCAGGCTGGCCTATATAATTTAATTATATTATAATATATATTTAATTATTTATAATACTTATATAATTACTTTTATATTTATATTAATTAATTTTAATAATTTTATATTATGTTCTTAATTAATACACATCTATTTTATTTTAAATTTTTTGTTTAACTTATAATAATATTTGATTATGCTTTTCTCTTTGTTAAGATAAGTGTATTATAATCGCTAATTATTTTTGCTTAATATAAATTATAAAATTTTTAGGCCTATGAAGGCCTATCAAAGTTTTAAGCATGTTAAAAGTTTGAACCTATATAAAATTTAAGCCTAATAAAAATCTAAACTAAAATAGGCCTTTTTAGGCTAGGCCTAGGCTTTGGAAAAATCTAAGGAGGCTAGCCCAGTCCTAAAAAAAAAAAGAAGCCTATATCAACTAATAGGCTACACTTAGACTTACAAAATATGCAACAGACTTGGCATACTTACAGCAAAATCTAGCCTATCCCCGCCCCTACTTTTCATTCACATATTTGTAATTTATATATATATATATATATAAAGTTTATCATTAATATATATTTGATTTTGGTATAGACAATTTTTAAGTTCATAGATTAAAATTAAGTATAAAGTAATGGGTAATTTATAGGTACGAGTACATGGGTAATTAATAGATTTAGACGGGATAATTATAATTTGCGTCCCTAAACTTAGCCACTTATTCAGTTTTAGTCCCTTAATAGTATGACATTACAAAATTGGTCCCTAAAGTGTCAATTTTTTAACAAATTGCGTTCTTGCCGTTAACCAGCCAGTTAAATTAGACGGAAAGTGGTCATGTGCATTGCACATGACCACTAATGGAGGGAAATACACTAGAATCTTGCCCAGTTTCCCGCCAAGCACGTTTCTTGGCTTTTTTATGTCATTTTGTCTCATTTTTTTGGTCAATTTGTCACAGAATTCAGTCAAAGCCAGCAAGAGAAGTTCGGCCAGTGGTGTGAAGCAAAAACAGAGGAGGAAAATTGGAGAGAAGGCAAAATGAGTTCAAGCAATTCCTTCAACAGTCGTTCAAGCAACAAGTTTCACCCAAATACTCCATTATTTTGTGATTGTGGATATAAGCTACCATTATTAACATCATGAACCTCAAATAACCTAGGCAAGAGATATTGTGCTTGCCCAAATTATGGGGTATGTTTATTAAAGTTTTCTTTATTTTCTTTGATTTTGATGTTGAGAACATGCATTTAACTTGGAGTTATATTGATTTATATTTTACAGAAGAGAGGATATTGTATTGTATTCAAATGGTGGGATCCTGAAATGTGCGATAGATCAAAGGCTATCATCCCTGGACTGCTTAGAAGAATAAATAGGATGGAGGAAGAAGTAGCATGGTATAAGAGCTTGGAAGAGAAATTAGAAGAAGAAAAGGAGGCCAACAAAAAAAGAAAAAAGAAATTGGAAAGTTTGATTTTAATGTACAACAAAAGGATGAAAGTGATGAATGTTTATTTTTGCTATTTTTATGTTCTTTATTGCAATTGTGGTGATATATCTAAAGTTGCCAAAGGTTGAAGGTAAAGTTGCATTACTGCAACTTATGTAATTAATTTGGTAATGTTGTAATGCAAAGTTTTGTAAATGGCAAATTTAAATTACGGCCAAGTTTTAGTATTCCAAATTTTGCAGCACACTTTGAAGTTCCAGCAAATTAGTTTTATTTTGTTGTCTATTTGCTTGCTCAAAGATTTCCAGCATTTTTTTTTCTCCAATAGAAAACACAACATAAACCGATATTAATGTAACATAACATAAACCAACATTCAACTTCAAATTAACACAAAATAGAAGCAGACTTTGATGCAACATAAATCAACATTCAACATTCCAATTAATCATAAACTAACTTTCAACATTCAACTTCAAATTAGTCATCCCACATTCAACATTCACCTTCTAATTGAACCCAAAGCATTAAACATTCAACTTCTAATCATTCCACATTCAACATTCAACATCCTTCAGTTCAACCCAAAGCATTTGAAGCTAAACAACAGACTTCAAGTAGAGGTACACTTTGATGCAGCAGACTTGGAAATGGACTTTGAGGTAGCAGACTTGGATGCAGTAGGCTTTGAGGCAGCAGACTTTGAGGTAGCAAATTTTAAGGCAGCAGACTTCGAGGCAGTAGATTTTGAGGCACCTGATGTAGCTTCACTTCTGGAGGAATTGGAGATGCATGATCTCAAGTTGGAAACTTTAATGAAATTCATTCCACCTTTGACAATCATAGGGGTATGGTTGGTGGAGGATGCTTGATTGATATGCAACAATTGACATATATTAGTTGGTATAAAATTTACTTTTTTCTCAAAATCATGTAAACAATCATGCCAACCTTAACTGAGCCAACTCTATTTGAGCTTCCTCCAATTTGGGCATTTTTTTTAGGCCTTCTAGCCTGTAAAAATAGAACAATATATTAATTCAAAGATATTCAGAAAAGTTATTTATAACTAATAATTGAAAATCCACAAACCTGTAATTTCTCTATGTTTTTTCCTTGCCTTTGCACAGGTTTATTGGAAACTGAGCCTTGAGTTGGCTGAGTTGCTTGAGTTGCTTCCAGATCTAAAAATTCTTCATTCCTTTGCCCTTCAACTTCTGTTGGTGCAACCTCCTCATACTCCTATTCAGTTTCCATTGTTTTTCTTTTTTTACAGGTTGTTGAATTGTGATTTGTACCCCCACAAGTTCTGCATTTATTTTTTCTTCTAACCCCAATCAGCCTATGTGGATTAGAAGGGGCAGGAGGTTCATCAGGCTGTCTCTTTCTCATCTTTTGAGGCCTACCGACCTTTTCTTTGTACAAAGGTGGCAAATGAGGCTTATTATCACTTTTAGGCCACAATTCAGGCCCAGTCAAGCCAAACATAGGATTTTTTTTAAATAACTTTGGACATTGTAACAGTTGTGAACATATGCCTCAGGTTCTTCATTTCTGCACCATATAGCTGAAACTACATGTTTGGATGGTGTTCCTGACAAGTCCCACTTTCTACAACTACAACTCCTCTCACACAAGTCCACTGTGTACTGGTCAAAAGGCCCCACTACTTGGAAATGCCAATCATCAGACCTCATTGGTATACACTCCCTAGCATCCTTCATGTTTTTTATAAGCAATTTTTTGATCTTGGGGCATATTGGTCCATCCCATTTTGCAGCTTTTTGTCTATTCATTTGCATCCTAATCATCAACAAGTTTCTAATTGACTCAAGCAATGAAATGAGTGGCTTTTCTCTTGCATGAAGAATGAAATTGTTGAAACATTCACACATGTTGTTCAAAATGATGTCACACTTGGGATATGGACTGAAATAAGACCTAGACCAGTTATGTGGAGGTTTTTTTAGTAGCCACTGATATGCTGCTTGATTTATTTTTTTCAACTCATCCATTTTTCTTTTGAATTCCTCAATTCTTGTTGCTTTTGCTGCTGCCTAAAGTGCATTTTTTATTGTAAGACCAATAAAACCATCTTTTTTCATGTTGCTATGCAAATGCCTCACATAAAATCTGTTTTCAGCATTAGGTAGGAAGGACTCAAAGGCTGGAATCAAGCCTTTTTACTTGTCAGACATGAAAGTCCAATTATACTAATTCTCAAAGCATATATCATCATTCAAAAGAGACAGAAACCAGCTCAAACTATCTTTAGATTCACTCTCAACTATTGCATATGCAATGGGAAAGATATTATTATTGGGATCTAGTCCAACTGCTGACAATAGTTGACCCCCATGATTCCCCTTAAGAAAGCATCCATCAACTCCTATGATAGGCCTACAAGCATTTTTAATCTAAGCTTACATGCATTGAAACACATGTAAAACCTTTGGAACCTCTTACTTCCTTCTTCCTCTACCAGTTTCATTATTACAGTTGAACCTGGGATTACTTCTATCAAGCTCAAGACAATAATCCCAAATCTGGTTGAATTGTTCCTCTATTGAATCCTGTATCAGTTGTAGTGCCCTTCTCTTTGCTCTATAGGCTTGTGATTTTGAGACATTAGCCTTTAGAGTTGTACAAAGCCCATTTCTAAACTTAGATATGCCTAGCTTTGGATTTTCTTTGAATTTCCTTTGAAAAGTCTTGCCTATCCAACCAGATTTCAGACTTGAATTGTTATAGGTCCAAGAACATTTATTGTGAATGGGATTGTAGCTCTTTATTTGCCAAGCACTATCATTCTGTATTTTTGATACAAAAACAAACCAGCCACATTCATCTTTTTTACACACACCCCTCAGTCTTATTTTGTCATTCTTAATGAACTTAACCATCATACCTCTTCTTAAGCAATGACTTTCAATTGCAAATTTAGCCTCATCCATAGAACTAAAAATCAATCCTAATTTAAGTTCAGGATTTTTATTTTCTGTCCTAAGATTAAACAAGGGATACTGTACTCCCTTCTCTTCATCAGAACCTTGTTTGCTATTCAAATCATCCTCACTGTCAATAACATCTTCCTCACCTAAATCCTGCAGCCTAGCATACATCTCTTCACTAATAAACTAATTATCTTCTATTGTTCTCCCTCTATTTGTCTCACTAATTTCAACCTCAGTATCTACATAAGCCTCAAACAACTTGTCATCATCCTCTATCTCAAAGTCACTCTTATAGAACACATCATTATCCTCACTTGAATTGTCTTCGTCACTGAAACCATCCCCAGTCAAACCATCCCTACCCTCTAAATCAGCCATCTCCTCATCAATAACAACAGATTCATTAACTAATCTAGCCTTAGTATGCTATCCAGTTTGGCTCTCCACAAACCCTCCCAAGTCCAAATGCTCTAAGTACATATCAACCTCATAATTATTAGGTATAAAATTCCTTATGTCATACACCTCTGAATCTTTTTCTATGCACTTACATTGCCTATTAAAATTCTTCCCATATTTAAGCCAAAACCTAATACTACCCTTATCCTTGTATCCTAAATCCTCAGCATAACCCCACAAATCAATCATCCCAATCTGATCTACATCCACAAAGTCAAAATGCTCCAAATTCCCTCTTATGTACTCTCTATGTGGAGTATGCTTTAAGATTCCAGCATAGTGAATGTTGAATGTAAAACATGTTGGATCCCCCATAGCACCTAGCTTCATTAATTTATATATTTTAAGTGAAGTTTTAAACAAATTAAGAACAAAAATCAAATAAACACCAATTAGATACACAAAACAAAACATTGCATTTACTAGATTAAAATACCAGAAACCCAATTTAGGCTTAATAGTACCATAATAGCCTAAACTATCATGCAATTAAACATAAACTCTATAAATCATCATTTCACCCAATAACAGAATAAATAAATAAACAAACTCGCATAAATTGAGGTAGGACTACACATTAGCTGACCATAGAGAAATGAAAAAAATTACACTTAGTAAGGATATATTACCGTAATTAGGTGTGAAATCCAGCGCATGCTTGCTTCTCCTCGCCATTTCAATGATTACCCCTCGTACTCTACGCAATGGAGCTCTAGCAACCTCCTACTCCGATTTTCTCTTATTTTAGCCTTTCAGACTTCACGTTTTTAGTTCTAATCTACTTTGGGTACAATAAAGGCAAGATATTATGGAAGATTTTTCAACAATTCCAGGGGAAATTGAGGGATTGAAAATTTGGGGGCTAGGGATATGCGTTTGGGGGAGAGAATTAGGGTTGAGGGGGAGAGAATGGGGGAAATGTATTTGATGCTAACCTAATAATCTGGTGTATTTCCCTCCATTAGTGGTCATGTGAAATGCACATGACCACTTTCTGTCCAATTTAACTGGATGGTTAATGGCAAGGACGCAATTTGTTAAAAAATTGACACTTTAGGGACCAATTTTGTAACGTCATACTATTAAGGGACTAAAACCGAATAAGTGGCTAAGTTTAGGGACGAAAATTATAATTATTCTAGATTTAGACCCTACCCATACCCATTATATTATCTTTAATAAGTATGGGTATGGGTATGGCATTTTGGGCCTGAGTAAGATAATATCCTATCTATTTGCAGGCCTACTTGCGAGGAGAAAAAAATCATATACTCACTTATATAAGGTTTGATCATTTGGAGGATTGGTTATTTAGATTTAGATTGTCGGACGTATTAATATAAGAATATACTTACTTATTTGTCCCTATTAGTTGTAGGGTCGACTTCATGAAAAAGTGCTAAGTAATTCGCCATTGCTTATGTATTCAATGTGGAAGTTGAGGCTAATGTTCAAGGTTTATGTTTGTGTAATTTTATTTCACAGCTCTGGATTGTCCGGGCATTAATAAACCGCTAAAAAATTATTGTGACAAGTGCTCCACAATAGTTTTCTTCTGAAAAAATGATAAGTATATATTCAAAGAGTGCAAGCTAAAATTAAATATTTTATGCTAAAGAAAAACTTAGAAAGAAAATATCAACGAAGATATTACCACCAACCCCAAAAGGAATTTTGCCCAATTTCGATGATCATGTTGAAAGGATAGGTGCTGTAGAGAATTTGGTTGAATCATGTTGTCTTATTAAATTTATTTATTTGACACTCTTGATCTAAAGAAGATTCCTGTTTTCCATCCATGTATATAGTTTACATAATTACCTAGAATTGTGTTAATAGTTGTCTTGAAGACATAAAAAAAATTCGATCTTTGTTGCCTTCTTCATCAAGGTTATGATAAGATCGAATACTAGCTATTGTGGTAGAACATGGAAGAAATTATGTCAATATAATAACATATAACCATCACAACACTTAGTCATAATAAAATAATATCTAGCTAGCCAACGTAATGGAAGATTGAGAATAATTATAATCACTATTACTTTTTCCTGCATGTTATATTAATTTTAAATCATGAAATCATGTAAATACATATATAGGTCAAGTGGGAGAATGTGTGAGAGTTTATCTAATATGTTATTTTATCAACTATTAGAGTTTATTTGGTAAGAAAATTATTGTATAATATCTAAATGCTTAAACTCTATGGGTCTCGAAGAGTTGTGATTCTACAGTTATGCTTTGTTTGATTTAAAAATTTTTGGTAGGAAAAGAAAACTGCTGGGGAAAAAGAAAATATAATTAGAGAAATACAAGATCTCAAGTTTCTTTGGTTATCTAAGAAAAAGAAGAAGAAAGAAATGAAAAAATTGAAAATGATGAGGGTGTTAAAGAGGAGAAGAGAGAGTCACATAATTTTTTTTTATCCTCATTTTCACTATTTTGGGAGGAAAATGAATATTCTCCAATTCTTTTATATTTTCCTCAAATTTTTTTTCCTTAATATTTTTCTTACCAACAAAAAAATAAAATTATTTTCCTTAATATATTTTCTTTTTCATTTCCTCAAAAAAATCTTTATACCAAACATAATATAAGCGCCTTGATTGAGACATTTTTCTTAACATTTCATTAAGAAGAGGATGTATGTCCTCACTCAACTCTAAATTAATTAACATTGGAAGTAAACAATACAAGAAAATCATCATTGAAAGACACCATCAAGGGAGAAAACACATTCTTCTTCAAGAGGCTCTGGGTTAGAAATTATTGCTCTTTCGAGATTAGTATATGTAGAAGAAATTTCAATGAATGCTCAGGATAAAAGTATATTTAATTATTTAAATTCATAAAATTTCCAGATTCAAAATAATTCATGGGAAATATGCTTGTGTAATTTATTAAATTCACTTACACCAGAATGTGGTCAAAATATTAAGAATTCAACTGGATTTGAATCCAAATACATATATAGACGTCCACATTCGAACAAATCAAACTCAAATTCGACCAACTAACAACTCTAGCTGCATCCATCATTCATCAAATTATTACTTAGAAAATCTAAATCCATTATGTACAGTTCTCTTTCAGACAGTGCTAGCCAGAACAAATTGATGGCATTATATTAAAAACCTGAAAGGTAGGGAGAAGCCCATCCTCATCCAATAGCAAAAAATTTAAAAAATCTAGTGTATCATAATTGTCGACCATAAATGGCTCTGTCCAGAAACTTCCCTGGAATTCAGACAAATATGGATCCGAAGAACTAACGCTATCATCAATATTTGAACCCCAGCTGAAGGCTACAGAATCCGACCCTGAAAGTGATATTTCAGACAAATTTTGTCCCACAGTTGAGTCCAAATCCCTGTTGGCGACAGCCCCCGAAACCACTGAGTTGGAGCTTGATGATTCCAAAATATATATATCAGAAGATACCTCAGACCTTTTTTCCACTTTTGGAGAAGATAAAATTGGAAATACAGAAGTAACATCACTGCAAGAAACTTCTTTTTCATGATTTATGCAATGGGATTTTTCTGAAGATTTCTCCTCCGGCGGCCACGATTTACTAGTTCTTTTACTGCGTTTTTTAAGATGCCCGTGCCAGTAGTTTTTGAGGTCGTTGTCAGTTCTTCCGGGCAATTTTGCTGCAATGGCAGACCACCTGCTGTATTCAGACAGATACATTGGTTAGGACAAAATTGCTGGTTAAGTACTTCTATATATATATACACTTAGTTTGTTGAAATAGTAATCTGCTCGGGTTCTTTGGCGAATTAAATCATACTTGGTTCCAAGTTCATCATGGAGTTTGGCTATAAGCTCCTCTTCTTCTTTGCTGTAATTCCCTCTTTTCACATCCGGTTTCAGGTAATTCAGCCATCTCAATCTGCAACTCTTTCCACATCCATCTAAACCTGAAAAAAATAATTAAAATTTGATGCAGTTCATATATATATATATATATATATATATATAGATAGATAGATAGATATTTCGTGATGTTTTATGATGATTAATACTTTCTTACCAGCATACTTGGGCAGTAATCGCCAGTTCCAATGGCCGTATCTGAGAATATAAGCTCTCAACTTATTGTCTTCTTCTTCACTCCATGCGCCTTTCTTCAGTCCATTCTTGTCAATATAAGCAGCCTTCACCATTTTCCACCACAAGATTTACTTTATCCAATTCCTACCACAGCTAATTAGTTCCGTGTTACTTATATATAAATTGAGAAAGTAAGTGTATATTGCTTGCCAAAGCATATAAAATTTGTTGTCAAGAAACAACTAGGAAGCGGCTTTTTTTAATATATTATGTTGCCTTATTATCAATGCCCTTAAAGGCACCTTAAAACATTTAGATTAAGGGAAGGAACAAGGAGACATTTCTGGTTTTACAGGAAACTTTTAATGTACTTGGCTGAATTCAATTTGATCATATAAGATACTTATCTTCAAATTATTTTACACTACAAAAGAGGACCACTTACAACGCATGTGCAACTTGTCATAAATAAATAGAATTGAACTCCCTCAACTTGAATTTAAATTAAAAATTGTCATATAACCTACCCTAGATGGAACAAAATTAAGAATTGTACGTACGATTAGTTCCTTTTTTTTTTTTTTTAATGAAGGAATTGTACGATAAGTTCACAATGACAATAATAGGAAATTTTAGTTTATATATACTCTCAAGTTGAAGGTTCTACCAATAGAAATATTTGAACTCTGTGCAAAGGAACACTACAAAAAAGTGCCCCTTTCACTAAGAGAAATTTTGTGACAATAGAGTTCTATCACATATTGAAGATAACTATGGTGGATTTTTAATAAATTACTAATGAATTTAAAAAATAAGTAAAAATATATATTAGTAATGATACTTGTGATTAATATAAAAAATTTGTACCGATAATGAGTTCTTTATAAATTTCATAACTCAAAAAATAATTTTGTGATTGAATGATTTTTCAATCCGTGATAGAAATCCCATCATAAAATTAATCTTGAGATGTACTTTATTTTCATCACAAAATTAATTAGTAATGAAGTATATATTAACGGATTTGTGAAATAAATTTATTAAATAATTATATTTTTTCACAAATTTCATCCAATTTATAATGAATTTTTTTTGTTGGTGAAGAGGTGTTTTTTTCGTTGGAATCAATATTGACCAAAATACACGTACTTATTTCTTTAGTTGACTCATGAATATAGCAATAGTTGCTAGCTCGTGCATGCCATAAACAAAGACCAACCAACGAAATAAATTTAATGATTTTATCTATTAATTAGACTGTCATCTTATAGCTGGTTAGGGATAGATCAAGAGTTTATGCTATTTACTGCTCCGTGGATTTTTTTTCTTTTTTCTTGTGAAATAATTTATCACATTAAAGAGGTAAAGGGCCCCCCTGTTGGGTTTTCCATTTTTTCACACATAATATATGGGGCATGATGCTGACGTCATATTAATAACTTTGTCTTATGTCATATTTATAGCAGCGATTCATGTGAAAACAACATTTAATAATAAAAAAGAAGTTCCCATTCTAAGTCATGAATTAACATTGGATCTAGGAAAACAAAATTATAACAGTTGTCTAGATCTTATGTACAGCTTCAATATTTCTTTCTTTTTTTTTTTTTTTTGTTTCTTTTTATTTTGGATTATTGAAACAAGTTTTATAAGAAAGCTATGGAAATGACATAAATTATTAAAAAAAAAAAAACCAACTTAACAAAGATCTAAAGAAAGTTCAATTAAAGCTAGAAAAATCAGAAAAGGAAAAAAGAGAGAAGTTCCAGAAATAAAAATAAATAAATAAATAAATAAAGTACCTTGTCGCTTCATTATGTTTATTTGGCGTACTAATATCTCATTTATTACTATGTAATTTTTTCCAAACTATACTCCCAAAATAAATAAACTCATTTTGATTATGATTTTTGTGATAGTTTTGACAAAGAAAGATTGTCTTCAAAATTTCTTGACTCAATTTATAAATGCCAAATTTCAGTTTATATCTATCTGTTCTTTTTTCACCTTTAAACAAATTTTGTTTTCTTTTGCAATCTTAGTACTAATGCTATTTTCACAAAAATAGGAGGGGTTTTCAATTCACCGAATGATAGAGGTTTGAAATTTTAGCATGAAATCTAGTAGATATAAACTTTTAATTATACATGGTACAAGATAGAAATATTCTTCCAAGTATGCACTTATGGCCTATCGTGCGTGTGTGACAACTATATTTATTATTATATATCATCTTTATATTTATTATAAAAATATAAGTCTCATCAATGACATCTTGAAGCATATTCCGATCACTATTGATGCTCATCATTCTCACTGTAATAGATAATTGAGAATGCATTTTATATTCTTCCCAAAATAGTTGATTATATTTATTTAAGTAGTCATAAAACCTTTTGAGTTTTAGGATTTGGCTACTCTTTATGACTATAAGGTTCAAATGTTGCACTTTAAAACCTATTATCAATTCTAGCTACAGTATATAAACCAACTTTTTGTATATTTGCAGTTCATTAAGAAATTTATATCCACTAGTTGGGAAACCATATTAAAATATTTCATTTATTAATTTGTTGATAATGATCAAACTCCAACGATCCATCTAGTAATAGCAAGTAGATATGAAACTTACTCGATGTAAATAGATCTAACATCATTTGATGATAACAATCGGCCTGTCATTTTATATTGTTTCAATGAATGCCTAATTGTGCCATCTCTCACAAACTGTGACAACCCAGTGGCATGTACTATAAACTCATTAACTTATCTAAAAGTTTTTGCCTAATCCAACATGGCCTGAATAATTCCTATTAAACATCCATATATAGTCCGTAAGTGGAATATCCATCTACATTACACCATCAGAATAACAAACAAAACGTATTAACCTCTAAATATGAATTAAACTTTAATTAGATATCATATTTCAGTGGCCCAGTGGCATAAAATTTTCACATAATGTGGGAGGTCAGGAGTTCGAGCCCTAACGAGACTCCTGATGTGCGCGTGTATAAATAAATAATAATAATAAAAAAATATCATATTTCAGTGTTCTATGAGGATTACATGATGAATTTTGTTATTGATTTTGAGTTATGGATATGAGGGATTAAACGATTATTTAAAACAGAAAATTATATGGAATATTTGAATTATATGATATTGTCTAATTATAGACTCATTCATATTTATTCATAATTTGGCATTGTTGTTGAACTTAAGGCTATTATATAAAGTGAAAATTATTAAGAAATTGAAATTCATCATGTGCACTCATGAAGGGCATTTTGGTTCTGTTGATGGTTGACATTTAATAATATACTAATAAATAGGTTGCATTATGTCTTTCCCATTTTGTGCCTTACAAGAGAGTTCAAAAAGACATTATCAAAGTAATATTTGTTTATATTATAAATGTACACTCAAATATTAGTGCTTGATTTTAATTACCCGTAAATATTATTTTTTTCTGAATTTATTTAAACAATAATAAATTCGTGAAAAATTTTTAAGTGCCAGAAAGAATAATATAAAAACTATATATTTTAAATTCTAAATTTATATTCTAGTTCTAATTTCTACTTGACTATCTAATTTATAGATAAATTCTTTAATTGATGAACTAAAAAAATTAGAGTGATGTTTTTAGGTTGTCTATTATTTAACAAAATTAATAATTAACCCTCACATAAACATTAATTTTATAACTTAATTTCTAACTCCTACTTTTAAATTCTGATAGAGAGAAAAGAAATCCTAATTTTATATTCAAGTTCTAATTTCTAGCTGGCAATTTCTAATTTGTATATAACTGAAAGTTATAATTGATAACATATTAATATATACACTAACTTCTAACAATATTAATATATTCTACAGTCTAATTTCTAAGTTATTATTTAATAACAAGTCTCTTAAGGACTACATTTAGATATTCATATTTTTAATTATATTCTAAATAATTATTATTTATTCTAATTTTATTATGTGCTCTTAAGTTATATAGTTATCAAACAACTATAAAGCAAACTATCAACAAATTGGATATAGTAACTATCAAATAACTATAAGACAAATAATAATAAGTTTGATAACAATATTCTAACAACAAATTAATAACAAAATATATAGATAAAATAAAATAAAAAGGCTGAAGTACTTAAATAATGAATAGACGAAAAGGCCAAAGAGTTCAATTGATTAAACCTACCGAGAAGGGCATGTAGACCATAGTAGGCTGAAGCCTACTAAGGAAAAAATACTATAAATACCATGACCCAAACTCAAACTAGGCATGAAAAATTATTTGCAAACAATCAAGAGCTTAGACTCTTTGATTCGCGTTTCATAGAAAAGAACTCAGAAAAGTTCATTGATTTTCAAGAAAGGCCCTAGCTTTATTATCAAGTAGCATCATTTTAGCACCTTCTGTGTGAACTCTTATGAAAGAATAAGGAATGCTAAGAATGCAGAAGAGATCTAGAGCTCGAAATTCTAACATTTGGTTGTTCCATGATCTAGAGACATGGAAAGCTACTAGCGTGAAGCACAATCACGTCTAGTGTCAAAGCCAGCACTTGAAGTCCTCCCATCGTTAGAGGAGAGGCTAGCGTAGTAGACCATACCTCTTGGAAAACTAGAGCTATAGATGATGGAAAAGGTGCTAAAGACATTGTTGGAAAATGCTTTTGCGCAAGATGCAACCAAAGTAGTTGCCTAGTATGTTAGATAACACCGCCCTTAAGAGCAACCGCAATCTTCTTGTCTCGATCAAGAAGGTCAGTATCACCAAAGAGAACAGAACGAGGAACTAACCAAGAAAGAGCCACCATTCCTCCTCTACTTCAGCGTATAGACATGCTAGTCGTTCTAAGCTAACTTATTGTGATGATTATCCACTATTATTGGAGTTCAGATTCATCACTTGTGCTTCAAAGCTCAAGAGGAGTTGGAAGTGAGCACGCCCTATTGGTTGTTGGTCTTTCAAGACGTAGTCTCTTTTGCTCAGTCATTCTTGTAAAGTCAATTCCCCTACAACTAAGATTGCCAATCTTTTTAAGTTTGACGGAATTAAAGATCCCCAAGAGTACTTGGACAACACTATGGTGCACCTAGAGTTGTATGCCTGATGGAGCATGCTAGAACTCTTACCAATATTATACAATGAGGCTTGAGATATAGGTAGTTCAAGAAACACATAGCAGGCAAGCACTCAGCTATTATGGATAAGCTCTTGATTCGAGCCGAGAAATACATCACATAGAGGAAGCAATAACTCCCATGGAAAAAATTGTAAAGAATGGTGAACAATCCTAAGGGTTAAGGTGAATAACTTGTGATGGATGGCACCAAAGGCGCCCTGCAACTAGAAAGATAATGGGTAATCTCAAGAGACAGAGTTCGAAGGGTTACTAGCTTTTCCATCCTAATATAAGATGAAATTCCAAGAAAGGTGATCACCTGAAAGGAAGAGATCGAGAGATTAATCTAGCAAGAGTACCTTGAGGCATTATTGCCATGTGACGAAGGTGATACCCAAAAGGTAATCTAGACTCAAAGTATGGAGGATTGTTGAAAGATGCTAGAGCAGAGATTAGAACCTCGAAGAGGCCCACAACCACATGTAGCTAACAATCTATTTGCTGTAGAACTATATAGATGATTGCTAGCAGACCCATAGGAGGGGACTCTGCCAATGTCCCAATGCTCTGATTGAAGGCTGCAAAATAGAAGCAACCCTTATAACCAACTGAAGTCACCCTTGAAGAATGAGAGTTGAAGGCAAAAAGAGATTAATGTACTGATGTCCCTATAATCCCAATTTCCCTAGCCTTCTCATGGATTGTCCCAATAGGTTGAGAAACCTCAGTAGTCATCATATCCCATAATGCCCTATCTAAGTAAGTAGAGTTGGTACCCGATAAGAAAAGATTGTTGTCTCTCCAACTAGATCTGAGGGAGAAACCATGGAGGCAAGCAATCAGAAAGAGAAGACACATGAACATAATTTCAAGATTGGGAGATTCCCTTAGGAAGTAGCAATTACCCAAGTGACTCGTAAACACTTTTTGAGGTTGGTGAAAGGGACCCTGGAGGCCAAATACATGATAATCAAGAATCCAAGCTAGTAGAGACCTTCAGACAAGCCCACACTCTACTAACTAAGTGTAAGGGAGTTCGAATTGCTCTCAGAAGTTTTATGGAGGAAATACTATTCAACTTGGTCATCAGCACCACAAGAAAATTAGCAGACAAAGTGTTATGGAGATTTCTAGTGATAATTGTATTTAATGGCTTTTGATTAATAAATGACAAATAAAAATAATATATTTGCTTGAAAATACTACTATAAATGTATTTGAAAGGCACTTAAATAGTACCACTAATTTTTTTCTTAGAAAAATGCCACTCATATTTATTTATAGTGTCGTTTATAAAAAAATGTCATGGATTATTTAGTGGCACTATTTTAACTACATCGTATAGTGTACGTATGCTGACATAGAAGTGATATAGTGATAGCAAAAAAAAAAACACCACTATAACATTACTTAGTGGCAATTGATTACCAAACGTCATTCAATTAACGCATAGTTGTGTAAATAAACAAAGCTATATATAATTAATTATGAACATTAATATATGTGAGAATATTCTCCAGGCCCACATTTAATATAGTTAATTCTTAATATATATTTGAATACAATGGTCAAAGTATGCATATATTAGTTCGAAATATTAAGGATAATGTTTCTTTTGATCGAGCGTACAACTATTTTTTTCTTTTTAGTTTTTTAAATTAAGGCAATATTATTTAAATAAAATTGTGATGATGTTTACGATCTATGACTTCCCTTTGTTTGATTGAACTTATTGATTAAATATATATTTACGTAAGTCTGGTTGTAATAAGAAGAGATTCATGAAATTAGAAGTTATGATAAATTGATTGCCAAAAACTAGCCAGTGGCAGAAATTAATTACCAGACATAAATAATTTATTATATTTAATGTGACTAATTAAATTATATCCGCAATTGATGAGTCCATTGGAGAATTAAGGCGATGTAATAGTAACTTTTTACGCATGACAAGCAAAGTGCCAACTGTTTCTTTTGTACCCTTAATGGTTAAATCGATAAATGGGTAGCTCTAATAGTTGTTTAATGTGAAACTCCTTATTTAAAAATATTATGTATTTATTTATTGTTTATATTATGATTACCCACTACTCATTACCCTATATATATATATATTGTAATAATATATGGATCATGCTTTAAATTTATGTCCATTATTATTGGAGGTTTTTAAAAATACCCAAGTATACTGGCTTTTTCTACTCCCAACGGTTAAGCTTATCAATTTATTTTGGGTTATCCTATTATTAAAATTGGCCCTCAAAACTAATATTTATATTTGATCTACAAATCATCATTATTAATCTTTTATAATTTTAAAATCTTATTGTATTCTGAAAATACTTAAAAGAAATAATCTTAAAATGAGATATAATGTCTTAAAGATTTAAAATATGATTAATTTATGAGACACAATTTGCAGACTATTTTAAATATACATATTCGAAAAACCTTCTAGTTAGCCTTAATCATTTAATTACTAAACCTAACTCGCTCGCACATAATATGTTAGGGAGCTTGGTATATATACACCAAAACATCAACAATTTATATTTTTAATTTTAATATTTTAATATTTTTATGATATTACTAAAACGTATGAGAAAAATTCACTCTTTCAAAAGAAAAAAAATTACTGTGTGATATGTGCTAGTCACATTTAATTGTTGGAAGAAATATAGTGATTTCAAGATATTTTTCATTTAATTATTCTGAAATACTTGCATTATATTTGTATTTGCTTGTTAACAATCGAATTAAACTAATCTTTACTATCTTTGTTTACTAAAATATATGTATACATTAGTAAGCAGTTTTAATTTTTTGTACAATTATTATTTGGTTTTTATTAATTTATTGTATACATATTAGCAACCACCTCAATTTGTTTTTGCTATTAATTTCTAGATCACTAATTGTTACATATTAACAATTATTCCAAATTATTACAGCAACCACTATTTGGTTGCTAATATTTACCCTCTAATAATCAATCGAAATTATTTCTGCAAGCATATTATGTTTCTGACATATACATACTAATGGCTAGTAGCAAAATTTTTTTTCAATAAATCATACAAAATGTAGTAAGCCTTGTGATGATATTAAAATTGTAAATCAATTATTTTGTTGCTAAAAAATACTTTTTAGCAATGATGTTCTAACATCACAATATGGTCACCAAAACATGTTAAATAAGACAATTACATTGCAACCAATGACTTGGTGAATAAAGAATCAACTTTTACTAATCAAAATGATGTAGTCATTATATGTGTAATTATAGCAACTACGATAATGTTACAACAACCACAAAATTTTACATTAGTGAATAAGAAATTTGTCATTGATTATTTTATCTAATATGCATTTTCAACATCCTAGTCAATCACATGCCACTAAGCACTTTTAACCAACGTTGTATGTGTGACCATCGATATTTTAGTCAGTATAAGTCTTACCGATGATCTTTCAACATTTTAGCGATCATCCATAATGATTGTTAAAACTATTTTTTCCTTTTATTATTGTATATAATATATAAAAATTTGGTCAGTTACTGGATGTGCTTTTTCTCTGTTCGTTATGACTATGTTTTTCTTATTTATAAGTTTTGTTTAAAATCAACCACACGTTATGTAGCGCCCCTACTCGGAATAGCACTTAAGCCGAGGCACTACTCTGATTTAGACTTAAATCTCATACATAATTCTAACAATAAGCCCATCTAAAAATTTTGGACATCTTACAAAAGATAGCAACAAGTTTCAACCTAAATAGGTCTTACAAAAGTACAATTTTCAAACCATCACAAATTCATCATTCATCGTTTCTTACCTACTAGAATTCATAAGTTCAAGTCGGACATCTCAAATCATCTCCAAGTTATCACTAAACAGAGAAGTGATCCATACACAAGGTTAAGCACCTATTCTATTACAAAACATATTTACATCATTCCAAGCCTGAAGTACAAGATCATCACCAAAACCTGTCTGAAAATGTCAAGAGATATTGGGGGGTAAGTCCAAAGACTTAGTGAGGAATAACTTAAAGAATAACAGAAGAGATCTATCGATAAAGGTTCAACTTAACAGATCATCAATTAAATATACAGAACATGACAGATTCAGAATCAAACAGTAAACATAACAAAATATGAAACGCTCCTACCTTATTGCTCCAAGATAGATTTCTGACAAATAGAAGTCAGATAGGCAAAACAAACCCAAAGCACATGCATTCCAAGAAAATTATAGATATGCATTGCAGAATCACCTAATTCCAGTCAGACAAACAGTTTACCTAAGTGTAACAGCTTGGTATATGGCGGATGCTCATAGAAATTGTATAGTGCACCACAGATGCCTAGGGGAAGCTCCTAGCGCACTGCTGATACCTAGGGCAGAGTCCTTAGCATACCGCCAACACCTAGGGGAAAGTCCATAGCGTGTTCCACATAACCAAACATTTCACTCAGATTAGCCCTCAGCCCATGTTTTCTCCGTATATACAACAGAATTCACAACTGTTTGTGCAGACGCCCAGGGAAAAGTCCCTAGCGCATCGCCGATTCCCAAAATAAAACAAAACAGAAATGCCATCAAGGCAACATGATAGCAACAAAAAGATTCAGACAAGCCAACATGGCCAAAATAAAGTTGAACAGATAAACAAATATGTCGGCGAGGTAATAGAGAACGGTACAGATCAGTACAAATACAAGACAAACAAACAGACAACTGAGATACAGATAATAGATAAGGTTCTGAGTGCCAGAACATATAGAAACATAATCGGTATAAAAAATAACCCTTACAAGCGTGTTCAAATCAGATAACTAGTAACAAATTAGAATTCCCACACATTTTAGATTTCGAACAAACAGAGTGCAGTACAAAAATAGAAAACCCACACATGGTTTTATCACAAATAATGGATAGTTAGGAAAGGTGCCAGATTAGCAGACCCTCACCTTTTGTAGTTTCAGCAAAACAACCACAGCCCACCATCTATTGATCAATAGGACCTACTTCTTTGTCACCTAATCAAAAGAATATTGCCATAGTCGAGACTCCTACTCATCTCTAATAACCTTCTAGAATTGTATTATAAGTACTTTAACATTATTAACTTATCTACTAACATGATGATATAGATATAAATAGCATTTTTACAAAATTCTCCAATAAATCAACATTTCTAGATTTAATCACAATGGTCTATATCGATTCCAAAGTAACATGATATCTCGTTCTTTTTTTCAAGGTCATGATCATATCATATCATTATCCTAAACTACACAATATGGTTCAATTCCTTACATAATCCTTAATACCATTATTAAATCCAATTTTGGCATTTTGCGTGATGTGTCCGAGTCCACTATTCAATATTCCTTGCATGGAAATCTTGCACACCTATATATATATATATATCAATTATCCATATCATCAATCTTGGCATGAAATACGAAGTTTCCAAAGGTAAGGTATACTATATACATATACATATATATTAAGTACAACCAACTAAATCCAAGTTTTGCCACCGGAGTTCCAAAACCACAAATTGATGACATAGGTACATTCGTTGTGTCGAGAAGGTGAACTGCCTCTCCGCCGCCGCCGAAGTAACCTAATGTCACCACCAAAATGCTCTTCTTGAGTTCCTAAGTCCAATGCTACTATCAGTTATCAATTTCACAGTCTATATCACCTTCACTCGAGCTCAACAGTGTCCAAATGGGTCTCTCACCACCACGCTTTGATCACCATTTTTTGTCGTTGCTGTCACACCAAACTCACATGCAAAGCTATTATTAGCTTTTCCACGCCGAGGGCTTCCGGAATATCTCACAGAATCAGGTTCAGGACGTAGCTTCGCCGTGCCCGTCGAGGTCTGCCGCTGTCAGTATTCAGCTCTCAATTTTTGATGACTCATCGCCTGTTCAACCATGCATGTGGTGTGTGAGTGTAGCCGGAGGTGTATGGAGTATTTTAATCATAGTGGTTTGGGGAAAAACATCCGCCGGAGGGAGATCGCTGGTGGTGGTTGTATCGCGGGTGAATGAGGAAAAATAAGTGAGGGTTCAAAATGCAGTTTTGCTATTTATAAATTGAAATTTTTTTATTTTTCAAATTTAGTCCAAAGGTTTTTGAACAACCTCAATTAAATCCTTGCAATTTTTGAAAAATACAACTTTGACATCATTAACCAAAGTTCTTCGATGCAAATCCCAACATTTTCAAAAAATGTTTAATCAGGTTTTGATAAATTTTGGATTGGCCCTAATTTTTTAAAATTTATAAAAATTGAAGATTCCTTATTAACAAATTGACCACCAAAATTTAATAAAATAATAAATTAGCAACTATAACATAAGATTCATGAAATTTAAATATATTAAAATTAAATTCTATAAATCATGAAATATTTTGGGTGTTACAAACCTTCCTCTCTAAAAGAATCTAGTCCCCAAATTCTCTTCTGAATGTTGGAAAAGCTTGGGATATTGCTGGTGCATGAGATCCTCTTGCTCCCAAGTTTCTTCTTCCATATTGTGGTTGTGCCACAATAGTTTCACTTGGGGAATCCTCCGATTCCTAAGCTCCTGATATTTTTGATCTAAGATACAAACAAGTTGTTCCTTGTATGTTAGATCACCTTTCAATTGCATGAGTTTAGGGGATATGATATGGGAAGGATCAGGATAGTATTTTTGGAGTTGAGACACATGAAAGACATTGTGTATCTCAATCCGGTTTTGAGGCAGTACAAGACGATAAGCTATTGGTCCAACTTTCTCACTTATTTCATAAGGTCCTGGATACCTCGAACTCAGCTTTCTGCCTTTGCCAATTCTTTTGATCCCTTTCCTTAGGGATACCTAGAGGAACACTCGATCACCCACTTCAAACTCCAAATCTTTCCTTCGCTTATATGCGTAACTTTTATGTTGGTCCTGAGCAACTTTCATTCGCTGTTAATAACTTGTACCTTCTCGACAGTCTCTTGAATCAGTTTAGGCTTCACAGTTCTTGGAGATATGTCAACAGTACCTGTGTACTTTGCTAGATCCCAATAGAGCAGGGATTGACATTTTCGTCCGTACAGTGCTTCGTACAGTGCCATTTGAATAACAGACTGATAGCTGTTTTGTAGGCAAACTCAACCAAAGGCAGATGTCGAGTCCAACATCTACCGAAATCCAAAACACAAGCTCGCAACATATCTTCCAAAATCCGAATGACTATTTCTGACTATCCGTCAGTCTGAGGATGAGCAGCTGAGCTAAACTGTAACCTTGTTCCCAAATATCACTGTGAACTTTTCCAAAGTCTTGATGTGAACTTTGGGTACCAATCGGATACAATACTAATTGGAATCCTTTTTAACTTGACGATCTCCTTAATATATAACTCTGCTAGTTTCTCAACCTTGCAGTTTGTCCTGACTGGTAGAAAATGTACAGACTTTATCAAACGATCCACTATAACCCAAATACTGTCATAACCTCTTCTAGCTTTTGGTAGATTAGTCACAAAGTCCATGGTCACTTGTTCCCATTTCTAGTTAGGGAAGTGGCTGCAACAACCTTGATGGTCATTGCTGTTCTACTTTGACTAACTGACAGATTAGGGATTTCTGCATGTAATCTGCTATATCTTTCTTCATCCCGTTCCACCAGAACTGTTTCTTTCAATTTTGATACATCTTTGTCCTACCCGAATGTATTGCATATCTCGTTCTGTGTGCCTTTTCAAGTAATCTCCTTTTCATTTCTTTAAGCACACAAATTCTTTTGCGAAATAGCAATGTGCCTTGATCATTAATATTATACTCGGGTCCTTTAGAACTTCCAACCAATTCTCTTTGTATCGATATCCACCTATCTTTAGTTTGGGCCTGTCAAATTTCATTTTATAGTTCAAGTTGTATTTTCACTCCTGCAACCCAAACTCGTAGTTTTAATCGTAGCACAACACCCGTACTCAATCCTTTTGATGTTCCTGTACCTTGCAGATGAGCCATTCCTGTATTTGGGCTCAAAGCATCGGCTACCACATTTGCTTTTCCTAGATGGTAGACGATAGGAAAGTCATAATCTTCTAGAAACTCCACCCATCTATGCTGCCTCATGTTCAGATCTTTTTGCGAATGCAGATATTTGAGGCTTTTGTGATATGTATATACCTCAAATATAGCTCCATAGAGGTGATGCCTCCACTTAGATAATGCAAAAATGATCGTTGCTAGCTCCAAATCATGAGTTGGATAGTTTTCCTCATGAGGCTTTAACTTCCTAGAGGTGTAAGCAATGACACGCCATCTTTGCATCAACACGCATCCTCGCCCTTTATATGAAGCATCTGTATATACCATAAAGTTATTTAACACGTTTGGAAGGGCTAAAACTAGAGCTATAGTTAGGCAGTTCTTCAACTCTTGAAAGCTCTTTTCACACTCTTCATTCCAATCAAATGACTAGTCTTTTTGAGTTAACTTGGTCAATGGATTAGCTATCTTGGAGAAATCTTGAACAAATCTTCGATAGTATCCGGCCAATCCCAGAAAGCTCCAGACTTCGATAATAGGTCCGGGCCTCTTCCAATTAACAATCATTTCCACTTTAGAGGGGTCACTTCTAGCTTGCCTCGAGTGATTAGTGACCCAGAAAGGTTACTTTCTCAGTCCAGAATTCACACTTGCTGAACTTAGCATACATCTAATGCTCTTTTAGAGTTTTTAGAACTATGTGTAAGTACCTTCTATGTTCTTCCTTGGATTTTGAGAATACCAAGATGTTGTCAATAAAGATGACCATAAACTGGTCCAAGTATGGCCTAAAAATTTGGTGCATCAAGTCCATGAATGCCGTGGGGGTGTTGGTTAGACCAAATAGCATTACTACAAACTCAAAGTGACCATATCAAGAATTGAAAGTTGTCTTAGGGATATCTTAATCTTTGATCTTCAATTGATATTATCCTTGTTTTAAGTCTAGCTTGGAGAAGATCCTTGACCCTTGCAATAGGTCAAATAACTCCTCAACATGTGGCAGAGGGTACTTATTTTTTATGGTGACCTTGTTCAATTCTCGATAGTCGATACACATCCTTAAAGACCCATTCTTCCTCTTAACAAACAGCACTGGGACTCCCCAAGGGGACGTGCTAGGTCTAATGAACTTTTTCTCTAGCAACTCCTACAGTTGGCTCTTCAACTCCTTAAGCTTAATAGGTGCCATTCGGTACAGAATTTTGGAGAATGGCGTAGCCCCCGGTAGAGTGTGAATGGCAAACTCTATCTCTCTGTCTAGGGGTAGTGAGTTTAATTCTTTAGGAAATACCTCTGGGTATTCTGCTACTACATCTACGTCCTTGATCCTGACTGTATCCCATGGTTTGTTAATGAGGTATGCCAAAAATCCTTACCCACCTTCATTTAAAATCTGCTTGGCTTATAATGATGATATGATCAGTATTGGAGAAGTGTTATCTGCTAAGGAGCGTAAAGATATTGAGGTCCCTTCCCCGAGTGTGATGCACTTGGTGTAACAATTCACCTGTGCTTGATGATGGTATAACCAATCCATCCCAAGAATTATGTCATACCCTTAAATGGGCATTCATATTAGTTTGGCTCGATACACTCGGCCATCGATCATGATCGGGCAGTCCTGATACATGATATTCGTGACTAACCCTACTCCTAAGGGTGTTTGGACTTCAACTTGGTAAGCCATAGTTTCATGTTGTACATTTAATTTTGGAGAAAAATCAACAGATATAAATGAATGGGATACTCTAGGATCATATAATACTTTATTAAGATTTTTGGAGATAGTAATCATACCTTTAACCACCTCATTGGGATTTGGTGCATCTTCTTCGATTAGGGCATATGCACGGGCCTGAACTTTTTGCTTCCCTCTTCCTGCCGGCGCTGGTTTTTTCTTTCCCGAGCAATCTTTTAGAAAATGTTGGCTACTTCCACACCTTAGGCATTTGCCCTGCTTCCGCCAACAATTCACTTCTTCATGGCTAGTTGATCTGCAGAATCCACACGGCGCCGATACTTTATCTTGAGCTCGATTTACTATCTCAAAAGTCCTAGGAACTCGTTAGGATGTGCCTCCAGTTTGTAACCTAGGCTGTTTCTTGCTATCACCACTGGGTCCTCCCGGGGGTGGTCTTTCTTTTCGACCCTTATCTTCGATTTTTTGAATTTCTTATAGTTCTAATTTATACTGCAGCGCCTTGCTTACTGCCAGGTTGAAATTTGATAGGTCAAAGATGGCTAGACCTCGTCTAAGCTACGGCCTCAGTCCTTGAATAACTCGTTAAATCTATCGACTTTCATCTTCCAGGATGTACGGTGCATATTGTATTAACTGGCTGAAAGTTACTTCGTACTGACTGATAGATTAGCTTCCTTGGATCATATTCATAAATTCCCTTTCTCTCACCTGCTTAACTACCAAGGGAATATATTTGTCCATGAATTCCTAGGTAAAATTATCCCAAGTTTGGGGGGTCCTTGAAGCGGTCTATCTGCTATTTATGACATTCCACCAACTTTTCGCAAACCCGGCCAGTAGGAATATGGCAAATCATACCTTTTGTTCATCTGGTTATCGTAGAGTTTGAATATGACCTCAAAGTCCTCTACCTATTCCTCTGCTTTGAGGTCATCTAGCTTCCCGAAAAACTTTAGGAAAATGAAGAAACCGTTATCCTTATTTATCTCATTAACCTTTCTTACTTCACTGCCCAGCTGTCGAGCTTATTACCTAGCTTTAGGCCTTCTCTGATTCATGGGGTCCATTGGCTGACCCACAGAAGGGGTTTGTGAATTTTTTTATTTTGGTTCAGGTGGCTGATAAGCAGGTACTTCATGCCTAGGGATTCTTGGTGCATTAACAGGTCGACCAACTGGTCTTCCTCTACAACCTGCTCTGGCTAGAGCGGGCCTAGGAACACTACCATGAGATGCCATCTTTCACTTTGAGATTTATGATGTAGTGTCAAGCTTGCAATTATAATTTTCCAATTAGCACTTTAGCCTTCAAGAATCCTTCAGAATTTCTTGAGCTTTCCAAAATTAAAGAGAAGAAAAGTAAATTTAATATAAGCTCCAATATCTTAAAATAGGAAAGAAAGGAAGTTTGACAAAAGATATAAAAGATAACTTTATTAGCATACTTAGCTAGCAATAGCAAAGTTACAATAGTATGTACAAAGTTCAAAGTTTTCAAAAATGGCCATGCTAACTATTCACATGATTGGATTCAAAATGATTAGGCAAAAGGAAAAGAAAAGAAAAATATTAGCCAATATTATGCAATCGTAATAGTTAGAAGTTCTACCAAGTTACTACTAGACCAAGTACATATACAAAATACCATCACAACATCGAATCATCTATCATAACCCGACTCATCAGTAATGTTAGACGCAATGTCCGCTTTGGTTTCATGCCACTGATCGAAGTCATCCCACATCCAGTTCGGGTCTATATCGTCGTTGTCGTCCTCGTCCTCAATCACCAATGGTGCTACTATTAGGGGTTCAAGGATAGGATCTGCATTTAGGATCTCTTTAGCTTCCTCTGGATCCTTCTCAGCATCCTTATCTGGGTTGTCTTTCGAATTTTCCTCAACGTCCTTATCTAAGTTATCTTCTGGATCCTCCTTAGCATTTTCATCGGGGTCTTCTTCTGGATCCTCCTGAATCTGTGTCTCCTATGCACACTCGGGCTTTGGGGATGGACAAATTCCTGAAGGTCCTACTCTGACATCAATCCATATGCTGACTCCTATGACTTGGTTAATGGACCTACCTAATAGGCTATTATCTGGCTTATTTCATCCATCACGGGGTGGGGTACCTCTACAGTCCTCCAATAATCTGCTTCTAACTCTCAGAATGTAGCTTCCATATGCTCCCTTATGGTATGAAGTCCTTGTACTTGCGCCTCTGCTATGCTAATTCGTATGCGTTCTCGTTCCACATCCCTCATGAGTCGATCCATGAGATAATATGTAGCTTCAATCATCAACCTCAATTGGTACGCCTCTGCTCGGTCATATATAAGTGTCTCACGCTGGTCATTGATCTTGTCTTCTAGTGATTGACACAGTTTCAGCAATTTCATCTTTTCTTCTTCTAAGAGTCTAACCGTAGGATTCGAAGGTTCCTTGCTTGGTCCCTCTGCAGGCTCCTTCCCTTTGTCACGGTCTTTGGCCATCCTGCTACAATCATAAAGTTCACAAAAATCTATTTTGTTAGTATTACACAACAAAATCTATATCATATTGTCCTGGGTCATATAAGAATCCACAAATGTTTAAACACTTAAAGTTCGTAACCTAACTAATCCAAACAACCAAGCTAGCAATGAATCCCGTTAATGTTCAACACCTAGGTCATTGCTAAACCTAAGCTCTGATACCACCTCTTAGTGCCCCTACTTAGGATAGCATCTAAGCTGAGGTTCTACTATGATTCTGACTTAAATCTCATACATAATTCTAACAATAGGCCCATCAATTTTTTTTTTCAAAATTTTCAAAGATAGCAACAAGCTTCAACCTAAACACGTCTTACAAAAGTACAACTTTCAAACCATCACAAATTCATCATTCACCATTTCATACCTACTACAATTCATAAGTTCAAGTCGGACATCTCACATCAGCTCCAAGTTATCACTAAACATAGAAATGATCCATACACAAGTTTAAGTAACTGTTCTAGTACAAAACATATTTACATCCTTCCAAGCCTGAAGTATAAGATCATCACCAAAGCCTATTTGAAAATGTCAAGAGATATTGGGGAACAAGTCCAACGACTTAGTGAGGGATAACTTAATAATAAAAGAACAAATCTATCAAGGAGGTTCAACTCAATAGATCACCAATTAAATATACAGAACATGACAGATTTAGAATCAAACAGTAAACATAGCAAAACAGGAAACACTCATGCCTTATTGCTCCAAGATAGATTTTAGGCAAACAGAATTTAGATAAGCAAAACAAACCTAAAGCACATGCATTCCAAGAAAATTACAAATATGCATTGCAGAATCACCTTATTCCAGTCAGACAAACAATTTACTTAAGCATAACAACTTGGTATATGGCGGATGCCCATACGAATTGTATAGTGCACCGCAGATGCCTAAGGGAAGCCCCTAATGCACCACTGATACCTAGGGGAGAGTCCATAGCATATTGCCAGCACCTAAGGAAAAGTCCCTAGCGTGCTCCACATAACCAAACATTTTGCCTAGATCGGCACTTGGCCCATATTTTTTCCATACATACAACAAAATTCACAATCGTTTGTGTAAATGCCCAGGGGAAAGTCCCTAGCGCATCGTCGATTTCCAAAACAAAATAGTACAAAATAGAACAGAACAGAACAAAAATGCTATCAAGGCAGCATGATAGCAACAAATAGATTTAGATAAGCCAACATGGATAAATAAAGCTAAATAGATAAACAAATATACCGGCGAGGCAATAGAGAACGGTACAAATTTGTACAAATATGAGACAAACAAACAGACAATTAAGATATATATAACATATAAGGTTCTAGGCGTTAGAACAGACAGAAACAGAATTGATATCAAAGATAACCCTTACAGGGGTGTTCAAATCGGATAACAGATAACAAATAAGAATTCCCACACATTTAAAATTTCAAACAAACAGAGTACAGTACAAAAATAGAAAACCCACACAAGGGCTTATCATAAATAACGGATAGTTAGGAAAGGTGCCAGATTGGCAAACCCTCACCTCTTGTAGTTTTAGCAAAACAACCACAACCCGCAATTTACTGATCTACATGACCCATTTCTTCGTCACATAGTCAAAAGAATATTTCCATAGTCAAGATCCCTACTCATCTCTAATAACCTTCTAGAATTGTATTATAAGTACTTTAACATTATTAACTTATCTACTAACACGATGATATAGATATAAATATCATCTTTACAAAATTCTCCAATAAATCAACATTTCTAGATTTAATCACAACGGTCTATATCGATTCCAAAGTAACATGATATCTCATTCTTGTTTTCAAGGTCATGATCATATCATATCGTTATCCTAAACTACATAATATGGTTTAATTCCTTACATAATCAATCCTAGTCAAATACCACTTAGTCTCATTACATAATCCTTAATACCATTATTAAATCAAATTTTGGCATTTTGCATGATGTGTTCGGGTCCACTATTCAATATTCCTTGCATGGAAATCTTGCAGACCTATATATATATATGTTATCTATATCATCAATCTTGGCATGAAATACAAAGTTTCCAAAGGTAAGGTATACTATATACATATATATATATCCATTACAACTAACTAAATCCAAGTTTTGCCACCGAAGTTTCGATCGTCGACTGCGCCGCCTCAGCCAGAGTAACCCAATGTCACTACCAAAATGCTCATCTCAAGCTCCTGAGTCCAATGCTACTATCAGTTATCAGTTTCACAGCCTGGATCACCTTTAGTCGAGCTCAACAACATCTAAATAGGTGCCTCGCCACCATGCTCTAATCACTATTTTCCAATGCTGCCGCCACGCCAAACTCACTTGTAAAGCTGTTTTCAGCTTCTCCATGTCGAGGGCTTCCAGAATATCTGCCCAGAATCAGGTTTTGGTCGTAGCTCCGCCGTGCCCGTCGAGGTCCGTCGCTGCCAGTGTTGGGCTCCTAGTTTTCGATGACTCATCGTCGGTTCAATCGTGCATGTGGTGTACGAGTGTAGCCAGAGGTGTGGGGAGTATTTTAATTGGAGTGGTTTGGGGAAACGTCCGCCAGAGGTAGATCGTCGGTGGTCATGGGTGAAGGAAGAAAAAAGAGTGATGGTTCAACATGCAATTTTGCTATTTATAAAATGATTTTTTTTTTCAAATTTACCCCAAAGGTTTTTGAACAACCTCAATTAAATCCTTGCAACATTTGAAAAATACAACTTTGACCTCATTGACCAAAGTTCTTCCATGCAAACCCCAACATTTTCAAAAAGAAGTTTTCTTATTAACAAGTTGACCACCAAAATTTAATAAAATAATAAATTAGCAACTATAATGTAAGATTCATGAAATTTAAATATATTAAAATTAAATTCTATAAATTATAAAAATTTTGGGGTGTTACATGTTAACTTAAAAACATATATTTAGGGTTCAAAATTTCTACATGTAGCACCCCTAATTGTTTCATGATTTTTGTTAATTACCTATTTTATTTTTGATTTATGAAATTCTATTTAATTTAATTAATTTTGAAAGTTTTGGGGTCAATATATAAATTTTGAAAACTTGATTGAACATTTTTTAAAGCTTTGGGGTTTGTTAGGACCTAATTGCATTAATCAATTTTGTTTGGGGGCTCAATTAGAATATTTCAAAATAGCTTATATATATTGGATATTTCCATTTTCCTCGCCATTCCCCTTTCTTCTACTCTGTGATACTCTTCCACTCCTATTGCCGGTGATCTCTTTTGGCAGTTGGAATCTTCACTAACCAAACCATTTTTCTTCTTCTTATCACCCGTAAGTCAATGGCATCACATGCACGGCGACCATAGCAGGGCCATCAAAATTTTTGAAGCTTGAAGCTCAGCCAAATGAGGTTGATAGATGGCGGTGTATCAACAATGGAGGTGAGTTCTGGGCGGTGGAGATTGAAGCCCTTAGCTCATTGGTCACCATGGTACCCTTACCCAGAGGTTAGATACGGCGGCGACAGTAGAACAGAGGTGATCGGAGATGGTGGATGGTTTGGTGGCTGTGACTTTCAGATGAGTTTTGACACTGATTTTGGCTGCAAAACTTGAAACTAGTTGTGTTTTAGATTCAGGAGGCTGAGAGAAACAATTTGGTGGTAAGTTTGGTCTGCTTTAGTAGTGGAAGGGTAGATTCTTCCTCTCAAATGGACAAATGCCACCATATAGTTGGTTCGTGAATTTGGGACGTCGTTAAATGGATTGTGGTAAAGGATTGGAAAAGGGTTTTTGCTTATATATGTATATATATACATAATGTACCATTATCTCTTTAACCTTGTATTATGTGATAATGGAGGATTTATATATACGATTGATATGATTTCCCCATGCTTGGAGTATTGTGAAGTTAGTGGACCCGAATTTATCTCGTTATAGCCTAAGTATAGACTAAATGAGTTTATTAACCGATGAAACCCTAATTTATGGATTTAAGACCTAAGTGACGTTTGATTAAACTGATTATGAAGAATTGAGCTATTATTGTGATTTTAGGACAAGATTATGGGAATGATTAAGTAATTGAGGACTAGTTTATGTTCTGTTATTAAAATGATATGAAACTGGGATTACTTTGGCAATAATGACTTTATTAGTTATTTTGGGCCAATAGACTATTTTAAGTCCTAAAATTATTATATTAATTGGTTAATCGGTGATTTTAGACTATTAATGGTTTAATTGGATTACTAGAGTTGAATATGGATTTTGACTGTGAAAATATTATTTTGGTTAGTTGACAATGATATGGGTCTTGCAGAGCTGTTGGCAGTGACATATTCTGTTGGGATCAAAGAGCTGAAGGTCTGCCAATCTGGCACTTTTTCTTCGGTATTTGTGATAAACTCTTGTGAGGGTTACTGTTTATGTACTGATTATACTGTGTCATTGAAATTTGTGATTTGTAGAGATTTTGATATTTTGTTATTTGGTCCGGACACCCTTGTGAGTGTTACTTTCTGTTATGATTCTGTTTCCTATTTGTTTTGGCACCCAGAACTTTTATTTGGCTTTTATGTTATCTGTGCTATTTTGATACCCGACTATCTTGTTATCCGATTGTTCTGCTATCTGTATTGTTATTGTTTGCCTTGCCAACATAATCATTTATCTGGTATCAGTGATGTTCTAGGGATTTTCCCCTAGGTATCAGCGATGTGCTAGGGATTTCCCCCTGGGCATCTACAAAATATTTATTGACTTGTTATGGAATGGAGAACTGAATGGCCAAAGGCTTGATTGGTATGCAAGGGATTTCCCCCTTGGTATCAATAGTACGCTAGGGATTTTCCCCTGGCATCACAGTGCATGGGATACACAAAGGATTTCCCCCTTAGTATTAATGGTACGCTAGGGATTTCCCCTGGGGTATTGGGCATTGTGCTAAGGATTTCCCCCTGGGTCTCGTTGCACGCCATATGGTCCGTATGGGCACGACTATGTGCTAAGCTGCTATGCTTTGGCAATACCGAATGACTATCTAGTACAAGGAGAATCAGATATGCATGTCTGGTTGTATTCTATTGAAATGCATATACTTAGGGTTTGTTTTATCTGATTGTTTCATGACTGCCTATAATCTGTTCATGGAGCAATAAGGCAGGAGAGTTTCTTGATTACTAAATTGTTATTGCCTATTTTCTGATATGTTTTTGTCTGACTGTAAATTATAATCTATTGAGTTGATGTTTCCCCAATAGATCTCTACTATTTATCTTTGTTATTATCCCTCACTAAGTCCTTTGGACTTACCTCCCACACTATTTTATTGGTTCAGACATGTATAGGTGATGGATTGAGAACATTTTGAGCTGAAGGCGTGGAAGATATGTTTTGTAATGGTACCATGGATGTAATATGTATATGCATAGATCTCTTTTGAACTCAAGGTCTTCTTAACTTACGGTGGTTGTGAGATGTAAGTTTGAATTGTGATTTTGATATGTAAATATTGTGAATTGTGTCTCAAGACATATTATGGCATTTACGTAAAGATTTGTGAACCTGTGAAGTTAAATTCTGTTGATGATTTTTGATAGGTTTCGAATTGTTGTATGAGCCTTATTTGATGAGTGAGTTTGATAGGATAAGACTCAACTGTGTAGTATCTCAGCTTCGGGGTTACACTGAGTAGGGTGCTACATTATATGTTCCCATTGGGACTATGGCATTCGATGATATTCAAATATAATATCAGTCGGAATATTAATGCCAAAAATATTTTTGCCGAACAGGGCTATTTTTTGGAGGAGCATACAGCGGTAGCAAATTTAAAACTTATAGGTTTTCTTAGAGGGTGTTTGGCTAAACTTATTTAAAACATCTTATAAGATTCTACATCTTATAAGATGTTAGATCTTATTTTTAAAATAAGTTGTTGAAGTTTTTGCATAAAATAAGATGTTGGAGCCTATAAGATGTTAATAATGACAATTTTATAATTAAAATGGTTCAAAATAAAGGATCTTGTTAAGATCTTAAAAATAAGTTATGGTCTCCATACTTTTTTTAAAGGAACTTATAAGATGCTAACATCTTATTTTAGGATTGTATAAGCTCTTTCTCAAATAAGTTATCAAACACGTTTGATTAATTTATAAGCTCTTGAAAATCTTATAAGATGTTTTGTGGAGTTTATAAGCTCTCTCAAATACCCTCTTAATGTACTTATTAATTTGTCCATTTGTAAACTGGAAACTTTTTTATTTTATTGGTAATTTTGATGCAACAAAAGCTTCACTGAATGTATTATTGGAAAACTAATCAAAGAGATAAGGTAATTGAAAAAACTAACGTACTTCTTTTTAAGAAAATGATTTTCCAAAACTGATTTGCTTTGCTTCATTTAAGTGTTTAATGATATATAATATTTATATGTATGATCATTGAAACAAAAATGACAATGATCAATGCCAACATCCTGAAATCTGAATTAACTTAAAAGTATAATTCTAATAACTTGTACTTCAATAAGGTAATGTTATATTATAGTTGAAGATAAATATTGAAGAGCAAAGGAAAAAAATAAGATTAGGAAGAGCAGGCAGTCCAGCCGAGGGAAAGCAAGAAAAGTTGCAAATATCCCAAGCATAATATTTGGTTATATTGCGGATAGATAAAGATTATTAGTAAATAAATAATAATTAAAATTTACTAGAAAAACCATGTATTTAGCATAATTAGCCGAGTAAAATCAGTTGTCCCCCACCTGCATTAATCCTAAAACACACAGATGAACATTAGATTTCCACTTCTGATTTTAAATTTGCAGCAATCATTCATATAAATTATGGCAATTGTGGTCAAATTGTAAATTTCTTTGTTATAAGTTTAAAGAATGGAGTCAATCAACATCCCTATTCACTACAATAAAAGTCAACTCTTGTTGCACATCTATTTATAACACATACAATAATGTGTCATTACATTTATGTAAGGGGCACAAAATTTTATTTAAGTTATTATAATACATATATATGGCACTTATAGTGACATTACGACACCAAATGTGACAATGATTATTGTTGCAGCTTTTTTGGTGATACAATTAGATAGTATACAATAGTGTAGGCGTCAAAACAATTTAGATATTATGACATTTTTGGCTTGACAATATATATATATATATATATTAAGTAAAATATGTTTTTTACCACAGTGTTTTTTATTTCATTAAATAATATAATGTGGTAAAAAGGAACTATTTGCTATGATTCTTTTTGTTGCAATATAAATTTTCAAATGTGTGGTAAAATTTGTAATAAATACACTCTATCTCATTGTAATGAAAACCATGTTTATTTATTATAATTTTTACATGATGCGAATGATGTATTATATTTATTATAGTTTTATATAAATTGAGGCAAAAAATGGATGAATTTAATGTACTTTTTCATTAGTGACGCAAAAATCATGAATATAGTTGAAAATTTGGCGGCAATTAAAGATTAACATCTTAAAACAAAATTTATTCACTAAAAAAAAGAGGTAAAACGCATTTTAGCACTGTTTTAACCAATAAAATTGAAGGTAAAGTAAAAATTTGTTTCTAATTTTTATTGTTACAAAATTATTTAATTAATAATCGAATAATAAATTAACTAGCTATATATATTTATATATACTTGAAGAAAGACTGCTTGAAACTTAAGGTTTGATTTTGTTTAGCATTGTACATTTTATATTTTGAACTAAAGCTAATTACTTAAATGCCTTATAATACTTGCATATTGATTTTGGCTCAACCACTCATACTTCTAATTAGGCTAGTCAATGGGGAGCGTATCACCCAACCCATGCCTGTATCATAAAATACCCAAATAAAAATATCATGTATTCTACCTTATCCTATAATACCCAAAACAATAAGACCCTAACCCTACCCTACCCTACCCATTCTAATCCAAGTCTCATTTTTTCTAGTTTATTAACTTATATTTTTAATGTATGGGTTAATTTTCTCAATATATACTAAAAATATTGTTTAGCATGCATATGATAGAAAAAAATATTTTCTATATTTAATTTAATTTTTATTAAATTTAATTAAGTAAATCTTTATTTTTAATTTTTCATTCATTAATAAAAATTTTATTAACAAAATTTATTCATTAATAAAATTAATTTTATTAACAAAGGTTATTCCATTATTAATTTTACTATTGAAAATTGTTAGCTGTTACTGCCACTATATTAACTTTGTTATTATAGTAATTTTGTGTAATTTTTAATGAAGAAAACTATTAGTTGTTACTTTGTCATTTATTAATAAAGTTTTGTTAACAAACTTCATTCATTAATAAAATTAATTTTATTAATAAAGTTTATTCCATGATTAATTTTAATATTGTTAATTTTATCATTAAAAACTATTTAGGTGATATTGTTATTGCCACTATATTGACTATGGCTTTGTTTGGTTATGTTTTGAGCATTTTCTGAAAAATATTTTAGGGGAGTATAGCACCCCGCCAGGGAGGTGCTTGCTGCGGGCCGAAGCGCTACTCATTCTAAATTTAATAACTCATAACCAAAATTGCACCACCAAAACATTCAGTTTAAATAGTTTATAGCAATCCAAAATCATTCTATGCCTCTTTTCTATCATCTCCTGCTGTACAATAATCTACATTAACACGAACTACAAAACTATAACCTCATAATTTCATAATACTCATGTTAAGTGATTGAAATCAAATTTGAAGTCCATGAGGCATCATGACAAGACTAATACATAGATATTGTAGACTACCTACTTACAAAAACGATATTAACTAGAGTGGCGCTACTGAAAATAGGATTCACAACAATACTAATGCCAAAGGCTTTACAACCTGAATACGTGCATGCCGAACTATAAGTTAACTTACATATTTCAAAGTCCATAAATACATAAACATCTAGTACTAATTATAAAACTCTATATACATTATTCTTGTAGCCAGGTTAGGCCTTCAGCTCTCTGATAGATCCTGTTTAGGAAGGAATTAAGAAAAATAAATAGTGGGTATAAGTCTAGAGGACTTAGTGATGGGGGAAAAGTAGCTATTAACAATCACACAGGATTAAGAGAACTAATTAAAGGATTCTAACATAACGGATAATTAAGCAAAAGAAGTAAAAAGAAGAATCTAGAAAATCAAAAGTTGTAAATTGACACTTTGATAAGATAAGGTTCGAATAAATAGTACCTATAAAAATGGGGGTACCCAACAAGACATTACATAGTAACAGATGCAACTTAACAATAACAGAACAACCAAAATGTCATAAAACGATAATTAGTGTATTGATGGAATAGGAATCCAAGTGAAGGGAGATAGGAAACAAGCATGACGTGACATACCAAAACATACCATAATAGCATCCATTTTCAAATCATAGCAGATTGTTGGCAACTCCAACCTTATTGCTCCCAGAACAGAATATAAACGGTAACATGGAGTACAAATATAACATAACAAATTTTCCTTGTTACTCTATTACCCAAGTACTTCGCTCAGTAGATATGTGGCATGGCCAGCCGCATGCCAGATCTCGCCACTCGCAGACAGCTACCTCCAACTAACTGCAACTCAAGATCTTTAGTGGGCACTAGCTGAGAGACTAGCTACCATCAATCCATACCGCTCAATCGTCTTTCAGGAACTAGTTTCGAGCCCAACCCGCCACGTGGCATCCCTACTTGCGGTAACCCCCCAAGAGCGTCCTCAAGGCGACTTAACATAATGCCAACAGATAATACATATTTAAAATAACTGATTAGAAACATATCTATGAAATCAAATGAAACAGTACAATCCGTAAACATTAGTTGGCAATGCTACATAAATAGCATACAGAATGATTTAATCAGGAATACAAAACAAAATTGTTCAGTAAGACCAAAATATCACCACATATAGGGAAAGCCGGCAACGCTGTAATGTATATGGGATAGAAAGCTGATAACACAATAGGAGCTCTGGGTACTAGAACCAGTACAATCAAATTCAAAAAATAGTCACAAGAATTCAAACACCAAAGATCATTCACTTTCTAGAAGAAAGATAGGCTTTACCCTCACCTTAATCCCTACAAAAAATGCTATCCTCGCTCTACTGCCCTACAAATCCTGGCCTACTCGTTGCGTATTTTAAAAGAATGTACTTAATGTCAAATTGCTTGTATCATTTTCTTTAAATAATAATTAAATCATTTATATCTTAATATCAGTTATTTTCCAATTAATGCAATATTTTAGGGGCCCAATTCCAAAAATACCATAAGGGTAACATACTAATTATGCTAATGATGCTGTAATATTTATGAGGGTCATATTTGTTTCGATCGATAATCATTTCTTATGTCAATAATTCCTAATTTAACAATTTAATTCCTACATCAACAATTTAGTCGAAATGCCAAAATCAACTCAGATTCCTATTACTATTTGGTCCTTATAACGTTTCACAAAAGTCGAATATATAATTACAATGATTAAATCCAATTAATGATAATCCAATCTTTAATAATTTGGCTCCATTCATCATTATACACAAGGTTAGGGTTTTAATTACCTAAATTAACTTAATTAATAAAGGATTATATATATGTTACAAATTCGAGTCCACCTAACATTATATATATAACTATGCACCCTGTTGTCTCGATTCCAAATATATTCTTCCCAAATCAGTTCAAAATACCAGAATTCACAATGTAATAAAAACAACATAAATCAATTGGTAACAATCCCGATTCCAAATAAATTTTACCAAAGAACTTATTTTCAGAGCTTAATCACCACAAAACAACACCACGCATGTGACCACCATGATAAGATGAAGATTCTCTCTCCGTATTGCCGCCGCTGCTGGAGTTGCTAAATACCACGACCAATCGACATATCTCAGTAAGTACGATAAAAAGCTCAAATTAATTTCTAACTCTGCCGTCAAATTGACCGTCAATTGGAGCCTGAAGTATATTGCCCTGCCTCTACCGTTGTCACCCGTTTTGCTAAATTCCACTGTCACTGGTGGTCAATGCTAGAAATTGAGGACACCAGGTTGTTCTCTGAGTTGAACCCTACAAAATCCACCTTCCACCGCCAAGCCACCGCTACCTAGTTTTCACCTTCAGTTTTCCAATGGTCCGCTGCCAAATTGGAGTGCATGTGGTGTGGTTGTGTTCACAACGAGGAGAAGAAGTTAGTGCTCAATTTAGTTTCAATGTTTCGCCATTGCCATCGATGAAAATAATTAAAAAATAACTAATAATTTTGATAATTATCTGTTGAAAATTCCTCTAATTTCCATTAGAAAATGTAAAAAAATAAATCAAGAAAATATAAAAAACCCGTTGAAAATTGATGAAAAGAAGTCACAAAATTTTTGCTGGAAAAAACCATCGAAAATGCAATGAAAATTTGATAGTTCAAAATTATCAAAACTCTATCACAAAGTTGACAAAAATCCATTGAAAAATTTTCTCACAAAAGAATCAATCAAAAATCAAATGAAAAATAATTTGTGACGAGGGTTTTTCCAACAATAAAAATTCCATTGGATATCCATCGACAATTTATCGTTCCATTGAAAATCTGCAATAATGGAAAAAATTCCATTGGAAATGTAGAATTTGTTCACTGTGTAAGAAAGAGTCATTGCTACATTGGATGCAAATGGTCTCTTCTTGAGCTTGTGAATGAGAATACTAATCATCATATTCATATCCCTAAGATTGGGGACCTCCAAGACCTCATTATTGAAGTGGTTCATGAATGCCCTCAAAAGGGTTCATAATTTTACTACCTGATAGTGAACAAATAGATGGCTGATCTCTTTGCTCTCTTCTTGCTAATGAAATGGAATAGAAATTTTGAAATAATTCATCAGAAGATACGACCATTCCTGGTGGCAAGATTGTGAACTGTTCTTGTGCTTGACCCAAAGTAATGAAAATATGACTGTTAATAGCGTATCTCTGATCATGTAATTGCATAATGTTCTCAAAGGAGGTCAAATGATCTTGAGGGTTACTATCACCTTGGTATTTGGAGAGATCTGCAATCTAGAATCCAAAGGGAAAGTTCTTCGTATGGATCTCTGCAAAGAATAGGGATCCTCTTTTTTACAAAGTGGATTCAGATATTGTTCATACCTTTAACTTGTCTAATTTCCTTTAACTTGTCTAATTTCCTAATGAGTTGCTCCACTTGGCCATTTAATTCATTCAGCTTTCTTCTTTTGTTTTTGTAATAGGATGGTCCTATTGATGCTTATCAGGCCTTGTCCTTCTCCTGTGCATGAAGAAAGGACTGTCTAGATATTGGAGCTTGGTTGGCCACCTCCTCAAAATGCTTCTTAAGGCTCGTGTAGACCTTTCTGAGGTTGTCATTGAACTTTGAGAGGCTGTTGTTGCATATGTTCTAATGAGAACAAATGTTGAGGAAACATTGGTACTGAGGCAACATGCGGCTAGAATGCTGGAGCTGGAGAGGGAACAAAATATCACAAAAAGAGTAAATGGCACCCTTCCTTCTACTACTCCAAAAGCTTCCCACCCCATTATATAAATATTTTATTTAGCTCCGTTTGAGTCAAGATGTTGACCTCCGTAGGTCAACTAACTAATGGCTATCCAGAAGTAGGATAAAGAGATATTGATGGGGCTTGAATAGATTGCTGTGATTCATTGTTTATCCGACAAGTTTCCTTAATGATCCTTGAATCTTAACTGATTGAGAGATATATTTTTCTTTAAATGGCGCCAAATAATGAGGGCAATAATTGCCTCACCACTTATAAAAATAGTTGGAATAGTATTAAGCTAGGAATGATCCTCTTTGGGTCTTTGTGATCCTGAATTTGAACTTAGATCCTAAACTCGCAAATTTGATTAGGGGTTCAGAGACGTGTTCTAGCAATAAGCCTCCGACATTCAAATCAATAATTGGGTATAAAAATATTGTTGAGAATAAAAAGTGGAAAGGATTTCGTGCATACTTCATAAATGGCTATACTTTGGCTATATATAGTCATAGGGCACATGGATGAGGTGAATTGCTAGCTAGATGTAAGCCATTTATAGATAAGATGATCCAGTGATTAAGATTTCATCTTATTAATTGGAGTTGACCCATTAAAATAATTTGTAACCCATATTATGTTTTACATTGATTTAAACATCAAAATTAATTTATGTGGTCTATTTATGTGGCCAAATAAAATAGTCTTGATAAGTCAACATGACACATTAAGGAGGTGCTGGGACAATGCTTGCAAACAGGCTCTTCTCCAACAACAGGAGACCATTTTCGCATTATGCAAGGCTAAAAGAATGAACTAGAATGAGAACAAAATAATTCCTCATACTTATATGTTGGGAGTTTGAATGTTGTACGTTCAACTTGTAGTGGACCTAACATCAACTTAATTAATGTTGAAATGTTGGGCAAATGTCAATGTACTCTATGATTATTGAGAACTGCAAAGAAAGGGTTCAATACTTGCAAGGAATAAAAAATCATATGCTCACATATGTAAGGTTTGATCATTTGGAGGATTGGTTATCAGATTTAGATTGTTGGATGTACGGATATTGTATTAATATAAGAAATATACTTACTTATTTGTCGCTATTAGTTGGTGGGGCAATTTCATGAAAAAGTGCAAAGTAATTCGCCATTACTGTATTCAAGGTTTATGTTTGTCGAATTTTATTTCACAGCTTTGGATTGTCCGGGCATCAATAAACCACTAAAAGATTATTGTGAAATAGTTTTGTTTTTAAAAAATGGCAAGTATATATTAGAAGGGTGCATGCTAATTAAAATTAAATATTTTTATGTTAAAGAAGAATTTAGAAGTAAAATATCAATGAAAATATTAGCACCAACCCCAAAAGGATTATTGCCCAATTTCGATGATCATGTTGAAAGGATGGATGCTATATATAGAGAATCTTGATTGAATCATATAATGTCTTATTAAGTTTATTTATTTGATATTCTTGATATATCTCAACAAAGAGTTTAAGAAGACTCCTGTTTTCCATGTATATATAGTTCGCATAATTGCCCAGAATTATGTTAATAGGAGTTGTCTTTAATATAAGACATCAAAAAATTGGGCCTTTACTGCATTCTTCATCAAGGTTATGATTAAATTGAAAATTAGTGCGGTAGTTCATGGAAGAAATTATGTCAATATAATAACATACAACCGTTATAACATTTAAGTCATAATAGAATAATATCTAGCCAGCGTAATGAAAGATTTAGAATAGTTATAGTCAATATTAATTTATCCTGCATGTTATATTAATTTTAAATCATGAAACTATATAAAAACATTTATAGGTCAAGTGGGAGAATGTGTGTGTTTATATAATATGACGTTATTTTATCAAATTTTAGAGTTTATTTGGTAAGATAAAGTAATCATATTGATATTTAAATGCTTAAAGTCTTTGGGTCTCGAAGAGTTGTGATTCTACAGTTATGCTTTGTTTGATTCAAAAGTTTTGGTAGGGGAAAAAAATCTGCTAGGGAAAAAGAAAATATAATTAGAGAAATATAAGATCCCAATTTTGTTTGGTTATTTAAGGAAAAGAAGAAGAAAGTAATAACAAAATTGAAGATGATGGTGTTAAAGGAGGAAAGAGAGAGCTATATAAGCTTTTCTTTCATTTTTCTCACTATTTTGAGAAGAAAATGAATTTTTTTTCCAATGCTCTTATATTTTCCCTCAGGTTTTCTTTCCCTTAATATTTTTCTTACTAATCACAAAATAAAATTGTTTCCCTTAATATATATATATATATTTTCATTTCCTACAAAAATCTGTATACCGAACATAATATAAGCGCCTTGATTGAGACATTTTTCTTAACTTTTCATTAAAAAGAGGATGTATGTCCTCTCTCAACTCTAAATTAACATTGAAAGTAAAAATACAAGAAAATCATCATTGAAGGAAACATTAGGGGAGAAAACCCATTCTTCTTGGTCAAGAGGTTCTGTAGATTAGAGATTATTGCTCTTTAGGTATTAACACACGTAGAAGAAATTACAATCGATGCTCTGGATAAAAGTATATTATAATTATTTAAAATCATGGAATTATTTCAAGATCTGAAATTGCTCGTGCCAGAGAAATGCTTGTGTAATTCATTAAATTTACTTACTCCAAAATGTGGTCAAAATATTAAGATTTCAACTAGATTTGAATCCAAATTCAAATGAAGACGTTCAAAAATTTAGACAAATCAGACGCAAATTTGACCAACTGACAACTCTGTTGCATCATCATTCATCAAACTATTACTTCAAAAATAAACTATTACTTCAAAAATCTAAATCCATTATGTATAGTTCTCTTTCATATAGTGCTAGCCACAACAAATTGATGGCATTATATTAAAAAGCTTGAAAGGTAAGGAGAAAGAAGCCCATCCTCATCCAATAACAAAAAACTAAACAAATCATGGGCATCGGATTTGTCCACCATAAATCGCTCTGTCCAGAAACTTCCCTGGAATTCAGACAAATATTGATCTGAAGAACTAACACTATCATCAATATTTGCCCCGCCGAAGGCTACAGAATCCAACCCTGCAAGTGATATTTCAGACCAGTTTTGTCCCACAGCTGAGTCCAAATCCCTGTTGGCTACAGCCCCAGAAACCACTGAGTCGTGGGAGCTTGGTGATTCCAAAATGTACATATGATCAGAAGATACCTTAGACGACCTTTTTTCCCATTTTTGGGAGGATAACGTTGGAAATACAGAAGTAACATCACTGAAAGAAACTTCTTTTTCATGATTTATGCAAGGGGTTAATACTTCTGAAGATTTCTCATCCTCAAAATTTTCAGCTTTGCTTCTTTTACTGCGTTTCTTAAGATGCCCGTTCCAGTAGTTTTTGATGTCATTATCAGTTCTTCCGGGCAATTTTGCTGCAATAACAGACCACCTGAAGTATATATTCAGACATATATGTTGATGATTGGTTAGGACCAAGGATTTAAGTATGGACAAAAAATTGCTAAATTTATTGAATTATTGGCAAATTAATTGTAAGTCATACTTGCTTCCAAGTTGATCATGGAGTTTGACTATAAGATCTTCTTCTTCTTTGCTGTAATTCCCTCGTTTTACGCCGTATTTCAAGTAATTCACCCATCGCAGTCTGCAACTCTTTCCACATCTATTTAGACCTGAAAAATATATACCATAGTCCATATATATTGTTTTGCAAATAAATATAATTTGTTTTTAAAGTTATAAGTATGGATTTTGATTTTTATATGAGATGATTGATTTCTTACCAGCATAGTTGGGCAATAATCGCCAGTTCCAGTGGCCGTATCTGAGAATATAAGCTCTCAACTTATTGTCTTCTTCTTCACTCCATGCACCTTTCCTCAGTCCATTCTTGTCAACATAAGCAGCCTTCACCATTTTCTCCCACACAGCTAATTAGTTCAGTCTTCCTTATATATAAATTTAGAAAACTAAGCATATATTGCTCCACAAAACATATGAAATTTGTAGCCAACTTAGGATAGGAAGTGGATTTTTCGAATATATTATATCGCCTTATTATCCATGCCCTTAAAGGAGACCTTAAAAGTTGAGATTAAGGGAAGGAACAAGGAGACATCTCTGATTTTATACACGAGTTTAAAGGAAACTATTAATGTATTTGGTTCAATTCAATTTGATCATAAATTAATAAGATACTTATCTTATAATTATTTTACACTAAAAAAGAGGACCACTTATACAAGGCATGTGCAATCACTTGTCATGAATAATTAGTTGGATTCAGTCAACTCGAATTTAAATTAAAAATTTACATATAACCTACCCTAGATGGAACAAAAGAATTGTGCCATAAGTTCACAACGACAAATAATAAGAAATTTTAGTTTATATATACTCTCAAGTTGAAGGTTCTACCAATAGAAATATTTGAACTCCGCGCAAAGGAACACTATAGGAAAGCTTGTGACGAATAGAGTTCTGTTATAGATTGAAGACAATTGTGATGGATTTTTGATAGATTATTAACGAATTTAAAAAATGAGTAAAGATATATATTAGTAATGACACTTGTGACGGATATGAAGAATTTGTATTGATATGAATGAGTTTGTCACCAATTTCATAACTTTAAAAATAATTTTGTAATTGAATGATTTTTGATCCACGATAGAAATTTCATCATAAAATTAATCTTGAAACACACTTTATTTTCCTCGTAGAACTAATTAGTGACTACACATATATTAATGAATTTGTGAAATAAATTTATTATAGAATTATATTTTTTTTCACAAATTTCATCGAATCTATGATGAATTTTTTGTTGATGAAGAGGTGTTCTCTTTCAATGGAATCAATACTGATAAAAAGACATATACTTATTTCTTTAGTTGTGTCTCGCCCTGGGCCTGCGAACCCATTGGACGCGAGAATTACCTCCAAACCCAGTGCATCTTAAAATTGAGTTATAGTCAACTTGTCCAAAAGGGATATCCAATGGATGCACATGATTTCCTTGGCCAAAGCTTATATACTAGTCACTCTTTCAATATTTAGTCCATATGAGATGGGGTATCACAATCTCCCTCCCTTCAGAATGCGACGTCCTCATCGCAGTGTGACACAGATCCAAAATCAGTCACCAGGCATTAGGACTCTAGAGGTGGCTCCTACAAGATCAAGAGATGGCTCCCGTGTGTGTAGCACTTTGTCTCACAGCACTTAGCTCCTAATATTCCAGCTGGTAATAGCTCTAATACCATTTTCAACATTTTTCATTCCAGTATTGCTTCAATTTTAGAAGGATCAACAGTGATGTCATTTTTAGAAATGATATGACCTAAAAAGGCTACCACATTAAGCCAAAACTCATATTTATTGAACTTAGCATAAAGTTTATGTTCTCGAAGGGTCTGAACACTATCCTCAAGTGTTCTTCGTAAGTCTTTTCATTCTTTGAATAGACCTAATTATCATCAATGAGAACAATGAGATGATCTATATATGGCCTAAATACATGGTGAACTAAATCCATAAATGTTGGAGGTGTATTAATCAACACAAATGCCATTACACAACTAACAATGATCATATCTAGAGTTTATTGTTGTCTTACATATATCCTCCTCTTTAATCTTTAGCTAGTAATACCCCTGTCTAAGTTCTATTTCGGAATCGACCCAAGATCCTTGTAATCGATCAAAAAGTTTCTCTATTCTCGGCAATTGGTGCATATTCTTAATCATAACAATGTTAAAGCCTCGGTAATCTATACATATCCTCAAAGGCCCATACTTTGTCTTTAAAAAGAAGCACTAAGGTTCTAAAGGTGATAAACTTGGCCAAATAAACCCACTTTCAATTAACTCTTGCAACTGTACCTTAAATTCCTTAAGTTCTGCTTGTGCCATCTTATATAATGCCTTAGATATTAGGGTTTGTTCCTAGAAGGACCTCAATGGAAAATTTCACTTCACGATCTTGGTGTAGCAAAGTCAATTCCTCAGGGAATACCTCAGAAAAATTTACGGCTATTAGGACTTGATCGATCTTAACCTTATCCTTTGGTTTATTAATTAAGTTGACTAAGTATCCTATCTCACCCCTTCTAATTAGTGCATTTCTAGCTCGAGTAGCTAAAATCAATGTTATCCTAGTTAGCTTTTCCAATTAACCCTATTATCAGTTTCCCATGCTCACACGAACTAACCACTTTAGAACAACAACCAAGTCGTGCACTGTACTTAGATAACTAATCTATCCCCAAGCTAACATCATAGCCTTCTATAGAAAGTAAGATTAAATTTGTAGTGAAATATCTACCACCTGTACGTTCGTCACAACTCTTACAAAACCAACTCGTCAATATGCTCAAACCCATAAGAGCATTCACTTCCAAGTCACATGATAATTCATCCAATGTTAAGATTCCTAATGTCTAGTGTATCCATAGTCATTAGATATTATGTCCCTTTTTCTATCATTAGTTGATTTGGAGGCTCTAATTGGTTTTCCACAGTAATTAAACATTATGTCCTTTTTTCTAGCATTGGTTGATTCTGAGACTCTCATTCGTTTCCGAGTAGGGTTGTTAAACTATTATCAAGGTTGTTTTTGATCCTTGCCCTTGGGTCTTCCTTCCTTGCCAGTTGTCTTCAGTCGAGTGAGACCTTTGCTGAGTTTTAATAGTAGCATGCTGAACCTTCAAAAAGAAATACGACAAGATTGACTTATGCTCATCACTATAGTCTAATATATTATAGATGTTTTCAGTGCCCTCTATCTAAACTTCAACCTTTTAATCATCAGGCTCCTTGTTGAAACATTATGGTTAGAAACATAAGAACCGATCAAGTGCTAAATCAGGAGGTGGTGATCCTCTAGGTTGTTGGTGGTTTTGAAGGGCCTGTGTGAGTATGTCCTCTTGTCGGCACTATATCGTCTTCTATTGGTGGTGCTTAGGGTGCTAGTGGCAGTAAGGATGGAACTTGCCTATTTCCCTACTCTTAGGTAGTTGGTATGAATATATCTAGGGGTTTCTTGTTCGTTCTCAAATTGATTTCATAAAGCTTTAATTGGGGGTCTTCCATGACGAACTCCATGTCCGGGATCCATTTTAGAATAATGCGATCTCTATCACTAAATCTATAACCGATGAAATGTAAAATGAAAATATGTGCCCAATTTCAAAGGAATCTAGCACTGCACATCAATATATACATTCAATTAATTAATTAATTTAATTAAATTAAATTAATTTTTTTATATTGATCTAAAAATTCTTATCTTATGTATTAAATTTTTTTTAGCATACAATAGTAGCTTGCAATTAGAATTATATCATTCACTTCCTCCAACCCTAATCGTAAGAGGTGAGGTATCTCAATGATGTACTAATTTAGGTGGATTTTGATTTACCATCTCATTGTACGAAGCGAACATAATCATAGATCAACAATGAGAAATAAAAAATACCAAAGTACTCCAAGTAGTTGTTTTAAAGGAAGATAACTAAAGATCCCTAATTCTTAAGGGGGGAAAACTACTAAATTCTAGAGTCTTTTCAATCTATATCTAATAGTATGCCATGAATCATATCATGAAACACCAAAATGTTTAATCATATCAGCTGGCTTACCTAATAACACTCTGTGAAAACCTCGATATCATGTGAAATTTGATCAATCTCTTCAACACTTAAACCTAAACACTCAAATCGACTCCTAAAAGTTCTACGCCTAAATTCCACAGTCCAATGATCATATTTTGACATAGCGTAAGTTCAAAATCTAGGCTCTAATACTTCTCTGTCACACCTTGGGCCCGCGAACTGGTTGGATGCGAGAATTGCCTCCAAACCCACCAAGTGCATCCTAAAATTGCGCTATGATCAACTTGCCCAAAAGGGATATCCAATGGATGCACATGAGTTCTCTAGCCAAGGCTTATATACTAGTCACTCTTTCAATATTTAATCTATGTGGGATGGGGTATCACAATATGCTCCGAGCTAGCATATTCGATTTTGGGGAAGGTTGGATTAAGTATCTTCCACTGATTGAGTTTGCCTACAGTAATCTACCAATCGAGTATCCAGATGGCACCTTATGAGGCATTATATGGAAGAAGATGCCGGTCGCCATTACATTGGGACATGGATGAGTATCGCGCGCTAACTGCACTAGGGCACTTGAGGGCAATTAGATAGGAGATAATACAAGAAGCTATTGATAAGGTTTACTTAATTAGGCAGAGACTGAATACTGCACAAAGTTGACAGAAGAGCTATACAGATAATAGAAGAAGAGATTTGGAATTTCATATTAGAGATATGGTCTTTTTAAAGGTGTCACTGAGAAAAGGGCTTGCGAGAATTGGCAAAGGAGGAAAATTGAGCCCTCGATTTGTTGGCCCTTTTGAGATAGTGGAGAGGATCGGTGCAATAGCTTATCGAATTCTCCTACTACTGAACCTTGTTGGGATACACAACATCTTCCACGTGTCACAACTAAAAAAGTATCACCCAGACCCCTCATATATTATTAAGCACGAGGATTTGCAGCTTCAGAAGGATTTGACGTACAAAGAGAGACCAGTTCAAATTTTAGATCAAAAAATTCAGAAGCTGCGTACTAGAGAGATTCCACTAGTAAAGATTCTCTGGAAAAACCATAACGTAGAGGAAGCAACATGGGAAAGCGAAGAGGAAATGCAAAAATATCATCCGGAACTTTTTGTTAACTCAGTTTGGAATTTGGGGACAAAATTCCTTTAAGGGGGGGTCGGATGTAATGCTTTAGAATTTCTTTCATATTTAATTAATTATTTTATCCTATGTTTACTCTTAATTTCTTTTAATTTTATTTATTTTCTATATCAGTTATAAGATAATATATATATATATATATTGGATATTGCAATTTTTAGAAAAACAAGTTATAAATTTTCTTAAATTAGTATTGTATTGTTACTGGGAATTGAATTATTGAGACTTGGGGAATTGATAATAAAGACAATAGAATTATAATAGGTATCATAGTCCTAGAAGGTAAATAACTAGAGTACTAGCTGAAGTAAAATACTTATCCCATACATATAATCCTTACACTCTAAAACCCTAGCCACACAATCAAATTTCAGCAAAAAAAAAAAAAGAAAAGAAAAAAAGGGGGGAGAAAATTGCAAAAGAGAAAGAGGACGAGAGAAAGAGGGAAAAGGTCGGCAGCTACAAGATTGCGTTTTTCTTTTCACTCAAAGTGCATCATCTCCATCAATAGTAGTGAAGGAAAGGTAATTTCTGCTCCTTTAGTAATACTTGCGTCCATAAATTAGGTATGAAAATATGAGATTTTAGATGCCAACCTGACTTTGTCCTTGTCCTTGTCAACCGCCATAGCCAGGTTTATTGTATTGTTCCCTTTCCAATATAAAGACTTGATTGCTTATAAAATAGAACTTAGATTTGTCAATGTTTTGGTCCCACCGATTTCCTAGTTTTTCTTCTTTTCTTTCTTTTCATGGAATTTAATTTTGGCGGAAGATGACAAATGAGATATATGTATGTGCGGTCATCTATTTAAGTGTGGAATTGGGCGGTTGGTTAGCAGGAATGGATATATATATATATACATGTAGATATGGAATTTGGTAGATGGTTATATATTTATGTATAAGGAATTTGGTATGTATGACAGAATATATATATGTATATATGTATGACAGAATAGTTAAGGCATGCTAAATCTTGTACCTATATATATATGTGTATGTATTTATGTATAGTATAAGAAATTTAGTAGATGGTTTGGTGTATGTGTAATTATGTAAATATAAATATAGCTATTTCGATTGACTCTGTTTATGTATGGGGTTGAAATTTTAGTTAATTTAGGGGTATGAGATTTTATAAGGAATGGTAATTGAAGGTGTATATATATATATATATATAGAACGAACCCAATTGATTGAATATATTAAGAATCAAGTTTTTATGCACTTTGGAGTTAGTTTAATTATTTTGGAACTAATGCTAGTTGGTATATAAAGCAAAAAGAGAGAGAAGTTTAATTTTATAGTCCTATAGTTAGAGTATAATTGAGGTTCTACGATTAGATATTGATTAAGTTGAACATTATTAATATTGCAATAGGTGGTCAAGGATTTGATATGACAAAAGCTATTTTTGATACGACTGATAAGTATTGTGAGTGCCCAAACTCATATGTATTATATAGTTTTTTTTTTTAAAACCCAAAAGGATATATGCTATGTAATCCATTAACAACGTTTTCTATTTTACACTGCATTATATATGTAATCCACTTCACACAAAATTATCTTATTTTGTGTCACAATACAAGAAAACTTATGCTTTATGATTTTTAATGCATCTAGATTAATAGTTAAATTCGATAATCAACTGATGACTGGATTTACTGTTACTGCTATTGATACTATTAGTTGGATCCAACTTGGACTGGGTGTGCAAAGGACTTCACTGGCAGCAACAGGCTTGCCGGTTGAACCCCAAGCCCCTGTGGCCTAATCCCCCCAGAGCACAACAAAAGTTATTTGTGGCTAAGGTAGGTCGTAGGATTTCTCGAGGACCTAGGCTCGAGCACTATTTTGGTAAGGTCACACCTTACCTGGAGCAATAAGGGACTATTACGGTGGGAGTCATAAGATTGACTAACTACAATAAAAACTATGTGATCATCGCATTTAAATTGTTAGTTTATAAAAATATTTACTAAAATCTTGTTTCGTTACTGCTTCACCATTTATTGCTTTCTGCTAATATTCTTCTTGAATAATTTTTACTAAATTATTCATGTTAAATTCATGAACTCACCTTGCACATACTTCGCACTCACTGAGTCTTTTGCTCACACTCTATTTTTTTAACTTCCTTCTGGCAAACCTAGATCTTAACCCTAGTGAGGAAGTGGATCATGCTTATGATGAGAATCGAGATTGAAGACTTAGTTTGGACCTTGCAGTAGACTAGTTTATTCTTATTAGTTTTATTATTTTATGGATATTATTTGTTAGTTGAGGTTAAGTGTTGGTACTTTAATCTTTTATGTTACAAGACTACCATGAATTAGTTTGGGTGCTTTGAATTCTTTAGTCTAACATTATGATTTTGGATAGCTTGAATATTTTTTTTTTTGAATTGAGTTTCACGCTTCAGATTGACACAGAAGAAGGTGTTGTTCCAATGGATTGAGAAATATGAGATTAGTTTTCAAGAGCTTAAGAAAAAAAAGTTTACATCACTACTAATATTGGCACTACAAGTAACAAGATGGTATTGAGAACTTTTTTGGTATACATTGATGCATCTAAAAAAAGACATAGGATGTGTGTTGATACAAAACGATAAGGTAACAGCCTATACATGAAGAAAATTGGAAACATAAGAGCAGAACTACCCCTACTCATGGCTAAGAGCTATATAGATGATAGAGAAGATACTTGGAATTCAATGTTGGGAATATTGTACTTTTTATGGTGTCACTCAGAAAAGAATTTGCAAGGTTTGGGAAAGGAAGAAAGTTGAGCCTTTAGCATGTAGGCTTTTGAAATAATGGAGAATTGGAATAGTAGCATACCGAATTCTTCTACCTCCAAATCTTACAAGGATGCATAATGTGTTCCACGTGTTCCATATGTCTGAACTAACAAATATTGCCTAGACTCCTCGCATATCATTAGTGCAAAGATTTACCACTTCAAAAAGATCTGATGTATGAAGAAAGATCAATCCGAATTTTAGATCAAAAATTACCAAAGCTGCATACTAGAGATATCTTGCTAGTAAAGATTCTTTGGAGGAACCACATAGAGGAGATGATGTGGGATAGCACAAAGGAAATGTGAAAGTATCACCCAGAACTCTTTGGTAACTTAGGTTACAAGTTGGGGACCAAATTCCTTTAAGGGGGGTGGGATGTAATGCCAGAGAATTTCGTATCGTATTTAATTGATTATTTTACCATATGAAATTTATTTTATTATTATATCAATTAAAGTTATAGTAAGGCATAATATACATTTTGTTAGAAATTAGAAAAATTATCATTACATTATCTTAAGGTCCACTAGTGATAACTATTATTTTGTATCTTACATACACACACACACACACACACACACACACACACACACATATATATATATTCCACTGCGCACAAAGATTGTCTTATTTTGTTTCATGATATAAGAAAACATGTGCTTTATAATTTTTAATGCTTCTAGACTAGCAATTAAATTCGATGATCAACTGATGATTGAATTTTCTGTTACCGCTACTGCTACTGCTAGTTGGATCCAACTTGGTCTGGGTGTGTAAAAGACTTCACCGGGCAGCAGCGGGCTTGCCAGTTGAACCCTAAGCCCTCATGGCCTAATCCCCCCAGATGGAAGATGTTCGTGACTAAGGTGGGTCGTAGGATTTCCTGAGCACCTAGGCTCAAGCACTATTTTGGTAAGGTTGGACCTTGCCTGGAGCGATAAGGGACTGTTACGGTGGGAGTCATAAGGTTGACTAGCTACAACAATCACTATGTGATCATCGCATTTAAGTTGTTAGTCTATGAAACTATTTATTAAATTTTTGTTTTGTTACTGCTTGACCGTTTATTGATTTTCACTTGCATTCTTCTCGAATGTTTTATCTTGCCACCATTATTAATATGTAAAAATTCACAAATCCACATTGCACACACTTGGCGTTCACTGGTCTTTTACTCACACTCTATGTTTTTTCTTTAATTTCCTTCTGACAGACCTAGACCCTAACTCTAGTGAAAAGGTCGATCCTGCTTATGATGAAAATCAAGACTGAAGTCTTAGTTTGGATCTTTGTAGTAGGCTAGTTTATTCTCATTAGCTTATTAGATTTATTTTTATTTTTTATGAATTTTATTTTGTTTCAGATGAGGTTAAGTATTGGCACTTTGAGTCTTTGTGTTATAAGATTAGCTTGAATTAGTTCGAGTATTCAGAATTATTTTGTCTAACACTATGATTTTGGATTAGTAATGTTATTTATTTGAGATTGAGTTTCACGCCTCGAAACTAAAATATATGATTGAATTTCGTTGTGTGACAAGTTGACTCATGAATATAGCAATAGTTGCTTGTGCATGCCATAAACAAAGACCAACCAACGAAATAAATTTAATCATTTTATCTATTTAGACTGTCATCTGTTACCTGGTTCAGCGGTATTGGATCAAGAGTTTATGTTATTTACAACTCTGTGGAATATATATATATATATATATATCTTGTGAAATAATTTATCACATGAAAGAGGCGAAAGGTCCCCTGTTGGGTTTTTTTTTCTTCCATACATAATGGGGCATGATGCTGACGTCATATTAAGAACTTTGTCTTATGTCATCTTTATAGTAGTGCGTCATGTGAAAACAACATTTAATAATAAGAAAGAAGTTCCCATTTAAGTCATGAATTAATATTTGATCTAGGAAAACAAAAATAATAACAGTTGTCGAGATCTTAATTGTACAGCTTCAAGATTTTTGTTTTCCTTTTTTTATTTTGGATTATTAAAACAAGTTTTATAAGAAAGCTACGGAAATGACATAAATTATAAAAAAAACAACTTAATAAAGATCTAAACAAAGTCCAAAGTCAGAAAAATCACAAAAAGATGTTAGTGTCCCACACGAGTGAAATAAATAAATTATGATCTCTATATATAATTTTGGACAATCTTCACCTCTTCGGCTAGCTTTTGGGAGTGAGTTAGGTTCAATGTCCTTTTTTTGACAAAAAAAAAAGAAGAGAAAAGTAATAGACGTCACCTCCTTGAACTTCTTTTGGTTGAAGACTTTAACCTTCTCAAATATTTCATAATCATGTCTAATTTTAGGGCTCGAATTTTGTGACAAATATGAGGCCGTATTTATTTAAGAATTTCAAATAGTTTACTATTTCCGTAGATACTATAAGCTAGACTTTGTCGCTTCATTATGTTTATTTGGCGTATTAATGTGTCATTTATTACTATGTAATTTTCTCGAATCACGAAATAAACCAACCTATATTATTTAATTATGATTTTTATGATAGTTTGACAAAGATAGATTGTCTTCAGCCTTTCTCAAATCAATTATAAATGCCAAATTTTAGTTTATCTATATGTTCTTTTTTCACCTACAAACAATTTTTTTTTTCTTTTGCAATTTTAGTACTAACACTTTTTTTTTCCAAAAGAATAGGTCTTTTCAATTCATTGAGTGATAGAGGGTTGAAATTTTAGCATGAAATCTAATAGATGAAAACTTTTAATTATACGTATGTGACAACTACATTTATTATTACTTGTTTAAAAATATAAATCTCATCAATGGCAATGGCATCTTGAAGCACATTCCGAACACTCTTGATGCTCATCGTTCTCATAGCAATAGATAATCAAGACTGCATTTTACATTCTTCTCAAAATAGCTGACTATATTCATTCAAGAAGTTATAAAACCTTTGATTTTCTGGATTTGACTGCTCTTTAGAGCTATAAGGTTCAAATGTGCACTTTGAAACCTACTATCAATCTAGCTACAGTTATATATACACCATCCTCTTATAGCTGTTCAGTTCATTAAGAAACTTATGTCCACTAATTGAAACACCATATTAAAATATTTCGTTTATTAATTTGTTGATATCGATCAAACACCCCATGATCCATCTAGTAATAATAAGTAGATATAAATCTTTATCGATTTAAATAGATCAAACATCATTTGGTGATAACAATCGGTCTTTCATTTTGAATGAATGCCTAGTTGTCCCATCTCTTACAAAATGTGACAACCTAGTGGCATGTACTATAAACTCATCAACCCATCCAAAAGCTTCTGCCTGATGTGATATGGCCAGAATAATTCCTACTAAACATCCATATGTAGTTTGTAAGTAGAATATCCATCTACATCACCAGAATAACAAACAAAACGTATTAACCCTAAATATGAATTAAACCTTAATTAGATATCATATTTCAGTCTTCTGCAAGGTTTACGTGATAAAGTTTGTTATTGATGTTGAGTTATGGATATGAGTGCTCAAACGCTTATTTAAAAATAAAAAATTATATGGAATATCTGAATTATATGATATTGTCTAATTATACTCATTCATATTTATCCATAATTTGACGTTATTGTTGAATTTAAGGCTATTATCAAATGAAAATTATTAAGAAATTGAAATTCATCGTGTGCACTCACTGAGGGCATTTAGGTTCTGTTGATGGTTGACATTTAAAGATATACTAATAAATTGGTTGCATAATAGAAGTGAGTTCAGAAAGACATCATCAAAGTAATATTATTTTTATATTATAAATGTACACTCAAATATTAGTGCTTGATTTTCATTACTTGCAAATATTACTTTTTCCGAATTTATTTTTTGTAAACTTGACTTAATTAAGGGTTAATAGTTTTCTTATTTTTAATAGCATACGCTTCTCGATTTGGTTATTTGGCCCTCTGTGGGTTATACCAGGTAATTTTTTAAAAGACTATTGCATCAAAAAGAGAAAAAAAAAATAAAAATAAAAATTGGGAAGAGTCCTCCCTGAATATATAACAACTCAAAATTTGGCTCCTAAAGGTTATTAATTAAAAGGAATTTCGTGAGACTATTACGCCAAAAACAAATTGGTAGAGACCTAAAAGTATGGCAATCCAAAATTTTTGGGCCCTAGGGGTTAGTAAAGAAAATTTTGTAAGACTATTAGTCAAAAAATTGTGGTAAAGTTAACCTAAAAATATAACAATCCGCATTTAAAAACAAAACAAAAAAAAAGAAATAAAAAAAAAAAAGCATCGCATGATGATTAATTATCAAACAAGTATCTCATATAACATCCCCTAATTATAACTCCAAAACATTCATGCAACATTTGATTTGACGCCAACAAATGGAAGGTTACACTCCTTTCCCCAAATCCTATCATCCTTTCTAAAATCACTAATTATACCTAACACATGCTTAACTAGAATTCATGAACACAATAACTTTCTGAAAACCTAATTAATAAACACTTAAGTGAAAATACTTAATTGAAAATTAACACAAGGTAAGAAATGACCAAGCGAAAACAAACCATCAATCAAATCAACATATTGGACATTTAAACGATAATAAATTTATATTATAGTTCCAATTTCTAGTTGACTATCTAATTTATATCTAATTATATCTAATTTATAGATAAATTTTATAATTGATGAACTAAAAAAATTAGAGTGATGTTATTAGGTTGTCTATTATTTAACAAAATTAATAATTAACCCTCATATAAACCCTAAATTTATAGCTTAAATTTTAAATCCTAATTTTATATTCTAATAGAGAGAAAAGAAATTCTAATTTTATATTCAAGTTCTAATTTCTAGTTGGCAATTTCTAATTTATATATAATTGTAAGTTATAATTGATAACATATTAATAAACTAATTTCTAACTATATTAATATATATTCTAAAATCTAATTTCTAACTTATTATTTAATAACAAGTCTCTTAAGGACTAAATTTAAATATTCATATTTTTAATTATATTCTAAATTATAATAATTATTATTTATTCTAATTTCATTATGTACTCTAAGCTATATATTTATCAAACAACTATGAGAGAAACTATCAACAAATTTGATATAATAACTATCAAATAACTATAAGACAAAATTGATACAATAAATATTTAATAATAAATTTAACAAAAATATTCTAAGAACAAATTAATAACAAAATGTATAATTAAACCCTTGATATGGTGGATTAAGTCTCTAAGGGTAAAAAAAATAAAAATAAAATAAAAAGTCCAATTACTTAAATAATGAATAAATAGAAAGACCGGAGAATCCAATTAATTAAGCTTGCCGAAAAGGGCATTTAGACCATAGTAGGCCGAAGCCCACTAAGGAAAAACAATATAAATACCATGCCCTAAAGCCAAACTAAGCATGAAAAACTATTTGCCAACAATTGAGAGCTTAGACTCTCTGATTCGCATTCCAGAGAAAAGAACTCAAAAAAGTTCGTTGATTTCTAGAAAGGACCCTAGCTCTGTTGTCGAGCAACATCATTTTAGTGCCATTCATGGGAACTCTTACTAAAGAAGAAGGAAAACTGAGAATGCATAGAGATCTAGAGCTTAAGATTCCAACAACCAAGTTGTTCCATGATCTGGGAACATTGAAACCACCACCTGAAGCGCAATCACATCCAATGCTGGAGCTAGCACTTGGAGTGCACCTATCGCTAGAGAAGAGGCTAGCATAGTAGATCCCACCTCTTGGAAAACCAATGCTATAGATGGCGTAAGAGGCGCTAAAGACATTATTGGAAAATGCTTGTGCGCAAGATGCAAATAAAGCAGCCGCCTAGTATGCTAGAGAACACCGCCATAAAGAGCAACACCACTAAGGAATGTGACCACCTGAAGGCAGAGATCAAGAGATTAATCCAACAAGAATACCTTGAGGTGTTATTGTTAGGTGATGAAGGTTATCCCTAAAGGCAATTTAGACTCTAAGTATGGAGGATCGTTGAAAGATGCTAGAGCAGAGATCAGAACTTCGTAAAGGCAGCTAACAATCTATTTGTTGCGGAGCTATATAGATGATTTCTAGCAGACTCGTAGGAGGGGACTTTGCTAATATCCCAATGCTTTCATAAAGGCCCACAAAATAGAAGTAAATGTGCGCTCTTAACCAACTGATGTCACCCTTGAAGAAGTAGAGGCAAAAGGAGATAAACAAACTGATGCCCCGATAATCCCAGTCTCCCTAGCCCTCTCATGGATGAGAAAGATCCCAGTAGGCCGAGAAACCTCAGTAGTCATCATATCCCATAATATCTCCCTCTAGCAAAGAAGAGTTGGTATCCAACAGAAAAAGGTTGACACCTCTCCAACTAGATCCTGGAGAGAAACCATGGAGCAAGCAACCAAAAGAAGAAGACATATGACCGTAATTTTGGGATTGGGAGACCTCCCCAGGAGACGACAATTACCATGTGATCCGTAAACACTTTTGAGGCTGCAGAAAAGGAACATTGGAAGAGAAAAACATGAGAATCAAGAATCCAAGCTAGTAGAGACATTCAGACAAGCCCATACTCTGTCAACTATGTTTATGGGAGCCCAAACTACTATCACAATCTTTATAGAGGAAATACTATTCAACTTGGTCACAACATCAAAAGAAAATTGGCAGATGAAGTATTACGAAGATTCCTAGGTTGCGGAAGTCATGGAAACATTCTAATGTACTTCCAAAGTTGAACAATACCCCACAGTTGAAGTCCACCAGGCAAGTTGTTGGGCCTAAAGGCAAGACAACATACTTCGAGAAAATGTCACGTCAACACCCTAAGATGAGTGACAATTCCCTCTACCTCTCTATCTGTTGTGAAGAAGAGTCGCCAAATCAAGTCAAAAAAAAAGTAAGGGTTCAGTCCATGTTGCCAACTTCATAGTGACACTCATGCCAAGAACACCCCCAACACGACTGGGTGTGCCATCAACGGTGCTGCAAGTTTTCTGCTTTTCCTTAGTTGAATTATAATAGTAGTTAGGATTGTTTCTTTCAAGTTTTGAAGTATTATTTTCATTCAATTCAAAGTCATATCAGTTAGAATTAAATAAAGCCAGCCTGACTGGGGACTCACCTTTTATTTCTTTCTTGATGATTTGAATGAATTACTTTTTATGTTACCTCTTGCTTGTACTTGAGTCTTAATTTAAGCAAAACTACACCTTACGCGATAGGACCCTTGAGGAACCCATCTCAATTAATATCTTACGACAAACTGCAATCAACATCAGCCTAGAATGGTCTTGTTGTAAACCTACTATAAGGTCCCTAGCGGTTACGTGGTCGCCGTGCATAAGCCCATTATAAGGCTTTCCTTAGGGTACATGGCTGCACTCTCAACGGAATCATCTTGGTGTAAACCCAATATAAAGCCCCAGATGGTGCATGGTTGTCCTATGTAAACCTACTATAAAGCCCTTCAAGGTATATGTGGCCGCATCGTCGGCTGAATTGTCTTGGCAAAAACCCAGTATAAGGCTTTTAGAGGGTACATAGTCGCTCTGCGTAAGCCCTCTATAAGGCCCCCAAGGGGTACATGGCCGTATCCTCAATAGAATCGTCCCAGCATAAACCCATTATAAGGCCCCTCAGGGGTATGTGGTCACCACATGTAAGCCTACTACAAAAAGTAATGGTGAAACAAAATGTAATATGGTGATAGTTGGAAAAAATATCACTATAATAAAATATCTAGTGATATTTGATTATTAAATGACATATAAAATAGAAGCATTTAATTAAAAATGCCAATAAAAATGTAATTTGAAGGCAATTAACTAGTGCCTCGAATTTTTCTTAGAAAAATGCTAATAGTATTTATTTATGGTGTCATTTAGAAAAAAATCCACAATATTTAGTGGCACTAATTTAGTGACATTCTATAGTGTAATGACACACAAGAATAAAATAGTGATAATTGTATTTAGTGGCTTTTAATAAATAAATGACAAGTAAAAATAGTAATATTTGATTGAAAATGCCAAAATAAATGTACTTAAAAGGCATTTAAGTAGTGCCACTAATTTTTTTCTTAAAAAATGCCACTCATTTTTATTTATAGTGTCATTTATAAAAGTATGCCGCGGATTATTTAGTGGCACCATTTTAACCTTATTCTATAGTGTATATTGACACATTAAAGTAATATAGTAATGGCAATAAAAAATACTACTATAATATTACTTAGTGGCAATTGATTACCAAATATTATAAAAATATAGTATTATTGAAAATACTAACAAAACTATATGTTAGATGCATTTAATTAACTAGTATTTTTTTACCACTCATACGAAATAATGTAATATGAATAATTGTAAAATTTATAAAGTTATATCCCATCATATTTTAAAAAAGTATAAAAATTTTAAGTTTTTGCCCACTTTTTCTCTCCTCACGTATACAATATTTGCTTTTTGGATATTTTCTATATCTAAATTCAATCCGTCACATCTTTTCAAATGTATTATTGAATATAACAATTGTAAGCATATATTTAAATAATTGAGAAAATATACTTCTGAAGTATAAAAATAAATTAATATTTTTACTATACATATTGAATATTTGATGGGTAGCTATGTCGTAAACTCATATTTTTTCAATAGATGGTTGCATGTTAGAGTATTGTAAAGAGCAATTGGGGCATATAGTCTCGTATATGGGTATTGGAGGCAAATTAATATGTTATTTAAAAAAATGTTTTGTGACATTTAGTTTAATATGTTATTTAATTAATTTTTTATTGCATATTAGTATGTTATTTAAAAAAAAAATTTATGACATTTTAATATCACTATTTGCATTTTTTGTGGTACGGTAATATGTTCATTTAAAAGTATTTATGTAGTATTTTAACGTGTCATTTATTGTACCTTTTTGGACATGTTACCTTATCATTTAAAGGAACTTTTATGGTGTTTTAGCATGCCATTACATGCATTTTAGTGGCATGTTAGCATGTCATCTAAAAATATTTTATGTAGCATTTTGATATGTTATTTAATGCATTAAATGTATCATTTGATGTAATTTTTGTGTGAAAGGTAAATTAGTGATATTTATATCTTAGCTTCACTATTACTAGTGGTATTTTTAAAAAATATATATCATCAAACATAAATTTGTTACTATAATATTATTTAAGTGGCATTTTTTAGTGTCTTTAATGTTTAATTTATTGCAGTGAGAACGACTTTTAATAATAAGTTTGAATTACACGAAGGTTTTTGTTGTGGAAAATTTATTATGTAGATTTCATTGAATTTATTTACTCTCAAGTTCTGATTTAGCTTGAATTATGTCTCTACTGAGACAGACACCTCGCATCGAGGGCGCTACATGCAATGTGCAGTTGCTCAAATGCGGTCAATAAAACTCAATTTTTTTGGTACTATACATATATTATGAATGCTGCGAATCTTTTAATTATTAAAATGTTCATTTTGTCCTTGAAATGGAGCATCATATTATCATTTTGCAGAAAAGTAAAATATCTACCGCGTGGAGCCTAACCTAAATATTTTATTTGAATTGAATAAATAAAGCTTACTTGAAAACTTTTAAACAATATTATTTTGTACATAATATGCTTAGGGCACGTTTGGTTTAATAGATATGATTGATAAAATTATAATGATATGGTGGGATTACACTGTTGAGGATAATAGAATATTGTGTTCAGTAACTAAGATTACACAGTTTGGATATAATGATTAAATAATAAATTTACTAAAATATCCATTGTAGAAAGACTAAAAATTGAATTTGCATGGATATAATTGTCATATCACAAATTCTCCATCCTCCCACTAATTTGGATTACACAATCGCACCTCAAGTTGGGTGATAAATAATCAATTGGATTTTAGATTATCTACCGGGCTTACAATCATTCATGGGCCTTTATCATTGAAACCAAACACTTGACATAGCTTGACAAAATTATTTATCAAGCCATGTCCACCAAACCAAACGAGTCCTTAGAGTTAAGATATTGAATTGTGAATACGTCATCACCATCACGTCATTCAATTAGCATAATTGTGTAGATAAAAAAAGCCACATATACAACCAAGCGATACGTACATTAATAAACAATGAACATTAATATATATGAGCACATTCTCCAAGCGCACATTTAATATAGTTAATTCTTAGTATATATTTGAATACTATCTAGGTCAAAGTATGCATATATTAGTTTTTTTTTTTTAATATTAAGGATAAAGTTTCTTTCAATCATGCATACACCTTTTCTTTTCTTTTCTTTTCTTTTTTAAATTAAAGAAATATTATTTAAAATAAATTTGTGATGATGTTTGAAGTGATGCTCTAAACGATCTATGACTTCTTTTTGTTTGATTGAACTTATTGATTAAATATATACTTATATAAGTTTGTCTGGTTGTAATAAGAAGAGATTTATGAGATTAGAAGTTGCGATAAATTGATTATAAAAAACTAATGGCAGAAATTAATTTGCTGACATATATCATTTATTATATTTAATATGACTAATTAAATATTATCCGCAGTCGGTGAGCTCGTGGGAGAATTAATGCGAGTCATACAAATTCTCTATGCACGACGGTAGAGTGCCAATTGATTCTTTTGTATCTTTAATGGATAAATCGATAATTGGGTAGCTCTAATAGTTGTTTAATGTGAAACACTTTATTTTAAAATATTGTCTATTTATTTATTGTTTATATCATGATTACTCACAACTCATTAACCTATACATAATGTAATAATATAGATCGTGTAGTTAATTAAATGTATTTTGTCCATTATTATCAAAGTTTTTAAAAACACCCAAGTATAATGGCTTTTTCTACCCAATTCTTGACTGGAAGGGATACCAAAGGCCTCTGCCCTTCCATCCCTTGGTATAGATAGAGAGGGAGGCTGAGCTTTTGGTTTTTTTATGTTGTCAAAGAGTTGAATAATGATTTTTCGTGTTGTCAAAGATTGGAATGAATTTTAGGAGCGGGGTTGTGAAATGTAAAATTTGTATTGGAAAATATGATGTATGTTTGTTTATGTTTTGATAATAGTTAGAAAATTATTTTGGAAAATTTTAGTATGTTTGTTTATATTTTGGGGGAAACAAATTCTACTATAGCAGTCAAACCAATACTTTTTTGTTGGGTTTTTAGGCGAAAATGGAATTTAGTAATTTTTTTATTGTTAGGAGAATAATAAAATATGTATGGTATATATATAATATATGTATATATTAAAAAATGGGAAAGTTTTGGAAATAATAAAAGATAGAATAGGGTATTTTGAGAAATTTAATTTGACATTTTGGAGGAAAAAATTGTTTTCCCAAAATGTAACCAAACATAGCCATTATATTTATGTATATATTTTATATAATATATATAAATAAATAAAACATAAATATACCTACCCCACCCCCACCTTTACTCCCAGCCTTTGTGAGCAGCGGCGACCTCCATCATGAGCGTGGCCATGGCCGACGTCATCCGCAGCCAGCCACGGTTGCCTGGCGGGCCACCCGTGAACGCAGCCAGCCATGGCGGCCGCGTTCACAGAGGCGACAATGGTCACTCGAGAAAGCGATCGTGGTTCAGCCGCCTCTATGAGCAGCGACCGTCGCTCGGCCGTTGGTAGGATGGGGAAGAGGGCGAGAGTTGCAGGGTTTATATATATAAATATGTATATATAATACATACATATATTTAACTATATATAAATATAGTTATATATAAATATGTATATATTTAAATATATGTATAATATTTTATATCTTTTTATAGCCAGAAATAATTTGACCTATTGATTTTTTTTTCAATTCATCCAACGGTTAATATTTATGGGCAAAATTGATATTTCAACATCAAAAACCCTAGAATAATCGCACTTGCCGTGTGTAAATTACACCACGGAATGGGGGGGTAATTTGCTATTTTTTTAAAATCACAAGGAGGTTTGTTGCATTTTTTTTTTCTTTCATAAGGGGTCTTTTTGCTCTTTTCTATTTTTACAAGGGGTAAAACCCAATTTGCCCTTAATATTTTATAATTTTAAGATCTTATTTTATTTTCAAAGTACTTCAAAACTTTATTTTAAAATAAGAGGTGATGTCTTATAAATTTCTAATACGATTAACTTATGATACACAATTTGCAGACTATTTTAAGTATACTTATTCAAAAAATCATCTAGTTAGCCTTAATCATTTAATTACTTAACCTAAGTCCCTCGCACAGAACATGTTTGGAGCTTGGTATTTACACAAAAAAAAAAATCAACAATTTATATTTGTAATTTTAATCTTTTAATATTTTTATGATATTACTAAAAATGTACGAGAATGAATCACATTTTGAAAAGAAAAAATTATATGTGATGTGTTAGTCACATTTAGTTATTGGAAGAAGTGCGAATTCCACATATTTTTCATTTTTAATAAGAAAAACGTAGAATACACCTCAAGAAGTCCAATCACATGGCATTTTAAGAGGGCACTAACTTGTTCTTGCATTTTTAAGTTGCATTTTTAAGTTAGGAATTGGAGGCGATGAAATTTATATTGTAAAAGAAGGCCCCTAAATTTTATTATTTCATGTCAATTTTACCATATTAAACTATGAAATATTTAAAAGATCGGCTTGCTTTTGATTATGGTACTTATAGTACTTATCGATTTTAGCATGTAATGTTTTTTTAGGAAAATAGTAAAGTTTATTAAGAAACAAATTGTCCGAAGATATACAATATCCCCATAATACAACATAAAGTGATGATATTTAAATAAAAAATTCAATAGTAAATCATAAGCTAGATTAGGAAGTTAAGTAGTCAGTGAGATATTGAGCAACAAATTGAAATAAAACTTAAATTTAGCAAAATTTCCAATATAGATTCTAGTATCTATTCTATCATACACTGTTAATCTTTATTTCAATTGAGTAATGATGTCTGCAAGGGAAGCACCACTAATCAAATTGTTTACTTGCTTGTTAACAATCTAATTCAACTAATTTTTACAATCTTTGTTTACCAATATATATATGTACGCATTAGCAATCAATTTTAATATTTTGTACTACTATTATTTGATTGTTATTGTATTCATATTAGCAACCACCTCAATTTTTTTTTACAATTAATTTTTAGATCACTAATAGATACATATTAGCAATCATATGTTCCAAATTATTTCGGCAACCACTATTTGGCAGCTAAATTTTGCTTCATGATAAGGAATGAATTTTTAAAAGACTTATACACCCTCATACTTAACTAAAATCACAAAATATGCCCAAGAATCTGCGTCTTTTTTAAACGGGTTGACCCGACCACCCGACCTGTACCCATGGGACGGGATGATCTCGACCCTCTGTACCATAGCACGTGTAAGAAGAAGCTGATGTACACGACAGGCAAGTAGTACTCAACCTGTCCCCTAATCAACTACAAATATCCCCTCATTTATCATAAAATGGGGGATCTAATCATATCTGATACCCACTTATACGTCGTGTGTTCCTATCCTCCAACCTCTAGACCCATACTTGATTCTACTAGCGAGCCCAATAAACGCTCACTTGGGCCTCCGTCTGTGGTCGACCTCTCAACCATTGATAAATATACTGTTTGTCATTTCTTGCAGCATCAATAGACGCCGTCTGTGGGAAACTAGATTGAGTGCTTGGAACTTTGGGCTAAGCAGAGTTCATGTAAGCGACACCGAGTAAGAATGTGGCGACATCAAAAATTCAAGCCGCTTCACTTTCGTTGTAGCAAACCCCTCCCACGCCTCGCACCGGACCGGTGGTTGGAATCACGTTGTCAAAATTACAGGCTTTCATGGAGATGGTGACAAACAAGGTCATTGATGGAAGATTAGCAAGTGCAGCCCTGGCACTACGACCTCATTTCTTAAGGTAGTTAATTCGTAATGAGCCTCAGGAGCATTGAAGGGGGACAAAGGTCATTAGAAGTCAAAAGGACTCAAAAGAGAATAAGAATTATCAAAAGTGAGGGGAGGGGGGTAAAGCAACAAGCATGTAGAAGAACAGAGGAATGAGATCATTCGAACGACGTTCCAAATGGCGGTTGCTAATAGAAATATAGAAGATTAATGATTGGGTGGAATAGTTGAGCAAAAAATTGGAAGAGGTTAAGTGAAAGGAACAGCAGTTGCCAGAAATAGTACCTACGGGATTCAAGATACTCGACCTGCAGAGGTATTTATCACCACTTTGTATGGTCAAGCGCAAGAATGGTTCACCTCCTTGTTAATGGGAATAATGGTAACCTACAACCTGGTACGTTTGAAGTTCTTTGTATAATTTTGCTAGCAAAGAGAGGTCCAAAAGACCAGCTACATATTTGTTTACCATAAGGTAGAAAGAAGATGAGACTCCCAGTGCTTTCATGAGTCATTTTAATAATGAGGTATTATAAGTGTTTTATCTTATTATAGACATAAGGGTCAGCGTACTGATTCATGGCCTTAAGAATGGTTCTTTGGCATCAGCATTGGCGAGAGAATCGCCTTTTGTTGTGGAGACCCTCATAGAAGAGGCGGAGAAATATATACATGAAAAGGAAATGAATATGATTAAAGATAAGGCAAAAGTGCATGAGTAGATGAATTTCTAGGTGTGTTATGGGATTACAGGACAACACCAAGAATTTCAACTGAAGAAATACTTTTCAATATGGTCTATGAGGTGGAAGCAGTGATCTGTCAGAGATCAAAGTGGATGCTTTTGGGGTACAAGAGTTCGCCTTCCAGGATAGTGTGGATGAGCGGGTTTCAATGTGGACGTTATTGAGGAACTGGGAGGGGCATCATTATGATGAATTCTTTTGTAGGAAAAGCAAATAGCGAAGAACTACAATAAGAATGTGAAAGCCAAAAGTTTGGAGGTCGGTGATATAGCACTAAAAAGATGCTGAAGTATCCAAGCATGCCGCAAAATTATTTTGGTTAGATTTTCGTGGTTATCTTTGTACTTTTCTTCACGTAACTGCTCTTTGAAATCAAATATGTCACCACCATTTCAGGTGCTCGTTACCAATGTTTAATAGCAGGCAAAAGCATAGGCCGACCACCAACCAAACTAACTAGACCTAAAAAAGGTCAAACAAAGGTATAAGTTGTGAAAGTGGCGAAGAATAGAGCATACAGGTTGCAGCGCTTGACGGAAAGGACCTTCCCGATCAAGGGGAATACAGAATTTGAAGAAGTTCTATGCATAAGAGCTTTTTGACTTTAGGTTTTGATGTTGATCTTGTATATTTCCTTACCTTTATATCTTTTGAAACCATATATGTCACAAATATTTCATGTGCTTGTCTTGTTACCAATGTTTAATAACAGGTAGAAGCACAGGTCGTCGAAGATCATAGATAGGTCGGCAATCAACCAAATCAGCTAGACCTGAGAAAGGTCGAGCAAAAGCATAGGTCGTCTAAAATCATAGATAGGTCAATGATCGACCAAATCAACTAGACTTGAGAATCAACTAGACCTGAGAAAGGTTCAGCAACTATACAGGTCGTGGAAGATCAAAAACATGTCAAAGATTGAAAATAGTTCGATAACCAACCAAGGTACCTAAACTTGTCGATTGAAAATAGGTCGCTAATTGACCAAGTTGATTAGATCTGAGAAAAGTCGGGCAATCAAAGGGAATCATAGGAATAAGCATGAAGAATCCCAAACCTTATCAAGTAATTGACAACTCAAGCTAGGTTGTAACCTTGAAAAAATATAAAATGCAACGATGTAACCAACACGATCAGCAAACCCATAATCAATTTTGCAATCAAGTAAGACAAGTCCAACAATAGGTCTAAAAATTACATTGGAATAGATCTCAACATGAAATAGGTTGGAGATAACATGTAAGTAATATGAAGAACTTACCTCAGCAAAGAAATAAGGTCTAGAGAAGACCACAAAATACAAGTCTTCAAAATTATAACCAGCATGCGACGAATTAACCCGAGGTCGTTACATAAGCAATACATATACTAAAAGCAAACATGTAGACCACTTGATCAGCTTATAATTGATTGGACAAGATCTGAAAAAGATCAAGCACTATGTCTAGTGACAAGTTGAGCTCCATGTAAAGAGAGCTATATCGAAACAGTTCTTGACTTGAAAAAGGTCGAGATGTGATCAACAAATTTGTCATTATCTGGCCAAGTCTAGCGATAGGTCGACCACTATGTACTGAGTTATGTTAAAATGGCTCTCAACCTAGAAAAGGTCACGACTAACGAAAGGGTTGAGAATATCTAATGAGCAAACCAATGGAGCACTTATGAAATAAGGTCTGAGAAAGACCATGCGAAACACGACCTAACCCTATGATTAGGTTGTAACTTTATAAAAGACATTAAAATGTTTGAGAGCAAGTGACAAGTCTCACAAATTCACGGCAAGTCATGCATGGGAAATTAAAAGACATGCTAAAGCAAAGATTGATCTGAAATAAAAAGGAACAAAATAGTAAAATGTATTCATAAAGAATGGTCTGGGAAAAACAATTAGATACAAATCCTTGAAGTCGCACGTTGTCTACAAAGTTGCCAAGTCTAAGGCAAGCTCATAACATAAGCAAACTATACAAAAAGTAAGCAAAATGACAAGCAAAATAACCAATAACCACGGATCCTGTTATTTTCAGAGTTAGGTCACGAAACGCGCAAAAACAAACAAAATATAAAGATGATCAACAGCTTAAGATGTTCCAGAGGGCCTTAACCCTAAATTGGCATCGGATGCCTCACCTCCTAGACTAGACAGCTCTTGGAATATGTACCCAAATTCTTCCTTTAACAGGTCGGGAAGGGGAGCATCTGAATAATCTCCAAGATTCTCTATCTTGCTGGGGTCGAGAAAGTCTATATCAAAGTCTTCTTTCAGCCCACCAAACTTCTCAAGCTGGAATTGGCACTTGTAAAAGTTATCAAGACCTTCTATACTTACCTTCTGCACAACCACTAGGGTAAACACTTGTAACTGCATGAAATCTCAAACTCCAGCGTGGCGAGCATCATGAAGTTTATCTTTAAAAGTCGAGGACCTCTGATAATCTTCAAAACCTTTCTTTTGACATGCCTCGTATTGCGTTTTTTTCTCCGCATTTAGTTGAGAGGACAGGTCGGACATTTTCTTCTTGGAGGTCGTGAGGTAGGACTTGAGCTAAGCAATCTCTGCCTCCAAATTCTTAATCTTATCTTTTTTCTCAAGGAAAGCTAGATCTTTAGCCCTAGTCCTCTCTTCTAGTTTTGAGGGAAAGGTAGAGATCTCTCCTTGGAGTTTCTCCAACTTGCGTTCAAGTCATCCACTTATGCATCTGCAACCACTTGACGGTTGCAGAAAAAGGCACACTGTAGAGTTAAGGCACGTGTAAATGCAGTATCCTGCATGATATGAGCAAGGTTGATTCAGTTACAGCTCAACCGAAGAAAAAGCATAAAGATTAAGCTAGAATTCTTGAAACGGAGGATACCTGCATTAAGTTGTATGCGAGATGCTCTTCAACGAAATAGAAAGGGGTGGACATCAACGTAGCCTGATCCAACTCGCGCATACAGCTACTATATATATTGTAGGACCCACCTCTTAGTCACTTGTCAAAATTGAAGAAGGATTGATGACAGGTCGAGGTAGGGAGGCATCCTGATGGGTAGAGAGGCGTAACACCTCCAATCTTTGGGTCAACTTACGAGCCCCTTCCAAGGTCTCAGCATTAACTGGGGAAACATGTAGAGGTGAGAAGGTCAAGACAGCCCCAAAATCGATTGTCATGTCAGGAGCCCGGCGCCGCTTTATGGGATGGACCAACCTGGCAATTGGGTACCCATGGGTAACCCAATGACGGGTACCAACAGGTTGGGTAAATTTACCCACGTTTTTTATTGGGTACGAGGTAGGGGATCTGTTACCCATTCTCATGGGTAACGGGTAACCCGTGGGTACCCGTAATTTTTTTTTTTTAATATTTAAAAGTAAACATGATGTTACTTAAATATTAACTAAAAAAAACTAGAAATTTCAAACATTAAATTGAATAAATACCTAAAGCATATTAATAATATTGTAGTTTAAAACTTATATCTTAAGTATTCAAAATCTACCAAATTTAAAGTACATCACATTCAAAAGTTCAAACTTAAAATCCATTACATGCCAAAAAAAATTTGAATTGAAAATTTAAATATCAATCAAACATTGTTGTTCTTGTGGAAGAAAATGTTGCATCCATAGGAATATGCACAACAAGTTGTTTTAGGATATAATTTAATTTAATTTGCTATAGATTTTTAATTTATGAAATCAAAAATTAATATTTAGATTAAAAATATTTATATGTAAATATATATAAATATATAATATATATTTATATGTATATATATAATATATTTGTATATATATTAAAGTACATCACATTCAAAAGTTCAAACTTAAATTCCATTACATGCCAAAAATTTTCTGAATTGAAAATTTAAATATCAATCAAACATTGTCGTTCTTGTGGAAGAAGATGTTGCATCCATAGGAATATGTACAATAAGCTATTTTAGGATATAATTTAATTTAATTTGCTATAGATTTTTAATTTATGAAATCAAAATTTAATATTTAGATTAAAAATATTTATATGTAAATATATATATATAAAAATATATATATATATTTACGGGTTACCCGCGGGTACCTGCGGGTTGGGCCAAAAGATGGCGGGTAAATTGGGTACGGGTAAAATTATCCGCAATTTTTTGGGTAAGAGAAATGAGGCCCATTACCCATATTTTTTTGGGTACCTGCGAGTACGGGTTGAATTTTGCCAGGTCTAGGGATGGTTGGACTACTAGAGTGGGTCGAGTGGCTGTTAAGGCTGATCTATGAACCTTCACCCACGACCTTCTCTTTTCCTTTACGAGTGGCAATTTCATCTTTTAGTGCTTGGGTCAGGCTCGCACCTTCAAAATAATCGAGCACAGGGTCGAACGGATGCTCAGTGGCATGGGTAGTCGCTGGAACCAACTTGAGAGGGGTAGGAGCTAAAGCCACTTGCTTAGTACCATGAGCACGATGGGGAGTTACGCCTGTAGAAAGCAAGGTAGCATCATCAAAAGGTAGGACTGGTTCAGAGCTTTCATCTAGGCCAGTCACGGAGGTCCCCTCACCCCTTTTGCGTTTCTTTACAGCAGCGGCCTCCACTTTCTTTTGTTTCATTAGGTTGGCAGTCATCGCCTTGAGGGCCATCATTTCTACTAAAAAAAAAAAAAAAAAAAGAGAAAGTAAGAATGAAGTTAGAAGATGCTGAAAGTGAAAAAGAAAAATGTAAAAACTACCAAGTGTCCTTCTAGGTCGAAGCCTAGAGGCGTAAAGGTCAACAAGCTTAAGCGTCTCTTTGCTGAAGAGGTCATAAAAGTCAAACCAACGAGCGGTCAAACATTTGTCAACGAAACCTTCCTCCCACGAAGGCTCCTCATTGGAAGAAAATGTTAGTTTATCATCTCACCAATCTCAAGGAACATTCCAAGGATTATGAGGGGGTACTTCTATATAGAACTATTAATTATGCCAAGAACTAGTGGAGCTCTTGAGATTGGTCAGAAATTTAAACTCTAATGAGCCTTAATGTAGTAAAAGCCCCAATCTCTCAAGCGAATAGAGGGGTTGACATGAAAGAGGTACTACAAATTGACAAAGGAGGGTTCGACGTTGAAATAACTCATTACTATGATGAAACCCAAAATGTTGCGAATAGAGTTAAGCACTAATTGGTTAGGTAGATGCCTAAAGTCCTGAATATGTTGGCTATGGGCTCAACTATGGGGAACCTTAACCCAGCCTCCAACATCAGGACATGAAATGCTAAACAATTAGGAAAGGGTTGATACATCTTTTACCCAACCCATGGCATTATGATTTTATAGCTATCAGGTATAAAAAATCTACTACATAAAGATGCAAAGACCTTTGGACCAATCTTACTAAGGGCGTTCAAGGGATTGCTAGGATAGTTAGGGTCAACAAAAAATTGGGGCACAGAACATCTAGAGATCGAAGAGCCCGACCGAGAGCTCTGATTATTACTACTAGGCTAAGACGACGACGAAGATCTACTAGCCATGACAGTACAAATATGACAACCAACAAATAAAGAAGGAAAAATAACTCAATTAATAGGAAAAGAAAACAAATTATCTCGGCACCTACTTGCTAAAAGCTATAGGTTGTTGAGTCGAATGGCACAGTTCATTAGGTCGAGTACCTCGACGTAAGGTTTTATATGGAGAAACAAAAAATGAAGGAAGGAAAGGGATAGAAAGAGCTTATTTATAAAGGTTAAGTTTCTCGAAAGATGTGACAAATCCAACGGATCCAAAGAAAAGACTGTTCGAGATCAATGGTTCAGATCAACTTTCCCATTTATGAGTTTCACTCATAACTAAGAAAGTTGAGGGGATTCATGATAAGGAAAGAATTTCTAAAAGACTTATATGCCCTCATACTTAACTAAAATCACAAATATGCCCAAGGATCCGCGTCTTTTCTAAACAGATCGACCCGACCACCCGACCTGTACCCATGGGACAGGGTGATCTCGACCCTCTATACCATAACACGTGTAACAATACTCAACCTGCCCCCTAATCAACTATAAATACCCACTCATTTATCATAAAACGGGGGATCTAATCACATCTGATACCCACTTATACATCGCATGTCCCTATCCTCTGATCTCTAGACCCATACTTGATTCTACCAGTTAGCCCAATAAACGCTCACCCGAGCTCCCGTCTCTGGTCGACCTCTCGACCATTAATAAATATATTGTTTGTCATTTTTTGCGACATCACACTCTAATAACCAGTCGAAATTATTTCTGCAAGCATATTATGTTTCTAATACATGCATATTAATGACTAGCAACAAAGTTTTTTGTCAATAAATCTTACAAAATGTAGTAAGTCTTGTATTAGTAATTTTGATGCAACAAAGTACTTTATTAGAATGTATTATTCGAAAACTAATTAAATAGATAAGGTGATTGAAAAACTAAAGTATTATAATAAGAAGATCCCTTCGTTTAAGAAAATGATTTTCCAAAATTAATTGTCTTTGCTTTATTTAAGTGCTTTATTTATATATGATTGAACAAAAATGATAATATATCAATGCCAACACGCTAAATTAACTTTAAAGTATTAATTTGGTAACATTTACTTCTATAAGGTAATGTTTATATTCAAGATTATTGAAGAAAAAAGGGGAAAAAAATAAGATTAGGAAGAGCAGCCAATCCAGTTGAGGGAAAGCAAGAAAAGTTGCAAGTATATATACCTGGCACAATATTTGGTTATATTCCGGATAGCTGAAGATTATTAGTTATATATTTTTACATAACATTTTTGCATATTCTATTATTGTGTGATTTCTTTTGACTGGAAAAATATTTTCAAATACAATTTAAGATTTAGGTTGATGGAAATCATATATTGGGAGTCGAATGCTATGAAGGTCAGTATAATTATTTATTAAAAAGATCTCTATAATTTCTTCAGTTAATAGTCGAATTATTCTGTTTGTCCATGGGAATAAGCTTTAACTGATGAGCCGAATTACGTAAATGTTGTATAGATGCACCTTTTTTCTTATTAAAATTCTAGTTAATTTCTCATTATTTCACAAGTTGGTCCATATTTTCAGTCACAGGTGAGTGTTCTCTGGGGCTGGTCAAGATGATGAGGGGAACATAAGACAAGTTGGAGAGTTGTTGATTTTCTCTTGTATTTGATAGGATTTAGGAGATTGAAAAGAAATTATGCAGTGATATTGAAAGTATGAAGATCTTTATTTGTTATTAATTTTTTACTGCACAGAAGTATAAAAGGTAATGACAAAATAATAATTGATGGAAATTCTATCACTATGACCCTCAAGGTGGCACCAGCCAAAAACATTGTTTTTTATGCTGTTGCACCAGAAAAGTTAGTGGCACAACACTAGTTCTGACCCCAACCATTTTTTGTACTTTTAGAACTTTTCTTTTGTAATCTATCATTGTGTGAGTTCATCTATATAGTAACACTTTAGGATACTGTAAACGTATTAATTTTGCCCAATTAGAGAGTGACACGTATAAAATAATATGCTAGTTATTAATTTAAAATTTTCTATTTATTTTGGAATTTATTAAATTTAATTTCAAAAGATAAATAGTTAATTTTAATTAGTACTTTAATATTTATTTTATGCTCAAATCAAATATTAACAAGTATTAAAGATGAAGTATCCATGTCTATAAACCAATCAAATCAAAGATATTTGGTATTATCTCAAGGTATTTGATATTATCTCTTGTACTTGATATTATATCTTAATACTTGGTATTATCTTATCGAAGAGATAATCATCAAAAAAATTCAAGTGAATTTGGAATTCCCCCATCAAGCATCAATATAAAGGGGAGACAAAAGCTCATTCTACACACAACACAAATCCTAGCAAGTGAGAGAAACTTTGAAGGAGTCTAGCAATTCTCTCAAGCAAATTGAAGGAGATCCACGGCGTTCAAGGTGTTCTTCGTAGAGCTCATCATATTTTGGCATTTGATTTGAAATTAAAGTCTGAAGTCCTTGAATTGGCATTATTTACTTCAAATCAAATTTAAGGAGATCCACGGCTTTCCATGCGTTCTTCGTGGAGCTCATCAAATTTTAAGATTATATTTGAAAAAGAAGAATCAGAGGATTAGATTAGAGATCGAATCCACAATTGATAAGTATCAATTTCATTTTATTTATACGATTTTTTTTTGTTTGTAATTTTGTTTTATAAATTTTTGGCATGCCGAGTGGGATTATCTCTACCTCTCATCTCTTTCCTTCATCAAGATTGAAGTATTAAATGGCCGCCAACATGACTACTACATCAAAAATTACTACCTCAAATTCCTAAAGTGTTGAAGTAAAAAGTGATGGCGCCATAACAAGAAGTATATCCAAAAAGTTGCAATCATTTTCGGAGGTGGCTCCTTCCCTTGCTATCAAAAAGGTGTTGCCACATTTTATTGATATGAATGAAGATGATAGAGACTCAAAGGAAGAATCTGCATCATCCATTCCCCACTCAACATCAAATTCCTCGAGCGTGGCGGCAATGATGGTGACAAGTTCTATGACCTTGGAAGAACAAATTACAAATTTGACAAGGGTTATTGAAGGACTCATGGAGCATGTTCAAGAGCGAGACTTTTAAATATCCAGATTGATGAGTAAAGTAGACAATCTTGATGCTAATTGCATGGTGGAGAAACAAATTAAGGCTCAGGATGAAGGCGAAATATCTACAAGGAGATTACCAACCGAAAATGAAGAGATTGCAACAAAAGAACTACAAGTTTCCACTGATAGACTAATTATCATCGACCCATTGAAGGAGTTTATCATGGGAACTATCAAAAACAAGCTTGAGAGAAGTTCTAAATCATTTATGACTTACTCCAAGCCTTATACTCAAATGATTGATGATTTGAAAAGGCCAATTGGATTCCAACCCCCAAAGTTTCAACAATTTGATGGCAAGGGAAACCCAAAGCAACACGTGGCTCATTTCATTGAGACTTGTAATAATGTTGGGACATACAAAGAACATTTGGTAAAGCAATTTGTTCGATCATTAAAGGGCAATGCTTGTGATTAGTATAATGACTTGGAGGCAAGCTCCATGAATAGTTGGGGACAGCCGGAGCAAGAGTTCCTCAATCACTTCTATAGCACTCGAAGGACAATTAGTATGATTGAACTCACCAACTCTCGCTAGTGGAAAGAAGAGCCGATCATTGAATACATCAATCGCTGGAGAAATTTGAGTCTTAACTGCAAAGATCAATTGTCGGAGGCTTCAGCCATTAAGATATGTATCCAAGGAATGCATTGGAGTCTTTGCTATATACTTCAAGGAATCAGACAAAAAACTTTTGAAGATTTGTCAACTTGTGCACATAATATTGAAATGAGCATGAATTTTGATGAACAAGAAGACTCAAGTGATGTCGATGATGAGGAAGATGTTGGAGGCAGTTAACTTTCATCTCTAAGTTCTAAGTGCTTCTTGATAAGTACCTAAACTGTCAATAATGTTGCCAAACACAAGCATAAAATATTTAAAATTCTCAAGTCTTCAAGTCTCCAAATCCAAAACTCAAGTCTCCAAGTCTTTAAGTCAAAACTCAAATCTCTAAAGGGCCATTTGGTTTTGTTTTTTGGAGGTATTTTCATTTTTCGGTGAAAAAGAATAGTGAAAAGTTAGTTATAAATGTGTTTTTGAAAATGGAATGTTGTTTGGAGGTTTTGTTTAAAATGTAATGATTATGTAGGGTTGAAAATGAGTTATATTTGAAAAATATAGTATTTTTGTATTAAAAGTCGTGCAAACGTGAGTAGGAGAAAATGAAAAGTGAAAATGGAGAGGGAGTGTAATAGTGTGTTTAGGAAAATGTATTTAAAATAAAAATGTCTATGAAAATAGGGCAGAAGTTAATAGCTTTCTATTTTCATTTTCAGGAGAAAATGAAAAGGAGCTTTGAAAACAAAACCAAACGAGCACTAAGTCTCCAAGTCCAATCTCAAAATTTCAAATCTCCAAGTCTTCAAATCCAAAACTTAAGTCTCTAAGTCTTCAGATCAAAACTCAAGTTTCCAAGTCTTCAAATCCAAAACTTAAGTCTCTAAGTCTTCAAATCCAAACTCAAGTTTCCAAGTCTCTAAATCCGCGACTGAAGTCTCCAAATCTTCAAGTGAAGGCTCAAGGCTCTAAATCTCTAAGCTCAAGACTCAAAATTTCAAGTCTTCAAATCAAAGATTCAAATCTCCTAGTCTTCAAGTCTCCAAATTATAAGTGCTCCTTGATAAGAGCTTAAACTGCCAATAAGGCCCATAGATATGATATGATAAACTATCTAAATATTCAAAGTCTCCTCATGCACTCCTTGATATGAGTCTAAACTATCAATAATGCTCCTAGATATGAACATAAATTATCTAAAATTCTCAAGTTAAAGTATCCACATATGTTCCTTGATAAGAGATTAAATTGTCAATAATGCCCCTACATACGAGCATAAACTATTTAAAATTTTTAAGTTAAAGTCTCCGCATGTACTCCTTGATAAGAGTGTAAACTGTTTATTAAGTTAAACTCAAGTAAACGCCTTGACATGAATATAAATTGTCAATCAAATTCAAGTGAACTCCTTGACACGAGTATAAAATGTCTACTCAACTTAAATATGCTCCTTGATGCACGACCTTAAATTGCATATTACTCCTAGCCCACATGAGTTTAAATTGAGTACGACATCCCCCTCGAAGGTATGTTTACTTTGAATTGCATTATGACTTGATCTATTTATTGGGTTCATAAAAGGGGAGGACTTCATCATAAAAATCTCCAAGCATGGGCAATCCATAAAGTCCATGAAGATTCCATAAAGAGACATAATTCTTGATGACGATGTGATTGGAGGATTTCTTGTTGCAGACATATTTGAAAAAATGGGGAGAGGAAAAGAAAAAAAAAATTCAAGTACTTCAAGTTTTGCCTCTTTCATGGATGATTGGCATATCTTTTGCCAAGCCTTGAAGTGGGGGCATTTGTAGACGTATTAATTTTGTCCAATTAGAGAGTGACAAGTATAAAATAATATGCTAGTAATTAATTCAAAATTTTCTATTTATCTTGGAATTTATTAAATTTAATTCCAAAAGATAAATGGTTTATTTTAATCAATACTCTAGTATTTATTTTATGCTCAAATCAAATATTAACAAGTGTCAAAGAAGAAGTGTCTATGTCTATAGACCAATCAAATCAAAGATATTTGATATTATCTCTTGATACTAAATATTATCTTTTGATATTTGGTATTATCTTATCGAAAAGATTACCATTAAAGAAATTTAAGTCAATCTAAAATTCTCCCACCAAGCATCCATGTAAAGGGGTGACAAAAGCTCATTCTACACACAAGACAAATTCTAGCTAATGAGAGAAACTTTGAAAGAGTCCAGTAATTCTCTCAAGCAAATTCAAAGAGATCCACGATGTTTAAGGTGTTCTTCATGGAGCTCATCATATTTTGGCATTTGATTTGAGATTAAGGTGTGAAACCCTCGAATTGGTGTTGTTTTCTTCAAAATCAAATTCAAGGAGATCCACGGCATTTAAGGTGTTTTTCACGGAACTCATATATTTGATGTTTGATTCGAGATTAAGGTGCGAAACCCTCAAATTGGCGTTATTTTCTTCAAATCAAATTTAAGGAGATCAATTGTGTTTAAGGCGTTCTTCGTGGAGCTCATCAAATTTCAAGATTATATTTGAAAGGGAAGAATTGATTAGATTAGAGATTGAATCCACAATTTATAAGTTTCATTTTCATTTTATTTGTACAAACTTTTTTTTTTTTGTCTTGTAATTTTATTTATTGTAGACGAAGAAATTTGCGCTTACATATACAATTTAGGTGGGTTGAGTGAAAAACACACAGATGATGTACGATATCGAGAGATTAAGTGTAATTACACAAAAAAAATTCTACAATTTCTTCAAATAATATTGGAATTATTTTTTTCATCTAGTTGATGTAGGCTATTCAATTGAACCAAACCACGTAAATTTTGTGTGTACATTATATTCTCAAATTTTCAGTTACTTTCTTGTTATTTCACAATATTAGAGAAAAAGCAATTTTATTCCAGAAGACTGAGTACGTACTTATATGAAAGAGTTGGGAATTGACTTAAGATTTGATAAGATCTAGTTTCATTTTTACAATCAACTATATAAATGATGGCTCTATATACAATAAAACTCAAATTAAAATTTGCAGATCAAAATTTAGTTTGAAACGTTAATGTAAAAGAATAGCTTCTAAGTGGGATTTGTAAGACAAAAAAGGAACCAAATATTGAACAACATAAACTAGAGTTCTTTTCAGAAGTTTTACTCAAAAAAGATGGAATTCATTATAAGGAAACTTTTTCATTAATATATATGAACTTAGAGTTACTCCAAATGGATGTTTAGAACCACGTTTTCTTAATAAAGATTTAGATGAAGAACCTTATATGGACCAAACTTGAGAGCTTTTTAGTTACAAGAAGGGAATAGCTACGATCCGATACCTATAGTTTTAATCTAACATCCTACATCCCTCAAAAAATTGACACGTGTACAAATACATTTTTTAAATTAATGGGAATTAAGTTAATTTACTATACTAACCTTTTTCTAATTAAATTGAAAATAAAATAATTTTTAATATGAAATACTTTAAATATTCTTATAAAAAATTAATGTATAATTAAAATAAAAATCAAAATATAATTACCTAAAAGATAGAAAAAGAAAAAAATAAATTAATTAAACCAATTCCAATTCCCATCCCCCTCCCCCCCCACCCCTTCCAATTTCTGTTCTTCTCCCCGGCATCCCAAATCCCAAATCAGAGCATAAATTTCGTATGTTACATTTGTTTTATCATTTGAAGCTTATCAAATGAGTAACTTAGGAAAAAAGCTTCCGATTTGTGTTTATTAATAATTGGTCATTGATCAAGGACCAAAATTCCCCCAAAGTGAGTTTTAAAAGCAATGCATTCAAGCCTCCACAGCATTTCGCTCGAGAAACAGAGACTGTCGGGATGCTAAGGCGGAAGCCTACCACAATCGAAGTCAAAGTCGAAGATAAAGAAGAACTCAAAGAAGCGCGCAAATGCGCCGCCGTTGCCGCTGCATCCTCCTCATCCGGCACCACCTCCTCTCTCCTCCACCACTTCGACCGCTCTTCCCTCGATCCCTCCACCAAGTCCGACCGCATCGGCCTCTCCTCTTGAACATAAGCCCCTAAAATCAAGAAAACCCGTCTAACCCCATAATTTGTATTTCTTCTTATAGACCGAGTATATAAAACATGCATGCATGCCGTTAATTTTCTTGCAAATTAAGATGCATGGAACTAGCTTTATATATAACCATAAAATTAATTAATCTAGCTACCTTAATTCAATTTGTATTAATTTCTTATATATAATGCGTTTCGTTGGCAGAATTCTATTTCCAAAGTCCCCATGGATCAATCAATACGGGCTTGCTTTCAAGATTGATAATGGAGGTTGAAGTGAAGCTCTGATTGCCAAACAAAGCGTCACACGAGAAGCTCCTCTCTTTACTCTCTCCATTTCACATCACCACTCACCACCAACACAATACCTTCTTCGACGACTCGGCCTCCAAGCTGAGCTCGCGGCAAGCGGCGCTCCGTCTCCGCTTCCACGATGAAAGCGACCTCCCCAAATGCTTCGTTTGTCTCAAGGCCAAAAATGTGCTCGCTAATGGCATCAGCCGTGTCGAGAAAGACGAGGAGGAGATGGACCCTGCAATCGGGAAAGCATGTTTTGAGAACCACCAAAACCTAATGGACGTGGATTCGTGGGTTTGGGGGAGGGTAAACTGTAAAGGAGGAATTTGGGGTCAAAGGTTTTGTGGGGTCAGAGGAAAAAACTATTTTATTTTTAATTTAATTGAAAAAGATTAGTATAATAAATTAACTTAATTATTATTGATTTAAAAAAAGAATTTGTACACGTGTTAATTTTTTAAATGGTGTAGAATGTTAGGTTAAAATCATAAATATCGAACTGTAGCCAACCCCTTAAAAGAAAGGGGTACAAGATTTGTAAATTTAGGAAGTTAATATGAAAACCAAAATAAACTACTGATCAATGGCATCTTAAATTCAATGATACATAATTTTTTTTTTTCTGATTTTCAGTATATATATATACTTGTGCGTGTATGTGTGGTTTCTTTAAAAAAAATTGTGAAGTTTTTTTTTTACAAAAATAGGGCAAATTAAAAAGGTTTACAAATTTATAGTAAGTTGCACTCGGTGAGTGCAACTTCTATTTGGTAATAAGTGCAACTTTCAACAGTATCAAATTTTTTTTGACTTTTTTGGTTGTAAACCCCCAATATATTTTTCAACAACCAAAACTTAAACAAACAAACACTATACGTTCTCCAATCTCACTTGCAAAATACAAAATTTATTCCCAAAAAATCCCTACTATCCCTAACTCCACAGCATTCTCCAAGGCACCACACATTCTTTCATTATTATACATATACAAATATACTATTACTCATGCAATCTATATATACACATATATAGACAATTTTAAAATATTCATTTCACTCCCAAACCCAACAAAAAAGTTATTAATGTGACATCTTGTCCCCCCCAAAATATAAACAAACAAACCATTTTCTCCCAATTTATTCTCTCAAAACACAAACAAACAACTATCACATTTCCCAACCCTACTACCCAAAATCCATTCTCCCAAAATATTTTGGGAGAATGGCTCAATTCGCAAACCAAACATAGCTAAATATAGATAGAGAAGAGGAAGGAAGAGGGAAAAAAAAAATATATTCAAAACTTTGCAACCTCTTTCCACCTTCGATTTTTTTTTCATTTCAACTCCAAATTAAAAGTTAAAACTATGGTTGGATTCTTCTCAGCTCAAGGATTACAACCATACTAAATGTGAACCAAATCGATGGTGATTTCACCGGAAAAATTTAAGGCAACGGACTAAGGCGGTGGGGGTGGTGGGCTGCTCACTTCCGGCGGCGGAAACGTCGAAAGGTTAGGTGGGTTTTGATGGGCTCGGCGAGAGGAACGCATTGGTATGCTCCATTGCTAGTTTTGACGGTCGACGGATGAGTAATTGAGGTGGAAAGAAGGCAGCGGAGTTAGGGTTTTAGTGGCAGTTGTTGTCTAATTCGTCGGCTAGGAGGCGGTGGACCGCGAAATTGGTTGAGCGGTTTTAACGGGCTCGGCGAGGCGCACCTTTTGGTCCCAACAGTTTCCACATAGGCGGCGGCGGCCAGCGGCCAACGGTGACCAGCTTGCTCCAAATTTAATTTTGGACGCGACTGGACTAAATTCGGGACATGATTTGGACTCGAACTCAATTAAATTTGGTAATTTTCAATTATATCAGATTATTAGCCCTGATTAATTAAAATTTCATTTTTATCATATTTTTAGCCCTTATTTGATACGACTGAGTTATATTATGATGAAATTAGATGCATAAATTAATGTTGAATGACATAAACAGTTAATCAAGATCTTGTTATTAGTCTCAAGTTGATACAACTTTCGTTGGAAATTATTAAATTGGATTGATATAGATAGGAAAGCTAAAGAAAAAAATATTTAACCCATGAATTTATGAGTATATTGATTGTAGCCTGTTGAGTTACTGATGTCAATATACATGTAGGTTTTGAAAATATTAGATGTGATTTATTATAATTTGATAACAAGTCAAACTCTTAATGAATGTTACTTGTGGGAATTAATTATTTGGTTTTCAAAAGACCTATTTTTTGTAATTCAAAGAACTTGTGGTATTGATTTGAGTAACACGTCGGATGGGAGCATGTGTCTCTCGATCGGGGCGCTACAAAATTAATTCATTCAAAATAAGAAAATATTGTTAAATAGTTAAAAATATTTAATGTATTAATTAGTTAAAAATATTAAATACCTTACTAATTTTTAAATAAAAAATTATTTAAAAAATTCTTTCAGAAGAAATGGTAGTTCAGTTATGCACAAAAATGCATTAAAAATGACCTTAAATATATTTAACTCATATTAGAAATGAAATTGTAATTTGTATTGTAATTAGTAATATAAATTCATAAATTGCAAATGTAAAAATTGAAAATAATTTCATATTAATTATTTAACTATTTTCGAATATTTAAAATAAAAAAAAAATTAAATTCATATTTTTGTCTATATTTATAATTTATATTCATGATATGTTTATTTTTTGTACTGTATTATTTACAGGAACATTTATTTATTGCATTTGCATTTTGTGTAGAACACAAATTTGGAAGGAATTGAGCATTTCGATTCAATTTTCTTTTCTACAAATATTCAGGTTAGTGTATGACATGGGTTGATTTTTTCATTTTATTTTTATCTTTTCAAATAATGTTTTTGTTCATTGTTATATGTAGTGTTGATTAATTTTTGTACTGTAGAAATATTGAACAATGTAAATCTTAATATTTTATTAAACTTTATGATAGTTATTAATTAGACTGATTAATTAATATAAATTATGTTAATTAGTAATATAAATTTATAAATTGCAAATAACTCCCGTAAATTGCAAATGTAAAAATTGAAAATAATTTCATATTAATTATTTAACTATTTTAGAATATTTAAAATAATAAAAAAAATTAAATTCATATTTTTGTCTGTATTTATAATTTATATTTATGATATGTTTATTTTTTGTACTGTATAGCTAATGAATAATGTGAATATTAATATTTTTTTAATTTCTACGATAGTTATTAATTATAATAATCATGTATGTAGCGTCATTAGAGTATCATTACAGTATTTTAGATGTACCTAATCATATTATTTTTATTTTTCCAACAAATACTTCAGGATGGATATCAAAGATATATATGGTCCACGTGATCCCAGTGTTTTATACATGCAAGATGGCCATCGATCAGAGGGTGTATTAGCTAGAAATATAGATGATACTTTAGTTGTTAGACGAAGAGATAGAAGATTTTGGAGAATTATAGGACGCGAAGCTCTACACCCTTGTGTATTATCTTTATTAAATGAGATGTGATTCTATGGTGTCTACAGTTGTAGAAATATTGAGACTGATGTTCATGTAATTACGGATCTGGTCAAGAGGTGGCGCTCAAAGACTCACACATTTCATTTACGTGTGGGAGAGGCTACAGTTACGTTGCAGGATATAGCAGTTATTTTGGCATTACCGATAGACGGTATAGCTGTTACAGGTAAAGACCATGTTCACAACCTCACGCAGTGGTAGGATTATTGTCATCGTTATCTCGGATTCATTCCAGATGAGCAAAACCTTAGGGGATACAACTTCATCTTACTGCTCTTACGGACCATATTCATAATAATAGAATTACAGATCATAGCACAGTTTTGGAGGTCCAACAATACGCACGTGTCTGTGCGTTGATGCTTCTTGGAGGTCTTATGTGCCCAAGTTCATCAGGTCCTACAGTATCACTGGTTTACTTACAACATATGGAACAAATATATGAAGTCCATAACTTTAGTTGGGGTAGTGCAGTTTTATCGTTCATGTATCGTGAGCTTTGCACTGCAGTAGAGTAAGATCAAATATTGGTGGAGCGATGCAGTTGTTACAGGTGAAGTAGTATTATTTTGCTTTTATATTAATTCTTGCAATTAGGTATGACGTTTGAAAAATTGTTAATTGTAGATTTGGGCATAGTCACGCATTACAACATTAACGCCTATAAGATTAACTTCTCGTGTCGATGACAATGAAGCGCCAGTAGTAGTTGATAGACTTCCAATTCCTCCGTATAGTGCTCAGTAAGATAATATATGTTATAGTTTATTAACATTTTCATGCAACTATTTTCTGCGTATATGGATAATATGACTTTTATTAATATCACTTGAATGGATTTTTAGGTGGTGGCATTATAATTCTTTCACACAAACAGCAAGTCACTCTGTACGAATCATAAGAGATATACTTGATAGAATGTCGGTAAATGAGGTCAAAAATTCTATAATAATAGTAGTTTTTACATCAAATATTCTGATAAGCTATTTATCTATATAAACATGGCTCAATACTTTTATATGCAGTTTATATGGAAACCATATGACCCGATCCAAAACATTCAAACCTTGCCAGTCTAATGTGCCCCGAGACTTTAGACAGCAGCATGTCCATTAATCAACTTTGCTATAATTGAGATGCATCGTCTAGAACGAGTCCTAAGGTAATTTGGGATGCGACAACATATTCCTCCACCACCGGCTGAGAGAGGTTCAAAATTACATGACGTATCACGTAGAGGTCATCCTGGGCAAGATTGATCCATTTATCATAGGATTATATTGCTCAGTAGGCTAACATAGATCAGCTTATTATGCATGGACCTCCTATTGTCGGATCAACCACTATGGAAAATGGATAATGTTATGGTATGATCGAATTACAGGTCGAATCATAGGTCCATCATATGAGAACACACAAACGGGATACCATCCAGAGGATCCATGTACTTGGCAACATGTGGTATGTATATAAAGAATGCAATACATCCTTCAGTGATTTAAATGATATTTAACATTATGTTCATTGTCTTATTTTTTGCAAACAAATCAAATGCACAATTTGGTGATCAGTTGTTATTCTGTTGCCGATGATGCCGAGGTTATGGACTTTATTTAGATGAGGAATGATCATAGATTAATTGCTTAGAACGTTCATCAGTTGGCATCTAGACAACGCTTTCCAATCCAAGTCCCTCAACAACAAGAAGTCAGTGGTAGTACACATACGAGAAGGAGGAGATGCAACATTAGATCCAACAACACGACTGATGATGATAGCATTCATGGGGTCACTGGCAGTGATTCATTAGCTCAAGATACTCATTCTTTTAAGTCAGGTGGTGTTAGTGATGTAGGAGGTCCTATTAGTAGTCTGGATAACTTGTATGTCGATTGTTACGTACCTCAACCACCAGGAGTAGATGAGTTAACATCTATACCACTATATATGTCGACTAGAAGACAATCAGTATCCGGACTAGTAGATACTGATCTTGGTCTAGGATAGGGATCAACGGAGTATGATTATTTAGCACCAGCACGCCACTCAGTTTATATCTCGCCATTACCTTTTCTAGGTTGTACGGAGTATCGTGATCACCATGAGGCTGGTCTAAGACATCATCAGTCACATGATGCTGCACATGATGGAAGGGCGCGATGACCACGAAGACACCGACAACGACGAGGTTGTGGCACTGGAGGACATTATTAGGGCTATCTTTTAGAATCTTGTGTATCAATATCATTGGTTCATAAAATACACATTGTAAATTTGTATTTCGATGCTTTGAATCAGGATCACGACTGCAAATACTGGTTCCACACGAGAAGTAACAAAGAAGACACAAAAAAATTACAATGAATGAGACAACAATAAATAATAAAGAAGACACACAAAAATTACAAAGACGGCATACAAAAATCACATATTTTGCTTACAACTTACTAAATATAAAAAAGCTAGGGATTCGGTCTTTCAGGGCCTTCTTGTGTATTTTGATCTTCATCAAGGCAATGTGCTTGTTGTCTTACTCTTGCTTGAGGCCAATCTATTTCATTTTGAATTCGAGTGGTACGGTCTCTACCTACAATACATCGTTCTCGACGTGCAGGGTTGTGGACTAGCTCAAAGTTAGGATCATCCCAATAATCCTCCGATCACAATGGTTCAAATCTCGCCTTATAAGTTGCAATGTAATGTTCTACCTTATAATACTTCTTCACAAGTGATGCACAGTTGACCCCAAATGTTCGACATACTTGCATTGCATGTGAGCAAGGAATTCCATATTCAGCCCATTTGCCACATGAGTAGTCTCGTGTCCAAAGCTTCACAACGTGAGTATAATTCCCACGTGATGTATCCATTCTAGTAATGACTAAAGCTAATTGTTGAGTGTAATCAACTTTTTGCATGAAGTGATTAACATAATGGTGCTGCCATTTTGTGTATATGTTAAAAGCATAATCAGCCCATAATTGATAATTTTACCTCATCCTATGGGCATTAGAAATCCGATGAAGAAAATATTTCACGCAACGATCAAATGTTGTTTGAACAATAGTTGTAATTGGTAGTCGGCGAGCACCTTTTAACACCCCATTTATACATTCAGACATGTTTGTGGTCAAAATACCAAAACGCCATCCTCCATCATGAGATAATGTCCATTGGCTCTTGTCTATCCGCTCCAAGTAGGAGTAAGCATGCTCATTAATACTCTTTATATCCTCCATCGTTTTTTCAAATTTTTGGATTTGAACTGCAGCACCAGCTTTCCAACACATGTCTTTCAATTGAACATTCTTAAAATGTTTATTGAAATTTGAACATGCCTCAAACAAAATCGGTGTACTCCACGAGGGGGCGTGAAATTAGGTATGCCCTCTACAGTAGTCAAAATACCACGATGACGATCAAAAAGTAAACAATAGCCACCAACCCCTCTGATAATGTGTTTCGCCAACATCTGAAGGAACCATCTCCAAGACATCAAAGTTTCCTCATCTACTATGGCAAAAGTTATACGCATAACATTCTAATTTGCATACATGGCTACGGCAACAAGCATTTTATGTTTATACTTTGTGTATAGATGAGTTCCATCTACACTGATAAGTTTGCGGCAATGTTGGAACCCTTCTATACATGGTCGAAATGCCCAAAAGACATATTTCAACATCTTTTGTCCAGGTATGCCTGTTTCAAGATGACTCCATTCAACAATTGTTCCTGAATTCCACTTCTGGATAGCTCCAAAATATTTGGGTAATTTTCTTACCGAGGTCTCCCAAGTCCCATAAAGTTTTTTCCTTGCACATTTCATGCTATTCCATGCCTTAGCATAAGAGATTTCATAACCATATTTATTTTTTACCATCATTTGCACACTTGCAACCCCATAACCCAGATTAACTCGAATAATGTCTAATATGTCCAAAGCAATCATATTTCTGCTTAAATTCCAATGATCTATTGAAACTTTATCCATAAGGCATGCGTGAGGGCCTCCATACTTGGTAATTCTCCACATCCCTTTTTCTCTTTAAATATTCCCCTCACACTCCACGGACAGGAAGGTTGTTCTTTGTTATTATGTTTGCATACCACTTTTCATAACTTTGGTGTGCTCTCAAGTACCGGATATTCTCGTCTCGCCACTCGCACGGAATAATTTTTCACAGAAGAGATAAGATACTTCTTACTCTTGAATACCATTCCCACGTGGAGTGCTCTTTTACTTGAGTCGTAAAACTCAATCCAACCACGGGTGGGAATATCCACAGAATCTGCCTGTATAAATATATCATTATCATCTATTGCAGAGAAGAATGGATAAATAGGATACAGACTTGGTTGCATAGTTGTGGATGTCATTCTTCTCGTCTCACGTGGTAGTTGTTGGGAAGATGTTCCCTCGCCGTGTGAAGGCAATAGCTCTTCCATTGTATCAGTATCTACTTCATCATTGTCACTACCATTAAAATCATCACTATCATTTTCAGCTGGTTCTGAATCTCTCAACTCTTCATCGTGAAAACTATCTACTTGTGGCTCTGGTTCACCATCATGAATGAAATGTGTTGGATTATATTCAAAAACTTGATGAGAGGTAAAAGGACCTTTACCAAAATCATTAATCCCAACATTTGCAAACCCTTGCGTAACCATAGGAACATTTATTTCTGATTGAGTAGGGTATTGTTGATCACATCTAAAATCTTGGTTAGAAGTAGATTGACCTTCGGGTTGCATCAAAAGACCTATGTAAGACCTCACTCCCAAAGTATTATCAACACCAATCTGACATATTGCTTCTGTCTCAACATATAATTCCACACTATCAAGTTGGCATACATAGATAAACCATTATCATTTTGTATTTCCACAAGTGTAGATATCCTGTACTGTTTATCCAAATAAAATTTTGCTTGAATTTTTAGTTCGTTGTTGCTGCTATCAATAGCTGTCGCTCCATAGATTTCGTAGCACAAATTAGAATATGTCATTTCACGAGATACTCTAATGATACTACATGCAAGACGATCATAATCCATTGAGCAAGAATCTCTAGTAATTTTCCCGCCAAATATATTAGAACAACAATGGTACTAGAACTCGACATACCTTCCACAAATACACACATAATTTATATTAATTAATCAGTCTAATTAATAACTATCATCAAGTTTAATAAAATATTAAGATTTACATTGTTCAATATTTCTACAGTACAAAAATTCATTAACACTATATATAACAATGAACAAAAATATTATTAGAAAAGAAAAAAATAAAATAAAAAAATCAACCTATGTTATACACTAACCTGAATATTTGTAGAAAAGAAAATTGAATCGAAATGCTCAATTCCTTCGAAATTTGCGTTCTACACAAAATGCAAATGCAATAAATAAATATTCATGTAAATAATACAGTACAAAAAATAAACATATCATGAATAGAAATTATAAATACAGAAAAAATGTGAATTTAATTTTTTTATTATTTTAAATATTCTAAAATATTTAAATAATTAATATGAAATTATTTTCAATTTTTACATTTGCAATTTATGAAAGTTATTTTCAATTTATGAATGTATATTACTAATTACAATACAAATTACAATATCATTTCTAATATGAGTTAAATATATTTAAGGTCATTTTTAATGCATTTTTGTGCATAACTGAACTACCATTTCTTCTGAAAGAATTTTTTAAATAATTTTTTATTTAAAAATTAGTAAGGTATTTAATATTTTTAACTAGTTAATACATTATATATTTTTAACTACTTAACAATATTTTCTTATTTTGAATGAACTAATTTTGTACCGCCCCGATCGGGAGACACATGCTCCCATCCGACATGCTACTCAAATTAATACCATTAGTTCTCTGAATTACAAAAAATAGGTCTTTTGAAAACCAAATAATAAATTCGCACAAGTAACATCCATTAAGAATTTGACTTGTTAACAAATTATAATAAATCACACCTAATATTTTCAAAACCTACCTGTATATTGACATCAGTAACTCAACAGGCTACAATCAATATACTCATAAATTCGTGGGTTAAATATTCTTTTCTTTAGCTTTCCTATCTATATCAATCCAATTTAAAAAATTCCAACGAAAGCTGTATCAACTTGAGACTAATAACAAGATCTTGATTAACCGTTTATGTCATTCAACATTAATTTATGCATCTAATTTCGTCATAATATAACTCAATCGTATCAAATAAGGGCTAAAAATATGATAAAAATCAAAATTTAATTAATCAGGGCTAATAATCTAATAGAATTAAAAATTATCAAATTAAATTGAGTTTGAGTCCAAATCATGTCCCGAATTTAGTCCAGTCGCATCCAAAATTAAATTTGGAGCAAGCTAGTCACCGCCTGCCGCCGCCGCTACCTTTGTGGAAACCGTCTGGACCAAAAGGTGCGCCTCGCCGAGCCCATTAAAGCCCCTCAACCAATTTCGCGGTCCGCTGCCTCCTAGCCGACGAATTGGACGACAACCGCCACTAAAACCCTAGCGCCGCCGCCTTCTTTCCGCCTCAATTACTCCTCCATCGGCCGTCAAAACTAGCAATGGAGCATACCAATGCGTTCCTCTCATGGAGCCCATCAAAACCCACCTAACCTTTCAACGTTTCCGCCGCCGGAAGTGAGCAACCCACCACCTCCGCCGCCTTGGTCCATTGCCTTAAATTTTTCCTGTGAAATCACTGTCGATTTGGTTCACATTTATTATGGTTGTGATCCTTGAGCTGAGAGGAATCCAACCATGGTTTTAGTTTTTAATTTGGAGTTGAAACGAAGAAAAACCGAAGGTGGAAAAAGGTTGCAAAGTTTTGAATTTTTTTTCCCCTCTTCCTCCTCTTCTCTATCTATATTTGGCTATGTTTGGCTTGTGAATTGGGCCATTCTCCCAAAATATTTTGGGAGAATGGATTTTGGGTAGTGAGGTTGGGGAATGTGATAGTTGTTTGTTTGTGTTTTGGGAAAATAAATTGGAAGAAAATGGTTTGTTTGTTTATATTTTGGGAGGGACAAGATGTCACATTAATGACTTTTTTGTTGGGTTTGGGAGTGAAATGAATATTTTAAAATTGTTTATATATGTGTATATAGATTGCATGAGTGATAGTATATGTATATATATGCAATGATGAAAGAATGTGTGGTGCCTTGGTGAATGGTGTGGAGTTGGGGATAGTAGGGAGTTTTTGGGAATAAATTTTGTATTTTGGGAGTGAGATTGGAGAATGTGTAATGTTTATTTGTTTAAGTTTTAGCAGTTGAAAAATGTATTGGGGGTTTACAACCAAAAAAGCTAAAAAAAATTTGGTATTGTTGAAAGTTGCATTCACCGAGTTCAACTTTCAACAGCAACAAGTACCGGCAGCTGAGGGTACTATTTGTTATTGTTGAAAGTTGCACTCACCGAGTGCAACTTTCAACAGTACCAAATAGAAGTTGCACTCACCACTCACAACTTATTATAAATTTGTAAACCTTTCTAATTCGTCCTATTTTTGTAAAAAAAATTTCACAATTTTTAAAAAATAAAACCTATATGTGTGTACATATAAATATATGTAGAAGTTAGTGGAAGCAAATTTAATTTCCTAATCTTGAATGTTGTGCGAACCAAGAGAACTTCCAAATAAAAGGTATGGGAAAAGCAACTTATATGATAGAAATTAAATTTCCAGAAGTAAGTACAAGGATTATTAGAGTTGACTCGGAACATTACAAAGAAAATGTGATATTAGGATAAAAAAAATATATATTGATGTACAAACTGTCACTATATTAAATAACAAAAACTTTTACACTAATGATCTTTTAAGTAACGATAATTTTATTTTATCATAATATGACTCAATATAGTGATAAGAATTAATATCTTGAGTTGTCACTATTTACGATCGGACATATGTATAATAGCAATCTAGTAAGAATAAAAATGTCTTTATAATTTGTGGCAAGATTTTTGTTAATTATTGCTAAGTTGTCAATACATGTGTCAATAATTATTAATAATTACAATTTAAACATGATTTTATCACTATTAAGTATGCAAAACATAGAGTAAATTGCAAAAATAGGACTGTAAACAAAGCCATTTTGCAAAAGAGAACCAAAATTAAGACAGTGGCAAAACTAGGACAATAACTATAAAAAAATGAAAAAAAAAAGGACATGGCTCATTGGAAAGCATGGTTAGAAAGCACAGTCAACGCCGGAATATACTTGTGTGGCACTTGGCTGGACAACTTCATGCCTTGTCATGTGCCACATATATTTTGATAAAGAAAAAATTGCAAAAACAGGACAATAAGTAATGCCATTTTGCAAAAGACAACTGGAATTAAGGAGTAGAAGAAAAGGTAACACATAAAATTGAAATAAAGAGTAATATCGTCAATTTTCATCATATGCAAACTCGTCAATTTATCCTATTTTGCATCATTAGTCATTTTGGGATTATTCGATTGAATTTTGTAGCATTCCAGCTTCGTAAATGTTCATTTGATTTTGTATCAGTAGTCATTTCGGATGAATCGGGCAAATTTTGTAGCATCCCGATGTCATCAATTTTTGCTCGACTTTTTGTTACTCAATATTTTAGTTTAATGTGGTAATCTTTTCTAATGTTCTGCTTCTTAAGATTTGTTATCTTTTCTGCTGCTTCTTAATCTCAGTCCTCTTTCGTGAAATGACTTTACTTATGGTCCTATTTTGTAATTTTTTTTTCAAAGCATATGTGGCATATGACGAGGCACATAGTTGTGCCAGCGAAAAGCTATGCAAGCATATTCCGGCGCTGACTATGCTTTCCAACGAGACTTATCGCTTTTTTCGATTTTTTTATAGTTGTGGTCCTAATTTTGCCACAGCCTTAATTTTGGTCCTTTTTTGCAAAATGACATTATTTACAGTCCTATTTTTACAATTTTTCTAAAAACTTATTAATGTGATGAAATAAAAACTTTTGTCATTTAATAGGGTTAATTGCAGTTTGCCCCCTTAAACTATTGTACTAGACGCATTTACCCCCCTAAACTATAAAATGTAACAAAACCCCCCCTCCACATATGCAAACTACTAGGCTCTGTTTGGTTGCGTTTTTAGGTGAACTCTGAATATGTCCTGGATTAAGGTGTTTTGAGAGTTAAAATTGGGGAATGATCTCACTGTTTGGTTTTGTTCTGGAAAAATACAAAAAATAGAATTGTTTGTTTGGAATTATTTTGTAGGAGACAAATTTTACTGTAAATGTCAAATTAGTAACTTTTTTTATTGGGTTTGTTTAGTGAAATTGTATTTTTAAATTTAATAAATATATGTGAATATATATATGGATAATTGATGTATATATGTATATATTTGTGAGGATTGATATATGATTGTGGTGAAGTGATGTGTAATTAATTTAATTTTAAATTTATTTTAAAAATTTATAATTAAGGAAATTATTATGACATAATTTGATGAAATGAACAAAAATTACAAAATAAAAATAATATTCTTTAATTATAAAACTTTATTTAATTATAATTAAGCAAACAAATGGATAAACATATTATTATGCATTGTTAATTAAATATTTTTGTAAATTTCTATAATTAATAATATTAATAGTAATTAATTAAGTAAAATTTGAAATAATTTTGATAACATTTTAATTAGGATGTAATTATCAATATATTTACTAATTTAAAAAAGGGTTAAATATAGTTTACCTCCTTAAACTATTGTGCTAGTTGCATTTACCCTCCTAAACTACCAAATGTAACAAAAAAAACCCTCCACTTAATGGAAGTCATATTCTTCCATTAGTAAATATATTATTAATAAAATTCTTATTAAAATATTTTTTAAAATAGTAAATATATTCATGATTACACCCTAATTAAAATATTATCAAAATTATTTCAAATTTTACTTAATTAATTACTACTAATATTATTAATTATAAAAATTTAAAAAAATAGTTAATTAACAATGCATAATATAATACGTTTATCCATTTGTTTGCTTAATTATAATTAAATAAAGTTTTATAATTAAAGAATATTATTTTTGTTTTATAATTTTTATTCATTTCATCAAATTATTATGTCATAATAATTTTCTTAATTATAATTTTTAAAATAAATTTAAAATTAAATTAATTACATATCATTTCACACAATCATATATCAATCCTTACAAATATATACGTATGTACATCAATTATCCATATATACTCACATATGTTTAATAAATTTAAAAATACAATTTCACCTTACAAACCCAATAAAAAAGTTACTGATTTGACATTTATAATAAAATTTGTCTCCTGCAAAATAATTCCAAACAAACAATTTCATTTTTCATATTTTTCCAAAACAAAACCAAATAGTGGGATCATTCTCTAATTTTAACTCTCAAAATACCTTTATCCAAAACATGCTCCAAAATTCACTTAAAAATGCAACCAAACAGAGCCTAGTAATTTGCATATGTTGAGGGGGGTTTTGTTACATTTTATAGTTTAGGGGGGTAAATGGGACTAGTATAATAGTCCAAGGGGGCAAATTGTATTTAACCCTTTAATATATAAAAATTTGTGATAACTTTTTCATTATGACATTATTTTATCATTAAATTTTATTATTAGTAAATAAAGATCTTCGAAGATATAAGATCGAAAAATGTTTAGCTGGAATAATTCCAATTCACAAATGAAATAAATTTCGCATCAATTAAGCATTTACTTGCATTGAGATGTGGTCAAAATATTAAGAATTTAACATGCCTTCGGATCCAAATTCATGTAGGGATGTTCACTGTTCAGGTTGGGATCCAAATTCATATAGAGATGTTCATTTGTCAGGTTTGGATCAGATCCAACAAATTGTAGAGTTGTATACAGTGCTAGCACAGATTGATGACGTTATAATAAAAACTGGAAAGGTAAGGAGAAAGAAGCCCATCCTCATCCAATAGCAAAAAACTATAAAAATCTAGGTAAGTGTCGGATTCGTCCACCATAAATGGCTCTGTCCAGAAACTTTCTTGGAACCCATAAAATGAATCTGAAGAACTAGCCGGCAAGTTGAAGGCTAAAGAATCAAAATCCCATTTTGATTGATGGTTCTTCCGAAATGTATACATCGGATTTTTCCAGTTTTTGTTAACCTAATATTAATGGAGCTACAGAATTAACATCAGCTCCAGCAAATGCGCTTTCAAGATGGGTTTTTTCTGAAGATTTCTCCTCCTTTGCGCACGATTTACTACTACTTTTACTGCGCTTCTTAAGATGAGAATGCCAGTAATTTTTGATGCCGTTATCAGTTCTTCCGGGCAATTTTGCTGCAATGGCGGACCACCAGCAATATTCAGACAGTTACATATATTGGTTTGGACAAAATTGCTGGTTAAGTTCTATATATACTTATTTTATTGAAGTAATAATTAATTTGAATGGGTTCTTTGGTAAATTAAGTCATACTTGCTTCCAAGTTCATCATAGAGTTTGGCTATAAGATCTTCTTCTTCTTTGCTTTAATTCCCTCTTTATTCACATCGGGTTTCAGGTAATTCATCCATCTCAATCTGCAACTCTTTCCACATCTCTTTAGACCTGAAAATTTTTAATTAAAATTTAATAATTCCTATATGTGGATGGTGATGTTTTATGATGATTAATACTTTCTTACCAGCATATTTGGGCAGTAATCGCCAGTTCCAGTGGCCGTATCTGAGGATATAAGCTCTCAATTTATTGTCTTCTTCTCAACTCCATGCGCCTTTCTTCAGTCCATTCTTGTCAACATAAGCAGCCTTAACCATTTTCCACCGCAAGATTTACTTATCCACTTCCGGGCTTAATCCCACAGCTTATGCTCCAAAGAAGTTCAGTCTTCCTTATATATAAATTGAGAAAACTGAGGAGTATTTCTTTGCAAAGCATAAAAAATTTGTTTGTCAACTATAGGAAACAACTCAGGAAAGGGGCTGTTTGAATATATTATGCTGCTTAATTATAATTTGACACAGATACAGCGATATGGTTTTGCTTAAAATTTTTAGGTTAATTAGGATATATATATTCCAACTATTTATTATATGTAAATGTATTTGTATTATAAGCATTCATGTATGAAAAAAATAAAGATATATTTATCGGTACTTGGAGTGTAAACAAAAAGAAATACATATCAATTAAAGTGTCATAATTTTACTCAGTACGATTTGTATGCCATCTTTTGTGGGGAAGAAAAAGAATTTTACTTGCTCAACAAATTAGAGAGAGAGAGAGAGAGAGAGAGAGAGAGTAATTTTGAATAAAGTATGGATGATTTTTTTCAATATTAATGCATTATAACCATGTAACACCCTGAAATTTTCATAATTTATAGAATTTAATTTTGATATATTTAAATTTCATGATTTTTTGTTATAGTTGCTAATTTTTTATTTTTTTTAATTTTGGTGGTCAGTTTGTTAATAAGAAAATTTTAATTTTAGAAATTTTAAAAGTTTGGGGTCAATTCGAAATGTATTAAAGCCTGATTGAACACTTTTTGAAAATGATGGGGTTTGCATGGAAGGGTCTTGGTCAACAGGGTTTAAATTGTAATTTTAAAAATTTGTAGGGTCTAATTGGGGCTGATTGAAAACTTGGAGGACTAAATTGCATAAAATGAAAAGTTGAATTTTAAAACCAAACGGGCAGCAGATTTTTTTTGTTTTTCTTCCTTCCCTTTTTTCCTTCTTTTTCTTTTCCTTTCTTTTTCCTCTTCACCGTGAACCCACCACCGGCGACGCTCTCACCAGCGACCACCAACCACCACACTAATCCCCTCAAACAACTCCCCTCCACCCTCTGACCACCTTCCTCCACCCATGCACGACTGGAAACCAGCGAGCCACCATGACAGTTAAGGGACCGAAGAACGGGCAACTGGGTTTGCACTTTTCCAGCGATGACTTGAACGGTTGAAGGGTGTTTTAGGTAGCTCTCAGCGAGGAGACCATCATGGAAGTGTTGCATGTGGGTTTCACGTGGCGGCGGTAACAGTGGACAGAGATCGGAGCACGGCTGAGGAAGAAACATTTTGGGCTGTTGAGCTCATTTTCGGTGGCTACAGGCCTCGAAACGATAAACCGAAGGTGGCATTGGATTTAGGAGCTCGAAAGGAATAGATTGGTGGTGGCGCTGAAATTTTTCGGTGGACGGCGGACGGCTGACGACCGGCGGCGGTGGTGGGCAAAGAGGCAGATTCACCTCCTCGACGCAACGAACACACCTGTGTCATCGGTTTGTGGTTTCGGAACTTCGGTGGCAAACTTTGATTTATTTGGTTGTATTTGATATATATATATGTATATGTATATAGTATGTCTTACCTTGGAGACTTTGTATTTCATGCTAAGATTGATGAAATGGATAAGTGATATGTATATATAGAGGTGTAAATGCAAGATCCCCATGCAAGGAATATTGATAGTGGACCTGGACACATCATGCAAAATGCCAAAAAATTAGATTCAATAATGTATTAAGAATTATGTAATGAGACTAAGTGGCATTTGACTAAGAATAATTAATTGTAGAATTTGGACTATTTGGTATGGATTGATTAGGATAATGATATGATACACTTTTGTAGTTAAGAATGTGATATCATGATATTTATGAGACCGATATAGAATGTCTTGATAAATTCTAGAATAATCGATATATTGGAATACTTGTGTAGATACTATCAATGAGCCTATATCACCATGTTGATTTATAAGTTAGTAATGTTAGAATACTTATGGTACCATTCTAGATGGTTACTAGAGTCGAAAAGGAATTTGACTTTAGAAATATTCTTTTGACTAGGTGACGAAGAAGTGGGTCCTGTCGACCAGTAGATTGCGGACTGTGGTTGTTTTTCTGTAACTACAAGATGTGAGGGTCTCCCGCTTTCGGTTATTGTTTTGGCTACAGCTATTCGTTAATTGTGGAACCCTATGAGGGTCTGCTAATCTAGTACCTTTCCTAATTATCTGTTATTTGTGATAAGCCCCTGTGTGGGTTTTCTGTTTTTGTAACTGTATTTTGTCTGTTTGAAATCTGAAATGTGTTGGAATTCTGATTTGCTATTTGTTATCTTATTTGAACACCACTATGATCATTGATATCGATTGTATTTCTGTCTGTTCTGGTGCCCAGAACCTTATCTATTATCTGTATCTCAGTTGTCTGTCTGCCTATCTCGTATTTGTACTGATCTATACCGTTTTGTGTTGCCTCGCCGACATATCTGTTATCTGTACAACTTTATTTGGCCATGTTGGCTTATCTGAATCTGTTAGTTGCTATCATGTTGCCTTGACTGCATTTCTGTTATGTTCTGGGAACCGGCGGTGCGCTAGTGACTTTCCCCTAGGCATCTGCACAAGTGGTTGTGAATTATGTTATGTGTACGGAGAAAATGTGGGCCAAGGGCCAATCCGAGCAAAATGTTTGGTTATATAAGGCACGCTAGGGACTTTCCCTTTAGTGTCAATGATACGCTAGGGACTTTCCCCTGGGTGTCAACAATACGCTAGGGACTTTCCCCTGGGTATCCGCGGTACACTAGGGACTTTCCCCTAAGTACCAGCGGCGTGCTATACGGCTTGTATGGGCATCCGCCATATACCAAGTTGTTATGCTTAGGTAAATTGTTTGTCTGGCTGGAATAAGGTGATTCTGCAATGCATGTCTGTAGTTTTCTTAGAATGCATGTGCTTTGGGTTTGTTTTGCCTATTTGAATTCTGTCTATCTGAAATCTATCTTGGAGCAATAAGTTAGAAGTGTTTCCTATTTTGGTATGTTTACTGTTTGATTCTGAATCTGTCATGTTCTGTATTTTTATTTGATGATCTGTTGAGTTGAACCTTCCTCGATAGATCTCTTCTGTATTTCTTAAGTTATCCCTCACTAAGTCTTTGGACTTACTCCCCCAATATCTCTTGAAATTTTCAGACAGGTTTTGGTGATGACTTTGTACTTTAGGCTTGGAAGGATGTAAATATGTTTTGTAATAGAATAGGTGCTTAAACTTGTGTATGTATCACTTTTATGTTTAGTGAGAACTTGGAGATGTTATGAGACATTTTACTTGAACTTATGAATTATAATAGGTATGAATCGATGAATGATAAACTTGTGATAGTTTGAAATTCGTACCTTTGTAAGACGTGCTTAGGTTGAAGATTGTTGTTATCCTTGAAATTTTTGGAAATTTTTTCTGATGGGCCTATTATTAGAATCATGTATGAGATTTAAGTCTGAATTAGAGTGGTGCCTCAGTTTAGGTGCTAACCCGAGTAGGGGCGCTACAGAGGTGGTATCAGAGCCTGGGTTAGCGATGACCTAGGTGTTGAACAGTAACGAGATTCATAGCTAGCTTGGTTGTCTGGATTAGTTAGGTTGAACTTAAAGTGTTTAAGCATTGTGGATTCTTATATGACCCAGGACAATAGGGTATAGAATTTTTTTTTTTGTGTGTGTGATATTAACAAAATAGACTTTTGTGAACTTTATGATTGTAGCAGGATCGCTAACGATCGTGACAAAGGGAAGGAGTCTGTAGTGGGGCCAAGTAAGGAATCTTCGGATCTTATGATAAAACTCTTAGAGGAGGAAAGGGCAAAATTGTTGAAGCTGTGTCAATCACTGGAAGACAAGACCAATTGAGGTTGATGATCGAAGCTAGAGATTACCTCACAGATCGACTCATGGGGGATGTGGAACGAAAACACTTGCGGATTAGCATAACTAAGGCGCAGGTACACAAACTTCGTACCATGAGAGAACAGATGGAAGCTACATTCCGACAGTTAGAAGTAGATTATCGGAAGACTGTAGAGGTACCCCACCCCGTGATGGACGAGACAAGCCAGATGATAGCCTATTACAGTAGGTCCATTAACCAAGTTATAGGAGTCGGCATAGGGATTGATGTCGGAGCCAGACCCTTAGGGATTCACCTACCCCAAAGCCCGAGCATGCACAAGAGGCACCGATTGAGGGAGATCCAGAAGAAAACCCCAACGAGAATGCTGAAGAGGATCCAAAAGATGACCCAGATGAGATGCTGAAGAGGACCCAAATGAGGATACTCAGGAGGACCCAGAAAAAGCTGCAGAGAACTCAGATGCAGATCCTATCCTTGAACCCCCAGCAGTAGCACCAGTAGTGATTGAGGATAAGGACGACGATGTTGTAGACCCGAATTAGATGTGGGGCTCGGGTGTGATATGGGATGATTTTGATCAGTGGCATGACGCTGAGCCGGACGTTGTATCCGACATTACTGATGAGTAGGGTTATGATAGATGATTTGGTGTTGTGATGACATTTTGTATATGTGTACTTGGCAGAACTTCTAACTATTAGGAATGCATAATATCAACGTTAGAAGCTAAGTAGATTTTAAATGAAGGTAGGCAAGAATTTTCAGCATACCTCACTAACAAACCATGGGATATGGTCAGGGTCGAGGACGTAGAAGTAGTAGCAGAATACCCAGAGGTATTTCTTGAAGAATTAAACTCACTACCCCTAGACAGAGAGATAGAGTTTTTCATTCACACTCTACCGGGGGCTATGCCATTCTCCAAAACTTCATACCGAATGGCACCTACTGAGCTTAAGGAGTTGAAGAGCCAACTGCAGGAGTTGCTAGATAAAAAGTTCATTAGACCCAGCACGTCCCCTCGGGGAGCCCATGTGCTATTCTTTAAGAAGAATAATGGGTCTTTAAGGATGTGCATCGACTATCGAGAATTGAACAAGGTTACTATAAAAAATAAGTACATTCTCCCACGTGTTGAGGAGTTATTTGACCTATTGCAAGAGTTAAGAATTTTCTCCAACCTGGACTTAAGACAAGGATATTATCAATTGAAGATCAAAGAAGAGGATATCTCTAAGACAGCTTTCAATTCTCGGTGTGGTCACTTTGAGTTTGTAGTAATGCCGTTTGGTCTAACCAACGCCCCGGCAGCATTTGTGGACTTGATGCATTGGATTTTTAGGCCATACTTAGACCAGTTTGTGGTCATCTTTATCAACGACATCCTAGTATTCTCTAAATCCAAGGAAGAACACTATAGCACTTACACATAGTTTTAAAAACTTTGAAAGAGCATCAGATGTATGCTAAGTTCAGTAAGTGAGAATTTTGGATTGAGAAAGTAACCTTTCTAGGTGACGTAATCACTTGAGGTAGGCTAGAAGTAGACCCCTCTAAAGTGGAAGCAATTGTCAATTAGAAGAGACTTGGAACTATTACCGAAGTCCAGAGTTTTCTGGGATTGGCTGGATATTATCGGAGATTTGTCCAAGATTTCTCCAAAATAGCTGGTCCGTTGACCAAGTTAACTCAGAAAGACAAGCCATTTGATTGGAATGAGGAATGTGATAAGAGCTTTCAAGAGTTGAAGAACCGCCTAACTACAGCTCCAGCTTTAGCCCTTCCAGACAGGTTAAATGACTTTGTGGTATACACAGATGCTTCATATAAAGGACTAAGATGCGTGTTGATGTAGAGAGGACGTGTCATCGCTTACGCATCAAGAAAGTTAAAGCCTCATGAGGAGAACTATCCAACTCATGATTTGGACCTAGCAGTGATCATTTTTGCATTATCCAAGTAGAGGCATTACCTTTATGGAGCTACATTTGAGGTATTCACAAATCAAAAAAGCCTCAAATATTTTCACTCGCAAAAGGATTTGAACATGAGACAGCGTAGATGGGTGGAGTTTCTAGAAGATTATGACTTTTCTATTGCCTACCATCTGGGAAAAGCTAATGTGGTAGCTGATTCCTTGAGCCGGAAGGCAGGAATGGCTTATCTGCAAGGGACATAAACATCTAAAGGATCGAGTATGGGTGATGTGCTACGATTAAAACAGCGAGTTTAGGTTGTAGGAGTGAAGCCTGAATTATACAATGAGATTCGACAGGCCCAAGCTAGAGATAAGTGGATGTTGAAACAAAGAGAATTGGCTGAAGGTTTTGAAGGGACCGAGTATAGCATCGATGGTCAAGGCACATTGCTATTTTGCAAAAGAATTTGTGTGCCGAAAGAAATGAAATGAAGATTACTAGAAGAGGCACATAGAACGAGATATGTAATACATCCGGGCAGGACAAAGATGTATCAGGATTTAAAGAAATAGTTCTGGTGGAATAGGATGAAGAAAGATGCAGCAAATTTCGTGTAGAAATGTCTGACCTGTCAGTCAGTGAAAGCGGAGCACCAACGACCATCAGGGTTGTTGCAGCCACTTCCCATCCCTGACTAGAAATGGGAACAAGTGACCATGGACTTTGTGACCGGTCTACCGAAAGGCAAAGGAGGTTATGACAGTATTTGGGTGATAGTGGATCATTTGACAAAGTCTGTATATTTCTACTAGCCGAGACAGATTACAAGGTTGAGAAACTGGAAAAGTTATATATTAAGGAGATCGTCAGGTTACATAGGATTCCAATCAGTATTGTATCTAATTGGGACCCAAAGTTCACGTCGAGACTTTGGAAAAGTTTGCAGAGACATTTGGGAACAAGGTTACAATTTAGCTCAGCTGCTCATCCTCAGACTAACAGACAGTCAGAAAGGGTCATTCAGATTTTAGAGGACATGTTGCGAGATTGTGTTCTTGATTTTGATGGAAGTTGGACCCGACATTTGCCTCTGGTTGAGTTTGCCTACAACAACAGCTATCTATTATTCAGATGGCACTATATGAAGCACTGTATGGATAAAAGTGCCAGTCTCCATTGTATTGGGATCTAGCGGAGTACAAAGGTACCGTGGATGTGTCTTTGAGAACTGTGAAGCCTGAACTGATTCAAGAGACCATCGAGAAGGTACAGGTCATTAAACAGCGAATGAAAGCTGCTCAGGACTGATAGAAAAGTTATACAGATAAGCAAAGGAAGGATTTGGAGTTTGAAATGGGTGATCAAGTGTTCCTCAGGGTATCCCCGAGGAAAAGGATCAAAAGAATTAGCAAAGGCAAAAAGCTGAGTCCAAGGTATGTTGGACCCTATGAAATAAGTGAGAAAGTTGGACCGGTGGCTTATCATCTTATACTGCCTCAGAACTTGACTGGGATACACGATGTCTTTAATTTTAGAAATTATTATTTTGTTTAATTTTGGTGGTTAGTTTGTTAATAAGAAAACTTTAATTTTAGAAAATTTAAAAGTTTGGAGTCAATTCGAAATTTATTAAAACCTGATTGAACATTTTTTGAAAATTATGGGGTTTGCATGGAAGGGTCTTGGTCAATAGGGTTTAAATTGTAATTTAAAAATTTGTAGGGTCTAATTGGGGTTGACTGAAAACTTGGAGGACTAAATTGCATAAAATGAAAATTTGAATTTTAAAACCAAACGGGCAGCAGATTTTTCTTGTTTTTCTTCCTTTTTTTTTTTCCTTCTTTTTCTTTTCCTTTCTTTTTCCTCCTTCTTTTTCCTTTTCACCGTGAACCCACCACCGGCGACGCTCTCACCAGCAACCACCAACCACCACACTAACCCCTCAAACAACTCCCCTCCACCCTCTGACCACCTTCCTCCACCCATGCATGGCTGGAAACCGGCAAGCCACCGTGGCAGTTGAGGGACCGAAGAACGAGCAACTGGGTTTGCACTTTTCCAGCGACGACTTGGACGGTTGAAAGGTGTTTTGGGTAGCTCTCATCAGTAAGGAGACCACCATGGAAGTGTTGCATGTGGGTTTTATGCGGCGGCGGTGACGGTGGATGGAGATCGGAGCACGGCTGAGGAAGAAAGATTTTAGGTTGTTGAGCTCATTTTCGGTGGCTACAGGCCTCGAAACAATAAATTGAAGGCGGCATTGGATTCAGGAGCTCGAAAGGAATAGATTGGTGGTGGCGCTGAAATTTTTTGGCGGACGGAGGCGGCGGCAGGCGGAGAGGTAGTTTCATCTCCTCAACGCAACGAATGCACCTGTGTCATCAGTTTGTGGTTTTGGAACTCTAGTGGAAAACTTTAATTTATTTGGTTGTATTTGATATATATGTGTATATGTATATAGTATGTCCTACCTTGGAGACTTTGTATTGCGTGCCAAGATTGATGAAATAGATAAGTGATATGTATATATAGAGGTGTAAATGCAAGATCCCCATGCAAGGAATATTGATAGTGGACCCGGACACATCATGCAAAATGCCAAAAAATTGGATTCAATAATGGTATTAAGAATTATGTAATGAGACTAAGTGGCATTTGACTAAGAATAATTAATTGTAGAATTTGGACTATTTGGTATGGATTGATTAGGATAATGATATGATACGCTTTTGTAGTTAAGAATTGGATATCATGATATTTATGGGACTAATATAGAATGTCTTGATAAATTCTAGAATAATCGATATATTGGAATACTTGTGTAGATACTACCGATGAGCCTATATCACCATATTGATTTATAAGCTAGTAATGTTAGAATACTTATGGTACCATTCTATAAGGTTACTAGAGTCGAATAGGAATTTGACTTTGAAAATATTCTTTTGACTAGGTGACGAAGAAGTGGGTCCTATCAACCAGTAGATTGCGGACTGTGGTTGTTTTGCTGTAACTACAAGAGGTAAGGGTCTCCCACTTTGGGTTATTGTTTTGGCTACATCTATTCGTTAATTGTTGAACCCTGTGAAGGTCTGCCAATCTGGCACCTTTCCTAATTATCTGTTATTTGTGATAAGCCCCTGTGTGGGTTTTCTATTTCTGTAACCGTACCCTATTTGTTTGAAATCTGAAATGTGTTAGAATTCTGATTTGCTATTTGTTATCTGATTTGAACACGCCTGTTAAGGTTATCATTGATATCGATTTTGTTTCTGTCTGTTCTGGCGCCCAGAACCTTATCTGTTATCTATATCTCGTGTCTGTACTGATCTGTACCGTTCTCTGTTGCCTCACCGGCATATCTGTTATCTGTACAACTTTATTTGGCCATGTTGGCTTATCTGAATTTGTTAGTTGCTATCATGTTGCCTTGACGACATTTCTGTTCTATTCTGTTTTGGGAACTGGTGGTGCGCTAGGGACTTTCCCCTGGACATCTGCACAAACGGTTGTGAATTCTGTTATGTGTACGGAGAAAATGTGGGCTAAAGACCAATTGGGGTGAAATGTTTGGTTATATAAGGCACGCTAGGAACTTTCCCCTCGGTGTCAATGATACGCTAAGGACTTTCCCCTAGGTGTCAACAATACGCTAGGGACTTTCCCCTGGGCATCGGTGGTACGCTAAGGACTCTCCCCTAGGTACCAGTGGTGCGCTATACGGCTCGTATAGGCATCCGCCATATACCAAGCTGTTACGCTTAGGTAAACTGTTTGTCTGACTGGAATAAGTTGATTCTGCAATGCATGTCTGTAGTTTTCTTGGAATGCATATGCTTTGGATTTGTTTTGCCTATTTGAATTTTGTCTATCTGAAATCTGTCTTGGAGCAATAAGGCATGAGCGTTTCCTGTTTTGCTATGTTTACTGTTTGATTCTGAATCTGTCATGTTCTATATATTTATTTGATGATCTGTTGAGTTGAACCTTCCTCGATAGATCTCTTCTGTATTTCTTAAGTTATCCCTCACTAAGTCTTTGGACTTACTCCCCCAATATATCTTGACGTTTTCAGACAGGTTTTGGTGATGACTTTGTACTTCAGGATTGGAAGGATGTAAATATATTTTGTAATAGAATAGGTGCTTAAACTTGTGTATGGATCACATTTATGTTTAGTGAGAACTTGGAGATGTTATGAGACATTTGACTTGAACTTATGAATTGTAATAGGTATGAATCGATGAATGATGAACTTGTGATAGTTTGAAATTTGTACCTTTGTAAGGCGTGCTTAGGTTGAAGATTGTTATTATCCTTGAAATTTTTGGAAAATTTTTCTGATGGGCCTATTGTTAGAATCATGTATGAGATTTGAGTCTGAATCAGAGTGGTGCCTCAACTTAGGTGCTATCCAAAGTAGGGGCGCTACAAAGGTGCTATCCAAAGTAGGGGCGCTACAAACCATGTCCTCAAAAGGGACTTAAATTAGAAAAGGGAAGCAACTAAGAGACTTGCTGTATTACATACAAGCCTAAGGAAACTTAACAACCCCCAATTCCAATCCAAAAATAAAAAGAGCTAACATATAAAACTTCTAATTGATTTTGTTGAGTTGAACTAGATCACGAGACACTGAACTTATATATCTCTTATAATTATTCCACATTTAAAGAAGTATTTAATTACAACAAAAATATAATTACTTATTGTAAATTAATGTTAAGTTGAATTCAGTCAAATCAAAGTAACATCAGAATTTTTCATGAAACTTTTTATTACTTCTCAAGAAAAAAATATTTTGATCATATCAACCCTAAACCAAACAAAAATCATTGTGCATATATAAGTTTACAATAACAAATAATGAGAAATTAATTTTAGTATTAAGATTGACTGATGAGGCCAGTATAGAGAAATAATTGCTCATATCATAAAGAAAGATAACCAACCAATTGAATCAAATCTGTTTTGATTGTCATTTAGTACCTCTTTTAGCCATGGATTGTGATTTTATGCTATTTACATTTGTGGAGTGTGTTTTTTCTTGTGAAATAATTTATCACATTTCAATCTTAATTAAACCGTATGTTTGGATTAAGCTAGTCAATAAAATTATTCTAGAACAATAATTAATCAGTCTATATGAAAACAATCAACCTCCAAATAGTACACTATTACATATATTAATATTGTGAGGTTTTATTTGGTTTGCTTGAACAATGGAGCGTGATGCTGACGTCACTAAGAATGGGGTTGTCCTATGTCATCTTCATAGTGGTTTAGTATGAAAACATTTAATAAGGAAAAAAGAGTTCACACGTTCACATTGACGCCATAATTATATATGCAGGTGGGGCAGATTTTATATTTTCTAGGTTTCGGTGGATTTAATGTTTGATTTATTATCTTTAGTTCACATGTTTAGCCTTGAATAAATATTCCTGGTTCTTGGAAAACAAAAATAATACAAGAGAGTTGCTTTTCCTTCCTATTTTGGCTAATAATGAAACCAGTTTAACAAGACAACAAGCCTGATGTCCTGATCTAAAGTACTATGTGTTAAGAAAGAAATAAACAAGACCTAAAGAAAGTTCAAATTAAAAGAAAAGAAACGAAAAAAGCATAGAGAAACCTTATAAACATAAACGCCTCCTTCTGTATTGTTTGTGTGTGTTTTTGTAATGCGAAGGTGAAGTAAAATCCTCTATTATTTTGTTAAGAAACAAAGGAATATTTGCTTTGCAAAAGTTGAGGTTGTTGGTGCTAGGATTCATGGTTTTTTTTTTTTTTTTTTTCTCTATACACACCCGTACGATTTGAACTTCTTACATCATACTTATATGTATAAGAGTAATGTTATTGGACTAACTAGCCATTCAATAATTCTGAAGTTCAAGGTTGATGCTTAAATTTTATTTTATTTTATTTTTTCATATTTGATCTTGTTCCCCAACATTAAATCTTATTGTAGACGGCTTAATTTTTGGGTCAATTGAAAAATGACATGTGTAAATAATATATTAGTTATTAATTTAAAATTTTCTATTTATATATTGGAATTTATTAAACTTAATTCCGAAATATAAATAGTTGATTTTAATTAATACTCTAATATTATTTTATACACAAATCAGATATCGACAAGTGTCAAGATGAAGTGGCACAACCGATCAAATCAAGTATGGTGGCCTAGCAATCGCGAGCCAATTGAATTGTGACACGTGGCGTTTACATGTACGTGGACCAATCGAGTCAAAAATTTTGATATTATCTTTTAATATGTGCACTAAAGAGATAATTATCAAGTGAGTTTAAGTCATTTTGGAGTCTCCTGTTAAGCATCTATATAAATGAGTGTTTAGAGACTCACATATTCACAAATTCTCAAGTCAAAGACTCAAGTCTTCGAGCTCCAAGTTTCTGCTGCAACGACGTATTGCTACTGCGAAGGTCCTATATCTCTTCAAAGCATCAAGTCATCAAGTCCTTTGATCTCAGAATCAAAGTTTGAGTTCAAAGAAATTCCATAGTGTCTTTTACCAAGTCAAAGGGTACTATACCATATATCCAAAAACAAGCTTCAAGCCCTTGGATCATATATTGGGAGAAGAATCAGATGATTAGTTTTGTTAGGGAATTTATATTTTTTTTTCTCTGATAAATTGTAATTCTCATATATTCTTTAATATAAATTCAATTTGTCCATTACTTTTCTTTGTCTTGTAATTTAATTTTGCAAACAACGAAATTTGTGTGAACACTTATACTAGAGTACTTACATGTTTGGATGGTGAGGATGAATGTAAAAATCATGCCTCAGTATATTTTGTTCTCAGGAAAATTAATTTTTTCGTCCTATAAGTTTACCCGATTTTAAATTTTGTCCTATATTTTACATAAGTAAAAAGTTAGTCCTGTAAGTATAAAAAAATTGACACATTTGGTCTGATTTCGCCGGAATTGCAAAAATTGGTCGGAAATGTTGATGTCGCACGCCGAATTTTGTTGAATTTGGAGATTTTTACTTAGGTGGCAAATTTCCAGCTGATGTGTCATTTTTTTATCATGTTGGAAGGAATTTTTGTTGACATGGATATATATACACACATATATTTATATAAATATGATATGAATATTATACATACATGCATACACATTTATAAATATATACACATATATTATGCACACATATGTATAAACATCTATACTATTATATATAGCACAATGCTGTGGGACCCACAATTATGCAATTTTAATTCTAACTGTGCAATTTTGGCCAAATGCCAAATTCTTATAATTTTGAATTTTTTAATTCAGTTGAAAAGATTTCATTGGTTGTTTATTTACTTTTATATTTCATTTTAATACGTTCAACTTATCTATTATAACTAAAATATCATGTCGTGCTTATTTAAGTATAACTTATCTTCGAACATAATATTTTTAATTCAAATATTCATATTATTTTGTTTGAATGGTAATAGATTTCTCTCATTAAATGTTAAAAATAATTACAATTTTTGTTTTAATCATATGAAGTAAAATAAATATTATTATAAAATAAATTATTTAATTATATAATCATTTTCGGTGTATCGCACCTGGCACATGCTAGTATATTTATACAAATAAATATTTTGTAAATATATAACATTTATTATGCACACATATATACCCATATTTATATAAATATACATAGGGCAAATGTCATAAATGGTCCCTAAAGTTTTAGTTTAGAATCACTTTAGTCCTCAACCTTTAAAACTTCCTTTTTTAGTCCCAAAAGTTTGGATTTAGTTTCAATCTAGTTTCTAAGTCAACTTTCCAGCAACTTTTTAAAGGTAAAATTGTTAATTTATAGTTGTATGTTTCACTGTAGTCCCTATATAAGGCCCTATATAAGGTTTTATGTTTCACTTTAATTCCTGTATAAGATTTTATGTTCTAATTTAGTCCCTATGTTAACTTTTTTTCTTTTTCTTTTTTTCTTTTTATAAATATATGTGCATGTGTATATATATAATTGATACTAATATTATTATTAACATTAAATAATATATTATTGTATATTAATATCATTTGTGATACTATTATAATTAATAATATTAATTGTATGATTAGTGATATATTAACAAATAAAGTAAGATAGGGACTAAATTGGAACATAAAATCTTATATAGGGACTAAAGTGGAACATAAAACCTTATATAGGGACTAAAGTGAAATATAAAACTAAATTGACAATTTTACCCTTAAAAAGTTGCCGGAAAGTTGACTTAGGGACTAGATTGAAACTAAATCCAAACGTTAGGGACTAAAAAAGGAAGTTTTAAAATTTGAGGACTAAAGTGATTCTAAACTAAAACTTTAGGGACCATTTATGACATTATCCCATATATATATTATATACATATGTACATACATATACATACATTCCAACACCCCTACCCCCCTGGCAAACTGCTTGCCCCAGGCCCTTACCGTCGCCGACCTCAGGCCCACCCCTTCCCCTAAGCACCCAGTCGCTAGGAAAGCTTGCAGGCGTTGGCCAGCCATCTTCCAAGCAGCACCCAGAAGATTTGGCAGCCATAGCAACCGCCTAGAAGCCTGGTTGCTTGGCTGCTTGGCTAGATCTAGCTAGGCGACTGCCATGGCCAGCTGACCCTGGGGTAGGGGGTGGAGGCAAATTTCATTCCCCCCCCCCCCCTCTTTCCTTCCTTTTTTATATATATTTTTAGTTTATTTATTATTTATTATTTATTATTTATTTTTATTTATTTATTTAAATTATTTCAACTCTTAATTAATTTTTTTTGCCAACATGGCAAAAAAAAAAACCCCATTTAGGTGACACATAAGCAAAATCCCCAATTTTAAAATCTTCCGACGTGCCACGTCAGCATTTCTAGGACATTTTTGTAATTCCGGCGAAATCGGACCAAATGCGTCATTTTTTTTATACTTATAGGATTAAATTTTTAATTATATAAAATATAGGACAAAATTGAAAATCGAGTAAACTTATAGGATGAAAAAATTAATTTTCCCTTTTGTTTTCATTGTTGTACCAAACTAATTATTTAGTAAAATCTAATCAATTATTTCTCTAAACAAAAACTTGTGGTCCTAGACTTTGACCTAGTTAATCATTTTATAATTACATGTAATTTTTGAGTTTTAGTTCTCTAGAGAACACGAGATATCATTCAAGGGTTTTGGTTAATTACTTAATTATTTTCTTAAACAATGTGAGGCTAGACCTCATTAGCTTCATTAGAACTTATTTCACTTATTAGTGTCATCATGCAATTTTCTACTAACAAGCTCACGGAATAAACCATCTAATTTTATTGTGCTACTTGTTACAACGGGTTTTGGACTCTTAACCTATTAGGTGTTGGAATTTTAATTTGTAATTTTTTATATTCTTGGAAAAGCAAGAAGACTTGAAGAAACTTTGGAAGTTGACAAGCCATCTTGGCTTGTGTAATTACATAGCAGTTGTAATGTGTTACAAGGAGTCTTTTCAGTTTCCGAATAATTAATTTGGAAAATATAACAGCATAATACCTTGTATGTAGTTTCATCTATAAATATCGTACAATGCACCAAATTTGTAATATGTAACAAGAAGCAAATATCAAGTAAGTAAAGACTCAAGTATGAACCCAAATTTTTCTTCAATAAAATCATCTATCTTCTTACAATTTTCAGCATATATTACTTAGTAAAAATCTCTTCCATTGTTCTTATTAGTAAAACTCTCAACATTCTTTCACACACTAAAACCCCAACATATTTGGTATTAAAGCACAAATATTTCAACTATATACTTTGCAAACCTTTTTATTCTTAAACCTCACATTTCATTCTCAAGATGATATCAAGTTCTTCTCCTACAATGTTTGCTACTAAACCTAACCAAAACATACCAGTTTTGAGGGTCCATATTATTGGAGCAACCAAATGTAAATGTTACTCATTTCTATGGATCTTTGGATATTGTGGAAGATAGATATGTTAAGCCACCACAAGATGGTGGTCGTAATAAGTTATCTGAGGAAGAACAAAAAATTATACACGAAAAATGTCGGGATAATACAAGTGTTGTGAGAATTCTCCCACAAGAGTAAGCAAAGTAAATTATCGAAGAATTTTTGGAATTCAAAAGGCAAAAGAAGTTTGGAGAAACTTTTTGCTAATATTGCAATGAGAAAAGTTGAAGGTACCGACGAATTTCTCAATAAAGTTTATGAAATTGTTAATTAAATTCGAAGCCTTGACGATGTTATTGAAGAGAGAAAAATTGTTGAAAATTGTTGCAGCGATTGAAGAATTTAAGGATCTTTTACTTGTACGTTTCTTGAACTAACAAGTTCTCTTCAAGTATATGAGGAAAGACTGAATAGATCAATAAATTATCCCTTAAGTAAGAATTTTAGTCTACACTTCATATTTTGAATAAGAAAAATCTAAAAAAATATAGCAAGTTAAAAGATGGGGCTTTTCCAACAAAAAGGGACAAGGCAAGAATTTCAAAGGGGGAAAGCAGCATTTTGGATGTTCTAACTCCAGATGCTGCATTTGCCGAAAATCAAATCATGAGACGAATGATTGCTTTTTGAAATGTAAAAGCTGAAAGGATGTGGATCACTCCTATAGCCGTTATCTGAAAACAAATGATAAGGAAGAAACAAATTTTTCCAAAGATGAAGGTAATCTATTATTTTCTTGTATGAATGAACAAGATGAATATGAAAATATGTGGCATCTTGATTGTAGGAGAAATAGCATTTTTGGTCCCATAACTGTGGCCCAATCCTAATTGAGTCCCATTAATTTTAAAAGTATCACATTGAGTCCCATAATTTAAAATTTATGCCACATTGAGTCCAACTTCCCCCCTTTCATCCAATAGTTAATAGAAAAGGCAAGTGTAGAACATGTGCCTTGTTATCTATTGGGTTTGAAAGGGAAAATTGACCTGATACTATTTACTTCTTCATTTTGGAGGGAAAATCAACTATAAAAGAGGAAAAAATGGGAAAAGGGAGAACAAATGGGGAAATTATCATAATTTTTTTAATAATTTTCATAAATTTAAATTTAAATGACATGAAATAGACATCCAAATTTTAATGTATGGTTGGAAGTTTTAGGAATTTTTTTTTTTTTTCTAATTATACATGTGATTGTACATTTTGCCTTTTCCCCCTTTTTTTCCATTTTCCCTCTTTCTTTTCTCTTTTATAGTTGATTTTCCCTCCAAAATGAAGAAGTAAATAATGCCAAGCCATTTTTCCTTCCAAAACCCACCAGCTGATGGGCACATGTTCTGCATGTGCCTTTTCTGTTAATGAAAGGCGGAAGTTGGACCCAATGTGGCACAAATTTTAAATTATGGGACTCAATATGATATTTTTTAAATTAATGGGCCTCAATTGGGATTGGGCCTAGTTAGAGATCAGAAATGCGATTTTCCCACTGATTGTGATTGCAAAAATAATATGACTAGAAATCGAAAGATGCTCATTGAGCTGGATACCAGCCACGCTTCTCACATAAAATTTGGAGATGAAAAATACAAGATGCCAAAGGAAAAATTGTAATGCAGTCCATACAAAGAAAGGTAACTAAAAGTTCATCCATGATATTCTTTATGTTCCCAATCTTACTCAAAACTTATTGAGTGTTAGACAACTCTTGCAAAAAGGATATTTGATGACTTTTGATGATAAAAAGTGCATAATTTTGACACAAAAATTAAATAGTACTTCAGTTGCTACAATTGAAATGACTTCAAAAAAAAAGTTTATCCTTTTGTTATCTCTTTAGAAAGAAAAGTGGTATTTAATTGTGAAGTCATTGAAAAGTTTTACTTGTAGCACTTGAGATATAGACACTTGAATAATAAGGGTTTGTAGGTACTTAAAAGAAAAAATATGGTTATTTGCCTTCCATCCATTGAAAGAAAAGACTTAAGTTTGTGAAGGGTGGATCTATGGCAAGATGCATAGACTACAATTTCCTATAACTTCTTGGAGAGCCAAAACTTCTCTTGAATTGGTGTATGCCAATATTTTTGGTCCTACAAGAACTCCATCACTTATTAATGAAAGATAATTTATTCTCCTTTTTGATGATTTTACAAGAATTATGTGGGTGTATTTTTTGCATGAAAAATCACAGGTATTTTATGTTTTTCTCCAATTTAAAGCTCTTGTGGAGAAGTAAAGTGAATGTGAAATCAAGACCTTGAGAACTGATTATGGAGGAGAATTTCTCTACACTACATTTATGGAATATTTCAAGAAAAATGGCATTCAAAGATAGCTTACAATTCAAAAAAGCCAACAACAAAATAGAGTAGCCAAAAGGAAAATTCAAACCATTGTGGAAATGCCTAGAAGCATGCTTAAAAATAAATTTTGAGCAGAAGTTGTTTACACGGCCATTTATATCCTTAATTGTTCTCCCATTAAGGCAGTACCAAATAAAATTCTTTTTAAAGCATATCATGAAAGGAAACCATTGATCTTTTTTAAAGTTTTTGGCTGCATTGCATACTCTGATATTTTGACCTTAAATAGAGATAAATATTATGACAAAGGAGACAAGCTCATCCTTATTGGAAATAGTAATGAGTCAAAGAATTATAGACTTTATAATTCAAAGACTAACAAAATGATTATTATAAACGATGTGATTTTGATGAGGAGGTAGCTTGGAGTTGAGAGGAAAAATCTTTACAAAGTTCACTATTAAATGGATTCCTAGAGCCATCAATTTCATTGAGATAGTTAAAGCAGCAAAATCCAACTGTAACAACAAGTCTAGAGGAAACACAACAAGCAAGCACTTCGAGTTAAAAAATTTCAATTTCTGAATCACATCCAAGGAAGGTTCGATTTTTGAAAGATATTTAAGAAAATTGTGATATTTTCTTTCTTTGGATGTGAACCGCAGAATTTTGAAGATGTTGTAAAAGAGAAGTTTGGAGAAAAGCCATGAATAAAGAAATTGAAACCATTGAGAAAAATAAAACTTGGGAGCTTGTGGATTTATCCTAAGGAAAAGATGTGATTGGTTTGAAATTGGACTTCAAAACCAAGCTGAATGAAGATGGTTTAATCTAAAAGCACAAGGCAAGATTGGTTGGAAAGGGCTATTCTCAACAACCTAAAATTGATTCCAATGAAACATTTGCACTGGTTGTAAGAATGGAGACAATTTGCATTGTTCTAATACTTGAAGCACAATTGAAATTAAATGACTTCCAATTCAATATAGAATCTAGATTTCTCAATAGAGATCTTGAAGAAGAGGTTTATGTGCAACTACATCAAGACTATGATATCAAAGGAATGGAAAAAAAGGTATCACCACAAAAAACTCGCTTTTTCCGACGAAATTTTCTTATGGATTTATGATGAAATTATAATTTTCTAATGGATTTTCGATGAAATTTTTTGCATTGAAAAATCCCTCATCGCAAATTAGTTTGCGACATATTTCAAATAAAGAGTTCCATTGAAAAATTTTCCAATGGAAAAATCCATCGAAAAATGTCTGACATGGATTTTTTTTATAAAATATTTTTATTTTTTCTTACGGAATTCCTCGAAATTTTGTCGAAGATTATTTTTTTAAGTTTTTATTTGATTACACCTCTAACATGTTGGTACATCGTATATATAAAATATCACAAAAGTACAAAATAATAAAATTATGAATAAATGGAAAATATAATTTCAAAATAAAATATAATTTTATAAATATATATCTCAAAAGTAATCATCCTTCATCATAAAAATATAAAAAAAAAAACATCATATCTAATAGCCAATAGTATCAGCATTGAAGTCAAAATAGTCATCAGCATCACCATGGTAATCCTGCTAGGCTAGAACCCCGACCTCAGCGGATACCTGAGTGGTTTGCCATCTGTAAAACAAAAAAGATATTTATTCAAGGCATTTAAGTCCCTTTAACTAATACAGGTTAAATAAAGAGTATATAATGGAAAAAAATAATTAGATAGAGTTTGCCCTTAACATATAAGAATACAAAATTAAAAAAACAAACAGAAAAAATAAAAAAAAAATCAATAAAATAGCATATCCATATTATACATCACATGTCCTTATAACTCATGACATGCAAACAATTAGAAACCAATAGCAACAAATGGAAAGGCTCCACCCCTTCCCCCAATTCCCATCTTCTTTTCCTAACCATCAATTCAACCTCAACTAACACATGCTTAATGTTCACAAAAATATGACATTAATTTGTGACATAGTAGATATTATTTAAAAAAGGAACCCTAAAGTATTTGAAATAAACTCAAACCCTAATAAAACATTAAATGAACAACATAACCTAATTAATTGAACAATTTGCTAATATTTAAATCCTAAATTGATCCCTAATTAGTTGAAAATTTTTTAAATCATAATAATATATTTACTAAACAATATAACCTAACTAATTGAATAGTTTGCAAAAATTAAAATCTTAAACTCAACCCTCACAATTGGAAACAAATTCATACCCTAATTCATCCTAATTTACCCAATTAAAATACTACATTAATTAAAAAAATTCAAATTCTACTTAAATAAATATAATATATATTAACATCCCTAAAATTCAATATAAAATCTCATATATTAACACTAATATAACTGAAATTCAATATATAACAAATAAATAATTTAATTAGGTAGAAACTCAATATAAATAATGTAATACATGATATATAAAAATAATAAAAAAAATAATATAGAAACTAACTGGAGACTATCCTCGCGATGGCGATGGTAGCAGCAGCAGAAAGGCAGGGAAGGCGCGAGGATGGTGGAACAATGGCAAAAATGGTGCGGTGATGGTGGGAATGGCGTGCAGAGAACACACAGCAATGGCGGAAATAGGTTGGGAAGGGATGGTGACTATGAAATGGGCGGAGAAGCGATGGAGATTGGAGATTTTGGGAGAGGGATGAAGAAAAGGTAGAAAAAGAATAGTGAAGAAGGTTGTTGCATGTGATTTTATTGAGTCTTCCAATGGAATTTTCCTTCGGAGTAAATTTAAAAAAAAATCAAATTTTCAATGGAATTTTAGAAACCAACCATTTTCTAGAAAATGTGTCTTTTTAAAGAAAAAAATAATTCAAAATTTTCGATGGAGATTCCATTGAAAACCAACCCTTTTCCAAAAAAAAATTATTTTTTAAAAAATAATTCAAATTTAGATTAGAATTTCTGATGGAAGTTCCATTAGAAACTTTCAAAAAAATATAATTCAATTTTCTGTTGGAAATTTTGTCAGAAATTCCGTCAAACAATAACAATTTTCGTCGAAAATCCAATGGAAATGCCGTCGCATATATTCGCATCAAGCTCCCACGAAATATCCTCAAAAAATTTTGATACTTTTTCATTGGATTTCCAACAAATTTTTTTATCCCATGAATTCCATTAAAAATCCTTCAAAAATTTTCAAGGAAAACATTCCTTCAGAAAATTCTGTCAAAAAAAGCGAGTTTTTTTTTTTTTTTTTGTAGTGCATATTGGTTGAAAAAGGACCTCTATGACTTAAAACAAGTGCCAAAAGCTCAAAATAGTAAGGTTGATGGATATTTTTGCAACAATAGGTTCCAAAAAAGTCCAAGTGAGCCTTCACTCTATATGAAGAAAGAAGGTACAAAGTATTTGTTGATTGTATATTTATATATTGATGATCTTCTTTATTTCGACACTAACACGAAAATGGTGGAAGGGTTCAAGAAAAATATGATGCAAGAATTTGAGATGATGGATTGGGACTCATGAGGTACTTTCTTGGAATTCAAGTGAGACAATCCAAGGTACAAATCTTCATCTCTCAAGAAAAATACATTCATGATTTTTTGAAAAAGTTCCACATGGAAAAATACAACCCGGTGGATACTCCTTTGAGCTTGAATAAAAAGTTGCAGCAGGAAAATGGTGTTGAAAAAATTGATATGATATTATCACTACAAAAAAGTTCGTCATTTCCGACGGAATTTTCCAATAGTTTCTGATAAATTTTCGATGAATTTTCAATGTAATTTTTCTTGTTGGAAAACCCTCATCGCAAATCAACTTTCGATTGATTTCCGTTCGGTGCTCACTCATCGAAAACTTTCTGATGATTTTCATTGAATTTGTGAAGGAATTTTGATAATGGCAAATTGTCAAAATTTTGTGGCTTTTTCGATAGTTTATTTCGTTGGATACCTTTTCGATGTTGTTTTGTATACTTTCCAACTAAAATTTTAATATTTTTTACTTGTGCCGACAGAATGTCGACGGATAATTATTTTAATTATTTTTTATTTATAATAATATTCATCGGAAAGCCCTTAGAATTTCATCAAAAATGTATTATTTTTTTAAATTTATTTTTAATAAATTTTATTTCATTACACCTGTAACCTATTGATACGTATATATAAAATAACATATAATTATAATACAAAAAAAATAAAAATAACTAGAGAAAAAATTTAAAGGAAATTATAATTTTCTAAATGCAAATTTTAAAAGTTTATAATTTTTAATTACAAAATAATAATAATAAAAAAAAGAAATCCTATCTAGTGGCCACCAGCAGCAACATCATCATTGAAGTCGAAATATTCATCCTGCTCGGTGCCATGCTGGTGGTGGTTATCATCACTCTGCTGGGGCAAAAGCTAGTAATGGTAGGTCGAGATGGGTTGGGATGGGGTCGGACACTAGAACCTGATAAAGCATCCCTCTGCATGAACAACTAGGAGATCAAATTTTGCATTATGCCCAACTACTCTGAGAATATGGTCCGCATATCATTAATCCCGACCTACAAATAGGCCTCATAGCGTGCCTCCAACTAGGATGCAGCTAATGCACTAGGCTTCTCCTAAAGTACACTACTGTATGAGGGCAATTGTTGGTAGCTCAGCCTATAAACCCTCCCCTTCTTGTTGGGCCACCCACAACCTGAGTCCACAACTCAGCCTAAGACTGCTGGGTCTCTGCATTGCTCCCAACATCCTGTGGCTGAGATTGGGACTGAAGCGCCTCCTAAAAGCCCTCTTCCAAGGTATAAAAATAAATATATGAATGCAATATATTAATGTAACTAAAATGATCTTATCTAATATGTCATATGTAATAAAGTTACAACAGCTCTCCTTGCCCTTTCCTCCACCTAGCTCCTACAACCTGCCTCTGGTGGATACAGAAAAAAACCTGTTCCACCATTAGGGGGCTTTACAACTCTCGAGCCTACATAGAGAACAAGAATTGACATAAGTGTGTTATATGTATATAATAACAAAGTACAGTGAATATGAGAAAAAAGTTTGGCAGAATCTCCCCTAAAATTGGTCTTTACCAAAAAAAACAAAAGTTTAACAATGAAAACATAAGATAACTAATAACAAATGGAAAGCGCACAACCCTTCCCCATCAACTAAACTATGATCTAGTAACAAATGGGAAGGGCACCAACCCTTCCCCATCAACCATGTCATACAAAGATTATAAACATAAAAGACAAACATTGTTTACTAAAGACAAAAAATTAAGAAACTTACTAAATACTCGGCATGTATCCCGATAGATATACTCTATCCGATTTAGAGGGATCCATCGGTCTCAAAAGCTCGGTTCTTCTTAGATTGCATAGATTTCTTTTGAAAATCTTGAGACTGCCAGTGCCAGCATAAGGCAACCCAAGTGTCATCCCCAATCCACTAAGGCCTCTTGCCCATCTTCCAAGCATGTCCATAGATGTCACTCAGTCGGTAACCCTTTCTAGTGTCGAAGACCCTCTGAAAATGGCCCTCGTGCCGAGGGTCCCAAGTGATATATCTTTGTCAAATAAAAGGAAATCAATTGGTCTACTTAAAATATGCAAACGTAGATGACTTTTCAATGCGGAGCAAGGTACAGTCTTGACGAGCTCAGCTCATGGATTACACGGTGGCATTAGCTTCTCAAACGGACCACCAACAACGATGGTATACGGCGGTGGTGCTAAGTCAGTAGCTTCTCCTTGTCACAATGATCATGATGGTGTTCTCAATTTGTGATTCCAGTGCTTCTATAGTCAGATCTTGGGTAATTGGGAACTTTAGGTTTAAAGCTTTGGACCATTTGATTTTCTTCCAAATCTTGTATTATGGCAAGAATAAGAATTTTCCATGAGATTTGTATATATATATATATACACACACACCATGCATGGATTATGACATTGTAGTGGACCCGAATTCGAATTAAAATATGATGATTTTTGGGTAATTGAGTTAATTTAAGAATTTGAAACCCTAACTTGTAAATTTTATGGATTTGGAACCAAGTGATAATAATTGGGTTATTTAATATGATATTGAACAATCATGCATGTATATTTAGAAATCTTAGTGAGCCCGAATTTGTATTATTGTATGAAAATCTTGGGATTAATTGAGTTAATCGGAAGAGAAAATCTTAAATCTTACATTATGTCAAAGAGGATAAAGAATTGATATAAGAATTGGACTTATAAACCATGCATGTATGATTTTAACCGTTTAGCTGACTCGAATTTAGTATATTATGTGATAATCTTGGTTAAATAAGTGGATTAGGTATTAAAACCCTAATTCTATGGATTTGAGACCTAAGTAACAATAATTGGGTTAATTAAGATAATTGGGCTGTTATTTTGATTTGTGATAATGATATGAGGTTAATCATATAAATGGGGACCTGATTATACCCTTTTGCTAGTACTGATATGAACCCCGTAAATATTCCCGTATTAACAGCATAATTAGCAGTGCCATAATGATTGTACTGATCGAACCCTAAAATTGGCAGCTGTCGATTTTAGATTATTGATAGTATAGTTGTAGTTATTAGGGTTGAATGTGGATTTTGACAGTAAATATACTATTTTTGTTAGGTTACGAGGAACAGAAAACTGCAGACCAGTAGGTTGTGATCATATTTCTGAGGTTATTAGGTAAGGGTCTACCAACTTGGCACATCTTGTACTTATCTGTTATCTTGATAAACCATGTGAGGGTCCACCGACCAGGTACTTGAATTGATCATCGCACTCTGTTAATTGTTGTACCCCTATGAGGGTCTACCAATCTGGCACTTTCTCATATCTATCTATTATTGTGATTAACCCTTGTGAGGGTCTACCACTTTGGTCTTTGCTTTATAGACCCCTATGAGGCTTCAGCATGTTTTTCTTCTGGAAAAAAAATATAAACTTCGATTGTTGAAATCCTTGATTGTTTTGAAATCCTCATTCATTGATTCTTGATCTTGTTAAAAGAATTTCTTGTTCTGTTCTGGTGTCCAGAACGCTTATTATGTTATTCATTTTCGGTCCCTTGCATCCTACAACCTTGTCGGTTGACCCCGTATTTATTGTTAGCTTCTTATAAATGTGTTTACTGTTAAAGAGATCCTGTCGATCTAATATTCTACCTCAATTTCTTTGTTGACCCTACTTGTAATCCCTAAATGGCCTTGCTGGTCGATGTACTGTGTATATTATTTCTTTTTCAAATTTGTACCTTGTTATATTCATGATTATGGCTTTACAAGTTAAATTCTTATCTATTGGCATTATATTCTATCAACCCATGTGAAGGCATAGGCGCTTATCAACTCATGGGATGCCATGAGCAGTTATCACCCAGAGGGATGCCACGGGGGTTAGGCCTAGGGCTAGGTCTAAAAGGCAGCCAGGCGGAATGGATAGATGGAGACATATCTTTCGGCTTGTACCCACCTATGATCCTGACTTGCAAGTAGCTGGAGGTAGCGAACTGTGAGTGGCGGGATCCGGCATGTAATGGGCCATGCCATATAACAACTTATTACACGCCGAGCTGAGTGCTCGAGCAATGGAGCGATAAGGAAAATCTTGTTTATGCTATACCGATGCCCGGTACAAGCAATTATAACTTGATCTAGGAGTAATAAGATTGGAATACCAACAGCAGCCTGTTAAACTTAATATCATGCGTGCTATGTAAATTGTCGATTCGTATTGAAAATTCTTGCTTGTTACTGAATCTGTTTACTAACTGTTGTATCTTAATAGCTTTCCCTTGAATCCTGTCATTTTCTTTTCCCTTACTAAGTCCTTAGGACTTATCCTCTTTGTTATTCTTTATTTTTCCTAGACAGGATTAATTGATGAGCAAGAGCTTAAAGTTTGGTTTGGGAGATCTATGTCGTGCCAGATTAGATGAGTATATATATATATAAGTTCACCTAACTGTTATACTCTGATCTAGAGATGTTTTGATATGTTAAGTATGAGCCTAAGACTTATGGCACGTATATATTGTAATTTATGGGATGACACTTTGGGCTTGTAATTAATCGTAGATTGGAATGGAGATTTTGGATACTGTTGAAACTTGGCATGTAATACGGTCCCTAGTAGTGATGTATTAAGTTTGGAATATGTTGTATTCTATGGATGTTGAAATTTTATAGGCCTATCAGTTATGCTATTCGTTGAGATTGACTCTGAACGGAGTGGCGCCTCAACTTAGGTTCTATCCCGAGATGGAGCATTACAATTCGCCTGAGTGACTTGCATGAATGATTTAGAAAGAACTGCCAGTGAAGGGTAAGGATTATCAGACGGGCCCTTGGTAGGAAGGGTGGATCGTTAGGTCGAAGAGTGAGTCGGCGATGGCGAAGTGTGAATCGAAGACGACGAGAAATGAAAAGGGTATGAGGGTTTACGTGGGCGCAAGGGGGAAACAGGTCAACCATTGGTAAGGTTTACATCCGTCGACGCATGCTGTGGCTGGAACCAGCTCGTAGCCCCACTCGCCATTTTCTAAACAATGCCATTTCTAAGGTTCAGTAACAGAAGGAATTAAGGAAATTGATTTATTCTAATTCTTTATTTCTTAACATGGAGTGAGGAGAGGAGGGCTAAGTTTGGAGGGACACAAAATTTTGAAAGGTGTCAAAATAATGAGGGAGGAAATTTTTATTTGTGGCATTATGAAAGTAAAAAATTATTATAATATTCACTAGGGAATGTTTGGTTATGTCTTTTGTGTAATTTTATTATGTATTTTGGGGGAATGAATTATTGGAGAATGTGAAAGTTGTTTTTTGGTATGTTTGTTTATGTTTTAGGTGAGATATTTTTTATTGTAGTAGTCAAATCAATATTTTTTTGTTGAGGTTTTAAGGTGAAAATAGAATTGAGTGATTTCTTTAATATTAGAATAATAATAAAATATATATTATGCATATAATATATATATATATATATATGAGAATGTGTATTTTGGAGGGAAAATGGGGATATGTGTGGTTATGTTTCCCCAAAACAATATTGTTCCGGGGAAACATAACCAAACATTCCCCCTAGTTTTCCTATTTACATAATTATTAAAATATATATTTATTATATAGCCATTTTTATTTATATAATTATTAAATATATAAATTTTCAATTGGAGAGAAAGGTTTCAAAAACTGACGGGACTATCAAAATGAAGTGAAAAATACTTTGTCATGGAAATAAAAAATTTTGCAGCTGATAATTAGTTTTACCTGGTCAAATTTTATGGGCTTTTCATATATTTATATTATATATTTAGCAATCTTTAGACTTAATTTTCATATCATCAAGTTTATATTGTAAGTTGTTATTGTTTAGAAACAAATTTGACTTAAATTTGTTGAGTGGTCTTTGGTTCAGTGTCATAAGTCTCATACGGAAAGTGTGAGGTCAAAGATCCGAATGTTAATGAACTCCAAATGTGAGTTAAATTTAATTCAAGCAATATATATCAATATGTTCTAGTTGAATTTGATAATTGCTGAACTCTATCAAATTTTTAAGATTTTAATATTTTATATATAGATTAACTAAAATCGTAAGTTACAATATTCACGATGAGTTTTAAGTTAACGCACCTTTCAAATATTTATGAATCCAACTATCGAGGGATAAAAGAAATAAGCTAGGTTTAGTCATTTGGTCACTTTTTTTAAAACATCTTTTATTATTTTACATTTTATTTTGACAATTTTTATTTAATTATAGTAATTAATTTTTTTTAATTTTTAAAATTTTAAATTCAAAATTTAATTATTCACTAGTTTATTTTATATAATTCTAATTCATATCTTGATACTTAATATTTTTATATATTATATTTTAATATAATTTTAAAAAATTCAATTTTAATATTGACATTTAGTTTTAGATATGTCGATATAATATTGTTAATCAATAAAAATATTCTCTCTTATTAAAATTTGGTGTTTAAAATTTATAGAGTTGTGAAATTTTAGGATTTAGAGTTTAAGTTTTATATTTAAATAAATATTATCAGTTTTCTAAATTAATAATAGTACATATCTACAAATTAAAATTATGAAATGATATATTCATCTTATATTATAGGTATAGAGTATAGTTAGATATTGTAAAACATTTAAAAATTGTTTGAGTGAGTTTATAAGCTTCTCAAACATTTTATAAGGTGTTTGGTGGCTTATAAGATGTCAAAAAGTGTTTCGTAATCTTTATAAGAAAAGAGCTTATAAAGATTCTAAAATAAGATGTTAGAACTTATAAGCTCTTTTTAAAAAAGTAAGGAGTTTTTAGCTTATTTTTAAGATCTGAATAAACTCCTTAAATTTTAATCATATTATTTGTGCAAATAAAAGCATCATGTTTCCCATTTTCAATATAAATTTAATATCATTGTAATGGAAATATTATATGTTTATCTTACGCGCATTCCAATTTAATTAGATAAGATATCAATAATTATTGTAATCATAAGAAAAATTCAATTGCTGGGCACCTTAAAAATTAGTCAATTCTAAGAAATTAATAGAAACTAAATGTCTGACAAAAATAATGAGAGTTTTCTAGTATATGTGTGGTTATAGAAGAAATAATGGTAGTTTTTAGTACATTAGTGATTTTAGGAAAATAGGTTTTCTTTTTATAGATAAAACAGGCTTTCCTTTTATAATAGTATAGATGGATAAATAATTTGTATAGTCGTTTTGGCATTCATTTATACTTAGGTCAAGTTTTATTAATAATTCATTATATTTAATTATAAATAAACTCTAAACTAATAGTTTCTCTACATTATACCATATTAGGATGACTATCTTTAATTCACATTACCAATTCATGTAGTAAATGAAAGTACACATAGTTGTAACATATAAACTTCTATTTAGGGAAAATTATATTTTTTGTCCCATTGGATAGGGGAGTTTGCACTTTTAGTACCTAAGTTGACACGTATAGGACCAAAATTCTAAATTTTTTTGCATATTTGGGACAACATCTCAACCTTCGTTAGTGTTTGGGCAAAACCGTTAAATGAAAAAAAAATAATTACCCACCTACCCCAAAATTTTGATTTATATATAAAAATCCCACAAAATTTGAAATGCCCAATCAACCTTCATTAAAAAATAATAATAAAATTTTAAAATATATTGCACAAAATCTTCATAAAAAATTAAAAATTTTATATATCTATATCAATATATATATATATATAATAAATACCATATATGATGCAAAATAAAAATAGCACCAATAAAAAAAGGAGAAATGCACTCAAAAGAAATTGCTCTAATTTTCTGTAAAAACTGAAGATCATATATCTTCTTTGAATTATAGCAAGGCTTAAATACCTCATTGACCCCATTTCCTCCCCTCAAGTACCTTATACTCCTAATATTTAGCCCACTACTAACCATGATCTATACATAGTCATGTATAATTTCCACGTCTATGTTGATCTCTAACCACTTTCTATAATTTCAAGAAATCCTCTACCCTTTCATCAAATCGTCTTACTGGCCGAGCTAAGCTAAGATCGGATAAGGGGCTCAGCTAGTTCTCATCTCTCCTAGACGCAGCTTAGTCAGCTCTTCCAGATTTCCTCCCACTATACAGCTCTACTAGATTTTCTTCTATTGCAACTCGGTCAGCTTTTCCTAGTTGCTTCCTGGCTGTAGCTCGATCAGCTCTTCTTGGTTTCCTTTTGGCTGCAGCTCTATCAGCTCTTTCTTGGTTTCTTCCTGTTGCAGCTCAATCAGCTCTTCTTGGTTCCATCCTAGCTATAGCTCGGTCAGCTCTTCTTGGTTCCCTCATAGCTATAGCTCGATCAACTCTTTTTAGTTCCATCATGGATGTAGCTCAGTTAGCTCGTCTTGGAAAATAACAAAGAAAGCCTCTACTGAATTATCTCGGGTATGTGTCAACTCATAAAAACTTTAGGTGGCATCATCACTCTCTCCCCCCCCTCTTTCTGTCTAAAAAATATTTTTTAGACTAACATAAAGTGGCCTATAACCGAGATAGTACCTCCCGACTGGAAGAGACCAACGATCATTTGTAATAGGGTAACATGATCGAGCTTCAAGGGCTGAGCTGTTAGTCTTGAAAATGCATGGCCAAGATGTTTGATAGAAAAGCTTGGGGAAAAAATCGAGCTCTTCGGCGCCTTTTTCAAATCCATATCAAGAGATGTGGTGTTGATGGGATGTGATGTCGCCAACAATAAGTGTGGTGGCTTTTCCCTTTTCCCAGATGAAAGAAGTCTTTTCAAATTTCTATCTTTATTAATACACACCCTCATCTCCATGCCACTTGTACGGTTATGATTATTCTCGCCCTTTTTATCTTTCCTTATATAAATCCCTCACCCTTTTCAAAATTTCTCCCTCTTTTAAAATCTTTCCCCTTCCACAGTTCTTACAACACAGTCTCTTCATCTCCTTGGCTGCATTTTCTATTTCCTCCACCAGATTTCTTCCAGTTAACGCACGAAAATCAGGTTTTTTCTTTTAATTCCTAACTTTTTATATTTGTGATTCCTTTTTTTATTTTCTATTATTTGGCCCCCTTTCTATATATGCTTTTTCCTCTAAAAATTTCCCTCATCATAAGTACATTTTCATCTTCATATCCTCCATGCCCCAACATCTCAGTCCAAAAAATTCTAATTCATCTTTGAGTTGGCCCCTCGAGATTCTGAGTGAAATCGAGAATGTAATAGATGAATCTATCGCAAACTTGGCTCCTTATGAAATTTATCATTCTCATATGACCCAAAGTGAGAGTGGACTTCGTGAGCAAATGGGCATTCCTCCAATATCGAACAGTGATTTCCTAGTCTTCTTATCGCCGCCCCCACTTACCTCCTATAGGTTTTTTATATTTTTATCCAGAGCAATTGTGAGGTGGGTTGAGATTTCCCATACCCAAGCTACTAGTTCTGATTTCTAGGGGTTTAGGTATTCCTTTTAGTTAGTTCACTCCCAACTTTTTTAGACTGATAATAGGATTTCTTGTACAATGTCGATATCTCCAAATAGAACCTACCACTTCCTTGTTTTATTCTCTCTTCTATCCCAAAACTCAAAGCAGGGGCTATTTCTATATCACCTCTTGAGATGATGAAAATTTTCTGCCTAAATATCCAACCTTAATAAAATAATGGAAAGAGAACTATTTTTTCATATCCTCTCCTAAGCCTTGGGGCTTCCCCATTAGCTGGGTAGATGAATCTCCTTACTTAAGCTCTTCTTGACATCAGCACTCAACCGTAGGTCGGCAAGCCCTACTAGATAAGCTGAATAGTGCATACTTGATGGCAGGTAGCTCAATTTTATCAGATGCTTCTTTCTCCCTAAGAAAGGATTTCCTAAGAGGTTTAGCGGGTAGCTCTGACTGCCAGAAAATAGATGGGATGCCCTTTGAAGATCTTCAAGCCCAATTCGCTAGTTATCTATCTTGGGTAAGGACCTATATTTATGAACTTTGTATAATTCTCAACTCTCATTCCTCTTTTCCTATTTGTAGATGAGCATCATGGCAGGAGGGCTCCTTGCTAGGTGGGAAGTTTCAAGAGTTGAAAGAACTATTGACTACCCTGCAGGGAAAGTACGATGAGACATCTGCAGCTCTATCCAAAGCTAAGGAAAAGGTGGCCGAGCTAGTGTTATCTCATGGGGAAGATATAGAAAGAGCTAAGGAAAAAGGCCACAAGGAAGGTCGAGGCTCATTTTTTAATGTTTTTCATGCCACTGGGGAGGGCGCACAGTACTTGGAGGCTTCTTGGCAGTCTCGTCTGCTAGAATACCATAAGAGCTCGTCATATAAGCAAGATTTAGCATAAAAGGCTCTAAAGTATTACAATCATGGTATAGAAGTGTGCATCGACCAACAAGAAGCTCAAGGTATCATAGAGGCAGGCTGAGCTCAAACTATTGTAGATAAGATGCTCAGCCTTTAAAGTCTTCCTGACTTAGATGATGACGTAGCTCAAGAGGAAGCCACTCTTGTTGATGATGCCGAGCTTGCCCAACTCAAGAATAAAGTAGTACGGTTACAATGGCTCCTTCTGGCCAGGCTGGCAATGTTGCACCTCAATGCTTTTCATGCTCGGCTTGAGCTATAGGCTCTTTTCTTCCCAGTTTTTGTTTTGAACTATGTATCCAAAACTAAGCTTATGCAGAAACATGTTGTGCCTGTATAGGGCTTTCTTTTTTATGTGATTAAGTTGGCTTTTGTTGGTTTTGCGTATTCTTCAATTCTTTGAATTTACTGCAGTTGTCTTAACATTTCACCGAGCTCATCAAGGTACATTGAACTCAGAAACTCCTTGAGAGCTACCTGCTGAGCTCACACCAAGTCTTCCTCCTGTAAAGTTCATCAGAGCTTTTCTAATTTCTTAGAGTTTAACTTTACCGACCTTCTCAGAGCTTTTTTTTTTCTAATTTCTTTTCTACCGAGCTTATTGAAGCTTCTAACTCATTAGGGTTGCTTCACCGAGCTCATTAGAGCTTTTACTTATTGGAGTTGTTTTGCTGTTGGAGCTTTTAACTCATTGGAGTTATATCTTCTTCTTTTTTCTTTTTTGGGAGCTCAATGAAGCTTTCACCTCATTTCGACCGACCTCCTTGGAGCTTTCAACTAATTGGATTTGTTTTACTGAGCTCATTGGATCTTTCAACTCATTAGAGTCATTTTACCGAGCTCATTGGAGTTTATATATTTTTTTTTCAAAGGTCAATGGAGCTTTGACCTCATTTCAGCCGAGCTCCTTGGAGCTTTCAACTCATTGGAGTTGTTTTACAGAGCTCATTAGAGCTTTCAAATCATTGGAGTTGTTTTATTGAGCTCATTAGAGTCATTTTACCGAGCTCATTGGAGCTTTCGACTCATTAAAGTTATTTTTTTGAGCTCATTGGAGTTTTTCCTCTGGTACAGGGGCAATCTTGTCAAATAAAATTAGATGGATTCAAACAGCCATGAAATAAAATCAAATGAAATAAGTCTTCAAAAAGATACTAATGAGGCAAAACATTGAAACAGAACTAATACATATGAAAACACAAGAAAGAGAGGGACGACAAACGAAACATTTACGTGTAAAAGCGTCTTAAGTTTTGGATATTCCAAGGCTGAGCTAACTTCTTCCCTTTTAGTGTTTCCAACTTATACACTCCATCGGGTATTGATAACTGTATATGGCCCCTCCTTGTTCAGATCAAGTTATCTAACATTACCACACGCACTAGATTTCCTCAATACCAAGTCCCCAACCTGAAACGTTCAAGACTTAACCATTCTGTTGAACTTCGTTTGTATCTTTTGCTTATACCAAACTGCACGAAGATAAGCACTCTCTCTTTTCCCCTCAATCAAGTCTAACTAGTTTCGAATTAGCTCTTCATTACCTTCTTCATTGTATGTTAAGGACCCTATGTGATTCAATACCAACTTCAGCCGGGATCACTGCATCCATTCCATATTTTTAATAATAAATATAAAGATGACATGTAATTATAATAGATGATGTTCACACAAGCATGATAGGCTGTAAGTCCGTACTTGGAAGAATATTTCTATCTCGTACCATGTATAATTAAAAGTTTATATCTATTAGATTTCATGCTAAAATTTTAGCCCTCTATCACTCTATGAATTGAAAACCCCTCATCTTTTTGTGAAAATAGCATTTGTACTAATATTGACAAGGAAAAAAATGTATAAAGGCGAAAAAAGAACATATAGATATAAACTGAAATTTAGCACAAGAAAGTTTGAAGACTATCTTTCTTTGTCAAGCTATCATAAAAATCATAATGAAATACTATTGATCATAATTATTATGGGGATGGCTCGAAAAGATTTCTATACCCCCGGACTTTAGCAAAATGGCAAAATAGGATAGGACCCGCGTCCTTTTATTCGGGTCGAGTCAGGACCTAAACGAGCCCAACCCAGCTCTGCTCATGACCCGGATGGGGAGCTGTTGATTGATTAATTATCCAGTACATGATAAGCTACCAGCTCGATCTGTATGGACAAGGACGCTCAAACCCAAATAAAAGGCAAGACGTGCACAGTTTCAGGTCAAGTAATCATTATTAATTGTCACTTAACTTTATTTCTTCTCTTGACCTCGAGCCCATTTGACAACTTCGCTAATTTAGGCATCAGAAGGCCTTAGCCGAGGGCGATCTCAGCTAGCCTAACATACTCTCTTGTGGTCAGGTTAGAGACCTAAAATTCGATCGTGCGGTATTGGATCGAGGTCGCCGTTGTTGCCAGGGATACATTTGGTAGTCTGGGTCGAGGTCGTGTACTTGGAGCCCGAATCGCAGTATTTAGCGCCATCTGTTGGAACTCTGACTTGATTCATCGGTAGCAAGAGCTAGTCGTAAGTGATGGATAGAACACCTAGATAAACCCTAGATATTCCAATCCCATGTCGCCAATGACCCCATCTTCACCAATATTACCTATCTCCCCCTCGCCACCCGTGGCAACGTTGCAAAAAGCTCAAGCAGGAGTGGAACCAAGGACTTCACTGCTAGATCCCAGTGGAGCGCAGATTATCCAAATTAGTAAGAATGATCCAGAATAATTGGTCTTTGAAATGAGCCAGTGGTTATGGGAGGAACGTGAACGTAGGGCCTAGGAAGAGGTAGCGGTGCCTCTCCAGGCAGCCCCCGTGCTGGTGAACCGGCCTCTATTCCAAAAGAGTAAGCTGGGTCCATTGCTTGCAAAAGGAGTGCAAAGATTAAGAATATCGAGGGGAGAGAAGACGGTAGACTCTGACAAGATGGGGAGCAAGGTAGCAAAAAGGATAAACCACCCACCAAATGTTTACCGAAGGAATGAAGGGTCGAGATTGGAACCATTGATATTGAATAGGGATGATCGGGCACTTAAAAGGCCCCAACCTTCGCTTTCTAGGGAAGAGGTTAACGAGATAAGTGACCAGGTTGAGCAGAAAGATCGATGAGCTTAAAAAGAAAAGGGACCTCGGCATTGCAGAAGAGGAACTCACCATTCTCTACAGAGATACTGGCTGAGTCTGTGGCTTCACACTTTAAACTACCTGACCTACCTAAGTACGATGGAAACAATGACCTGCAGGAACACGTAACTGCTTTTGAAAATATCATGAACTTATACGGACAATCTGATGCCATGAATTCTAGGATCTTTGTAACAACACTCGGCGGGAGGGCGCAAGAGTGGTTCATGGGATAGGTTTCGGGAACGATAGTGTCTTACGATCAGCTCATAAGGAGGTTCTTGTACCAATTTTCTAGTAAGAAGAAGTTTAAGAGGTCAGCTACATACTTATTTACCATACGGCAGAGAGAGGATGAGAGCTTGAGAAGATTCTTGAGCAGGTTCAACAATTAAATGCTAGAGTGCAAGACTTGCGTATTGACATGATCACAAACATCCTTATCCATGGCCTCAAAAAATGACTGTTGGCATCGGCTCTAGCAAAGGAGCCCCCGGAGGACATGGAGCAGATGATGGAGGCAACATAGTGTTACATTCAAGGGAAGGAGATCAACGTCATGAAGGACCACAAGTAGTCCAAAAATGCTCCTCAAATGTCTGAAAAAGACCAACGACCTCCCAAAGCTCGATCTGAAAAAGATCGCCAATGTTCCCCACAGTGGAAGTACAATCACTATGCCCCACTTAACACCACGAGGTCCCAAGTACTCATGGCTATCGAGGGATCGAAGATACTATAGTACCCTCGAAAGATGCGAGATACACCGATGAGATGGAACTCAAACAAGTATTGCCACTTCCATAAGGATCGGGGTCATGACACTGAAGATTGCATTCAGCCTAAGGATAAAGTTGAGAGGCTCATCAAACAAGGATACATGAAGGAATTCATTGCCAAAGAATTCAAATCCAAAGGGCACGAGTTTGAAGGGGAGCCCGAGAAGAAGAGGGATCAATCTCGAACACAAAGCAGATCCCACAGTAGAGAGAGGAAGGGCAAGGAGGTAGCCAATGATCCCGTGGGGGATAACTTACCCAAGCGAGGGGTAATTTACATGATTGCGGGAGGTCCCATATCAAGGGATTCCCATAGCGTGAGGAAGATGTACGTCAGACCATCAAGAACCAGGTAAACTAGAAAAGAATGAATTATGTGATGAATATTACTAACGAGCCCGTTATTACCTTTGATGGCAAGGACTCTCAGGGGGTCATTGGACCCCAAAATGACCCCATGTTCATCACCATGGACATAGTATTTTTTTTGGTCACAAGGTCCTGGTAGATAGTGGGGCTTAGTAGACATAATAATTTTGGAGGTCTTAAAGTAGATGAAGTTCACACTCACGAGAATTTCACTAGTTTACACACCCTTAGTAGGAATTGGGGGTGCCAAGATCACGGCAGTAGGAACAATCGACCTCCCGATGTCCTTAGGAAAGGAACTATGTCGTAAGACTCTGATACTTAAATTTTTGGTGGTGGATGCCTCATTCGTATATAACGTGGTCCTGGAAAGGCCTAGCCTGAATCAATTTCAGGTAGTGGTCTCAACTTTCCACCTCAAAATGAAGTTCCGAACGAGTAAAGGAATTGGGGAGGTGAGTTGCGACCAAAAAGAAGCAAGGGAATGTTACCATGAGTCTCCGGCTCAAGGGTGAAGGCTCGAACTCAGGATCGGGGTCGAAAGGAAAAGACGCAGGGTTGGGGTCAAAGGGTAAAAAAGCCATTGTGGCTTCTGCTAAAGACCTTGCAAACCTGAAACCCCAAGATGAGAATAAGAAGAGGTGAGTAGAGGAATGCAGAATTGAACCAGCATGCGAGATTAAGGAGATCGAGTTAGTGTCAGGGGACCCGAGCAAGACAACTAGAATTGGCACCCAGATGACCTCAGAATTGGAACTCTTGACAATCGAACTCTTGCAACAGAAGCGGACGTCTTCGCTTGGAAGCCTTCGAATTTTGAAGGGATTGACCCTGGGGTGATAGTGCACAGGTTTAATATGGACCCCCAAGTCAAACCCGTTCAACAAAAAAAAAAGGAATCAGGGGGCGATGAAGAACCGAATCATTGAGGATAAAGTAAACAAACTACTGGAGATGGGTTATGTTGTTGAGATCCAGTTCACAAAGTGGCCATCGAATGTGGTAGTCGTGCTAAAAACAGGTGATAAGTAGAGAATGTGCACGGATTACTTAGACTTAAACAAGGCCTGCCCAAAGGACCCCTACGCCTTGCTTCAAATCGACGTGTTGGTGGACTCCACATCGGGATGTGCCCTCCTTAGCATGATGGATGCTTTAAGGATACCACCAAATTTTTATGGCAGAAGAGGATTGGGATAAAACGACATTCGTGACTGAGAGAGGGATCTTTTGCTATAACATCATGTCGTTCGGATTAAAAAATACGAGAGCTACCTACCAAAGGTTGGTAAACAAGATGTTTAAAGACCAGATCGGGGTCACAATGGAGGTATAAACGATATACTAGTCAAGAGCTTGAATGAACCCAATCACTTGGTGCATTTGGAGAAAGCTTTCACCATAATGAGAAAATACAAGATGAAGCTCAACTCATCTAAATGCACTTTTAGGGTCGATGGGGGAGGTTCTTGGGGTATCTGGTCAGTGAGTGAGGGATAGAGGTGAACCCGAAAAAGATTAAGGCCATAACCGACATGAGCTTACCCAAGTCAATAAAGGATGTACAAAAGTTAACCGGCAGGATCGTATCTCTAAATCGATTCATCTCGAGCTCAGCCAATAAGAGTTTGCCATTCATTAAGATCTTAAGGAACATGAAGAACTTTCAATGGGATGACGTGTGTGAGAAGGCATTTCAAGATCTAAAAGAATACCTGGCCTCACTACTTGTAGTGGCGAAACTAGTCCTAGGGGAGCCCCTATACTTGTATTTGGGAACATCAAAATATGCAGTTAGCTCGGTGTTGTTCAGAAAGGAAAATGTGGTTCACAAACCTGTGTATTACGTGAGCAAAGTACTGCAATGGGCAGAAAGCAGGCATTTGGAGGTCAAAAAATTGGATCTTTCCCTTATGATGACGGCGAGGAAGTTGGGACCTTATTTTCAATCACATAAAATCATTTTCTTAACTAACCACCAATTGAGATAAGTCCCAGCTAAACTTGATATCTCAGGTAGATTGACCAAGTAGGCCGTGGAACTAGGGGAGTTTGATATAGAGTATCGGAGCAGGAGCTCAATGGAAGCCCAAGTCCTGGCCGACTTCATAGTTGAGATGGTAGGACAAGACCCCGAACCAAGTGAAGAAATATGGATGATGTATGTCGATGGGTCCACCTCATCACAGTGTGGGGGAGTAGGAGTATTCTTTAAAGGACTCGAGAGGGTGGAGCTCAAGTTCACTATTAAACTGACTTTTGGGGTCACGAATAACGAGGATAAATATGAAGCCTTATAGGATTGAAGGCTTCCAAATGCATGAATATTAAGAAATTGAATGTTTATACCGATTCACAGCTTGTGGCTCTCCAAATCGAATGAACTTTGGAGACCCGGGAGAGGTCAATGACTGAGTACTTGAGAAAGGTAAAAGAACTCATGTCGGAATTTGAATTTTGCCAAGTACAACAGATCCCGAAGGATAAGAATGAAAGAGCAGATGCCTTGGCTAAGTTTGGTAGTTCAACTATAAGAACCCGAAGCATGACTATAACCCTACTGGTAGTTGAACATTTTGAGTTAGAAGACGACGTCTCTGAAAAATATGTGGTGATGCAAATAGAGGAAAGAGCGACTTGGAAGGATGGCCTTATTCAATACTTGACGAATAGGACCCTACCTGAGGATGCGAACGAAGCCAAAAGGCTAACCTTCAAGGCAAATCAATTCGTCATGATCAACGGGGATTTGTATAAGAGATCAGTTAAAGGACCTCCGCTAAGTGCTTGGGACCCGAGAGAGCTCAGTACGTGATGCGAGAAATCCATGAGGGTAGCTGTGGAAATCACTCGGGTGGAAGTTCTTTGGCGATGAAGACCCTCAGGCAGGGTTACTTTTGGCCCACTGTGAGCTAAGATGCGGCCGCATTGGTGAAGTGTGAGAAATGCCAAATTTATGCCAACTTAATCTATCGACCCACTGTCCCAATGGAGCCGATACTTGTGTCATGTCCTTTTGATCAATGGGGGATTGATATTCTGGGCCTATTCCCAACGGCTCGGGGTCAAAAGAGATTTGTGATAGTAGCTGTCGAATATTTCAGTAAGTGGGAGGAGGCAGAGGCATCAGTAAAGGTCACAGAAAATGAGGTCATGGGCTTCCTTTGGAAGAATATCATATACAGGTTCGGGATCCCTAGAGTATTGATCTTAGATAACGGAACTCAACTCAATGGGAAGAAAATCACCGGTTGGTGCGAAGAGCTCAAGATCAAATAGCGGTTCACTTCAGTAGGGAACTCGAAAGCGAATGACCAGATAGAAGTGACTAATAGGGACCTTTTGAAAAACCTCAATGCCCGATTAGATGAAGCTAAAGGAGGTTGGGTCGATGAACTCCAAGGGGTCCTATAAGCATATCACACTACCCCAAAAATGGCTACAAGAGAGACCCCATGTTGCTTGGTATACGGGGCCGAAGTTATGATCCCAGCCGAGATTGGTGAGCCAACCCGGAGAATCTTAGAGTAGGAGTCCAAAAACAACAATGATGCCAGAGAGTTTGAGTTAGAGGTAATAGAAGAAAAATGGGACAAGGCATATATCAAGATCCAAGAATATAAGAACCTCATGGCAAGGCAGTACAACAAGAAAGTTCAATTGAGGAACTTCTGGTAGGAGATTGGGTCTTGAAAAAGGTGGAAGTTTCTAAGCATGTAGGAAAGCTGGACCCGAATTGGGAAGGACCATATAAAGTGGTAAAGATAATCAGGTAGGGGTCATATAAGTTAGAAGATGCCAGGGGAAAGGAGCTACTGAGGTCACAGAACATGCAGAACTTGAAAAAATTTTATATTTGAAAAGTGTAATGAACTTTGTAAAGCCAGAGCGTGGCTAATCCTCTTTGTAATGTGTTTTACTTAATACGCTTCATTTAATTCCAAGAACTTCTTTCTCATGCAATCTTGACTGTGTTTCCCCCCATCAACAGCAGGAAAATCCCAAGTTAATGGGATCGAGTTCCTGCACGGGATCTGGACAAGACCACAGCAGCGAGAAAATCCTAAGTTAATGGGATTGAGTTCCCGCATGGGATCTGGACATGATCCAAGCAGCCAGAACATCCAAAAGTTAATAGGAACGAGTTCTCGCATGGGATCTGCACAAGATCCCAACACCAGAGAGGTCCCAAGTCAGTGGGATCGGGTTCTTACACTGGAACTAGACAAGATCCCAGTGCCAAGAAGATCCTAAGTTCATGGGATTGTGTCCTAAGTGTGGGATCTACACAAGATCCCAACACCAGAGAAGTCCCAAGTCAGCGGGATCGGGTTATTACACTGGATCTATACAAGATCCCAGTGCCAAGAAGATCCCGAGTTAACGGGATCGTGTCCTAAGTGTGGGATCTGCACAAGATCCCATCACCACAGAGATCCTAAGTCAGCGGGATCGAATTCTTAGTTTGGATCTGCACAAGATCCCAGTGCTAAGAAGATCCCAAGTTAATGGGATCGTGTCCTAAGTGTGGGATTTGAACAAGATCCCATCACCACAGAGATCCTAAGTCAGTAGGATTGAGTTCTTAGTATGGATCTGCACAAGATCCCAGTGCCAAGAAAATCCCAAGTTAATGGGATCATGTCCTAAGTGTGGGATCTGCACATGATCCAATCACCACAGAGATCCCAAGTCAGCGGGATCAGATTCTTACACTAGATCTGCACAAGATCCCAATGCCAAGAAGATCCCAAGTTAACGGGATTATGTCCTAAGTGTGGGATCTACACAAGATCCCATCATCATAGAGATCCCAAGTCAGCGGGATCGGGTTCTTGCACTGGATCTGCACAAGATCCTAGTGCCAAGAAGATCTAAAGTCAATAGGATCGTGTCCTAAGTTTGGGATCTGCACAAGATCCCAACGTCAGGAAGATCCATGACCATAGGGTCGAGGTCCGAAAATGGACCTATGTGAGACCGAAAGGCCAAAAATATCCAAGTAAATGGGGATGGGGGAGGTGCGAAATAAGGAACCTAGATACTTGTTAACTCCCCAAAACATTCAATTCATTTCATACGAAAGGATGATTACACGGGCACTCCAGCTCGAGATCACGCAATACAGATTGTCTATTAAAAGATCTCAAGTTAGGATCAACATGAAAATCTTGGAAAAATCTATACTATGCTAGGTCCTACCTTATGACGTCCCATTGGGATCCTCGGCCGCCATAGGAAGAGCTTTGGAAAGGATCTCGCCCTCTTCTATGGTTGGTTGAGGAGCTTCCTCATCAGCAAGTCAAGCGAACTTTTCCTCAGGCCCTCATGTATCCGAAAGGTCACCCAGAGGATAGTCTTTCAAGTTGGCATCTTTCGTAGGATCCAGAAGCTTTAGGTTGAACCCCTCCACGATCGCATGCAGTATCTGCAGCTGAGCTTGGCACTTCATGAAACCCATGAAAGTGTACTCCGCAACCTTCTCCTCAATGAGAGACTCGAAAGTGCTCTAGTTCTTAAAAGCACAAGCCCCATCCATCCGAGCCTACTAAATCAACTCATTATTCCTTCGAGCTCTTGAACTCAGAACGGCCCTTAGAGCAACTTTGCTCGTAAGACTTCTTCTTTTTCAAAGCAAGGGACTTCTTCGTACTAGCTAATTTCTACTCTAAGTCTTTTATTTTCTGATCGCGATCCGTCAATTCCTCCTTACAAGAAGCAAGTTCGCTGTCGACGGACTCTTACGTCGACTTCAAATTGGCCTCGAGTTCTTTCTTCACTAATTTGAGTTCCATGACCTCATGATCCCGGGCCATGAAGCGGCTACGCCAATATGCACATTGGAGGGCAAGTTGGTGCATGTATGCTACCCCCTGCGAAGCAACCACGATTAGTGCGATATGGACCCCAAATAGATAAGCGCAAAAAGAAAATGAAAAATAGGCACTTAGTTGTATCATGGTGTAAGCTTCATTCTCATCCACCTTGGAGAAATTGACTAGAGCTAGTAAAGCTTGGTCCTGGGTTAGTAGACAGCCCTTGTAGAGCTCGAAAGATGTCATGCCGATCGAGATCAAAGCACGCTGCTCTGATTTGTCATTTTCCAGTCCGGGATTAAGGCAGGGTGCAAAGAGTCACCAGAAAATTGTGAATTGACAGTCTTGTAACCCTTACGTGCATCGCTGAGGAGCGCTTCGCGGTGAGCATGTAGGTCAAGGTCCCTAGGTGAGGCAAGGGGGAGGATGGAATCAGATCGGAGTCTCTTTTCTGCCTGACTTCCGCTTGAGCTCTTACCTTTAGAAGATTTCTCTAATTTATCTAAAGGACTTTTACCAGAATGACTGGGGGAAGTGAGCTTTGGGCTCTTGCTTTTGGGATGGTGCTTGCGTTTATTCCCTTTCGCCTTTGGAACTACTTCAACTGGGATAATGGCCTTGGGATCAGGAGAAGCGACCTTGAACTTGGGTGCCTGTATTATTTGAACTGTTTGCTCAGGTCTAATTGACTATAGCAGGGCCTCTTTAGTAGGGATTGGGGTCAAGGTAGGACCAGGAGATAAAGGAGTCGGAACGAGTTTGGAGGATTGAGCTTTCGCCATAAAGGCCTCTTTTTGGGCCTTCATCTTGTTGATGATCCTCAAATGTTTGCTTGACATGACTGCAACAAAAAAAGAAAAGGGTTAAACCACAACTTAAATGCAAATGAGCATAAAGCAAAGCGAAAAAAGACGCAAAAGGCAGAGGGAACCATCATTTAGGGTTCTTTGAACTTGGATGTTAGCAGCCGAAAGGCCAGCAATTTTGAGAACTTCTTTCTTTATGAGCTCGCTCGCCTTATACAAGTGGTTAGTTAAAGCATCTATGAAGTCCTCTCCCCAGGTGACCTCTTCCGACACAGAAGGCTTAGGTTTACTGTGCCTCAAGTCAGATCTGAACCGCCAAGGAAGATTGGTAGGGGCTCGAATAAAAAGGAACTTTTCTTTCCATGGACCTAAGGACGAAGGGGCCTTATCTAGAAATTTACACAGGGGTCTCGCGGTGAGATAATAGAAGTCGCGCTCCCTAGTTTGGGTTGATTTCATTATTGAATGGAGAGTCAAATGGGCAAAAGAGGGCTCGACCCTAAGATGGGCCGTTATGGTGAGGAAGCAAATGATGTGTCTTATTGCGTTGGGAATAAGCTGGCAAGGGCAGATATCAAGTCTTAATAGGATATTCTCTACGAGATCGGGAATGAGAAATCTCAGACCCTCTTCAAGCATGCTAATAGAGAAGGTGGCACAGCCTACTGGGGGGAGATGCATCCAATCCGTGTTATTGGGAAAAATTATTTCGTAATCATGAGGAATGAAAAATCTAAACCTAACCTCGGTAACCGTAAGGGATCCCAGCATCGAGACTATGACCAACCAGGGAGAGGTAGAGAACAGATACTCTTCGATCTCGGGATTGGGGTCGGGTACAGCAACATTAGCTGTAGAAAATGAAAGACCAACTGGGGATTAGCTCACCTGGTAGTCAGGACCTCGAGACTCTATGGGTACTGGGGTTGAACCCATATAGGGAATGATTTGGAGGGAGGTCACACCCCCAGAATGTGAGGACGGGGAGGCACTTTCACTTGACCCCAAGTAATTGGGGTCGCAAGCCCTATCAGAGGAGAAACTCGAACTCGAACTCAAACTCGAGTTTGAACTCATTATCGGGAAAGAATAATGAAGAGAAGGATGAACCTAGAGAATTGGGGTCGGGTAGGCGGTCTAAGGGATCAGAGAGCAGAAGTTTATTAAAGTGGAGAGAAACAAAATGAAGTTATGAGGCAGCCTTGATGTATTTATAGATGGCCAAAGGTGACGGTTCACACCCCGAGGCATTATTAACGGTCCAGATTGATCTGGGTGATCGGACAGCTATGGAGGCCAGGAGTTTACTTTCTAAAGTGTATAGGTTCATTCTCCCATGCTGGCGAAAGAACCAATGCACTTGGAAAGTGGGGGAATTAATGATCGTAATTATTATGGGGATGGCTCGAAAAGACTTCTATACCCCTAGACTTTAGCAAAATGGCGAAACAGGACAAAACCAGCGTCTTTTTGTCCAGGTCAGGTCAGGACCCGAACGAGCCCAACCTAGCTCCGTTCATGACCCAGATGGAGAACCATTGATTGATTAATGATCCGGCGCTCGATAAGCTGCCAGCTCGATCTATACGAACAAGGACGCTCAAACCCAAATAAAAGGCAAGACGTGCACAATTCCAGGTCAAGTAATTATTATTAATTGTCACTCAACGTCATTTCTTCTCTTGACCCCAAGCCCATTTGATCACCTCGCTAACTTAGGCATCAGAGGGCCTCAGCTGAAGGCGATCTCAGCTAGCCTAACGTGCTCTCTTGTGGTCAGGTTAGAGACCCGAAATTCACTCGTGCGGTATTGGATCGAGGTTGCGGTTGTTGCCAGGGATACATTTGGTAGTTTGGGTCGAGGTCGTGTACTTGGAGCCCGAACCAAATCAAATATAGTTTATTCATTCTGCCAGTATTTTGCCATAAAATTGGAACTCCAAAATTAGACATGATTATGAAATATTTGAGAAGGTTAAGGTCTAACACCAAAAGCAGTTCAAGGAGGTGGTATCTATAACTTTTCTTTATTATTATTATTATTATTATTATTATTATTATTATTATTATTATTATGTTATTTCCGTAGCTTTCTTATAAAACTTGCTTCAATAATCCAAAATAAAAAAAGGAAAAAAAATCTTGAAGATGTACTTAGAATCTAGACAATTGTTATTATTTTTTATTTCCTAGATCCAATATTAATTCACGGCTTAAAATGGAACTTCTTTCTTATTATTAAATGTTGTTTTCACATGAATCAGTACTATAAAGATGACATAAGACAAACTTATTAATATGACGTCAGCATCATGCCCCATTGTGTGTGAAAAAATAAAAAACCCAACAGGGGGGCCTTTTACCTCTTTAATGTGATAAATTATTTCACAAGAAAAAAGAAAAAAAAATCCACGGAGTTGTAAATAGCATAAACTCTTGATCTATCCCTAACCAGCTATCAGACGACAGTCTAATTAATAGATAATAACATTAAATTTATTTCGTTGGTTGGTCTTTGTTTATGGCATGCACGAGCAACTATTGCTATATTCATGAGTCAACTAAAGAAATAAATATGTGTATTTTGATCAGTATTGATTCCAACCGAAAAAACACCTCTTCACGAATTAAAAAACTCATTATAAATTCGATAAAATTTGTGAAAAAATATAATTCTGTAATAAATTTATTTCACAAATCTGTTAATATATGCTTCATTACTAATTAGTTCTGTGATGAAAATGGGATTTCTATCACGGATCGAAAAATCATTCAATCGCAAAATTATTTTTGAAGTTATGAAATTTATAACGAACTCACTCATATCGAGACAAATTTTCTATATCATAAAGTATCATTACTAATATATATTTTTACTCATTTTTTAAGTTTGTTAGTAATTTATTAAAATCTATCACAATTATCTTCAATTTATGATGGAACTCTATTGTCACAAAATTTTCCTTAGTGAAAGAGACTTTTTTGTAGTGTTCCTTTGCACGGAGTTCAAATATTTTTATTGGTAGAACCTTCAACTTGAGAGTACATATAAAATAAAATTTCTTATTATTGTCATTGTGAAATTATCGTACAATTCTTTTGTTCCATCTAGGGTAGGTTATATGAAAATTTTTAATTTAAATTCGAGTTGACTGAGTCCAATTCTAATTATTTATGACAAGTTGCACATGCCCTGTAAGTGGTCCTTTTTTTTTAGTGTAAAATAATTATAAGATAAGTATCTTATATGATCAAATTGAATTCAGTTAAAAGTTTCCTATAAAACCAGAAATGTCTCCTTGTTCCTTCCTTTAATCTCAGTGTTTTAAGGTCCATTTGAGGGCATGGATAATAAGGCAACATAATATATTCAAAAAATCCGCTTCCTAGTTGTTTCTTGACAACAAATTTTATATGCTTTGTCGAGTAATATATACTTAATTATTCTCAGTTTATATAGAAGTAACACTGAACTAATTAGCTGTGGTGGGAATTGGACAAAGTAAATCCTGCGGTGGAAAATGGTGAAGGCTGCTTATGTTGACAAGAATGGACTGAAGAAAGGCGCATGGAGTGAAGAAGAAGACAATAAGTTGAAAGATTATATCCTCAGATATGGCCACTGGAACTGGCGATTACTGCCCAAATATGCTGGTAAGAAATCAATCATCTGATATATAAAATCATAATCCATACTTATTATAACTTTAAAACAAATGATATACTTATTTCCAAAACAATATATATGGTATAAATTTTTCAGGTCTGAATAGATGTGGAAAGAGTTGCAGATTGCGATGGGTGAATTACTTGAAACACGGCGTAAAACGTGGGAATTACAGCAAAGAAGAAGAAGATCTTATAGTCAAACTCCATGATCAACTTGGAACCAAGTATGACTTAATATTCCAATAATTCAATAAATTTAGCAATTTTTTGTCCATAGTGAAATCCTTGGTCCTAACCAATCATCAATATATATTTCTGGATATATACTTCAGGTGGTCTGCTATTGCAGCAAAATTGCCCGGAAGAACTGATAATGACATCAAAAACTACTGGAACGGGCATCTTAAGAAACGCAGTAAAAGAAGTAAAGCTGAAAATTTTCAGGATGAGAAATCTTCAGAAGTATTAACGCCTTGCATAAATCATGAAAAAGAAGTTTCTTGCAGTGATGTTACTTCTGTATTTCCAACGTTATCTTCCCAAAAATGGGAAAAAAGGTCTTCTAAGGTATCTTCTGATATGTACATTTTGGAATCATCAAGCTCCCATGACTCAGTGGTTTCCAACCGGGTTTTGGACTCACCCGTGGGACAAAATTTGTCTGAAATATCACCTGCGGGGTCGGATTCTGTAACCTTTAGCGGGGGTTCAAATATTGATGATAGTGTTGGTTCGTCAGATCAATATTTGTCTGAATTCCAGGGAAGTTTCTGGACAGAGCCATTCATGGTGGACAAATCCGATGCCCAAGAATTTTTTAGTTTTTTGTTATTGGATGAGGATGGGCTTCTTTCTCCTTACCTTTCAAGCTTTTAATATAATGCCATCAATTTGTTCCGGCTAGGACTGTATGAAAGAGAACTATACATAACAGATTTAGATTTTCGAAGTAATGGTTTGATGAATAATGGATGAAGAGTTGTCAGTTGGTCGAATTTGAGTTTGATTTGTCTAAATTTCTGAACATCTTTATTTGAATTTGAATTCAAATCTAGTTGAAATCTTAATATTTTGACCACATTTTGAAGTAAGTGAATTTAATGAATTACACAAGCATATCTCTCACACCAGCAATTTTGAATTTTGAAATTTGAAATAATTTCATGATTTTAAATAATTAGAATATATTTTTATCCAGAGCATCCATTGTAATTTCTTCTATGTGACTCAATAATCCTTAAAGAGCAATAATCTCTAATCTACGGAACCTCTTGATCAAGAAGAATGGTTTTCTCCCCTGATGCTTCCTTAATGATGATTTTCTTGTATTGTTACTTTCAATGTTAATTTAGTGTGAGGACATACATCCTCTTTTTAATGAAAAGTTAAGAAAAATGCCTCAATCAAGACGCTTATATTATGTTTGGTATAAAGATGAGAAAATGAAAAAAAAAATATATATATATATATATATATTAAGGAAAACAATTTTATTATGTGATTAGTAAGAAAAATATTAAGGAAAAAAAAATTGAGGGAAAATATAAGAGCATTGGAAAAAAATTCATTTTGCTCTCAAAATAGTTAGGAAAACGAAAGAAAAGCTTATATAACTCTCTCTTTTCTTCTTTAACACCATCATCATTTTCAATTTTTTTTATTACTTTCTTCTTCTTTTCCTTAAATGACCAAACAATATTGGGATCTTATGTTTCTCTAATTATATTTTCTTTTTCCCCAGCAGACTTTTTCCCCCTACCAAAGCTTTTGAATCAAACAAAGCATAACTGTAGAATCACAACTCTTCGAGACCCAAAGAATTTAAGCATTTAAATATTAATATGATTACTTATCTTACCAAATAAACTCTAATATTTGATCAAAATAACATATTATATAAATATACGCACATTCTCCCACTTGATCTATATATGTTTTTATATAGTTTCATGATTTAAAATTAATATAACATGCAGGATAAATTAATATTGATTATAACTATTCTAAATCTTTCACTGCGTTGGCTAGATAGTATTCTATTATGGCTAAGTGTTATAACGGTTATATGTTATTATATTGACATAATTTCTTCCATGTAGTACCGCACTAATTTTCAATTTAATCATAACCTTGATGAAGAAAGCAGCAAAGGCCCAATTTTTTGATGTCTTATATTAAAGACAACTCCTATTAACATAATTCTGGGCAATTATGTGAACTATATATAAATGGAAAATAGGAGTCTTCTTAAACTCTTTGTTGAGATATATCAAGAGTATCAAATAAATAAACTTAATAAGACATTATATGACTCAATCAAGATTCTCTCTATATAGCATCCATCCTTTCAACATGATCATCGAAATTGAGCCAAAATCCTTTTGGGGTTGGTGCTAATATTTTCATTGATATTTTATTTCTAAATTCTTCTTTGACATGCATAAAATATTTAATTTTAATTTGCATGCACCCTTCTAATATATACTTGTTATTTTTTAAAAACAAAACTATTTCACAATAATCTTTTAGTGATTTATTCCTTGCAAGTATTGAACACTTTCTTTGCAGTCTCAATAATCTTAAAGTACATTAATTGACATTTGCCCAACATTTCAACATTAATTAAGTTGATGTTAGGTCCACTACAAGTTGAACAACATTCAAACTCCCAACACATAAGTATGAAGAATTATTTTGTACTCATTCCAATTCATTCTTTTAGCATTGCATAATGCGAAAATGATCTCCTGTTGATGGAGAAAAGCCTGTTTGCAAGCATTATCCCTGCACCCTTAATGTGTGATGTTGACCTTATCAGGACTTTTTTATTTGGCCACATAAATAGATAACATAAATTAATTTTGATGTTTAATTCAATGTAAAACCTAATATGGGTTGCAAGTGATTTTAATGGGTCAACCCCATATAATAAGATGAAATCTTAACCACTGGATCATCTTATCTATATTGGCTCACATCTAGCTAGCAATTCACCTCATCCAGGTGGCCTATTACTATATATAGCCAATGTATAGCCATTTATCAAGTATGCACGAAATCCTTTCTACTTTTTATTCTCAACAATATTTTTATACCCAATTATTGATTTGAATGTCGGAGGCTTATTGCTGGAACACGTCCCTGAACCCCTAATCGAATTTGTGATTTTAGGATCTAAGTTCAAATTCAAAATCACAAGGACCCAAAGAGGATCATTCCTAGCTTTATCTTATTCCAACTATTTTCATAAGTGGTGAGGAAATTTTTACCTTCATTATTTGGCGCCATTTATAGAAAACCATATCTCTCAATCAATTAAGATTCAAGGATCATTGATGAAACATGTCGGACAAACAATGAATCACAACAACCTATTCAAGCCCCTCAATATCTCTTTACCGTCCTTCTGGATAGCCATCAGTCAGTTGATCTACAAGTGTGGAGATCAACACCTTGACTCAAATGGAGCTAAATAAAATGTTAATAGAATGGGGTGGGAAGCATTTGGATGAGCAGCAGGCAAGGGTGCTACTTACTCTTTTGTGATACCTTTTGTTCCCTCTCCAGTCCCAGCATTCTAGTCTCCAGTTACCCCAGTAACAATGTTTCCTCATCATTTGTTCTCATCAGAACACATGCAACAACAGCCTCTCGAAGTTCAGTGACAACCTCGGGAAGGTCTACACGAGCCTTAAGAGCATTTTGAGGAGGTGGCCAACCAAGCTCCAATATCTAAATAGTCCCTACTTCATGCACAAGAGTTGGACAAGGACTGATAAGCATCGATAAGACCGTCCTATTACAAAAATAAAAGAACAAAGATGAATGAACCGAGTGATCAAGTGGAGCAACTTATTAGGAAATTAGAGAGGTTAAAGGAAAGAACAAAGTATGAATCCACTTTGTAAAAGAGAGGATCCCCATTCTTTACAAAGATCCATGCGAAGAACTTTCCCTTTAGATTCTAGATTGTAGATCCCTCCAAATACCAAGGTGATAGTGACCCTCAAGAACATTTGATCTCCTCTGAGAACATTGTGCAATTACATGATCAGAGTTACGCTATTAGTAGTCGTATTTTCATTACTTGAGGTCAAGCTCAAGAATAGTTCACAATCTTGCCACCGAGAATGGTCGTATCTTATGATCAATTATGTCAAAAGTTTCTATTCCATTTCATTAGCAAGAAGAGAGCAAAGAGATCAGCCACCAATTTGTTCATTATCAGGTAGCAAAATTATGAACCCTTTGAGGGCATTCATGAACTACTTCAATAATGAGGTCTTGGAGGTCCCCAATCTCAGGATAGATATGAATATGATGATTAATATTCTCATTCATAAGCTTAAGAAGAGACCATTTGCATATGATGTAGCAATGACTCCTTCTTACACTATGAAAAAATTCAACATTTCCAATGGAATTTTTCGATGGATTCTGGTAGATTTTTAATAAAACGACAAATTACGGACAGATATCGGATGGAATTTTATTTTTGGAAAATCCCTTATCACAAGCTATTTTCCATCTGATTTTCGATTGATTTTTCCATCAAAAAAATTTTTGATGGATTTTTATCAACTTTATGATGGAGTTTTGACAGTTTTGAATTGTCAAGTCGCATTTTTTATGTTTTTTTTTTTAGCAAAAAAATTTTTTGACTCCTTTCTGTCAATTTTTTGATGGTTTTTTTTTATATATTTTTTTTTATTTTTTTAACCTTTTCTAATGGAATTAGATAAATTTCCGATAGATAATTATCATAATTATTATTTTTTTGTAATTATTTTTTTGTAATTATTTATTTTACTCTCGACTCATCGTTGAAAATTTATTTATTTTCTTAAAAATATTTTTAAATTTTTTTATTTAATTACACTTGTCACATATTCATACGTGTTGAATATAAAATAACATAAAATTATAGTATAAGAAAAATAGTTATAAATGGAACAATTATCTAAAATAAAATGTAATTTTATAAATAGAAGTTTTAAAATTTATAATTTGTAATTACAAAAGTAAACAAAAAAAAAAAATTCTATCTAGCAACCGTCAACATCAACGTCAGCATCGTCACTGAATTCAAAATTATCATAATTATTATTTTTTTGTAATTATTTTTACTCTCGACTCGTCGTTGAAAATTTATTTATTTATTTAAAAATATTTTTAAATTTTTTTATTTAATTACACTTGTCACATATTCATACATGTTGAATATAAAATAACATAAAATTATAGTATAAGAAAAATAGTTATAAATGGAACAATTATCTAAAATAAAATGTAATTTTATAAATAGAAGTTTTAAAATTTATAATTTGTAATTACAAAAGTAAACAAAAAAAAAATTCTATCTAGCAACCGTCAACATCAGCATCAGCATCGTCACTGAATTCAAAATAGTCATCCAGCTTGATGCCATATTGTTGTTGGTTAGGCTCGCCCTGCTGTGGCTGACGGGGGTGGAGATGGGACCAAAGCCTGAGCATCTCCCTACATGACCAGTTGAACGATCAAATTCTGCATCATGTCCAACTGCTTTGAGAACATACCCTGCATATCATCGATATCAGCCTACAAATAGGCCTCCAACTGGGCTGCAATAGTGCAACGGATGCCCTAAGCTCCTCCTGAGGTATACTAGTGTAGGAGGGCAACTACAAGTAGCTTAACCCATAAACATAGCCCTTCTTATTGGGGCCACCCACATTCTAATTCCATAACTCAATCTAAGACTGTTGGGTCTCTACACTGCTTCCAACACCCAAAATTTAAAAATAAATATATGAATGTAATATAATGTAATTAAAATGAATTTATGTCACATGTAATAAACTTAAAGCAGCTCTCATTGTCCTCTCATCCACGCAACTCCTATCGGCCCATCTCTAGTGGGTACAAGCAAAATACTCCCTACTGTCAAGGGCCTCTACAACTTCCAAGCCTATATAGACAACAAGGGAATAAGAATTGACATAAGTATGGTCTATGCACATAATACTAAACTACAATAATTAGAGCCTATATAGTCAATGACAGGTTCTTCTTTCCATTGGCGAGAATTGGTGAGTTCTATCATGCTAATTGTCCTTGGAGTGTTGTAGAAATGATTGAAAAACTCTTGTTCCAGTTGCCCCCAACTATCGATAGAGCCTACCTCCAAGTCAACATACCAATCAAAGGTATTACCCTTTAATGATCGAACAAATTTCTTGACCAGGTGATCTCCATATGTCCCAACATTATCACAAGTCTCGATGGAATGAGCCACGTGTTGTTTTGGGTTGCCTTTGCTATCTTCGAGGGCTGGTAACTGATCGGCATCTTCAAGTTATCAATCCTTTGAGTATATGGCTTGGAGTAAGTCATAGACGACTTAGAACTTCCATCAAAATTGTTTTCAATATTCCTAATGATAAACTCCTTCAACAAGTTAATAGGAATTAGTCTATCAGTAGAAACTTGTAGTTCTTTTGTTACAATATCTTCACTTTTTGTTGATTGTCTCCTTGTAGATGTTTCGACTTCGTCCTGAGCCTCAATTTGTTTCTCCATCATGTAGCTGGCATCAAGATTGTCTACTTTGCTCATCAATTTGGAGATTTGAAAGTTTCGCTCTTGGACATGCTTCGTGAGTCCTTGAATGGCCTTTGTCAAATTTGAAATTTGTTTCTCCAAGGTTGTAGCACTTGTCACCATCACCATCGCCATACTCGAGTAATTTGATGATGAGTAGGGAATGGATAATGCGAATTATTCCTTCGAGTCTCCACTATCTTCATTCATATTAATAAAATGCAGCAACACCTTTTCCATAGAAAACGAATGAACCACCTTCGAAGATTATTGCAACTTCTTGGATATACTTCTTGTGATGATGCCAATGCATTTTGCTCTAGCACTTGAGGAATTTGAGATAGTAATCTTCAATGCAGCAGTCTTGTTGATGGTTATTTGATACTTCAATCTTGATAAAGGAAGATATGAGAGGTAGAGATGTCCCACCGGGTATGCCAAAAATTGTAAGCGTAAATTTCTTTGTCTGCAATAAATAAAATTACAAGACAAGAAAAATTATACAAATATAATTAAAATCTATCAAATGTGGATTCAATCTCTAATCTAACCCTCTGATTCTTCCCTTCCAAATGTAGTATTAAATTTAGTGAGCTCTGCAAAGAACGCCTTGAACATCATGGATCCCTTAAATTTGATTTGAAGAAAAATAACGCCAATTCGAGGGTTTCGCATCTTGATCTCGAATCAAATCAAACTATATGAGCTCCACGAAGAATGCTTTGAACGTGGTGGATCTCCTTAAATTTGATTTGAAGAAAAATAATGCCATCTGAGGCTTCACACTTTAATCTTGAATCAAAAGCCAAAACATATGAACTCCGCGAAGAATGCCTTGAACGTCTTGGATCTCCTTGAATTTAATTGAGAGAATTACTGGACTCCTTCAAAGCTCCTCTCACTTGCTAGAATTTGTGTTGTGTGTTGGATGAGCCTTGATCAACCCCTTTATATAAATGTTTGATGGGAGACTTCTAGATTGACTTGAAATTCTTTGATAATATCAAGTGTAAAGAAATAATATCAAATATCAAGACATAGTATCAAGTTTCTTTGATTTGATTGGTCCATAGGCATGGACACTTTATCTTTAATACTTATCACCATTTGATTTGAACAAAAAAATAAATACTAGAGTATTAATTAAAATTAACTATTTATCTTTTAGAATTAAATTAAATAAATTCCAAGATAAATAGAAAATTTTAAATTAATAACTAGTATATTATTTTATACATGCCACTCTTCAATTGGGCAAAAATTGATATGTCTACAGAGTGTTCCAAAAGAATGCTCCCAAACATAACCAAAAATTTTTATTTTATCACCTTAATAAGTTTTGCATTCTCAATAGTGATAAAATAATTTTTAAGTTATCATTATTAACAATTATTGACAAATATATACTGACAATTTAGTAATAATAAAAATCTTCCGACAAATTATAGTGGCGATTTTTATTTTTATAAGGTTGTCGTCATAATATCACTAATCGTAAATAGTGACAACTCAAAATATTAATTATTGTCACTATATATTAAGTCATATTATGACAAAATAAGAATTATCGTTATTTAAAAAATAATTAATGTAAAAAAGTTATTGTTATTCAATATAAGTCATTAAAGACAACTTTAAAATTATTACTTATTTTCTTACCACTAATATCACATTTTCTTTTTCGTGCCAACTCTAGTAATCCTTGTCGTTATTATTGAAAAAATAATTTCTATCACATAAGTTGCTTTTCCCATATGCTTTCTTTGAAAGTTTCTGAAAAGAAAAATTCTTGGTTCGCACAACGTACAAGATTACGAAAATAAATTTGCTTCCACTAACTTCTACATATTTTATACACACACACACACACATATATATATATATAAATGAAGTTATGGTATCATTAAATTTAAGATACCACTAATTGGTAGTTAATTTTAGTTTGCATGTATTAACTTCCTAAACTTGCATATCATGTACTCCTTTCTTTTAACTAAAAAGCCCTCAAATTGGTCCGATCCATATAAGATTCTTCATATAAATTTTTATTAAGAAACGCTGTCTTAATGTCCATTTGATGTAACTTCAGGCTCATAATGAAAAGTTTCCTCGTAGATCATGCGAAAAGTTTCTTTATAATGAAAGGGGTGTTAAAAAAAAAATCGAAAAAACCGACCAAATCGACCGAAAATCGAAAAAACTGAACCGAATCGAAGTAGCTTTAGTTCGATTTCCAGTTCGATTCCGTTAACCGACAAACGAAAAAATTGTTTTTTTTGGTTTGGTTTTTTTAGTTTTTTTTTTTTTTTTTATATATATAAAATTTTATTATTTAAGTTCTACTAGTTTTAGTTTTACTTCACATTTTTTATTAAAATTTTTAAGTCTAAGATAAATAAATATAATTTTTTAAATAATTTAAATATTAACGTATTTTTAAGTTTTGGGGATAAATAAAAGAAATTTTTGATAAGGTGAAATAATTGAGAAAAAGACAAGTAAAATTGGAGAAGAGAAACTAAAGCCATATTGTCTTTATTTTATAAAATATAATTGATTTTATCATCTTATTACTACATATCTTGAAATAGTTATTAAAAACCCTACATTTTATAAATGGTATAGATATTAATATATGACATATAAAAAATATATAGAAACATGAGTAGTTATGATATAAAGAGAAAAAAATGATATTTTTTTCTAAACTCAAACGGTACAATTGCATCATTTTTTTATTATACAAACTAATACATATTACATATAAAAATATAGATAACTATGATTTAAAGAGCAAAAAATGTTATATAAAAAGAAAATTAAAAATTTTCTTTTAATTAATTTATTAAACTTGTATATATTATAGGGTATGTTGATGAGTAAAATTGAAATTTCAATTTAAATTGCAAACTAAAGGATAATGGATTGAATCTTATTCGGCTATTCCTGTGTATCTGCTGGTCAATAAGATTTTATCTATACTATTATAAAAACAAAAACCGTTTTATGTCAAAACTAGAAGTTATTTTTGTTCATTTACATAATTTGTCCTTTTAATTATTCCAACAACAAAAATTGACAATAAAATTTGAAGGATAAATTGGAGAATTCAACATAAAAAAAAAAGATAGTTAGGATACAAATTTTATCAATATTCCAAAATTATCCTTTAGAAATGATGATTTAATAAGGTTATAATTGTATTTTTCACAAAATATGTGTGTACTAAAATTTTTATAACATAAAATAATTAAAATATTTATCTATCTTCTTAAATTTATAATATTTTAAATATATGTATTTAGAATAGATAAATTATAATTTTATCAAAATAAATATTTTCAATATACAAGAAAAAAATCTAATTCACTATTTTCACCTAAAAACAAATATTTTTTATCAATATACTTTTATTAAATAAATTTTTGGGTACTAAAAGAATAAGTAACATAATTCAAATTTTTTATTAAACAAACTTTTATCACACTTTTTTGTTACAAAAATTAAGTGTTTTTTTTTAGGTTTCGGTTTAAACTGAAACCGAAAACAAAAAACCGAAAAAAATAGGTACCGTACCAATTTTTTTGGTTAAAAATTGAACCTAACTAAACTACTTTGATTCGATTTTCGGTTATGGCTTTTGAAAAACTGAAATTTTCAGTTAACCGACCTCCTATATTATGTGAAAAACTTGTGTCATTGGACTATAGACCACTTAGAGAATAGCCTACATCTATAGATGAAAAGATTAATTCCAATATTAATTGAAGAAATTGCAAAAAATAAAAAAAATAAAAAATTGTAATTACACTGAATCTTACAGTATCCTACTTGATAGATCTTTTAAATAATTACACACAATTTTATACCACTTCAATAGTCCCAATATATGAATTCACTTAACATAAATCCTAAATTATATCTCAAAATATTTTTCCACGCCTCAAATGAAATCACACGATAATAGAACATATAGAAAAATTATACAAAAATAAATAACTGCCTGAGAGTCACGAATCGATCGATGTTGCAACATTATACAAAAATAAATAAACTATTTTTGACTACTAGCACCATGGGTCCGCGGCACCTAAATTTATGAGATTGCGACTGTAGCCTTGGTGGCATGGTGCTCGAATTCTCGGTCCACAGTGCTAGACTTTCTAGTTGGGTTTGGTGCCACATTGCTAATTTTAATTGGAGCTGCGACCCTGGACTTTTTGTCTCAATGCGCTAGCTCTTCATCTTCAGACTTCAGTGTATATAGTCCTCAACCTGATCAAATACAATACACAATCAATACCAGAAGTTTACTTAGATGGCAACTTCATGATGGTGTGTTTACTTAGATTAATCTAGCATATTTTGATAATTAACTCAAGTGTCTTAAATTAAGTTTACTTCTAGTCAACAATTCAAAAGAAGTCTTTTAACTAGGGACCATATTTATTAAGTTCAGTACATATATCCATTTTCTGTAAACAAAAAGTTTTCATTTAACTTCTTATAATTTAGATTATGAGAATTTCCTACATCGCATTTAATTAATTAGCTCTGCTTCAAAATATAAAAAGTACAACGCTGAATAAAATCAAAACTTAAGTTTGAAGCAGTCTTTCTTCAAGTATCTAGTTTTGTGGTAGAAGTGTACACTTTACTTTCTTTTTGTCAATTTAAGCAACAGTAAATCAATACAATGCTAAAAACATTCTCTCGTGTTTCTATTAAAAAATCAAATGTGTATTTTTAGCCAACAAATTTAAACCATTTAATGACTTAGACAATGAAAAAATGAGCCTTCTGGTTCTTTAATCTTGTTTTTTCTTGAACAAGCATATTGGTCAATTATATTCATTGACATTCTGATTATCCCTTTGGACATTATAATTCATTTAAAATGATCCATATTTTTCACTTGAAGAGGAGTCTAACATATATGAATTGTACAAAAAGGAGCACAATCATTTCTAAAGTCTTTAGAGGATATCTGACTAAATTTACGTAAAAGATTTTATAAGTTTTTATATCTTATAAGATACACTTTTCACTGATTTAATAAGATGTTAGATCTTATAACTTCAAAAAATAAGCTCTTAAATTGTTTGGATAAACTAATAATTAAAATGTTAGTAATATTAAATTTGTAATTAAAATAGTTAAACTTAAAAGAATTTGTTAAGATGTTAAAAATAATTAGGAACTTCTTATATTTTCTAAAAGATCTTATTAGATCCCAACATAGTAGTTTGGAACTTTATTAGCTCTTTTCTTAAAAACTTTACTAAACATTTTACGACATCTTATAATTTTTTGAGGAGCATAGTGTTCACCCAAATACCTTCTTAATATAAATTTTTCATTTCTACAACATGCCCATGCATATAATTGGTATGACAACTCTTAAGTTAGAGATGCTAATGAGGTAGGTTTGGGATGAGTTAGCCAAAACTCGGACCAACACCACCAAGATTTTTGTGTACTCAGAATCCACTTCGTCCCAAATTCAAACCTTGACGGGATGGATTCATTAGACCTATTTTATATGTTGAAAAAAAATTCAAAAAAATATTTATTTTAAAGAGATAATATTATCATAACTTAATTTCTAAATATAAAATAATAATATTATTAACAAAGAATTAGTTAATTAAATATTTTTATACACATATTTTAGTTTTTGAAAAAAAATAAATTACAAATATTATTATTACTTATATATATTAAATGTATACACTATTTATTATGATGATATTATTATTTCTCTATCGAATATGTATATAATATGCATATTATATATATATATATATGAATCCACATCATATAAATGTATTCATAATAAATAAAATTAATATATTTTAATGTAGCGGGTTTGAGGTGGGATGGGCACAAAAATTAAACCAAATACGAGCCCCAAGTCCCATTCACACTTTCAAAAGTCTCCTTAGCGGGGCGGGTCCGGATGGAACGCGGACGTATGCATTGCCATCCCTATCTCAAATTAACTTCATATTGGTCAAAATGGCAATTAAGTTCAATTATGGATTAGGTGCAACCGGAATCAATTATCATATTGGTGACTGTAAGAAATTGATAGTCTGCTATATTATATAAATCACGACTAAATTAAAGGAGCCACGCCAAAGCATATGAAAAACTTGACTCAAGCTTGAGTTTCTCATCCTATTCATCTATGTGTATTTAGGATTAATGCAGGTGGGGGATAACTGATTTTACTCTCCCAATTTTTGCTTACTTTATGGTTATTATAGTAAATTTTAGTTATTATATTATTTATTCACTAATAAACTTCATCTATCCGGCTGGAATATAACCAAATATTGTGCTAGGAATTAGGGGTGTATGCGGTTCGGTTTAGATCGATTTTGGGACAAAAAGCCAACCGATCCAAACTATATGTATATATTGGATCGATTTGGATCGATTGAATTTTTATTGTAAATTCAATCCAATTTATATCGGTTTGGATTGAATCGGTTAATTTGATTTTTCAATTTAAATTTTTAATTGAAATATTTGACAAGTTATTATTAATAATTAAACTAATTCAATCAATCAATTTATAAATTTCATTTAGATATCATATCATACTAATCTTGTGAAATTAAATTAAACTATGTAAGAACACACAACTATAAAGTTATAAATCCACAACAATTATTCCTATATATTTGATTTTTGAAAGTGAAAAAACCGTAGATTTAGTTTATTTTAATTTATTTGTGTATTTTACAATTAAGATATATAATTTTTATATTATTAGTATATAAATTTCGGTTCGGGTTGGATTGGATCGATTTTTTAGATTAAATCCAAAAACCGATCCAATCCGACCGGTTTTGAAAAAAAAAAATCTAATTCGATCCAAAAAAGTTCGATTTTGATTGGTTTTCAATTTTTTGGATCGAACCGTCGTTTTTTTGTTTTTTTTTTTTTAATTGGATTAGATTTGAACACCCGTACTAGGGATATTTGCAACTTTAATTTTCTTGCTTTCCCTCAGCTGGATTGGCTGCTCTTCCTAATCTTATTTTTTTTTTCCCTTTTTCTTCAGTAATCATAAACAAGCTATAATATTAACTCAAACATTACCTTATTGAAGTACAAGTTAACAAATTTGTACTTTTAAGTTAACTTAGAATGTTGGAATTTATTATCATTTTTGCTTCAATCGTGTGTGTGTGTTTATATATGTATATATATACACACACATATACATATAATATTAAGCACTTAAACAAAGCAAAGCAAATCAATTTTGGAAAATCATTTTATTAAAAAAGAGGATCTCCTTGTAATAATACTTTAGTTTTTCAATCACCTTATCTCTTTAATTAGTTTTCCAAAAATACATTCTAATAAATTTTTATGGAAAAATTATAAAAATAGGATCGTAAATAAAACCATTTCCCGAAAGAGGACTAAAATAAAGGCCTTGGCAAAACTAGGACCATAACTAAAAAAAAAGAAAGAAAATCAAATACACGTAGTCCTTATTTCAGTTTAGGTGTTATCTTTTCTTATGCTCCTTAAGTTTGGTTATCTTTTTAGTACTCTTTAATTCTGGTCCTCTTTTGCAAAATTATTGTAATTTTTTTGTTATCAAAATACACATGGCGCATGATAAGGCATGAAGCTGTATGAGCTAACCGCCACACAAGCATATTTCGTTGCTGACTTTTTGGTGAGCTGACTGTGCTTTCCGACAAGTCTTATCTTTTTTTTATTTATTTTTTAGTTGTGGTCCTACTTTTGTAGCGGCCTTAATTCTAGTCCTTTTTTATAAAATGATTTTATCTATGGATCTATTTTTAGTTTTTCCACGTTTATATTGCATCAAAATACATAACAAAATAGAAAAATTTTCAGTTTACAAATCGACAGATAAGAAGTACATTACAAAAACTATTATATTAGTTTTAAATTCACTACCGCTCTACGCTCCACCCAACAAGAGCCCCACTCTGTGGAAATTATTTTTGGCATTAATATTCCGATTGATATTATATTTGAATAAATATCATCGAATGCCATAGTCTCAATGGGAACGTGTAGAAATTCTGAACCCTATATATACTCTAAGGGCTTGTTTGCTTGGGCATATAAGATTAGGCAAGATTCATATACTAATGATACATAAACTAAAAATAATTTTCAATATCATGTAATCTATTGTTTGCTTTGATTTTAAAAATTGGTGATATCCCACACTTTGACACTATATAATGTTTGGTTGGCAAGATTGCTCAATATGGTTACACTTTGTAATGTCCATTATGTCCTAACTTCTAAGAAGGTAAATTTCAGGGTTTTCATATGAGAGGTAAAAATGACTTTTTCATTTCTTATCATATCAGATTTAAAAGAATGAAAAATGGATTAGGCCATGATCCATAAACCAGCTTGACCCATGATACCATGTCAGGCCGCAAAGATATCATGGGCCATCAAAATGTGAAGAAAACAAAAGATAAGACTTGAAATGTATTTATCTTGCCTTATCATGTGAAACAAACAAGTCCTAAGCTAATAACATATGGTTGATTTTGAACGGAATTTATGAATAAGAAAAATGTAGCCATAGCAAAGAGAGAAAAAGCACATCCATTGATTAACCTTATTTTTATATATTATGTGTAATAATGGAAGAAAAAATGATTTTAACGATAATTGTTAATGGTGGCTAAAAATTAAAAGATGATGGGTAAAATTTATAATGACTAAAATATCATTGGTCACATATGATCATAATATCGCAATTGCTAAAAATGTTCAATGACAAGTGATTAACTTAGACATTGGAAATGCATATTTAACAATCATCAAGTAATGATCATTATAGATAGAATAATCAATGATACAATTTTTATTCGCTAATTTAAAAGTTCTTGGTTGTTATAACATTATCATAATTGCTATAATTACACATAAAATGGCTACATCATTTTGCTTTGTAAAAATTGATTCTTTAGTCACCAATTATTGGTTGCAATATAGTTGCCTTATTTAACATGTTTTTGGGACTATATTGTGATGAAAATATCATTGCTAAAAAATATCTTTTAGCAGCATAATAATTTATTAACAATTTTAATATTGTCATAAAACTTATTACATTTTATATTGTAACACCCCTAAATTTGGCATTTTAGAAAGTAAGATTTAAAAATTAAAATATTAATTTGACAAGAATTTTGGGGCTCGAAATATAGATATGAAGGACTTAATTGTAAAAAATTTGAAAGTTTTGGAGGTCAATTTTGATTAATTTTGATTAATCGGGTCAATATAGTGCATTAATTAGTTTGAGGACTTAACTAAAATTGGGAAAAAGAATTTTTGGGGTCAATGTGAAGCACTTAGAGAGCTGAAGGATTCAATTATGAGAGGAAGTTTTGGGATGGAAATTACAATTCCAAAAAGTTGAAAAATATATACACTAGAGCCCTTCTATTGTATCAAATTCTCCCATGCTTATTGTCACCATCCTGTCCAACCTACACCTCCCCGACACTAGAAAAACAAACCACCAAGCTAACCATTCTCTTCCTCTCATCGCAAGGAACACATTGGTACCAAATTTGCCTAGAAACAACTGGTGAATCGCTGGAAATTAAGCTCCGAACGGAGCTTCACAGCGGTGGTGATGGGTTGCTCAGTTCCGACAGCGAAAACTTGTGAACAAGGAATGAGTTTTGATGGGCTCAGCTAGAGGAATACAATGGTAGCTTCAATTTCCAGAATAGACCATTGGAGGAGGAGTAATTGAGGAAAAACGACACGGCGGTGTTGGTGGCGTGGTGGCGGTTTTTCGGCCAATCGACGTTCGACTCTAAAATTGATTAGTGCATTTTGCTCCCCTCGTTGAGGTGCATTAGGTAGTAGTGGTCGTGCACGGTTCTGATGACGGCGCACGGCGGTGGTCCGGCGGCCGATGAACAGAATCTTCGACTCGACGTCCTGGGCGTGTGGGAGCTGGTTTCGGATTATGAATTGACCTTGAACTCGGTCAATTGGTAAAATTTTGATTAATTGGTTAATTTGATTCTTGATTTAATTTGAGTAAATCGTTAGGCTAATTTCTGATGTAAATCCAAGTTAATTGGATGAAAATTATGATTATTGAGTGAAATAATTGTATAAGAATTCAGTTGCAAGTGTTGTATGGACCCGATTTCAATAATAAAAGATTAATATTTATCAATTGAATTAATTGAAGCATTTGGGAAGTTGAAATTATGGAGCGGAAATAGGACTTGAATATAAATGTTAAATTCATGGATGTGGGCTAAATTTAATTAGTTAAGGACTGAAAATATTAATCTAAGTACTAATAATGAAAGTAAGTACTAGCCCGGAATCAATAAAATATTATGATGAGATTTGGCCGAACCGACATGCTTAGGAAAACAAATGATAAATTAAGTTTGGGCCAAAACCCTTGATTGGTTAAACGAATTAAATAGGTAGCAAATATGGTAATGTGAATTAAATGATCAAGGGAAATAGACCATATAAGTAAGTATTATAGTACTAAGACAAGATAGTACGATTATCGAGTAGATAAGTGGGCTAGAGTAATTAAAATGTGCGAATAGCCATAATTACTCTTAGCAAACATTATATTATGGTATCGATATTTGTATGACGTTTGAATGGAAATAAGTGACAGGAATTCGAGGGTTCCTAGCCAGTAGAGGACTTCTATTATGGGGACTGAGTATTGAGGTGAGAGTCTAACCTATCTGTTATTTGTTATGTATACCATGTGAGGGTTCAACTTACCTTTCTTCTGGGAAGTGAATGTACTTCTATTGTTGAAATCCTTAATTGTTTGCATTCCTTGTGATTATTTGTGAAATTGATTGTGTTCGTGTTGGTGTCCAGAACTCTTATTGTCCTATCAGTCATATGTTCCGTATGCCCTACAGTCTTGCTGGTTTTTCTATTATTATGTTGAATTTAGGTCTTGTCAACCAATTCATGTTTTGCTTTCCTGATTGAATTGTTCTACATATCGTTGTGTTGCCTCGTCAGCAATTGTTTATTGAACCAAATCGTGTTTTGCTTCCCTAATTGAATTATCCTGCATAATGTTTATTTGGCCTCGTCGGCATTGGTTATTTGATTGTATCGATATATGGCGATAATGGACGGGCTGAGTGCCTGAGTACCGAGTGGAATGCTTGGATTTATGGATCGTACCGAGCTATCACACTTGGGATTAATGGAGGAATAAGGACAATCTGTTATACATATTATGCTTTAGGTTTCTATTTGATTCGGTTTGTACTCTATTGAGGGAGCAATAAGGACGGAGAGGTTCCCATTTGCTGAATTTGATATTGTTTATGTCTGGCATATTCGTGTTTCTAATTGTAATGTCTTGCTATTTGATAACATGTTGATTACTGCTTCTTCGACAGATCCCTTCTGATTGTTTATTGTTTTTTCTCTCACTAAGTCTTTAGGACTCACTCTTTTTGTTATCCTTTATTTTCTTCCCAGATATGACTATGTGAAGAATAAGGGCTTCTGGCTTGGCCCGAAGGAATTGTAATAGATTAGATGTTTTGTATGTATATATATACTTCACCTAATCGTAGCCCTAAGACTTGATCAGATGATATGTTTGAATGTTAATTGGGAGACTTTTGGCATGTATGTATTGCACTCCTTGTAGTGTTCTTTTGAGTTTAGAGTGCTACCTTATAAGACTTACTCTCCAGGGAAGATGTGGATGTATTCATAGTAAGTACTAGATGTTTATGTATTTTTAACATTGGAATATGTAAACTAGTAGTTTAAGATTCGTATTAAGATAGATTAGCGTACAGTGGGATATCATAGAGAATTTGCACAAATGACTTTTGATTGCTGTGCAGCTATTTAAACTGAATATTTTGGAGGTGCGACATTGGTTATGAATTATTAAACTAAGGTCAGAATAGCACCTCGGCCCGAAACAGACACCTTCGGACAAGTCGCTAGATATATGATTTGTTGACAAAAAAATCTGCTACTATGTGTTAATATGTATATATTAGAAACATACTATGCTTGCAAAAATAATTTCGATTGCGTATTAGTGTAAATACCAGCAACTAAATATGGATTGCCGAAATAATTTGGAATAATTGCTAATTTATAACTATCGATGATCTAGAAGTTAATTACAAAAACAAATTGAGTTGGTTGCTAATATGCATACAATAAAAACCAAATGATGATTATAGAAAAAATTGAGATTGATTGATTACTAATGTGTAGTTATATATTAATAAACAAAGATTGTAAAAATTAGTTGAATTCGATTGTTGACAAGCAAGTACAAATATAATGCAAGTATTTCAGAATAATTAAATGAAAAATATCTCGAAATTCACACTTCTTCCAACAATTGAATGTGACTAGCACATATCACACACTAATTTTTTTTCTTTTGAAAACATGAATTTTTCTCATACGTTTTTAGTAATATCATAAAAATATTAAAATTACAAATATAAATTGTTGATTTTTTGGTATATACTAACTAGCTAGATGGTTTTTCGAATAAGTATACTTAAAATAGTCTGCAAATTGTGTCTCATAAATTAATCATATTTGAAATTTATAAGACATTAAATCTTATTTTAAGATAATTTTTTAAAATATTTTCAGAATATAGTAAGATTTTAAAATTATAAAATATTAATAATGATAATTTATGTAGATCAAATATAAATATTAGTTTTTGGGGCCAACCCTAATAGTAGGATAAACCCAAAGTAAATTTATAAGCTGAACCGATTGGGTAGAAAAAGCCACTACACTTAGGTATTTTTAAAGACCTCCGATAATGATGGACAAAATACATTTAATTTAATACATGATTTATATTATTAGAGCTTGTTTGCTTCACATAATAAGGCATTAATATATATTTTCAAGTTTTATCTTTTGTTTGCTTCACATTTTTATTGCTCATTGATACCTTTACGGCTCGACATGGTATCATGGGCCAAGATGGCCTGATCCATTTTCTATCATTTGAAATCTGATTTGATAAGGAATGAAAAAATCATTCTTTCCCCTCATATGAAAACACTAACCATTATTTTGGAAATTTACCTTCGTAGAAGTTAGGACATTTTGGACATTAAAAAGTGTAATCACATTGAGCAATCTTGCCAACCAAACATTATATAGTGTCAAGTGTGAGATATCACCAATTTCTAAAATCAAAGCAAACAATAGATTACATGGTATTAGATACCATTTGTAGCTTATGTATCATTAATATATGAATTTTGTCTAATCCTATATGCCCAAGCATACAAGCCCTTACAATATATGTAAGGTAATGAGTAGTGGGTAATCATGATAAATAATAAGTAAATAGCTGATTTTTTAAATTAAAGTGTTTCACACAAAACAACTGTTAAACTATCCAATTATCGATTTATCCATTAAGGGCCCGTTTACTTTTAGATATGGGATGTGGGGTGAAAGGATGAAATGAGGGATGGAGAGTGGGATTAGGATAATTTAATATTTTATGAAGTATATTTAATTTGTGGGATAAAAGGCAGGATGATGATGGATAATATTATCATATGTTTACTTAGATGGATGTACTACATTGACGTGTATACCCTTTTCTTATTCTTCTTCTTATTATTATTAATTTGATTAGTGGTGGTGGTGGTGGTGGTGGTGGTGGTGGTGGTAGTAGTAGTAGTAGTAATAATAATAATAATAATAATTCAACATTGCGACTATATATATATATATTTATATATCAGGTCGCGACAAAGTAAGGGATGAGGGATAATTCAACCCCTCCTCCCACAAACCCATCAATGAGGGATTTTTCAATCCCACCAAATTGGTTGGATTCCACATCTCATGAGCAATGAACACAGTACCGGACCTCTAATTGTCTACCCGACTTTCATCCCATGAAGTAAATAAAAGATGTGGGTGGGGGGTGGGCTTTCATCCCCCACATCCCCCAAGTAAATAGCCCCTAAAGATACAAATATAATTTAATTAGTCATATTAAATATAATAAATGATTTAGGTTAGGAATTAATTTCTGCCATTAATTTTTTTTTAGTCAATTTATCACAACTTTTAATTTCATAAATCTCTTCTCGTTACAACCAGACAAATTTACGTAAATATGTATTTAATCAATAAGTTCAATCAAATGAAGGGAAGTCATAGATCATTTATAGCATCACTTCAAACATCATTACAATTTTATTTTAAATAATATTGCCTTAGTTTTAAAGAAAAAAAATAGTTGTATGATTAATTGAAAGAAACGTTATCCTTAATATAAAGAACTAATATATGCATGCTTTGACCGTTGTATTCAAATATATATGTTAAGAATTAACTATATTAAATGTGGGCTTGGAGAATGTGCACATATATATTAATTAATTAATGTAGGTATCGCTTGGTTTATTTGCACAATTGTGTCAATTGAATGACGTGATGGTGATGACGTATTCACAATTCAATATCTTATCTCCAAGCATATTATGTATAAAATAATATTGTTTAAATGCTTTCAATTCAGCTTTATTTATTAAATTCAAACAAAATATTTAGGTTAGGTTCCACGCGGAAGATACTTGGACTATGTTTGGTTACATTTTGGATTTGTTTTGGCAAAATGTAACCAAACATATGTATGAATAACTTTTTTATCAAAATAATAATTTCTAATTAAATACCCCTTCAAATCAATTGATTTATTATCAAAAATCTCATATACATACATATACATATCATAATATTTTGTCATTATTTTTATAATTAAAAAATTACACCTAATTATTACATATATATATATATATATTATATTTTATTATTATTTTTACAATAAAAAATATTATTTAATTCCATTTTCACCTCCAAAAACCTTACAAAAAAATATTGATTTGATTGTTATAGTAGAAATTGTCTCCTCTCAAAACATAAACAAATATACCAAAACTTCCCAAAATAATTTTCTAATTATTTCCAAAACATAAACAAATATACATCACACTTCCCAACACAAATTTCGCATTCCTCAATCCCATTCCCAAAACTCATTCTCCCAAAATATATAATCCAAAACATACAATTCATATCCAAACATTACCTTTACTTTTCTGCAAAATGGTATTATAATGCTCCATTTCAAGGACAAAATGAACACTTTAATAAGTAAAAGATTCACAGCATTCATTATGTCTATATATATATATATAAAAATTACCAAAAAAATTGAGTTTTAGTGCGCATTTCAGCGACTGCACATTGCGTGTAGCGCTCCGAAGGAAAGTGTCTATCTCGAATTGAGACATTATTTAAACTGAACCAAAACCTTGTTAGTTTTCTTAAGGGCAAATGTCATAAAAATGGTCCCTAAAGTTTTAGTTTAGAATCACTTTAGTCCTCAAACTTTAAAATTTTCTTTTTTAGTCCATAACGTTTGGATTTAGTTTCAATCTAGTCCCTAAGTCAACTTTTCGGCAACTTTTTAAGGGCAAAATTGTCAATTTATAGTTTTATATTTCACTTTAGTCCCTATATAAGGTTTTATGTTCCACTTTAGTCCATATATAAGATTTTATGTTCCAATTTAGTCCCTATGTTACTTTTCTTTTTCTTTTTTTCTTTTTATAAATATATGTTCATGTATATATATATAATTGATACTAATATTATTGTATATCAATATCATTTGTGATACTATTATATTTAATAATATTAATTGTATGATTAGTGATATATTAACAATAATAAAGATTATATTATAATAATTTGAATTATATTCATAATATATAGTATTAATAATATTATAAATATTATAGAATACGGAGGCATGCTGCCTGTTAGGGCATTTAATGCGGTAGGGTGGTACTGTGCGTCGTCGACCTCCCTAGTCAGAAGAATGATCGACCTAATAACAGATTAGAACATGGTGCAAGAGGCGGACTAGCCGTGCGGGTTGAGATACTGACTCGCAGCCCTATATGAGGCCTTGTCGAGTGCTAGTCTGTTTGGGTATACCGTTGATCTGTGAAGTCGATTTGGGTTGGCAGCGTCATGGGGCCCAGGGTGTAAGATAGGCTTGGTGGGCCCGCGGTGTTTAGGCTGAGCCCCTTGGGCTATCCCATATCATGAGTCTCCCCCACTTCTGAATGCTGAATGAGGGGATCAACGAGAAGAATTGGGAAGTAGTCTACTGGGTGGTTACACGGATCGACGAGGGTTTCTGAAAATCGACCAGGGTTTCGCGCATTTAATGAGCAATTACATCGTGGCTCGCATGGTGCGGCGCGGCGGTTACAACATTATTACAAATGCTTAGATTGCCGCGCTCACTCGCCTATAAATAGGCACTATTAAAACAACCATTTTTACTTTTACTGCCTTTGCATCTAGTTGAGCGTCTAGCCAACTGCTTTCGCTACTAATATCTTCTGCTCTTAGTTTATCAATATAGTAAGTTCCTTCTTTCATTCTCCTCAGTATCTTTTAGATTTATTGCTATAATGTTGCATTTATCGAATTCGAAGGGCAGTCGTGGAGAGGATAGCAAGACTACTCGCTCTAATAGGCCTGGGGGTTTGTCAAATGAGTCAAGTAGCTCGACGAGCAATAGCTCGAGTGGCAATCACTGAGGTGATGAAGCAGGGCCAAGTTAGGTTCCTCTATCACGGGGTCGATTATTCACCCTTGATCATTACAGCTAGATAGTGTCTACCATCACTCCTATTGATCTAAGGCGTATTAGGTTGTTGTACCATATTCCTTTCGAGTATGAGCTATTAACCTCTGGGGATTTTGGTCGGATGCATGGACCACCTATCGGCTGCATCACCGTGTTTGAGAACGCCTTTAGTTATGGTCTTAGGTTTCCTTTAGGTGCTCAAACAATCGACATGCTTAGAGGTCTTCATTGTGTATAACCCAGTTACTGCCGAATTATTTTAGACCATTTATAGTTTTATTATCTTGATGCACCTGTTCAACCAGCCAGCTAACTTTGATAACTTTTCAAACTTTTTCCATCTTCCTATGTCCCGCAAGTCAGGTAGCACCGAAAAGTTGGGTTTCTATTATTTAACTGCTTGACCCCTCCAAAAATTCTTTGTAACCCTGGCCTCTTCTTACGGACAAGAATGGAAAAAGTGTTATCTGTTTGTTCGAGTTGCTTGGGGTTTCAACATTCTGAGGGGCAAGAGGAGGGGGCATGTTGAGATGCTAGGTAACCTAACCCCGACCTGCCCCAATACTTTCATTCGGGACCTGGTCGAGTTTGGCCAAATTGAGGCCTTGGTGTTTATCGAGGAGAGGAGTTTGGTAATGGTTGGGTTGTCGCCAGCTCCATTAAATTTGCCTGCGGATGATCGACTAGGTAGACTGTGCTGCTCATAGTTTGTTATTTTTCTATCTTTCTGCTCGGTTTTAACTTTTGCTGTCTTGCTGCTTGGCAGATCGCGATGAGATCATGAACCATTCGAGGGTTGAGGCTCTATCTAGGGCGGAGAGGAACCAGCAATTCCGCTAGGTGACGGCGGCTCGTCAAGCAGCAGGGGCAGTCGATACATCTCAGCCGGAAGCAATGACACCTTCACCATCGCCAACACTATCTCTAGCTCGACCCATTGCCACTACAGGCAGCAGCCCGGGGGGTTGAGGCAAAAGAGCGATGGTAGAGCAGGTAGGACCTACTCTGAAGAGGACAGCCGAAGAAAAGGGGAAAGAGAGGGCCGCGAGGTCGAGCCAACCGACTGAGAACGACCTGCTCGGGCCACATAGGGATGATCTGCTATTTCACTTACCCAAATTGCCCTTACCTAGGTTTGGGGCTGAGCTAAGCATAGCTAAGCATAGCCGTACATAACTCGTTGTCGATGGTGACGGTAGGGTCGATGGGCGTTACCCCTCTGAAAGTGCTGCTGGCTGGGCAGTTCTTGGCCAACCAGAGGAAGCTGATGGGACTAAGCTAAGATGCTACTCTCCGAGCGCTGGCTTAGCATTCTAACATGGTAAGGCTTTAGTTGAGCATATTACATTTCTGATATTGCTTTCTCATTGAATATTTATATATTTACTATATTGCTGTTTTTTCGGTTGGCCAGTTAGGATATCATTTTTACAGGCGAGCTGGCTTTAGCTGATCGCGAACACCTACAGGCCGGCGGGGATGTGGAGACTCTGAAGGCTCAACTCGAGTCCTCACAAACGACAGTCGAAGAGCTCGCCAAATAGGTCGAGGAATTGAACAGGCAGCTCCAAGTAAAGGATGACCAGTTGATTGCCTCTATCGAGGAGAGGACCAGGATGGACGAGCTATTGAAAAAGGCTCGATTGGAGGGGCAGATCGCTTTCAACTCTAGTCGATCTGCAGGTCGAAACGCTGCCCTTGATGAGGCCCGAGCTGAGTTCTACCAGAAGCTGCTATTGATGAGACGGGAGGCGGTGCATCAATTTATGTTGATCTCAGCATTCCAAGATGCGAGCGTTGTGTTTGCGCTCGACGACGCCCGTAATTCATTCAAGAAGACCCTTAAACAGTTGCACTTTCTAGGCTACTCCTTCGACCAGAAGACAGGCATCGCCTTAATCACCTGCTCGACGAGCAGCTACAGCCCTATCCAAAGGACGATGAAGGTGCTGAGGGTGCTGGTATAGAGGCCACTGTGGCCAAGGGGGTCACGGAGGTTCCGCCATCTGCGCCTTTAATTGATGAACAAAGGAGGCGGGCCGAGGTCGAGAAGAGGTTGGAGGCAATTGCCAAGGAGTTTGACTTTGCCAGTGACTTCGCGTTCGAGGTCAAGGAGGGAGTAGTCGACGCAACCCCATACCTTTATTCTCTGGAGGGGCATTTCCCAGGCGACGTGGCTGGTCCTTCTCGGCCAGCGGCTGCTGTCCTTGTTGTTGTTTCCATGCCTGAGCTAGTTCCCATTGCAATCCCTTCGAGTGATGAGCTCGAGCAAGCCATTGATGAGGGTGCTCGAGCCACTGACGATGAGGGTGCCGGGTCAAGCTGACGTTGCTGCTGCTTAAATATTATAGTTTCTTTTTTTTTTAGGGTTTGTTTTTAGTGACTGATGCGAACAATTTTTCATTATGTATAATGAATATTTTCTGCATTTGAGCAATTGTTTTCTTAGGCTTTTTACCTTGACTGCCTTTATTTTATTGCGCAAATGAATTTGCCTCTTTGCCGAGATTAACTCAAAGTCCTTGTCGAGTAAATTGTAACTAATATGCAATTTGATGAAGACACAATAATTTTTCACCTTGTGTGCGCAGTTAAGCGAGATAATTAACAACCTTTACGATTGCAAACCGTTGCATCGATTGCTTGGTTAGACAAAGTAGTTAATGATAAACTTTGAGTAATTTAGCAACTACATGGTCGACTTCGGATAATAAATGATAAGCTTCAAATAATTTAGCGACTACGTGGTTGACTTCCAACAATAAATGATAAGCTTCAAATAATTTAGGGACTACGGGGTTGACTATTTGGTCTTGGCTTGGCGGCTAGAAGCCTGCTTGGTTGACTACGGGGTCGACTATTTGGTCTTGGTTGGGAAGCCTTGACTTGGCGGCTAGAAGCCTGCTTGGTCGACTACAGGGTCGACCATTTGGTTTTGGCTGGGAAGCCTTAACTTGGCGGCTAGAAGCCTGCTTAATCGACTATGGGGTCGACGGCGAATAGTTGGTTTGTGTAAGTTTTGTATTTACAAGATGTGTCGTAACTTTTTATTGCTACTAGGGAATACAACGGAGGTCGATGGCCGTTTACAAATAGAACTTTAGGTTTACGACGTTCCAAGGTCGTGGTAGTTCGTTGTCTCTCGTGTCTGCTAGTCGGTAGGCATTGTGCTTTGATACTTTGACCACTGAGTAGGGCCCTCCCACTTTGGGTCGAGTTTTCCTACATTCTTGGACGCTTGAACCTTCTTGAGGACGAGATCACCAACCTTGAAACTCCGAGGTCAAACTGCTTTGTTGTAACGTTCCGTCATTTTCGATCGATATCGCTGTATTGTGTTGTAAGCATTGTGGCGCAGCTCGTCGATGGTGATTAGGTCAAGTGTCCTTTCCGTTGCATTTCTGATCGGATTGTAGTGAATCACTCGGGCTATGTGCTGGATCAACTCGGACAGAATTACTGCTTCAGAGCCATAGACCAAGCTGTACGGACTGCGGCCCATAGATGTTCGTGGTGTGGCCCTATATGCCCACAGCACCCTTGGGAGGTCATATGCCTAACTTGCTCATGTGCTTGCTATTCGAACTTTGAGGTTGTGAAGAACTATTTTGTTCGTGACCTCCGTCTGACCATTGGCCTGGGGGTTTCCTACCAACATAAAGTGTTGGCTGACTCCCAGGGCCTCGCACCATTTTCTCGTGCTCTTACTCTAGAACTGAGTGCCATTATTCGAGATTAGGACTTAGGGCAAACCGAATCGACATATTTTGTTTTTCCAAATGAAGCTCTTGATAGCCACGTCGGTGATTTTCATAACTGCTTCGGCTTCTACCGATTTAGTGAAGTACTTGACTGCCACAGTGATGAACTTACACTGACCTAATGTCTTTGGGAGAGATCCGACTATATCGATCCCCCACTGGTCAAATGGCCATGTTATCTGGACGTTGACCATCGAGGCGGCTGGTTGGTGCGGGATGTTCGAGTGGATTTGGCACGATGGGCATTTTCTGGAGAAATCGACTAAGTTTTGCAATAAGGTGGGCCAAAAATAATCGTAACGGACGACTTTATGTGCCAAGGACCGACCACCGAAATGGTTGCTGCAGATGCCGGCGTGAATCTCATGTAGCACTTCGTTTACCTCTTTGGGCATTAGGCATTTAAGTGGTGGTCTTGATATCGACCTCCTATAGAGCTGTCCGTGGTCGTCGAGGGCAAACTTGGTTGCCTGCCTTCTAAGCCTGCGGGCTTCCTTTTCGTCGTCAGGGGTGGTCCCCTGACTCAGGAGAGCTTGATTGGGTCTTTCCATAATAGTATAGCAACGCGATGCGTCCTTAAGATTACACAAAAAGTTTGCCTACTCCAACTTAACCTTCATATGGTAAGTGGAGACAATACCCCTGAAGTTGTTTAGGGCTGGTCGACCAATGATGACATTGTAGGCGAATGGACCGTCGACCACCAAATAGTTGATCATCAGGTCCTGCTTCGGGGACCTTATCCAAATGTTGTGGAGAGGTTGATAGATACTTCTAGGATGATCTCAGACCCTCCGAATCCGACTAGCGGTGTTCTGACTGGATCAAACTTTAATTCCCCCAGTTTCATTTTATTCAGTGTAGACAAGAACATTATGTTCACGGACCTACCATTGTCAACCAATATCTTTCTGACCTCGAAGTTGGCTATTTGAAGTGTTACCACCATGGGGCAGTCTATTTTTCTGTCGATGCCCCTATTTTCCATGTGGTCGAGGTCGGAGTCGGTGATTGAGATTGGTTCTACGCTGGTTGAGAGCTGAAAAATCGTTCGAACTTGGTTGATTTGGTCGACTCTAGCTTTCTCTGAGTCTGCTTCCTCACGGACCTGAAATCCCCCCCAGTGGGACCTCCCGCGATCATGTCAATGACTCTTCGAATGGGCGGGTGGGGTTCTTGGGGGCTGACTTTTCTCTACGGGGAGTTCGATCCGTTTTACCCTCTTTGCGTCTGGCCTGCTCGTCGACATATTTTTTTCAGATGGCTTTACTTGATCAGTCTTTCGATCTCATCATGCAAGTTGAAGCAATCTTTTGTGTCATGCCCTTTTTGCTTATGGAAATGGCAGTATTTTTTTGATTTTTTCATGGCTTCTGTCTCGATGAGCTTTCTGGGCCTTTTGAGCAGGTTGTAGTGCTGGATGGCAAACAACACCTCCTTCCTCAGGAGGTTGAGTGGAGTGTAGTCGTGGAAGCATTTTATAGGGGATCGACATCTCTCTCTGACCTGACGGTCATCTTTCTCCTTATTTTTCCTCTTATCGACCTCTAGGTTGCCATATTTCAACTTGTTCATTTCCTCTTGGGTCATGTACCTCTCTATGAGGTCGAAGAGTTCCTCCATCGATTTGGGTTGTTCGCGTACCAATACATTAGCACATTCCTTGTGCCTAAGGCCCAAGAATAGCATGTCGATCAGGAATTCGATTCTCGAGTTGTCAATCTTCAACACCTCTGTGTTGAATATGGTAAAAAAGTCTCGGAGGGATTCTCCCTCGTTCTGTCTCACCATGTGCAAATGGGTGTAAGGGAGTTTTGCTTTCCTTCTACTCGCAAACTAGTGCAAAAACTTGTTGCATGCACAACTGGTCATATGAGTATATCAATGTCGGTTCCACTTTCACAAACCAGTCGAGCGTTATTCCTTGAATGATGGTCACCAACATCTTGGCGTGGATTACTCGCTGTGGCCATATAGTTGCATCATGTGCTTGAACTGCATTAGATGTTTGTTTGGGTCGGTCGAGCCATCGTATCTGGGCAAGTCGGTCGGGATCTTGGCATCGATGGCAATGCGATCGTCGATGATATCTTGAACGAAGGGGAAGTCTCTTTCTCTTCGGAACCTCTGTGGTCCCTCTTGATGGGGAAACCTTTCTGTGTTTCTCCTCAAGACCTCTTCCAGCCGTCGGTTCAACTGTTGGACCTGGTGGGACACCTTATCTCAATCCTCTCTATCAGCATGGGATGCATTTCTGTTCATGCGGGTCTCGAGCATTTGACCTTATCGTGTTGCAGGGCTCAAACAGGTCGAACGCCATGGTCGACAGAATCTGCCACCTCCTCGCGGGACCGGGGTCTTGCCATTTCTTTTGGAAAACGGCTGGGGCTTACTTCGCGCCTCGATGGTGGCCTTCTAGATTATGGTCGTTCCAAGTTTTCTCTTGGCTGTCTCTCCTTTGGGGCTGCGGGTTGCGGTGTTGCACTGGCCGTCGACTCTTGTTAAGTGGTGTGTCGATTCAAAGCTGCCTAAAGTTGAGCTGAAATCTGCTTGCTGATGAGCTACATCAATTGGGGCATGGTCAAGGTGACCACTTATTCTGGCTGGGCGCTAGACCCTAGGGTGCCAGTTCTTGCTGAGGTCCAGGAGGGGGAGAGTTGGATCTCCTATTTTCTTCTCTTCCTGAGGGGGCTCGCCTGGTGTTCACCATTCTCAATAGCGGACTCGTTAAGTTTCCCACAGATGGCGCCAAATGATGGGGGTTGAATCCGTTGGAGACTGGATTAGGTAGGTATTTTTATGAGGTTCGACCTCTTTGGTCTATATATCAGTGTAGGTGGGCTGAATCCTGCAATCACTAGCAAACATCAGGCAAGCCCAGGAGCCCTCGGCTTAGGCACTCCGACGCTCAAGTCAATATGGGTCGACTAGATAATAGAAGCAGAGTAAGGGCTTTTTGTATATATGAGAGCATACCTTTGAAAGGCTAGAGTTGTGGTATTTATAGCTTTCTCTCCGTATGGATTTGTTTGAGATGCCCCTGACGTGTTGGAAGGACCTTTGTCCTTGCATGAGGGGCATTTGGTCATCTCCCACTCTTGTACTATTTAAAGTGGCTACTTTTCCAGGTTTTAGGGACATAGTAGGACACTGTTGACGTGCTTCCTCCCTGGTGCAGTAGCATGGACGGTACTAGGGCGACATGCTGCCTGTTAGGGCATTTAATGCGGCAGGGTTGGTACTGTGCGTCGTCGACTTCCCTAGTCAGAAGAATGATAGACCTGATAACAGATTGGAACACGGTGCAAGAGGCAGACTAGCGGTGCGGGTCGAGATATCGACCCACACCCCTGTATAAGGCCTGGTCGAGTGCTCATCTGTTTGGGCATACCATCAATCTATGAGGTCGATTTAGTTCGGCAGCGTCATTGGGCCCAGGGTGCAAGATGGGCCTAGTGGGCCCGTGGTGTTTGGGCCGAGCTCCTTGGGCTATCCTATATCATCTATATTTCATCTCAAATGGGAGATGATCCCTTCTTTGAGCAAGGATACATATGGTTATTGAGAGAAAGAAATGATGACTATCAATCACTTTGATATGATGATCCAGTAGAATATTATTATGGACTTCGGAGGGAAAGGGCATATAGTGCTAACTAATCTGAGAAGTTGGTAAATGATCTTCAAAGACTTGGTGTGAGAATTCCATGGTGTCAGTCATTGTCAATGCCAATGAATGGAGAGGAAAATTGCACAAGAGCTGTTGCAAGAATAAGGAAAGACAACAACAGAATGCTTATGCATCATTACAGGTATCACATGCTCCAACTAGTAGAAGAACTTGCTTTTGCATGAGGTCAAAGACTCACGTGTCGTGAAATTTATAATGTAGTTAACCATCCTGGCTATAAGTCTGATTATCCAATGTCTGATGAAGAAGACTAGAATCTCGTGTAACAATTTTATTGGTTCATAATGTTCAAATTTTAAATTTGTATTTCAACGATTTAATCAGGATCACGAATGTAAATATTGGTTCCACGTAACAAGTAACAAAGAAGACACAGAAAAATTACAAAGAAGGCGCACAAAAATAAGTAACAAGGAAAACACACAAAAATTACAAAGAAGTCGCACAAAAATCACAGATATTTTGCTTACAACTTTCTAAATGCGTGACAAAAAATATTAAAAAACTAGGGATTCGGTCTTTCAGGGGCTTATTGTGCATTTTGGACTCTCCCAAGTCCCATAAACTTTCTCCCTCGTACATTTCATGCTATTCCATGCCTTAACATAAGAGATTTCATAGCCGTACTTATTTTTTACCATCATTTGCACATTTGCAATCTCATAACCTAGATTAACTTGAACGGTGTCCAATATGTCCAAAGCAATCATATTTCTGCTTGATGACCCATTGAAACTTCCTCCATAAGGTCTGTGTAAGGGCCTCCATACCTAGTAATTCTCCACAATCCCTTTTTCTCTTTAAATATTCCCCTTACACGCCGTGGATAAGAAGGTTGTTCTTTGTTATTATGTCTGCACATCACTTTCCATAATTTTGGTGTGCTCTCAAGAACATGATAGTTGCATCTCGCCACTCGTACAGAATAATCTTTCACATAAGTGATAAAATGCTCCTTACTCTTGAATACCATTCCCACATAGAGCGTTCCTTTACTTACGTCGTAAAAGTCAGTCCAGCCACGGGTTGGAATATCAATTGAATATGCCTATAAAATATATCATTATCATCTATTGCAGAGAAGAATGAATAAACGAAAGCAAGAATTTGTTGTCACATCATGGATAAACTTAGATATTGATTGTCACATCATGTGTAATAAACTAAAGCAAGAGTTTATTGCAACACACCATGTCTCCAGCAAAAAACAAATCGCTAACCTCTTCAAGAAGCCCCTGCCGTCTCTACAATTCGATTATTTGTGTTTCAAGTTGAATTTGGGAGACCCTCATCAACATCCAACTTGAGGAAGGGCAGTAGAGGGAGTCGATAAAGGATAAGCTCCCAACAACAAGATTCGAACCTGTATTGGGCACCAAACTAATTAAGTCCTTGTTAGTTAGCCAGCTCAATTGGTCAGTTAGTTAAGCTTTGTTAGTCGATTAATTAATTGCCAATTAGTAAGTTGTTAGTAGGCCTGTAAATGGGTAGGGTCACATCCATACCCTAAAATACCCTATATTCATTCATACCCTAAAATATCCTAAAGAATGAGACCATCACCCTACCCTACCCTGTCTAACCCAAGACAAATTGAGTCTAGTTTATTGGACTTATATTTTTAATGTATATACTATTTTTTTCAATATATACTAAAAATATTATTTGTCATACGATAACAAAAAATAAAAAACTTTTTCTATATTTAATTTAAATTAATCTTTACTTTCAATTTTTCATTCATTAATAAAAATTTTATTAACAAAGTTTATTCATTAGCAAAATTAATTTTATTAACAGTTTTTATAAAAATATTTATTCCACTATTAATTTTAATATCGTTAATTTTATTATGCAAAATGTTCAACTGTTGCAATTGCTATTCCAAATTTTTTTTTAAAATTGCTATCTCAATATATTAACTTTATTAATTTTATTAATTTAGTTTAATTTTTAATGAAGAAAATTATTTAGTTGTTATTGTTCATTCACATATTTGTAATTATTAAATATAAAAAGTTTATCATTAATATAAATTTAATTTTGATATATATAATTTTTAGATTTATAGATTAAATTTAAGTATAAAGTAATGGGTAATTTTTGTGTATAGATATATGTGTAATTTATGAGTATGAACCCTACTCATATCCATTACATTATCTTTAATAAGTATAAGTATGAATATAATATTTTGGGTCTGAGTATGGTATTATCCTATCCATTTATATGCCCAGTTGTTAGCTATAAATAGAAGTAGTGATGACCAACTTGATCTCAATTTTGACTTTTCAGACTTTGTAATCGGAGTTCCTGACAAGATATTTTCTCACCTAAATATGGTTCTCGTTGTTTTCTTCTTTGTGCCGAGGCTCTGAAACTTCACACCTTATATTTTTGTTTTCCAAGAACCATGGATACTTTTTCATGGCTAAACATGTGAACAAATTAATTAAGACAGTAAGTCAAATATTCAACCAACCGGTTTGGGTTTGGTTGATCGATGCTGCACCTGGTGCATACATCCTTTTTCTTTTTCCTTTTTTTTAATTGTCTATTGATTAAATTTTTGGTTGACATGTTTTTTTTACTTTTTTTATTTTTTAATTTATTTTAATATTAATTGTTTATAAATAGACATTTAAAATTCAATTTCTACAACTAAATTATTCACATTTTTAATTAAATAAATAATTAATACATGAAATTTTTTTTTCATAAAATATGTTGAATAAAGTTAAAAAAAAGATACAGATAAATCAAATAAAAAATCCAAGTAAGTACATCAATGATTTAATTTTTATTTTAGATTAATAGAATTATACCAATTAATTTATTTTTTTTCAAGAAGAGCAATTGATTTGACGGTAAAAGTTAAATTTTAAATATTTGCACAAATATTTCACAACATAATTAGTTCATGTACTAAAATAGATCATTTCACAACTCGATTGGTATGAGCTTTTTAGACCAAAAGACTTGATATGATTGGCTATAAGAATTCATTTTGACACTTGCTCAAATTTAATTTGTAAGCAAAATAAATACTAAAATATTAATTAAAATTAACAATATACTTTTTTAAATTAAATTTAATAAACTCCAAAATAAAAATAAAAAAATTAAATCACTAATTAGTAAATTATTTTATATGTGTTAATTTTTAATCCGTCCAAAAATTAATTACTTTATAATGTATTTGGCCATCATTAATATTAAATTACACTTAACAAAAAAAGAAAACAAATTAAATTAATACAAAAGATAAAAAAAATGGACTTGAGCCTATTTCTGCCATACCCCGGCGCTGTGGCATGTGCACCAGGTGCGGCATCGGGGAAGTTCGATCGAACAATAACAAAGTGCAAGGTATTCTTTTTGCGTAATAAATGACGTTACACCACAGCACTATTGAGATGACGTAAGACAACTCAACTATCACTGACGTCAGCATCATGTCCCATTATTCAACCAAATTAAACGAAAGAAACCCCACAACGTTGGTATTAAGTTGCGGGTCGATTGATTTCATAGACTAAGAGGGTGTTTAGGTGAACTTATAAGCTCTTTAAAATATTTTATAAGATTTTTAAAAGCTTATAAATTGATAAAAAATATTTGGTAAATATTTTTAAAAAAGAACTTACAAGATCCTAAAATAAAATGTTATGAACTTATAAGCTCTTTTAAAAAAAGTAAGGAGATTCTAACTTATTTTTAAGATCTTAACAAACTCATTCATTTTTAGCTATTTTAATTACACAATTACTATTATTAACATCTTATAAGTTCCAAAATCTTATTTTATCCAAATAATTCAATAACTTATTTTAAAAATAAGATCTAACATCTTATAAGCTTTAAAAACATCTTATAAGATGTAGGAGTTTATAAGATGTTTAAAATAAATTTAACCAAACACCCTCTAAGACTTGTTAGGTAACAATTTAATTCACAACCTTATCCAAACAGATTCATTTACCTCAATCAAAAATGTGAACATAAATTATTGCAAGGGAAAAAAATTGCTCCAAATATAAATAACATAAAGTCAAGATCCATGCCTAAAACTAGAGGTACTAAATCACATTAAATAGAATAAATTCAGTTCGCTGGCTGTCTTTATATATTTATATATAGGACATGAGCAATTAATTCTATACCTCATGAGTCATCTTAACGTACACTAAAATTTCTGATTATTTAATATTGTAAAGTTATGGCGTAATCTCTTTTGTCTTTTACGGTTGAAAAACACCTTTTTTCTTGGAGTAATAAAAGTTTTATGAAAAATTTTAATTTTAATTGACATTACTGAATTTTATTAAATATTTGCAAAAAGTAATTGTATTTATCTTGCAATATATTAGTTTTCTTAATTAAAGTGTGAAAAAATTATAAGACAAATATAAATTCAATAGCTCGTGATTATATTCAGTTGAAGTCAACAAAATCAACTAGAAGTTTCACACTTTGGCTCTTTTTAATTTTGGGTTGGCGTGGGGGGAGTCCGTAGGCTTATGTAGAAAACAAGAAGTCACGCATTTGATAAGTTATTTGCAGTGTTCATAAATTAAATAAAAAAAAAAATCTAGTACATTTAATAGTGTGGCAGACGACAATTGGTGGCTTGTTGGACATATTAGGGTTTTTAATGTGTTTTTAAAAAATATAAAAGTGATAAACTAAAGAGTTAACTAAAATTTAAAAAATTTAAAATTACTTGAAAATTTTTAAAATTCTTTTTACACTTTTATAATCCGATTAGTTAAATTCTAAAACTATTCATCGTATGAAGTTTTTTTCTCTTACAATCCGAATAGTCCAAATACTTATTGATGAGGGTTCGATTTGTTGGATATGGGTCCAACTACCGATTTGAATGAGACTCGACCTAGCTGGTCGGGATTCTGGTTTAAGTGGGATGAATCCTACAATCACAGTAAACGTTAGGCTAGTCGAGGGCCCCTCGGCTTAGACCATCCGACGCTCAAGTCAATATAGATGGACGAGATATCGAGCAGCAGAGTAAGGGCTTTTTGTATGTATGAGTGCGTATCTCAGAAAGACTGGACTGAGGGTATTTATATTCTTCTCCTTCCGGGAAATTGTCTGAGATGCCCTTGGTACACCTAAGGTCCCTTACCCTTGTGCAAGGGGTGACTAGTCATTTTCTCTATCTGTATATTTCCAGATAACTGTTATTCCAGGTTGTAAGGACATGATAGTACATTGTAGCAGCTCCTGTTGTGTCAGGCGGTGAGGGGATGGCATGCGCTATTAATGCGGAGGCGTGCCGCCCGTCAGCGCATTTAATGCGGTGGCAGAGTACTGTACTGCCTCGACCTTACGCCATTCTGTGCATGGGGCACCCAATCTGATAGGCCTAAATATGCTACTGGTCAGTCCAATGAGTCGTCGAGTGACACTTCCAGTTCCAGCAGCTCGAGCTCCAGCATCTCGAGTAGCAACCGCGAAGGGGAAGAAGCTAGGCCGAGCTAGATTCCCCTATCGCAGGGTCTACTATTCACACTAAACCATTACAGTGAAATTGTATCCACCGTTAATCCTAGCGACTTAAGATGTCTTAGGGAGTTATACCATATCCCTAATGAATATCAACTTCTAACTCCCGGGCCGCCTGGTCGAATGCATCATTCTCTTGCAGGCTGTATAACTGTCTTCGAGGACGCTTTTAGATATGGTCTTAGGTTCCCCTTGAGTGATAGCATGGTTCATCTACTCAGGGGTCTTCAAGTGTGTATAACGCAACTTCTACCCAACTGCTTCTCCACTATTTGTAGTTTTATCATTTTAATGCATCTGTCTAATCAGCTTGCTAGTTTTGAAAAAATTTCCAACCTTTTTCACCTGCCCATGTCTCGCAAGTCGGGTAGCGCCGACGAGTCGGGGTTCTATTATTTAACCGCTCGACCATGGCATAAATTCCTCGTGGCCCCTGCTTCTTCATATGGGCAAGAATGGAAAAAACGGTACCTATTTGTTCGAGTGGCGGGGGGTTTCAATATTCCACGGGGCTGGTGGAGGGGGTATGTCAACATACCGGGGAACCTTATCCTGACCTGGCCAAACACCTTTGTTCGGGACCTGGTCAGATTTGGCCAGATGGAGGCCTCGATTTTCATCGAGGAGAGATATTTAGTGTTGGCTGGATTATCGTCGGCTCTGTTAGATTTGTTTGCGAATGACCAGCTAGGTAGACATCGTTTATTGTAATTTTTTTGCTTTTTCATTGTTGTTATGGTTTCTGACTATTGTTAATTTGCTGCTCGACAGATCGCGTAGGTATCATGAACAGGTCGAGGGCAGAGGCTCTGGCAAGAGCAGAGAGAAATAAACAGCGATGACAGGGTCCGGTGGCTCGTTGAGAAACCGCTGCCATCGAAGAGCCACGCCCGGAGGTCGCGGCGCCAACTCTTTCTCCAACTCCATCGCTTGGTCGACAGCCCTGCGGGTCGGGGTAAGCGAGCCATGGTGGAGCAGGGAGGGCCTGTTCCAAAGAAAGTTGCCGCCAGCAAGGGAAAAGGCAAAGCAGCGAGGACGGGGCCACCGACCGGGAATGATCTTTTTGGGGACCGAGGGGATGAAATACTATTCAACTCACCTAAATTCCCATCTCCTCAATTCGGGGCAAAGCCGAGTCCTATCGTGCATAATTCCTTGTGCATGGATACTACGGGGCGTACCGGGGTCGCTCCTCTGAAGGTCTTGCTGGCAGGTCAGTTCATGGCTGACTAGAGGAGAATCATGGGACTGAGCCAGGATGCGGCTCTTCGAGAGTTGGCTTATCATGCCAACATGGTAGAGTTTCCTACTTTTACTTTTGTATCATTGCATTCTGGTCGAGTATCTGATGGCTTTTATCTTTCAAGTCGGGCAACTGGCTACAAATTTTACCGGCGATCAGAGCTGGCCCTGGCTGATCGGGAGCAGCTGGAGGCCGGAGGGGATACGGAGACTCTGAAGGCTCAGCTCCAGTCTTCGCAGATAAGAGTCGATGAGCTGGAGAGACAGGTCATCCAGCTGACTAAGGACCTCGAGCAGAAGGATGAGCAGGTGATCCTGGCGGTCAAGGAGAGGACCAAAATGGACGGGTAGGTGAAAAACTTGCAGTTGGACCTGCAGGTCAGTTACTATTTCGATCGATCTACGGGCCGGAATGCAGGTTTAGTGGAGGCCCGGGCTGAGTTCAACCAGTTATTACCGCTGGTACGTCAGGAGGCTATGTAATAATTCATGGTAAGTGCTGCCTTTCAGGATGCCAGTATCGTTCTTGCTCTCGACGACGCCCGGAACTCATTCAAGAAGGCCGTCAAGCAATTGCAGTTTTTGGGCTACAACTTTTGACCCGAAGATCGATCGCGCATAAGCCACTTATTCGACGAGCAGCTACGACCTTACCCTGAGGAAGAGAGCCATGCCGAGGGACCGGTCGTCGAGGCCGTAGGGCTGGAAGGCACGCCGGAGGTCGAACTGACTGAAGAGAAAAGAAGGCGGGCCGAAGTCGAGAGAAAACTGAAGGCTATTGCCAAGGAGTTTGAGTTTGCTAGTGATCTTGCCTTCAAGGTGTCAGAAGAGACAACCGATGCTGCTACATATTTCCCAATTCCTAAACGATAATTCTTGCAAGATGCTACCGGCCCTTCTCGACCCGTAACTGCCGTAACTGTTGTTGTGCCCGCTTCCGTGGCTTTGCCTGAGCCTGCGCCTATTGCTGCTCCTGTTGCCGAGGAGGGCGGTCTTGATGCTGAGGAGGTTGCCAGCTCTAGCTAGGCCTGATCCTTTATTTTTATTTTTATTTTTTGTTAAGGGAATGTATATGTCTCGGTGAGGCCTTCAAACGATGTGTGATTTTATGCCTTGATGAGGCTTTGAACATTGATGAATGATGAGTATTTTATTGTTGCAAGTTCAATTATGAGTACCTCTGCCTCTGTTATAAATCATTCCCATTAATGAGCATGTTGCTTGACTGGGATTGACTGCAGTGTTTATTATTCTACGTATCAAAATTCTTGGGCTAATGCTCTCTAGCATATCAAGTAGCATTCATTCAAGGCTTTCGTCGAATAAGTGTTGTACTTTGCAAAATTTATTCTCGGTCCCTGCCAAGTAAATTGTAATTAATGTGCCAGCATAATAGCTAATCTTTGGATTTTTTCTTTTTAAATAATCTTAACGATTGTGGAATCGACTTCATGCCCTATGTGATTTTATTGACTGTGAAGTCGAGCATCTAGCTTGGGCTGGGCTGTCTTGACTTGGCGGTGGAAAGCCTATTTTTTCGACTACGGGATTGATTGTTTGGTCTCGGCTCATAGGCCTCGACTTGGTCCTGTTTCGTCGACTACGGGATTGGTTGTTTGGTCTCGGCTCACAAGCCTCGACTTGGTGGTGTAAAGCCTGTTTTGTTGACTACGGGGTCGACTATTTGGTCTTGGCTCATAGGCCTCGACTTGGTGGCGTAAAGCCTATTTTGTCGACTATGGGGTCGACTATTTGGTCTCGGCTTATAGGCCTCGACTTGGTGGCGTAAAGCCTGTTTCATCTACTACGGGGTTGACTGTTTGAAGGATATTCTACTAGCTTCATGAAGTTTGATCGTGCGATAATCTTATTTCAGCGGAGAGATACAAAAGGGTGCCAATGGCCCGTTACACAATTTTTTTTTCAAGTTTACAGCATTCCATGGTCGAGGTAGTTCACGGCCTGATGTATCAGCTAGTCGGTAGGCGTTGTTTTTTGACACTTTAACCACTGAGTAAGGTCCCTCCCATTTTGGGTCAAGTTTTCCCATATTTTTTGACACTTCCACTTTCTTGAGAACGAGGTCACCAACTTTGAAACTCCGTGGTCGTACTGTCTTGTTATAGCGTTCCACCATTTTCGACCAATATCGCTTCATTGTGTTGTAGGTTGCATGGCGCTACTCGTCTACGGTGACTAGATCCAGAGTCCTCTCCGATACATTTGTGATCGGGTTATAGTGGATGACCCAAGCTGTATGCTGAATCAGTTCGGACGAGATTACCGCCTCGGACCCGTAGACTAGGCTATACGGTCAGCGACCCGTAGCTATTCGAGGTGTCGTTCTGTAAGCCTAAAGCACCCCTGGGAGGTCATCTGCCCAACTAGCTCCCGTCCCTGCTATTCGAGTCTTGAGGTGGTCTAGAACAGTTCTGTTTGTGACCTCGGTCTGGCCATTAGACTGGGGGTTTCCCACCGACGTGAAGTGTTGAGCGATTCCCAAAGTCTCGCACCACTTGCTCGTGTTATTACTTTGAAAATGAGTGCCATTATCCGAGATTAAGACCTCAGGCAACCCAAATCAATAGATTATATTTTTCCAAATGAAACTTTTAATGGCCGCATTGGTGATCTTCAGGATTGCTTCAGCTTCTACCCATTTAGTGAAGTACTCGACCGCCACTATAATAAACTTATGCTGGCCCGAAGTCTTCGGGAGAGATCCCATTATGTCAATCCCCCACTGGTCGAATGATAAGGTGATCTGAACGTTGATCATCGATGTGGCTGGTTGGTGCTGGATGTTCGAGTGGATCTGGCAGGACGGGCATTTTCTAGCGAAGTCAACTGAGTCTTGCAATAAAGTCGGCCAAAAATAACCGTAACGGACAACCTTGTGAGCTAAAGATCGGCCGCCCAAATGGTTGCTGCAGATGCCGGCATGTATCTCCTGCAAGACTTTGTTGGCCTCATCGGGTTCTAGACACCTTAGTGGAGGTCCTGATATCGACCTTCTATAAAGCTGTCCATGCTCATCTAGCGCAAACTTGGCTGCCAGCCCTCTGAGTCTGCGGGCCTCCTTGTCGTCGGTGGGCAGGGTACCTTGTCTCAAGTAAAGTTTGATTGGCTCTTACCATGAGAGGGTTATCTCTTCGATATAGTCGATGAGGCTCTGATTGGTGGCACCGACACAAGGTTTGTCGGCCGCTAAAAATGTTATGGTCTTTTCTCTGGTACCCTTCATCGAGCTGGCGAGCTTCGAGAGCACGTCTGCTCGTTCGTTCTATGCTCGGGGGACTTGGCTCAAGGTGAAGCTCTTGAACAACTGCGGTAATTGTTTTATTTCTGACAGGTATTGGGTCATTTTAAGCTCCTTCGCCTCGAAATTTCCCTCGACCTGCTCTGCGACCAGCTGAGAATCAGTGAATGCTGCGAGATACTCGACTCCGCGAGTTGTGGCCATACGCATTCCTGTGATGAAAGCCTCATATTCTACTTCGTTGTTAGTGATCGGGAAGTCGAGTTTTATTGCAAAATCATACTCCTCAGCAAGCGAGGAACGGAGGGATACGCCTATCCCACCTCCTGACGTGGTTGCTGATCCATCCACATGTAAGGTCCATACGGAGATATTGTCAGCATTTTGCGTAGGTAGGTCGAGTCTTTTGACGATGAAGTCAGCCAAGACTTGTGCTTTTATGGCAGTCCGTGGTTGAAATGTGATATCGAATTCCCCGAGCTCGATAGCACATTTAGTGAGTCAACCTGAAGTGTTGGGCTTCGACAACACTTATTTTAACGGTTGATTCGTTAGCACCATGATCTCATGGGACTGAAAGTAGGGCCGAAGCTTTCTGGCTGACATGACGAGGGCTAGAGCGAACTTTTTGATCTCTAAATAATTGTTCTCAAGTCCATGCAAGACCTTGCGGCAATAACACACCGGACGGGGGGGCCCTTCTCTTGTCGATGTTAACACTGAACTGATCGAGGCCGATGACACTGCTAGGTAGAGATGTAAAACTTCTCCCAGGTCAGGTTTGGCGAGCATGGGCGGTGAGGACAGGTATTGCTTAAGCTCTACCAAAGCTTGATCACAATGTTGATCCCACTGGAACCTAGATTTCTTGGCATTTCTGAGGATTTTGAAGAAAGGTAGGCTCTTATCGGCCAATCGAGCTATGAATCTGCCGAGGGCTATGACCCTGCCAACCAAACATTGAACTTGTTAAACTATGCAGGGTGGACCGATGTCGAGGATCGCTTGGATCTTCTGCGAATTTGCCTCGATCCCTCTCTGACTGACCATATACCTGAGGAACTTATCTCCTCGTACACCAAATGTACATTTGTTAGGGTTGAGTTTCATGCCGAAAGCCCTTAATATGGCAAAAGTGTGGCTGAGGTCGGCTAGATGATCCTCAACCTTCTCGGTTTTTACGATCATGTCGTCGACATAGACCTCTATCGACCTCCCAATCTTGTTTTTGAACATGAAGTTGACCAATCTTTGGTATGTTGCACCTGCATTTTTAAGTCCAAAAGGCATGACCAAAAAATAGTATACACTGCTGGGGACGACGAAAGAGGTTTTGTCCCTGTCTTCTGGTGCCATAAATACTTAATAATAGCCTTGGAAGGCATCCATCATACTGAGCAGTTCATATCCAGCAGTAGAATCAACTAATAAATCTATACGAGACAAGGGGTAAGGATCTTTCGGGCAAGCTTTATTCAAGTCAGTGAAATCATTACACATCCTCCATTTTTCCTCATTTTTAGGGACAACTACAACATTACGAAACCAAGAAGGGTACTGAATTTCTACAATATATTCAGCCTCTAAGAGCTTGCTAACCTCCTCCTCGATGATTTGCGACCTCTCAGCGTTGAAGGTTCTCGTCTTCTGCCTTACTGACTTGTGAGTTGGGTCCACATTGAGTTGATGGACAATGATATTGGGGTCGATGCCTTGAAGATTTGCCGTTTTCCACGCAAAAACATCAATGTTGCGTCAGAGAAAGTCGATCATAAGGCATTCCACTCGATCCTGGTGGTTTTGTTGGGGTTCCCGAGTTCGAGCTCTATTATTTTGAACTCACCGATAGGCTCGACCCTGGTGTCTTCCAGTTTCTTTTTCTTTGATGAAGGTCCCTTCTCGGGTTTCGCTACTGGGGCGTCCCCTGAGGGCTTCAATTGAGGTCTTTTCTTCTGCTCGTTGGAGTCGACTAAAATGGTGTAACAGCGCCAAGCATCCTTGAGGTTACATAAGAGTTCTCCTACTCCGGCTGGTGTCGGGAACTTTATCTCCATGTGGTAAGTGGAGACAATGGCTCCAAAGTCATTGAGAGCCGGTCGACCCACAATGACATTGTATGCAAATGGGACGTCGACCACCAGATAGTTGATCATCAATGTTCAGCTGCGGGGGCCTTGCCCAAATGTGGTGGAAAGATTTATGGATCCCTCAGGAATGATCTCGGAGCCACCAAACCCGACCAACGGTGTTATGACCGGATCAAACTTTAGCTTCCCCAATTTCATTCTGTTCAAGGCGGACAAGAATATGATGTTCACTGAGCTCCCAGTATCAACCAGTATCTTTCTGACCTCGAAGTTGGCAATTATGAGGGTTACCACCATAGGGCAGTCTATCTTCTTGTCGACTCCCCTGTTCTCTATATGGTCGAGGTCTGAGTCGCTGAAGAAGATTAGTTCGGCGCTAGTCAATAGTTGAAAAACTGTCTCGACCTTGGATGGTTTGGTCAAGTCAAGCTGTCTTTGAGTTTGTTTCCTCGCATTGCGGGAATATTCTCTGGTGGGGCCTCCCACAATCATGTCATGACTCCTCGAATGGGTGGGTTGGGTTGTTGGGTAGGTATTTTTCCCTTTTCTTCCTTCATCGGGCTGACCGATCTTTCTCTACGGGGAGTCCGATCGGTTCCACCCTCTTCACGCCCGGCATGCTCCTCGACAAACTTTTTCAAATGGCCCTGTCTGATCAATCTTTCGATCTCATCTTTCAAATTGAAGTACTCTTCCGTGTCGTGGCCTTTCTGTCTATGGAAATAATAGTATTTCTTTGATTTTTTCATGGCTTCAGTTTCTGTGATTTTCCTGGGCTTCTTGAGTAGGTTCTCATGATGTATAGCGAACAACACCTCTTTCCTCGGGAGTTTGAGTGGAGTGTAGTCGTGGAAGCGTTTTATTAGGGAATGACGCCCCTCTCTGACCTGACGGTCATCTTTCTCCTTGTTTTTCTTTCTATCAACTTCTAGGCTACCATATTTCAACTTGTTCATCTCCTCCTGGGTCATGTACCTCTCCGTGAGGTCGAGAAGCTCTTCCATTGACCTGGGTTGTTCACGCACCAACGCATTTGCATATTCCTTATGTTTCAAGCCCAAGAAAAACACGTTTATCAAGAACTCAATCCTCGGACTGTCGATCTTCAAAACTTCTATGTTAAATCTGGTGAAAAAGTCACGGAGGGACTCTCCCTCATTTTGTTTCACGGTATGCAAGTGTGTATGGGGGAGTTTAGCTTTCTTCCTACTTGCAAATTGATGCAGGAACTTATCACACAGCTGGTCATAAGAAAATATAGACGCCGGTTCTAGCTTCACAAACCAATCAAGGGCCACCCCCTGAAACGTGGTTACCAACATCTTTGCATGGGTGTACTCATTGTGTCCATGCAGCTGCATCATGTGTTCATTCGGGTCTGTTGAGCCATCATACCTCGGTAATCCAGTCGGGATCTTAGCATCGACAACGATACGTTCGTCAATGATCTCCTGAACGAACGGTGAGTCTCGTTCCCTCTGGAACCTCTGTTGCCCATCCGAATGGAGGGTTCTTTCTCCGTTCCTCCTTGAGATCTCCTCCAGTCACCTGTTCAGTTGCTGCACTTGATGGGACACCTCCTCCCATTCCTGTTGATCCGCCTGGGATACATTTCTGCCTGGCCTGAATCTGGAGCGTTCGATCCTATCGCGCTGCGGGGCTCGAAGGGGTCGAACGTCATGGTTAATAGAGTTTGCTACCTCTTCCCGCGGTGGGGGGTGAACCACTTCTCTAGGAAAACGGCCCGGGCTTGGTTCTCTTCCTGACTAGGGCCTTCGCGACTTTGGTCGCTGAGAGCGCTCCTCAGGCCACGCCCTCTCCGGAGCCGCAGACTGGGGCGTGGCACTGACTGCCGGTTCTGGCTGCACGGCGTGTCTATTCAATGCGGCTGAGAGTTGGGACAAAATCTGCGCTGAAATTTGCTCACTAATGAGCTGCATCAACTGAGGCATTGTTAACGTGACCACGGGCTCAGGTTGGGCACTGGATCCCTGGGCATTTGGTTCTGAGTTTTGTCGAATGGGATGGGAGCTGGACCTTCTGTTTTCTTCTCTTCCTGAGAGGGCTCGCCTGGTTTTTACCATTTTCGATAGAGGATTCTAATTTTTTCCCACAGACGGTGCCAAATGATGAGGGTTTGATTTGCTGGATATGGGTCGAACTACTGATTTGAATGAGACTCGACCTAGCTGGTCGGGATTCTGGTTTAGGTGGGATGAATCCTGCAATCACAGTAAACATTAGGCTAGCCGATGAGCCCTCGACTTAGGCCCTCCGACGCTCAAGTCAGTATAGATCGACGAGATATCGAGCAGCGGAGTAAGGGCTTTTTGTATGTATGAGTGCGTACCTCAAAAAGATTGGACTTAGGGTATTTATATTCTTCTCCTTCCGGGGAATTGTCTGAGATGCCCTTGGTACACCTAAGGGCCCTTACCCTTGTGCAAGGAGTGACTAGTCATTTTCTCTATCTGTATATTTCCAAATAACTGTCCTTCCAGGTTTTAAGGACATGATAGTACGCTGTAGCGGCTCCTGTTGTGTCAGGCGGTGAGGGGATGGCATGCGCGATTAATGCGGAGATGTGCCGCCCGTTAGTGCATTTAATGCGGTGGCAGAGTACTATACTGCCTCGACCTCTATGGTCAACAATAGTCGACCTTACGCCATTCTGTGCATGGGGCACCATCAAACGAGTGGTCGATTTAGGTCGATTATGCACATGGGCCCCAGGTGCCAGATTGGGCCTGGTGCTGCACCTCTGGGCCAACTTGGTTTGGACCTAGGTATTTGAGCCACCCCACATCACTTATGCATCTTTAAAACTTGTTACCAAATTACATAGCTATGTGCATATAACGAATACTTAAAATACAAAAACATTAAATATATTGTATAGTTAGGGCTTGTTTGCTTGGCCATATAGGATTAGGAGGGATTAATATGGTAGTGATACATAAGTTAGAAATGGTATCTAAAATTATGTAATCTATTGTTTGCTTGGATTTTAGAAATTAGTGATATCTTATACTTAATACTATCTAATGTTTGGTTGGCAAGATTGCTCAATGTGATTACACTTTATAATGTCCAAAATATCCTAACTTCTAAGAAAATAAATTTTCAAAATTTAGCAGAAGGCGTTGATGATAGGATTTTTATGAGGGTAAGAATGTCATTTTCATTCTTTATCAGATCAAATTTGAAAGGATGAAAAATGAATCAGGCTAAGATGACTTGATCCATAAACCAACCTGGCCCATATACCATGTTGCGCCACACAGGTATCATGGGCCATAAAAATGTGAAGCAAATAAGAGATAAAGCTTAAAAATGAATCTATCAAACTTTATCCAATGAAGCAAACAAGCCCTTAGAGTATTGCATTTTAAAATTTTAAAAAATACCATATCGGTGTATCTGTATCGAATTGTCTCTTTGTCCTTGGATATTTGTGTCCTTGCATTATAGGCTACATATTCAAACAATCCCTTTCCTGAGTTGTTTCCTATAGTTGACAACAAATTTTTTATGCTTAATTTTCCGAAGCAATACTTAATCAGTTTTCTCAATATATATATATATATATATATATATATATATATAAGGAAGAGTACTGAACTTCTTTGGAGCATAAGCTGTGGGATTAAACTTAACTAGCTAGGAAGTAGATAAGAAAAAATCTTGTGGTGGAAAATGGTGAAGTCTGCTTATGTTGACAAGAATGGACCGAAGAAAGGCGCATCGAGTGAAGAAGAAGACAATAAATTGAGGGCTTATATCCTCAGATACGGCCACTGGAACTGGCGATTACTGCCCAAATATGCTGGTAAGAAAGTATTAATCATCATAAAACATCACCATCCACATATAGGAATTATTAAATTTTAATTAAAAAATTTCAGGTCTAAAGAGATGTGGAAAGAGCTGCAGATTGAGATGGATGAATTACCTGAAACCCAGTGTGAAAAGAGGGAATTACAGCAAAGAAGAAGAAGATCTTATAGCCAAACTCCATGATCAACTTGGAAGCAAGTATGACTTAATTTGCCAAAGAACCCAAGCAAATTATTACTTCAATAAAATAAGTATATATAGAACTTAACCAGCAATTAATTTTGTCCTAATTAACCAATTTATCTGTCTGAACACCGCAGGTGGTCTGCCATTGCAGCCAAATTGCCTGGAAGAACTGATAATGACATCAAAAACTACTGGCACGCACATCTTAAGAAACGCAGTAAAAGACGTAGCAAATCGTGCCCACAGGCTGAAAATTTTCAGGATGAGAAGTCTTCAGAAAAATTCTCTCTTAAAAATGCATTTGCTGGCGCTGATGTTACTACTTTTGCTCCAATATTAGGTCCCCAGAAACTGGAAAAGTCCAATATATACATTAGTTTGGAACCATCAAGCTCCAGCTCATCAGTGGCTTCAGGCCGTGCTGTCGACTGGGATTTGGATTCTTTAGCCTTCAACTTGCCGGTTAATGATGATAGCGCCGGTAGTTCTTCAGATCCATATTTTATGGGTTCCAAGAAAGTTTCTGGACAGAGCCATTTATGGTGGACAAATCCGAAACTTACCTATATTTTTAAAATTTTTGCCAGTAGATGAGGATGGGCTTCTTTCTCCTTACCTGTCAAGTTTTTAATAGGCAAAAATGTAATTTTGGTCCCAAACTTTAGGGCCTCTAGAAAACAGGTATCATGCTTTCAAAATAGCCAAAATAAGTCCCATAATTAACTGTGCAGTTGCATAAACAGTTCAGCTGTTAACTTTTTGACAGATTTGCACATGCCCATTAAATCTACCACTATGTACAAATAAAAATTGGAGAAAATCCAACGTGGCCAAGTGGAAGTTGAAGATAAGCCACATTGGATTAAATATAAGAAACTAGCCAAAAAAGTGTTGTGCCCTTTCCCCTAATTTCCTTCTTCTCCATTGCAGTTTTCTTATTTCTTTCTCTCCCATTTCTTCTTTCTCAACACAAGTGTAGCAGAGGTATTGTGAACCTCCTAGAAGAATGTCTTCTTCCTCATTCCTCCTAAGCACAAGCAAAAGCAGTGCGCTACTGTGTGAACCAAGCTCAGTTGAGAACATCATGGACAAATGAGAATCCTGGATGGAGGTTCCTAGTATGTGGCAATTCTACAAAGGGTAATGGCTGTGGGTTTCTCGTGTCAGAAGACAAGCCCATTTGTGCAAGGGCAAAAATCATAATACCTGGATTATTACGAAGGATTAATGAAATGGAGGCTCCACTTCCTAAATAGAAGGTCAGAGTCATAGAGTTGGAGGCCAAATATGCACAGTTGAGGAGGAGGAGAAATATGTACCTTAGGTTGTTGGTTCTGTCATGGATGCCTTTTTTCTTCAAATGATTGTTTTGAAGGGAAAAATGAGGATAGAGGGGAAGTGCCCTGTTCCATTGTCTATATTGGGGAAAAAAATGAAGTGTAAACTTAGGTCTAATGTAGGTTATTTTGATGTGTTTTGATTTGTGTTTTTGTATGTTTAAGATGTAATCTTGTGGTGTGTACTATAAAAGTCTAAGTATAATGAAAATTGAAAAAAATTCCCCAACAATGCTTTGTTTGGCACTGGTTTGTACTAGTAAAGTGAATTTAAGAATCAATTTCCCCCAGTATGGCTCTTTTTTGCATTTTGGTTGATTGCATGAATTAATGTTACTGAATTATAGTTGTGTTAATTAAAGTGAATGTTGCTGGCAAGTTGGCTCTTTTTTATGGCAAGTTGGCTCTGTTTTTGTGTATTCACTTAATCTGCGCACACAATTAGGAGTGAATTATTGTCAAAAGTAGGTTCTACAATATTTTTCTAAATAGCAAGTGTTCCTAGGAAGAGATTTAGTAACATGGAAACTTGGAATTTGTCAAATAACCAAAGCTTTAAACTTTAAAGCTTCAATTGCATCAATTCTATTCAGTGAGTAAAACAAAGTCCACTCTCAATACAACTCAAAGTTTCCAATTCCAACCACATCCTCCAAAAAATAGATAGCCAAAAATACCAAAAAACCAACAGAAGCCACAAGTACTATACATTTACAGGCTCTATCAAAATATGCATCAAAGGCATACAAAAAACCATCAACTCTACACAAATCCATCATTCAAAAAATGCATCAGTTGTACTCTACACAAATCCAACTTTCTTCTTTTTAGGATCATTTTTCTTTCCTTGTGTGGATTTTGATACTGCAACATCAAGTTAGACATAGTCACATACTTCTTTCCATCTTTAATGATCACAAGCACAGAAGAAGCTTCCCTAGCAGTGTTGGAAGTGGTCTCCTTTATGGCATGAGGATAAGGAGTCATTGGTGTAGGAGCTCTAATATTAACTTCGGAGTGCATTGATGGTGTTGGAATAAGAAATGAATGAGGTACATGACTTGAAGTTAGCTTCACTTGTTGGCTAGGAGGCTTAAATGGCTACTTACTCCTCAAGTCGTCCCTTTTCTTTGATCCTAAATCTCTCATAGTGGCCTGTACAATAAATAGTGGCACAGTTACAAGCTCCTCAGTAGAAACATTAGAAATAGTGTTAAAATGGTCTGTGCAACGCCCAATTGCACAAAAACAATGCACTATTTATAAATAAAAGTCAGCAACTTCATCTCAAAGATAGCAACTTAATCTCAAAGCTTGACACACTTACATTTTCATCTATATTTGTTGCATGTTTGTTGGGGCCTTCAATCCATTGTTCGTGGCCTACATGCAAAATGAGTCTGTTTTAATAAAAAAATTCACATAAAAACAAATATAAAAAAGCTCAACAACCTGCTGAACTTGCACACTCCCCAATGGTTGGCTTATACTATCTCCAACATTAGCATTGCAAGTGGCCTGCATACAAGAAGAGACAAATGTAAAACAAAATTTCCAGAAAGAATAAAATTAAAAAAACATTTGTTTACCTGCTGAACTTGCACACTCCCCAATGGTTAGCTCATACTTTCTACAACATTAGCATTGGTAATGACCTGCATACAATAGAAGACAAATGTAAAGCAAAATTTCAAAAAAAATAAAAATAAAAATGAGTAAAGCTAAAAAAAAGTTGAACCTGTACACTTTCCAATGATAGACTTGCTACACGTGTCCTCTTCCTTGCATGTCAACATAATACATTGATTAGAACATCAATATTAATCAATTAATTAGTAACATATAAGTTAACACATCATTATACTCACGGTCAATTTGCTTCCCTGTTGTATTGGCTTTTGTGTTGGCTTTTCTTGTGTCAATGGTGGGACGTGTTCAGCTTGTGGCAATTCTTTTGGTTGTTCATTCTGTACATCATCTATAGGAGACTCTTCTACAAATTTCCTCCATTGACACATTTTCTTGTTGTGCCCACTTGCACCACAAAACTTGCAAGTAACACTCCATTTCTGCCTCTTCATTTTGATTGTCTTGTTAGAAGAGTCATATTTGCTCTTCTTCTTCTTCTTTGGTTGTTCATCAGCCTCAAGTCCTTTTGCTCTTTTAGGTCTCCCTTTCTTTCTTCCCAAATTTGGTGGAAGAGGTGGAATGAAGCCACTTTGATCCCACAAATATTTATCCAAAAATTATAATTTATTAAATTTAAAATAATCGTTCATTAAGCATTTATATTAAAAAACCTACATGATTATTGACGTTGCTTAATTCTTTCTATAAGTGTAACCATCCAATTAAATAGAAGAGGAAAATTGCACTTTTTCTCCCATTAGATAGGGGGGTTTGCACTTTTGATACCTAAGTAATCCAGGTCGACACTTATAGAACAAAACTTTATTTTTCTTAGCATGTTTGGGACACCATCTAACATTCCGTTAGTTTTTGGACGGAAAGTGGCACGTGAAATTCACGCGCAAGACCTTTTATTTGCATAAATTGCATAAAAGTCTCTAAAATTTGGCTTATTCGTAAATAAATCCAATAAATTAAAATGTTCCCCCAATATTTCTCTCCATCTAACATGTTTGAAGAACTATGAGCATTCGTTAACAACTTTACAAATGTCATCCGAAAATTTATGTAAAAATTAAAAAATGACCTTTGAAAGTTGTTTTAATTATTTTTCAGATAAAAATACCTATAAACCTATTTATAATATCTTTTATACCATGGGGATGTAATTTTACATTGTTTAAATTACTCAAAATAAATTTAAATATATTTTATTATTAGTAAAATATCTTAAATCTTGCGTAATCTTTAAATTCAAGTTGAATTAGAAAATAAAAATTGAAAATCATTAGCATATCTAAAGTAATTTAATCTGATTAGTTAAATTTATTTATTAATTAAATGAATAAGTAAAAAAATTAAAAAGAAAAGTAAGAAATTAATTCCATCTCTTAATTAATATAATTCTATAATTTAAAATTAAATTCTCAATAATATTAAAATTATAAATATAATCTAAAATAATTTAATTAGATTGAGTTGAATTTATTTATTAATTAAAAATTAAAAATCTAAAAATTAAAATTAGAAATAAAAAATCTATTATCCTAGATAACATAATTTCATAATTGCGAATTACATATTCTATAGTATTAAAATAATATAGAATAATATAATTAAATCTATCTATTAATTAAAATAAATAATCTAAAAATAAAATAAAATCTTCAACAGTATATTTAATAATTTATATAATATCTGAGATTAGGAGTTTGAACCTTAAGAGACCCTTGATGTGTGTATATATAAATAAAAAAAATTAAATTTATGTATTAATCAAAATAAATAATTTAAATAAAATGAAATCTAAAATTTTATCCTAACAATATAATTTTAATAATTTTAAATAAATAAAACTTTTCAATTATTTTGAACAAAATAATGTAATGATTTTAAATAAATAATATAAGTAAAAAAAATCAATTTAGGCTAATTTGATTAAAATTTATTAATTAACAACAAATAAATAAGTAGAAGTGTGTATATACATATACATATATATATATATATTTCTCCTTTCTCTGCCACCCTTCCCCCACAACCCAACCAGCCCCCACGCCCCTACCCGCAGGCTAGGCTAGGCTATGGCCAGCCAATAGTCAGAGGCCAGTGGCCAATCGGCCATGACTGGCCGCAGCCAGTAGCCAAATTTGGCTGCTAGTCAAGTTAGCCATGGCAGGTTGCAGACAGTGGCCAAATCTAACCGTTGGCTGCTGGCTATTTTTCTTTGCAGCCGGCCATGGCCGGCAGTGTGGGGTTGGGGAAGGAGATGGTTTATATATATATATTTATATTGATGCCACCCTAAAGTCTTTATGAGTTGATATACCCAAGATAATTCAGTAGAGGCTTTCTTTGCTATTTCCCAAGAAGAGCTAACCAAGTTACATCCATGATGGAACCAAGAAGAGTTGACTGAGCTACAGCTAGGAGGGAACCAAGAAAAACTGATCGAGCTACAACTAGGATGGAACCAAGAAGAGCTGACCGAGCTGCAGTAGGAAGAAACCAAGAAGAGCTGATCGAGCTACAGCCAGGAGGAAACTAAGAAGAGCTGACCGAGCTATAGCTAGGAGAAAACCAAGAAGAGCTGACCGAGCTACAACTAGGAGGAAACCAAGAAGAGCTGACCGAGCTGCAGTAGGAGAAAACCTAGAAGAGCTGTACAGCAGGAGAAATCTAGAAGAGCTAACTAAGCTACAGCTATGAGAGATGAGATCGACCTGAGCCCCTTATCCGATCTTAACTCAGCTCGGCTAGCAAGACAATTTGATGAAAGGGCAAAGGATTTCTCAAAATTATAGGAAATGATTAGAGATCAACATCCATGTGGTAATTATACGTAACTCTGTATAGATCATAGTTAGTAGTGGGCCAAATATTAGGAGTATAAGTTAGTTGAGGGGAGAAAGTGGGGTCAAGGAGGTATTTAAGCCTCTATGTAATTCAAAGAAGATATTTGATCTTCAGTTTTTACAGAAAATTAGAGCAATTTCTTTTGAATGCATTTCTCCATTATTATTGGTGCTATTTTTATTTTGCACAAATTGGCGCCGTCTGTGGGAACTTTTGAGTTGAGACGTGAGGAGATGAGTGGGTCAGGAAGGAACACAAAGGGAGAGGTGTTAAATGCCCCATAGGTTCAGCAAGCAAGAACTTTATTAGGGGGGAGATTGCCTGGTTTGTCAGAGGAGGTAGTGCCACTAGAGGCGAGAGGTTTTCTCTCTATACCCCCTGGTTTAGGACAATTGACTCCTAAGTAGTGGAGTTTTTTGTATTCTGCCGTCAAGCCTTTCATGGCCACCAAAATACTAGGAATTAGGGGAGAAGTTAGGTGTTAGGCTCCCCTATCATGGCACCTCTTTCAGGAATGGTGGCCCAAAAAATTTTTATGGCAGGGCCATCCCCACTTCCTATATTATCAAGCAACAATTTTCCTAGGAGGCCAGACCCTACCATTGCACCTGTTGTAATGTTTATGGATGAGCTAGAGAGAAGGGCAGAAATATGTAGCTTTCACAGGAAAGGCAGAGTTAAGAATTTTAACAAGAAGGAAGAAGAAAATGTGGTTGAAAGTCAAGTATATGTGCGTCTTGATAGACAACAAGACAAAAGAAGATTGCCGACTGATGTTGTAGTTGCAATGGATGATATGAGGAAAAAATTAAGGGAGATGAAAAGGAAATTGATAGGATAAGAGAAATGAGAAGTTAGGGAGTTACCTTTCGAAGATTCAATCCTACTGGACCCCTTCCTAGATAATCATAAGTCTTTCCCCATGCAGAAATACCATGGAGGTTCTGATCTTGTTCATCATTTGTGTGAATTTGAGAATTTAGCACTGCTGTATCAGTTCTCAGATGGAGTGAAATGCCGGAATTTCTTAACCACCTTGGGATGAGTGGCCCAGAGATGGTTTGGGCAACTACATCCTCGATGCATATACACTTTTGAGGATTTCTCTCGCAAGTTTTTGCATCAGTTCACTAGCAACAAGCATTATCGCCACAGTGCCCAGAGTTTACTCTCCTTTCGAAAAAGGGAGAATAAGACATTGAGAGCCTTTGTTAAAAGATTTACCACAGCTGCTTTAGAGGCTGATTCAGCTACACCTAAGGTGCTAGCCATTGCCTTTACGTAGGCACTCAGACCTAGTTCGTTCTTCAGATCCTTGAGCCGGTCGCCAACTGTTAATTATGATGAATTGTTGCGTAGCAAAGAAATACATTTATGAAGATGAAGCATGTAATGCTAAAGAAATGGAGTTGGGAGAGAAACACAGAGATAAGAAAGAAGAGGTTGGTGTAGAAAAGCGGCTTAAGATGGATGAAAGAGCACAACCACTCTATATACCACTGCAATGAATATTAAATGCATCCCAACCACGGGTTGCTCAGTTTGCTCCCAGGTTTGACTATTACACTCCTCTCAAGATGCTAAGAGAAAAGGTGTTGCAGGCTATTGAACATAAGAACTTATTACAGTGGCCGCAATCTGCTAATGAGGCACACCAAAAGCCTAGGTCAGACAAATATTGTAGGTTTCACAATGAGTATAGGCATATAACAGAGGAATATGGGCATTTGATGAATGAGTTAGAGGAGTTGATAATGGATGGACACTTGGGAGAATTTTTGCAGATCCCTGGGAATGCTAAAGGTAGCTGACCTGTTAAAGCTCAGTATAAGAAACAAATAGGAGGAGATAAGCTGGGATTGGACGTAGGCCAAAAAGGACCTACCAAGTAAAGGTGTGATTCATATGATCTCCAGAAGACCCACAGGAGGAGATACCTACCGAGCTCGGAGAGCCCAAGCACGAGCCTTAATCCAGCGGAAGAATAGGGAAGTAGCAATAATTAGTGTGGGGGAATTAGGAGCCTGTAATTTAGTTTGGACCTGAGGACCTTAAAGACTTGCAAATGCCCCACCAAGACGCCCTAGTTATTACTGCTTCCATAGCTAATTATGAGGAAGCTCGGATCTTTGTGGACAGCGGAAGCTCAGTGGATATATTATTTTTGGTTGCTCTCTAGCAGATGGAGTTGAGTAATATTACTATGGAGACTGTAGAAATGACATTATTCAAATTTACTAGAGAAGCAGTACAACCCTTGAGGCAAATCACTCTTCCTATATCATTGGGTTCAGGAATGCATCGTAAAACTTGCATGGTAAAATTCTTAGTTGTTGATGCTCCATTTGCCTATAATGTTATATTTGGCAGGCCTATGTTGCAGCTCTTCCAGGTAGTAGCTTCGCCCTACCACATAAAGCTCAAGTACGTGATTGGCTATTCTATAGGAGAAGTGGTTGGAGACTAGTGCGTGTCAAAAAAGTGTTATGTGGAGGTAGTGAAGAAAGGAGAGTGAAAGCTTGGAAACGTAATTTAAATTAGGGAAAAATTCTGATGCGCCTAAGATTGTTAAGCCACAAGGTCGACTTAAGATTGCTAGTGAGCTCATGACCATAGAGCTGGTGCCGGGAGATTTAGAGAAAACCACGCAGTTGGGAGCGCATCTTGATGAAGAACAGATAGCTCTACTCACTCGTGTGTTGAGAGATTATATAGATGTATTTGCCTTTTCAACAAAAGATTTAACTAGAATTCAGCCAAGTGTAGTGGTGCATAAGCTCAATATAGATCTTCTTGCCAAGCTAGTAAAGTAGAGAAAAAGGGACTTTGGACTAGAGAAGGATCTTATCATATAGAAGGAAGTAGAAGAGCTGCTGGATGCTGGGCACATATTGGAGATTCAGTTCCCGGAATTGATATCTAATGTAGTTTTAATCCCCAAACATGTTAATAAATGGAGGGTGTGTATGGATTTCAGAGATCTAAATCGAGCTTGCCCCAAAGATCACTACCCATTACCATGAATTGATCAATTGGTGGATTCCATATCTAGCTGTGAGTTGTTGAGTTTGATAGATGCTTTGTAGGGATACCATCAAATTTCCCTTCACCCAGAGGACCGAAAGCGAGTGAGCTTCATTAAATCCAAAGGTACTTATTGTTATGTAGTTATGCCTTTTAGATTGAAGAATGCAGGTACCACTTATCAAAGGCTGGTAGACCGAATGTTCAAGGATCGGATCGGGAGAAATATTGAAGTTTATGTGGATGAAATGCTGGTGAAGAGTGCTTGCCGAGCTAACCACACAAAAGACCTGTAAGATGCTCTAGAAACCTTGAGAAGGTATGGCATGAAACTTAACCCTGATAAGTGTGCTTTTAGAGTGGCAGGGGGGAAGTTTTCGGGATACCTCGTGATAGAAAGGGGTATAGAAGCCAACCCAGAAAAGATATAAGCTATATTGGATATGAGGTCTCCCTAAAGCTTAAAAGAAGTTCAGAAGCTCACCGGGAGGATTGCCGCTCTTAGTAGGTTCATATCCCGAGTAGTAGATAGAAACTTGCCCTTTCTTGGAGTATTGAGAAAAGCCAAGAAATTTGAATGGGGGGAGGTGGACTAGAGGGCCTTTGAAGAGCTAAAAGCATACTTGACAGAGCTGTCATTGTTGACTAAATCCTTACCTGGTGAAGTACTCTTTTTATATTTGGCAATACCTGATCAGGTTGTAAGCTCAATCCTAGTGAAAGAGGAAGGTTCCAACCAAAAGCCTGTTTGTTACGTGAGCAAGTTGTTGCATGCTGTCGAGCTAAGGTACACGGGAATAGAAAAGTTGGCCTAGGCATTGGTGATAACGGCTAGGAGGTTGAGGCCATATTTCTTGTCACACACAATTGTGGTTAGAACTGATCAACCCCTTAGACAAACCTTGGGAAAGACGGATGCTGCAGGAATGATGATCAAGTGGTCGGTAGAATTAGGGGAGTACGAGATCCAGTATGCTCCCATGAAAGCTATCAAGGCTCAGGCTCTAGCAAATTTCATGGTGGATGCTGCCTTATCGACAACAGAGGTAGATATATGGACAGTATGCATGAATGGTTTATCATGTGTGAATGGTAGTGGAGTAGAAGTAGTCCTGGTTAGTCTAGAGAGAGATGAGCTGGAGTACACAATCAGATTTCGCTTTATATCTTCCAACAATGAAGCTAAGTATATAGCTTTGGTTGAGGGTACTAAAATGGCTATCTGATGAGGAGCAAGACTAGTACAAGTATATACTGACTCACAGTTAGTGGCAAAGCAGACAACAAGATAATATGATATGAAAGAGCAGAGGTTGGATCAATATCTTTAGCATGTAGAAAAACTTAAAGGCCAACTGACTGAGCTACGAATAATTCAGATACCTAGAGAGGAGAATACCAGAGCTGATTTCTTGGAAAAAATAGCAAGCTCTTTCGAAGGATACGGAACTCGTTCTGTGACCATTCAGGAACTAGATAAGGAAGTCATTGATGCTGCTGTCTTTACTATAGAAGAGGAGGTGGGCTGGGGAATGCCCATTTGACAATACCTTAGAGGTGAAAAGGAGGATGCTAACCCCAAACTCAAAGTTTAGGCAACTCAATTTACCCTCATTGATAGATTACTTTATAAAAAGGCTTTCTCCCAGCCCTTATTACGGTGTTTGTCCCTTCAAGAGGGTGAATATATCCTTAGAGAAATACACGAGGGGTGTTGTGGAAATCTTCTTGGAGGGATGGAGTTGGCAAACAAGGTGATAAGAGCTGGATACTTTTGGCCTACAGTTTGAGTTGATTCTAGAGCCTTGCTCCGAAAATGTGAAAAATGTTAGAAAAATGCCCAAGTGAATCACATCCTTGCTGAGTCCTTGCATACCATGAGCTCTCCTTGCCTCTTTGCCAAATGGGGGATGGATATCGTGGGGCCATTCTCGATAACTGCAAGACAGAAGAAGTTCTTGATAGTAGCTGTTGACTATTTTAGTAAATGGGTAGAAGCAGAGGCGTTAGCCAAGATTAGCGAAGAGGAAGTCTTGAAGTTTTTATGGAAAAATATAGTATGTCGGTATAGGATCCCTCGCAAGCTCGTGTCGGATAACATAAGGCAATTTCAAGGGAATAAGATAAGAGTTTGGTGTAAGGAAATGAAAATATTTCAGAGATTTAGCTCGGTAGTTCATCCTCAGACAAATGGGCAAGCAGAAATCACAAACTACATTTTGATGCAGGGCTTGAAAGCGAGATTAGATCGGGTTGGAGGTAGTTAGGTGGAAGAGCTGCCCAGTATCCTATGGGCTTGCTGTACTACTCCTCGAAGATCCATGGGGTAAACACCTTTCAGCTTAATGGCATCTTGAAGCATATTTCGATTAGTCTTGATGTTTATCATTCTCACAATAATAGATGATTGAGGATGCATTTCACATTCTTCCAAAATTGTTGATTATATTCATTCAAGAGGTCATAAAACCATTAAGTTTCTGGATTTGGCTTCTCTTTACGACTATAAGGTTCAAATGTTACACTTTAAAACCTATTATCAATTCTAGCTGCAGTATATATACGAACAAGATAGCAAGATAAGAATCAACTTTGGAAGCTTATTTTGAGAGAGAGAGAGCTATGGAAAATTTTCCTTCATTCTGGAGAAAATCAAGTTACTGTACAGCCGAGGGCTACTTATATACAAGACATAAGAAAAAAATCTAAGCTGGCTAGAGGAAAGGTAAAATGCATCGTTTTGACTAACTAACTTGAAGGAAACTAAGTTAATCGTATTAACTACGACTAATAAGCTAACTAATCGTATTAACTATTTAAATAAAAAGGGAGACATTTCTTCAAGCCCTCTTCAAGCTGGAGGCTGATGAGCATCAGCCAGGCTTAACTTGGAAGTCAAATAAGAAAATTGAGAAATGAAAAGAGGCTTAGTAAAGATGTCTGCGATCTGGAGCTTGCTAGTAAGTGTCTGGGAGATATGAATCCTAGTTTGAGCTGGTCACGAATGATGTGACAATCAATATCGAGATGCTTAGTTCTCTCATGGAAAATTGGGTTGGCTATGATTAGTAGTGCTGCTTGATTTTGACAAAATAGGTCGATCTGTTGCTGGATAGGAATACTAAAATCCTTGAGAAGGTAGGAGATCAATTGAAGTTCATATACCGTGGAAGCCATACTTCTGTATTCTACTTCAGTTGTGGATTTAGAGACAGTATTTTGCTTCTTGGTTCTTTAGGGAATGAGGGATGAGCCAAGAAATATACAGAAGCCAGTGAGAGATCTCCTAATGTCCTAACATGATGCCCAATCAGTGTCACAGTATACCTGTAATTGGAGTGAGCTAGACTAAGGAAAGAAAAGGCTAGTAGATGGAGTGTGTTTCAAACATCTCAGGACATGAAGAGCAGCTTGCCAATGAGATTGAATGGAGAGTTCCAGAACTGGCTAAGCTACTGGACTGTAAATGTGATATCTGGTCTTATCATATTTAAGCACAAAAGTCTCCCAACAAGTCTTTTATACCTATTTGGTTCAAAGAAAGGAGAATCAGAATCTGTAGTGAGTTTATGGCCTTTGGGAAGAGGTGTTAGTGCTAGTTTTGCCCCTAGAAGTCTAGTGTCTTTCAAGATGTCCAAAACATATTTTCTTTGATTTAGATAGGTACCCTTTGGACATATAACTATCTCAATTCCTAGAAAAAACTTAGCATGGCCCAAGTCCTTGATAGTGAATTCTCTATGCAAGAAAGACTTGACAGCAAGAATCTCAGCCTCATTGTTGGTAGTGATAAGAATATCATCAAAATATATAATTAAAGCCATAAAGCTAGAACTGGAATTCTTAATGAAAAGACAATTATCATGGACAAATTGATTGAAGCCAAATGATTGCATCTTGGAGGTGAATTCAATGTTCTATTCCCTTGAGGCCTGCTTAAGACCATAGAGAGACTTGATTAATTTACATACATGTCCTTCTTTTGCCTTCGTATATCCTTCTGGAGGAATCATATATATTTCCTCATGCAAATGTTTATGGAAGAAAGCATTGTTTATGTTTAATTGATGTATGGCCCAACATCTTGTAGTAGCTAAAGCCAAGAAAGCTTTTATAGTCACCAACTTAGCCAACTGGGATAAGAGTCTGTATAGTCTAATCCTTCAACATGGTTAAACCCCTTAGCAACTAGTCTTTCCTTGAATTTGTCGGTATTTCCATCAACATCATACATAATTTTATAAAACCGTTTGAGCCAATAGCTCTCTTTCTAGTAGGTAAATCAATCAGTTTCTAGGGCTTATATCTTTCCATGGCATTGATCTCCTCTTGCATAGCCTCAACCTATCTTGCCTCAGTATATGCTTGCTTATAAGAGGTAGGTTCTAAAATCTAAGATACATTTGCCAGGAACTAGTTATTAAACTTTGGTGAGTTAATGAAAGGATAAGTTTGTATGGGATATGGGGATCCTACAGACATTTCATTCTTTGTAGTTTTGGAAGTTGGGGAAGGTGATTGCATGGCTCCAGTAACAAAATCCTTCAACCAAGTAGGTTTCTATCTAGCTCTAGTATTTTGTCTTATAGGAATCACAATAGGGCAAACATCAACAATTTTTGTAATTGGGCTTGAAGAAGAAATAATAGGCATTCTAAAACAGGTATCTTGGTTAACATATGGCAAGAAGTCATCATTTGAGGGTCCAGGTGTAATATCAACACTTTTAGGAAAGGAAATAGGAAGATGAGTGTCATTTAAATATGGGGACTGATAAGGGAAGACAGACTCCTGGAAGATAACATCTCTGGAGGTCATTATTTTATGTGTGCGGATGTTTTAGAGTTTATAGGCCTTTTGGCCAGAATTATAGCTCAGGAATACACACTTGAATGCTCAAGCATCAAGCTTATCTTTATGGGGTTGTGTATTGGTGGCATAATATAGGCAACCAAAAACTTTCATAGATTTGTGATCAGGAAGTTTGTCATAAAGGATCTTATAAGGAGTTTTCCACTTCAAGATAAAATAGGGGATTCTATTGACAATGTGAGTGGCCATAAGAATGGTGTTGAAACCCAAGAGGATCTATTATTAAAACTATGAAATAATAGTAAAGTAATTAATGTAAAGTGATAACAAGATTTAATGTGATTCGACAATGTGCCTAATCCACCTGACAAAGAAAATGAATTTTATTAATCTCAAATTAAGTAACAAATAAAAAACTTGAATCCCACAAATCTTATGAGAACACCTAACACTCTCGCTCTAAACTCCGCCTCAAGAAAACTCTCTCGAAAGTAGTCTAGAAACCCTTGTGTTTTGTCTATCTCAATTGATTCACTTGTCCCGAAAGAAAATAGGGTTTAAATACCTAAATAATCGAGTCTTAGGCCCATGGGCCGTGCGTGGTGCTAGCTGTTGCAAGCCTGGTGCCGCAGCACTGACTTTCAAGCGACGTGGTACCGGTTGGTGAATGCTTGCCCAATCTCCGCATCTACCGTTTTGCATCGCTTCTTCTGTTTCTTGTCATTTGTAGCCCAAATTTCAAGGCAAAAGTCAACAATTCTCCACATTGACTTGAAATTCACCATCCATCTTCTTTGTCCCTGCCCCTAAAAGGGCCTGTCATCTGAGTTTGCAAATGTTAACCAAATCTAAGCAATACTTGAATTTAATTCCTAGAACGGCCTTAGTCAACATGTCTATTGGATTATCCTTAGTCTCAACCTTATCAACTTGAATGACACCTTAAGACACCATATCCCGGACAAAGTGATACCTTATGTCAATGTGCTTCGTTCTCTTATGAAATGCTTGATTCTTTGACAAGTGTATGGGACTTTGACTATCACAAAATATAGAAGTAATATCAGAATTCATACCCATATCCTCGATTAGCCCCTCTAGCCAAATGCCTTCCTTCATGCCTTCAACTAAAGCCATGTACTTGGCTTCTGTTGTGGACAATGCAACTGATGATTGCAAAGTCGCTTTCCAATTACCGTAAAACTCGAAACACAAAACACATACCCAGTCATAGACCTTCTGCTTTCCAAATCTCTTGCATAATCCACATCCACATAGCTAATAATTCTAACAGTAGAATTTCATTGACTATACGTCAAACATCTGTCTGTAGAGCCTTTCAGATACCTCATAATCCATTTCATAGTCTGCTAATGAGTCTTTCCTAGCTTGGGTATGTATCTGCTCACAACACTGACTGCAAGTGAAATTGTCTAGCCTACTGCACACCATGGCCTACATTAAGCTATCTACTGCACTAGCATACGGCACATTAGACATGTGCTCCACCTCCTCCTCAATACTCGGTGATAGATCTGATGAGAGCCTGAAATGAGTTGCAAGTGGCGTACTAACTGGCTTATACTTATCTATCCCAAATTAATCAAGTACTTTCTCAATGTAATATTGTTGAGACAAGTACAATATTCCTGCATGTCTGTCCTGGATGATCTCCATGCCCAATATCTTCTTTACACTGCCCAAATCTCAAATTCTTCACTTACCTGAGCTTTTAATTGGTTGATCTCAGATATGTTTCTAGAGGCAATCAACATATCATCAACTTACAATAGCAAATATACGAGAAGGCTATCACTACAAATTTTACAGTATACGCAACAATCAAATTTGCTTCTTGTATATCCTATCTTGGTAATAAAAGCATAAAACCTTTTATACCACTGCTTGGGAGACTATTTCAAGGCATATAATGACCTCTTCAAAAGACATACTTGATTTTGTTTCTTGGGAACAACAAATCCTTCTAGTTGACTCATGTAGATTTGTTCCTCCAACTCACCATGCAGAAATGCTATTTCACATCTATCTGTTCCAGCTCCATGTCAAACAGAGCAACTATGGCAAGTAGAACACGATGGAAGTATGTTTTACAACTGGGGAGAACATTTCATGAAAGTCAACTCCCTCTCTTTGAGTAAAACCCTTAGCAACCAATCGTGCCTTGTATCTAGCATCTTCAACACCGGGAACCCCTTCGTTCTTCTTGTAGATCCATTTGCAACCTACAATCTTCTGCCCTTTGGGTACATCAACTAGCTCCCATGTGCTATTCTTGTGTAGAGATTCCATCTCTTCACTCATAGCTGTAACCCATTTATCAGAATCTGGCCTAAAAATTGCTTCTTTGTATGAGATTGAGATTGGATCATCTCCTATAAACTCCTCAGCTGAACTCAAAGCATAAGCTACTAGATATGAGTAAGCATACCACTATGGTGGTTTGATCTACCTCATCTCCCTGTCATGAGCCAAGCGACAATTTTGATAGTGTGTTGCTGTTGTTGATTAGGTGATAGTGTGCTCTCACTAGCATCATCTACCACTTTCTGTTTCCCCTTTGAAACTTGTGGAGTGTCAAGTTTAAACTCCACATTCTCCTAAATGCCCTGTTGACCGCTTTCGGGCTGTTCCACCTTCTTCATCATTGCAGACTCATCAAATGTCACATCTATACTGATAATCATCTTCGAAACGATAACATTTGACTCCATCTGCATTTGACTCCATCTGCATAGCCTAGAAATATACACTTCCTTGCCCTTGGCTCAAGCTTCCCATCCCGGACATAAGCATAGGCTAGACACCCAAATACTCTCATATTTGAGTAATCAACAGGAGTCTCGGACTAAACTTCAATAGGTGTCTTGCAATCCAAAGCAGTTGATGGTGACCTATTCACCAAATAAAATGCAGTGTTAATTACTTTTGCCCAAAAATCCTTGGACAATCCAGCGTTAAAGAGCATGAATCTAGCTCTTTCCAAGATAGTCATGTTCATCTGTTCTACAACTCCATTCTGCTATAATGTATGTACAGCTGTGGATGTCTCACAATTCCTTTCTTATTGCAGAATTCTTGAAATATCTTATTGTAGAACTCCAATCCATTGTCAGTCATCTAGCCTTTTATCTCATTTCCTATATGCTTCTCAATTAAGGTCTTTCATTGCTTGAAGTTGACAAACACCTCATCCTTATGCTTTAGCATATACACCTATACTCTCCGTGAGAAATCATCAATGAGTGTCAGTGTGTACCTAGTACCTGTCTTTGAAGGAACGTGAGAAGGCTCCCAAAGATCTGAGTGAATGTAATCTAAGGTGCCTTGTGTTGCTTACCATGCACACACTACTCAAAGAAATACTGTTCTCCAATCTTCTCTCCACACGGCAAACCTCGTTTGCTCAGTTCTAACATTTTTTTCTCACTCATATGCCTAAGTCGCATATTCTACAGTCTCATAGTATTATTGATTGATGAAGAAACCGCTGCAGTAACAGAAATTGTGTTGTCCTGTAATATGTAAAGGTTGTTCCACTTGTCTCCCTTCATGATAAGCAATGCACCTTTGGAAGCCCGCAGAACTCCATATCGAGCTCTGTACTCACAACCATTTTTGTCCAGAGTACCCAGTGATATCAAATTTTTCTTCAAATTTGGAACATGAAGCACATCTGTTAAGGTCCTTACTATCCTATCATGCATTCTGATACAAACTAAGCCAATTCCCACAACCTAACAAGAAGCATCATTTCTTATAAGTACTTTACCACCATCATATTTCTTGTATATGGTAAACTAATATTCTCGTGGGCACATGTGGTAGGAACATCCATTATATAAAATTCATTCAGAGCTTAGTAAAGTTTCGGCAATGTTGAGAACAACTCATCCTCAATAATTCCTGCAACATCATCCCGTTTCTAATCAGAAGTTTCACCTGCATCCTTCGCCTTTCCTCGTTACGGACAATTTCGTTTCCAATGCCCCTTTCCACCACACCCAAAATACTTATCTCCATTTCTAGGCTTGGTTCGGGACTTCGATCGATCTCCACTCCTTCTTCTTTCTCTCAATCTTCCTTTTGCCACCAATCCTTTCCCACTTTCAACATCGTTGTTGCCCAGGACATGTTTTCTCAACTTGTTGGAATTCAATGATTCCTTCACATCCTCCATTGAAATCTCTCTCTTCCGTACAGCAAAGTAGTAACCAAGTGCTCAAAAGATTTTGGTAGAGAACACAAGAGAATTAACGCTTGATCCTCATCATCAATTTTAACACCTTTATTAGCGAGATCCAGAATCACCTTATTGAAAAAATCAATATGCTAAGTAATAAATGTATCTTCCTTCATTCTTAATGTGTATAACCGTTGTTTCAAATATAGCCAATTCGTCAGGGACTTCGTCATATATAGACTCTCCAGCTTCTTCCATAAATCCGCTGGCGTACTTTCTGTGGCAACCTCTCTCAGTACGTTATCTGCCAATGATAACACCAGAGTACCGTGAGCCTTTTCCATAAACTCGTCATTCTCTTCGTCTATCAGCGTCTCTGGCAAGGAATATCTATCTTTTAATGCTCTCTATGAACCTTATTGACACAGGAGGGTTTGAACATTCATCTTCCGCATCCCAAAGTCATTCTTCCCATTGAATTTCTCTACCTCATACTTTATGACTGACATCTGATCCAACCTACTCTGATACCAACTTGTTGAAACCTAGAAGGATCTATTGTTAAAACTATGAAACAACAGTAAAGTAATTCAATGTAAAGTGACAACAAGATTTAACGTGGGTTAGTAATGTGCCTAATCCACTCGACAAAGAAAAGAAATTTTATTGATCTCAAATCAAGTAACAAGTAAAAAACTTGAATCCCATAAATCTCACGAGAACACCCAACACCCTCATTCTAAACTTCGTCTCAAGAAAACTCTCTCAAAAGCAGTCTAGAAACCCTTGTGTTTTGTCTACCTCAATCGATTCACTTGTCTCGAGAGAAAATGGGTTTTAAATACCCAAAAATTGAGTCATAGGCCCATGGGTCATGTGCGGCACTGCAGCGGTTGCAGCTTTAAGCGCGGCGGCACTAGATTTCGAGTGTCACGGCACCGGCTACTGAATGCTTGCCCAATTTCCGCATCTGCCATTTCGCACCATTTCTTCCGTTTCTTGTCATTTGTAGCCCAAATTTTAAGGCAAAAATCAGCAAATGGCTTTCCCCCAAAATATTTTTGGCAAATGAGATTGAAATAATAGCTCTATAGCAAGTTGCAAAAGATGCTTCTATTTTGTTTCAATGGTGCCATTTTGTTGAGGGGTATAAGGAATATATTTTTGATGCAAGACACCATTTGTAAGGAAAAGGGTTTGGCATTCTTTGCTAGAACTCAGAACCATTATCTGGCCTAGCAATCTTGATACTGTTATGAAAATGATTTTGTATTATTTTAAGGAAATGTGACAGTGTGGAAGGAACTTGGCTTTTGTGATTGAGAAGTTATGTCCAACTGGCCCTACTATATTCATCTATGATAGTCAAAAAATAATGTGCTCGAAGACTTGATGATAGGGTCCCCATACATCTAAATGAACGAGTTCAAAGGGTTTAGTTTTTTGTGAGGAACTTACAGGAAAGCATAATCTTTGTTGTTTAGCTAGGGGACAAATATCACAAGGAGGCAATGAAATGTCAGTCTTTTTTCTAAGAAAACTAAAAGGAGATATAGCTAAAGGAGATAAATGTCCAAGTTTTCTATGCCAAAGGCACAGATTGTCAACTATCTTTATTTCGTTGAAGGGCCAGTACAATTGTTACAAAGAATGGATACAGAAGGAAGTTCTAGATGTTTATTGTCATGCTCAAGAAGTCGAGTAAACTGTTTCAATTAATTACAATCAAAGGAGCCAGAATCAAGAACATACAACCTTCATGTCAGCTTCCTACTACCAACATCTTTTAGTCTGAAGGTCCTACAACAAATAATAAGAAAGATAGAAACAAATCTGATTTGAGAAGATTTAGACAATTTGTTAACTGATAATAGATTGTAATGAAAGGAGAGTATGTGTAAGGCCTTGGTTAGAACAATGGTATTTGGAAGATGGATATCACATGTGAGATGGACCATTTTTACATATCTATCTGGTAGATAGACTAAGGTTATTTCTTTCACTGTTTAGGATTGGTGATGAACTTCAGGTTGCAACACATATAGTTTGAAGCGCCTGTATCTGTGATCCAACTTCCTAACTCTAGTAAGCTCACTGTACTGAAAACAAAATTATGTGAAGAGGTACTTGCAAAGTCATTGAAATGAGCCATGTTGACAACTGAGGCATTTGCAGCATCTTTCCGTTTCATGAATTTGCTTATTTCCAGGTGAATAATATCCTGAATTCTACTCTTAAGATCAGCATTCACAGAACTTTCTTTCTAGCCTCAGTATCAATAGGAGCCTCAGCTATATTCACACTTTGCCTTAGAATTAGCTTGCCTATGGTATTCATCAATTCTCTATACTAATCAAGAAATCCATGTAACTTGAAACATGTATCTTTAGTATGCCCTGTATGGTTGCAATGTGCAAAATAGATTAGATTTATCAACCTTCTTTCCTTACCTGGCTCCTCCACCAATCTTATTGTATGATTGTCTCTCATTGCTTCCATTATTTTGTCTCCTCAAGTTCTGGTTACTAGCCAACATAGCTACACTCTCCAAATTTTCAATAAAAGTGTTGTGAACTTCTCTTTGTTTTTCAACTCTTAGCACTATGGGATATGCCTTATTATATTAGGCAATGGCTCCATCACAAGGATACTATTTTTGATGTTGTCATATCCTTCATTAAGCCCTATTAGGAACTGTATTAGCTTAGCAAAAGACTGTTGGTCACTTACTTGCTTTGCAGCACCACAATCACACTAAGGTAAAGGTAATAAGCACTGTAGTTCATCCCATAGTTTCTTGAGTTTTGTGAAATATTGAGCCATAGTTTGATTTCCTTATGATATTGAACTTATTTCCCCTTGTATCTGATACAATAATTGTCCGTTGCATTCGCCAAATCTTTCCTCTAATTCTTCCCACAACTCTTTGGCAGAAGAAGTATATAAGCAGGCATCAATAATCTCTTCAAAATCCAAGATTGAACCATACAATCAACCTTGCTCCAGTGTTCAAAATCATCAGAATCTTCAGTAGGTTTTATGGGCTTTCCATTGATAAAACCTAGTTTCATCTTGGCTCCTAATGCTATCTTCATCGCTCTACTCCATGTGAGGTAATTATTTCCATTCAGAGGTGTGGAGACGAGCACTATACCCAGATTATCAAAGGATTGTAGGTGGATGAAGTCTCTATCTCGTTCTTTGTTATCGATTGTTCTTGTTTCACGAAGATTTTCAAATGCGCTTTCTCGATTTATGCCGGTTTGTTCTATTGCTTCTAGTTAGATTTCTTGGTGGATCTTCACTGCTCTGATATCATGAACAAGATAGCAACATAAGAAATCAACTTTGGAAGCTTATTTTGAGAGAGAGAGAGAGAGAGAGATGTGGAAATTTTTCCTTCATTATGGAGAAAATCAAGTTACTCTACAGCCGAGGGCTACTTATATACATGACAGAAGAAAAAAATCTAAGCAAACTAGAGGAAAGGTAAAACACATCGTTTTGACTAACTAACTGGAACTAATTTAACTAATTGTATTAACTACCACTAATCAGCTAACTAATTACAGCGGGAAAGCAAAGCAAATGAAAAGGGAGTTATTTCTTCAATATAAACCATCCTTTTTTTTTTACACCTGTGTTCATTAAGGAACTTATATCCACTAGTTGAGACACCATATTAAAATATTTCATTTATTAATTTGTTGATAATGATCAAACTCCCATAATCCATCTACATCATTGGAATAGCAAACAAGATGTATTAACCCCTAAATATGAATTAAACCTTAATTAGATATCATATTTTAGTGTTCGCGAGGATTACATGATGAATTTTGTTATTGATGTTCATGAGTTATGGATATGAGGGGTTAAACGCTTATTTAAAACAGAAAATTATATGGAATATTTGAATTATATGATATTGTCTAATTATAGACTCATTCATATTTCTCCATAATTTGGCATTATTGTTGAACTTAAGGCTATTATATCAAGTGAAAAGTATTAAGAAACTGAAGTTCATCATATGCACTCACTAAGGGCATTTAAGTTCTGTTGTGGTAGACATTTAATGATATACTAATAAATAGGTTGCATATGCCTTTCCCATTTTGTGCATTATCAAAGTAATATTTTTTGATGTTATAAATGTACACTCAAATATTAGTGCTTGATTTTCATTACTGACAAATATTATTTTTTCTGAATTTATTTTTAGTAAACTTGACTTAATTAAGGGTTAATAGTTTTCTCATTTTTAATAGCATACACTTCTTGATTTGGTTATTTGGCCCTCTATGGGTTACATTTGGTAATTTTGAAAGACTGTTGCACTAAAAAATATAACAATTTAAAATTTTGGCCTCTAAAGATTATTAATTAAAAGGAATTTCGTAAGACTATTAGCCAAAAAAAAATTGGTAGAGACCTAAAAGTATAATAATCCAAAATTTTGGCCCCTAGAGTTATTAAAGGAAATTTTGTAAGACTATTAGTCAAAAGAATTTGGTATGAGTCCCCCCAAAAATATAACAATCCGCGTTTTAAAAACAAAAGAAAGAATTAAGAAAAGCATCACATGATTCTTGTCAGACAAGTATTTCATATAACATCCCCTAAATCCTGATTATAACTCCAAAGCATTCATGCAACATTTAATCCGACACCAACTAACCACTTCTTTCCTCAAATCGTATCATGTTTTCTAAAATCATAATTCTATCTAACACATGCTTAAAATTTATTGATGACAATAATTTTCTGAAAACCTAATTAGTAAATAAAAGAGAAATACTTAATTGAAAATAAAAAGAAGGTAAGAAATTACCAAATGAAAACAAACAATCAATCAAATCAACATATTAAAAATGTAGACAATAATAAATTAATGGTATGAAAAATTTCTAAGTACCAAAGATAAATCAGTAAACAAATTATATATTTTGAATTCTAAATTTATACTCTAGTTCTAATTTCTAGTTGAATTATAGATAAATTCTATAATTGAAGAACTAAAAAAATTAGAGTGATGTTTCTAGGTTGTCTATTATTTAACAAAATTAATAATTAACGCTCATATAAACCCTAATTTTACAACTTAAATTCTAAATTTTAATTTTATATTCTGATAGAGAGAAAATAAATCCTAATTTATATTCGAGTTCTAATTTCTAGTTGGCAATTTCTAATTTATATATAATTGAATTTATATATAATTGTAAGTTATAATTGATAACATATTAATATACTAATTTCCAACTATATTAATATATTCTGAAATCTAAATTTCGAACTTATTATTTAATAACAAGTCTCTTAAGGACTACATTTAAATATTTATATTTTTAGTTATATTCTAAATAATAATAATAATAATAATAATAATAATAATAATAATAATAATATTATTATTATTATTATTATTATTATTATTATTATTATTATCAAACAACTATAAAGCAACTATCAACAAATTTGATACGAATTTGATATAATAACTATCAAATAACTATAAGACAAAATTGATACAATAATTATTTAATAATAAATTTGACAACAATATTCTAACAACAAAAATTAATAACAAAATATCTAATTAAACCATTGATATGACGAATTAAGTCTCTAAGGGTAAAAAAGTAAATATAAAATAAAAAGGCCAAATACTTAAATAATGAATAAATGAAAAAGCCAGAGAGCCCAATTGATTAAGCTCTCCGAGAAGGGCATCTAGACCAAGTAGGCCAAAGCCCACTAAGGAAAAAACATATAAATACCATGCCCCAAAGTCAAATATGGCATGAAAAATTATTTACAAACAATGGAGAGCTTAGACCCTCTTATTCATGTTTCAAGGAAAAGAACTTAAAAAAGTTCGTTGATTTCCATAAATGACTCTAGCTTTGGTACCAAGCAGCATCATTTTAGCGCCATCTGTGGGAACTCTCACTAAAGAAGAAGGAATACTGAGAATGCAGAAGAGATCTAGAGCTCGAGATTCCAACAAGTAAGTTGTTCTATGATTTGGGAACATGGAAAGCCACTAGCATGAAGTCTAATCACGTCCACCACCAGAGCTAGCACCTGAAGCGCACTCACTGCTAAAGGCGAGGCTAGTGTGGTAGACCTTACCCCTTGGAAAACTAGTGTTATAGATTACGCAAGAGACGCTGAAGACATTGCTGGAAAATGCTTCTGCGCAATATACAACTAAAGCAGTCGCCCAATACACTAGAGAACACTGCTTTTAAAAGCAATCGCAATCCTCCTGTCCGAGTCAAGAAGGTCATCATCACCTGAGAGAATAGAACAAGGAGCTAACCAAGAATGAGACACAGCTCCCCCTCTACCTCAGCGGGTGGACATGCTATCATCACTCTGAGTTGACTCATCACGATGATTGTTAACTATCACTAGAGTTTAGATTCATTCACTTGTGCTTCGGAGCTCAAGAGGAGTTAGTGGTGAGCACCTTCTGTTGGCTATTGCTCTTTCAAGACACAATTTGTTTTCCCCAACCATTCTTACAGAGTTGATCCCACCTGCAACTAAGATTGCCAACCTTTTCAAGTTTGAAAAAATTAAAGATCTCCAAGAGTACTTGTATAACAATATTGCGCATCTAAAGATGTATGCTTGATAGGGCATGTCGAAACTCTTACCTAATATTATACGACGAGGCTTGAGATATAAGAAGTTCAAGAAGCATATAGCTGACAAGCACTCAGCCACTTGAGATAGGCTCTTGATTCGAGCCAAGAAATACATCACATAGGGGAAACAATAACTCCCATGGAAAAATTGTAAAGGATGGTGAACAATCCCAAGGGGTAAGGTGAATACCTTATGATGTATGCCCCCAAAGGAGCCCTGCAACTAGCAAGATAACAGGTGATCTTAAGAGGTATAGTCCGAAGGATTATTGGTGCTTCTATCCTAATAGAAGATGAATTGCCAAGGAATGTGACGACCTGCATGGAGAGATCGAGAGATTAATCCAGCAAGAATACTTTGAAGTGTTATCGCCAGGTGATGAAGGTGATCCCCAAAAGGCAATCTAGACTCAAAGTACGGAGGATTGTTGAAAGATGCTAGAGCGGAGATCAGAACCTCAAATAAGGCCACAACCACATGCAACTAACAATCTATTTACTGCAAAGCTATATAGATGATTTCCACCAAGCTTGTAGGAGGGAACTCTGCTAATGTCCCAATTCTCTCATGAAGACTGCAAAATAAAAGCAAATTCACTCATGTATAAAGTGCACCCTTAACCAACTAACACCACCCTTGTGGAAGGAGACTTGAAGGCAAAAAAAGATGAATGCACCCAATTTCCCTAACCTTGACATGGATGACCCCAATAGGCCAAGAAACTTCAACAGTCATCATATCCCATAATGCCTCCCCCTAACTAAGCTGAGTTGGTACTCAAAAAGAAAAGATTGACGCCTCTCCAACTAGATCCCAGGGAGAAACCATGGAGGCAAGCAACCAAAAAGAAGAGACACATGAACGTAATTTCAAAGTTGGGAGAACCCCCCCCAGGAGGTGAGAATTACCCAAGTGATCAATAAACACTTTTGAGGGTGGAGAAAAGGGAACTTGGAAGCAAAAAAACATGATAATCAAGAACCCCGGCTAGTAAAGACCTTCAGACAAGCCCATACTCTGCCAACTATGTTTAAGGGAGCCCGAATTGCTCTTGGAATTTTTATGAGGGAAAAATATTCAACTTGGTCATCAGGACCAAAAGAAATTTGGCAGACAAAGTGTTACGGAGATTCCTAGTGATAATTGTATTTAATGGCGTTGGATTAATAAATGACAAGTAAAAATAATAATATTTGATTGAAAATGCCAACATAAATGTATTCAAAAGGTATTTAAATAGTACCCTTAATTTTTTTCTTAAAAAGTGCGACTCATGTTTATTTATAGTGTCATTTATAAAAGATACCGTGGAGTATTTAGTGGCACTATTTTAACCGCATTTTATAGTGTATACTAACACATTAAATTGATATAGTGATAGTAATAAAAAATGCCACTATAATATTACCTAGTGGCAATTGATTACCAAATATTAAAAATGTATTATTAAAAATACTAACACAACTATAATATTATTTATTGGCAACTGATTATCAAATGTTAAAAATGTATTATTAAAAATACTAACAAGATTTTGGTTCAATTTAAATAATATCTGTACTCAAGACAGACACCTTCATTTAGAGTGCTACACGCAATGTGCAGTTGCTGAAATGCGTACTAAAACTCAATTTTTTTTGTAATATATATAATGAATGCTGCAAATCCCTTTCTTATTAAAGTGTTCATTTTGTCCTTGAAATGGAACATCATAATACCATTTTGTAGAAAAATAAAGGTAATATTTGGATATGAATTGTATGTTTTGGATTATATGTTTTAGAAAAATGCATTTTGGAAGTAGAGTTGAGAAAAATAAAATTTGTATTGGGGAATGTGATGTATGTTGTTTATGTTTTGGAAATAGTGAAAATTATTTTGGGAAGTTTTGGTATATTTGTTTATATTTTGGGTAGAGATAATTTTTATTGTAGTAGTCAAACCAATATTTTTTTTGTAGGTTTTTGGTGTGAAAATAGAATTGAATAATATTTTTTATTGTAAAAATAATAATAAAATATATAATATGTATATGTGATGATTAATATAATTTTTTAATTATAAAAATAATGATAAAATATTATGATATGTATATGAAATTTTTGGTAATAAATCAATTGATTTGAAAGGGTATTTTGAAAATTAAAAATTATTGTTTTGAAAAAAAAATTATTCATATATTTGATTACATTTTGTCAAAATAAATCCAAAATGTAACCAAACTTAGCCAATGTATCTTCCGCGTGGAACCTAACCTAAATATTTTATTTGAATTGAATAAATAAAGCTGAATTGAAAGCATTTAAACAATATTATTTTATACATAATATGCTTAGGGATAAGATATTGAATTGTGAATACGTCATCACCATCACGTCATTCAATTAACACAATTGTGTAAATAGACAAAGCTATGTATGTGACCAAGCAAGCTATGTATACAACCAAGCGATACCTACATTAATTAATTAATATATATATATATATATATATGTGTGTGTGTGTGTGTGTGTGTGCACGTTCTCCAAGCCCACATTTAATATAGTTCTTAATATATATTTGAATACAACGGTCAATGTAACGTTTCTTTCAATCAAGCATACAACTATTTTTTTCTTTAAAATTAAGGCAATATTATTTAAATAAAATCGTGATGATGTTCGAAGTGACGCTATAAATGATCTATGACTTTCCTTTGTTTGATTGAACCTATTGATTAAATATATATTTACATAAGTTTGTCTGATTACAATAAGAAGAGATTTATGAGATTAGAAGTTGTGATCACCGTTTAAAAATCGGATTGAATCGGTTGGTTGAACCATCCAGTCCGACATTTCTATAAATCGATTCGATTTTGAGTAAAAATCAATAGATAAAGAAAATTGTCCTATTTTTTGAAAATCATCTGAACTGGCGGTCATACCGTTTGAATCATTGAACCGTTCACAGTTTATGAAAATTGAACTAATTTATTTATTTTCTTTTCTTTCCTTTAATTTTTGGCATAATTAACACTTTTTTTTTTGAATTTTTTGGCCTAATGTGGACCTTCAAAGTTAAGATACATATTAAAAAGATAAAAGCCTAAAATACTCAAATAGATCTACAAAATAAAAGCCCCAAATCTAACATTCTTATTTTTAAATCATATTAGAAGGCAGAAACCTTTAATCCCTTACCAAACCTGTGTTATTGACGATCTCTTTCAAGAAATTCAAACTTATAAAATTGAATAATATAATTTAAACTCTTTATGTTTTATGTTTCGTATTTTTTTTATTTTTAAGTAATATATAAAATATACAATATATATTACATAATTATGATGTCACGATTTAATTGCGAATTAATTACGTTCTGACAACGGTTGAACCAGTAAATCGTGAACCGACAAATTTTTTGATTCACTGAACGGTACGATTTTTCGAACATTAGTTGTGATAAATTGATTACAAAAGACTAATGGCAGAAATTAATTTCTTGACATATATCATTTATTATATTTAATATGATTAATTTAATAATATCTGCAATTGGTGAGTTCGTGGGAGAACTAATGCAAAGCAATACAAATTCTTTATGCATGTGTCAACTGTTTCTTTTGTATCTTTAATGGACAGAACAATTATTGGGTAGTTTTAATAGTTGTTTAATGTGAAACACTTTATTTTAAAATATTATCTATTTATTTATTGTTTATATTATGATTACCCACAACTCATTACCTTATATATATATATATTGTAGCAATAATAACATAGATCGTGTCTTAAATTTAGTGTTTTTTGTCCATTATTATATAGGAGGTTTTTACAAATACCCAGTATACTGGCTTCTACCCAAACGGTTGAGCTTATCAATTTACTTTAGGTTTATCCGACTATTAAATTTGGCCCTAGAAACAAATATTTATATTTGATTTATAAATTATCATTATTAATAATTTATAATTTTAAAATCTTATTTTACTATAAAAATACTTCAAAAAATTATTTTAAAATAAAATTTAATGTCTTATAGATCGAATTTCAAATATGATCAATTTATGAGACACAATTTGCAGACTATTTTAAGTATACTTATTAGAAACCATTAGCCTTAATCTTTTATGTTAGAATTCAGGAGGATCTATTGTGGAAATAATGAAATAATAGTAAAGTAATTCGATGAAATATGACAACAAGATTTAACATGGTTCGGCGATGTGCGTAATCCACCTAACAAAGAAAATGAGTTTTACTGATCTCAAATCAAAGTGCAAGTACAAACTTGAATCCCACAAATCTCACAAAAACACCTAACACCCTCGTTTTAAACTCCGTCTTGAGAAATTGACTCAAAAGCAGTAAAAAAAACCCTCGTGTTATGTTCGTGATACTTTTTCCAAAAGAAAAAACTCTAAATTTATACCCGAAAACGAAGCCCCAAGCCTGTGGGCCTGCACAGCGTGTTGGGGCGCACAAAACTTGCGCCCCAGCACACCTAACATCAGTTGTGGCAGAAGCTTTGCGTCTTGGCGCAAAGTTACTGTTCATTGTGCACCGGAGCACACGATGCGTGTTTTTGATACCTTTTTTCCCATGACCACGTCTTGGCGCACCATGCCTCGCGCCATAGCGCACGGCATCCTGCCAACATGTGCCGGGGTGTGTTCTCGACCCATTTTGATCACTTCGCTCTATTTCGCTCAATTTCTTCCATTTTTCATCAATTTATCCCAAATTTCAAGGCAAAATCAACAATTCTCCACCTTGACTTGAAATTCATCATCCTTCTTCTTTGTCCCTACCCTAAAAGGGCCCAATATCTGAGTCTGTAAAAATTAACCAAATCCAAGCAATGCTCAAATTTGATTCCTCGAACAACTTTAGTCAACATGTCTGCCGGATTATCCTTAGCCTAACCTTGTCAACCAACATGACACCTTGAGACACCATATCCCGGACAAAGTGATACCTCACATCTATGTGCCTTATTCTTTCATGAAACGCTTGATTCTTTGACAAGTGTATGGCACTCTGATTGTCATCAAATACCTTAGTGATCTCGGAAGTCATACTCATATCATTGATCAGCCCCTTTAGCCAAATGCCTTCTTTGACGCCTTCAGCCAAAGCTATGTACTCAGCTTCTATTGTGGACAATGCAACTGATGACTGCAAAGTCGCCTTCTAGCTAACCATACAACTTGATACACAAAACATATAGCCCGTCATGGACCATTTGCTGTCCAAATCTCTTGCATTATCTGCATCCACATAGCCAATAATTCTTGTGGTAGAATTCGATTCACTATACCTCAAACATCTGTCTGCAGAGCCTCCCAGATACCTCATGATCAATTTCACAGCCCGTTAATGAGTCTTTCCTAGCTTATGCATATATTTGCTCACAATACTGACTGCAAGTGAAATGTCTGGCCTTGTGCACACCATGGTGCACATCAAGCTACACATTGCACTAGCATATGGCACATTTGACATGTGTTCCACCTCCTCCTTAATACTTGATGATAGATCTGATGAGAACCTGAAATAAACTGCAAGTGGCTTACTAACTAGCTTGGACTTATCCATCCCAAATCGCTCAAGTACTTTCTCAATGTATTGCTATTGAGACAAGTACAATAATCCTGCGTGTCTGTCCCGGATGATCTCCATGCCCAAAATCTTCTTTTCACCGCCCAAATCCTTCATCTCAAATTCTCCACTTAACTGAGCTTTTAATTGGTTGATCTTAGATATGTTTCTAGAGACAATCAACATATCATCGACGTACAACATCAAATATATGAGAAGGCTATCGCCATAAATTTTATAATATACACAATAGTCAAATTTACTTCTAGTATATCCTATCTTAGTAATAAAAGCATCAAACCTTTTATACCACTTCCTGGGAGATTGCTTCAGGCCATATAATGACCTCTTCAAAAGACATGCTTCATTTTATTTCCCAAGAACAACAAATACTTCTGGTTGACTTATGTAGATTTGTTCCTCCAACTTACCATGCAAAAATACTATTTTCACATCCATCTACTCCAACTCCATATCAAATAGAGCAACCATGGCAAGTAAAACACGAATGGAAGTATGTTTTACAATTGGGGAGAATACTTTATGAAAGTCAACTCACTCTCTCTGAGTAAAACCCTTAGCAACTAATCGTGCTTTGTACTAACATCTTCAACTCCGGGAATCCCTTCCTTCTATTGTAAATCCATTTGCAACCTACAATCTTCTGCCCTTTGGGTACATCAACTAGCTCCCATGTGCTATTATTGTGTAGAGACTCCATCTCTTCACTCATAGTTGTAATCCATTTATCAGAATCTGGCCTGAAAATTGCCTCTTTGTATAAGATTGGATCATCTTCTACAAACTTCTCGACTGAACTCAAAGCATAAGCTACCAGATCTGAGTAAGCAAACCACTGTGGTGGTTTGATCTGCCTCTTCTCCCTATCACGAGCCAAGCGATAATTTGTAGTGGTTCATTTTTCTGTTGTTGATTAGGTGATAATGTGCTATCACCAGCTTCATCTAGCACCTTTTGTTTCTCTTTTGAAACTTGTGGAGGATCAATATAAATCTCCACCTTCTCCTTAATGCCCCATTGACTGCTTTCCTGCTGCTCCACCTTCTTTTTCATTGCAGACTCATCAAATGTCATGTCCCTACTGATAATCATCTTGGAGCACTTATCATCATTACACCACAAACGATAAACTTTGACTCCATCTGCATAGCCTAGAAATATGCACTTCCTCGCGCTTAGCTCAAGCTTCTCATCCCGAATATTGAGTATGGGTTGGACAGCCAAATATTCTCATATTTGAGTAATCAGCAGGATACCTGGACTAAACTTCCATCGGTGTCTTGCAGTCTAAAGCAGTTGATGGTGACCTATTCACCAAATAACACGCAGTGTTAATCACTTCTGCCTAAAAATACTTGGACAATCCGGCGTTAAAGAGCATGCATCTAGCTTTTTCCAAGATAGTCATGTTCATTCATTCTGCAACTCCATTCTGCTATGGTGTATGTACAACTGTGCAATGCCTCATAATTCCTTCTTTGTCGCAAAATTCCTAAAATTCCTTATTGCAGAAGTCCAATCCGTTGTCAGTCCTCAAGCGCTTGATCTTCTTTCCTATCTACTTCTCAATTAAGGTCTTCTATTGCTTGAAGTTGACAAACACCTCATCTTTATGCTTCAGCATGTACACCCATACTCTTTGTGAGAAATCATCTATGAATGTCAGCATGTACCTTACATCTCCTTTTGAAGGAACCTAAGAAGCCCCCCAAAGATCTGAGTGAATGTAATCCAAGGTGCTTGTGGTCCTGTGAACCGCAGTGCCGAATTTCACCTTGTGTTGCTTGCCCAGCACGCACTGCTCGCAGAAATTCAGCTATCAAATATTTTCTCCACCAAGCAATCCTCGTTTGCGCAATTCTAACATCCTCTTCTCATTCATATGCCCAAGTTGCATATGCCATAGTCTCATAGTATTATTAATTGATGAAGAAATCATTGCAATACCAGAAATCGTGTTTCCCTGTAATATGTAAAGGTCATTACGCTTGTCTCCCTTCATGATAAGCAATGCGCCTTTGGAAACCCGCAGAACTCCATCTCGAGCTCTGTACTCACTACTATTCTTGTCTAGAGTACCCAACGATATCATATTTTTCTTCAAATCTGGAGCATGACGCACATCTGTTAAGGTCTTTACTATGCCATCGTGCATTCTGATACAAACTGAGCCAATTCCTACAACCCTGCAAGAAGCATTGTTTTCCATAAGCACTTTACCACCATCGTATTTATGGTATGTAGTAAACCAATCTTCTCTTGGGCATATGTGGTAGAATAGCCACTATCCAAAATCCATTCAGAGCTTAATAAAGTTTCAATAACGTTGAGAACAAGCTCACCATCAGACTCATCCTCAACAATTCCTGCGACATCATCCTATTTCTAATCAGAAGTTTCACTTGCATCCTTCGCCTTTCCTCGTTCTGGACAATTTCATTTCCAATGTCCCTTTCCACCGTACTTAAAACTCTTGTCGCCGTTTCTAGGCTTGGTTCGGGACTTTGATCGGCCTCTACTCCTTCCCCTTTCTCTTGGTCTCCCTTTTGCCACCAATCCTATCCCACTTTCACTATTGTTGCTGCCTAAGACATGTTTTCTCAACTTATTGGAATTCAATAAGTCCTTTACATCCTCCATTGAAATCGTATCTCTCTCGTACAACAAAGTAGTAACCAAGTGCTCAAAAGATTTTGGCAGAAAACACAATAGAATTAAAGCTTGATCCTCATCATCAATTTTAACATCTATACTAGCGAGATCCAGAATCACTTTATTGAAAAAAATCATATATATGCTGAGTAATAGATGTACCTTTCTTGATCATCAATGTGTATAATCACTGTTTCAAATATAGCCGATTTGTCAGAGACTTCTTCATACATAGACTCTCCAGATTCTTCCATAAATTCGTTGGCGTACTTTTCGTGGCGACCTCTCTTAGTATGTTATCCACCAATGATAACACCAGAGTATCATAAGCCTTCGCCATGAATTCATCCTTCTCCTAATCTTTCAGCATTTTCGGCAAGGAATATCTACCATTTAACGCTCTCTATAAACCTTGTTGACACATGAGGGCATCAACCTTCATCTTCCATAGTCCAAAATCGTTATTCCTATCGAATTTCTCTACCTCGTACTTCATTCCTGACATCTGATCCAACCTGCTCTGATACCAATTTGTTAGAACCCAAGAGGATCTATTGCGGACACAATGAAATAACAGTAAAGTAATTCGATGGAATATGACAACAAGATTTAACGTGGTTCGGCGATGTGCCTAATTCACTCAACAAAGAAAAGGAATTTTATTGATCTCAAATCAAAGTGCAAGTACAAACTTGAATCCCACAACTCTCACAAAACACCTAACTCGCTCGTTCTAAACTCCGTCTTGAGAAATTAACTCAAAAGTAGTAAAGAAACCCTCGTGTTATGTTCATGATACTTTTTTTGGAAGAAAAAACTCTAAATTTATACCCAAAAACGAAGCCCAAAGCCCGTGGGCTTGCGCTGCGTGCTGGGCACACAAAACTTGCACCCTAGCGTGCCCAACATCAGTTGTGGTAGAAACTTTGCGCTGGGGTGCAAAAAACTTGCGCCCAGGTGCAAAGTTATTGTTCACTACGCGCTGGGGCACACGACGCGTGTTTTTGATGCCTTTCCGCCCATGACCACGCCTTGGTGCACCATGCCTAGCGCCCTGATATGCGGCGTCCTGCCAGCGTGTGCCGGGGTGTGTTCTTGAGGCCATTTCGACCGCTTTACTCCATTTTGCTCCATTTCTTCTGTTTCTCATCAATTTAGCCCAAATTTCAAGGCAAAATCAACAATTTAATTATTAAACCTAAGTCCCTCGCACAGAATATGTTATGGAGCTTGGTATATACCAAAAAATCAACAATTTATTGTAATTTTAATATTTTTATGATATTACTAAACACGTACGAGAAAAAATCACGTTTTCATAGGAAAAGTTAGTGTGTGATATGTGCTAGTCACATTTAATTGTTGGAAGAAGTCTGAATTCGAGATATTTTTCATTTAATTATTCTGAAATACTTGGAGTATATTAATTGTACTTGCTTGTTAACAATCGATCATTCAACTAATGTTTACAGTCTTTGTTTACTAATATGTATGTATACATCAATTTCAATTTTTTCTCTCATCATTTGATTTTTATTATATGCATATCAGCAACCACCTCAATTTATTTTTACAATAAATTTCTGGATCACCGATAGGTACATATGAGCAATTATTCGAAATTATTTCGACAACCACTCTTTAGTTGCTAACATTTACACTCTAATAAGCAATTGAAATTATTTTTGCAATCATATTATGTTTCTAATATATACATATTAACGCATAGTCGCAAATTTTTTTGTCAAGAAATCATGCAAAATGTAGTAAGTTATATGACAATATTAAAATTTTTAATCAATTATTTTGTTGCTAAAAAGTATTTTTTAGCATTGATGTTTTGTCATTACAATATAGTCACTAAAACATGTTAAATAAGGCAACTATGTTGCAACCAATAACTTGGTGACCAAAAAATCAATTTTTACCAAACAAAATAATGTAGTCATTGTATGTGTAATTATAGCAACTATGATAATATTACAACAACCACAAAATTTTAAATTAGTGAATAAAACTTTTGTCGTTGATTATTCTATTTATAATGATCATTACTTGATGATTGTTAAATATGCATTTCCAATATCTAAGTTAATCACTTGTCATTGAACGCACCTACTCTATTATGATCATATGTAATCAACGATATTTTAGTCACTGTAAATTTTAGTGACCGTCTTTTAATTTTTAGGGATCATCAATGATGATCGTTAAAACCACTTTTTTTCCCCATTATTGTACATCATATATAAAAATCAGGTCAATCAATGGATGTGCATTTTTCTCTGTTCGCTACGACTACGTTTTTCTTATCCATAAATTCCGTTAAAATCGACCATATGTTAGCTTAGAGTATATATAGGGCTCAGAATTTCTACATATTCCCATTGAGACTACGGCATTCCATGATATATATTCAAATATAATATCAATCGGATTACTAAAGCCTATTTTCCACGGAATAGGGCCCTTGTTTGGAGGAGCGTAGAGCGGTAGTGAATTTAAGACTTATAGTTTTGTATTGTACTTCTTATTTGTACATTTGTAAACTGAAAAGTTTTCTATTGTGTTAGTAATTTTGAAGCAATGAAAACTTGAAAAACTAAAAATAGGAGTATAAATAAAATTATTTTATAAAAGAGAACCAAAATTAAGGCTGTGGCAAAAGTAGGACCACAACAATAAAAAAAAAAAAAAAAAAGGATTAAGATTTGTCTGAAAGCACAGTGAGCTCACCGGAAAGCACAATTGGTACCCGAATATGCTTATGTGGCGCTTAGTTGGCACAGTTTCATGCCTTGTCATATACCACGTGTATTTTGATAAAGAAATATTGCAAAAATAGGACCTTAAGTAAGACTATGATTTTCCAAAAAGGGACCAAAATCAAGGAATAGTAAAAAATATAATCAAACTTAAGGAGCATAAAAAAAATAAAACCTAAACTGAAATAAGGACCACGTGCATTAATTTATTGTTTATAGTTATGATCCTAGGTATGCCACGGCCTTTATTTCGGTTGGGAAATGATTTTATTTATGGTCCTAATTTTGCAATTTTTCCATAAAAATTGTATTAGAATGTATTATTGGAAAACTAATTAAAGAGATAAGGTGATTGAAAAACTAAAGCTTTATCATAAGGAGATCCTTTTTTTTAAGAAAATGATTTCCAAAAATTGATTTGCTTTGCTTTATTTAAGTGCTTAAATACACACACACACGATTGAAGCAAAAATGATAATCAATTCCAACATTCTAAATTAACTTAAAGTATAAATCTTATAAAGTATAAATCTTATAACGTACGTGTACTTTTTTTTCCCCTAAATTAACTTAAAGTATAAATTATATAACGTACTTGTACTTCAATAAGGTAATGTTTGAGTTAATACTATTGTTTATGGTTACTGAAGAAAAGGGAGAAAAAAAAAGGGATTAGGAAGAGCAGCCAATCCAACTGAGGGAAAGCAAGAAAATTGAAGTTGCAAATATCCCTAGCACAATATTTGGTTATATTCCGGCCGGATGGATGAAGTTTATTTGTAAATAAATAATATAATAATTAAAATTTACTTGAAAAACCATAAATTGAGCAAAATTGGCAGATTATAATCAGTTGTCCCCCACCTGCTTTAATCCTAAATACAGAGATGAACCTTAGATTTCCATTTCTGATTTTAAATTGCGGCAATCATTCATATAATTATGGCAATTACAGTAATTCAAAATTTTGTCTTTTCTAAATTCTTCAATAATCTTTTTTTTAAAAGATGTATATTGAGCATATCCTTCAAAAGACATAGAAATACTTCCATTTATTTATAAGTGTGTAACTAAATAATATAGCAAAAATATTTTATTTGAACAGAAAACTATTTATTTGTAAACAAATTTATGCTTTATTTTTTTTCAAATAAAACTTCTCAAATTGTAAATTTCTTTGTTATAAGTTTAAAGAATGGAGCCAATCACCATCATTATTCACTACAGCAAGAGTGAACTCTTGTTACACATTTAATTATAATACATATAATAATGTGTCATTATATTTATAAACAGGGACAACGTCAAAATAATTTAGATTCTACGACATTTTTGACTTCACAATATATATCTATATCTACATATATATATATATATATATATAACGTTTATAATCTTTTAAACAATCCCCTCTCTGAATGGAACTCACAAACAGATGAGGAACGAATAGGATGAGAAACTCAAGCTTGAGTCAAGTTTTTCATATGATTTGGCGTGGCTCCTTCAATTTAGTCGTGATTTATATAGCAGACTATCAATTTCGTACAGTCACAAATATGACAATTGATTCCTGTTGCACCTAATCCTTAATTGAAGTTGATTGCCATTTTGACCAATATGAAAATTTGAGATAACCGATGAGGGTTTTTTTTAAAGGTCGACCTAGGTTTAGTGCATTTAATGTGTCGGTTACATCATGTCATGCAAAGCGCCAAACGATGATTACGCCATTATTACAAACACTTGGGGTTCCCGCGCTTGGATGCCTATAAATAGGCACGGTTAAAGCCTTCATTTTTAATTTTACTGCTTTGCATCTGGTCGAATTCTGAGCTAATTGCTTTTCTTGCCATTATTTTGAGCCTTATACCTCATTGGAAACGAGGAAGTCGTTTCCTCAATTTTTCTTCGAGTTTCTTCTTTGATTAAGAAATGCTACACTTATATGATTCTGAAGGTAATCAGGGGGGATAGTGAGGCTACCTATTCTGATCAGCTAGGGGGATCAAGAGATGAGTCGAGCAGCTCGTCTAGAGACAGCAGTAGCTCGAGCAGTGATAGCGTTGTTGGCGGGGGTGATGCTAGGCCAAGTCAGGCCCTAGTGTCGCGTGGTTGACTATTCACCCTTAACCACTATAGGGAAATAGTATCCAAGATAACTCCTGTCGATCTGGCACGTATTAGGCAGTTGTACCATGTCCCCAAGGAGTATGAACTCATAGCACCTAGATCATCTGATAGGATACATCGACCTTAGGTCAAATGTATAACTGTGTTTAAGGTAGCCTTTCAATGCAGTCTTAGGTTCCCCTTAGCTGGACTTATAGTCAAGCTGCTGAGGGGTTTAGAAGTATGCATAACGTAGCTACTGCCAAATTATTTTTCAACCATCTATAGCTTTGTTATGCTAATGCACTTGTTTGACCAACCGGCCAGTTCCGCAAATTTTTCCAATCTTTTTCACTTACCCATGTCCCAAAAGTTGGGTAGCACCGACGAGTTAGGTTTTTATTACCTCACTACTCGACCATGCCGAAAATTTATTGTTACCCCAGCCTCTTCCAACGGGTAGGAGTGGAAAAAAACATTACCTATAAGCTTTAATATTCCAAGGGGGTGGTAGATGGCGCATGTCTAGATGTCAGATAATTTGAATCCAATCTGGCCCAACACATTCATCGGGGCTTGGTTGAGTTTAATCAGGTGGAGGCCTTGGTGTTTATCAAGGAGATGAGTTTAGTGTTAGCTGGCTTATCGCCAGCAGGCGATCGACTAAGTAGCTAGAGTTGTCGATTCTTTATGAACTTGTTTACTTGCCGTCTTTTTGTTCAATTCTGATCCTTTGTTATTTGTGTTGTTGGCATATCAAGACGAGACTATAAATCATTCGAGAGCAGAAGCTTTAGCGAGGGTCGAGAGGAACGAGCAGCATTATCTAGCTACAGCGGCCCGATGAGGTGGTGCCACAGCGGTCGTGGTGGCGCAACCCCTAGGCGATGACGCCATCACCAACTCGACCTGTGGTGACCATAGAGAGCACCTGGGCAAGTCAAGGGAAGAGGCCAATGGTCGAGTAGGTCGGACCAGCTCCATAAAGAACAGCGGCCGAGAAAGGCAAAGGGAAAGCTGTGGGGTCGGGCCAGCCCTTTGAATACGATCTGTTTGGTTAGCGCAAGGACGACGTGCTATCCTACTTGCCTAAGCTACCGTCGCCCTGGTTCGAGATAGAGCCGAACATGGCTGTGCACAACTCGTACTCTATGGAAACGACGGGGTTGACCGGGCCACTCCTTTAAAGGTGATAATGGAAGGATTATTCACATCCGACCAAAAGATACTCATGTGGCTAAGCTAGGACGCTATACTTAAAGCTCTAGCTTACCACTCTAACGTGGTAAGGGTCTGGTTGATAAGTTTGTCTCGTCGAATTTTATTTGTTGGTCGAGTATCATTTACTCATCATGAATTTTTGCTTTTCAGATGAGCCAGTTAGGCTACCATTTTTACAGGAGGTCGGAGCTGGCCCTAGCAGACCGTGAGCATCTGCAGGAGGGCGGGGACATAGAGACGCTGAAGGCTTAGCTTGAGTCTTCACAGACGAAGGTCGAGGAGCAAAGCAAGGAAGTTGGGGGCTCAACAGCCAGCTCGAATTGAAGGACAGTTAGCTGGTCGTCGCCATAATTGAGAAGACAAGGATGGATAAGCTGCTAAACTAGGCCAAGGTGGATGCGCAGCATGGTTATGAGCTGGTCGGATAGCCGGGCATAATGCGGCAATTTAAGAATCTCAGGCAGAATTTTATAGGAAGCTGCCCCTGATGTGGCGAAAGGCCGTGTAGTAGTTCATGTTGTTCTCGATATTCCAGGATGCAAGCATTGTCTTTTCTTTGGATGATGCTAAAAATATGTTTGATAAGGCGATCAAACAACTAGAGCATTTGGGCTATGCTTTTCGAGCAGAGGATAAAGATCGCATTAGCCCTGTCCTAGATGAATAGTTGCACGTATATCCTAAGGCCGATACTGAAGAGGGGGCTGCGGAGACTGCTGTGGTTGAGGGATCCGTAGAGATTCTCTTGCTGAGCCCCTAACCAAGGCATAGAAAAAGACGGTCGAGGTGGCTAAGAAATTGGCTAATGTGGCAAAGGAATTTGCTTTTGCGAACGACTTTGCATTCAAAATTTGAGACGGCATGGTCGACGCCGTTAAGTATCTTCCGTCGCTCGAGGGGTGCTTTTTTGGTTGATAAGGCAGTGCCTTCTCAACCAGCCACTGCTGCTGTTCCACTTGCTATTACAATGCCCGAGCAGGGAACGAATACTCCCCTGGTGTTTCCCATCCCTTTGAGCGATGAACTCAATCAGACGATTGAGGAGGGTGCTCGAGGTCCACAGCTGAGGGCGCAGGGTTGAGCTGAGCTCCTTGCCCTGTGTGGCGTTGTTCTGATGATGATCATTTCATGTATATATTATTTTATTTTATTTTTATATTTCTTTCATGTCCTTTCATGTTTGATCGCCCTGTGTGGCATTGTAATCAAGAATATTGGAACGGATTGAAATACTCTTGCTCGTCGATGCATATTGATCTTTACTTCATTATTTAGCATATTTGCTTTTGTCGAATGTTAATTGTTCTTGAGTAAATGATTCGATCAAATATAGTGTGGCACTAAAAATAATGGAATTAATCCAAGATATTCGTTGAATGTTAGTGTTGATTTTGGGCTGTCATGTTTTGCTAAAATGACTGCCTTGTAGAATGAATCATATTGACTTAATGCATCATACTGAGCGAATTTCGACAACAGGGTCAAATTTTTATTTATTATTCTTTGATTTGGACTGTACATCTTTAATTTAGCAACTCGAAGACCATTCGACCGACATTGGGGTTAACCGTAAATGATCAATTTGTTTATTGATTCCAACTGAAAAGCCATGACATAGCAGCTTGAACCCTACTCGGTCAACTTTAGGGTTGATCATAAACGATCAATTTTTTTTATTGATCGTGGCTGAAAAGCATTGGCTTGGTGGCTTGAACCCTGCTCGGTCGCATTCGGGGTCGATGATAAATGATCGATTCATTTATTGATCGCAGCTGAAAAGCCTTAGATTGGCAGCTTGAACCTGCTCGGTCGACTTTGGGGTCAACTATAAATGATCGATTCATTTATTGATCGCGGCTAAAAAGTCTTAGCTTGGCAGCTTGAAGCTTGCTCGATCGACTTCGGGATTGACTTTAAACGATCGATTCATTTATTTGATCTCGACTGTAAAGCCTTAACTTTGTGGCTTAAAGCTTGCTTGGTCAACTTTGGGGTCTACTATAAATGATTGATTTGTTTATTTGATCTCGACTGTAAAGCCTTGACTTGGCGACTTGAAGCCTGCTCGGTCGACTTCGGGGTCGACTATAAACGATCCATTCGTTTATTTGATCTCGGCTATAAAGCCTTGGTAGCGGCATGAAGCCTGCTTGGTCAACGCTGTGGTTAACGCCGTGGTCCTGTAATCAGATATTTGTAGAAAGTTTCGAAAATTTCATTTTTGCAAGGGAATACAACAGAGACTAATGGTCTCTTTATACATAAAACTTCTTTAAATTTATAGCATTCCAAGGCGTGGTAATTCGTTGCCATATAGGTCTGCTAGTCGGTATGCATTGTGTATTGACACCTTGACCATGGAATAAGGCCCCTCTCATTTTAGCTCGAGTTTTCCTACATTCCTCGACACTTCAACTTTCTTGAGGACGAGGTCTCCGACTTTGAAGCTGCATGGTTGAACAGCTTTGTTGTAAAGCTCTGTCATTTTTGACCTGTATTGTTGCATCGTGTTGTAAGCTTCGTGTCGCAGCTCGTCGATGGTGACTAGGTCGAGTACCCTTTCTGTCGCATTTTTGAGTGGGTTATAATGAATCACTCGGTCTGTATGTTGTATCAGCTCGGATAGGATGACTACTTCGGATCCATCGACCAAACTATACGGGCTACAGCCCGTGGCTATTTGAGGGGTCATTCTATAAGCCCACAGCACCCCGGGGAGGTTGTCTGCCAAACTTACTCTTGTTCTTTCTAATCGAGCTTTGAGGTGGTCGAGGACAGTTTTGTTCATGACCTTTGTCTAACCATTAGCCTGCGGTTTCCGACTGCAGTAAAATGTTGGGAAATCCTTAGGGTCACACCAATTTCTTGTGTTCTTGCTCTGAAATTAGGTTCCATTGTTTGAGATTAGAACCTTAGGTAAGCTAAAACAATAGATTATGTTATTCCAAATGAAGCTTTTGATGGCCGCGTTAGTTATCTCTTAAACTGCTTCCGTCTCGACTCACTTAGTAAAGTATTTTACCACGACGATGATAACTTTTCTTTGGCCTGATGTTTTTGGTAAAGAACCAACTATGTCGATTCTCCATTGGTCGAATGGCCACGTGATCTGGATGTTTACCATCAACGCTACGGGCTGGCCTGGTGTGTTTGAATGGAGTTGGCAAGACGGACACTTTCTAGAAAAGTTGATAGAATCTTTTAACACCGTAGGCCAGAAATAGCCATATTTGATAACTTTATGCACAAGGGATCGACCTCCAAAATAATTTCTACAAATTTCTGTGTTGATTTCCTGAAGGACTTCACGGGCTTAGTCTAGTGTTAAGCATCTAAGAGGTGGCCTCGATATCGACCTCTTGCAGAGTTGCCCGTGCTCGTCGAGGGCAAATTTGACTGCTTGAGCTCTGAGCCTACATGCCTCGTTTTTTCTTCGGGGACTAGCCCTTAGCTTACATAGAGCTTGATTAGATCTTGGCAAGAGGGAGGTGCTTTTTCGATGCTCCCTACCAAGCTCAGGTCATGAGTATGTATAGAGGGCTTGCTTGCGACCAGAAATGTTATAGTCCTCTCTCTTGTCCCTTTTGTCGAGCTTACAAACTTGGAGAGGGTGTCATCTCGCTCGTTTTCTAATCGGGGTACCTGGCTGAGGGTGAAACTTTTGAACAACTGTTGTAATTTTTTCACCTTGGCCAGGTACTGACTCTGGTCTTTGGTCTCAAAGTTTTCTTCAAGCTACTCTGCGACCAGTTGAGAATTAGTGATTGCCACTAGCTGCTCGACGCCATGAGCTGCTGCTATGTTTATGCTAGCAATGAGGGCTTTATATTTTGTCTCGTTGTTGGTGACTAAGAAGTTGAGTTTGATTGTAAAATCATATTCCTCTGCAAATGGGGAGCATAGTGAGGCATCAATTCCACCTCCTGAGGCGGTCGCAGATCTATCGACATGTAAGATCCATCCAGAGGATTTTTGGTTATGCTGATCAAGGAGGTCAAGCCTCTCAGTGACAAAATCAGCCAGGAATTGTACTTTTATGGCCGTCCGAGGTTGAAATGTGATGTTGAATTCTTCAACCTCAATGACCCACTTAGTCAGTCTTCTCGACGTGTCGGGCTTCGACAACACCTATTTAGGCTAATTTATCAATACTATGATCGCATGAGACTGTAGGTAAGGTCACAGCTTTTGTGCTGCTGTAACCAGAGCGAGGGCGAACTTCTCAATCTCCAGATAATTGTGCTCGGGTCCATACAGCGCCTTACTACAATAATAAATAGGCTAATAAGTTATTTATCTTTTTGAAACCAAGACCGAGCTGATCGAGGAAGTAGACATGACTAGGTAGAGATGTAGAACTTTTCCTAGCTCTGGTTTGGTGAGCACGGGTGGTGAGGAGAGGTATTGCTTGAGATCGACCAGAGCCTGGTTGTACTGCTGCGTCCATTGGAATCCCAATTTTTTTGCATTCTTGAGTATTTTGAAAAAAGGTAGACTCTTGTTAGCTAATCGTGCAATAAATCTGCCTGGAGCTATTATCCTGCCGACCAGGCGCTATACGTCCCGGACTATTCGAGGCAGAGTGATGTCCAAAATTGCTTGAATCTTCTGTAGGTTTGCTTTAATCCCCATTTAACTAACCATGTAACCTAGGAACTTGCATCCTCGAACCCTAAAGGTACATTTGTTGGGTTTTAGCTTCATTCCAAATGTTTGTAGTATCGAGAACGTATGATCGAGGTTGATTAGGTGTCCCTCAGCTTTTCCTATTTTGACGATCATGTCGTCGACATAAACTTCCATAGATTTTCCAATCTCATTCTTGAACATGAAATTAACTAATCTCTGGTAAGCTGCTTTTGCATTTTTTAGCCCAAAAGGCATGACCAAGAAACAGTATACCCCATTGGGGACGACAAATGAGGTGTTATCCCAGTCCTCTGGTGCCATGAATATTTGATAATAGCCTTGAAAGGCATCCATCATGCTCAACAATTCACAACCAACTATAGAATCCACTAGTAGATCTATGTGAGGCAGGGAGTAAGGATCTTTAAGGTAAGCTTTATTCAAGTCAATAAAATCATTACACATACGCCATTTCCCTTTATTCTCAGGGACGAGTACACCATTGCAAAGTCAAGAGGGATATTGAATTTCTACAATATATCTTGCTTCTAAGAGTTTGTTGACCTCCTTTTCGATGATTTGAGATTTCTCAGCGTTTAAGGTTCTCGTCTTCTGCTTCACTGGCTTGTACGAGGGGTCCATATTGAGGTAATGGACAATGACACTTAGGTCGATTCCCTGGAGATCGGAAGCTTTCCATGCGAACACTACGATGTTTCTATGAAGGAAATAGACCATAAGACACTTCATTCGATGGCCCATATCACTCTCGATCCGAGTGGTGTTCTTGGGGTTTCTAGGCTCCAGCTCAATTATTTTGAACTCTCTAACCTGGGTGTCCTCTAGTTTCCTTTTCCTGTATGCCTACCCCTCCTCGGGTTCCACTACAGAGGCATCCCCTAAGGGCTTCAGTTAGGGTCAGGTCTTCTGCTCACTAGATTCGACTGAAATGGTGTAGCAACGCCATGCTTCCTTAATATTGCACAAAAGCTCGTCTACCCCTGCAGGGGTTGGAAATTTAATCTTCATGTGGTAGGTCGAGACAATGGCCCGGTAGTCGTTTAGGGTAGGTTGACCAATGATGACATTGTAAGCAAATGGAGCGTCAACGACCAAGTAGTTTATCATGAGGATTCTGTTGCGGGGCGAGGGCTTCTCCAAATGATGTGGATAGGTTGATGGATCCTTCCGGGATAATTTTTTATCCCCCAAACCTGACCAGTGGTGTATGGACTGGCTCAAATTTCAGTTGTCCCAAATTTATTCTTTTCATGGTTGATAAGAATATGATTTTAGTAGAGCTACCATTGTCGACCAGTGCCTTTCTTACTTCAAAATTCGCAATTCCGACCAACACGACCATTGGACAGTCTATCTTGTGGTTGGCCCCTTTGTTCTCGAGGTGGGCAAGGTTAGTGTTGGTGAAAGAAATTGACTCTGTGCTAGTGGAGAGTTGGAAAATTGTTTCGATGGGAGTGGATTTAGTTGATTCTAGATGCTACTGGGTTTGTCTTTTAGCGAACTTCGAGTCCCCCCCCACTAGGACCTTCAACAATCATATCAATTACTCTTCAAATGGGTGGGCGGTGATCCTGGGCAGGTTTCTTTCTTTTATCCTCCTTTCTCGGGCTAATTGACCTTTCTCTATGGGGAGTCTGGTCGATTTTGCCCCCTTCTTGCCTGGCATGCTCATTGATGTATTTTTTCAGATGGCCTTGTTGAATCAACCTCTCAATCTCATCTTGCAAGTTAAAATAGTATTCTGTGTCATAGCCCTTTTGCTTGTGAAAATGGCAGTACTTCTTTGAATTTCTCATGGCCTCCATCTCGGTCAGCTTCCTGGGCTTCTTTAGGAGGTTGTCGTGCTGGATGGCGAATAACACCTCTTTCCTTGCGAGGTTAAGCGAAGTATAATCATGGAAGCGCTTAATGGGGGTTCGTTGACCTTCCATATGCTGACCATTATCTTTCTCCTTATTCTTCTTCCTGTCAACCTCAGGGTTGCCATATTTAAGTCTATTCATGTCCTCCTGAGTCATATATCTTTTTGCGAGGTCGAGAAGCTCCTCCATCGATCAGGGCCGCTGCGCATCAACACGTTGGCACATTTCTTGTATTTGAGGCCTAAGAAAAGCACATCGATCAAGAACTCGATCCGGGGGCTATTGATCTTTAACACTTCCATATTAAACCTGGTGAAGAAGTCGTGAAAGGACTCCCCTTCATTCTGTTTCACTGTGTGCAGGTGGGTATGAGAAAGCTTTGCCTTTATTCGGCTGGCGAATTGGTGCAAAAAATTTTCACACAACTGGTCATATGAATATATTAATGCCGGCTCCAACTTAACAAACCAATCGAGCGCAATCCCTTGAAGGGTAGTCACCAGTATCTTAGCATAGATATAGTCATTATACCCATGCAGCTGCATCATGTGCTCGAACTACATCAAGTGTTCATTTGGGTCTGACGAGCTGTCATACCGGGGTAGGCTGGTCGGGACCTTGGTATCTACAACAATACGCTTGTCGAAAATCTCAAGGATAAACGGTGATTCTCTCTCTCGTTGGAACCTTGGCGGTCCATCATGGTAGTAATTTTTCTTAGTATTTCTCCTCGAGATCTCCTTCAAATGCCTATTTAGCTGCTGGACTTGATGAGATACCTCCTCCCATTCCTCTTTATCTGCTTCAGACGCATTTCTGTATGGCTGGGATCTTGAGCACTCAACCCTATCGCGTTGCGGGTCTCGAATGGGTCAAGCGCCATGATGAACTGAATCTACTACCTCTTCGCGATGGGCAGGTCAGGCCATTTCCCTAGGAAAATGCCCTGAACTGGTTTCGCATCTCGAGGGAAGTCATCTAGACTTTGGTCGACCATGATTCTCTCTAGGAGGTCTCTTCTCAAGGGGTGTGGGCTGTAGGGTAGTGCTAGCTGTCGATTTTGGTTGGACTGCATGTCGATTCAGAGCCGCAAAGAGTTGAGCAGAAATTTGAGCAAATATCTACTCGTTGATGAGCTGCATTAATTGGGGAAAGGTCAAGGTGACCACCTATTCCAGCTGAGCGCTCGGCCCTGGCGTGCCAGATTCTTGTGAAAGTTGAGGAAGGGGGAGTGGCAGACTTCTTGTTTCCTTCTCTTTCCAAAGCGGCTCACCCAGTGTTAATCATTTTCGATTGCGGACTTAAAGCTTTCCACAAATGACGCCAAATGATGAGGGTAAAAATTGTATGTAACTAGATTAGGATAGAGTCTAAGAATATCGACCTCTCTAGTCAAATGGCAGGTATTAGGACTGAGTCCAGCAATCACGAACAAATGTCAGGCTAACCGAGGTGCCCTCGGCTATGGCACTCCGATGATGAAGTCAGTATAAGAATGACCAGACTAAATGAGCATCAGAGTGAGGGCTTTATAGTGTATGATGGCATACCTTTGGTGAGCTTGGAAAATGGATATTTATAGCCTTCCCCAACTGGGGGATTTGCCCGAGATGCCCTTAGCCTAGAGAAAGGGCTCTTGTTCTTATATGAGAGGCTTTAGGTCATATCCCATTCATGTACTATTTCAGGTGGCTGTATCTCTAGGTTTCATGGACAGAATAGTACATTGTAGGTGCTCCCCCTGCCTGGCGCGACAATATGGGCGATATTGGGGCGACACGAGCCTTTAATGCGGAAGCATGCCACTTATCAAGACATTTAATGCAGTAGAGAAAGGATTTTTCAGTGAGTCGACCTCCCTAGTTGATGTTGGACCCGACCTCAGGGTGGGGCTGACAATCGGTGGAAAGGGCTGACGATCGATGGAAGGGGCGGACGAACATTATGGTCGAATGAGCCAAGCACTTGACTGAAGCCCGCAGCCTAGTCGACTGACATCAGTGTTGCTTAGTGCATCAATGAAAGAGAAGTGTGGGAGGTCGGCTGAGGTTGACCGTTGTCGACAACATGATTGGGCCCTTATGATGAAATGGGCTCGATGCTATACCCTCGAGTCTATAGTTTTGGGCTGGGCCTATTAGGCCATCCCATATCAAGTAGGGTCTATACCCATAAATTACCCATTACTTTATACTTAAATTTAATCTATGGACTTAAAAATTATCTATACTGAAATCAAATGTATATAAATGATAAACTTTTTATATATAAAAATTACAAATATGTATAATATATAAATATATAAAATTATTAAAATTAATTAATATAAATATAAAAGTAATTATATAAGTATTATGAATAATTAAATATATATTATAACATAATTAAATTATATAGGCCGACTTGATAGGCTTTATAGGCTTTTTTAAAAGTCTATAGTTAGCCTTTTTAACTAAATATACTTTTTTAAAAGTCTAAACCTGATCTATTTATTAAATAGGTTAGGCTGGGGTAGGCCTTAAATAGGCCAGACCGTAGGCCCCTAACGGGCAGCCTAGCTTATTTTCATCCCTAATGAACAATAACAACTAAATAATTTTCTTCATTAAAAATTAAATTAAATTAATAAAATTAATAAAGTCATTATATTAGGATAGCAATTTTTTTAAAAAGAATTGGAATAGTGATAGCAACAGTTGAACATTTTTCATTAATAAAATTAATAATATTAAAATTAATAGTGGAATAAATATTTTTTTATAAAAACAGTTAATAAAATTAATTTTGCTAATGAATAAACTTTGTTAATAAAATTTTTATTAATGAATGAAAATTTGAAAATAAAGATTAACTAATTTAAATTTAATAATTAAATTAAATATAGAAAAAGGTTTTTTTATTTTTTGTTATCGTATGCCAAATAATATTTTTAGTATATATTAAGAAAATTAGTATATACATTAAAAACATAAGTTTAATAAACTAGACCCAATAAGTTTTGGGTTAGATAGGATAGGGTAGGGTAGGATTAGGGTCTCATTCTTTTAAGTATGTTACAGGAAGGTAGAATATATGATTTTTTTTTTTGTTGGTATTTTAGGATATGGGTGTCGGTGGGGTGATCCTACCCATTTACAGGCTTACTTGGGATGCGAATTTGGTCTAATTTTTGTACCCATAGCCACCTCAAACCCACTACATAAATTAAAATATATTAATTTTATTTATTATGCATATATTTATATCATGTGGATTCATATATATATATAATATGCATATTATATATAGATTCAATAGAGAAATAATAATATTGTCATAATAAATAGTTTATACATTTAATATATATATAAGTAATAATAATATTTTGAATTTAAAATTTTTCAAAACCTAAAGTATGTTTATAAAAATATTTAATTAACTAATATTCTTTATTAATAATATTATTATCTTATATTTAGAAAGTTATGATAATATTATCTCTTTAAAAGAAATGTTTTTTTGAATTTTTTTCAACATATAACATAGATTTAATGGATCATCCCGTCAAGATTTGGATTTGGGATAGAGTGGATTCTGAGTACACAAAAATCTTGGTGGGGGCAGGTCCAATTTTTGGCAAACTCATCCCAAACCTATCTCAATTAGGGGTGTCATATCAATTATATGCAAGGGCATGTCGTAGAAATGAAAATTTTAAATTAAGAAGGTACTTGGGTGAACTCTATTCTCCTCAAAAAATTATAATATTCTAAATTATTATTATTATTATTATTATTATTATTATTATTATTATTATTATTAATTTCATTATGTACTCTAAGTTATATATTTATCAAACAACTATAAAACAAACTATCAACAAATTTGATATAATAACTATCAAATAACTAGAAGACAAAATTGATACAATAATTATTTAATAATAAATTTGACAACAATATTCTAACAACAAAAACTAATAACAAAATGTCTAATTAAACCCTTGATATGACGAATTAAGTGTCTAAGGGTAAAAAAAGTAAAAATAAAATAAAAGGCCAAATAGTTAAATAATGAATAAATGAAAAAGTCAGAGAGCCTAATTGTTTAAGCTCGCCGAGAAGGACATCTAGACCATAGTAGGCCGAAGCCCACTAAGGGAAAAACATTATAAATACCATGCCCTAAAGTCAAACATGGCATGAAAAATTATTTGCAAACAATGGAGAGCTTAGACCCTCTTATTCGTGTTTCAAAGAAAAGAATTTGGAAAAGTTCGTTGATTTCTAGAAAAGACTCTAGCTCTGGTACCAAGCAGCATTATTTTAGCGTCATCTGTGGGAACTCTCACTAAAGAAAAAGGAATGCTAAGAATGTAGAAGAGATCTGGAGCTCGAGATTCCAACAAGTAAGTTGTTCTATGATTTGGGAATATGGAAAGCCACTAGCCTAAAGTGTAATCACGTCCATCGCCGAAGCTAGCACCTAAAGCGCATCCGCTGCTAGAGGCAAGGCTAGTGTAGTAGACCCCTCTCTTTGGAAAACTAGTGTAATATATGACGCAAGAGGCGCTGAAGACATTGCTGGATAATGCTTCTGCGCAATATGCAACCAAAGCAATTGCCCAGTACATTAGAGAGCACTGCCCTTAAGAGCAATCGCAATCCTCCTATCCGAATTGGGAAGGTCATCATCACTAGAGAGAACAGAACAAGGAACTAACTAAGAATGAGACACCGCTCCCCCTCTACCTCAGCAAGTGGACATGCTATCGTCACTCTGAGCTGACTCATCATGATGATTGTTAACTGTCGCTAGAGTTTAGATACATTCACTTGTGCTTCAAAGCTCAGGAGGACTTAGAAGTGAGCACCTTCTGTTGGTTATTGCTCTTTCAAGCACAGTCTCATTTCCCCAACCATTCTTGCAGAGTCGATCCTCTCTGCAACTAAGATTGCCAACCTTTTTGAGTTTGACGGAATTAAAGATCTCCAAAAGTACTTAGATAACAATATGGTGCACTTAAAGCTGAATGCTTGATGGAGCATGTCGGAACTCTTACCTAATATTATACTAGGAGGCTTCAGATATAGGAAATTCAAGAAACATATAGCCGGAAAGCACTCAAGCTACTTTCGATAAGCTCTTGATTTGAGCCAAAAAACGCATCACAAAGGGTAAACATAACTCTCATGGAAAAATTGTAAAGGATGGTGAACAATCCCAAGGGGTAAGGTGAATACCTTGTGATGTATGGCCCCAAATGAGCCCTGCACCTAGCAAGACAACGGGTGATCTCAAGAGGTACAGTCCAAAGGATTATTGGTGCTTCCATCCTAATAGAAGATGAAATGCCAAGGAATGTGACCGCCAGAAAGGAGATATCGAGAGATTAATCCAGCAAGAATACTTTGAAGTGTTATCGCCAGGTGATGAAGGTGATCCCCAAAGGGCAATCCAAACTCAAAGTACGGAGGATTGTTGAAAGATGCTAGAGCAGAGATCAGAACCTCGAAGAGGGCCGCAACCATATGCAACTACAATCTATTTATTGCAGAGCTATATAGATGATTGCCACCAAACTTGTAGGAGGGAACTCTGCTAATGTCCTAATTCTCTCATGAAGTCTTCAAAATAGAAGCAAATCCACTCACGTGTAAAGTGCGCCCTTAACCAACTAATGCCACCCTTGAGGAAGGAGACTTGAAGGCAAAAAAAGATGAATGCACCGGCTCCCCTATAATCTCAATTTCCCTAACCTTCACATGGAAACCCCAATAAGCCAAGAAACCTGAGCAATCATCATATCCCATAATGCCTCCCTCTAACTAAACTGAGTTGGGACTCGAAAAAAAAAGATTGACACGTCTCCAACTAGATCCCAGGGAGAAATCAAGGAGGCAAGCAACCAAAAAGTGAAGACACATGAACATAATTTCGGGATTAGGAGAACCCCTCAGGAGGTAAGAATCACCCTAGTGATCAGTAAACACTTTTGAGTGTGGAGAAAAGGGACCTTGGAGGCGAAAAACATGAGAATCAAGAACCCTAGCTAGTAGAGGCCTTCAGACAAGCCTATACTCTGCCAACTATGTTTAAGGGAGCCCGAATTGCTCCTAGAATTTTTATGAAGGAAAAAACATTCAACTTGGTTATCAGGACCAAAAGAAAATTGGCAAACAAAGTGTTACTGAGATTCTTAGTGATAATTGTATTTAATGGCTTTTGATTAATAAATGACAAGTAAAAATAATAATATTTGATTGAAAATGCCAATATAAATGTATTCAAAAGGTATTTAAATAGTACCATTAATTTTTTTTCTTAAAAAGTGCCACTCATATTTATTTATAATGTCATTTATAAAAGACACCGCGGAGTATTTAGTGGCACTATTTTAACCACATTTTACAGTGTATACTGACACATTAAACTGATATACTGATAGCAATAAAAAATGCCACTATAATATTACTTATTGGCAATTGATTACTAAATGTTAAAAACGTATTATTAAAAATGCTAACATAACTATAACACTACTTAGTGGCAATTGATTACCAAATGTTAAAATGTATTATTAAAAATACTAACAAGGTTTTGGTTCAGTTTAAATAATGTCTCTACTCGAGATAGACACCTTCCATCGGAGCACTACACTCAATGTGCAGTCGCTGAAATACGTACTAAAACTCGATTTTTTTGGTAATATATATATATATATATATAATGAATGTTGCAAATCTTTTTCTTATTAAAGTGTTCATTTTGTCCTTGAAATGGAGCATCATAATACCATTTTGCAGAAAAGTAAAGGTAATGTTTGGATATGAAGTGTATGTTTTGGATTATATATTTTGAGAGAATGAGTTTTGGGAGTGGGGTTGAGAAATGTGAAATTTGTATCGGGAAATGTGATATATATTTGTTTATATTTTGGGAATAGTCAAAAAATCATTTTCGGGAGTTTGGTATGTTTGTTTATATTTTGGAATTAGACATTTTTTTTTTTTACTGTAGCAGTCAAATCAATGTTTTTTTATAAGATTTTTGGGGTGAAAATGAAATTGTATAATATTTTTTTTGTAAAACAAATAATAAAATATGTAATATGTATCTGTGATGATTGAATATAATTTTTTAATTATAAAAATAATAATAAAATATTATGATATGTATATGGAATTTTTGATAATAAATCAATTGATTTGACGGGGTACTTTGAAAATTAAAAATTATTATTTTAGCAAAAAAATTATTTATATATTTGGTTATATTTTGCCAAAACAAATTCAAAATGTAACCAAACATAGCCAAAGTATCTTCCGCGTGGAACCTGACCCTAAATATTTTATTTGAATTGAATAAATAAAGTTGAATTGAAAGCATTTAAACAATATTATTTTATACATAATATGCTTAGAGATAAGATATTGAATTGTGAATACGTCATCAGCATCACGTCATTTAATTAACACAATTGTGTAAATAAACAAAGCTATGTATACAACCAAGCGATACCTACTTTAATCAATATATATGTGCACGTTCTCCAAGCCCACATTTAATATAGTTAATTCTTAATATATATTTGAATACAACGGTCAAAGCATGCATATATTAGTTCTTAATATTAAGGATAACGTTTCTTTCAAGTAAATTGCACAACATTTCCTGTTATATTTGAAATTTGATGATAATTTCCTAGGAAATAAAATTAGCAATTTTTTTTTTATAATTTCTAAAACCATGCAATGAGCATCCCTGGGAAGAAAGGTGTCATTTATGCACAGGTGTCCACGATTTGACATGTATTTTTATGTGTAAAAAGATAATCATGTCCTTCACTTATTAGCCATTAGATTTTTTTTTTAAAAGAATCAACGGTCCAAATTTAATCATATAATATTTTTTAAAAAATAAAACAAATAAGTAATATATTATTATATATAATATAATAGATATATGTATAATATATAATCTAATATAATATCTATATAATAAATGTATACCCCAACCCACCAGCTGCCATGGCAGCTGGCAGTTGATGGCCATGGTAGCCATGGCTGCCAGCATTCCGGCAACTCACCAGTCAGCTAATGGTGGCCGCAAAAAAAAAAAAAAGGAAAAAGAAAGAAAGAAAGAAAGATGGCGATCGATGTCCACCATCAGCCGCGACAGTCAATGCCCAGGTCTAGCCAAACCTGACCATTATGCAAGGCCGTGGCTTTGGACAAGAGGCAGCCATGGTTGCCGGTCGGCTTTGGCGAAGAGGCAGGGAAATGGGTGGGTGGGGGGGGGGGGGGGCAAGACGATTGGGGTGGGGATGATGATAATATATATATATATATAAATCTATATGTTATATATAATATATTATATATAGTCATATACAATATATATGTTATATATAATTATATATATATATGCATATATATACATGTTATGATAAATTTATATATTTATATATTATATGTATATAACTATAACTATAAATGAAAATTATATTTTATATTTTTACAAATAATAAATATTAAATAATATTTATAATTAGTATATGTAACTATAATTATATATTGTAACTATAAATAAAAAATATATTATTTAATTTTTATAAATATTATATATTTTATATTTTTACATATAATAAGTATTACTTAATTTGAAATGAAGAAAAAGATTATATATATATATATACATTATGTATAAATAAAAAACATATATGTTTATATTTATAGATGTACATATATTTTATATGTAACTATAAATAAAAAATAAATTATTTAATTTTTATAAATATTATATATTTTATATTTTTACAAATAATAAATATTACTTAATTTGAAAAAAAAATTATATATATTATATGTATAAATAAAAAACATATATGTTTATATTTATCAATGTACATATATTTTATATGTAACTATAAATAAAAAATATATTATTTAATTTTTATAAATATTATTTATTATTTAATTTTAAAAGAATTAAAGAAAATTTATATATGAATATATGAGACATGTATAAATAAATAATATATAATATCTTTATAGATAAATTTATACATGTACATATATTATATAAGTGTAAAAATTATATTATATACTTTTTCAAAATTATTATGCATAGACTTATATATGTATACCTATTATATATAAGTATAAATAGAAACATATACCTTTTTAAAATTAATTTAAAATGTATAAAAAAATAATTTTATTTAAGGGTAATTTTGTCTTTTTTACTATTCAATGAACATCAAATAACAATAAGAAGGTTGTTGGGTCAAGTGTGCAACGTTCAATTAAACATAAGAGGTTTTTTTTGCCAATTTTTATTTCACAGGGGGTTATCAGCCAATTCCGAATATCACAGGGGGCGCTGTGCAATTTGCCCCGTTTCTTCGAATCAAGCATACAACTATGTTTTTTCTTCAAAATTAAGGCAATATTATTGAAATAAAATCGTGATGATGTTTGACGTGACGCTATAAATGATCTATGACTTTCCTTTGTTTGATTGAACTTATTGATTAAATATGTATTTACATAAGTTTGTTTGATTGTAATAAGAAGAGATTTATGAGATTAGAAGTTGTGATCACTGTTTACAAAATCAGATTGGACCCGGCGGTAGAACCGGTTGAACCATTGATCGTCCTATGAATTGGTTTGATTTTAAGTAAAAATCGATAGATAAAGAAAATCGTTCTATTTTGTCAAAATCATTCGAACTAGCAGTCAGACCGTTTGAATCGTTGAACCATTCACGGTTTATGAAAATCGAATTGGCTTTTTTTTTTTCCACCCTTTAATTTTTGGCATAATTAACACTTCTTTTTTTTAAAATTTTTTTAGCCTAATGTGAACCTTCAAAGTTAAGATACATTTTAAAAAGATAAAAGCCTAAAATACTCAAATAGATCTACAAAATAAAAGCTCCAAATCTAACATTCTAATTTTTAAATCATATTAGAAGGTAGAAACCTTTAATTACTAGAAAGTAGAAACATTTAATCCCTTATCTAACCTTTGTGCTGTTGGCTAACTCTTCCAAGAAATTCTAACTTATAAAATTGAATAGTACAATTTAGACTCTTTATGTTTTATATTTGGTATTTTATTAACTTTTAAGTAATATATAAAATATACAATATATATTACATAATTATGATGTCACGGTTTAATTGTTATTCAATTACGGTCTGATAATGGTTGAACCAGTGAATCGTGAATCGATAAGTTTTTTGGTTCACTGAACGTTCCGATTTTTCGAACACTGATTGTGATAAATTGATTGCAAAAAACTAATGGCAGAAATTAATTTCTTGACATATATCATTTATTATATTTAATATGATTAATTTAATAATATGAGCAATTGGAGAGTTCGTAGGAGAATTAATGCAAACTAATACAAATTCTTTATGCATGACGAATAAAGTGTTAACTGTTTCTTTTGCATCTTTAATGGATAAATCGATTATTGGGTAGTTTTAATAGTTGTTTAATGTGAAATATTATCTATTTATTTATTGTTTATGTTATGATTACCCACAACTTATTACCTTATATATATATATATTGTAGTAATAATAATATAGATCGTGTCTTAAATTAAAGGTATTTTGTCCATTATTATATATATATAGGAGGTTTTTAAAAATACCCAAGTATACTAAATTTTTCTACCCAAACGGCAGAGCTAGTCAATTTATTTGGGGTTTATCCTACTATTAAAATTGGCCCTCGAAACTCATATTTATATTTCATTTATAAATTATCATTATTAATATTTTATAGTTTTAAAATCTTATTTTATTCTAAAAATATTTCAAAAATTATTTTAAAATAAAATTTAATGTCTTATAGGAAAACCATTAGCCTTAATCATTTAACTTATGAGGCACAATTTGCAGACTATTTTAAGTATACTTATTAGGAAAACCATTAGCCTTAATCATTTAATTACTAAACATAAGTCTCTCGCACAGAATATGTTATGGAGCTTGGTATATACCAAAAAATCAACAATTTATATTTCTAATTTTAATATTTTAATATTTTTATGATATTACTAGACACGTATGAGAAAAATTCACGTTTTCATAAGAAAAAATTAGTGTGTGATGTGCGAGTCACATTTAATTGTTGGAAGAAGTGTGAATTGCAGATATTTTTCATTTAATTATTTTGAAATACTTGGATTATATTAATTGTACTTGCTTGTTAACAATCAAATTCAACTAATTTTTACAATCTTTGTTTACTAATATATATGTATACATCAATTTCAATTTTTTCTATCATCATTTGATTTTTATTATATGCATATCAGCAACCACCTCAATTTATTTTTACAATTAATTTCTAGGTCACCGATAGGTACATATTAGCAATTATTCCAAATTATTTTGACAACCACTATTTAGTTGCTAACATTTACACTCTAATAAGCAATTGAAATTATTTTTGCAAGCATATTATGTTTCTAATATATACATATTAACGCATAGTAGCAAATTTTTTTGTCAAGAAATCATGCAAAATGTAGTAAGTTTTATGACAATATTAAAATTTTTAATTAATTATTTTGTTGCTAAAAGATATTTTTTAGCATTGACGTTTTGTCATTACAATATAGTCACTAAAACATGTTAAATAAAGCAACTATATTGCAACCAATAACTAGGTGACTAAAAAATCAATTTTTACCAAACAAAATAATGTAGTCATTGTATGTGTAATTATAGCAATTATGATAATATTAGAACCACCACGAAATTTTAAATTAGTGAATAAAAGTTTTGTCACTGATTATTCTATTTATAATGACCATTACTTGATGATTTTTAAATATGCATTTCCAATATCTAAGTTAATCACTTGTCATTGAACACTTTTAACTCCTACTCTGTTATGATCATATCTAATCAACGATATTTTAGTCACTGTAAATTTTACAGACCATCTTTTAACTTTTAGGGACAATTAATGATGATTATTAAAACCACTTTTTCTTCCCATTGTATATTACAAATCAGGTCAATCAATGGATGTGCTTTTTTCTCTCATCGCTACGACTACGTTTTTCTTATCCATAAATTCCGTTCAAAATCAACCATATGTTACCTTAGGGCTTGTTTGCTTCATTGGATAAAACTTGATAGATCTATTTTCAAACTTTATCTCTTGTTTGCTTCACATCTTTATGGCCCATGATACCTTTGTAGCCCGGCATGGTATCATGGGCTAGGCTAATTTATGGATCAAGCCATTTTGGCTTGATCCATTTTTCATCCTTTCAAATTTAATCTGATAAAGAATGAAAATGACATTCTTACCCTCATAAAAACCCTATCCTCAAAGCCTTCTGCCAAATTTCATAAATTTACCTTTTTAGAAGTTAAGACATTTTAGACATTACAAAGTGTAATTACATTGAGCAATCTTGTCAACCAAACATTATATAGTATTAAGCATGAGATATCACTAATTTCTAAAATCAAGCAAACAATAGATTACATGATTTTGGATACCATTTTTAGCTTATGTATCACTAACATATTAATCCCTCCTAATCCTATATGTCCAAGCAAACAAGCCCTTAGAGTATATATAGGGCTCAGAATTTCTACATGTTCCCATTGAGACTGCGGCATTCCATGATATATCTTCAAATATAATTTGGCGTGGCTCCTTTAATTTAGTCGTGATTTATATAATATAGTAGACTACTAGGGCTGTAAATGGATATTCGAAAATTCGTTTATCGTTCACATCCGAATTCGTTTATAGGGCTATTATCCGTGTCCGTTTAAAGCGAATATTATCCGTATTCGATTAGTAGACATCCGACTATAAACGGATACGAATATGGTAAATGCCTATCCGATCCGTTTAATATCCGCTCCGAATACATATCCGTTGGATATATCCGTTTATATATTCGATTATCCGTAACTTAATCAAATATGTTATCCGTATCCGATAAATAATATTTAAAAAAATATTATATATAATATATTCTATTTTTATGTATTTTAATATATATATATATAATATTTTAAAAAATTACCATATATAATATATTATTATACATAACAATTTATTTTTATTTATAGATTATTAAATTTCATAATCTATATGTAAATGAATATATGTATAAATTAGTAATTAAAGAATTAATAAAAAAAATAGATGGTAATGATGATAATTAAATAATATTAAATCAAAAAAATTTGAAAAGTTAATATATTAGTGATAAAATTGATCAATATAAAATTATTGTTGCTTTACTTTATAATTAATTTATATTGGTGTCATTTTATTAATATTAATTAATCATAAAGTGAATCAATAATTATAAAAAAATTAACTAAATTAAGAATAATTAACTTTTTAATTCTAAAAAAAATTAGTAAAATACTAAAATTATTAACTAGCTAAGGGGATATTAAGATTTAAGAGGGTGTTTGAGTAAGCTTATAAGTTCCTTAAAACATCTTATAAGCTCTTAAGGTAAGATGTTAAAAGTTTATAAGGTATCAAAAAGTATTTGATAATTTTTTTAAAAAAAATAACTTATAAGCTCTTAAGATAAGAGTTTTTGCAGTGTTAAACAGATGAGAAGTTCAAGCATATTCATGTTGGTGGACTATGTGAATATTTTTCTTGTATTGAAGTTAATTTTTATTTTGTTTATTTTGGATTGTTGTATTATGTATTGAAAATTATTATTTCTTTTGATTCTTGAGGAGATTTGTATGCTTGTTTAATTTTTGGAGTATGCTAATTTTATTGTTTGTTTGTTATTTTTTTTAGATTTTATTATGTTATTTATATGATTATTTTTTTAATGAAATTTATTAGAAAAAAATATGCATTTTATTATAAATTAATGGATTCGGATATTCGAATATTCATAAACGGATATTCGGATATTCATAAACGGATATTTGGATATCTATAAACGGATATTCGAAATAATTATAATCGGATACGGATATATCCGATTTCGGATAATATCCGGCGGATACAAATTCGGATATTATAAAAAAATATCCGGCGGATACGGATACGGTAAAAGTTAAACGGATACGGATACGAATATTGTATATTCGATCCATTTAATATCCATTTACAGCCCTATAGACTACTATCAATTTTGTACAGTCACCGATATGATGATTGATTCCGGTTGCACCTAATCCATAATTGAACTTAATTGCCATTTTGACCAATATGAAGTTAATTTGAGATAGGGATGGCAATGCATGCGTCCGGGTTACATCCGGACCCGCCCCGCTAAGGAGACTTTTGAAAGTGTAAATGGGTCTTGGGGCACGTATTTGGTTTAATTTTTGTACCCATACCCACCTCAAACCTGCTACATAAAAATATATTAATTTTATTTATTATGGATATATTTATATGATGTGGATTCATATATATATATATATATAATATGCATATTATATACATATTTGATAGAGAAATAATAATATTGTCATAATAAATAGTTTATACATTTAATATATATATATATATATAAGTAATAATAATATTTGTAATTTAAAATTTTTCAAAAACTAAAATATGTGTATAAAAATATTTAATTAACTAATATTCTTTGTTAATAATATTATTATCTTATATTTAGAAAGTGATGATAATATTATCTCTTTAAAAGAAATAGTTTTTTGAATTTTTTTCAATATATAACACGGGTCTAATGGATCATCCGTCAAGATTTGAATTCGGGACAAAGTGGATTTTGAGTACACAAAAATCTGGGTTAATAAAGTTCCAAAATACGATGTTGGGATCTAAGATCTTTTAGAAAATATAAGAAGTTCCTAATTATTTTTAATATTTTAACAAATTCTTTTAAGTTTAACCATTTTAATCACAAAATTATCATGATTAACATCTTAAATATTGGTTTATCCAAACAATTTAAGAGCTTATTTTTTGAAGTCAAAAGATCTAACATCTTATTAAAGCAGTAAAAAGTGTATTTTATAAGATATAAAAACTTATAAAGTCTTTTAAGTAAGTTTAGTAAAATACCTTCTAAAGACTTTAGAAATGACTGTGCTCTTTTTTTCACAATTCGTAATTCATATATATTGGACTCCTCTTGGAGTGAAAAATATGGATCATTTTAAATGAATTATAATATCAAAAGGGATAATCAAAATGTCAATGAATTGATCAATATGCTTGTTCAAGAAAAAACAAGATTAAAGAACCAAAAGGCTCATTTTTTCATTTTCAAGGTCATTAAGAGTTCTAAATGCCTGGACGTAGCAAATAACAACGTTTGCACATCCTGAATCATTGATATACAGTTGCTCAAACTGACAAAAAGGAAGTAAAGTGTACACTTCTGCCACATAACTAGATACTTGAAGAAAGACTGCGTCAAACTTAAGTTTTGATTTTATTCAGCATTGTACTTTCTATATTTTGAACCAAAGCCAATTACTTAAATACGATGTAGGAATTTCTCATAATCTAATCATAAAAAGTTAAATGAAGGCTTTTTGTTTACAGAAAATGGATATATGTACTGAACTTAATAAATATGGACCCAAGTCAGTATTTGAAAGGCTTCTTTTGAATTGCGGACTAGAAGTAAATCTAATTTAAGACAGTTGTATGTTTGGGGTTTCTTGCAAAGGATTATAATTAATCCAAAATAAAGAAATTGGACATTGGACCAATCAATGGTTTCTTTATAGGATGTCTTAAAAATTTCAAGACGTGTATAATTTATTATTCGAATCATAGTAATATTAGAGAAGTTGAATTAATTATTGGATATGCTAGATTAATCATAAAAATGGTAATTAATTTCATGTTGAGTTAATTATTAAATATGCTAGATTAATCTAAGTAAACACACCATCATGAAGTTGCCAAATGATGAAAGAGATGGACTTCTGGTATTGATTGTGTATTGTATTTGATCGGGTTGAGGACTATATATACTGAAGATGAAGAGCGCATTGAGACACAAAGTCTAGGGTCACAGCTCCAATTAAAATTAGCAATGTGGCACCAACCCCAACTAGAAAGTCTGGCACTGTGGCCCGAGACTTCGGGCACCATGACACCAAGACTAGAGCCGCAATCCCATAAATTTAGGTGCCGCGGACCCAAGTTGCTAGCAGTCAAAAATAGTTTTTTGACACCGCTACATCAAATTTGTAGTGTTGCAACATCGATTCGTGACTCTCAGGCAGTTATTTATTTTTGTATAATTTTTTTATATGTTCTATTATCGTGTGATTTCGTTTGAGGTGCGGAAAAATATTTTGATATATAATTTAGGATTTATGTTAAGTGAATTCATATATTGGGACTATTGAAGTGCTGTAAAATTGCGTGTAATTATTTAAAAGATCCATGAAGTAGGATATTGTGAAGTTCAGTGTAATTAGTTTAGTGGTTTGTAGCTCAATGACATCAGTCTCCTCTATTATGTGTGAGGTCTCGAGTTCAAACCCGCATAGACTTCTTTGTGCACTTTATGTGCATCTTGATTGTGTAGTTACAATGTTCTCTTCAAATAAAAAGAAAAAAAAAAGATTATGGGTAATTACAATTTTTTTATTTTTTTTACAATTTCTTAAATTAATATTGGAATTGATCTTTTCATATGCAGATGTAGGCTATTCATCAATTGAGCCAAACCATGTAATTCTTTTTTGCGTACATTTTCGATTCTTAGGTTTCCAGTTACTTTCTCGCTATTTCACTATCATAGAGGAGAGAAACTTTTATTCAAAAAATTGAGTACTTATCTGAAAGAGTTGGAATTTAACTTAAGTTTGATAAGATCTAATTTCATTTTTACAAACAATCACTCTATATGCAATGAAATTTGAATTAAAGTCGACGTACGGATCAAAAATAAGTTTGAGACGTTAAATTGTCCAAGATATACACTACCAAAAAATAGGGCTTTAGTGACCGCAGATTAGTGATCCCATAGAGCGGTTACTGATTAGTGACTGCTCTGTGACCCATTTGTGACCGGTTTTTTTTTTTTTTTTTTTCAGAAAAAGTTACCAATTAGTGACCGATTTTGTAACTAAAGCGGTCACTAATGGGTCACTAATTTACAAAATCGGTCACTACTGGGTCACTAATTGTGTGACCGAATTTTTGGGGGTCACAAATTCAGTCAATAATTTGTGCTATTTTCGTGGGCGCAATCACTAAATTATGACCGACTATGTAGTGGTCATAAATTGGTCACAATTGTTTAATAAAATTTGAAAATTTTTGGTAGAATTGGGGATCGAACACGGGGCATTATTGAAAGGGTTAAGCTGAAAAACCATCAAACCACTACAAATTATGTTTAAAAGTTGTTCTTTTATATATATATATATATATACATGTATAAATAATATTAACATTTAATAATTCCTCTTTTCCTACCTTTCAGCATTCAGCCCTAATTTTAATTATCACCCCCAATCCCTCTCAGCTTATTCTTGTCGTGAACCACTGCCCTCCACCAAGACCACTATTGTCCCGGCGAAAATTTACCTGTCACTACCACTACAATTCCAACCAAAACCAATGCAAGACTTTGGCAGTCTGTGACCTCCCAAAATGGTCTGAAACTTGGTGCATCTGTAGCTACCTTTTCTATTAAGTTGCAAAATCACGAAGGCCGAACTCCGAAGAACTCCAATCTGAGAAGGTGAAATGAGTCTGAAACTGATGAAGAAGAATTTTTGTTAGGTTTTATGATATTTGAGTGTTTTAATTGATACATGGTTTTAAACTCTCTTCCCTTTCTATGTATGGCCGCTTTCTTGAGTTTCTGTGTTGTTTAAAAGCCTTGTAAGGAAGAGTTCATTGCTTTGTCATCTGTGAGATGGAGCGAACCATTCAGTCTATCCAACTGATTAACCTAATAAATAGTTGGCATTTTGCTTTGGTGTGGATTTAGAAAAGTTGTAGCAAAAAATATCCTGTCATTTCCATCAAGTTTTTTTTAATCAATCATCAGTTGAAATGCACTAATATGGCTTACCAATGACCTTTATTCATATACGAGTTTTCCATGTATTTACCACAAGTTTGTATCTCCTGAATTCTTATATTTCCTCCTTTGAGTAAAGCAGGTTGAGATTGGTATGCATCTTACATTTCTTACCTTCCCTTGATTTTTAACACAAAAAAGAAAACAGAATCCTCATTGTGAAGTTAACTCTTCACAGGTACCAAGTTGTCAGAGGATAGCCGAAAGTATGGCACTGAGAACACATATACTAGTAGCAGTACTTTATCTAAACCCGCACTATGTTATAGTAGAGCTCATGTTCAAATAGAAAAAGAAGGCGAAAATCTACTAAAATTGCTTGGAACACAGGATTGTGCAAGGTTTTTTTCATGGTCAGCATAAATTTTTATCCCATGTCATATATGCCAGGGGTTATGCTTATGGTGCATATGTTATTCTGACATGTATTGGTATATAACTCTCTGTTTGATCATTAATTCATTATAAATGAACGCCTATAGGATTACTGAGAAATCAAGTCTGTATCTGTAAGTCCATAACTGCTTGCTTTTATTTTGTATTTCCTGGTACATTTTTCCTTTGACGAGAACATATCACTGAGGACTGCTTGGTTGAATATTTCCCGTATTTTGTTTCTTAATATGATCTGAGTGGATGGTGAATAATCCTTTAATTAATAGTCATTATCTCCCATCTGACACTGAAGGAATGCACAATCATTAGAAAGAAGGGATGTTTGTTTACATTGTTAATAGAGACTGGAAATTTTGGAGTTTAAATCATTGTCCTTCTATTTGATCGGTGTGGTACTGCTGATGATTTTCCAACAGTATGATAAGAGAAGTGGTGATTTGATTCGGTTACCTTTCACCAAAAGGTTATATACACACAAATGATTCCTTAAGACTGAATTAATTAATGAACTTGAAGGAGTGTAAGATAATGATTATTGCATAATCTCACTGCATTAGGTGATATAATATCCTAGTTATGTGCAGGTATCTAGGCCAAGAAACATATATCAGGGTTGTGAATCCAGAGCCCAATAACAAAACAGAATTTCCAGTACCATATAATGCCCTCTTATGTGGCGCTCTAAGCAAACTGCAGAAGTATGTCTTGTCTGCTATAATGTGCCTTTCTAACTTTCTTCTTAGCTAGCCCTATTTTACTAATTTTCCACTTTTTTTTTTGTTCACTTTTAGAACCACAAGACATATCTTTTGCAACATCAATCAGGAACACAGGAATTGTTTTTCAATTTCATGCTGATGATATCTGCATTGTTTTGCATGTTCAATTAGTGAGAATTCATCAGTGCTGCTGCTTAAATTATGTTTTGCATGTTCAATAGGTAAAACGCATGTGGGGCTTACTATTTCTGCGTTATCTCTTCTTCGGGCAGGGTTAAGATTTCCTACGCATTGTTTCAAGCTTTCTTTGAATAACAGAAACATCAGGAAAAAAGAAAACAAAGAAAGAAGAAAAGGATGTCTGTAATTTCTGTTATATCAGAAAGAATTTTTCCTTCAAGTTTTGGATTCTCAATGTTGTCTTTATTCTTCTCAATTTTGTTTTTATCTTATAAATGTTACACTATGTGTATTTGTGTGTGTAGGCATGAAATTTTCTGCCTTTGTCTCTGTCTAAATGGCATTGCTTGAACTATGATTCAACTAAAAAGAATTTCCCCTGTTTTCCCCTTTTTTCTTTTCACTTTGTTTGCAGAAATTTAAACCTGGATACACGTCTCCACCTAAGAAGACATGGTTAATTTATACAACAACAACAACCATAAAGTATCTTTTTCAATCTTCCTTATGCTAGTCCTTCTACTATAGGTGCATTAGTGAGAGTTTGGAAGTGTGGACTGCAAGATCAATGCTGTCTTGTTTTTGTATTGCTCCAGCTGAAGTACTTTTTACTAGATGAGCTCTGTCTCGTATTTACTATTTTTCTTTATTTTCTTGGGTGCCGATTGCTTAACTCATAACTATGATATGACTCTATGCATCACTTCTCAACTAAGTATGTTGAATTATGTTCTGGATCTTTACATTTTTGAATGATGCCGTCCTAAGTTTCTGGATTAAGGATTGGATATGTTAAACTTTCTAGCTTGTTGATATTGATACACTTAAAGAATTAATTACACTGTGATCTTATAAGTTATAAATGAATTTGCTTTGAATGTTTCAAGAGTGTTTCTTCCCATGATTTATGCAAAGACTTGTCTGTTACTACATAGCGTCATCCAGTCTTGTTGAAGATGGGTTTTTGTAAATTCCCCATTTAGTCAATTTCCTTGTTTCAATTTTTTGATTTTGTTAATATTATATTTGTTTTCACCAAAGAAAAAATACCATGACTCGGTGACTTTTGAGTCTTTTTTGGGCATACACTTCGGTTTAGGTTCAACAAACAATTAGATTGGTCAAGTCTTGTGGCTAAGTCCACTTGACATCCTTGCTAACTCAAAGGAGAAAAATTTTCAATCCAAATATGATTTAAAGTCAACTTGAGTGGTCAATTAATTGAGGAACTACTCTCTACTTTCTCTTGAAACTGCCTAATATGAGCCTTTTCCTTCACTTACACATAGATTCTAAGAAGACTAGAAAGACAAACAATGCCTCCTAAAATGATTTTTTTTTTCCGTATTTATAGTTTTGTACGAAAAATCACGAATGGTGATGGATGAGGGGACAACAATGAAAGGGATGATTATTGAGTTTGTAATTGACATATGTTTGAATGTTTTATTTATCTTTTCAAAAATATGGTGATACTATGTCTAAGCTAGATGAATGCATGTATATTGATATGCTAGTTTTACAGAGTTATGCAGTATTTCTCTTAGTGCAAGGATTTATTATTTTGGATCAATTACACTTACAGTAGCAAAATACAGAAGGTTGTCTTTCCTAATTTATATTTTTAGGCCTAAAATTTAGATTCTTGAATGAGCAATCATGCTCTCGAGCTCGAACTTGAGCTCGAGCTTGAGCAAAATAATCAAGCTTGAGCTCGAGGAATTCATTAAGTTTGAATTTCCAACCCCATGATTTATATACGAGACTAAATAAATTATTAAGTTCAAACTTTCAATATGAAATAAACTATTAATCATTAAATTAAAATAGTGATATTTTAAACTAAATTACTATTAATCTAGATAATTAATTTTGGGGTTAAACCCCATATAAAAGTTATTTTTTAAGAAGTTAATGAATGAAAATTAATTACATGAATCAAGTTTTTGCTGGAGATATGCATATAGGATAAAAATAGAGATTCTATAAAAAGAAAGTAGCATTTTTCTTATGCAAAATTTTCATAATAAAAAACTAAGTCCAAGAGTTCCTAACAGACTTGTTAAGATAATATGGTTTTTTTGGTATACCACACACACACACACACATATATATATATATATATATATTGATCTTTTTTTTTTATCTTTCAAAACAATATATACATTATTATCAATTATGGTTCTACATATTCATCATTATAAACTCTGCATATACATATGCACTCATGTGCATCATTAATTTTACAAAATAGTGATTGAGAATTAAAACTATAACATCCTTAACATTTTAATTTATGAAATAAAACTATATCATTAATTTTTTTCTTTTCTAATTTAAAATCAACATTTATATGATATGAAAGTTCTAGTAAATTTAAATTGCATGATTCTTTGAAGAAAGTAACTTTGATAAAATAGCAAATGTTGATTTTTACATATTTTAATTATATGCATCGATTGTTTTTAAGCAAAAACTAATATAAACATTAAATCTAGTGTACCTAATCAATTCACCTTACGAAACCAATAGAATCTCAAATTAGCCTAAAAAAAATAGATTGAATCTTCTTTTTTAACTAAATATTACTATATTGATGAACATGTGCGTAACTGAAATTGCAGAAAGTATGTCTAACGATCGAAGTTGGATGTGGCAACGACTTGATGCAAATGGATTTCTATCTGATAAGTTTGATAAAGGGGTTGAAGAATTTTTAAACTTTGTCTATTCTCATCATGAGGTTGTTGACCATGGTTGTATAAGATGTCCTTGCTCAAAGTGTCGTAACATGAGGTTTGATAATCGTTATACTGTACATTATCACCCCAAAAAGTATGGTTTTGGGCATGGTTACACTACATGGGATGCACATGGGGAACCTTGGATTCAAAGTTTTGTTGGAGAACATTCAGAGTCTATAAATAATGAAAATATAGGGATGAGGAATATGGTTATAGATGTTGCAGGACATAACTTTGATTGGGGATTTGATAGAGATGAACAACCAATGAACACTGAACAACCACCTAACTCAAATGCCCAAAAATTCTTTGATCTATTAAAAGATGTAGAAAAACCTTTATGGCATGGTTGCAAAAAGCATACTAGGTTGTCAGCGGTTTCTCAATTGTTGAATATCAAATCTCATTTTAACTTATCGCAATCATGTGTTGATCTCATCATAGCAGTAATGAAAACTATGATGCCAGAAGATGAGAGTTTCCTGAGTAATGTGTATAATGCAAAGAAGATGGTGGCAGGACTTGGTCTGGGTTATGACAAAATTGATGTTTGTGTTAATTGTTATACTATAAAAAGAGCACAGAAAAGACAAGATGCATGATTTGTGATCATGCTAGATACAAACCTAGAACACCAGGCTCAAGAAAAAATGTGCCTTACAAGGTGTTGCGCTACCTACCTATAATTCCTAGACTGCAAAGACTTTATATGTAAAAAAAAAAACGTCTAAGGAAATGACATGGCATTGGACAAATCAATGTGAGGATGTTATCATGGCACACCCTACACATGATGAAGCATGGAAATATTTTGATCCTACTCATCCTTCATTTTCATCAGAGCCATGTAATGTTCGTCTCGGATTATACACAGATGGATTCACCCCCTTCAACAATAATAGTATTCCATATTATTGTTGGCCAGTGATGTTAACTGTGTACAATCTTCCTCCAGGCATGTTCATGGATGAACCATATATATTCTTGAGTATGGTTATTCCATGCCCTAAATCTCCTGGGAAAAAACTAGATGTGTTTTTGTGGCCTCTAATTGATGAATTGAAACAGTTATGGAATGAAGGGGTTGAAACTTATGATGCATTTAGACAACAAAATTTTATGATGAAAGCAGCTCTTTTGTGGACTATCAATGCCTTTCCTACTTATGGCATGGTTTCTTGTTGGAGTACTCATGGAAGTTGTCATGTCCATATTGCATGGAGCATACAAAATCATTTCGTCTACATAATGGATGGAAGCAATCATGGTTTGATTGTCATAGACAATTTCTGCCTCTTCGTCACACATATAGAGGTCAAATTGATATGTTTATAAGAGGCAGACGTCAAAAAGACCCTCCCCTTACACGTTTGTCAGGTGAAGAAATCATGAGGCGTGTTTCTCAACTTCCCTCCCAAATATATGATAAGAATGGCAATCTTAGTCCTTTGCCCGAATTTCGTGTTACACATAATTGGACTAGAAAAAGCATATTTTGGGAGTTGCCGATTGGTGCACAAATCTTATTCGACATAATTTGGATGTGATGCACATTGAGAGAAATGTGTTTGAAAATATCTTCAACACAGTTCTAGATGTAAAGGGAAAGTCAAAGGATAATGGAAATGCACGCTAGGACTTAGAGTTGTATTGTAATCGGCCTAAACTCCATATGTTTTATGACAATAGGGGAAAACTTTGGAAGCCCAAAACAGCTTATTCATTAAGCATCGAACAAGTAAGAGAAGTTTGTAAATGGGCTAAGGGCCTAAAACTCCATGATGGCTATGCTTCAAATATAGCTCGATGCACAAATGAAAAGAACTCAAAGTTTTATGCAATGAAAAGTCATGACTGTCATGTGTTTATGCAAAGGTTAATTCCAATTGCTTTTCATGACCTTTTGCCTAAACAGGTGTGGGAAGCAATATCGGAGTTGAGTTTTTTCTTTAAGGACATATGCTCAACTATCTTGCATGTGCAACATATGGAACAACTTGAAAAAAATATTGTTGAGGTTATGTGTAAACTTGAAAATATATTTCCACCAGCATTCTTTGATGTGATGGAGCATCTTCCGATCAACTTAGCTTACGAAGCTAAGGTGGGTGGGCCTGTACAGTATCGATGGATGTATCCATTTGAAAGGTATTATCCCTATGTATTATTGAGAGTAATTTCATTTACACATAAATAATCTTACACTTAAACTATGATGTTTGGTAAAATTATGTTGTAGATTTTTACATCATCTGAAGCAGGAGGTTAAAAATCGAGCCCACGTTGAGGCTTCTATTGTAGAAGCTTACATTATTGAGGAAGTTGCAACGCTTTGCTCAATGTACTTTGATCCTAATATACAAACAAGACTAAATCAGGTACCAAGAAATGATGATGGTGGAGAGGTAGATTCAAGTGGGCTTCATTCAATCTTTTGTCATCTAGGGAGGCCTCTTGGGAGTAAAAAAAAAGGTCGATTGTTTGAAGATGATAATGAATATATGGCGGTGCATAGATATGTGATACTAAATTGTTTAGAAGTCGTTCCTTTGGTGAAGTGAGTTCTCCCTATAAAATTCAACAAAAAATAAAATTTTGAAAACTTATTTATGTTTTTTCCTTGGGTCCTTGTAGCATATTTGATGAAGAGATGTCTAGACAACACTTGTATATAACAGACATCGAATTAGAAAAACTACAGGATACAAAATTTCCACAATGGCTTCAAGAATAAGTATTAGTCATCCCAAGTTTAAATAATGTCAATTATTATATGATCAATAGAGTATAATTTCTAAACCATTAAGCAGGTGATGGATAGTTGCCATGTGGCTGGAGACAATATTAGGCAATTAGCGCAAGGCCCTAGTCGATGGGTTAAAACATATAATGGTTATTTTGTGAATGGGTTCAAATTCCACACGATTGACTATGGACAACATAAATCAACTATGAATAGTGGTGTTTGCATGTGGGGGAGCTCCTAGAGCGACGATGAAGTGGATTATTATGGTCTGTTGGAGGAGATATTGGAGCTAGAATACTTTGGACAAGGAAACAAAGTTGTTCTGTTTAAATGTCATTGGTATGACTTGTCTGATAGAGGGATTAAATTGCATCCACGGTTTGGACTTGTTGAGATTAATCATCAGACGAAGCTTAATACAAAACGATCCTTTTATATTGGCTCAACAAGCACAACAAGTCTACTACACAAGTTTTTCATCTACAAGCAGGGAGAGACGGGATTGGTATGCAGTGTGCAGAATAAGGGTAAGAAGTATAATAGACATCCCGTTTGTTTTAATGTCAAATCAAGCAAATAAATCAAGTGTTGAAGCTCCATATCAAGAAGATGATGTGGCAACTCTATTTGAAGTTCCAATTAATGTTGATCTTGACAATTCAAGTATCTTAGTTGATCAGAATGCAAATCCAATAGAATTATCTTCTAATGAAATGCGATATAATTCGATCCTGTCAACAAGAAATGGAATAGATTGAGGAGATGAAGAACAAGAGGAAACTGAAGAAGAAGATAGTGAGGAAGAGAAAGCGGAGTTTGAAGATTTTGATTGGGCTAGTGGTTGGGGAGAGGTTATTATTATTGAATATTATAACTTTTGATATATAAATGCACTATTATTTGTTTATTTGATTGCATTATATGTCATTTTTAATTTTTTCTGACTTGTTTATTTTGCTTTATATCTTGTTGTGTAACTTATTGGCCATGTTATTGTTTAATTGTATAGGATGTCGATTAGAGGCCAAGGTTCTAGTGGGAAAGGTGGAGGTAGGCGAGACCAAGCACAGTCTGATGCACGTTTTGCGCCGACCCTAGATGAAGTTCCTAGTACGGGACTACCTACTTCATCATTTGACTCTAAGGAGAGCGTTCTTCCTCCAGAATGTGAGGAGCATTTATTGACTCCAAATAATGAGGTAGAGCAAGATGGGCAATCAGGTGAAGGCCAAAATTCATCTCATGGAAGGACAAGAGGTGAAACACATGGGAGTCATGCACCTAATAATCATGATAACCGCACTTTTATACAGCCGGACCATGATGGGTATGTTATTCACCTTTTAAAATTGGTACATAGATTAATATTATGAGAGTTCTACAAAATATTTATTAGGTACTATTTATTTTATTCATCTTCTATTACTTGTCAACTTTATACCAGGGATAGTTCCTCATAGAACTATGGATATTTTGAGGAAGTACATGGGTCCGTGGCCAACTTGGTAGCAAGTTCCTTGAGACAAGAAGGAATTTCTTTATGAAAAATTTAGAGTAAATTATTCCTTTAAGAATCTAATTTTTGGCATAATAACAATGCTAAAATGATGTAATTTGTTTTTGTAACATTGATGTTTTCTGTTCCTTGTGCATTTTGTATAGGAACACTTCATGTGGCTACTTGAACATGAAGCCGGTATTAGACACTCATGGGAGCAAACGCACAAGAGAAACTTCAAGCATATCATCTACCGATGCAAGAAGAAAGCGATAAAAGAAGCCGGTGTTGATGATCCGATGGATATTCAAAAGATTGTTCCTATAAATATGCAGACAAGTGATTGGGAAAAAATTTGCACTACACATATGAGTTCACCAAGCTATCAAGAGAGATGCAAGAAAGCAAGGCAAAACAGATTGACTGAAAAAGATAGGTCAACAACCAAGCACGCTGGTGGCTCTATTTCTTTTGCCAAGCATGCAAGGAGAATTGAGGTTAGATTTCTTTCATTAATTTATTATTATTTTTATTTTTCAAATGCAACCCACAATTTAAACTTATTTAATATAGGCACAAAGTGGTAGACCGGTTACTCAAACCGAGCTTCATGAAAGGACTCATCGGAAAGCACAAGGAAAAGGGGAATACGTTGACAACAAATCCAAGAGAGTCTGAGTAAGTACAAAATCCATAAATAATTGAATTGACATGCATGAGTTTTACAATGTAATTTTGCAATGTCAAGGTTGGCATTAGTTGTGTTGCCTAGTTGATGAGAGAAGAGATTTTAATTATCTTTCTTTTTTCTCCCCATGTATAACATATACACATATAAAAAAAAATCTCGAAAAAACCATTTCATAAATACATACATACATATTTTGTGCATATATATGTATATATTTATGAAGTTATATTAGTATAAATATTTTTTAACCTTCATAGGTCTAATAATAAACCATTTCTTGTGGTCCTTTTTGTCACTTTATTTTCATTTTGATTCTTGAAATACCACGTAGTATTACACGGAATGTTTCATCAAGAAAAGTGTACATTTTCTTTTGCATGCGTGAAATTATGTGGAATTTTCAGCTTTACTTGCAGACTTCATGCTATATAGTCTACAATTTGTTTAGTAATTGTTTAATATCCTATTTTTAAAATGAATGAAGTTTTGAGATAGATGAGGTTTTAATTTCTTCTGACATATATTGTTAGCATAGTATGTTTAAGTACTTTCTCCAAAATTATTCTAATTTATTCGTCTCCTCCTTAATCTATGTGTCATTGCTTCCTGTTCTTATTAAAGGTACAAAGTCTGTCAGCTTAAATATATTATCTATATACATAAGCTACTGATTAACATAATAAAATGCTTTGTGCTGCCAAGTTTTACAATAAATAATTAGTTGCAATAAAGATTAGGTTTTTTCTCTTTTCAGGCTAATTTTTGTTTTTAATATTTGGATATTCAAATAGGATAAATATTATCAAGAATATGTTAGTCAACATGGGAGCAACCCTTTTCCTGAGAGCTTATTTGATGCAAAGAAATGGCTTGAGATCAGTGGTGGTCCATGTAAGGGTAGAGTGTATGGTTTTGGGAACACCTACCGTTATCGTGAGCTTATTGTTGCTGATAATTCCTTTGAGTCACCATTAGAGGCATCTTCACCAGCCTATATTACTCAGGATCAATTGCAAGATGCTATTGCAAAAGCAATTGATCAAGAATTGGCTAAGGAGAGAGAGGCTGCTGCAGCAAGGGAGACAATCATTATGGAGGAGGTTATGAGAGCGAGAGTTGAGGCAAAGAAGATAGCTGAAGAGACAAAGGCAAGAGATGAAGCTTTGATGAGAACATTAGGAGTAATGATGGAAAAGTTAAATGGGATTGAAAGTTCTTCTTCCTCCCGCAATGAAGGAAATGGTGGTGGAAAAGATAAATAATTCTCTTCAAATTAATTTGACATGCTCAAACTTACTGAACTTGTTTATGTTTTAGAATCTTTAATTTGACATGCTTGGACTTATTATTGAACTTGTTTTTGCTTTAGAATCTTTATTTTGTTTATGAATTTGGAGACACTATTATTGAATTTGGGATATTGTTTTTTTATTTCTGGAAGGTGAATTATTATTTTGGAATTGTGTGATTTTCGATTATTATTAATGAGAATAAAAAAACAGGTTGCATATTAGTGATTCAACACCAAAAGCTCAAAAAACGTATTCAGAAAATTAGTGACTGATTTGTGATTGCCTGGCAGTCACAAATCAGACTACATTATTATTGAAAATTTGTGACCGCAAGGTCGGTCACTAAATCCGGTCACAAATTAATGACCGCCTAGTGGTCACTATAAGGAGACAATACACCCATTATTTTTGAAAAAATTGTGACCGGAAAGGTGTAGTCACAAATTTGTGATCGCACGGAGGTTCACAATGCGGTCACAATGTTTTAGTGACCGCGGGCCGCGGTCACTTACACTAAGCGGTCACAAAAAAGTGACCGCTTTAGTGATCAATTTATTAGTTTATGAACACTTTATACAATAAAATTAGTGACCGCTTATAAATTTTTAGTGACCGATGTTGGGGTCACTAATTTGTGACCGATTGGATTATCGGTCACAAATTTATGTTTGTGACGAGGTATTTTGTGAGCTCACCGTGCAGTCACAAAAGCAGTCACTAAAGCCATCAGTGACCCCATTTTTTGTTGATTAGTGACCGCTAGTGCGGTCACTAAAACTAGTTTTTCTGGTAGTGATAGAAGATAGGTTATAAATGGTTCTATAATTAAGACAAAAAGGGAACCAAATATTGAACACTATAAACTAGGGTTCGTGTCACAAGTTTTATTCAAAAAGATAGAATTCATTATAAGGAAACTTTTTCCATGGTCTACAAGGAAACTTTTTCATTGTGAGCCTAAAGTTACACCAAATGGACATTAGAACCACATTTCTTAATAAAAATTTAGATGAAATATGGGCCAATCTGAGGGCCTTCTAGTTAAAAAAAAAAAAGGAATACATAATGTGTAAGTTTAGGAAGTTAATATGCAAACTAAAATTAATTACATATTAGTGGTATCTTAAATTTAATGATACCATAACTTCTTTTTGATTTAACGCGAAAATGGTTGATGGGATCGGTGTATATATATGTGTGTGTGTGCGTGCGTATGTAGAAGTTAGTGGAAGCAAATTTATTTTCATAATCTTGTATGTTGTGCTAAGTGCGAACCAAGAATTTTCCTTTCGGAGACTTTCAAAGAAAGCAAATGGGAAAAGCAACTTATGTGATAGAAATTATTTTCTCAATAATAACTATGAAGATTCCTAGAGTTGTCACGAACATGTGATATTAGTAATAAGAAAATAAGTAATAATATAAGACTTGTCTTTAATAAATTATATTAAATAACAATAAACTTTTTACGTATATTATGGTTTTTTAAATAACAATAATTTTTATTTTTTTATAATATGACTTAATATATAGTGATAAGAATTCATATTTTGAGTTAATTGTCAATGTTTACGCTTAATGACATATTATAATGACAACTTAATAAGAATAAAACTCGTCACAATTGCGGGAAGATTGTTATTATTTTTATGTTGTCAGTATATATTTGTCAATAATTGTTGATAATGATAATTTAAAAATTATTTTATCAATATTAAATATGCAAAACTTATTAAGGTGATGAAATAAAAACTTTTGTCATTTAATATATAAAATATTTAGTAATAATTTTTGCATTAGAATTTATTATTTTGTCATTAACTTTTATCTTTTTGTGCAAGTGAAAAGTTAACAACAAATAAAGATCTTGAAAGGTATAAAATACAGAAATATTTAGCTGGAATAATTCCAATTCACAAATGGAATAAGTTTTGCATTAATTGAGCATTTACTTGCATTGGGACAGAATTTAACTTGCCTTCGGGTGGTCCAAATTCATGTAGGGATGTTCAATTTGCAGGTTTGGATCCAAATTCAATTAAAGATTTTCATTTGTCAGGTTTGGATCCGATCGAGGCAAATTGAACTCAAATATTTTGACCAAATAAAAACCCCAGATGTTGCAGCATTCACCATAATATTGCACAACAAAATATAGAAATTAAATATAAATCCATTATGTATGGTTCTCTTGTGTAGCTGCGTACAATGCTAGAACAGATTGATGGCATTATAATAAAAACTTGAAAGGTAAGGAGTAAGAAGCCCATCCTCATCTAATGGCAAAAAGTTAAAAAAATCTAGGTAAGTGTCGAAGTTCTCCACCATAAATGGCTCTGTCCAGAAACTTTCCAGGAACCCAGAAAATGGATCTGGAGAACTAGCGGCGCTATGAACATTTGCCCCCAAGTTGAAGGCTAAAGAACCCAAATCCCAGTTTGAGTTTGAGCTCGATGGTTCTTCCAAAATGTATACTTGGGATTTTTCCAGTTTTTGTGAACCTAATATTGGAGCTACAGAAGTAACATCCGCTCCAGCAAATGCGTTTTCAAGATGGGTTTTTTCTGAAGATTTCTCCTCCTCCTTGGTGTACGATATACTACTTCTTTTACTGCGTTTCTTAAGATGCGAGTGCCAGTAGTTTTTGATGTCATTATCAGTTCTTCCAGGCAATTTTGCTGCAATGGCAGACCACCTGCAGTATTCAAACAGATATATTGGTTAATTAGGACAAAATTGCTGGTTAAGTTCTATATATATACTTTGTTTATTGAAAGAGTAATTTGCTGGGTTCTTTGGCAAATTGAGTCGTACTTGCTTCCAAGTTTATCATAGAGTTTGGCTATATGATCTTCTTCTTCTTTGCTGTAATTCCCTCTTTTCACATCGGGTTTCAGGTAATTCATCCATCTCAATCTGCAACTCTTTCCACATCTCTTTAGACCTGAAATTTTTAATTAAAATCTAATAATTCCTATATGTGGATGGTGATTAATTAATGGTGATGTTTTATGATGATTAATATTTTCTTACCAGCATACTTGGGCAGTAATCGCCAGTTCCAGTGGCCGTATCTGAGGATATAAGCTCTCAATTTATTGTCTTCTTCTTCACTCCATGCGCCTTTCTTCAGTCCATTCTTGTCAACATAAGCAGCCTTCACCATTTTCCACCACAAGATTTACTCATCCACTTCCGAGCTTAATCCCACAGCTTATGCTCCAAAGAAGTTCAGTCTTCCTTATATATAAATTGAGAAAACTGATTACTATTGCTTTGCAAAGCATAAAAAATTTGTTTGTCAACTATAGGAAACAACTCAGGAAAGGGACTTTTTGAATATCTTATGCTGCTTAATTATAATTTGACAAAGATACAGCGATATGGTTTTGCTTAAAAATTTTAGGTTAATTAATTAGGATATATTCCAACTATTTGTTATATGTAAATGTATTTGTGTTATAAGTATTCATGTATGAAAAAAATAAAGGTACATCAGTACTCGTAGTGTAAAGAAAAAGAAATACATACCAATGAAAGTGTCATAATTTTACTCAGTACGATTTGTATACTATCTTTTGCGGGGAAGAAAAAGAATTTTACTTGCTCAACAAATGAGATAGAGAGAGAGAGAGAGAGAGTAATTTTGAATAAAGTATGGATGATTTTTTTCAATATTAATGCATTATAACTATGTCCTCAAAAGGGACTTAAATTAATAAAGGGAAGCAACTAAGAGACTTGCTGTATTACATACAAGCCTAAGGAAACTTAACAACCCCCAATCCCAACCCAGAAATAAAAATAGCTAACGCGTAAAACTTTTACTTGATTTTGTTGAGTTGAACTAGATCACGTGATACTGAACTTATATATCGCTTATAATTATTCCACATTTAAAGAAGTATTTAATTACAAGAAAAATATAATAACTTATTTTAAATTAATGTTAAGTTGAATTCAGTCAAATCGAAGTAACATTAGAATTTTTCACGAAACTTTTTATTGCTTCCCAAGAAAAAAAATATTTTGATCATATCAAACCTAAACCGAACAAAAAACATTTTGCATATATAAGTTTACAATAACAAATAATCAGAAATTAATTTTAGTATTAAGATTGACTGATGAGGCCAGTATAGAGAAATAATTGCTCATATCATAAAGAAAGACAACCAACCAATTGAATAAAATCTGTTTTCATTGTCATTTAGTACCTCTTTCAGCCATGGATATGCTATTTACATTTGTGGAGTGTGTCTTTTTCTTGTGAAATAATTTATCACATTAATTCAATGTTAATTAAACCGTTTGGATTAAGCTAGTCAATGAAATTATTATAGAACAATAATTAATCAGTCTATATGAGAACAATCAACCTCCAAATAGTACCCTATTATATATATTAATATTGTGAGCTGGTTTTATTTGGTTTGCTTGAGCAATGGAGCATGATGCTGACGTCACTAAGAATGGGGTTGTCTTATGTCATCTTCATAGTGGTTTAGTATGAAAACATTTAATAAGGACAAAAAGAGTTCACTCTTTCACATTGACGCGATAATTAGATATGTAGGTGGGGCAGATTTTGTATTTTTCTAGGTTTCGGTGGATTTAATATTTGATTTATTGTATTTGGTTCACATGTTTAGCCATGAATAAATATTCATTACAAGAAAAAGATAAATTAGTGACAAAATAGTAAATGACAATGCAAAAGTTGTCACTAATTATGTATATTTGGTGACAAAAAATTTAATTTTGTTACTTTAATGATTTTTTCAAGGTTAATAGTGACAATAATAGTGTTAAAGTTGTCGCCATAAATAATTAATGACACACTTATAATGACAATTAAAATCTTTTCACAAATTATAGTGACAATTTTTATTGTCACTAAGTTGTCGCTATAGGGGCGTCACTAATTGTTAATAATGACAACTCAAAACATTAATTTTTGTCATTATTGAGCCATGTTGTGGCAAGATAAAAATTCTTGCCATTTAAAAATTGGTCATTCGTGACAAGATAAAAATTATTGTCACTCAATACATGTTATTAGTGATAACTTACATTTTGTCACTTATTATTTTGTCACTAATATTATATTTTTTTTGTAGTGATTCCTGGTTCTTGGAAAACAAAAATAGCACAAGAGAGTTGCCTGGATCTTATACCTAAAGAATAATTAAAGATTCTTTTCCTTCCTACTTTTGGTAATAATGAAATCAGTTTAATAAGATAGCATAAAACCTGATGTCCTGATCTAAAGTATGTGTTAAGAAAGAAATAAACAAGACCTAAAGATAGTTCAAATTAAAAGAAAAGAAAAAAAATAAGCATAGAGAAAACTTATAGACATAAACGCCTCCTTCTGTGTTGCTTGTGTGTGTTTTTTGTAATGCGAAGGTGAAGTAAAATCCTCTGTTATTTTGTACGTTAAGCAACAAAGGAATATTTGCTTTGCAAAAGTTGAGGTCGTTGTTTATAGGATTCATGTTTTTTTTATTTTTTATTCTTTTATTTTTCTCTATACTCATACGTGTATGATTTGAACTTCTTACATCACACGTATATGTATAAGAGTAATATTATTGGACTAACTAGTCATTCAACAATTTTGAGGTTCAAGGTTGGTGCTTAAATTTTATTTTATTTTATTTTTTCATATTTGATTTTGTTCCCCAACATCACTTCTTATTAGAGTTTCATGTTTGGACGGTGAGGAAGAATGCAAAAATCATGCCTCAGTATATTTTATGCTCATTGGTGTACCAAACCCCATTATTTAGTAAAATCTAAGCAATTATTTCTCTAAACAAAACCTTGTGGTCCTAGACTTTGCCCTTGTTAAGCATTTTATAATTACATGTAATTTTTGAGTTTTAGTTCTCTAGAAAACACAAGATATCATTCAAGGGTTTTGGTAAATTATTTAATTATTTTCTTAAACGCTGTGAGGGCTAGACTTCTTTAGCTTCATTAGAACTTCTTTTTTTTGGACACTAGAAAGGAAATTTTATTTCAAATCCTCACAAAGAACATCCTTCAAAAATGTGGGTGCGTGAAATTCCCACATGACTAGTTCAGACAAATAATCGGCAACCCTAGCAACACAATGGGCAACATGATTCACTGAACGTCTAACAAAACTAATAGTGCAAGATAAATCTGCTATCATAGCTTTACAATCATCTATGATTGAACTCTTTACTACAAAAACAACAATCTGGGCATCTAACTCCAACACAATAGGTAAAGATATACTACTCCTAATCTAACTTAGTGCTTCTCGAAAGCTGACTACTTCCGTTAATCAGGTGTAATTTCACCATGATGTGGAATAGATTTTGCAGCAAGAAACTAACCATGATCATCCCTTAATACCCATCCTGAGCCAAATTTATGCCTTTGTGAAAAAAATAGCTGCATCAATGTTGCATCTTAGCCATCCACAAGGGTGTTTAGACCAATTCTCTAAGGCAATATCGGCTGAGTTATAAGATTGCATCGAAATTCTTTCTTGAGCTTATGTCCACTGCTAGAGAGTAGATTCTGCAACAAAAATAATATAGAAAGTTGAGTTCTTCTTACTATTCCAGATCACTTGATTTCTGTTGTTCCACAAGCTCCAAAGAATCATAAAAACTTTCTCCGTCTCTCCACCGCTAACCTGTGAAAGGAAACCCTATAACCATTCTAGTAAATTTCCGGAATGAGTTGGAATATTACCCTATTGAGCAGCATTCCAAACTGAGTGTGCAAATGGACAATTAACTAGAATATGCATAATATTCTCAGCTTTACCTTGACACACCGAGCACATGAAGTTCACTTCCACCTTTTTGGATAAGAGTCTATCTTTGGTTGATAAATTATTGCTGCAGGCCCTCCAGATTGTGTGCCGAAGCTTTGGAGGGATTCTTGCCACCTAGATACGTTTGAAAATGATGACAAAGAGTTGTTTGCACCTGTATCTTGTCTTGACAATAAGTATTTTTATCCACTCAAAAATTTAAAAGTATCTTTATTCTTTCTTCCAATCATTGCAGGCAAGCCCAGGTATTTAGATCTGATCATCCAACATATGAACATTCAGAAAGGCACAAATATTATTTTTCACTTCAGCAGAAGAATTAGAGCTGAAATAAACCAATGACTTTTGGAAGTTAATAACCTTACCCAAGGAATGATCATATTGATCCAAGCATTCCTCAATGACTTTACACTGCTCCCAAGTAATCGATGGCGCTCTTCTAGCAAATTTACAGCCATGGAGTCTTCCTTGAGCTTTAGATTTTGCAAGCAAAGCTGACAGACCTTCAGCATACAGAATGAACAAATATAGCGATAGGGGATCGACTTGCCTCAAACCTTTTTTAGGCACTATTGGCCCAATCTCATTACCTTGGTGCACAACTTTGTATCTCATTGAAGTAACACAATCATTACTAAATCAATAAACCTTTTATGAAGACCCATTTTTTCCATAATTCCTCTCAAGAAAAGCCATTCTATCCTATCATAAGCCTTACTCCTATCTATCTTAAATGCAGCAAACCCATGCTTTCCTTTTGTTTTCCTTTTTCAGATAATGCATTGCCTCAAATGCAATGAGGATATTATCGGTTATTAATCTCCTTGGCACGAAAGCACTTCGATATTCTGAAACTACAGAAGCTGATTCAGTAAAACTTTAGAGATCATCTTATATAAAACATTGCATAAGGCAAATCGGTCGTAGGTCTGCCATGACTTTAGGACTCTTTTTTTTTTTCTTTTTTTTTTTGAAGAATCAAAGAGATATCCGTATCATTAAGTCCTTCCGGGAGATAACCATTGCTAAGATAATCAAGACAAGCTTCCATAACATTGCTCTCAACTACTGTCCAAAAGTTCTGATAGAATGCCGAATTCATACCGTTTGGCCCCGGAGCCTTATCTGGATGCATCGAAAACAAAGCTTCTTTGATTTTTGTTGGTTTGAACTCGAAAATCAATTCTTCATTTTGATCATCTGAAACTTTACATTCTATACAATTGAGAACATGATCACAATCACTAATACTTGAGGAGAATAGCTTAATGAAATAATTTCCAATAGCATCCTCAATACCTGCCTGCCAATTCCTCCAATTTCCTTCATCATCTTTAAGTTGATTAATAGAATTTTTCTTTCGACAAGATGATGCCTTAGCATGAAAGAATTGTGAATTGGAATCGCCATCTTTTAGCCAATACTGTTTAGCTCCCTGCTTCCAAAAATCTCTGACTTGGAAGGATGAATAAATATTCCTGTTGAGCTTAGTTGAATTGTTGCATTGGTCTTTCGTCTCTTCCAGTTTTATATTGTTTCATCCTACTTTTGCAATTCTCCAGTCTTTCTTTAAATCGGAAAACAAACTTTTTTCCCCACTTATATAATTCTTTCCCACATTCAGATAATCTGTCATTTATATGACACTTAATATTTCTAGCCCAACTTTTAGCCACAATAATTTTTACATTTCTCTTCTCGAAGCCATGCATTTTCAAATCGAAGATGGCTGACTTCCTTTCTATATTCCCAAATAACTGGCAAAAGAAGAATAGGCAAATGATCAGAGCATGTTGCTTGAAGATTACAAACTCTTGCCTCCTTGTAGGTGTTATACCAAGCGAAATCAACAAATGTTTTGTCTAATTTCTCTTCAACAAAATGATTAGTACCCTGACCTCTTTCCCAGGTGAATGGATAACCATACGTATTAATCTCACAAAGCTTACATCTATCCATTGCATTTCTGAAGCCAACTTAGAGACTTTGAGTATGGGAACATCTCTCTTTCTTATCCGAAAGAGAGAGTAAGTCATTGAAATCCCCAATTAAGCACCAAGGTAAGTTTGATTTATACTTAAGACTGCAAAGCATCTCCCAAGATTCACGACGTCTGGATCATTCTGGCAAACCATAAAATCCAGTCAAACGATATTGCTGCATTCCTTTGACATTTATTACCACATCAATATAGTTGCAGGAAAAACTAATAACAGAAGCCATTTCATTCTTCTGCCAAAAAAATGTGATCCCCCCATTGTTTCCAATACGCTAGACAATCTTCAGAAGCAATATGGGCTCGATTTTTTTAAAATTAGACCTGACTTACCATAGTTTCCATAAGAAACACGAATTTGGGCTTCTTGGACTTAATTAAGTCCTTCAGTACTTGAATTGTCTATAGGTTCCCAAGCCCATGACAATTCCAACTAAGGTTACTCATTGGGCTTGGTGGGCCTAGAACCCAAGACCTGCCACTAACCAGTTTTTTAGCTTACAACTATCTTCTAGATTTGGGCCAATTATAGTATTCCTCTTCCATCAAACAATTAACCAGCCTATCTCCAATTCACATCCTTTTTGCCTCGTCTGAGTTGAGCTATACTCCTGCTATTTCCTGAATATCATTGCTTTTTTGAAAGCAAATTCTGGTCCCTCTGTTCTCTCTTAAAATAACACCCTGACATCCCAAATTTGTGGAGGATTCCAAATTTTTTGGTAGGATCAAATCTCCACCTTCATAAACAAATCTTTCCTTATCCACACCATCTTCTATCTGTCCCTCCACCGGTGGAGAGTTCCTAAGCCACCTTTCCCCTATACCAGAATGCTGCCTTCTTCTTGGGGCTCTAATCTAATTTCCATAAGCAAACTCATTCGGGCTTCTCTTGTAATTGTAGAGCTTAGTGCAGAATTTTTTAGTATGCCCAAGTATGCCGTAGAAGAAACAAAACATGGGAAGCCGTTCATATTTGAATTGAATCCATATCTATTCTCCTCCTTATTTTTTCAACTTCATTCATCTTTTTAAAGGAATGCTAACATCGATGGAGACCCTAATTCTCATAAACAGTTTCCACATACCATTGAAACTGTTAGGGTCTGATTCAATATAAGTACCTATATAGTCTCCAACGCTTTCGCACACTCTTTCCTAATAGAAACCCATCGAAAGATCATAAATCTGAATCCAAATACTGATGTGCGTTAGAGGAATATTTTGAGGTTGTTCACACAGTAAAATTTGCTTTAAAATAAGAAGATATTGATCAAAGGTCCAAGGACCACCCGATAAAACTCTCTACATATCCAAGACATGGAAAAATTGGAGTAGATATATGGACGAATTCAACTCCTTAATGCTGACTCCTTTAACCGGTTGCCATATTGCTGCCATCGTATTTCTAAAAGCTGTGAAATTGCTATGTGGACTGGTCACAAGTCGTCCAACTAGATAGACATTTGGCTAAATAGTTTCTTCTTCATCACCTCTATCTTTTAATATGATACCTTCTTCTTCCTCCTCAAGTGTGACCTTCGCATATTGATTCACCAACTGATCCACGGTAAAGAAAACAAAAGATTGAAGCGGGGAAAAAATGAATAAGAAAAAAAGAGGAAAAATGTTGGAGAGAATTTGGTCATGAAAGTAGGGAGCTATCCAAAAATAAAAAGATCGAAAGTTCACCCTAAGGAAAGTTGTTTTCACTCGAGACTTCTATTCAGCATGCTTCTATTAGCTATTGTCGAGTATTCCTTTGCTTTCCTAAAACTTATCAAAGGGATAAGACTAGATGAAACTCATCATAGAGATGAGATGGCGGAGAAATTGACTTAGAACTTATTTGTCTTATTAGTGTCATCATTTAGTACTATGCAGTTGTTTAGTAACAAGCTCATAGCATAAACCATCTAATTTTGTTATTCTACTTGTTACAACTGGTTTTCGACTCTTAACCTATTAGGTGTTGAAAGTTTAATTTGTAATTTTCTATATTCTTAGAAAGGCAAGAAGACTTGAAGAAACTTTGGAAGTTGAAAAGCCATTTTGGCTTGTGTAATTACATAGCAGCCGTAATATGTTACAAGGAGTCTTTTCAATTTCCCAATAGTTTGGAAAATATAACAGCGTAATACCCTATGTGTGGTTTCATCTCTAAATATTGTACAGTGCACTAGATTTGTAATATGTAACAAGAAGCAAATATCAAGTAAGTAAAGACTTAAGTATAAATCCAGATTTTTCTACAATAAAATCATCTATTTTCTTACAATTTTCAGCATCTATTTACTTAGTAACAATCCCTACCATTGTTCTTATCAGTAAAACTCCCATCCTTCTTTCACACACTAAAACCCCAACATATTTGGTATAAGAGCACAACTATTTCAACTATATACTCTGCCAACCATTTTATTCTTAAACCTCACATTTCATTCTCAAGATGATATCAAGTTCTTCTCCTACAATGTTTGCTACTAAACCTAACTAAAACATACCAATTTTTAAGGGTCTATATTATTGGAGCAACCAAATGTAAATGTTACTCGTTTCTATGGATCTTTGGATATTGTGGAGAACAAATATGCAAAGCCACCACAAGATGGCGGTAGTAACAAGTTATTTGAGGAAGAATAAAAAATTATACAAGGAAAATGTTGGGAAAATGCAAGTGTTGTTAGAATTCTACAACAAGAGTAAGCAAAGTAAATTATTACAGAATTTTTGGGATTCAAAAATCAAAAGAAGTTTGGGATACTATCAAACAAGGTTTTCAAGAAAATGAGAAAGTCATCTATGTGAAATTCCAAACATTTTGGAGAAACTTTTTTGATAATATTGCAATGAAAAAAGTTGAAGGTACCAAAGAATTTCTTAATAAAGTTTCTAAAATTGTTAATTAAATTTGAAGCTTTGACGATGTTATTGAAGAGAGAAAACTTGTTGAAAAAATTCTTAGAAGTCTTCCTCCAAAGTTTGATCATGGAGTTGCTGCGATTGAAGAATTTAAAGATCTTTCACTTGTAACTTTTTGAACTAACTAGTTCTCTTCAACTGAATAGGTCAATAAATTATCCCTTCAGTAAGCATTTCAATCCAAACTTTATATTTCGAACAAGAAAAATCTAAAAATACAGCAATTTAAAAGATGGGGCTCTTCCAACAAAAAAGGACAAGGTAAGAATTTCAAAGGAGGAAGGCAACAATTTTGATGCTCTAACTTCATATCCCGCATTTGTAGAAAATCAAATCACAAGACGAAGGATTGCTTTCTCAAATGCAAAATCTGGAAAAATATGGATCACTCCTATAGCCGTTGTTCGAAAACAAATGATGAGGAAGAAACAAATTTCTCCAAACATAAAAGGTAATCTATTATTCTCTTGTATGAATGAACAAGATGAATATGAAAATATATGGTATCTTGATTGTGGGGGAAATTGCATTTGTGGTCCCATAACTAAGGCCCGACCCCAATTGAGTCTCGTTAATTTCAAAAGTATCACATTGAGTCCATAATTTAAAATTTATGCCACATTGACCAACTTCCCCACTTTTGTCAAATAGTTAACCAAAAGGCATGTGCAGATCATGTGCCTCGTTATCTGTTGGGTTTGGAAGGGAAAATTGGCCTGATATTGTTTACTTCTTCATTCTGGGGGGAAAATCAACTATGAAAGAGGGAAAAAATGGGGAAAAAAAGAAACAAATGGGGAAATTATCATAATTTTTTTAATAATTTTCATAAATTTAAATTTACAATATTTTAAATTACACGAAATAGATATCCAATTTTTAATGTATGGTTGGAAGTTTTAGGAGCATTTTTCTAATTATACATGTGATTGTACATTTTTCCTTATCCCATTTTTTCCCTTATCCCCATTTCTTTTCCCTTGTATAGTTGATTTTCCCTCCAAAATGAAGAAGTGAACAGTGCCAAGCCAATTTTCCTTCAAAAACCCAGCAGCTGATAGGGCACACATTCTGCATGTGCCTTTTCTGTTAACTATTTAATGGAAGGGGAAGCTGGACTCAATGTGGCACAAATTTTAAATTATGGGACTTAATGTGATACTTTTGAAATTAATGGGACTCATTTGAGATTGAGCTTAGTTGTGGGATCAAAAATGCGATTTTCCTGTTGATTGTGGTTGCAACAATAATATGACTAGAAATTGAAAAATGCTTGTGGATTTGGATACTAGCCACACTTCTCACATAAAATTTAGAGATGAAAAAATACAAGATGCAAAAGAAAAAATTGTAATGCAATCCATACAAAGGAAGGTAACTAAAAGTTCATCCATGATGTTCTTTATGTTCCCAGTCTTGCTCAAAACTTATTGAGTGTTAGACAACTCTTACAAAAAGTATATTTGATGACTTTTGATGATAAAAAGTGTATAATTTTGACAAAACAATTAAAATAATACTGCAGTTGCTACAATTGAAATGACTTCCAAAAACGTTTATCCTTTTGTTATGCCTTTGAAAGAAAAGTGGTCTTTAATAATGAAGTCATTGAAAAATTTTACTTGTAGCACTTGAGATACAAACACTTGAATAATAAAGAGCTACAACTACTTAAAAGAAAAAATACGGTTATTTGCCTTCCATCCATTGAAAGAAAAGACTAAGTTTGTGAAGGGTGGATCTATTGCAGGATGCATAGACTACCTACCATTTCCTAAAATTTCTTAGAGAGCCAAAACTTCTCTTGAATTGGTGTATGCCAATATTGGTGGTCCTGCAAGATCTCCATCACTTTGTAATAAAAGATATTTTATTCTCTTTTTTAACAATTTTATAAGAATTATGTAGGTGTATTTTTTGCATGAACATTCATAGGTATTTTCTGTTTTTCTCCTATTTAAAACTCTTATGGAAAAGTAAAGTGGATATGAAATCAAGACCTTGAGAACTGATTATGGAGGATAATTTCTCTACACTACATTCATGGAATATTTCTACAATTCAAAAATGCCTGCAACAAAATAGAGTAGCCAAAAGGAAAATTCAAACCATTGTGGAAATGCTTAGAAGTATGCTTAAAAACAAGGGAATGCCAAATAAATTTTGAGTAGAAGCTATTCATAAGACCATTTATATCTTCAATTGTTCTCCTACTAAGGCAGTACCAAATAAAATTCCTTTTAAAGCATAGCATGAAAGGAAACCAATCATTGATCTCTTTTAAAGTTTTTGGTTGCATTGCAACTTTGATATTTCAACCTTAAATATAGATAAATATGATGAAAAAGGAGAAAATCTCATCCTTATTGGAAATAGTGATGAGTCAAAGAGTTATAGACTTTATAATTCAAAGACTAACAATGTGATTATTATAAAAGATGTGGTTTTTGATGAAGATTCAGCTTGGAGTTGAGAGGAAAAATCTTTACAAAGTTCACTATTAAATGGATTTTTGGAGCAATTTCACCGAAATAGTTATAGAAGCAAAATCCAAGTGTAACGACAAGTCCAGAGAAAACACAACAAGCAAGCACTTCAAGTTAAAAAAGTTTGGATTCTGAATCACTTCCAAGGAAGGTTCGATTTTTGAAAGATATTTATGAAAATTGTGATATTGCTTTCTTTGCATATGAACCACAGAATTTTGAAGATGCTGTAAAAAAAGAAGCTGTTTGGAGAAAAGTCATGAATAAAGAAATTGAAACCATTGAGAAAAGTAAAACTTGTCAGCTTATGGATTTGACCCAAGGAAAAGATGTGATTGGTTTGAAATTGGTCTTCAAAACCAAGTTAAATAAAGATGGTTTAACCCAAAAGCACAAGGCAAGATTGGTTGGAAAGGTCTATTCTCAACAATCCAAAATTAATTCCAATGAAACGTTTGCACCAGTAGTAAGAATGGAGACAATTTGTAACGTTCTAACACTTGGAGCACAATTGGAATTAAATGACTTCCAATTGGATATAGAATCTACATTTCTCAATAGACATATTAAAGAAGAGGTTTATGTACAACTACATCAAGACTATGATTTCAAAGGAATGGAGAAAAAGGTATCACTACAAAAAAACTAACTTTTTCTGATAGAATTTTCTTATGGATTTCCAACAGAATGATAAATTTCTAATGGATTTTTGATGGAATTTTTTGCATTGAAAAAACCCTCATCGTAAATCAGTTTGTGATGCATTTCAAATAAAGAGTTCCATCAAAAAATAAAAAGGATGAAAAAATTCGTCGAAAAATGTCCGACGGACTTGGATTTTTTTATATGATATTTTTATTTTTTCTGACAAAATTGCCTCAAAATTCCGTCTAAATCTTTGCAATTTTGTCTGAATCTTAATTTATACTAATAAATTTATTGCTAAGTTCCCACAGAAATTCTTTGAATTTTGTCAAAGATTAAATTTTTTTATTTATTTTTTTTAAGTTTTTATTTGATTACACCTCTAACCTGGGCAATTCTATCTAAATCTTAATTTATATTAATAAATTTATTGTTAATTTCCCACAACAATTCCTTGAATTTTATTGACAATTAATTTTTTTAATTAATTTTTTAAGTTTTTATTTGATTACATCTCTAACCTGTTGGTACATCTTATATATAAAATATCATAACAGTACAAAATAATATAGTTATGAATAAATGAAAAATATAAAAAGCATAATATCTGTTGGCCAGCAACATCACCACAGAAGTTGAAACAATCATCAGCATCACCATGGTAATCGTGCTCGGCTAGAACCCCGATCTCAGTGGATACCTGACTAGTCTACCATCTGTAAAACAAAAACAACATTTATTTGAGGCATTTAAGTCTCTTTAAGTGATATGAGTTAAATAAAGAATATATAATGGAAAAAATAATTAGACAAAGTTTTCCCTTAACATATAAGAATACAAAATTTCAAAAACAAATAGAAAAATCAAATAAATCAATAAAGCAACATATCCATATAATACATCGCATGTCGTTATAACTCAAGACATGCAAACAATCAAAAACCAACAACAACAAATGGGAAGGCTCCATCCCTCCCCCCCAATTCCCATATTTATTCCTAACCATCAACTAACACATGAACTACACACCTAACACCTGCTTAATGTTCATAAAAATATGGCATTGATTTGTAAGTAACACAATAGATATTATCTAAAAAAGGAACCCTAAACTAGAAATAAACTCAAGCCCTAATAAAACATTAAATGAACAACATAACCTAATTAATTAAACAATTTGCTAAAATTTAAATCCTAAATTGAACCCTAACTAGTTGAAAAAATTTTAAATCCTAATAATATATTTACTGAACAATATAACCCAACTAATTGAGTAATTTACACAAATTTAAATTTTAAATTCAGCCATCATAATTGGAAATAAATTTATACCCTAACTCATCCTAATTTACCTAATTAAAATACTACATTAATTAAAATAACTCAAATTCTACTTAAATAAATATAATATATACTAACATCCCTAAAATTCAATAAAAAATCTCATATACTAACACTAACATACTTGAAATTCAATATATAACATATATTGAATTTAATTAGGTATAAACTCAATATAAATAATGTAATACATGATACATAAAAATAATTAAAAAAATATATTATAGAAACTACTGGAGACTGTCCTCACAATGGCGATAGCTGCTTTGATGGAAAGGCGGGGAAGGCGTGGGGATGGTGGAACAATGGTGAAAATGGTGTGGTGATGATGGGAATGGCGTGGAGAACACACATCAATAGCGAAAATAGGCCTGGAAAGGATGACGACTGGGAAATGGGGATGAAGAAAACATAGAAAAAGAATGGGGAAGAAGGTTGTTGTGGGTGATTTTATTAAGTCTTCCGATGGAATTTTCCGTCGGAGACTAACCTTTTTTTAGAAAAAGATCAAATTTTCAATGGAATTTCGGAAACCAACTATTCTCTAAAAAATGAATCTTTTTAAATAAAAATAATAATTCAAACTTTTTGATGAAAACTTCATCGGAAATAACACCGAAAACCAACCCTCTTTCCCCAAAAAAAAATTAATTATTTAAAAAAATAATTCAAATTTCTGATAGAATTTCCAATGGAAGTTCCATTAGAAACTTTCTAAAAAATATAATTCAATTTTTTATTGGAAATTTTGTCAAAAATTCTATCAGACAACAAAAATTTTCATAAAAAATCCGATGGAAATGTCATCACATATATTTGTGTCTAACTCTAGCCAAATGCCCTAAAATTTTTCCAATGCATTTTCATTGGATTTCTAACAAATCTTTTATCCCACGAAATTATGTCTAAAATTCTTCTTAAATTTCCAAGGAAAACGTTCCACCGAAAAATTCTATCAGAAACAGCAAGTTTTTTTTATCATGTATACCGGTTGAAAAAGGACCTCTATGACTTAAAACAAGCATAAAAATCTCGAAATTGTAAGGTTGATGAATATTTTTGCAATAATAGGTTCCAAAAAAGTCCAAGTGAGCCTTACACTCTATATGAAGAAAGAAGGTACAATGAATTTCTTGATTATATATTTATATATTGATGATCTTCTTTATTTGGACACTAACATGAAAATCGTGGAAGGGTTCAAGAAAAATATGATGCAAGAATTTGAGATGATGGATTTGGGACTCATGAGGTATTTTCTTAGAATTCAAGTGAGACAATCCAAGGGACAAATCTTTATCTCTCAAGACAAATACATTCATGATTTTTTGAAAAAAGTTCAACATGGAAAAATACAACCCGGTAGCAACTCCTTTGAGCTTGAATGAAAAGTTGCAGCAAGAAAGTGGTGCTGAAAGAATTGATCCGAAATTATCACTACAAAAGAATTCATCATTTTCGATAGAATTTTCTGAGAGCTTCCGACGAAATGAAAAATTTCTGATAGAAAATTTTTTCTTGTTGGAAAAACTCTTATTGCAAATCAATTTTCGACTGATTTCTGTCCAGTGCTCACCCGACAGAAACTTTCCAACGGATTTTCATCGAATTTGTAATGGAATTTTGACAGTGACAAACTGCCAAATTTTCATCACTTTTCCATGGATTATTTTGTCGGATACAATTTCAACGTTGTTTCGTCTACTTTCCGATGGAAATTTTAACCTTTCGTCTAAACTTTTATTTTTTACTAGTGTCGATGAAATGTCGACAAATTTTCAATGGATAATTATCTTAATTATTTTTTATTTATAATAATGTTCGTCGAAAGTGCGTTATATTTTTAATAAATTTTATTTCAATACACCTGTAATCTGTTGATACGTGAATATAAAATAACATACAATTATAATATAAGAAAATTAGAAATAGCTAGAATAAAAGTTTAAAAGAAAAGATAATTTTATAAATATAAATTTTAACAGTATATAATTTGTAATTACAAAATAAAAAATAAATAAATAAAGAAAATCCTATCTAGTGGCTGGCAGAATCATCATCATCGAAGTCAAAATAGTCATCCTGCTTGGTGCCATGCTGTTGTTGATCATCATTACCCTGTTGGGACAGAAGCTACTGGTGGTGGGTCGAGGTGGGCTAGGGTGGGGGCCAGACACCGGAACTTGACGGAGCATCCCTCTACATGAACAGCTAGGAGATCAAATTTTGCATCGTGCCCAACTGCTCCAAGAACATGGTTCATATATCATCGATCCCATCTGCAAATGGACCTTCAAGTATGCCTCCAGGGCTCCAACTAGGGCGCAACTAATGCACTAAGCTCTTCCTAAAGCACGCTGGTGTATGGGAGTGACTGCTAGTAGCTCAACCCAAAAACCCGCTCCTTCTTGTTGAGCTACCCACAGCCTAAGTCCACAACTCAACCTGAGACTGCTAGGACTCTGCACTGCTCCCAACATCCTCTAGCTGAGACTGGGACTGAAGCGCCTGCTGGACGCTTTCCTTCAAGGTATAAAATAAATATATGAATGTAATATATTAATGTAACTAAAACGGTCTTATCTAATAAGCCATACATAATAAACTTACAACAGCTCTCCTCACCCTTTTGTCCACCCAGCTCCTATCGAGCCGCCTCGGGTGGGTACAAGCAAAAACCTCTTCCACTATAGGGAGACTCTGCAACTCCCGAGCAATAAGAATTGACATAAGTGTGTTATATGTACATGACATTAAAGTACAATGAATATGAGAGAAAAAAATTTGCAGTCTCCCCAAAAATTGGTCTTTACCAAAAAAAACAAAAAACAAAACAAAACAAAACAAAACAAAACAAAACAAAAGCTCAACAACAAAAACATAAGATAACTAATAACAAATGGAAAGGGCACAACCCTTCCCCATCAACTAAACTATGAACGAGTAACAAATAGGAAGGGTACCAACCCTTTCCTCATCAACCATGTCATGCAAAGATTATAAACATAAAACAAAGTAACAAACATTCCAAATATATACTGAATTTACTACAGACTAAAAGTTAAGAACTTACTAAATGCTCGGCATGTATCCAATGGATATACTTCCTCCAGTATGGAGGGATCCACCGGTCTCAGAAGCCTAATTTTTCTTGGCTTGCACGGGCTTCTGTTGAAAATCTTGGGACTGTTAGTGCCAGCATTGGGCAACCCAAGTATCTTTGCCAATCCATTTTGGCCTCTTGCCTGTGTTCCAAGCATGTCCATATATGTCATTCAGTTGGTGGCCCTCTCTAGTATCAAAGACCCTCTGAAAATTGCCCTCATGCCGAGGGTCTCAAGTGATATATCTTTGTAAAATAAAAGGAAATCAGTTAATGTACTTACAATGCAGACGTACTTAATTTGTAAAAGTGAATATATTAATAACACTTATATTTTCCACTCCTTGAACATCATATCTCGATGAACCTGGGGAAATTTCTGACCAGGTCCTATAGGACTCCTAGACCTTGCTCTTGATCACCCTCGTCAAGAACTTGGTGGCATCTAGCAAGGCATATACCTGCATAAATTGTTAACATTGATATATAATTATTAAAACAAAAACAAAATAACTTTAATATAATAATTTAAACTCACTCGTATCGTCCCACAGGACACAAGTATAACTTGGTGGGAGACTGGTCAGCTGGAAAACGTGTTTGATAGGTCAGGGAGTTCGTCCCTTTACCTTCACTAGAAGCCCAACCTCGGTCGATAGTAGGGGACGGAAACCAGACTAGTCTGCCATCTATAAAACAAAAACAAACTTCACACAAGGACAATAATTAATATTATTACAATAGTTTAATACTTACGTGTATCAAATTATATATTAGGCCAAACTGTCATTAGGGGTAATGATAATTTGGTTATGCTTGGATAGAATATACTTCATTTTTAGTTAACTTTTGAGTTAAAATTGAAGTTTAGATATATATATATATATAGAATATATCATTCATTTATCGGATAAATACTTCAGACTTTCTATTCGCCCGGCTTTTTGGTTGTAGTAAAATGACATATTTAATGGTTCATTGACGTTCCAATGCTTGATTGGTCGTCATTACAATAACAGATTCGGGTAGACAAAAAGACTAGAGAAAATCTCTAATGGATGAATGAATTTTTGAATAGAAATTTTTATTAGAGGATATATTCGACTATTTGGTTCAATAATTATGTAATGACTTTGCCATAAATGCTAGAATTGTGGAAAATTATTCTACGATCATAAATTGAAAATCCACTTGAGGTAGGCCCCCTCAAGTAAATTTTCAATTAATGATCGCAAAATAATTTTACACAGTATTGGCATTAATCTTTAGGAATCATTACATTTGTCTTTTTTGGGGTCATTAGAATAGTATTGTGAAGATAAGATGATGGAATTTTTATTCTTTATGTATCTAACTTTTGAAAATCTTTGAGATAGATATGGTTGAATTTTTTATTAGATTTTTAATTATTTAAGTTTAAAATAATTTGTTAGGTATCCATTTGGACTAAGATGGAATTTAGTTTCGTAAACTACCTTTGTTTTTTAGATAGTCTAAGCTATCCTATATGATTTTTTTGAATATTCAGCCTCAATAGTATTTCTTTATGATCTTAACATTAATTATAGTTTCGCAAGCTACATTGGCTACTTCAAAATGTCTAACTATCCTATAAGTTATCTTAGACTCAATTCTAAACTAAAAGGCCTTGTTTTCTTTGAAGGATAGTGCATCATAGATACATAATCCAAGTAGTCCAGCCTCTTGGTTAATATACTTGGAGCCCATGATTGATTATGAGGCCTAATGTTTATTATGATTAATCCTATTTTGCATTCCATATTAGTAGCTTGACCTGTAATTTTAAGATTAGAGACCTATTAGCTTGATTTTGTATCCTTATTTCAATTTTATCAAAGCAAACAATTTGTTGCCCTATATTGATATATATTCTATACGAAATATCAATTATAACATACTAAACTAACTTATTAAACTAGATATCAATTCTAATATATTAAACCATTGATGGATCCACAGAGGGGCAAGAGGAGGCAGTACCCCCCCCCCCCCGGCCCCACTTATAAATATATAAATATATATATATTTATGTATTAGTTTTTGTAATAAGCTTTAGTTTGTATATATTTAATCATTTAGTAATAATTTTTATTAATTCTTTACCTATTTTATTTTGAAATGTTTAAAGCAAATTTTTAGGCCCATTTTTTCAATCAAATAATTCACAATTAGGTTAGGCCCATTAGGGCACTTTCATTTTATTTGTTTGAGAACATATTCATAGGGATCTAGCCAAAGAAAATCTTTACAACTTTATAGGAACTCACAGAACAATTAAAATCTCTCATTTTTGACTTCAACGAAATGTGGCAAAGAGACAAGAGTTGGTAAATCATCATCTACTCATCATCAACAATTCAATTCAGCAATGAAGAACAACATCAATCTAAAATTCCAAGAGTGGAAAAAAATGTCGATATTTCTTTATTAGAAAAAGATTCGGGAAAGCGCTTATTGATTTGGCGATATAATGCTAACCAATCGAAAAAAATTCGAAGATTTTATTTACAAAGTGGACCATATTAACCTATTCTTGTTGATTATCCAGCTTCAGGTAGAAAACATCTTCGTTGGTTTCAATCTTCATGGTTAAAAAATTTTTCTAATTGATTGGAGTACTCGATTGAAAAGGATGCTGCATTTTGTTTGTCGTGCTATTTGTTTAGTAACTATTCTAGTAGTCAAAATGATGGGAAAGAAACATTTATAGATAAGGGATTTCATGCTTGGAAAAAAGTTTGTGGGAAAAATTGTGCTTTTCTTGCTCATATAAGATCTTCTCCTAATTCACCGCATAATGTTTGTGTGAAGTGTTGTGATGATTTGATGGATCAATCTCGACATATAGAAAAAGTTTTCAATAGGCAAAGTGAGCAAATTATTGAAAATAATTATTTATGGTTAAAGATGTCTATTATGGTAGTTCATTCGCTTGCATTTCAAGCATGTGCTTTTAAAGATAATAATGAAAGCATTGACTCATTGAATAGGGGCAATTTTATCTAATTGATTGAACTTTTGGCATCTTCTAATCATGATATGTTTTATGTTGATCTTCAAAATGCTCCTAGAAACACTCAATATATTTCACCTAGCATTCAGAAAGAAATCTTGTATATTTTTGCAAAAAGAGTAAGCGCTACCATTCATGAAGATATTGGGGAATCTAAATTTTGCCTTATAATTGATGAAGCTACGGATGAGTCTAATAGAGAACAAATGGTTATGGTTTTAAGATTTGTGGATAAAGATGAGTATGTGCAAGAAAGATTTTTTGATATCATTCATGTTTTTGATACTTATCAATGACTTTGAAGAATGAAATCGATGTTGTTCTTTCTCGTCACAATCTTAGTATTCACAATCATAGAGGTCAAGGATATGATGGGGCAAGTAATATGCGGGGCGAATGGAATGGATTCCAAGCTTTGTTATTAAGAAATTGTCCTTATGCCGATTAAATTCATTGTTTTGCTCATCGTTTGCAATTAGCATTAGTTGCAGCAGCTAGAGAAGTGAATCCGGTTCATCAGTTTTCACAAAGTTAGCATTCATTGTTAATATTGTGATGAATTCTTCCAAAAGACATGACCAATTAAGGACTGCTCAGACCTCTAATATTGCAACTCAAATTCCTAATCAAGAGATTAAAACAGCTAGTGGACTTAATCAAATACGTACTTTGCAATGGGCTGGAGATACTAGATGGAGCTCCCATTTGAATTCTATTCGAAGCTTAAAATGCATGTTTGAAGCTACTCATGAAGTTCTCCAAAAGAATTCTAAAGAACGTAATTATTCTCTTTATGATAATGCTAATGCTGCTTTGAGATCCTTTGATTTTATTTTTCTTTTGCATATTATGAGAGATCTCTTGGGAATTAGTTATGATCTTTGTTAAGCTTTGCAAAGTAAAAATCAGGATATTGTGAATGCCATAACTTTAGTGTCTACTACTAAGAACTTGATACAAAGAATCAGGTTGGGAAAATCTTCTCAAAGAAATCATATCATTTTGCGAAAAGCATGAAGTTAATCTTCCTGATATTAATGCTCTTTATGTTCATGGAAGGGGTAGACATTGACCAAATATTGAATATGATATAGTAGAATATCATTATCGTGTCAATTTATTTATTGTTATTATTGATACCTAATTGCAAGAGATGAATAGCATATTCGATTAAAGTACTGTGGAGTTGCTTACTCTTAGTGCAACCTTGGACCCAAGGGATAATTATAAACTTTTGAATGTTGATCACATTTGTTAATTGGCAAATAAATTTTATCCAGATGATTTTTTCTGAGATAGAGATGATACATCTTAAAGTACAAGCACAACACTATGAGCTCGATGTGCCTCATCATTCTGATTTGAAGAATATGTCAACAATTTCTAAGTTATGCCAAAGATTGGTGAAAACAGGAAAATCAAAGACTTATCATTTACTCGATCGTTTGCTTAACTTGTTATTGGCTCTTCCTGTTTCAACAACCACAAGTGAGAGAACTTTTTCTGCTATGAATATTGTCAAAAATAGGCTTAGAGATAAGATGAAAGTTTATTTTTTAGCCGATTGCTTAGTTACTTATATTGAGAAAGATATTACTAAAAATTTTGATATTGATTCGATTATTGATGAATTTTATGATATGAAAGAGCGTCGTACTCAACTTCGATGATATGCATTTCGAATTCATAGATTATAAAATTTATATTTGAACTTTTATGTTTTATAATTTTTGCCCCCCTCCCCTAAGTTTCAGTTCTAGATATGTCCTTGTATTAAACTAGATATCAATTTTAACATATTAAATTAGATATTAACAATTTCTAAAATTTTAAACTAAATATACTAACATTCCCAAACTAATATATCAAAGTAAAATATCAATTGAACAAATAGTAAATCATACTTTAGAAAGCAAACTAACATATCAATACTAACATATCAAACAACATAATAACAATTTATCATAGCAACGTATCAAACTAATATACTAACAATTAATCATAACAAACCATATAAATCATTCTAAAATAACATCCCAATATGCCAAACTTACAAAATAAAAATAAATAAATAAAAATAGGAAAATAATAACTTACAACAATGACAAAGGGGCGGGCTGCGGGAGACAACAGGACAACAGTGACGGTGATGGTTATGGTGCTTTAGCGCATAAAGGAGAAGAGGAAATGGGAAGAGTGAGAGACAAAAATGGAAAAAAGAAGAGGTGCGAGTCAGATTTTATTTAGTTTTCCAACGAAAATTTTTGAAGGAAATTCCATCAGAAAATTTCTTCTTTTGAATTAAGAAATTACAAATTTTTGATGGATAATCCATCGAAAAAATCCCTTGGCAGAATATTCCGAAAGGCTTCCAATGGAATTTCCATCAGATACTTTTTTGCCTTTTCACGTCAAACCACCTCCAAATTTTCTACACTTCTCTATTTGATTTATGGTGGATTTTCAACATTCATCTGATCCATCGTAAATTTGATGCAAATCCATTAGAAATGTCCGACTGATTTTTTTTTTTTGGTAATTTTTGTCGGAAAAGCAGTTTTTTTCTCATAGTGTATTCAGAAGTACTGTTGTTGGTTCTTTGATATATCTTACAAATACAAGATCTAATATTATTTACTCTATTAGCTACATTTCTCTATTTATGAGTGAGCAAAGCAAGATTCATTATGCTGCAACATGACAAAACCTCCATTATCTCCAGGGTATCAAGAAACAAGGTATCAAGTATGTGAGAGGATCGAGAAAACAATAAGTTGATTGGTCATGGATAGTGATTTGACAGGATCTTTAGATGATCAAAAAAGCACTTCCAATTATGTTTTCTTAGTTAAAAAGTGATTGTTTGGAGTTCTAAAAAGCAAAAGATGGTTGCACTGTCTTCAAGTGAAGCTGAATATATTGATGCCATAGATGCAACTTCTAAAGCAATTTGGCTAAAGAGAATTCTATTAGATTTGTATCCAAATTTATTTTTCAAGTTTGTATCCAATTTCATATAGAGATGTTCATTTGTCAGGTTTGGATTAGATCTTAGACGAATGGGACTTAAATTTGACCAGCTAAAAAACCTTGATGTTGCAAAATTCACCAAAATATTGCACAACTCAATTTAGAAAATCTAAATTCGTTATGTATATAGTTCTCTTTTGTACAGTGCTAGCTAGGATTGAGAGAGACGATGTTTTTACTTTCATATCAGACAAGCAAAATAAGCTTGTACCAACTTTTGAGTTAGTTTTCCCAAAGAGCTGACAACAGGTTTTGTGTGAGGTACCTTCATGGCAATACAAAGACTAATAGTTTTAAGGGATCGGCTTACAAAATAGCTTATGGAGAGCTACCAAGGCTAGTACACTAGCAAAATTTAAGGAAAGATCGAAAGAACTTGGTGAATTAGATCCCAAGTATGTAGAATGGTTGCAAGATAAACTTCTATCACAGTGGTCAAGATCCCATTTTAATCTATTTCCAAAATGTGATATGCTTTTGAATAATGTGTGTGAGACATTTAATTGCAATATATTTGAAGCAAGGGAGAAGCTAATTTTGACTATGTTGGAATGGATTAAGGAGTATTTGATGACTAGGCTTGAACAAAACAGGCATAGATGTGAAAAAAAAATGGGAGGGAAGAAAGTTGTATCCTAGAATTAAGAAGATCCTTAAGAAGATTGCATTCTCATTAAGTCTAACGACTGGCTTTATGAGATTAATTATTATGATGGAGCAAGATATACAGTTGATTTGAAAGCTCACAATTGCTCATGTAGAAAGCGGAAGTTAAGTGGCATTCCATGTAAACATAGAATGAGTGCAATATGTAGCCAGAGTCTTGATCCTGAGGACTTTGTGCACAATTGTTACACTGTAGATACTTACAATAAAGTTTATGAGCTAGCCATATATCAAATGAATAGGCCAGACTTGTGGGATCAAAGTGGCTTCATTCCACCTTTTCCACCAAATTTTGGGAGAAAGAAAGAGAGGCCAAAAAGAGCAAGAAGACTTGAGGTTGATGAGCAAAAGAAGAAGAGCAAAGTTGACTCCTCTAACAAGGCAATCAAAATGAAGAGGTAGAAATGGAGTGCCACCTGCAAGTTTTGTGGGGCAAGTGCGCACTACAAGAAAGGGTGCCAATGGAGGAAATTTGCATCAGAGTTTCCTATGGATGATGTACAAATGAACAACCTGAAGAATTTATACAAGCTAAAGACATCCCACCATTAACACAAGAAGAGCTAATACAATAGGGAAGTAAATTGATTGTAAGTATAACGATGTGTTAACTTATATGTTACTAATTAATTGATTAATATTGATGTTCTAATCAATATATTATGTTGACAGGCAAGCAAGAGGACAAGTGCATCTAGTCTATCATTGGAGAGTGTACAGGTTCAATAGGTTTTTGAGCTTTACTCATTTTTTTTATTTGTTTTTGAAAATTTTGCTTTCTATTTGTCTCCTATTGTATACAGGCCACTACCAATGCTAATGTTGGAAAAAGTACGAGCCAACCATTGGGGAGTGTGCAAGTTTAGCAGATAAACAAATGTTTTTTTAATTTTACTCATTTTGGAAATTTTACTTTATATTTGTCTCTTAAATGCAGGCCACTCGCAATGCTAATGTTGTAGAGAGTATGAGCCAGCCATTGGTGAGTGTGCAAGTTCAGCAAGTTGTTGAGCTTATTTATTTTTATTTTTATGTGAATTTTTTATTAAAACTAGAGCTTCTTGCATAGAGGCCACTAACAATGGACTGAAGGCCCCAACAAATGTGTAGCAAAGTTCACCAAGCTTCAGCAGTGCAACAAATATAGATAAAGATGTAAGTATGTCAAGCTTTGAGATTAAGTTGCTGTCTTTGATATGAAATTGCTGACTTTTATTTATAAATAGTACATTGTTTCTGTGCCATTGTTTGTTGCACAGGCCATTTTGACATTGTTTCTAATGTTTCTACTAAAGGGCTTGTAACTGTGCCATTGTTTATTGTACAAGCTACTTTAAGGGATTTAAGATCAAAGAGAAGGGATGACTTGAGGAGTAAACAACCATTTAAGCCTCCTAGCCAACTTCAGGTCTTGTGCCTCATTCATTTCTTATTTCAACATCATCAATACACTCCAAAGTTAATATTAGAGCTCCTGCACCAATAGCTCCTCATCCTCATGCCATAGAGGAGACCACTTCCAACACTGCTAGGGAAGTTTTTTCTGTGCCTGTGATCATTAAAGACGGAAAGAAATATGTGACTATGTCTAACTTGAATGCTACAGTATAAAAATCAACATAAGGAAAGAAAAATGATCCTAAAAAGAAGAAAGTTGGATTTGTGTAGAGTATAACTGATGCATTTTTTTTATGATGGATTTGTGCAGAGTTGATGGTTTTTTGTATGTCTTTGATGCATGTTTTGATAGAGCCTATAAATCTACAGTACTTGTGGCTTATGCTGGTTGTTTTGTATTTTTTCCTGTCTATTTTTGGGAGGATGTTGAAATTGGAAAGTTTGAGTTGTATTGATAGCGAACTTCGTTTTACTCACTGAATAGAATTGATGCAATTAAGTTTTAAAGTTTAAAGCTTTGGTTATTTAACAAATTCTAGGTTTCCAAATTACTAAATATCTTCCCATAACACTTGTTATTTAGCAAAATTTTGTAGAATTTACTTTTGACAATAATTCACTCCTAACTGTGTGCACAAATTAAGTTAATACACAAAAATAGGGCCAACTTGCCAGCAACATTCACTTTAATTAACGAAACTATAATTCAATGACATTAATTAATGTAATCAACCAAAATGCAAAAGAGAGACATACTAGGGAAAATTGATTCTTCAATTCACTTTACTAGTACAAACTAGTGCCAAACAGAGCATTGTTGGGGAATCACTACAACAAATTACACTTTTAGTAACAAAAGTAACAACGCATTTTGTTACTATAATGCTGAAATTGGTTACCTTATCCTATTCATAACGAATTTTTTGTTACTAAAGTTTTTTGTGGTAAAGCCCATACCTAAAAGTATTTGTATTGAACATTTTGGTTCGTTACAAATGATGACCTTATGGTGACGAAATTTTTCGTCACCAAAAGTTTGGTATTAGTAACAAACAATGTTAGTTACAATAGATTTCTATAGCGTAACGAAATACTTAGTTACCAAAACATTGGCAGTTTTGTCGCATTTTATTTTTCATTACCAATACATATTATACTACTATTATTTATTTAAATTAGTATCATTACAAATTGTTTTGTAACAAAATATTTGGTTATGATTAGTTAACTAATATTTTAATTTGAATGAGCTTCTCGTTACTAATAGAATACATAACTAACAATTTCGTTGCAAAAGATATTAAGAGTTTTGTTACAATTAGTATATGCAACTAAATGTTTCGTTACATATGACTTATAAGATTATAATATTTTGTTACAAATAAGCAATGCATTGGTTACAAATAACTAATTTCTTGATTAAGAATGACTAATTATTTGTTACGAATTAGTAAATAATTCATTATAGATAAGTAAAATAATTCATTACGGATATGTCAAATTAGTTTGTTATGATTAAGAAAAGGGGTGAACAAATTTCGTTACCAATAAATTATTTTTGTAACAATATATCGTTACAAAAAGTGTTTTTTTCCCTATTCAATAGCTCAATTTGGATATGAAATTGTACAAAAAATTCAAATTTGAAGTATACCAACATTCTAAATATAAATAATTCATAGTCATTCCTTCAATAAACAAAAGAGCAAGCACATCCGTCCATCCATATACATAACACTAACCGCATTCATCTATCCATAGACATAAGTATAATTTCAGAACATTAATCACAAATTCAAGCTACCAACCAAAGCCATGGTAACTAAATGGGTATGTCAATCAAACAAAAGTGTTAAGTATTGAAGAAGTATTATCATTCAATTAACAAAAGAGATCTCCAAAACATGTTCCATAATTCTCGTCAACTTCAACAAAAAGAGGGCTACTTCCAACAATCTGCAAAAAATGATTCCACGACACACTATGAATATAAAGAACATCAAATTAGATATTACATATGTTTAACTAGTCACTACACATATTTTTTTCTTAGATTAGATAGTATGGTACATAGGAAAAACAAAGGTTTAATATAATATCAAAAAATCTTCACAAAATAATAGCACAATTTATGGGAGGAAGTTGCAATAAAATATTTGTATGATACCCATCTCTTATCCAACATAAACTACACAAAATATTATAGAAGATAATGTTAAATATAAAAATACATTTCATTTAATTCGTTAGCTATATTACCAAATGAGTTTAAACAGTATGTATCATATCATATTTTTTTCTAATAACATGACTTTAAATGGAAAAGCCCATAGTAATATCCAAACATTCTCCCAATTATTTACATATATGAGAACTCACATTTTGAAATAAAGCACGATAAAATTCTAAAAATTATAATTCATGTAACTTAATTCAACTCAGCTAATCATTTTACACATGACAAGTGACAAACAATCAAATGAAACAACAATATAAGGCCATAATGTTCGTAACTCTAAATTCATTATTTTGAATTTTGATTATCATATATCACAAAATTCCATATACGCAAAATTCAAGAAAAATCATATTACATCATAAGGACATACTTAACTTCAAGTGAGTTTGTCTTGCAACGCCACCAAGGTTGCTTCAGCTCGGTCTGATCGTCTTTAAGGATTGCTATTTCTGCAGGTTGCTTTTGGCATTGCTATTGTTGAGTTTTGATGAGATCCAATGTACTTTGTAAGTCATTTTCAGCTTTGCTCAATTTCTCCTTCATTGTTTCAAGTTGTATAGCTTGAAATCTCATCTTCTTACTGCCTTTAGATGGCACAACTCCATGACCAATGCCTTTCTCATATTCCATCCGTGTGCCTATTAACTCCTTAACAATGTCCCTTTCAGAAACTTCCTGGAGTCTTTGTTTTAATGCTTCATCCCTCCTCCTTTCATTTCATTCTGTCATGAGCATAAATATATATATATATATATAAGTATATACTTAAATATAGGGAACATTTTATTGTAGAACATGAACTCACATGCTTGTTCGCAACTGTAGCATTCACATACTCTCCACTACCTTTTTTCATATGAGTGACTCCAAAATTGTCCACTGCGCTTTGATTTTCCTTTGCAATTGTAAGTAGAAGTTTTAGTATAGAATTTTATATAATGACAAGAGAAAATGTAAATAAAATAAAGTTAAAATGATATATTACCATTTCATGTTTGAAGAGCATTTGATCAAAAGTAAGGTTTGTTCATAAAGCCAGCATAAATCGCTTGACTAATTTAAAAAATCATTTTAACGTAATTGACATAAGTGAATGTTCAGTAGTTCACTCCAGTAAAAAAAACTCAATGGAGTTCATTAATGTTTCAATCTTTTTTAGATATTTAGGAGCTAAGACATTCCAATTTTCCCTTTCGCTTCCATAATTTGAATCCTTAGGTAAAATGGGTGAAAAAATCATGCTAACTTGTGAGACAAAAATTAAGAAAATGCCTATACAATAAAAAGAAGATAAGAAAAAAAAAGCAAATTTACTTGGTGGAAAACCAATTAACAGCATAATCACCCTTGATACTCCAAAACACAAGGCAATATCGGTGCATAAGAAGAAGGCAAGAAAAAGAAATCAAATTACCTAAAGGAAACCCTAATTAACAGTGATAGAGTGCTACCTATTTAATAAAAAACATAAAAATCTAATGGACCATAAATAAATGACAACAACTAAAGTACCAACAAATCTAACCATAGTTTAGAGCCAACAAACCATAGCAACCAGACACAAAGCAAAAACTAAACGAAAACATTCAAACATGGGTTCAAAGTACATAATTGCTGCACATTGAAGTGAAGAACACGAAAGAGAGTATGGCACGCAACTCTCCTGCAACATAAGAGCTCCAAATCTTCGATACCATATGACCCATATACGAAAAGGAACAATACCATGACAGAATTCTTTTTCCATTTTCTCTTTTTAAATTATAGGCAAATCAAATCAGATCTAAACAATCCCTAAATTCTGCTATCTCAATCCCTAAAATCCAATCTCTCTCACTTTCACTCTCTCTCCCCCAAAACTGAAAGCAAGCACTGTGCATAGAGAAAAACAAAAAGAAAAAGCACTGCCCCTTCTCATCTCCATGAAGCACGTTTCTTCCAGCCCCAAACCGCCAAAGCACGTTTCTTCTAAAAATTGGTGGACACCATATCATGTGTGAAAAAAGAGAACAAATTGCACAAACAATAGAGTAGTAGGTACAAATGCATAAAGCATAGGGAAGCAAAAATGATGTCATTTTGAAAGCATAACTTGTAAAAAAAGGTAAAAGCCTGGACATGAGCACATATTAGGAACAAGAATTCACAATTGGATTGTCTAAAAGCTTCAACCGAGTGGTATCTACTAGGGCTGTAAATGGATATTCGAAATTTTGTTTATCGTTCGTATTTGTATTCATTTATATAAAATTTATCCTCATCCATTTAAAGTGGATATTATTCATGTTCGATTAGTAGATATTCGATTATAAATAGATACGAATATGGTAAATGCGTATCCGATCTATTTAATATTCGATCCGAATATATGTTTATTAAATAATATATTATTTATATTTTTCAATAAAAATCTCATAATCCATATATATATACATATAAATTATAATTGAAGAATTGGGAAGAAAAAGGAATAAATTTAAAAAATTATTGTAATATAGATAAAAAAAATTGAAGAATAAAGTTAATCAACATAATTATTGTTGGTTGACTTTATAATTAATATACTTAAATGCCATTATTATTATTAATAAGTACTAATAATCAATTATAAAGTCAATTATTAATTAAAATTATGCTATGTGTTTGATTGCTTTCATTTTAATGAAATTATATAGTTCCTTCTATTAATTAAAATATATTTGTTATAGGTTCATAGATTCACATATTTGGATATTCATAAATGAATATCTAAATAATTATCATCGAGTATGAATACAAAATAATAATTCAAATATAGATAAGTTTAATAAAATATAAATGCACTTGAATAATTATAATCGAATACGGATATATACGAATCTGACCGATATCCGACGAATACGAATTTAGATATCATTTTTAAATATACGTCAAATCCGTTACTATATCTGAATATTTGAAAAGTTAAACTAATACAAATATAGAAAAACAGTGTATCCAATCCGTTTAATATCTGTTTACTGCCCTAGTATCTACACTCAGTAGGCCCAGGACAAATTCACTATATATTTTCATAGTAGAGAAACTTCATATCAAAATCTCTTTTCGGATGCTGAAAAAACTCAATTATAAAATCAATAAGTGAAGTGATTTGAACGGCAATATGATAGTGCGATTCATAATAACACATTAGCATGGAAAATTACCTTTTGCTTATAATCATATACACCTACTACTCAATAATTCCAGCATTCTATGTGTCTTTTTGCTCCTTGAATACCCATTAGAAAAAAATAGTTGCTATAGAGAAAAAAAAAGAATTCATCAGAGTCCCCCAAAAGAGATCCATAAGAAAAAAAAAAAAAAGCTTATAATTACAGAGAACTATAATCACAATTTATCCTACTGACGAATGGAATAGCAGCATCCTTGGCTTCCTCTTTTGTCGAGCAATCGCTCCTAAATACCCTATCTGCATAAACAATAAAAAAAGAAAACAACGAACCAAATTTCCACAAAGTGTTCTGTTAGCATTTACTTTTAGCACAATATTTTCCAATATTTAAGCACATATAGTCCACTAAAAATCAAAGTGCAAGAAGGTAAGAAGAAGAAGAAGAAGAAGAAGAAGAAGAAGAAGAAGAAAAAGAAGAGGAAGAAGAAGAAGAAGAAGAAGAATTCAAGAAGGGCTTTTAGAAAAGTATAGGGTAAATGTCACTAATAGTCCCTGATGTTTCGATTTAGTATCACTTTAGTTCTCAATATTTAAAACTTCATCTTTTAGTCCCTAACGTTAATATATCGTTTCACTTTAGTCCCCAAAATCATTTTTGGTGTTTTTTGGCCGGAAAATTGACCAAGTTTGACATTTTTAAGGACAAAATTGTCAATTTATAGTTTTATGTTCCACTTTAGTCCCTATATAAAGTTTTATGTTCCACTTTAGTCCCTATATAAGGTTTTATGTTCCAATTTAGTCCCTATGTTACTTTTTTTCTTTTTTTTTCTTTTTTTTTCTTTTTATAAATATATGTCCATGTGTGTATATATATTTGTGTATATATAATTGATACTAATATTAGTCACATGCTCATATATTATTATTAATATTTAATAATATATTATTGATATATTAATATCATTTGTGATACTATTGTAATTAATAATATTACTAATATTATTATTGATATGAGATAGCCCAATAGGCCCAGCCCAATAACACTCAACTAGGACAGGAGCTGGTCTGATGCTCCCTAAGCAACTCGACTACCCTTAAACCCAACTCATTTTGGACCATGCAGACATTCGACTGCCACTCGACCTATGGATCCCTATCTGTCGTGGTGGATATTAGCGTTCTTGATTGACTAGGTTATAGCCGATAGCCTCCGTTAGGTGGCCTCAATCCTTCAACCAGAATGATGTAGCTTCAACCAGAATGAGCCTAGTGACGAAGATCCTACTAGATATTTATGTTGGAGTGCTCGTCTTGACCAGAGAGGTCGAGAAGTGACGAAAGCCTTTTGGCCACATTGAATGCCTTGCTAGACGCCGTGCTGCCGCATTAATAGCGCATGCCACCAACAGTACCACCTTTTGCAGCTGTGTCAGGCTAGGGATCGCCTCTAGTGTACCACATTCTCCTTGCTAGCTACCTCCTGAAACAGTACACAAGCTGGATAAGATTAGAAAGTCCTCAAGCAAGGACAATGGCTCTTCTTACACAACAGGGGCATCAAATTAGAAAGTCCTCAAGCAAGGACAATGGCTCTTCTTACACAACAGGGGCATCAAATTAGAAAGTCCTCAAGCAAGGACAATGGCCCTTCTTACACAACATGGGCATCAAAGACATATCAATCTTAATCAGCTTGTGTACTGTTTCAGGAGGCAGCTACCTAGGAGAATGTGGTACACTAGAGGCGATCCCTAGCCTGACACGGCTGCAAAAGGTGGTACTGTTGGTGGCACGCACTATTAATGCGGCAGCACGGCGCCTGGCAAGGCATTCAATGTGGCCAAAGGGCTTTCGTCACTCCTCGACCGCTCTAGTCAAGACGAGCACTCCAACAGGAATATCTACTAGGATCTTGGTCACCAGGCTCATTCTGGTCGAAGCTACATCATTCTGGTTGAAGGATTAAGGCCACCTACCGGAGGCTATCGGTTATGACCTGGTCGATCAAGAACGCTAATATCCACTACGACAAATAGGGATCCAGAGGTCGAGTGACAGTCGAATATCTATGTGGTCCAAAACGAGTTGGGTTTAAGGGCAGTTGAGCTGCTTAGGGAGAGTCAAACCAGCTCCTGTCCTAGGTGAGTGTTATTGGGCTGGGCCTATTGGACTATCCCATATCAATAATAATATTACTAATATTATTAATTACAATAGTATCACAAATTATATTAATATATCAATAATATATTATTAAATATTAATAATAATATATGAGCATGTGACTAATATTAGTATCAATTATATATACACAAATATATATATACACACATTGACATATATTTATAAAAAGAAAAAAAGTAACATAGGGACTAAATTGGAACATAAAACCTTATATAGGGACTAAAGTGGAACATAAAACTTTATATAGGGACTAAAGTGGAACATAAAACTATGAATTGACAATTTTGCCCTTAAAAATGTCAAACTTGGTCAATTTTTCAGCCAAAAACTATCGGAAAATGATTTTGGGGACTAAACTGAAACGATATATTAACGTTAGGGACTAAAAGATGAAGTTTTAAAGATTGAGGACTAATGTAATACTAAATCGAAACATCAAGGACTATTAGTGACATTTACCCAAAAGTATATCAAAAGATAACAAAATAAATTTGAACTTTAACAAATAATCCAACTCTTTATGCATTTAACTTTTTTGCACATGAAAAATTATAATAGAATTTTAATTATATTGAAACTGGATAAGAAAAAAGTAGAAAAGTTTTAATTTTAAGTTCTTATTAAAAGTACTTATGCATGGAGTGATCTTATAATATTACTAAAATAAATTTAAAATTTTAAAGAATTCATAAAGATCTACAAATTTTATCTTTTATTAGCCTTCTCCAAATTCCTGACTTTATATTTTTCTAAACCTATTTACTCTTCAACACTCTCAAAGAATTAGTTCAAACTTGGCTAAGAACCTAACTCCAACCAGATGCCAATCATAATGATTTGATTAAAAGATAGTGCATGATTTACTGGCTTAAATTTGTGATTTATCATTGGTTATTATCTAATTTGAGTATTTTTTTTCACTAATTATTTAAACATAATTTAACCGGCTTACCTATATGTACAGGTGATGAATGTAATTCAAAATGAAAAGAGAAACACAAAATTTACAGATGTCTCAAGGAAGTGGTCCATTAACATAGGCTAAATTGCCAAGCTACACAAATTCTAGTCTTCTTTCACTTTATTTATTTAATCTAATGCAAGATAACAATATCCAATACGTAATGTATAGAGAACTATTGTTAAACACAAGCTTCACATAGAAATTGAAACCAGAAGTTGTCACAAGCTTCACATAGAAATTGAAACCAGAAGTTATGTGGTGAATAATTCTGACAAGCTAAATGCCATGCTGATCATCAGAATCATTGCCACAGATAGTAAAATCGAGTATTATCCACAGTTAACTTTACCATTCAAGATTGATACCCAAAGTCATATAATCTAAAATTCCACATCTTTTTTCTAATTTCTGAAGTAAATTTTATAGCAATAACGATGTGATCTTGATTATTGAGGTCAGATACAGTGTAATTCACAAGAAAACAAACAAACCTATGGTGATAATGAGGAATTAAATCAGACACCAGATGAAAATTTGCATTAGAGAATACAAATATAAAAAAGAAAAATCAGATGTAAAAATAGGAGGGGAAGGAAAGAAAATAAACGAGCTAGGCATTGATGTGAGGTAAAGCATAATTGATCAAAACCCTAAACAATAGACCACTTTCTTCTTAAGAGAAATAAAAGCATCTTCTCAATGTAATCTTCACCACAAATTCCTATATAAAAATCGATACGACATTCTCACCACACAATTTAAAAAGCAATTTTTCCTTTTTTATTTTTTAAATTAATTTGAGCTTATAGATTTCAACACATTTAACAATAAAAATACAAAATAAAAACAAACCAAGTAGCGGCTCCAATCCTCGAACCAATCTCCACTGCCATCTGAAATGTCGATCACCAACATCCACATTACAACGCTGGAAGGAATTGTCAACATGACTCCCTTTTCACACTCGCCATCTTCATTAGGCTCACTTGGAACCCGACCAACCCAACTCGACAGCCCGTACGCTCACCAGGCCCAAAGGTTGCCAAGAACCTCGTCACCTTCCACGTCTACTCCTTCAGCTGTTTTCTTTTCTCTAGCCTCGTGGTTCTCCTAAAGCAAACCATCAGACTAGCCTATGGGGCCTACTTTAACAATTGGGTTATGGGCGTTCGACCTCGCCCATGTCAACAAGACGGCCCTTCGAGTTGATTACGTGGTATTGGCAGTAGGTTCGATTTGTGGATTGGTGTTCTTGATGCATTGGTGAATGTGGTGCAGATCAAGCTAGGGATGCTGGGGTGTGGCAAAAGCAAGCATGGATTTGGTGCCTTTGGGTATTGTGGTGCAATTTGGGGTTTGTATTTTTCTCTATGCTTTTAGTTGTGATATGAAATTGAGCACACTTCTTCCACGCAAAAAAAAGTACACACGGTTCTTCTTATTTCTGTGTGGAGCCCACAATAATTGTGAAAAAGACAACCAACTGTACAAACATCAAAACAACAAGTACAAATTCATAAAACATGGTGAATCCAAAACGGTGTCATTTTGGGACCAAACATGGGGAAAATAAAAAAAGGAAAAATGGCAGGGCACACGCATCCCTACCTATAATAAATATATATAAATATAAATATAAATATAAAAAATATATAAATATATAATATAATAAATATATATATATAAAATAAAAAATAAAATAAAATAATAATAATACATATTTATAAATATATAATATATACAAAAATATAGTATATTTACATATATATTTCATGTTAACTTTATATATTATACTATAAAAGTACTAAAGGATTTACTAAAGTTTTACGTCATGTATTTCTCCACCACACCACCATAATTGTATATATTATATATTGATAAATATATGTATATAAAATATATATATATAATATATACAAAAATAAAAAATAGAATAAATTAAAGAAATAAAAATACAAAAACTAAAATTAGTTTTTAAATTTAAAAGGGATGAAAGAAAACATAGTAAAATATACTTAAAAAAAAATAAATTAAATTGAATATATATATGATATAATTAAGGGTAATATAGTCTTTATATGTTAAAATTAGGATTAAATTGAAACAAATCAGGAACAAGAAACAATGTTCATAATTTTCAAAATACGAGAACGTTTTTTGTCTTTTTTTTCATAAGGGTTTTTTTGGCCCTTTTTCCATTTTCATAGGGATTAAAATGCAAATTTTTCTATGAAAAAAAAAAAAGAAAGAAAAATTTGAATTAAGGACTAAAGTGGAACATAAAATCTTAAATTGACAATATTACCCTTAAAAAGTCAAAATTGGTCAATTTTCCTGTCAAATACCGTCGAAAAATGGTTTTGAAGACTAAAATGAATTAATATATTAACGCTAGCGACTAAAAGATGAACTTTTGAAGATTGGGGCTAAAGTGATTCTAGAGTAAAACTTAAGGGACTAAAGTGATTTTATACTTTTATTTTTTTTATTAATTAATTATGTTAATTCATCTTATAATCTAATATAAAAGAAATTAAGTTTGGTATAAATTATTTATACAAAAAAAATTGAAGGAGGTGCTAAAATTGGGGGGAATCAAAAAAATGAACGGAATTCATTTTGGAGGGAATCAAATTTTTGGAAGAAATTAAATTAATTTGTTGTGTGGAACTAATAACAAAAACAATTGTTAGCTTTTAATTTGTCCCAAAGTTTGGAGGGAATACAAAGATGGAGGGAAACCAAAATAGCAAAACTGCAAATTTGATCTTGTACTTATACGCTACTGCAAAATTGATCGTGTACTTATAGAGAATACTTTTATTTTATAATGAATTTTTTAGTATTAATCATTTAATTTTTAGATATTTAAACATCCCTACCATAGAAATATGCATATTTATATATATAATTACTTATGTATAAGTAGAAAAATAAATATTAAATGATAGATAAAAAGTTTAGAAATTTAACCTGCGAGAGCCGCCGACTCCAACTACCGTCCATATATGATTCATACTAGATCTGACCAACTATCCATCCTACCTCCTCTACATTCTTGATAGTCCATCTTTGTCTCAATAAAGTCTTTCAGTGGCATGTTTCAGTCATCTTCCCTATTTACTTAGAAAAAGTGAGCCACTAGTTCAGGTACAAGATATTATCATTACTACATGGACAATTAGACATCCAACCCGTAATCGCAACAACCCAATTGCAAGAGCTCAATAAAAGCTAAATAAAGGGCTTTATCCATTTGAAATTCTTAAAGAATCGTTAGTCTTCATTAACAAATTTGTTGCAACCATTCAAAAATTTATGTGATAATTCAAAAATATCTTCCGATAATTGTTCTTATTATTTTTTAGACAAAAATATGTTTGAACCTATTTGTAATATTTTTCAGATCGTTGGAGTGTAATTTTAACATGGTTTAAATTATTCATAATAAATTTAGATATATTTTTTTTATTAATAAGAAAATTTAAATATTAAATAATTTTTAAATCAAATTGAAATAAAAATAAAAAAAATTAAAATCATGCACGTATCTAAAGTAATTTAATCAAATTTATTTATTAATTAAAAATAAAATGAGAAAAAATACAAAAAATAAAAACAAAAATTAAATACTCTCTTAAACGGATATAATTTTACAATTTTAAATTATATACTCCATAATACTAAAATAATAAATATATCCTAAAATAATATAACCAATTGAAACTAACTAATAATATTAATAATTTTAAATACATAATTTAATCACTTTAATTATTTTAATATAATTTAAATTATTTTGGACAACATAATTGATAAATTTTAAATAAAGAAAATAAGTAAAAATTAATTTTTTTTAATTATGTTAAATTAATAGTTAACAGCTTCTGTATTATACAAATAAAACTAAACTTAAAGAAGGAAAAATTTACAAAGGGGAAATTACAGATGGGAGATCAGGGGAAAACAAAACAAAAACAATTTGAGAGGAAGGAAAAGCGTCCTCCTCCAACAAAACAAACCAAACCTATATATAGACAAAAGAAAATACTGTGCGGACTTCAAACATTTCAAGTCCGAACAGTGAAAAGCTGACACTACTGTGCGGATTTCAAAATTTTCGAATCCGAACAGTAAAAGTGAACAGTATATTACTGTTTAAATAGTAATTCCTATTACAAATTACAATTCTATCCCTCTAATTCTCTTTTCCGAGGGAAGCAATGATTTTATGAATGTCTTGAGTAGAAGGTATATCTTCATTGGGATCTTGTGATTCACCTCCCAGACATCCATATTAGTTGTCATCTGTCCTTAATCTGGATGAAGTAGCCATTGATACATTATCATCTTCTTCATTTGAAGGTTCATTATCATCTTGTCATTTTAATTCTGCCTGTACCATATTCAGTACTTCTTTGAACAAGTCTTCTTTGGATAATTTTCCCTTGCGCATTTTGATTTTTTCTGAAGCTTTTCCAAATAATGACGAAACTTCTTTTTTCTTATCAAATTAAAATTTTTCTCTGTATAATTGTGTTGCTTTAAAAATATTATTTAAAGTATCTTGACCCTCCATTTGGCCTCTTTCTTTGTCAATTTTAAGCATCTTGCCCCACCATTTTATATAATAAGAACGATATAAGCAAGGAATATTATCTTCTATAACTCCAACTTCTGGAACCCATTTCCAGATCCAGGGAATGAAAAATTCAATGAAGAAAAGCATGGCTACGTTATTAGTTGCCATTTGATCATTTTCTTCTGCTTCAATCAATTTTGGAGAATATTGACTCCATTTATCATAGGCTTGTCTGAATTGGTCCGAAAGAATATTATGAGTAGGACCATATGATTGCCACCAAGACAAAAACCAATTTGGTATTTTTGTATCAAACATTTCAGGACATACTTTTATAAACCAAGTATGTTTTCTCCTGAGATTTTCATAAAGAAAAACATTTTTAAATGCTTGGATATAATCCCAATAATTAAATTTAAATGTTATTCTATTAACGGAAAATTATTTTTCTTTTAATGAGGATAAACCCCATTCTTCAATAGAAATTAATTTTTTTATTATTATTTTACTAAAATTAAAAACATTTTTCTCTTGTGAGTGAGGAAAATAATGAGAAATCTCACAAGAGCCAGTAAAAATAAGAATATTTTTAAAAAATATTCTAGGTTTATAAGACCTAGCAGCATATGATGTTGTATCCAAGTACCTTTGGTTTATTACCCATGGATCATTCTTCCATTGAAGATCTTTATGCTCAAGGATTATTATTATATCCTTAGCATCTTTTTGCTCAAAAGTTGTGAGAGAATCTTCATCAACTGAGGATGCAATATTAGAAGTAGCATCTACAAAAGAATATCTATTAGTTCCTTCTGGCTTTTTGGAAGGATTGGAGACAGAAGATCTATTAGACTAAAAACAAAAACTAAATACTCTCTTAAGCGGATATAATTTTACAATTTTAAATTATATACTCCATAATACTAAAATAATAAATATATCCTAAAATAATATAACCAATTGAAACTAACTAATAATATTAATAATTTTAAATACATAATTTAATCACTTTAATTATTTTAATATAATTTAAATTATTTTGGACAACATAATTGATAAATTTTAAATAAAGAAAATAAGTAAAAATATTTTTTTTTAATTATGTTAAATTAATAGTTAATGATAATACATAAATTAACACTTAATAAATTAGTTAAAAATAAATAAATAAAAATTTTAAAAAAAATGAAAAAGATTAGCTTTTTCTGCCACCCCCACCTACCCCACTCAATTTCCCCTCCACCAGCGACCCAATTAGGCAAACCCAACAGCCCAGCACCCGCCCCCCCCCCCCCCCCACCCGCCCCCCGTGCCCTTCCCCTCAACCGCGTCATCCCACAGTCGGCTGGCTATGGCCTGGGTGGCCCCCCACCCGACTCGTCCGTCGCTCCATCCCCCAACCCCTGCTAGCCCACAGACGAACTGGCCAGGGCTCGGCTCGGCAGCCAGCGACCCTAGCCGGCGCCAGGCCAGTCGCGGGCCATGGCCAGGCATTGCCGGCTGCCGGGATTTGGGTAGGGGGTTGGGGATGGAGTGCGGTTTATATCATATATATGTGTGTATATATATGTGTGTGTGTGTGTGTAGTTATATATATATATATATGCGTGTATTTAAGTGTATATATAATATAGATTTGTGTGTGTATATATATATCCATATAGATTTAAATAAATATTATGTTAAATTTTTTAATTTTTTTTAGTGAGGGTCAAGTGGTATATTTTGTGAATTTTTTCATAAATAGAGAAAACTTTAGGAGGCTTATCATAAATAAATAACTGTTTTCGTTCAAATTTTAACAAAAAATTGAAAGAAAGACTAAAAGGGTTAAAAAAGTTATGAAATTTGGACCAAAAGAATTCAATGTCATAAGCTTCAGACTAATAGTGCATGCACAATTAAACTATGAAATCAAAATGCAATTTTTTCTTATTATAATAATATAGCTAGGATTTTGATTAAATTTTATATTAAAAAAGTTAAATATTTACATATATTAAGTTAAATTATTGATTCTAAATTAATGTAATTAATAATAATCATAAAAAATTACCATAGTGATATTTGAATATTAATTATTTATTTTTTAGATAGTTAAACATCACCACCATATAAATATGCATATTCATATATATATATATATATATAATTCCTTATGTGTGCATTAAAAGTAAAGATTAAATGATAGTTAAAAAATAAAAATTTAAAATGTAATAACAAATAAAAGTTAAATAATGGATTTTAACTATTACTGAACAGAAAAGTATATAATACTTTATCTATTTAGAAATTTTTTTATATAATAAATGAGACTAAATTTCCAGTTAATTAAGTAAAACAAAAGCTCATCTACTATATATAAAAAAAGGTTATCATTTATTTAATTTTCAGTTAACATATATATCTTTGCATATATTAATCAATTGCTTTTCATGTATTTAAGTATTTTTTTTTTTTTGTAGAATTACGAATATCTAGAAATTAAAAGTAGACATTATAATTTCATATTCTTTTATTTTTAGTAAAACAAAGGTGGGGGGGACACATACTACAGAAAAATAGGTCTCTTTCCTCTCTTTTGCTATTTAGGTATATTATATATTCATTTATCTTAGTTGCCCCCATTAACCATTATTTTAAGAAGCTTTTAGTAATATTTTTAAAAGAATATTAAAATAAATTATGATAAAAAAATTAAATTTATAAACACCAATAATTACAAGTCCAAATTTTAGTACTACTTTAATTACAATAGAAAGTCATTTAATAATTTAAAAAATTAATTATGGAGGGAATTCAAAGTTGGAGGGAAACTAAATTACATTTTCATCTAAAATTGGTAACAAAAGAATTTGTTACTATTTGCATTCAACAAACTTTTTGAATCAATACCTTTTTGATGGGAATATAAATTCAATGTTTTAGAAAATTGGCAAGTAGAAATTTTTTTACCATTGTGAATCCCTATTTTTAAAAAGAGATTAGTTAAAGCTCACAAAGAAGTCCAATTTATTAATTTACTAAAAAGTTGATCAAGGCGAATTAATAAAAAAGATATTGTTGAAGTCCAATTAATCAAATCTGTAAATTAATATGAAAATTAATTCATTAAGAATGCCCAATTACTAACTTTGTTTGGATGTGAATTGGGACATTCTCCCAAAAAAATTTGGGAGAAAGGATTTTGGGAAGTGGGGTTGGGGAATGTGATGGTTGTTTGTTTGTATTTTGGGAGTTAGGTAGACAATGAATTAAGAAAAATGGTTTGTTTGTTTGTGTTTTGAGAGGGGGGAAGATGTCACATCAATTACTTTTTTGTTGGATTTGTGAGGTGAAATGAGTATTTTAAAATTATTTATATGTTTGTATATATAAATTGTATGAGTGGTAGTATGTGTATATATTTGTAATGATGAGACAATTGATTGAAACTTTGGAAAATGTGTTTAGAGTGTGAATAGTATGAATTTTTTGGGAATAAATTTTGTACTTTGGGAGTGGGATTAGTGAATGTGTAGTGTTTGTTTGTTTAAGTTTTGGGAGTTGGAAATTGAATTGGGAGTTTGTAAACAAAAAAGCCCTAACTCATTGAAAAATTGGTCAAGCCCATTAAGAAAAAAATAAGTTAGCAAAGTCCATTTGATGAATTTTATAGATTAATATGATGCCTAGTTGATTTAAAAAATTGTCAAGCCCAATTTTAAAGAAGAAGTTGGTGACGTTAAATTAATTAATTCTTTAATTAAAAAAGGCACAAATTCTTAAACAAAGCTCAATAACAAATTCATTAAAATATTTGTAACCCAAATCTTAAATAAAGTCTAATTCATCAATTCACTAAAAGATCTGGTGAAATACAATTTTTAATTAGCTGGAGAAACTCAATTAATCAATCTTTAAATTAATGTAAATCTTAATTCACCAAGTTATAATTTGTGAATTACAATTCTTAAACAAAAGCCTACTAACTAATTTTCTAATGCTTTTTGTGAAACTCAATTCTTAAGAATAAATTAGACAAGCACAATTAACTATTTTTTTAAATTGATGCGAAGCCCAATTCTTAAAAGATGACACCAATTTAATATAAAATTAGTGAAGCCCAATTACTAGAAAAAAAAAAAAAAAAAAAGTAGTTGCTTTGGCCTAATTAATTAACTCTAAACTTTAATGTCAAACACAATCTTTACCAAATGACATTAATTACTAAAAAATCGGTGAACTCATATTAATAAAAAGAAAAGTTGCAAAAGCCCAATTAATTAATTCTTTAAGTTAATATCAAATCCAATTCATATAGAAATCCCAATTGACCAATTTACAAAGAGAATTCTGAATTATTGAAACCCAATTAATAAAAAGGAAGTTGGTAAAGCCCAATTAACGAAATCTTCAAATTAGTATGAAGTCCAATTTGTCAATTCACTAAAATAATAGTTAAGCCCAATTAGCAAAAAAAATAAGCTGGTTAACCCAAAAGTAATCAATTATTTAAACTAATGTGAAGCCCAATTAATAAAAAACAAGCTCGGTTCCTTAAAGAAAGCATAATTCACCATTCACCTCACTTCAAATTTGTTCAAGACCAACTCTTAAAATGAAGCCTAATTCACCACTTAATTTACTATGACTTTGGTTAAACCTATTTCATAAATGAAAACTCCCAATTCAATAAACAATTCACAAAAAAGTTATAAAGCCCAATGTTTTAAAGAAATTGGCCCAACTAATGGATTATTTACTTCAAATTTCTTCAAGCTCAATCCTTAAAATAAAATATTGTTCAACAATAATTAATTAAAAATTTGATTAAACCCAATTAATAAATTATTTACATTATTGTGAAGCCCATTTCTTGAACAAAATTAAGTCCAACCCACATGTATTTGTAAAAATTCAAATTAATATTTATTTATAATTAGCAATGGAAATCATTGTTATCATATGTGTACAATTGATAGTTGGAGGGAACAAATTTTGGAGGGAAATTAATTAAGTTTAGTAAATAAAAACTTTGTTACAATATATTTTATTTGTAACAAATATTTTGTTGTTACAATAGGTACCAAATTTTGTTACAAATATATCTTTCTATACGACGGAAAATGTTATATGTAACAATATAATATTTTCTATAACGAATTATTATTTAGTTACGAATATAAAAAATTTAAGATAACAAATTTGAGTTAAAGGTAACAAGACTTGTACTTAGTTACTCAAGAAAATTTTATTTGTAACAAAAATTCAATTTCATTACAATAAATCTAAAATTTGTAATGAATTTTATCTTTGTTACCAAAGTTTTTGTTACGGGAAGTGCAATTTGTTGTAGTGATTTTTTTTTGCAATTCTCATTACACTCAGACTTTAATAGTACACACAACAAGATTATATCTTAAACATACAAAAACACAAATCAGAGTACATCAAGATAACCTACATTAGATCTATCAAGAAAAAAAAACATTTTTATTCCCAACATAGACAGTAGAACAGGGCAAACTGAATTCCAATTCAACCTTCCCTGCTATCCTCATTTTCCCCTTCAAAACAACCATTTGAAAACAAAAAGGCATCCAAGACAGAACCAACAACCCAAGGTACATATTTCTCCTTCCTCTCAACTGTGCATTTTCGTCCTCCAACTCTGTGACTCTGACCTTTAATTTAGGAAGTTGAGCCTCCATTCCATTAATCCTTCATAATAATCTAGGTATTATGATTTTTGCCCTTGTATGAATGGGCTTGTCTTCTGACACGAGAAACCCACAGCCATTACCCTTGGTAGAATTGCCACATAATAGGAATCTCCTTCTAGGATTCTCATTTGTCCATGATGTTCTCAACCGAGCTTGGTTCACACAGTTGCACACTGCATCTGCTTGTGTTTAGGAGGAACGAGGAAGCAGACATTCTTCAAGGAGGTTCGCAAATACCTTTGATACACTTGTGTTGAGAAAGAAGAAATGGGAGAGAAAGAAACAAGAAAACTGCAATGAAGAAGAAGGAAATTAGGGGATAGGGCACAACATTTTTTTGGCCGGTTTCTTATATTTAATCCAACGAGGCATACCTCCGACTTCCACTTGGCAACGTTGGATTTTCTCCAATTTTTATTTGTACACAATGGTAGATTTAATGGACATGTGCATCTCACGTGCAAAATCTATCAAAAAGTTAACAACTGAACTGTTTATGCAATTGTACAGTTAATTATGAAATTTATTTTGACTATTTTGAAAGCATGGTATCTATTTTACTAGTGGCCCTAAAGTTTGGGACCAAAATTGCATTTTTGCCTTTTAAAAACTTGAAAGGTAAGGAGAAAGAAACCCATCCTCATCTACTGGCAAAAAATTAAAAAAATCTAGGTAAGTGTCGGATTCGTCCACCATAAATGGCTCTGTCCAGAAACTTCCTTGGAACCCGTAAAATGGATCTGAAGAACTAGCGCTGCTATCATCATTAGCCGGCAAGTTGAAGGCTAAAGAATCCAAATCCCAGTCGACAGCACGGCCTGAAGCCACTGATAAGTTGGAGCTTGAAGGTTGCGAACTAATGTATATATTGGACTTCTCCAGTTTCTGGGGACCTAATATTGGAGCCAAAGTAGTAACATCAGCGCCAGCAAATGCATTTTTAAGACGGGATTTTTCTGAAGACTTCTCATTCTGCGGGCACGAATTGCTACGTCTTTTACTGCGTTTCTTAAGATGTGCGTGCCAGTAGTTTTTGATGTCATTATCAGTTCTTCCAGGCAAATTGACTGCAATGGCAGACCACCTGCGGTGTTCAGACAGATAAATTGGTTAATTAGGACAAAATTAATTGCTGGTTAAGTTCTATATATACTTATTTTATTGAAATAATAATTTGCTTGGGTTCTTTGGCAAATTAAGTCATACTTGCTTCCAAGTTGATCATGGAGTTTGGCTATAAGATCTTCTTCTTCTTTGCTGTAATTCCCTCTTTTCACACCGGGTTTCAGGTAATTCATCCATCTCAATCTGCAGCTCTTTCCACATCGCTTTAGACCTGAAATTTTTTAATTAAAATTTAATAATTCCTATATGTGGGTGGTGATGTTTTATGATGATTAATACTTTCTTACCAGCATACTTGGGCAGTAATCGCCAGTTCCAGTGGCCGTATCTGAGGATATAACCTCTCAATTTATTGTCTTCTTCTTCACTCCATGCGCCTTTCTTCAGTCCATTCTTGTCAACATAAGCAGACTTCACCATTTTCCAGCACAAGATTTTTCCTTATCTACTTCCTAGCTAGTTAAGTTTAATCCCACGGCTTATGCTCCAAATAAGTACTCAGTCCTCCTTATATATAAATTGAGAAAACTGATAAAGTATTTCTTTGTAAAATTAAGCATAAAAAATTTGTTGTCAACCATGGGAAACAACTCAGGAAAGGGATTGCTTGAATGTTTTAAATATGTAGCCTATAATGGAAGGACACTACAAGGGTAGGGTGTGGAGACAATGCGATACGAATACACGATACTCTAACTATTCAATATATATTAATGTTTTTGTATTATAAGTATTCATTTATATACACAGCCATATAATTGGTAACATGTTTTAAAGATGCATCAATATTGGGATTATTGGGAGTGCAAGAGAAAGAACTTCGTACAACGAATAGTTTTGGAATTTAACTAGTTAGATTATAAAAGTGTAAAAAGAATTTTAAAATTTTTCAAGTAATTCTAAATTTTTTAAATTTTAGTTAACTCTTTAGTTTATCAATTTTATATTTTTTAAAAATACATAAAAAAAAAAAAAACCCCTAATATGTCCGACATGTGTCCAACAAACCACCAATTGTTGTCTGCCAAATTATTAAATGTACTAGAATTTTATTTTTTTTATATATATTTAATTTAAGAACGCAGCAAATGACTTATCAAATGCATGCATATTCAAACTATATTATATCCAAACGTTCTAATATGGCATAAAGATTTTTTTTTTTCGTTTTAATATTAGTGCGTCATTATACCCACACCCTCAAATGGGACTTAATTAATTAGGGCTTGTTCTCTTATGTTTTGGCTATTTTCTAGAAAAAATTTTGGGGAAATGGATTTTTGGGAGAAAATTTGGAGAATGTGTCAAGTGTTTTTTTTTGTTTTGGGAAAATACGGAAAATAATTTGAGAATGAGTTGTTTGTTTCTTTATGTTTTGGGGAGAGACAAATTTTACTATTGATATCAAATAAGTTGTTTTTTTGTTGGGTTTGTAAGATAAAAGTGATTTTTTAAAAATAATATATTATATATGTATGTATGTATGTATGTATGTATGTATATTTATAGTTGGTGATGTGTGTATATATATGTAATAATTGATATATTATTTTAATAAAACGATGTATAATTTATTTAATTGGTGTTTTGTTTTAAAATTTATATTTTTATGAATTTATTAATAAATATTAATTATTCTTATCAGTATAAATATTAATTATTTATGAAATTATAATTATATCTTAATTATAAATATAAGTTAATATCATAATTATATAATAATTGTTGGTATCGGCTTATTTAAAAAAAATTAATTATTGTACATTAATTATAAACTAATTATTGTTTATTCTTAAAATATAATTATTTAACTATTTATTATTTACAATTTATGTATAAATAAAACTTAGTTATTTATTTAAATAAAATAATATATATATATATAATAGAGATTCATCAAATTAAAAAAATAAATAATTTTATATTATATGAAACTATATCATCTTAAATTATTTATTAAACAAATAAGCGTAGTATTTAATCATACGTGAAATATGAAACATAATTAATATATACACAATAAGTTATTTAAAGAATTAAATAAATAAATTTAATTAATTTAATAAGTTATTTATTTACTTTAACTCGTTATTTAATTAATACATTATTTCATAAATAAATTACTTAGTAACAATAAAAAAATACTTAATTTTATAATTTTCTCAATAATTATTTTAATTGTATTAAATTAATTTATTAAACTCAATAGATTATTAAATAAAATCACATTATAATTAATTTTTTTATAATAATTTAAAATAAATGTGAATATTAATATTTAATGAAGATTAATTTTTTTAAGAAGATTAATTTATTTACTATATCAAATTAAAACATCTTAAATTATTTATTAAATGAATAAATATAATATGTAATTACTAATTAATACGTTAAATATTAAATATAACTAATATATTATTTAATTAATAAGTAATTTAATTAATTTAATATGTTATTTAGTAAATAAATTATTTATTAAATTTAATTAATTTTCTTGACAATTAGTTTAATTAAATTTGTAAACATAAGTTTTAGAATTTTTTAAATAGTAAAATTTTAATATTTTCATATATGTAAATATGTGTGTGTGTATATGAGTGAAATGAGAGAGTGATAAATAATTGAGTGATGTGAAAGATGGAGTGAGAAAATAAGGGGGTAGGTGTGCCTTTTAGAATGTAGGTTTTTTTAGGTGGATTGTGAGGAATTTTTTGGATAAAAAATTATAGTATTTTGAGAAAAAAATTGAAGAATATGCATGTGTTTTGAAACTTTTTTGAGAATTGAAAAAAAAAATCCCAAAATATAAGAAAACAAGCCCTTAGAAAAGGGAAGCGACCAAGTGACTTATTGTTTTCTACATAAGCGTACGGACTCCCCCCACCCCAACCCAAAATTGAAAAGAGCCAAAGTGTGAAACTTCTAGTTGATTTTGTTGATTTCAACTGAATATAATCACGAGCTATGAATTTATATTTGTCTTATAATTATTTCACACTTTAATTAAGAAAACTAATTTATTGCAAGATAAATATAATTACATTTTGCTGATATTTAATAAAATTCAGTAAAACCAATTAAAATTAAAAAAATTCATAAAACTTTTATTACGTCAAGAAAATAGGTATTCCTCAACCGTAAACGACAAAAGAGATTGCGCCACAACTTTACAATATCAAATAATCAGAAATTTTAGTGTACGTTAAGAATGACTCATGAGGTACAGAATTAATTACTCATGCCATATATATAAATTTATAAAGACAGCCAACCAACTCTACTTAATGTCATTTAGTACCTCTACTTTTAGGTATGGATCTTGACTTTATGTTATTCACATTTGGAGTATTTTTTTCCCTTGCAATAATTTACGTTCACATTTTGGAATGAGGTAAATTAATCTGTTTGGATAAGGTTGGTGAATGAAATTGTTACCTAACAAGTCTTAGTCTATGAAATCAATCGACATGCAACTTAGATGGTATTTGGGTGAGTTTATAAAATTTTCAAAATATCTTATAAAATATTTGAGAACTTATAAGCTATTAAAAAATGTTTGCTAATTTTAAAAAAAAAAAGAACTTATAAGATTTTAAAATAAAATGTTATGAGCTTATAAGTTCTTTTAAAAAAAGTAAGGAGATCCTAATTTATTTTTAAGATCTTAACAAGTTTCTTTATTTTTAATCATTTTAATTATAAAATTACCATTATTAACATTTTATAAGTTTTAAAATTTTATTTTATCCAAATAATTTAACAATTTACTTTAAAAATAAAATTTAATATCTTATAAATTTCAAAAACATCTTATAATATGCAGAAACTTATAAGATGTTTTAAATAGCCAAACACCCTCTTAACACCAACGTTGTGGGGTTTCTTTCGTTTAATTTGGTTGAAAAATGGGACATGATGCTGACGTCAGTGATAATTGGGTTGTTTTACGTCATCTTAATAGTGCTGTGGTGTGACGTCACTTATTAGGCCAAAAGAATACTTTACACTTTGCTATTGGTCGATCGGGACTTCCCCGATGCTGCACCGGGTGGACATGCCACGGCACCGGGTGTGGCAGAAATGGACACAAGTCCATTTTTTTATCTTTTGTATTAATTTAATTCTTTTTCTTTTTTTTTATTAAGTGTAATTTAATATTAGTGATGGCCAAATACATTATAAAGTAATTAATTTTTGGACGGATTAAAAATTAACACATATAAAATAATATACTAATTAGTGATTTAATTTTTTTGTTTGTATTTTGGAGTTTATTAATTTAATTTTAAAAAGTAAATAGTTAATTTTAATATATATTTTAGTATTTTTTGGCTTACAAATTACATTTGATCCAGTGTCAAAGTTAATTTTTATAGCCAATCATATTAAGTCTTTTGATCTAAAAATCTCATACCAATCGACTTGTGAAATGATCTATTTTAGTACATGGACTAATTATGTTGAGAAATATTTTTGCAAACAATTAAAATTTAACTTTTACTGTTAAATCAACCACTCTTTTTGAAAAAAATAAATTAATTAGTATAACTCTATTAATCTAAAATAAAAAGTTAAATCATTGATGTACTTACTTGGATTTTTTATTTGATTTAACTTTATCTATTTTTTAACTTTATTCAACATATTTTATGAATTTTATTTTTTCATGTATTGATTATTTATTTAATTAAAAATGTGAATACTTTAGTTGTAACAATTGAATTTTAAATCTGTATATATAACAATTAATATTAAAACAAATTAAAAAATAAAAAAAGAAGGAGGAAAAAACATGTCAACCAAAAATTTAATCAATAAAAAATAAATAAAAAAAAAGGAAAAAGAAAAAGGTTGTGTGCACCAGGTGCAGCGTCGATCAACCAAAACCAAACCAGTTGGTTGAATATTTGACTTGCTGTCTTAATTAATTTGTTCACATGTTTAGCCATGAAAAAGTATCCTCGGTTCTTGGAAAACAAAAATATAAGGTGTGAAGTTTCAGAGCCTCGGCACAAGGAAGAAAACAACGAGAACCATTTTTGGTTGATAAAATATCTTCTCAGGAACTCCTATTACAAAGTCTGAAAAGTCAAAATTGAGATAAAGCTGGTCATCAGTACTTCATTGATGGGTGGCAATTTAAGTGAGTTGGGTGGGTTTAAATTGGGTGGAAATATGATATAATATTAATTTTTTCAATCCAAATCCAACTTAATGAGATGACAACTTGAAAGTACTCAATTCTAACCCAACATAATTCGTATCAGGTCAGGTACGAGTCGACTTAATTTTTAAAATAATTATTTTGAATATTTATTTTAATTTTTAGAAAAATTTTGGAATTTTTATTTTTTAGTTTTATCTATTTTTAATTAATAGGAGTAAGAAGTTCTTATTATAACTTCACAAATGCACTCAAATAATTTTAATTGAACCACATAATGTATTGATTTTTAGGACTTTTGTTCCTTTCATTTTCTAGTATCTATTAACATAAAAAAAATATTGAAATCACAAAGTTTCTTATTTTTTAAAAATATCATACTTTTTCAAGTTTTACCCACCCACTCTCTTTAATTTTTGGATCTTTTGTGTCGATTAAATTGTCTCTTTTGACTTTTTAAAATTAATGTCATTATTTTTTAACTTTATATTGATTCAATTAAAAAATACATAAATCTATAAAAATATATCATCAAGCAAATAAGTAAACAAATATTTTAATTACATACATAATTTATTATAAAAACTTGCTTAAGTCTTTTGAATTTTTTATAACTTCTCAATAAAAAGAAGTCTTACCTATTTATATATACAAAATCTTGCGTTGTATAAAACCTAAGAAATTTTTTTAGGAAAATTCAGTAGTTAAATCAACTCTTTGCGGTACAATTTTCATGTCCATTTGGATACAAAAATAATCATTTTAAGTAATTTAAAATTATAATAATCCATCCTATATGGTTGTGAAATAAATAAGACCGAAAAATGCCAAAGTAGTAATTTTGATACTCCTAAAGTTCAAATTTTCAGGCTTTATTTTGTTATTTTATATTTTTACTCTCCAAAAAATTTTAATTTTATTTGTTTAATTCAGATTTGGTCGAGTTGGTTCAGGTGGGCTCGGGTTGTCGTGTCTCTCACAATCAAAATTTGGGTTGTTCGTATAACTTGAAATTCTACCCAACCCAACTTATTTTCTTCGGGTTCTTATTTGTGTTGGTCTTATTGGACCCAGACCCAAAATGGGTCAGCCCAAATCCAATTTTTTCGTGTCGAACTTGTGTCGAGTTATTGTGTCATGTTGGAAATTGCCACCCCTACTACTTCTATTTATAGCTAACAACTAGGCCTGTAAATGGGTAATGTAACACCCTACCCATGCCCAAAATGTCATATTCATATCCATACTTACTAAAGATAATGTAATGGGTATGAGTAGGGTCTATACCCATAAATTACCCATATATCCATACCCAAAAATTATCCATTATTTTATACTTGAATTTAATCTATAAACCTAAAAATTATCTATACCGAAATCAAATTTATATTAATGATAAACTTTTTATCTATAAAAATTATAAATATGTGAATGAATAGTAACAACTTAATAATTTTCTTCATTAAAAATTAAACTAAATTAATAAAATTAATAAAGTTAATATATTGAGATAGCAATTTTTTTTAAAAAAAATTGGAATAGCAATAGCAACAGTTGAACATTTTTCATAATAAAATTAACAATATTAATAAATTAATAGTGGAATAAATCTTTTTTATAAAAACAGTTAATAAAATTAATTTTGCTAATGAATAAACTTTGTTAATAATTTTTTTATTAATGAATGAAAAATTAAAAATCAAGATTAACTAATTTAAATTTAATGATTAAATAATTAAATATAGAATTTTTTTTTTATATTTTGTTATTATATGCCAAATAATATTTTTAGTATATATTGAAAAAATTAGTATATACATTAAAAATATAAGTCCAATAAACTAGACCCAATGGGTCTGGGGTTAGATAGGGTAGGGTATTTACAGGCCTACTAACAATTTACTAATTGGCAATTAATTAATAAACTAACAAAGCTTAACTAACAGATTAATTGAACTGGCTAACTAACAAAGACTTAATTAGTTTGGCGCCCAGTACAAGCTCGAATCCTGTTGTTGGTAGCTTATCCTTTATCGACTCTCTCTACAACCCTTCCTCAAGTTGGATGTTGATGAGGGTCTCCAAAACCCAACTTGAAACACAAATAATTGAATTGTGGAGACGGCAGTGGCTTCTTGAAGAGGTTAGCGATTTGTTCTTTGCTAGAGACATGGTGTGTTGCAACAAATTCTTGCTTTAGTTTATTACGCATGATGTGACAATCAATATCTAAGTGCTTGGTGCGCTCGTGAAATACTAGATTTGGAGCAATATGCATCACAACTTTATTGTCACAATTTAAAGGTATTGGATGATGGGTGGTGACTCCAAACTCAACTAAGATGAAGGATAACTATTGTAATTCACATACCATAGAGGCCATACTCTAATGTTCGGCCTGTGTGGATGATCTGAAGATTGTTGCCTGTTTCTTGGTCTTCCACGAGATGATTGAGGGGCCCAAGAAAATGCAAAATCTTGTCAAAAATTTCCTAGTGTCCCAGCATTCTGCTAAGTTAGCATCACAATAGGCCTGTAACCTCAGATCATTGTGAATAGCAAAGAACAAACCCTTTGAGGGGCAGTTCGTCAAATACCTTAGTACATGCATAGCAGCTTCTCGGTGTGACTGTCCAGGAGCACTAACAAACTGACTGAGTTGTTGAATGGCATATGTGATGTCTGGACATGTCATGTTGAGGTATAGAAGTCTTCCAATCAATCTCCTGTACTTGTCTGGCTCTGGGAAAGGAAGCTTATGTCCTGCATTGAGCATCAACCCCTTTGGTAGAGGGGTTTTAGATGGATTGGCCCCAAGAAGCCTGGCACCTTTCAAAATATCCAAGATGTACTTCCTTTGATTCAAAAAAACTCCTTTTGTTGACCTAGCAATTTCAATACCCAAAAAATACTTTGCATATACTAAATCTTTGATTTTAAACTTCTTGTTAAGGAATGCTTTAACAACCATGATCTCAGCCTCATCACTCCTTATAATTAATACATCATCTACATAGACAATTAGAGCTAAAAAACAGTCTTTCGTGAACTTAATAAACAAGCAATGATCATGCTCAGATCTCGTGTGAACCCACATTCCTATAGTTGATGCTCCAACACATAATTCCATTCCCTTGAAGCTTGCTTTGGGCCATACAAGGATTTTATTAGCTTTTATATCTGTTCCCGCTTAGCTTTGTTATACTTTTCAGAGGGTGTCATGTGCACCTCTTCATGTAAATGTCTATGTAGGTAGGCATTGTTTATGTCTAGGTGATGAATAGGCCAAGACTTAGCAATAGGAGAGAAAGAATCAAATTAGTATAATCTTATAGTTTGATTGTACCCTTGGCAACTAGCCTTCTTATACTTATCCATTGGACCATCAGGCAAGTATTGGACCTTGTACAACGACATATAGCCAATTGCTCGCTTTCCAACAAGTAACTCCATCATCTCTAGGTTTGATTTCTTTCTAGAGCTACTAATTTCTTGTTGTATTGCCTCCACCCATTTAACATTAGTACATGCTCATCTGTAAAAGCTAGGCTCTGAATCAGTAGATACATTTGCAAAAAACTCTATGTATTGGCTATAGAAGTTAGGTGATACATCGTAAGGGTATGTCTGAATTGGATATGATGCTCTTGCAAGAGCCACATTGATTGAATCATTTTTGGTTGAGAAAATATCTTCCCAAGATATCTAATTACAAAGTCTCGAAAAGTCAAAATTAAGATATAGTTGGTGATCACTACTTCTATTTATAGCTAACAACTTACTAACTGCCAATTAACTAAAGCTTAACTAACTAACAAATTGAACTAGCTAAATAAGGACTTAATTAGTTAGGCGCCCAACATAGGTTCGAATCCTCCAAGTGGCAACTTATCCTTCATCGGCTCTCTCTACATATGGCTCTATTAGGTTATGTCTTGGATGTTTTTGAAATATTTTGGAAAAATAAATTTTGCATAATGAGATGGAGGAATATGATAGTTGTTTGTTTTTATTCGGTGTTGTTGAAGAAAAGAAAATAGGGTTTCAAATACAAATATTTCTGTCTCTAGATACATATTTTCCGTCTATAAAATAGAACGGAGATAGATTTTCTCCATCTTTAAACAAAAGCCCCATCTATAATTCAAAGACAAAACAATATCCGTCTCTAACTTTAGAGATATATAAATCCATCTTTATATGTGTCTCTGTATATGGATCATTTTTATTCTATATTCTTCTCTAATTTTGTGAACTATTCATTTCAAATTCTATCTATAATTTTATCTTTATTTCTTTCTCTAATTCCATTTTTAATTTCACCTCTATGGTTTTCTCTATTTATGTCTCTAAATTCATTAATATAATACCTATAAGTATCTGTAAATCCAAATTAAAAACCTTGATTGCTCTGACTCTCTGTAAAACAAACAACATTATTTTTTAAACCAATCATACTATCATTGCTAAGTAATATAGCTCATTGAAACATTAAAACTAAATATAATTCATCAAAACAAGCTACTTTAACATTCTGTAATAAATTAACAACTAAAGATGGGAAAAAGAAAACAGAAAGCCAACAAACCAAACCCGCATCGAATTGTGGACCACTTGTTCTTGTAAACCCAACAATAAAGTATCAACAAGAATAGCTTGACCAACCTCAGTAGCCACAGTGTTGTAGAGTTCATATGAGTCTGTGTCGGTAGAACACATCAAGGTAGTGGGTAAAAAAGAAGCCATGTTAAGGTAAGGAATAGACTCGTGCTTATGCTTAGCGCGTTTCTCTACAATCTAAGTAGTCCACTTCTACACATTTTCTAAGGAAACATGGTTGGTAGCATGCTCAATAAATATTTAGCTCGTTTGGTAGAGCCTCTAGTATTGCCTGAACTGTCTCAAGCTTTTGACTTCTTAGATTTTTTTATTTTTTTTAGAGGGAGATCTCTTATGGCTGCTCGACTTGTAGATGAGTGATAGATCCTTCCCCGACCACACCAACCGATTCCTCCACTTTATCCCTAAGATAAATAGGCAAACGAACTGAAGGTGGGAGGGCTATATTAGGTGATGATAAACCATATTAGGTGATGATAAACCTCAAATCTCAATTGGGATAACACTATAGGGAAAAATGCAGGTTGTGTCTCAAAAAACCCGCAACATGAATAAGGTCGACTAGGTGGTCGGATTAACATCCTCATGGCTAGGTTGGGGAATTTGAGATCTCTCATCTTGCTTCCGCGTGCCATGAATTTGCCTTGCCATGTTGGCAACCGAGGCTGGTCAAAAATCTATCTATAAAAAAAATACATCACTAAAACAAGTACAATCAAGATTAAAGAGTTAAGTTTAGCAATTACAAAGGGTATTTTGAGATTAGATGGAAGGGGGTCAAGTCAATAGTTTAAGGGTATCCTTTTTGAGGAGTGTAGGAAGCTCGAAAATATGACAAATCAAATGGCCTTCGATAAATCCCTTATCCTGGGAAGGTTTCTCCAAGGTTGTAAAGTAGGGTTTGTCTGTGCGCCAAGTGCCAGGGACGTTCCAAAGACCATGAGAAGAGGCTTTAATATAAAACCACTTATGCTTCTAAGATCTAGCAGATAAAGGCATCTTGGTCAAAAATCGAACATTGGAATGAGTAATTATGTAATAAAAACCTCGAACCCTAGATCATGCAGAAAAGTTCACATGAATAACATTCTAGAAATTTATGAAAAAAGGTTCAAGGTCAAAACACCTCATGATTATAATAAAACCAAGAAGATTACGAATAGAGTTGAGATCAAGTTGGGTAGGAGAGATCTCTAAATATCGAATAATGTTAGCAACTGGTTCAGCTATAGAAAACTTAAGACCAACTTCTGGACATGGTATATGGAAAGCTAGGTAGTTTAGAGAGGCAGGTTATCCATAGTTTGCCCAAGTTTAGGAGTTATTATCTATAACTTGGAGGGATAAAGAATTGCCTACGAAGGCCAAAAATTGTTTGCGAAGATTAGACTCTACAACAACCAAGTTGCGAGGGTCGCAACCTTGAGGGTTCGAACTAAAAGAGCACATTGTTTAATTTGGCAAAGCGGTACAGGCAACAACTTTACTTGAAGAAGGAATAGTTTGAGTATTTATAGATGGGTTTATATAAGATGAACTAGAGCTACTACAACTAGATTCACTACAGGATGAAAAAGATGACTCGTAGAAGTACCAGTTCAGATGACGACATGGAAATGAAAGGAAATCGCCTAGATGTCTTTAGGCAAAACAACTAGAGGCATATACAACACTACCTTGACATTGGAACTTTGGCTGGGAGGTCCCTTGTCTTGAAAGAGTGAAAGCAAAGAATGAATCAACAAACTATTTGTAGGGTGGACCTAGAAGAATGTGCAATAACAATGGCAAGGATGGAAGTAATCATTAAGATTGAAGGGTCAGGATTGAAAGACTCCAAGAATTTAACGGTGAAGATTTAGGAGGGCAATAATAATTTAAATTGATTAAAAAGAAATAAGAAAGAAAGATATCTTGCATGACACCAACTAGAAAACTTCATTGCCCTTATAAATAAAGACGAAGAAGTTGGGAAGTTAATGATATGGAAAAGGATCAAAATGAATTTTCTGCCCCTCTAAAATGAAAATATGGTGAAAATACGCAAAGATTCAATCCTTTGTGGCGGATGATACCCGACCCGTACCTCGACCCAAGACGTACAACCTGACCATGTGACTATAGAAAGGGTGCACCTGGCATCATCTCCTCACCTATAAAGAAAAAAAACGTGGCGTGTTCGTACCATCCAACCTCCTATAAATAGTGGTAAAGGTATATTCAGCAAGGACTTTCGGGCCAGAGAGCATTCATTACTATTTTGGTTAGGATTGTTCGACCTTGGTTCATATGACCTCTTTGTACGACCTAGGTCCTAGAGCTCTAGCATCATCTTCCAAAGTTCAAATCTCTTTTGTTCTCGTATTGAACATTATAATAAACTGATTTTGAGGCATCGCTATTATAGCCTCCAATCATAATTAAAGAGAAAAAGTTCAGATGTGTAAAGTAAACTTTTGAATCATTTATATATTTCAGGTTCATATAGCATAATAATAGAACTTAAAAGTGACTTCTCATAGGGCGCAGAAGAAATGCGAGTTATACAAGTTTTCCGTTCATGACGTTGATTCCTCGAAAGAACATCATTAGAGTATTTGATTTTCGTTTTTTTTGGCAAAAATACTTTTGATACTTGAGTCAGAATCTGTGAAGGAAACATACTGTAGTTTTGCCTGAGAATTATGAAAGTACTTCTTCTATGAATTCAGTATCTGTTATATCTTCTAATTTCCTAAGTCAACCTGCAGTTGTGCATACGATCAGCTCAGCCCAACTATTACAGGATTGGGCCCATTACCCATATCATCAATCAGCACAGCCCATTGCAAAATTTTGCCCATCCATGCCAATTACTCTTCTCATTTTTGTTAAATCACAAAATATTTGCTTATTTGTACAGAATTGAGAATACTCAAAAACAATAACGTGGTGTCATGAAAGTTCATATATCATCTCAATAATTTAAGAATTATTAGTAGTAGTCTTTATTAAATAATAATTTTTACATTTTTAGCATAACAATAACTTTTTTAAATATAATTGTGAGAAGAAAAATAAAATAAAATATTAAGAACTAATGTTTAAATTATCAATATTCACTACAGAAATAACGACATCAACACGATTAATTCATAACTAATTCTAAAAAAATTTAGTCTTAATTAAAAAAAAAATCTAATCAAATTCAAAGTAGACACTTTTTTAGCCAGCTAACACTTGCTACGTCCAATCCCGAAGTGTTGATTATTCTTTTTTCATTTTTCTCTAGATAATGTATAGATAATCTGTTGTGTTTACAACGAATATTGCTACACATTGACAACTAATAATTTAATTACTTGTTATTTTTTTAAAAAAAAATATTTGCTACGAAAAATTTATAATTATAATTGATACCCATAACTACAAAAATAGTTTCTTAGCAATTTAATATATTGGATAATTAATTTTTTAGTAATAATTATCAATTAATGATATATGGTTCCTCTTTAAAGGTAAATAATTCGGTCCGATCAAATATGAAAATGGGATTATTCATACTAGTAGCGCCTTTGAACGTCTTTAATGACTAATTTTGTCGAAGTACTGGATGCAGAGGGATAGATGAACCAATTAATGCGGATTTTTTTCCACTGTGCACTCGTGGAAGGACTAAGAAGAAGAGAGCTGATGCATCGAGGGATGGGGGATATTTAACAAAACTTATAACATAATTAATTACGCCATGCGCCTTTGTGTTTTGTGTTTTCGTTTTCAAATTAAATGTCAAAGATTAGGGATATCTATCCAATCTCGATGATAGCCCATTTGGATGATTTGTGGACAACAAATTGTAGGACAACAAATTGTAGGAATCTTTAATTAGAGATTTGTCAATTAGGTCAGTTATTTAATCAGTAACTACCAATTAGTAATCTTAGCACATTCGATATATATGTTAAATTTTTTATAGTATAAAATAAATAAAAATATTTATTTTCTATTTGATTTTAGTATTTTAACAATCTTAACATATTTATACAAATTTTTGCATAAATAGTAATGATAAAATTATAATTATGGGTTATAAAATGATGGATTATAAATGGTAATTATTATATAAGTTGAAGTTATGAGAAATTTAAAGAAAAGAAAGAAAGAGTGAGGACATTTTAAACACATCACTTAAAAACACATCAAAAAAGGAAATATATATGTTATTAATAATATAGATGAACAATATCAACAACCATTCCATGGTTATTCATGAATTCATTAATTACAATTGATACAACCTTGCTAAAATAAGTTAACAATTACCTTATTAGTCAATATCCAATAACAATCAACACAATTATTTTTTAACAATCAATATGGCTCCATTAAGATACTTAACAAATACATGCCATATATCCAACATCAAATTAAATGATATATCATTATTTTCCAATTAAGTCATCACCAAATGAAAGTTTAGATCTAATATAATTATATCATGAATCATTCAATCATTAATAATTGGTTCAACAACAATTTTAAAAATTTAGGTCGAGTAGGCAAGTAACTAATAAAATTAATGTATTTATTGAACGACATAAAATGCAATTCAAATAAATTTATAATTTTCGTATTATTTATTGGATCAATCAAATATCAATTCAATATGATAATTTTAAATTTAGATTCAATAAATCGTACTCATACATGTTTTGTTGTCTAGGTTTTCTATGTTGTGTCAGAATTATTATAGGTGAATTAGGTTTTACCCCCCTGTGAAAATGAAAAAGAGTAAAAAATTTCCTTATGAAAAAAAAAAAAAAAAAAAAAGAGGTAGTGCCTCCTCTTATATTTTTTAAAAAGTAGCAAATTAACCCCACTCGATCCTGCGGTGTGCAATTGGTTCTAAGTTTTTGCTATTGAAATGTCAATTTTACCCCCAAATGTCAACTGTTGGATCCATTGAAAAAAATTGGCAGTTCAAATTAATTCTACATATAAAAAATATATTTATATATATGCATACATAATATATAGTTAAATAAAGATATTTATATATAAATATATTTATATATAGTTAAATATATGTATATATATATAAACCCAACGCCCACCCCCAATCAACCCACCCAACCCTCCCCACCACGCGAGCGTGGCCATGGCGGCCGCTCGTGGGCAGGTAAGATGGGGTGGGGGTGGGGGTAGGTGGTGGGGTTTATTATATAAAATATAATATAAAATATTTATTTATTAATATATATTATGTATAAATATATATATAGATATATAAATATATTTATGTATTTATAATGTATTATATATATTCATTATATTATGTTTATTATAGTATATATTTTATATTTATATTTATATTTATATATATAATATACATATACATATATATAAAGAATAAATTAGAAAGATGAATAAATAAATAAATTTAAAAATAGTTTTTAAATTTAAAAAAAAAATTGGTATAAAGGAGATGAAAAAAGATATATAAAAATATATTTAAAAAGAATAAATAAATAAAATTGAAAATATATGAAATAATTAGGGGTGGTATAGTCTTTATACATTGAAATTAGGGTTAAACTGCAACAAGTCATGAAGGGGAGGCGGTGTGCATATTTTTTAAAATTTTAAGGAGATTTGTTGCTTTTTTTTTTTTCTTAAGGATTTTTTTTTGCTCTTTTCTATTTTCACGGGGGTGAAATGTAATTTGCCTGAATTATTACCCCTACCACTTTTTGTATATATGGGACTTACACATGTGAGAGGTGATGGTAACTTTACAAAACCCACTACTTAATGGTAAAGAAAAATTAAAGAACAGTAGAAGAAATTAAAGAACATTTGACACATTCTTATGCAGACCGTTTCAAGCTATCCGAGCGGTACACTGAGTTAATCCATAGCCATAGATATGACACACATTAAAAACTGTGTAGATGTTCAACATATGACTCCTTGAAGAGGATTTCTATAGGGATGACAAATAAATAGGCAAATGTTGGTGGCACTCTTGAAATTGAAGCTGAATAACCTTAGAAAATTTGAATATCATGTGAGGTATCTGTAAGACCTAGTGACTGTATTGAGTTTCATTTAATGAAGTGTTTCTAAAAGTTTTTAACAAATGTAAAAAAGAGAAACTTATTTGTATTAATTATTTTTAAAAGTTTAATTTGATAAAAATAGGATTTTTTATTTTCAAAAAGGGCTAAATTTAATGTTATGCGAAGCGAAAGTAAGTTTAATGTAATGCAATTTGTCAAATCATAAAGTTATTTATATTCTAACAATATAAAATTAATGGGGGGCCCCAAAATTTGATCTATCGAGGACTATATGAATATCACTTATAATCGGGTGCATGTCCGTTCAGGAAGGGGGAAAGTATTCATGCTTTTGCCGATAAACTAATAAAAGAAGTCAATAAATGTAGAGGAGAATTAATTGGAGAAGAATTAGATGTCAAGCAAGAAAAGAATTGATTAATAGTTTCTGTTTTCTATATTGTCAGGTTCTATTCTCCTGCGAATTTACCTTCTTTTTTTTTTTTTTGGTTCTTTCTTGGTAGAGGGGAGGAGGGAAGGGTGGAGTTCTTTTTCTTTTTATTGCTCGGTAATTCATTCATTTGACTCAAAATTTTGTAAAATTGACATATTGATTAAAGTATTAATTAATGAATTAAAGTATCATCATCTCAACATATTGATTAAAGTATCAATTAATCAATTGGTACATACTTGACAATAAAGAATTAAGCAAAGATATTAGTCCTAAACACCCTCTAGAGCCACTCCTTTCCTCATCAATCTCCTCAACAGAGCTAGCCTTGTACTACTCAGCAGCATTATTTACCAGAATATCAATTTGTCCATAGTTGTTAACCACTTCATCAACAACCCGTTTGCAGTTTTCTTCATAACCCACATCCGTTGGTATGGCCATCGGCTTTAATATAAGAATGAAAACTAGTGTAAGAAAAATTCTAGGATTCCTTCATTCTCCATTCAAGTTCTCTAATAAATAATATCATCAAATTTAGCTGACAAACAAGACAAATCTCTCAAAAGACATTAAAGAAAAGGAACCATCAAGCTCTCGATCAAACAAGAGTTTAATCTAAAATGACAATCATATCGACAATGTGGTCAAAGTATGCATTCCGTATCCTTTAACTTAATGATCAATCATTCAATGCAATGATCACAAAATAAGTGAATCGTTTATGCTAGACTAAGAATTTGGGAAGATTAAGTATGGACCTCCTTATGGCATTGACCAAGCTAGCAAATCTACAATTTGACTTTACCAGTAGATGTCATTCTCCAACATTGTTAGACATAACTAACTATCCCAGTTTGAGTAATTTTTTTTCTTTTACATGATAAAGGTCAATTATTATTTAGAAAGATAAAAGAAGTTGTGTTGGTTAATTACTTAATAACCAATTATGTTAACAAGATGATTTGCTGTATAAATTTTTCGGATACATTCGTATATAAGAATAACTTAGATAATTCAATAAGCAATTGAAGAATATGGTGGTCTTTTCAACAAAATATGGAAGAGGCCAAATAGTCTTGATTATTATATTACAGCTTGGTTGAATTTTTTATCCACTATTTTAATAATTTTAGGTTATCTCCTCATCATGAGTCTTTATTACTGGAAAAGAAATATTTGATTAGTCCAAAGAATATAATAAATCCAAGCATATCATACAAAGTAATGAATCACTTATCATTTAGGCACCACCAAAAAAGAAACACATATTAAATATGATTGGAAAAATAATTTTATCCAACAAATTAAACACCCCTTTTTTGAGCAAATTCTTGTTTCATATATGATCTTTTATTCATCCCCCATAAGAATGCTAATTTTGAAGTTAAAAGTACTGAAACCAATTTTTTAATTTCTTTTACCAATGGTCTGACTGATAATTTTAACAATGTTTATTGGAGAAATCACACCTTAATTTCAAAACTAAACAATGTGAGCGCTCGGAATTGTCATGAAGATTTTGTGTTTATCATTAGCTATCATCAACTTGACTTTCACTTAAGGGCTTTTTGCCTTAAATAAATGCTGTCAACTCTATTAGTTTTGATGCTTCGTCATTTTCAAAATCCTACAAAATACAAATGCAACAAGTAATCTTATCCTGCCTCAAGCTTTGGATGCTATGGCTGTGCAAGCTTGTTAGAAAAAGTCCGGTTTCTACGTCTACGGGACAAGGAAAAAGACTGAATACATGTTTGGGTGTGGGCGTTCGCGTGTTTTAGGGACAGAGCAAGAAATCTAACTCATCACTTACTCTCTCTTCTCCCTACTCTGACGAGACGGCTCTCTCTCTGCGTGCCTCACACACCACTTTTCCCTTCAAATGTCTCTCTCTCTCTTAACCACACGCCCCTCAAATGTTGTTAAGTTTATATTTGGTTGTTTCTAAGAAAAGTATTATTCTCAAAATTTAAAAAAAAAAAACCACATAATTATTTTTTCTAACAAAGATATAGAATAACCGATGAAAAATAAATTTGGCCGCAAAATAAAATTTTAAAGGAAAATTTTAAGTTGTGCTTGCACAATTATTTTGTTGAAAAGTTCGCACTTAATTTCAATTTTAAGAAAAATCTGCACATTTAATTTTTGAGAAAAAAATAGTGGAATAAAGAGGAAAAAGGGGGGGGGGATGCCTTGTTTTTGTGATTTGCAAAATTTATTTTAACTTTTAATTTCTTTGATAAATTCTCTAATTTTATAACTATATCAATGCACTAATAGGTTTCAAAATATTCCAAAATGAAATTTTATTTAATTTTTCCTTTTTTTACTAAACTAATTTGCCATCAAATTTTCCAACAGATTTTAAAAATAAAATCATAATTTATATCATTTTGATTGTTAATCAATTTTTTTTTATTCACAATTAAAAACAAACCCAAAACACATATTTTATAAAACAATTTCATCCTCTCAAATATTCTTACAATTAATCACAACCTCACATCACATCAACTCATCATATCAACACAATATTTATTCTACAACCAATCACAACCCCATTTCTCAATGTCATATATCTAAAACAGCAAAACAAACTCAAAATTTCAAGAATGTGAAAAATGAGGCATGGTCAAACAAGCAATCACAACTTATGCTTTTTTTTTCCTGAAAACTTTGATTTTCAACTTCCTTTATTATAAATGCTCAACATGCCACAGCAATTTATCATTCATAAGATTTTAGATGTTCTTATTTATAAACTAATTTGAACATCTAGTAATTTTATCTATTTTAAAATGAGCTCAGGTTTTCTAATTGAAGAAGCTATAAGAAAAAGCTTAAGATGAAAATTTCTCTCAAAGAGTAACATCTCATTTAAGATAATAAATTATGTTCCTATTCCATGAAATATTATAATACTCGTGCCCAAACTCAACAATAAATATGAAACTCTGGCTCAAACGCATACCCATTAACAAAATTAGAATGGATATATTTAGAGTTTACACTTATAAAATACTCAGTACCCCTAAATTTTTAATACCATTAAATCTTATGAAATTTTATTAGAGTATTAATTTAAATTGAGTCGAAGTAGGGATATTATATATATTTACCTAACCTGCAACCCAACTCATTTAATTTTTAATATGATAAACCTAAATTGAAACCCTTATGAACTAAATCAAGTTAACTTTGGTCAACCTGATATAAATTGGATTGTTCCACCCACTGTTTAAAAAATCGGACTGGATCAGGCGGTCGGACCTATTGAACCATTGACCGCTCTATGAACCGGTCCGATTTTGAGTAAAATCCAGTAGGCAAAGAAAACCTTCTGAACCAACGGTCGAACAGTTGAACTGTTCACGATTTATGAAAAACTGGACCGATTCATTTATTTTCTTTTCTTTCCTTTAATTTTTGGCATAATTAATATTGTTTTTAATTTTTTGGCCTAATGTGAACCTCCAAAGCTAACATACATCTTACAAAGGTAAGAAGCCTCAAACACTCAAACAAATCTACAAAATAAAAGTCCCAAATCAAATCTAACATTCTAATTTTTAAATCCGGCAAGAAAGCAGAAACCTTTAGTCTTTTACCCAAACTATGTGCTCTTTGCTGTCTCTCCCAACAAATTCTAACTTATGAAGTTGAACAATATAATTTAGACTCTTTATGTTTTATGTTTGGTATTTTATTAACTTTTAAGTAATATATAAAATATACAATATATATTACATAATTATGATGTCACAGTTCAATGAACGGTCTGAATTATATATTACATATGAAGTTGAATAATATATATTATATTAACAATGAACGGTCTGAATTATATATTACATAATTATATATACTTTTTCGGTTCAATGAACGGTCTGATTTTTCGAACATTGCTTCCACCAACCTCAAAACTCAATCGACTTGCTTAAAAAGAGCATAATAAAAATGAAAGATCTTTATGAAATGTAAATCAAGTTCATTTTTATTTGGAATTTTGCAATATATCTTCTCTTTCACATAACCTTTTACAATAAAGAAATATGTAATTAGTATTCAAATTATCCACATTCTTTGCTTTTAGATACAAGCTGAATTATAGAAGGTGATCATAAATAGTCAATTAAAATCGAGTAAATTACTCTTAAATATTAGTTGAAAAAGCATAGTAACTTACAACGAAAGATTGATTATATAGATAATCTTTCATATACTTGCAATGGATTGTCTTGTTATTATACTCATAACAAAATATAGTAACATCCCATTTTGAAGAATCATCTAGTTAATATTAATTTAATAAAAATTGATCTAAAATTAGATAAAGTTTATAAAGTAAACATATACAGAGAGGGCTCTTCAAATTAAAGAGGTTCAACTAAGGCCCAAAATATTTTGGTAAAACTAACTTTTTTTTTCCCACGTTTTTTTGGCAGATGTAGGTTAATATCTAATAGATTTAGATTTTAAATCCTAAACTTATATTTGTTTTTCTTTTCTTTTCTTTTTTCCCCCTTATGTGGATTGTTGGGCCTTATTGGGTTTATGAATAAATTAAAAAGCAATTTCGGCTTAGGCGGATCGATTCACACTCCAGCCCAAAAGAATCCAAAACTTTTGGGTTGCGCTTCGGCTCGACATGATTTTGATCCAATCCAATAAATTTTTATCCGAACTCAATAATTTTGAGTTTTCTTGTCAAGTTGTTGTGTCAATGGTCATCCTTAAACCCACCGTCTAAATTAACCCCAATATACCACCCAATCCCAACTCTTTAAGATTGTTCCCCGGACCAGAAACACAAGCGGCTGTCTGTGGACTCAATTCTTGCATCGCTTGGATGCTAAAATGAACCAAATTACTATTGCATTGCTCTCTACTTTATTTCTTAAATTAAACTATAAAATATCATAAACTTTGTTTAGCTTTTTTAAAAAAATACTTATTGGTCAATGCTATTTTCCTCATCCAATTACTAATAGGATCGCAATAAAATGTCGCATATTTATTGATTTGTATTAAAATAACATGTTGATATGTCAAATGAGAATCAGGGCAAATTCAGCTTGTGCGATCTGGCTAATGTTCTATTTCTAGGCTGATCTAATTTAATTTAATTTATTTTATTTTTGCAAAAATTTTTGTGTTAAATTGATCGAACCTGAATAGTGATTTTCATTTTACTTGGAGGAAAGCATATATAGCCACTTATACATAAAAAATTATGTGAATTTCATTTTCTTGTTTCTCTTTGCATTTCCTTTTAGGGTAAATTTCATTTTACCTTCCTATGAAATTAGAAACGAACAAAAAAAAAAAAATCCTATGAAAAAAATAGGCAAAATTTTTTCTTGTGCTTTTAAAAATCATACACACTGCTTTCCCCTCCTTATTTGCTGCAATTTATCCCTAATTTTAACTTATAAAGACTATACTATCCTTAGTTATTTCATATATTTTCAACTTAATTTATTTATTGTTTATATATTTTCATTGATTTTTTTTTTCATCTCCTTTACACCCATTTTTTATTTTTAAATTTAAGAAAATTAATATTGTTGAACTAGTTAGTAGCATGTGCGTTGCGCCTTTAAGTTTAAAATTTTATTTAAGCTATAGCTTGATATTAATACTTTTTATAAATATTAAAAATGTAATACTTAAAAAATTAAGAATTTTATTGATATAATATGATTGATGATGAAAATGAGACATTACAATATTTTACATGAATATGATTTATGTATCATCATTAGGGATGCAATAGCTCGCGAGCCTGACGAGCTGACTCGAAAGTATTCAAGCTCGAGATAAGTTTCCATAGGTTTCGAGTCGAGCTCGAGTTAAATAATTCTTATTTACAAGTTCGCGAGTCGGCTCACGAGCCTATGTTTTTCTTTAAAAAATAATATTTATATATAAGTTATAATAATATATTAATTTGTTATATATTATAAAATAATTTAACTTTTCGAGCTCGAACTTAAGCCCTAAATTGATCTCAAGGTCAAGCTTAATGAATTGAGTCGAGCCGAGCGAGCCCAGCCCGAACGAGGGATCGAGCTTAGCTCGAGCCTCAATTTTTGAGTTCATCGATCTCGAACTAGGTTCATTTGGTTCGAGCTCGAACTCAAGCAACAAGAAAAAAAAAAAAAAGAAGCACAGTTTTACTCAACTCATTTGCATCCCTACACGCAAACAAACGGTAGCATAATAAAATTCAAAAAAATAGAACTTGACTAATCTGTTTAACGTCATTAGAGAATAAACCTCAAAGATGGATATCACATCATGCATCTTGCCAGGGCAATCACAACAATCTGCAAATAATCATTGGGAAGCTTCTTCTAATGGCTGGCTTAGATGTAATGTGGATGTCGCTCTTAATTCTACCAATGAGAGGGTTGTTTCAGGGTGGCTGTTAAGAGCTGACCAGGGTGGTTTCCGAGCTGCTGTTGCAGTCCCTCATAGAGGAAACATACAAGCATCCTTGGCTGAGGCAATTTCTCTTAAGGAGGCTCTTAGTTGGATAAAGGGAAAGTATTTGTCAAATGTCATCATTGAGATTGATGCTCTAATCGTCGTGAATCCAATTCTAGGTGATTATATTGAAGACAACTCATATTTTGGCTCAATTATTTTGGATTGTAAAGATATAAATATCTTACTTGTTGTAATGTCTTTTTTGTTCGTCGTTCAGCGAATCACGCAATTTGCTATATTGCTAAAGCTAAGGTTTTTATGTTTGAATGTGGTATGTGGGAAGATGTTGCTCCCACATTCCTTACTAATGTAATTGCGATTGATCTAGAATAAAATTATCTTTTTCTTAAGGTCAAAAACAAAAACACTAGTCAAATTCAAAATAGATACTTTTTTAACTAGCTGACACTTGCAATAACTAATTCGTAATTGATGATTATTCTTTTTTGTTTGAAATATTAAAATTTCCTCCAAATGATGTGTAGCTAATTTGTTGCAATCACAATGAATATAGCTACAAATTGACAGTTAATAATTTTTATAACTTGTTGTTTTAAAAAATTACATATATTATGGAAGAATTTACAATTATAATTGGTACCCATAAATATAAAATTAGTTTTATAGCAATTTTTACTGAATACTTAAGTTTTTAATAGTAATTAACAATTAATAATATATGGTTCCTCTTTAAAGTTAAATAGCTCGGTCAGGTCAAATATGAAAACTGAATTATTTATACAAATAGTGTCTAATGTCTTTAATGACTATTTTTATTGAAATTTGTGGGCAACAAATTGTAGGAATCTTAATTAGAGATTTGCCAATTAGGCCAGTTAGTTGATCCGTAATCAACAATATCAACAACCATTCCATGGATGTCCGGCCCACAGTCCACAACAGGTTTTCTTGGACAATAAAGTTCACAGCATTAAGACAGAGTCGCATACAAACAACATCAAACTTGTCTTGATTAACAAGACAAAAAGCCCTTATTACAACAGAAAGCATCAACACACGCTAACAAATGGCAAGTGCACAATACCATTAATAAAAAGCAAAAAGAAACAGAAGATTGACCAGTCTGTTTAATGACATTAAAGAATAAACATCGAAGATAGATATCGCATCATGCATCATGCATAGCATCTTGCAACCATAGCTCCAAGCAGCTAAGGCCGAAGCCGGTGTAAATTCTGATTCCAGTGAATACATATGTAGCTTTATTCGGACACAACAAACACAAGCACATAAGTAGTAGGCTGGAGAATTAATCTTTCCTTGCTCAGAAATTCCTAGGCAATTAAATTAAATTAGGAGCCAGGTAATATAATAATTAGTGTAATTAAGCATGCATCCAGTTGTATACACAGCAATAATCTTGAGGCACTAACTCAATATAGGGAATAATTACTTTATCATGGTAACTTGCGTTGATCTTTGGTCGTTCCTGCTAATTATATATCTTCATTCGGGCATTCTATAATAGAAGAGAACTTGTTTTGAGTATTTTGAACAACAATAAATTAAATATGTGGAAGCATAGATATAAAGGCTAGTACATTGCCTCAATATTGCAGCTCCTCCAGTCATATTTAGTCAACAATCATAGAAGGTAACCATCAGCTCGTCATTTCCAAGATCCCTCATCTCTTCAATGATTTGATTAACTTGGCCCTGGAACCCTCTGGGCATTGATCCAATCATCAATTTTCGTAGCGTTAGTACATTTGTCAAATCACGAGGGAGCTTTTTCAGTTCATTGCACTGCTCGACAGTCAAAACAGTAAGCATTGGCATGGCTCCCATTTCCACCTTCCATTCCTCCAAAGACTGCAAAGTCTCTAGTTTAAGACTTGTGAGTCCATGGAAGCCTCCATCGGAACACACCATTTTCTTTCCTATAAATGCATCATTGCACAAGACAAGGCTCCTTAGATTAGGATGCTTCTCTAATATTGGCAGGGGGTCTTCACTAAATTCAGATCCATTAAAGACCATAGAACTCGAATTGGTACCAATAATCCCATCATGACGTGGAAACACACCAAGATGCCCCTCTATGTCCAAAGCATGAAGAGCATTACACTAGCAATTTTGCCACAATCAATAGCCTTTCGCTTGAGTACGAATCAAACTTTTTTACCACAAGCGATGAGTGGCGTATGAATATAGTCCTATTCCTCTTCATAAACCTGACAGTCTTCTCTAAGTCCATATTGTTCCCATCCACAATCCCTGTAAAAATTTGAAGGTTTTCCAGCTGTAGTAGATCATCTGCATCACATACACCAGCATGGAAGTTCTCAAGCATTTCAAGCTTTTTCAAACTATCCAGCTTCAACTTATCAGTCGTATCACTTTGAAATGCCAGAGGAAAGTATAGATGCCTCAAGCTCGACAGCTTCCACAAGACATTTGGTATTGTCATTATAGAAGAAACTCTTAAGTCCAATGTTTCCAGGAAGAGAAAATTGCTTAAAGATTTTGGAAACTCCAGGAGATAACATCCTCGGAAACCCAAGTATCTTAGGTAAATTAGCTTCTTTATACCCCTGGGAAGCTCTTTAACTCGAAAATCAACTCTGTCAAAGTCCAACATTCTTGGCCATTGGAACTCCTTAAGGTCGGAGACTTGTCTGGGCCTTGTTGGGTTGGACACTGATTCACCCGTATCAAAGAAAAGAATGGATCTGATAATATGCTTGGTCTTAGCAGCCATGTCCAAAGCAATATTGTCATCCGCATCTTTAAACTTTTTCAGATCTATGGCAAGTCTACGAGTTAATGGGCTGATTTTTTTCACATCTTTAGAATCAGTAATGACCTCGAAAAATTCCTTCACTTATGCAGAGCTGATGTACTCCGTCATGAAGCTGGCGTGTTTTAAACCCCTCCACCTATTCCTCCACAATCACCAAGCTTCTATAAACCAGTTGTTTAAGATAATCTTCAGCAACTTCCATTGGTGCTTTATTAGTTTGAGCTCTCATTGGTATCAGCCCTTCAGCTAGCCATAGTAAGTGCAATTTTTCCATTGGTATTGCTTCATCCGATGGCAGAAGTCCCAAATAAAGTAAACATGGTTTCAAATAAAATGGTAAGTCATTATAGGTTTGGGCCAATCTATCATTATAGGTTTGAGCCAAACTACCTTCCGCTAGTTCAAAATTTTGGTCTCTCTGCAGTACTCCGTCCTGCACCACACCCCAATCCTCAACATCCATTCTCCTCAAGACACGCCCGATGGTAGTTACAGCTAAGGGGAGGCCTCTACACTGTCTGGCTATTTGCTTACTAATATCCTCCATCTGTTGGCTACTAAGTTTACCTGCCCCAAAACCAAAGACAAATTTACTAATGCACAAATATCAGAAGATTAGAATTCTCTACGTCTATCACAATGCATGCTTATATATGATTTAACATAGATACTACCATATATAAAGACCACAAGAAAATCTACTATTAATTAGTGACAAAGAAGTATATATAAACACTACAAAAGAAAAAAAAAATGTAATATCAGTGACAAATTAAAAAAGATCATAGTTTGATTTATTCCTAGAAGCCACCTGGCGTTGTATGTACATGAGAAAGAGTTAGACGAAGATTCCTAATAAATGAAATTATTACATGCAAGAGACATGCAAAACGCTTTCTCACAATCGAGAGACAACTAGCTAAACGAGAAAAAAAATTGAGATCGAGGCTCCATTTTAATTTATATATGTTTCCAATGGCATTACTACATTCAGCGGTTATAGGCACAATTAATATCATAATTGGGCAGGCTGTTTGTAATAATTGAAGGAATTAATTACTAATTAACTAATTTCAGCTAATTAAATTTTCCAAATAATCCGGCCGGGAAGATTGATTCAACGGAAATAAATATATATGCGTAGGTGGGTGTTTTTATGCGTGGAATTATAATATCAATTAATTTAGGTGGAAATTAACGAACCTTGATCCTTGGTCCAGATTTCATTTTGAAAAGTTCCCAACTCTGATCTTCCGTCAACGGCCGCATTTCGTGTATTCTGTTTCATTTGCCACTCTCTCGTCCCGGGTTATGACGACAATTCTGCTTTCATTGCCGTCATCTGGAAAGGCAAACCGTATGATGTCCCAGGCCTCTGTGGACCAGACATCGTCTGAACAAGGAGGAATCTCCCCTGCTGCAGATTTTTGTAAACCCGCCTCATCAACTCCAACGTTTCCATCTTTGCGATCTCTTGCTTAGACGTCCGGGCAAAATCAAGAGAGTACAACATAGTCTCCAGAATTCCTCTGCCCTGGAACTCCTGGCCCCCAATAGCCCAAGAGGGGATGGGAAAGCGCTTCACCACCAAACCGTCCTAGAAATTCATCAAAATAAAAAATAGAGATATGTAGATGCTTCCAGAGTAGTACTTTGGAAAGTCCTAGATTTAGGAAATATCTAGATTACTAAATCTAGACCTAGGATGAAATCAATCTCCACCATTCACTTGGGAAGAAGATTAGTATAAATAGGACTAGGGGTTATTTGTAAATGAAGAAGATAGAATCAAGAACTCCAAGAAAAGTGGTGTAAGGTGTGAGTGCTTGTATACACATGTATACTCTTTGTTGTCATAATAATAATATATAATCTTTGAGTGCCTTGCATACTTGGCATCTATCTTTCCTTTTTCTCAACAAGTGGTATCAGGAGCCAGGTTATCGAGGACCGTTAACGGTATCAATTAGGGTCCACGAAAGTAGGTGCACGAGGTTAAGCAACCAAATAAATTTGTGTTGCGTTGAGGTACCATTGGTGTACAGTCTGGGACTGTGAAGCAAGTCAATCTGGGATCGAGCTTACTTGGTTAAGGCCTACTAAGTCACAATGGCGAAAATGTCCACATCAGTAAGTGGAATCGAAAAACTTAATAATAATAATTATAGCACCTGGAGTGTTCGTATGCAATTTTACCTACTTGGTCAAGATTTATGGAGTATCGTTGGGGGAAATAAAACTCAACCCCCAACAGAAGAAGATGATTTAAAAAGATGGATGTCCGAGCTGGGAAAGTCATGTACGCTTTATCAATAGCTGTAGAGGATGATTTACTGCAGTGGATAAAGGATACAAAAACACCAAAAGAAGCATGGGATACACTTGCAGGGATATTTGCTCAGACAAATGATGCCAAGTTACAACAGCTCGAGAATGAGCTGATGACGGTCTCACAACATGACATGATGGTAAGTGAGTATTTTACTAAAGTTAAGTCTTTATGTCAAGAAATTTCCAAGTTAGATCCTCAAAATGCAATTATTGAGACAAGAATGAAGAGGATTATAATCCATAGGTTGCGACCTAAATTTCTTGGTCTTGTTACAGCAACCCGTGGATGGGCACATGAGCCAACTTTAAATGAGTTAGAAAATATGTTGGCAAATCAAGAGACTTTAGACAAACAAATGTCTAAAACCTCAATCAAAGATGAAGAAAAGACTCCTTATAGTAGGAAGAGAAATGTCCCAAGAGATCATAAGACTGTGAGACCAAAGGATGATGAATGTAATGCAAGGCAAGAAAGACTTCAAAGGAGGCTGCAAAGAAAGAGTTGGCAACAAGGAGGAGTTCAGTCAAGTCAAGATAAAACAAGAGAAAAGACTTTCCGTCGCAAAAACAATCAGTGCTATAATTGCGGCATGAAAGGACATTATGCTTGAGACTATCGATATAAACAAGCCAAAGGGAATATGGCGACTTCATCTCATATTCAAAATGAGAGTGAAAAAGAATGGGATCTTCATGCCTCCTTTGTTGTTGAAGAAAAAAGAGAAGAAACGGTGAATGAAGTGGCACTCTTGTGTACAGTGGAAGAGACTACACTCACAATGGTAAGTAAGGAAAGTAAGGTTGTGTGCTGTGAGTTGTGTGAGAGAAAAACTTGATTGTATATATTATAATATATATAATTTATTATATTATAATATATACATAATTTTTGTATGTGCCTTGCATTTTATTGTGTTTTATTACTTAGCATCCTTCTTTTATTTTTCAACAAAGCTCTTCCCCTAGCCTCATTGCCGTTGACCACTGCAAAATGCACCTCATGGATAATACACCTGATTTCCCTTTAGCTGTTACAGCCTCTGGTTGCGCGTAAGATTCTATGGCATTCTCGATGTCGTAGACTAATTGTGTGACTTTTTTCTTCAAGTCCTTATTAATATTGTTGCATGCATCTGCTCTTGATAAGCATTGTTGTATATCCTCGAGCTCTGATCGGAGCTTCACAACTCTGTCCCTTAAATCTCCTATGCATCTCACTGGAGCTCCCTTAGCCAGTTGTAAATAATCCAGCCTTTCTACAATGGCCGACATCGTCGAAACCATGGCCATCTTTCTTGGACTTGAGATTAGGTCACTTAATGAGGTTCAAGTGTTCGTGAAGATTAAATCTCAGCAGACACTTATACAGTTACAGAGAGCATCATCTGATTTTGAATCAATTCTTCATGTAGGGGTGGCAATCGTGTATCGAATTGAGATAGGAATATTATAAAATTTTGCTCAACTCGAACTCAACCCAAAAAGTACTCAACCCAAGAAACCTCAACCCAAAATCAATCTAAAAGTTTTCGTGTCAACTTAAATCCAATTCATTTCAATTTGTGATTATTTTTTATTAATAATTCATCTTAAAAATCTACATTATTTTATATTCAATTTAAAATTTTAATAAAAAAATCAACCTATCCTAAATTTTTTTTTTTTAAAAGTCAATCTTATATTCTGGTAGCCCATATTTTGTATCGTGAAACAATTTGATAATTTGATTTCATGTAATTTACTATACAACATCAACAATAGTAATATTCAATTCATTACAAACCAACCTATAATTAAATTATTTAAAACTAATATCAAGTCATTAATTAAAAATGCAAAAAGCATAACATATTCCAACTTTTAATTTTAGCTATATCTTTTTATTGTCATTATCTTCTTCTAATTGAAATTTGGTCCAACAAATAAGTACACAAAAGTATTAATTTATAAAACATATGCATACGTATATACTTTTTTTTTTCATTTTTTAAATATCTGGATCAAGTTAGATTAGGTTGTATCAGGTTAATGGGTTACCCAATAAAATTATCTTATTTATCAGGTAACCCAAAACCCAATCCGAACCAGTCCAAAATTTGCGTGTTGCTTATCGTGTCAAACTAATATCAACCCAACCTAATAACCCCAAATCCAAATCCAATAATATCGTGTCTTGTTGAAAATTGCCACCCCTACAATAATGAATCTTTAAGTTCCTCTCTCTAGAGTAATATGAAGCATAGAGGAATGAGAACATAGAGAATTTAGTTTTCCCCATTTATATGCATAATATCACTTTGGCCCTTAAATTATAAAAGTATATTCTACCCCCTAGATTAAGAAAATGTAATTTATATCATATTAGAAAAATATATATTGAAGTTAAAATATTAAAATTTTAGAAATCTTGGTTGAACTTTGCTAGGATCCCCTCAAAATATAGTTTTGATTATGCTCATTTTGCATTGATTCAATTTGTCTGAGATAATTATATCAAGTACAGATTTCATGGTAAATGACTGTTTGCAGCAAATCTGGAACTTCCTATCTGAAAGATTATTTATGGTATCTTACCATTGCATCACTAAAGGACTTAAATCAGCTATTGCGAAGGAAATTACATTATCAATCTCATTTTAGAAGATTTGCACCTAACTATTTAAAAGGGATTAAGGATGATGTAAAGAAGCAAGTACTCCTTCACTCTCAAATTGTATCTTTCTCAATCTCTAGATAGGCTAGTTGTGTGCTTACCGCAGGCTGTGAGATTTTGAGAGATTAGCTTTGCTTATTATATTTGGCTATAATCTGTTTGATTAATAAAGTGCAGGTTAAAAATTCTAAGTCTAGTAACTTAGGTAGTGGAGCAGGTTTGTCAAACCACTATAAATCATTTGTGTCCTTTATTATCTTATTCATATTATCATTGGAACTTCAATTATAATTGGATATTCCAATTTATTGTTTGTGATAAATATTTCAAGTTATTTGTTTGACTCCTTTGAGTCTATCTACCTTTTGGGTTTCTATCATATTTCAGTTGGTACTAAAGCAGAGGGCTCATATATAAGTTTTAACAAACTTGAGTTGAAAGATCCTAATGGCTTCTTGATGTGTATGCAAAAGGTCAATCCCATACTCGTCCCCCTCTATTTGACGAGGCTAATTATTCAACCTGGAAGAACAAGATTAATGAGGAGTTTTTCATACAGTTGGATTATGACCTATGGAGTATAGACATTGATGGACCTCTTATTCCAACTAACAAAGGCATGTCTCCAACAGGCAAACTGAAACTTACCACTAAAGATAAGAAAATGCTCTCAATGAATGTAAAATAAAAAGTATCATTTCTTGTGCACTAGTCAAAGAGGAGTACAATCGAGTTAACACATGAACTTTTTCAAAAGATATGTGGGACATGCTCCAAGTCACCTAAAAGGGACCTTCCACATAAAATTAGAGCGAAATGCTTTAATTACTCATCAATATGAAATGTTTTATATGAAAATAGGTGAAACAATCAACCAAATATACGCTCGTTTTATGAAAATATTGAATCCTATGTTTGTGCTTGGGAAAACAATATTTGAAAGTGAACAAGTGCGGAAGATACTAAGATATTTACCCAAGGAATGGACACCTAAGGTTATTGTATTCATGAGGCAAAAAAAAACTCGAGAAGATGACCATGGGAAAAATGATTAGCTCGCTCACATCTCACAAGATGATCTCATCAGCAAAGAAGAAAGCTCCGACAACAAAAATAAGATGAACATTTGCTTTCAATGTAGAACAAGGAGTCTGGAATAAGAATCCTGGTGATTTAGATGAAGAAATGAACAATAAAGAAATAGCCATGATCACTGGGCGACTGCAATAACTTATCTAATCTAGAATAATTTCAGGAAAAGATTCCAAACCAAATTCCAGGAGAAATAATAGAGAATTTTAAAGAAATGAGAAGATTATATGCCACAAATTCCATGAAGTTGGACATAAAAGACCCGACTGTCCAAAATTAAAAAGGAGTCCAAAAGCTGAAAGAAATTCCAAACAAAGTGCAATGACTATCACTTGGGATCATTCAGATTCTGACCAATTAGACAATAAAGAAAACTATTTCATGGCAGACAAATAGGTAATTTTACAGTCTGAATTAAGTTCTAGAAGTTTTGAATTTGATCATGATTTTGATAGATATCTTGATATTCACATAGAATGTCATAATCAACTCACTTAACTTCAAATAGAAATAAATCTTCTTAAAGAACAACTAAAGATTACTCTAAATGAAAAGGAAAAACTAGTCCACTACTATGATAAAATCATAAAGAAAAATTTGGAAGAAAAAAACAGGCTAATTGAGAAAATCAATATATAGAAAAGGAAATTCAAAATTTACTAGACAGTAACTATAATATGAAAAGAATGCTTAAGGAGAAGAACAAAATGGAGTTTAAAAATAAAGAAACAAAAATATTTGATAAGAGAACTTGTTATTATTGCACCAAAATTGGTCATATAGTTTATACGTGTCCTATAAAAGGAGAAATTGGATTTTAATATGTGTGGTACCAAATTCTAACATTTCAAAACCCAACAAAAAATAGGTACATAAAACCAAAAAATCTTGTGTTGCAAGAACCAGTCAAGAAAGCAGTTCAAATGGACTTATAGTATCTAGACAGCAGATGTTCCAAACACATGATAGGAAACAAATCATTCTTTTCTGAACTTCAAGAATACAATGGACAAAATATACTATTCGCAAATAATATGAAAGGTAAAATCATTAGCAAAGGAACAATGGGTAACAAGGATGGAACTTCCATTGAAAATGTTTGGTTGGTAGATGGCTTGAAACACAATCTTCTTAGCATAATTCAGTTATGCGACAGTGGATGCCAAGTTCATTTTCAACCTTCTCAATGTGTGGTAATCAAGCATGAGGAAACTATTTTCACTGCCTTTAGAGAAAGGAACATATACTGCATAAATTTAGAAGATCGATCCAAACAAAATACTAAATCTCTAGTTACCACTGATGAGTCTTGCTGGACATGGCATAGGTGTCTATGTCATGCTAACATGAAACTTATTGTTGATTTAGTCAAGGGCATCCATAAAGTAAAATTCACAAAGAATAGAATCTGTGATGCATGCGTGAAAGGCAAACAAATAAAAACATCCTTTAAACTGATAAATAATATTAGATCTTCCAAACCTCTGGAACTTCTCCATCTTTGATTTATTTGGAGCCATGAAAACACAATCACTTGGAGGAAATAAATATGTGTTTGTAATAGTAGATGACTTCACTTGCTTTACTTGGGTACGATTCTTCTCACATAAAAATAAAGCCTTAAGTCACTTCATCACCCTCACAAAAAACCTTCAGAATGAAAAAGGCTATATGATTAAAACTATCAAAAGTGACCATGGATTGGAATTTGATGAACACGATTTTGCTACTTTCTGTAATGAATTTGGTTACACTCACAATTTTCTGCTCCAGAAACACCCCAACAAAATGGAGTAGTTGAAAGAAAGAATAGGGTTCTATAAGAAATGGCTCGAACAAAGCTGAATGAATATGACCTTCCCAAATTCCTTTGGGCGGAAGCTATAAGCACAACCTACTATGTTATCAACAGAGTCTTCTTAAGGCCCTTTATCAAAAAGACTCCATATGAACTCTGGTAAGGTAAGATACCCAATATCTCTTATTTTCATATACTTAGATGCAAATGTCACATTTTGAATGATAGGGAACAGCTTGCCAAGTTTGACTCCAAATCTGATGAAGGCATATTTTTAGGTTACTCAACAAATAGTACAACCTATAGGGTTTTAAATAAAAGATAAAGGACAATACAAGAATCCATGCAGATGGTACTTGATAAAACTAACCCTTCACCAGCCAAGGACACCTCGAGCATTGAAACTGCAGGTTTTGATCACGTTATAGCAGTGCTACAATAAGAAAGAGAAGCAGAATTGGAAAAACTTAGAATATTGCTAAGCCAGTTGCAGCCACCAACAGAACTTCCAAAAAAGATAGAGGAGAACAAGTTAGAAAATTCAAACATGCATCATGTCTTCCAACAAATAATACCATTAGAGATCCAGTAGCTGGAATAACTATAATGTCTAAATCCAAAAATAATGATTCCTAATACTCTGACCATGTGTTTTTATCCTATTCAGAACCTAGCAACATATATGAGCTTTTAAATGATGAATCATGGGTCAATGCAATGAAAGAAAAGCTTTATCAATTTGGAAAAAAAAAAAAAACAAGTATGGGCATTAGTCAAAAGACTTGATGATCATCCTACAATTGGAACTAATGGGTCTTCCAAATGAAATGGATGAACAAAGTAAGGTTTGCTGCCACATGGTACTCTCAACAAGAGGGTATCGACTATGATGAAACTTATGCACCTGTTGCACGTCTTGAATCAATCCATATGTTATTAGCATATGCATCACATAAAAACTTTGCGTTGTTCCAAATGGATATGAAGAGTGCTTTTTCAAATGGTTATTTAAAAGAAGTTTTTGTGGAATAGCCCCCAAGTTTTAAAAACTCAAAATTTCCAAGCCATGTTCTCAAATTATCAAAAGCTCTTTATGGTTTAATACAAGTACTTAGAGCATGGTATGAACATTTAAGCACTCTTCTAATGTCAAAAGACTTTTGTATGGTAAAGAGGACACCACTTTGTTTTACAAAAACTTCAAATGGTCACTTACTACTTGTTCAAGTATAAATGGATGATATAATTTTTGGGGGAACTCTAAAAGAACTTTGTGATGAATTTGCATCATGCATGAGAAATGAGTTTGAAATGAGCCTTATAGGTAAGTTGAATTTTTTCTTCGGACTACAAATTAGACAAACCTCAAAAGGAATTTTCATTTCCCAAGACAAATATACCAAAGAATTGCTAAAGAAATAAGGATGGAAGATTGTAAAGAATCTAATGTTCCTATGGCATCTTTTACCAAATTGGAATTTGACACTGAAGGAAACAATATTAATGAATCAATGTACTAGGGCGTGATTGGAAGCTTGCTATACCTAACTTCTAGTCTACTAGATATACTATTCACAACTAGTCTTTGTGCCTGGTTTCAAGGATAGCCCAAGGAATCTCATCTCAAGGCCATTAAATAGATTCTTCGTTATCTCAAAGGAACAGTCAGCCATGGTATTTGGTATCCTCATGCTAAAACCTTTAAGTTGGATTTTCTAATGCTAACTATGCAGGATATAAAATTGATCGAAAAAGCACCATTGAAACTTGTCAACTGCTAGGCTCTTGCCTAGTAAACTGGTGCAGCTGAAAGCAAAGTGTAGTTGCTATGTCAACCACTGAAGCGGAGTACATGGCATTAGGAAATTGTTGTTTACAAGTATTGTGGATGAGACAAACTCTTAGCGATTTCAATTTAAGTTTTACCTGTATACCCATTCTTTGCAACAAACCCAATGCTATTTGCATCATTCAAAATCTAATGTTTCACTCACACACAAAACATATAGAAATTAGGCATCATTTCATAAAGGATCATGTTCAAAAGGTGATGTGTGCATAAATTTCATAGAAACAAAGAATCAATTAGCTGACATATTCACCAAACCATTCCCTGAAGACTATTTTTGCTTTCTTAGAAATAGTTTAGGCATCATACCATTCACTATGTAACTTTACTTAGTCATAATAAATTTTGACATATTCCAATTTGCATATGCGTTTATTCTTGGTATGTGTATTCTTTTGTGACCATTTAATTCTTTCCAAATGTCAAAGATTTAGAATGTCTCACAAATTTAAGGAAACAAATAACTACTTTCAAACTCTTTCTGATACAAATCTTTTTGAATATCTTTTAGAGGAAAAATCAAGCAAATTAATTACCTTTAGAGAACAAAAATATGTTCTTCTTCACACATACCCAAGCATTCATCTCTTTCCCAGAAAACCTCCTCACCATGTTCATTCAAGAAAAAGCCCTTCTTTTCCTCCAAAATGGCGAAAAACTTGGGACATCCCGACGACATTTGTCTCTCTCACCTCTCATGGCCAACATCTCAAAATCACCGTCTCACAAACTCATTGACTACGCCTCTGACACCAAAGAATCTAACCCATCTGAGACAATCTCTACCACGGACATACCTCCTGACGAATAGCACTCAACACCGTGAACAACTCCTACCTCACCAACTCTATCTTTTCCTCGTCAAAATCTATTTGCCTCTCCTCTCTTACCCTCATTGACATAATCTCCTCAAGCTTTTACTGAATCCTCCTTCAAAAATTAGGATTTCAAAATAATACTCGTTTCACTAAATTTCCCTCATCCCATGTGGAGGACTTTTTCTCGACCAACATTCTTGTGCGAAAAATCAACTATGGTTGATCAATTGATTTCTCCAACATACCATCATCTCCCATCCACAATTGGGTTGACCAAATGAGGTGGAAATTGCTGATGACAATTGATGAAATAGCCTACCCATTTCTTGTTTGTGTCTTCTACGCTAATATGATTGATGATTAAGGTACTGATCCTACTAATCTATCCATTCACTCAAATAGTCTTGGAATTCCTATCTATCTTACCGTTGAGAAGATAAATCGATACTTAGGGCTTAGTAACTTTGGAGTTCAATTCTTTGCCCATGGTGAGTAGTGTCACTTGGATTGTTTTGATCTTAATCATGCTAAAAAAAAATTTGAATGGGAAATCCCCTAAACTTGTTGGTAGGGTTGCTCTTAACATGCTTCCTATTGACTATTTCTTTCTACATCGCTTGATCATGTTGACAATCCTATCTAGCTCTTCCACCAGTGGGGGTCACTATACGAACATGAACTGCCTATTTATTTTTCTTCTATATATGGCTGCCATAGGGCAAACTGTTAATATTGGATTTATCATTTTGTATAATATGATATATATTCTTCGCCATTTCTCCAAATATCTACCCTATGGCATGCTTCTTATTCATCTTCCATATCCTAAAAATATTTACTTTCCACCCTCTTAGGCTGAAGAAACAAATGAACTCAAAGTTGTTGACTTTCCTAGCCTGAAAAAGATGAAAATCTAGATTGGTGAAGACAGGGTCTGGTTCAAGGGTACTTCAACCTTTGCCACTATTCCTTCTGCTCCTCGTCGCACCTGTAGACGTAATACTAGCAAGCAACCAGTCTACATCCCTATGGAATCTATCTGAAGACACCACATCTAAACGCAAAAACAAATAGCTAAATATTCCAACCAATGATAGATATTGTGACTTCTTAGGCCGTTGCTACTACTGTTGAAAAGCTGGACCGCAAAATTTCTGAACTTGCTACCTCAATGGAAGACATGGGTGGCTTTACCTTTAGCCAAGAAAGGCAATCGCCTTAGGCCTCCAAATTTTGAAGGCCTCTTATTTATATTTTCTTCTATATTTTAGGCCTCAAAAATAAATATATAAGGCCTTTTTTTTTTTTTTTTTTTTTTACATTATAAGCCAAAACAAATTATGTCTTTAATTTAGAAGTCTCATATATATGTTTTCTTTTTCAAACAACTTAGGCATAAAAAAGAATATAAGGCCTTCAATTTGGAGGCCTTATTAGCAAAACTTATAATAAAATAATTAATTAAATGTAATTAATTAAAAGTATAAATTTAAATTTTATTACTTTTGATTCTCCTAAATCTCCACTTTCCTTTTAATTGTTATTCTTGTACTTATCAAAATTCTATTTCGCTCATTCTTTTTCAGTACTAATCACTAAATAATATTAGAGTTAATTCTCTTTTATTATAAATCAAGGTTTTGTTTCTTAAATTTATTTTTCTTCTTTCAAAATAAGTTTTTCAAAATTGAAACTAATAAAATCTCAAGTAAGATAAAATGGGTTAGTTATTCCATCAATTGGAAAAGAATGCTAGATGAAATTAATTATACAAATATAATAAATAATTTTGCATCTCAAAAAAATCAAAGAATAAAATTAAAATTAAAATGTTTTATACGAGAAGTTTTTTCTATAAAATACAAAAGTATTACTAAAAAGACATGTGTATTAGAAAAGTAATTTTTTATTATATATTAAAGGCATCATTTTTATGTTTTGCTTTAGGCCTCCAATTTTATTGAAACGACTCTGATGGAAGATAACTTCCATTGCTGCAAGATTAAGATTTCTGATCTTCATGATGAAATCAGAGATCTTTGCTACTCCTTTTGCAAATAGGGATGACAATTTATATCCAATCCGTGAGTACCTGCTCCGATTCGATCTGATCTGATTAGGGCGGGCAGAAAACTCGCTCCGCAGTAGGTTGGGGCGAGTTTATGCTCTAGTGACTGCAGAGTGGATTAGGTTCAAGTTTATAGTAAACCCGCTATGAAGTATTAATATATATATATATATTTATATTTAATTTAGTTTTTTACAAAAAAATGTATATACCAATAAACTCTAAACATAATATAGTTGTTAGCCCTTTTTTCCTTTCCCTCTCATTCTTCACAATCCTAACAAACATGTTTCTACATGAGTATTGGTGGATAGGAATTTTTTTATGTTGTTTGTTTGTATGGATTTGCTATATGGTCAAAATGCTTTGTTGGAAGGATAAGAATTCTTATTCAGAAATTTGGATATGGAGAATGATCAAACAAGCAACTTTAGTATAAGTCTTGATTGTTCATTTGAAATGAAATAGCTTTAAATTATAGGCTATTGTGACAAAATGATAAGCTGTATCAAATGGTTTGTCTTAGTTGAAATTTATATAATATTTGAGCTAAAACTGTAATATTTCATTATTTGTATAGTGCATAGTATTTTAAAAAATAAAAAATATTAATTAGGTGCAAGTAGGATCGGGCAGGATTTGGATTCTACATTTACATTGCAGTTAGGGTTTGAATTTTCATTCCTAAATCCCACGGGGCGGCTTGGGGCACTATAAAACCTTTATGGGGCAAGTTCAAGTTGAGTGAAAACTCTCCCCGTTGCCATCCCTATTTGCAAAAGATCTCGCATCCCTTAGATTTTTTTTGTGAGGACAGGGAGACACAATGTTATTTGCCATTCCTAAGTACTATTTCGAACTAAAAATCCTTTGTTTTTCATATGTGGTACTAAGCTTTTCGACAGGGGGAGACAATGATAACCTATCTTACACTTTATTTAGGGAAAGTCCCATTCTGTTTTGAACTCTGTGATATCTGTGGTTTTAAACTTTTCGATAGGGGGTGATCATATTAACATCACGATATCTTAATTGTTTTAAGCTTAATTATACTTGTATTCTTAAGCTTCTAATAGAAAATATCCTCTATGATTTGTGAAGACTTGATTCTATTTGACAGGGGGAGATTGTTAGGATCCTCTCCAAATATAGTTTTGATTATGCCTGTCTTTCATTGATTCAATTTGTTTGAGATAACCATGTCAAGTGCAGATTTTATGGTAAATAACCATTTGCAGCAAATTTGGAACTTCCCGTGTAAAAGATACTTTATTTATGGTATCTTACCGTTGCATTTCTCAAGAAGTAAAATCAACTACTATGAAGGAAATCACACTATCAATCTCATTTCAAAAGATTTACATCCAACTATTTAAAAGGGATGAAGGATGATGTGAAGGAGTAGGGTTGTACTCAGAAAAATAAGGATTACTCATTTGCTCTCAAATTGTGTCTTTCTCAATCTCCAAATAGGCTAGTTGTGTGCTTACCGCAACCTGTGAGGTTTGGAGAGATTAGCTTTTCTTATTGTATTTGGCTTTAATCTATTTGATTAATAAAGTGCAGGTTAAAAATCCTAAGTCCAGTGACTTAGGTAGTGGAGTCGGCTTGTTGAACCACTATAAATTATTTGTGTCCTATATTATTTTATTTATTATCATTGGAACTTCATTTATAACTGGATATTCCAATTTATTGTTTCTGATAAATATTTCAAGTCATTTGTTTGACTGAGTCTATCTCCCTTTTGGGATTCCATCATATTTCAAACTTAATATAGTTGAAATTCTTATACTTCAATTACAATTTAAAAGCATTTTTTAGGAATTAACTTTATTTTTAATTATCATAAATAGTTAGAAATAATTAATGATCATAAGATTGGTCCGTTTGAATTTATCATTCAAAAATAAAAATAAAAATTGGCACAACAAAATTGTTATAGCACATTAAGAACTTCTCATGTTACATGAACATTGGTGTAATTTTATGACTTTATTAAAATTTGGGCTTTTTTTTTATAAATAATCAGGAAACCATGGCTAGGCTGCCCAACCAGGCAGCTAAATCTTCCATGGCCGGGCTAGCCACATTGCTGGCTGTTGGCCTCCAACTTAGCCAAACGGCCAAGACACTTTCACTAGCCGTAGGCCATGGTCAACCCGCCTATGGCCCGGGGAGGGGGGCGCTAAGGCTTGTTGGTTGGCAGGTAATGAGGGATGAGGGAAGAAAAAAGAATTTCTTTTTCAATTTATAATATTTTATTTATTTTATTTTTAATTAATACATAAAGTTGGTTAAATTATTTTAAATATATTTATTTTTAAATATTATTAAGTATATATTTTATAATTAGTAAATTATTGATGATGTCAATTTTAGTGAATAGGACTTCTTGGTTTCGACCATGAGATATAAGCTGACCAGAAAGATAGAATTGGGTGACTTGGGTTGAACCCTATAGCCATTGAACAAACGTTAGGCCAACCGAGAGGGTTCTCAGTTAATACTCTCCGATGCTTAAGTCAGTTTTCGACCTGAAGATAATTTGATAGAGTAATGGCTTAAGAAATATGGGAAAGCGTACCTATCTCTCTGAGAGAAGGGATATCTATAGTGTTTGGCGAGGAGTGAAATGATGGGTTTCTCCCTGATACAACCTAGACCTTTTCTCCCATGTGTGGGGGTAACTTAGGTTTTTTCAACCAAGCCCAAAGCTTTACTAATGACCGAATGGACAGAGAGAGAATCCTTACCGTTATTAATGCGGAGGTGATGTACCGTCAAAGCTATTAAATGCGGATATAAGGGTAGTTTAGATGCATTTAATGTAGATGCAATGGGTGGCAGGCTCTACCATTAATGAGTGTTTGGCCGAGAAGCCATGTCTTTCTTGTATGTTTTAGACGTCATGGGGTTGATATAAATCAACCTTAGTCGACCTTTGAGATCGGTTCGAAGTTTTGGATTTAGCCCAGTAAACGTACCATTATCTTAGGCCCAGAAACACCTGGCTCTAGAGCTCAAACCTTTGGGCTTGATATTAAGCTTTAGTATTTTGTCGGGCTTGTGGGCTTACCCATATCATGAATCCCCCTACTCCATAGTCCAACCATGTGGAAGTCGAAGTAAGGAATAGCTTGTAGAAATCATTATGTTGTTGATGAGATCGATTTTTTCGTATCTCGACTATAATAGTGAAAGGGGTAAAAAACTTTTGAATTTCGACCAGAAGTTTACAAGGCAGGAAACATTTCTGGGCAGTTACATTGATTTTCATGCGTAAGTGACAAACAGGTATGTTTTTGGGCCCTGCCTATAAATAGTTGTTTTCACTGTCCACTTTCACCGCATCAAACAGAGATTGAGCTCTGGGTATTTCTAGTCGAGTTTGAACAATCTACAATTCTTAGTTTACTACGCATATCCTTCATAAGCCTTCATCCTCTCTTGTTTTAGTTTTCCTATTAGTTTATCCTTATAGCATGTCTTCATGTTTTGATTTCGAGGCTACACGGTCATTGGATGCTTTGACTGGCGGGGCAAGTTCAAGTGAGACATCAAGTAGAGGGTTGGGTTCTTCTAGCAGTCAATCGAACGTGGGTATAGGTGAGGAAATGTTAGAGGTTGATAAGGGGGTGGTCTTCTCTAATTCTATTGCTGACGAGGCTACACCTTCTGAACCCGCGGTCGAGGAGACAAGATCGCTGGGGGAGGCTGACTAGCCTCCCTGGTTGAGGGGTAGGCTTTTTACAACTGTCCACTATAGTGAAATTGTGTCTAAGGTTTATTTGAACGACTTGAGGTCAATTATGGCTAAATATCATATTCTAAATGAGTTTGGGCTTATTAAAACCAGGGTAGGAGATAGAATGCACACACCTCCGGAGGGATGCATAACTATTTTTGAAGATGCCTTGAAATATGGTCTTAGGTTTCCTCTAGTCGACCTGTTGAGAGGTCTTCGAGTCAGCATAACTCAACTTCTGCCCAATTGTTTTTCACTTCTATGTAGTTTCATTATTTTGATGATAATTCACGACCAGCCCCTTTCCTGGGCTAATTTTAGCAATTTATTTCATCTCCAGATGTCTCAGAAGTTGGGTCTTGCGGGGAGTCGAGACTTTATTATTTGACTACTTGACCCCGTACAAAAAAAATTTGAAACCCCATCCTCTTCTCATGGCCAAAAGTGTAAGGGAAAGATGCCTCTATGTTCGATCTCCAGATGGGGTTGGATTTAACATTCCCTAAGGGTGGATGATTGGTATAGTTGAGATGAATACTGACGAAAATCCATCATAGAATAATGTTTTTATTCAAGATCTCCTCAAGTTTTGTGAGACAAACGCCTTAAAGTTTATAAAAGAGAGGAACTTGGTCCTAGCGAGATTGTCGACCGCCCCATTGAGGTTCCATGCTAACACACGCCTAGGTAAAACTAACTTACCGACTTATCTTATTTGTTTTTATTATATGTTAAGTTATGTTTCTGATTGAAATGATATGCACATCTTTTAAGTCAACCAGCCATCAATCGCGCTAGGCAAATCGCGATGCAAAAACAACATAGAGAGTAGGAACGGCGTAAGGCTACAACCGCTCGTTGAGGAGTGGCGCAACTAGTAGTCGGGATCGAACAGACGCCCCAACCTAGTCCAACACTAGTTGTTCAAAGTACAGGAACAGTGAGCAGCCTGGCTCCCCAACAAAAGAGAAAGGCTACGAAGGTCACGGCTCAAGGCGCTGCTAAAAAGAGCACAGTCGAGAAGGGAAAAAAGAAAATGATAGAACCCAACGCAGCTACTTATGAAATGCTCCCTCATGAGCGCTTGTGTAACCTACCGCTTTTCCGACACCTTGCTTTGGCTAGAAGATTAGAGTGTTGATGGTGATAACTCCCCTGGCCATTCTTATAGCTAGTCTGTTTCAGAGGGACCAGGTCGAGATATTCAATCATGAGCAGCTAGATGCTCTGAAGGCATTAGCCTACCACTGAAATATGGTAAAGTTTCTCATTGAACGTTCTGTCTTAATTTTTTGTGAACTTGGCCTTTGATGAGATGTTTAATTTTTCGCAGGTCGGGCAATGGGGATACAATCTCCACCGAAGGTATGCACTTTGTGAGACTAATTGCGAAAGGCTAGAAGAAAAGTGCGAACAGCTAGAGAAAGAGCAAAACGATTTGATCAAGATAATGGTTGCATTACTGGATTCGAGAGTGGAAAAGTTGACCAAGTAACCTGAAGAAAAAAATGCTGAACTTTTGGCTGTTGTCCAAGGCAGGAGCCAGTAGAGGAGCAGCTGAGAAGTTATTGAACTCAATCCAAGAGGCTTCTTTGTCTAGTCAAGCTCAAGGATATGATAGTTTCTGCGCTATGCTAGAGGTGAGTTTTTCATGGTGCTTCCTGGTATCTAGAAAGAGGCTATGGAGCAATTTTTGCTCAGCTCGGCATTTACCGTTGCAGCATGATTTTCAGCATGGATGATGCTAAGGAAGTGTTTGAAAGAGCGGTGAAGCAACTTGAATTCCTTGGCTGTGAGTTTCGAGCAGAGGACAAGGCTTAGTTTGATGTGATGAAACATGAGCGCTTCGAGGTTTTCAACGAGAATGCTCCAGTCGAAGAGAATGGAGCTCCTCTGCACCCTAGGCTTGTGGTAGTGGGGAAGGAGTTCTCTTTTATCAACGACTTTGCTTTGGATATCAAGAATAACAAAGTGAATATGGCATATTTCTTCACTACTGAGGAATGTATCTTCCTGATAGAAGAAGCTAGGCCATCTTGACCTGCAGAAGTGCCCCAATCTAGACCTGAGTAAGAGGTCAAGGTCCACCCGAAGATGTCAGCATCGACACAACTGATTTTCTCGACAAACCTATCGATAAGGTTAATGCAGAAGTTGCTATTTGGAGAAGCCGAGGAGAGGGTGCTAGTTCTAGCTAGAAAGTTTTATTTTGTAATTTTCTTGTTCTGGACATTGTAAGGCCCCAAGGGGCATTTGAATGATATTACTTGTTTTGTGGAATTTAATGTTAAAATTGCATGTTCCTAGTTGAATATGCTTTACTATTGGCAATTTATTTTATGCGTATCATGTTAGCTGGCCTCGTCTAGGAGGTCCACTTAGATGTGTAGAGATAATTTGAAGACTTAAGTTGAGTTTTGTTGGTAATAATAACTTGACAGTTCAACTTAATCATGCAACTTGATTCATATAGTTTGCTAGGGTCGAATCAATTTTTATTCACAAGCCAATTTGATCATACGACTACGGGGTCGACTTGATCTTTCATTAATAATTAATTCATAAGCGAATTTGATTGTACGACTATAGGGTCGACTTGATCTTTAATAATAATTGATTCATAAGTGAATTTGACCATGCGACTACAGGGTTTACTAGATCTTTAATAATAATTGATTCATAAGCGAATTTGATCATGCGACTACGGGGTTGGCTTGATCTTTCATTACTAGCTAGTTCGATAGCGAATTTGATCATGCGACTACGGGGTTGGCTTGATCTTTCATTACTAGCTAGTTTGATAGCGAATTAGAATATACAACTACGGGATCGCAGTATTATTTACATTAGGAAACACGTTCCCTTTGTAGACCAAATCTCCATTTACACATAAAACTTCTTCAAGTTACTTGTATTCAACGGTCCAAGGAGCTTGTTTCCACTCATGATGGCTAGCTGATAGGAGTTATGCTTTGTTACTTTCACCACGGAGTATGGGCCGTCCTATTTTAGGTCAAGTTTTCCAATATTCTTTGATACTTCAATCTTCTTGAGGACCAGGTTGCCAACTTTGAAACACCTTGACTTGACACCTTTGTCATAATGTTTGGTAATGATTGACCAAAACCTTTGCATTTTTTGTGAAGGCTTGTTGACGGAGCTCATTAATTATCTCAAGGTCGATTCCCTTTCTATTTTGTTTATGATCGGGTTATAATGCATAACTCGAGTTGTATGTTTGATTACCTCTGTTCGAACAACTGCTTTAAAAAGATAGACCAAACTATATGGACGTTGCCCTATGGCTATTCTGGGGGTGCTCCGATAGGCTTAAAGGACACTTAGAAGGTCATCTGCCAAGCTAGTTTTGCAATCTTCTAGTTGAGTTTTGATATAATCTAAAGTGGTTCTATTGGTAACCTTCGTTTGGCTATTTGCTTGTGGGTTCCCAATTGAAGTGAAATGATGCATGATCCCAAGGCTTTCGCATTAATCGCTCATCCACTTGCTTTGGAATTGGGTGCCATTGTCAGATATGAGCACCTTGGACAAATCAAAATAACAGATGACGTTTTTCCATAAGAAATACCTTATTGCAACATTTGTTATCTTGGGTATAGCTTCTGCCTCGACTAATTTAGTGAAATATTCCATAGCTACCAGCATGTATTTCCTCTACCCTATAGTTTTTGGGAAAGATCCCACTATATCGACCCCCCATTGGTCCAAAGGCCAAGTAATATGCACTAGGGTGAGGGTTGTAGCTGATTGATGAGAGATATTGGCATGTAATTGGCAAAATGGGCATTTTTCTGCAAAGTCAACTGCACCCTTGTGTGGGATTGGCCAAAATATCTATACCTGATAACCTTGTGAACTAATGCACGCCCCCTGAATGGTTTCCACAAATACCAGTATGGATCTCCTGTAAGACCTCTTATCCTTAGCTTGGTATCAGGCACTTTAATGGGGGACCTGAGATGGACTTTTTATATAACTGGCCAAATTCATCTAGAGCAAATTTTGCTGATCTTCTGCTTAACCTTTAGGCCTCCACTTTATCCCATGGCAACTTCCTTCTCTAAGGTAGGATTTTATTTTATCAATCCATCTTTGACTTGTCTCTTCGACGGCCAAGACCTGACTCTGGTGAGAGTCGCCTATAATGGGCTTATCTGAAACCAAAAAGGTTATTGTCCTCTTCTTCATGCCTTTTGTTGAGCTAGCAAACTTGGAAAGTACATCTACCCTTTCATTTTCCGACCTGGGTACCTAGCTGAGTGTAAATTTTTTGAATTGCTATTCCAGTTTTTTGACCTCTACTAGGTAGTTGTTCATAGTCGCTTCCCTAGCTTCAAAATTTCCTCTAAATTGCTCCACGACCACCTGCATGTTTGTAATAGCTGCTAAACACTCGACTCCCCTATCAAGGGCCATCCTCATTCCCACGATGAGGGCTTCGTATTCAACTTCATTATTTGTGACTAGGTAGTTAAGCTTGATTGCAAAATCATATTCCTCAGCTTAAGGGGGAACGCAAGGAAATTCCTACTCTACCTTCAGTACTTGTAGCTGATCCATCAACGTGTAAGGACCAAATCTACTATTTTGGTAGGGAGGCTAATATGTTCTACTACAAAATCAGCCAACACCTAAGCTTTTATGGTTGTGCGGGGTTGAAATTTGAAATCGAATTCTCCTAACTTAATAGCCCATTTGGTCCATCTTCCTGATGTATTGGGCTTGGAGAGCACTTGCTTCAACTGTTGATTTGTCAAAACGATAATAGCATGTGACAAGAAGTAAGGCCTTAGCTTCCATGCTACTGTGATTAAGGCAAGTGCAAATTTTTCAATCTCTGAATAATTATGCTTAGGGCCTTACTTATATAGTATATTGGCTTATGCGAACCCTATTGAATGGATACTAAAACTGAACTAACAGCTGCCACCAAAAATGCCAAGTATAAGTTCAATACTTCTCCAACCATAAGTTTTTCTAGTAATGACAGTGTAGTCAGGTACTATTTGAGTTCGACCAAAGCCCGATCGCACTCTTCTATCCACTGAAACTTCTTCCTCGCATTCTTAAGGACCTTAAAAAAAGGTAACCTTTTATCTACTAGTCAGGCAATAAACTGTCCTAGAGCAATGATTCTTTCGACTAGTCTCTAAACGTCTCTTGCTGTCTTTGGCGATGGGATATCTTAGATTTCTTGTATTTTTTGTAGATTGGCCTTGATACCTCTCTGGCTAACTATGTAGCCCAAGAACTTTCCACTTCTCACTCAAAATATGCACTTGTTGGGATTAAGCTTCATGTCAAACACCCTTAATATCGAAAATGTTTGGTCGAGGTCAAACAGATGGTTTGATTCATGTTCTGTTTTAACAATTATACAATCCATGTGAACTTTCTGGACCAACCAATTTTGTTCTTGAACATGAAGTCGACTAGCCTTTGATAAGTTGCTCTAGCATTTTTCAATCTAAATGGCATGATGAGAAAACAATATACCCCATTTGGGACCACAAAGGCAGTTTTTTCTCGATCTTCGGGAGCCATGAAAATTTGATAATATCTTTGAAAAGCATCCATCATACCTAGGAGGTCACAACTTGCTTTGAGTCAACTAATAGATTTATTCAAGACAGTGGATAAGGGTCTTTAGGGCATGCTTTATTAAGATCAGTGAATTACACATTCTCTATTTGCCATTATTTTTAGGGACGAGGACTACATTACATAACCAACTAGGATATTGTATCTCAACTATGTAGCCTGCCTTTAAAAGCTTGTTGACCTCTTCCTCAATGATCTGGCACCTCTTGAATTTGAAAGTTCTGGTCTTTTGTTTGACTGGCTTGAAAGATGGGTTGACACTGAGACGGTAGACAATGACCTGGGGATCGATTCCTTGGAGGTCAGTTGCTTTTCATGCAAAGACATTTATATTCCTTCTAAGAAAATCGACCAGCATACATTCCATGTAGTGTCTCAAGCTTGTCCCAATCCTTGTTGTTTTGTAAGGATTTCTAGGTTCGAGTTCTATTGTTTTGAATTCTTTAGTAGGCTCAATTCTAGTGTCTTCCCTTTTCCTTATCTTGCTCGTTTGTCCATTCTCAGGTTCTATTACTAGGATGCCCCCGAGGGTTTCAATTTTGGTCAGATTTTGTATTCAATCACCTCGACCAAAATGGTATAGCAACGCCATGCTTCTTTAACATTGTAGAGCAACTCCCTTGTACAAGCTGTTGTTGGGTAACTAACCTTCATATGATAGGTCGATACTATGGCCCTAAAATCATTAACCATTGGTCTCCCAATGATGGAGTTTAGGAAAAGAGTGCATTAACAACCAAATCATTGATCACGATGGTGCATCTTTTTGGTGCTTTTCCAAAAGATATAGACATGTCTATGGATCCCACTGGCAAAATCTCTTACCCCCCCAAAAACCGACCAGAGGGATACAAACTGGTTCAAACTTCAATTTTTCCAGTTTCATTCTCTCTAATATCAACAAGAAAATTATGTTTGTGGAGCTAATATTATCACCAAGTTCTTTCTAACCTCAAAATTTGCTATTTCCACAGCAACTACCAGAGGGCAATCCAATTTGCTCTTCCCCCTTGACCTCCTAAGTGAAAGAGGTCGAAATATAAAAGATATAAAGTCTTTGCTAGCAGAAAGCTAGTAGACTGGCTTAGCTAGTTTTAACTTAGCTTATTCAAGCTATCTCTGTGTTTGCTTTCTTGCTGATTTAGAGCCCCCCCCCAAGTTGGTCCTCATGCAATGGAGTCAATAACACCTCTTAAGGGGTGGGCACTCTTCTTCAACTTTTCTTTTTCCTTTGTCATTCTTTCTTGGGCTAACCGACCATTCTCTATGGGGAGTTTGGTCAGTCTGAGCCATCGTTTGTCGAGTTTTCTCATCAAGATACATTTTAAGATGACCTTGTTAGATGAGTCGCTTGATCTTATCCTAAAGGTTAAAACAATCCTCAGTATCATGGCCCTTCTGCCTGTGAAAATGGTAATATTTTTTGACTTTTTCATAGCTTCGATCTCATTGAGCTCACATCTTTTCCCTGACCAAAGCATTGGCACATTCCTTATGTCTCATCCCCAGGAATAGAACGTCAATAAAAAATTCAATCCTAGGGTTATCAATCTTCAGCACCTTAATGTTGAACCTGAAAAAGAAATCCCAAAGAGATTCATCCTCATTCTGCTTAATCGTGTGGAGGTGAATGCGATGTAGCTTTGTTTTTCTTCTGCTAGCAAATTGATGAAGGAACTTGTCGCAAAGCTGGTCATAAGTAAAAATAGATGCGATTCCAACTTGACAAACCAATCCAACACCGCTCCTTGGAATGTGGTAACTAGAATTTTAGTGTAGATATGGTCATTGTGGCCATGTCGCTGTATCATGTGCTCAAATTGAAGCAAGTGTTCATTGGGGTCAATTGACCCATCACATCAAGGTAATTCGGTCAGGATTTTTGCATCAATCGCAATGCGCTCGTCAATTATTTCCTAGATGAATGGGGATTCACTTTCTCGTCGAAGTCTGGGAGCGTTGTCAAGCTGAATTCTTTCAACATTTTTCCTTGAGATATCCTCCAATCTTCTGTTCAACTGCTAGACTTGATGTGACACTTCATCCCATTCATCTATGTCTACTCTAAACAAGTCTCTACTTCGTTGGGGTCTCAGCACTCAACCTACTAGCATTGCTAGGCTCGATTGGGTCGAACGAAGTGTTCCAATGAGTCTACTACCTCCTCCTAAGGTTGATAACTGGTCTCATCATGGGGAAAACGACTAGGACTCAAGTCTCCTCTACTGAGGTTGTGACGAGTTTCATTTCTTATTTTGTCCTCCTGTGGTGGTCTCTCTTCTTGGTGGGAGGGGTGTGTTATGGCACTGGCTGCGACCACTAGCTGATTGTTATGCCTTTGCAAGGCGGCGAATAACTTTGCGAAAAGCTGAGCAAATGTCTGGTCACTGATCCTTTGCATGAGCTGAGGGATGGTTAAAGTGACCATCTGTTCCGTCTGAGTGCTTGGGCCTTTAGCCTGCTGGTCTAGCTGAGGTTGTGGCGGTGGTGGAGGAGGTGGTGGTGATCTATGGTCACTCTATCTTTCGAAAATGGTTCGCCTAGTGTTCACCACTTTTATGCTGTAGATTCCAGTTCCCATAGACAGCGCCAAATAATAATGTCAATTTTAGTGAGTAGGACTCCTTGATTTCGACCAGGAGATATAAGTCAACCAGAAATATAGAATTGGGTGACGTGAGTTGAATCCTGCAGCCAATGAACAAACATTAGGCTAGCTGAAAGAGTCCTCTGCTAAGACTCTCTAATGCTAAAGTTAGTTTTTGACCTGAAGATAATTTAGCAGAATAACAACTTAAGAAATGCGTGAAGCTTACCTTTGTCTCTAAGAAATTAGGTATTTATAGTGTTTGGCGATGAGTGAAATGACAGGTTTCTCTCTAATACAACTAGACCTCTCCCATGAATAGAGCTAACTTAGGTCTTTTCGACCTAGCCCGAAGCTTTGCTAATGACTAGCTGGCCAGAGAGGAAGTCCTTCTGTCATTAATGCAAAGCTGATGCATCGTCAAAGCTATTTAATGCGGACATGAGGGTGATTTAGATGCATTTAATGTGGATGCGATGGGTGGTAGGTTCCGCCATTAATGCACGTTTGGCCGGGAAGCCATATCTTTTCTTGTGTGCTTTCGACCTCATGGGATCGACATAAATCGACCTTAGTCAACCTCTGAGGTTGGTTCAAAGTTTCAGATTTAGCCCAATAAATGTACCATTATCATAGGCCAACTCACTTGGGCCTAGAAACACCTGGGTCCAGAGTTCAACCCTTTGGGTTTGATACTAGGTTTTAGTATTTTGTTGGGTTTGTGGACTTACCCATATCAATTATATCGTTCAAAATGTTAAATTTTTATTTTAAAAATTTTATAACTAATTTATATTTAGTTATTAAATAAATTTAATTGAATTATTTTAAATAAGTTTGTCTTAACATTATTAAGAATATTAGTTAAGATTATATCATTAGGATAATATATTTAAATTTTATTTTTATTTTTTACCTTTTGTCTTAATTAACAAATAAATCCAATTAAATTTAATTATATATCTTAGATATAATATTATACAGTATGTAAATTAAAATTATTTAATTAGGAATGATATGGCTGAAATTAAAGATAAAATAAAGGTTAAATGTAAGATAAACAACATTTGAACGAAGGGCAAATTTTATTTTAAGACTAAACAAAATAATTAGTAAATTATTTAAATAAAATTATGTTATTTTAAAACAAATATAAAGCTACAGCTGAGATTTGTTTGTTTGAATATGAACCTTAGCAAAGTGACTTAAAGGTGTCAATTCAGGTAGATTGGGTGGATTTGGGTTGGGTTAGGTTGAAGTAAGGGTATAACATAAAAATACCAAGCACGAACCCAACCTAACCCAATGTTAAACTCAAAAGACTTAACCATAACTTGACCCACAAAAAATTTTGTCAGGTTCGATTAACCTGATTTTCAATTAGGTCATCCAACAACTTGATAAACCATACTCAACGCAACCCAACCAACTTGATCTATATATTTTATTTTTTTATACTTATAAATTCCAACATTATAATTAAGTAGAAGTTTGATCTACTAATAAAATCTATAATTCTATATAATAATTAAGGTCTAAGAAAGTAAAAAATATAATAACTTTAAAACTTATCATGTTCATAATTACTCCAAATACAAAAAAAATAATAAACTATTATTCACTAAACAATTTTGATGGCACCATCAATGCAGAATTAACTATCAAATAATAAAAATTAAAGTTCAACGATGAAAACATCAAATTAAAGTCCAAAGACAAATGTTGATGACAACTATCAAATCCAAAATCTTCTTTGCACCAATAGCTAGTTCCCTCCATTAATTCATAGCCCAAAACTCCACAAAAAAATTTTCTTTTGATATGTATTGAAGATTTTAAGATTTTTGAAATTTTGAATATAAAATTTTTCTTGGTTAAGATTATTGGATATAAGTTTTTAAATTTAGATTTTATTTTTAATTAGTTAATTATTTTCGAGTTAGGTTAGGTTGTGTCAGGTTTATTGGATTATTGGGCCACCCGCTTGTTGTTTTCAGGTTTAACGGGTTGACCCAAAATCAACTCAACCTTATTCAACTCGGGTTAGTTTTGGGGTCGACCCAATTTGACTCAAATCTGAAAACATCAAATCCAAACCTGATATTTTTCAGTTGGATCATGGTCAAGTTATTAGATTGGTTTTGATTTTGACACCCTTCCAAAATGTTTACATAATAGTAAGTAAAGGGTAAAATTCATTTTACCCCCCTATACTATGGGGTATGTATCAAATACCTCCATCTACTATCAAAACCTTCAAATACCCCTCTCAAGTATTGTCAAAACCCTTCTGTACTATCAAAAATCTTCAAATACCCCCTGTACTACCAAAAATCTTTAAATATGTCCCTGTACTACTAAAAAACTTCAATACCCCTCTCAAAGTCATTTGTTGTTAGTAAAAAAGCTAAGGATGTCAAATTCTACAGTAAATTATTGATTTAATTTCAAAAAAAAACTTAATAACATAAAAACCTAGGATACGTGGTATTTTTTTACAAAGTAATGATAAATTATAAGTGAAATATAACAAAACTCTATATATTATTATACATTTTTTATATCCCAAAACGAATGCAGATTTGAAAAATTTTAGACAAATAGTTATGAAATAGAAATACATATAATAGTCCCATGTATTTTTTCTGCATAAGCAGCCTCTATTTTGTTGGTCCCATATGTTCTGTATTAAAATGGAGTTGTTTAATGTTCTTTAAAAAAAAATAAAATAATTTAATATTTTTGTTGGATTAGGAGTTAGATGTTGATTTAAGTCCTAAAATGAAAGTAACAAAATTGAAGTAAGAAACTTGAGCATTATATAGTAAATCAAAAGGGTATTTTGGACATAAAATTTTTCAATGATCATATTATAAAAGGTAGGGATGCGAATGAGCCGAGCCGAGCTTTGACCATTTTTTCAGGTTCAAGCTCGACGAGCTTAGAAAATTGAGGCTCAAGCACTTATTCGGGCTCGGCTCGGCTGATTTTGAGCTATAGGCTCGAGTTCGGCTCAAGCTCGAAAAGTTAAATTATTTTATAAAAAAAAAAATTATTATTATATTTTATTTTATTATATTTAAAATTAGCTATAGGCTCGAGTTCGGCTCAGGCTCTAACTCGAAAAGTTAAATTATTTATAATTGTTTTTTAAAATTAGTATATATTATTATATTTTTTTTATATATAAATATTTTTTAAATAAAAAATATAGGCTCGCGAGCTTGCAAACAAAAATTATTTGGCTGAAACTCGGCTCGAAAACTACACAAGCTCGGCTCGAGCTAGCTCGTCAGGCTCGCGAGCTGGCTCAATTCGTTTGCATCCCTAATAAAGGGAATATAATTTTAGTGCTACATCAGCCAAACAACTGTTATTTTTCTAACGACAAAGAAGTTTGAGTGGGGTATTTAAAGGTTTTAGTAGTACGGGTGCTAAGGATAGATTTGTCTACACAAGAAAAAAAAAAAGTCAGGTATCCTAGGTCTTTATGCTATTTAGTTATTTTTTGAGATTAAATCAGTGATTTACTATAGAGTTTTGATACCATCAGCTGTTTTACTAACGACAAACGACTTTGAGGGGGGTATTTGAAAATTTTTTGTAGTATAGGGGGTATTTGAAGATTTTTGATAATACAGGGGAGTATTTGAAGGTTTTGATAATATAGGGGGTATTTAATACATACTCATAGTACATGGGGGGAAAATGAATTTAACCCATACGTAAAACAAAATGATTGGGATGTTAGAAAACCCTTTTTCTTTGCCCCTATTTCTTTATTGTTTAGGGACGTTTGGTTATGTTTTTTCACAATAAAATTATTTTGAGAAAATATAACCAAATATACACTTATTTTTCTCCAAAACTCTAAAAAAGTTTTCCCAAAATAGCATTTTCTATCATTCATTATCCCCAAAACTTCTCCATTTTTTAATATATACATACATAAATTATATATATTTGTCATATATATATTTTTATTATTTTAATAATAAAAAAATGATTCAATTTCACTTTCACCCCAAAAATCAAACAAAAAAATATTAATTTGACTGCTACAGTAAAAAAGTTTCCCCCCAAAATATAAACAAATATAACAAAACTCTCCAAAATTAATTTTTAACTATTGTGCAAAATATAATCAAAAATTCATTACATTTTTCAACACAATTTTCACAATTTTCAATGTTACTTTAAATTATTTATGCTCCCAAAACACATATTAAAATTACACAAAAAATATCACCAAACATTGCCTTACTTTTTCTTCCCAAAGTCTTCTTAGGTGCAGGTCGGCTGGACTTGACCTGACCTGAACCGATCTGTCTATGCTCTTTGAAGTACATCTTCAAAACAATCTAGAATCCAAAACAACCTTCTGCAAGTTTCGCAGGAGCTTCAACAGCTCGCGTTATCTCTTCTTCCTCAGTACGCATGTTCTTCACTTGTACGCAATGTTATTACAATTGTAAGAATCTATTTTCCAATTCAGAATTCATATAAAATCAAGTGTCGAAGTGGATAGATTGAAAATTTTGTTGGGTTGCTGAGTTAAGAAAGACTAATTATATTTTCATTTATGCTTGATATCTTTGGTGTGTGTGTGTGTGTATATCAACTTTTTTGGTTGGATCATCTGTATAGGAGGAAAATAATTAAGGTGTGCAGCAAAGATAAGCAAATCAGACCTCTGAAGAAGAACGCAAATGAATTCGAGCACGCGCCTGTAATTGAATCTACTGAGAAAACTGTGCGGAGGATCTGTAGGTGTCCAACCAAAGAAAAAGAGTCAGCCGAAGATATAGCCGGCGAACGAGAGACCCCAATGAAACTTCTGGCCAACCAAGTGGCGCATCCCAGCAAACAGCGAGAGCATCCAGCGACAATTCTCGGGTTGGAGGAGTTTCGAGTGACAATAATAATGATGTCGAGCAGCTGGAAGAGGCTGATAGCCGGCAAACGAGAGACCCCAATGAAACTGCCGGCCAAACAAGTGGCGCATCCCCGCAAACAGCGAGAGAATACAGCGACAATTCTCGGGTTGGGGGAGTTTCGAGTGACATAATAATGATGACGAGAAGCTGGAAGAGTCACTTCCCAGATTTGGCCCTTTGTACCCCTTTGACCACCCATCGGTCCGGGCCACCAAGGACAGAGCATGGAATTACTGAAGTCGGGGGGCGATCCAGAAGTAACTAAGGAAAGTTACTTAAAAGCAGTAAGAAAAGTGGAAAAACAAGCAAGGGAAACTTATGCTGATAAAATATCAGGTATAGGGTTTAATTTTCGCTGGATGATGATAAGAGATGGTTGTTTCTTCCTCCAATTGGTATTGAAGATACTTGGATGTTCTGACCAACTTGGATAGCCTTCAAACGATCCGATTTTCGGCAAAAAACATAATAAGAAGGATGTTAAGAAGTGGATAGAGGCCATGTTCTTCGTTGGCAACCAAATTCCACTTGTGGTTCTCAGGGAATTAATGAACCAAGAATTTTTCAAAAATGTTGTAAAGAGTGGAAAATGGGATCCGGCCCCTCAAGGTTTGTGTAAAAAGGTCTTGTGCGAGCTGCTGGTCTTGCCTAATCAACCGCTCTCTCCAAGAGAAGGAAAATTATTCATGCAGCAGCCTTGTGATCTGCTTCATGGCCTCCAAAACCTGGTGATTGATCCAGGCTCACGAGGTCATCTCTCTGGTAGATATGAACCAGATGATGCCATTGACTTGGAAGCCAATGAAGATGATATTGGCCACTACGACAGAACTTTTACCAGCGCCACTGACGATGGATCAGATGAAACTAATTCCCCAAGTGACAATGTTGATCAGATAAGAAAATTTCTCAATGCCCTTGGCTTCCTAGTGCCATCGACAATAGAAAAAGAATTTTTCCTTGTGCTGCAGAGCTGAAGCAAGAAGGCATCAGCATCAGGAAACTCAAGGGTGGCGGAGTTAGATGCATTGAATTCAAAAACTACTATTTCTGGGCATCTCTTTACTTGCCTGCTTTTCCAGTGGATGATAATATGGAGATCATATTTCGAAAATTGAAAACTTATGAGATCAACATAAACCAGTTCCTATCTCAGGTTTATGAGTGATATAATTCAGACTCCAAAAGCTTTAAAACTCCTCGAGAGAAAAGGAATCATTCAAGGAAATCCAGATGATAAGGAAAATCCAGTTGATGTGGAAACGTTGCCAGGAATACTCAGCAGGCTGAGTTCTGAAGGAACAAGATTGACGGATGAATTCCGCACTCCGAGGAGCAAGATCAGGGCTTACTCCAGGCCATGGATTCATTATTAACTTGCTTGTATTTCTTACTCTGCTTCAAACTTTTTTTGCCTTACTGGCCTATTTTAGGCCTCCTAAGTAAGTTGTTTCTTAACAGATATGCATTCAACAACATTAGATATGCCTACCTACTTTAATTTCTGCACTTGATTGTATATATTCCATCAGATGTCTGAGTTAATTTTCGCCAAATGTAATGGCTGCTTCGAATTTCTAGTAAAGCGTCAGCACAGGACATTCGTCCTTGTGACCATCAAATAAATGTTGAACATCGGGTTTGGGATCGATCAAATGTTCTAAGGACCACTGCACCCTCGATACAACGTCGGGCTGTTCCATTTTTTTTTTTCTTGCCTATTTAGAGTAACTATTCATGTTCATATTTTTTGTACTCTTTTTTATTGTTCATGAGCCCCTTTCAATTGAAATCTATACTATTATATATAGCACAGTTTTGTGTTGATCTAATTGTGTAATTGTGGCCAAATGTCAAACTTTTAGAATTTTGAGCTTTTTAATTCAATTAAAAAAATTCTCATTGGTTGTTAATTTATTTTTAAATTTTATTTTAATACAATTAGCTTATTTGGTATAACTAAAACTCGTATTGTATTATCCAAAATTGCAGTATAGATTTTTATCTCATTATATAATCTCAAAATATTCATATCATATTTTTATCTCATGAGTTAAATTTGAAATTTAAAAGATATTTTATAAACACCATTTTAAGTACTCGTACAATAAAATTTCATCTTATAATATTAATTTATCACAACAAGCATGTCAATCTTTCATTTATGCTATATGTAAATTTTATTATTTAACAAATATTTTTTTCGTGTTCTATTTCTACACTATTTATGCTACCATTCTACATTTTTATTATGTTTTTTTATTTATTTGTAAAACCTCTTTCCCTAATTAACATAATGTAGAGGTGTTTCTTTTTTCTTTTTAATGTAAAATTTATTTTGTATATAAGTTTTTAATATTGTTAACAATACATCTTTATATTATTTTTTTTTGTTTTACATTGTAACTTACTTAGATATTCTTTTTAATCTATTCAAATATTTTAATAATGTTATTACTTTATTATTTCTTCAATATTTATTTAGAATTAAGGTTCTTACGATCACTATAGGATTGCAATTTTTATATTATTTAAAAATATTATCAAGCAGTACTTTTATTATTTTGATTTTTTGTATCAATTCATTTTCAATACTAATTTCAAATATTTTTGCATGTTTTAATAACTTATCTTTGATGTTGAATTTTTTCATGTTTTAATAATTTATCTTTGATGTTGAGTTTTAATTTTTGTATTATTTTAATTATAAATTTGTAGATTTATCTACATAAAAAATAAATTTGCATATACTTTGTATTCAAATAATATGCCTTGAATAATATACTTTTTTTATTGAAATATTGCAATATTTTATTAAGTAGATGAAATTATTCTAATTTTTAAATCAATGAATTAAGAAATACCATATATTTGTTCAAAAGAAAATCATTAAATTTATTAGTACTACTCGATTTTTCGATTTCTAATTATGTGCACATAAAAAAGATATTTTTATATTTATATATAACATCATATGTTTTGCTAAGTTTATTTAGATTAGCTGAATTTTTATATATTTATATTTTTTAATAAAGAATATCTTTATTTCTCTTCCAGCAAATAACTAGAATATATAATTTATTTATAGAAAATTATGTGTGTACAATTAAAAAACTCCAATTTTGTTACTAAATAAATACTCTTTTATATAATTGATATATCCGATATTTTAATAGTTTATATGTACTTTGATTATTATAACTATTAAAAATAATTTTTTTCATGCTTTTAGATATGATAAAAACTGAATACAAGGAGTAAACATGGGTGAAACTATCTAATATCTTTAAAAAATACTAAGCTTAACTTTTTTCATCTAAAAAGCTTATTATTAATTAGACATTTTTATCTAAAAAATTTCAAAAATAAAGTAGTTGATAACTAAGTTATTTCAAAACAACAACTAATTTTTCATATTTAATAAATTCTTTTTGTACTTATATAGATATAACAACTTTATCTTCCATTGAAGTAATACCCTATTCAATTATTTTAATTAAAAAATTAATAGATAAAAATTATTCAATTATTTGATCAAATAAATTATTTTTATTTCTTAATTATAACTATTTTATGACAAACTTAGAAATTTAAAATATATGACCTTTAGATAATTTATATTAAGTATATTTCGAAAGTAGAGAAAATATCTAGCAATTATGATTACCTCTTTATATTATGACTTACTTAAAAAAACTTTACAACTTATCTATTTCTTATAAAAAGAATACATACTTATTTGCGTGAAATATCAAATCATCAATTTCTAGTAAATGTTTAATTATAAATTAATTGATATATAATTCCTCAATTCATAAATTCCTAAAATTTAACTAGTTTTATGATAATCTTTTATTAGATATGTAAAATATTTTTAAATAAAATCATACATATAGAATATAATAAATAATGTGATTTGAATTTATAATTTATATTAAATGTAAAAGCTACTTCCTATAACATCTAAACTCTCAATTTTATTTTTTACATTATCAAAATTTTTAATTAAAATTATTTTTTATTTTTTAATAAGATATCTATAGAAAACTCGTTCTCAATTATTTGAAGTAAATTCCTTTGCAAAAAACATATATGGTTGTCATAGTTAAAAAAATTCAAAAGCTTGATAAATGCCCACTTAAATGGCAAATGATATTAATTTTTTACATTTTTAGCATATTTATTTATACAATTTTATATTTATATTATGTATATTTTTTATATCTTTGGCTCATAATAATTCATAAAAGATGTCTTTGCATATGCAAATACTAATTTTTGGATTTAATGGTATCAGATCAAAAAAATTTGTTTAAAACTAAGTATTGTATTAAACTATTTGTACAATTTACACTTACAAAAAAAAAAATCCATAAAAGATTGATATTGGATCTTGAGTTGATATTCAAATTTTATTGTTTTATGATTATTTACATAACATTTGATAATTTTAAAAACAATAAACAACTCAATAAATAAAAATAAATAAATTTTATTTATCAAAATTATATTAAATATTAAAAATATTTTAATTTTAAAATATTGCATTATATAAATCACTTATTGAATTAGTGATTAAATAATAACATAATATAAGTTGTTTTAATAAAATTAAGTACATATTATATATCTACTCTATTGATAAATATTTGATATCTTTAAAACCTCATATATTATGACAATTGTAACTATGTCTTCTACATTATTAAGAAATCAGACAGAAAAAGTTTTATGTGATTTAAAAAAAAAATTGGTTTGCACATTTATCATATCGAACATATATACATAAATATATCATCTAACTTAGAAAACACATTAAATAGACTATTCTACTCTATTTTTTTATTTTTTTTGTTATTATTAAAAAAAATTAAATTTGTTGTATAATTAATAATTTTAAGTTGGCAATTCTTGATATTTGACAATTTATTCAAGTACAAATTATATTCAAATTTAATTTTTTTTTCAACTGAAATATTCATATTATGTTATTTAATAATAGATTTTCTTTCTTTAAGTATATAAAATAATTACAATTTATTTTCTAATCATATAAAGTAGAAAGGATAGTATTAAAAGTTATTTTCAATGCACCGCATCGAGTATATGCTAATATTTTGTATTTAAATCTAAAAGAGAACTCGACTTAATCAAATTTGAGGTGCTGGGAAAGAGAATTTGGCATTGATTAAGGCGCAACTACAAATGCTTGTTTAATATATATATATATATATAAATATATTTATATATATATTTGTAACTTATCTATATTAGTATATAGCACAGTTTTATTAACCATGATTGCAATTTTGTTGAGTTCTTAGAATTTTAAATTTTAAAAACCCACTATAGACTCCTTTAGGAGTACGTGACAAGCTCTTTAAAGAAGCCACCATAGGCTCCATCGAGAGTACATGGCAACCTCTCTATTAAAACCCACTAAAAGGCCCATTAGAAATTGTGTGTTACTCGCTCTGAAGAAGATCTATTATACTGCCCTCTAGAAGGTACCTACACAATTAAGTAAAAAAAGCCCACTTTGAGTCCTCGTGAAGAGGAAGGTGGCGACATCTCAATATTTAAGGAAAAGTGAAGAAATTTTTCTAAGTCGAATGACTCATTAAGTTACAATGCACTTATTATGGAGTCTCATAGGAGGCCCATAAATGCACCTTTTTCCACCAGTACACTGGAATTCTAATATCAATAACTACTCAACTTATGCATAAGACCATTTTTTCTTCCTTGAAGAATTTCACCTTCCAAGAGGTGAATAAAAATGATGATACAAGAGGGGGCTTTACGCCTCCCTAGAACAATTTCCCCATGCATTACTTTATTCATGACAATAACTATTACTTAAAGTTAACGAAGTTAGTAAATGACTATGTGACTTTACTGAATGATTTCTCTACGTCCCCAAATGATCAATGAAGGTAAAGCACCTTCAATGGACCTGAACTAAATCTAGGCCGACAATAAAAAAAAAAAAAAAGAAGAGAGAGAGAGAGAGAGAGAAAAGGAAACAAGCGCCCAGTGCTAGGTGCTTGAGATGGGCACTCAACACCGGTAGCCAAAATGGAAAACCACTATGGACGATCAAGAATGATGTCTACTTGACCTCTAAGCTTCCACTCTCAAAGCATGAACGTGCAAGGTGAGTAGTTATCCAATCAGCTAAATGTTTGCACAAACGCAAATAATCAAATGTGAAAAAACTTTATTGAAACCAAATGAAAAGACAAAAGAGGCGTCCAACTAACTCTTGGCCTCCAAAAATAAATAGCAATATATCTGCTCCAACATCCAGCCAGCACTCAGCATGGTAGAACTTATGCACCACTAAGTTTCGGTACTACACTAAATATTGCGCAAAAGAAAAATCAGTAATCAATGATATAACACCAATTCAAAAGAAAAAGAGAACAACGAATATAAATTGAATGTTAGAACAAACACTTATCAGTGCAAAATCTCTACCAACAATTTCAGTCAGCAGGGGAAGAAAGCATAATTCAATTTTTCTTCATAAAATCGTTCACCATGCCTTGCATGCGATGAATGTTGAAGGAGATCTCACCCGCCCATATCATTTTGAGAGTGCCCAACATCGCGAGACCTATGAGACTTATGAACGATAAGTCTTCCAATTTAAATAATTTTAATTAAATAATTGTCTCCTAAACAATTTAAAATTTTAAACATATATAATTTTTTAAATAATTTATATTCAACATATTTCACAAGTAGAAAAAAAGTTAACAACCATGATCCTTTACATATTATAATTTATTTAAAAAACCTTACAATTTAACTTGTTCTTATAAGAAGGATAATACATATACTTATTTTTGTGAAATACCAACTCATTATTTTCTTGGTGAAAGAGCTTAATTTTTTATAAATAAATAATTTTGCATTGTTTGATATGTCAATCCTAAACTTATCAAAAAAAATTCAGATTCAATTACTTTTAAGATAATTTATTTTAAATATCCAAAATAAATTTTATAGATAAAATCCTTTATCCAGAACACAATTAATATTTTAATTTTAATTTGTAATATATTATAAATATGAGATATTACTTTCCATAACTTCTATAATCTCTAAATTTTATTTTCACATTATCAAAATTTTCAATTAAAAAAGTTTTAATTTTTCAATAGTTAACAAAATAATAGAAAATTCATTCTCAAATCTCTGAAATTTTCAAAAATTTGATAAATCAACACTTAAAATAGGTAGTGATATTAATCTTTATAATTTTGAGTATATTTATGCACATTTTTCATATTGATGTTATGTAGCACCTCCACTCGGGATATAACCCAAATGCCAGAATGCCACTCAAATCAATCCTATAGCATGCAATAACATATCTGATAGGCCCATAAAAAATTTTCAAAACTCTCCCATAAACCACAGTGATCACAACTTATAGCATGCTTTAACTTAATACAATTATATTAAAATGCGGAAGTCATACTAATAACCCATCTTAATTCAGAACATATATCAACATATGTAATATTATACATACATACCAAAAGTCTCATGTTCTTCCTGACATAGCACAACATTTCTAATATTCATACATATTAAATGGTGAATTCACATATGAACATACATTCACCAAACTTAATACAAAATGTCAAGCCATAACTCTCAATCCAAGCCTCCAGCCCATATATGTCTAAAAGGAAATAAACGATACGAGGGTGAGTCATAAGGACTCAGTGAGGAATAAGGCAAAGCAATAGATGGCTATCTAGAGTTAATAATAATAATGAAGCTCCGTAACACGAGACTATAGAAGCTCAAAAGAAGCCAAAATGAATATAATGAACATTTTTCAAACAATAACAATTGCCAGGTCGGGATGCTGTAACCGTCAGCTCAAAAGGCCCGGGATCATCTCCACCGATGTTGTTCGGGAGGTTTAGAGCATCTCAACCGATCACAATCGGGAGGGAATACAGACGGCTCAGTTAGCTTGGCTTCAGCCCGATCCAAAATGGGAACTCACTCCAGCCTTATTGCTGCACGAGCTAAAACAATTTAAAAGTGCAAGCCCAACAGACTATGCATATCAAATAAATCAATTATGCATATCAGATTATCCTTGTGCCTCCATAACAATACAATCGGTTAACAATAACAATTCAGTGGCACGAGCATGACAGCTCGACAATAACAATAGCATAAGCACGATAGCTTGGCAACAACAATGGCACAAGCACGATGGCTTGGCAAAACAATAGCACAAGCATAACAGCTTGGCAAAACTCTCAGCCCAACAATTCTCTTGTATCATTTTCAATCAATATTTTGAAGGATCAATTGCCAACAGAGCAGAATAATTAAACAATGATGCCGACATGGCAATTCCACAATATACTGATCAATCAAGGAAATCAATACGATATTTGACACTCAAAACACCAATTCAACAGGAATTATACAGTAACACTGTGAAAGTTCGTGGCACCAGAACAGTAAATCAACGCGTTCAGAACGGTTTTAAAGAAAACACAGGCCATTCGGCCGTACAGTTCAGTTTCTAGAAAAAGAAATCAATTTTCACAAAGCTTCACAGAAGCCGATCTGGACAGTCATTTTCAATAAAACGGATCAAATATAAATCAATTTCAAATCAAGAACCTCACAGGGTTCGAGAATCAATAACAAATCACAACAGATATCAAATCAGCATAACCTAAAGGGTTCAACGAAAGACTATAGATTAGGCTCAACAAATCAAGAACTAATTGGTAGAACCCTCACAGGGGTAACAACAATCAACAAAGTACGATAATCAATGCAATAATAACCCTCACAGGGATTTATTAAGGAAATGATAGGTCCAAAGGTTTCCAGATTGATGGATCCTCACCTTATCAATCTCAGCAATAAGTCAAAATCCTACTGGTCTCTAGAATCCAAATCCTCGTCACCTATTTAAAAGGATAATTTACAAATTAAACCCTTGTTCAATCCTGAATATCCATATCAGTCATACTTAATTATAATCAAATACAATAATCCCCGAATAACATAATAGTTAGGGTCTTTCTCTTTAGCATCAATACTGCAGGATATATTATATGTACTGCCTGCATGAAATATGTACGGGTTTCAACCTACACCGTCGAAATAATACGATTGAGTTCTTAACTTACCCATTTAACCCTTATAACACATGCTAATCAATAACAACAATCCAACTTTTTATAACATCCCAAATTTTGTTACCTTAGTCGCAATAACACAAATTAGGGTTTTGTATACTTAATAAACCTACTAACCTATAGTTCACATGAAATAATACCATATCGGATACAATAAACTTAATTATCATGCATGAACGTTCAAATCTTATGCATGGTTGTTTTGATCAATCATTTCCTTCATTATCCTTCAAAATACAAGATTTGAATAAGGAATACATGTATACAAATACATGCAACAAGCTAAATTTCATTTTCAGACAAGTACCCAAATATTGAGTTATCGAAAAAGAGAACGACGATCAACCTTCATGTATGGCTTCTCCTCGACTAGACGAACATTATGTTCGGTCACTGCTACCGCCGCCGAAAAATTCTGAAACCGCCACCAAAAGCTGCTCCTCTACCCCAAGAATCCAATGCCCTAATTAGTTTTTCATTTTGACACCGAAAAGACCCTCAAATCGCCGGAAAAAAGTAGCTTTGCCCCCAACACCACTGTGCGGTTTTTGTGGAGTTTCTCCCTCTACGGTGGTTCATTCAACGATCCGAGAGTACCTGAGTAAACCTTGAGCTGAGCCCGACAGAATGGTACTTATTTTGGTCATCAAAATCCTATGGAGTGACAACCCATTTTCTCTTCCATTACCATCGGTTTCTTCCTTAAGTTCTCCGGTGTTCTCGCCGGAAATGACCGAGGTTTGGTGGTTTTCGAGTTTGGGGTAGTTGGTTGATGGTGGATGTTAGTTGATATAGGGTGGTTCACGGTGGAGTTAAGTTTGGCTGGTGGTGAAGAGATGGTGTGTATACGGTGGTGAAGATGATGACTGGAGGGGGAGGAAATGAAAAAAGAAAAACTTATTTTTATTATTATAATTTTTCATAATCTCAATTGAGCCCCCAGAATTTCTGCTGGCCACACTTAAGTCCTTCAATTCAAAACTTACCCCAAATGAGTCCTAGAATTTAATGATGGTTTCACATTGAATCCAAATTTGATAAAATTTCAAACATTATCCCTTAGTAAAAATAAAATGATGAAACTTAATCCTCTAAATCTATATTTAAGCCCACGAATTAAAAAAATATACATATACATATATTTATTTATTAGTTTAGATATTATCTTAATTATCAATTTTGGAAAATTTCAAAAGTATTATATAAAATAAAATTCTAGGGATGTTACAATCCCCCCTCTTAACGAAATCTGGTCCCCCAGATTCTCACCTGAATACTGAAAAAGTCCGGGATATTGTTGGCACATAACTTCATCAAGTTCCCAAGTTGCTTCTTCGACATTATGGTTTCGCCAAAGGACTTTTACTTGAGGAATCTTTCTATTTCTCAGTTCCCGGAATTTTCGATCCCCGATTCTGACCGATTGTTCTTCATATGTAAGATCACTCTACAGAGACACACTACTATAAGGAATGATATGAGAAGGGCCAGGATGATACTTTTGAAGTTGTGATACGTGGAAAACATCATGAATGCCCGTCACATCAGGAGGCAACTCTAATCGATATGCTACTGATCCGATTCTTTCGCATACTTGATAGGGGCCAATATATCTAGGAGTAAGTTTTCCAACTTTTCCGATTCTTCGAGTACCTTTCCTTGGAAAATTTTTAAGAAATACCTTATCACCAACTTCAAATTCCAAATCCCTTCTTTTCTTATCTACATAACTTTTTTGTATGTCTTGTGCAGTTCTCATTCTCTGCTTAATGATCTGTGTATTTTTCAATAGTCTCCTGGATCAATTCAGGTCTTATGGTTTCCAAAGACTTATGTTTATTGCTCTTATATTCCTCAATATCCCAATATAGTGGAGATCGACACTTTTTGCCATATAGAGCTTCATACGGGGCCATCTGAATTGTTGTTTGATAATTGTTATTGTATGTAAATTCAACCAAAGGTAGATGTCGATCCCAACTTTTACTAAAATCTAAAACACATGCATGTAACATATCCTTCATAATTCGTATAGTTCTTTCCAATTGTCCATCCGTTTGAGGGTGAACGGCGGAACTGAAATACAACCTCGTGCCTAGATGTCCCTGCAGGGCCTTCCAAAGTCTCAATGTGAACTTGGGATCCCGATTAGACACAATACTAACTGGAATTCCATGCAATTTGACTATCTCCTTGATTTATATACTTCAGCCAATTTCTCGACTTTGTACTGTGTCTTGACAGATAAAAAGTGCGCAGAAAACTACGAACTTCAATCACCACTTCCAATAGTCCTAAACATAATCAAAATAATTTATCCTATGATTTAAGTTTTTCCAAGGCATATGAGATCATTCTCGTATAACCTAATTTCCTTTACAATGCATATACGCATCTAGCATTTACTTAGTTGATTTCACCTATGCACTTACTGATTGGAAAAGCCCTGAATACACCATTAGTACAAATTGGAAAAACTCTAGGAACTTTTGTACTTTTGATATGTTTTCTAGTCATACTTAAGTGTCCGTAACTTTAATAGGAACATTTCCTTAATGTTCGCAAGATCATGGCCGAAAACATATGAAATATAGCTAATTCCTCAATTCTAAGCAGTTTAAAAGTTCCAACAAGACCATTATAAACCTATCCCAACAATACTATCCTAATTCATAATGTCTGTATTATAAAAGGCAGTTCTTGGCCTACCTTTCTCCTCGATTTTCCCATTCTATAATATCTTTTCTTTATCTTTAATCTTGATCGAACCTCAATATATGCATCATATTAAAAAGGCATCCTAATTCTCAAACGTGATGAGTCTTGTGGAGCTCCTACTATTGTTCTACTTATCCTGTTCAGTAATGCAAGGTCCTTCCCAAAAGTAATTAGTATCCTAAATTCCTTCATTCATCAAGTTTACTTGATGCTCAAATTTTTCTCGTCATTCCTTAATTCAAACCCTTATGTTTTACTTAGCTGATCCTTTCAGTGATTAAGGGGGTAAAACTCTAGAAATTTCTCAAGGCTATCTTTCATATGGTTTATGTATCATGCTCTCAAGATTCCTAACCCAATTCACTCATCAATAAGGTTAGAAGGTCCTATGTCCTACTACAACAAGTTCTTATCTTTGGATCTACTACAGAAGAGGAAATGAGATCTAATGTCATCCTCAGATTTATTTATTTATTTATTTTTGTTCAGAAGATGCTTCTAATTCCAGTATCCTCATTGCTCGGTTGAAGTTCGACATCTCTCAAGTGGTCAGACCTTTTCTCAATTCCGATCGCAAGCTTTATGTAAATCGTTGGGTCTATCGATCTTCCTCATCTTGTATGTAGGGAGCATATGCTATCAGTCGGCTAAAAGTAGCTTCTACTAACTTACAGATTGTGCCCCCTATACAAGGTCTATAACTCTCATTTTTGCTTGCATCACCACCTCTAGCACATATTTATTCATGAAGTCTTGGGTAAAATTCTCCCAAGTTCGGTAGGTTTCTTCAGTCGTCCACCTTCGATCAATTGTCCTCCACAAACTTCAGGTGGAACTCTCCAAAAAAAACATGGCAAATCGAACCATCCGCTCATCTGAATAACGCAGTATCTCAAAAATATTTTCCAAACTCTCAATCTATTTTTCGGCATTCTCTTTAACAATTCTTGTTCTACCACCTAGCTATTTTCCATGTGGCACATATCTCGGTCCTTTCTCATACATAGGGTTTTCCGACTGACCTATTAAAGGGTTTTGCAAAACCTCTATTTTTTTCTTGCATGGTTCGAGAGTAAGCAGGTACCTCTCGCCTTGGTGCCCGTTAGTTGTTGACTCGTCGACCAAAGTAGGCCTCCTGTACGACCTGCTCTTGCCGGTGCAGGGTGTCTGTGCTTCCATAGGATGCCAATATACTGGATACTTCTCAAGTATATAAACTTGGGTCATAAATTGTGAAATAATGCCTCGATCCTCAACCCTTTTGAATTTCTCAATCTTACAAAGAGTAAAATAGGAGAAATAAAAATTTAACAGGGTTCAATAATCTCATAGCAGTAAAAGAAAGGAAATCCGTTGTTAATATTCAAGGGTAGAATTTATGTATGTACATGTTGGATTAGAGTTATACATTAGTAAGTACACGGTTCAAAGTGTCAAGATGACTAAGCTAACTATCTGCTTGATTGAAACCAAAATGATAAAGTGAGTATAGGGTATCACCCCATACATCTAGGTAACCCAGACGAAACTACATGTCCTAGTGGTCAGAAGTTACTACCACCCGATATATATATATATATGTACAAACGTATCTTCCCAAATTATCTAGCTCTAATCCTCCAAATTTTTGATAGCAGACTCGATATCCGCTATTTAAAACTTAGGTGAAACCTTCAACCACCAATTTTCCCTTGTCTTCTTGAGCCCTTGTGGTTGATCTCTTGTTTCTAGGACAATCCTTGAAAAAATGTTAATCGCTGCCACACCCCTTGCACCTTCCTAGCTTTTTCCAACAGTCAGATTCCTTGTGATTCAAACCTCTACAAAATCCACAACCTCCTTTTGGCATCCCAGTTTGGACCGTCTGCAGTTTTCTACTTGAACCACTTTCCTTACTCACTGCAATTTCTAGTTCAGAAACTTTCCCTCGCTTGCCCTTTTTCTCATAGGTAGATACTTTAAGAGGTCATTATTCCACCTGCAAGGCTCTCTCCAAACCTTCATCAAAGTTAGACTGCTTGTAAGGCACAAGGATTTGTCGTATCTCCGATCTCAATCCCGTAACAAATTTCTCCATCTTATATTCTTCTTTTCTCGATATCTGTGGTGCATACTAAATCAACCTATTAAGTCTTGCTTCATATTTCCACACTGTCATATCTCCTTGGGTAAGGCTCTAAAATTCTTGATTCCTAAAATCCTGTATCAGTATAGCTCAGGTTTCCAAAACCTAAGCTCTGATACCACCTCTGTAGCACCCCCACTCGAGATATAACCCAAATGCCAAAATGCCACTCAAATCAATCCTATAGCATGCAATAACATATACGATAGGCCCATAAAATTTTTTCAAAACTCTCCCATAAACCACAATGATCACAACTTACAACATGCTTTAACTTAATACAATAATATTATAGTGTGGAAGTCATACTAATAACCTATCTTAATTCAGAACATATATCAACATATGTAATATTATACATACATACCAAAAGTCTCATGTTCTTCCTGACATAGCACAACATTTCTAATATTCATACATATTAAATGGTGAATTCACATATGAACATACATTCACCAAACTTAATACAAAATGTCAAGCCATAACTCTCAGTCCAAGCCTCCAGCCCATATATGTCTAAAAGGAAATAAACGGTACGAGGGTGAGTCATAAGGACTCAGTGAGGAATAAGGCAAAGCAATGGATGGCTATCTAGAGTTAATAATAATAATGAAGCTCCGTAACACGAGACTATAGAAGCTCAAAAGAAGCCAAAATGAATATAATGAACATTTTTCAAACAATAACAATTGCCAGGTCGGGATGCTGTAACCGTCAGCTCAAAAGGCCCGGGATCATCTCCACCGATGTTGTTCGGGAGGTTTAGAGCATCTCAACCTATCACAATCGGGAGGGAATACAGACGGCTCAGTTAGCTTGGCTTCAGCCCGATCTAAAATGGGAACTCACTCCAGCCTTATTGCTCCACAGCTAAAACAATTTAAAAGTGCAAGCCCAACAGACTATGCATATCAAATAAATCAATTATGCATATTAGATTATCCTTGTGCCTCCATAACAATACAATCAGTTAACAATAACAATTCCGTGGCATGAGCATGACAGCTCAGCAATAACAATAGCACAAGAATGACAGCTTGGCAACAACAGTGGCACAAGCACGACGGCTTGGCAAAACAATAGCACAAGCATAACAGCTTGGCAAAGCTCTCAGCCCAACAATTCTCTTATATCATTTTCAATCAATATTTTGAACGATCAATTGCCAACATGGCAGAATAACTTAACAATGATGCCGACACGACAATTCAACAATATACTGATCAATCAAGGAAATCAATACGATATTTAACACTCAAAACACTAATTCAACAGGAATGATACAGTAACACTGTGAAAGTTCATGGCGCCAGAAAAGTAAATCAGTGCGTTCAGAACGATTTTAAAGAAAACACAGGCCACTCGGCCGTACAGTTCAGTTTCTGGAAAAAGAAATCAATTTTCACAAAGCTTTACAGAAGTCGATCTGGACAGTCATTTTCAATAAAACAGATCAAATATAAATCAATTTCAAATCAGGAGAACCTCACAGGGTTCGAGAATCAATAACGAATCACGACAGATATCAAATCAGCAGAACCTAACGGGTTCAACGAAAGACTATAGATTAGGCTCAACAAATCAACAACTAATCTGTAGAACCCTCACAGGGGTAACAGCAATCAATAGAGTACGATAATCAAAGCAATAATAACCCTCACAGGGGTTTATCAAGGAAACGATAGGTCCAAAGGTTTCCAGATTGACGGATCCTCACCTTATCAATCTTAGAAATAAGCCAAAATCCTACTGGTCTGCAGAACCCAAATCCTCGTCACCTATTTAAAAGGATAATTTACAAATTAAACCCTTGTTCAATCCTAAATATCCATATCAGTCGTACTTAATTATAATCAAATACAATAATCCCCAAATAACATAATAGTTAGGGTCTTTCTCTTTAGCATCAATACTGCGGGATATATTATATGTATTGCCTGCATGAAATATGTACGAGTTTCAACCTATATCGTCGAAATAATACAATTGAGTTCTTAACTTACCCATTTAACCCTTATAACACATGCTAATCAATAACAACAATCCAACTTTTTATAACATCCCAAATTTTGTTACCTAAGTCGCAATAACACAAATTAGGGTTTTGTATACTTAATAAACCTACTAACCTATAGTTCACATGAAATAATACCATATCGGATTCAATAAACTTAATTATCATGCATGACCGTTCAAATCTTATGCATGGTTGTTCTGATCGATCATTTCCTTCATTATCCTTCAAAATATAAGATTTGAATAAGGAATACATGTATACAAATACATGCAACAAGCTAAATTTCAATTTCGGACAATTACCCAAATATTGAGTTATCAAAAAAGAGAAACGACGATCAGCCTTCATGCATGGCTTCTTTTCGACGAGACGAATATTCTGTCCGATCACCGCCATCGTGTTGCCGCCGCCGAAAATTTCCGAAACCACCACCAAGAGCTGCTCCTCAACCCCAGGAATCCAATGTCCCAATTAGTTTTTCATTTCAATACCAAAAAGACCCTCAAATCACCGAAAAATAGTAGCTCCACCGCCAACACCGCCATGCAGTTTTTGTGGAGTTTCTCCCTCTATGGTGGTCCGTTCAACGATCTGAGAGTACCGGAGTAATACTTGAGCTGAGCCTAATAGAATGGTACCGATTTTGGCCATCAAAATTCTCCAGAATGACAACCCATTTTCTCTTCCATTACTATCGGTTTCTTCCTTAAGTTCTCCGATGTTCTCGCTGGAAATGACCAAGGTTTGGTGGTTTTGGAGTTCGGGGTGGTTGGTTGATGGTGGATGTTGGTTGGTATAGGGTGGTTCACGGTGGAGTTAAGTTGGACTGGTGGTGAAGATGATGAATGGAAAGGGAGGAAATGAAAAAAGAAAAACTTATTTTTATTATTATAATTTTTCATAATCTCAATTGAGCCCCCAGAATTTCTGCTGGCCACACTTAAGTCCTTCAATTCAAAACTTACCCCAAATGAGTCCTAGAATTTAATGATGGTTTCACATTGAATCCAAATCTAATAAAATTTCAAACATTAACCCTTATTAAAAATAAAATGATGAAATTTAATCCTCTAAATCTATATTTAAGCCCACGAATTAACAAAATATACATATATGTATATTTATTTATTAGTTTAGATATTATCTTAATTATCAATTTTGGAAAAATTCAAAAATATTATATAAAATAAAATTCTAGGGATGTTACATGTTATGTACATTTTTTTATACATTTTTGTTTAATAAAAATATACAAAAGAATATTTTTTTTATATAATATTTGGTAGAAGTAATATTAGATCAATAAAGTTTTATCGAAACTAATAATCGTATTAAATCATTTGTACATTTTGCGTTTATTGAGATATTGATTTTTGTTATATGTTAAGTTAAATATTGAAAATTTATAATAATTTATATAATATGGGATATGGGATATCCCAACAGGCCCAGCCCACTAATAGTCGACCAGGCAATCGACCTGGCCCAAATCCTCATTAGACCATTTTACCAGCTCAACACACCAGCATCTTTTCAGTCGACCTAAGTGTTGTCGATCAGTTCGAGAATGATTATTGGGCCCTCAGCCAGAGGCCTTCGAACCCAAAAAAGTCCCATTATCTCGACTAAAGTGTTGCTAGATGACTTGCAGACAAGAAAACATCTCAACCCTAGGAGGTCGATCGGACAAACATAAAGCAATCCCACACCACCAGTCATAGTGGCATTGAATGCACCATAACCACCACTTTACCGCATTAAATGTGCTGATAGGCGTCGTGCCTTTGCATTAATGGTGTATGCCCCCACTATACCACTATTCTGCCTCTGCATTAAATGTGGAAAGCTCATCCATATCCTGAAGAGTATGAGGGGGCGCCACCTGAAAAAGTACACAGAAGGAAGAAGACCTAAAGGTCCTCAAGTAAGGACAAAAGCCCTCTCTGCACAAGCAAGGGCATTATAGACATCTTAACCTCTCAAGAGAGACTATAAATACCTCATTACAACCATTCAGCAAGGTATGTTCATTATCACCTGAGCCCTCACTCTATTGCTCTCTTTTCTAGTCCATTAGGTACTAATTTGAGCGTTGGATTGCTTTAGCCGAGAGCTCCTCGACAAGCTTGATGTTTGTTATTGGTTGCAAGACTCGACCCGACTTCATCAAAGTACTCCATCTGGTCAATTTTACTGGGCTAGAGCCCAATACATAGACAAACAGATCCAACCATCATCAGTATGTCAAATATAGTATTTGATTATTTTAAAAATAATAAAATAAATACATAAACAAAAGTCAATAGTTTTACTGTATTTACAAATAACAACATTTTAAATCCTCAAGTGTTATAAAAATTGTTACTATGGTTGTTGCATTATTAATGAGGCCATACTTTATATTTGGAAAAAAATAAAATTTTGCTTATATATCATATTAAATGTATATTTTATACTATAATTGAAAATATATTAATAAAAATATTTTGCTCCATTGTTAATTACCTTTTCTTATTATTTTTTTTTAAAAAATTAACAATTTAAAAATCTATATATAATCTATATAAATTACAAGATAGCAACTCTTGATACTCTACAATTAATATAGTCAAGTTATATAAATTATCTTCAAATTTTGATATTTCAAATAAAATCTCCATTTTATTTTATTAAATAATATGTTTTATTTTTTGAAATACTAAAAGATATTTTATGTTATTTAATTACATGAAATAAAATAAATATTATTTAAAAATAAGAATCTTTGAATAATCAAAATTTATTTTTAGTGTACTTAAGACATTGTGAGGGATTTTGTTTGTATGAAGAGACATCTCAATGGTGAAATAGATGAACAATTTACAAATTATTTCAAGACTCTATTGTTTATTCAAGTTCTTCGCTATTCATCCATCAAAATATCAAAATCTCAACTATTTATTTGATCGGAAAATGTGCTTTTCAAATCTTTGAGAGAAATAATGAGAAATAAGTCAAGAATAAGGGAAATATATTTTAACTAATTAAAAGTTTACAAAAAAAATAGAAATGTAATCTGAGTTTTTTTTACTAAAATAATTTTTGCATATTTATTTTTGAATTTCAATATTTATTTTATTTGCACAAAATTTTCATGAACACCCATGATTCAAAGAAACAAATAAATAAATAAATAAAATATCTATAATTTTCTTAAATAAGAAAATACAATTGTTGGTAGGTACAATAGAAAAATGCAGCAAAAAAAGGTGGATAAATGAAATCTGGTTAAACACAACAATAGTTCACAAAAAATAATCGATTAGAAATAATAATATATATTTATATTTTCTTATTCCTTTTAATATTTATAAATGAAAATCACGACATTTTTTTGAGATTTTCATAAGCAACATTTTTACAAATCAAAGTTCATCATATCACAAAATGAGATTTCAAGATTTTTTAATTTCTTTTATTTTTTTAATTTAAATAATTCAAATAAGAATAATTTGTGAAAAAGAAATAGTGATACCTGATTATATTTTTCTCCTATATATGTACTTAATTTTTATTTTTTAAAATAATTTAATACAATCTTGACCTTTTGTCTGAATTGTTTTTCTATTAGCCAGTAGATTTTTGTGTTTTCAATATTGTTTATCATTTCTTTCATCTTTTTAGGCAATATATTTTTATTATTTTGTTTGAGACTCCTTAAATTTATTGAGTTGTTTATGTTATCGAAAATATAAGTGTTTTTTATTTTTACATTGTGTCATTATAATTGTGATGACTTGTGAAGAGCATGAACCTTCATTATCTTTCATATTCATGGACTGTGATTTCATGAAAAGAATTTCAATGTTATATTGTGTATTTTATTAAAAAAAATATCATTTATTAAATTCATTTCTACACAAAATTAAAATGATTGTACATAAATTATATTTTATGTTATAATTAATTTCATTCTTACATAACGTGGAACACATGCATGCTAGTATGATATATATATAAATATATATTAATCATAATATATAATGCATATTTGATGTATACTTTTCAATAATGAGCCTTTAACTAATCCCGATGTATCTGCGTTTGATTGCTTCTAGATGGGCTATTTGTTAAAGTCCAAAATGCATCGAAATATACAAGCACCTGTCTACGAGACTACGACATTCCCCATGTACTGAAATATATAAAATGACTTGGATATATCCTAAATTTCAAGGTCCAACATTTATGTATTTTAACAGACCTGCAACTATGATTTAGTCAAATTTCTACATTTTGTATTGTCCTATTAGCACTGTTTCACAGTTCACACCTAATATATTTTTCATTTAGGCAAAATAAAGGAAACTACTGATACGACATGATATTAGTGATGAAATAATAAGTGATAATTAAAAATTATTATAAATGATATATATCAAGTGATAATAATTTTTATTTTGTTAATAGTAATATTTTTTAGTGATACAAAATCTTCAATCGCCACAAAAGAATATTATATTAGTGATAAAATAATAAACGATAACATAAAATTTGTTACTAATAATATGTATTAAGTAACAATAGTTTTTATTTTGTCAATAATGATATTTTTAGATGACAATAATTTTTGTTTTATCACAATATGGCTTATAAATAATAAAAATTAATGTTTTAAATTATCATCATTAACAATTATTGATACCCTATAGTAACAATTTAGTAACAATAAAAATTATTTTCATAATTTTTGACAAAATTTTTATTATTACTAAATTGTTACTATAGAAATGTTATTAATTGTCGATAGTAACAACTTAATACTATTATTGTCACTATTTAGTTTGTCAAAATCATTAAAGTAATAAAATCAAACTTTTGTCACCTAATATATATAATTAATAACAAATTTTATATTATTATTTATTATTTTATTATTAACTTGGACGATATTACAGTGAATATCGTCCATCAACTTAGCTGGTGGGCATATAGATTATTAGTATATATGAAATAATGTAACCTGCCTACAAAGTGGCCGACGTAACTTTGTTGATTGGGGAGTCCATTTTTTTCAAAAATCGATTTTGTCATCATCGTTTTTCCTTAATCAAAGCAAATCAAATCACATCAAACGTATGTTCAATAATTTTGTTAGGATTATAGGTTTAATTATGGGACACTTATTGAAAAGTACCAAATGCACTTTCTAATTTGGTGATCAGTCCCCACTTATTTTTTGTTAGAACAAACTCCCTAGTTTTGTTAAATTTTTAGAGATTACTCCCTACTCATTTGATTTGACAAAAATGCCCTTAAGTATCATATTTTTTATTTATTTTTTCTCACTTCTTCTCCATCCGATAAGCAAACAGTAAATCCTATTATACGCTCATTACCAGAAACAGAAAGAACAGAAAAAACACAACAAGCTCCACGGCAGGAATGAGAATAACGTCAGAGCCAACAACCACCAACTCGACATCTACATTGTTTTCTTCTCTTTTTATTTTCATCATTTTCGAGTTTCTTCTTCTTCTTCTTCTCAGTTTCTTCTCAGTTGCTTCTGAGTTTCTTAAATTTTTCCGACAGTGTCAACAAGTAGTGAAGTAGGAGTGTTCAATCAAGTTAATGGACATGTACATTAATCTCGCAAGAGAATGGAGTGAAATCAACGCCGAACACTTCAGTTTGCAATACATAGCTCCACATCAAAGATTGTACGTGAGTTTGACTGATGATAACAGTGTCATGAATATGGTCTTACTGCATTTGACATTGAATATGAACATTGTTGACATCCTGATAAACCGAAAGGCTGAATTAAGCAGCAGTGCAAAGAAGAGCAGTGATGGTTTAAGGTAATACTTCTACAAAATCTAAGTTGTACTGCAGTTTGTAAAGTTTTGTACTGGAAGTGTTTGAAATTGTACTCTGTTATGTAAGTTTTATACTTCAAGTGTTCTACTAATTGATTATCCAAAATTGTACTGCAACTTCTAGCGGTTTATACTTGAAGTGTTCCTAAACTATACGTCTTCTATATAAAATTATATTTTTGATTTTCTGAAATTATACTTCATTTTATCAAAGATTGTACTCGATTTATTGAAGTTATATACTTTAAGTGTTATATTTATCGATTAACCAAAATATACTGCAGTTGCTAGGACTTTATACTTCAAGCGTTCTGAAATTGTACTTTACTTTATCTAAAATTGTACTTTTATTTTCTGAAATTATACTTTCTTTTGTACTTCATTTTACCTAAACCTGTACTTTATTCATTGAACTTCTATACTTCAAGTGTTTCGAAATTGTACTTCATTTTATCTAAACTTATACTTTAGTTATTTGAATCTATTATTTAAGTTTAAAGTGTTTTACTAATGGATTATCCAAAAATTGTACTGCAATTGCTAAGGTTTTATACTTCAAGTGTTTTGAAATTGTACTTCACTTTATCTACAATTGTACTTCTATTTTTTGAAATTATGCTTCATTTCATACATCGTTTTACCTAAACTTGTACTCTATTCATTGAAGTTCTATACTTCAAGTGTTCTGAAATTGTACTTCATTTTATCTAAACTTGTATTTCAATTATCTGAATCTATTATTTAAGTTTTATACTTCAAGTGTTCTACTAATGGATTATCCAAAATCATATTACAATTGCTAAGGATTTATACTTCAAGTGTTCTGAAATTGTACTTCTATTTTCTGAAATTATGCTTCATTTTACATAAACTTGTACTCTATTCATTGAAGTTCTATATTTCAAGTGTTTCGAAATTGTACTTTATTTTATCTAAATTTGTACTTCAGTTATTTGAATATATTATTTAAGTTTCAAATGTTCTACTAATGGATTATCCAAAAATTGTACCGCAATTACTAAAGTTTTATACTTCAGGTGTTCTGAAATTGTACTTCACTTTATCTAAAATTGTATTTCTATTTTTTAAAATTATAATTTATTTTATACATCATTTTATCTAAACATGTACTCTATTCATTGAACGTCTATACTTCAAGTGTTCCGAACTTGTACTTTATTTTATTTAAACTTGTACTTCAGTTATTTGAATCTATTTTTTAAGTTTCAAGTATTCTACTAATGGATTATCCAAAAATTGTATTGCAATTTCTAAGGTTTTATACTTCAGGTATTCTGAAATTGTACTTCACTTTATCAAAAATTGTATTTCTGTTTTTTGAAATTATACTCATTTTATACATCATTTTATCTAAACTTGTACTATATTCATTGAAGTTCTATACTTCAAGTGTTCCGAAATTGTACTTTATTTTATCAAAACTTGTACTCTCGAGTCAAAGTCACTTTCATCGTATAACTTTATTGATCAATATTACCGAGTTGAGATGTATCAACGAGCATATCAAGCAGTGATAAACCCTATTCCTACATATGATATGCATATGTTCCCTCTAGATGATGATGGCATCATTAATGCACCTGATTGTCGATCTCAACCTGGGCATAGAAGGACACAGAGGATTCCATCACAAATTGAGAAATGTGTAATTAAGTGTAAAAGGTGTGGTAGAACAGGAAATAATCGTCAAACCTGCAAAGAATCAGTAATCTAGCTAAATTTTGTAAATTAATCTAGGAGATTTATACTTGATTTCTTGACATTTGTACTTTATTTCGGTAATCATGTACTTGATTTAGCGTGAAATTAGCATTTTTGTATACTGTCCGAGATATCAGTTATTTTGCACCCCAATCTGGGAGAATTATACTTGATGTCATGACAATTGTACTTCATTTCGGCAATTATGTATTTGATTTAGCGTGAAATTAGCATTTTTGCATGTTGTCCGAGATATCAGTTATTTTGTACCCCAATTTGGTAGAATTATACTTGATTTCATGACATTTGTACTTCTTTTTGGCAATAATGTACTTGTTTAGCGTGGAAGTTATCAAATGGATGTTGTCCAAGATATCATCGCTTTCATACCTCAATCTGAAAAATGTATACTTGATTTCATGACATTTGTATTTCATTTCGGCCATTATGTACTCCATTTCTTAATATTTTTACTAATATTGTTGAATTAAAATTTGTTCCATGATTTGATTTTTAAGTCTCAGTAATTAATAATCAAACTCTAAAAATGTGTGTAATATTTATTATATGAATAAAATAATATTAAAGTTTTAAAGTGTTAACCATTAATGTTGAACGAATGAATGTTATCAATCGCAGTAATGTAAAGAATACTTATGCTTTCAAAGATATAAATAAATGAGCATTTGACAATAATATCCACCCTATAACCCGTACAAATACGTACTTCACCTTATTCGATAATATCAAAATATTGTATTTGACCATCACTACAATTATTGGAAACTAATTATTCAATTGCAATAAGTGTACTTCAACATAACACCATTTATACTTTATTTGTTCTATATTTGTACTACATTTTCATCATATTGTACTCAAATTCATTGTCCGGTTTCAATTGAATTGAAGTGTACTTTAACATAACACCATTTATACTTTGTTTGTTCTATATTTGTACTTTATTTTCATCATATTGTACTCAATTCACTTCCTGATTTCAATTTAATTGAAGTGTACTTCAACATAACACCATTTATACTTTGTTTGTTTTATGTTTGTACTTCATTTCTATGATATTGTACTCAAATTCACTGTTCGATTTCAATTTAGTTGAAGTGTACTTCAACATAACACCATTTATATTTTGTTTGTTCTAAGTTTGTACTTCATTTACATCATATTGTACTCAAATTCACTGTTCAATTTCAATTTAATTGAAGTGTACTTCAACATAACATCATTTATACTTTACTTGTTCTACGTTTGTACTTCATTTCCATCATATTGTACTCAAATTCACTGTCCAACTTCAATTTAATTGAATTGTACTTCAACATAACACTATTTATACTTTATTTGTCCTACGCTTGTACTTCATTTCCCTCATATTGTATTCAAATTCACTGCTCAATTTCAATTTAATTGAATTGTATTTCAATATAACACCATTTATACTTTGTTTGTTCTACATTTATACTTTATTTCCATCATATTGTACTTAAATTCACTACCTAATTTCAATTTAATTGAAGTGTACTTCAATATAACACAATTTATACTTTATTTTTTTTCTATATTTGTACTTCATTTCCATCATATTGTACTCAAATTCACTGCTCGATTTCAATTGAATTGAAGTGTACTTCAGCATAACACCATTTATACTTTGTTCGTTTTACATTTGTAATTCATTTCCCTCATATTGTACTGAAATAAAAATATTATAAATACTTGATGGAAAATTATACTTACATACAAAATAATATTATAAACAAAGTATGCTTCAATTTACATATGTATGTACATACAAAGTATGATTCAAACCCTATAGGCTTAAATATTTTGTACTACAGTTGCTTTTAAAATGTACTATAGATACACATGTTATATACCACATTTTCAGTTAATATATACTACATGCCTGAATATTTTTATACTACAGATACTTCTAAAATGTACTGCATATATATAAATATTAAATTATAATTTAATTTAATCTACATGCTTGAATGTTTTGTACTACAGATGCTTCTAAAATGTACTGCAGTTACATAGATTATATGCTACACTTTTGCCTGATGTGAACTGCAAGCATAAATATTTATACTACATTTGTTTATAAAATATACTGCAGTTACAGAGATTATATACTACACTTTCATTTAATGTATACTGCAGGTTCAAATATTTTGTACTACAGTTGCTTCTAAAATGTATTACAGATACACAGATTATATACTATATTTTCAGTTAATGTATACTGCACGCTTGAATATTTTTGAACTACAGATGCTTCTAAAATATACTGCATGTATACAAATTATATACTATAATTTCATTTAATCTATAGGCTTAAATGTTTTGTACTACATTTTCGCAACTTCCTCACCCGGTGTCCAAATCACTTGCCGCTTGAACTGTTGGATAGCTCTCGGCTTATACATTAACTCCAAAAAGTTCCAGCCCCGTCCGATTCTCCATGGAACAGTAATTTCCCTCGCAATAAGCTGGAATTACAGCAATGCCACTGCACTGCCGCATTCTAAAGATCTTCGCCGTTTCCTATCCAAACGGAACCGTCTACTGGTGAAACTTGGTGGGAGCGTTGCCAACACCTCAAGGAACACCCCACTAAAACAGTTTCACAAAATTTCTTTTCCAAGACACTCTGCTCAATGCATCTTTGCACTACATGCGTGCAGTAAGACCGCTCTAGGTCGCCCTCAATGTTCGGTGCCCAAACGGACACGAAATGACTTCAAACTTGGTGGGAAGCATCCTCATAACTCAAGGAATATGCCATTGAAACAGTTTTTCAAACTGCACCTCATAAGAGTCTCTGATCATGGGCCCTTTTCGCCTTATCGGGTGAGCCGACAATGTCTTGTCGCTCCTAATGCCCCTTCAAGTCACAGTCGCAATTCTTCTCCAATGAGCGACCCATGACGATCTCCCCCACTCAATCCATTGACATCCTCGTCAACACATACACAAGGACTCGAAGTGTATGCGGTGCCCCAACTCAACTCTGATCTCTTTTTTGCATCGGATGAGTTTAGCTCCTCTTTACACAGATTATATACTACACTTTCATTTAATATATACTACAGGCTTAAATATTTTATACTACAGATACACAAATTATATACTACATTTTCAGTTAATGTATATTGCATGCTTTAATACTTTTGTACTATAGATGCTTCTAAAGTATACTGCATGCACACAAATTATATACTATAATTTCATTTAATCTGCAGCTTTGAATATTTTGTACTACAAATGCTTTTAAAATATACTGCAGTTACACAGATTATATACTACATTTTTGCTTAATGTGTACTGCAAGTTTGAATGTTTATACTACATTTGCTTCTAAAATATACTGCAGTTACACAGATTATATACACACTTTTGCTTAATGTGTACTGCAAGCTTGGATGTTTTGTACCACAAATAATATACTACCACTTTCAGATAATTTTACCGTATAATTTCAGGTAAAAAGAAGTATAAACCTCAAAAAAGTGAAGTACAACTTTCATGCATTTCAAGTACAAATAAAAAACTTCACATCTCACAACAAAAATCATATATATCAATTGGGTTCAAGTGTTTAACAACTAAAAAGGGAATAAAAACCCTAAACATGAGAAAATAGACAAGAAATAAGTACAACACTGAAAAATCACAGACATTTAAAACTGTAAATGCAGAAAACATATATTTGTTTCTTTCGATCACTTCTTTTTGTATTTCGCTTCTTGTTGCCACTGTTTCTTCTTCCACTGTCACAGAAAAAATGGCAGAAATTTTGGTGTTTTTTTTTTTTTTTTCTCTTCTTCTTCTCGCATCAATGGCAGAGGAACGATTTCGTGCCCTTTTGTTTGGCCGCTTGGGGAAGTCGTCGATTTCGGGAAAAAAAATATGAAAGCATTCTTCTTGAAGAGAAAAACACATTTCTCAGGTATTTTTGTTGTTTTCTCTAGTTACAAGGATATATGTATCTTTCTAAAAGATATGGGGAGTGATTTCTAAGTTTTGTAAAAAAATAGAGAGTTTAGTATGTAAAAATTCAAATGGGGACTGAACATTAAAGTGAAAGTAGGTTTAGGAATTTTTTTCTAATTGACTGTTTAATTATTACTTTAGTCTGTGGAACAAAGATGCCGTCCCAAACATTTTAGATGGTGCTTTGAAATTTGAATAATAGTAATTAAGGCTTTGTTTGGTTATGTTTTCTCAAAATAAGAATAACATTATTTTGAAAAAATATAATTAAATATATTTTATTTTTCATCAAAATACACATTTTTCGATATATATATATTATATACATCATATATTTTTTATTTTTATTCTAACATCAAAATAATTATTCAATTCCATTTTCACCCCAAAAATCCAACAAAAAAGTATTGATTTGACTGCTACAGTAAAAAATATCTCCCTCAAAATATAAACAAACATACCAAAAAATAACTTTCACATTCTCTAATAATTCATTCTCTCAAAACACATAATAAAATCAAACAAAAACATAACCAAACAATATCTGTATTTTTTTTTATATAATTTTGCTAGCAAAAGGTAATTAATTGTTCGTTGTTGGTATTGAGCTATAGTTTATCATTGATTGTTGATTATTTGTTTATATACCTATGTTTATATTATATAGAAGTATAAATAATTTAGGATTTTTTTTGGAATTTATTGTATAATTATTGAGTAGTAAAAAGGAGGACATAATCAAAATTTACCTATTTTTAAATAGTATAATTTGAATATATATAACAGAACATACTATTTATTTTTTATTATAAATACTTGTATACAAGCTGATTATCTGTTTTTTTTTATCATAATTCTTTAAATATTTTAAATTTTTAAATGAAGTCAATTTCAGATAAATTAAATTTTTGAGAACTTTCCATTCATGGGTCGTGGTTGCATATATATATATATATAGAAGATTTTAATGAGAGAGTTGTGGTAGTTTTAAGATTAATTATATTACAGAGCTGCGAATTTCTAATATTTTCTCTAAATTTTGAAGTCATTATCCTCTTTCTGTCCTAGTTCCACAAGGAAGAAAAAGAATACGAAAAAGGTTACTCCTAAGGACTTTGATGCTTTATTAAAAGGAATTAGCAGTAAAATAAGCAAAAAAAAAAAAGGGATACTCCTAAATGTTATTATTTGATAGTCGGGTCAGTTTGTCACTAATCTCAAATTAACTTTAAAATAATGCTCTAACTCATAATCGAATTTTGCCACAAATGAACATCTTAATTAGTTTCAATTCTTCATTTCAAATTTCATGATGTTTTTATTTAATTATAATTGTGATAGTATAAATATAAATTGAGTCACAATAAGTTAATAGACAATCATATATAATTACAGTATACATAATGTTGGTTTTACCTTAAAATCTGGGCTATAAATAACAAGAAAAGGACAAAACGAAGTGGATTAGGCTTGTAACGACCTGGCATCAGGCATTCAGCAGCCAGTGCCAGAAAATCAGCCATGGCGCCGAGCACTCAGCTGCAAACACCGCGGCACCAGAAAGCCAGTGCTGCACACAGACCCATGAGCCAAGGACTCTACTTTCACGGGTATTTAAGCAGTTTTCTTTCGGGACAATCACATGATAGATTATACACGAATGATTCTAACTATTTTTGAGATAGTTTTCTCGAGACGTCATTTAGAACGAGGGTGTTAGGTATTCTGATGAGATTTGTGGGATTTAAAGTTGTATTTATTATCTTGATTTGAAATTAATAAAATCCTTTTTTTTGTCGAATAGATTAGACACATCGCTGAACCACGTTAAATCTTATTGTCAATTTTTATTAAATTATTTTACTATTATTTTATGGTTTTCATAATAGTTACTCTTTAGTTACAACACATAAATATTTATAGTTGAAAAACAAAATTAAAAAGTAAACTAAGCATTGGAGGTATAGTTTTGAAATACAATTCCCACATGATATTAGATTTTATATTTAATTTTTGAACACTAAAATTTAAGAAAGATTAGTAGAAGGGATAAGTAGAGTGTTTGCTTCTTCCTATACCTTTGTTGTAATTAGGCCAACCGACTAAAAATGTGAGTCTTAAAAAGTTGCGTGAAAAGAAAGATGAGAAGAAAATTCCGCGGCAAAATCATGGATTATAAAATCTAAATAAGGATTAATATAACTCCCGCAAATCAAAATTTAAACTATATCTCATAAATTTTAAAATAATATGTCATTGTTTGCCATAAAAATAAAAAATTAAACATGAGGTAAATGCTTGAAGCTTGTCAGTTATATGTGTGCATAAACAATAGTGTAGAATGCAAATTTACAAAATGAGTACCCTCAAATCAAAACTTTTTCTAAAGTCTGATGAATGTTCGACAAACTAAGGGGTTCTTTGGATTTATTTTTTTGGAGGTATTTTTACTTTTTGATGAAAAAGAATAATGAAAAGTTAGTTATAAATTTATTTTTGAAAATGAAATTTTATTTGAAGGTTTTGTTTAAAATATAATGATTATGTAGGATTGAAAATGAGTTATATTTGAAAATTATAATGTTTTGTATTAAAAATCGTACAAAAGTGAGTAAAAAAAATAAAAAGTGATAAAAATTGAAAATGGAGAGAGAGTATAATAGTGTATTTTGGAGAATATTTTGAGAATAAAAATGTCTGTGAAAATAAGGAATTTTCTGTTGAAAATGGAAGGGGCTTTGAAAACAAAACCAAACGGACGCTAAGAGGGTGTTTGGTTTTATTTTCAAAATCCATTTCCATTTCCAGTTATTTTTAAATATTAAAAAGGTAGTTATAATTTTGAAATGAAAATGAAAATATGTTTGGATAAATTGTAGGAAAGTAATGATTAGAGTGGGTATATATTAAAAAGATAGTTGATTTATATTTTTTTATGTTTAAGAAGATTTATTTTTTAAAAATATATGTATATTTTATTAATTTTAAAATGATAGTGGATATTTTATGTCAAATCAAATTTGAATTTGATTGAGGTGATAATAAGATAATGGAGCAGGTTTAGATAGAATTTGAAACTGAAAATAGAGAGAAAGTGATAATTTTTAATTTTTATTTTTGGATGAAAATGAAAAGGGGTGATAGAAATAAAACCAAACACCTTGTAAGGGGTAAGGGTCCGTTTGTTTTCATTTTCAATGCCCCTTTTGTTTTCAACATAAAATGAAAATAAAAAACTATCATTTTTCTATTCATTTTCAGTTAAAATATTCCTTATTTTTATTTTCAACTCTTTTCCAAACCGAACATATCATCCTACTACTACATCAATCAAATTCAATTTTAATTTGGCATAAAGTATCTACCATCATTTTAAAATTAATAAAATATACATATATTTAAAAAAATAAATCTTTTTAAACATAAAAAAATATATAAATCAACTAACTTTTCAATTTTATACTTATTCTAATCATTATTTTCCAACAAAACATCTAAATATAATTTTATTTTTTATTTTCAAACTATAACTATTTTTTCAACTTTTATTTTTGCATGAAAATAAAAATGGCTCTTGAAAACATATCCAAACAGGCACTAAGACCTTAACGTTTCTTGCCTAAATGACTCTAAGCTTTCAAAAATAAATAAATTTAGATTGAGTGATATCAGTCTTTGAGTTAGATCTTTGAAATTGTGCGTAGAAAAAGTTAAAGAGTTTTGGTAGAGAACACTTAATTAAAACGCAGACGACCGTGAATTGGGAAGTAGAAGGTAATGAAAGACTCAAAATTCATTCCATCAAAAAAAAAAGACTCAAAATTCACAAAAAGACCAGGAGGCCGAATAATGGAAGTTCAGTCTGAAAATAATTGTATTTGGATAAAGCAAAGTTGTTGAAGTGATTGATTGGTTGATTGATTGATTAATTGTGTGTACGTGTTTACAAGTAAGTGCATTTAAATACAACAAATGATGACAATTTGAATCATGTCACGTCTCTATCATTTGCTCTAAAGCTTATCTTTAAAATATTCTAAAAATATCTTCAAGTCTTTTTAGGCTAATATTCTAAAATAGGTGGTACTACATGGATTGTTGACACATAAAATCTTTATAAGCCAATGTTAGAATTAGATCTGGAAAAATATTATCCTTACCCATGGATTCCCAGAAAAATATGGATAATGGATCTCATTTCCTTTGTCTAATTAAATAACCTCAAATTAATTAATGTTCTAATATTAGACTACAATAATTAAGAATTATTTCAAGTGGCAAAGATAATGTCTCAATATTTTGAGACAGTGTTTGAACCCATTGCAAATATTTTTCTATTCTAATAGTACTTTGTGATTTACTTTTTATTTCCGTATTCACCCGTAGCTGATAATTGTTTAGTAATATAAAAAAAAAAATGTACTTACAGTGACCATATTACAATGTTTTGGTATATTGTTAGTTCTACAAATATAATCATTTTAAAGGTTTAGCTCATATGATCATAAGGTTCGATAGCATAAGTATCCACCCTTTATTGGTTGACTCGCTTATATATCTGTGGCCCATGCTACTTTTTATGGCCCATAACGGTTATGGGCCCACATTGATCTATGGATCAAGCCATTAGGCTTGGTCCATTTTCCACCACATTCTAGTTAGCCCAATGCCCGAATCAATTTTCCTACCAAATTCTAATTTATTAGGGCTTTGTACTTGACTGATGGAGAGAGAAAGCACTTTTATTAGATTAGGGGAATCTTGTTATTAGGGCAAATCGTTGATGGTTTATTTTGGAAGATAATGAGCCTGATTGAGTGTAATTTTATTTTGATGATCTTTTCTTCAGATGTTTAATTTATTTTTAATTTGAATATTAACTTTTGTGTGAAAATGAAAATATCATTAGGAAGCAGTGTAGAAATTGGAAAAAAAAAAAAAAAAAAAGTAAAGTAAAATAACATTTTAATATAATAATGTTAAATAATTTAAAATAATATTATTAAATATTATTATTTATTTTATTGAAGGTCTCATTATCTTCTTTATATTTTATCAATCAAATGATGTTGGAATAAAAAATTACTATTGAATTTAGTGGATCCCATGTCTTGGGATGATAAAAAAGATATTATTTAATTAGGCTAATAGGTTACATTTGAAAAAAGTTATTATTAAGTTTAATGTAGACTAATCATCTTGCGAGGATAAAAAAATTATTATTTAATTAGTTAGTAAATTTTAATTATTTTAAATTTAAAAATTATAGTTATAGGTATGAGAATGAAGAATTATGATATTCATCGAAAATGGGATAAACTATCATATTTTCTATTTTTGCATCTAGCAGTCATTTGTACGTAATTTTTGTACGCATAAAAAATATTTTTGAATACTCATATTATTTGAATATATTCTTAAATTCATCATACTAAAAATTGACATATAAACAATATATATATCTATTGTTTGTATAATTATGAATATAGTAGTACATAAAGTAAAAATTTCATAGTTCATTATCAAGTTAATAAAAAAAATTCAAAAGTCATTAAAGTATTGAGTTTGTCTTGTGATAAGAAAAATATTTAAGTAATTGTGGTTATTTGAACATATGAATTCTATTGAATATATAAAATATGTAAAAGGACAAATTTGATATATTTGAAATTTAGTATTTTAATTGTCCAATGGCATGTGGCCCAATGATATAAGTTTCCCCTTTTATATGGGATGTCTCGAGTTCAACTCGAATGGGCGCTTTATGTGTATCAAAACTATACAGTTTGTATTTTAATTGTAAAGTTCTCACAAAAAAAAAATTGTATCATAACTTCTATTTTAGCGATAAAAGAAATTTTCTTTTAAACTTATAATAATATTGATAATTTTGAGTGAAAAAATTTGGTTTCAAATACAACTGATCACCCTCAATGTTATCCTAACAAAGATTCACAAGTAAAAATGTTAATTTTTAGGGTTAATTACATTTCATCAATTCTAAATAGTGGAATTATCAACTCCTCCTCTTTAACTTTCATAATTATCCCTTTTGGAAAAACCAAATGATAAATTTTTAAATTGATCATTTTGCCCGTAATTTAAAATATTAAAATAATTAAATATTTAATTTATTAAATTCGGCTCCTAAGGCGGTGATTGGTATGCAGGAATAAAATTAGGTAGGAATGGAATGACATTAGCAACGCAATGAAGTTGGGAAAGGAATGATGCTGGTATAATTTATCCTATGATTGGTATGTACAAGGAATGAGAAAGGAATGGAGTCGTCATTCCCTTCTTAATTCCATTTTAATGATTGATAAATAGGAATAACCAGTAAGAATGAAATGATTTTTTTACATGATCAAATTACCTTTTTATAAAAAATTATTAAAATAAAAGTATTTATTCATAAAATATTTTTTATATATTACCGTAGATATTTTTTTTTTAGTAACTCTAATTATGCAGTATTAATATAACTTTTAATATTATTCGAATTACATAAGTAAATATATGCATTTTATATATTATCAACAAGTTATATATGTTTACGCAAAAAAGTATAAACACAATTTGTTTAAAATTATAATTTAGCAAGTTCTTTTGAATTTTTTGAAATATAATTAAAAAATTAAAAAATACTTTATAACTAGAGTGCTTGAATTTTTTTGATAAGAGAATGATTTATTGTACATTTTTATAAGTTTAATTTGAAGAGTTGTTGATAGGATGGACAACTTTTCATTTATTAGGTTTGTATATATTTTTTAATCATTCAAAGATATGTAGATATAAATAATATTTTTAACTATATATATTTCATTATCATGGATCAAGTCAATGATACTTCTAATTTTTTATATTATTTTTATTATTTATTATTTATGTTTTTATAATAATTTAATAATTTTTATAAGATTATTTAAAAAATATATGAATAAAATATATAGTTAAAAAAATACTTAGCAAGCAAATAAGTTGGAATATAATATCAAATGTTTACAAAGTGAAGATTTTTTCTCTTAAATATAAAAGTATTTTGTTAAATTTTTGAGTGATATAGGTTCATTTCCGATGGACTGGGAATAGCTAAACACATAGGGGATGAAGGAAATAGTTAAACCCATCATTTTAGGAATGGGGATTTCGACGGGAATAGGCATTTTCATATCTAAATTATACCAATCATGGGTTTAGGAATGAATTTAGAAATGCTCATTTCATTCCCATCTCATTCCTGCATACTAATTATATCATAAGTGTCTTAATGATGTTCATATATTTAATTTGTTAAAGGGTACGTTTACAACATTTTTATAGTTGAAGGGTTGTTTTGTAATATATTCATATTTACATGTAATTTTTCTAAAAGGAATTAATGTATTAAATGCAAGTATCATTTACAAAAGATAGTTTATATTTTGAAAAGTGAGGTCTTAGAATAGATTTTTGTTATTTTGATTCAATTTAAAGAGATTTAATTTTGTAAAAGTTTTAAATTGGCCATTTTCCTGAATCCGTCAACCACCGCCATTCCCCCACCCCACTATCTAGTCCCTTTGCTTCGCTGCCATCATCACCGCCTACTTCTGTTTTCCTCTCCAATATTGTTCGTTCACTATGTTGTTCCCTTTCTCTACTCTGTCTATGACAAGATCCCTATTTTAGCATCCTCTCCTATCTCCCCTTTTGTCTTATTGTTTCCATCTCTCTTGCACCCACATTTGTTCTCTATTATCAACATTTCCTTTTCACTACCAAAAAAATTAAGTATTTGCTATAAAAAATTACCACGAAATTAATTTCATAGTTATAATTACAAAATATAACTATAAATTTTTCAAGTAAATATATATTTTTAATTATAATCAACAAAATTATTAATTATCAATCCATAGCATTGTAATTTTGGAGCGTAACAAATTAATTATACATTATTCATATGAAAATTAATATATATATATATATATATATAAAGAATGATAATTAGCTACAGATTGATCGTAATGAGGATTAACTATGAGAGTAATATTTTCAAACTTGTCTAGGATAATTTTGCAGCCAAAATTATAAATTTTTAGCATCAACTACAAATTGACTGTAGTGGATGCTCTAATTTTTTGTAGTGCATGTTTTCCTTATTCCTCTCTCTTTCTTTCGCTCTCAATCTTATATTATCTACCCACCTTCTCCTTTAATCTATTATCCATGACTATAAGGGAATAAAAGTTTGTGAGATAAAAAAAAAAAAAGAGAGGAAAATAAACAAAAACAAAGAGGACTTATTAATATATAAAATAAAATCTAATATCTTTATTATACATCTTTTTGTCAATATTTTAATCTTACAATACTATAAAAAATATTTAAACAAAGATTGTGGAATTCAACGCATAACAAAATTATACATAAACTTAAGACTTTTAAAATATAAAATTTATTATCTGACAAGAGGAAAGGAAATTAAGAGGATAATGTTAGCTTTCAATAATATCAAAATATTATCAATTATTTGTAAATATAAATGTATTCACTTTAAAGAGAACAAATTAAAATTGCTAATATCTTTAGGTTTAGTTCCAATAAACTATGTACTAACCTGATTAGTATTACCACTTACATCTCTCCATTAGAAATATTATGTTCCTTTACTTTTATCGAATTTCATAGATATATGTACTTGTGCAAATTCATCTATATATGACGTATACTATTAGAGAACTATACTCAGGGCAACATTAGAGCAGTCTTCCAAATTTTAGTCATTTAAAAAAATTTCATTATCATTCTTTTTTTATATTTCAACTCTAAAATACTACTAGAAGTACTTAACAGATCATTTTCCTGTACAAATAATATATTAGTTGCTAGTCTATCTCATATATAAAAATAACTAAAGAACTTGCATGATAGCTAGTTTTTGATCCCGACTATGTTATGATCTTCCCATGACTATAATCATGTAATAGTATTTTATTACATTTCCCTAGAGATGGTAATGGGATGGGTCAAAATCCGAATTCGAGTTCAACTCATCCCAAATGAGATGGATTTGGGGTGGCTAAACTGGATATGGGTCAGAATACTTTTCATAACCCAAATAATTTAGAGCAAGGTATGAGGTGTACCTAACCCCCCAAATCCAGCCCGCCACCCCGCCCCACATAAATATTATATATATATATAATAATAAATATATTATATATAATTTATTTTATATTTTTCTAATTAAAAATTATTTCTAAATAGTTTAGGGTTCCCACTTTCCACTATTTTTTTTTTCTTTTTCAATTCCCACTTCTCTGCTAGTTTAGGTACTTGTTCAACACTTGATAATTTAGCGACTTGTCCAATTATGCTCGATGAAGAGGAAGATATTGAAGAATGTGGGATTATTTAATTTAGATGGAGATTAGAACTATATGGTGAAAGCTTGTTGACTTAAAAATTTTGATTTTTTTTTTCTTTAACTTTACTGTCACAAACTCACAATGTATAAAAATTTGAATTTGTGCTGATTATTACTTTAATTCTACTCTTATCTCCTATTTTGCTTTTAGAATCCTATTTTATTTGTATGAATTTTTTATTTTTGTACCTGAATTTTGAATTTTAAATTTTAATTACTGTTAAGTAATTTTAACTTGATGATTTCATTAACTTATTTTAATTTTTTTAGTTCTTTCCGAAATAATCGGTTAAACGCCCCATCCCGACAAGACGAGGCAGGGCGGGGTGGGGTGGAATCTTTTTGAGGTGGGTGGGATATAAGGCAAGGTACAATCTCGCATGCTATTTTGATAGTCAATTAGTGATTGCATGCTATTTTGAGAATCCTTGTAGGAATTCGAAGAATGGGGATAGGGGACTAAAATACCCACGTCAAGGATCGGGAATGGGGACGGGGGAATGGGTGGTGTTTGGCCCCGTCTCAGTTTTGCGTGCTGCCATCCCTATTCTTCATAGGCACATGTCTAAACTAATTAACTGAATGTCTTCCCCATTTTTAAATTTTAAATTTTTATTTGTAGCACTCTATCTTACTTGGCGTGACTACTTTGTCCTCCGGCCTTTTGGTTATTTCTGTTACCCTAATCTTCAATATTACGGTGCTCACAAGTTGCTTTCCTCATCAGCTCCATGTGTGTTCTCTTAAGGCTATAGCTCTTCTCACAAAGGTTATCAGCAAGGGAAAATCTAGAAATAAGAGTGGGGAGGACAAAAATTATAAAATATAAATAATCAGTATAAATTTTATAATTTATAAATTCGAAATACATATTTTTATCAGAATGAGTGTGATGTTGTTTCATATCATAAAATTCATCAAAAATTGAATTAATATAAAAATATTTAATTTATCTTTCTTAATATAATTAATTAAACAATTAGCTAAACAGTCATTTTTCATTTTATTTCTAAACTCATCTTTTATAATACTTATAGCTATTTGAAGACAAAGAAAAATTTGAAAAAGTTTCTCTGGAAATATTTACTTACCTTTATCTCTTTGTCTCAATTTTGTTGAAGTAAAAAAAGAGAGATTTTAGTTGTTTTATAAGTTGTTTATTTGGCTATACCCTATATCATTCTTTCAAATAAAAAATAAATAAATAAAAGTGCATAGTGGGCCTAACCTAATAGTTTCACTTAATCACTTGATTGTGAATGTGGATATATATAAGTTTTTTTAATTTTATAAAAATAGGTAAAGATTTAATCAATTTATTCTAATTTTTATCTTTATTTAAAATAAATTAAATGCAATCCAAATAAATCTTATATATTTTTTTAAATTTAAATTATTTAAATTAATTATCATTGAAATTTAATGCATATATATATATATAAAATGAGCTGGGGTAATCCATCCCTGTTGTTAGTGCATGCACTTAGTCTCTCGGCATGTCTATGTTAACCGTGTTGTTCGCTTTATCTTACTCCTTTACCCTGAGTCTTCCCTTACGCCCACTCGTTCAGCTTGCGCCCTGACATCCCCTTTTCGACCTCCTTACCTTGTGTCCGCTAGCTAAACTAGCAATACTCGAGCCCTTTTGTACCCACCTGGCGCCTAGCGCCCGATTTCCAATCCCAAAACAGAGACAAGAGCAGGCGCGGCCCTGCACGCCAACCCTCTTCCTTCTTCTGCAACTAAATATATATATATATATATATATATAAAATGAGCGGGGGGTAATCCATCCCTGGTTGTTAGTGCATGCACTTAGTCTCTCGCTATGTCTACGTTAACCGTGCTATTCGCTTCATCTTACTCCTTTACCCTGAGTCTTCCCTTACGCCCACTCGTTCAACTTGCGCCCTGACATCCCCTTTTCGGCCTCCCTATCCTGTGTCTACTAGCTAAACTATCAATACTCGAGCCCTTTCGTACCCACCTAGCGCCTGGCGCACGATTTCCAATCCCAAAACAGAGACAGGCATAGGCGTGGCCCTGCACGCCAACCCTCTTCCTTCTTCCGCAACTAAATTTGACCATCCTCTAGAATCACTCCATGTCTGGCATCAGAAAAACAAATCCCGAAACCCGAAAATGCTCTTGACGCTACTCATTTAGCTTCTCTTATCCCTATTGAGCCTTCTTCTTCCTACAATGCGGCTGCTAAGGATTCTATTTCTGACTTATGAGCTTAATGCTTAAATTCTTTCTAAACAGCACCCACTCTCTTGCTCCCCCACACCAATAGTATGATCATTTACTTCAGGCAATAAGTTGGCGTATGAGTCAAGCAAAAACCTAATGGGTGGTGCCATAGACAGAAGTCGTAGTACTAGACTCTTGCTTACACTGTGGCTGAGCTCACTTGGATTAGTATTTGCTCTGCGATCTTCGTATTCTTCACAAGGATCTGCCACGAATAATTCATGACAATCTACCATACTTCAAATCATACTTAAGCCACTCTTTCACTCTTGCACTAAGCATTTAGAGGTCGATTTCTGTTTTCTCCGAGAACATGCTGCAGCTACGACTATTCTCATCTTGTATACTTTCATGTACCGATGTCATGCAGCGGGCTGACGTCCTCACCACGAGTCTCCCCTCTCACTGATCGATTGGAAGTTTTACATGGCAATCCTCATGTATTAGCTTCTCCCACATTTTAATTGAAAGGATGTTTGCTACACAAATATTTATTTAGAGTATTTTAACTTAGCTCTACTAGCATATGTCTCTACTTTTTCATTATCTCTAATGGAACAGCGTGCAAGTCTATTGACACAAGTAATATTTCTCTTTAAAGGTATCTCTTATAACCATTACTATTAATACATACACGCAGTCTACCTCATTCAAGTCTTGAGTTGCTTCCTTTATCACAGAAAACACACCGCACACACTAGCACACACAGGATCGGATTGAGACACTATCTAGAATGGGTAACAGATCATGAGGGTGCTCCACACATGCACAACAGATCCATTCAGCTAGAAGAAGAGGATATGACCAATTTACCACTAAAATCTTCTGTGGTTCAAAAGGGGCAAACAAATGCCCCATCTGCAGTTTAATACCACTACTAGGCCCGTCAGGGGGGGGCTTATTAATGATGCAGGGAAAAGCCCTGGCGGTGGCAACAAAAGGAGTACAAGTTTGATTTTCATCTCAAATGTCTTAATTCAGAAAACACAAGAGAAATGAATTTGGATCTTGCCCGGCCTTCCAACCCGGAACTTTAATTTGTGCTATTCAATCACAAAGACGCAGTGCATGAGATCGACCTCCTGCAGCAGAGGAAAAAAACCACGCATTATCTTCTGCAGCTTGAGCTGAATAGGGAAACACAGTATGCATTAGAACAATACTCCCATGGATGAAGATTAGGGCCATTGCCTCCACTTTCAAAGGATAGATACAGATTCTAACCCAGTAAAAAGGTGTACGAAATTCGGACCAGGCAATTACGCGAATAATGGCCAGAACAAATAAATCATTCTCATGTTTGAATATAAAGCCAAGGTGACAAAGTTGAGGTTCTACTAACTCTTCACAGATTTTCGATCTCGGCAGAATTTGCTTCCACAATGGCACTGAAAAGCTTTCCCATGTTGATGGTCATTGAAGTCAATTCCATACTCCTGCAATGCATTTAAACAAATGTGTATAACATTTGTCCAAAATCTAAACAATTCAGCCGGAAAAGAAGCATACTTGAACAAACCTTTAATTATAATTAATATAATTCCAAACACAATAGTATTTGCTGCTGTTGGATCAATATATATATATATATGTATATGCATATGTCAAAATTAAAAACTAACCCAAGTTAACTCTTCCAAAGCATTAACCTTCCTCGTAGTGAACAAAGCTAGCTGCATGAATCAAAATCCATAATGCACATATCTCCTAACAAAAGAATAATGAGTAGTGGAAAGGAAAAGGGATAGCCAAATTGGAGTAATTATTGTTTTACGTACATGGTAATAATGATGATCTGGAGTCTCCACTTCAACAGGGATCTCCACCAAGTTAGCATCAAAACACCTAAGTAACAAAGCAGCAAATATCTGTTCAACTTTCAATACTTTCTCCACAGAACTTTGACAGATCCACCAGACACTTCGAGGAAGTCAAGAAACTGTCTTAAATGCAAGAGAAAACTTAGATGACTAAAAGTTTCTTCAATTAAGATGATTAATGAGGAACTTGATTACAATAAGGGTGTCTGAAAACTAATAATTTCAGAGTGATTGTAGGGACCAGATTTCTAGTGATTGAAAATAGATGCTTTCTCCTTTGCTTTTATCTTTTCTTCAGTATGCTTTCAGTATTATAGCTCATGTGATGCAGGTTCTTCATGTAGAGCATAAGATAATCTGATTGATATAGGTAATTCTAAATTGATGCAGGATATATTACACTTGCTTAAAATCGAGCAGAGAACTTGCTCATTGTAAGTTAACGAGTGATCAAATCAGAACACCACCTGTGATTAATGAACCTTGCAACATTTCCATAAACTGTTGCATCCAGACAAAGAGCCTTTTCATCCTTCAAGACACCTTCAGAATCCCAATTTGCGTCCAGTACAACTGGGTAGATGTGCTTGTCACCAGTACGTTGCATGTTTCTTTCAAATAACTCTCCGATGGTGACCACTTCTCCAGCATATTCACAGATAAAAGCACCTTCAGGTACATCTTCCAGGGTTCTAAGGCCCCAACCTTTTCGCTCATGTGTCATAAACACCTGAAAGAAAGGCAAAAACAGATTATCTCAATTCGCTTATCTTAATGTAACTACAAGAAGATATAATAGTACCATAGTATTTTTTTTAACTCCATTGAAAGTTTGAAAAGAAGGGTGGCAACTAAAACTGTAAAGGAACTTGATAAAGCTCATAAAGTATTTTCTCCTGGAATTCATACAACAGAAGAAAGAGAAAACCTAAAAGACAATATTTAACCATTAGTGAAGTTTTTTATCTGAAATTTCAACAAAGCAGAAAATGAAAGCACAAAATGTGAGAAATAAAATTAGACCTGCAACTTTGTTGTTATTCCTTGCTGAACAACACGATTTCCACACTTCATGCTGCAACCACATTTATACCAGCACTCTTTTATGAAATTCCTCACTACATGGCCCCTGCATTTGCCAGATAAGTTTTTACCCACAGGCCTTTCCAGTGGACAGTCCTGACAATAGAAAAGATTGTGCTGTTGCACTGAACAATTAATTGATATAACATTGTCCAGAAACTTTTCCTTCAATAAGCCCCCTGGTCTATATGCAAACTCAGGTCCAGTTTTACTAGCACAATTACAAGGAATTTCCATAGGCAAACAGTCCCCAGAGCAATCTGAACAGCAATTTTCTTCTGATATATGAGCAAGAAGAAATCTCATGCATGCATTTTGGTATGTCACATTTTGTGAAATATAGTTGAATGTCGGACCCCCTTCTTCATTTATTTCATTTATCAAAGATATCTCATAAGGTTCTTGACCTTTAGTGATATCTTCGATATAAAGATAACAGCTTTGCTTTTGGAAAATCATCATTCTACTTGAAGAAGGCACATGACTGTTGAGCTCCACGACATTTCTCTCAACCTCACGGGGACGATTTACATCCACAGTTAAATATATCTTGCAGTGACTCAAATCCAATTGAAGGGTTCCAACAAACCTTGGAATTTGAGATGAAACTTCAAAAAGATTTTGAATTCTGATTGGATCATTTGAAATGGTTGACTTACTGCAAAGAGTGAGTTGATGGTCAGTGCCCTCAGCTGGACCATTTTCTGAATCTGGATCTTCAGAAATGCCTAGAGATGAAACTACATTTTCAGGTCTTACATCCTCAGTGTATGTTGAGGCAGTACCAGCAGCCAAGAAGCAATCACACACTTCTTTCATCAGCCTCAGCATAGAAAAACCAGTTTGCGAAATCCCATATGACTTCAGGCAATGTTCCTCCATCTGCTTCAACACTGCTTCTAAACTTGGAACATGAAAATCTGGTACTAGGGAACAATTAACCATTAGAGAGATTTTCACCTCGCCTCTAGACGAGGATGCAATATCTAGCTTCGGTGAACCTTGGGCATCATTTTCAGTTTTCTCTGCTTCAGATTGTTTATAGTTCATGGATTCTGAATGATTTCCTTCCAAATCAGAACTTTTTCCTTTGGAATAAGCATCTTTAGGAGACAGACAAGGAGCTGTGGCCAAGCAGAAAAGGCATCAATTAGGTTAACACCCTAGGAATGTGGTAGCAAACTGAAAACAATGCCATCTCTGAACCTGGTAAAACAAGTTTTTGAGTATCAATCTCAATTTAAATACAAGTGTTTTTCTTTTTTCGTCCTGAAGAGAGGAGAACAACAAATCCGACTTTATTGTTACATAACAAAACCATTAGTAACGGTGTGCCCCTTTTCCAGATTTATCAGTTTTGTTTACTAATAAGTATTGTGCCCCCCATCTTAGCAGGAAGCCAACTGACTCCATCTACTAATTGGAACTTTCATTGAAAAATCATAGGGACCATTTGTCACCTTGTAATAAAATAACTTTTTAATCTTCTAAAATTTGTAGTACTGATTACTCCAATCAATGTTAGATCAGGCTGAAACTACTATAATGAAACACTTTCCTCAACCATTTTATTTGTGGAATATGACTAGTTCTCAAAGTAAATGCAAATAACCATAATTTAATGATAAAGAAAAACATTTGGATCATCTAACAGACATAAAATTTAGTATGGGAAGACAATTATCTACAGATATATGAACTTTTGTTTAATAGATCAACATCAAAGCTAAAGATAAATGTATTTAAAACTATTGCTGTAGGGTCCATGATGATGTCCTCATTAGATTACAGCATGGACAAGTTTCTGCATGATCCTTGATAGGCAGATTTAGGTGATAACTGTGGCAAAATTATGAAATCCTCTCTATTCAGTGGGAGTATGTGCTCGTGTCCGCAATAGTAAGACAGAGGGTGCGAAAGCTTTAGTAACAACAGCAGAGCAATTTATAAAACATCTAGATGAATAGATAAAAATGGACAATCTGTTTCCTCTAATGGTACACATTTTGAGATACAAAAGTGCACCTAGAGGAACCACAGCAAGAGGAACCTCAAAACCTGGCAAGTCATAGAAAAATGGCTCATCTCTGAAGCTGTTTCATGCCAACTTTCATCAAATACGTTCTTTTGAAAGCAAGATCATCATCATGCATATTAGCTCTCTCTTAGTGGAAATGTGGATGATTACCTCTTTCATAAGTTATCATTCTCTTCTCTGAAAAATCATGGCATGAAACAGATTCATCTACAATCTTTTCCAGGCCTGGCACGGGTACCAGGGAGTTAAGTTCATCAGTTTCATCATCAGAAATGAGTTTCATTTCCTTTCCTTGTTCCATCACTACAAGAGATTCAGGAGAACTGCTAGTCTTCCCTTTGCCTTGAAAATATTTTGAGACATATGGTGCCTTGAGTTTAATATCCTTATCTTGGTGTTGCTCATAATTGGATTCACACATTTTCTGCTTGCCATGGTGTTGATTCTCCCCCTCATAGCTACTGTCGGGGGTGGAAGCATGAAATGATGGTGAAGACTCATGTTTCTGTATGCTTAGCTTAGATCTTTTCAAAAGGGGTTCATCTTCTTCAGCCTCATTCTCAGAGCAGGTATTCATGTGTTCCAACTCATTGCTCCTTGCCTGAAATAGAAAAATCACAGAATGAACAGTACACCTCAGTTTCGGAGGGAAAAATTTATCGCGTTAAGACAAATATTCCTGAGGTGTACTCTGAAAACAGTGAACTCCATAAATGAGCATGATTAGCTTTTCAAAAATTTACAGGTTCGAGAATGTAATTAATGCTAAAGAAAATCAGAGACCATGCAAGGAAATTAAATGACCATTCTGGTTATTTCAGGACAGCATATCCCAGAAGTAGAAAGCCGGCTCACCTTCTGTTCCTCACTGTCCAAAATTGCGTCAACAAGAACTCGATAGTTGTCTTCTTCAATAAGCATCCAGTTACTTTCATACAGCTTCAGAAGCTCTTTCAATAATGGTCTCACAATTTTAGCCGAATAGCCCAAGTTCTTCATTGCCTTCAAGGCATTTGCGATTTTTGCCCTTGGTGCCATCTCTTGTATGTGGAGATAGTTTAAACAGTTAAATTTGACTCGATAGAAGCTTTTTACTTTCAACAGCAATACAATCGAAGATGTCAAGAAGGATCTGCAATGGGAAATTCCCAGTCTTCCATGGAACTGTGTCTTGAGTCAGAATTCAAAGGACTAAGCAACTGGACTACTGAAACCACTAGAACTGAAAACTTACAGGCATGTTCACAAGTGAAAACATGAAAATTGCCCCAAAAAAAGGGAATATTTTGTGCAGGCATTGTAAGACCAAGCAGCACAACTATAAAGTGTAGTAGCAACAAGAGAAAAGTAAATGCTTTAGGCTCATGATTAACAAGGACAAAATCCAAGAACAGAAAAATTACGAAGGCAAGCAAGTAAAGATAGTATATAAGTAACCTAGACGAGAACTAATCATGATGTAATTTTTTTAGCACTTAACTGAGTAAGCAAACCTCTTACACTGATGCAATAGTTGTTGAAATTAAATGCAATTTTAATGATGTAAACTTAGATGATAATTATCCTGGTCAAGTGATATTAGTACATGACATGAGGACCAGTATTACAGAATTCACTCGAATATGAAGAAAATCTACAAAAGTTATAAGACTGTTAAAGATTGTGTCAAATTCTATTTACAAGCATTTCCACGTTGACTATCCTAAATAAACTCCTGGTCAATCTTCTAACCATGTAAATCAACAAATATTCTCTAACCAAAAAAAAAAAAAACAAAAAGAGAGAGAGAAGAAGAAAGTAGTAATTTTCTTCATTTCTGTCCGTGATTTTTCAGCGTTACTTCAATGTGTGAATCCATATAAAATTTACAATACCTAAAATTTCTAGCACATTGAAGACACACCAACACACAATATCTCAACCTAAAACCCTTCAAGCTAATACAACATGCAACACCTTCCAACATCACTTGCCATAGTTATATCACCATTACACTTACACAAATCACATGGTATACCTACCAAATCAGAACCATCTATCTCCCATATCCGAACAATGCAGACAACATACGATTTGGCTATGCATGTCTATCTGCAATTGATATATAAAAAAGCAAAAAAAATGAGCAGTACACTTAATTTCCATTTCCAAAAGTTTCATGATAAATTATGATCTACCAGTTCTAATTTGATGTCCAAAACTTGTGGTAACCATTAATTTCTATCAAGCCATTGTTAACATGCAAAAGCAATATTCATTAATCATATAAATATTCCATGAAAACTTTTTCTGTTAGCAGAAATGTCTAGTGGACTGTCATTGTATAGCCCGTTTGGTTTCATTTTCAAAACTCATTTTCATATTTTCTACTATTCCATAAATGAAACACATCACTTTTTATACATTTTCACCCAACATCATTTTCATTTACATTTTTAAAACACATTATCCAATAACATATATATCTTCTCTCTCTATTCCATTATTTCTCAATCTCTCCACCTACAACCTATTAAAACCAACATAATCATTACTTTTCTAACAATATATCCAAATACAATCTCATTTTAACTCATTTCCACTAACTAACTATTCAAATTTTAGAAATGATGAAATGAAAATTGAAAATGAAAATAAAACCAAACGGGCGTATAAGTGACTTATCCCCTTAGATTTACCTTCAAACACTCCCGCCGGGCCAAGTGAAAGTGCTTCCTATAATTTTTTTCTTTTCTTTTACGATCAAAGCTTTAACTAAACTATGCAAAATAATAGATTATAAAAGACCAAGAACATCTCATCCTGGTACATCTGATGATATTAGTATTAGCAAAGACCAAGAACTCTTGTCTTGGTACATTTGTCTTAGCAAATTATACATCATTTGAAGCTATATATATATATATATATATATATCACATACAAGCAGTGACATATTAGTATTCAGATGCACATTCCACCATGCAGTATAAGTACATCAAAAATTTCATGACTAAACAAAAACAAATATGCTCTGTTTTAAGTATTATTTCAACATTTGAAGAATCACAATCGAATGGTATTACTCTGTTAGCTACCAAAATTCTCATACGCCTGTATGTGTTCCTTTTCTCCTCTTTCTTTAACATACCCAAAGCAAAATGTAGTACATAAAACAAAAATCAAGAGAATCAACCTTAAAAAAAAAAAAAAACAAAAAAAAAAAAGAAGATAAAATCTCATTTTCTTCCTAAAAACTGAAATAATCATGCAGTACTCAAAACTTCCGATAAGATAACAGGATTAAAACAAAACCCAAAACCAAGAAGCCAAAAGACATTCCCAAATATAGACATAGAAGTTAAAGAAAATAACAAAATAAGCGTCAAAATTCAACCTCAAGCTGGTTATAGCTTCATTCTTTAAATCCCATCCTCTAACATCCAAGTATGATCATCAACAATATTTTTTTTTCTTAATACATTATAATGGGTTTCATTTCGGATCTTTTTTTTTAGAGAAAAAATAAAAAAGAAGAAGAAAAGAAAAGGAAAAAGAAAAAAAAAATTCTAAAACCATAGATTCCAAAAATATCCAAGTGATTAGCAATATATTTCATTCGAGTGGAGGCCATGGAATTTACCATCCTATCAGAGTTGAAATGAGGATTTCTTGCAAGTATCACATTTTATTTTAATGGGAAGCTTGACGTTACCTTTCTACCAGAGTTGAAATGAGAGTTTCTTGTAAGGAAAGAAAGCTGTTGTGGTAGTTTTAAGGTCAAAAAAATGGAGAGAAGGTGAAAGGACGCAATGCTTGGAGGAAGGTTCAAGTACAAAATGCAAATGAAAATGGAGCCAACAAAGATAATAAACTGCCTTAATTTGATATTGCCACTACAGAATTTACTTAAATCACTCCAAGTAAATATGTTTCAAAAAGTAATTTGAGGTGTCGAATGTAATTTTGGAATTTCACTACTGTATTTTAAAAATTAAACAAATGCATTTTATATAATTGTTTCCATAAATTTATGGAAAAGAAAAAATATGGTAAAAAAAACTAAAATAAAAGGCGGGGAAAAATGATTTGAAATAAGAAACATGGCAAAGTTATTGTTTCTTAAGCAGTAAACTGGGGTTGGCTATGATTTGATAATCATAATGTTGATTTAGCATTCTATATTTCTTAAAAAGTTAACATGTGTATAAATGATCTATCCAAATCATTAATAACTAAGTTAATTATTAGATTAACCGTTTCTAATTAAATTAATATTAAAATAATTTTAATTATGAAATATCTTATTTATCCTTATCAAAAGCGATGTAACCTTTTCTAATTAAATCAATACTAAAATAATTTTAATTGTGAAATGCTTTATATATTCTTATTAAATTAATGTACAATTTAAAAAATAAAAACAAAATAAAATTAGATACATCCACAAAACAAGAAAAAAATTGAGTTTAATAATTTTTGAATTAAGCAAATGAACCCTTATGAGACATTAGACGCACCCCCAAATTTAACTCTCCCGAAATAACCCCAATTCTCAAAATACTGCCACTCCATTGTCGGTCACCATCTCCAGTGACGTCATGGACTAGAAGCCCCTTATATGGACTCAAGGTGTACAAAATTAGATGGTGATAATGGCATATGAACAGCGCACATGGTAATGGCATACGGTAGTGCCATGTAAAATTAGACGCTGTTTGACACCGAATTCTTCTCGATCGATTCGGAATTTTTTAATTTGATATTTTACGAGTCTTGGTAATGGGGATTATTCTTATCCATAATATTACTGCGAACATTGACCGGCAGCAAAGTGATGGTATTTTGAAAATTAAAGTTGTTTCTTGAGGATTGAATTTGGGATTGTTATATTACCTCATGAGGATTTATTTGTTTAATTCAAAATTATTAAACTCATTTTTTTATTTTATTGATATATTTAAATTTTGTTTTTGTTTTTGTTTTATTTAAGTGTGCATTATTTTTAATAAGGATAAGTAAGATATATCATAATTAAAATTATTTTAGTATTGATTTAATTATAAAAGATTAATTTAGTAAATTAACTTAGTTATTAATGGTTTAGAAGAATTATTTATACAAATGTCAATTTTTTAAAGAGCATAGGATGTTAAATCAAAATTATGGTTCTCGAATCATAGCCAACCCCAATTAAGCTTAGACTTTGCAACTATTATCAATATTTGCACATGTAATCATAGTTGTTATGGCTGTCAGTTTTATTTCTATTTTAATTTTAATTTACACATGCATGTTCATATAGAACTTCTAAGGTTTATTCATTCTCATTTTTCATTTCATTATTTTCAAATTTTGAAAAGTTAATTAGTGAGAATGAGTTTGTGTTTGAATAGATTATTGAAAAAATAATGATTATGTAAGATTTAGTAAGTTGTAGGTGGAGAGAAATAGTAATAATGATAATAGAGAAAAAAGAAATATAAGTTATAGGGAGAAGATATAAAAATTATTGGGAAATATGTTTTGAAAATAAAAATAAAAATATATTGGGTAAAAATGTGTATAAACTGATGTGTTTTAATTTTTAAATAGTAGAAAATATGAAAATAAAGTTTGAGAATGAAAACAAACAGGACTAAATCTCATACTTATATATGTGAAGGCAATATTATTGGATTAATTGACTACTCGACCCATTATTTTATCAGTATATACACATTAATATTGCTAAATGTATTGGACGTATATGTTGTTAGAAGATCTTATAGCTTGTTTGTTTATGTTTTCAAATTTATTTTTACCCATTTTCTTCACAATTTAGAAAAGAATTATCGACAACTTATCATCATTTTTATTAATATTTCAATTCATTTTCATCTCAAAATACATTATCCAATAACTTATATATCTTCTCTCCTTTCTTCATTATTACTATGTCTCTCCATCTTCAACTTACTAAATCATATATAATCATTACTTTTCCAACATACTATTCAAGTACAAAATTATTTTCAACATATTTTCTTTAACTAAGTTTTCAAATTTTAAAAATATTGAAAATGAAAACATAACCAAACATGCTCTTATTTTTTGGTACTCCACCATTATATTTTAAATGTGGTGTAGTGTTAATAAAGGTCCAGACTCCAGACTGAAATTCGTATAGGTTACAGTATATGACAAAGTGAAGCAATTCTCAGTGTTGAGTGTTCCAGTTGTGGCAGTGGCATTTGCTCTTCATTAGCCTGTCATCTCCCTCAATGCGTCTGCTGCACAAAGTGGTTTTTTTTCTCTTTCTGTCTTTTCATTTTTCTTTTCTTTTCTCCTTTTCTTTTCCTTTTTGTTTCTTATAGTGAGCATGCACACAGAGTGATTGACATCCGTTTGGGAAACTGTGCATCAAACCTTAAATGTGCCAACAAATATTATATGCTCATTTTTCGAATTGACCATCTTTGATAGTTAATTTGACAATATCTGTATTCTACTATTCTGTCACATAAAAATGGGATATGCTTGCCTCCAGTTATCGTACTTCGATTAAATTTTAATTTTTTAAATTTTTATTTTTTGTTAACAATGTTATTAATTGTCTTTAAGGAGAATTCCTCGGATACCCACAAGTGAGGTTTATTTGGACCATGTTATAAATGCCCGGTCTAACCTATTGATTGTAGAGGTGAAATTTCAATTTATGAATCTCGATTAATTGATTATCCTGCTCCAGGTATTATTTCTCGACATTTCATATACAAGCTTCTACAAACTAGGCATATTGCTATTGATTTGATAATCCGTATAAGACGTGGTCAACGAGAACTAATTATTGGAGATAAAAAGACCGTTAAAAGCAATAGCCACAGATACGATTCTCAATCAATACGATCAAAATGTAATATATGTTATGTAGCTATTGGGCAAAAAGCATATTCAGTGGCTTATAAATGTATTTAATTAATAGTTATTCTATTTTTAATGTTTTCTATTTCTTAAAAATGTGGTTACTTACAAACGCATTTAGTGAATACCAAACTGAAATTCACTTAATCAGACAAAAAAGAAATATTGAATTAAAAATGAATTAATAGTTATAATTTAGGAAATATCTATTATTTTTTATGCCACAATTATTAAAAACTAATTTTATAATTTAGGAAAATAACGGTAAGATATGCACGAATAAAATTTGATGCAATTTAATATTCTTAAATTACTCAATTTTATTAACTATAATTTATTATAATGGAAATATTAACTTAAAATGGATTATATTTAATATTCTTAAATTATGCTGCATGATTTAGAAAAATAGCTATAATTTTTGTAATGATTAAAGTTGATATAAATAAGTACTCATAAATTACTCAGCCTTATAAAATATAAATTAGGAAAATAATTATAATTTATTTGAAAATAAAATATCACATATTTGGCTTGGTTTATTTGGTTTTTAATTGATGTATTTGATGAATTTTTCTTTAATAAATTTAATAAGATGAATATGAAAACATTTAATTAAAATGTATTATAGCAAATCAATATTCTTGAATTACTCAACTTGATTATGTACAATTTAAAAAAACAGCTATAATTTGTGTTAGAATAGTTTGATACAAATTAATATCCTTAACTGCTCAACCGTACAAACCATAATTTAGGAAAAAGAAAGCATTTAACTAAAATAAACTAGGGAGTGTTTGGTTATGTTTTCCCATAATAAAATTATTTTAGGAAAACATAACCAAACATATTATCATTTTTCCTCCAAAACTTCCATTTTTCAATATATACATACATTATATATACATCATATATATATTTTTATTATTTTAATAATAAAAAAATCACTCAATTCCATTTTTATACTAAAACCAACAAAAAAGTATTGATTTGACTGCTACAATAAAAAATATCTCCCCCAAAATATAAACAAACATACAAAAATACAATTTTCATATTCTCCAATAATTCATTCTCCCAAAACACATAATAAAATCAAACAAAAAAATAACCAAACATTCCCCTAGTTTTTAACCTTTGCATTGCACAGGTCAATAATCTTAAATTTAAAAATTTATTATGTTTAATAGTAGTTATAGTTTATATATTAATAGTTTTTATAAATATTAAACAAAAAATATTAATTTTAAAAAATTAATAGAAATTTTATTGAATATAATTTAATAGTTGAAATAAGTAAAATGAAACAATATTTCATGGGCGTGTTTGATGTGGAATGCGTGTAACAGTAATGATTGTAATAGTTTGTAATTAAGTGAGATTGAATTATTTATTGTCATGTTTGATATGAAAAATTGACAATTCCATTAGACACCACTATAAACCACCATAATAGGTTCTAAGGCATTTGCTATTTGCTATTAATTTTTTTTGGGACAAATTTACCCCCTGTCAAATAAGCCCTGTAAGTAGATTGTCAAATTATCCACCCAAGAAACCTTAAAAATTTTCAACATAATTAAAATGTTTTATTTAATTCTTCAATGAAAACTTGGACTTAATCTTCTCAACTTCCTTCGTCCCAACCTGAAACGCCTTGGTTAGAACTTTATCTGGCACCGACGGCTTAGCGGCAAACAAGGTGGCGGTGATGGATTACGCCCCTCGGGCTGGCTGTTTAAGGCAAAGATGACGGCGGCAGGGGACCTCCTATTGTTCTTTTAGAAGTGGACGAGCCCTTTAGGGAAAACGAAGATCTCGCCCTTCTTGATGGACTTGGAGATGAGGACGCTGGCGATGGTGATGAAGCCGACGTCGAGTTCTCCTTCGAGCACAAAGACCATCTCGGTGACGTGTGGGTGTGTGTGCGGCGGGTTGAGGCCACTGGGAGCGTAGTCGATGTGGTTGAGGGAAACGCCGAGAATGTGGAGGCCCGGGATTTTCTCGACATTGGCGCCAGTAATGACTTAACGCATGCAGAAATAAGGCTAGGAATGATCTTTCGGTACTTCAAGAGATTAAGAATTGGGTACGATTAATTAATCGCACCCACAGAGGTGCTACTTCAATAATGGGTAATATGGTGAATAGTGTGGGCTTATTCAAATTTGCTGGCCGCCTACAAATTTAGTCTTCAATATTAAACAAGCGATTGCTGAAAATTAGGCTATACTATTTTGGCTATTAGAGGACATCAAATGCCCCCATATGAATGGTACTTATGTATCATCGTAGGATACCCTATTCGCATCCATACCCTAAAATACTCAAACAAAAATATCATATATTTTACCTTACCCTAAAATATCCAAAAGGATAACTCTAACCCTATCCTACCCTATCTAACTCAAGACCCATTAGGTCTAGTTTATTGGACTTATATTTTTAATATATATACTAATTTTCTCAATATATACTAAAAGTATTATTTGGCATATAATAACAAAAATTCTATATTTAATTTAATTTAATCATTAAGTTTAAATTAATTAATCTTTATTTTTAATTTTTCATTAATTAATAAAGTTTTTACAAAGTTTATTTATTAGTAAAATTAATTTTATTTGCTATTTTTATAAAAAAATATTTATTCCACTATGAATTTTAATATTGTTAATTTCATTAATAAAAAATGTCCAACTGTTGCTATTGCTATTCCAATTAAAAAAAAATGGTTGCTACCCCAATATATTGACTTTATTAATTTAATTTATTTTTTAATGAAGATAATTGTTTAGTTGTTATTGTTCATTCACATATCTGTAATTTTTATATATAAAAAGCTTAGGGCTTTGTTCACTAGTATTTTGGCCATTTTCTAGAAACCATTTTGGGAGAATGAGTTTTGGGAGAAAACTTGGAAAAAGTGTCAATTGTTTGTTTATGTTTTGGAAAAATATGAAAAATGGATTGAGAATGAGTTGTTTGTTTGTTAATGTTTTGGTGGGGGGACAAATTTTACTGTAATGTCAAACCAGTTACTTTATTGTTAGGTTTGTAGGAAGAAATTATTTTTTTATGTAATGTGTATATATGTATACTTTGATGGTGTGTGTGTGTGTGTGTGTATATATATATATACATACTTGAGTGTTAGGTAGGGTCAAGGTAGGGCTATGGTAGTGTGTAGGGTCTTTTTGAGATTGAATTCTGAAGGTTTTTTGGGTATAAATTTTTTGTATTTTGGGAAAATGATTGGGAAATGTGTATGTTTTTTGGAATTGTTTTGAGAGTTGGGAAATTTTTTCCCAAAATGCTAGTGAACATAGCGTTATCATTTGTAACACCCCGAATTTTGAAATCTTGAAATATAATAAAATGTGAAATCAATAAGCTTGACTAAATTAATTTTGAGTTAGAGTTAGTTAAAATTCTAGAATTAAACAATTACAATCAAAGTATTAAATTAAAAATAAGAAAATGACTTGATTGTTTAAACTTATAAAGTTTAGGGGATCAATGTGGGTGAATCAAAAGTTTGAGGACTCCAGAAAAATTATATTTGGACCCAATTACTTAGAAGCAGAAATCTTAGGGGTCAATGTGAAAGAAATAAAAGTTGAAGGACTCAATTGAAACCCTAGGGACTAAATTGAAGCTGGTGTAAAACTTTAGGGGCTTAATTGAAGTCGGTCAAAAATTTTGGGGATCAAATTGAGAAGGCTGAAAATGCAATTATATATATAGATCAAGGACATAACTTTATTAAATTCTCAAAAAAATGCCCAAACCTTACCTCGACGATGAATTGTCGAAGAATGACTGCAACACTCGAAATTAAACAGATAAAAAGACTCCTCTCGTCTCCATGAACAACTTCATACCAAAACACTTAGAAACACTGGTGAAATCACTGGGAAATTGAAGCCCAACGTTGGACGGCGACGAGTGTGATGGTTCTGCCGCTTCTAGCGACGGGAAGTGATTGGGTTTTAGTGGATCTTAGTCGAAAAAGCATGGGTAGGTGATAGTGGTATTAATTTGGTGAAACAATAAGCAATGATGGGGGAATTGGATGCGGCGTATGGTGGCGGGTTAGGCTTTCATGGAGGTTTTTGGATAAATTGCTCGGCAAAATGGTGGTGTTTTGCAAAATTGTTAGGGGCGTTTTGCTCCTAGCGATGAGGCACACCTGGTGGTGGTGGTGGCCTCCACCTTAGGCGGTGGCGAGTGCGGCAGCTCTAGGACAGTTAGCTCAGCTTTGAATTTTGGACTCGTCTAGCTTGAAATTGGAACTCGATTCAATTCGATTTAGGTAAATTTCTCAATCGAATTTTAATTCAATTAATTTACCGAATGTGATTGGAGTTTGAGTTTAAAGCTAATCCTTATATGAATTAGGACTGTCAAACCATGATCTATGTCAAGTAATGGATTAATCTTTAAAATTTCTATAATCTTGAACTCAATCGACCTGAAGAGATTATCATATTTCCATTGAGACCTCGAATAAGATTTGAACAACCAGTTTACCAACTTGTTAAGGACAATAATATGTTATTATCTTGAACATTTGAGTGTAACATGGAATTTGAGAATTAGGACTGAACAGTTAAAGTAATTGAAGAACTTGATAAGGACATTTAAGTGTACTAAGAATTATGATTTAGAAATCAAAACAATATTTGTTTAGGTTATTTATTCTAAACTTTGAATTGGTTCGGAACCAAGGACATAGACTCTCAAAACAACTAAAGATCACCATATTCAATTGTCTTAACTTGAACATGAAGTCCAATCACCAGAATTATATCAGAATAACCTTGAGTTTGATAAAGACGTAACTATATTCATATTTAAGAATCAAAGGATTAATAGAGTGATAACCCAAGTTATCTTATGACAGTTCTCAGACTGACTAGGAAGCCAGGACCTGAGCGATCAAGACTAGGAATTCCTCTACATTTACCAGGTGAGTTTATACTTGATAGTAGAAGATTTCTTTGCTGGGGAAAGAACATATACACTTGCTAATATATCTTGATCGCTTGACTCCTTTCAATCTATGCATTGAAAATAGTATATCACATCGTCCTTTTATATTGAGCACTTTTGTTGATATTTATTGACATTGCCTTACCTAAAATTGGCAATCGTGTTGAGGAAGCAAAAAAGTGATTTCGAAATATATATTTTTATTGCCATATTTTTTTGGAAACCAGCTTGGTGCTGAATTAGTTTGTATGTTAACATGGCGACTTGATATGTTATCTGCAATATTATTGATCACACTATATGATATATGTGAATAAGATAAATACCCTTGGGGATAGGCCCTGGGATAGGTTACGAAAGCGACCAGGTGGAACGGACCGATGGTGATTGATCTTTCAGCTGATACACGTACACGATGTACATATAACCCAGTATCCTAGCCAACTGGAGGTAGTTGTCTACGAATTGGTAGAGGCATGTGGCTAGCCATGCTTAACGTTTGTTTGTTTGTTCGAGCCGATCACTCAAAAATTGGAGGAATAAGGATTTTCATGTTTTTGAAAGTGGAGTGACAAAGTAAGAGAACCACCACCAACTTTTACTTGAATTGTTTGCTAAGTTATAATTAGTTAATTTCTCAGGCTAATGTTTATGCTTTGAACTTGAATGTTGTGAAGTCTCATCACCGGTGTGGGACGGTGGTGGGATGGATCACCTAAAAAGTTTGACTAAAACCTTCCTTCACAATTTCTGGATGTTTTGATGCTTCTATTTGTTTCTTATATAATAATATTTGAGAAATTGTCACTCTGTTGTTATTACTAAACTAACTTACTAAGTCTTTTGGACTTACATTGTTCAGTGGTTATCTTCGGTTCTTTACCCCCAGAAAAGAACGAGAGACGAAGATAGACTAACCCCGGCGACATATAAGGTAATGATAGTGATAAAAGTGCTCACACATGAGGGTGATAGAAGTGCTAGGGGTGATTCATAGGACTTCGATTTACAATTGTACCTTTGTTGGAAGTTTGTTGTAGAAATTAAATACTTTGGATTTTTGATAAATCTATTTCTGTTATTCGGAAGAATTGTGGTATAAAGTGGGTAGTGTCTCGTACGAAAGCAGACGACTCCCGGGCAGGGCGTTACGGAGGTGGTATCAGAGTTTAGGTTTGAAAACCTGAGCTATGCTAGGATATGATCCTCATAATTTGAAAGGTTTGATTAGTGGAAAATAAGCTTGATTCTAAGACTTGAAGGAGACATGAAAGTTTTGGGCTAGTGGAGATTAAGCATGACTCTGAAATCTGATTAGGACCTAAAATTTTAGGATAATGTTCGATCCAAAGGACTTGAAGGGTTGGGCGCGCGACCAATATATAATCTGTAACTCCTAAGGCATCGAGCATGTGACTTATTGTATTTGGGAGGAATAATAATTCTTGGGGACTTGTATTAGATGCCAACTTGTTTGAGAGCACTCTAGTTGATATGTGAGCTTGTGACCATTTTAGATAAAGTTGACTTGGATGAGTAAGATATTTTTTAGATCATTACTTTGGATATAAAAGAATATTGTAATCTAAATGGCATGACTAATTGAGAAGTGGTTTGCCGATAATTTGGATCCCCCTGGAATATGGAACACTTGTGATTAAAGGGGACTAAGATCGACATGAAAATCTAGCTAGTATGTGAACTTTTGGAATATTGCTTGATATCAAAAGTGGAAGGGATTGGTATTGGAGTGGCCAACCAATATCTAATCCCCTACTTTCGAAATGTCAAGTATATGACTTCATGAAGATCAGATGGAGTAATACTTTTGGTATCATAGTGCTACATGGGTATAATGGTGATAATGGAACTTGGGAAGCCAATAATTATTTTGGAATAATTTGTGATTTGGCTTCTACATATGGTTGAGACCATAAACCATAGGGTATGGCTGTTTTAAAGAAATCAATACTTCGGCTATGGCGTTGATTGGTATAACTGCATCATGGTATTTGACAGGGAAATAAGGAATATTCCCCACGAGAGAATCTTCTAAGGAAAATATGACTGATAGGTGTATCTGGTTATGGATTAAATATTTGGGGAACTAACTTATAAATAGTAAGAAAGCTCACAAGATAATAGCTAACAAAACAAAATAAAATTGCCTAGAAGGATGAAGTTGTAAAGAAAACATTGTGACATGATGAGAAAAGGATAATGTTTGTTGAAGAATGCAAAAAGACATCTAGAGTTAGTAGTAGAGTCTTAAAGGAGAATATTAGGTCGGGATGTAGGAATCAACGAAGAAGGATTTGGAGGAAAATATTTGGAAATATGTAGGTGTATCATGCATATATGCTTGGGAGACTTGTCAAGGAGACAGATGTTTTAAATAGAGTTGAATTTGATACTGGGGATGACAATTAAGATTAATGGTGTTTGACGTGTACGTATGGTCGTAACTTGAACGGTATGACTACTTAGGAAATCATAAGAGAATTAATCAAAAGGGCTATAGGATGATAAGAGAAAAGAAAAATGTATGACTACCCATAGGATATGAAGCTTTGAGGAAACACCTTATGAATCCAAGAAGAAAAACGAAACATTTTCAACTTTGATTAAAAACCTTAATACCTTTAAGAATGAGGTTCGTATACACACACCGATAGAATTGCAGGTAAGGCTCGTATATTACTACAAATGGACATAATAACTGAACTCCAAAGTCTTACACCTTATTTTGGTATCTCATAGCTTCAGAAATGAAACAACGACTCTGATGTCGACTTAACTATTAATATGTTTAATAAAGAAAATTCCAATACTCTTAAGAACTAGATAAATATATAGACATAAATCCCGTGTACAAGCGCGATCGTGCACATAGATTTGAATTCTAGGAAACCTACCACATATTTAGTACCTTATGCTTTGCAACAACACAACAACTTTAGTACTATTTAGGAATGTCTTGGGTTGAACGAAAGAGACTCCCTTGCTCCAAGATCAGTTTCGAAAGTTTAGAATCTTGATGTCCCAGAAGACATTAACATAGAACGATACTTTACAGTGGACAGTTTCCAATTAATCAACTCGGCTTGTTCGAGTACCACGATGCAAACGCCATAAACAGAGACACTCGAGAAAGGATAGACAACAACGCCACTCTCTCACGACAACCTCACGAATAGATTATAAAGCAAGACAATGTAGGATAGGATTTTGGAAGTGTCAAAATGATGCCTATGAGGTTTATTAATAAACAAGAATAGGCCAAGTTACTATATAAGTATTATAAAAGACCTCAGAAGAGCGCCATGGGTATTTGGAGTCCATTCACCAAAGATTATTAGAAGACTGGTAATTAGAACATAAGAGCCTTTATTAGAAAAGGTGAAGGAACCTCTAAGTATCAAGAAAAGACCATGAAATTATTGATACCAATTTGGATTAAGTGTCAAATGAAACATCTTGCTCACGTAAACTACTTAGCTCCTTGTAAAAGGCCTATAGTCTATTTAAGGTTGAGCCAAGTTAAGGATACCTATAGTCAGAAGTTCGAGAAAAAGATATACTGAAAATTACCTCCTACCTCATGATATGGGTATCATAAGTTGAAAATATGCTATTTAGAGTAAATAATGCTCCTATAGTATTTACTAACATGACATATAGGATGTTCTGATTTGTTGAATCAATTTTTGATGATTCTGTTAAGGACGCGTGGAATACCTATACTCATTAAAAAAGCCATACTATAAACCTGCTTGGTGATGCAAATATTTATTGGAATACAAATTAAGTGCCAAGCTAATGAATTGAATATCAATTAGAGAAAAAATATACCTGCAAAGGTGTATGATTTTATGAGAAATAGCATAGTGAAGTGGCTAAAACCAAGATTTTAGGGGATTAAAATGGACATGAGATATCTTAGAAATACAAAGTCCTTTAGGTCATGTCTGTCAATATCACAAGTGTAGTTGAGATTCTTGGTAGGTGATGGATATGTTGACTCACTTAAATAGGAAAAATTGGCAATCTTACTACATGGGGGAAAGGTAAGAAGAGATCCTATGAGATGAAGAAGAAGATTACCTTATGCTAGTTATTATCCCTCTTGTGGAATGTATGGAATTGTTCAATGCATCTATGTTCTCACCAAAAAATTAGATTTCGGGAAAGGGAACATAAGTACCCTAAGAGAACTTAAATCCCGAAAGCAGAATCATCCCCTTTAAGAATGTATAACTTGTCGCATTAGATTGCCTAACTAAAATAACATCACTCTTGAGGACTAAGGGAATTTCTTGGAAAAATATGGATTATAGCATGCTATCTAAGCATAAGCATCCGAATCAAAAGAACGAGAAGAATAAAGTTATGTATCCAATTTGCAAATGTGAAGTTCTATTTGGAATTGAAGTATTGGAAAACGCATGACTCCTTGAGAGGAAATAGAAATTGATCATACCAAAGTAGGGGCCATAATAAGCTGAAGAAGATTGAAGAATATGCCGGCATAAAGGTTTCTTAGGTTTTGACAATTTGTGTCAAATATGATCTTCCTAAATTCGTTGATCCACTAATTGAAATAAATGAAATGGGACTAATCTTTGAATGAATGAAGATGGGTAGAGAGTCTCGAGGATTAAAGAGATGGATTCATCTTGGTACTAATCTTACCCTTCTTTGCAAAAACTTAAGAAAATATCATAGATGCCTATGTCCTAAACTGAATATGGGATCATGAAGGAATGATCTCACATCCAATGGAAAGACTTGAGACATACGGACAGATGATTTGGCCGGACACGAAATAGGAAAGGCAACTCCAAACATATGATGAAATATGAAAGGATCAAATAAGTATGGGTAGATGAAAAAAACAATAGGAGATTTAAAGTGTAAAAAGCGCCTAGTCGCCTCTTTTAGATTGAGGATGATTCACATCCATCCCAACCGAACTTTAGAATAGTTTGTGAATTTTATGGTGACACCTGGTATAGGAAACCCACATGTTGGAAGAAGCACGAAAAATGCATAAGGTACGGTAGTGACCAACACTATATTCAGAATTGTCATGAGAACAAGAAATTAATTCTAGATAAGGCAAAGGAACACAAATTACGAACTCTAATCATTGATTAATCAAAATCGTACCAACGCCCTTACTAGGAAAAAATGCACCAGATTCAAATAATGTTTTCTAAGATATAGTTTATGTTCATAATATTTAAGAAAACTACATATGATCTTAGATGCTACCTCACCTTCTTACATCTATCTACTTCACCTTGAAGTTAGAACCTAGACATCATTTAACCTTCTGGATATTAGTATCTAAACTTTAGAAGGATATGCTCGTATCTATCCCTTCTCCATGTATAATATGCCTTGATGCTATTATAAATTTTCATAAATGTCAAATGGAATATAGGGACCAGATTCCTTTAAGGGATGGAGAGTTGTAACACCCCAAATTTTGAAATCTTGAAATATTATAAAATGTGAAATTAATAAAAATTCTAGAATTAAACAATTACAATCGAAGGATTAAATTAAAAATAAGAAAATGACTTAATTGTTTAAAAGTATAAAGTTTAGGGGACCAATGTAGGTGAATCAAAAGTTTGAGGACTCCATAAAAATTATATTTGGACCTAACTGCTTAAAAGCAGAATCTTAGGGGTTAATGTTTAAGAAATAAAAGTTGGAGGACTTAATTGAAACCTAGGGACTAAATTGAAGGTGGTGTAAAACTTTAGGGGCTTAATTGAAGTTGGTCAAAAAATTTGGCGGTCAAATTGAGAAGGTTGAAAAATACAGTTATATATATAGATCAAGGACATAACTTTATTAAATTCTCAAAAAAATGCCCAAACCTTACCCCTACAGTGAATCATCGGAGAATGACCGCGACACCCGAAATTAAACTGATAAAAAGACTCCTCTCATTGCCGCGAACAACGCCATACCAAAAACACTTAGAAACACTGGCAAAATCAATGGGAAATTGAAGCTCGACGGTGGGCGACGACGGGTGTGATGGTTCCACCATTTATGGTGGCGGGAAGTGACTGGATTTTAGTGGGTCCTGGTTGGAAAAACATGGGCAGGTGATGGTGGTATTAATTTGGTGAAACAATGAACGATGATGGGGGAATTGGACGCAGCGTACGGTGGCGGGTTAGGGTTTTAGAGAGGTTTTTGGATAAATTGGGTGGCAAAACGGTGGTTTTTTGCAAAATTGTTTAGGGCGTTTTGCTCCTGGCGACGAGGCACACCCGATGGTGGTGGTGGCTTCCACCTCCAACGGCGGCGCGTGTTGTGGCTCCAGGACAGTTAGCTCAACTTCAAATTCTGGACTCGTTTGGGCTATTTTTAGCTTGAAATTGGATCTCGATTTCATCCGATTTGGGTAAATTTGAGTTTGAGTTTAAACCTAATCCTAATATGAATTAAGACCGTTAAACCATAATTTCTGTAAAGTTATAGATTAATCTTAAAAATTTCTATAGTCTTGAACTCAATCGATCTGAAGGGATAACTAGATTTCCATTAAGACCATAAATAAGATTTTAACAACCAGTTTACTGACTTGTTGAGTAAAGGACAATAATATGTGATTATCTTGAACATTTGAGTATAACATGGAATTTGAGAATTATGACTAAACAATTAAAGTAATTGAAGAACTTGATAAGGATATTTAAGTGTACTAAGAATCATAATTCAGAAATCAAAATAATATTGGTTTAGGTTATTTATTCTGAACTTTGATTTGGTTCGGAACGAAGGACATAGACTCTTCAAACAACTAAGGATCACCATATTCAACTGTCTTAAGTACTTGGACGTGAAGTACAATCACCAAAATTATATCAGAATAACCTTGAGTTTGAAAAAGACATAACTATATTCATATTTAAGAATTAAAGGATTAATAGAATGATAACCCGAGTTATCTTATGACAGTTCTCGAATTGACTAGGAAGCTAGGACCTGAGCGACCACGACTAGGAATTCCTTTGCATTTTCCAGGTGAGTTTACATTCGATAGTAGGAGATTTTTTGCTGGGGAAAGAACATATATACTTACTACTATATCCTGGTCGCATAACTCATTTCAATCTGTGTGTTGAAAATAGTACTCCAGATCACCCTTTTATACTGAGCGTTTTTATTGATATTTATTGACATCGCTTTATCTAAAATTGGCGATCGTGTTGAGGAAGCTGAAAAGTGATTTTGAAATATATGTTTTTATCACCATGTCTTTCTAGAAACCAGCTTGGTGCTGAATTAGTTTGTATGTTAACATGGCGGCTTGATATGTTATCTAAAATGTTGTTGGATATGCTATATGATATATGTGAATATGATAAATACCCTTGGGGGTGGGCCATGGGATCGGCTATGAAAGACAACCGAGCGAAACGAACCGATGGTGACTGATCTTTCGGCTGATACCCATACACGATGTACATATGACCCAGTATCCTAGCCAATTGGAGGTAGTTGTCTACGAATTGGTAGAGGTATGTGGCTAGCCATGACCGACATTTGTTTGTTTCTCCACCGATCAACTTTTACTTGAAATTGTTTGCTAAGTTATAATTAGTTAATTTCTCAGCCTGATGTTCATGCTTTGAAACTCAAATATTGTGAAATCTCACACCGATATGGGACGATGGTGGGATGGATCACCTAAAAAGTTTGACTAAAACCTTCCCTCACAACTTTTGGATGTTTTGATGCTTCCATTTGTTTCTTGTATAATATTTGAGAAATTGTCACTCTGTTGTTATTACTAGAATAACTCACTAAGCCATTTGAACTTACGTTGTTCAATGGTTATCTTCGATTATTTACCCCAGATAAGAATAAGAGGCGAAGATAGACTAACCAAGGCAACACATGAGGTAATGATAGTGATAAAAGTGCTCATACATGAGGGTGATAGAAGTGCTAGGAGTGATTCATGCGACTTCGATTTACAATTGTACCTTTGTTGGAAGTCAGTTGTAGAAATTAAATACTTTGAATTTTTGATAAATGTATTTTCTGTTATCCAAAAGACTTATGGTATAGAGTGGGTAGCGCCTCGTACGGGAGCAAGTGCCTCCCGATTGGGACGTTACATAATTAATATATATTTGATTTTGGTATAGACAAATTTTAGGTTAATAAATTAAATTTAAGATAAGGTAATGTGTAGCTTTTGGTTATGGGTACATGGGTAATTTTTGGGTATAGACTCTATCCATGCTCGTTACATTATTTTTAATAAGTATGGATATGAGTAGGGTATGAGTATGATATTTTGGGGCTGGATAGGGTAATACCCCACCCATTTACAGGCCTATATCATCATATCAAATATTTTTAAGTTGTACCATTCCAATTGTCTCTTAAGTTTCCATAGCCATTTGAATGCCTTAATTTGATATATATATGGAGAAAGTTATAGCCACAATATGAAGATATGTCAAATTAGAAAGTCCTTAATTAAATTGAATATGTTAGTATTCGAATTTTCATCATAGTTATGAATCTTTGGCTTGATTTTACATCTTGAAATCGACTTATATGGACTGAGGTGTCAACATAAAAGTTTTAGATCTTTCTCTTAACTTTCCAATACCACAATAATTACATCGATTAGTCCATAGAGAAAGTTGGAATATCATAAGAGTATGTACTTACAGATTGAGGGGTTACATTAAAATATATGAAGTCTAAAGTTTTAAGGACAAAACTTTTTGTAAGGAGGCTAGAATGTAATATCTCAAGTTTTTTGGGGAATATAATTATTATAGCATAGATTTAATATTATATTCTAATCATAAATAGTATCAATTAATTATAATTCTAGAACTACTTGAATTTTATGAGGGCTAAGCCTTGATGCCGAGGGATCTAGATCTCAAGAATACATTATTAGTGGCGACTAGTGAGCTTCTATTTTTTTGAGGAAAAAGCATGGAAAAATATGATGTTGAATGTTAAGAATTGTGGATCAACTTTGGTTGATTTTGATTCCCTATCGACATTTTTTAGCTGCTCTTCTTCTAGAATTTGAGAATGCAATTTATTTAGAGTTAGATCAATACTGAAGGGATTTTAATAAAAGTAAATGTTGGATAGATTTTGAATTTTTTTGGTGCTTTATACAAGATTCTATTTAGGGCAAATCACATAATTAGTCCCTAAAATTTTACTTTAGGATCACTTTAGGCCACTATTTTCAAAAATTTATCTTTTAATCCTTAACATTAATATATTGTTTCACTTTAGTTCCCAAAACCATTTTATGGTAGTTTTTGGCTAGAAAATTAACCAACTTTGACATTTTTAAGGGCAAAATTGTTAATTTATAGTTTGATGTTCCACTTTAGTCCCTATCTAAGGTTTTATATTTCAATTTAGTCCCTATGTCACTTTCTTTATTTTTTTTTGGGTAAATGTCACTAATAGTCCCTGATGTTTCGATTTTGTATCACTTTAGTCCTCAATTTTTAAAACTTCATTTTTTAGTCCCTAATGTTAATATATCGTTTCACTTTAGTCCCTAAAATCATTTCTGGTAGTTTTTGGCTGGAAAATTGTCAATTCATAGTTTTATGTTCCACTTTAGTCCCTATATAAGGTTTTATGTTCCAATTTAGTCCCTATGTTACTTTTTTTTTCTTTTTATAAATATATGTCCATGTGTGTATATATATTTGTGTTTAATATATGTGTATATATAATTGATACTAATATTAGTCACATGCTCATATATTATTATTAATATTTAATAATATATTATTGATATATTAATATCATTTGTGATACTATTGTAATTAATAATATTAGTAATATAATTATTGATATGGGATAGCCTAATATGCCCAGCCCAATAACACTCAACTAGGACAGGAGCTGGTCTGACGCTCCCTAAGCAACTCGAATGTCCTTAAACCCAACTCGTTTTGAACCATGCAGACATTCGACTGCCACTCGACCTCTGGATCCCTATTTGCCGTGGTGGATATTAACGTTCTTGATCAACTAGGTTGTAGTCGATAGCCTCCGTTATGTGGCCTCAATTCTTCAACCAGAATGATGTAGCTTCGACCAGAATGAGCCTGGTGACCAAGGTGGCCATGCAAAGTAACTTTGGAATAGAGACATACTTAAAGCTTATCTGAATTTTGTTTGTTAGTTAATATAGGCAAAGTGTCTGAAGCAATTATTTATTCTGTTCTATGCCTCTTTCGTCTCTTCACATAGACATTTATCCTATTAAACTTAAAATAGTATTAGAAAATTGTTGATTATATCTGTTTTCACTTGATTTTGCTCTCTATTACATTATATTCATTTGATGCTTCAACACATGTGAGGTTTTATTTTGTGCTCCTTTCCATCTTATTGTCGGGCAACCACATGGCAGTAACTAATGTCTTGAAGTTCATTTTTTGTTTTAAATCATTCACTATCTATCTATAATTTCATGCTCAAGTTGATGAGAACATCTAAGGACCTAATATAATTTTAATTTTGATTATTAGAATTTTATAGAAATTTGGTAGCATATGATTTTTCTATAATATGAACATTTTTATTCACATATTTCAATGTACGGTCATTTTTATGTCTTCTCTTCACACTGTTCCTTATAATTTTTCATAATTATTAGCATTGTGTAAAAGTTTGACATATTTATGCGTATTTTGATCTTCAAATCTCCTTCAAATCTTAAGCTTACAATTCTGTCACTTAGTTCAACAATTTTCTTCAATTTATTGACCGATCCTCAAAAGAAGATTGAAATATTCATTACTCATACTCTAAAGTAAATACTCAAAAATGGGTCCTTGAAATATAACCTGAAAATGTAAAATTCAAGCACTAATTACGCATACAAAGAATAACAAAATGTGCATAGATTAGTTTTTTAGCCACTTTTGGTGAAGCATGGACAACTAACTATTGACCGGTGGATGTGGGTTAAGAAAAGAATAAACCATAACTGCAATGAATAGCTTTTCAAATTGACCTATCCTCAAAAAGATCGAAAATATTCATTACTCATATTTTAAAGTAAATACTCAAAAATTGATCCATGAAATATAACCTGTAAATATAAAATTCAAGCACTAATTACACGTACAAAGAATAACAAAATGTGGATCGACTAGGCTCAGTGGCTTATAGCCAGAGTGACACTAGTCTCCCCTTATTATGTGGGAGGTCTTGTGTTCGAACACAAGTGGGCGTGTTGTGTGTACTTTATGTGCATTATTGGTAGTTTATACTTTGATTGTTTGGTTTGAGAATAGAAAAAATATTGATTTATTGATAGGATGATAAATTCATAATTTGTAATACTCTCTCTCAAAAAAAAAAAAAAAAAAGTGGATATATTAGTTTTCTAGCCACTTTTGATGAAGCATGGAAAACTATAGCTTTTCAAATTGGCATTCGGGCGGGTTTGGTTTATTTGGCAATTGGATTGGCAAACTCTACTTCTGTTTCTTCAAAACTTCATTTAATTGTAGACATAATTCAAATATGAAATGATAAGTAAAAGAAATTGAAAAACTTATTTGACCTGGCAACTCAAATAAATGAGAAAAATGAAAATGAAATAGATCAAAGGGAGATAGAGCAGATAGATTTTACTAACAAAAATGAATTTTTATAATTGCTAATAATTGAAAGCTGTTGAGTATTCATAAAAAATAAGTTGGAATATAAGAAAATAGATACATAAATGCATCAAACGTATGAGAATCTACTATATGTATATTTTTTATGTATAAATATGTGTGAATATATATGGTAAGAATGCATAACAGGGTTGTGAGTTAAACAGATTTGACTATCACTACAAAAAAAGGGGGGGGGGGGCTTTAGTGATCGAAGTTTCGGTCACTAATTAGCGATTGATCAGTGACCGATTAATGACTGATTTAAAAATAATTTTTTTTAAAAAAATAGTGACCACTAATTGGGGTCACTAATCTGCTCATTAAAATATAATATATTATAAAAATATTAAGTACATAAATACAAATTTTAAAGTCATACATTAAACCAGTGAATAATTAAATGTTGAAATTAAAGTGTTTAAAAATTTTACCATTTAAAATATAAATTATTATGACTAAATAAAAGTTTAAAGTTTAAATATAAAATAAGTATTATATAAAATATTAAAAGAAAAGAAAAACAAAGTAAAAGGAGTAAAACCTACCTTGTCCCATTTGCACTTACTTGCCCATCAGCTGCCTTGTCTATTTTTTTACCGCAACCCTCGGTAATTTTTTTTTTCATTTCTTATAAATCTACTACTGACCGGCAAACCTTTGTTGCGCCGGCTGGCTCCACAGAAAGTAGACTAGGAGGCCAGCTGCTCCCTGTCGAGACCAGTCGAGCATTGGATCTGCTGATTCTATTGGTCTCGACCGGGAGGCCAGCGGTGGCAACTGAGGACAGCAGCAGTTGGCCTCGGTCGGTGGCTCCTAGTAGCGGGGAGCCACCTACATTTTGTTGTTGTTATTATTATTATTATTATTTGGTTAGAATTTTTTTGTAGTTATATAATATTTTTATTTAATTGTGCAGGTGTGGAGACTGGATTTTTGTATATTTGTGGCATTGAAAAAGGTAATTATTTTAGTGTGAAGTTATAATTATATAAATTGTATTTTTGAATAACTTATTAGTCAACACTTTAAGTTAAATTGTATGAATTGTGTTTTTTAATTATCTATTGATCAATACTTTTATATGTTGATTTTTTTTTATTGTTCAACTTTTGAGAAACAAAGTGAGGAATTATGTATATGTTCAAGATTTTTCTCCCACAAGAGATATGATATTTTGATTTTGTTTATTTGAAATTTTTGTATGTACTTAAGATTGTTATCTCTATTGTAGCATGTTTATTTGATTGTTTATTGTTGTGTTTTTTGCAAGATTATCTTATGCTATATATTTAATTGTTATTTTAATAAAATTATAATTTTTTTATTAGTAAAAATATGTATTTTATTATAGGTTAATTAGTTGTTAGGAGAGTCATGACTTAAAAGACGAGTGAAACAAAAGGGGTTTTGAGGGGAAGAATGTGATGATTATGATATCTTGTGAGGTGGGCTCTAAGCATGGATATCCCATACGATTTTTATATGTATTTTAATAAAATTGTATAACTTTTTTTTTATTAATAGCTTTTTTTATTATAGGTTATCTTTTAGTAAAAGTATGTGCATATTATAAAATATGTACGTCTTCCTTTTACTTGAAAATAAATTATCCTATATCATTAAGATTTGTCAACTTTTAAAATATTGCTAATTTGCGGAGTATTGTGTAGCTAAAGCATATTATTTGGAAATGTTGAATTAAATAGTATTGTTGAATGTGAAGGTACACTAGTTCAACAACTTGTCAAGATCCTCCTTTTGAATTATTCGAACTGTAAGTTTGTCCTGTATGAAATTTCTATCAATGACATAATTGATAACATGAAATCTAATGATATAGTTATTGTTTTGATGCACATGTCTTTTGTTGTAGCTGGCACAAGTGGCTTTAGTGGCATCCTTAGCAATAGTACATTTGGTATTTTACTAATCAAGGTGACTAATGTTTCTTCTTTCTCATAGTTATGTTTATTATCTCTAGTTGTCTTATTTAATTTTTTTTAATAAAGACATTCCCCCCCTCCCTATTTTCAAGCTTATCCATTAATATCAAAACTAAGAAGTAATACTAGTATTTGAAGATATGATTAATAATTCTAATAGATCATTAATGCAAGCCATAGGTTGGAATAGTACTTTCTTTATCCAATATAGTTAACTAATGATTTCCCCCCATTTTTTCTTACACTACAAAATTAAAGCAACTTGTTTGTTGATAGTATTCACTAGTTATGCTATTAATATTGTTGTGCTTTTTTTGTGTGTATATGCCGCTTTTGGAGATATTATTTTTGTGTTGATATGTTTGAGCATGGCTAGTAATCAAGTTGTTGGACTTGCTTATAAGGAGAAAAAACGTGTTAAGCTTTTCGAATGATACTTTAATGGTTTAAAATTGCAGAAAACATGTCTACTGATCGAAATTGGATGTGGCATCTATTAGATAATGGATTTTTATCTGATGAATTTGATAAAGGTGTTAGGGGTTTTCTAGAGTTTGCTTACTCTCATCCTGAGGTTGTTGACCGTGGTAATATAAGATGTCCTTGTTCAAAGTGTCACAACATGAAGTTTGATCATCGTGATAATGTACATTATCATCTCAAAAAATATGGATTTTTGCATGGTTACACTAGATGGGATGCACATGGGGAATCTAGGGGAGGAATATTTGTTGGAGAATCTTCAAGGTCTAGCAATAATGAAAATGTTTGAATAAGAACCATGGTTATGGATGTTGCAGGCCCCAACGTTGATTGGGGATTTGATAGGGACGAGCATATTCTAGAACCACCTAATCCCTCTACCCAAAAGTTCTTTGATTTATTAAAAGATGCAGAGGAACCTTTGTAGCAAGGTTGCAAGAAACATACTAGACTTTCAGCTGTTTCTCAATTGTTGAATATTAGGATCGCATCATATCATTAATGAAAAGCATGATGCCAGAAGATGAGAAGTTCCCGAGTAATTTATACTATGCAAAGAAAATGGTGGCAGCACTTGGTCTCGGTTATGAGAAAATTCATGTTTGTGTCAATAATTGCATGCTATACTACAAAGAAGACACTGAAATGAATTAGTGCAATATTTGTGGTCATTCTAAGTACAAGCCTAGAAACCCCAATTCTAAAAAGAATGTGCCTTGTAAAGTGTTGCAATACCTACCTCTAATTCCTAGACTCCAGCAACTTTATATGTCCAAACGCACCTCTAAGGATATGACATGGCATCAAGAAAATCAGTGTGCAGAAGGTAGTATGGCACATCATGCACATAGTGAAGCATGGAAACATTTTGATCGCACTTATTCTTCATTTTCAATAGAACCACACAATGTTCGTCTTGGATTATGCACAGATGGTTTCACTCCTTTCAACAGCAATGCTCTTCCTTCCTCTTGTTGGCTAGTAATGTTAATTGTGTATAATCTTCCTCCCGATATATACATGGAAGAATAATATATATTTTTGAATATGGTTATTCCAGGCTTTAAATCCCCGGGAAAAAAATTAGATGTGTTTTTGCATCCTCTAATTGATGAGTTAAAGCAGTTATGGAGTAAAGGGGTTGAGACTTATGATACATATAAACAACAAAACTTTTTGATGAAAATGGCTCTTTTGTAGACGATCAATGATTTTCCTGCCTATGGCATGGTCTCTTGTTCCAGTACTCATGGTTGTTAGCATGCCCTTACTGTATGGAACATACAAAATCTTTTTGTCTACAAAATTGATTGAAGCAATCATGGTTTGATTGTCATCGTCAATTTTTGCCTTTTCGTCACACATATCGAGGTCAATAGGATATGTTCATGAAAGATAGATATGAAAGAGACCTTTCTCCTCTGTATTTGTCCGGTGAAGAAGTTAGGAGACGTGTATCCCAACTTCCTCCTCAGACATATGATCAATATGACAACCTTAAAGATTTGCCTGGATTTGGCAATACACATAATTGGGTTAGAAAAAGCATATTTTAGGATCTGCCTTATTGGTGCACAAATCTTATTCGTCATAATCTTGATTTGATGCATATAGAAAGAAATGTGTTTTGACAATTTTTTCAACACAGTGTTGGATGTGAAGGGAAAATCAAAGGACAATGGAAATGCACAAAGAGATTTAGTGCTTTACTGTAATTGGCCCCAACTCCATTTGTTTCATGACCATAGAGGAAAACCTTGTAAGCCTAAAGCATTTTATACTCTAAGTGCACAACAAATAAAAGAAGTATGCAATTGGGCTAAAAACTTGAGATTTCCTAATGTGTATGCTTCAAATATAGCCCGATGTGTGAATGAGAAGGCATCAAAGTTTTATCATATGAAAAGTCACGATTGTCATGTATTTATGCAAAGATTGCTTCCAATTGCTTTTTGTGATCTTTTGCCTAAACCGGTGTAGGAAACAATATCAGAGTTGAGTGTTTTCTTTAGGGACATATGCTCAACTGTCTTGAATGTAGAGCATATGGAACAACTAGAGAGAAATATTATTGAGATTCTTTGCAAACTTGAAAAGATATTCCCACTGGCGTTCTTTGATATAATGGAGCACCTTCCGATTCACTTGGCCTATGAAACTAAAGTTGGTGGGCCTGTGCAATGTCGATGGATGTATCCATTTGAGAGGTAAAATTTCATTCAAAAATGGTAAGGATCACTTTATAAATATATATATATATATATATCATTTTATACTTATATTCTAATATACTTTATAATGAATTCTACAGTTTAGATATTTGCGCCACTTGAAGCAAAAAGTGAAAAATCGAACGCATGTTGAAGCATCGATAGTAGAAGCATACATCATTGAAGAAGTTTCAACATTTTGCTCTTTCTATTTTGACACTGAAGTAGAAATAAGAAGAAATCAACTTCCAAGAAATGATGATGGAGGAGAGGTAGATTCAATTGGGCGTCTTTCAATTTTTAGTCATCCAGGAAGGCCTCTTGGGACTCAAAGAAATGGTAGGTTTTTTAAGGATGATGATGAATTTTATGCAGCATATAGATATGTTCTTTTGAATTGCAATGAAGTCGTTCCTCTACTAGCGTAAGTGTTCTCTTTTAATGTTGAAATTCCAAATTAAAAGCTCACCTATTTTCATAATTTGGTGATTGATCATTCCTTGTTCTTATAGCATATTTGATGAAGAGATGACATCACAATTTCCCAATCTTACTACTGAGGAATTAGGAAGATTATGGGATACAAAATTTCCACAATAGTTGAAATATTATGTAAGTAAAGACCATATAAAACTTACATTATTGATTTTATAACACACATAATATGAACTATAAATTTATGAATAGGTGATGAATGCTTCTAATGGAGTTGAAGAGAACACTAAATGCTTGGCACAAGGTCCTAGTCGATGGGTTAAATCATGCAATGGTTATTTTGCAAATGGGTTTAAATTCCTTACTCACAATTATGGACAACATAAGTCAACTATAAATAGTAGTGTGTGCGTCTGGGGGAGCTCATGGAATGCAAATGAGGTCGATTATTATGGCTTGTTGGAAGAAGTGTTGGAGCTAGAATATTTTGGACAAGGAAATAAAGTTGTGTTATTCAAATGTCATTGGTATGATATTTCTAACAGACGAGTTAGAGTGTATCCAAGATTTGGACTTGTTGAGATCAATAGCCAAAGAAAACTTAACACGAATGATCCTTTTATATTGGCTCAACAAGCACGACAAGTGTACTACACGAGTTTTCCATTCTTGAGTAGGGATAGATGTGATTGGCAAGCGGTGTGCAAAGTAAAGGCAAGGAGTAGAGTGAATATCCTTTATGTGTCCATGCAGAGCCAGAGTAACGAATCAATTATTCAAGCTCCTTTTCAAGAAGAAAATGTGCTAACACCATTTGAGACTCCCATAACAGTTGATCTTGATCACTCAAGTATCTTAGTTGATGAGGATGTAGATCCAGTAGAAATAACTCCTGAAGAAATTCGGCCTGACCCAGTGAATTCAATGGGAAGAAATACAATAGAGGGAGATGAAGAGAAAGAGGAATGGGAAGAAGAGAACGAGGAAGAGGAGTTTGAAGATTTTGATGAAACTAGTAGTGGGAATGACATGGATTGTGATAATTGAATATTGTATCCCATGGTAAATGAAGTTTTATTAATTAGTGAATTGCTAAATCTTAAATTTATGTGTTTTGGAGTTATTTAAATTGTAAATTTTTTTTGCATGATTTACATTTTATTTTAAGTATGATTTCCTTTGTGTTATTTGTCGTTTGTTTTCATTAGCTATGTATGAATTTATGATGAATCTAAAAAAAAAATTTAATGGCTTTTTGTGCAGTATGTTACTAGAGGAAAGGGATTTGGTGGGAGAAATAGAGGTAGATGAGGCCGAGGTCAAGCTACACTAGAAAGACCTACTCATTCATTAGCTCCAAGTTCATTGGGCAATTCTACACAAGTTCCTCCTCCAGAGATTGAGGAGGAACTGATGACTCCAGAAAGAGAGGCACAGGTACCTGTTCCACAACAGCAGCATAAGGAGGGACAATCGAGTTATGATCAAAATCCATCTCATGTGAGGGCAAGATGAGACACACAAGGGAGTCATGCACCAAATAATCGTTCTAACCATATCTTGATACAACCATTCTATGGTGGGTATGTTTCTTTAATCACTTTAAGTGAAAATTGATCTCTAAGTTATTATGTTTAACAACTTAACTATTTAACTTATGTAATTTTGATTGCACAATTGCATAGCTTTATTTCAAAGTCAGTCATATGTAAAATATGTGAAATTTTGAGAGCCTATATGGGTCCATGGCCTACTTGGGAGAAGGTTCCTCAAGAATCACGAGATTTTCTCTATGAAAAATTTACAGTAAGTTATTAAATATTTAAGAAAATTGAAAAGTAACTTTGTATATTTTATAAGTTCATGAAATTCATCATGATGTATGTTGTGATAGGAACACTTTTGTTGCTTGCCTGAACATGAGGCGGGTAATATACACTCATTGGAGCAAACTCATAAGAGAAACTTCAAAAACACCATCCATACATACAAAAAGAGAGCACTAAAGGAAGCTGGTGGTGCTGACCCGAGAGATCTTGCAAAAATTGTGCCTAAAAATATGGTTTCAAGTGATTGGGAAGCCATTTGTAACACATATATGAGTGCACCAAACTATGAAGAGAAGTGCAAAAAAAGCAAGACAAAACAGAATGACGGAGAAGGATGGGTCAATCACCAAGCATATTGGCGGTTCCATTTCCTTTGCTGAGCATATGCGTAGAATGGTTTTTTGCCATTTCTAAATTCAATTTTATTTAATATTGAGAGTAAATTTTAATGTTATTATTTTAATGTAGTCACAAGGTGGCATAGTGGTTAGCCAAGTGGAGGTTCATGACTAAACTCACCGGAAAACACAAGGGAAAGGTGAATATGTCGACAACAAATCTAAGAAGGTCCAAGTAAGTGTTTCTTTTGGGTTGAACATTTTTGGGTTGGAAATACTATTACCAAATAATAGAAAGTGTGTTGGACATACTTAATATTGAAAATCTGAATATGGTTGTAAGTGTGTTGGAGTGTTAGGGTGATAATATTTTTGGTTTCTTTATTTGGATTTTTTTCTTAGATTAAGTTGAGTGTTTTTTGGTAATTATTTGGCAATTGTTTGGATTTATAGGAACTTTTATTTTAAGGGTGAAGATATTGGTGTAGTTATAGGATATAGAAGAAGTGAATTTAGTTATTTTTATAAATTATTGATTTTGAGTTTTATTTAGTTATGTGCTTTTAGTAAAAGTTGATGATATCCAATATTATTATTGAATCCTATGCTCTTTCTAAAGTGTACTACTACTGTTAGAAGTTCTTTTGTTGTTGTAGATGTTATGTCTTTTAGAATATGAATCACTTAAAGAAGTTAGAGATTTTGAAAGAGGAATGATATATATGGTTGATTCTCTCAAATGATTGGACATTTAAAAGAGATATGACATATATATAGTTGATTCATTATTACCAATAATTATTGTACCAAGTTCATGTTACTTAATGATTTCTTTTCAAAATAAAGGAAGGTGACAACCTTTATACAACATCAATGTGAAAATGCTACATGACTCTACCAAAGGAAATAAAAAATGCTGCATTAATTGCTTCTTTTATTTTCTCTAATCCCTATTGTAATAGTTAGAGCATGTTTGGTTGCAAGTAATGGTGATAATTTGTGTAGGAGTATGGAGCATATACAAGTAATATTGACAGTACTCAACTCCAGAAAGCTCATTTGATGTACAAAAATGGATTGAGATTAGTGATCGTGCTATAAAGGGTAGGGTGTATGGTTATGGGAGTACATTTCATTGTCGTGACATTGTTGCTACTGGGACCTCCTCAAGATTAGTCAACAACCATGTTACACATGACTATTTGCAAGAAACAATTACAAAAGTTGTTGATGAACATTTTGCTAAGGAGAGGGAGGCAACTGCTAAGGAGAGGGAAGTGGCTGCAAATAGGGAAGCAATTTTCATGAAAATAATTGAAGATGCAAAGGCGAGGGAGCAAGCTTTAATGACGACATTGACAACATGCATGGAAAAGTTGAATGCAGTGGATGGTGGTGGTTCGAATGACAATAACGGAGGTGACAATGAGAGTTAGTTTAATGGTTATTTGCCTATTTTTGTGCTATGTACTATTGTTGATATTGAAACTTATGTTTGGATGGGTTGGTTTAAATGTATAATTTTGGATTATGGTTGTATGAATTGTTATTTTTATGCTTATGCATTGGTGTTATGGATTATACTTTTAGAGTTATAAATTGATGATGGGTTATGATTGTGAAATATTCATAATATATTGTTTTGAAATGGTAATTAAATTAATAAAATAAATTATTTTTGGCGCAAATAAAATTTTGTGACCGAAACGCGGTCGATCACTAATTAGTGACTGAAATTCGGTCATTGATTTGTGACCCATATTGTGGCCAAAATTGTTACTAATTAGTGACCAAATATTCATATTTTGTGACCAAAATTCGGTCACTAATTAGTGACCGATTGTTTTGTGATCGAATTTGGGTCACTAATTAGTAATCAGTCACTAATTTTTCACTAATTAGTGACCCAATTATGACCACCTAATGTATTGCCTTGGAAAAAATTAGTGACCGATAGGCGGTCACTAATTAGTGACCAATTATAGTTTCGGTCACTAATTTGAATTACTGACAAGGGTTTTAGTGACCGATTTTTATTGAATTAGTGACCAATTTTTCAGTCACTAAAAAATCTGTTTTTTAGTAGTGTATACAACCCCCCACCCAACTCAAAAGTGGCAAATTTCAACATTATTAAAAAGTATAGCATCTATCATATGTATGTCTATTATGAATTTGTGTGTGCATGAATATGTATAGTATAAATATATAGGGTTAAGCAAATTTTGCTTATTGAATCCACTACCTAGATTGAAAGTAAAATCACAATATTCACTAAAATTTATGTGCATCTATTATATGCATGGTTTTTTTTAGGGGTGGCAATTTTTGATACGACACGATAATAGAATACGAATCGAGTTTAGGTTGGAGGTTATTGGATTGGGTTGATATTGGGTCAACTCAATAAGCAATACAAAAATTGTGGGTTGGTTGTGTTTTGGTTTACTCGATAAATATGATAATTTTATTGGGTAACCCACTAATCCGACCCAACCCCATCCAATTTTTAAGGGGAAAAAAAAGTATATATGTATGCATATCTTGTATGAATTAATACTTTTGTGTACTTATTTTTTGCACCAAACCTCAATAGGAAGAAGAAAATAACAATAAGAGATATGACTGCAATTAAAAGTTGGAATATGCTACGCTTTTTGCACTTTTAATTAATGACTTGAACAATTTAACTCTAAATTGATTTGTAATGAACTAAAAATTGTTATTTACTACTTTAATATTTGACTACTTAGTGCTGTTAGGGTGATTGTTAGTGATTGGATGGGAGAAATTGTATTTTTTTACTGGAATTCAATTTCACTGTTGTTAAAATTGAGTTATCATGAAATTTCGGTTTAGCATTAAAATTTCTATATTGTTGATATTAATAGGAAATTGCATGAAGTATAATGATCAAATTGCTTGATGATATAACAAGGTTGAATTTTTTCTAAATTTTGGAATAAATCGAACTTTTCTAAAAATTTTGGTATAAGATGATTCTTTTATTAAAATTTTAGTTGAATATGAAATGTTGTAGGTTTTTAAATGAATTGTTAATAACAAATAATCACAAGTTGAAATGGGTTAGGTTTGGATTGAGGATTATTGAGTTGAGTACTTTTCGGGGTTGGGTTTGGGTTAAGCAAAATTTTATAATATTTCCACCTCAAATCGACACGAAACAACCCAACACTACACGATTGACACCCCTAGTTTTTTTTTATGTATGTATATATGTGTGTGTGCATATATATGGTATAATGTATTTTGACTATTGAATCCATTACCCAACTTGAAAGTGGCAAGTTTCAATATTACTAAACTATCATTATTATTTCACAATAATGTTTCTTAGATGGGTTGACTAAATTTAAGCATGTTTATCTACACCCTTGTGTACTGATGTCAAATACACTATGACCTTATATGGACCAACTCAGTCGAATCTAGAATAGCATTATTGAAGCAAGATAACAATTTAAAAGGGAAAATGTTGAATAAATACATAGTAAAAAATAATGCGAACAGAGAACATAAAAATGACCGTATATTAAAACATGTGAATAAAAATATTTATTATAATCATATCATAGAAGAACCATATGCTATCAAATTTTTATAAATTTATGATAATTTATATCAAAATTATACTAGATTCTTAGATCTCTTGTCAACTTGAGCATGAGATTATAGATAGAAAGCGTACAATTCAAAATAAAAATGAACTTCAAGAAACTAGTTGAATACAAGGACAACATTTTCTTAATTTTAAACTAATTGTATGGTTAAGAACCTTTTTTTTTTTTTCCTTATTGGAAGCCTTGAATGTTCCATACATTATAAATAGATGTGCTTAATTTATGTTTCTAAGTTCTAATAAATGCATGGTTTTGCTAAAAGAAGATGATCACAATGCAAATTGGGCTTTCCTCATTTCTTGGAAAAGGTTAATTGATATCCTTTGCTAGACAAAAGGAATTATATTAGGTTAGCAATGGGCCTAGGTTCTAGGTAGGACTTGCTCTGAACTTGCATTGCTTGGGATGGGTTTTGAAAATATAAATAGGTCTTGGGGTGGTTTTTGGGTTTTAGTTTTTAAACCTTGGCCTTCCCTATACCCCGTTGCCTCATGAGAACATTATATATACTAATTTTATTTTTTATAGATTATAGATATATTAAATGATTTGCATATATATATATATGCATGTTGCGTATATGATCTATATAAAAGTAATAATATTATCATAACAAATAATTTATGTATTCAATATGCATATATAATCAACAATAAATTTACACTATGTAATGTTTTTAGAAAGTTAAAAACACGCATATATAAATATTTAAATAATTTTTTTTATTAATAATATTACTTTATCATATTTAAAAAGTTATTGTGATATTATCTATTTAAAAGAAATTTTTCTCAACCCTTTTAAAATACAATACAAGTCTAACTGATCTAATAGATTCGATCCACAAAGATTCGGGTCTAAAGCATAACAAATCCTAAATCCATAAAAATCTTAGCAAGACGGTTCCTTGATTTTGGCAAACATGCCACATTACCATGCCTAGAATAATACATTTACGCATTGGGGGTGTGGTTAGACTTCTGGATCAGTACTTAATTGTTTAGAACAAATAGTTAAGATTATAACAGTTTGATTACTTCTTAAAATGGCATGTGAGTATGAGGTATCTCATATTGGTAGATTGCGATTTATGACTTTTTAAGCATACATCAAGGTTTCTTAAAACCATTACCCAAATAACTAAATGCGACTAGTATGAACTCAATAAAATTACTCTATGCAGTATTTCAGAATAACTCTCAATGGAACCAACTTTGATGTCAAATAAAAGAAGAAAGAACAAAAAATAGAAACTAGAAGAGAACAAGTTTCATCTAAACTCTATCCTTTCATGGAATTTCGTATATTGTGTAAAGCTTTTTTTCAGTTAGTCATTGGATGGCCTCAAGTTAAAACTACGGTTGACAACCTGTGAATTCCATAAACCTCTGATCAAAACCCAACTAATTGCATCTGATAGGGCGATAGAAAACTATCAATGAGAAGAGGAAGGTGTACCGCATGTTTCTCTCTTATTGTAATGGACACACTTTTTGGAAGCTTAAAGATTAAGGGATCATAGATCATAAATTCTGTCTTGTGGATGGAGTATGTAAGTGTATGTTTATGCATGTGTACTGTCTACCTGTATGAATGAGTGTATGCAAAATTCCACTATGTTGAAAATGAGATTCTAATCCAAATTACAGTAAAATATTCTGAGCATGTTCATGGAATATCGAATAATAGCACTAAGAATTAGAAGAGTAGAACATTGGACCTCAACCATATTATTCATCCATAGAGTTGAAAGCAAGAATAGAAAGATTCGAAAGATAATTGTTTTATGATTATAAACTCTATTATTTGTCCTATGTGGTCAAGGGAGTGGAATGCACAGATTAGTTGAGGAGATGAATGTAAGAAATGTGAAAAATCTCATTGTAAACTATAGGTTAGTTGCAAAAACAAAACATCATGGGAGAAAAAATAAAGTAAAATTAACAAGCTTAAGTTGTAAACAAAGGCATGATGTTAGCTTATATATAATCTCAAAATGTACTCATTTAAAAATGCATATGATGGTTAGGCCCCCAACATTTTGTGGACTAAATTCCTTAAAGAAAATAACTCGTTGGAATTTCTCCTAATTTTGATCTTGACTATGAAGCATTCATGTCATAGGTAGTTACAAATGACCGCTACACCTTTAGACCAAGTTAAAATATGGTGTCATCTTTGAGCCCTTTTACCACTTACTAAATGTGGTAGGATTATCGAGTCCTTCTAAGTCTCTTCAGTCCTTCAAATAAGTTTTCAACTACCTAACCTAATATTATCTTTATTTTACTTGGAACTAACTCTTCTTGAACCATACTAGGATGAGGTCAGATATTTGGTCATTTTGACACAAATTTTTTTCCAGTTTCTGACTAAAGATTTGGATTAAGCAATAACAAAAACTAAATAAACTGAACTAGTTAATTCCTGCAAAGTCCTTTAGTGTAAATTAAAGTGGCTCTACTCACAAAATAACTAGAGATGTTTAGCTTACTAATATTTAGAAGTATATGATCCTTTTAGACACTAGTGAAGACTACAATTCAGTAATAAGTCCACAAGAAGTTATAAAGGTTGCATGAGCCATTTGTATGCCTTTGTCAATATATTGTAATGGTGGTTGATATGGTATTTGGTTAATAGTAAAGATCATAGTGGTGGTTTATATAGGTGAGATAATAAATTTATTGCTTTGTTTGATATTTGAGATTGCACATAAAGATTAGGCACCACAATCTCTCATAATCTCATCATATGTATTTGATACTCTCATCTATTTTTGCTTTGACTGGCCCTTGTTTAAACAATTTTTTCTAGCTTAAAAGAATTTGCCTCTTGATTGAAAACCTGTACAAGATTCCTAAGTCGCAGTTTGAGTGACTACAAACCTAAATCACACTTTGAGTGCTTCAGGTTAAGGTGCCGCAATCAAAGTATAATTCCAACCCATAATCACGATAAATTAGCCTACAATTTGAGCTATGACTCCAATTTGGCTCATAACGGAAGTTTTGACAGTAACGTTCGATAGTTTAGGTGCTCATTTTTCTTTACAATTTTCAAAATCTTAATTTAAATTATATATCTCAGTGTTTCTTGAATCCTAGGCTGATTGATAGGCATCGATATTGAGTTGATCATGGCAGGGGTTTCGATTTAAAGCTTTGTGGACCTCCTGGCTTCATAGGATTTTAACAGTAATTGTTACAATGAGTTTTAGTTTTTTAAGTAGCTCTTTTAGCTTTAATAGTTATTTCCTGCGAAGGTTATTGCTAGTTTTGTAGTCATTTTAACTGATAAGATAGTAGTTTGTGCCATAGATACTTGTTTTGAATGTATCATTTGTTGTTATATTTCATTGAATGACGTGAAATCTCGTTCTTTTGATTTGATCATTGAGGCATTATTTATTAATTTCCATTGTTAGCTGAGATGAGTTATCTCAGCTGGTTGGTAAAATCTACATGAGAGATTAGTTTCACTTATGAGTTACTTTTAGAACTAGAAATTATTCTCGGCAAAGAGAAGCTTAAAATTTGTGGAAACTAATTTCGACTTTTAAGATCATTTTGATCTGAAATGTTAATGTTTGGACATGCCATAATTTGTTCGATATAGGCAGCCTTTTTGTTTTCAATTATGTATAATGAATTCTATAAGAGATAGAAATGTTACACAATTATGAGCTACTTTAACTGGTTACTATTATAAAAGAGCATATATGTACTTCATTTTTGAATTTGGAAACTCTGAATAGACAAATTGCGATAGATTCAGAGTTGTCTTTGGTTTTCACATGTGGTAGTTCATTTTGATATTAGATGTTAAATGGTATTTTCTAAAGACAATTTGGTATATTGTTGTTTTATGTTTTGCTATGGAATGAAGGATGATCAGTGACTTATTTGCCTTTCTGCATTCACTTTGTAGGGTGAAATGAAAATCAAGTCATTGCCACAATACCCTTGTGGTGGAGGTTTGATGGTGCTACATCAATCGCACACTTCTCATAATCCTAGGAGGTGGTTCTACAAGTGTTCAAAGAGAACTAATCACGTTGGCCACTTTGTGTGGTGGGCTATGTATTAGGCGGTTACTTGGCACTCTTCATCCGTTGAGCATGGTTCATACAAATCAACTTTGGGGCCTTTTAGTTTGGGTGGTTATGTTCATTCTCTATCAGCTTATAGGGGCACCAAGTCCCCAAAAAGTGAGTGTTTAGACGATGCAGAGTGTAGTGAAAGTTCGAATACAGATCCTTCAATACATACCCCTTGTACTATACGAAATGTTCCTTTTAATCGTCCCTCCTAATATGAAATATGCATTGTTATTAGGTGGTTGTGTTGGATGTGGGTGTGTTGTTATTATTATGTTTGTTGGGCTGTTAATGGGTTTGGTGATAGAAAATTTGTGTTCTAATACAGTTAGTATCCATAGGTTATCCTAAAAATAAGCATGATAAACGACTTGTTAATCAAGTGAGGATGTACATGGATCTTTCTGTATAATTTGTTATTGGCTTATGCTTATATTAAACATCCTACTGCTACTTCTTTTGTATGTTAGTAATGCATTATATAAAACATTAGTATGTCTAACTTATACCATTAACTTTTATTGGCCCACGTTCATTGTTTATTGTATACATAGATCAAATGAATTGGTGCTCTTACAATATCTAGTTTCCATACCATTTTATCTACTCGTCCATGTATTAAAAATGAAAGATTTATCATGATGTTAAAATTGGGACCATAGATTGTTATGCAACAGAACTTGAATCTGATAGAAAAACTTTTAAGATAATAATTTAATATTGATGTTAATTGAATTATGGTACTTGATGAAAACCTCCCAAACCTCACAGTAATGGCATAAATTGCGATCAAATGCAAGGAATTGCAAACAACCACATTTGAACATAAGGTAAGTAAATAATGAATAAATATAAACAACTAACAAACACCCTCAAGCAAATTGACACCAATGGCAAATAGTATCATACAATGATTTAGTGGATTCCACACCATCCGGGTATCACAGAAAGTGTTTCCTTCCAGCAGTCTAAAGATTCTTCTATACCTAGCAGATTTTTTTTTTTATGTGAAACATGTTTTCTTTTCATGATTCTTACAATAGCAAGACCATATCTATGTAGCAGATTAACAAACAAATCACGCTTGTCTTTACCAAGCTTAGTTCATCATTTTATCTACCAAAAATTTAAGCTAAAATGATATATCAATGAAAGCCTATAGGTAGTTTCACCTCTAATCATGGGTGTGTATGTGAAATATTGCATACATAAGTTAAGTATTGGCATATAAGGCTATGAGGAAAGAAGCACGTAAGTGAACTGTTTCTCTCATATACACCTCTCCAAAAGAAAATTCAAAGCTCTTTAACACATGGATCCACGAAATCCCTGAACTCAAGAACAAATCTTCTACATGGCTCCACAGGTGGAGGAAGTTGACAAGGAGTTCATCTCCCGACTGGTGGAGTATGTTCGTTTGGATGGAAAAACTCTCGGCTACTCTAATGTTTTTGTCATTCGTTCCTACACACACTTGGTGAATATTAAGTTCAGGACCAAATTGAATTACAGGAATGTAAGCATGTGTTTCAAGTATTTGCAGCAAAGACATACTGTGTTTGGGATTTTTATCTCTTTAGACCCAGTTAACTACGTTGAGGAAAATAATTTCGTGGTAGCCAAAGCATATATATGGGACTACATTACCATGGAAATATTTAGTTTAATTTATGGGACTACATTACCATGGCAATATTTAGTTTAATTTTCGTAAATGATTAATTATCGGGTTTTATCATTTTTGGTGTTTTAATTAACTATTGATTTTGCATACATTTCAACTGTTGGAGGCATACATGATCAATGGAGAACCTCAGTGGTTAAAGATTTGTGAGATATTTGGGCCTCCCAAGACGATAAACCTATTTCTAGAGTCGAACATTATTCAAATTTTGGACGATAGTGTCTGACCCAATTATGCCTGCGATAAATAATGCCATTGTTACGGTGGCTTCCCATGCGCTGCCCATAAGCCAACCTTTGGATTCATTATTTTGGAGTAATTTGGCCAAAGCTTATAGCCATGATGATGCAAGTCAGGACTCGGTGAAGTTCACAAATAAAATTCCATTTTCAACTCCAGCAAGCTCCCATGCAAGTTCCACCAGCACTCCCAAGGTTCGAAGCAAGAAATGAGGCTTCTTGGTCCATTTTAATATCTTAGCATGTTTCCATCACTGCTACTTTTAATATGTTTTGTTATCCTCTAACTAAGTGTAGTATATATCCACTTCGTATGTAATTTGGTGTGTATGCATGATGTAAGTTCACCTATGTACATTCTACTAGTTCTAATATCAAATCTCTATGTTGTTGTTTATATTTTGGGGAATGTTATTTTTTATTGACGTTTATACACAATGTCACCTTGCCAATAAAAGTTTTAAAAAGGATGAGATGAAATATTCAATTTTAAATTAAGTATAGATGAGATGAAATTTAAATTTAATTTTGAAGAATGATAGGAAAAATAATGGAGTGAATAAAATGCAAGTTGTAATAAAAGATATCCAAATAATTATTCTACTTTTTCTTATTTTCAATTCTTAGAATCATATTTGAAATCTTATATCTAAGTTTCTCAAAACTATAAAATCCCTATTAATGTGTATTTGATTTTTAACTTCACTAAAAAATAATGATTGTTTATTATTGCTTCATTTTATTTTTTATTTTGTTATAATAATACAAGTTAAGGCTATGAAAATTAAATGAATGCTTATATCATGTTCACTCTCTCGGTAACTTTGGTGTTAAATTTCAATTGCAAGTCTAAAATTTGTATGAAATGTTAAATTTTTTGAGTATTCAAAACAAAGACATACTATCAATCTATTGCACATAATTCCTATCTAAATCCCAAAATATCCTCCCAAAATCTTGAAAAAGAACCATCAAAATATTTCGATATTCTGAATAATATGAAAACAAAATTTAATCTAAAACTATATGTGATATATGATAATGATTGTTTAAATAATGAAGTAATTCTTATAATTCCTAACTTAAAAATGAAATAATGATGAAATGAATTTAAAGAAATAGAGCATTACTTTAAGATATCCTTTACAGAAAATATTAGTAATTCTGAAATCGAGGTTAGAACTTCTGCAAATAGTAAGAAATTTTTGAAGAAATGCAACTCTAATTAAAGTTTTCCTAGTATGTAATAAAAAATACAAAATAATTTTATTACCTTAAGCATTGGAAATGGTATTTTAGTATATATTCTTCTTATAATATTTAAACTAATTTTAACGTTTATGAGAGTTACCAGATAACAAGTTTAATTAGCTGCAAGTGAAGTTCAAAATCTAATGCATGTTCATCTATCAAGCATCAATTAAATCCAACACCTTGTCAAGTTTACACTTCAAGATGAGAGAGTTGAATATTTAACATTAAAATAAGCTTTTAATTCTCAACCCATTCTATATGTGCAAGGAACGAAGAACATGCAGTAAGCTGCCCAGATGATTAAGTCCCATACAAATTGTCAAAAGTCTTGAAGTTTAATACTCTTTTAAGTAAGAATGCAATGTATGAAGTGCCCTATAGGAATCAAACAAAACCATAAAAGCCCTATGCACAACTAACAACTTTAGCATCACCCAAAAGGATTATGAGCTTTGCTATAGAGACATACCGAGTAACCCATTTCAATGTTCATCCACAAAAAATGATATGATAGCAAAAAGACCATCTATTACAACATCAAAAGCTTCACAATAATTATTAGCTTATAAAAGGCCATCCATAATTATTCTATTAGACAGCAAGAAAAATATGCCAATTTGCCCAACACCTCACAGCCACTGACTCAGTGAAACTTAAAAGCTTTGTTCTAAAAAATAATAGCTATAACAAATTAATTAGAAGGAAGCACATAGCTAAACATCCATTGCATGAATCATAGGCCATATCCAATGAAAGCATATATATAGTTCGATAAACCATCAACATAATATCATCTAAGGCTTTGTGTAACACCACAAACCATTACAAACCAAACAAAGTCTGAAATACCATAAACATCATCCTAATAGGTTAGAAAACAGATTAAAATAGTCAGATGATGCTAATGTAGGGTAATGAGAGTGCGGAGGAAAGTGTAGAGTACCGAAGAGAAGCAAATGCACAAAATGAGTTCATACCCCAAAATGCATCTATATCCACTTTATTGTGCACTGGATGATATGTAGCCTTGATTTGCTCATCCAAAGTCAGATTTGGAATGACTTGTAGAGCCTCAAACAAAGATGTTCTCAATAAGGAGTCCAAGTCGGGTGCCTGTGCCGGCGGTTGGAGTAGCTTTTCAGCAATACTCCTTGGGGTAGTTTTGGTGTCTTCTAGCAGTATCCCCATTATCTTGTCAAAGTCAACGGTACATGGATTGATCCTTTTTCATTTTTCAGAGGAAGATGCCTTCTTTTTTGACCTAGATCTTGAGGGTAGAGTGACAGACACAACATCATATTTGACGTTAGTCCCCAAACTAAATCCATTAGGTGGCTCTTCAATCTCAACAGCTTCCTCTCCTTTGTTTTGAGAACCATGTAACACCTCCTATATAATATCTGCTACATCAAACACCTACTCTTTAGTGGCTTTATCATTTCTAAAGATTTCCACCCAATTATCGTATCATTGGTGTAGCTTCCCTTTAAGCTTTACTGCATCATGTTGCACCTACACAATATGTTTGTGGATATAAGCATGCAAGAATATGTTACAAAAGGAAAAAAAATTAAAATTTTTATCTTGATGTTTTAAACCCAAACTACTCTCGACTCCATGATAATCATATGCATCGTAGGGTCCATAGTTGCGCCAGTACGTCCACAGGAACCAAGTATTCCTTTTAGGGTTGAGTATGTTTTTTTTCCACACTTGAGCTTTGATTTGATATGTTTCACGAGGATGCCACTACTAGGGAATTTTTGGGCCAACATTGACTCCAATATTACCATGTAACTGCCCTTAAAATTGAAATGCCAAATGCCTACATACAAGTTCTTCAATGCATGTATCAAAGCCTTCTCCTCCTAATGGGTCCAAAAATGCCGTGGAACAGCTAGTGCTTTACTTGACCTTTCTACATTGTGAGAAGAGCACTCAGATTGTGCTGTGACATGTCATTAGCAAACACATTTAAATAACACAAAGATATTAAATTGACATATAACTAACAAACAAACTAAACTAATCATTAATCATAAATTAACCTAGACATACATGCATATATAGGTCATAGGTGCACATATATATTAAGACAAACAAACGCTTAACAAAAACAGTGAAAACCAAGCAATTCAAACTAATAGCACGCACATAAAACATCACAAAAACAATATATTTTCAAACATCTATTCAAAGATACATATTCTTGTTCAAGCATTCTTTATTAGTACAGCTATTCCAATAATCAAGTTGTCCCCATTTCCTACTTTTTTCTTCTAATAAACTAGGCGTAGCATATTAGGACATTGAGTGAGCCCCCTTCACGATTGGTATATATTGGTGGCTAGGAGATTACGTTAATCGGATGAGCTCTCAATCATCTCAATATAATTAACATCCATTTATTAACTCCTTTTTATAACCCCAAAAACAGTATCCTCTAAAGGGTCAATAGGCATCTGTGTGCGAATGTAATTGTGTAAAAGTGCACATGCTGATATTATCATATTTTGGGTCTTAATTGGATAGTAGATGGTGCTCTTTAAGACAACCCATCACCCATTTAGGAGTCCAAAGACCCTCTCAATAATGTTGCATGCTTCATGTTGAAATACTCGCGAGGATTTTGTGGTGCTAATGCTCCATCGCTCTAGTCATCGAGGTGGTATCTGATGCCATGATATGTGATCAAAAAACCTTCACATTTGGTGTAGCCAGCATCACATAAGTAGTAATTTCCTACAAAGCATGAGTGATGTTAGATATTATCGAAGTTCATAATACAATAATATACAAGCATACGAGTACATAGTGGATAATATGGTATACCAACTAGTAATTTCAGTCTATTAGGTTTGTTAACAGTTGGACGTAACACCCTACTATCTGTAGCGAGCCCTCTTATCTAATGAGTACATAAATGAAATTCATTTCGTGGTTGTAGACACCAAGAATGTTCACTACTATCTCACCCTTCCTGGGCCTATATCGTGTTTGTTCACTGGCTGGTGCATGCACCAATATGTAGGTGCCATCAAGGGTGCCAAGATAACCCTACAAAATAAAAATGACAATTTCATGTAAATAACAGTTCTATAAATTATATTCTAGAATTTAATCATTCATAGATTTAAACATGCCTTAAAGTGTCTCCATATTTTATTAGTACAATCATCATCGATGGGTTAAGGATCAACAAGGAGCAATGGATTAATCTTTATAACTACTTTAACACATTGTTTGAAATACTTGCTAATTTTATGATCGGATCTTTTAAAATCATGTTTCACGATCATATTTTTCTAATGATGTGCTAATATGGACAAAAAAAGTAGCTATATTTTTAGGAATTCCTACAAATTTTTCGTGTTGGAGGTCCCTTACATGCTCCATCGAATAATAAATCCTCCAAAATGCATTTCTATTCATACACAAGTTATCTAAACATGCTTAGTCATTTATTTCCACAATCTCTCTTAAGTGCTTTAGCTGATCTAGTATCTTAGAAATGATGCTTCACCTTCTAGGCATTCAATTTCGCATACCCCTTGTACTCTCATAATATATAAGGTAAGCACAGTAAAGCAAAAAAATGCAAACAATCCTTTGGAAAAAAAAAACATAAATCCATATAAAAATGCGGATTTCGGTATTCAAATCCATGCCAATACCATACTACAAATTAAAAAGAAACAAAGACCCAGTGATTAAAAACGTTATTGTCTTCAATTGGTTGGAAATAAATATTCAACCTTAATTCAAAATAGAAACATGTATATACAAACATATATATACGCACACAATAATTAACCATCCATCATCAAGAGTTAAAAATTAATTATACAAGATTGGTCAAAACAAAACCACAGTTAAGCAATAAAGAATATGTAGACAACATAGCTGAAATAATAATTGTAAACATAAAAAAAAAAAAATCAAATGAAAAATGACATAAGACCTCCAAAAAGCAAAGATCCACACAAAATTAGAAACAATAGCCATGAAGAACATGTAATAGACAAATGCATTGGTCATTGGCGGCTCAACTTATTCATAATTTCAACTTACCGTATGAGTATAGAAAATGATTGACCAAAAAGTGAGATTTTTCATAATTGTCTCCATGAATGCTTCTGTGGAAATAATATGATTCCTAATGCTAGTAATAGGATAGCTGATAGCATGCATAAATCACAATGCATAGAATAAAAATGCTTAATAATTTGTATTATATAATACCAATTTAATTAAATTTTAGAACTTGACGCAATGGTTTGTTCTTCTATTTGTATCTTATGGTTGGAAGACACTTGGGTGTTTAATAATTCATACATTATTCAATTAAGTTAAAATCTAAGGTTATTTCCTTTGATGTCAAGTACGGTAGCGCAACAAATTTGCCTATGATGCATCAATGTATGGATGCATTTCAATTGTTACAAGTATCTGTAATTAGATTCAAGGATGAAAATCAAGTCTCTCTACCTAATCTGTGAGATGAAAATGTAGTGCACTCGACATAACATGTGATTAAAAGAACATTTTTTTAGGGAGGGGGGGCTACTGTTTATTAGTTCATTCATTCTGATAGAAACTCAAAAACTAACCAAATGTGTTCAAAAAATATAATACCTATCAACAAGAAAAATGTTCCATGCTCAAACCTATGCTAAATAAAGCCAAAATAAATGGTAGAGAATATGAATGAAAACACCAAGAGCATCAACAAGGTTTTGTTACCTATACATAGATTGCAAACCGTGACTTTGAAGCTCCATCACTTTCATGGCCAAGCACAAATCTATGATCAAACCATAACCAGGTACAATGAAGCAATCGAAAAAGGATAATAATTCAAGGGAAACAAAAAAGAAACCAAAAATGTAAAAATGGGACGGTCCCCTAGCAAAATTCTAAAAGGACTTTCTCTAGATTTACATTGATTGAAATTGTTGGTTTGCCTAATTCCATGGAATATTTGTGCACTAGGGTTCCTCGACTTTATTGTGAGTGGGAGAACAAACCTAGCTAATAGTGAATGCAGATGGGGGCTGTGTGGGGACATTCGATGACCAGATGATAAAATCGTAAAATTTCAGCATCAAATTGAAGGACAAAATTGATATTCTGACCCAAAGTTGGATTGCAAATTGTGGTGCGATTAAACAGTCACACACTAAACCCTACTACATGAATATCGCCCAATAGGATAGACAGTACCAGACCATGGATTAAATGTTGGGTGGCCTGCATCGAGGCTAATCACTCATATCAAACATGCATTAAAGAAAAAAACTAGTTGGAATTTCTCTTAATTTTGATCTTGAATATAAAGCATTCATGCCTTAGAAAGTCATAAATGATTGCTACATGTTAAGAGCTAGTTAAAATATGGTGTCATCTTTGAGTTCCTTTACCATTGATAGAATGTGGTAGGATTACTAAGCTCCTCTAAGTCTCTTTAATCCTTCGAATAAGTTCTCAGCTACCCAACCTAATATTATCTTTATTTTACTTGAAACTCTCTCTTTCTGAACCAAACTAGGATGAGGTCATATATTTGGTAATTTTGCCACAAAAAACTTTTCAGCTTCTAACTGAAGATGTGGATTAAGCAATTATAAAAAACTAAATATACTGAACTAGCTAATTCCTACAATGTCTTTTACTGGGTTTTCCCTCTTTCTGCGTATTTGTGTTCCCATTTTAGTGTAAATTAAAGTGGCTCTACTCACTGAATAACTAGAGATGTTCAGCTTACTGATTTTTAAAAGTATATGATCCCTTTAGATACTAATAAAGACCTGCAATTTAGTAATAAGTCCACGAGAAGTTATGAAGGCTACATGAGCCAATTGTATGCCTTTGTCGGCATGTTGCTCTTTGAAATGTCTCTGCTAACAAATAAATTCTCCAATACTTACAATAGTACCATCATTCTCTAATGGAAAGTTCGAAATAATAGGGACAATCCTACAAGTCACCCTTTCATGAAGTATTCTACTACCATTATCAAAATACTTCCCATTATTTCATAATATCTTCCCTCCAATTATTATTATACTTGCCAAAAACTATAACAACTGGCACTCAAAACATAATTTTAACTCTAGCTCCATTAAGGCATTAAAACTCTTACCACTTGAAAGATCATAATATGCTTCCCTCTTTCATGTACAATGCTAACTAGCCTTCTTTTCTTGAGAAATGAAGTATTTAACCAATTAAAATACAATAAATTCCCATGATTAATTGAATCAGATATTAACTATAAACATGTAATGACTCCGTTGTTGACAAAAGTGCAATAATTTTCAATCCAAGTTACATGATTAATAACAGATAGTAATAACATATTATAATATTTTTCCTTCTCAATCTAACTAGTTGTGATTATGAAAATCCTTGATGATCAATTTCAATGCCCTATTCAAATAAGGAATGAATCCAAGAGTCAACTACGAGATAAATTTGCTCTACTTCTACCCACACAGAAGTTTTTCCAGCACAACCTTCCCATACAAATTGTCATTTTTTAATTGGCCTTCCAACTAAAATACTAAGAAAATTTACAGTACCAAATACTTCATTTAATAGCATTCAAAAGGGTTCGATATGGCTACATACTCTTATCCTCTCCTTGGATATGTGTCATGACCTCCTAGGTGAAAATGCAAATAACATAATCCGACAAGACAAAATATGTTGCAAAAGCATCTCTAGTTATCTCCAATTGCTTCTCAACCCATGTTTATATTGATCAAAATGATGTTCAACATGAAAATAAGGAAAACACCCCCACCATCCCCTCGCCCAACCAAAAAACAAACAAAAGAAGTATATAAATCTCAGTAGATTGGAACTTGAAACAGAAACCAACATCCATCTTTTTCTTGAATTGCATCAACCCATGTTTACATTAATCAAAATGATGCATAACATGAAAAAAGAAAAGAAAAACACCCCCTCCCACTCCTCCCCCCTCACCCAACCAAAAAACAAACAAAAAAAGTATGTAAACCTTAGTAAATTGGAACCAAAAACAAAAACCATCACCTATCATTTTCTTGAACTGCATCAACCCATATTTACATTGATCATAATAATGCTCAACGTGAAAACAAAAAAAGAGAAAAAGAAAAACACCCCCACCATACCAAAAAACAAACAAAAAATATTGTATTTCAAAATTGCATCAACCCATCCGTACATTGATCAAAATGAAGCTCAACATGAAAATAGAAACCAACACCCGTCATCTTCTTGAATTGCATCAACCCACGTTTACATTGATTCAAATTATCCTCAATGTGATTAAAAAAAAAAGGAAATTACCCACTCCCCTACAAAAAAAAAAAGAAAAAACACTTTGTACTTCAAAACTACATCAACCCATGTTTATATTAATCAAAATTAAACTCAATGGGAAAAAATGGAAAACACTCCTATCCTTTCCTCTCCCCTCACCCAACCAAAAAACAAACAAAAAAAGTATATAAATATTAGTAGATTGGAACCTGAAAGAGAAACTGTCATCTGTCATCTTCTTGAATTACATCAACCCATATTTAAATTGATCAAAATTATGCTCAACATGAAAAAGGTAAAACACCACTGTCCTCCCCTCCCCCTACCAAAAAACAAAAAAAAAAAAATTGTATTTCAGAATTTCATCAACCCATGTTTACATTTATCAAAATAGTGCTCAACAAAAAAAAAAAGGAAAACACCCCTATTTGACCCTCTTCCTCATCTTCGTCAACCCATGTTTACGTTTATCAAAATAGTGCTTAACAAAAAAAAGGGAAAACACCCCTGTTTGACCCTCTTCCTCATCTTCATCAACCCATGTTTACATTTATCAAAATGGTACTCAACAAAAAAAAGAAAAACAACCCCGACTGACCCTCTTCCTCACCTACCAAAAAATAAATATAAAAATACATAAATCTCGAACTTGGAACAAAAAACATCATTCGCCGTCTTCTTGAACTGTATAAACCTATGTTTACATTGATCAAAATTATGTTCAACGTGAAAAAAATAAAAGAAAAGAAAAGAAAAAAACAAAGACACCCCCCCTACCAAAGAACAAATAAAAAAATATGTAAATCTCAATAGATTGGAAAATGAAAATGTAAGAAAAGAAATTATCATTTGCCATCTTCTTGCTAATTAAGATCCGATTATTCTTTCCCCTTGATATTCTTATTCTTATGTTCTTTGATTAATCTATCTCCAACACCTTAATGCTTTCATCTTTTTTCAATGAACATAAACTCATTCGTAAACAATTCTTATCTTCATCATTATCTTTAAATTTTGCTCTGCAATGGCACTCAGGTCCCTCAATTGTCTTGGGATGGATGAGATTACAGTGACGTGATAACTTTTTTGGATTTTCAAGTCGAGCTTCTCACATTGGACAAATAAAAAGAGTAGGTAAATCATAGTAGAATTGAACCTGAAATAGAAACCATCTTCCGTCATCTTCTTTAAATTGATCAAAATGATTTTCAATATGAAAAAAAAAAAAAAAAAGGAAAACACCTTCGCCCTCGTCCTCCCACTACCAAAAAAACTTTGGATTTTAGAACTGCATCAACTCATGTTTACATTGATCAAAATGACACTCAACATAAAAAAAGAGGAAAACACCCCCATCCTTCCCTCTCCTAACCTACTAAAAAACAAACAAAAAAATACATAAATTTTGAACTTGAAACAGAAACCATCATTTGTCGTTTTTTTGAACTGCATCAACCAATGTTTACATTGATTAAAATGATGCTCAACGTGGGAAAAAAAAAAAAAAAGAAGGAAAAACATCGTCGCCCTTCCCTCAAAAAATATATAAATCTCAATATATTAGAACCTGAAAATGTAAGAAAAGAAACCATCATCCATTGTTTTCATGCTCAAGATTGAATTGTTCTATCCCCTTGACATTCTTATTCTTACGTTCTTTGATTAATCTGTCTTCGAATGCCCCTAATACTTTCATCTATTTTCAATGGATATAAAATCATTCATAAATGATTCTTTTGTTCTTCCTTACCTTCAAATTTTGCTCCACAATGGCACACCCTCAATTGTCTTGGGATGGATGAGATTACAGAGACATGATAACCTTTTCAGATTTTCAAGTTAACCTTCCCATGTTGGGAAGATAAAAAAAATATGTAAATCTCAGTAGATTGGAACCTAACACATGAACCATCATTTATCTTCTCCTTGTTGCATCAACCCATGTTTAAATTGATCAAAATGATGCTCAATGTAAAAAAAAAAGAAAAGAAAACACCCCCACCCTCTCCTCCCCCTACCCAAAAACAAACCAAAAACTTTGTATTTCAGAACTGCATCAACCCATATTTACATTGGTCAAAATGATGCCCAGCATGAAAAAAGGAAACACCTCGTCACCCCTCCATCCTACCAAAAAAAATAAACAAAAAACTTTGTATTTCAAAACTGCATCAACCCTTATTTACATTCATCGAATCGATGCTCAATGTTAATAAAAAGAAAACGCCCTGTCCTTCCGTCTTCCTCCAGCTACTGAAAAACAAACAAAAAAAAAGGTAAATCTCAAACCTAAAATAGAAACTATCATTCGTCATCTTCTTGAACTGCATTAACCCATATTTATATTGACCAAAATGATGCTTAACATGAAAAAAGGAAAACACCCTTGCCCTCCCCTCACCCTACCAAAGAACAAACAAAAAAATACATATATCTCAATATATTGGAATCTGAAAATGTAAGAAAAAAAACCATCATCTGTCAGCTTCTTGCTTAAGATCTAATTGTTCTTTGCCCTCAACATTCTTATTCTTACATTCTTTGATTAATCTAGCTCCAAAGGCCCTAATACTTTCATCCTTTTTCAATGGACATAAACTCATTCATAATAGATTTTTATATTCTTTCTTATCTTTAAATTTCACTCCGCTATAGCACTCAGGTCCCTCAATAGTGTCGAGATGGATGAGATTATTGTGACGTGATAACTTTTTTGGAATTTCAAGTCAAGCTTCGCACACTCGATAGATAAAAGAATATATAAATCTCAGTAGATAGGAATCTGACACAAAAACAATCATCTGTCATCTTCTTGTTGCATCAACCCATGTTTAAATTAATCAAAATGACGCTCAATGTGAAAACTAGAAAAACACCCTCACCCTCCCCTCCCCTACCAAAAAAAAATTGTATTTCAGAGCTACATCAACCTGTATTTACATTTATCAAAATGATGCTTAACGTGAAAAAAAGAAAAGCAACCCCGTCCTCCCTCCATCCTACCAAAAAACAAACAAAAAACTTTGTATTTCAGAACTGTATCAACCCTTGTTTACATTAATCAAATTAATGCTCAACGTTAATAAAAAGAAACGCCCCCGCCTTTCCCTCCTCCACCTACCAAAAAATAAACAAAAAATAGGTCAATCTTGAACCTAAAATAGAAACTATCAATCGTCATCTTCTTAAACTGCATCAACCCATGCTTACATTGATTAAAATGATGCTCAATATTTAGAAAAAGGAAAACACCCGCGTCCTCCCCTTCCCCCCCCCCCCCACCCTATCAAAGAAAAAACAAAAAAATACAAAAATCTCAATAGATTGGAACATGAAAATGTACAAAAAGAAACCATCATCCATCATCTTCTTGCTCAAGATCTAATTGTTCTTTCCCCTTGGTATTCTTATTCTTACGTCCTTTGATTAATCTATCTCCGAATGCCCTAATACTTTTATCTTTTTTCAATGGACATGAATTTATTTGTAAACGATTCTTATACTTATCCTCACCTTTAAATTTCATTCTGCAATGGCACTCAGGACCCTCAAACGTGTTGAGATGGATGAGATTATAGTGACGTGATAACTTTTTTAGATTTTGAAGTCGAGCTTCGCATGTTGGATAGATAAAAAAAAGTATATAAATCTTAGTAGATTGGTACTTGACACAAAAACCATCATCCATCATCTTGTTGCTACATCAACCCATGTTTAAATTGCTCAAAATGATGTTCAGCGTGAAAAATATGAAAACACCCTTGCCCTCCCCTCCCCTCCCCTTACCAACTAAATAAACAAAAAAGTTATTACTTCATAATGCATAAATCCACGTTTACATTGATCAAAATGATACTCAACGTGAAAAAGAGAAAAACACCCACGCTTTCCCCTCCCTCCCACCATCTACCAAAAAATAAACAATAAATAAATAAATACATAAATCTTGAACCTAAAAGAGAAACCATCATTTGTTGTCTTCTTGTACTACATCAACCCATATTTATATTGATCAAAATGATGCTTAAGATGAAAAAATGAAGACATCCCCGCCGTCTCTAACCCTATCAAAGAACAAACAAAAAAAGTATAAAAAATCTCAATAGATTGGAACCTCATAATTTGAAAAAAAAAAAAAAAAAACCATAATTCATCATCTTCTTGCTCAAGATCTTATTGTTCTTTCCCCTCGACATTTTTATTTTTACGTTCTTTGATTAATCTATCCCCATACGCCCTAATACTTTCATCTTTTTTCAATGGACATAAAATTATTCATAAATGATTCTTATACTCTTTCTTATCTTTAATTCATTTCACAACGATACTCAGAATTGTCAATCATCTCAGAATGGATTAGATTACAGACATGATAACTTTTTCAGATTTTCAAGCCGAGCTCATATATTGGACAGATAAAAAAAAGTATATAAATCTCAGTAGATTAGTACCTGAGACAAAAATCATCATCCGTCATCTTTTTGTCGCATCAACCAATGTTTAAATTACTCAAAATGATGTTCAACGTGAAAAATAGAAAAACACCCCCACCTTCCCCTACCAAAAAACAAACAAAAAACTTAGTATGCCATAACTGCATCAACCTATGTTTACATGGATCAAAATAATGTTCAACATGAAAAAAAAAAAAAAAAAAGCTCCCCCGCCCTCCACTCCCTCCCCCCACCTACCAAAAAATAAACAAAAAATACGTAAATCTTGAACCTTAAACAAAAACCATCACTTGTCATCTTCTTGAACTGCATCAACACATATTTACATTGATCAAAATGATGCTCAATATAAAGAAAAAATAAAAAATAAAAATGAGGGCCCTTCCTTCCCCCCTAATCCTGCCAAAGAATAAACAAAAAAAAAAAACGTAAATCTCAATAGATTGAAACCTAAAAATATAAGACAAGAAACCATCATCTGTCATCTTCTTGCTCTGGACCTGATTATTTTTTCTCCTCGACATTCTTATTCTTACGTTCTTTGATTAATCTGCCTCTGAATGCCCTAATACGTTCATCTTTTTTCAATAGACATAAATTTAATCATAAACGATTCTTATATTATTCCTTATCTTTAAATTTTGCTCCACAACGGCACTCAGGTCCCTCAATCGTCTCGGGATGGATGAGATTATAGTGACGTGACAAGTATTTTGGATTTTCAAGTCAACCTTCGCACATTGGATAGATAAATTTGCCCCTCATTATTTTGATCCCCTATTCCTAAAATGACTTGCACCAAACAGTGAGTACCATTTTTTCAATTACTATCGACATGGCTGGGCAGGGAATCCATGGAAGCAGAGTCCATTCTCTTTCCATGGTTTGAATACTTAGTCATTGTGGGACCCATGGTATTGTGACAAGTCCAATGAAGCATGACGCAACTAGTGAGGCCATTGACAAAATCAATTTTGTAATAGAGAATTGAGTGAGAGAAGATGAGAGAATGCTTACGTGATAAAGACGAACAAAAATAACAAATTCAAATCTTTTTGTACAAGGCACAAGTACCATGCTGGCTCCAAAATGATCTAAACTTCTTTGGTCGTTAGATCGGATGTGCATTCAAGGGTGCAGATTTAAGGTTTGCATATTCTTGATAAAAATAAAAAAAGGGTGTAGATTCTTTCTTCAATTAAACATCATCATTTGGAAGTCACTCAATCATGTTGGCCATTAGCGTTTGCAAGTAATGTTAGCATCTTAAATGGTCATAAATACGAAAAAAATACTAAAAATTCACATACATTTTCTTTATAAAAAATATGGTTCCAATAAATATTATATCAAATCACGCATAAGCACATAAAGTAAAGAATCAAATCATCAATGACAATACATCAATATAGAAAACCAAAATAAAACCTCATCCAATTGTTACTAATATTAACTTAATAAATAGATTGAAATCATTTAAAACCTCATAATACAAGTTCCATATTACAGAAATTATAACTTTCAAGTTGAAATAAAGATAAATTTCTAAAAAAGAAATAAAAAGATTTACATATATATAGATACACATATAACACATGGGACGAGTCTGGAGTGGGTCTAAAGAGACCTGCTACCCACTCCAAACCCGTATCGGTTTACAAAATCATATCTACAACTTGCCCAAGACCCGTTTAATCATCCCAAACTTGGCCCAAATAATATGGGTTTGGGTCTAGGATCCGACAGACTCGAACTCATTGCCATTCCTAATGACCATTAACGAGCCCATTTAACTTTTCATATAATTTATGGTGCAAGGAGTATTCATTAGGTAAAAACTGATCGAATCGAAAATTCAATTTGGTTAACCGAAAATTTTAATTTTAACCGATTTTGATTGATTTGATTCGATTTTAATCGAAATTTAACTGTACAAAATTAGTTTGTTTTTTGTTCGATTTTTATTGAAAACCAAAATCGGTTCAATCCCCATTCCCCTCCTCTTTTTCTTTTTCCTTTTTCTAATCCTAAAAGTGATATCACTCTTCACTAATATGAGGGAAAATATTGTAATATTCTACTCTTTGAAGTCTATGATAAGACTCATAAAAAATTTTAAATTGGATTACTTGTTTTTTTGGTACCAAAAAGTGTGATAAAAGTTTGTTTGATAAAAAAATATCTGATTTTTGGTAAAAAGTTTTAATTGGATTACTTGTTCTTTCAGTACCAAGAAGTTTGTTTGATAAAAAAATTTTATGTGATAACAATTTTGAATTGGATAAATATTTGGTAACAACTTGTTTGATAAAATTAATTTTGATTTATTTTGTAATAAGATGATAAAATTAATTTTATTTTAAAAAATAAAGATAATATAATTTTATTTTCTCTTCTCCCTTCTACAATTTTACATTTTTTTTGTCTCAATTATTTCACCTTATAAAAAATTTCTCTTTTTATTTATCCCAAAAACTTAAAAATACAATAATATTTATATTATTTTAAAAATTATATTTATTTATTTTAGATTAAATTTTTTTATAAAAAAATATAAAATTTACTAAAATTATTAGCACATAATAAAAGATATTCCACACTTATATTAGATAATGTAGACATTAAAATAATAGTACTTAAAAAAATATAATGAAAGAATCAAATTGGTTTTCAGTTTGGTTTAACCGAACCGAATTGATTTTTCTCGATTTTCAATTTGATTTCGGTTAACCGAATGAAAAAATCAAATTGAATTGAAAATCAAATTTTTTTATGTATCGATTTTTTCAATTTTGGGTCGATTTGATTAATTTTTATTTTCTTTGTACACCCCTAATTGGGGCTTCATAAAGGTCCACCTTAAATATGTGGGCTCTAGTATGAAGGATTAATGCCTGCATTTTAATACTCTATAAATAGCCCACCATCTTTGTCCTATCGTTCCCCTATTTCATTTTATCGCGTCGAATGCGGAACCTTAACCAAGTAATACATTTCTTGAGGATTTACATCAATAGCATTTATTAAAGTAATAATTATTTTATTATTAGTATTACTATTGCTAATTTTTTTTATGTATTCCAAATTACAATAAATTAAAATATAAACATGGAACTTTTTTTTGCATTTTCTTGTAAAAAATCAAAATGAAGGAAGAAATAAATAAAAACTATTAGATCATCAAAGGGGAAAAATTCATAATAAACTAGTAATGTGACCCACTCGTACTCGATCAATAAATTTTTGGCATATGACAACAATAAATTGTTTAAGTCATTCAAATTAATTTTAAGGGTCATAAGAGGCCAATGAGTTAGATTCTTCGTTATTGAAGTGACATGAAAGTATTCTCGAATCATAATTGTTTCAATACATTCCTTATATGTAATATCGATAATACTAAATTAATATAATTAGAGAAATTATTAATATATATATGTATGTATGCATAGCAAATTTATATCATAATAATGAAATTATATCATAATTAAAACACATAAGAAAAATTAAAGGATTGGAATAATTTTATAAAATATAATAAAATAATTGATCAATCTCATTATAGTTAATGGAGTTGTGAAATGGATAGTGATTCATTTTTTCAATATTTAACATACTTTCTCTTTTTAAAAATTAGAATGCCTTACTTGAGTTTTTGAAAGAAAAAAATTCAAATACTCATACTTCAGTGATTGTTGATTAGTATAATAGAAAATTGAATGAAATTATCACTATGTATTTGAGTTTTTTTATACATTTTAATTTATTCTTTAATCTATTAATAGATAATGAAATAAAATATATGTAATGTAATCCAGTGGGACATGTGTCTTGGTGCATCCAAAAAAAGATAGACCAACATATCTCGAGTTCTATTACACTTTTGTCAAGTCAATGGGCCGTATACGACTCTCTTTATCTCGGGGGCCGGTTTGAAATAAAATTGTTCATTCTTAAATTGTACCAATAATCATAAAAAATATAGTTCATTAAGATGAAATCAATCTGGGTGTAAACGAATTGAATCGAACCTAAATTTAGTATGCTCAAACTCGACTCGTTTATTAACTTATAAGCTCGTGCTCGAGTTTGGTCGAACCTAAATAGCAAAACTCATTGGAACAGACAAAAGTTTGGATGGTAACTATTGTCAACTCGACTCACTTGACTGACGAGCACCAACTCAGCTTGATCGGGCTTGAAAATATTGAAATGAATTTGAGCTCTCAATGAGCCAAGACTGAATTATCTGTGAATAATCTCATCTTAGTTATACTCCCGGTGAATCAAATAAGCAAGTATTTCTCCATTTATTGAATTAAAAAAGAATTTTAAAAATAAACTCTTTTTTTCAATTAGCAGAATTCTTGAGATTAATTGAAAGTAAAACTTTTATATATTGTTATTTTATTAATTTAAAAATAATGAGTGAGGTCTAGAGATAGTGGTGCTCTTTAATTGATAATATATATAGTTATGCCCAAAAAAAAAAAAAAAAGGAATTCGAAACTTTTATTTTATTTTGATATTTTATCTTATATTTTATGTCATTTATATATTCTAAAAATACGTAATTTACACACTAATACATATTCAAGATATACTTGGTAGCAAAATGAAATTTTAGATGAATTAAACATTAGATTAGTACTCACGATTCAAACAAAAAGATATATATATATATATATGTGTGTGTGTGTGTGTGTGTGTATTAGGATGTTACGGAAAGAATATATTTTCCAATCTACTAAAACAAAAGAATAGAATAATTTCAACACATGATTTGCTTATGCTTTCAGAAGTCATTTTCATTTTTGGTGTTGAAAACCATCAGATTACAAATATTTTCATAATAAAATATTCATTATTCTCCTTTTTCATTTCTCTTAAATTTATATTCTATTATTATATCAATTTGTTAGGATTTGACTCGATTATCGAGAGACCAAGTTTGACTAGAATTATGACTCCTTCTTGTATTGGGTTTCTTAGTTCTAGGTAAAGTAGTCAAGCAATTTTCTATTATAAATAGAGGTGTTTATTTGATTACTTTATAGAAAGGATACTCGTGGAACTCATGATATGATACTCATGGGGTAGTTATTGTGAGTACGAGTGGGGCAATACAAAAGGGTGGAGTGACTATTTCTTTGGTAGTTATATTAGCGGTTGTACAAAGGTTGGCTTGTACTGGTCTATCATAATTGAAGAAAGAAAACTCCCGCTGAGGTAGGTGGAATTTGTCAAACTACGTAAATCTATGTCTGTTTTATTTTTCTATCTGTTGGGATTAATTTTGTCATTAAATTTGTGAGTGTGTTTGTGAATTCCTGATAAATTAAATCTCATGCCTAAATTATTTTCGTTGTGCTCCAACAAACTGGTATCGAAGCTTTTGGTTGGGGCTGTAAGTTGAGATTTAATTTTTTGGGGATGGGCAGTGTTATTAGCAAATCACTTCACGATTCAAAATTTTGATGACAAAGGGAATTTCAGATTTTGGCAAGGAAGAGTGGAGAATCTCCTAATTCAATAGGGCCTAGCAGTGGCGTTGAAGGAAAGGTAGGAGAAGTCGACAGATATGAAGGATTTACAGTGGGAAGATTTGATTTTGTATTGCGGACAACATTATCATTAATGTTGTGGAGATCAATGGATTTTGGATTCCAGATGCGTAACGCATGTTTGCTCCATGGAGAATTATTTTTGATTCACTTCAATCATGGAAGACAGGTAATTTGTCTTTGTGCGATGATTCTACTTGGAGAGTCATGGGAATTGAAGTGGGGAAAATCAAAATAGTTGTTTGAGTGGTTCGTACTTTAGGTAGTGTGACATATGCCCTAAAGATACGAAAGAATCTAATTTCCTTGAACCAGTTGGATTCCAAAGGTTGTGAATATTCACTGAAGGTGGAGTCTTGAAAGTCACACATTAAGCTACACATGTGCATTGGCCGGGATGAGTTAGTTGGAGCCAAGACCTTACTAATTCGGCATGTGCAGTGGTATCTTTGAAGGCCAATGGAATTTGATTTGCGATGGAGTCATGAACAATTGCTGAGACGAGAAATCTCGTCAAGGTGGAGATTGTTAGGATTTGACTCGGTCATCGAGAGATCAAGTTTGACTAGAATTATGACTCATTCTTGTATTGAGTTTCTTAGTTCTAGGTAAAATAGTCAAGCAATTTTCTATTATAAATAGAAGTGTTTATTTAATTACTTTATAGAGAGGACACTCGTGGAACTCATGATATGATACTCATGGGGTAGTTATTGTGAGTACGAGTTGGGCAATACAAAAGGGTGGAGTGACTATTTATTTGGTAGTTATGTTAGTGGTTGTACAAGGGTTGGCTTGTACTGGTCTATCATAATTAAAGAAAGAAAACTCCTTTAGATGTAGGCGAAATTTGGCGAACCACATAAATTTGTGTCTGTTTTATTTTTCTATCTGTTGGGATTAATTTTGTCATTAAATTTGTGAGTGTGATTTGTGAATTCCTGATAAATTAAATCTCATGCCTAAAGTATTTTCGCTGTGCTCCAACACAATTAAATTTAAATTTAATTTGATAGAAAGTATTCATTATCATTTCAAAACAACTAAAATTTACATATATTTTAGAAAAGTCCACTTTTAGGCATAAAAGATATAAACTTAAATTTAATTTGACAGAAAGTATTCATTATTATTTAAAAGTCCACTTTTAGGCATAAAAAGATATAAACCACTTAAATTTTCAATCATACACTTAACATAATTATTATTTTCATATAAAACGTTCAGATATAATTTCATTTCTATTTTTAAAAATATAATTAATTTTTTAATTTTTAAAAATATTTAGGCCGTACAACTTTACTCTCTATATATTTGCACTTACCTTGTTGGCAACAGCCGAGCCCCATAAGTAGTAATAAGTTTGGTCGCCCTTGGAAGCGACGCGCTGCGCCTACGCCGTTGCAACGTCGAGCCTACGATGATATCCACTCGTCTTCTGCCAATTTATTTATTTAATATATAAGAATGGCCGTATTATATAACGACAAGATTATCAGCAAGCAAGAAAGAAAAGATTAAAAGAATAATCAGCCTTCACGACAATCGTTTGAAAATGTGGCGAATCTGCGTGGCGTGTGATGTGGCCGTATTGCGCCATGTCAGCAAGCTCTTCTAATACACTTTTGTGTGGCATCCTACATGGCAAAAGGAATTGACACTTCAAAAAACGTTTGCCAACTCACCTAAAATAAATTGATAAAATGCCACATCAAAAAATGAAAATTACACAGAACAAGAACACAACTAATCAAACAAAGCCAAAAAAATAAATAAATAAATAAATTATATGCTAAAAAAATTTAAAAATTATATTTTAAAAATTAAATTACCAAATACCTCGTAATATTTACCTCCATCTTATATTTTTTTCGAAAGCAGTGCTACCACAAAGAAAATTATAATGTTGGCAAAAAAAGTTTGAACTCAAAAATTTTAAACTCAAAGAAATTTTGAGGAAAAAAAATTGAAAAATAAAAATCTAAATCTAACATTTTAGATGTTATATTTTCAATAATTTGAAATTCAAAATAATAAACACATCTAAAATAATTAATTAAATTTAATTGAAATTATTTATTAATCAAACAAAAGATAAACTAAAAAGTGGAAAAAACAGTTTGCGGAATCCCGTATGATTTCAGGCAATGTTCCTCCATCTGCTTGAACACTGCTTCTGAACTTGGAACATGAAAATCTGGTAATAGGGAAGAATTAACCATTAGAGAGATTTTCACCTCGCCTCTGGACGAGGATGCAATATTATCTAGCAGGATGCCGAGTGAACCCGTCCACTAATTGGAACTTTCATTCTATACAAAAATCATATGGGCCATTGGTCACCTTGTAATAAATTAACTTTTTAATCTTCTAAAATTTGTAGAACTGATTACTCCAATGAAGATTAGATCAGGTTGAAACTGCTGTGAATGAAACACTTCCTTTAACCATTTCATTTATGGAATATGACTAGTTCTCCAAGTAAATGCAAATAACTATAAATTAATGATAAAGAAAAACATTTGGATCATCTAACAAACATAAAATTTAGTACGGGAAGACAATTATCTACAAATAATACGAACACTTTTTTAACGGGAAGACAATTGGCACATGAAGTGTGTAGGGTCGATAATGACTACTCTCTGCATTTACTTCAACTGATATAATTATTCAGACTCGTGAAGGGATGCTTGTAATGTCAAAATCTTGGCCAGAATCAAGCACATAAGCCAGTGCATGATTATATGATATCACAGGAAGTGTGCATGGTCTACAATGACTACCCTTTGCGTTTACTTCAACTGATATAATTATTCAGGCTTGTGAAGTAATGCTTGTAATATCAAAATCTTGGCCAGAATTAGGCACATGAAATGCCAATACATGATTATATAATGTCACTAGAAGTGTGGATGATCGACAATGACTACCCTCTGCATTTACTTCAACTTATATAATTATTCAAACTCGTGAAGGAATACTTGTAAGGTCAAAATCTTGGTCAAAATTAAGCACATAAAATGCTAGTACATGATTAGCCCCATGACAAAAATGATTAAATGTGCAAATATTGAAAATAGTTGCAGAATCTAAGCCTAACTTCCTAACAAATGACAACTTCGTGAACTTTTTTTATTCAATAATCACTTCCCCACTTTTTATTTTAAATTTTTCTTACCATAATCTTTTCTTTTCTATAAATAATTATTCAGATTTGTAAAGGAATACTTGTAATATCAAAATCTTGGTCAAAATTAAGCACATGAAATGCTAGTACATGATTAGCCCCATAACAAAAATGCTTACATGTGCAAATATTGAAAATAGTTGCAGAATCTAAGCCTAACTTTCTAACAAACGACAACTTCGTGAACTTTTTTTATTCAATAATCACTTCCCCACTTTTTATGTTAAATTTTTCTTACCATAATCTTTTCTTTTCTATAAATTTATGGAAACAATTATAAATTCATTTTGCCTTCTTATAGAGATTGTGTTAAAAAATTCTTTGTATTATAAAAACCTTAAAAAAAAAACCCTAACCCCTCCTACCATTAGTTTTTTAACGATTTAATAACTTATGCATATTTTTATACCCAAATTAACCTTTTAATATATATATATATGGATAAATTTATTTTCCCTCTTGTACTATGGGAATTGTATCAAAAAAACACCTTGTATTGTAAAAACATTCTAAGATGCCCCTAAAGCCCTTAAGCTATTGATGAACTAACTAAAATTTAAAGCATGCTCCATTTTTATCTTAATAATAATATCTTAATTGAAAAGCATAGTTAGGAAAAAAAATCTATAAATTCCAGGGTTTCAAGATTGAATATACTAAGCGATTCAAATTCACATAGCTCTTTAACAACTAATTTAACTTTTGTTCTCTTACAAATTTGTAGTGTCATTGAGTTCAACCATCAAATTTTGTGAGACTTTGAGTTTAAGATATATTCCTACAATTTTCATAGTCTATTTGTGTATTTTCTTTGTGAGCGTTATTTTCTTCTCCACAATATTAAGTTGTCGAGGCTAATTTATTATAATAATTAAAAAAAATACCAAGTGTGTCAAGTTATTTTATATTTAACTTATTTTATGAAGGTTGTATTACTTATTTTGAAATTGAACATTAGCACCGTTAGTTAGTTTAAGGGTTTTTTTTTTTAAGGTTTTCATAGTACAATGGGGTTTTGACACGATCTCCGATCCATAATGCAAGAGGGCAAAATGAATTTAACCTATTATACAATATATTTATTTAATTTCTAAAAATTCAGTAGTGAAATTCAAAATTACGTTGGACACCTCAAATTACTTTTTGAAATATAGTTATTTGGAGTGATTGAAGTAAATTTTGTAGTGGTAATATCATATTAATGCAGTTTATTATCTTGTTCGCTCCATTTTCATTTGCACTTGAACCTTCCTCCTAGCATTGCAAAATAAAATTTACTAGCATTTCACCTTCTCTCCATTTTTTTATCCTTAAACTACCACCGTAGCTATCTTTCCTTGCAAGAAACTCTCATTTCAACTCTGATAGAAAGGTAATTTCATGTTCTCCATTAAAATAAAATGCAATACTTACAAGAAATCCTCATTTCAAGTCCGATGGGAAGGTAAATTCCATGGCCTCCACTCAAATAAAATGTAATGCAGGGTCGACAATGACTACCGTCTACATTTACTTCAACTGATGTAATTATTCAGGTTCGTGAAGGGATGCTTGTAATGTCAAAATCGTGGCCAAAATTAGGCAAGTGAAATGCCAGTACATAATTATATAATGTCACAAGAAGTGTGCATGGTCAACAATGACTCCCCTCTGCATTTACTTCGACTGATATAATTATTCAAGCTCAGGGACACTTGTAATGTCAAAATCTTAGCAAAAATCAAGTACGTGAAATGCCAGTGCATGATTATATAATGTCACAAGAAGTGTGTAGGGTCGACAATGACTATGCTCTGCACACATTTCAACTAATATTATTATTAAGCCACGTGAAGTGTCATACCTTTGATCATAAAGGGATGCTTGTAGTTTCAACTAATGTTATTATCATGGCATGTGAAACCCATCACATAATATTTTTATCTCATCAGTTCTATTTACCTACTCCACTTATAAATACATAATCTAACAAGTGCATAACTAGTCTTAAATTTTTTTGTCTTCCACATTTGAACTCAAATAGGAGATAATTCCTTTTTTGAGCGTGGATACACTAGGTTATTGAGAGAAAGAACTAAAGACTAGCTATCAATTTGGTGTGACGATCCACTAGAATAGTGTTGTGGACTTCAAAGGGAATGGACATATAAAGTTCATGAATCTGAGGAGTTGGTAAATGATCTTCAAAAGTTTGGTGTGCAAATTCCATGACAATGCCAAGGAATGGAGAAGGAAATTGTACAAGGTAGTTGCAAGAATAAGAAAAGTAAACAACAAAATGCTTATGCATTGTTGTAGGTATTACATGCTCCAGCTAGCAGAAAAATTTGCTTTTGCATGAGGCTAAAGACACATGTCGTGAAATTCATAATTTACTTAATCATCCTGGCTATAAGTCTGATTATTATATGTCTGATGATTAATATTCTCTATCAATTTTATTGAGTTATAATTCCAAAATTCAAATTTGCATTTCAACTATTTTCATAAAATTGAAAATAATGCTAGATATATTTTAATTTTATGCGCGTAATATGTAACACTCACTAGTTTACTAAAAAACTATTAACCCTTGATGATTTACATTGTTTTGATTATGACAAAATTACATTCCTAATATTATATGCTGAAAATGTGCAATCGAATTATGAATATCTTGCCATATTATCTGCTGGAATCTGTCTATATGCTTGAACTTACTTTTCATAATTAAAAAATCTCTTAAAGATTCTAACTTGATTCACATCTCTGTAAATTAGGAAAGAAATTATAACCTGATGCAATCATTGATTCATCCGTAATTTATGGAACTAATGCATATTTACTTAAATATCTTTTTTCCTTATTTGATTCCAATGGACACTTACCTAAATAAGTATTCATAGCCATTGGACTAAGCATATAAATATGAAAATGTGCAACATTCTAACAAGAGAATCACTAAGTCGAGAAAATATCTTTGTTAAGTGTCTTAAGGACTTGTGTGATACTCTCATACACATTTTGTGCTTAAATATTACTAATTCGTTGCTCTATGTGTGTTTTCAAAGGACCTTATGGTGAAAAATGTCAAGGGGAGCTTGCCTTCGACGAACCTTAGGGAGACGAGGACAAGGCAATTTGTATTTCGAATGACCTAGTGATGAAGAGGGACATGAGTCGTACCTACTCTTGAGGGACCCCATGAAGGCGCTTGGTTGCTCTAAGGACTTCTAGATGAAAAAACCAGTAAAGCAGCACTGTTTGGAATCTTCTGCAGTGTTTAGGGTTCCAGCTTGGAAGGATAGTCTAGAGCTTACCGTACAGAGTAATAGCAACTCATGCATTAGTCCACAGAGATTGTGTAAGTGAATCTAGCAGAAGTTCCCGTGGGTTGTTCACAAAGCAGTTGGTTTCACAGTGCTTTGAAATCTACCTTATCCCATATGGGATTCTGATTTAGCTCTTTGTGAAGAGCTGGTTTTTCACCCTGTTAGGGTGTCTCTAATCCTTTTTACTTTTATTTTGTCAAATTTTTGTACTTAACTGTAAAACATTCTTACATCTTAATTGATTTGACAAGTTCAAAATCTTAAGTGAAAACTTAGGTAGAGGAGTAGGCTTGTAGAACCTCTATAAATACCAGTATTCATTTACTTCTATTTTTACTATTTGATTTATTGCTAGTCTGACTAGTTGTTTAACTATTATTTACAAACTCCAGTCAGTAACTTAAACCGTTTTTTGCTAAAAACTTAAACTATTTAGGAAGGCCAAAAAGTATTTGAGTGATAAATTTTCGCTGCATTAAAATCCCTTAGGCCTAATTCACCCCCTTCTTACGCTTATAATCACTCACAAGAACAAAGTATTGATGTTAATACATTAATAAAGATTAATATAACGAAACTAGAATTTTTTTATTTTTTTTAATTTTTTCCTTCATATCCCACACCATCATTCCTCAACATCATGAATCATTTTAAACTACACTTTAGTATGGTGTTTTAATTGTATGGAGTTTAGCCATTTTTAATTTCTATTGTGTTTTCAATTTTTTAAAAGAAAAAAAAAAGAAAAAGAAAATTAAGTGGCGTGGCCACCAACCATACCTCTTAAGTCTTAAGTGGGAATGAGGAGGAGAAGGAAGAAGAAGAAGATGAAAGGAAGAAAGATAAATGGAAGGTGTGCCTTGTTTACAACCTTTCTCCAACCACAGTACTTTTATAATTTTTTTTATTTTTACAATATTTATATAAATTAGCCTATGTTTGGTTATGTCTTATAGGTGATTATAATATATATTTTGGCAAAATGAATTTTGAGAGTCGAGTTCGGGAATGTGAAAGTGATATTGGGGAATGTGATAGATGTTTTGTTTATGTTTTGAGGAATAATTATAAATTTATTTTGAAGGGTATTGTTTTGTTTGTTTATGTTTTGAGAGAAGACAATTTTACTGTAACAATCAAACCAATGCTTTTTATTGGGCTTTTAGGGTAAAAGTCATAATTGAATAATCCTTTTAATTGTAAGAATACTAATAAAATATATATGATAATGATGTGTGTGTGTGTGTGTATGGAAAAATGGAGAAGTTTTGGAGATAATGAAGACTAGAGAGGATATTTTGGGAAAACCAATCTTCGCATTTTAGGGGGAAAAATAGATGTATGTTTAGTTATGTTTTGGTAAAACAACATTCCCTTAAAATTGAGATGTTTGCTTCCAATTATCGTATTTTGATTAAATTGTAATTCTTAAAATCTTTATATCTTGTGAACAATGTTATTGATTGGCTATTTATAAATGTATTTAATAGTTTTTCTATTTTTAATGTTTTCTATTTCTTAAAAAAAAATGTGGTTATTTAGAAATGCATTTAATGACTATGAAGCTGAAATTCACTTAATCGGATAAAAAAATAAATATTAAATTACAAATGAAATAATAGTTATAATTTAGGAAATAGCTATAACTTGATGCCACAATTGAAGCAGATATTGATTAATAACCTTAAATTACTCAATCTTATTATATCTAATTTAAGAAAATAGTGTATCACATATTTGATTTGATTTGTTTAGTTTTGAGAAATTCATTTAATGACTTTTCTGATTTAAAATTCATTTAATTGGATATATATGAAAATATTTAATTAAATTGAATTACTACAATTCATATTCTGAGATAACTCGATTGATTATTATAATTTATAAATATAGCTATAACTTGTCTAGGAATAAATATTGTAATACGAATTAATACTTTTAAACTACTAAATCTCATTAGTATAATTTGGAAGAATGTAAACATTTAAGTAAAATCAATTATTACAAACTAATTTATATAATTTAGGAAAATAATGGTAAGATAGGCAAGAATAAAGTCAGATACGATTCAATATTCTTAAAGTGCTCAATCTTATTAACTATAACTTATTAGAATGAAAGTATTTACTTAAAGTGGATTATATTTAATATTCTTACTCTATTCTACATGATTTAGAAAAATAGCTATAATTTGTGCAATGATTAAACTTGATATAAACTAATAAATTACTCAGCCTCATAAAATATAATTTAGGAAAATAATTAGAATTTATTTGAAAATAAAATATCACATATTTGGCTTGATTTAGTTGGTTTTTAATTGATGTATTTGATGACTTTTCAAACTTAAAATTTATTTAATAAATATGAAACATTTAACTAAGATGTATTATAACAAATCAATATTCTTGAATTGCTCAACTTGATTATGTACAATTTAAGAAAACAGATATAATTTGCATTACCATAATTTGATACAAATTAATATCCTTAACTACCAATCTCACAAACCATAATTTAGGAAAAATGAAAGCATTTAATTAGAATAAATTATTAAAAATTAATATTCCTAAATTACTATGTATAATTTAGAAAAATCTTTGTAATCGTGTTGGATAAAATTTGATACCAACTTCGTAAAATTGCTCAATGTTATCAAGTGTAATTAATTTGGATGATTAAAATATTTAATTAAAATATTATTACCAAGTAATATTCTAAATACTCTTTATAAACTTAGAAAAATAACTACATAAGGTGTTGTTCTGTATAAGTCATGAGCAAAAGGTGCCGTAAAGAGAAATTCATTAAAATCATTCAAAAATAAATAAGAGGCACCATTCGTATATGGGTTGGCTTTATTCAACTCTAGCTGGTATAACTTCAAACTGAGTATAGATAATGCTGCAACACCTGAAAGAAACAATCCCAACTACTATCACACTTTTTAACTGTGCGAGGGGTGGCTCTAGTGCAAGTATCGCTATGATGTCAGCATCAAGGGTGGTCTACCTTTAATCAAAAAAGGCAACTGCCTTAGACCTCTAAATTTTTAGGCCTCCTATATATATTTTTTTCTATATTTTAGGTCTTAAGAAAAAAAATGTAAGGCTTATACTTTTTTTTACCAATTAGAGGCCTAAAAAAATAGGCCTTCACTTTAAAAGCATCATATATATGTTTTCAGTTTCAGACAATTTAGGTCTAAAAAAATGTATAAGGCCTTTAATTTGAAGGCCTTATTAGTTAAACTTACAATAAATAATTAATTGAAAATATAAATTTAAATTTTACTACTTTGATTTTTCCTAAATCTCCACTATTTTTTTAATTCTTATTCTTTTACTTATCAAAATCCTATCTCATTCATTCTTTTTCAATACTAATAACTAAATAATATTAACATTAATTCTCTTTTAATATAAATCAAGGTTTTATTTCTTCAATTTATTTTTCTTTTTCCGAAATAAGTTTTTCAAAATTGAAACTAATAAAATCTATTAATGTCTCAAGAAAGATAAAATGGGCTAACTATGCTATCAATTGAAAAGGAAAGTTAGATGAAATTGATTATAAAAGTATAACTAATAATTTTGCATCTAAAAAAAAGTTAAAGAATAAAATTTAGATAATAATGTTTTATATGAGAAGTTTTTTTCTATAAAAATACAAAATGATACTGAAAAGACATGTGTATTAGAAAATTAATTTTTTGTTATCTATTGAAGGTCTCATTTTCATGTTTCGCCTTAGGCCACCAATTTTATTGAGACGGCCTTGGCATCAAGGGCTATGCCTTCACATTTATTCTTTCTCTTACTGTCTTGTGCTTCCTTCATCTTCTCAGTACTAGTGGCAAGAGCTTTTCTTCAAAGTTCTAGCATAGCACTCCCTAGCAACACGTTGGTTGCCCACAACTTCATTTGTTCTGCTTACGCGTGAAGAACTTCAGCTTCATGTGGTATGTCGACATCATACCTAGAATAAGGTCAGAATAAGCCTCCTCAGGATGATGTTGTATGGTCATGGTAGGCCTATTAAACCCTACCAAATTTATACCTAAAATACCTAAATAATAAGACCTTATTTTTATTCTACTCTAAAATACCAAAGCTATAAGAATCTATCCCCTACCCTACCCTATATAACTTAATACCTATTGGATCTAGCTTAGTGAATATAATCTTTTAGTGCTTCGATTAATTATATTGGTAAAAAGATTCTTGTGGTTTATGTAACAAGAAATATTACTTAAATTTAGTTAGTGTATATATTTAATTAAATTTAATTAATTTATACATTTAATTTTGATATTCTAAATAAATAAAATAAAAAAATTATTATTTTTTCCTTCTAAAATCTAAACATAAAAACTAACTGCAACAATTGTTTTTCAATATAAAACAGCAACAGATTGTAGCAGAGAATCTTTATCTGACTATGCTTAGTGCTTACTGACAATCAAAAAGATGAGTTTTACGTTTTTTATTTTTTTTCAAATATTTTTTCAATATATTATATTTAAACAAATACATGTAAGTTTGAAAAAATATATTATTATATAAAAAACAATAAATATTTTTAATTTTATATATATTGAAAATTTATCATTAGTCTATTTTTAATTTTGATATATATATATATATATATATAATTTTTAAATTACTAGTTTAAATCTGAGTATTAGGATAATGGGTAATTATTGAATATGAATCCACGAATAATCCATGGATATAGACCCTACTCAAACTAGGGCTGTAAACAAGTCGAGCTACGCAAAAATTCAAGTCCAAGCACAAGCTTAATGAGCTCATAAGATATCAAGCCACAATTGAGCTTGAGCAAAGCTCGAGCTCATTTAGCATCTTCCACATTCAACGTGCGACTTTGAGCTCGAGCTCATCAGGCATAATTTAATCCTCACCATTTCCTGTGAAACTCTTGAGAAATACTATCTATTAGCAAATTCAACAACAGCATCAAATTTTCTGAAAGTCAATCATTTTTTTATAAATTTCAAGATTAATGTTTTGACTTTTGAAGTTTGACCATTAAAATATAAAAATAAATTTGTTAAGATAATGATGAATTTTCATTTCATACTTGCATTATTAAATTTGAAAAACATGCAGTAATCATATATAATATATTATATATTATACAATGAAATTTTATTATATAATTATATATTTTTATAAAATTATTTGAATTAGAAGATTTATATATATTTTCAAATATATCATGCTATTTATTTTTAGTATTTTACAAATTATAAATTAGTATCTTATAAATTATTATTTATTAATAAGTAATATATAAATGAAATTATATTTTGAAATTACCTAAATACGTGGCACATATTTTTTGAATATTATTTTTATATATTATTTTAAAAAATACTAAGGCTCATAAACCGGCTCGTGGGCCTTCGAGCCACCATCTTAAAGCTCAAATTTGGCTTGATTCCAAGCTCAAGCTCAATAAACTAGATCAAGCTCAGATAGTCTCGAACTCGAGTTAACCTTTTCCAAATTGAGCTGAGGCGGCTCGCGAGTCAGTTTGGCTCAACTTGCACCCCTAACTCAAACCCATTGTATTTCTTTTAGTAGGTATGGCATGGGTCTGGGTGTAGCAACTTTTGAGGGGCCTGAATAGGGTAAAACCATACCATTTACAGGCTTAGTTGATAGAGGCTTGACTACAAGAAACTTTACCATGCATCTTTATAACTTGTCGAGGGTGAGTGCCCAGAGAGAGAGAGGTAAAGGGACTTCTCCCAATGCTTTCACTCCTTTTCCACTGAACTACACTAGGAGAGTATTGTTGATTTTTTGCAGCCAGGTGTTGTGTACTCCAAGTTGAAGGAAAGCATCATTAAAGACTATGTCCACCGAGCTACCATAGTTCACCAGTATCTTCTTCATCTGGAAGTTGACAAGGGAAGCAAAGATCACCAAGCATCATTTGCTCTCCTCTTGCGGGCTTTGTGTTCTCTTCTCCAAACGTAATGCTAGGCAGTGGGGACGTACTTTGTAGATCCCTAATATGTGGTTAATTGATAAGCCTGAGCTTGCCTTACAGCTTGCGCCAACACCTTCATCACATATAAGGAGTGTCTTCTAGTTGATCCTCTTAATATCACTGAGATGATACTGGCAGTAGGCAGGTTCTTTAGGTCGCATTGACGTTGCTAATCCTTAAGCTCCAAATGATCATCATGTCGTCATTGATGGTCCTCACTTACTTCATCTCTTAAACCCCTATTGGGACTACTCTGCCTTTGTGCCACACATTCCTACATATACCTTTTCTGGATCAGTCTTTCAATTTCATCATTCAAGTGTCTGCACTCTTCAATGGTATGTCGGCTGTTCCGATAAAAGTAGCACTACTTGTTAGACTTCTTTTTCTTTGGATCATCTGTCGTCTTTTGAGGGGGTGCTAGATAAGGCTCTGCTGCAATGCCATAGCTAAGAACTCCATTCTGGGTGTGGTGAGTACAATGTGGCTAAAGAAAGTCCAAAGAGGATTACACCCACAATTTTTTGGCTTCTCATTATTATTGTTACTTCCTTCGTCCCACGTCTTGCATTTCCCAGCATCATAAGGAGTCAAAATTTCCTCAATTTTGATGCATTTCTCCGCACGAAAGACAAAATACCTTAGTCTTGACTCTTGATTGACAAAATATCTTCTATAATTTACCTTGGTGGGCTACTCGTCTTAAGGCTAGATGATGCTCGGTAGGATCTCTTGGTTGATATGCGAGATTTCATGTGTTGCCTGGACAAAATGGTTGAGAAAGTCTCTAAAGGACTCTCCATCCTTCTGTTTGATAGTAAACACATACTACCATCTTAGGGTACTTGCGGTGATGAAGAAGTTATGGAGTAAGTGCCACACTGATTATTCCAAACCCATAATGGATCTAGTTGGCAATTGGTTGAACCACGTCAGAGCATGTTTGGCAAGTATGGTGCAAAACAACTTACAGTATGTGGCTTCTCTTTAATTGTAGAGCTCCATCCTTACTAGGAAGTTATTTGGGTGCTCCTTCAAGTCAACTGTGCCATCAATTTCCCCTAGGTTGGCTATTTTAGTTCCAAGGGGAAGTGCTTCCACCAAGATAGTTAAGCAAAAAAAGCAGCATCTTGGGAGAGCGATAACCTAGGGGAGGTATTGACTCCCTACTCCTCCTAATGGTTGAGGCACCCACGAATGGGTCTAGACTCAGGTAATATTGGATAGTCGCTAGGAAGGGTCCGCTTGAAGGATGAGTACATATCCACTTGTTAAGGTAAAGGGGGTGGAGCTGTATCTAGCTATGAGCTAGCTATTCATTTTGTCATTTCTAGGGGGGATGAAGCCCCCTAACTTCGATGAGAGGATTGCTGCTGCTCTTGAGGATGGCGTTCCCCAACATATCAAACTACTGCTCTAGTCACGGGTTGAGTAGAGGCATTCTCCAACAATGTGTTCAATGCCTCCTAACATTTGCAGAATTTGTTCTCCAATAGGTAGTGCCTACAGCGTAGGCATCTCCTCCGGTGTCAAATACACCTTCAGGGCAAGTTCCGACCCCAAATGTGACTGCCTCAAGCTAGTAGCTTTTTGTGTTCTCAAGTTTTGGGACCACCTAATTGTTGGAATCTCAAGGCCTATGCCTCATATGCATTCTCAACATACCTTTTTCTTCAGTGGGAGTTCTCATAGACACTGCTAAAATGATACTACTCAAAATAGAGTTAGAGTCCTTTCTTGAAATCAGCAAAGTTATGAGTTCTTTTTCTCCAAAACGCAATGTAGAGATTTCTCAATTTTTGATTTTTTTGCCAATAATTTTTTTGACAATGGAGCTTAGTATTTATAGTGTTTTTTTTCTTAGTAGGCTTCAACCACTAAGGTTTACATGCCCTTCTTCGTGGCGTTATTCAATTGGACTGCCTGGCTATTTTGTTCATTTATTATTTAATTGATTGAGCCTTTTTTTATCTATTTTTTACTTTTTTACCCCTAGAAATTTAATTAGTTACATCATCTATCCTTTTGAATGATGAAGAAAGTTGAGTAGGGTCATATTACAACTATTTTACCTCGCTATAAAAGAGTTAAGGGCCTGTTTGTTTTCATTTTCACAACTCATTTCCACATTTTTTACTATTTGAAAATTAAAACATATTACTTTTTATATATTTTCATCCAACATATTTTTATTTTTATTTTCAATTTCAAACACATTCTCCAATAACCTATATATCTTCTCCCAATAATGTATATATCTTAGCTCTCTATTATTGTTATTATTTTTATCTTTCTCCACCTACAACCTACTAAACCCAATATAATTATTATTTTTCCAACAATCTATCAAAATACAAACCCATTTTCAACTCATTTTCACTATCTTTTTAAATTTTAAAAATAATAAAAATAAAAAATATGAATGAAAATAAAACCAAACGGGTCCTAAATGTCTATCTCGTATGTAACCTTCTTCATACTTTTTTTTATTCTTGATTTTGTCGTGAAACTATTGCGTACTCAAGCATATAAAGGCATTTGTAGGGGAAGCCCAATGCCTTTCATTCATAGTCTTTTTTCTTTCTTCTTAAATACACAAACGTAAAAAAAATTATTAGGGTTCAAAACCTAACCTCACACTTTATGTATAAAACTTATACCATTGAATCAAAAACCACTCAACTTTCGTTCATTTGTTTTAGATTTATATTCATTCATACTAAAATAATTTTATTCATGCTATAAATGTATAGTGTTCGCTGCTCAGACATCACAAAGCACCAACTCATATTTAGTTGTACAAAAAAATGTATGAGCAAACAATTTTCTATTTGTTATTTACAATTTTATAGCTTAAGCTTAATATTAAGAGAGCATAAATAGTTGTATAGTATATACGTGTCACTAATCTTTATAGATAGAAGAAATTTGAAAGTTATAATCTTATTATTATCATTTACACCGAACTTTTGAAATATCAATAGAGCATCATTTTGAAAAATTGCTACGAAATTATATTTAGAAACTTATTACGATACAACCTAAAAAAAGTCACTAGAATTGAATGGACGGCCCAACACAGAAAACATATAAATTATATGCTCATATATATACATACTCATAGATACATTATGCATATTTGTATATATAGTAATAGTATCACTTCATGCATTCAAATCAACAATTCATTTCATGGAGCCTTCAGCATTTTTCAACCACTTACTTTATGAACAAGTATAACACTAGCTTACAACTAATTTGAAATTTTCAATGATTTTGTTCATCCAAAATTGAATCTATTTTGGCAATACCTGAAACAATTACCATGCAAGATAACATGTAAGTCGATAACTTTCATGTGGTAGCTGGATTCATACAAAATAATTCCAAAGCAGTGTCACCTCAACTCCTGTACACTTTTGATCCAAGAACAGGACTGTGAGAGTGAATAATTGCAGCAGCGATAGCAAAAGACTGAAAAGTTGACAGCGTTGATTGGAAATGGATATAGTACAAATTCTCATGGATGTTTACCATTTTAAATGTTGGTGCATCTTGTTTTGAACCCTGTAAAAATTAACAGAGGGGCATGGTTATGTATGTTGATATTGTTTACTGAGTAAATAGACAACTTAAAGATGAAGCTTCAAGAGCAGAGATGAATGCAGAAAAATATGGAAACTGTTAAAGAAAGGATTATGAGAAATGGTATGATGATAACCAGATCCATCACTAAACATGAAAATCCAACTTCTAGGTATTGTCCCGTCACACGCATCTAGTGGGAGTTTTGTCCTTAGAAAAAGGTGCCTTGAAGGGAAGGTGAGAGAAGGTAATCATATTCAAGCCTCATTCTCCTCTATTCCTCAATATGGAACAATCATCATGGCCACCAGTCACGGAAAGGGAGCTAAGTCGTGGTGAAAACTTTGATATTACCTAAGGGCATGAAAGAACAAAAAGCAAAGGAAGATCATCTGCAAACCTGTATAAAGAGATCAACTGTCTTGCATTGCCCTAAATTATCTGCACGGGGTGAAGAAGCTGTGCTACTCGACCTGGTCTTGAGAACTGTTAGCGGGCAGCCAATATCCCAGCCACCACAGTCACATTGCCCGCCAGAGATCCACCTCTCAGTAAGACTTGAAGGGCCACCAACTCTGGTTCTTGGTCCACCATGAAGACCTGCAGGAATTATAATGTCCATACTTGTTGAGCATTCCCCATTATTTCTGGTGCTTTCGGATGATTCAAAGGTCTCTAGAGATGCATCTTTTACTGATTTTTTGAGGAACTTCAACCCCCATCCTCCAAGGTCAGTCTCCTTATGATTCTTGAAGATGTCTTTTACAATAATGGCAGCCAACTCGAGATTTGGCACATTATTTTTTTCTGCACTGGCCTCAACTGGGTCAATATGGTTTTGCACATCTGCAGATGGCTCCCAAGGAGCATCTTCAAAGATAGCATTTGACCCCCAAAGTTTCGAAGACGATCTTTGCTTATAAGAGTGACTTGACCTGAAAGCATTCACCATTTTCCTTGTCAATCTCTTAGTCTTCTTCCTACGGCTGTCACTTGAGATATGTAGCTCCCCTTTGGGATCATCACTGGAAACAGACAGAATAAACTGACTCTCCCTGAGTTCTGAATTACTTGAACAGACTGTGATTGAAGTAGACACTCGCATAGTGCCAACAGTTTCCAACTCAAGCTCTTGAATATCATCTTCTTTCAGCCCTTCCTTTCTTGAAAGGAAAGTGTAAACATAATCCAAAGCCCTATCATCTGAAGACTCCACCTTGGCCAAGTTGGCTGCATATACCTCCCTCTTATCATCAACACTGAAAATGTGGTGTACTAGGCCGTCCTTCCATGTACACTGCAGCATTCCTTGAAACGAGGTAGAAGATGCAGGAGAATATGACTTGTCGTCAGAACAACTGGAGCTTGAGTTTGATATAGAAATGAGCCGTTTATGCCCAGGCGCAGATGCATATTTATGATCAACAACTTTTACCTCCTTCTGGCCGGGCTTATGAGATAATGTGTTGCTTTGTTTGTGTGGAGAGTCGGAGAAATGAGAATCCAATGGTTCAGTGACATCAAGTAAACTTGTTTTTCCATAATCAACATCAAAGTCTATGGAACCCAATTGTTGAAGTAAAGGGCTTTTCAAGATGTTCATCATACTCTGGCTGCCAGTGACACGGCCAATAGTCCAGTCACCAGTAGAATTAATGATTTCCTCAGTTCCAGCAACCAAAGGACATCCAACAACTAACCTAGCCTTATCGTATGAACCTATAGTTTTGTTTTCTGCTAAATTACTCAAGTCATCAGGCAAAATGTGTACTTTTGAGGCAAAATTCCAAGTTGCTACTCTTAGTGCACAATTACGTATCAATTCAAGGCAGCGAAGAACATACTTCTCATCAAAGGTTGTAATATGCTTAGGAATACTACTGTGAAGACCATGAATGTCTGGAAGGAACAATTCTTGGCAACTTAAGATCGCCCTTGATCTTCTAAAGCGTGATATTACATTTTGCTCAGGATCTAATTGACTTCCGCATCTATTGGAAACAAGACTTTCTCCTTTTGAATCTAGACTTTCAATATCATACTGCGCTGCATTTTCTTCCTTCTTATCATCTTTCCGCACATTCATATTTTTACTGTCCATCTTCCACCTTTGAGGGAGAAGAATACATCAATGGCTGAGCAGAAGTACTTTTTTCACTTCAACCTTCTGTTGTGCTTGCTCAATCAGGTAAAAAACTTAGCACTAAGCTCTCTGCTGTACAATTGATACTCTGAAGCAATCTGGAAACTAAATGGAATAAGAAGTTAGTAAAATTTGGTTTGACAGGAAATCGAAAACAAATAGAAAAGTGGAGAGTAAGATGAACAAAGGAGCATTTGACCGGACAATATCACATACATAATGAAGCAAACTAAGATACTAAGAAGGCAAGATTCTTAACCAGAAAAAAGGGAAAAAGAGTAAGCAACTTTCAAGCTAATTCTTTCACAAGTAAGTGAAAACATAAAGTGATTTCTTAATCATCGATAAAAGGGTATTGAGGCAACTCACAAGTATTTAATCAACTCATCTTTTCTGAATATCAAAATAACCATCAGGTAAATAAAAGGTACCAGAACATAGAGAAATATAAATTTGAAAATTCTCTACCTTCCATCACAATCCTAGGAATTCATAGAGGCTCTTGATATTTGAAGCATACGATGCTAAGACTGCAACTGACCTAAGAACAACAATAAGCAAACCACCCCACCCCACCCCCGCCAATCCAAAAAAACGGAAGAAGAACAAGAAGATGGTCAGTTAGTTTGATTACATATGCTCTTGTAAAATTCTACTAGCTGAAAGACAAAATTTAGCCAATTTAAACAAACAAAACGCTAACAATGTTTTAGTACTTTCACTTAAATCACAGAAAGTTATAAACCTTTCCAATGAAATTGATTATAACCTTTACTTAAATAATTCCTAAAACTAATAACCACAAGAAAATCAGATCAAGGTCAGTTGCAATATCCACAAAACACACCAATGAAGTACAAATTCTATAATTAAACAATTCAACGCATCACATACACGCATTAAATGGACCATTTAATCACCTAGAATTGGACCCAAAGCTCAAAAACCACTTTAAGCAGCCTCTGCCTAATTCCTCTTCGGAAAATGCTAGAACCCATCAAAGAAAACCCTTTAAAATTTATTTCTATCCATAAAATCAAAAAATACCAAAGTTACCGAAGAAAAACGCCATACGTAAGCTTAAAGTCAATATTCCAGAAACAAGAAGACATGTGGCTAGAAAAAAGGGAAAAACTTTACAAACTTTCAGATGGAAAAATTCACGCCTTCACTCCACTACTCCAATCTTTTCAAACCCACAACTAGAAATAAAAGATTTTACAACAAAAAAAAAAAAAAAAAAAGAGTTCCCAGTTCAAGAGAAATGAACCAAAGTGGGAAAAGTATACATACCTCATATTAATATTAAGCATATATTGAGAAATGGAAATGGAGACACTTAACTGGAAAAATTGTTATACAATGGCGTAAGCCACGTTTAGTCTTGGAAAATTTGCATGGTGGGTCCCACACGTCACAAATACTAATATTTTCATGGTCCAATCAAACATCTGACCCCCATTCCCGCGGACATACAGATATAGGTTAGCTATTCAAAAACAAAATTCTGATGATAAATACAGAAAACAATAGAAAATTGTACATCTATTGTGTATGTATAGGAGGTGAGAGAAAGTGCAGAGATAGAGAGATAGAAAGATATATATATATATATGTATATGAGCTGGAATGCACGATAAGTACCGGAGTCATGCCCAGTTGCCCACCAAGCAGCAAAAGGCAATTGCATATGAACAGAGACAAATGAGGCATTAAAAACAATGGAAGACCAAAAAGAGAGACACAGTGGACCCTTGTCTTATTTCTCAAACATGTGGCATCTAATCTATGTGGATATGTATTATATAAGTACTTAAATCAATTGAAAGTTTCATTTTTTAAAAAATTAAAATTTTTAATTGCATATTTTTGTTTGTTTATGTTGAAGGGTCGCTTAAAAAAAAAATAATAATCTCTAATTAATGAAGATAATAGCATGCTAAAAGTAAAAATACTCATATAATCTCAATTTATTATGTGTTAAACACTCTCGGTATAAAGAAATAATTTTTGGGGTTATTGCAGGACAAAAGCATTAATTGTTAGAGGTGTTGTGTTTTGTTGTGGCATAGAAATTTAAAGTGATGAAGAGAGGTGGTATTTTAATGTGGCATCCGTTTTCAGAATAGGGTTGCTATTTTAATGTTGTCATGTGTTACTGTTAAGTTTAGTGGTGGCAGCTTTGTTGTTGGTTTGGAATTTGGACTTTTGGAGCTCTACATTTGAATAATTATGTGAGGGTTAGTATGGGATGAAAAGATATACAGAAAAGAAGTGGTCAATGGGTCGAGTGGTTTGTGGTTTAATGGTTTAATAGTTTGTAATTCAGTGGTATAAATCCTTCATAGTATGGAAGATCATGATTTTGAATTCAAATAGACTCTTGAAGTGTATGGGTAAAAAAACAAAAGTGGTCAATGGGAATATTTTATATTTTATTTGAATAAAATAAAATTGTATTTGAATATTTTATTTGAAAATAATAATTAGGTAATTTATATTTTTATGTCTGAAAAGACAAGCTTTTTCAAAATATATGTGTTTTAATTGTTTTGAAATGATAATGAGTATTTTATGTTAAATCGAATTTGAATCAAATTAATATGATAATAGAATGATAAATTATGTATTAGAGACATTGAAAATGAAAATAAAGGGTACTTGAAGTAAAAATTTGCAAAAATTGATGATATTCGATTTTTAAATAGTGTCAAAAATGAAAATGACCTTTGAAAATTTAAACAAGGGGAAGCAGTTAAAAAATGCTTTCACTTAAATTGAGTAACAGGATATATTAGAAATTATTTTTTTTCTTTAAAACATGAAAAGGAAAGGGAGAGAAGGGAAATAATAATTCATCTTTTCAAATTCAGTATATTGACATATGTCTTTCAATTCACATTTCTCTCAATGATTGGTACATTTAAGATTTACATACCAAATGCATATGACACACAACCAAAAAAAAAAAAAAAAAAGAAAGAAAGAAAAAAGGGGGGAAAAAAAGTAAAAAAGAAAAAACTCCATAGTGTAAAATTATGTTTCATTTGTAACATTAGCCTTAAACATCTGAAAGATGTATTTTATTGGAAATTAAATTGTTCATAATGTAGTTTCTAAAGAAAAAAAAAAATATTTTTAAAAAGAAAATAGAAATTCCTTATATTCTCTTAATTAGGGCCATATTTGTTGAGAGGGTCCTCATTTACATTTCTTAGCCTATTAATTGGTAGTCGCATTTTTCTGGTGTGGGAATTAGATCCGTAGTGGCAATTACGACTCACAACAGTTGTCAGGAAATCTATATATACCTGCCTTTGATGGTGATATGGAGTTAATGAATTTGCATGAGACAATGGAAATAAAATATTAAATGTTGATGTTGATTGAAATTCTATTCATAAATTGAAGTTACATGATAAAGTTATATTCAGTTCTAAATATTTAGTCTCTGTATATTTTGTCTCGCATTTTTTTCTCTAATTTTATTTTCATAATTAGGCGGAGAATATGGTGATAAAAGAAAAAAAAAAATGAGTTATGGGACTTTGAGAGGGTTGGTCCGAATTCTATGTCTAAAAGCCACAACTCTATTTTCAAACGTCTTGTGACACTTATTATAATATTTCCATCTTAAACTTAGTTATGATTACAAAAGAGATGATTCATTTTTCTTATTTTTCAAGTCTTGTTTGTAGGGAAAGATTGTCAAGTCTAAAAATGTATGGGAAATGAGAAGTAAAAAATGATAAAAAATTCTACAATTATAAAGATCTTGAACTCTTGAGTTGAATTTTTGTTAAAAATATTTATATATGGTGATAATCAGATCAATTATCAGATATAAAAACCAATTGTTTTGAAATATTATCATAAAAAGTTGTTTCGAAGGGTGAGAGAGAACAATTTATAATTATATTAAGACTCTCGACTCCTCCAATATATATAGGACAAACTCAGGTATCATAAATCTTATTTTATATCAATTTCTTCTTGTTGAATACTTTAAATGTATTTAATAATTTTTAGAGCTCAAATTGTAATTACTACTAATAGGTAGGTAGTGATTTTTTAACTTAGCCATCATAAAGTAGTAACCTTTTGATTGACAATGTTCCTCCACTAGTGATGAATTAGTTGAAATACATACCTACTGCCTACGATTAGTGATGTAGTAGCAAAGAAAAAAAAATAGTTGTGCTTCATTGCATGATTGAAAATATTCCTTGCATGAATTTCTATATAGTAGCTAAATTGGTCATGCCCTTCTACTTCTAGTCATTTTCATTGCATGACGGAAAGTTTTAATTGGTTTATTGTGCTTTATGTGTAGTTCCACTTAGTTGGTGAAAGCCATGTAGTTATCCTTGTCTGAAATGGAAAAATAAAAGGATGTAATTTCATTTTAGATGCCATATTTGAGTTTTGAGACAAGCCCTTTGAGTACTCTTTAATTTCTAACAAGGGCGTCGAAAAAAATTAATAAAGTCACTTATGTAAATTATTATCGATTAAATGTATAATGTATATTACTATGAAATATGAATACTATACATTATTAAAACTAGTAATTTGGCACATTCAATGAAGGTGCTAAAATTTCTATAATATTTTTAAGACAACAATGTATATTTATTTTTATATAATATAATTTTTTTTTAATAATTTTAATATGTATTTATTTTTTTAGAAATAAAAATTAAAAAATTATGATAAAATGGTAATCGTAGGCATAAAATAGGAGAGCTATGAATGATAGTTATTGTGTAACTTCTAGTTATCTATACTATTAATAAAATATTTACTTCTTTTTGGTGTGTTTTCAAGTACTTTCCTAAAATGCCTTTATTTTTATTTTTTATACCCATAACTATAGAATAACCACCCACCCATTCCAACTCCACTACTACCACTTAGTTCCACAATAATTTAAAAATGTTATACATATTTTCATTTTTCTGCAAAAAAAAAAAATTTCTTTCCAATTTTTCTGCAACTATATTATATCTCATTTATATTATTTTATTATTTTTATTTATTAATAGTTGCTCAAGCATCAAGTGTGCACATCCACTAGTTAGAAATTTAAAAAAAAAAAAAAAAAGAAAAGATATTTTAGGCAAATCATCAAAAAAGACACCAAAAAAGAGTATGTGCTTTATTAATAGTATTGATGAATATTGAAGAAGAAAAAAACATAATATATATGTTTAGAGTTTAGGAGTAAATGATATATTTTCATAGTTTGAACTTTGATAAAGTAAAATGTTAAATGCATATAGTTGAAAGGAGGTAAAGTGAAATTCACCCGTATATTTAATACAAATGTGTCATAGATCGTACATCCATATCTAACATGTACACTGGTCCAAGTAACTAATACAACTTTGTCTAGTTAATCTTAATAATTGATGAAAATATAAACACATAATACAAATATTGATATAAATATTAGTCAAAGGCAACAATATCATATATAAAACACAATCCAATTTAAAGAGTGTAAACATAATAATTTATTCAATTCTCTCAATTTTCTACTTCTATCAATTTCTAAACAACTTTTTCAATTTCAACTTTAAAATAAAAACGTAATCTTGAAAATGCATTTGCGGAAGAGCATTATCCTGACCCTTCAAAGCATTATAAGATATCATATTATTCAAAATCGTAGATATTGTCGTAGTAATTAAATGATTGTCAATAAGAGAATTTTTTGGAAATATTAGATGCTGTTGTAGTAAATTTCGTAAGGATTGAAGCAAATTACCATAATAAAAAACATTCTCTCTTTTGTGTGTTTATTGTATGAGACCATTAATATGATAATTTAGTGCCATTTATAGCTTGAACTGAATTATTGTCCATAACTTGAAATATATTAGTTCAATAATACCACCCACTTCCCAGTCCCTTTTGCGCCCACTTGTTATCTCCATCCCTTTCGCATAGTACTATTCTAATTTTATATTAAATTTATTCACAATTGTTTCTGTCTTCTTGCTTGTTTTAAAATCTTTTTCCTTGCGCACATAAGGGTTATTTCTGAAATTTAAAAATTCAATTTTTTATGGTAGGAACGAATAAATCTTAATATGGACAACTGTATTTAATGGTTCCAATTGCTTGAAAGGTAGTTTTACAATCTTGATTGATAGGGATGCATTTGTTCTTTGTTACCAACAACCCCTGGAAAATTTGAACACATAACATTTTTTCTTGTCTGCATGTAATCCAAAGTCAAAATATATAATCTAGAAATAATTATGAAAGAACTATTGATTTGGTCTTATTAAGAAAAAAACCAAAAGGCCCATAGATATTAGAGTAAAATACACTTCATCTTCTAGATTAAATCATATCTAACATTTACTCTTTTCAACACCAAATTTAAAATTTTTAATGGGCACGTATTGAGAGCAATTTAAATACAAAATTTAATTATTAGAAGTTTTTAAATTACATTAATAAATTTAATAAGAAAAATGATATCTCATAGATAGAAAATAAAAACATATATTCATGTGACTTGACAAATCAAATTAAATATGCCCACGAGAAATTTTTTCCTCTCATTATGAGAAGAATTTTATCAATACAAGGTAAATCATCAATTTGATGTACCCAAACTCAAAATAAAAAAAGATTTTATATAAGTTATTAAAGAACATTTTGCCAACCTTGCTTCACTCCTAACTCAAACTAAATATTTCATGAGTATCATGAGTTTTACAAGTATATACCAAGTGATTAGAAAACACACCTATTTATAAGAGTAGATTAGGAAACCTAATACAAAGAAAAAATCTAATTTACAAATAAGATTAAATTCTTTAGTGTTGTAATCCAAAAAAGACCAAATAATAATAATTGAGAAATACAGGCAAAGTAATTCAACGAAAAGCACACAAAATTTAATGTGGTTCGGTTATGTGCCTAATCTATCCAACAAAAAGATGAATTTATTGATTTCAAATCAAATGCCAAGTGCAAACTCAAGTTCCACAATCCTCACGAGAAAACCCAACACCCTCGTTCTAACCTCTGTTCTAAAGAGAATTCTCTAAAATAGTCTAGAACTGTATTTGATAGGGTTCACTCTCATCAACCTTGAAGAAAATGGGGTTTAAAAACCCAAACAAATCGCAAAAATGGGCTTGGGCCTTGTGCGCCATGCTGGAGCGCAAAAAATTTGCACCCAAGCACGCGAGAACTGATCTTGAATAGGCTACGCCGTGCCAAAGCGCACAAAACTTGCACCCAAGTTTGCGCCTGGGTGGGACTTCCTTGTCCTCGGACACACAATGTTCTGCCCATGTGCGACAGGGCTTGCCTCGTCATGTCGTCTCGTCCAATTTCGTAGCATTTCTTTGCTATTTTCATCGTTTTCTCGCCATTTGCACCTTAAAATTCAAGGTGCATTCAACACTTAGAAACTAAATTCTAATCAAATTTGACCTTCAAGTAAGATCAATTCCTAAAGATCTTCTCCTTGATGAGGTTCCTTATTTTAGTAATTGTTTATGATTCAATCGCACACTAGAACGCCAAATTCTAATCGACCTACAAACACACCACTACACATGTCAAATCAATACAGTTTTCACACTAACTAATTAAATCATATATATATATACATATATATTGATCAAAACAAAAAGTTACTTAAAACAAAAGTTAGTTAAAATTGCTCAATTATGCCCAATAAAATGGCTTCCTATATTAATATGTCTAAGTGTGCTTAAATAATATAGAGGGTGTTTGGGTGAGTTTATAAACTTCTGAAATAAGATGTTAGGAGCTTGTAATTTCTTTTTAAAAAAGTAAAAAGTTCCAAACTTATTTTTAAGATCTTGATAAATTCTTTTAATTTTAATCATTTAAATACAAAATTACCATAATTACTAACATCTTATAAGCTCCATGATCTTATTTATCCAAATACTTTAAGAACTTATTTTTTTTAAAAAAAAATCTAATATCTTATAAGATGTAGAAACTTATAAGACCTTTTAAATAAATTTAGAGGGCGTTTGGCTAAATTTATTTAAAACATCTTATAAGTTCATATATCTTATAAGATGTTAGATCTTATTTTTAAAATAAGTTATTGAAATGTTTGGATAAAATAATAACTTAGAGCTTATAAGATGTTAGTAATGACAATTTTGTAATTAAAATGGTTAAACATGAATGAGCTTGTTAAGATCTTAAAAATAGGTTATGGTCTCTTTACTTTTTTTAAAATAGCTTATAAGATTCTAACATCTTATTTTATGATCTTATAAGTTCCTTTTAAAAATTTTTTACTAAACACTATTTATCATCTTATAAACTCTTAAACATCTTATAAAATATTTTGAGAAACTTATTAATTCGCCCAAACACCCTCTTAGTCAAACAACCTCGTAGTAAAATGTTAATAAAATATTCAGTTAATTGATATATTTGATAATTTAACAAAAAAAGAACATAGAATTAATGTGAAAACATGAACGAAATTATATAAATAACTAAACAAAATTAAATTCTAATAATACAAAATCTAATCGGAATTGTACAATTGAAATTAAAAGATCTCTTCCTATGCAAAAATAATATTATCCGGGTTCAGTGTCCCAGAATTTGGCTGGTATAGATAGACTATACTATAAAGTGAGACTTCGGCAGGAATCTTTGGAAATCGCCCAAACTTAACATAATTAATTGAGTGAATGGTCAAATAATTGCAGCATTTTCGAGGTCTAGTCCATTTGTCGATTTCAAAAATAATTAGAGCCGTCTTTCATGGAACTTCTTACAAGTTCAAAGAGCGTTACGACCTACGAGGGAAGATCATTGTTGGAGTAATTTTTTATTAAGCTAAATATACCTATTCACTACGACGCGTTTTGACATTTTATTCAACAATTGAAGCTTGAAGTTGGGGAAAAGTCACCTTGAGGACTTTGAAATTTTCAATAAAATAAACATAAGCCTGTTGCAAATTTTCTTTTCTTTATTTATTGTTTAAAAAAATAATAATAATTTTTGTTTTGCCTACGAGAAACAGAATGATCCACCACTCTTGTCATGTTTTTGGACCTAACAGCTAGGCCCGGACCACATTTATCAGTCATTTTGAGACTTGGGGGTATTCGGGTAAATTAATAAATATTTCATGAAATATTTAGGGGCATGTAAGATTTTATAAATAGTTTGGTAAAATTTTTGAAACACAATCTTACAAACTCTTGAAAAAAAAAAGGATATTAGGATTTTATAAACTCTTTTAAAAAAAAATAAAGAATTCCTACTTATTTTTAACATATTAGCTAAGTTCTATAATTTTAAGCTATTAATTATAAAATTTTCATTACTATCTTAAAAACTCTAAAATTTTATTTTACTCAAATTCTTTAAAAATTTATATTTGAAATAAAATTTAATGTCTTATAAATTTATAATATATTTTAAATAAATTTAGCTAAATATCTTCTTAACTTGTCGACCCAAGACAGAAAGCCAATTAGTTCTGAATCTTCTTCTAATAATTCAATATTTAAGTTGGGCCTTCCTCTATGCAAGTAGTTGGGTTTTACAACAGTGCCCAATGGATTTGGCAAAGGTACTCTGCTAGAGAAGATGGCTTAGCCCACAATCTACAAATTATCCCTCCATCTGCCAATTAGTTATTTTAATAATAATTCTTTTATAGCGTTTAGCAAATAGTTTTTGTTCCAGAGGAAATAATTAAAAGGCAGTAAACAATAAAATAAAGACTCAGAGGAAATAGTTTAACAAAGCCTACATCTACGGCTTAAGTTTTCAATTTGGATTTTAACCTGCAAAATTACTCAAAATTTGGAGGTTGGTACAATTAAGCAAAAACAAATAAGAGAGAGAGAGAGATAAGTAATAACTTAGTTGTGTTCATCACTACCAAAACATATACAACTTATGCTAATGAAATAACTAAATGACTTCTCGAGAGATTACCATAAGGAGCGTTGGGATATTGAACAACGACAACAATGGTTTCTCTTCATCGAGGATGAGGATGAGGATGGATACTTCAAAAAGTTGTGTTTTAATAGATTGACTATTAATTTATTGCTCTTTCTTTGTAGTCTTACATCACTTTAAATAGAAAAACCTTCAGTATCTTTTAAATTATTAATGATCAAATTCCAAAAGATGCATCACAAAAGTTTTCTTAAAAAAGAAACTTAAGATATGATTTTTGCCAACGGTTACATATATGATTGCGTAAATCAAGCTTTGCTCGTGTGCTGCCAAACAAGTCTTCCTCATTTTTAAATAGAACAAGGAAAAGGCATCTAAGTATTTATTTTCATCTTTACAGAGATTTGATTGTACAATGGTAACTTGTCAAATAGAGATAGTTACGATCTAAAAGGAAATTGTCACATTAAAATCCCAATCATTCGAATCACGCACCTTGATTTATGCTTAATTAACTAGACTAGGCAATGCACATTAGGAATAAAATTTATCATAATAAAAACCAATTGTGTATCTAACAATCTCCCCCTTTAAATATAACAAATTTTGCTTGTCTAGAAGGAAATGCTCCCTCTAATTTTAGCTCCCCCGGAACAAAAAATCCCCCTCTATGAAAGACTTAGATGCTTTGTACAAAATATAAGAGTTTACTTATATTAATAAGTTGCAAGTAGCAGTTGCTTGGAATTTTCCCTGCATAGAAGAGTTAAAGTGCTTGCAAAAATACATGGCATATTTTGAAAGAAGTTGACAAAGATGACGTATAGTGTCCACATCATAAGATCTAAGCAGAGTTTTCAAACCCACACTACAAGCAATAACTTATTTTTCTTTCCCTTCATCACATAAAATTTATGAGTCCTGAGCCCGTTTGAGAAGAATGAGTGTTTTCTGCTTTTCCATATGAATGATTAATGATGTTTTGAGAAACTGCCCCTAAATTAAGTACTATTCCCTATATGAATATGATAACAAATCTAAAAAGGAACTTTAAAAGATTTTAGACAAGCTTAGTAAGAAATTGACAGAGTTAAAGAAAGATTTTAAATAAGAAAAGGAATGACTCCAAGTTTTTCTTTGAGAAAATTGAATCATTTTTCCGCAAGAACTTTTGCGAATATATCTATTAATTGATTTTTTGTTTCAATAAAATTAAAGCAAATATTTCCTTTGATTGCATAGTCCTTTATAGGGATGCAAACGAGTCGAGCCGAGCTTTGACTATTTTTTCATGCTCGAGCTCAAGTAATTGAGGCTCCAGCTCGGCTCGATTCATTAGGTTCGAACTCATAATCAAGTTATAGGCTCAAGTTCGAAAAATTAAATTATTTTATAAAAAAATTTAAAATTAGTATACTTTATTATATTTTTTTATAAAATCAAGTTATAGGCTTGAGTTTGGCTCGGGCTCGAGCTCAAAAAGTTAAATTATTTTATAAAAAATTTTAAAATTAGTATACTTTATTATATATTTTTTATAAAATCAAGTTATATGCTCGAGCTCGAAAAGTTAAATTATTTTATAAAAAATTTTAAAATTAATATATTTTATTATATTTTTTTATATATAAATATTTTAAAAAATATATATATAGGCTCGCGAGCTTGTGAACAAGAATATTTGGCCCGAGCTCGAATTCTTCAAACTCGAGCTTGAACACTTTTCGAGCCAGCTCATCAGGCTCGCAAGCTGGCTCGGTTCGTTTGCATCCCTAGTCCTTTACAAAGTTGTTTGAATTCCAATATGAGGGCCTGTTTGGTTTTATTTTCATTTCCAATTTTGATTTCCATCATTTTCAAAATGTTGGAAAGTAGTTAGTGGAAATGAGTTGAAAATGAGAAGATATATAGGTTATTGGGGAATGTGTTTTGAAAATAAAAATGAAAATGAAAATGAAAATAAAAATGATGGGTGAAAATATGTAAAAAGTAATGTGGGTTTTAAAAGTTTTAGAATGATGGATTGAATTTTTGGTAATCCTTATTACACTAGCATTATCATAATAAATGGGGATATGAGGGAAATCAAGATCAAAGTGACGTAGAGTTTGTTTCATCCAAATTACCTGAGCGCAACAACTCTCTAATGCTATATATTCGGTTTTGGTCATTCAGAGAGTGACTACAATTTATTATTTACTGCACAATCAAAAGACATTTACTAAGAAGCTTGCAAGTATTAGCAGTACTTTTTTATTTTTTTTACAACCTACATAGTCAGCGTTAGAAAATCCGATAAGAAAAGAAAGCCTTTGGGCGTTGATACCAAATACCAGTGTGTGAAAACCTTTTTAGATATTTTATGATGCATTTGACGCACGGAGTTGGGAGACTATGTGATTTCCTTAAACGTTGCACACAAACTTGTTGATAACAAAATGTTGGGCCTGCTAGTGGTTAAATATAATGGAATTCCCATTTTCCATTATATATGGTCTCACCAATGCGATTCTTATCTAGATCAAGCTCCAATCTAGTACTTGATGCCATTGACTAGGGGTTTTCCTCACAGTTTTCTATATTGAACTTCTTTAGTAACTCTCTTGTTTATTTTTCTTCGTGCACAAATATTCCATTAAGGGTTTGCCTGATCTAAAGTCCAAGACAAAAATTTAATTCTCCCATAAGACTTATTTCAAACTCACTTTTCGTACAACATGCAGATTTTTTTGAAAAGTTTAATTTTTTTAAAATTGAGTTGTTCAATATACACTTATTCTTTGATAAAATCGTCTGAAAAAACACTTTAAATCCATTTAAAGAGAATAAAGTTTTTGTAGGAGGCAAATGCAAGTAGCATGTGGATGGATTTCAAACGTGCAATGGGTACATATGTATCGTTGTAAATGATTCTTATTGAGAGTATCCTTTTGTGACGAGTCTAGTCTTATTCCTAATCACATTTACATGCAAGTAGCATGTGTACGGATTTCTAACGTGCAATGGGTACATATGTATCATTGTAAATGATTCTTATTGAGAGTATCCTTTTGTGACGAGTCTAGTCTTATTCCTAATCACATTACCTTTATTATCCCTCTTATCTTGAAATACCTATTTTCCTCCTATAATTGGATGACTAGAGGGTTTTTGCACCAAGTTCCAAACTTTATTTTTGTCAAATTGGGATAGTTCCTCCTTCATTGCCTCAATAAAAAAAATTCATCTTGTAATGCTTCAGGAGCATTGGTAGGTTCAACAAGAGATAAAGAAAATAAGATTAGAGCAATTTGGATCTTCTATTAGAATAGTGTGCCGCAGCCAATTAGATTGGCATGTAAACTATTTCACTTGTGATACAATCTTGATTGAATGATATTCAAATTAAATAACCATTTTCATTATGTTTATTTTACTTCACTAGTATTTGGTTGGAGCCCCTAGATCACACAAGACTACGAGACTTGGTCACGCATTAGGTGGTGATCATGAAATAAGTCTTACACGATCATGATTTTAAACATTCCAAGTCACATAATCTTAAGAGACATGGTATATAAGATTCAGATAGACTTGCACTAACGATGCATAAATCTAAGGAGTTGGACATTATTTTGTTTCATGAGCAATCCATGTTAGACGTGGGTGTATGTTAATGGGTGCTTGTTAGAGAACAAGTTCACTGAAGACCCACCTGGAGAATCCACTAGATAGCCATAGTGGCAAGTTCTCATGCTTACGCTAGTGCATATTATTAGTCTTTAGACCTGAGAATCCATGGTAACCTTGTGTTTAGATCCTCATACCTTGACTTTTCCTTGACCACATAGCGGGTCATCCAGGTTGAGATTGGGTATGAGTCATTTAGACATAGAGGTTTGTGATATCCAAGATGGGATCTGTCTCCTCGTCGCTGTGAAGGGTGAGTAAATCTCATACGTATTCTATAATAATCGACTCCAAAAAATCCTTGTGCAAAGTAGTATGACAATTTAAAAAAGGAGCTTTCCAAATATGAGGTCATAAAGGGGAATCGAACATTGGAAATAGAAGCATAGTTGTCGAGGCTATTGGGGAACCGACAAATATCTTGCCCTGGGCCTCTTTTGGGAGATAGGAAATGGAAGGATCGTATTTGCATGGTAAGTGATGGGTGTTGAATCCAACAAAAATAAATTCCTACTCGTAAAATATGATTTGTAAATAGCAGTGAATATGGTTAACACCCTAGTATGCCGATATTGTTAACTATTTAGTTACTAAAATTCTACCAAAGGATTTGTCTAGGGCTCAGCAAGACAAAATCAAGAGTGATACTAAGTATTACGTTTGGGATGATCCTTACTTGTGGAAACACTGCTCTGATCAAATCATAAGGCGATGTGTGTCTCAAGCCGAAATCCCTTCTATTTTGAATTTTTGTCATTCATATGCATGTGGGGGACATTTTGGTCCAAAGAAAATTGCCCATAAGGTATTGGATTATGGATTGTTCTGGCTCTCTTTATTTTGCGATTCTTACATGTTCTGCAAATCATGTGAAAATTGAGGACGAAAAGATCAAATGCCACTTACCCCAATCCTTATTTGTGAAATATTTGATGTATGGGGTATTGACTTCATGGGTCCTTTTCCCTCTTCTTTTGGCAACACTTACATTATTCTTGCAGTAGATTATGTGTCAAAGAGGGTCGAAGCTAAAGCGACCCGAACTAACGATGCTAAAGTTGTTGTAGGATTCGTCAAATCTCATATTTTTGTTAGGTTTGGAACACCCAGGGCTATAATCAGCAATCATGGAACTCATTTCTTCAATAAGGTTGTAGAGGATTTGCTCAAGAAATACCATGTCACACACCATGTATCTACAGCTTACCATCCACAAACGAATGGACAAGCAGAAGTATCCAATAGAGAAATCAAGTCTATACTTGAGAAAACGGTGAATCCAAATAGAAAAGATTGGAGTACACGGCTTGATGATGCACTTTGGGCCTATTGAATAGCTTACAAGACCCCCATAGATATGTCTCCTTACCGAATGATATTTGAGAAACTTTGTCATCTGCTTGTGGAGTTGGAACATAAGGCGTACTACTGGGCCATAAATCATTGCAACATGAAAATGGATGAAGCTGGGGAACATAGGAAATTACAGTTACAAGAGTTAGAAGAAATTCGTCATGAAGCCTATGAGAATTCTAGAATTTATAAGGACAAAAACAAAGGCCTTCCATGATCAAAGCATTTCCCAAAAAAAAATTTCAATTGGGAAAAAAGTTTTGCTTTATCACTTCCGCTTGAAACTATTTTCGGAAAAATTACATTCATGATGGATAGGCCCTTTTTTTTCTTACTAACGTGTTTTCTCATGGTGCAGTTGAAATTCAAAGCATGGACTCAGTAAAATTTTTAAAGTTAATGGGCATCGCTTAAAACCTTTCTATGAAAGTCCCCAAGTGTACCATATTGACGAAATTCATCTAGAAAGTCCACCTCTTGTAACGTGATGAATAACTACGTCAAGCCAAAGATGTTAAAGAGTGGCACTTTTTGGAAGGCAACCCAAACTTTCAATTTGTTGGTTATATTTCAAAAAAAAAAAGGAAAAAAAATATTTTTAGCATCTTTAATTAACTTTATTTTTTTCCTAATGCAGGAGACGTTTTAAATTAGCCTGTGGCCATAATTATTTGACAGAAAATTGCTTCAACCTACTTGTGCCCACACCTTGTTCGAGAGCTCTTTTGGCATATTGGAATTATTTGATAGAAAAGCTCTTCAATCTACCCGTGTCCACACCTTGTTTCATTACCTCTTCTGCCATCTAGATCATATTTTACTTTATAGTTATTTATTTATTTTCTTTTTTTTGTTTTATTATTATTATTATTATTATTATTATTATTATTATTTATTTTTATATTTTTATTACTATATATATTTATATTTATTATTCTAAAAAAAAAAAAGGAAAAAGAGAGTCAAAATTGGAGGCTCCAATTTTGACTCAACCTAAAACTTACTATTCACCTTCATCTGCAACAACCTACAACTCCTAGCCGCCATTACCATCTTTTTCATCTCACCATCTTCACCACCTTTAATCCACCACCATTCTCGGCCATCACCTTCACTAACAAACCGCTGCCGCCATTAACCACATTCACCCACCATCAACACTCCTGCTACCACCATTCTCGGCCACCATCTTCAACCACCTTTGGTCACCACCTATCTCCTCCACCATTATTCTCAACCACCATCTTCACCACTATTAACCCACCTCTCGCTTCCACTATCTGCCACCTTCACCTGTCGTTACCAACCCCAAACATCTCGGGCGCCATCCCCAAACACTTACAACCACCTATTGCCACCATTACCTTCGACCACCATTAACACCTTCAACCCCGCCACCGCTTCAAGCCACCCAAAAAATGAAAGACAAACAACTTGCAACTCATCCTCAATGAGCAAAAAGTATTCGGGTAACACATCCACATTCAATCGAACCTCTTCAGAAATACTTGCACTGCTAATGCTCTGCCACCTGCTTCATCAGGATTTTGATGTCGTTCTCGACTTGGAAAAGGGAAGACTATCTTTCCAACTACAGATTCCGACTTGCACAGGTCTCTACATTTCACCACATCTCATAAGCATGATAGATACACTAAGGTTTGCTCTAGACCAATCCTCCCATGACCCAGAATATCACGGAAGCGTAGGATGATTGATGATGATGATGATGAGGGAACCTCACCCACTTCTGCTTCAGTTGAACAAAGGACTCGTGGCAATGATCTTCGTGCTCTTCGCCACCAGCTTTCACGTATAGAGACCAACCTCATGGCCTATTTCGCTCATGTTGAGTTCCACTTAGTCCTTGAAGCCATGCGAACCTCGTCTCCTCAGGGGAGTCCCTTTTTCACCTTTCTTATGCATTTACATTCTTGGTTTGAAACATTGAGGCCAATGTTTGGCTTAAGTGTGGGGGAGGAAAATTTGGATTCATTTTGCTTCAAACATGTATGAAATGGCTTTTTGTTCTTCATATTTACTTCCAAAGTGTGCTTTAGCTCTCGATTTATTAATTTTTCTCGTTGATCTTTTGCTTCTTTTCGATGCTTGTCCTTAAGGTAACACTTAAATAATTGGGTTGAAGTAGGACATATTGTAAGAATGACATGAATAGTTGAATCCTTGTTTATTACACTTTGATTTGTTGCCTTGTTGGTTAATTTGAATAAAAGATATATGAGGGAAATGCATATCACCCCTAATAATTGTCATGCATAGCGGGTTAACTTTTCTAGAATTTGCCTAGATGAGCATATTTGGGTTGAACTGTTGAGTTGAATGTACTAAGACGATAAATGTGACTAGGTTTGACCATTTAACCCCTTAAAAAAAAGGAAAGAAAGAAAGAACACTAGCTTGATTACTCTTCTAATCACTAAAATAAAGTGATTATGAGTAGGAATGATAACCATCTAGGTTTGTGACCGGCTGAATAACCAGGTGCATTCATCATAATATTTGTATTCATGTAGAAAGGTCGGATGACATTCTAGACTAATTGTGGTCGGCCAAGTAATCGGGTGTATTCATCACCAATGTTTGTATTCACGTAAAAAGGTTGGTCCACGCTCTAAATTTAGTGCCACAAAAAAAAGGGAAGAGAAGAGTTCAAATAAGGTTTTTCCTTTTATTCTTTATGTTTTCTTGCATTCAACTTTCTATTTCTCCCTAAATATGTGATATCGTTGCATATTTTTGACAGTTGACCTTCTATGTCTTGACTTAAAATGAACTTAATGAAGAAGTGTTAAATCCCTTTTACATTTCGAGTTCAAAAAATTGCTAGGGTGGCAGGTTATTTATGTGACTTATAAGGGTTCTTTCTATAAAGTGCATGTTCCTACTTGTGTCTTGATTCAGCCCTCCGAAATTTGATAATTTGAACTATACTGGGGACACGCTGAGAAATAAGTGGAAGGGATATTGAGAAAGGTTAATAAATTAGGGCTATTGTATACTTGACGACAAGCATTGTCTAAGTGTGGGGGAATTTGTTAAGTTGTATTTTTGTCATTTAATTCGTATAATTTTCCCTGGTGATTAATAGTAAAAATGCTTAATTATTGGATTTTAACTTTCATTTTATATTTTGTGAAGCAAATTGAGGATTCGATCTAAATACAGTTGAAAATCGAGTATTTCACATTCTTGGAGCAAAAATCGCATTCTCGAGGAGACGAGGAATGAAAGAAGGAAATGATTTGAGTGCGGGTGTGTCTTGCTTCCCAAGACTCTATGCAAATTTGATTAGGAAGCATTCAATTTCTTTTGGCAGTTGTACATTTTTGGGATGTTTCAATTTATATTTATTTAATTAGGAGAATTTAAGTTTCCTTATTCTGGTAGGACTCTTATTAGTTTCCTAGTTGCATTAGGAGTAGTAGGCTATTTATAGGGAACTATGAATCTTTCATAGGAGCTTTTACACAACTTTTCATTAAGCATATTTTATTTTCTTTCATTTTTCTTATCGCGTATCTCCTAGTCAAATTCTTGTAGCAAAAGAATCCATCTAGTGAGCCTTGGTTTCATCTCTTTTTTGTAAAGTAAGTACTTGAGAGCTACATGATCAGAAAAGATAATTACTTTAGTACCAAGAAAATATGATTGAAATTTCTCTAATGCAAAGATAATAGCCAAAGAGTTCTTTTTCTGTTGTCAATTAGTTGCATTGAGCACTATCGAGTGTCCTCGAGGCGAATATATAACGTGAGGAGATTTTTCAACTCATTGTCCAAGAACAGTGACAACTGCATAGTTGCTCGCATCACACATAATCTCGAACAGAAGGCTCCAATCGGGTGGTTGGATAATTGGCGTTAAAATTAATGCCTTTTTTAATTCATCAAACACCTTTTTGCATGCTTCATTGAACTCAAACACTATATCTTTGAAACAGCTTACACAAAGGTTGAGAAATCTTTGATAAAGCGGCAATAGAATCCTACATGTCCAAGAAAAGAATGAATTTCCCACACAGTAGCGGGGTAAGGTAAAGACTCAATCACTTCGATTTTTGCTTTATCAACCTTAGTCCCTTTGGCAAACAAAATATGCCATAGGATGAGACCTTGCTTGACCATAAAGTGACACTTTTCATAATTCAAAATAAGGTTTGTTTCAATGCTCCTTTTAAGTATTTTCATAAGGTTAGTCAAACAAGCATCAAAAGAATCACCATAGACTGTAAAATCATCCATGAATACCTCTATGATGTTTTCCACATAATCAGAAAATATATTAACCATAGACCTCTGAAATGTAGTTGGAGCATTGCAAAGGCCAAATGGCGTTTGTCTATTTGTGAAGGTACCAAATGGGCATGTGAATGTTGTCTTTTCTTGATCCTCAGGTGCGATAGGAATTTGATGAAAACCAAAGTAGATATCAAGACAACAATGATGGCTTCGACTGGCCAAACGTTCAAGCATCTAATCGATGAAAGGGAGGGGAAAGTGATCATTTCTAGTCATACATTCAACATGCGATAATCTATACATACCCGCCACCCGTTTTGAACACGAGTGGGCACCAATTCGTCAGCTGGGTTCTCGACTACCGTTATGCCTGTTTTCTTTCGGACGACTTGAACTGGGCTTACCCATTTACTATCTGAGATTAAATAAATTACCCCTGCATCCAGAAGTTTTAGAACTTCCTTTTTCACCACTTCCATCATTAGAGGATTCAATCGACGTTGGCTTCCCTAGAAGGTTTGTAATCTTCCTCCAACAATATCTTATGCATACATATAGAAGGACTCAATCCCTTGATGTCAACGATGGTCCATCCAATAGCTTCCTTATGGTCTCAAAGTACTCGAATCAGCTTATCCTCTTCTAAGGCGTTGAGTTCATTGGAAATTATCACTGGTAAAGTTTCCTTCTCCCCCAAAAAGACATATTTCAAATGACTGGGCAATGGTTTCAATTCCAATTGCAGTGCCTGCAAAATAGAAAGAAGAAATTTTGTGTGAGAAGGGGATAATTCAATAAAGGAAACATGAGACTAAGCTGATTGTAATGATTCCAATTCATGGATTGCGTCTTGCAAGTTAGAATCCATGGTAAGTCTCTCTTCATCCTTCCACAACTCTTCTGTATTAAGACTTTTACAAAGTGCAACCTTCAACTTATCATCATCATTCAAATCAAAGGTTTCGTAAGTCAATGTATCAATAATATCCACAACAAAAACACAAGACTCATCATTAGGATATTTCATGGCATCATAGATATTGAATTTAATCACATCACCATCAAACTCTATAATGAGTGCACCATCATACACATCTATTTTAGTCCTAGAGGTTCGAAGGAAAGGTCTTCTCAACAGTATTTGGAACGAATTAGGAGAGTTATCTTCAGACATGTTGAGTACCTTAAAATCAACAGAAAAAATCAATTCGTTAACCTGTACTAACACATCTTCTAGGACTCCTTCTGGATATACAATAGACCTATCAACAAGTTGAATAACTACTCTTATTTCTTTCAAAGGACCAACATTCAAAGAGGAGTAGACAGAAAAAGTCATGACATTAATTGAAGCACCTAGGTCACACATAGCTTTTTCAATTCCAACATTACCTATTTTGCAATGAATAGTAAACATAACTGGGTCCTTGTGTTTTGGGGGCAATGTCATTTGTAGTACTGCTGAGACATTTTCCCCCATACTTATTCTTTCATTACCCTTTAATTTTCTTTTGTTTGTACACAATTCTTTGAGAAATTTAGCATATCGAGATATTTGCTTAATTACATCAAGTAATGGGATATTTACCTCAACTTTGCAAAAAGTTTCAAGAATCTCCCTTTTTTCTTCATGCTTTTTGGATTTAGTGAATCTATCAAGAAAGGGAGGGTGTAAAACCAATGAACTTGTCGCTTTACTGTTGGGTTCAAGAGAATGTTCAATTGAATCTTAAGGCATGACAATCTATCTTTCCACTCCTTCCACAATGGTGTTCTCTCGTGTCTTCTTGCTGGGTTCCTTTAGCTCCTTATCATTCCTCAAAGTAATTGCGTTGGCGTTCTGCTTGGGGTTGACAACTGTATGAGAGGGTAACTTCCCTTGAGATTCTATCTTACTCAGTGAGGTGGCTAGCTGACACATCTGATTCTCCAAGTTTTGAATGCTTGCTCGTGTTTCTTGTTGAAATTGTTGAGTGTTAGTCGCAAGTGATTTAACAATCTCTTCAAGAAACATACCTGTATTTGAAGATGATGGCTGATATGGAGGAGACGGTTTTTGTTGGAAGTGTTGGTGGTTCTGCGGTCTCCCCCCGTGATTGAGATTTGGATGATACCACCATCCTAAGTTGTAGGTGTTTGAGTAGGGATCGTACTTTCTTTGTGGTGATCTAGGGAATCTTCCTATTGCATTGGTTTGTTTGCAGGAATCCTCTTGGAGCATAGGACACATATTCATAGGATGATCAACGTTAGTACAAATCCTAAAAGCCTTGATTTTTTGCGTATTTCCTACAACCAACTGGTGAACAAGAGAAGTTAAAGTAGAAATCTGATGCTCAAGAGATGAATTACTTACCTTATTGACCCTTCTAGGAGGGTCCCAAGAGTATCCTAATTGTTGGGAGTTAGCAGCCATTATAGAGATTAATTCTCTAGCTTCGCTTGGAGTTTTGTTCACTATGGCTCCTTGACTTGTTGCATCTATCATCCTCATTTCCATCAATAAAAGTCCTTTATAAAAATACTGAATAAGAAGTCGCTCAATAATACCATGTTGTGGGTAGCTTGCGCAAAGTTGTTTAAACCTTTCCCAATATTTGTGAAGACTCTCCACATCTCTTTGTCTTATCCAGCTTATCTATTTTCTAATAGTAGTAGCACATGAAGCAGGGAAAAATTTCTCAAGAAACAATCTTGTCATTTCCGTCCATGTAGTGACAGAGCCAAGGGGTATGTAAAACAATCAATCCTTAGCTTTATTTGCTAAGAAAAATGAAAAAGCTCACAATTTGACTTGCTCTTCAGACACTCCTTAGGGTTTCATAGTCAAGCACACAACATGAAGTGCCTTTAAATGCTTATGGGGATCTTCATTCTCCAGACCGTGGAAAATGGGTAATAGATGGACTAACCCAGATTTTAACTCAAAAGGCATTTTCAACTCTGAATATTCAATGCAAAGCTGTTGTTAAGTCAAATTTGGTTCAGCTAACTCCCTTAAAGTTCATTCACGAGCCATTATTTCCTCTTGTTCTGAATCGCTAGAACTGACTAAGCTGGATGTATCAAGATCAAGATCCGAATGCAATGATTTGTTTTCTTTTTACACTCCAGTCTCCTTCCGCAATCTACAAGCAATCTTATCAATCTCTGGATTGTATTGAAGTTCACATGTATGAGAAGATCGAGGCATAAAAAGAAACAAAATTATTTGACACCAGTCCTCGACAACGACGCCAAAATTTGATGGGTGTCGAATCCAACAAAAATAATTCCTACTCTCAAAATATGATTTGTAAATAGCAGTGAGTAGAGTTGTATTCCACAGAGACTGGTAAATTTTATTTCTTTCAAAACTTATTAATAAAATAGAAGAGAAGTGGGATTTTTATGAAATGAAAATCTAGAATTTTAAAAGTAAAATAAATTAAATAAGAAATCAATGAGAATGAAATCTAGCATAAGGTAAAATCTCAGTTGGATTCTCAATTTTGATCATTGATGCAAAGACAAATTTTCATTCCTAAATAAATTAGTTATAGTTACTTAGGACGCCCTAATAACCAATATCTCCTTACTATTTTGATAACTAAGAGAAACTCGTTAGTTATTTTCCTTTTCAGTAAACAACTCTAAAGAAATGCTCATCAGCTTTAATTTACCAAAAGCATTATAAACTAGAGATATCCAACCCTAGCCAACAAACACACACGCGGGGTTTATTTAGACTAGATTATTTATCTCGATAACATAAATCATGCATATCCCTACACATAACCATACTATTTGCCATAAGCATTAGAACAATTAAACAATTACGGATTTAAAGTTCTAATTGATAGAACAAATATTTTAAGCTATCAAATTTTGGCCCTAAAAATTCAATAAACCTAAATATTCATAATGAAAATAGAAGATAAATAAATACTCAACAAATAATAAATACGAATTAAATATTTAAATCTCACAAATACTGAAAAATCCAAACTTCGATAATCCCTTAGGCTAGAAAAGGAGTTTAGCAACTCATGGAGAGAAGAAAAATGCAAGAAAATAAAATATGCTGAATGAAAAGTTGTGTAAAAGCTTATATGAAAGATTCTTAGTTCCCTATAAATAGCTTACTACTCCTAATACAACTGGAAAACTAATAAGAGTCCTACTAGAATAGAAAAACTTAAATTCTCCTAATTATATAAATATAAATTGAAACATCCAAAAAATGTACAACTGCCAAAAGAAGTTGAATGCTTCCTAATCAAATTTGCATAGAGTCTTGGGAAGCAAGACACGCCCGCACTCAAATTATTTCCTTATTCCATTCCTCGTCTCCTCGAGAATGCGATTTTTGCTCCAAGTATGTGATATACTTGATTTTCAACTGTATTTAACTCGAATCCTCAATTTGCTTCACAAAATATAAAATGAAAGTTAAAATCCAACAATTAAGCATTTTTACTATTAATCACAGGGGGAGTTATACGAATTAAATGACAAAAATACAACTTAACAGTAAGCATAGAGCTAGAATGGTTCACCAAGAGCATATTCATTTAGACCAATTAGTTGAGCTCCATGGACTTGAAGCTAGACATCGACCATGGAGATTGGGTACTCTTAAATTAATAAAGATTAATTGAAAGAGTTATTAGTTTAAAGAAGTTTAAACTAATGCGAATATTTCAATATTCAATATATCACAAAAGTTGTGAGCCCATATCCAATAAATGGGAGAACCTAATAGATCACACACAAAAGCCTAAAGGAAGTTCTATTTGATGGGAGAAATTTTTTAAGGAGTTAGAAAATTCTCCATTGCCGTTTTTATGGAGAAATTGGTTGACTAGGTTTTTGGTCATTTTGGCTTGATTAATTTAATTGTTAAATTAATCAAAATAATTTAAGGAGTTAATTTAGAAGAATTAAATTAAGGAGCTAATTTAATTGGTGTATATGACTATTAATTAGTTAAGTTAACACCTTTTAACTTAAAGAGTTAAGTTAATTGACTTAAGAAGTTAAGTCAAGTGGATTAATTAAATTAAAGAGTTAATTTAATTAATATGAGGAATTTATTTTGGAGAAAAATTCAAATGAAGGAGTTCATTTGAGGTTAATTTGAAATTAATTTGGAAGACATTTCATGAGATGAAATGTAGATTCAAATTAAATCCAAATGTAAGTGAAATTCACATTTCACATGCAAGTAGATTGCCAAGTTGGCAAACCACCTCATGGAGGGTGTGATGCCAACTTTCGTCATACCATCCACTCTATATATAGAGGGAGCTGGCCGGCCACTAGAGGTATGTGATGCTAGATTCCATTCTTACTTTCAAAAAGTGTGATTCACTCATGTTGTTGAAGTTTCACACATTCCTCACCATTCTCTCCATATTTTCGGCCCTCCCTATCCTTCTTCCTCTAGTTCTCTAGCTGATTAGAGGCAGATTTGAGCTCTCATTGGTTGTGTGGATCATAACATTAGAGGCTTCACATTTGGGGAGTTTTGCTCTTGAAGATCCATTGCTGTCCAGAAAGTTTGAAGACAGAATTGGATGCCTTTCCGTGCTTGGATTTGGCTAAAATTTTTACTGGAGGTTCTCAAGTGTGTTAATGAGTTACCTACAAATTTTCAGCCAATTTGGAGTTAATTTGGTTGGTCAATTGTTGGCTTGATTCTGCTATGCGCGGATTAATAGCTTTAAAGTGTTCTTTGGTGTCATCCTCTTCATTCCTTGGATTAAGCTTTGAAGGTAATTTCTTGCCATTAAATCCTCATTATTGCATGATTAGATCCCTGGATTTGGGGTAGGCAAGTTATATTTAGCTATTTTTTTGCTTTATACCTATTTTGTTCCTATCATTGGACGACTAGAGGGTCTTTGCACCAAGTTCCGAACTTTATTTTTGTCAAAATTGGGATAGTTCCTCCTTCATTGCCTCAATCAAAAATTCATCTTGTAAGGCTTTAGGAGAATCAGTATGTTCAACAAGAGATAAAAAAAATAAGATTAGAGCAGTTTGGATCTTTATGTTTTGTTTTTGATCAATTGATTATTCCTAGCTACTTGCAGGTATCTTATTTTCTTGTCTTGTGGATGACTTGAAGCATGTCTAAAAAATTTTGGTTCTTTCTTCCTTGGCAGGTTCGGAACTTTCGCTGATAGATGTCTAGTTTCATTGTTGTTTCGAGGTGTTTTGATTTTAGCATCTTTTTCTTGTTGCAATACTTCAATTATCTTGTCTATACCTACAGACTCAATGCTTAAGGTTTTCTTGGCAATAAATAGGTTAGTTTCATAAAAAACCACATGTACAATTCTTGAACTATCCTTTTATTTTTGTTAAACACTCAATATGATTTGTTATGATTAGAAGATTCAACGAATATCCCTACTTCCTATTCTGAACCAAATTTGGAGATATTATCTCTGTTCTTCAAGATATAGCATTTACTTCCAAATACACAAAAGTAAGAGATGTTTGGTGCCTTACAATTCCAAACCTCATAAAGGTTTTCTTAATGAAATATCTCAAAAACAGTCTGAATAATATGCAGTATTAATAGCTTCTCTCCAAAAAGATTTGAGAAGATCATATTCATTCAATATGGCATGAGCTATGTCCTGAAGAATTCTATTTTTTTATTTCTAGAACACCATTTTTTGGAGTACCAATAAATACACAACCTCTCAACAAATGCGTACCGATAAGATAATACATCATTGCAGTTGGGCCTTTATGTTCAATAATGGTCTAGACAAATCCAACCCGAAAATACACAACCTTTGGTAACCAATTGTTAAAAATGAAGATATCATATGTCCAAACTAAAATTTTTATTTCAACCTTGTCATATATGAACCAATTTCAATGGAATATTATGCTAAAATCCCATTGCACTTCTGCTAAAGTATTATAGTCAAACCATCTAATTTTATGGGCATCTAAGTCATCTCATGAATGTAGTAGGCTCATTAAACAGCAAAGTGCAATGAATTTTTTTCAATGTACCCTTATATGCATATCTTATGATAATTCAAGCGGAAAAAGAACACATTTCTATTGAAAACGCCCTTATAAAGACTCATGCCACTCTTGTGACAGAATCTCAATGAAATATTTCATCATAATTGATTCATACATAGAAAATTGGAAAAGAAAAAAGTATAGGTAGGATGTTAAAATTCTCACAAAAAAGTTAATTAGCAAAACATAAAAATGCTCATAGTTCGCATAACAAAACATTTTTTGTTCCAAATTATTATATGAATAGATTAAAACTGGTTACATGAAGTAATTAGGGCTGTCAATGGAGCGGATTTTAATCCGAATTCGATTCGATTATTTAGAATTTTTAACCGATAAAAGATTCGACGGATATAATCCGATTAAAAAAGTTTGTAATCCTAAATAAATAGAGTGAATATAGATATGGCTCAATCCAATCCATAAATAATTCGAATCCGAATATATTTAGTATTATACATATATAGTATTATACATATGTATACACAAGATCCTATAATAATGTCAATATGGATATTTGGATGAATGAAGTAATGAACTCCTATGCAAATATATCAAATACATGCTTTGAATATAAATTGTTAGATTTTGAGCTTATTTACCTCATAATTACATCACTTGTTTCTCTATTTTTATAACAAAAAATTATGCGGGAAGAATAATGAGTATGAGCCGAATGCAATAATATGGCAAGAATTCAATACAAATATCGATTTGATCAAAATGAGTTTCTTTTTATAAAACTTTGAATTTATAGTTAGTTGATTGAATAATCAAGTATAACTATGTATTTATAATGCCAATTATCAGCAATGAAATCTAAAATGTAATGATTTGATGAATGAATGTGATTAAGTTAAATTCTATTGTTGCTTTAAAGTAACCAATAGACTTGAAGATTTATTCATTAATCTGTTGTGTATTTTTTTAAGGATAATTGTTTTGAATTTGGGTTCTACTAAATTTTTAGAAAAATAATAAATATATGATGATTTTTGAAATATTCAAATTTGAATTGTTTTGAATATCCAACTTTTATTTGAATCCGAATATAGTTATACCAACTATAAATTTAATGAATTTCGAATTATATTTGAATCTGATATATTACTTTCGGATTCGAACTTGGATCCAACATGATCCGATCCGAATCTTACTCATTGACAGCCTTAGAAGTAATTCTGAACCAAAGTAAGCCCAAGTTAAGGCTTCCATTAGGTAGCCCACTAAGTATACATGGGACATAGCCCATATGCCTTTTCGCCTTCCCAGTTCACAACCAAATAGACCATTGTGCCAAGCAAAGATGGCAACAATAAATAGAAGGCGGCAATAGTTTACATGATAATATTTGCTAATTGCTACTTACTCGCTATTTGCTTATCCAGTAATCCAAAGTGCATTATTAGAAGCCATATATAATGATAAAAAATGGAATAGAGATTTTTCATTAAAAAAAATGAAACAAAAATACAGGTTCATCTACATAAAATATGATTTCCATCTGAAAATTAAGTCTCGTAATGATGTCTTTATATAAACCATCCCTCTTAAATGCCCACTTAACTACTATACAATAAAAAAATTACAACAAAAACCAATATTGACCACATTTGGACTGATGCTTCTATCAAGTACTTTAATGCTAAAGATTTTTACAGTATCATTAATTTCACTCACTTGTATAGTATATACAAAAATTATGGTGTTATTTCAAAAACTACATGACTATTACACAAATTCATATGGTAATAAATAAAAAAAAAAGCGCCTCATTTATTTCGTCCTCTTCTACTGTTTTCAGGATGTTATCTTCTGATGCAAAATCGCTGTCTGGAAAGTGCTTCAGCTTCTGTTCAGATCCAAGATTGTATGGGGTAGTTGCATTTAAATGAATTTACTCCACTTATATGTGCAAATATATCTGAGGAGTCCATATCTTCTTCTTCTTTCACAACCACCTAGCAAAACCAGAGAGACAAAATGGACATTTATATATATCACATATACAGGGATGCTACAATATGAAGTTTGAACTATGCATTTATATGTATTGTCACGCCCTAGGCCGCGAGCCTATTGGACTCAAAAAATTTCTCCAAACCCATTTAGTACATCTAAAATTTTGTTGTGATCAACTTCACCAGAAGGAGTATCTAATAAATTTACATTAATTTTTTGACCAAAGCTTATATAGTGATTATTCTTTCAGTATTTAATCCACTTGAAATGGGACATTACATATATATTATACCTTTCTTTGGTGATCAGGAGTCGAATTCGAAAACAAGCCCACGTCTTCATCGGCATCGTCTTCATGGTTGCCAGCTGCAGTTCTGGTGATTTCTCCAAGTTCATAATTCTTAGCAAACCTTCCTCTGACTCTAGGCCTGCTGTCTGCAAGAGTTTTGCGGCAAGCATACTGCATAATTTGGAACTTTGAGCATTAGACCATGGTTTAGTTTTCTTCATTCTAAGAGTTTTCCTTTCTTCTTGCATCTAGATGTTGTCCTATGCAGAAATGGATATTACATTGTTAAGAAGGAAAGAAAGATAGAGAAAGGACCTTGATTTTCTTGCTGAAGTTCCTTTCATTTCTTTTCTTCATGTATCTATGGATCTTCCTTTTCCTTTCTTCGACAGAGAGTTTGCCAACTTTAAATGTGGGATCTTCCAAACTTGAAATCTCTGATGCCAAAGGGGTAGTGCTTGCTCCTCCATGGACTAAATGTTGGCTCTCACTGCTAAGTGCCTTTATTCAGGAGAAGAACAATAACAAGCAAACATATGATTAAAGAAGCCGCACGTAGGTACAAACAGTACAAAACCAAAATCAGTTTTCTTACAACATAGGATTCTTGTGGATAATTTTTTTTTCCAAGTACCTGAAGATCACTGGAGCAGTTAAAAACCCTGGGCATGGTATCAGGGAGGAAAAGTCCTCCATTATCTCCTTGAAATTCAAGTTCTTGATGTGAAAAATCGGTTCCCAGCATCAACCCACTCCCAGTGAAAATCCCTGAACTTTCAGCAGAAAATGGAGCACTCATGCTGCCTGAAGACAGATATGGCGCCATCATGGGATCAATGAGAGAGCAGGTGGGTTGAGAAGATCTCAACCGCATGTAAGAAGGCACGGAAGGAAGGCATTCTTCTTCATAAGATGTTGGAAGTGGCGGTGGTCCTAAGATTGGAACCACTGCAGACGGTGGTGCAGCCGCCACCGTCGACCACCGCTCGGGGTTATATTGATTATGAGCCACCATATCTCCTAATGAAATCTGATTGTTCAGAGAAGAGATATTGCTGAATGGTTCTTGATTGTTGTTGTTGCTGTTGGCGTTGTTAAGGTATTGATGATGTGGGGCTGAAAAGGATGGATCAGAAGGGGTGAAATCTATGGATGCTGAGATGTCATTCCCTAATGGATCTTCGGCGTCCGGATCATCAAAAATTATGGGCATGTTGCTGTTTCTGCTAGTGGTGGTGGTGGTGGTTGGTGGCGTGGAGGGAGCGGTGGAGGTGGCAGCAGCTGCCATGGCTGACGGCAGCTTGATTTCATTATCTATGTTAGTACTATTGTATTTGTCCATTTCTGCAGTGATTTGATAGGAAGATTGCTCCTCATAGCAGCAATTGGAATTTGAAGCAACTTCCGAATTTTGCAGCGTCTCCTGGAATAATTCAGACTCACAAAATTCAAATATTTGAGCTCCAATTGGGCTCGTAATCTCTTCCTGCCAAGAAAGTGAAATTCATAATATTGTCAATTTATATTTGATCAAATCTTTAATGCATAAATATATGCAGCTTAATGGAGTAGTCTAAGAATAATTTCTACCTCATTGTTTTGAAAGAAGTTTGGAATATTTTCATTAAAAGGGTGTATTATGGTTTTGCTTTTTGATGCTCCAAAAATTATGATTTTGCATTTTGTGAACGGGAATATGTAGCAAATTAAGAAGGAAAATGATGGTATTTCTTTTAACTTGTGGGAGATATAGCCTATATATATATATATATATATATTATATGTAAAATGCTGAAATATATCAATTTGAGTTTCCTTTCCGAGTCAATCTGAATAAAGGAATCAAGGTACTACAAAACTTGAGAAATAAGCCTGGAAAAAGATAAGTGTTCCATTATGGTTTTTGAAAAGAAAATGAGGAGTAAAGAATAAGCACAAGCTATGGTTACGAATTTATATAATTGAAGAAGCCGTTACAAAAATATCTTCTTGATTGCGATGTGGGTTAAGGCATTTATGCATTCATTAGTCGGCATAAACAAAATATGATGTTTACATATTCTTTTCAATTTATAGCTCAAAAAATATAATAGATTGAAATTGTAAATATATATATATATATATATATATATGTTTAGACCAGGAAAATAATCAAACACCAGAGATTTATACAGCTAAAAATGGCTATAATTTCTTGATGAGAACAAATGCAGGAGGAGATTAGCTTAATTTCTACCAAAGCATTTTTAAAGGGCACAAATTAAAAGTAAAAATAAAAAAGGCTAAAGAAAATTAATTAGATGGAAGAGGAAGAGGAAGACAATATTCAAATTCGATCATAACGAAATTTAAACAATTTTATAAAAGAAAGTATGCTTATTTTTGTAACCCTTTTAGTCCAGAAATCCAAATGTACGTATGAACGCGAATGCATGTGAAATCAAGAAAACGCCTCAAAAGAAAAGGCAAACATGAAAAACAAACAGAAATTAAAATCAGAAAATGAAGTGAGGCAAAGGGAATTACAATGGAAAGCTGCTGATCTTGAGGATGAACCATGTTCTGCAACATTGTTCTTTCCCCAGTAACCTTAAAACTAACAAAAATGAGAAACTAATTTATAATGATCAAGATCAGTTCAGTTTCCCAAACGTGCCAAAAAGGGAATATATGTGTCTCTTAACAAGACCACTGTTGATATATTCTGAGGTTGGAATTCATTACAGAATTAAACACATGGAAGAGAAAACTAAAACTTGATGTAGATCAAACAAGAAATATAAGAGGGGAGACAGAATAGAGAGATAATTAAGAAAATAGACAGAGACAGGCCAGACAGGGCTATATTAAGCATGTGGTGGACGTTAACTTTCTTTTGTTACAAGTTGGGAAGGAAAAACATTGGGTTAGTTATATAGTTTGAAGGGATGTCCGTACATTGGAGTCAAACCGATGTTGGCGGGGGGCCTTACACTTGACTAGCTCTTATTATTATTATTATTATTATTATTATAGATACTTTGGTTAGCTAGCTCATATTAAATGTAAACTTGTTCAAACATATCATTTTTTAATTAATGTCTCGACACATTTCTTGAGGATCAATTTCCTAAACTTTTTTCGAGTTGATAATGATTTATTATCTATATGATTTTAGATAGGAAGCGTATTTATGAGAATGGTGAAGTCTAATATTTTTATTTTTTATTTTATTTTTGGTAATTAAGTGAATTGTATTGGTGAAAAGAAATAACATACATATGCAGCTAGGTCAAGCTCTATAAGTTCTTTATTTTTTGTGGTAAAGTGAATTGTATTATGAAAGAACTTAATATACAGATATATACAACTAAAGTCAAGGTCCAGCCTCATATTTTTTTTCTTTTGATAAATAAAATAACAAAGAAGGGGTGTAACTTATAACCTTTTATGAAAAATTATAAGTTAGACCAACTCAAATATCATGTCAGTGGTAGATTAAGCTACAACATCAATATAAGAACAATTACTCACCAAAAAAGAAATTCATCGATTGGCATTATTTTTTCTTAATTATGGCTATTTGTTGAATATATAGGAAGTAGTAATTTTTGAACAACTTCGGTAAAATAGATACACCTAGATGTATATTTTCTTCTTATTTCTATTATAAATTGTAAAATTGTTCAAAACAAGATCCCACCTTCATGCTTTGCTATATAGGCCATTCAAATACATATTTCAAATCTCTGTTTAATGTTACACTATTTTTGAGTTAGGAATTTTAATGCGTAAGATTATTTTTTTTTTTTTTTGGGTGGGGGGGGGGGGGGAGGGGAGGGGGGGTTAATTGCAGTCAGTCCCCCAACTTATGGCCTCCTTTGCACATTGTCCTCCAACCGTTATCGATGTACAATTTTACCACCTGAACTAGTTAAAATGTGCGGTGACACTACATTTGCTCATTTCCGGTGGAATTCGACCAATGAGCACTGGACACGTGGGTCAAAGGAAACGAAATATTCTTGTTAGGAATTCGACCAATGAGCATTGGACACGTGGGTCTAAGGAAACGGAATATTCTTGTTAGATTCCACCGGAAATGAGCAAATGTGGTGTCGGCACACATTTTAACTAGTTCAGGTGGAAAAATTGTACATCAACAATGGTTGAAGGGCAATGTGCAAATGAAGCCATAGGTTGGGGGGCTGACTGCAATTATCTCTTTTTTTTTTTTTTTAAAATCAAAGTAACAAACATTAAATATAGAATTATGTCATTTAAAATATAAAAAAAAAATTAATATTTCATTCATTAGCTAGAATGCGAGATCCAAAGTTAAAGTCCTTTTGAAAGTATTCAATTCACAAATTATTACAAATAAAAAATGAGAAAGAATATACGGTTAATGAATCTTGTTTTTTGTTGCAATCGGGGTATATATAAAAGAAGACTATATATTAAGTGCAAACTATTACTTAAAATGAACACTATACACACTCAACAAAATTAAAAAATTCAAGCCAATATAAATAAATGTAAATTTTAAAATAGTCATCACTAATAATTTAAATGGGCAATTTAATATTAATTATTTTATAAAGTATTGCCATATTGTTGGAGTCCTATGTACTAAGACATATATTAGAAACTCATAAATAATAGTAAAACATCTACTGAAAAATAGAAAAATTGCCTCTAATTTTTATATAAAAGACAAATTTTAAAATGACTTCCACATATTTTGGGATTGTAACTATAGTTGATGTTTGTCCAAATGCCTCCATGTGTATTGGAGGCGAATTTCAACCTTTAAAAAAAAAAAAGAAAAATCCCAAAAGTCCTCTAATGTAGTACCGATATTAAGTGCTCGGATTAGGTACCTATATTAATCACATGTTACTATTTCTCTATCATTACGCTTACTTTACATAAAAGCCATAGATCATTGATGAGGTAAAAGTAAAACAAGGAAAAATTTGTGACACTGGTTGGGAAAAATAAAATAAAATTGATATGAAGAGAATCAAGCAGATATATTGATCAAATCGAGTTGAAAAGATCATGTGATGGATGGATGCTTTTCGTAGACTAATTCTGGACAGCAAATTCGGTTGTGCACTAGGCTTCCCTTCTTTGTCGACCTTCCTTTGTGAAACAAAGATTTTGTAATCTATTCTTTACTCTCAAATCCATCAATCCTTTCTTCTGCCCCCATGAAAATTGGATCATTTGCTAGTCAAAATTGGTTCCTTAGCTGCTTTTGAGGCTTATTCAAATCAATTTTAAACTATCTAATAACATAATTGTTTCATGTTTTCTATCGCAGTATCATTTTATATGATATATTTGATTTAATCAAATGTTCTTTCCAATAAAGAACTTGATCGAAAATAATGATGATATAAAATAGCAAAAGTACCGATAAAGAATCTAATCTAGGACATGATGTAATATAACAATCAAAATTGTCTCAATCTCTTTTATATTTTATTAAAAAAAAACTATATTATTCCTGAATTTATAATTGGTTTATCAAAATTATTTTTATTTCTAAATATATCCTAAAGTTTGTATGTTTTAAACCAACTTACTAATTGCTAGACATAACTGACTAATAATTAATTAATCAACATTATTTTTCCTATTCTTCCAGATAACTATTCACTTTTTCATCCATCAAATAAAGTGAACATAGCATATGCATATAAAATTGTTGTCATGTTGAAAGTAAAAAAGTTATAATACCGAATAAAAGAAAAAAAATTACATGCACGAAATGTGAAAACACTTACCGAATTAAAGAAAAATTCTTACATGCACGGAATGTAAAAAACACTAAATGGTAACACAACACGTGTCCCATTTTAAATGGTCTTTTAATTTAAAATTTTGTGCACATAATTTTTTTAAAAGAAAATAAAATTAAAATTCTTTCTCCAATTGTAATCACCCTTGTATGCATTGATAAGTATCACGAAAAATGCTACACTCTTACAACCTATTTATGGGAAGATTTAAAGTCATCCTATTGAAGCAATCCGGCAAACTATGGTCAACTTCAACCTCCATTTTCACTTCCTTTTACTATCCATTACAAATATATATATATATATATATATATATTTGGGGGGTGGGGGAGTTTATTTATACATGCTCATGCACTAAGATTTGTTAGAATTTAAGTTCAGATTTCACACATATAAATATGAAAGCGATAACATTGGACAATTAGACACTCGGCTAGGTGGTTGTTTGGGATTTTATCTTAATTGTGTACATGACCAAGAAAAACCAAAGGAAAAACTTTCGTTGTTATAATACCTTTGTACAGATATATTTCACATATCTTTCTTAATTTACTTCATTAAAAGTCACTACTCTACCATATTAGGATTTATTTTATCAATTTATGTTACATTTAGAGGGTATTTGGCTAAATTTATTAAAATCTTATAAGCTCATACATTTTATAATAAGATGTTTTTGAAACTTATAATATTCTAGATATTATTTTTAAAATAAGTTATTAAAGTATTTAGATAAAATATGATTGTGAAGCTTACAAGATATTAGCAATGGAAATTTTATAATTAAAATAGTTAAAATAAAAAGAAACTTTTTGAGATTTTAAAAATAAGTTAGGATCTTCTTACTTTTTTAAAAAAAAAAAGGGTTTATAAAATCCTAACATTTTATTTTAAAATCTTATAAGCTCATTTTTAAAAAAATTTACCTAACAATAATTTTTATATCTTATAAGTTCTTATTAGAAGATGTTTTGAAGAGTTTAATTATAAGCTCACTTAAACACCCTCATCGTCTATATGAGAGGCTAAATTTATGTTTTGGCTAATTAAGTACACAACTAAATACTAATTAATCTTAATCAAGACTAAATCAACTTTGGGAATGAAAAAAAAGAAAAAAGAAGAAGAAGAAAAATGATTGAGTTGTAGCACTATATATTTCATTGCCTGGTCATAAAAGCAATAGCCTTTAACGTTTTACTTTATTCCTGAACTTATATTCATTGCAAGGAAAAAGCAGCTGGAAAGCACAACTATATATCCAAACAAATACGAAGACAAGACACGCTTTTGGCATTTCCTATTTGTCATTTGCAATCAAACCAATTCCTTTGTGATTCTCTTCTTCCATCTTCAAATTATATGTTGAGCTAAATATAATATATACATATATATATAAGAAAAGGAAAGCAATATTCCTTGTGATTATTTGGCAATTAAGAATGTATTTAGTGAACTTATTGGGATTTTTAACTAATTATTATATGAAGCAAATAAGATAATCAGGTTTTATTACACAAACTATATTTTAGAGATGTAACAAAAATCTATTTGTTTAGTTAGATCGTGAATCATGTTATTCAAGCTAGTCCAATAGAAACATACCAGTATTGCATTTTGTATGCTATGGTGATCAAGTTAAAACGTACGGATAGCTTTATTAGGATTAGAATGTATACGTACCAAAAACGGTACTAGAATTTTCTAATTTTGTGTGTGTATACCTATTTATACATATTCGTACAATTTGTAAATTTATAAAGTAAAATTTCAATAATATTAGATAAATTTCCAGGCATAACATAGAAAAATATGTACTAAAGACGATTTAGATATATATATTAGAAAATAATTATATAAAAATTAGAACATTTAACGCAAGTTTTTTTTTTTTTCTACGCAACCAAAAACATAATCAAAATATATTATTTCAGAATAAATCTATACTATTATTACACAAAAAAAAAAAAAAAAAACTCTTTTATCTATAAAATGGAAGCTATATTTGCCCTATTACTTATTTGTACATTTAATAAAATTTACATGTCCAAATAACTACCATATATTAAAAACTGCCTTTTTCACAAGGTAAGTTCAATATTTTAATGATTTTTGAATTTTTTTATTTTAATAACTATTTTATGTGACCGCTATCTTTATAATTATATAAATTATAGATATATGTCAATTTTAGTATAATAAATGTGACAACATGCACAAATAATATTTATTATTTAAAAATATTTTATGCGTGCAATGAAGAACTAATATTGATGTATAGGAAACTTATCAGCATGATCACACATGGAATTATCTAAGCTTTTACACAAAAAGTTTTTTCACAAATCACAAACAAATAATATTAAAAAAACAAAAATGAATAACTTAAAAAATTATTTACTTCTCGAACGTCCACTTCATACTTTATTTCCAATTGCAAATTTGAAATGAGAAAATTAATTGCATAAGGTTGGTATCACTACAAAAACATGTTATATTAATTAGTGACAAAATAATAAATTACAAAATGTAAAAATTGTCACTAATGATATGTATTAAGTAATAATAACTTTTATTTTATCATAAGTAATATTTTTTAGGTGACAATAATTTTTGTTTTGTCATATTATGGCTAATTAGTGACATTATAGTGGCAATTTTTATTATTACTAGGTTATCAATATAGGGGTGTCACTAATTATTAATTATGGTGACAACTTAAGCACTATGATTGTCACTATTTAGTTTATAAAAATCATTAAGATGACAAAATAAAATCTTTTGTCACCTAATGTGTGTAATAAGTGACAACTTTTGTATTATCACTCATTATTTTGTCATTAATTTATCTTCCTTTTGTTGTGTATCGCTGCAATATTTTTTTCTATTCAAAAACCTTTTGCACTTGTCGAGTATAAAATTATCAAATGATAATAACTAAGCTATATTATTAACAGTGGGATTTATATTTTTTGATAAGAATTATTGACCCACTATACATATATAAGAATTTCCAGTCCAGTTAAATGGTTGTTTCAGCCTCTTGCATAACGACACTTGGCAAAAGGCTTTTCATGTTCTCTTGGCTTCAATTTTTTCTTCTTTAAGGTACTATTTATTAAGTTGGAATCAAATTTAAGGTTTCCACGACACATGTTTCTTGATCAGGTCTGCATCAGCATATATGTACATCAGTAAAGGCATGCTTAAAGTTGGGCACATATATATAAAGCTAAGCTAGAAAAGTTCAGAGAATCAATACAGTTCCGAATATGTATAATCTCGTAAAGCTTTCTTGACTTATCCACATTCAAATGATGCCATCCTTAACATGCCATTATCCTAAGCACTCGCTAACCACTCGAATTTATCTTGGACCCACCACACGAATCCACAGAGTACTTATCTTTCCACATATATTGATTAGAATTTTCATGCGTAATTATAATATATATGATGATGCGGGTCTATTTGGATATGCGGTAAAGAGATGAAATTAGACTTACAATTTATAATAATATTTTTTTTATAAGACAGGACTCACATTCTTTTTTCTTAATAGGTGAGGATTGAGGACTCGACCTGAATAGACCCAATCGACCCTCCTTAGTAACCATCAAAATTATCCACTTGCTGCCTTCGTGCACTCCTGACCACTTTAATCCTATTATAGCCTCTTCCAAAATGAAAAAGTATATTATTTAAGAGCTAATTTTATCTTTAAGCCTCAATTGATCTCTATCTCTCATTATTCGTTTCTAACTTAAAATATTGAAAAGTGCGTTCTTAACTTTTTACGCAGGTTGGAGTTTGATTCTATCCAATGCACATTTGACCTGAAATCTCAATTCTTGGATGGAGACACGTGGCAAAATCTAAAGGTGCCATCTAGGACGAGCAGTACTAAGACACCTCAATAGCAAACCATAAGTATCACATCCATTTTTCATGGGGGACCAATCTAGATCAACATCATTCTGACTTTTGTGCAACCTTTATAAGAAGATACTCCCTAACTACACCATTTTCAACTAATATATGTCCTTAATCCTATATATCCACATATTCATCTATATTGATTTGTCTCTTATTTTCCTGTAAAGTTGACTAATGAGTTTGATCTTTATTCAGTTGGCCGGTCAATCTTTCGATTGGTAAAGCTATAAATTTATCCAAATCATCTCAGTTCAACTTCAGACTGTGTTATATATGCTAAGATAGTTATTGAAAAGGAATTGGCAGCCGGTAGGATCTTCAAACCAGTAGCCTGCCTGGTCTTCAGTTTAGCCAAACAACACAAAAGCACAAGAAAATAAATTAAGTGCGAGATGTTGTACAGGCTAAAGATGAAAAGAACCCTCCCACTGGGCACTGACCACTATGTTATTCCAAACTTAGCACATAAGACCCACCTACCGAAGGATTCCTTGGAAACATACCTGTTTAATAGTTTTACTTTGCATAAAAAACCAGCTTTTCTTTTCTACCCCTTTCACATATTGCATGGAACCGCCCTTTTCTGTACTAGACGCCCCACACTATTATACTTGTATACGAGTGCCTTACAAGACCGTCTCGACATAATTGGAGGTCTAAGATGCAACATAAAAATGGAGTTTTTAATATATTTAATAAAAATTAAAATTTTAAAACACGTGTTAATTTCTATTAAGTATTTTCATAATTTATTGCAAAAAGAACTTCCCATATAAAACATAAAAATCTAAATTTTATTTTTTCGATTTTTAGAGATGCAAAATTATTAATTATATTTTTATAATCAATTTCTTTCAATATTTTTTTTCAATTGATAGCATAACCAAGCGTGCCCATCCAGTCTTTTTTAAGACTTTGTTGACCTTAATTAGGTAACACTTTATTAATTTCAATTTCGAAAAACTTCTTTTGACCAAAGTAAAAGATAAAGAAATTTAAGTAATAGAACCTTAATTTTAGTAATAGAGAATTGAAGATAACGTTATTTAGTGGTTAATACTAAAAAGTTATCCAAGAGTTAGTATTGAAAGGAGGAAAGCCTATATAGTGATTAATATTAGAGAAGAAGGAAGAATTAGGATTTTGATAAGGAAAACAGTAATAATTTAAAACAATATAGGAGATTTCCGAGAACTAGAAGTAATACATTTTAAATTTTTTTAATTAATTATAATTAATTATTCCAACTTTGAATAATAATGCCTTCAAACTAAAGATCTTATACTTTTTCTTAGACTTAAAATTAAAAATAAAAAATATATGCATGAGGCATCTAAACAAAAAGCCTCGTAATTTTTTAGGTCTAAAATATTAGAAAATAGGTATTAATTTTTCTTTTGAGGCCTAAAATATAAAAAAGAAACTATATAGGAGGCCTTTAAAATTTGAAAATCTAAGACGATCGTCTTTTTTGATTCAAAGTAGAGCCACCCATGGTACCTTAGTAAACACTCAAGAGTCAAGATTTACAAGTCACTCAAGTTTTGTTCTTCCAAACTTGATACGGGTAATAACTATAAAGTTAAAATTTTGTGATTCATATTTAAGCAACATAGGTCAAAATTCAACCCAACACAACAACCCGATCATGAAAAAAAAAAAAATCAGGTTTGGGTCAAATCGGGTCGGACTCTAAATTGAGTCAAAGAAGAGGGGGGGGGGAGGTTGGGTTAATTTTTGGTCAATCCGATTAACCTGAAAACAACAAATTGGTGACTCAATAACCCGATAAACCAGACCCAACTCAACCTAACCTGACCAACCTGAAAAAAATTGAGATAATATATGCTATATATAAAGTACCTAGTTGTTTTTTGGTATGTTTTTACTTTCCTACAATGTCTACATTATTATTTTTTAAACTTCATAATTATTAAGTTAATTTTTTTTTCCTCTTCACTTATATTTTTCTCTCTAGTTGTTTACTATTTTTTTTCAATTTCCTTCTATTTATTTTTTCTTTTACTCATCATAAAAATTAAATAAATATATTTAAAATATTAAAGATTATATATAGTAACATATAAGAAAATAAATGAATGCTCTATTTATTTTATACCCCAAAAATTTTAGCATGGGTTGAGTGCACCAAAATTGCTAGTTATAAAATAAAAGTTCTATACTCAAATTCAAATTCAATTATTCAGACGGACCAAACTTCTCAGTCAAAGAATAATCTATTTTCTCTCTCTAAACAAAACTTTGTCCGCAGTCTGCCATCACTATTGCTATAACCATCATCGTCACCCAACACCACAATCGCGCCTCTTGCTGAGTGACCTAAGTTCTTTATTATTTGATGTTGATAATGCTTAATTGATTACGTATAATGTTAATTTGAATACTGATTGGATCTAATTACTTATTGATATTGATTGAAAATTTGAAATTGAATATTAATTCTAATGTAAGTTTAAAACATGCATATTGGAGTTTGTAAATATAAAAAATGAAATATATAGACTGGGTTGGATTAGGTTTATCGGGTTATTAGGTGATCAATCGAAATATGACTCAATTTTTTGTGGATCAGATTAGAATTGAACATTTTAAGTTTAGCATCATGTTGAGTTGGTTCGAGTTTGGTATTTTTATGTTATACTCCTGTTTCAACTCAATCCTAACCCACCCAACCTGCTCAAATTGGCATTCCTAGGCATGTGCAGTTTTGCGTAGATGGATCGGATTGACCCAAACCAATCCAAGTAGGTACTTAGCCTTTGGTTAAGAATTAAGATGGCGTAAGCGTTTCATGTAAAGTCACGCCAATGACACATTATCCGCCAAATGATGCATTATTGTAAATAACTCATTCACTAAATAATTTGTAAGATTTGGGCAAACACAATATATTTACCCTTAGCTATTTTAACTATTTATTGACTTGAGCCTAATTTGAACTATGCTAACTGTTTTCTATATTTGTAAGTACTTAATATTTTATTTTGGGATCAGATAGATCTGAAAAGAATAATCTCAATCCCCACCTCATTAATTTAACCCAAACATCCATAAAGAATATTTTTCGACCTTGACGTTCACTTATAAATTATATTGTTTTTCATGCATCAATCAAACTCTGTGAGTCAAGTAACTGCGCAAATAAATGTGTAGATACAATTGTAACACCAATTTTCATATGGTTGTGAAAGAAAAATGTCAACAATTTAGTAATTACTTACTTCCTGTTTTATCAACCTGAAAATACTTACGGGTCAGTTAGAGAACAAATTAATTTTTGGCCAAAGGGAAGATGCATTGTGTAAAAAATTAATCGTTTTACCTATATTTGGAATTTATAAATTTAATTCAAGAATAAATAATTAATTTAGTTAATATTCTTATATTTTATGGACAAGTCAAATATCTAAAATGTCAATTTGAGGTGTTCTATCCAATCATACTGCATCTTGCAATCTAATAAAGTAAAGGATCGATCAAATTGCATCTTGTATTATGTAACCCGATCACATAAGATGTGGATTTGATATTACATTTTCAGTATTTAGATATATAAGAGATAATATCCAAGACATTCAAGTGATTATGTCTGTGTTACTGCAAACGCTTTGAACTAGTCATAAAATTCTAGATATAAAACTTGAAGAAGGAAAATGTGTCAAGTGTCGAATACCTTTTTCACCTAATCTTTCAAATTTCACAATTTAAGGAAAGAGAAAATGAGATTTGAAGATGGAGAAAATGTTTAGGTTTCAAATAAATCTCCCAAGTAATCCAAATTCAAAAACTGGGAAAAATACTCATGTCTCAAAACATGAACTAGCTATTTGATCCAATAATATAAATCTCAAACATTATATATGAAATTCAAGTTCAAATATAATGAACTAATATGGGTGTATATTGGGAAAAAAAATGTCTCAACGAGTTCTCCAAAATTTTCAAATCCACACCATCAAAATAAAGAAACCCAGCCGGAGGTTTGATGATTGGAGAAGCTCAATATGTAGAGAGAAAGCCAAAAATAGTCGAAAGTGGGCCCAAGTGAAGCCCGTGTTTTTTTGGATTGGGTCAAACTCGAGTCAAGCACCTAAGCCCAACACGGATGATTCTCTATCGTCAGATCATCTCTGTGTAGACAGTCAAGATGTTGCCACCTCATTGAATGGATATTGACCAAGCACAAACTAAGTCACATAAAGCGTGAGCAGTAGCACGAGAGCGGCAAAAAAAAAAAAAAAAAAAAAAAAAATTGGAGCAGAGCGTCTTAGAGTGCATTTAAAAAATAATTATTAAATGTTTTATACATGTATATAGATGATATATTCCTATAGAATACGACCAAAGAAGAAAAAATATACAGATATTAATATAATTAGATAAATTTAAGGAGTCAAAAAACTCAATGTTGTCTCATCAAAAAATCCAAAAAGTAAATTTTTTTTATTTGTCCACTATCAATAAATGAAAGACTAATTGATCCAATCCAACCCAATACAAATATTTGTTTCTATTTACTAGATTAATATGATATACATCTAATTCATGCATTGCACTAGCTGTTCAAAAGACAAAAAAAGAAAGAAACTTGTCTGAAAATTCAATAATAATAATAATAATAATAATAATAATAATAATAATAATAATAATAATAATTAGACACCAAAATCTTAACATTGATAACTCAAATGTCAATTAAAAATTAGAGAAACAAAAAAAATCCTAAGTTAGTAGATAAGAACCTTATTATTCATGAATAAGAAATAATTTCCATAAACACAACCGCTAACAAGTTTTTATCTTACCATCAAATAAAAAAAATCCCAAATTATTGCAAAGGAAATAACACCAATTTCATACATGACTCATGAGTTCAGAGAAATTAAAAAGTCAAGAAAAAGATATCAAATAGTTGTTGTCATCTTTCCAATTCGATTTTTATTTTAAAGGATTTGAATTTTGAGTTTTGAGAATTTTATTTCTAAAAATTATAAGTTGAAAGAGGAAATGGGTTTTGACTTTTGAAACTCAAGAGTTTCGATTCACATAGGGGGTGAAGTAGTGGGGTTGAGCATGGGGGGCTTTTTTTATATATATCTATTTTATATATAATATAATTTAACATAAATATTTATATTTTAATAAATAAATAAATGGGTAAGATTTAGTGTGATATGATAATGTAAAAGCGCAAATTAGTAATGAATAGAGCGTGATTTTAATAAATTTAAATCGAGATTTAGTAAGTTTTAAATATCCTCCTGTAAAAATTAAATTTGCAAGTCGCTTTAGAGCGGCACCACCGGTCTTAATTCGCCATATTATGATCGGAGCACTAGAGCAACTATAGGGTAAGGAGGGTTATGTGACTTAAGGCACAACTATAAAAAGTCTAGAAATTCACATTTGGCATTGATTCTCCAGATCTTCACTTTATTACAACTATATTTGTTACATTTCTTTGATCTTATAATTTGATATAAGCATTAGATGATTTTTGATGGGACTCCTCCAAACAACCTTGCTGTGATTTCATGTCGTAATAGGTAACTTGGTCCAAAAACCTGATTCTGATCCAATTGACTTTGATTTGACGAAGGATTACAATCAATCCAAATTAAAATGCGTCCATATCGTATTCTCCACTACAAGGCATTTGGAATTTTTACAAATCGGAAAATGAGAAATCATCCAAATACCAAAACCTTCTTCACAATTTTTATAGGTTCATAAATTTTAAAAACATATTTTAACAAGCTTTACAAATTAATGTCCCTTAAATCCAACATATTCTTTTACTTGGGAAGAAGAACAAATCAAAAGTACAAAATTCTCCATCATTCATTCAACAATCACTTTTTTCTCTCAAAGAACACGCTTTTCAAGCCCTAGAACTAAAAAATAAAAAATTATTCAAGAATCAAGATAAGATGAAATCGTGATTGAAAAATCACAAAAAAATTACCATTATACTTACAAATAAAATCAATAAAATTTATTCTCATAATTTGCTTTTCGATTTCAATATTTTATTTTTATACTCGAATATATGTGAACATATACATAGTTGGACTCGAAAATATACAAAGTTTTCAAAGCTCCCTTCCTTTTCCTCGGTACTAATCTTGATTGAGCCGAGCTGCGAAAAACCTGGTAAAATCCTGAATGCTTGGCACCTCGTGCCTGTGTTGTACTAATCTTGATTGAGCCGAACTGTGAAAAACCTGGTAAAATCCTCAATGCTTGACACCTCGTGCCTGTGCATGGAAAAGGGTAGAAATATTCTCAGTTGATTTGATCTCAATGTTTGTGCTTGACCGGCAAATTGCAGACTTAATCGCGGGCAATCACCTTACCAATTTTAGTAATTACTTCTCATTCGTTTTGGACGTCTTCCTTTCTAGCCATTTTTGGCAAAAATTCGATAGTCCAAAGTTCTTTTTCTGGTGCCTTCTGAAATTCTTGCGATAGTGAAAGATCAGGCTAGCAAGAATCTAATTTTATGCTCTTGTTCTTGTTGAACTTCAACTCAATTCGTCTAATTGGTCATATAGAAAGAAAATATTCCAAACAGTGACTTGATGGGTGTAAGATAGTACTAGATTTCAGCCAACAAGATTAGTGATCATTTTCAAGTGGAAAGGACTTTGTTATGGAATACAGTTCCTTTAAGTTTGCCTAATATTTATGCAGTTATCCTGTCTGTATGTTGGATTGTGTCATTTCCTAACACTATGTTTGGTTTAAGGATTTTGATAAGAAAATAAAAATATTAAAAAAAAGAAAAATATATAAAATCTCAAATTTTTTCAAAATTTATTTGGTCATTAAAGAAAAAATGAGTGATGAATCTATTAGATAAGGAAAGAGAGTTCAAATAGAGTTTTTCCTTGTTTTTCTCACCATATTGTGAGGAAAATTTATTTTTCTCAAATAAACTATATTTTCTTTAAATTTTTCTTTCTTTTGTATTTTTTTTTTACTAATCAAACAATCAAAAATATTTTTCTTAATAATTTTTTTTCTTTTTTCTATCAAAATCTATGAACCAAACACAGAGGTAAAGTTGTAGTAACATGTATACTTCTTCTAGCCAATGAAACTTGGTTTAGTTGAAAGAAGGGGGTTGACGTCGATTTCTATTAAAAGTGTGAGTAATTATTTCATTATTATATATATATATATATAGAGCATATTGTTAATTATTGAATAAAAAATTAATTAGTTATTGATTGATATTCCATAACGGCAAATGCGCCCATTTCACTAACAAAAATTAGTGCTACACCTAATAAAAAAAAGGTACTTTGCCGAATTAGATTCAAGTTTGTTTCTTCCATTAAAGTGGTAATGCAGTTGATGTAACTCATAATTTGTTATGAGGATATCAAGAATTCTAACTCACTTGTAACAATAGTTTGTGAACAAATTAGTTATATGTAGGCGACATCAAAATTTATAAATTAGTCACCTTCATTCTTGTATGAGGAACTTTAGAGTATTATTTTAATAGAGTTACTGTGATAAACTGACTAATTGCTGAAATCAAATAATTATAGTGGTTAGAGACTGTTATATGCATACACTATCTTATAGTGCTATTGTCTGTTGGACGTCCTTTTTATTTTCATAGAAAAAAAAAGTCATTTTTCCCCGTTTTTTTTTTTCTTGTTTTCTAACTTAAGCAAACCATAAAATGAAAATTTGTATAGGTAAAATTAGAATAAAATTGCTAGAGCTTCTTTGGTTATGTCTTGTTTGTCTCATTATGTTTGAGTTTGAGGAATGTCATGCTTGTTCGTTATTGTTTTGGAAATTGTCGGAGAATATTTTGAAATGAAAAGATTTGGTTATAAGTATTTTGGGAATAGACAAATTTTAATGTAAATGTCATTTCAGTTAGTTTTTAATTAGTTAGCGAGGTAAAGGTGAATTTTTTATGTATAATGTCATGGTTAATTAGTTATACATATATATATGTAATCAATAATTTGTTATATATGCATCATAATATGTTTTAGGAGAGTATTTTAAAGAAATAAAATATTATTTTGGACGAATTTGGGCAACTTTGTGTGTGTACATGTGTGTGTATACATATTAAAAAGTTTTAATAATAGTTAATTTAAATTTAGATTTTAAAAGAATACATTATTTAATATTAATTAAAATATTAATTTTTAATTAACATTAATTAATTTTAAAAAATTTAACTTTTCTTGTTGGGCCTTAAATAAAAAATTAATTATTTATATTTATTGAATTAAATTAGTTGATTTTTAATTAATGATAAAAATATATTTAATTAATTTAATTTTTACTTATTTAATTTTATAAACTCAAAATAAATTTTTAGGTCTATATTCATAATCAAATAATCAAATGGAGAGTATAATTAGATTAGACCCATTAGAGTATTTTCATTCTATTCGTGCAAGAAGAAGGTATCGGGATTTAGTTAAAAAGAACTTTAAGAACTTACAAAACAACTAGAAAATTCATCTTTTTTACTTTAACAAGATTGAGGCAAATAGACAAAAGTAAGTAAATATTTTAAAAAGATTTTTTTTGAATTTTCTTTGTCTTTTAACAGTTACGAAAAAGAAAATTTTTCAGAATATAAATATTATGAAAAAAAAAATGCTCAAAAATAAAATGAAAATAATTTTTTAGCCAATTGTTTAGTTAATTATATTGAGATTGATATTACCAAAAATTTTGATAATGATTCGATTACTAATTAAATTTATGATATAAAAGATCATTGTGTTTAATTTCGATATAAATCATATACTCTGATGTTGTAAGATGTAAAATTTATATTTAAACTTTATATTTTTATAGCTTTTGGCTCCTCTATATTTTTATTTTTGGATCCATCACTGGACAACACGATAATCTTTTTGTTTTTTATTATTTCATAATATTATTTCACTTTTACATAGTCTGTAAAGCGGGGTACTTATTTTGTCAAGAAGGCAGGGAACTCTATTTCAGTTTTAAATATCACTTTCCAACATTATAGATAATGCTGGAGCAATTATCCTAATTCCAGAGCAAATTTACGTTTTCTTGCCTGTTCTGCCCTTTGCCCTCCTGATCGAAAACCAATTGAAGCAGCTCATCTCTCGCTCGCTCAGGCTAAAAGGCAAAGCTGACAATCCCAGCATTTCTCCATGTCTGCCTCTGCCCCATCCTTAAAAATTTTCTTACCTGAAAGCAGCCCATGATTTATTTTCCTTTAATAACAATTTCCTTTTTCACGAGTCTAATTTCTTGCTTATAAAACAAAGGCAGTGTTCTGGTTTCTTTTATGGGCGGCTCAGCCGCGGCTGTAGTCACTTTTTAGAATAAAAATGTATTTGATAAAACCTTTTTGAGACCGTTGATATTTTTATGCCCTCAAAAATTGTCCCTCTTTCCCCATAATTTTTTGTGGAGGCCCTACATACCTTTATATTTTTCTTTAGTTGTATTCCAATTATTATAAAAATAAATAAATATATGCATTTTTGTATTCCAATTACTATTTTAATATAAATCTACATCTTTAATAATATCCTTAACATAATAAAAATTGATAAGGGTGAAATTCGTTTTAAGTTGGACCAGATGGTAAGTTTGGAGGTGTTCTACCTTGGTGGTTGATATGTAGAGGTAATTGGGCTGAGTCCTGCAATCACGAGCAAACGTCAGGCTAGTCGAGGTGCCCTCTGCTAAGGCACTCCGACGCTCAAGTTAGTATAGAGTCGACCAGATATAGCGAGTAGCAGAGTGAGGGCTTTCGGATATAGAATAGCATACCTTTTGAGAGGCTGGAGATGGGGTCTTTATAGCCTTCTCCTAGTGGGGATTTGTCTGAGATGCCCTTGACATGTAGGAAGGATCTTTGTCCTTGCATAAGGGGCATTAGGTCATCTCTCATTCTTGTACTATTTCAGGTGGCTACCCTTCCAGGTTTCATGGGCAGTTTAGTACACTGTAGACATGCCTCCTGTCTAATGCGGCAACATGGGTGGTATTGGGGTGGCATGTGCCATTAATGCAGAGGCATGTTGCCTGTTAGGGCATTTAATGTGGCAGAGTTGATTCTGTGCCAAGTAGACCCCCCTGGTCAGTAGCAGGGTTGACCTTATGATGGGTTAGTGTACGACGTGAGAGGTGGACAAGCGTCGCGGTCGATAGGTCGACCAGCGGCCTTATATGCGACCCAGTCAAGTGCTCCCCCGCCAGAGTACGACGTCGATCTGTATGGTCAATTTGGGTCACCTGACGTTGGTAGCGCCATTGGGCCCGGGGTATAAGATGGGCCTGGCGCTACATCCTTGGGCCTGCGGTCTCTGGGCCGAGCCCATTGGGGTATCCCATATCATGAGTCCCCCTACTTCCGAATGCTGAACAAGAGGATTGACGAGAAGGATTGAGGAGTAGTTTGTTGGGCGGTTATGTGGGTCCGTCGATGAGGATTTTTGAAAATTAACTCGGGCTTTGCGCATTTAATAAGCGGTTACATCGTGCCGGGCGTTGTGTCGAATGGCGGTTACAATATTATTACAACCGCTTGGATTCCCGCGTTCGTACGCTTATAAATAAGTGCTGTTAAAATACTCATTTTTACTTTTACTGCCTTCGCGTCTGGTCGAGCCTTAAGCCAACTGCATTTGCTGCTACCATACTGCATTTTTTGTTCACTTAGAAAGAGTAAGTCTCTTCCTTCGTTTTCCTTAGTGTTGTTCCTTTGCTATAGTCATGTTGCATTTGTCCGATTCTGAGGGTAGTCATGGGGGGACAGCGAGGTTACTCACTCTGATAGGCCTAGGGGTTCATCAGAGGAGCCGAGTAGCTCATCGAGCGTCAACTCGAGTTCCAGTAGCTTAGCAGCGATCGCGAAGGTGATGGAGCTGAGCCAAGTTAGGCTCCTCCGTCACGTGGTCGATTATTTACCCCTGACCATTATAGTGAAATAGTGTCTACGATCACCCCCACTGATCTGAGGCGCATTAGACAGTTGTATCATGTTCCTACTGAGTATGAGCTTTTAACACCTGGGTCTTCTGGTCGAATGCATCGACCCCCGGCTAGCTGTATAACTGTGTTTGAGGATGCCTTTAGGTGTGGTCTTAGGTTCCCCTTAGGTGGTCCTGTAGTCGACCTACTTAGGGGTCTAGAGGTGTGTATAACCCAACTGTTGCTAAACTATTTTTCTACTATTTATAGTTTTATCGTTTTAATGCACATATTCGACCAACCTGCCACTTTTGACAACTTCTCCAATCTTTTCCATCTTTCGATGTCCTGCAAGTCGGGTAGCACCGACGAGTCGGGCTTCTATTATCTCATTGCTCGACCCCATCGTAAATTTCTTGTCAGCCCGACTTCTTCTTACGGGCAAGACTGGAAAAAATGTTATTTATATATTTGAGTCGCTGGGGGTTTCAATATTATGAGGGGCTGGTGGATGGAGCATGTCGAGATGCCAGGTAACCTAACTCCAACCTGGCCCAATACCTTTGTTCGGGATCTGGTCGAGTTTGGCCAGGTGGAGGCCTCGGTATTTATCGATGAGAGAAGTTTGGTGCTAGCTGGGTTATCGCCAGCCCAGCTGGGCTTGCCAGCAGACGATCAACTAGGTAGATTGTGCTATCGATGATTTGTTATTTTTTCTATTTTTCTATTTAGTTTTAACCCTTTGTTGTTATGCTGCTTGGCATATCACGATGAGATCATGAACCGAGCGAAAGCTGAGGCTTTAGCGAGGACCGAGAGGAATGAATAGCGTCGTCTGGCTCGTTGAGGGATAGCTGTGGTCGCAGCACCTCAACCAGAGGCGGTGGCACCTTCCCCGTCACCTACTCCGTTGCCTGCTCGACCCATAGCAACTACATGTAGCAGTCCGATGGGTCGAGGTAAAAGAGCTATGGTGGAGCAGGCAGGACCTCTTTCGAAGAGGACATCAACTGAAAAGGGCAAGGGAAAGGCCACGGGGTTGGGCCAACCCTTTGGTTACGATCTGTTCGGGCAGCGTGGGGATGACTTGCTGTTCCATCTGCCTAGACTACCATCGCCAAGGATCAAAACGGAGCTGAGCATGGCTGTTCACAACTCTTTGTCGATAGAGACGGCGGGGCCGACCGGAGCTGCTCCGCTAAAGGTGATGATGGCGGGCTATTCGCGTCCAACCAGAAAAAGCTAATGGGGCTGAGCCAGGATGCCGCTCTCAGGGCTCTAGCCTATCACTCCAATATGGTAAGGCTCTGGTCAATTATGTTGTATTGTCGAGCTTTAGTCCTTGGTCAAGTGTTATTTTCTTATCAGTGATGTTGTCTTTCAGATGGGCTAGCTGGGCTATCATTTCTACAGGAGGTTGGAGCTAGCCCTTGCTGACTGGGAATAGTTGCAAGAGGGCGGGGACGTGGAAACTCTAAAGGTTCAGCTCGAGTCTTCCCAGACCCGAGTTGAGGAGCTGGCCAAGGAGGTCGAGGAGCTTAACAATTAGGTTCGAATGAAGGATAATCAGTTTGTTACCTCTGTCGAGGAGAGGACCAGAATGGATGAGCTGCTAAAGTAGGCTAGGATGGATGTGCAGCTCGGTTATGAGTCCAGTCGGTCAGTCGGTCGAAGGGCGACGCTTGATGAGGCTCAAGCTGAATTCTATAGGAAGCTGCCGCTGATGTGACGAGATGCGGTGCAACAATTTATGCTCTACTCAGCATTCCAGGATGTGAGCATTGTGTTCTCCTTGGATGACACCTGGACAGCATTTGAGAACCTTAAGTAGTTGTAATTTCTGGGCTATTCTTTTTAACCTGAGGATAGGGAAAGCCTGAGCCATCTCATCGACGAGCAGCTGCAGCCTTACCCTGAGGACGAGGAGGCTCCTTTGGTCACAGGAGTTGCAGAGGCTCTGCCTGCCGCACCCTTGATCGAGGCGCAAAGGAAGGTGGCCGAGATGGCCAAGAAGTTGGATGAGATCACCAAGGAATTTGGCTTTGCCAGCGAATTTGCATTCGAGATGCGAGATGGCAAGGTCGACACTGCCGCGTACCTTCCTTTGTTGGATGGGAGCTTTCTGACCGATGAGGTTGGACCCTCTCAGCCGGCGACGGCTGCTATTCTTATTGCAATTACGATACTCGAACTGAGGGCAAGCGGCCCGGTAGTGGTTCTTATTTTGATTCCTTCAAGCGATGAGCTCGAACAAGCTATTGATGAGGTGGTCGAGTGGGGCACGACAAGGGCGCTGGGTCGAGCTGATGCTTCTGCACTGATGTATTTTGATTCCCGTTGATGTACTTAGTCAAACATTTGTAACTGAAACTTTTGCAATGAACGAACTAGTTCTTTTACCATTCATACACATTTGTTTAGTTGAATGACATGCATTTTTTATTACTATTTTAAAAATAATCAAGGCAGTAGTCGTATTTTTGCGTTGTTAAATTTTGGTAAAATTAGTTCAAGATCGCCGTCGAATGAACCATGATCACCTAATCCAATGTATATTTCAATTCATGTTATGTATGCACAATTTAGCGACTTTGGGGTTGCCTGTAATCTATCACGTCGATTGCTTATTTGAACGAGATAATTAATGATAAACTCTAGCGACTGCGGGGTCGACTACCATCTATCACGTTGATTGCTTATTGAACAAGATAAGTAACGATGAACTCATATAATTTATTGATTGTGAGGTCGACTGCAATCTATCACGTCGATTGCTTAATTGAACAAGATAACTAACGATGAACTCATATAATTTAACGACTGTGAGGTCGACTGCAATCTATCACGTTGATTGCTTAATTGAACAAGATAACTAACGATGAACTCATATAATTTAGCGACTGTAGGGCCGATATTAAAAATTTGGGTTCAGCCTGGCGGCTGGGGGCTTACTTGGTCGACTACGGGGTCAACAATTTGGTCTTGGCTGTGAAGCATTGACTTGGCGGCTAGAAGCTCGCTTGGTCGACTACAGGGTCAACAATTTGGTCTTGGCTGTGAAGCCTTGACTTTACGGCTAGAAGCCTGCTTGGTCGACTACGGGGTCGACAATTTGGTCTTAGCTGTGAAGTCTTGACTTGGCGGCTAGAAGCCTACTTGGTCGACTATAGGGTTGATAGCAAGTAATCAACTTATGCAAGTAGGTATTCGCAAGAATTTCCATAAATTTTCATTTCTGTGAGGAAATATAACGGAGGCCAATAGCCTTTTTAAACATAGAATTTCTTCAGATTTAAAGTGTTCCAAGGTCGTAGTAGCTCGTTGCCTCGTGTGTCTGCTAGTCGATATGCATTGTGTTTCGACACTTTGACCACAGAGTAAGGTCTCTCCAACTTCGACACTTCGACTTTTCGACTTTCTTGAGGACTTGGTTGCCGACTTTGAAACTACAGGGTCGAACTACTTTATTGTAACGTTCCGTCATTTTTTATCGGTATTGCTGCATTGTGTTGTAGGCTGTTTGGTGTAGCTCGTCGATGGTTATTAGATCAAGGATCTGTTCTATTGCATTTCTGATTGGGTTATAATAAATCACTCGGGTTGTGTGTTGCACCAATTTGGATGGAATTACTGCCTTGGAGCCGTAGACCAAGTTGTAGGGGCTACGGCCCGTTGCTATTTGAGGTGTGGTTCTGTATGCCCACAGCACCCCTAGGAGGTTATTTGCCCAACTTGCCCCTGTTCCTGCTATTCGATCTTTGAGGTGGTCGAGAATTGTTCTGTTCGTGACCTCCGTCTGACTATTAGCCTGGGGGTTCCCTACCGACGTAAAGTACTGGCATATGCCCAAAGCCTCGCACCATTTTCTTGTGCTCTTACTTTGAAATTGTGTCCCGTTGTCCAAGATGAGGACCTTGAGCAAACCGAAGCGGCAGATTATGTTGTTCCAAATGAAGCTCTTGATGGCCGCATCGGTGATTTTTGGAACTGCTTTCGCTTTGACCTATTTAGTGAAGTACTCAACCGCTACGATGATAAATTTTCACTGGCCGGATGTTTTTGGGAGAGATCCGACTATATCGATTCCCTACTTGTTGAATGGCCACGTGATCTAGACGTTTACCATCGATGCAGCTAGTTGGTGCGGTATGTTTGAGTGGAGTTGGCATGACAGGTACCTTCTAGCGAAGTCGACTGAGTCTTTTAATAAGGTGGGCCAAAAATAACCGTATTAGATGACTTTGTGGGCTAAGGATCGACCTCCAGAATGATTGCCGCAAATGCCGGCATGAATCTAATGAAGCACTTTGTTTGCCTCTTAGGGTGTTAGGCATTTAAGTGATGGTCCTAATATCGACCTCCTGTAGAGCTGTCCATGCTCGTCGAGTGCGAATTTGGCTGCCTGTGCTCTAAGTCTACGGGCTTCCTTTTCATGTCGTCCCTTAGCTTAAGTAGAGCTTGATTGGGTCCTGCCAGGAGAGCGCTGCCTCTTTGATGCTCCCAACAAGGTTCTGGTCGTTGGTGTGGATACATGGTTTGCTGGCTACCAAGAACGTTATAGTTCTTTCCCTAGTTCCTTTCGTTGAGCTAGCGAACTTTTAGAGTGCGTCTGCCCGCTCATTTTTCATTCGGGGAACCTGGCTCAGGGTGAAGCTCTTGAATGACCGCTGTAATCGTTTCACCTCGACCAAGTACTGGTTCATTTTAGCCTCCTTGGCTTCAAAGTTTCCTTTGACTTGCTCGGCTACTAGCTGGGAGTCAGTGATTGCTACTAACTGCTCGACGCCCCGAGTTGCTGCCATGTTTATTTCGACGATGAGAGCTTCGTACTTTATTTTGTTGTTGGTGACTGGTAAGTCGAGCTTTATTGCAAAATCATACTCTTCTATAAGTGGGGAGCGGAGAGAAACACCAATTCTGCTTCCCGATGTAGTTGCTGAACCGTCGACGTGTAAAGTCCAAATAGAAGATTCCTGACCGAGCTGGTCTGGGAGGTTGAGTCTTTCGGCGACAAAATTAGCTAGGACCTGTGCTTTTATGGCCGTTCACGATTGGAATGTGATGTCGAACTCCCCAAGCTTGATGGCCTATTTAGTAAGTCAACCCGATGCGTTTGGTTTCGACAACACTTGTTCCAATGGCTGATTGGTCAGGACTATGATCACATGATATTGGAAGTAAGGTCATAACTTTCGTGCTGCTGTAATGAGGGCGAGAGCAAACTTCTCGATCTCCAGGTAATTGTGTTCAGGCCCTTGCAAAGCCTTACTGTAGTAATACACAGGTCGGTGAGTTCTGCCTCTTGTCAACGCCAGTACTAAACTGATCGAGATGGTGGACACAGCCAGGTAAAGTTGTAAAACTTCTCCCAGCTTTGGTTTGGCAAGCATAGGTGGTGAGGACATGTATTACTTAAGTTCGATTAGAGCCTGGTCACACTGCTGAGTCTACTGAAACCCTAATTTTTTTGCACTTCTGAGTATTTTGAAAAAAGGAAAGCTCTTGTCAGCCAACCCGCAATGAACCTGCCAAGGGCTATTATCCTGCCGACTAGACGTTGTACATCTCGAACAGTGTGGGGTGGGACGATGTCCAGAACCGCCTGGATCTTATGCGGGTTTGCTTTTATCCCCCTCTAACTGACCATGTAGCCAAGGAACTTGCCTCCTCGAACTCCAAAGGTGCACTTATTTGGGTTGAGTTTTATGACGAACACCCTTAGTATCGAAAAAGGTGCGGTCGAGGTCAGTTAGGTTGTCCTCGACTTTCTCTGTTTTGATAATCATGTCGTCGATGTAGAACTCCATCAATTTTTCGATCTCATTCTTGAACATAAAGTTGACCAATCTTTGGTACGTTGCCCCCGCATTTTTTAGCTCAAAAGGCATGACTAAGAAACAGTATACTCTATTGGGGACGATGAAAAAGGTCTTATCCTTGTCATCGGGTGCCATTAATATTTGATAGTAGCCTTGAAAGGCATCCATCATGCTCAATAGTTCACAACCAGCTGTAGAATCCACTAACAAATCTATGCGAGGCAGGGGGTAAGAATCCTTAGAGTAAGCTTTACTCAAATCAGTGAAATCATTACACATGCACAATTTTCCCTCATTCTTAGGGACGAGTACAACATTACAAAGCCATGAGGGGTACTGAATTTCTACAATATATCCTACCTCTAGTAGCTTGTTGACCTCCTCTTCGATGATTTGTGACCTCTTAGCATTGAAGGTTCTTGTCTTCTGCCTTACTAGCTTGTAGAAAGGGTCCACGTTGAGACGATGGACAATAACGCTTGGGTCGATTCCTTGGAGGTTGGAGGCTTTCCAAGTAAACACATAGATATTTCTCCGAAGGAAATCGACCATGAGGAATTCCAAACGGTCGCCCAAATCGCTTCCAACCTGAGTAGTCTTATCAGGGTTTCCAGGTTCTAGCTCTATCATTTTGAACTCCCCAACAGGCTCGACCCGGGTGTCTTCCAGCTTCCTCTTCTTAGATGAAGATCCCTCATCGGCTTTCGCTACAAGGGCGTCTTCCGAGGGTTTCAATTGAGGTCGCTTCTTCTGTTCGTTGGACTCGACCGAAATGGTATAGCAACATCATACATCCTTAAGATTACACAAAAGTTTCCCTACTCCTGCCGGGGTTGGGAATTTGATCTTCATATGATAGGTCGAGACAATGGCCCTGAAGTCATTCAGGGCAGGTCGTCCAATGATGGCGTTGTAGGCTAATGGAGTGTCGACTACCAAATAGTTGATCATCAAGGTTTTGCTACGGGGGCCTTGCCCAAAGGATGTGGATAGGTTAATAGATCCCTTCGGGATGATCTCGGACCCTCCAAATCCAACCAGTAGTGTTCGGACTGGCTCAAACTTTAATTGCCCCAAATTCATCCCGTTTAACGTGGACAAAAATATGATGTTCGCAGAACTGCTGTAGTCGACCAAAATCTTTCTCACTTCGAAATTGGCTATTTCGAGTGTTACCACCATGGGGCAATCAATATTTCTGTCGACTCCTTTGTTCTCTAGATGATCTAGGTCAGACTCGGCGAAGGAGATTGGTTCTGCGTTGGTTGAAAGCTAGAAAACTGTTTCGACCTTGCTGTTTTGGTTGGCTCCAGTTGCCTTTAGGTTTGTTTTCTAGCAGACCTTGAGCACCCCCCTCCGTGGGACCTCCCGTACTCATGTCAATGACTCCTGGAATGGGTGGGTGGAGCTCCTAGGCTGGTCTCTTTCCTTTATCTTCTCTCCTTAGGCTAGCCGACCTTTCTCTATGAGGAGTCCAATCAGTTTTGCCCTCTTCGTGCCCGGCATGCTCGTCGACGTATTTTTTTAGATGACCCTGCCTAATTAGTCTTTCGATTTCGTCATGCAAATTGAAACAATCTTCTGTGTCATGCCCTTTTTGCTTATGGAAGTGACAGTATTTCTTCAATTTTTTCATGGCTTCTATCTTTGTCAGTTTTCTGGGCCTTTTAAGGAGATTGTCGTGTTGGATAGCAAACAACACCTCTTTCCTGGGGAGGTTAAGTGGAGTATAGCCGTGGAAGCGTTTGATGGGGGATCGACGACCTTTCCTGAGCTGCACAGTCATCTTTCTCCTTGCTTTTCTTTTTCTCGATCTGGAGATTGCCATATTTCAATTTATTCATCTCTTCTTGAGTCATGTATCTTTCTGCGAGGTCGAGGAGCTCCTCCATTGACCTTAGCTACTCGTGCACCAATGCATTGGCACTTTCCTTGTGCCTGAGGCCCAAAAACAATACTTTGATCAGGAACTCAATCCTTGGGCTGTCGATTTTCAACACCTCCGTGTTAAATCTGGTAAAAAAGTCTCAAAGGGATTCCCCTTCATTTTGTTTCACCGTGTGTAAATGGGTGTGTGGGAGTTTTGCCTTCCTCCTGCTTGTAAACTAATGTAAAAACTTATCGCACAACTGGTCGTACGAGTATATTGACGCCAGTTCCAACTTAACGAACCAGCCCAGTTGTAACACCCCTTAAATTCGGCATTTCAGAAAATTAGGATTTTGAAATTTAGATTTCGATTAATCATATTTTAAGGCTCAGAATTAATATTAAAGCACTTAATTGCAAGGAAATTGGAAGTTTGGGGGTGAGAATTGCAATTTTTAAGGATCCAATTGACACATTTTCTTGACTTGGGGGTTTGCATGGAAGAAGCTTAGTCAACGAGGGCTTAGGAGCAATTTTTAGAAAGTTTGGGATTCAATTGAGGAGTCTCATAATTTCAGGGACTAAATTGAAAAATGAAAAGTTGGATTTTGGAAAAATCGGGCAACTTTATTCTCTTTTTCTTTTCTTCCTTCTTCACCATTTTCTTCTTCCCTCAACCGAAGTCAACCACCACCGTGACTTACCTCCGGTGACCCCATACTCTTAATTAACCCCACCAATCTCTTCCCCCACCAACATTGTTTCCATTTCCTCCAACATGCAGCTCATCGGATGGCGGAGCTTTTCCGGTGAAGGGAGACCGATTTTCGAGTGAAGTGGGTTTCCCACTTTCCGACCGAGGTTTAGGCGTTTGAGGGGTGCTTTTGGAAGTTTTAGGTGTGAGGAAGAGTACTATGTGGTTTCCGGTGGCTGAGGCGCGGCAGAGAGGGAAAAAAACCGGTGATTGGAGTTGGGTGGAGAAGTGGAAGTTTGGACTGAAAATTGAGTTTTTCGGTGGCCTCGAAGCTCAAAACAGGAAACTAATAGCATTTTTGGACTCAGGAACTCGAGAGGAGCAAGACTGTGAAGTTTGGACATTTTCCGGCGGTGCTCCGGCGACCTCCGGACGGTTTTCTCCTCTCGACGTGGCGAACGCAGTAGCGTGGTTGGTTCGTGAAATCGATGTCTCGTTGTGTGGTTGTGGTAGAGAATTGGAGAGTTGTTGTGTGTATATATATATATGTACATGCATATGTATATTTTCCTTATTGAGTTGTATCCTTGCCAAGAATAGAATTTGAGAATGATAATATGCTATATATATGTGTTGGTTTCCTATGCTATGGAATATGGATTTAGTGGACCCGGACTGATGCATAATGACAACTTGGACTTATTATAGTATTAAGGATTATATTATAAGATTTTATGACACTAATTAGGAATTGATTATGTAAGTTTAATCCTATTACGTGATTAGGATTACGTTCATGACCTTGAAATAGGAATGAGATACCGTATTAATTGATAAATTAGTAATCCTGGATCATTAATGGAATAATTGTGATTAATAGAATTAAGTATGGATTTTGATTATAAATATTACTTTTTGGATAGGTAACGATGAAATGGGTCCCGCGGACCAATAGGCTGCTGACCGTGATAGCACTTCTGAGATTACGGAGGTGAGGGTCTGTCAATCTGGCACTTCATTTCATTTATCGGTATTTGCGATAACCCTTGTGCGGGTTACTGTTTCTGAACTGACTGTACTATTATTGAAATCTATGATCTGTTAAGATCTTTGATATTCTGTTATCTGATTTGGACACCCCTGTGAGGGTTATTTCTGTTTTGATTCTATTTTCTATTGGTTCTGGCGCCCAAAATGTTTTTTGACATATGCTATACGTTCGTTCTGTTATCTGTCCTGCTATCTGTTTGTTTTGATATCTGTACTGTCTGTTATCTGTTACCAATCTGATATGGTTGTTCCCTGCTGTAAAGCGGGACTGTGCTGATATGTTGTTCCCAGCTGTTAAACGGGACGAGCCGATATGTTGTTCCCAGCTGTAAAGCGGGACGAGCTGTTAAGCGACTGATATGATTGTTTTGATGTGATTTGTTAGACTGATTCGATTGAGCCGATATGTTGTTCCCAGCTGCTAAGCGGGACCAGCCGATATGTTGTTCCCAACTGTTAAGGTCGGGATGTACTGATAGGTTGTTCCCAACTGTTAAGCTCGGGACGTGCTGATAGGTTGTTCCCAGCTGTTAAGCTCGGGACGTGCTGATATGTTGTTCCCAACTGGAAAGCGGGATGAACCGTTAAGGAACTGATATGATTGTTAATATATTATCTGTTAGATTGATTCGATTGATCTGATTTGTTTATTGATTGCTTTTGATTGTTTTCGGACTGATTGACTGACTGACTGATCGACTGCCTGTCTGATCGACTGTGCAACCGTATTTTGATCTGTTTTGCCTGACTGTTGATTTGCAGTCTGTTGAGTTGATTCTTCCTCAACAGATTCCTTTTGTTATGCTTACAGTTATCCCTCACTAAGTCCTTTGGACTTAACCCCTCGTTTATTTTGATTCTCTCAGACAGGGACTAAGCAAGGGATTTGGACTCCAGGCTGGATAGGAGTATGTTTTGTAATAGATCAGATGTTGAATGTATATATGGGACTCGTCTGATTCCTAAGTATGGATTTGAGGCATATGATACGTTATGATGATATGAATGATTTAAAGATTGTAAATATTTTGTTATGTAAGAACGTGAATCTTGGCCTTTACTTAATAGTTTATCTAGTTTGTTAAGTTTGAAATTCCACTGCCTCTGATAAGTTGAATTGGAAATCTGGTGGCATGTATTTAGTTATGTGTTGTATATTACAGGTATGTTTAAGTTTGAATCCGCTGCTATTTCTGATGAGCATGAAATGTTCGATTATGGGCCTATTGAATTGTATTTTAGGTTCTGAATTATTGAATGGAATGTTTGATATCTCAGCTTTGGGTTACCCAGAGTGGGGTGTAACACCAGTGTTATCCCCTGAAAGGTGGTTACTAATATCTTGGCATGGATGTTTGTGCCCGTGCAGCTACATCATGTGCTCGAACTGCATCAGGTGCTCGTTTGGGTCCGACGAGCTATCATATCGAAGTAGGCCAGTCAAAATTTTGGCATCGATGGTAATGCACTCATCGATAATATCATGGACGAATGGTGAATCTCTCTCCCTTCGGAACCTCGGCAGTCCCTCTTGATTGTAGTTTTTCTCTGTGTTTCTCCTAGAGATCTCCTCCAATCGCCGATTCAACTATTGGACTTGGTGGGATACTTCCTCCCATTCCTCTCTGTCAGATTGGGATGCATTTCTGTTCGGGTAGGGCCTCGAGCGCTCGACCCTGTCGCGCTGCGGGGCTCAAATGGATCGAACACCATGATCAACAGAATCTACAACCTCCTCGCGGGGCATGGGTCTGGCCACTTCCCTTGGAAAATGGCCTGGGCTTACATCGTGCCTCTAGAGAGGCCTTCTGGACTCTGGTCGATCCGGCTTTTCCCTAGGCAGTCTTTCTTTCAGGGCTACGGGTTGCATCGTCGCACTGGCCGCCGGCTCCTGTCGTACGGTGTGCTAATTTAAAGCACTGAGAGTTGAGTTGAAATCTGGGCGGATATCTGCTCACTGATGAGTTGCATTAGTTGAGGCATAGTCAGGGTGACCACTTGTTCTGGCTGGGCGCTCGATCCTGGCGCGCCAACTTTTTGCTGAGGTCGAGGAGAGGGAGAGCTAGACCTCTTATTTTCTTCTCTTCTTGAGGGGGCTCGCCTGGTATTCACCATTTTCGATAGCGGACTCAATGTTTCCCATAGACAGTGCCAAATGATGAGGGTGAAATCCATTTTAAGTTGGACCAGATGGTAAGTTTGGAGGTGTTTGACCTTGGTGGTAGATATGTAGAGGTAATTGGGCTGAGTCCTGCAATCACGAGCAAACGTCAAGCTAGCTGAGGTGCCCTCGGCTAAGGCACTCTGAAGCTCAAGTCAGTATAGAGTTGACCAGATATAGCGAGCAGTAAAGTAAGGGCTTTCAGATATAGAATAGCATACCTTTTGAGATGCTGGAGAGGGGGTATTTATAGCATTCTCCTAGTGGGGATTTGTCTGAGATGCCCTTGACATGTAGGAATGATCTTTGTCTTTGCATAAGGGGCATTAGGTCATCTCTCATTCCTGTACTATTCCAGGTGGCTGCCCTTCCAGGTTTCATGGGCAGTTTAGTACACTGTAGACGTGTCTCCTGTCTAGTGCGGCAACATGGGTGGTATTGGGGTGGCATGCGCCATTAATGCAGAGGCATGTTGCCTGTTAGGGCATTTAATGTGGCATAGTTGATTTTGCGCCGAGTCGACCCCCCTAGTCGGTGGCAGGGTCGACCTTATGATGGGTTAGCATGTGGCATGAGAGGTAGACGAGCGTCGCGGTCGATGGGTCGACCAGCGGCCTTATCTGCGACCTAGTCTAGTACCCGCATGCCAGAGTACGACGTCGATCTGTATAGTCGATTTGGGTCACCTGATGTTGGTAGCGCCATTGGGCCCGGGGTATGAGATGGGCCTGGCGCTACATCCTTGGGCCTGTGGTCTCTAGGCCGAGCCCATTGGGCTATCCCATATAAAAAATATATAATGATATGTAACAACTTGGTATGACACATGTAAGTAAACAAATATTAAATGAAAATCCATTTAAAGTAGAAAATGTTAATCTAAAATTCTTCAAAAAATTTCTATTTACATGTTAGATCCTGGGTATCTGAATTAAATTAAAAGCTCCATTAAAACCGTATAAAAATATGTTTTTAAAACTGATGTCAAATACAATTTTTCTGTGAAAATACATTATATTAATCTCAAAAACTGGTTCAAAAATATTTTTGTTCTTCTAACATTGTCTAATATAACTTCTCAAAAATGATTTTTTTCCCAAAACAATTCAAAGTGATCTTAACAGAGGCACGTGGCTCAACATTGATAAATTTGTAGAGCTAAAAGATGTGTGTTTTAGTAACAATACTTAAACATAATTACCTATATTGAATATTTTACATTAAGAAATGAAAATTACATAACATCATGAAAATATATTTTAATACAAGATATGTGAAAAACCGAACTGATGTAACTCACAAAAATTTAATAGAAAATAAGAATGTTATGAAAATGTTCCAGTATCCAAAAAATTGTCACCATGCCTTTGCATCAGTTCTACATCTTTTTATACATCAGACAACTAGTTGCGTTACACTTTGAATATTTCATCATTAATTTAAAATGGATCTCTTGTCCTAAATATGGAAAAACACCTCAACGTTCCTTTTCTATCATCAATAGCTATAACGTTTTAGACATACATTTGGATTTCATGCCCACGATCTTGGTCCCATAATTAACTCTGTCATTCAGCTCGTCTTCTACAACTTGATCTCCATAGGATGATCTTATGAGCTCGAATTGAAGCTTGTTTCCAGATCTCACATCAATAGACCCCCCTTTGATCAGTTGATTTTATTCAACTTGATGCTTTGAACAATGCCGAAGAATAAGTGAAGAAGGCTAGAGAAGAAGCTACAACAGCAATTTCCATCCTCTGCTCGAGGTCAATTCTTGATGGAAGAAAATTGGCAAAAAAGAAAGTCCGAGTTTCACAAATCAGATGGGGATGAACTAGTTCTGGTGGATGATAATGATGATGAAGGTAACAAAGAGGATGAATCTAATGAATTTGCAAAAGCTCCATTATTGCTTGCTGAACAAAGTAGCCATCTCGTGGATGCCAATGTGTGAAGTGCTCCTTTTCAACTTTCAGGCTTTACATTTTTCTTTTTCTTTTTTTTTTCTTCCTTTTTTTGTATATATTAAGCAAGAATGTATGCAAGCTCACCACTGTTAGGTTGTTTTGGGAACTTAGAAAGAATGCATGGCAGAATTATCGATATGTGAAGCTCCTTTTGTTTTTGTTTATATAAAATTTTTCTTGCCTCTCCATTTGCAAGATTTATTGAAGCTCTTTTTTTCTTATTTTCATGAAACTATTTTGTTTTCATTTTATAAGACCTGTTAGAGCGATGTGAAGTTCTTGTTGTTTTCATTGTGCAAGATTTGCTAGAGCTATATGAAGCTCTTTTATTTTGCAAGATCTATAGAGTTATGAAGCTCATTTGCTTTCATTTTGCAAGACTTGATAGAGCTGTGAAGCTCTTGTTTTTTTTTAAAATTTGCAAGATTTTCAAGAGTTGTATAAAGTTCTTTTGCTTTTATTTTACAAGATCTGTAGAGCTATGAAGCTCTTTTGCATTTTTGTACAAGACAAGAATACACCTAATACTTCGTTTAGACAAGAGTTCCACACAAAGTTTATAATTAAAATGGAATTCACATATTGGATTATTTGACTTCTTTCTTCCTCAAAGTAGATTCTTCCTTCTTCATTCTCCAAGCTTCCTCCAAATTGATATATTTCTCTGCCCGGAGCAATAAAGAATCAAAATCAGAGGCCCTTTTCTTGGCTGGTGACTTGAAAAATCCTCCATCTTGCAATCCTTATGTGAACCGCTGACCAATACTTCCCAGGCCACTGAATGGAGCTCGAAAGCTGCAATAGTGAACCTCTATACAAATGATCTAAGGGTTTCATCCTCTTTTTGCTTCATATTGAAAAGACTCAACGAGGTCTTCTAATAACGTTTGCTGGTTGTGAATTGATGTAAGAATACCTCGGTGAATTCATTAAAAGAATATATAGATCCTGGGGTTCACTGGTCAAACCATCTCTGGATGGGCCCAACTAACGTAGTAAGGAATACTTGACATTTCATAGCATCAGAGTACTTATGCAATAGAGCAGCATGCTCAAACTTACACAAATGTTCTAAAGGATTTGAAGCACCTATGTACTCAACTATGCTTATAGCCTTGAAGTTGGGCAATAGCTCTTCTTCCAAAACTTGTGTGCTGAAAGGAATTCCTCTCTTGCATTTGGTGGGAGTTAACCCTTCATCCATCCTTTCTTTTACTTTCGCTATTTGTGACCATAATGCCTGTACTTCTCCGGCAATGTTGGGTGAGCTAACGTTTTGAGGAGACCTAGCGACATCCCTGACCTCCTGAGGGGGGCCTTTGATATCTGATCTCCAGCTAGTCCTTGAGAATGTTTGTGAACTCCTTCTTTATTTGGACTGTTAGGAAATCGAGCAGCTATGGCTATTTCCATAGCCGAGGATATCAACTACTGAAGGCGATCTAATGATAAAATTTCTCCTTTAGCTTGCATGCTTCCCTGAATACCCTTAGGTTCAGAGAAACTCCGAGACATTTCATGCTTGGGGTTTCTATGTTCTTGTACATTCAGTTCTTCACTCAATGGTACCTCTCTATCCATTCCTTCTGTCGTGGTTACTCACGCCTGATCTCAAACTCTTCCCACATACGGCGTCAATGATGTAACTCAAAAAAATTTAATAGAAAATAAGAATACTATGAAAAATGTTCCAGTATCCAAAAAATTATCTCCATGCCTCTGCATCAATTCTACATCGTTTTATACATTAGACAAAGAGCTACGTTATACTTTGAATATTTCATCATTAATTTAAAACGAATCTCTTGTCCTAAATATGGAAAAATGCCTCAATGTTCCTTTTCTATCATCAATAGCTATAACGTTTCAAACATACATCCGGGTTTCATACCCATGATCTTGGTCCCATAATCAGCTCGTCTTATATAACTTGATCTCCATAGATTGATCTTATGAGCTCGGTTATGAGCTCGGATTGAAGCTTGTTTCCAGCTCTCACATCACAAACAAATTTAGAAGGCGATCTTAGAAAAGATACAAAGTTTCAAACATCCAATGTTCAACATCTATTCTCTCATCTTTGCATTTTTACATATGAAAATTCATTGAATTCATGGTTCATCGGAAACGCACTTGCGGGATTAAATAATAGGTTTTCTAGTAACTTATTTCAATTATTTTATGCTTCAAGTCAGTGGCCGAAAGGGCAAATAAGGCAAAAGACCTTTTTTTCGCTCTGGCATTAGGATAAGTGCTCTGGCAAGATCATTAGTTTGTATTAGGGTCGGATCTCATACCCTCTTTTTAATTTTTTGTTTTACCTCCTCTCTCCCCTCTTTAGCTTTTTCTCCTCTCTAGTCTCCACTCCTTGCTCACCAGCATAAACCCTAGCGCTCACACAACACGCAGTGAGGGACACGCACAATGAATTGTTCAAGTAAATCTCTTTCTATACCCTCTTTACTACGATATATGTCCATATATATCTGGTATTGGGCATATATGTGTATACGTGTGTTTTTGTGTATATTTTGGCTTATCTGATCTGAATTGGTACCATACAGTTTCCGGCGAGGTGCCGGAGGAACCCGTCGTCTCCAAAAGTTCCGGGCTCCTCTTTGAGAAGCGCTTAATTGAGCGCCATATCTCGGTGCGCATTTTTACTGTGTCTACACACTTTAATTTTCATTCTGTGGTTGAGTAATTTTTTTGTTTTTTAAATTGTGGCATCCTTGGTTAATGCAAAAATGAATAATAGGTGAAATTTTCTGAAGGGAGGTGTTTGATTTTCTGTAAGGCTCTATCTCTTTTCTTGGGGGCAATAGAAATATTAGGCTACAATATCTATTTGCTACCTAGTTTTTAGAAGATAAGACTTCAATAATATTTTAATGCAACTCTCTGAAGCTTGCTGAACTGAGGTCATTGATTCTTAATTCTCTTTCTGTAGTATTCAGTTTTAGTAGTAATATTCAAGTTGGCAACAATATGTAGTGGAGAATAGTTCTCCAAACAAGATATTTTCATGGTTTTTTAGTTCAATCCAAATAAATCTTTAAGGGTTTATAATTATCAAAACTGTACTTACCCTAATTAAGAAACTAGATGAAGTTTCCTGGAGTGAGATATTTGATTTTTGAATTTCTCTTTGTGTTACCAAGTCTCAGTAGAAATATCAGAATTGGTGAAAATATATGTAGTGGATACAAAATTTATGGAAGATAAGGTTAGAATAGCCTTCTAATTCAACCCAGAAGTGTGGGAGGAGTTTGTATTTTGAGCCTCTGCAACTTAAATGCCATGATTCCATGAATATCTTGGTGTTTTAAAAAGATTAGTTGGAATATCTGATTTGGTGAAAATATGTAGTGGACTATAGTTTTTAATAGATAATTTGAATTATTGTTTAATTCATCTGAATGAAGTTCCTCCGTGGATGATATTTGATCCCTTATAATGATAATTACCATAATCTTAGCTTCTTTTAATTTTCCCGATTAGCTTAAAAGGCTTGACTGGAGCTTCAATAAACTGAACTATGGGCGCAATATTCAATGTCTTTTGTATACATGTTTTATTATTATTGCCTTGATTGTGATACTAAATCTCTGTGATAGAATATGCACTCTTTATGTTTCTCTTTCATCTAAGTAGGATTATGGAAAATGTCCAATTACTGGGGAGCCCATGACAATGGATGATATTGTCCCAATCAAGACCGGAAAGGTATGCACTTTGCTGAAAATTCTAATATTTGGTGATTGATTTTTGGCCCTTTTGTTGTTCACATCGGGAACCTATCGTATTCCTTCTAGAATTTGGTGATTGACATTTAGAGGTTGATTAATCTGTGCAGATAGTGAAACCCCGCCCAGTGCAGGCTGCAAGTATTCCTGGGATGCTGGGGATGTTTCAGATTGTATGTGCTTCTGTTCTATCTCTTAGCTTGTTTACTACTATTTATAGTCATCCTGCAAAACTATGACAATTTTGTTTTACTGTCACAAGAATTTGAACTTAAGGGATTTCTTTTTGAAATTCCAATTATGAAAGGCAGGAATATTGAGAAATTGGTTTTTGAAGTTCTCTCCTGCTTCTCCTATGATGTGCACGTTACAGTTTATCTGATGCTGAATAGTACTTGTCCGTCGTAACTTCTCATCACATTTTTCTTTTGGTAGATTTGGAGTTGAAATGTGGAATAACAAGCTTCTTTAGCTTTAATTGAAATCTTAATTATTGTGGAGAAGATGTAAGAGAGTGTCTAACTGTTGAAAGATTTTACTTTTACTATCTGACTTGGCGTTTTAGGTGCATAAGACAGACAAGAGTTTATACACTGCACCAAATTCATCATCTGAATTATTTATTCATATGTTGGTCATTGAACTAGTTAGTCTATAATCAGGAAATTTTATAAAGTAGAATAATTCTTCAATGCACAAACTATTTTTAGTGGATAACTGTAAATCTTTTGTCAGTCATTGTTAAAATTCATTGATGCCAGACACAGCCAAGTTTCAAGTAGCTTGTTCCTTCCAATGTATTTTTGGCTTTATCTCTTTGGTTGATCTATGTCTATCGGCGGTTTGTCGTCTTGGAATTCATGGTTTATAGGAAACAAAATTTGGTTCACTTTCTTAGATTCTTACATTTTTCCTGTTTGGTCTAGATGTCCCCTATACATCATATTGGAAGAAGTAAGATAAAAAATATTGTCATCTTATACTTCTGTATTTCTTACTTTTTTCTTTATACCAGGAATGGGATGGTTTAATGCTATCAAATTTTGCATTGGAGCAACAACTACATACTGCCAGGCAAGAACTTAGTCATGCTCTATATCAGGTACTTACTAGTTATTGGGATGCTTATGAGTCGTAGTCTTTTTAACTTGGCATGCTATTCTTTGGTTGCTGACTTTTGATCCTCCCTTGTAGCATGATGCTGCTTGTCGTGTTATTGCAAGGCTGAAGAAGGAAAGGGATGAGGCAAGGGCGTTATTGGCGCAGGCCGAAAGACAGATACCCATGTCAGTAGCAGCACCAAATGCAGTCAATGCTGCTGCTCTAAGCAATGGCAAAAGAGGTTCTTGATTTTTGCACATTTTTGTTCTTTCTATGTTAAATTCTTGTAGGGTGGTAATTCATGTTTCTATTTTCCTTGAAGCTGCTGAGGATGATGAGGTGGGTCCAGATGGGAAAAGAATTCGTCCAGGAATCTCAAGCAGTATTATTTCTGAGCTTACAGAGTGTAATACTGTCCTTTCACAACAAAGGAAAAAGCGACAGGTAAAAACAGTTGTAGTGTAGTGGTGCATCTCTAGATGAAATAGGCGTGGTTATGAAATATAATTTTGGCATCAAAACTTCTTTTAATCCTTATTTACTTTCATGTGTATGTATTCTACTAGATACCTTCAACATTGGCTCCTGTTGATGCTGTGGAGAGGTACACTCAACTCACTGTAAATCCTCTTCATCGCACCAACAAACCTGGCATACTGTCTTTGGACATCCTGTACTCAAAGGTATGGGAAGTTTTTTCTTGCTTTCCTCATGTGTTCTTGTCATTTCATGGATTTTCACCCAGTGAACCTCATGATCCTCACAGACAGGACATAGCGGATCTCCTATACGAACTTTTCATATATTTCCACCACACATATGATTCAAGACCATTTGACAAGTCTAGTTCCAATTAGGGCTTTTGGACCATTTTATAGCATTTGGGTGCTCCGGTGCTGACTTAGGGTACATGTGCACCTATAAATTGATTTCATGCATGGATGTGGGTTCCATCTATTCTTCGTGATATGCTTTCCTTGTGTTTCTGGAAAGGCTCCATTTTCTGATCAAGGAACAAGGTTTCTCAATTAACACTTCTACCTTTTTTCACTAGTCTGGTAATTTCGAGTAAGTCCCACATGTCATGTTGATTCAAATAAATGAAATTATTCAAATTATCTGGTCATTATTTGCAACAATATGAGATCCAACTAAGGACTCTAGAATATTTCAAGGTTATTTTCATCTTCTTCATGTAATAGGGGCCAACAGCTTGGTTGGTTCAGTCACCCATCCTTTAAATTTCTATTTTTTGTCACTTTGTTTTTAATTTATTTGAGAGTCTCTCAAATGGTTCACGACTGTATTCTAATCAATAAAACCTGAAGGTTTAATTGACGAACAAATATCATTAATAACATTTATTGTTTCTAAACTGAAACTCCGATGAATTACTATTATCCTTGAAGTATTGCTCCCTATGCCTAGATAATTTGGGCATTTAGAAATGGAAGTCTCTGTTTATTGGAGAATAAGTGCACAATTTTTTGTTACTTTGTAAACTGCCTTAATTTTCAATTGGCACTCAAACTGTAGTACATTGCAAATGCCATTTGTGCCCAACTGTAATATTTTTTTCATCATATGTTATGACTGTTGATTATTCTGCTTTGAATTTGCCCATTGCTATTAAAGGTGCTAGCCTGGGCGGCCCAGGAGTGGCTTCCGCCCAGGCGAGTGAGGCGCCAGAGCCATTCTGGCGCCCAGCCACTCCTGGGCAAGGCGCCTGCAGGAAGGCACCCATGGGCGGGCGCCCCTTGCTGAGCCTCGCCCAGACAGTGAGGCGGGCCACCTGGCCTGCCTTGCTGCTAGGGCCTTTAAAAAAATAAAAACGGAAAAGGAAAATTACCCAAAAAAAAAAACCCTAGGCAGCGAAATAAAAAAAGCCCTGGCCCACTTCTGTGCACGTTACCCACTGTGCCCAACCCCAACCAGCTGGTTCGCCGCCCCATGCTGCAGCCGGCCTCTGCCTCCAGGTACGGTTTTTGCTTTTTCTGCTTCTTTTTTTTTTTATTCTTTTTCTTTTCTGTTTTCTGTTTTTATGTATAAAAACAAACTTCTAACTTTTCTATCTTTATTTAACTTATTTTAAACTAATTTTTATGCTTTTTTTTTTCCATTTTTAATAATTATTTATGTTTATTTTTTTTATCCTTTTTACTGTTTTCATTTGTTTTTGTTGCTGTTTTTAAATTTTTTGTAATTATTTTATTTCAGTTTTATTTATTTATTTATTTATTTTGCTTTTTTTGTTATTCTTTTTTCTATTTTTGATTTATTTTGTTTTATTCATACTTTACTCTAAAATCGAATATATTATTTTACATTTACAGCTTGAAGCCATGAAGATGATGAGTTTGCATTAGATTTGAGTGGCGATGAGGATGACATATAATTATCTATTGTTAAATGACTATAGATTAGTATTTTTATGAGTTATGAATGAACTTTTGTAGTGTGAATTTGAAATTTTTTTTAACATTATTTATATGTCTGTTTTTTGGAATTTTCGCACTATATATATATTTTCAAAATGGTCACCTCGTTCGCCTTTTGGTTGCCCGCCTCTCGCCCCGCCTCTCGCCTTAAAAATGGGCCTCTCGCCTCTCGCATTTAATAACTATGAATTTGCCATTATGATGTTAAGTCGGTCCATAAAGGTCAATCAATTATTTGATTTTGATTTGGATTCTAAATGCGATTACATATCATATTCATTATCTTGCTTCTTCTTTATGTTCTTTTAGGACATAATTGCCACTGCTGGGGCTGATTCAAATGCGGTAGTTTTTGATAGACCCTCAGGTCAAGTAGTATCCACCCTCAGTGGCCATTCAAAGAAGGTGAGTAGAACTGTTGTATTTTTCTGTTTTTCTGCATATTTCAGTTTCTGTTCCTTCTGATAAATTTATTTGACCAGAATATGGTTGCCAATCTTTTATCCTTATGTAGGTTACAAGTGTCAAATTTGTTGCGGAAGGTGAATTAGTGGTCACTGGCTCTGCAGACAAGGTAAACTAATACTCCCAATTTCCTTGCGATTTCCTCTGGTTGTGGCAATAAGTGTCTTTCTGTCAGATTATGCTAGGGCTTCCTTTTCTCCTTCTGTCAGTATTTAGGAATTAGGATTCACTCTCAAATATCTAAAAGCACATGGTCATCAAAACCTTGTGATTTACAAATTATTATGAATAAGCCTACATGAACCTTACTCTTGACTTAATTTTATTTGTTGCATCTTATGATTTGTCAATTCACAAGCAGCTCAAGTTTCTATTATTTCGAACTTGCTCCAGCCTTCCTGGTTTTCTCCTTGATGTTTTAAGTGAATGGGATACATTGAAGATACATCGTTTTTTGATGCTTAGTTCTTTTTGGTGACTATGGATCCTGTATCTGTACTCTATTCACCAACACAAAATGTGCTCTTATTAGTTTTTCTGACTATGATAAATGATTTGGTCTGGATGCCTTGAATAGTATGGCTGAAAGCAATAAAATTCATTTTTTTCTTTCCGAGGAATTTCTCACTTGTTGGCCAGGCACTTACTCTATTCTTCTAAGATATTGATCTATTCAAAAGTTCTCTTTGATGGTCTTCAATCAAATGGGGGAAATTGACATAATTGTTTCGCAAGGATAATGCAGGAGGTTTCTATCATTAGAAATTGCAGTGTTTTTATCAACTTTATCACATCATTGTTTGACTGTGGCTCTTTCAGACTATTACTTCAATTTTTGTACGCCAGATCTGAATCTGTACCCAGCATGTGCTCAGTTTTGGTTACCTTGGTGACTTTATTTTTGTCTCCCCATCTTTCCTGTGTTTTGTTTATTATATTACCTATTCTGGCTCAAGTTGCTTACGTGTCAGATCAAGGATTATATCTAATTTTAGAGGGAAACTAGGCTTGAAGTGATTGAAAGATAACTGTGGATGTAAGAAGATGGTTACATCTAGATATTGGTGGTCCATATTCAGTTTGCTTAAGGAGGGCATCTATTAATGCAGGAAGCTCATAGAAAAGGGGAGAATATGAGTTAATAGCTGCAATATAATTAACAAGCATAGAAGATTGACGATAACAAATAGAATGATTGAAAGAGTATATTTGCTAGAGAATTTCTAGAGGATTTGAATCGCAAGAAATCTCACAAGGAATAACTGAAAATATTTTTGATGATGGCCGAATACATATCTGCTATTGCAGTATTAAGAGAACAAAAAAACCTGTGATGCCTGAATAAGCAAAATGACCTAAATACCTTAAGTGACTTCACTGGGCTTAAGAGAAAACTTAAATATAGGTTGAATTATTTGACAATTAGGTTCTACCTACTTTTCTGGTGGGAGAGGTCAGTGGAAATTAAGTGGTGTGCCCTATTAAACAGAATTTTTCTTCGTTGAAAGAAGCCACTAACACTAGGATTTTCTGTTTGAAGAATGCTTGTCTAAATTTTTCAAAAATAAATTGCGTGTTACCTGAGGACTGCTATTAAACAAAAGAGTATAATAAATTTGTGTTTGGTAAAAAGGAAACTGAGCAAGATAATTGAAAGGACATTGGCATGCTAGGGTTAATTTCTCGTTGTACTTTATGTTATCTTGTCTAAATTAAGTTTTTATTACAGGTTTATGTCTTCCTCCATTGTAACTACAGGGTTTGCTTTTAGTTATTTGCTTCACATTTACTATATTATTCTGCTCCGCCGCTTTTTGTCTTGAGTAAGTTGTTTGTGTTGCAATATTATGTTATTCTGCTCTTTGCAGACAGTTCGTGTATGGCGTGGATCTGAAGATGGAAACTATGAATGTAGGAACATTTTGAAGGATCATACTGCTGAGGTAATTAATTTTGTGCTGGTTATAAAGTCTTACCTTTTACTACCGTGCAGGCTTCTCTTATACCTTATTTTACCATCGTCGAACATGGCACTGCCGGATAAGATCCTGATTCCAAAATTTGCATTAAACATACACGTGGAAAGAGCACCGTAATGTGTCCCATTTCCATTTGCTGAATAATTACTATCAAACTTCATTTAGAATCACAGTAAAGAAAGATATTTAGAAAAGAATTGAATAATTTAGTTGCTATACATGTAATGTGAAATTTGGAGATCTGGGACTGGAGAATTGAACACATAAATATGCTGAAAGTGTTAGCAGAGTATGTGATATAGTATTTATTGTGATTAGCTCTTTCTGCTATTGGCATATTTGGAGAAAGAGACATGATTACTGCGTTCTAGTTGCTACATAGTATTTGTTAATGTGGTTAGTTGATTTCTGCATTAAACCAAAGATGGGTTTATTCTGTTCGTGCATGCTATGAGAGCAGCATAAAAGCTTTCTTACCCTTTTACCCAAATTTCTAATATTATTTGAAGGCTTGAATGTTATTTCAAAAACAAAGGAAGAACTTTCTTATTATCAGATCCTGGTTTAAGTAACTGGAAGGGATCCTGGATATAAGGAAGACCTTGCATATATGTAGCTTTTTGTGGTTCTTGTCCGTTAAGTCTGCCAAGATATCTCCTTTACTTGTTAGCTGAGTTCCTAACGAAGATGATGAGTCTAGATTGTCCTATTGTCTACTCACTCAGATTGGCAGAGAATTTAAGGCTTGTAGTGATCTTCTAGAAATTTGTAATGGTTGCCATGAGTCTACTCATTTGTGAACTTTCTTCCTCAGCGTGCTGATTTGGTTTATCTTTAAAATCTTGTCCACATGTCACTTGATTTGCTTGCAACCTTCTTTTTTACGACAGGTGCAAGCTGTTACTATCCACGCAACTAACAATTACTTTGTCACTGCTTCTCTTGACAACACATGGTGCTTCTATGAACTTGCTTCTGGTTTATGCCTCACTCAGGTCCCAATACTTTCTTTATCTTGTATGCAAATGCAAATCAAGCAAATGTTTTTTTCTTTGTTTTGGCTCTCCTATTTCTGGGTTGGGTAATTTGTAAGGTTTTTGCAGGTTGAAGACATTTCAGGATCTTCTGAGGGCTACACATCTGCGGCTTTTCATCCTGATGGTCTAATCCTTGGAACGGGTACCTCTGGGGCTCTTGTTAAGATTTGGGATGTAAAGAGTCAGGTTCAGATCCTTTTATTTAAATTGTCAATTTGTTTAGTCCTTTTTTCTTTTTTTGATTCTTCAAGCAGTATGAGTTTCATTTGCACTGTGCAGGCAAATGTTGCGAGATTTGATGGGCATATTGGAGCAGTAACCGCCATTTCCTTTTCAGAGAATGGTTACTTCCTTGCAGTAGGTTTTCCTTCCATAGATGCAGTGAATAATGTGACCAATATAAGTTTTGAATGTTATCATTATCATGTCTGAACTTTCAGACTGCGGCTCAAGATGGTGTTAAGCTTTGGGATCTTCGCAGATTGAAAAACTTTAGGACTTTTACTCCATATGATGAAAATACACCTACACAATCAGGTAATTTATTGTATTATGGCCGGCATATATTTGGTTCTGCATCTAGATTAGTGAGACGGATACTTGCAGATAGTTGTGCTAGTGTTTGCTCCTTCTGGCCAGCAGCATTTGTATGGCATGGGAAGGGTTAGGTTAATATTTATTCTAGTCTGAGGGCACTTCTATGAACAATATCGGACAGTATTCTGTCTCTAGCACATTATTTCAATATGGACCGTAAGCACACTGATATTGTGCTAGAATTGAGAGAAAAAAAATAACGACTGTAGATAATTTGTGTTTGGCTGGTGGGTTTACAAGTGTATTTTTGGCCTCTCACCACTCTTACTTGTTAAATGGAATCGTTTTGTAGAATAAGAGAGAAATCAAACCCCTTGTAGGGTTGGTTAAAAACTATATTGTCAATTCCATTGGCTGTTTCACTTCTGGACAATTTCTTCTTCTGATACAATCAAGTAATTCTTACCAATATTTTGCAGTGGAATTTGACCATGGTGGAAGTTACCTTGCACTAGGAGGCTCAGATATAAGGTAATCTTTTGAAACACTTGGAAATTTGACATAAAGCTTGAATCTATGGAGCTCCCCCCTCCACCTGTGTTAAGAGGCTTGAACCCCCAAGTGGCACACACACATCCCTTGTTTCTCTCTCTCTCTCTGTGCACATGGACACATGCGCCCTGCTTCTGTTCTGTAATTGCAGCAAATTTTTTGGTGCAGTCTCCTATGGCATTAATCTTTGATATTTAAATATCCTGAAGTGGTAACTGTCATCATTATTTTGTTATTGTGATCGTTAGTCATTTTATTCTATGGTACATTGCAGAGTTTATCAAGTTGCCAATGTCAAATCTGAATGGAATTGCATCAAGACATTCCCTGACTTGTCTGGCACAGGTAGACTTCTCCCTCTCACGCACCGTAAATATGCTCACAAGCCTGCATGAAGATGTTCTCCGCACCTGGATTTTTTGCTGCAGAGATCCACACTTTGCAATGCAATTCTCCATCATAATGCAGCCTTTTTCTAGTTTTTTCTTAACTGTGGTGTAAATGTATCTCCCTGCTCAAAATATAGGGCATAACGCCACTCTCATGGATGTAGGTAAAGCGACTTGTGTCAAATTTGGTCCTGATGCAAAATACATAGCTGTTGGATCAATGGATAGAAACCTTAGAATATTTGGGCTGCCTGAGGAGGATGGTGGTGCACCGGAGTCTTGAAGCAAATATTCAATGTGTATTTTGCGGTGGATCCAATGGCAATTCTGGCTGCTGCAGCTGCCATTGCTGGCATTTGTGTGTAATTCTAAAAGGTTATGGTTTAGTTGACAAAATCCTGGATATTTGGGTGGTGGAGCTAAAACATGACCTACTTGAGGCATTTCATTTTGCAGCACAACCATAGCAGAAAACCAATTTAAATGTGAAATGAAATGAGTGGTTCTTGTGTAAGATTATTCCATCCATGAGAAATGTTTTGTGGTTTTCCCATTTGCATGTAACAGAAGTATTGATAGATGTAGGATCTACTTTGTTGTTATATGAGGTGCTTCCAAATGTTCAAATCGCAACAGATTTTAGGGATTTGGAGGATGAAGCATTACCACTTATTTGGTTTATGCGATCTTTTTTTCTTCAGCATGCACCTAGTTCTACGGATATGGGTAAGCTGAATCAAAATTACTAATTCTATATCTTCCTCTATGTTATTCTCCAAATAAAGTGAATGCAGGATAATTGGTAAACCTTGGGTGGTTTTCTTTATAATAAAAAGAAATAGTAAAAATTCAAAATTTTAGGTCAAGTTTGAATGTCATAGAAATAACATTCCTTGAAACCTGAAATCATTAGAAGGCATGCGGGTCGGCAATGGCTGACATGGTGAGGCATGCTGAAATTTGGCTAAGAATTGGAGCAACAAACAGTTCCCATGGACATGTTAGAACGATGATCCATCAATGACCGTAAAGTATGTCAGGCAGTAAACTGTTGCATGACGATAGAACAATATTGGAGGACAATGGTCCGTAAGGAGACAAACAGACTAATTAGTTGTTAAATATAGCAGGCAGATTGTGGTGGCAGACATCAGGTACCACACAGACTAGATTTAAATTCTTTATTCCATTTCTTATTTTATCTCTTATTCCATTCATAAATATATGATATGTGTATTAAATATTTCTTTATAAAAATAATGAATTAAGAAACAGATATACTTAACATAAATACAGTAAGTTGGAATAAGAGATGGAATAAAAAATGGAATGAAAGATCCAAAGTGATACAGACTAACTATGCAGACAGGTGGTTCACGGTAGGGATGCAAACGAGTTGAGTCGAGCTTTGATCATTTTTTTAGGCTCGAGCTCTACGAGCTTAGGAAATTGAGGCTCGTGCTCGGCTCAGCTCAGCTCGATTCATTAGGCTCGAACTCATAATTAAGTTATAGGCTCGAGATCGGCTCAGGCTCGGGCTCGAACTCGAACTCGAACTCGAACTCGAAAAGATAAATTATTTTATAACAAATTTTAAAATTATTATATTATATTTTATTATATTTAAAATTAGCTATAGGTTCGAGTTCGGCTCGGGTTCGGACTCAAGCTCTAGCTCAAAAAGTTAAATTATTTTATATATATTTTTTAAAATTAGTATATTTTATTATATAAATATTTTTTTAAATAAAAAATATAGGCTTGCAAGCTTGTTAACAAGAAATATTTGGCTCAAGCTCGGCTCGAACTTACACGAGCTTGGCTTGAGTTCGAACACTTTTCAAGCCAGCTCGTCAAGCTCATGAGCTGGCTCGGTTCATTTGCATCCTTAGTTCACGGCAATGGGCAGTGTAGTAGGATGCCGATGTTGCACATGGGTTGGGTGGTCAGGAGCTTGATTTGAATTGAGACTAAAATATGATAGAAAAAATAGGATAAATTGCATTTTTGGTCCCACAACTTAGGCCATTGTGGATTTTGGTGCCATTCTTTTACACTTTCTCACATTGCATCCTTTAAGTCGCTCCCCTCCCCCCCTTCCCCCCAATTTAAGGAATGAAAGGGCATTTCTTTAGATATTTAACGGTGCAAAGCACGTGCCACCCATGTGGCCGTTTGGGTGACAAATTGGATAGAACACACTTAATTAAAAAACACAGACATTTCTGGAGAAGAAGAAAGAAAACCCCTTCTCAAAAGAACCTTAACCCCCATATTGTGCAATTAGACTTTTCTTCAAGAATCGAAGATTATTATTCAAAGAAATTGAAGTTTGAAGTGAAGGATCAAGGAAATTGTGGCTTGATTTGGAAATGGCGTTACGGAAGCTGAAATACAATGGTGACTCAATTCCGGAGTATGGTATGTTGGCTAGATCCTTGTATTCTTTATTTGGTTTTATGTTATTCTTTTTGTTATACTCTAGATTTTTGGACTTTTGAGCTAAATTTCTATACACGTGTGTGTAGGATATGGGGTATAGGGTTTTTTTGGTACTCCAGATGTTCTGGAGATTTGTGTTGCTAATGGCCCATGCTTTATTTTTATGCTCTGTCATTGTCCATACATACTTTTTTTATTATGATTGCGTATTATTATTTCTTGGATTTTGTTGGTCTCACATGATATGGATGGGTGGTCGCCTAGTTTATTCAAATTGTGGACCTTTACAGATAATAATTGTATTATATGTTTCTATGTTTGACTTTTTTTGTTGGTTTTTCACGTGTGCTGTTTCTTTATCAAATGCAATTGACATAGTAGCTTTTTTTTTCTCCGTCTCTTAATTTCAAATGATATTGCTCCTTTTCTCACTGTAAAGTTGCATCATGGTGGGCAGTTTAATAACATACTTGCTGAGTATAGTGGGGGAAGTATTATTATGCTTGACTATGTGGATTTAAATAGGATAACTATTGCTTATATGGATAAATTATGTGAAAAATTGAGATATTGTGGTATGAAAATGTATTATATGTCAGGTGAGCATGCGTTTAAGTTACTATGTACTAGGGATGAGTTATTACAGTTATGTCTAGATCACTATGTTGATAGGCTAGTTGAAATTTATCTAGATACAACCAGGGTAGAGGATATTGGTACATCGGTTGGCTCATCAAAAAAGGGTGATGGCAATAATCTAAATGACGGTGAAGAAGATATTAAGGTCATAACAGTAGCTCTTCTGAGTATGAAGAGTTCAATGATAGCGAATATGGCATTAGTAGTGAAGAGAAGAATAGGGCAAAAGATGATGACATGTATCATGAACATGTAGATAAGGGTACAGAGTGGGCTGGGGATAATGATGGGGAAAATGCAGTAGGCATAGAACAGTCTTCTGAGGGAGATGAGACATAACACATAGGGTCCAGTGGGGAAGACTTTGATAGTGACATAGGCTCTGATGGTGAGAATGAACCTAAATACCCTGTTTTCAGTATTGTTGATACTTATGATCCTAAATTTCAGCTTGGCATCATATTCTCAAATAAAAGTGAATTTAGAATAGTTGTCCATTCTCATGCAATTAAAACAAAGAGAAATAGTATTAAGATTGTCAAAAATAACAAAAGGAAAATTTATGCTAAGTGTACGACTGAAGGGTGCTTATGGAGAATTCATGCTCTTAAGCTTGGGAATGAGTCCACATTTCAAATAAGAGAGTACTACTCTAAACATAAATGTGCAGTAACATTTAATGTCAAGAATATGAAGTCTTCTTGGTTGTCATCCAAGTATGCGAGCTTCTTTAGGTCTGACCCTAAAAGAAATGTGAAGGGCTTCAGAAATGATGTCATAAAAGATATTAGGGTCCATGTGTCTAAACATCAAGCTTGTAAAGCTAAGAGTATGGCACTTAAATCAATTGAAGGTGGGGTTGAGAAACAGTATGCTTTATCGTAGGATTATGCTGAGGAATTGAAAAGGAGCAATCCTGGTTCTCCTGGTTCTCCTGTTGTTCTTGCATTAGCTAAGAGTGATGGAAATGATGTTGTTGGGAGGTTTGCCAAACTTTATGTATATTTAGAAGATTTGAAAAGGGGTTTTTATCTGGATCTAGGCCGGTAATAGGTGTTGATGACTGCCATCTTAAGAGGCCATATGGGGGGGGGGGGTACTCTTGACTGTAGTTGGGATTGATCCCAATAACAGTTCATTTCCAATAGTTTATGCAGTTGTTAGTAAGGAGAACAAAGAAACATTGGAGTAGTTTTTATTGATGTTAAGGGTAGATTTGAAGATTGTGAGAGAATACGAGTTTACTTTTATGTCAGACAAGCAAAAAGGGCTACTTCCTGCTTTTGAAACTGTGTTGCCAGCATGTATGAATAGGTTTTGTGTTAGACATTTACATGGTAACATGAAAAAGGTAGGTTTCAGGAGGTTAGCTTACAAAAAAGCTCTTTAGAAAGCTGCCATGGCTAGTACAATGCCTGATTTTAAAAGAAGAATGAAAGAGATGGGAAAACTTGAGTGGTTTTGTGACAAGCACCCAGCTAAATGGAGTAGGTCACGCTTTAATACAACCCCTAAGTGTGACATACTTCTCAATAATATATGATCAATGCCAACATTCTAAGTGCAAGGGAGAAGCTTATTCTTATAATGCTGGAAGAAATTAGAATGTTGTTGATGACTAAACTGCAAGAGAATAGAGATAGGGCAAGGGCAAATGGCACGACAAAATCTGTCCTAAGATCAAAAAAATAGTGGATAGAACATGGGGAAGATTACAGATTGTGTGCCAATAAAATCCATTGACTTACACTATGAGATTTAATGTTATGATGGGTTTAGGTTCACTGTTGATCTTGGGAAGTATACCAATTCTTGTAGAAAATGGGAATTAAGTGAAATTCCACGCAAGCATGCCATGTCTGGCATTTGTAGCCAAATGAAAAACCCTGAGGATTATGTGGATAAGTTTTACTGGGTTGAGACATTTAGGAAGGCTTATGAGCATGCCATACTCCCAGTTAATAGTTCTGATTTATGGAAGAAAACAAACCCTCATTCTCCATTGCCACCAAATCCTGGGAGAAGTGTAGATAGATTAGCTAGAACAAGGAGATTAGAGCTTGATGAGCCTGCCAAGAAGATGAAGAAGTGCACAAAAAGGAAAAAGAAAGCATTTGTAGTGAGAATGCAAAGACAACAACTGACTATCAAGTGTAGATTGTGTGGAGAAGCTAGCCATAATAGGAAAAGATGCAAGAAGAAGAAAAACGCAGATACAAGTCAATTGAGTTCATTAATTTCATTAAGTATATTACCTTAGTTAACTTCATTAACTTGATTTTGAGTGTATAGGTTCAAGAGGAAGCTGAAGCACATGTCCATGTCAATCAAGAAGCCAAAAGATATGTCCATGACATTCAAGAAGGTGAACCACATAAAGATGTCTATGAACAAGACTATGACTACCAAGATGCTTATACATTTCTTTCACCAATAAACATTATATTGTAATTTCATCTCTTTTATCATTTTTGACTAATTATATGTAATTTTTGTAGGTTTGTGATGAGACAACCATAGACAAGGAGGACATTACAAATAAGCCATGTTCACAAGCTACAGAAAGCTGTGTTGAGTCTTCATTCCGACCACATACTCAAGAATCCCAAACTTCCTTTAAGATGACAGTAAGTTTTCTTTGTGTTTTATTTATGTCCAATCTAATTTTATACATGTATTTAACTTTATTATATGAACATGTTAGAAAAAGGACAATGCAGAAGCATCCTCCTTTCAATCCACCAAAAAAGATGCATGAAGTTGACCATTCAACACCTATACCTACACCAAATCCAAGTCTGTACCTTTTGAGGACAAGAAACAAAGCTGCAATAGATGTAGAACCTGTTGAGGCTCCTACCAGACAACCACCAGTTCCAATAATGCTTATGACAATAAAGAGCAAGGTTGCAATGGCTTCACACCCTATTGAGGCTCATACCATATCACTAGTAGACTCGGCAAAAAATTATCCAAACCTACGGGTACCCAAAAAAATGCGGGTAATGGGCCTCATTTCCTGTACCCAACAAAATGCGGGTAAGTTTACCCGCCGTTTTTTGGCCAACCCGCGGGTACCCATGGGTAACTCGTGAATAATTATTTATATTTTAATTTTTAATTTTTAATTTTTCTCTAATTTTTGCAACTATTTTGGAAGGTGTAACACTTTTTTTTGTTAATAATATTAACAATATTTAAGTGGTGTTTAAACTTTTAGTTCAAAAAACTTTTGACAAATAATGAAATGTAAATTTAAACTTTGAAATGTAATATAACTTAAATTTAATATATGTTTAAATATTTAAATTGTAGTTTTCAAACCAAAACATTTGACATGTTTAAAAATATTTGTTCAATATAATATTTAAAATTTCTGGCCTCTTTTATTAATTTTATTTAGGTGACAACTAACATTTAAATAATATTATGTAAATTTAAAAAAAGATACTAATTTTTCTTTAAATATATATATATATAAAAGTACGGGTACTCGTGGGTTACCCATTACCCATAGTCACGGGTAATGGGTCCAATATCTCATACCTAATAAAAAATGGGTAAATTTAGCCAACCCATTCGTACCCGCTTTTGGGTTACCCGCAGGTACCCATTTGCCAGGTCTTCACCAGTAGCTGTAATAGCACCTTTGACAACAAGAAGTAAGGCTGCACTAGCTTCAAAGCAAGTTGAGGGACCAACAACATCAAGTGTAAGCATCAGACCTCCATATGCTCCAGGAGTGACCATTAGGCCTCCAATTCCATTTGCTCGTGATCACCCAAGAGTAGCTGTAGGGACAGTGACTGCTAAAGGCCAGGGTTACAAGGGATTAGTGCCAGTATTTTCAAAAGGAGGCCAAAGATATGTTTCAATGACCAATTTGAGTATTGTTGTTAGAAAAAGGAACGATGCTTGAAAAGAGTTTGATATGTTGAAGCTGAAGAAATATTTGGTCCCTTTTTGTTAGCTTAAACTAGTTTGTTGTTTTGTTGAGAACAAGTTATTCACAGTACTTAAGAATATTTTGGTTTTTTGTTGGTTTTTTTGTATGAAAGTTGGTATTTTGCTATCTTAGGACAACTTATTTTACCATTAAGACAATTTGGTATCAAGTGGTGTTAAGATAGCTCTTTTTGTTTCCATCTATATTAAGATATATTTTTTTGGCATCAATTTGTATCAATTCTTTCTTATGGAGTTGAATTGCTATTAAGACAACTTGTGGTTTGGTTGTTTGCATTTTTTGTCAATTGCAATTTGTGGTTTGCAAAAATAGTGTGCTTATAGCAAGTGGCTAAAGTAGGAAACACACAAGTTATATACCAAATTCTGCTGGAAAAGCATAATACAAACTGCATATATGACATACCATAAAACTTGCCATACAAACTAAATAGCAAAAAGCATGCCATACCAAAGTATATAGGAAAAAGCATGCCACTCCATACACCATTCCATACAAAATACATCTAAACCATAAACACCAAAACCTTACCCAGCAAGTCTACATAAGAGTAGACAACCATATTTTCCTCAACCAAATAAACTAAAAAACACCATCAACCAAGAAACAACTAAAAGATACAACAATAGAGTTTGTCTTCTTTGAAGTTTAGACAGTTCTTTCCCCTTTTCATTCAATCTCCTAAGCAATCCAGGAATCATTTTTCTTGCTTTTACACACATTGGAGGGTCTTTCCAAGCAAAAAAATTATACCCATTACTGCTAAAAGCATACCCATGGAACCTCTTACTTGGATTTTCATTTGTCCATGATGTCCTCAAGAGTACTGGGCTGCCATAGAAACATGTAATGGTACCTTCAATAGAGCTGGACATTTTTCTTCCCTTTTCTACAAATCTGCTGCTACTTCCACCAACCTGCTGCAACTTGAAGGCTACAAACTTTTTTTCACTATGTAGATGAAGATTTCACAGATTATATGGCGGAACAAGGAGCAATTTTCTTTCTTATGTGAAGAATTCTTAATTTATAGATCTCAAGACCAGCAATTTTCCCTCCAACATGAAGATTTTCCCTCCAAATTGTCACCCAAACGGCCACGTGAGTGGCACAAGCTTTGCACCATAACTATTTGACGAAAATTCTGCCGAGTCCTTAAATTAAAAAAAAAAACACTACTTAAATAATGCAGTGTGAGAAAATGCAAAAGAATGGGACCAAAATTTAAAACGACCTAAGTTGTAGGACCAAAAATGCAATTTACCCATAAACAATATCTCAAGTATCTCATTGGTGAAAACGATGAATCAATTTGTTGTAACCCAGAAAGATCAAATAACAATAATTGAGAAATACATGCAAAGTAATTCAATGAAAAGAACACAAGATTTAGTGTGGTTCGACAATGTGCCTAATCTACCTAACAAATAGATGAATTTATTGATTTCAAATCAAGTACCAAGTACAAACTCAAGTCCCACAAATCTCACGAGAATATCCAACACCCTCGTTCTAACCTCCCTTATAAAGAGAAATCTCTAAAACAGTCCACAACTACTTTTGATAGGGTCTGCTCTATGAAAACCACAAAAAAATGAGGTTGAAATACCTCAAAAAAAATCACAAAACGGGCTTGGGCCTTTCATGCCGCATTAGGGTGCACAAAATTTGTGCCCCAGTATGCAAACATCCAATTTGGGTAGAAAGTGCCGCGCCAGGGTGCAACAAGTTTGCGGCTTGGTGCAAGTTGATAGAATGACTTGCGCTAGGCATGTTTTCCTTGTGCCGCAGTGCACAACGATATGTCCATGTGCGCTAGGGCTCACCTCATTATGCTATTTTGACATAGTCTCGCTTGTCTTTGCACTGTTTCACACTATTTTTTCCTTGTTTTCACCATTTCTCACCATTTCCTACTTGAATTTTAAGGCACACTAAACAATTCTCCACCTTAACTTGAAATTCTCTATCCATCATCTTTATCTCCCCCTAAAAGGGCAATCGTTTATCAAATTCAAGCAATGCTCAAATTTAACTCCTGGAATGGTCTTAGTCAACATATCTGCCGAATTATCCTTAGTCCCAACCTTGTCAACCATGATAACACCTTGAGACACAATATCCTGGACAAAGTGATACCTCACATCAATGTGCTTAGCCTTTGTTGTGGACAATACAACTGATGATTGTAAAATCACCTTCCAGCTAATAGTACAACTCGGAACACAAAATACATAGTCTGTCATAGACCTTCTATTGTCTAAATCTTCGGCATAATTCACATCCATATAGCCAACAAGTCTAGCAGTAGAATTCAGTTAACTATACAGCAAACATCTATCCTCAGAGCCTATCAGATACCTCAAAATCTATTTCACTGCTTGCCAATGCGTTTTTCCAGGCTTATGCATGTACTTATTTACAATACTGACAACATGTGAAATCCTAGCTTAGTGCACACCGTGGCATATATCAAACTACCAACTGTACTAGCTTATGGCACATTAGACATGTCCTCTACTTCATCCTCAGTACTCAGTGATAGATATGATGAGAGCCTGAAATGAACTGCAAGTGGCATACTAACTAGCTTGGATTTATTCATCCCAAAATGCTCCACTACTCTCTCAATATTTTTTTTTGCTAAGACAAGTAAAACAACCTAGAGTGTTTATCTTGGACAATCTCCATGCCCAATATCATCTTCGCACTGCCCAAATCTTTCATATCAAATTGTTCACTCAACTGTGCCTTTAACACATTAATCTCAGACATGTTTCTAGAGGTAATCAATATATCATTAGCATAAAGCAACAAATAAATGCGAGACCATTACTACATTTCTTATGATATACACAACAATCATAAAATGCTTCTAGTGTATCCAATCTTGGTAACAAATGCATCAAACCTCTTATACCAATGCCTAGAAGACTACTTCAGGCTATACAAAGGCCTCTTCAAAAGGCATGCCTGATTTTCCTTTACGAAAACAACAAATCCCTCTGGTTGACTCATGTAAATTTGTTCCTCCAACTCACCATGCAAAAATGTTGTTTTCAAATCCAAAAGCTCAAACTCCATATCAAATAAAGCTACCATGGTGAGTAACATGCGAATGGAGGTATGTTTTACAACTGGGGAGAACACCTCATGAAAGTCAACTCCCTCTCTTTGCGTAAATTCGTTAGCAAACAATCGCGCCTTATAGTGAGTATCCCTGACCTTGGAAATTCCTTCTTTTCTCTTGTAGATCCATTTTCATCCAACAATTTTATGCCCTTTAGGTATATCAATAGGCTCTATGTGCTATTCTTACGTAGAGACTCCATCTCTTCACTCATAGCAGCTATCTATTTATCAGAATTTGGACGAGAAATGGCCTCTCTATATATGACTAGATTGTCTCCCACAAACTCTTTGGCCAAACTCAAAGCATAAGCAACTAGATCTGAATATACAAATCTCTATGTTGGTTTAATCTGCCTCCTCTCTCTATCACGAGCCAAATGATAGTTTTGTAGTGAATCAATTTCTTGTTGCTTATTAGGTGATAATGAGCTCTCACTAGCTTCATCTACCACCTTCTGTTTCCCTTTTGAAACTTCTGGAGTGTCAATCTTAAACTCCACATTCTTCTTAGCGCCCTCTTAACTACTTTCACCCTGCTCCACCTTTTTCAACATAGCAGACTTATGGAATTCACATCCATACTAATAATTACCTTGGAGCCCCTGTCATCAGTTTGCCACAAACGATAACCTTTGACTCTATCTGCATAGCCTAAGAATATGCATTTCCTTGCCCTCGACTCAAGGTTTCCATCGCGAACATAAGCATAGGCCGGATAGCCAAATACCCTCAGATTTGAGTAATCAGCAGGAGACCTTGACCAAACTTCTATTGGTGTTTTTCAGTCCAAAGTAGTCGATAGTGACCTATTCATCAAATAACAAGCAGTATTAATAGCTTTAACATAAAAATCTTTAGACAATCCGGTTTTAAAAAGCATACATCTAGATCTCTCCAAAATAGTCTTGTTCATTCGTTTTGCAAGTCTATTCTATTGTGGTGTTATATGAACAATTATGTGATGCCTCATAATCCCGTCCTTATCGCAGAACTCTAAAATTCCTTATTGTAAAGCTCTAAGCCATTGTCAATCTTTAAGCATTTGACCTCTTTCCAGTTTGCTTCTCAATCAAGGTCTTCTGCTGCTTGAAGTTGACAAATACCTCATCCTTATGCTTCAACACATATACCTATACTCTCTATGAGAAGTCATCAATGAATGTTAGATGTGCCTAGCACCATCTTTTGAGAGAACTTGAGAAGGCCGCCAAAGATCTGAGTGGATGCAATCCAAGGTGACCTTGGTTTTGTGAACTGCGATGCTGAACTTCACCCTGTGCTGCTTACTAAGAACACACTTCTCACAAAAATCGGCTTCCTAGTTTTTTCACTACAAAGCAAACCTCGTTTGCTCAACTCTAACATTCCTCTTTCACTCGTATGCCCAAACCGCATATGCCGCAACCTCATAGTATCATTGAGTGATGAAGAAACTACTGCAGTACCAGAAATTGTACTACCTTGCAATATGTAAAGAACATTCCTTTTATTCTCCTTCATGATTAGCAGAGTACCCTTGGAAACCCGCAAAACTCCATCTCGAGCTCTATACTTATACCTACTCTTATCCAAAGTACCCAGCGAAATTAGGTTTTTCTTCAAATCTGGAACATAATGCACATCTGTTAGTGTCTTCCCAATTCTGTCATGCATTCTGATACTCACTGTGCTAATCTCTACAACTCTGTAAGATGCATCGTTTCCTATGAGCACTTTACACCATCGTATTTTTGATAAGTGGTGAACCATCCTCTCGTGGGCACATATGGTAGGAATAGCTACTTTATAAAATCTACTCAAAATTTAGAAAACTCTCAGTAACATTGAGAACAAACGCTCCATCAATTTCATCCTCAATGATTCCAGCAACATTATCTCATTTTTGATAAGAAGATTCACCCGAATCCTCTGTCTTTCCACGTTCTAGACAATTTCGTTTCTAGTGCCCCTTTTCTCCACACTTAAAATATTTATCATTTGATTTAGGCTTGCCCCGGGACTTAGATCAGCCTCTATTCATTCTCCTTTCTTTTGGTCTCTCCTTCGCAATAAATCTTTCCCCACTTTCACTATCATTACTGCCTAGGACATGCTTACTCAATTCATTTGAATTCAATGAGGCCTTCACATCCTCCATTGATATCGTATCTCTCCCATACAACAAAGTAGTAACCAAGTGCTATGAGGATTTAGGCAGAGAACATAAAAGAATTAATCCTTGATCTTTATCCTCAATTTGCACATCTATACTAGCGAGAACCAATATCACCTTCTTGAAATAATCAATATGTTGAGTAATAGATGTACCTTCCTTCATCCTTAGGGTGTACAACTATCGTTTCAAATACAACCAATTTGCAAGGGACTTCGTCATATACAAACTCTCCAGCTTTGACCACAATCATGTTGTTGTACTTTCTGCGGTGACCTCTCTTACTACATTATCTGCCAGTAATAATACCAAAGTACCATAAGCCTTCGCCATAAATTCATCCTTGTCCTTATATGAAAGCTTCTCTAGCAAGAAATTTATGCCCTTTAGAGCTCTCCACAAACCTTGTTGACATAGGAGGGGGTGTACCTTCATCTTCCATGGCCCAAAATCATTTTTCCCATTGAATTTCTCTACCCGTACTTCATGGTGGACATTTAGTCAATTTGGCCTTTGATACCAGTTTGTTGTAACTCAGAAAGACCAAATAACAATAATTAAGAAATACATGCAAAGTAATTCAATGAAAAAAACATAAGTTTTAATGTGGTTTGACAATGTACCTAATCTATCCGACAAAGAGATGCATTTATTGATTTCAAATCAAGTGCCAAGTAGAAAATTAAGTCCCACAAATCTCGCGAGAACACCTAATACCTTCGTTCTAACCTCCATTCTAAAGTGAAATCTCTGAAACAATCTGGAACTACTTTTGATAAGTTTCGCTCTATGAAAACCATCAAAAAAATGAGGTTTAAATAACCTAAAAAATCATAAATAGGCTTGGGTCTTGAGCGCCGCACTGGAGATTACAAAATTTGTGCCCCAGTACGCAAGCGTCCCATTTTGAACAGAAAGTGTTGCGCTAAGGTACACCAAGTTTGTGCCCTGGCGCAAGTTGACAGAATAACTTGCACCAAGGTACGGCCTGCTTGCACCTTGGCACAAGTTGCAAACTTATTTCCTCCCGGCTTTCGTGGAGGCGTGTTTTCCTTGCGTCCCGCCGCACAATGTTCTATCGATGTGCACTGGGGTTCACCTCGTCATGCCGTCTTGATGTGGTCTCGCACATTTCTGCACCGTATCTTCACCATGTTCACCGTTTCTCACCATTTTCTACTTGTATTTCAAGACACACTCAACACAATTAGAGGCGTAAACTTCACTGAAAGAAAAAAAAATATTTTTTCAACGAACTTCATTATACACGAAGATGGGTTGGATAGTCTAGAACTCAATTTGAGTTAGGATTAAAATATGAAAGTACACGTGTCAAGGATTACATTGATGAAAATGGCAAGTCAACTAAAAGTTTAAAACTCTAATACTTGAAAAAACTGTTTGTCAGAGTTCAATAGTAGTACAATGAATATGTAGTCATTTCATCCATTCCACCACCAATAGCCTTTGTCCTCCGTCGACAACTGCAAAACTATAACAAAATAAAAGCACAACAACTAAAACATTAACTACAAAATAGAAACACAAAATAAAAACTACTCTAAAGCATCACAAGTAAATTAGAAAATATATCAAAAACTCCATTCCCCGACAACAAAGCTAACATTTGATTATACATGTTTAGAGATAGGATTATAAAGAGACCTAGAGTGCTCATACAGCAATAAAACCTCTAAAGCATGTGGGTTCCATAAGTGCATGCATCAAATTTTAATATAGCTTGATGATTACAAGTTCGTATCCATAGGGAATGGTGATGAATACTTTATTTGCCTCACCTTTCCTCTCTAGACTAACAAAAGGAATAGATTGAAATCAAAGTGGAAAATAAACCTAAGTTACGTTAACCTTAGATGATTTTTAAATTGTCTTCAAATTATGAGTCACTTATGAACTAATTAATCGTAACATATGCCTACTGGATGGATTAAATTAAGGTAAAATTATCACTAGTAGATGATTATATCCTATTAATTCCAAGCTACCATGTCCTCGATAGGCGTGTAAGTTGGGGACTTATAGAACGTATCCTATCGATTAGACAATCTCACCAATCAACTCTCATTTTTATGGATTGGTTGTATGTATTTTCTTTTTAGTGTCGATTATTGATTATTCTCTCTTTAGCACAACATTAAACATGAATTCTATTATAAAATAATCAAGTTTAAAACGACGTTAAGCAACAAAACATAACAAAACATATCAAATATAAACATGATATTCATAACTAATAACATAAAAGCATCCATAAATTATCAATAATTTAGATACTACACGCCAATTAAAACTAGCTCAAGTGCATAATCTCATAATCAAGTATTTAACAGTATATAATATATACAAAATCACAAGATAAAAAATAAAAAACACCCTAAAACTCCTTGGGAATCTCCTTCCTTTATATAGATTTGATCAAAGTTCTAATGATTATAAATTGTACAATTTGGACAACAACAAAATAATTGTTAGTAAGATATTGAATTTGATGAAAAGAACTCTTGGGATTGAAAATTTTCAAATGGAGAATCCATTTCAATTCATTTTTTGGTAATGAAGATGAGGCAGAAATAGTGAAGCCCTACCCTACCGGGCCACCAGCACTTCCACCATAAAATGCCCAACTTGACCATTCAAGTTTAAGTGAAAGATCCTAGAGTAGATATAGAAGTCTTGAAGAGATATATGAAGAAACCCAATAGGCCGTAACACAAAATTTAAGTGATATGAATTATTTTTGTCTATTTGCAGATCGTGTGCCTCTAGGTTTTTGGTCGAAGTAAGAAATGGACTGATGCCATGGGTGAAGAAATCAAGGCAATTAAGGAAAATAATACTTGAGAGTTGGTTACACTTCCAAAAAGAAAGAGCACCATCGGAGTCAAATTGGTGTACAAGATAGAACAAAATTCCAAGGTGAAACTAAAACATATAAAGCAAGATTGCTGGCAAAAAGCTATAAGCAAAAGGCTGACATTGATTATAGTGAGGTGTTTGCTCTAGTTGCTTGTCTATAAATAATTCATTTGATTATTGCCTTGGCAGCCCAAAAATAGATAGAAAATTCATCAAATGAATGTCAACTTAGCCTTCTTGAATGGAGCTTTGTATAAATAAGTTTATATTAATCAACCTTTGGGTTGGTGCTCAAAGAGCATGAGGATAAAGTCTTGAAGTCGAAGAAGACTCTCCATGACTTGAAGCAAGCCCTATGTGCTTGGAATGATAGAATTGACAAATATTTCCAAGCAAATGATTTTACCTAGTGTCCACATGAACATGCACTTTATGTGAAAGTTAATAAAAATGGTGACATTTTGATTATTATCTATTCAGATGTGGATGACTTAATTTTGATAGGAAATAATCAAAAAATGTTCAAAGAATTCAAGAGAGTAACGGCTAGGGATTTTGAGATGATGGACATTCATTTAATGTCCTATTATCCTTGAAATTTAAGTCAAACAAAGAGAGGATGGCATACTCATCTCTTGAAAAGGTAATGCCCAAGAAATTCTTAAGAAATTTGAGATGAAAAATTGCAAGCCCATAAACACCCTTGGGGACGTTGGAGTTAAATTATCTAAGCATGGAGATGGAGAGAAAATTAATCCCATATTTTTCAAAATTCTTGTTGGAGGCTTGAGATACCTAACATGTACAAGGTCCGATATTCTTTTTGACATTGGACTAATAAGTCGATACATGGAAATTTCTACTACTTATCACTTGAAGGGGCCAAAAGAATACTTCGATATGTTAAAGGTATTATTGACTTTGGAAGTTTTTATTGATTATCTTCTCAAGAATTCAGGCTTGTTGGCTATTGTGATAGTGATTGCCTGGTGATTGATAACTGAAAAAGCATTACCAAATTTATTTTCTTTTGCTGGAAATTTGGCATTTACTTGAAATTCTAAGAAGCAATCAATTGTGACACTTTCTTCATATAAAGTTGAATATATTACAGCCACTTCTTGTGTTTGCCACGCAATTTAGCTTAGAAGTTTAATGAAGGAACTCCATCAACTATAAGAAAATCCAATGGCAATATATATTGATAATAAGTCCGCATTTACATTAACCTAGAACTTGGTGTTCCATGAAAAAAGCAAGCACAGTGACACAAAGTACCATTTTATTAAAGAATGCATCTCCAGGAAGGAGTCGAGTTTGAGTTTGTTGTCACAACAACAAATTACAGACATTTTCACCACGCCATTGAAAGTTGATTTATTCAAAAGAATGAGAACACCTCTTGGAGTCATGAAATCAAGTTTACATTGTGTGTGTGTGTGTGTTGGGGGAGGGGGGGTGTTGTGGATTAAACTTAATTTTCAAACTACTTAAGAATATTCAATTCTTGGATAGACCTTTTGAACATAGTAAAATCAAGGTGAAGAATGTGAGTTTCCCAGATAGTCCAGTATTGGAAATATGTAATATTTAATAGACTTAGAGTTTATAGGATGAATTTAATTGCGAGTTTAGAGATTTCTTTATACATCTGTAAATAGAAGTGATCTCCAAACCATTTTGGTAACAAGTCTAAGAGTATGAAATAAAATAGAGTGCTTGAAAAATACTTCTCCAATTTCTCTGAAAATAGTTTCAGTGTTGAGAGATGACAAAAACAAAAAAAAAAACAAAGCGTAATTTAACTCTTCAAATTCTACCATATTGGTTGAGATAGAAGAATTAAAATGTCAATTATAAGTAGGTATAATACACTTTTTTGTAATATTATTTGGCAAAATGAGAAGTATGTCGAAAGTAATCATTAAGGAAATCTATTGTACTTGAACTTTAAGGAATATTCTTTGAATAACTTTTTTCTTCCTAGTTGCATCATGTGTGACCAGCCAATTTTTTTGACTACTGAACAATTATAAATACTAAGTAAATAAATATGTGTATATATATTCGATTTGATATTTTTATATATATTTTTTTGGGGCCATTCGAGAACCTCTGACATCCAGTCAATACACACACACAAACACATATATATAGATAAATCCAAGTCGGCAAAACTTGCATAATTTATAAATCTTACTAGAATACAGTACTTGCCTTGTACATGAAAGTTATTGTGCCATCCTATGGCTCTGATACCAAGACCTTCAATTTCTCCATTTTTCTCTTCCACAACTCCCAGCCCTAACCTTGGACAATCTAATGCCTCAAAAATAGATTCTCTATATGAAATAACCCATCTTCCTGATTTTAAAAAAGTTTTTGTAATTAATCCTTATAATGTCTTCTCCAAACCTGGATCCTCTTTCTCCAGAATAGTTAATGATATTATCAACCCTCTCAAAACTTAAGATAAAGAATTTGTTCAAGCATCCTCATTTGATCAATATTTTCTCCCAGCAACAGAAAAAGAACAATTTGTTACTGTAGAAATTCCATCTCATCTACCGGAAGTCTGGCTTGTAGAAAAATTCACACATATTCATTTTGGGGCAGTCAGATTTGCACTCATACTCGATGGCAAAAAAGGATTACCAACAGTGTCAAGGATTGCTTTACTTGACACCAGATTTTCTGATTATCAGCATGCTTGCGTCGACTCAGTTGAAATATCGTTGAATGTAGGAATAGTTCTTGTAACCATGTTCACAAACTTCAACATGCCAATCTCAGATCCCTGCTTGAGGTCAGCTTTAAAAGCTCAAATCCAGATATGTGTAGTAGTTCCTTCAACTACCATATATGCAGCTACTCTCCACTACTAGATGGCTTACATAGTCCAAAATCATTCAATTGATTTTGCCTTTCCCTAGGAAATGGAAGATGCTTTATTTATCTTAGTAGATTCCAAGCATATCACCAACTGCACCTATGTGCCAAGGCAAATCCCAATGGAGAATTTATTAAAGGTGATTCCAAAAAAATAGATCATAGCTTATGAGCAAAATCACCAAGCGGCAAAAGAAACTAAACCAATGCAGTCAATAAAACCATCTTTTCATAAAAATCAAGATGGAAGTGTGGAGATCTGTTTCAAAAGAATATAGAAAAATCTGAAGTCCCAAAATGCTTTAATCCCTCATTTATCATTGAACCCAATATTCCAAATTTTAGGTTTAGGATAGAACTGGATAGTGAAAGAGGAGATGCCCTTTGGTTGCCTATTGATTGGCTTAAATTTTAGGGAGTCATACCTTACTAGGATACAAAACTTCAACTTGGCATCAGACCCATGGCAGGCTTGATACCCAGACCTTGAATTTCTTCATCTTCCTTATCTATAACTCCCAACCTAGCCTTAGACAATCTAATGCCTCAAAAATAGATTCTTTATATGAAATAACCTATCTTTCTGATTCTAAAAAGTTCCTTTCACTGATCTTCTTGTAATTAATCCTTATAATGCCTTTTCCAAACCCTAATCCTATTTTTCCAGAATAGTTAAAAGTATTATCATTCTTCCCAAAACTTAAGTCAAAGAATTTGTTCAAGCGTCTTCATTTGATCAATATTTTCTCTCAGCAACAGAAAAAAGAACAATTTGTTAGTCTAGAAATTACATCTCATCTATCGGACGTTTGGCCAGTAGAAAAATTCACACATTCATTTTGGGGTAGTTAGACTTGCACTCATACTCCATGGGAGAAAAGAATTACCAACAATGTCAAGAGTTGCTTTACTTGACACCAAATTTTCTGATTATCAGCATCTTACCTCAGCTCAGTTGAAACAACGTTGAATGTAGGAATAGTTCTTGTAACCATGTTCCCAAACTTCAACATGCCAATCTCAGATCCTTGCTTGAGGTTAGCTTTAAAAGTTCAAATCTAGATATGTGGAGCAGTTTCTTCAACTACCACATAAGTAGCTATTCTCCACTACTAGATGGTTTACAGAGTCCAAAATCATTCAATTGATTTTGCCTTTGCCTAGGAAATGGAAGACAATTTATTTATCTTAGTAAATTCCAAGTATATTCCCAGCTGCACCTATGTGCCAAGGCAAATCCCAAAGAAAAATTTATTAAAGTTGATTCCAGAAAAATGGATCACAGCTTATGAGCAAAATCATCAAAAAGTAGAGGCAAAAGAAACTAATCCAATGCAGTCAATAGAACTATCTTTTCATAAAAATCAAAATGGAAGTGTGGAGATTTGTTTAAAAAAAAATACAGAAAAATCTGAAGTCCCAAAATGCTTTAATCCCTTATTTACCATTGAACCTAATATTCCAATTTTTGGTTAAGTATACAATTGGATAGTAAATGAGGACACACCATTTGGTTGCCTATTGATTGGCTTTAATTTTGGCGAAGTTATACCTTACTAAGATACCCATTCCTAAGATACCAAGCTTCAACTTGGTATCAGAGCCATGGCAGGCTTGATACCCAGACCTTCAATTTCTTTATCTTCCTCTTTCATAACTCCCAGCCCTAGACTTAGACAATCTAATACCTCAAAAATAGATTCTATATATGAAATAACTTATCTTTCTGATTCTGAAAAAGTTCTTCTCACTGATGTTCTTGTAATTAATCCTTATAATGCCTTCTCCAAACCCAGATCCTCTTTCTCCAGAATAGTTAAAAGTATTATCAACCCTCCCAAAACTCAAGTTAAAGAATTTGTTCAAACATCCTTATTTGATCAATACTTTCTCCCAACAATAGAAAAAGACAATTTGTTACTTTAGAAATTCCATCTCTTCTAGCGGAAGTCTGGCTTGCAGAAAAATTCACATATATTCATTGTGGGCCAGTCAGATTTGCACTCACACTCCATGGTAGAAAAGAATTACCAACAATGTCAATAATTGCTTTACTTAACACCAGATTTCTGATTATCAGCATGCTTGCATCGGTATAGTTGAAACAACATTGAATACATGAACAATTCTTATAGCCATGTTCCCAAACTTCAACATGCCAATCTTAGATCCCTACTTAAGCTCAGCTTTAAAAGCTCAAATCTAGATATGTGTAGCAGTTCCTTCAACTACCACATATGCAGCTACTCTCCACTACCAGATGGTTTACAGAATCCAAAATCAATCAATTGATCTTGCTTTTCCTTAGGAAATGGAAGATGCTTTATTTATCTTAGTGGATTCCAAGCATATTCCCATTTACACCTAAGTGCCATGGTAAATCCCAAAGGAGAATTTATTAAAATTGATTCCAGAAAAATGGATCACAGCTTATGAGCAAAATCATCAAAAAGTAGAGGCAAAAGAAACTAAACCAATTCAGTCAACTGAACCATCTTTACATAAAAATCAAGATGGAAGTGTGGAGATCTGTTTCAAAAAGAATACAGGAAAATTTGAACTCCCAAAATGCTTTAATCCCTTATTTACCATTGAACCCAATATTCCAATTTTTAGGTTTGATGTTAAAGGTTCTCTAGTTTACCAAGCCACCAGCATAGATGGGCATCATTACTTTGATCCTTTATGTAGTTGTAAATTGTGTGAAGATGTAGAATCAAATGATGATGAACTCATCCGCAGGAGAAGAAAAGTAAGGAAAAAGACTTATAGAAAAGATCCTTACATTGACACATTGGGGCAATCATCAGGAAAATTTGGCTATTTAGTTAAATACAACCTATTGCCACCAACTCATTTAGGATGGGAAGATGATGATGATCATGATAAAGATCCTCCTCAGAATGATCACGACCAAACTCTTCCTCAAATCATGATGATTCATTCATCACAGCAAAATGAATTTCCACAAGAAGAAATGGCAGATCAGGTTCTTAAAAACATTCATGGAAAATTAAGAACCTAACTATTAAGAGGCTAGATGGATCCTTCGTAGAATTATCTCTAGCAAAAGCGACATTGAATTGGCAATCTTAGAATGTAGTAGCACAAAACAAGCTTTTGCTAGAAATTGCCAAAAGGTAAGAAAAAATTGAAGAAAAGATGGATAAGCAATTACCAGCACTAATTCAGTTCATCAAAGAAGGATTGACAATCTTCATTATGAAATCCTGAGACTTATCTAGAATTCATAACCTTTTCATGCAGGAGATAAATTCCCTAGAAACTCAGCTCTTCAACCACAATATCAAAGAGATTCAATTTGAGGAAGCTAAGAAACTACTTTCACAGCCCTACCAATGACATCTCAACCATTACATAGGCTTGAAAGCTTTAAAAGAATGTTTGGAGTCTCAACATCCTTCTTTTCATAGAAAAGTTTGCTAAAAAAACCAAATTCGATTCCCAGCAAGATAAAGCTGAGCCCCTAAAATAAAGAAATGTTGATCCATCTTCTTCCAAATCTTCAGAAACCCATCAACCACAAGAACTCATGATGCAAAGTCTTCTGAACACCAATCTACTTTCTGAATTCCTGAAAAAGGTTCATGAGGTTGAAGATCAAAAACTACCAAGGCCATTTCCAATAATCTTCCATGATCCTACCAGTGATTCTGAAGATTTATATGAAGATATGCCTCTCATTTTCATGAATCAACAAACTGAACAACAAGAAGAATCTATTGTATAGGATGAGCCTAAAGCAAATTAGCAAGATCCAAAAGTAAGTGAACCATAATATTCCAACAAAAAGATATGGTTCACCTTTGATGATGTCCCTCCATCCTAATGGAGAAACAAAATACATGAAATGACTTCCTAGTGCATAACTGAACTATAAAAGTCGAATGCTACAATTCTAGGTGTCATAAATGCATTCACAACCAGGATGAAAGGTATCCCTGAAGAATGGTGGTATAGTCTTAGGGAATATTGATAGATCTAGCCGAAAAACTCCCCAAATATTGATGCTTTCATGTATCATATCTATGTTGAATTCCTTGGAGGTATAAATCATCATATTGATACCGCTCAAGAAGAATTCTTCAAAATGTGATGTTGTTCCTTCCAAAGAAAAGATATAGAAAAGCACTTCAAAAATATGACAAAGAGATATTATCTTCTTGGTGGAATGGACAATCCGAATCTAAAGTAGGCATTCATCAATTCAATTCTAGAATCCTTAGGACAAGAAGCACTTAGGCTTCTTGAATTAAGAGGAAGGACGTTGGCAAGAACTTCTCTCGAAGAAATCTATCAATACATTCTTAGAGCACTTGAAAAGCCTTGCAACAATTGAAAATTTTTACAAGAATTTCAACAAACTGGCAAAAGAATTAGAAAAACATGTGAAAAAAAGATCTTTTAATCAAGTGCCAGTCAGCAGAAAAATGCCAACGAGGTGGAAAATCAAGAAAACAATTTAGGTGTTCCAGAAAATACAAGCAACAATAGATGCCTAAAATAAGGAGACGATTTTTTTGAAGAAGATCCTCTAAAACCAAGAGTGATAGATGTCATATATGCCATAAAAGAGGCCATTGGGCAAAATAATGCCCCAACAAGAGAAGAGAAAGGGTGCTGAAATAGATAACTCAACTCACCTAATGCAACCTGGATAATGATGATCTAAAATCATTATTTTCAGAAGAAGAAGAGCCAACAATGCAGACAATATTTGCTCTTGAAGAAAACTCTAGCTCAGAAGAAGAGTTTTCATCTTCAGAAGAAAGTGAAGAAACAATTGATCACTTTCCTATCTTTGGAATCCAGATGACTAGGCTAGCATTATCTACACCATTTATCTAAGTTCAACTTATTCCAGAAAAGTTTGACTTCCTAATCACAATTGTTGGGCTTCTTGATATTGGAGCATCCAGTTCTATACTTAACCCAAAAATCCTCTCTTCTCACCTTTGGAAACCACATCAAGAAATATTCCAAGTAGCAAACAGTGAAACCTTTTCCATAGAGCTTATAAGCAAACCCATCAAAATCCAATTTTTTCTTGAATTATACCTCACTCAAAAATTTCTTGAATCCTCATTGGCAGGGAAGGATATCATTGCATAGTTTGATATTACCAAGCATTCATGGGAGAAACTGATAATTCCAAAACCAGATGGTCTTAAATTCAAATCATTCTTTCTCCCGTATATCAAACCCCATAGTCATTTTGCCATTGATACCATCCTCGGAATCCATAAAAGATTGATTAGAATTGCTATGCTGATTCTCATTCCGAGTTTCTTAAAAATGCACTCAACCACTTTGGAGAAACCTAGATTTCTTTATATCTTTGGCTTTTAAAAAGGATGTCAACATCAATTCTACCAAAGCAAGCTATCCCGGAATGCCACCAGACCAATTATAGATGGCTATGCCAGAATTAGCCCAACCCAAAGATGAAGGACTCATTGAACTAACAAACTCTCCATGGGTTAGTCAAGCATTCTATGTTAATAAGTGGGCTGAACAAACCAAAGAAAAGATGAGACTTGTAATTAATTACAAGCCGTTGAACTTTTTTCTTGCAGATGACAAATTCCCGCTACAAACCAGGAATTGCTTGTTTTCCAACCTAACAATGGCAAAGATATTCTCCAAATTTGATCTCCAGGTAGGTTTTTGGCAGCTTGGCATACTTCCAGAAAAAAGATATAAGACTACATTCTGCATACTAAATTGTCATTTTCAATGGACGGTTATGCCATTCAATCTTAAAACAGCCGACTCTTTTTTCCAAAAGGCGATGGTCAAGATTTTTGAACTGTTGTTTCCAAATGCTCTGATCTACATTGATGATATTCTTCTTTTCTCAGAAGATGTCAAGTCTCACTCACACCTCTTTTGCCATTTTGAAGAGCTACTCCAAAAATATGGAATCATGTTGTCCTAAAAGAAGATGATCCTTGTAGAAATTGAAATTGATTTTCTGGGCATGCGTATAAAAAATGGCCAATATTCTCTTCAATTGCATATTACTCAAGAACTGCTAAAATTTCCATATATCTTGGCTTTAAAACAACAAATCCAAAAATTCTTGGGAGTCATTAATTATGCTACCAACTTCATCCTTCGTCTTCTATCAATAATCAAGCCATTGCAAGATATGCTAAAAAAAAATCCTCCAGGGTGGTCTTATGCCCAAAACAAGGCAGTCAAAACCATGAGATCCATAATTTAAGAACTTCCTTCATTACATATACCATTAGAAGGCAAAAGAGTTCTGTAGACTGATGCTAGCAATACCTTCTGGGTAGCTATTTTGATTGAAGAAAAGAATGGAAAAAGAAATGTTTGTGGTTATAAAAGTGGATCATTCAAAAATGCTGAGCAAAATTATCATTCCACCTGTAATGAGATCCTTGCTGTTAAAAAAGGAATTGAGAAATTCCAATTCCACCTTATTGGGCATCACTTCTTAGTAGAGATGGATACGACAACTTTTCCAAAGATGCTCAGCTTCAAACCAAACATCACTTCATCAAGCCAGTTACATAGGTGGGCAGAATGGTTTTCCCAATACTCTTTTGAAGTTAAACACATCAAAGGGAAAAATAATGTTCTTGTAGATTTCCTTTCAAGACCAAATCTCTATCAGATCCCACAAGCCTATATTCCAATATTCTATATGATGACTTCATCATCTACTTCATCTACTCTATCTTGTTCTAAACTTCCCTTTGAAAATCTTTCTCCCGAAATCCATGATCTCATGAAGACCAAAACCTTGAGATCAAGAGCTAAAGATTTGATGCAGAAATACCAATCTTTGGCCAATTGAAAAACTAGTCTTCATACTTTAGGGGGAATTGGTTTGCATCCTAATTATCCATTTTTTACTCTATTTAGTGTGTCCCTGCTATTCCACAAAATGTTTCAAAAGAACTTTTGTGCATGCTATGGTACTTTCTTGAGCAATGGATTACTGGGGTTTGAATTTACCATTGATCAATCCATACAGTAGATTGTTGAGTTACACAGTGGATGGTTTGACGATGAAGAAGAAGTCCCAAGTGCCAGAACATTTTTAGAATGGTTCTATCCTCTCTCAACTTGGATAAGAATGCTGAAAGTAGTTCAGGCTCAATAGCTAGGAAAACTTAATTGAGAAAGATATATCATTTACCTTTTTACCAGAAAGAGTTCTCATCTCCAAGATAATCCATTTTTCTCTACTGTTAGAGAATATGGGGTATTTCCATGCTGTCTCAACAAAGAATGGTCTAGATATGGAAAAGAGATAAGAAATTCTCAAAGAATAATGGCAAAACAGAATTCCACAATTCCTCCTCAGTTTGGCCAGCAATTGAAGAAGATGTACCATGGGAAAAGATTCCTTTAGATTATGCTATTCAAATACATGAAGACACAAGAGCATATTTTGAAAAGTTTTATACCCAGACTCAAACGGCCAATCCAGACTGCATGCATGGAAAATCCAAAGAAATGTTTCACAAAAATTGGAATCAGTTATCAAGGAATATGGCCTCTCAAAGTTTAGTTGCTCAATCATCTACTATGATGAAAGTATTAATTCCAGCAGAATCACCAGAAAAGAGCAAAGTTAAAGATGACATTATGATTGACTCTCAAGACCCATATGAATTAAAGACTCAGTCATGGTGGAAAGCAGTAGGATTATCTACAGAACTTAATAATCCATTACTCCAAGAAATGAACAGTTGGATGCCAAGCATTGGATGGGCCCCTTTAGACATGAATTCCTTGATTAATCATCATGTGTAAAATTATTGTGCTATGTACTGTTTGAAATTATTGTTATGTATGTGTCTGAAATAATTATACTGTGTGTCTGAAATAATTGTACCATGTATCTAAAATTATTGTATTATGTGTTTGTAATAGTAAACGTCTCCTATATAAGGAGAAGATCGTTGTATTTGAAGTGCAAGTCGAAAATCATTAGCTTCAAAATAAAATATCCCTATTTTCCTCTTATTCAAAACTTCTACTTCTAAACCTTATAAAAGCTTCCCAAAAATAGTCTTTCGATTGAGTATGCTTTGCAATTGCCTTTAATAAGGATCCTCTGCGTCAGAAAAATCTTAAATATATTAACTCTGATCCTGGAAAAAGTCACGTATCTTAGTAAAAGAAGACATGCCCTTTGGTTGCCTATTGATTGGCTTTAATTTTGGCGGAGTTCCCACTACAAGAAATAGTCTCATAGGTTGAGCGCTTCCTTCCAAAAAACACGCCGAAGTTCACTAGTTGCAGTTTGGAATGACTCCTTAATGATAAGGAAATGTAATAATTTATAGCTAATATTGTTATCATAGTAAAAGATTCTTGTCTTATTAATTTGCCTTTTCAATACAGTCCAACTAGGATGAGATCATATAGGATAATTTCGTATTAGTTAGAATCATGTCTTCATCCACTATTTTTAAACATAATTTTTTTTCATAATAATTGAAGTACTATATGCATAGTTTAAAAACAGTGCATGTACACTATTTAACCAGAAACAGGCTTTACAAGTTTCTCCCCTCAGTTCAAGGTTAACTTCTTCAAAATTTACCTTCAGAGTTAATTAATTTCCACCTGATCCACAATGATAGTACTTCTCTTATTACTAACTCTACCAATACTATTGATATACTTTTTCCTGAAAAACACGAAGGCAGTAAAATCCCTTCTTCCACCAAGTCCTCCAGGCCTGCCTTTTATTGGAAACCTATATCAACTTAGCACATAAAGCCATATCCATGTCTATCTGTGGAAACTTTCCAAGAAATATGGTGCCCTTATGCACATGAAACTGGGTTCTTTGCCAGTACTTGTTATTTCTTCAGCAAAATTGGTAAAAGAAGTTATGAAAACACAAGATTTGGCATTTTGTAGCAGGCCAAGATTTCTTGGGCAGTAGAAGCTGTTCTACAACCTCTTGGACATTGGATTTTCATCGTACGGTGATTACTAGAGGGAGATGAGAAAAATCACAGCCATTCATCTCTTTAGCAATGGAAAGTTTCAATCTTTTCTTCTAGTTCTGCAAGACGAAATCTCTCATATGGTTGCGAAGATATGTAAAATCTATTCTTGTTATGAAGTTGTCAATTTGAGTGAGATGACCATGGCTATGACTAGCACTTTGATATGTAGAGTTGCTTATGGTAAGAGATATGACGAGCAAGGATCCAAAAAAGAAAAGGTTTGACGATCTTCTGCAAGAGGCTCAGGCTTTGATGGCTACTTTCTTTGTGGGTGATTATTTTCCTTCATTTAGTTGGGTTGATAAACTTCTTGGACTGACTAATTGGCTCAATACAAATTTCAAGAACTTCGATTCGTTCTTCCAAGAGCTCATCGACGAGCATCTTGATCCCAAAAGGGTGAAAGAGATGGGGGAGGGGGATAATTTTCTTGATATATTGATCCAGCTTAAAGAACAGAAGTCATGTTCCATTGACCTCAACTGGGATAACATCAAGCATTACTAATGGTAATGTTTAATTCGATTAATATCTTTATGCTGTTTCAAGTATACTTTTTGAACTCATTATATCTCTCCAACAAACTGGTTACAGGACACAAAGGAAGTTAATTAGTGATAAGATATTATAAGCTAAAATAACTTTTATTTTGTCACATAAAGTTCCCATACTTGTGATAATTGGAAATTTTAATTACAAGTTCTCACTATGCACAATTAGTGGGATACATCTTTGGACAATCTAATGACATTAATAATTTTTGTCATTGATGACCCTACTACAAAAATATGTTTTTCATGTATCACTAAATGTCAATATTAATAATTCAAAAACAATCTTTATTACTATTGAAGTTTTTATTATCGGAAAAATATATATAAAACTTCGTTTCATTTGATACCTATATGGCAATTGTCTTTTAGCATGTTCTTGCTAAAGACTTTGTTGCAATGGATGTCGAATTTTAATATATAGGAGATCCCAATTTTTTTAATACATTAATAAAGTGAAGAAATTAAATCGAAAGGTTTTCATTGGTAAATTAAACTATTCATATTCCATATTCTTATTTCTCTTTGTAGGATGTATTCTTCGGTGCAATGGATACAAGTGGAGCCTCCATAATTTGGACCATGACAGCGGTGATGAAGGCACCCAATGTCATGAAGAAATTGCAAGCAGAAATCAGAAATTTGATTGGGAAAAAGGGTAAAATAGATGAAGATGGTTTGGAGAAACTTCCCTATCTAAAAGCAGTTGTAAAGAAGTCTCTTAGATTATATCTCCAGCTCCAATGCTACGGCCAAGAGAAAAAATACAAAGCTGCATTCTAGAGGGCTACCAAATTCAACCAAAAACAGTTGTTTATATTAATGCATGGGCTCACAAAAAAGCACAATCCGCAATAACATGCGTAAGAAAAATGCCGATGGTGTTCTCCCTGGAATCACAATCCGCAAGAAAAATGCACTACTCCTTGTACTTAGGAAATATGTTGTTTAGGTGGCGTTCTTGCTTGAATAAATCTCAAGTACTTTAATCTTGGGAAAAATTGTAAAAATACGAGTGCAATTATGGTATCCATTTACTATGTAGGGCCAAAATTTGGGGTAGTCCATAATTAAAACCAAAACTCTTTAAAAAATTGAAAAAAAAAGGGACTCCGGTCACCGAAAAGCACAGTCCGATGATTGCTTGCGTGGTGCATTCATGGAACACTTCTGACGAACGCCACGCTAGCTATTATCAGTGCTGACTGTATTTTTTTTGATGACTCGCGTCCTTTTTTTTTAATGATTTAAAATTTTTAATCCTAATTAATTTTGTACCATCCAAATTTCAATTCTACATGGCAAATTAGCGTAGTTACATTATCATGTTTGCAATTTTCCCCTAATCTTATGTATGGATTGATTTTAGCGTTCTTTGACGGTGTTCCTCCATTGTATCATGAACCCCATTATAATTTTACAAAGAAAAAAAAAAAAAAGAAAAACAACTTTACCTCAGAACCCTAACATTATGTTGAAAAATCAGAGTTCCAATTTAAATTAGCACGGAATAGAAATAATCTGGGTTGGGTCATGAGGGAAAAAAGATAAAATTGTGTTGACGAATGAAGAAATCACCGAGCTGATACTACAAAAAATGAGATTAATCAAAAAATCAAGGTGTCCCAAATTTGCTGTTTCCTGAGTTTTCAAAGCTCTAAAATAAGATACTATTTCCTAGAATGTATAAAGTTAATATATCAATCAAAGTATGATATCGACACCTTCAACTGTTATTATATTTCTAAGGCTGCGTTTGGTTGCTTTGATGAGATTGTGCATGATAAGGCTAAAATGGATATGTAAGTTATATTATATATTAATAGTAATATGTAATATTATGGTTAGATTGCTAGTTCTAAAAGCATGGATATCTCAAGAAAAACAAACTTTGTTGTTTGATTGGTCAATTTAACTACAAAAGAAATATAATATTAGCAATAAAATAATAAGTGACAATGTAAAAACTATCACTGATGATATATATTAAGTGACAATAATTTTTATTTTATCACTAATGATACTTTTTAAGTGACAATAATTTTTGCTTTATCACAATATTGTTCACTACGATAAAAACTAATATTTTAATCTATTACCATTAACATTTAGTAGTATCCCTATGTATGGTGATAACCTAGTGAGAATAAAAATTATCACTATGATTTGTGATAAGATTTTCATTGTTACTAAGTTGGCGTCATAGGTGTATCACTAATTATTGTCAATGGTGTACACTACTCTTTTACTATTTAATTTGTAAAAATTATTAGAGTGACAAAATAATTTTTTTTATCACTTAATATGTATATATATATATATAATCAATGGCATTTATGTATTTTCACTTATTATTTTATCACTAACTTATTTTTTTTCTTATAATGATTGATCATATGGGATTAGGTTAAATTTACTAATATATCCTCATTATTGTGTTATGTTTTATTAAAATATCCTCGCCATTGTCATGTTCTACACCTTGGTGCTCTCCACACCATTGTTCTTTACCTGTTCGACCAACTTGAGTATGACATGTTTGATTGTTTTTTTCAAATTTTTTTTTATGCCCAATCAGATTTGATTTTAGAGTTGCTGAGCAAATTCTTGCAGAGAGAAAAATATAAATTGCATGCTCTAGATTCAGTAGAGAAAAAAATGTGAATGATGTACATGCCCATCTGGGGTATTTATACTACAAACCCTAACCAATTATAACAGAATGGAAGGTTGGTAACTAACTAACAAAAAAGGTAAAAAGACCAAAGAGTACATCTGCAAGCTGGAATAGGGAGGAATAAATATCACGTCTACAGCCCCCTCTCAAGGTGGAGATTGGTGGAAGTCAACCAAGCCTAACTTGGAGACTAAGGAGAAAAATTGGGGTAATGCAAGAAAATTCGAGAAGATATTTGTTGTCTGTAACCGTGAAGGAACATGATTAGAGAAACAAACGTTTTTTAAATTGTTATCGAATGAGATGACAGTCTATCTTAAGGTGTCTGGTTTGCTCATGAAATATGGGATTGGCAACAATGTGTAAAGCTGCTTGGTTGTCGCAGAACATATCAATGGGTTGATTAATACTGATGCCAAAGTCTTTTAGGAGATAAGAGATCCATTGGAGCTCGCAGACTGTGGAAGCCATGCTTCTATACTTAGCTTCAACAGTTGAACATGACACTGTATTTTGTTTCTTGGATTTCCAAGAGATGAGAGATTGTCTGAGGAAAATGCAATATCCAGTAATAGATCGCCTGCTATCTTGACAAGCGGCCTAGTCAGCATCATAGAATGCTTGCAGTTGGAGAGAGTTGGAAGTGGGAAAGAACAGGCCTGTAGAGGGATTGTGCTTGAGGTACCTCAAAACATATAGAGTTGCATCCCAATGCGATTGGCAAAGAGAATTGATATACTGGCTGAGCTGCTGCACTGCAAAAGAAATGTTAGGTCTGGTCATATTTATATACAGTAATCTACACATTGACCTCTTGTATCTATCTGGTTTCGAAAGAGGAGGGTCCTCTCCTGCCCTCAATTTATGTCCATTTAGAAGTGGGGTGAAAGCTGGTTTGGCCCCTAACATGCCAATGTCCTATAGAATATCCAAGATGTACTTGCATTGGTTCAGATATGTACCGGTATCAGACCTGGCTATCTCTATCCCCAAGAAGTAATTTACGTATCCCAGGTCCTTGATGGTGACCTGCTGATGCAAAATTTTTTAACTAGTAGGATATTTACCTCATTGATGCCAGTAACAAGGACGTCATTCACATAAACCTGCAATGCTAGGAAATTTGAATCGTAAGATTTAGTGAAGAGGCAATGATCATTTTATGATTGAGTGAATCCAAAATTTTGAAGTTTGGAAGTGAATTCTACACTCCACTCCGTAAAAGCTTGCTTGAGTCCATAGAGAGATCTAAGGAGCTTGCAAACTTGCCTTGGTTTTGATGTTTTGTACCCTCAAGGAGGTGTCATATAGACTTGCTCATGTAAGTGACCATGCAGGAAGGCGTTGTTGACGTCTAGTTGATGTATGGGTCAAGATTTAGCAGTTGCCAATGCTAGAAATATTGTTACTATTACCAGTTTAGCTAGAGGTGAAAAGTATTTTATGTAATCCATTTCCTCCACTTGATTGAATCCTTTAGCAATAAGTCTTGTCTTAAACTTGTCAACATTTCCATTAGGTGAATATTTGATTTTGTAGACCCATTTTGAGCTAATGGGCTTCTTTCATGTAGGTAAATTAGTGAGTTCCCATGTGTGGTTCTTTTCTAAAGTAGCAAGCTCATTCTGCATTGCCTCAATCCATCTTTAATTAGTCTATGCTTGCTTATATGAAATTGATTCTAAAATCTATGACACATTTACTAAAAACTCCATGTATTGTGTGTTGAAATGGGATGATATCGTGTATGGAAAGGTGTAAATAGGGTAAGGTGATCCAGCAGTCACTTCAGTCTTCTGAGTTTTGGGTGTAGAAGGTGCAAGTTGAATGACCGTACATACAAAATCCTTAAGCCAAGCTAGTTTTTATCTAATTCTGGTGGTATGTTTGATGGGAATAGTAGCATTAGAGATGGGATGAAGAGATGAGGGAGTAGGGTTTAAGGGAGTAAGAATATGAGTAGGGGAGAGAGGATCTTGCAGGTTAGTTTCATTGTTTATAGTGTTTGAAGGGGAAGGAAAGTCTTGAAAGTCAAAGTCACTATCTATTGTAGGAATAGGTAGTGGTGTGGAGTCTGAATTTGGCAGTTTATAGGGGAAGATGGATTCATAAAAAATCACATCTCCGAATATCAAAATTTTATGAGTGGAGATATTGTAAACTTTGTATGCCTTTTGGCCAAGGTTGAACCCTAGAAAAATGCATTTGAAGGCTCTAGTGTCAAGCTTATCTTTACTTGGTGATGTGTTTGTCATATAGCATAGACATCTAAAGACTTTGAAGGGGCTATAATCGGGTGGTTTGTTATGTAAGATCTCATAAGGTGTCTTCCATTTCAGAATAGGAGTTGGGGTTTTGTTAATGATATAAGTGGCCATGAGAATAGCTTCCCCCCAAAATTTCTTTGGCAAGTTGGATTGAAATAGAAGGTCTCTGGTGAGTTGTAGTATGTGTTTATATTTTCTTTCAACTGTGCCATTTTGCTGAGGCGTGTAAGATGTGGATTATTGATGTAATATGCCATTGGTAAGGAATAGTTGCTGACAGTTTAGGTTGGTAAACTCAGTACCATTGTCTGATCTTATGGTTTTGATAGAAGTATCGAATTGGTTTTGGATCATGCTAATGAAGTGTTCAGAATAGATGTAACTTGGGTTTTATGAGACATTAGATAAGTCCATGTAGCATTATTGAAGTTATCTACAATTGTTGGAAGTAGTGAGCTCTAGTTACATAGGACTAATTGTAAGGACCCCAAACATCAAGATGTACAAGTTCAAAGATGTGTGTGGTTTGAGATGTGCTAATAGAAAAATGTAGTCTTTGTTGCTTTGCTAAGGGACATACATCACATAGAAGTAAAGATTGAGCCCTTTTATTGTTAAGAAAATCCAAGTGCGACATTACAGTTGGAGATAAGTGGCCAAGCCTCTTATACCTAAGAGAAAGTAATTGAGTATCATGAGTGTTTTTAGGGGATTCTATGCTGCTGTTACATTGTATCCTATCAGTGTGATTGGGAGTCGTAGTATAGTATCTCCTTTGGTTGGTGTCAAAGCTTTTGGAGTTTAGAATATACAGTTGTCCAAGCACCTTTCCTACAACCAATATCTCTTCAGTCTGAAGGCCCTTGCAATAAGCAATGATTGTGGTAAAATAGGAATTTGATGGAGGCATTTTTAGCTAGTTTACTGACAGATAAAAGATTATAATGGAAGGAAGGTATGTGAAGAGTGTTGGATAGTGCGAGGTTGTTTGGTAGATGAACATCACCTGTGTGATGAACTATTTTAACATTGCCATCAGGTAGGAATATTGGTGTGATGGCTTTTACAATTTTCTAGTTGGTTAGAAGATTGATATCACAACACATGTGGTTTGAAGCTCCTGTGTCTATGATCCAGCTACTTGGTTCTAATAAGCTAAGTATACTGAGAGCAAAATAATGGATAGTGGTACTTGCAAAGTCATTGAAATACGCCATGTTAACCATAGAGTTGTCTATAGTGTCTTTTCCCTTCATGAATTTGTTAATCTCCAACTGAATAATGTCCTGGATCTTGGTTTTGAGATCAACTGCTAGAGGCTATCATATTAGCAATGTGATTAGGAATAGGTTTTCCTTTGGCACTCATCAGTTCCTTGTACCAGTCTGGAACTCCATGCAATTTGAAGCAAGTCTCTTTTGTGTGTCCTATGTAATTGCAATGAGTGTAGTAAAGACCTGATTTATCTATCTTCTTTCCTTGTCTCTCTGTAGTAGTAGGTTTCTTCTCATTGTTTGTAGTGTTTTGCATCTTGTATCCTTAGGTTTTGACCACAATTACTGTGTTCTCTATATTTTCAGTGAAGTTGCTGTGCACTTTTCGTTGTTTCGATACTTGTAGCACCATAGAATATGCTTTGTTGACATTAAGCAAAGGATCCCTGACAAGTATTTGATTTCTAATGTTATCATAGCCTTATTTAAGCCCTTTTAGAAACTGAACGAGCTTAGTTGAGGAGTTATGTTCAGTCATTTGCTTGGCTGCACCACAACTGCATTCCGGCAAAGGCAACAGGCATTGTAGTTTATCCCATAACTTTTTTAGTTTAGTGAAATATTGTGCTACAGTCTGATTTCCTTGTGAGACTGAGCTGATCTCTCTTTGCAACTGATACTTAAGAGGACCATTAAATTCTCCATATCTCTCATCTATCTCATCCCATAGCTCCTTGGCAGATCCAGTATATAAAAAGGCGTCCACAATCTCTTTCGAAATTGAGTTTAAGATCCACGATTGTACTATACAATCGATCCTACTTCACTTCTCAAATTCATCCGAGTCTTCACTAGGTTTTATACATTTTCCAATGATAAAACCTAATCGCATCTTAGCTCCCAAAGTTATTTTCATATATCTGCTCCATGTAGGGTAGTTGTTGCCACTAAGTGGAGTTAAAACTAGGAGCATACCTGGATTATCAGATGGTTGAAGGCTGAAACTGTTACGATCGTGATCGGCATTGTGAATAGATCTTGTGTCTTGCAAATTTCTGAAGTTATCATCGCGGTTGGTGCTATTTTCTTCCATCTCAAATTCTCAATTAGAGATGATGCCCGGACCCAAAAAAAATGCCCTAGATACCATGAATAGATTCTGGCGGAGAGAAAAATATAAACTGCATGCTCTAGATTCAGTAGAGGAAAAAACGTGAATAATGTACATGCCCAGCTATGGTATTTATACTACAAACCCTAACCAATTATAACAGAATGCAAAGTTGGTAACTAACTAACAGAAAAGGTAAAAAGACCAAAGAGTACATCTGCTAGCTGGAATAGGGAGGAATAAATATCACGTCTACAGTAGCGTAAGTTGGGTGTTAATTGTGAAATATTCGGTTTGTTTTTCCATCTCATTTTTGAATGTAAATATTTGATCACTTTTGTCGTAGTTTTTGTTTGCACATGATTTAATGGTGATAAAATAGAAAAATAAAAATTGATGGAAATTTTAAGTTATCCAGAATCCTTACCATTCAGATTACCTTACATTTTTTGTGGAAAAAATTATTCTAATTTTTCTTGTTCTTGTTCTTTTTCTTTTTTAATGTTTTGTTTGCAATGAGTTATATATGGGAAAAAAGAAAAGTATGTCTAATTGTGGTATAAAATAATTTTCCGAATGTAACTATTAGTGTTTTGTTTGCATTAAGTTATATAAGGGGAAAGAAGTATGTCTAATAATGGTATAAATTAATTTTCCAAATGCATCTATTCTCAAATATTCCTTTGCAATATATACTTATAAATCACATATTACTTCAAATAATTTTACCATTCATATATATATATATATGTATATAAATTCTTCTTTTATAAGAGAGGGGCAAATATGTCTTTTTTGTGTTTCTTATAGGTAGATATATTGGCGTTGACACCAGATCCCGCCTCCTAAGTGGTGATCCATAATCTTATGCGCTGCTGGATTAAAAATCAAGCTACAAAAATAAAAAAGCCCAGATATTTTAACCAAATAGTAAATTAGGTTGGATAAACATTATATCCAACCCAATTATAGCTAGCAAATAAAAAATAAGAGAATAAAAACATATAAAAAATTTCACTTTCTTGACATTTATATAATGTCTCTTTCAAGTAATTGTGTTCGAGGGTTTGTTACTATATTTTGTGTTCCATGAAATCAATGAGTTGATAGCCAGGCGTGATTTAGGTCCTTGCAAATCTTTACTTTCATTTATATAATGTAATGTTCAAAATTTGAGACATAACATGACAATGCCCTTAAATTCAAAGGACTCAGAAACACTAAGATGCAAAAATTAGAACATTCTAAAATTCATAAGAAATTATCAAGAAATTTCAAAAGTGTCGCAGAAAAAAACAATTAAAAAATTTTCACTTAGAAATCAAATCCTCATGTTTAGAAATGAATCCTAAATATTACAATCCTCAAGAAATTCCTATAAACAATAATACAAATTCAAATTAATAATAACTCAAACATTATTCAAAAATAATAAATGTCTTAGTGTCTTGTTCTTAACCCCAAAATTAGTTGTCCATATCGTTCTCAACTAAGTCCTCTGCAAAAATGATCATAAAATAGCAAGAGTGATAAATCGCTCAGTAAATTAGTTTTTTAGCCTTCTATCATATTTTAGTACGTTACATATAAATTAAAAAAAAAAAAAAGACATAAGACATGAGAAATCATACTCCTCTTGTAGTAAAATAGAATGATCAATTTTCAAAATTCTTAATCAGACCAAGGATCAGAAAATCATATTTATTGGAGTGTTTTTGGAGAAATATTTTCAGAATTTTTGTGACTTAAGATAATATATAACTCATTAAATTTTACTTAATTATGCTCATGAACTTTTGGAATTCCAATTACTACTATAACCCAGTGGGCAATAGCGCGGTCAAAAATTTGCTACTATAATCTAGTGGCACAATCAGAAATTTGTTAATATGTATAACCTCAAAGTGTAGTAAGAGATTTGTCACTATAACTCAGTAGAATGATCATAAACTTATTATAATAACCCGATACTGAGGTAAAATGTTTTGCTACTTTAACCCTATAGCACACGGTTAGGGGTATCATACAAAGCAAAATCATTGATTAATTAATTTTTCATTCAAAAAGTAATTTTTATTTTTGTTTTTTGTAAAGACTAGATCACATAGGGGACTTTACTTTTAGAAACTTCTAATTAAAACCTCATTTATATAGAAAAAGTCATTTATACATAAAATATATTAGTTTATTTGGGAAAGAAAATTTTATAAAGAAATATAAGTGAAAGAAAACTAGTTACTTTTCATCTTTATAAATATAAGATGATGTGGTGGCTTACTTAATAGAAAATTTTAACACAACATGCTCAAATTCTCTTTTATACAAAAAAGCTATTCTTAAATAGAAAACATATATTTATACGAAAACCTAAGTATTTTTTGGAAAAATATATATAGGAAAAATATATATAGAAAAAATAGAAGGCGTAGACTACTTACTTTACTTATTAGAAGCTTAACATAGCGTGCTTAGATCCTCTTTTATACAAAGAAAATCACTTATACAAAAAACCTACATATTTATTTGGAAAAATATTTTTTCAAAAAAAAGAGGTGAGAACTATAACTTACCATCTAAAATTTCCTTTATTTAGATCTACAGATTCATTTAGGATGTCTAAATCCTATAAATAAATGCATTATAATAAATTAGGGTCTTAATGTTCCTAAATCAATCAGAATACAATATTGTATAATTGATTAAAGATCCGAGTACTACCTTGTGAATTGATTGATCATTAGGTTTTTCACCTTCCCCATTGTAACTTCCACTGAGAAAGGATTTGTGGAGAAATTTAGATTATTATTGGTGGATTTTCTCATGAAAAGATGGTGTGCAAGAAAATGAGTTCTGGGGTTTTATATTACTTATTTTTTTCTATTTATACACATGCACACTAGAAGTTCATAGGTTCGAATTCTTGACTTTACGCTTTATATGTTAGACTTATACCACTGGGTTGAAGGCCACTCACTTATCACTTATATCTGTAGGGATTTAGTAAGTCAATATGACTAACCTTGTAGGGGTGAAAAAACTATCTAAATAAAGTTTTAAAATGATGGGAAGACCTCCAAGATGATACTTCTACCCAGAAGTCCAAAAATCAAATAATATAATAATATTAGTCATCTTTAATTAATAATCATGGACCTAAGGGATAAACACACCATTATGATATGTTGACTTATTTTCTCCACTAGTTATAGACTTAATATCAACTTGAAATAAATTAAATAACTTGGACCATGTATGGCACCTAAACCTGTAAAAACACAATTATAATGTCATGTAAGTATAAGCTCTAAAACTATTTTATAATATTAACAATATGACTGCTCAAGGATCAAATACTTTAGTCACTAAATTAGCTTAAACAAGACATGGACCGTAAGGTTAATTACTCCCTCACTATAAAGAGAAAATTAGGTTTATATCATATTACTAATTCCCTCCCCCAATAAAAAAAAAAAAATCTAATCATCAACACATTGTCCACTTTCAATAAGAATAGATATATTTCTTACAATTATGGGCCACTAATATGTCAAGTGAAATAACTTTCAGTACAGGTTTAATTCATAGCTCTAATATGTACAGTCTTAAACTAATATACTTAGTAGTTAGCTCAATGATTAACTTGACATTCAATTAATGAAGCTTCCATCAAGTAACTTGCATCTTATTTAGTAATATTACAAGAAGATAAACTCCACATTTCAGTCTCCGCTAATCAATCCTTATAAAATTAATAAGGAAGCATTAAAGCTTAACTAGCATATCAAAAACTTAGAGTATGATTTTTTTTTCTTTCTTTCTCTTTTCAAGTCAAGATTTAAGTTTATGTCCTTCATAATGCAATATAATCAAGGTAAGTACCTAAAATGTGATCTCCAATAACCTCCAAAAAATTTGAGTTTTATTCAATATTTACTCTTTATCAGGATCCCATTAGTGTTGATCAAGCTTGAAATGAATCGCATGCTAAAATTCCACATGAAGAGCAACTTAAAATGTCAATGAAGAATTGAAGCAGACTATAATTGATCCAGTATTCTAACATCTAATTTAAATTATATCCCATTATTTTCTTATAAAATACAAAAACCTATTGCTAATTATGTATTCTTGCATTTCGGATCCTACGACCTTGATGCTTGGCCTAATGAAATTCACGTAATCCTAAAATAAAGTAAATAACCAAGATATATTTATGAGGTATAATTGATAATACTTCAAATGAAAGTATATATTATCAAACCTATCACTATAATAATTCACAAAAATATATGGGGTATTACACTCTATTCTCCATGGAAAAAAGCTTTGTCCTAGAAAATGTAGACTTCCAATGTTTCAATACATATTCTCTAGGTTTTTAAGTAGCTTCTAAGATCATAATCAAATGGTGATGGGTTCAAGTTCAGTATCTTTTTGATTTGGCATATATTTGTATTTTAGCCATAACCTTTTCCATATATATATATATATATATATATCAGGTTAAGGTGATTCAAATGGCTATAGAAACCCAAAAGACAGGGCTATAATTCATACCTTGACCATTTTTCCAAACTCAGTCTGATTGATCGGCAAACTTGAGTCCAAGATTTATAAATGTGATGAAAATTCAGATGATGATAAATCCAAATCAGGGTACTTTTTGATTTGACATATCTTCGTATTTTGTTCATAACGTTCTCTCTTTATATATATCAAATTTAGGTGACTTGGGTGGCTATAAACACCTAAGAAATAGAGATACAGTTCTTATGTCGGATATGTTTTGACATTCAATTTGGAAATATGAGAAAGTTCAATTGAAACATTCTATTTGAGCAAAATTGAGATCCTAGGTAAGTTATTCTTTCAACTTGCATTCCTCTCCTAAAGTCAAATAATTGTCCCTTATTTCAAAGGGTAACCCAAAACTTCTTATTCTCAATATAAGATGGTCTTGTCTAACTTCACCTAAAAAAATTAAACCTATATTGAAGTCTAAAATCGTAAACTAGACTCTGATACCACTTATATCAAGCCCTAAATCCTGTACATAACATGAAGTGCTCCTAAGTCCAAAGGACTCTGAAATTATAAACCATAGAAATCAAAACATACTAAAATCCATAAAATATTATTATGAAACTTCAAAAGTGTCACAACGAAACAATTCAAAATCTTTCACTTAGGAATCAAACACCTATGTTCAGAAATCAATCTTAACTATTACAATCCTTAGAAAATTATCTTAAAAAATAATAAAAATTCAAAGTAGAAATGAAAATTTTAATCAAAACTAAGCCTTAGTGTGTTATCCTTTACCGCAAAATTGATTGTCCTCTTCATTCTCAACTAAGTTTTGTGCAAAAATGATCATAAAATGGTATGAGCTATAAATCAGCCAGTAAATAGTTTCTTTGCCTTCAATTAGATTTGAGCAAGTTACATACATAATACTTAAGAAAAGACATAAGATGTAAGAAAGTATCTATTCTTGCAATAAAATAGAATGATCAATCCTACCCTTATCCCCCTCTATTTGATGGGACCAACTATTCAACATTGAAGAATGGGATTGGGAAATTTGTCATAGCATTGAATTATGACTTATGGAGCATAGTCATTGATGGGCCTCTTGTCCTCACTAGAAAAGGCAAACTTCAACAGAAAGACTGGAACTTACCCCTGAAGACAAAAGAATGCTGTCAATGAATACAAAAGCAAAAAATATCCTTTCATGTGCTTTTGTCAAAGAAGAATATAACCGTGTTAGCACGTGTACGTCTGCAAAGGATGTGTGGAACATGCTTCAAGTCACCCATGAAGGAACTTGAACTTCAAGGTAAAACTAGAACAAATTGCTTTACTTACTCACCAATATGAAATGTTTTTAATGAAAATAGGTGAAACAATCAGCTAAATGTATGCTCGATTCATGGAAATAGTGAATTCCATGTTTGCGTTGGGAAAAATAATGTCTGAAAGTGAACAGGTTTGGAAGATTCTAAGATCTCTTCCAAAGAAGTGGAATCCCAATGGTACTGCGATTCATGGGGCCAATAACCTTGAAAAATTAACTATGGGATAACTAATTGGTTCACTTACCTCCCACGAGATGACTCTACTCAGCAAAGAAGAAAGTTATGACACCAAAAACAAGAAAAACTTTGCTTGCAATGCTGAACAAAGAGAATGGAATGAAGATCCCGGTGACCTAGATGAAGAAATTGCCATGATAACCAGGCGACTGCGACAACTTACCCAAGTCAAAAATCGCTTTAGGAGAGATCCTAGAACACATTCCAGAAGAAACACCGGTGAATTCAGAATTGAGCAAATCATCAGTCATGAATGCCATGAAATAAGACACAAAAGACTTGACTGTCCAAAACTGAAATGGAGTCCAAAGACTAAGAGAAATCCAAAACAAAGAGCCATAACCATCACTTGGGATGACTCAGACTTGGACCAATTCAATAATGAAAAAAATTATCTCATGGCTGACAGATAGGTAACTTTACAGTCCCAATTAAATTCTAGCAGTTTTGACGTTAATTATGATTTAGATAAAGATCTTGATATTCATATTGAATACCACAATCAGCTCATTGAACTTCAAATAGAAATAAACCTTTTTAAGGAACAATTAGAGAATACCATTAATGAAAAGGAAGAATTGGTACATTACTATGATAAAATCATAAAGAAATGCTCTAAAGGAAGAAACAGACTAGTTGAGAAAAACTAGAGCTTTGAAAATGAAATTTAGTTTTTGCTTGATAATAAGTATAATCTAAAAGGATCTCTCAAGGGCAAAAACAAAGTTGATTCTGGTTATAGAAACACAAGATTTTCAAAAAGACTTGTCACTATTGTTCTAAAAAAGATCACGTAGCTCAAAATGTCCTATAAGAAGATAAATTGAAGCCAAGTATATATGGGTGCCAAAGTCTAAAAAATCAAGACCCAACAAAAAATGGGTACCAAAATTCATAAACTCTTGTGTTGTAGGAACCAGTCAAGATGGAAGTTCAAATGGATCTTTGGTATCTAGACAGTGGATGTTTCAGACACATGGCAAGAAACAAGTCATTCTTTTATGAAATATAAGAATATAATAGAGGAAATGTATTGTTTGCAGACAACACAAAGGAAAAACCAATGGCAACGGAATAGGTAGGAACAAAGACAGAACTTCCATAAAAAATGTCTAGCTAGTAGATGGGCTAAAACAAAATCTTCTCAGCATAAGCCAATTATGTGATAATGGGTACTAGGTACACTTCAAACCCTCTAAATGTGTGGTGACCAAGCATGATGAAATTTTTTTCATTGCAATCAGAGAAAAAAAACATATAATGTATAAATCTTGATGATTTGTCCAAACAAAATGTTGAATGCCAAGTTGTTACTGACGAATCTTGTTGGCTTGGCATAGACGTGTTGGTCATGCAAATATGAAACCCTTAAATCATTTGGTCAAAAAGGATTTGGTGAAAGGCATTCCTAAAATGAAGTTCACAAAAACCAAAATATGTGATGCATGCATGAAAGGCAAACAAGTGAAAACTTCTTTCCAGCCAATAAATGACATTGTATCCTCAAAACCACTGGAACTTCTGCATTTTGACTTGTTTGGACCCATGAAAACTCAATCTCTTTGAGGAAACAAATATGTTTTTGTCATCATGGATGATTTTTCTCGATATACATGGGTAAGGTTTCTTTCACATAAAAATGAAGCTTTGCATCATTTCATTACTCTATCAAAGAACATCCAAAATGAAAAAGGGCATTTGATTAAAACCATCAAGAGTGATCATGGCATGGAGTTTGATGATCATAACTTTGCCACCTTTTGTAATGATCTTAGCTATATTCACAACTTTTTTGCTCCAGGAACACCCCAACAAAATGGGATAGTTGAAAGAAAAAATAGTATTTTACAGGAAATGGCTCAAACAATGTTGAATGAGTATGATCTTCCTAAGCATCTATGGGCTAAAGTAGTTAACATAGCCTACTACGTCATCAACAGAGTCTTCTTGAGACCATTCATAAAAAAGACTCCATATGAGCTTTGGAAGGGTAAGATACCATCATATCTTATTTTCATGTATTTGGGTATAAATGCCACATCTTAAATGATAGAGATCACCTTGCTAAATTTGATCCAAAATCAGATGAGGGAATATTTGTTGGTTACTCAACAAACAGTAAAGCTTATAGAGTTTTTAACAAAATAAAAAGGACAATAGTAGAATCCATGTATGTGGTATTTGTTGAAACTGACCCTCTACTAGCCAAGGACTCCTTAAGTATAGAAACTGTAGGTTTCGATCAAGTGATAGAAGTACTTCAACAAGAAAAAGAAAGAGAGAAAGACATTTCACAAAATCTCACTGAGACATCTCAACCTCAAATGGAACTTCCTGCGATGAAACAGGAGACAAAATCAGCAAATTCAAATATGCCTCAAGCCATCCAACAAATACTATCAAAACTTTTGGGACTTAACAAAAAATATCATTCATAAGTTTTACTGAATTATGCTCACGAACTTTTGGGATTCCAACTACTATTATAACTTGATTGAGTGGTAAGACATTTACTACTATAATTTGATAGCACGGTCAAAATTTTGCTACTATTACGCGATAGTGTGGTCAGAGATTTGCTACTATTACTTCATAGTGGGGTTAAAAATTTGCTACTATTAACTCGACAAGATGGTCAAAGAGTTGCTACTATAACTCGGTAGCATGGTCGGGATTTGTTGCTTTGACTCGATCGTATGGTCAAAAATTTTGTTGCTTTAATTTGATAGCACAACTAAGGGTCACCTTATCATGTCGACCAAAATCATCGGTAATTTTTTTTAAAAAATAATTTCAGTTATCTTTGTGTGATGATAGGATCACATGTTAAAATTTAATTAACAGAATCTTTTAACATAACATGCTCAAATCCTCATTTTATAGAAAAAAGTCATTTGGATAGAAAACGTATGAATTTATTTGGAAAAAAACATTTTATAGAGAAATAGAAGGATAAGAAACCACTTATTTTTCATCTTTATAAATATTAGATATCACACGGTACACTTTACTTAACAGAAAATTCTAATATGACATGCTCAAATCCTTTTTTGTATAGAAAAAATAGTGTAAATGAAAAACAAATATTTACACAAAAACCTACATAATGTTTTTGGAAAAACATTTACAAAAAGATAGAAGGCAAAGCTACTTGCTTTACTTAATTGGAAATCTTAATATAATATGCTCAAACCCCCTCCTGCACAAAAAAATCACTTATATATATAGAAATCTACAAACTTATTTGGGAAGATATTTTTTAATAAAAATAGAAGGCAAAAACTTCTTACCCATCTAAGATTTCCTTTCTCTTAATAAACGAATTAGTTTAGATACCCTAAATTCTATATACAAATACATTATTAAAAATTAGGGTCCTAAATATACCTAAATGAATCAGAATATATTATCGTATAATTGATTAACGATCCAATTGCTACCTCGTAAATTGATTCATCCTCAGGTTCCTCACCTTCCTTCTTGTAACCTTGCTCATCTTGGATGAATTTGTGGAGAGATTTAGATTAGTTATATTGAATTTTCATATGAAAAGGCGGTGGCACAAGAAAATAAGTTCTAGGGTTTTGTATCACTGATATATAGTGTTTTAGTTAGTCAATATGACTAGATACCTTGTGGGGATCAAAAACTACTATTTATATAGGAGTTTCAAAATGATGGGAAGATCGCTAAGATGATGCTTTATTCTAAATTCAAAAATTAAATAAAAATAATGTATTATATATATATTGTTTTTTTAGTAGTTAATTTTCTATCTATCATGGATATTTCACATAGAATCAATGTACATAGGTAGAATCACAAGAAAGAATAAAATTAAAATATTAATCATCAACATATGCTTAAAAAGATTAATAATCAACCTTAACCTTGGTCTTTTTCCTTTCAATCTTTTTCTTCATTTTTAGCAATGTTTTGTGAAATTAACATTCAAAAAGGATATCACTTGTAATAGTTGGAAAAAGATTGACAAATAGCATAATTATTTTAAGTAGCTATTAGATAACAAACTAGGTTAGATTTCTTGAATTTGGTGCATGATGAAGGCTAGCTAAATTGAATGTGGTTGCACTTTGTTGCATATACTTTGCACAGTTGAGATGCCCGAAACCTAGATCTACGTACAAATGAGATAAGAAGAAGAGGAAGAATTCAATGAGATTCAAATGGGAAATAAGAAAAATTTGCATTAATAAACTAATTATTGAAAGTCTAGAAGTAATGTAGGAAGAAGATAGTACCAAAATAGTAGGTTGCACAAGCTGACTCACTTTAGTTGATATGGGGCAATCAAGCACTTGCCCTTGCTTTTTTGGCTAAATCGGGAGGTTGTATAGGTTTCCTGGGATGGAATGCCTCAATGCATTCCATTGTTGGTTGCATAACTTACGTTGGTGGGGTCATTTCTTCATGACTTGTTGCATACCATGCATTTATCCACATATAAATATACATGTATTTCAAATGTTTTATTAAAAAAAAATAAAAATGAAAGAACAAATCATTAGCCAAAAAGGCAACTAATGGGACATTAACTTGTAAATTTTTTGGCGGAAATGTATTTGTGTAATCTATATGTTTGTAGTACACTTGTATACTTCACAGAGTTTTCATAGCCATCTTTTTCATGTACACGCTTCCCGAAAGATCTAATAGCCTACTCCATTTTTTATACTCCATTTGAGTTGGTGGTAGACTAAAAATATCAGAAGTTGACAGAAGAGGTCTAAATGTACATGGGCATGTTCCTGATGATTTTTTGATAAGACTTGGGATAAAGATCCATTTCGAGAAGTCACAAATTAGGAACATTCTAGTTGACTAAGTTCAATAGCAGACAATTGGATTTTGGAACAAAAATGGTGTTACAAATGAAAGTTAGAAAATTTTACTTCCAATTAAAGTATTTGCAACCTTAATAATATAGTGAGAACATACCAATACTTTAACAAATTTTAATTCCACTGGTTGTTAGTGTTTCTTTGTGTGCATTAAATGGAAAAGTTTGGCCCATCACTCTTCATCATTTATACATATGGAAAAGAATATTTTCAATCACAAGAAATATTTATAGATTAATGAACTTTAAACTAAGAACATCATTAGCAAGTATTTGTGCAAAACTCTTTCATACAACTGTATGATTAATATTAGTTGTGAACGGTTAACTCTATTGATATATCACAATTGTGTAAAAATATAAAATGATGTATTTAATAAAAAATGCATTAATGATACTAATTAATTTAATACATATGCAAAATTCTACACACTTGATACATCAAGAACTTACCTCTCTTTTTTAGAATCCCATTATTGATCGATGATCAACAATTGATGTTCATGAACCTTAGAAGATAACTAAGGTACTCATTCTCTAAAACTTAACTTGCAGTCATAATAAGTAACTTCTAATCTAGACTTATAATCCTTCACTTTTTGCTAAACTTCTAATCTAGACTTATAATCCTTCACATTTTGCTAATGTTACTTGAAGACGTGCTTCTTCTTATTTAGACCAATAAGATTAATATTTTTGTGCACCAAAACATGAAAAAGACATTGTAAATCTACCTAGATAATTAGAAACTATATTTTAAAGGGTAAAATACATCATACTTAATTTTCTGACCATATAAGTAATTGTTTAATGTTGGAACGATTCTCCAATCATTAAAAGTTAAGGGGTAATTGATTGTTCCAAGCTAATATTCCCAAATATGTCTCAAGTTCATTAGAATAATCTCTAGCTTGTTGATCCCATTTATTGTTTTCAATATTTATTGGTTCACCCATTTTCCTCTATGTCATCAATCTAGAGTGTGACCTCGATCCCTTAATGCACAAGTAGAACCTATATGTAAAAGAATAAAATGAATATTAATTTAAAAGAGAGTAATTATAAAGAAAAATGACAAATATCAGTCTGAATTCCACTATCAATCTTACTAGTTTGAGATTTGTTAGGGTAGGCTTCAGGTTGTGATTTGTCAATGTAGGGTTTAGGTTGAGGTTGTGTTGAATTGGGGCCAACTTCACTTGTTTGTTTTTTGTTTGTTTCATTAATCATCCCTCCTACAAGCCATTTTCACATATATACAATACACCATGATTCTAATATACTATCCTGCATTAAACTATAAATATAATTAGAAGCTAAAAAGAGGAAGAAAGAAAAATGCATATATCAACACATATGGTAATGTTGCACCCACATTAGCACACTTAGGAAATGTCTCATCAACTTTTATAAATCTTAAAGAAAATATACATATGAAGATTCATTCACATTTACAACTAATTTATGCCATACCATCTTTACAATCTAGCACAAAATGATTAGCCCTTTCACATAAAGCAATGTCATTACTATTATAAAGGAGAAGCATTTCTATCTCCAAAGGAGAAGTAATTTTATAAGATTTTACAAAATTATCCTTGCAACTTTTTGTCTGCTAGAATTATGAAAGCAACCCAAAGGTGAAATTGGAAATTGCTATACATCTATTGTAGTTCTTGTAACATTTTCTGGTTGTCCCAAATTTACCCTTTTATTATTATTACATATATTGAAAAATTCAGATATATTGGTAATATTCTACTTAAAACCACAATCCTCAAAATCCCTACCTTTCCATTATATAGGAAACCACAAAACACAACTTCAAAACCTTTTTTATTTTTCATCTTACACCTTCAATCCAAATATTGTACAGTTCTTTATTCAATGTTGGTCTAAGGCCAAAAGATTTTTTCATAGGAAATAGTCGAAAGATCAATTACATTTAGTAAAGCAATTGGCAGATCATCTTGACAGCTCAAGTTTTCATCTTTGAAGTAGTTTTTAGAATCGAAAATTTATCAAAGTCTAGGGTTTGATTCGTTCAACAAAAACTTTGGTTGCATCTTAAAATGTTGTTATTATGATTTTCAACTCAATTTTCAAAGGTAAAAAAATGATTATTTACCATTTGGTATTGTTTTTAATTGAAAAGATTGCTAGTTCTTCACTTTTGCATTTTCACATTTTGATTGAGCGTTTTGAAAATCGTGCAAAATTTAACAGGTAATATGAGTTGCAATCTGATTCTTTTTTTTTATTGTTTTCATTAAGTAAATTCGTAGACCAAATCCATGATTTGATTGAATTTATTCTGGTGTATTTGATGATTTTATTTATTTATTTATTTATTTTTAGCTTTTTTGATTATGGATAATGGCAACAATAGACAATTAGAGTGCTTTGAATTAAATTAACTAGATGCTCCCCACAAGTTATAGTTTTTACGTGCACATTACTATGTTCGAGATGGTGGTTGTGTAGCATAAGTCTCAACTCACATTTATAAAGAATTGATATACAGGAGTATTTTTGTATATTTATGTGTAGTTTGATATATTATTAGTAGTAGAAGTTTTTGTTGTTACTAGATCTAGTGCACATGAAGCTATTAGAAGAATGTAGTTGTGCATCAACACTTACAATAAAATACAATAAACCACACCCCACATCCCTCAAAACTTCTATTTCTTTGGTTTCATTCTAGACCTCAAACAAAAACTTCCATAATGGTCTCTTTAATTTTTCTTGAAGATCAATTTTGTTTGAGCATGACCAAACATCTTTTCTTTCAAGACAAAAGGCTTACCTAAAGGGGTTGCAAAAAAGTAGACAAAGGAAAACAAAACCCTTACTCGGTGTCTTGCCAAGACAGATCCATCAGTTGAGATTTTAATTGGTGGTTCTATTGTGGTATGTTCTCAGAGCTGTTTTAGTTTCATATTATTTTTACATTTGAATTGTACAAGTATGGGGGAAATTGCATTTCTGATCTTATAATTTTGTCCACTTTTCAATTTCATTCTATAACTTGCAAAATTACAATTTTACTCCTATATATACCAAAAATTTATTACTTTTAGCTCAAATTTCACCGAGGCACCATGTTTTGGTTAAAAAAGTTGAGTTGGCATGCTAATAAGGCAAAAATCAGCATGCCAACATGACAAAAAACATCAAATTGGGCCCACTCTAGTGTGCCAACTTAGCTTTTTCTATCAATTTTTGGAGCTTTGATGAAAATCAAACTAAAAGTGACGAACTTTTTGTACATATGGGACTAAAATTGCAAATTTTCAAGTTATGGGATGAAATTGCTAAGTGAGCAAAATTATAGGATGAAAAATGCAATTTTCCTATCCATGTATATAAGTCAGTATGCATTACACATATATGCCCTTATTCATGCCTAAGCAAAACATATTCCAACTTCATCATAATTCAAACCTTTGAGGATAAAATTTTTGAATGACATTTTAATGCCTTGTATTTCAATGTCTGTTGCTTTTGAACATGAACTAGAGAGCTATTGGCTTTTGCCCCATTACATGATTAAATTTTGACCTTTAATATGAGTTGGCTGTTTATTCTTTCTATTGTATGAATGTGATTTATTGTATAAGATTCTAGCTCATCAAGACATCATCTCTTAAAAGATTTTATTGTTTACTCCTGGAATCATCAATTTTGCCATTAGTTTGTAGGAAATAGGTGGACTTCATGTGAATTGCACATTGAAAATTCATTGACATTTACATTACTCTTAAGTAAGATTTTCTGACATTTATAACACATATTCTCTATTTGCTAACTAAATACAAACTACTCTCTGGCAATGGTCAACCTCTTAGAAAATGTTTAAATGTTGACAAAAACAAGAATGTGAATTCAAGAAGGAACTTTTTTTTTTTTATCAAGAATAGAATTTTTTTTCTTTTTCTTTTTATCTTCTTTTCAGCTCTAGAAACCATATTACAATGTGGTAAATAAATACTTTGCCATATTCATTTGATCTATTTCCCATTTTTATCAAGTAAACCCTTTTCAACATATATATAGTACTAATAAGACTTGTTATTGAAGCATTGCCTACTTATCATGAGAGTTGTAATGTTGTTTTCACTGAAACATAAAAGTGTGTATCTTCTATACAAGATTTCTATGCCACTTAATTATAATTGAACTCTTTCATTAATTTCATAGGAATAGTTGCTTTCACTTTATATTTTATATCTACATATGTAGGAACTTTATCTGAATCTCCTATTTGTATTACTTACAAGCCTACTGCTCTCATTGCAAGAAGTGCATATTGATCTTGTGGTGTTACTTTATAGAAAAGGCAAAAATGAACTTTAAATTTGCATATTTAAATTTTGTTCCCTGTAAATTTGATATCCTTTGGTTGGCCCAATGGAATATAACTATTCCATGTCCATAAAATCCCATATCAATATCTGTCATTATGTGCATTGATGCTGTCCCTTCTCATAATGGCATAGCTATATTCATGTAGTATGAACCAAACCATTTAACTTAATAGATCTATATATGTCTGTATAGTAAAATAAAAAGGTTGTTTATCTCACACCACTTTTGCTGCCTTTCCAATTTAACCATCAAAATAATTATAATCTTCTAGAGATTTAGAGTGGTAATAAAATGATCTTAGGGATAAAAATATAATAGCATAGCCACAATAGTTGATATATTCAAATTTTATTATATTACTATTATGCCACCATTGAATGCCTGAAACTCCACACCGAGTGGAGGTCATAATTGTCATTTTGCGTATAAAGATGATGGCCCACATTTTGTTACTACTAGGTATAAGTGTTTCCTTACACATTCAGAACATTTGTCTTTCTCAATCTTCTTCGTTCTTCCTTCCCAGGCCTTATAGTGTGAATTAGGGTTTTTGTTGCTCTGTGTACTAGTTACAGGTAATTGTTCATCAACTTCACTTCTATTTCTTCATATAGTATATTCAAACCTTGGTTATTATTATTAATGTCCTAGGTGTTTTATTGATTTAATTTTGTATTTCCAATAGTCAGTACAATTTTTGGGAAAAAAAATTAAAATTATTTCCTCCACTTCTTAGAGACTACTTTCCATTGACGAATACCTTCTTCACTAGTTTTTGTAAAATACATCATCATTCTTGATTATTGAATCACGAGCTTAAATTTATTTGGAATTTTATTTGTCTCAAATCTTGTCTTTAAAGAATTTCATTGTTGAAATCTTAAATGATGCTGTGATAGATATTTTTAAAAAAATTGTGATATCTTTTAATTTTCTAGCCACAAAAACCAACTTTCTTCAATAAGGTAAACTTATTAATTTCTAAGATTGCAATTATGTTGCATGGTGTTGCTATATATTTTCTTGGATTTAGGAGTTCCAGTGTCACGGGAGTTGGTTTCAAGTCTTTAGAGGACAATTTTGCATTAGGAAATACTCTTTTTTTGAACTATCTTGGAGAAGAAATTTTTAAAAAAACTTTTAAGTAGGTAATGAATTATATAGCTCATTCATAGATGTAACTAAATTAGTCTCTAACTATTAAGTCATTTACTTCAAAGTCCTCTTAGTCTCTTATATCATGATTTAGTTGATTTATTGTTGTATTTATTTATCTTTTTATGTTATTTATGCCTCTGGATTCTTTTGGGGAGTTGACATGCATTTTAGCCATCTTCTTGATTTTCCTACAGCATCATGGATAGAAAAGAGCATATTGAAAAATTCAAGAAGTACGAGGCTGAATATAAAGAGCATTTGATGTCAAAGTATTTCTCAGACAAGATTGCTTTTGGAGGTAAATATCTTTGGAATTGATACTAGAATATGGACTTCTTTGTACATGAAAGTTTGCATACGATAGGGCTACAAATAGAAGACCAATCCATAATTGTTGCATCTTCACAATATAGTGGAAACCTTCAACCCACACACATATAATTAAAAAAAGAAAAAAATAAAGTAGAAGAAAGGATCAAAAGGATTTATCTTCATTCTAATGGTTTTTCTTCAACCTTAACAAGTATCATTTTATGTTTGTCATGCAAAAATGATATGCTTTAAGATCCTTGACCTTGTCCAAATAAATTTCTTTTTCACTTGAAAAGGAAAAAATTCCAGTTTTTTACTGGCCTTCCACACCCTTTAGTTTTCAGTTTCTTACTGTTTTACTTATTCTCATTAAACTTGCCCGAAAATCACCAATGGTTTTACTAATTTTTCTTCCTCATAGGCATTAGAATTTTAAGGGTCATATCCATAAAAGTAGTTTAGATTAGAGAAAACAACAAGCATATTGGAAAAGAAAACATGACTGTAGATTCATATGTGGAAGGTTGTGGTGTATCTTCTCTTATACATGGTATCTTACTCCATTTGTGATTCAAGCAAATACAACAGTAGTGGGACTAGTTAAACTATGTTATTCAAAGCCGTCACAACCCAACCATGGTAATGCAATTATTAGGGGCACACTCTAACACTGAGCTAATAGCCCATTGTGTGAGCCTCCCACTATGGCCCAACTATGCCAAAAGTGAGAGAAACCCATCCCTCTTTTCCTTTTTTCGCCCCATCTTACCACAAAGGGGGATATGGAAACATAATAAATGGGATTCTATTAGCTCTTTTGACCTAGGATAATAAGCTCTTTGATTCTCATCTAAGTCTACCTGCTATCTTAATATTAAATGGTTGGCAACTTTGATTCTTACAAAAGTATATTCATGTGCATTCTCACTTGTAGTTTTACATAGTCCATAAAAAGTAGGAAACTTTGATATATTATTGGAAATTTTTACAAGTAATGAACATGGTAATGTATCATAATTAATTTTAAATTCTATTTTTGCAGGTAGTACAATCAACATGAAAATGAGTGTAGATGGACAAACTACTACAGGTAGCAGGTAGAAACAATTCTTAACACATTCTAAATTCATCTTTTTCATTGATTCATGTGCTAAGTTTACCATTTATATGTAGGGTGCCTCCATATGAATCATTTTTAGGTCCATCATTTTATGAACTAATCCACAAAGAGTCAAGTTCTTCACATGAAACTCCAAATAATAGTAACTCAAAGGGGAAACACTCAACCTAATTCGAGGAGTATTTGGAGCTTCCAACCAAATGTGCTTGATATTATCTGTATCAATATTGTGTTTATGGAAGCATATATGGATTGATGTTGCCTTGATAGAATAATCCAAAGCACAAACCTTATATCATATAAAACATTGCATCTTTCTTCTCATCGATTATGGATATTTGTGGAGCACATTCCTTCTCTTGTTATTTGTTGGGGTTCTATTATTTTGATACTAATTATTTCCTCATAGCATGAAAATATATTTCTCGCACCATATTGGTGCGGAAAACTGCTAAACCAATAATGTTCAATGCATTTAGCTTTAAACCATGATTTCTTCTAACAAAGCTTGTGATTATTATCCAAGGGAAGGGAAAGGGGAAGTGTCGATGCTTGTAATTCTTGTCAAATCTTGTGCATTTTTACTTTTGAATATTCGAATCATGTGTTTGAAATTTTAAGTTGTGTAATATGACTTTCTTTTTCATTTTTTACATATACATACACATATATGACATTGTAAAGTGTTTTACAATGAAGAAATTGGCTTACAAGAAAGCATATATCCACTAACACTAACAGGCTTATTGTTAGAAAACTAATTCAACTCATTTAAGTTCATGTTACATTTATCCGATTTGATTAAGACATACACATATATTTACTTACTCATACAAAGTAAATTTGAAAATTTGACTAAGAGGGGAGAGAATTAGGCATAATAAAAAATTTTGATTAGCGGAAGTAAAAGATTAGTACTTCGACAAAAGAAATGATGTTTTTATGTAGAAAATGGCTTGAATATTTTTTGACCAACAAAGGCTGGAACTAATGTTTCACCATAACTTTTGTTCAATGTGAGGATGAATAATATTGATAAAGCATATAATGAATGTGGATATGAATGTGATAAAATCAAATATTATATAGTATTGAATTAGGGAGTATTTATTATGAATAATATTGGTAAAGAAATAATTTAGTATATGAGGTTTTTATTTTGATTAATTAAATATAACAATTTTATTGTTTATTTTTCAGCTTTTCTCTTGATTAACTATCAATATTACATGGAATTAGAACATTCAGTATAGTTAAAGATAGTTGAAAAAAGCATATATCCTTCAATGATTAGAATGCGGCATTGCATTTTTAATGGCATATTAGTACGCCATTTAAAAGTATCTTTAGTGGCACTTAATTGTCATTTAATACATTCTCTTTATGACATTTTAATGTATCATCTAATATATTTTTTGTTGCATTTAATTGATGTCACAATAGAGGTAAATTAATGATATTCATACCTTTAGCTACATTGCTACAAGTGACACTTTTAAAAAATGTCATTAATATAAAATTGCCACTATAATATTATTTAAGTGACACTTTTTAACGCCACTAAATAGTATGTATATATAATATAGATTTATATATATATAAATAAATATTATGTTAAAATCAAATATTATATAGTATTGAATTAGGGAGTATTTATTATGAATAATATTGGTAAAGAAATAATTTAGTATATGAGGTTTTTATTTTGATTAATTAAATATAACAATTTTATTGTTTATTTTTCAGCTTTTCTCTTGATTAACTATCAATATTACATGGAATTAGAACATTCAGTATAGTTAAAGATAGTTGAAAAAAGCATATATCCTTCAATGATTAGAATGCGGCATTGCATTTTTAATGGCATATTAGTACGCCATTTAAAAGTATCTTTGGTGGCACTTAATTGTCATTTAATACATTCTCTTTATGACATTTTAATGTATCATCTAATATATTTTTTGTTGCATTTAATTGATGTCACAATAGAGCTAAATTAATGATATTCAGACCTTTAGCTACATTGCTACAAGTGACACTTTTAAAAAATGTCATTAATATAAAATTGCCACTATAATATTATTTAAGTGACACTTTTTAACGCCACTAAATGATATGTATATATAATATAGATATATATATATATAAATAAATATTATGTTAAAATATTTTTTAGAGATTTTTATGGTATTTAATTTTAATTTTTTTTGTCATGGTCAAATGATTTATTTTGTAGTTTTTTCGTAAATAAACAAAACTTCAAGGGCTTTTTTTATAAATAGTTAGCTTTTTCCATTCAAATTTTAACGGAAAATTTGAAGGAGGACCAGAAGTGTCAAAAATATATGAAATTTGGACCAAATGTGTTTAACACCATAAGCTAAGGACTAATAGTGTACACATAATTAAACTATGGGACCAAAAAAGCAATTTTTCCCAATTATGACTAAACAAAGTGAATTAACTAGGAAACCCAATAAGGACATTTGAGTATATTTGGATTTATAAATCGGAAGTTGATACGATACTGCTTTAGGTTATCTTATTCTCAATTTTGGATTGACTAGGAAACCAAGACTTGAGCATTGATACAACTGGGGATTCCTCTGCATTTTCCTAGTGAGTATGTATTAGAATACTTTAACCTCGATGTAATTCTGCTCCATCCCTTGTAGGATCTTGCTTAGGTATTACATGGGTTGGGGTTTAATTCCTCTGATGAAAATAAAAATTAAGCTAACAGCGTTGAGCGAGAGCGTTAGGTGTAGTCGAAGAGGTTCACTAGTGTTCGGCTTGGCCAACAATGGAAGTTTAGTCAAGTACTTTTTGAGCTTGGCTAGCGCTTGATCGCACTATTCTATCCATTGGAAGTGATGGTTGCTCCACAACATCTTGAAGAACAAGAGGCTCTTATCGACCATTCGGGATATAATTCTTCTGAGGGCTACGATCCGACCTACTAGTTTTTGAACCTTTTTTACTGATAGGGAAGGGGCAATGCTTTGCATAGCTTCTATCTTTTGAGGGTTCGCTTTGATCCCTCTCTAACGGACCATGTATCCCAAAAACTTTCCCCCTCGGATACCAAAAGTACACTTTGCTAGGTTAATCTTAAGGCCATAGTATCTCAAAATAGAAAAGGTGGGGGCCAAGTCGATGAGGGGGTCTTTCTCCTTAACACTTTTCACCATCATGTCATCAACGCACACTTCTATTGAGTTGCTAATTTCTTCCATAAACATTATGTTAACAAGTCTTTGGTATGTCACCCCTAAGTTTTTCAACCTAAAGGGGATGGCTATGAAATAGTACACCCCCATTAGTACGACGAATGTAGTCTTGTCTCAATCTTTAGGGCCATGAAGATCTAGTAACACCCATGGAAAACATCTATCATGTTCAACAACTCACACTCGGCTGTCAAGTCGATTAGGAAATTGATGCGGGAAAGCAGATAGGGGTCTTTCAGGCATGCCTTATTGAGATAAGTGAAGTTGTTACACATTCTCCCATTGTTTCCATGTTTGGGCACAAGGACTACGTTGCACAACAACTTCAAGAACTGGATTTCAACCATGTAGCCTGCTTGGAAGAGTTTCTCATCTTTTTTATTTATGATATTATTCCTCTCCTCCCCGAAGACACGTGTTTTTTGCCATATCGGCCTGGCTGATAGGTCAACATTCAATCGATGAATGATCACGTCAGGGTCAATGCTCTGTAGATCGAACGTCGACTAAGTGAATACATCTCAATTCTGTCAAAGGAAATTGATGAGCATACATTCTGTGTTTGGCCGTAGTTGGCTCCCAATTTTGGTGCATTTTTTAAGGTTCCCGGGTTCGAGGTCAAGTATTTTAAATTCTCCTATAGGCTCAACACTGGTATCTTCGACCTTGCGCTTCAGCCCTCCCGCCTCTCATCACGATCAGGGATTGGGAGATCCAGTGAAATGTTGGGTTTTGGAGCTAAAGCCTTTGCTGTTCTGGCATCGATTGGGATGGTGTAACACATCCAGGCTTCGGTGGCATTGTATAGGGCTTTTTCGGTCTTGGCTAGTGTCGGGAACTTTATTTTGAGGTGATAAGTGGATACTATTGCTTGAAAGTCATTGAGTGCCAGTTGCTTGAGGAAAATATTGTATACGAAGGTGACATTGACCACTAAATAGTTAACCATTATGATCAGCCTCTTTGGTTTCAGGCCAAGAGAGGTCGAAAGCTCAATAGATCCGAGCGGTGTAAATTTTGAAACACCGAACCCGACAAGTTGTGTCTTCACTGGGTAGAACATGAACTTGCCTAGGTCTATCTCAGCTAAGGTCAAGTAAAAGCTGATGTTAGCTGAACTGCTATTGTTGATTAGGACTTTTTGGATTGTGTAGTTTGCTTTATCCATAGAAATCACCATAGGGCATTTCGATTTACTCTTGATATCTAATTTAGCGATGTGCCTTAGGTCTTTATCTCTGAATGTGATAGCTTTGGCACTCGTTGAAACGTAGAACACTGGGTTCGTTCGATATGAAATTTTGAGCGTGTGCTCGGTCTTCTTTCTCAATGTCTTGGTATCTCTCCATATAGGTCCACTCTAATTATATCAATTATTCGTCTGATGACTAGGGCCGCTTCGATCGGGTGAGGTCAAAGATCGAATTGCCGGAGCAGGCTCCTAGACCTTTTTTTTCACAAAGTCTGGTCGTCGGTCCCTCTCCTCTGCACTACTATGTACATTTTTAGGTACCCCTATCGAATCAGCCGTTTGATCTCATCCTAGAGTTAAAAGCAATCATTTTTGTTGTGCCCCTTATATTTATGGAACTGGCAGTACTCCTTTGATTCCTTTATTCCTAGTCTTTGGAGTAGCTTTCTCGGCTTTTTCAGGAGGTCATCGTATCGGATGGCCATGAAGATCTTCTTCTTTGATGTGTTCAGAGGGGTGTGATTGATTAATCTCCTGATTAGGGATTGATGCCTATCTCAATCGATTTTATCTTCTTTGGAATCCTTCTTCTCTTTCAATTTTTTGTCTGAGTTCAGTTGCCTATATTTAAGATAATTCATACCTTTTTGCGCCATATACTGATCAACCGGATTGAGCAAGGCCTCCATGGTGCGAGGCCTTTCTCAGGCCGGGATATTTGCGCATTCCTTTTGGCAGAGCCCTAAGAACAGGACATCGATAAGGAAGTCGACCTTTAGGTTGTCAATTTTCAATACTTTATTGTTGAACCTTGAAAATAAGTCTCTTAGTAATTCTCCTTCATCCTGTTTCACTAAGTAAAGGTGTGTGTGTGGAACCTTGTTCCTCTTCTTGTTGGCAAACTGATACAGGAACATGTCGTATAGTGATCATAAAAGTTGACGATTGCAGTTCAACTTGACAAACCAATCCAGTGCTACACCTGGGAATGTGGTCACCAGTAACTTGGCGTGGATGTGATCATTATGCCTGTGTAACTGTATGAATAGTAATTGATCCCTTTTTAGAAGGGTAAATTTTGCCACTTGGCTTTCAGACAAGCCTAACACATATATGATGAACAGTATTTAGAGCCGGCAAGGGATGGTGCAGTGTCACTGAAGCATTTTATGTTGGGGAACTATAGCGGGAAACAACATTAAATGCCGTGGACTTGGACTTACATCAACCCTATTATTATATGGTATTATTGACGTTCGACCGTGGACTTTGGTTCGCGAGTTTCTCCACTAGCCGGTTTACCTTGATGTGGCGGAGGTGACCAAAAGGAGGTTGGAGGTCGAGGAGACTAACGCGATATCTGCACTCCCCTGCTGTTCGCTGCTGTCCTATGTTTTGCTTAAGGCATTCACCCCTTAATTTCAACTTCTTCCAAAACTTCGACCTGAGAGGTTGAGGTCGAGTTTTACAATAGAGAAAATAAAAATTACTATCATTTAATATATACATTTAGTAATGAACAATTTTCCAAATATTACATTTTCTTGTGAGATAGCACCATATGATGCCATAAACATGTGTCGTTATGATAAAAGTGGAAAAGAATTGACCTCAAAGATAATTTTGTCACATGTTAATGAAATAATCAGTAACTAGAAGGGAAACGAAAATTAGTTCCCTAATTATATGATTTCTGCACAGCCTGGTCCTGCCTTGGTCCTTCTTGTTTATTTGTCCCCACAAACTTAAGTTAAGCAGTGTACTATAAAATTTCTACAAAGAGTAAAAGCAAAAATGCATGAGAATGAAAGAAAGATAATGGGTTTTATTAGTAATTTAGATTTCGGATAGCATTTTATTCATCACAAGATGCTTTCAGCCAGCCATTATTATTTATCTCCATCCTATTAACTAGTAAGCGATGTTGTTGGTGGTGTTGATCTTTTTCCCCATGCAGACTTCTGTTTTGGAAACCATGATTGGTGTGTGGGAGGTGTAGAGCTGTGGTGGTGCATAGGTGATTGAGATGGTGTTGGCGGTGATCTTCTAGTCCTGGGCCATGGTGATTTTGGTTCTGGGAACCATGAGTTGTGTGGTGGAGCATTAGAGCCATGGTGGTGCGTAGATGATGGGGATGGTGGTATTGGTAGTGGTCTAGCTAACCTTGGTGTCATGGCCTTGGCCCTGGGGGGAAGTAGCCATTACGACGACCTCGATTTGGTGGTCAGAAGTAGCAGCCGTGAGGCAGTAGCATTGAGTCAAGCTTATGTCGAGAATATAGTTGTGTTGGTGAAATTTTCTTCTTCTCTTCTTGCTTAAATTGTTTTTCATCATGAAGAGTAAAAGAGTTGGCCTTCACTTGAGACAGTGTTGTGATATAAGCCATTGCTCCGAGGAGCAAAAGTATAATGCAACACTTACTCATTTTTTTCAACATTTTTAACTAATGCTGTATGGACAAATTTTGATGGTAAAACAGTACATGAGATGTGCTATTCTTATAACATATGGCTGACTTCCCTTGGATATTTACCTAGTAATATTTAATTAATGCCATTTACCTTTTAATAATGTATGGAAATATAACTTCAATGCGAAAAGAAAGTTAGGCAAATCTACAAGACCAAATGGCGGTATATTTAGATGAGCTTGTGCGTATAAGCCATACATATATTGTTGTGTATTTATTTAATATAGTGGGGGCATGTGGTATTCATAACTTGATTTATATAGTTTGCATTTGGTTTAAACTACTTGTCTAAATAGTTAACCCTCTACAATTTGGGTTATAAAAGTTTGTCATGTAATTGTCGATATATATATTTATATTTAAGAGACTTTTAATTGAACCAGAAAAAAGACTTAACCAAGAACCCATTGCATAAGTACAAAATTACAAATTATTATCTATAATAAATAAAATGAAAATTACAAAAAAAAATTACTAGTGGAAAAATAATTGACAATGACATGACCATGTAGTATAATGAAACACGAGCAAAACTTCATCACCAGAAAATAGAAGATATTGAATAAAATATTAAATAAAAAATTACTAAAACAATGGCAAATAGTTTCATATAATAATAATAAAGTAGAACTTGTTGAGTACATTGAAGTTTTCAAGAAAGAAGAGATGGAATTTCGTCCTTCATTAATGTATATATACTATTCATCTCAATTCATCAAGTTTTAAATATAATACAATATTGCAATTTACAGGAATTGAAAAGTACTTATAAATTATCATTGATTGCAATATACCAGAGAAAATATTTGATAAATAAAATAACTGCAAAGCTTCACGAAGCGAAAAATTGTCAAAAAGAAATACCATCACATAGCAAACCAACTCAAAGATGGGGAAAAAAAAAAAGAAAGAGAGAGAAAGAGAAAAGATGATGACTAAAAGGTGAAATTATGGAAAAATTCTTAATAAAAACAAATCTTGAATTTATTATGTCAAATGTAAGAATAAATTACTGGAAAGAGAGACCACATTGGAAGGAAACTTAATAGTTAAATAAAAATTGGTCGGATCATTATAATAAATGACTCGATAAATCAAACTATGGGCATAAAAAGGCCTGATAGTTTCAAGAAAAAATTAATGATTAAGAAAATAAAATAATTGTATCAATCATTTATAATTGTATATAAAATTTACTGGTAAAAACTTCTCCAAAACCTAAAAGATAATCACAAATTCTATGAGAGTCTAGTGATATATTGCTTAAAAAGTCAGGAATACTCCTATATTTAGAAAAAAATATTTATGTTCACAGGACACGGTTCTGTATTTTTTCAATGGGTCTAAACTCAAAATTAATTTGACTTGACGTGACTTCATCTCAGGCCCAATGAGCTGCAATTAATCTAGGGGCATCTAACTACAAGAGATTCGCCAATTGGTACCACATATTATTGACCATTTGAATCCTTACAAATAGTGTTACTTTTAAATGGTAAATGACATATTAGTTCTTAAGCCTAATTCACCCTTTTCATCTTAGTTATTTATTTTCACTTATCATCGATTTTTAATTTAAGGATCGGAGAGTCTTACGACTATTTTAGCGAAAGCTTGATTTATGTACTTCTAGAGAAATCTTTAGATACAAACACTTTTATGAATCAAGATCGAAATCTTATCGACTTAAGGTAGACTTGAATATTATTGACTCACTTACACATGGAGTTAGATGTAATCATGCATAATCTAGAAAGAGAAGAGTAAATGTAAAATTTTAGTCATTGCAAATTTCAATTGCATTAAGAAAGTTGTCATGAAGGTATCAATCTTATAGGCTTCAAGGGTGAAGTAGAGAAGCCCAATACTTTCGACCCATTGGTCTAATATACAAGACCAAGCTCAGTTTTTCACAGGGGCACAACTATAAGACACGGACAGAGCTTCATCAAGTTCTTGACCTCAGGTAAAATCAATCGATGTGAGACTGGGCTTGGCATTAATGAATATCCCATGGTATTCATGACCGAAACCCTCTTGACCGTATGTGGTCGACTATAAAGCAAATCGAAACATCCCCCATCACGACCGCAGTAATTACAGCGCCTGCCACCAGCCACTTCCGCATTAATTGGCATCGAACCGCTATATTATCCGCATTAATGACTCCATTAGCTAGTCATCTCTACATTAATTACATAAGGGTGGCCCATATTTCCAACCGATTAAAGACATGGTGACCAACTAACTCTAAAAGGACCACTGAAGACCCTATATAAAGGAGAGAACATAACTCCATAGTGAAATCAAGTGTAGCACTCAGATCTAATTATCAAAGCATAAAAACGCCAAAATAACTAGGCTACACATGAAGCTAAGGATCTAAACATGCCTTAAATTTGGATTTGGTATGAGAATTACCTTGATTTGCTCAAAATCCATTGAAACTAGGAAGCTAAGTGACTGCCTGAACAGAGGATTTCTAAAAGGCTAGCAATCCAATTATTTTGCTTCTAGTGATAAGATCTACACACCAATGCACAATCCAAATCTTCTCTATGTTAACTGAAAAACAAGGAAGAGATGAGCAAGGATGAAGGCTTGATTTGAAGGTAGAAGATGAAGAAAAATGTGAAGCTTCAACTCATGAGGCAACACAAGGAAAAATTGGAGGGAAATTAGAGAATTTAATTATAGATATAATTTGCTTGCATTTACATTCCACATGTGGCTGCCCACCCTCTATATCTATATATAGAAGGAGGGAAGGTGTGAAAAAGTTGGCATCACACTTTCCTCAAGTTGGCGCCAACTTTGGTTGCCAACTTGCAAGCAAGTTGCATGTGAATATTATATGCATTTGAATTTCATTTGGAATCTTCATTTTATCTCTTGAAATATTGTCCAAATAAATTCCAATGCCACACCAAATGAAATCTTCATTTGAATTTTCCCTCCAAAATTAATTCTTCATTTTAATTAAATTAAACACTTTAATTTAATTAACTAACCTCAACTTAACTCTTTAAGTCAATTAGCTTAACTCTTTAAGCTAGTCATTGTTAATTTAACTCCTTAAGTTAACTTGACCAATTGATGGTTATGTGGCACAAAATAATTAATTCCTTAATTAATTGGTCTAATTTAACTCCTTAAATTAATTAGATCAATTTAACAATTAAATTGATCAAGCCAAGATGACCAAAAATTGTGTCAACCATCTACCTCAACAAATCGGTCAAGTAGGAATCTCTAACTCTTAGAAATTTTCCTTCATCAAGTAGGATTTGCAATTGGCTTTTGTGTGTGACCCATTAAGTTCTACCATTCGTTGGACATAGACTCACAACTCTTTGTGACTTAAAGAATATAAGATATTCACGTTAGTTTAAACTCATTTAAACTAATGACTCAATCTAATTAATCTCCATTAATTGAAGAGTACCCAATCTCTATGGTCGATGTCCAACCTCAAGCCCACGAAGCCCAACTAATTGGCCGAAATGAATGTTTTTGGAGAATTGTTCTTGCTCTACGTGTACCATGCAAATATAGTCCTTCCGTCTCTTATCTCCCGAAAGAGGTCTAGGGCAAGATATTTGTTGACCCTTAATAGCCTCGATACTATATTTCTATTCCTAATGTTTGATTGCAGTTTATGACCTCATCTTTGGAAAGCTTCTTTTCCAAATTGTCATACTGCCTTGTGCAAGGACTCCTTGGAATTAATCACTATAGAATACATTGGAGATGCACTTGCCCTTCACAATGACGAAGAGTCATATCCCATCTTGGATCTCACAAACCTCCATGTCTAAGTAGCTCATACCCAATCCCCACCCGAACGACATGTTAGGTGGTCAAGGAAGAGTCAAAGCATGAGGACTTAAACACAAGGTTACTATAGATATAGATCCTCAAGTCAAAGGACTAATTATATGCACTAGTGTAAGCTGGAGAACTTACCACTACCGACTTGCCACTATAGCTATCTAGTGGGTTCTTTAGACAGGCCTTCAGTGAACTTGTTCTCTAATAAGCACCCACTAACATGCACATATATCTCATATGACCTTGTTCATGAAATGGAGCAATATCCAACTCTTGGATTTATGCATTGTAGTGCAAGTCTATCCAGGTCTTAGATGCCCTATCTTATAAGATCTTATGGCTTGGAAGATTTAAGATCTCGACCATGTAAAACTTATTTCATGATCATCACCGAGTGTACTGACCAAGTCCCGTAGTCTTGTGTGAACTAAGGGTTTCAACCAAATGCTAGTAAAGAAAATATAAGCATAAGATGAAATGACCATTCAATGAATATCATTTAATCAAGATTATATCACAAGTGAAATAGTTTACATGCTAATCTAATTGGCTTGTAGGGCGCTATTCCAGCACATAGTCGGGAAAAAATACTCCTCTACTTTTCCCAGGTAGTTGGCACTATAAATACCCCAATTTCAAATTCAATGAAGCTTTTAATGCTTAAAAAGAGTCCTTACTCTGCTCATTAACAATATATTAAAGAGGTTTGGTATGGAAGAATCCAAGAAGGGATTCTTCCCTATGGGACACGATTTACGTCCAAGTCTATGGTCCCTACGACTGATGTAGAGAGACATAAAATATCCCACATACCTTATGCCTTCGCTATAGGAAGCATAATATATGCTGTTCAATATACTAGGCTAGATGTTGCACACTCTCTAAGTGTTACGAGCTACTTTCAATTCGACCCCGGTGAATGCTGCTGGATGGACGTTAAAGCAATCCTTAAGTACTTGAGAAGGACTAAGGATTTATTTTTGGTATACAGTATTGAAGAATTGAAACTTAAGGGGTTTTCGGATTCTAGTTTCCAATATGATGTATATGACCTAAAATCCACTTCTGGATTTATATTTTGCCTCAATGGCGGTGAGGTGAGTTGGAAGAGCTTCAAACAAGACACAACGACTGATTCCACCATTGAGGTAGAATATATTGCGGCTTCAGAAGCTGCAAAAGAAGGTGTTTAGATGAAAAACTTCATCCAAGAGTTGGATGTTGTGCCTGGCATTGTTGAACCCGTACTTGTCTTTTGTGACAACAATGGTGTGGTGGCCCAAGCTAAAGAGCCAAGATCTCATCAAAGATGTAAGCACAACTTAAGGCGATATCATTTGATTGAAGAGATCACTAATAGAGGCGACATCTGAGTGGAGAGGTTAGCCTCAGAAGAGAATATAACAAATCAACTGATAAAACTCCTAACGCAAAAGGTCTTTGAAAATATCTTGAGAAGGGGAATTGGCTTTAGAGGAAGTGGGAGATTGTTGGAATAGTATCCCGCAGCCAATTAGATTGATATGTAAACTATTTCACTTGTGATATAATCTTCATTGAATGATATTCATTGTAAATGACCATCTTCATCTTATGCCTATTTACTTCACTAGCATTTGGTTGAAGCCCTTAGATCACACAAGTATGCGGGTTGTGGTCATGCATTAGGTAGTGATCATGAAACAAGTCTTACATGGCGTGATCCTAAAATATTCCAAGTCATAGAATCTTATGAGACAGGGCATCTAAGATTCGGATATACTCGTACTAATGATGCATAAATCCAAGGGGTTGGATATTGGTTCATTTTATGAGCAATCTATATTAGACATGGGGGTATGTTAGTTGGTGCTTGTTAGAGGACAAGTTCACTGAAGGCCCATCTGGAGAATCCACTAGATAGCCATAGTGGCAAGTTCTTCTGTTTATGCTAGTGCATATAATTAGTCATTTGACCTGAGGATCCATAGTAACCTTGTGTTTAGGTCTTCATGCTTTGACTCTTCCTTGACCACTTAGCGAGTCTTTCGAGTTGAGCTCGAATATGAGCTACTTGGACATGGAGGTTTGTGACATCCAAGATGTGATCCATCTCTTCATCATTTTGAAGGACGAGTGCATCTCTTATGTATTCTATACAGATTGATTCCATGAAATCCTTGCACAAGGTAGTATGATAATTTGGAAAAGATGTTTTCCAAAGATGAGGTCATAAAGGGGAATCAAACACTGGGAATAGAAACATAGTTATCGAGGCTATTAACGAGGCTATTAAGGAGCGGACAAATATCTAGCCTTGGGCCTTTTTCAGGATATAGGATATAGAAGGACCGTATTTACTTGGCAAGCGTATGTCTAGAATGGTTCTCCAAAGGCATAGTCATTTCAGCCAATTAGTTGGGCTCCATGGACTTGAGATTGGGTATCGACCATGGAGATTGGGTATTCTTCAACTAATGGAGATTAATTGAATTAAGTTATTAGTTTAAAGGCATTTAAACTAATGTGAATATTTCAGTATTCTAAATATCACAAGAGTTGTGAGCCTATGTCCAATGAATGGCAGAACTTAACGGGTCACACACAAAAGTCAATAGGAAGTCCTATTTGATGAAGGGAATTTTCTATAGGTTAGAATTTTATGGAGGTAAAATGGTTAACTAATTTTTGGTCATTTTGGCTTGATCGATTTAATTGCTAAATTGGTCTAAATAATTTATGGAGTTAAATTAGACCAATTAAATTAAGGGGGTAATTTAATTGGTGCCATACAACTATTAGTTGGTCAAGTTAATGAGTTAAGTTGACATTTTTTAGCTTAAAGAGTTAAACTAATTGACTTAAAGAGTTAAGTCCAAACCAATTAATTAAATTAAGGGGTTAATTTAATTAAAATGAAGAATTATATTTGGATGGAAGATTCAAATGAAAGAGTTCATTTGGATTGGATTAGAATTTATTTGGATGACATTTCATGAGATGAAATGAAGATTCCAAGAATTTATTTGGATGGCATTTCATGAGATGAAACGAAAATTCCAAATGAAATTCAAATGTGAGTGAAATTAGCATTTCACACATGCAACTTGCCTTGCAAGTTGGCGCTAACCTCATGGGAGGTGTGATGCCAACTTGCATCACACCTTCCTCCCTATAAATAGGATAGAGGTGGCCGGCCAAAGCATGCTTTGCACATCTAATTGTTAGATTTCATTTTCCCTCCAATTTGTGTGTCACCTTATGTGTTGAAGTTTTACACTTTTCTTCTTTATCCTACATCTTAAAATCGGTTTTCATCTCCTTCTTATCTCTTGGTTTTCCAGCTAATTAAGGAGTGATTTGGATTTGCCATTGGTGTGTGGATCATCACATTAAAGGCTAGATGCTTGGATAGCTTGGGTTTTGGAGATCCACTGTAAAAGCATAAAGTTTGGAGTGGTTTTTCTAGACCTTGCCGGATTCGATTTTTATTGAATCTCTTACTGGAGCTTTCCAAATGTATTGAGGAGGTTGTGTCCAAATTCCAACAATTTTGGAGGTAGTTTCATTGGGAAATTGTTGCCAAGTTGTTGCTGCGCCACGAAAGACAACTTTGAAGTGTTCAAGTGTTCTTCGACTCTACCTTGGATGTTTGAGCATTCAAGGTAATCCTTCATCCAAATCTGAATTAGAAACATGATTAGATCCTTGGTTTTGAGTGTAGCCAAGTTAATTTAGCTATTTTGTGGTTTATTTATTAAATATTTGTGCTATATTTGACTTCAGTTCTTTAGTCTAATTTCACCCTTTTTTATCTTAGTTATTTATTTTCTCTTATTATCAATTTTTAGTTTAAGGATCCGAGAGTCTTACGACTATTTTGGCAAAAGCTTGATTTATATACTTCTTGGGATCTGTAGATATAAACACTTCTATGAATCAAGATTGAAATCTTATTGACTTAAAGTGGACTTGAATATTATTGACTCACTTGCACATGGAGTTAGATATAACATTGCATAATGTAGAAAGAAAAGTGCAAATATAAAATTTTGGTCATTGCAAATTTCAATTGCATTAAGAAAATTGTCATGAAGGTATCAATCTTATGGGCTTCATGGGTGAAGCAAAGAAGCTTGATATTCTCGACTCATTGGCCCAATATCCAAGACCAAGCCTAGTTTTTCACAGGGGCACAACTATAAGACCCGAACAGAGCTTCATTAAGTTCGTGACCTCTTGAAGAATCAGTCGATGTGAGACTACGTTTGGCATTGATGAATATCTCATGGTACTCATGACGAAGACCCTCTTGACTGTACGCGATTGACTATGAAGCAGATCGAAACATCCCCTGTCATGGCCGCAGTAATTACAGTACCTTCCATCAGTCACTTCCGCATTTACTGCTATCGCATCATTATATTGTCCGCATTAATAACTCCATCAGTTGGTCACCTCCATGTTAATTACAGCAAGGGTACTCCATATTTTCAGGCTGTTAAAGGCATGGTGGCCAACCAACCCTAAAAGGATCTCTAAAGACCCTAAACAAAAAAAGGAGCCATTGTATAGTCAGGAGAAAATGGTATTTTCGACCCCTCTACCTCTCTCAGGTAGCTGGCACTATAAAGACCCTTACTCTACTTATTTTCCTTTCGGTCGAAATATTGCTAACTTAAGCATCGGAGGTCCTCAGCTGAGGGCACACTCGGCTAGTCTAATGTGTGTTCAATGAAATTCTTTTTAAATTAAAGAATTAAATCATAATCAAATCATTAATTGCAATTAAAGCCTAAACATATATATTAAAAGACAAAGGATTAACTATTAATTAAATTTGAAACTCAATTCCATCGAATAAAAACATTCGAGATTAATGTGAGCAAGTTAAAAGTTGACGGACTTCAAAATAATTAAATTTGGACTGAATTGCCCTGAAATAGAAATGTTAGGGGTCAATGTGGAAGAAATAAATGTTTGAGGACTTAATTGAAACCTAGGGACCAAACTGAAGGCGGTGAAAATCTTTAGGGGGCAAACTTTGATGTTGAATGTTGATTTAATTAGCTTTTTGCTTTCTATTTTGAATCTTGATGGAATTAAGGTTACTAAATTATAACTCGGTTTGAGTTAGTAATTAATATCGTAAGTATTAAACCCCATGATATGAATAATTGAATGGAAATTGATTAACAGGTTAGACTCGATAAACCGAGAAAGGATTATTAAATTGCTGCTAGGATCTTAAGTGAGACTTTGACCATGTTGCATTAAGGAATAATCACCTACCAAACTGACGGAAAAATTACCATTTTGGTCCCGTAGTTTAACTATGTGTATACTGTTAGTCCCAAGGTTGGGTTGGTAAAAACATTTGGTCCAAATTTCATAACCTTTTTAACACTTTTGGTACTCCACCGTTAAAATTGATGGAAAATGCCACAAACTCCGTTAGACATTAATGTGTTTAATATTTTTATTTTGATTAATTACATAGAAACTCTAAAGTTTGACTTATTTTCAAATAAACCCAAAAGATTACAATGAATCCCTAATTTCATCCCATCTGAAACTTTTAAAGAACTGTTAACCTTCATTAGCAAACTTGTTTACATCATTTAAAAATTTATATGAAAATTTAGAAATGTCCTCCGATAACTGTTTTCATTATTTTTGAGACAAAAATGCCTTTGGACCTATTTGTAATGTCTTTCATATCTTTAGGATGTAATTTTAATATTGTTTAAATTATTCATAATAAATCTAAATATGTTTTATCATTCATAAAGAAATTTTAAACATTAAATGATTTTTAAATCAAGTTGAACTAAAAAAATAAAAAATTAAAACCATACACAAATCTAAAGTAAATTAATCAGATTTAATTAAATTTATTTATTAATTAAAAATAAAATAAGAAAAAATAAAAATAACAAAAATAAAAATTAAATCCATCTCTTAACAGATATAATTTTATAATTTTAAATTATATACTTCATAATATTAAAATAATAAATATATTTAAAATAATATATTTACTTAAATCTAACAATAATAATTTTAATAATTTTAAATACATAATTTGATCACTTTAATTATTTTAACATAATTTAAATTATTTTGGACTTAGAGAGACGAAGATCACGCCCCATGGTAAGGAATCCCTTCTTGTATTTCTCTGTACTAAACCTCATCAGTATATTGTCAATGTACATAGTTTGGGAGAGCTTTGATCTATCTCTATAGATTCGTATTCCTAATACGTAGGATGCTTCTCCCAAATTCTTCATGGAGAATTATGAAGACAGCCATGCTTTAGTACACTCTAACATTTCTTTCTCATTCCCAATGAGAAGAACATCATCAAAATAAAGCATAATAAATGGAATCAAACTCCTAATAGCCTTTTTATACTCACAAGGCTCGTATGCATTTTTGACAAAGTCAAATGATTTGACTGTTTTATCAAAACATATGTTCCAAATTCGGGATGCTTGCTTTAGTCCATAGATGGACATTTGGAGTTTGCAAACCTTTTGCTAACCCCCTTTGGATGTAAAATCTTGTGGTTGCTCCATATAGATTTCTTCTTCAATGTTTCAATTAAGAAAAGTGATCTGTACGTACATCCATTTGCCATATCTCATAGTCGAAGTATGCGGCTATCACAAGCATAATCCTAATGGACTTAGGCATAGGGGTGTAAACGACTCGAGCCGAGCCCGAATCTAGTAGGCTTAAGTTCGGCTCATTTATTAATTCATGAGTTTGAGTTCGAGCCTAAATAGCGAAGTTCAAGCTCGCTCATTGGAATAGACGAAAGCTTTCTGAGCCTTATCGAGCTTAACTTGATTAGGCTCATCATAGAGAAGTAGAAAAACTCGATTCGTATAAGCTCGAATGAGCTTGAGCTCGATCTTGTATATGTTTGGATTAACTCGAACTCATTTAGACTCAAAACAAAATCTATAATAATAAAATTTTTAAATAATTTTGTTACATATTTTCGTAAAAATAAAAAATTGAATTATTATCATCATCATCATCATCATCATCATCTATTTATTTATTTATCTTTATAGATTCTATTATATGGTCCTGTATTATAACTATATATGTGTATATATATAATAAAAAAGCTTGTTTAGGCTTGTGAGCTTTTCGAGCCGAATATTATTGAGCTTGGCTCGGCTTGTTTGACTAACGAGCTTGAGCTCGGCTCATTCGGGCTTGACAAGATTGAGCCAAATATGAGCTTTCATCGAGCCGAGCCCGAACCGTTCGCGAATCGTCTCATCTCATTTACACCTCTACTTAGGTATAAAGGCCGGTGAAAAGGTTTTCTCGAAGTCAGTACCAAGTATTTGAGTATAGCATTTTGCTACTAGTCTAGCCTTAAAGGTTGTCACCTCTCCATAAATTCCTAGCTTATGCTTGTAGATCTACTTGCAACCAATAGGTACTATAACCTCTGGTAGATCTATTAAAGTCCATCCTTTATTGGAGTACGTGGAGTCTATTTCAGATTTCATGGCCTCAAGCCAATGTCTTGAATCTATGTCCAACATAGTTTCCTCATAGGTCTTTGGATCATAATTTGTTTACCCTGTCTCATGAAGGAATCCAAACCTTTCGGGTTGCTTCTTGATCCAGTCTGACCTTGTTAAGCTCAAAATGCTCTATTATTTCTGCCGCTTGTGGGATGGTATGATCATCTTGAGCTTTTTCAAGATGAATGACAATGCCTTTTCTATCCAATAGAAACTCTTTTTCTAAAAAGGTAGCGTTCCTTGATATAAAAACCTTTTGATATAAACACCTTTTATCTCATATGGTGTTTTTGGCATCGACTTTGAAGGTACTATTTTTATTATCTTCGCCACCGTTGTTAAGACTAATCCCAAAAGGAGATAGGTACATCGGTGAAGCTCATCATGGAACATACCATGTCCAACAAAGTATAGTTTCTCCTTTTGGCTACTCCATTATGGTGGGGTGTGCTGGGTAGAGTCCATTGTGAGAGAATACTTCAGTATTCTCATCCTCGATCCAATCGAAGAGCTTTAATACTAAGTCTTAATTGCTTTTCTACTTTTATTCCTATTCTCTTATAACTTTTCAAAGGTTATGGACTTGTACTTCATAAGATACACATGTTCGAACTAAGTAAAGTCATCGGTAAAGGTAATGAAGTAAGAATAGTCTCCTCTTACACTAACTCTTAGTGGTCCACGTACGTCCATATAGATAAAATCCAATGGACTTGTGGATTGCGCAGTTTGTCCTACGAAAGGAGCCTTGGTCATTTTTGCTTTTAACAAGATTCACAAGTAGGTAGGTTTTCCAAATCACTAACATTTAATGACTTAAGGGCTACTAACTTGTTCATCCTACTTTTGGAAATATGTACAAGTGTTGCATGCCAAAGGTATGCATTTTCTTGGTTATCTAATTTTCTTTTTTTACTTTATTGTATATGTATAAGTGATGGTTGAGAATCCAAAATGTATAATTCATTGCTAAGTGTACCCGATGCAATCAAAGAACTATTCTTTATTGCTTTCAATTTCCCATTTGAGATAGAAAAATCAAATCCTTCATGATCTAAAGTGGGAATTGAAATGATATTCTTTACAATAGTTGGTACATAGTAGCATGGCTCTATTACAATAAAGGAGCTCCCTAAGTCTAACTTCACAATGCCTTCAACTTTGGCCGTAACTTTTGCTCCATTGCCAAGGCGTAGAATCATATCATCATCACTTAGACTCTTTTTTCTTTCCATCTCCTATGACGAATTACAAAGGTGAGAACCACATGTGGTATCAAATACTCAGGAGGAAGAGTTGGTAGTTAATTGTACTTCAATAATGTACATATCCTTCCTAAGGGTTGCAAGGTATTCCTTGCAATTCCGTTTTCAATGACCTATTTCAACATAGTAGACATAGATGGCGTCCTTCTTATCCTCCTTTTTCATCTTAACTCCTGCGGAATTTAATGGTTGCTTCCCTTTCGAAGAAGAACTCTTCTTCTTCTTACTTCTCTTCTTTTTGTCCCTAAGGCCTTTAGACTTGGAGGAGGATGCAAGCATTAAAGGTTTATCCTTTTTTATAGTCGCCTCCGTAGTGACCAACTTGTTGACCGACTCATTGATCATAGCTTCTTGTTTGGACATATTAAAGTTTATCATGAATTGGTCAAACGAACTAAGCAAGGATTAAATGATCAAATCCACGTTGAGGTCATTGTCCATAACTACTTCTAAACTAGCAAGCTTCTCAATAAGCCTAATCATTTTAAGCCCATGATCATGAACACTTGACCCCTCCGTCAGCCTAGCACGAAAGAGATCCTTCGAGTATATGTACTTCTTATGTCTTATTTGTACACCATACAACTCTTGTCGGTGTAAGTGTATCTCAGAAGCATTTTTCATATGCTCATGAGATTTGTGAAGCTCATTTGACATGGAGGCCATCATGAGGCAATAGGTTTGGAGGTCATCCTCAACCGATTTTGTGAATATTTCACGAGTCTCTTGATTGACATGAAAGTAGGAGTAGGCTAAGGATCCAGAATATTAAACCATAAAAAGACTAAATGTAACTTAACCACTCTATTCCAAGGATCTAATCATGCTTATAGTTAGGATTTAGGTCTAGAAAATGAACCTTAAAACCTAAATCCAAAGGCAAGAGGAGAAACATTCCAATGATCTCTTCAATGGAGTACCTCGTACACAGCAGAAGACACCAACAATTGACCACCTTCCACAACTCAAAAAATTCTAAAAATTGGCAACGAACTCCATCACACCGAGGTAGAAGCTACCAAAATTTTGTTCAAATCAGAACCTCTTAGGTCCTCCAAATCTGGCACGCAATTTTCCGAACAATAATGGTTCACCAAGGAGCACCAAGTCCCTCAAGTGTTGGACCTCTAATGTATAAGTCCATACACCCAATGAGGGTCCTAAATCAGCCTCAAATCTACTAGATAATTTGAGGATGAAGGTAAGGGAATAACTTTTGGGGAGGCATTGGAGAGGGAGAGTATTTGGAGAGTGTAAACCTTCAACACATGAAATGCCACACTTTTAGAGGAAAAAAGGAAATTTCGTAGAACACCATCAAATGGCTAGCCACTAGGGGTATTTATAGAGAAGAGAGTGTGATGCAAGCTGACATCACACCTCTCATGTTTGTTGACAGCTTGCCAAATTGATATGAATTTCACATGTATTGGTATTTAATTTGTATCTTCATTTTATCTTATGAAATGTAATGCAAATTAACACTAATTAAATTCAAATGAACTCGTTCATTTGATTTTTCCTCCGAAATTCAAATTCTCATTTTAATTAAAATAACCCTTTAATTTAATTAATAGGTTTGACTTAACTCCTTAAGTTAATAGGTATTAATTTAACTCTTTAAGCTAACTTGACTAAATTAATAGTCTCATGGCGCTAGTTAAATTAACTCTTTAATTTAATTGATATTATTTAACTCATTAAATTATTTTGATTAATTTAACAATTAAATTAATCAAGCCAATAAGACCAAAAAATATAGTCAACCAATTTCTCTACAAAATGCCTAGAATGAATATTATAACTCCTTAGAAAATTTCTCCCATCAAGTAGGAATTTGCATTAGGCTTTTGTGTGATGCAAACTGGCATCACACCTCCCATGTTTGTTGGCAACTTGCCAACTTGCATGTGAAATTTGAATTTCACGTGTATTGGCATTTAATTTACATCTTCATTTTATCTCATGAAATGTAATGCAAATTAACTCTTATTAAATTCAAATGAACTTGTTCATTTGATTTTTCCTCCAAAATTCAAATTCTCATTTTCATTAAAATAACTCTTTAATTTAACTAATAGGTTTGACTTGACTCCTTAAGTTCATAGGTATTAACTTAACTCTTTAAGTTAACTTGAGTAAATTAATAGTCACATGGTACCAATTAAATTAACTCTTTAATTTAATTGATATAATTTAACTCATTAAATTATTTTGATTAATTTAATAATTAAATTAATCAAGCCAAGAAGACCAAAAAAATGTAGTCAACCAATTTCTTTGCAAAATGCCCAGAATGAATTTTCTAACTCCTTCGAAAATTCCTCCCATCAATTAAGAACTTCCATTATGCTTTTGTGTGTGACTCATTAGGTTCATCTATTAATTGGACATGGGCTCACAACTCACTGTGATATTATGAATATTAAAATGTTCACATTAGTTTAAACTCCTTTAAACTAATAACTCTTTCAATTAATCTCCATTAGTCGAAGAATACCCAATCTCTATAGTTGATGTCCAGAAACAAGCCCATGAAGCCCAACTAATTGGATAAATGAATATGTCTCGATGAACCTTTCTAGCTCTATGCTTGCCATGCAAATATAGTCCTTCTATCTTCTATCTCCCAAAAGAGGCTTAGGGCAAGATATTTGTCGACTCCCAAATAGCCTTGATAACTATATTTCTAATTCCAATGTTTGATTCCCCTTTATGACCTCATATTTAGAAAACTCCATTTCCAAGTGTCATATTACCTTGCGCAATGATTTCCTGGAATCGATCATTATAGAATGTATAGGAGATGCACTTGTCCTACACAACAACGAAGAGATAGATTCCATCTTGGATCTCACAGACTTCCATGACTAAGTTGCTCATACCCAATCTCAACATAGATGACTTGTTACATGGTTGATGAAGAGTCAAAGCATGAAGACCTAAACACAAGGTTACCATGGATCCTCATGTCAAAGGACTAATTATATGCATTAGCGTAAGTTGGAGAACTTGCCACTATGGCTATCTAGTAGATTCTCTGGGCGGGTCTTCAGTAAACTTGTTCTCTAACAAGCACCCACTAATATGTACCCATGTTTAACATAGATTGCTCATGAAATGGAGCAACATCCAACCCTTTGAATTTATCGATCACTAGTGCAAGTCTATTTGAATTTCAGATGCCCCATCTCATAAGATTCTATGACTTTGCATATTTAAAATTACAACCATAGAGACTTATTTCATGATCACCACCAAGTGTGCAACCAAGTCCCATAGTCTTGTGTGATTTAGGGGCTTCAACCAAATGCTAGTGAAGTAAAATAAGCATAAGATGAAGATGGATATTTGAATATAAATATCATTCAACTAAGATTGTATCCCAAGTGAAATAGTACACATGCCAATCTAATTGGCTGCAGGGCACTATTCCAACAATCTCATGCTTGCCCTAAAGCTAATTCCCCATAGTCCTAAGGCCCATCTTCTCAAGATGCCCATGAAAGACCTTTTGCGTTAGAGGTTTAATCAGTAGATCAACTATATTCTTTTCAAAGGCAACTTTATCCATTTAATTGTTGCCTCTGTCATTGATCTCATAATAATAATGCATTTACTTTTGTTTAGATCACTAATGAGATCTTGGCTCAAGTCCTAAGTTGTATTCAAAAGACAACCATAGGCTCTTGCATGCTAGGCACTATATCCAACTCTTGGATGAAGTTTTCTTTTAAACACCCTTATTCGCAATTTCAGAAGCTGCAATATATTCTGCCTCAATGATAGAATCGACTGTGGTGTCTTGTTTGGGACTTTTCCAACTCACCACGCTGCCATTGAGGTGAAATATAAATCTGGAGGTGGATTTGAGGTCATTTTCATCGAATTGGAAACTAGAATCCAAAACTCCTTGAGTTTGAATTCTTCATTACCGTATACCAAATATAAATCTTTAGTTCTTCTTAAGTATATTGGGATTGCTTTTACGGCTTACCAGTGACATTTATCAAGGTTAGATTGAATGTAGCTCGTAATGCTTAAAGTGTGTGCTACATTCGGCCTTATATATTGAATGGCATACATTATGCTCCATATTCCAGATGCATTAGCTATGTGGGACATTTTTTCTCTCTCACCTTTAGTCTTAGGGGCCATAGAATTGGAGAGACGAAGACCATGTTCCGTGGGAAAGAATCCTTTATTGGATTCTTCCATACTAAAACTTTTTAGTATCTTGGCATTGTACAATGTTTAGGAAAGCCACAACATTATCTTTGATCTATCCATATAGATTCATATTCCTAATATGAAGGATGCTTATCCCATCCCCGGCCCTGTAATTAGGGCCTCGTATTTTGCTTCATTATTTGTTACTTTAAAGTCCAATTTTACGGCGTACTCAAATTATATGATCCAGGGAGTGGTGTCTTTGACCTTATCAGTAGGAAACCCGATACGCTCCACTATGAAGTCGACCAATATTTGAGCCTTAATTGCTGTTCAGGGGTAGTAGGAGATGTCCAACTCCTCTAGCGTGATCGCCTACTTGGTGAGTCGGTCTAAAGTGTTGGGCTTAGATAAAACATTCTTTGACAGTTGATTAGTTATGACCATTATGCTATGCGATTGAAAATTGGGTCTGAGCTACCTTGCTATTGTGACCACTCCAACAGCAAATTTTTGACCTTGATGTAATTTTGTTTTGTCCTATCTTGTTTAAGTATTGCACAGGGTCGGTGCCCGATTCCTCTAATGGAAACAAAAATTGGAGAATCTACTAGATAACCTAGTGGCATGTCGATTGTGGCAAGTTTTCCTGCCCACGCTAGTGCATATAATTAGTTCTTTGACCTAAGGATCCATGGTAATCTTGTGTTTAGGTCCTCATGCTTTGACTCTTCCTTGACCATTTAGAGGGTCTTTTAGGTTGAGCTTAGGTATGAGCTACTTAGACATGGAGGTTTGTGAGATCCAAGATAGGATCCATCTCCTCATCATTGTGAAGGATGAGTATATCTCCTATGTATTCCATAATAATTGATTCCACAAAATTGTTGTGCAAGGCAGTATGATAATTTAGAAAAGGAGTTTTTCAAAGCTGGGGTCAAAAAGAGGAATTGAATATTAGGACTAGATACATAGTTATCAATGCTATTAAGGGGCTAACAAATATCTAGCCTTAGGCTTCTTTCGGGAGATAGGAGACGAAAAGACCATATTTCCATGGCAAGTGTAGAGCTAGAATGGTTTTCCAAAAGCATATTCATTTTGGCCAATTAGTTGACCTCCATGGACTTGAGATTAGACATCGACCACGAAGATTGGGTATTCTTCAATTAATGGAGATTAATTGAATTGGGTTACTAGTTTAAAAGAGTTTAAAATAATGTGAAGTGTGTGGCCAAGTTAATTTAGTTATTTTGTACTTTATTTGTTAGATCTTTGTGCTATAATTGACTTCGGTTCTTAAGCCTAATTTCACCCTTTTTATCTTAGTTATTTATTTTCTCTTGTTATCGATTTTTAATTTAAGGATCGGAGAGTCTTATGACTATTTTAGCAAAAGTTTGATTTATATACTTTTGGTGAAATCTACAGATATAAGCACTTATATGAATCAAGATCGAAATCGAATCGAATTATGGTGGACTTGACTATTATTGACTCACTTACACATGGAGTCAGATATAATCATGCATAATGTAGAAAGAAAAGAGTAAATGTAAAATTTTGGTCATTGCAAATTCCAATTGCTTTAAGAAAGTTTTCATGAAGGTATCAATCTTATGGGCTTCATGGGTGAAGTAGAGAAGCCCAATACTCTTGATCCATTGGCCCAATATCCAAGACCAAGCCCAATTTTTCACAGGGGCACAACTATAGGATCCGAAAAGAGCTTCATCAAGTTCTTGACCTTAGGCAAAATCAGTCGACATGAGACTGGGTCTGTCATTAATGAATATCTCACGGTATTCGTGACCAAAACCCTCTTGACCGTATGCGGTTGACTATGAAGCAGAAAAAAACATCCCCCCATGATGGCCACAGTAATTACAGTGCCTGCCACCAGCCACTTTCGTATTTACTACCGTCGAACTACTATATTGTGCACATTAATGACTCCATCAACTTGTCTCTTCCACATTAATTATGGCAAGAGTGCCCCATATTTTCGATCGATTAAAGGCATGGTGGCCAACCAATCCTAAAAGAACTTCTAAAGACCCTATATAAAGGAGGAAACCTTATTGCATAGTTGGGAGGAAATGGTCTTTTAGACCCCTCTACCTCTCCCAACTAGTTGGCACTATAAATACCCCAATTTCAAATTTAATGGTATGCTTTTGACTCTTAAAAAGAGCCCTCACTCTGCTCATTTGCCTTCTAGTCAGAGTATTACTAACTTAAGCATCAGAGGTCCTCAGCCGACAGCACACTTAGCTAGTCTAACGTGTGTTTCGTGGTTCCAGGGCTCAACTTACTTCATCACTAGCCTCGAGCCTATCTTTCTGGTTGATTGGAACCAATATTTTTAATAATATTATTTCAATAGAAATTTATAGTTCAACTTGTACCATGGAGTTGAAATTATTTTATGGAGCTAACAGAATTAATTATTGTGATAGAGTTAATTAATTAAATAATAAATTAAGTAAAAACGAAATAACTTCCTTGAGAAGTTGTAGGAACTTATCCACTAAGAAGATGTGGGAAGTTTATCGCAATAAATTCTATTGGGAAGTTACGTATATATATATATATAAATATACCTTACATATTTTGTGCAATGAAATAACACATGTTTTTAGTATAAGTCTTCTCCTAAAAAATCTCTCCTAGAAAAATAGCATTACACATCGAAGAGACGAAACTTCCAAGAATTATGTCTATCTCATTTAAAATTTATTTTTCATGAACAATATATCTCTTCGAACCTATTTTAATGCTCTGCTAGTTGATCTAAATAAAATAAAATAGAACAAAAAATTTGGGTTCAAAATCTTTTAATTTGAAAAATGGATCTAAATCTTAAATTCAATTTTTCTTTCAATCTACTTATCTATTTATCATCAAATTCTTGTCACATGGCATACATGCCAAGATTTAAGTGTGGTGAAAAATTTATGCCAGCATTTTATGCTTTTGAAAATTATAAAATTTAGGCATAAAATAATTCAATACAACTTGTCAAATTAATAGGCAAGAACAAGCCTTATTGGCTCTAATACCACTGCTGAAAATACTTGCACATAAATAATTAATATCCACATAGAATAAAAATGGATGGTTCCATGCTGCCTTTTAATCGTTAGAAGTTTCACAAGTATCATCCTGGATCGAAGGTTGTGTACTAGCCTCTAGGTGCATATGGACTCTAAGTTTCTTAATTCAAACATCTCCTAACTCCATGACCTTTGACTTCAAACGCCTTCCTTAATCTTTACTCGCCTCATAAAGTTGCTATCCGAGCTTCCACAATCTTATTGGCCTTAAACCATTAGAGACACTTTGGTGATACTTCAAGAATGATTGAAATAAAACTATGAATATAGAAATAGTAGAGTGGATACTCAATTTATATGCTAAACTTCTGGAAAGTGGGCCTTTTATAGGAGAATTTCAAAAAGTCTAACACAACAGGAATATCAATAGAGATATGGATAAGATTCTCTTAGACAAGGAAGAGTTATTAATCTGGATTTGTAAGGAGTGTGCCCATTTATGTGTGGATAGATCCCCCAAACAAAGAAAGAGTTCTAATTGAATAAAAACTATAATCCATCTAGATATAAATGGCATTCATCTAAATGTGGATGCATATTGGGTCAAGAGTCTAAACCTGACCTAATTCATTACAAATTAAAAATAGCTTATCATATAATTGATTAAGATCACTATTTTTGGTAGTTATTCCTTAATTAAGATTACTTACTATTGGACTAATGGACGACCTACAAGAAAAAAAAAATTATTGAGTGATAATAAAAAATTAGGCAAAAATAAAACTAATACCCTTCTTCCCAAAGATCAACAACATGCCAAAATTAGGATTAAGATGCTGAAAATTTCCTTTATTGAAAGCAACCAAAGGAATCAACTAGATCTCTCCAAGGACTTTTTCAATGGAATATCTACAAGCTCGTACGCCTAGATTCAATTGCTGCCCTCCCAAATCTCCAAAAATAAGAAAAATTAGCACACCAATTCACCATTAGAGCAGCAAGGATTAGGCCAAAAATTACTAAAAAATTCAGCTCCTTGGTCGCCTAATTGTGGCACCAAAATCGGCCCAAAAATCGGTTCACCACAGAACTTCTAGGTCCCCCAAGTGTTGAACCTCTAATGTTAAGTCCACACACCTAGGATTAGCTCACAATGAACCTCACTTTGCTAAAGAAGATAGGAAGATAGTGATGGAAGGGTGTGGTGGTTTTTGGAAAGGAGAGAGTGATGAGATAATTTTGAAGGTGGTTATTCAACACATGAATTGTACCACTTTTTGAAGGGAAAATGTCAGGAATGCCAACAAGCCTTCAAGTGATCGGTCACATGTTCTTATATATGAGCTCTCTATGCATGTGTGCGAACTTGCCAACTTGGATTTGCATTATTCATCTAATGTGCACTTGCATTTGTATTTACATTTCATCTCATGAAATGAAATGCTAGTTCACTTAATTAAAATGAAGTCTTCCATTTGATTTCACTCCAAAACTTAAATTCCTAATTTAATTAAATTAACTCTTTAATTTAATTAATTTAACTTAACTCCTTAATTTAATTAGAGTCAACTTGACTCCTTAAGTTAACTTGACTAATTGATTATCACATGGCACTAATTAAATTAACTCCTTAATTTAAATGGCCTAATTTAACTCTTTGAATTATTTTGATTAATTTAAAAATTAAATTAATCAATCCAAAATGACCAATTAAAATAGTCAACCGTTTCTCTCCAAAAATGGCCAGCACTTGATTTTCTAACTATTTAGAAAATCCCTCGTATCATATAAGAGTTTCCTTAGGCTCTCTATGTGTGACCCATTAGGTTCATCCATTCATTGGACATAGCCTCACAACTTATTGTGATATTTTGAATATTGAAATATTCATAGTAATTTACACTTCTTTAAACTAATGACTCTATCAATTAATCTCTATTAATTGAAGAGCGTCTAATCTCCATGGTCGATGTCTAGAAAAAATCCCATGGAGCCTAGCTAATTGGATGAATGTATTATCTTAATGAACTATTATAGCTTATGAATACCATGCAAACACGTTCCTTTCGTTTCCTATCTCCCGAAAGAGGCCTGTGACAAGATATTTGTCGGCTCCCTAATAGCCTCAATAACTATGTCTCTACATCCAATGATCAATTACCCTTTATGACCTCAACTTTGGAAAATTCCTTTTCCAAATTTTCATACTACCTCATGCAAGGATTTCTTAAAATTGATCATTATAGAATACATAGGAGATACACTCGTTCTTCACATTAACAAGGAAACGGATCCCATCTTGTATCTTACAAACCTTCATGTCTAAGTAGCTCATGCCTCATCTCAACCCCGAATGACCCGCTACGTGGTCAGGGAAAAGTCAAAGCATAAGGACCTAAACACTAGGTTACCATAGATCCTAAAGTCAAAAGACTAACTATATGCACTATTGTAAGCTTGAGAAGTTGCCACTACTGACGTGCCACTACAGTTACCTTGTGGATTCTCTGATCGTGCCTTTAGTAATCTTGTTCTCTAACGAGCACCTACTAATATGCATCCATGTATTATATAGATTGCTCATGAAATGGAGCGATATCCTACTCTTTGGAATATGCATCGTTAGTGTAAGTCTGTCCGAATCTTATATGCCCCTTCTCATAAGATTTTATGACTTGGAATATTTAAAATCATGACCTCAGAGACTTGTTTGATAATCACCATCATATGTGTGACCAAGTCCCACAGCCTTGTATGATTTAAGGGCCTTCAAACAAATGCCAGTGAAGTATAAAGAAAAACATAAGGTGAAGACGACTATTTAAAAAGAATATCATTTAGTCAAGATTGTCTCATAATTGGAGTAGTTTTGTATGCTAATTCCAATTGGCTACGGGGCACTATTCCAACAATCTCCCACTTTCCCTAAAGCTAATTGCCTATAGTTCTAAGGCCTATCTTCTCAAGATGTGCTTCAAAGAATTTTTGCAATAGAGGTCTAATTAGTAGATCAGCTATATTCTCTTGCGAGGTTACCCTCTCCACTTGAATGGTGCCTCTATTTTTGATCTCACGGATCAAATAATAACACCTCAAAATGTGCTTGGATCACTGATGAGTTCTCAATTCTTTTGTTTGCACAACGTCTCTATTGTCACAAAAGATAACTACTAACTCTACTATGCTTGGCAATACATCCAACTATTGATGAAGTTTTCCATCCAAACATCTCTTTTTGCGGTCTCCAAAGCTACAATATATTCCCCCTCAATGGTAGAGTTGATTGTGGTGTCTTGTTTGGAGCTCTTCCAACTCACTGTGCTGCTATTGGGGCAAAATATAAATTCTGAGATGGATTTGAGGCCATCCTCATCAAATTAGAAACTAGAGTTTGAAAACCCTTCAAGTTTCAATTCTCTATTGCAGTATACCAAAAATAAGTCCGTAGTTCTTCTCAAGTACTTTAGGACTGCTTTTACGGTTGTCCAGTAACTTTCACTGGGATTGGATTAAAAGTCGCTCGTAACACTTAAAGTGTGTGTGACATCCAGTCTTGTACATTGAATGGCATACATTATGTTTCCTATAGCAAATGTATAAGATATGTGAGACATTCCTTTTCTCTCATCTTCAAGCTTAGCGGCCATGGACTTAGAGAGATGAAGACTATGTCCCATGGCAAGGAATCCCTTCTTAGATTCCTCCATACTAAACCTCTTTAGTATCTTATCAATGTATATAGTTTGGGAGAGCCACAATATCCTCTTTGATTGATCTTTATGGATTCATATTCCTTATATATAGGATGCTTCTCCCAAATTCTTCATGGAGAATTGTGAAGACAACCAAGCTTTAGTGTACTCTAGCATTTTTTCTCATTACCAATGAGAAGAATGTCATCGACGTAAAGCATAATAAACTGAATCGAGCTCCTACTAGCCGTTTTATACACATAAGGCTCGTACACATTTTTGACAAAGCCAAATGATTTGACTGTCTTATCAAAACACATGTTCTAACTTTGGGATGCTTGCTTCAGTCTATAGATGGACCTTTGAAGTTTGCAAACTTTGTGGTTGCTCCATATAGATTTTTTCTTCAATGTTTCAATTGAGAAAAGTGATTTGTACATCCATTTGCCATATTTCATAATTGAAGTATGCGGCTCTCGCAAGCATAATCCTAATAGACTTAGGCATAATGATTGGTGAAAAGGTTTCCTTAAAGTCAATACCGGGTATTTGAGTATAACCTTTTGCTATTAGTCTAGCCTTAAAGGTTGTCACCTCTCCATCAATTCCTAGCTTACGCTTGTGGAACTAATTGCAGCCAATAGGTACTATACCCTCTGGTCGATCTATTAAAGTCCATACTTTATTGGAGTACATAGAGTCTATTCAGATTTCACGGCCTTAAGCCAATGTCTCAAATCTATGTCCAACATAGCTTCCTCATAGGTCTTTGTCCTATCTCATGAAGGAATCTGAACCTTTCGGGTTGCTTTTGGATCTAGGCCGACCTTGTTAAGCTCAGGATGCTCTATTGTTTCTACTACTTGTGGGATGATATGATCATCTTGAAATTTATCAAGTTCAATGACAATGCCTTTTCTATCATCCTCGATACAAATATCTTTTGTTCTAAGGAATCATACAAATAATAACCTAAAGACGATTTGGGTATCCTACAAACTTGCACAAAGTAGCTCTTGTAACCTACTTGTCCCCTAGCAGTCTCTTGACGTATGCGAGAGACTCCCAAATTCTTAGATAAAAGTAAGAGCATGTTTTTCCATACCATATCTCATATGGTGTTTTTGGCACCAACTTTGAAGGTACTATGTTTATTATCTTCACTGCCGTTGTTAAGGTGAATCCCAAAAGGCTTGCATGCTAAAGGTTTTCATTTTCTTGGTTATCTAATTTTCTTTTTTTACTTTGTTGTATATACATAAGTGATGGTTGAGAATCCAAAATGTATAATTCATTGCTAAGTGTACCCGATACAATCAAAGAACTATTCTTTATTACTTTCAATTTCCCATTTGAGATAGAAAAATCAAATCCTTTATGATCTAAAATGGGAATTGAAATGATATTCATTACAAGAGTTGGTATATATTAGCATGGATCTAATACAATAAAGGAGCTCCATAAGCCTAACTTTACAATGCCTTCAACTTTGGCTGCAACTTTTGCTCCATTGCCAAGGTATAGAGTCATATCCTCATCACTTAGACTTTTTCTACTTTCCATCCCCGTAACGAATTACAAAGGTGCAAATCACATGCGACATTAATTACCCCTGAGGAAGAATTTGTAGTTAATTGCATTTCAGTAAAGTACATATCCTTCCCAAGGGTTGCAAGGTATTCCTTGCAATTCTATTTCCAAGGCCTTGTTTCGCCAACGTAGAAACAAGTGGCATCCGTCTTATCCTCTATTTTCTTTTTAACTCTTCCAACGAGCTTTAATGGTTGCTTTCCTTTCGAAGAAGAACTCTTCTTCTTCTTACTTCTCTTCTTCTTACCCCTAGGGCCTTTAGACTTGGAGGAGAATGCAAGCATTAAAAGTTTATCCTTTTTCATGGTCACCTCTATGGTTAACAACTTGTTAGCCAATTCATTGATGTTGATTTCTTCTCTAGACATATTAAATTTCATCACGAATTGGTCAAACGAACTAGGCAAGCATTGAATGATCAAATCTACATAGAGTTCATTGTCCATAACTGCTTCTAAACTAGCAAGCTTCTTAATAAGCCTAATCATTTTAAGCCCATGATCATGTTCATGTCATATTTGTACACTATACAACTCTTGTATCTTGGAACCACTTTTCATATGCTCATGAGATTTTTGAAGCTCATTTGACATGGAGTCCATCATGAGATAATGGGTTTGGAGGTCATCCTCAACCTATTTTGTGAACATTTCACAGGTCACTTGATCGGCATAAAAGTAGGAGTAGGCTAAGGATCTAAAGTATAAAACCATAAAAATGCAAAATATAAGTTAACCACTCTACTTCAAGGATCTAATCATGCTTATAATAAGGATTTAGATCCATAAAATTTACCTTGAAACATAAATGCAAAGGTAAGAGGAGAAACACTCCAATGAACTCTTCAATGGACTAATTCATGAATAGCAGAAGAAACCAACAATTGACCACCTTCCACAACTCAAAAAATCCTCAAAATTGGTAGAGAACTATATCACACACCAAGGTAGAAGTTGACAAAATTTTGTGCAAATCAGAACCTCCTAGGTCCTCCAACTCTGCCACGCGATCTGTTGAAGGACAATGGACCACTAATGAGCACCTAGGAGCACCAAGTCCCCCAAGTGTTGGACCTCTAATGTATAAGTCCACACACCCTAGGAGAGTCCTAAATTAGCTTAAAATCTACTAGATAATCTTAGGAGGAAGGAGAGGGAGTGACTTTTGGAGACGCATTGGAGAGGAAGAGTATTTGGATAGTGTGACCTTCAATGCATGAAATGCCACACATTTGTAGGAAAAAAGGGAATCTTGTAGAAGACTATCAAATGGCCATCCACTAGGGGTATTTATAGAGAGGAGAGTGTGATGCAAGTTGGCATCACACTTCCCATGCCAACTTGTATGTGAATTTTGAATTTCACATGCATTGACATTTAATTCGTTCCTTAATTTTATCTTATGAAATGTAATGCAAGTTAACTCTAATTAAATTCAAATGAACTCGTTCATTTGATTTTCCCTCCAAAATCTAAATTCTTATTTTAATTAAATTAACTATTTAATTTAATAATAGGTTTGGCTTAACTCTTTATGCTAATAGATATTAACTTAACTCTTTAAGTTAACTTGACTAATTTAATAGTCACATGACGCCAATTAAATTAATTCTTCAATTTAATTGGTCTAACTTAGCTCATTAAATTATTTTGATTAACTTAACAATTAAATTAATCAAGCCGAAGACCAAAAAATGTAGTCAACTGATTTCTCTCCAAAATGCCTAGAATGAATTAGAAAATTCCTCCCATTGGGTAAGAACTTCCTTTAGACTTTTGTGTGTGACTCATTAGATTCATCATATCATTGGACATGGGCTCACAACTTATTGTAATATTTTGAATATTAAAATAGTCATGTTAGTTTAAACTCCTTTAAACTAATAACTCTTTCCATTAATCTCCATTAATCAAAGAGTACCCAATCTCCATAGTCGATGTCTAGCAACAAGCCCATGAAGCCCGACTAATTAGATGAATGAATATGTCTCGATGAACCATTCTAGATATATGCTTGCCATGGAAATATGGTCCTTCTATCTCCTATCTCTCGAAAGAGGCCTAGGATAAGATATTTGTCGGCTCCCAAATAGCCTCGATAACTATATTTCTAATTCTAATGTTTGATTCCCCTTTATGACCTCATCTTTAGAAAACTCAGTTTCTAAATGTCATACTACCTTGCATAAGAATTTCTTAGAATCGATTATTATAGAATGCAAAGGATATACACTCGTCCTTCACAAAAATGAGGAGATAGGTCCTATATTGGATCTCACAAACCTCATTGTCTAAGTAGCTATACCGAATCTCAACCCAGATGATCCCACTATATGGTCAACGAATAGTCAAAGTATGAGGACCTAAACACAAGGTTACCATGGATCCTCATGTCAAAGAACTAATTATATGTACTAGTGTAAGTTGGAAAACTTGCCACTCTGGCTATCTCATGTATTCTCCGAGCGGGTCTTCCGTGAACTTATTCTTTAAAAAACACCCACTAATATACACTCATGTGCAACATATATTGCTTATGAAATAGAGTGTTATCCAACTCCTTGGATTTATGTATCGTTAGTGTAAGTCTATCTGAATCTTAGATGCCCCATCTTATAAGATTCTATGACTTCAAATATTTAAAATCACAATCGTAGAGACTTAATTCATGATCACCACCCAATATGCAACCAAGTCACATAGTCTTGTGTGATTTATGGGCTTCAACCAAACGTTAATGAAGTAAAATAAGCATAAGATGAAGATGGTCAATCGAATATGAATATCATCCACCCAAGATTGTATCACAAGTGAAATAGTTTACATGCCAATCTAATTAGCTGTGGGGTACTATTCTAACAATCTCGCACTTTTTCTAAAGCTAATTCCCCATCGTCCTAAGGCCCATCTTCTCAAGATGCCCATGAAAGACCTTTTGCTATATTCTCTTCAGAGACAACTTTACCCACTTAATTGTTGCCTCTATAATTGATCTCATAGATAAAATGATAACGCATTTACTTTTGTTGGGATCAATGATGAGATCTTAGCTCAAGTCCTAAGTTGTCTTCAAAAAACAACCATAGGCTCTTGCATGCTAGGCACTATATTTAACTCTTGGATGAAGTTTTTCTTCCAAACACCTTCCTTTGTGGTTTCAAAAGCCGCAATATATTCCGCCTCGGTGGTAGAATTAGCTGTGGTGTCTTGTTTGGAACTCTTCCAACTCACCATGCTGCCATTGAGGTGAAATATAAATCTGAGGTGGATTTGAGGTCATCTTCATTGGATTGGAAACTAGAATCCAAAAATTTCTTAAGTTTGAATTGTCCATTGTCATATACCAAAAATAAATTCGTGGTTCTTCTTAAGTGCATTAGGATTGCTTTTATGGCTTGCCAGTGGCAATCACCGGGGTCAAATTGAATGCGGTTCGTAATGCTTAGAGCGTGTGCTACATCCGGCCTTGTACATTAAATGGCATACATGATGCTCCCTATAGTGGATGCATAAGGTGTGTAGGACATTTTTTCTCTCTCGTCTTTAGTCTTAGGGCCCATAGACATGGAGAGACGAAGACCATGTTTTATAGGAAGGAAGCCCTTCTTGGATTCTTCCATACTAAACTTCTTTAGTATCTTGGCAATGTATAGTATTTGAGAAAGCCCCAACATCCTCTTTGATCTATCTCTATAGATCCACATTCCTAATACAAAGGATGCTTTTCCCAAATCTTTCATGGAGAATTGTGAAGATAACCATACATTAATACATTCTAACATTTCTCTCTCATTCCTAATGAGAAGAATGTCATCAACATAAAGCACAATAAACTATATCAATGTCCTATTAGCATTTTTGTACACACATGATTCATACATATTTTTGATAAGACAGTCCAAACGATTTGACTATCTTATTAAATCGTATGTTCCAAATTCGGGATGCTTGTTTAAGTCTATAAATGGATCTTTGGAGTTTGTAAATCTTTTGCTCAAACTACTTGGATATAAAACCTTTTGGTTGCTCCATATATATTTCTTCTTTAATATTTATATTGAGGAAAGTGGTTTTCACATCAATTGGCCATACCTCATGGTCATAATATGCGGCTATAGCAAGTATAATCCTAATGGACTCAAGCATAGTGAGCAGTGAAAATGTTTCCTTGAAATTAATACTGGGTGTTTAAGTGTAACCTTTTGCCACTAATCTCACCTTAAAGGTCATTACCTCTCCATCAATTCTTAGCTTTCGCCTATAGATCCATTTGCAATCAAAGGTTACTATACCCTCCGGTGGATTTGAAGTCAAATATAGCACTAGGATTTAATAAATAAAGCATAAAATTGCTAAATTAACTAGGCTACATTCGAAACTAAGGATCTAATCATACTTATAATTTAGATTTGGAAGAAGGATTACCTTGAATGCTCAAAAATCCAAGGAAATGAGGAAGGACATTTCTATACTTGAAAACTGTCTTCCAATGGTACAGCAGGTGTTGGAATAGTGCCCCGCAAGCCAATTAGATTGGCATATAAACTATTTCACTTGTGATACAATCTTGATTGAATGATGTTCATTAAATGGCCATCTTCATCTTATGCTTATATTTACTTCACTGACATTTGGTTGAAGCCCTTAGATCACACAAGACTACGGGACTTGGCATGCACTAGGTGGTGATCATGAAATAAGTTTTACACAATCGTGATCTTAAAACTTCCAAGTTATAGGATGTTAAGAGACAGGGCATCTAAGATTCGGATAGACTTGCACTGATGATGTATAAATCGAAGCAACTGCATGTTGCTCCATTTCATGAGCAATGACATATGAGATATTAGAGCATATTAGTGGGTGCTTATTAAGGAATAAGGTACTTAAGGCCTATTTGGAGAATCCACTAGATAGCCGAAGAGGCAAGTCAGTAGTGACAAGTCTCCAGTTTATGCTAGTATATATAATTAGTCCTTTTACCTGAGGATCCATGGTAACCTTGGGTTTAGGTCCTCATGTTTTAACTCTTCCTTGACCATGTAGCGGATCATTCCAGTGGATGTTGGGCATGAGCTACTTAGACATGGAGGTTTACGAGATCCAAGATGGAATCCAACTCCTCATTAGTATGAAGAGCGTGTACATCTCCTATGTATTCTATAATGATCGATTACACAAAATTCTTGTGCAAGGTAGTATGAAAATTTGGAAAGAAGTTTTCCAAAGATGAGGTCCCAAATGGGAATCAAACATTTGAATAGAGACATAGAATCGAGGCTATTAGAGAGCCGACAAATATCTTGCCCTAAGCTTCTTTTGAGAGATAGGAAACGAAAGGACCGTATTTGCATGGTATGCATAGAGCTAGAATAGTTCTCCAAAAGGTCCATTTTGGCCAATTAGTTAGGCTCCATGGGCTTGAGGTTGGACATTGACCATGGAGATTGGGTACTCTTCAATTAATGGAGATTAATTGAGCTGAGTCGATTAGTGTAAAGGAGTTTAAACTAATGTGAATATTTGATATTCCATAAGTCACAAAGAGTCATGAGCCCATGTCCAATGAATGGTAGAACCTAATGGGTTACACATAAAAGCCAATTGCAAATCCTACTTGATAAAGGGGAATTTTCTAAAGAGTTAGAAACATTCTCTCGTGACTGAGTTTTGGAGGTTAAAGGTTAATGCAATTTGTGGTCATTTTGGCTTGGTCAATTTAATTGTTAAATTGATCCAATTAATTTAAGGAGTTAAATTAGATCAATTAATTAAGAAGTTAATTATTTAGTGCCACATGACCATCAATTGGTCAAGTTAACTTAAGGAGTTAACTAAACAATTACTAGTTTAAAGAGTTAAGCTAATTGACTTAAAGAGTTAAGTTAAAGGTAATTAATTAAATTAAAGCGTTTAATTTAATTAAGGTGAAGAATTAATTTTAGAGGGAAAATTAAAATGAAGAGTTCATTTGGTGTGGAATTAAAATTTATTTGGATGACATTTTATGAGATGAAATGAAGATTCCAAATGAAATTCAAATACACACATGCCGACTTGTATATGCTAGTTGGCGCCACCCCTTGAGGGAGGTGTCATGCCACCTTGGCATCACACCATCCTCTCTCTATATATATAGATATAGAGAGGGGTGTCTATAGTAGATGAAACACATGCTATTTGCAAAACAGAATTAGATTCTCTCATTTTCCCTCCAATTTCCAAAGTATTGCGTTATATGTTGAAGCTTCACTTTTCTTCTTCTCCTACCTCTAAATTAAGCCTTCATCTCTGCAATTCTTCTCATTATTCTCCAGCTAATATTGATAAGAATAGGATCTATCATTAGTGTGTGGATCTTAACATTAGAGGCAAGACAATTGGATTGCTAGACTTTGGAGATCCTCTATTCTGGCAGTCGCTTGGAGGCATTTCTAGAGAACCTTCCCAATTTTTGATTGAGCTGAACTTTGGACTGTACATTCTTCAAGGTGTTGAGGAGTTCCAGTAAAGCTTTTAGCTGGACATAAAATTATTTGGTTGGGAAAAAGTTGCTGTGATTCCGCTGTGCCGCTAGGAAGACAGTTTCAAGTTGTTGATTGCTTTTCCTTGTTCTCCTTGGATTTTTTGAATTAAGGTAATCTTATTTCAAAATCTGAATCTTAAGCATGATTAGATCCTTGTGTCTCATGTAGCCTAGTTATTTTAGTGTTTTTAATGCTTTAATATTTGGATCCACACTTTACTTTGAGTGGTATCGAAGCCTAATTCATGCTTGGATTTGGATTTTTGATTGATTGACTCATGTGATGAGTTGGTCAAAATCACCAAATAATTGATCCACCCTATGGATTGAAGTGTTTTGTCGATGATGTATGTGGCTCCATGCTTGATGAGTTGAAATTATGCTAATATGTCTTTCAAGTGTTAATTCATATGTTGAGCTTGTTTTAATTCATAGTTGCTAGTGTTGAATGTTGATTTGGCATTAGTTGATATTATATATTGACATAGCATGTTATTATTGGACTTAAGATGTTTTGGTCATTTTTGGATCCAATTGGATTAGGATTAATTGGAGATTTTTGAATAATGTGATTCTTACTTAAACTTGATTTTTGAAGCATGTTTAAGCACTTGAAATTCCATTTTAAAAGGTGTTTTAGATATGGAATTTTGTCTATATTGTGTGATTTAGTGTTTAGGAGATGTCCTAAATTTTTTAGTGCTTAAAAGTTGAACCAAAATTGGTTTGACACGGTCCAAACCTCAAAACATGGCAAGCTGCCACGCCTGGCCAGGTATCAGCTGGGCAGCGGGCTCGCTTGGGGCGCACCTACTGCACGGCTGTACGGCCTGGCTGTGACAGCAGTGCCTAGTTTTGATTTTAGTAAGTTTTAAGCGTTATTTTGTATTCCTTAAGTGACCAAAAGTGTTTATATCACACATAATAGATACACAAGTGTTGTGCAAGTTCTCAAAATTATTTTTGACATTTTTGATTGCTTTTAAAATCTTGTTAAAGTTAATCTTCAATTTGGTGCAAAAATGAGATGCATAAATGTTATGCTTAGTTTTTGCTTGACTAATTAATTGTTTATGAGATAAGTATTTAATTGTTGGAATTGAATGTCAATTCTTGATTTATTTATTGTTCATTTAATTGTTGAATAGATGATGAATGAATGGGGATGATCATGAGCCTTTAATATTGATTTTATTTGTTTCAAATTGTTGAAAAGTGTTGTATTAAATTGGGGATTGCATGCCTCTTAATTTTTGTCTTGTAAATGTTATGAGAATAGAATCACTTGGAGTGAGAATTTTTTTCTCATGTAAATGTTACAAGGAACAAAAAAGACCATTGGAGGCATGAAGACCCATGAATGTAAGGGGATACAATCATGTAATAGGTAGATTTAACTCACCTAAAATCAACTAAATGGTGCACCTATGGCTCTAAGTGCACCACTTGGTTAGGCTCATAGTCATCCCACCCTAGGAGCTAGGCATATTTACTTATTTATGCTTTCCTTATCCTATTGATATATGAGATGCAGGGTTAGGATATAGAAAACCTAAATAAAAAGATAAAATTGATGAGATCTTTTCAAGCAAGAAAAACCTTCCACTTACAATAGCTAAGTGCTTTCAAATATTAAGTTAAAAATGATACAAAGTAAAAGGAGTTTTAATTAATCCATGTCTTCTACTAATAATTTATGGCATGACAATGCTACCGATTTTGTGTGATGACACTTGGTCATGGGGGTCACACTTAGGAGGAAAGCTATGAGCATATACTTAGCATACGATGCACCTTTGATTTGAGGTTTCCCATGCATTCGCACTCGGTCATGGATGTCACGAAGCGGTCTCAAATTAAAGTTTGATTGGTAGGTCCGACTTAACACCTAGTAATGTAGATGGCGCACGATCACATGGGTCTACATGAAAAGTGAGGAAAAATATATTAAGAGTTGCATGAGATGCAATTAGCAAAAGTTTCTTACCTTTCGATTGCTTGTGGATGGCACTTGGTCACGGGGGTCCGCTTGCAAGTCCTTGGGGATCTTGATTATCACTAGGAAATGAGATTTCCCGAATTCTTCTAGGAGGTGAAGGATTTGATAAAATAGTGGGAGAAAAACATGCTTGAAAGACCATGAACTTGTTTTAAATATCAATATTCAATCACATGCTAATATTCTTTTTTTGCTTTTGATGATTTGTAAAATCTCAAGAATGGCCAAAATATTCCACTCTACGTTATTTTGGAAACCAATAAACCAACTAGGCCAAACTTCCACGATTGACTTAACCTCAAAATTATTTTAGATTCCTAGAAAAGTATAAATATCCTATATCATGGTGCTCTTAATCCCATTGAGATTAATGTAGATCAAGAGACACGTGAAGTGTTCATGAATTGGGTTAAGGATCATCTTATCCTATAGTCTCATGATGGCATCTACAAACTTCAAAAATCTCAAGGGCACATAAATAATACCTTGGTTAAAAGCTTACAAGAGTTGTAATGCAGACAAGGTATAGGAGATTTATGTTGTCAAGGGAGATTTTTCAAGCTAGGATAGATGGGAATTCATATGTCATTGATTACGATCTAAAGATGATTAGGCTTGTTGAGAAGCTCTTCAACTTCGACGTAGTAATGGACAATGATCTCCATGAGGATATGATCCTCACATCCTCGCAGAGTTTTATTGATCAAAGTATTGGTCTAGATGAAGACTACCTTGACAAGGGCATACCATTATTGCTTGTTTCCTCCTCCAAGTCTATAGGCCCTAGGGGTGCTAGAAAGGGAGGTAAAAGGAATAAAGTTCTTCTTCTATAGGAACGCAACCATTAAAGGCATCCGGTGGAGTCAAGAACATTAAAGAGGTTATAGTCGATATTACTTGTTTATACTTAGGCGAGATAGGCCATTAGAAGCAGTATTGCAAGAAGTATCTTGCAACCCTTGAGAAGGGTATGTACTTTGTGAAGTGCACTTAATGATAAATTCTTCCACATGGATATATGATATCGCATGTGGTTCTCATCTTTGTAATTTGTTACAAAGAAAAGAAAGAAGAATAAATCTTAGTGTTGGGGATAAGATCCACGGCCTAAGCAATGGAACAAGTGTTGTGGCCAAAGCCGAAAACATATAATAAGTTAGACTTAGGGAACTCCACACTTGTTTGGGCCCTTGTTATTATGTGTCATATCTTGTTGAGAACATTATTTCAATTCCCATTTTGGATAGCGAAGGATTTGATCTTTCTATATCAAATGGGAGATTGAAGGCATTAAAGAATTGGTTTTTTAGTTGCTTATGGTACACTTAACAAATGATTATACATTTTTGGATTCCGAACTATCACTAATGCACTTTCAACAAAGTAGAAGTAAATTAGATAATCAAGAAGATGCCATTCTATGGCATGCAAGACTTGGTCATATCTCTAAAAATAGGATGAACAAGTTAGAAGCTCTCAAAGTACTAAATGTTAGTGGCATTGAGGACCTTCCTACCTGTGAATCTTATTTAAAGGGAAAAATGACCAAGGCTCTTTTTGTAGGATAAATGGAGCGATCCACAAGTCCTTTAGATTTGATCTATACAGATGTTTGTGGTCCACTAATAGTTAGTGCGAGAAAAGGCTAATCTTACTTCTTCACCTTCATTGATGATCATAGTTGGTTCGGACATGTGTATCTTATGAAGTACAAAGTCCAAAGCCTTTGAAAGGTTCAAAGTGTATGGGAATGAAGCAGAAAAGCAAAAAGGAACTTAGTATTAAAGTTCTTCAATCGGATCGAGGGGGAGAATACTTAAGTACTAAATTATTGATTTATCTAAAGAAAAATGGGATTCTCTCTCAATGGACTCCACCCGGCGCACCCCAACGCAATGGAACAGCCCAGAGGAGAAACCATACCTTATTGGACATGGTACATTCCATGATGAGTTTTTTTGATGTGCCTATATCCTTTTGGGGATACACACCAGAAACAGCAGTGAAACTACTAAATGTAGTACCTTCAAAGTTGGTGCCAAAAATGCTGCATGAGATTTGGTATGGCAAAGCACCATCTTACCATTATCTTAAGGTTTGGGGGTCTCCTGCTTACGTGAAGCAGTTAATATGAGACAAGTTGGATGGTAGATCCATCTTATGTGAGTTTGTAGGATACCTAATAAAGTATTTGAGTTATTACACTTATGATCCCTCGAAACAAAAGGTATTGTTTCGAGGAATGCCTACTTTTTAAGAAAAGCAATTTCTATTAGATAGAAATGGTATTGTTGAACTTGATGAAGTTCAAGATGGTTAACAAATCCCACAAGCAATGGAAACAAGAGAGCAATAAGAGCCTTACACAGAACCTTTGAGAGGCTGGACCGAATCAAGAAGCAACTCGAAAGGTTCGGATTCCTTCATGAGATGGGCCAATATGATAGTGATCCGAAGACCTGTGGGAAGCTATGTTGGACAAAGATTCAGGATACTAGCTTGACGCCATGAAATTCAAAATGGGCTCCATGTACTCTAACAAAGTATGGACTTTAGTTGATCTATTGAAGGGCATAGTACCCATTGGTTGTAAGTGGATCTATAAGCGCAAGCTAGGAGTTGATGGAGAGGTAATAACCTTTAAGGCATGACTAGTGATAAAAGGTTACACTCAAAAACCCGGTATCAATTTCAAGAAAATCTTTTCACAGGTCGCTATGCGTAAGTCTATTTGAATTTTACTTGCCATAGCTGAATATTATGATTATAAGATATGGCAAATGGATGTGAAAACTGCTTTCCTTAATAGAAACATTGAAGAAGAAATCTATATGGAGCAACCATAAGGTTTTACATCCAAAATGAGTAAGCAAAAGGTTTGCAAACTCCATAGATCCATTTATAGACATAAACAGGTGTCCTGAAGTTGGAACATACATTTTGATAAGACTTTCAAATTATTTGGCTTTGTTAAAAATGTGTATGACCCTTGTGTGTACAAAAAGCCTAGTAGGAGTAGTGTACAATTTATTGTGCTTTATGTCGATGACAATCTTCTCATTGGGAATGAGAGAGAAATGTTAGAGTGTACTAAAGCATGGTTTTCTACTTAATTCTCCATGAAGGATTTAGGAGAAGTATCCTACGTATAGGGGTAAATATCTATAGGGATAGATTGAGGAAGATGCTGGGGGTTTCCCAAATACCGTACATTGACAAGATACTAAAGATGTTTAGTTTGGAAGAATCCAAGAGGGGATTTCTCCCTTTGTGACATGGGATTTGTCTCTCCAAGTCTATGGCCCATAAGACTGATGATGAAAGACAAAGAATGTCCTACATACCTTATGCATCAGTGATTGAGAGCATAATATATGTCGTTCAATGTACAAGACTGGATGTGGCAAACGCTCTAAGTGTTACGAGTTATTTCCAACCTAATCCTGATGAATATCACTGGATGGCCATTAAAACAATCTTTAAGTACTTGAGAAGAATTAAGGACTTGCTTTTGGTATACGGCAATGGAGAATTGAAACTCAAGGGAGTTTTGGATTATAGTTTTCAATCTAATGTAGATGACCTAAAATCCATTTCTGGATTCATATTTTGCCTCAATGGCAATGTGGTGAGTTAGAAGAGTTCCAAACAAGACACAACGGCTGATTCTACCAAAGAGGTTGAATACATTGTGGTTTAGGAAACCATAAAGGAAGATGTTTGGATAGAAATTTCATCCAAAAGTTGGATGTAGTGCCTAGCATGCATGAGTCCAAGGTTGTCTTTTGAAGATGACTTAGGACTTGATCCAAGATCTCATCAGTGATCCAAACACAAGTAAACGCGTTATCATTTGATCTATGAGATCAATGATGGAGGCAACAATTGAGTGGATACAGTTGTCTCATAGGAGAATATAACAGAACTACTATCTAAACCCCTAAATGCAAAGGTCTTCGAAGGACATCTTGAGAAGATGGGTCTTAAGACTATGGGGAATTGGCTTTAGGGCAAGTGGGAGATTATTAGCAAGTAAACTATTTTACTTGTGATACAATCTTGATTGAATGATATTCATTAAATGGCCATCTTCATCTTATGCTTATATTTACTTCACTAGCATTTGGTTGAAACCCTTAGATCACACAAGACTACGAGACTTGGTCACGCACTGGGTGGTGATCATCAAATAAATCTTACACGGTCGTGATCTTAAAACTTCCAAGTCATAGGATCTTAAGAGACAGGGCATCTAAGATCTAGATTGACTTGTAATGACAATGCATAAATCCAAGGAGTTGGATATTGATCTGTTTCATGCGCAATGCCATATGAGATATGTGTGCATATTAGTGGGTACTTGTTAGGGAACAAGGCACTAACAGCCTACCCATAGAATCCATTAGACAGCTGAAGAGGCAAATTGGTAGTAGCAAGTTCTCCAACTTACGCTTGTGCATATAATTAGTCCTTTAACCTAAGGATCCATGGTAACCTTGTCTTTAGGTTCTCATGCTTTGACTCTTCCTTGGTCACGTAAAGGGTCGTTCAGGTGGAGGTTGGGCATGAGCTACTTAGACATGGAGGTTTGCGAGATCTAAGATGGGATTCGACTCCTTGGGTTTGTAAAGGGCGAGTACATCTCTTATGTATTCTATAATGATCGATTCCACGAATTCCTACTGTAAGATAGTATGAAAATTTGGAAAAGAAGTTTTCCAAAGATGAAGTCATAAAGGGGAATCAAACATTTGAATAGAGAGCTATTAGGGAGCCGACAAATATGTTGCCCTAGGCCTCCCTTGGGAGATAGGAGACGGAAGGGCCGTATTTGCATAGTACACTAGAGCTAGAATAGTTTTCCAAAACCTTTCATTTCGGCCAATTAGTTGGGCTCCATGAGCTTGAAGTTGGACATCAAACATGAAGATTGAGTACTCTTCAATTAATGGAGAATTGAGTCGATTAGTTTAAAAGAGTTTAAACTAATATGAATATTTGATATTCTCTAAGTCACAAAGAGTTGTGAGCCATGTCCAATGAACGGTATAACCTAATGAGTCACACACAAAAGCTAATTTGCAAATCCTACTTGATGAAGGGGAATTTTCTAAAGAGTTAGAAACATTCTCTCTTGACCGATTTTTGGGGGTTGAAGGTTAATGCAATTTGTGGTCATTTTGGCTTGGTCAATTTAATTGTTAAATTGATCCAATTAATTTAAGGAGTTAAATTAGACCAATTAATTAAGGAGTTAATTATTTGGTGCCACATGACCATCAATTGGTCAAGTTAACTTAAGGAGTTAAGTTAACAATTACTAGCTTAAAGAGTTAAGCTAATTGACTTAAAGAATTATGTCAAAGGTAATTCATTAAATTAAAGAGTTTAATTTAATTAAGATGACGAATTAATTTTGGAGGGAAAATTAAAATGAAGAGTTTATTTGGTGTGGAATTAGAATTTATTTGGATGACATTTCATGAGATGAAATGAAGATTCCAAATAATATTCAAATGCATACAAAATATTCAAATTCACATGCCAACTTGCATATGCTAGTTGGCGCCACCCCTTGAGGAAGGTTTGATGCCACCTTGGCATCACACCATGCTCACTATATATATAGATATAGGGAGGGGCGGCCATAGTGGATGAAACAAATGCTATTTGTAAAATAGAATTAGATTCTCTCATTTTCCTTCAAATTTCCCTAATGTTGCATCATGTGTTGAAGCTTCACTTTTCTTCTTCTCCTGTCTCCAAATCAAGCCTTCATCTCTAAAATTCTTATCATTATTCTCCAGCTAATATTGAAGAGAATAAGATCTAGCATTGGTCTGTGGATCTTAACATTAGAAGCAAGACAATTGGATTGGTGGCCTTTGGAGATCCTCTGTTCTGGCAGTTGCTTGGAGGCATTTCTGAAGGGCTTTCCCGATTTTTGATTGAGCTAAATATTAGACTGTACGTTCTTAAAGGTGATGAGGAGTTCCAGTAAAATTTTCAGCTGGAGATAAAATCATTTGTTTGGGCAAAAGTTGCTCGAATCCTGCTGTGCCGCTGGGAAGACAGTTTCAAGTTGTTGATTCCTTTTTCCTTGTTCTCCTTGGATTTTTGCGAATCAAGGTAATCTTCTTTCCAAATTTTAATCCTAAACATGATTAGATCCTTGTGTCTCATCTAGCCTAGTTATTTTAGTGTTTTAATGCTTTAATAATTGGATCCTAGTGCTACATTTGAGTTCAGCAGGATCCCGGTAGCAATTGCCTAACCAAATCCCATCGAAATCAGCTAAAATTTGGAACACAAAAATGCCTAAAAAATTGCCCAACACTTAAACAATGTACTGCTAATCGTGCTAAGTGCACGGCTGGGCAGCTGGTGCATCCCAGGCATGCTCGTTGCCTGGCCTGTGCCCCGCCACAGTGCAACAACACTCTATTTTAATGGTTTGAACCGAGTCAAGTTGTTTTTGGCTCAACTTTTGTGCAACAATAATTTTACGACATCAAAATGAAAATTATAGATAAAATTTCGTATTCAAAATACCTTTTAAAATATAATTTCAAGTGCTTAAACATGCTTAAAAATCAAGTTTAAGTGAGAATCTCTATTCTCCAAAAATCTCCAATAAACTCCAATCAAATTGGATCTAAAAATGACCAAAACAACTTAAGGGAAATTTTAACATGCTAATCAACATATAACATCATCCAATTCTAAATCAAAGTTTAACATTAGCAACTATGAATCAAAACATGCTAAACATATGAATTAACACTTAAAATAAATATTAGCGCAATTTCAATTCATCAACAAAGGAGCCACATGCATCATCATCAAAATAATCCAATACATAAATGGGATCAAGTATTTGGAGATCTAGATTAATTGATGACATGAATCAATCAATAAAAAATCCAATTTAGAGCATGAAATAGGCTTCACTTGAAGTCAAATGTAGCACTAGGACCTAATAAATAAAGCACAAAATTGCTAAACTAAGTAGGCTACATTCGAAACCAATGATCTAATCATGCTTCTAATTAAGATTTGGAGGAAGGATTACCTTGAATGCTCAAAAATCAAAGAAAAGAGGAATAACACTTCAACATTTGAAAACTATCTTCCAACGGCGCAACAGGATCTCGGCAATAATTGCCTAACCAAATCACCTTGGAATCGATCACCAACACCTTGATGAAGATCTAGTAAAAATTTTAGCTCCAAATAAATTCGACAAGATCTCCAAAAGACGCTCCAAAGTTATTACCTAAACAGAGGATCTCCAAAAGCCAAGCAATCCATGTGTCTTGCCTCTGATGTCCAGATCCACATACCAATGGACTATCTAAATCTCTTCTAGATCAGTTGAAAAATCAAGGACAGATGAGAGAGGATGAAGGCTAGAAAGTGCTAACCCTTTAAGTCAATTAGCTTAACTCTTAAAGCTAAAAGGTATTAACTTAACTCTTTAAGTTAACTTGACCAATTGATAGTCATATGATACCAATTAAATTAAAACCTTAATTTAATTAGTTTAATTCAACTCCTTAAATTATTTAGATCAATTTAACAATTAAATTGATCAAGCCAAAATGACCAACAATTGAGTCAACCGTTTCCCTCCAAAATCAGTCAAGATGGAATTTTCTAACTCTTAGAAAATTCCCTTCATCAAGTAGGATTTCCAATTGGCTTTTATGTGTGACCCATTAGGTTCTACCATTCATTGGACATTGGCTCACAACTCTTGTGATTTATAGAATATCGAAATATTCACATTAGTTTAAACTCCTTTAAACTAATGACTCAACTCAATTAATGTCTATTAATTGAAGAGTACCTAATCTCTATAGTTAATGTTCAACCTCAAGCCCAAAGAACCTAACTAATTGGCTGAAATGAATACTCTTGGAGAACCATTCTAGCTCTATGCTTGCTATGTAAATACGGTCCTTCCATCTCTTATCTCCCGAAAGAGGCATAGGGAATTATATTTGCCGGCTCTGTAATAGCCTTGATACTATGTTTATGTTTCCAATGTTTGATTTTGATTTATGATTTTATCTTTGGAAAACTCCTTTTCCAAATTGCCATACTGCCTTGTGCAAAGACTTCTTGGAATCAATCATTATATAATAGATAGGAGATGCATTTGCCTTTCACAACAATGAGGTTCGGATCCTATCTTGTATCTCACAAATCTCTATGTCTAAGTTGATCATACCCAAGCTCAACCCGAAAGACCCGCTAAGTGGTCAAGGAAGAGTTAAAATATGAGGACCTAAACACAAGGTTACCATAGATCCTTAGGTCAAAGAACTAATTATATGTACTAGCATAAGCAGGAGAACTTGCCACTACCAACTTGGCACTATGGCTATCTAGTGGATTCTTTGGGCGGACCTTCAATGAACTTGTTCTCTAACAAGCACCCACTAACATACACCTATGTCTGACATGATTGCTCATGAAATAGAGCAATGTCCAGCTCTTGGATTTATGCATCATTAGTACAAGTCTATCCGAATTTTAAATACCCTGTCTCATAAGATTCTACGACTTAGAATATTCAAGATTATGACCGTGTAAGACTTGTTTCATGATCACCACCCAGTGCGTGATCAAGTCCCGTAGTCTTAAGTGATTTAAAGGCTTCAACCAATTGTTAGTGAAGTAAATAAACATAAGATGAAGATAGCCATTTATAATGGATATCTTTCAATCAAGATTGTATCACAAGTGAAGTAATGTATATGCTAATCTAATTGGTTGTGGGGCACTATTCCGACACGATTACATCTCCTATGTATTCTACAATGATCGATTCTAGAAAATAATTACGCAAGGTAGTATGACAATTCGAAAATGAGTTTTCTAAAGATAGTACGAAAATTTGGAAATCCTTACTCTATGCCTTTTTTGGGAGATAGAAAATGAAAGGACCGTATTTGCATGGCAATCATAAGCATGAATGGTTCAACACCCCCCATTAAATCATCCAATTGATTGAGCTCCATAGGCTTGTGCTAGATATCGACCATAGAAATTTGAAGATGTCATGTCTCATAAGATTCTACGACTTGGAAGACTTAAGATCACGATTGTGTGAGAATTTTTTCATGATCACCACCCAGTACGTGACCAAGTCCTATAATCTTGTGTGATCTAAGAGCTTCAACCAAATGCTAGTGAAGTGAATAAGCATAAGATTAAGATGACAATTTATAATGAATATCATTCAATCAAGATTGTATCACCAGTGAAATAGTTTACATACCAATCTAATTGGATGTGGGGTACTATTCTAACAATCTCCCACTTGCCCTGAAGTCAATTCCCCATAGCCTCAAGGCCTATCTTCTCAAGATGTCCTTCAAAGACCTTTTGCATTTAGGGGTTTAGATAGTGGTTCTGCTATGCTTTCTTTTGAGGCAACTTTATCTACTCATATGTTGCCTCTATCAATTGATATCATATATCAAATAATAATGCATTTACTTATGTTTTGATCAGCGATGAGATCTTGGCTCATGTCCTAAATTGTCTTCAAAAGACAACCCTAAGCACTTGCACACTAAGCACTATATCCAACTTTTGGATGAAGTTTTTCATCTAAACACCTTCTTTTGTAGTTTTCAAAATTGCAATTTTCACCTCAGTGATATTAGTGGTGTTTTGTTTGAAACTCTTCCAACTCACAGCACGTATTCCTAATATGTATTCCTAATACGTAGGATGCTTATCCTAAATCCTTCATGGATAATTGTGTAGGTAACCATGCTTTAGTATACTCTAACATTACTCTTGCATTCCTAATGAGAAGAATATCATCGACATAAAGCATAATAAATGTATGCTACTCCCACAAGCCTTTTTGTACACACGAGGTTCATACACATTTTTGACAAAGCCAAATGATTTATTTTGGCTCTGCTATTTTTAGGTTAGGTAATTTGTAAGGTTTTTGCAGGTTGAAGATACTTCAAGATCTTCTGAGGGCTACACATTGACGGCTTTTCATCCTGATGGTCTAATCCTTGGAACAGGTACCTTTAAGGCTCTTGTTAAGATTTGGAATGTAAAGACTCAAGTTTAGATCCATTTATTTTAAATTGTCAATTTAATTAGTCTTTTTTTCTTTTTTTGATTGTTTAGGTAATATGAGTTTCATTTGCATTGTTAAGGCAAATGTTGCGAGATTTGATGGGCATATTGGAGCAATAACTGCCATTTCCTTTTCAGAAAATGGTTACTTCCCGGTAGTAGGTTTTCCTTCCATAGATGCAGTGAATAATGTGACCAATATAAGTTTTGAATGTTATCATTATCATGTTTGAACTTTCAAACTGCAGCTCAAGATGGTGTTAAGCTTTGGGATCTTCGCAGATTGAAAAACTTTAGGACTCTTTCTCCATATGATGAAAATACACCTATACAATCGGGTAATTATTGTATCATGGCCGTCATATATTTGGTTCTACATTTAGATAGTGAGACGGATACTTGCAGATAGTTGTGCTAGTGTTTGCTCCTTCTGGCCAGCAGCATTTATATGGCATGGGAAAGGTTAATTAGGTTAATATTTATTCTATTATGAGGGCACTTCTATGAACAATATATGATAGTATTCTGTCTCCAGTGCATTATTTCAATATGGACTATAAGCACACATTGATATTGTGCTAGAATTGATAGAAAAGAATAACGACTGTGTAGATAATTTGTGTTTGGCTGGTGGGTCTACAAGTGTATTTTTGGCCTCTCTCCACTTTAACTTGTTAAATAGATTGTATAGTAGAATAAGAGAGAAATCAAACCCTTGTAAGGTTGGTTGAAAACTATATTATCAATTTTATTAGCTATTTCACTTATGGATAATTTTTTATTCCAATACAATCAAGAAATTCTTACCATTTTTTGCAGTGAAATTTGACCATAGTGGAAGTTACCTGCACTAGGTGGCTCAGATATAAGGTAATGTTTTGAAACACTTGGAAATTTGACATAAAGCTTGAATTTGTGGAGCTCCTTGGTCCACTTGTGTTAAGAGGCTTGAACCCCTAAGTGGCGCACACACGTCCCTTGTTTCTCTCTCTCTCTCTCTACCTCTCTCTCTCTGTGCACACGGACACATGCACGCCCTTCTTCTATTTTGCAATTGCAGCAAATTTTTTGGTGCAGTCTCTTATAGCATTAATATTTGATATTTAAATATCCTGAAATGGTAACTGTCACCATTATTTTGTTATTGTGATCGTTAGTCATTTTATTCTATGGTACATTGCAGAGTTTATCAAGTTGCCAACGTCAAATCTGAATGGAATTGCATCAAAACATTCCTTGACTTGTCTTGCACATGTAGACTTCTCCCTCTATGAACTGTACATATGCTCACATGCCTGCATGAAGATGTTTTGCCCACTTGGATTTTTTGCTGCAGAGATCCACATTTTGCAATGTAAATCTCCATTATAATGCAGCCTTTTTTTCTAGTTTTTTCTTGACTGTGGTGTAAATGTATCCCCATGCTCAAAATATAGGGCATAATGCCACTCTCATGGATGTAGGTAAAGCAACTTGTGTCAAATTTGGTCTTAATGCAAAATACATAGCTGTTGGATCAACGGATAGAAACCTTAGAATATTTGGCCTACCCGAGGATGATGGTGGAGCATCAGAGTCTTGAAGAAATATTTGATGCGTATTTTGCGGTGGATCTAATGGCAATTCTTGTTGCTGCAGCTGCCATCGCTGGCATTTGTGTGTAATTCTATAAGGTTAGGTTTAGTCAACAAAATCCTAGATATTTGGGTAGTAGAGCTAAAATATGACCTACTTGAGGCAATTCATTTTGCAGCACAACCATAGGAGAAGACCAATTTAAATGTGCAATGAAATAAGTGGTTCTTTTGTGTAAGATTATTCCATCCTTGAGAAATTTTTGTGGTTTTCCCATTTGCATGTAACAGAAGTATTGATAGATGTAAGATCTACTTTGCTGTTGTATAAGGTGCTTCCAAATGTTCAAATCGCAATAGATTTTTGGGATTTGGAGGATGAAGCATTGGCACTTATTTGATTTATGCGATCTTTCTTCTTCAGCATGTACCTAGTTCTACGGGTACGGGCAGGCTTAACTAAAATTACTAATTCTATATCTTCTTCTATGTTACTCTCCAAATAAAGTGAATGCAGGATAATTGGTAAACCTTGGGTGGTTTTCTTTATAATAAAAAGAAAAAGTAGAAATTCAAAATTTTACGTCAAATTTGAATGTCATGGAAATAACATTCTTTGAAACCTAAAATCATTAGAAGGCATGTAGGTCGGCAATGGCTGACATGGTGAGGCATGCTGAAATTTGGTTAAGTATGTCAGGCAGTAAACTGTTGGATGACGATAGAACAATATTGGATGATAATGGTCCGTAAGGAGACAAGCAAACTAATTAGATGTTAAATTTAGCAGGCAGATTGTGGTGGCAGGCATTTGGTACCATACAGACTCGATTTAAATCCTCTATTCCATTTCTTATTCTATTTCATAAATATATGACACGTGTATTAAATATTTTTTTATAAAAATAATATATTAAGAAATAGATATACTTGACATAAATACAGTAAGTTGGAATAGGAGATGGAATAAAAGATGGAATAGAAGATCCAAAGTGATATAAACTAACTATGCAGACATGTGGTTCTTGGCAATGGGCAGTGCAATAGGATGCCGACACTGCACATAGGTTGGGTGGTCTGGAACTTGATTTGAATTGAGATTAAAATATGATAGAAAAAAATAGGATAAATTGCATTTTTGGCCCAACAACTTAGGCTGTTTTGGATTTTGGTGCCATTTTTTTGCACTTTCTCACATTGCATCCTTTAAGTCGTCTTTTTTTTTTCAATCTAAGAATTGAAAGAGGGTTTCGTTATATACTTAACGGTGCAAAGCACGTGCCACTCACGTGGCCATTTGGGTGACAAATTGGACAAAAAGCTTGATGCCTCATCTCACACTTAACTAAAAACACAGACACTTTTGGAGAAAAAGAAAGAAAACACTCTCTCGATGAACCCTAACTCCCATATTGTGCAATCAGACTTTTCTTCAAGAATCGAAGATTATTATTTAAAGAAATTGAAGTTTGAAGTGATGGATCAAGGAAATTGTCGCTTGATTTGGAAATGGCATTACGGGAGCTAAAATACAATGGTGACCCAATTCTGGAGTATAGTATGTTGGCTAGATCCTTGTATTCATTTTTTGGTTTTATGTTATTCCTTTTGTTATACTCTAGATTTTAGGACTTTTGAGTTAAATTTCTATACATGTGTGTGCAGTATGTGGGGTCGTGGGTTTTTTGGTACTCAAGATGTTCTAGAGATTTGTGTTGCTAATAGCCCATGCTTTTATTTTTCTGCTATGTCATTGTCCATACATACTTTTTTTATTATGCTTGCATATTATTATTTTTTGGATTTTGTTAGTCTCACATGATAGGGATTGGTGGTCCCCTAGTTTATTCAAATTGTGGACCTTTACAGGTAATAATTGTATAATATGTTTCTATGTTTGACTTTTTTTGTTGGTTTTTCACGTGTGCTATTTCTTTATCAAATGCAATTGACATAGTATCTTTTTTTCTTTGTCTCTTAATTTTAGATGACATTGCTCCTTTTGTCACTGTAAAGGTGCATTATGGTGGGCAGTTTAATAACATACTTGCTGATTATAAGTATTATTATGTTTGACTATGTGGATTTAAATAGGATAACCGTTGCTTGTATGGACAAATTATGTGAAAAATTGGGATATTGTGGTATGAAAATGTATTATATGTTGGGTGAGCATGGGTTTAAGTTGCTATGTATTGGGGATGAGTAATTACAGTTGTGTCTAGATCACTATTTTGATAGGTAGTTGAAATTTATCTAGATACAACCAAGGTAGAAGATATTGGTACATAAGTTGGCTCATTAAAAAGGGGTGATGGCAATAATCTAAATGAGGGTGAAGAAGATATTAGGGGTCATGACAGTAGCTCTTTTGAGTATGAAGAGTTCAATGATAGTGATTATGACATTATTAGTGAAGAGAATAGCAGGGCAAAAGATCATGACATGTATCATGAACATATAGATGAGAGTACAGAGTAGGCTGGGGATAATGATAGGGAAAATGCAGTAGGCATAGAACAGTCTTCTGAGGGAGATGAGGCAGAGCACATAAGGTCCAGTGGTGAAGACTTTGACAGTGACATAGACTCTGATGGTGAGAATGGACCTAAATACCCTGTTTTTAGTGTTGTTGATACTTATGATCCTAAATTTCAGCTTGGTATGATATTCTCACATAAAAGTGAATTTAGAATAGTTGTCCACTCTCATGCAATTAAAACATAGAGAAGTACATAGCATTAAGATTGTCAAAAATGACAAAAGGAAAATTTATGCTAAAATATTGTTACCAAAAGTATGATATTAGTAACATAAAAGTGTATTAGTTACATTAATTTTGAATAGTGTAATGAAACATTTAGTTACTAAAACATTGACAATTTTGTTGCATTTTATTTTTTTGTTACCAATACATAATGTTATTTTTTAATCTTGTTGGGCTGTTGGTAGCTAGGCATGCAAACGCTGGGTCGATGGAGATGGGCTGGACCGACTGGGGCTCAGTATGGACACTTTGGGCTTAAGGCAAGCACCAAACCATTGTATTGGGTCGCGAATTTTGGCCGCTTCATCAAGCTTTAACACACTGGACCATCCACTACACTGCACTAAAGCTAGATGTACATGGTCCGTGGGCTGGGCTGGGAACTACTGGGCCTGCTCATTAGGCCTCGAACTCAGGCTCCCTTCTTCGTGGCTGGGCTGAGCGCTTGGGCCTACTGGAATGGGCCCAGCATCTTGGGGATCCCCGCTTTGGGTGCTGGGCTGAGCATATAGGCCTGCTGGAATAGGCCCAGCATCTTGGGCCTCGGACTATGGGCCAACATCTTGGGTTTGGGGGCGATGGACTACTCATTAAGCCTCGGACTACTCACTTCGAGAGTTGGGCTGAGCACCTGGCCCTGCTGAAATGGGCTTCGGTGCAATGGACTGCTGCTCATTGGGCCTCGAACTCGGGCTTTACCCGCTTCAGGCGCTGGGCTGAGCGTCTGGGTCTCTGTTGGAATGGGCCTTGCATCTTGGGCTTAGGGGCGATGGACTGTTATTTGATAGAAATAAATCCGCAGGTTCGCTTGAAGTGGGACTCGAACCCACACCAGCGCCCACATAATGAAAGCTTCTAACCGTCTTGCCTGCAAGTGATATTGGTTAAAGTGAGGATACGCATATATACTTATTCTCTTTGCCTACATTATTTTGTTCAAAATAATTAAATATTTTATTTATTTAAACTTATTAAAATTATATTATTAGGATAAAATTTTTGATTTTATTTTTATTTAAATTATTTATTTTGATTAATAAATATATTTAATTTTATTTATTTATATATACACACATAAGGTCTTACATGGTTCAAATTCAAGATATCACACATTTTGACTTATTTATTTTTGATTAATTAGTAAATTTAATGAAATTAGTTTAAATTAGAGCATTTTGTCAAAATATTTTAGCAAAATGGTTTTTTAGAAGTGGGTTGGAGAATATTATAGTTGTTTGTTTGTATTTTGGGTGATAGGTGGAAAATGAATTGGTAGAAAATTATTTATTTATTTGTGTTTTAGGATAGAACAAAATATTATATCAATGACTTTTTTATTGGGTTGGTAGGGTGAAATTGATATTTTAAAATTACTATTGTTAGTATGATATTTTTAGATCTTATTTTTATTTTAAAATTATTTATTTTAGTTAATAAATATTTTTTTATATTTAATAAATATATTCAACTTAATCTGATTAAATTATTTTAAATATGATTATTTTTTAATATTATTGAGATGTATTTTAAAAACAAAATCATATTTAATTAAGAGATGGATTTGATTTTTATTTTTCTTTTATAATTAATAAATATGTTTAATTATATTTGATTAAATTACTTTAGATATGTTGATGATTTTAAATTTTTACTTTTTTAATTCAACTTCACTTAAAAGATTATTTAATATTTAAAAAAATATTAATAAAATTATTTAAATTTATTCTGAGTAATTTAAATAATATTAAATTTAAACCCCCATGTTAAAGTTTCAAATAAGTTCAGGGGTGTTTCTGTCTGAAAAATAATCAAAACAGCTTTTGAAGGATAGTTTTGAATTTTAATATAAGCTTTCAATCGATGTCTACAAATTTGTTAAGAATGCTAATATTTTTTCAAAAATTTAATTAAATGTATGAGAATAAAAAATAATTTTATTAGACTTATAACTATATTACTAGGTCTATATTACAATGTCATGAGTATTTCAAAATTTCCAACTATATTAAAGTTATACAAGTTGATCAATTTCAAAACAATTTGTGTTAAATAAGTTTACAAAAATTTCAATAAATGCATGTTCAAATTGTCCACATCAATATATTATTAGTACAAAATATTTTATTTTTTAAAAAGAAATTAACTACACATAAAGAATAAAGTTTTTAGAATTTATAAACAAATTTTCTAAAATCTTATTGTTTAAAGACAATGTCCTAATAAATAATGACAAAGAATAGAATTAAATTTTTAACCTCTATAATAATACGTCATTCTTCATCTTATAATATAAGATAAAACAAATAATGTTTGTATATACTACTTATACACAAAATGGAGGGACAAGCAAAAATTTGGAGGTAATAAAAAAATAATAGGGGAATTCATTTTCGGAGGATAAAAAGAATTCTAACAGTTCTTCAAAAATTTAATTAAATTTATAAGGATAAAAAAAATTTATTAAACTTATAACTATATTACTAAGTTTATATTACAATGTCATGAGTATTTCAAAATAATTTCAAAATTTCCAACTATATTAAAGTTATACAAGTTGATCAATTTCAAAATAATTTGCGTTAATTAAGTTCAGAAAATTTTCAATAAATGCATGTTCAATTGTCCACATCAATATATTATTAGTACAGAATATTTTATTTTTTAAAATGAAATTAATTACACACAAAGATTAAAGTTTTTTGAATTTATAAACAATTTTTCTAAAAATTTTTTGTTCAAAAACAATGTCCTAATAAATAATAACAAAGAATAGAATTAAATTTTTAACCTCCATAATAATACTTCATAATTCATTTTATAATATAAGATAAAATAAATAATGTTTGTATATATTATTTATACACAAAATGGTGGGAGGAGTAAAATTTTGGAGGTAATAAAAAAATAATAGGGGAATATATTTTTGGAGGGAAACTTATTTTTTTTTTAAAGAAATAAAATATATAGACCAACTAATTATTAAGAACAACTTGTTCAGGTCCATGAAAGTTAATAATTAAATAAAAATAATTATTATATTTAATAATATACTTTAAGTTAATACTTTTTTTACACTATATTAGACCACAAAAGTTATCTTCATTTTAGCAATTTATAGTAAAATATACACACAATTAACATATAGATATCTATAAATTATAAAAATATTTAACTGGCCAATACAACGATTAAAAAATAAAATTTAACATTAATAGGCCTAACTTCAGGAATCGTTTTCTTTTCATTAAGTATTATAATAAACTAGATTTCTTTCTTTTCTTTTGCTATTCAGGTATGTAACCTTTAACTATTTACTCTAAGGAGTTTTTAGAATTTTTCTAAAAGAATATTGTAATAAATTATAATAAAAAAATTAAATTCTTAAGCACCAAAATTTATAAGCCCAAATTATATTTTATTTAACTATTTTAACTATAATAGAAAGTCATTTAATAATTTAAAAAATTATATGTCAATTGATCTTATAATCTAAGATAAAAGAAATTAAGTTTGCAATAAATTATTTATACAAAAAAATGGAGGAGCAAAATTTTAGAGGAATTGAAAAAAATGAAGAGAATTCATTATTATTAGAGGGAATCTAATTTTTGGAAGAAACCAAGTTAAATTATTATGTCAAACCAATAATAAAAACAATTGTTAATAATTTTTATGGGTCAAATTTTGGAGGGAATACAAAGTTGGAGGGAAACAAAATTGCATTGCCATCCAAAATTCCTTAAATAAATTATACATATGTATAAAACAAGAATTTATGAAATAATGAGAAATGAGAAATAATGATAAATTTATATATGTATAAAGTGAGAAATATATGATAAATCTTCATTAAATTTTATTGAAATTCATATATATGTATATATATGTACTATATATGTATATAAGTATGAGAAATGGGAAATAATAATAAATTTATAAATGTATAAAATGAGAAATATATGAAGAATCTTCTTTAAATTTTATTGAAATTTATATATATGTGTGTGTATATATACTATATTTGTGTATAAATATGAATAAAAAATTATATTATATATATATATATATTTATAAATATTAAATATTATTTAATTTGGATTGAATAAATATAAAAAAAGATAAAAATAAAAGTAATTTAAATTGCAATTTTAGTCCTATAAGTATCAAAAAATTATCAATTTTAGTTCTTTTTTTGTCGGAATTGGTGAAAGTTACAGGAAAAGCTAATGTGGCTCGTCGTAACTGTGCCCATTTGTAATTTTTGCTTTGTTTGCAACTGACGTGATTTGATTAATTAAAAAAATAACAAAAATACCAAATAAATATATATGCAATATTTATCATATATCATGTATATATCTAAATATATACATTTATCTAAATATATGCATTTATATATACATATATATACATATACATTATATATATGTGCCCCCCCTCCCACTCCCCCGAACAAAGCCCGCGCCGCCCCTCCAACCCGCTGGGCTGCGAAAGCTTCTTGGCCGCCTGGATCTGGCCTTGGCCATGGCCATAGCTATGGCTAGCCAGGTAGCCATGGCTGAGGCTAGATCCAGGTGGCCAGCGAGCTTGCCTGGATCTAGCCATGGCTGCCTGGCTAGATTTGGCCAAGTGGCCATGGTGGCTACCCAGGGTGGCGGTTGGAGAGGGGGGGGGGGGTTGTCGTACCAATTTTTTTCCCTTTTTTTTTTCAATTTTTCATTTTTAATTTATTTTTTAATTTAAATTTAATTTAAATTTTTTAACCATGTGATTTTTTGTTTTTCAATTAGGAAATAATTATAAATTGTATATAAATATATTTTTATATAAACATTTGTGTATACATATGTGTATATTTTTAAATTCAAAGTTGTACCAACTAAGCGAGTTAAAAGAATATTGTTAATATGGTAGATTAAATTTTTTTTATTAGTAAATAATTATAAATTATATATAAATATATATATTTATATAATTATATGTGTATATTTCTAAATTCAAAGTTGTGCCAACTAAGCGAGTTAAAAGAATATTGTTAATATGGTAGATTAACTTTTTGATTTTTTAATTAGTAAATAATTATAAATTATATATAAATATATGTGTGTATGTTTTTAAATTTAAAGTTGTGCCAACCAAGCGAGTTAAAAGAATATTTTTAATATGGTGGATTAATTTTTTTATTTTTTAATTAGTAAATAATTATAGATTATATAAAAATATATGTCTATGTTTGTCTATGTTTTGGGGGAGATATTTTTTACTGTAGGAGTCAAATCGATGCTTTTTTGTTAAATTTTTTGAGTGAAAATGAAATTGAGTGATTATAATAAAATATATATGATGCATATATATAATATATGTATGTATATATTGAAAAAAATGGAAGTTTTGGGGATAACGAAGGATAGTATAGGGTATTTTGGGAAAAAAATTGTGTTTTGAAGGAAAAATGATGATATGTAATATATAATGTATATAAAATAGATGTGTATATATATAAATTATATAATATATTTGAAATTACAAAAAAAAAAAAAAAAGACATGAATGTTGCCAACTAAGCAAGAAAAAGACATTCTAAAATAGATGTGTGTATATATAAATTATATAATATATTTGAAATTACAAAAAAAAAAAAAAAAAAAAAAGACGTGTATTGCCAACTAACCAAGAAAAAGACAAAAAATGCCTATTAAGCAGTCTAACATGGCAAAAACTCCAAGCTGCCACACGCCGAGCAAGCAACATCAAATTTTCTAGCGACCTTGGCCGTCTCCGGCCAAAAAAGGACGAAAAATGATATTTTTTATAATATTTATAGTATTAAAATTACAATTATGCCACTTATAGGATCAAATTAAATGAGGTAAAGTTATAGGATGAAAATTGTAATTTTGCTTGCACATATACATATTAATATATAGATATATATATACACATATATGTACATATTTAAAATGAACCCAGCACCTTGCCAATGTGGCAATTGAGCTTTTCGTTGGGCTAGGTGTGGCTAGTTTGAAACTGGAGGGGGGGGGGGGTGTTGCAATTGGGTTTTCTTAATATTTGTACTTTATTTAGTTATAAAATTTGTTAAATCGATTTGTCTTTTACTTTTTAGATATTTAATTTTATTTTTAATTTTTTTAACTATGTTGAAGGGTGATATGGCATATGGGGAGGTGCCAATTTTTGGAGAAATTTTTTAATTATGATGACATGTGATATTAATCACTAAAATATTTTTTACACTTTAAATTAAATTAATTTATGGAGGGAACAAAATTTTGAAGGAAGAAACTTTGGAGCAAATTTGGAGGGAAACAAACTTTAGGTGGGAATTAATTTAATTGTGATTTAAAATTAGTAAAAAAGGTATTTGTTACCATTTTCATATAACAAAATTTTGGAGGGAAAAAATTTTGTGAGGGTAATTATTAATTGTAGTAACAAATATATTTGTTACTATAAACTTAATTGTAACAAATTTGTCAATGTAACAAAAAGTAGAAACTTTTGTTACAAATATGTCTTCCTAAAAGGTGGGAAAAATTATTTGTGACAATACTTCAGTTTCATAATGAATTTTTCTTCAATTACAAAAGAATAAAAAATTTGGGTAACAAATATTTATTAAAAGTAACAAATATTTTTCTTGGTTACCCAAGATGAGTACTTTAGTAACAAAAATTCCAGTCTCGTTACGAAAAATCATGATTTTGTAACGATTTTTACTTTGTTACCAAAATTTTTGTTACAAGAAGTACAATTTGTTGTAGTGTGAAGGGTGCTTATGGAGAATTCATCCTCTCAAGCTTGGGAATGAGTCCACATTTCAAATAAGAGAGTACTACTCTAAACATAAATGTGAGTAACATTTAATGTTAAGAATATGAAGTCTTCTTGGCTGTCAAGTATGTGAGCTTATTTAGGTCTGACCTTAAAAGAAATATGAAGGGCTTTAGAAATGATGTCATAAAAGATATTAGGGTCCATGTGTCTAAACATCAAGCTTGTAAGGCTGCGAGTATAACACTTAAATCAATTGAAGGTGGGTTGAGGAGTAGTATGCTTTATTATAGGATTATGTTGAGGAATTAGAAGGAGCAATACTGGTTCTACTGTTGTTCTTGCATTAGCTGAGAGTGATGGAAATGATGGTGCTAGGAGGTTTGCCAAGCTTTATGTATATTTAGAAGATTTGAAAAGGGGGTTTTTATCTGGTTGTAGGCCACTAATAGGCGTTGATGGCTATCATCTTAAGGGGCCACATGGGGGGGTACTCTTGACTGCAGTTGGGATTGATCCCAATAGCAATTCATTTCCAATAGCTTATGTAGGGGTGTAAACGGGTCGGATACACTGTTTTCATATTCGCATCCATTTAACTTTTTGAATATTTGGATATAGATACAAATTTGATGGATATTTAAAATGATATCCAAATTCCTATTCGTCGGATATCAATCGAATGTGGATATATCCGTATTCGATTATAATTACTCATATGCATTCATATTTGATTAAACTTATCCGAATGTGAATGATTTTTTTGATAGTTATATTCGATGATAATTATTTAGATATCTATTTACGAATATCCAAATACATGAATCTATAAACCTATTACAAATTCATATTTTAATTAATAGAAGGAACTATACAATTTCATTAAAAAGAAAACAATCAAACAGATAGAATAATTTCTAATTAATAATTGACTCTATAATTGATTATTAGTACTAATTAATATTAATAACGGCATTTAAGTGTATTAATTATAAAGTCAACCAATAATAATTATGTTGATTAACTTTATTCTTCAATTTTTGCTCTATATTACAATAATTTTTTAAATTTATTCTTTTTTCTTCCCAATTCTTCAATTATAATTTATATATATAGATATATGGATTATGAGATTTTTATTGAAAAAATATAAATACTATATTATTTAATAAACATATATTCGGATCAAATATTAAACAGATCGGATACACATTTACCATATTTGTATACATTTATAATCAGATATCCACTAATCAAATATGGATAATATCTGCTTTAAATGGATGCGTATAAATTTTGTATAAATAGATACGAATGCGAACAGTAAATGAATTTTTGAATATCTATTTATAAGCCTAAGCTTATGCAGTTGTTAGTAAGGAGAACAAAGAAACATAGGAGTGGTTTTTATTGTTGTTAAGGGTAGATTTGAAGATTGTGAGGGAGTATGAGTTTACTTTTATGTCAGACAAGCAAAAAGAACTACTTCATGCTTTTGAAACTATGTTGTCGGCATGTATGGATAGGTTTTGTGTTAGACATTTACATGGTAACATGAACAAGGCATGTTTCAGGGGGTTCGCTTACAAAAAAGCCCTTTAGAAAGCTGCCATGGCTAGTAGAGTGCCTGATTTTGAAAGAAGAAAGAAAGAGATGGGAAAACTTGATAAAAATGCACTTGAGTGGTTTTGTGACAAGCACCATGTTGAATGGAGTAGGTCATGTTTTAATACAATCCCTAAGTGTGACATACTTCTCAATAATATATATAAATCATTCAATGCCAACATTCTAAGTGCAAGGGATAAGCTTATTCTTACAATGCCAGAAGAAATTAAAGAGTTGTTGATGACTAAACTGCAAGAGAATAGAGATAGGGCAATGGCAAAATCTATCCTAAGAACAAAAAAATAGTGGATAAGAACATGGAGAAGGATGTAGATTGCATACCAATAAAATCCATTGGCTTGCACTATGAGATTTCATGTTATGATCGGTCTAGGTTCACTGTTGATCTTGGGAAGTATACATATTCTTGTAGAAAATGGGATTTGAGTGGAATTCCAGGCAAGCATGCCATGTCTACCATCTATAATTAAATGAAAGACCCTGAGGATTATGTGGATAAGTGTTATTGGGTTGAGACATTTAGGAAGGTTTATTTGCATGCCATACTTCCAGTTAATAGTTCTAATTTATGGAAGAAAACAAACCTTCATTCTCCACTGCCACCAATTCCTAGGAGAAGTGCAGGTAGACTAGCTAGAGCAAGGAGATTAGAGCTTGATGAGCCTGCCAAGAAGATGAAGAAGTGCATAAAACGGAAAAAGAAAGCATCTGCAGTGAGAATGCAAAGACAACAACTGACTATCAAGTGTAGATTGTCTGGAGAAGCTAACCATAACAGGAAAGGATGCAAGAAGAAGAAAAATGCATATACAAGTCAAGTGAGTTCATTAATTTCATTAAGTATATTACCTTAGTTAACTTCATTGACTTAATTTTGTGTGTATAAGTTCAAGAGGAAGCTGAAGCACATGTCCATGTCTATCAAGAAGCTAAAAGATATGTCCATGACATTCAAGAGGGTGAAACACATGAAGATGTCTATGAACAAGACTATGACTATCGAGATGCTTATAAATTTCCTTCACCAGCAAGCATTATATTGTAATTTCAACTCTTTTACCATTTTAAACTAATTATATGTAACTTTTTGCATGTTTATGATGAGACATCCATAAACAAAGAAGACATTACAAATATGCCATGTTCACAAGCTACAAAAAGCTGTGCTGAGCCTTCATTGCCACCACAGACTCAAGAATCCCAAACTTCCTTTAAGATGATAGTAAGTTTTCTTTGTGTTTTATTTATGTCCAATCTAACTTTACACATGTATTTAACTTTATTATATGAACAGGTTAGAAAAAGGACAATGCAGAAGCATACTCCTTTTAATCCACCGAAAAAGATGCATGAAGTTGACCATTCAACACCTATACCTTCACCAAGTCCAAGTCTGTACCCTGTGAGGAGAAGAAGCAAAGGTGTAATGGGTTTAGAACCTGTTAAGGCTCCTACCAGACAACCACTAGTTCCAATAATGCCTATAACAACAAGGAGCAAGGTCGCAATATCTTCACACCCTATTGAGGCTCATACCAAACCACCACCAGCTCCAATAGCACCTTTGCCAATAAGGAGCAAGGTTGCACTAACTTCAAAGCAAGTTGAGGGACAAGCAACATCAAGTATAAGCATCAGGCCTCCATCTGCTCCAAGAGTGACCATTAGGCCTCCAATTCCATTTTCTCGTGATCATCTAAGAGTAGCTGTAGGGACAGTGACTGCTAAAGGCTAGGTTACAAGGGATTAGTGTTAGTATTTTCAAAAGGAGGCCAAAGATATGTTTCAATAGCTAATTTGAGTATTGTTGTTAGAAAAATGAAGGATGCTTGAAAAGAGTTTGATATGTTGAAGTTGAAGAACTATTTGGTCCTTTTTTGTTAGCTTAAAATAGTTTGTTATTTTGCTGAGAACAAGTTATTAACTTGTTCACAGTACTTAAGAATACTTTGGTATTTTGTTGGTTTTGTTGTATGAAAGTTGGTATTTTGCTATCTTAAGACAACTTATTTTACCATTAAGATAATTTGGTATCAAGTGGTGTTAAGATAGCTCTTTTTGTTTCCATCTATATTAAGATATATTTTTTTGGCATCAATTTGTATCAATTTCTTTCTTATGGAGTTGAATTGCTATTAATACAGCTTATGGTTTGGTTGTTTGCATTTTTTTTCAATTGCAATTTGTGGTTTGCAAAAATAGTGTACTTATACCAAATGGCTAAACTAGGAAACACACAAGTACATATACCAAATTTTGCTAGAAAAGTGTAACACAAATTGCATATATTACATACCATAAAACTTGCCATACCAAACTAAATAGCAAAAAACTTGCCATACCAAAGTACATAGGAAAAATCATGCCACTCCATGCACCATTCCATCCAAAATACATCCAAACCATAAACACCGAAACCTTACCCAAACAAGTCTACATAAGACTAGACAACCATCTTTTCCTCAACCAAATAAACTGAAAAACACCATCAACTAAGAAACAACTAAAAGATACAACAACAGAGTTTGTGTTCTTTGAAGTTTAGACAATTCTTTCTCCTTTTCATTCAATCTCCTAAGCAATCCAGGAATCACTTTTCTTGTTCTTGCACACATTGGAGGGTCTTCCCAAGCAAAAAAGGGTTAATTACTCAGACCTCTCTGAGGTTTGGCCTATTTATCCAAAAATCCAAAGGTTTGACGAAATTACCAATACCCCCTAATGTTTTACTTCGTCTTACATTTTTGAAATTTCGTTAGCCTCCTTCAGAAAAAATGCTGACATCATGCAAAAATTTGCTTGAAAATCTAGAAATGCCTTTTGGTTACTGTGACGGTTATGTTTTAGACAAAAATACACTTGGACCTATTTATAATATTTTTAAGAATATGAGGTTTTATTTGTTAATTTTTTGTAAGCCATTATAATTGGCAGTTTGACTAAATTTCACCACAATTTATTTTTTTACATTTCAAAATATAATTTTTTTTATCCCCTTAAGTTGCACTATATTACATAACTTTTACCCCCTAGAAAAATAAAAATCTTACATAAATTGAATAACCTAATCCTTTTAAAAATAAAAACTAAGGAACATTGCGAATACCTCCTTGAATTTTGAATAACTACATAACATTTTAGAAAGAAGATTAAAATTTTTGCACTAAGTATAAATATTGCAAGAACTTTGCATTTCAATCCTTCAAATATTTAAAGTTTGATAGATTCTTCATCCAAATATTACAAAATATAGTTAGGATATCCATCAAGACCAAAAAAACAACCATTCTAGCAACCAATACAGTCGTAAAACAACATGATCCAACGAAGAGTTTTTCACAAACTTATATTGACAAAAGAAACAATAGAGACAGATTTAAGCAGCATTTCCAGACTGTCCTCCACCCCAAATGTGCACATATTTCTCAGCAGATGCAGAGTTGGTTTTAGCATTATTTTTCTTCTTCGTTTCTGTCGAAATTTTAGCCAAAGGAGTGTTAGCATCAAGCTAGATAGATTGGTCACTTCTTCTTTGCAAAAAGAAAAGAAAACATTAATCAACAAGTTTTGAAAATCCAAATATGCCTCATCATCAATTAGAGACTTCAAACCTCTTTCCTGTTCTCAGAGGTAGATTGAGATGCTTTTTTACAGGTCCTTTTGTTGTGCCCAAATGACTGGCAAGTGTTGCATCTAAGAGCACATGATCTCTTAAGGTAATGTTAATATTACATTTAACCCCCTCCTATTTGACAAGCCTAACAAAGACACAATCAAATTTGCATACACAAGACATCACCTGGAAAATTCTATAATTTTGTAGATACATATCAAGGAAACCCTTAACTCTAACAAACATAAAATGGACATCCTTCAAATAATTATAATCTTATCTCCCCCCCTCTTTTATTTTACAAACCAAACAAATAAACAATCTAAGATACAATCATACTACATGCTTTGAAAATTCTATATATGATATTATATTTACCCCTCTGAAGTTTTACAGACCTAACAAAAAAAGCATTTAAGTCAATCAAAGATAACCAAAAAAACCATTTAAGCTGTAGAAAGATAGCATAATGTAGGAATACCTTTATTCAAACCCCAAACCCAAAAAAAGATATCAACAACAGCCTCATTAAAAAAATCTCCAGCATTCTAAAATATATTACAACAAGAACAAAAACAATACTTTAGATTATGTATGAAGGACTTAAGTATTTAACAGCACTAACATAAACTCTGCATAGTTTACAAAAACTTACAATAAACACCCTATTGGTGGAGCTTCTGAACCTTTAACAACATGCTCTTCAACAACTTCAACAGTCTGGCCCTCACCAATAGGATCTTTAGAACACTTATCATCAACAACCTAATACAAAGCAACATATGCAACAAACTTATAAATAAGTCCACATACTTCAAATAAAACTTCAGCTTACCCCATTAACTTCTATATATATTACATAAAACCCCCTCATATTCCGAATAAATAACTAATACAACCTTGGCATTTATTTGTAATTTAAGAACTATCCAAAAAACTTACATTTTCATTCTCCTCAGTCTTAACCCTCTTACTAGCAACATTAACTTAATAGAATATGCATCAAATCACACCTAAAAATAAAAACCAAATTCACAGAAGATGTTACACTCCTTAACATACCCTCTATATCACCAAGCAATTTTTCATGTGTGTATGCTTCAGGATCAACATTTTCAATCTTGTAAGTGGAATCAAGCACATGCACAACAAGATCAAAAGTTCTAGAACCCATATCTGTAACAAAAAAAATAAATAAATAATGAAAAACATAAATTACTACCATCAGTGAAACATTACATTTACCCCCTTTTGGTTTTTTGATATTTACAATATAATGACATATGATTCCCCACAACAGACAGAATAGTCCAACATTTTGTTGTAGGCAAAATCAGTCCAGTAACATCAGTTTTACCATACCATTCATTCAAAAACTAAAATATATCAACATGCCCGAACTGAAACATGTTTAAAACACTTAATCTACTTCAGTTTTTGATGGAAAACAAAAAAGAAAACCCACAAAAAAATAAAAAAAACCCATACATTATGATAAAAACCTAAAAAAATGGTATTTTTCAACATATTTTGGAAGAAAAAATCATACCGTTATCAAAGTTCCAAGCCCTAGTATATTTTGAAACCTTTCCAAAGCTTGGACTCCAATGGCAACTGATTGATCAATGTCCAAAATAGAGAGCAGACTAACGGGTTTGAGAAGAATATGGGTTTTAGAAACGTTAGCAGACGAACTTAGGGGATTTTGAGAGTTTTTTCTTCTTTACTTCTGGAATGAAAGGAATGAGGAAGACAATCATCTTCCTCTCTTCTTTGCCGCCAAGTCAAAGGCCTTTTGGTCAATTTCATAAGTAAGGGTCATTTTAGTCTTTGGCCAATTTTATTTTTTTTTCCTAGCAGTGGTAAAATGGATAATTTACTGAAATCGTCCAACTTAACAGTCGTCCATCAACTTCAAGGGGAGTTTTCGTAATTTCTTGAAACCTTTGGACCTCGTTGTAAATAGGGTAAACTTAGGGGGGTTTGGGTAATTAACCCAAAATAGCATGCCACTCCATACACCATACACCATTCCATACAAAATACATCTAAACTATGTAAATAGGAAAAAATATATCCATTCCATGGAAATAGAAAAAAACCATGCCACTCCATACGCCATTCCATCCAAAATACATCTAAACCATAAACACCAAAACCTTACCCAACAAGTCTACATAAGACTAGACAACCATTTTTCCTCAACCAAATAAACTGAAAATGACCATCAACCAAGAAACAACTAAAAGATATAATAACAGAGTTTGTCTTCTTTGAAGTTTAGACAATTCTTTCTCCTTTTCATTCAATCTCCTAAGCAATCCAGGAATCACTTTTCTTTCTCTTGCACGCATTGGAGGGTCTTTCCAAGCAAAAAATTATACCCATTATTGCCAAAAGCACACCCATGGAACCTCCTACCTAAATTTTCATTTGTCCATGATGTCTTCAATAGTGCTGGGTTGCCATAGAAACATGTAATGGTGCCTTCAATGGAGTTGGACATTTTTCTTCCCTATTATGCAAATTTGCTGCCACTTCCGCTAACCTGCTGCAACTTGAAGACCAGAAACTTTTTTTCACTATGCAGATAAAGATTTTACAGATTATATGGTGGAACAAGGAGCAATTTTCTTTCTTATGTGAAGAATTCTTAATTTATAGATCTCAAGACCAGCAATTTTCCCTCCAAATTGTCACCCAAACGGCTACATGAGTGGCACAGGCTTTCCACCATTAAATATTTGACAAAAATTTTGCCGAGTCCTTAAATTTAAAAAAAAAAAAGCAACTTAAAGGATGCAATGTGAGAAAGTGCAAACGAATGGGACCAAAATCCAAAATGGCCTAAGTTGTGTGACCAAAAATGCAATTTACCCACAGAAAATATCTCAAGGATCTCGTTGGTGAAAATGATGAATCAATTTACTGTAACCCAGAAAGACCAAATAATAATAATTGAGAAATACACGCAAAGTAATTCAATGAAAATAACCATAAGATTTAACGTGGTTCGGTAATATGTTTAATCCACCTAACAAAGAGATGAATTTATTGATTTCAAATCAAGTACTAAGTACAAACTCAAGTCCCACAAATCTCACAAGAATACCCAACACCCTCGTTCTAACCTCCATTCGAAAGAGAAATCTCTAAAACAGTCTACGACTACTTTTGATAAGGTTCGCTCTATGAAAACCATGAAAAAACAAGGTTGAAATACCTCAAAAAAATCACAAAACGGGCTTGGGTCTTGTGCGCAGTATCGGGGCACACAAAATTTGCATCCAAGTGCGCAAGTGTCTAATTTAGGTAGAAAGTGCCACACCAAGGTGCACCAAGTTTGCACCCTGGTGCAAGTTGACAGAATAACTTGCATCAGACGTGTTTTCCTTGCACCTTAGAGCACAACGTTCTATCCACGCATGCCAAGGCTCACATCATTATGCTATTTTGACAAGCAGTATTAATAGCTTCAGGAAAAAAAGCTTTGGATAGTCCAACGTTAAAAAATATGCATCTAGATCTCTCCAAAATTGTCCTGTTTATCCATTATGCAACTCTATTCTACCATGGTGTGTGAACAATTGTGTGATGCCTCACAATCTCCACTTCATCACAGAACTCTTGAAATTTCTTGTTGTAAAACTCCAAGCCATTGTCAATCCTCAAGGGTTTGACCTCTTTCTCGGTCTGCTTCTCAATCAAGATCTTTTACTACTTGAAGTTGACAGATATCTCATCCTTATGCTTCAACATATACACCCATACTCTCTATGAGAAGTCATCAACAAATGTCAGCATGTGCCTAGCACCACCATTTGAGGAAACTTGAGAAGGCCCCCAAAATCTGAGTGAATGCAATCCAAGGTGACCTTAGTTTTATGAACTATAGTGCTGAACTTCACCATGTGCTGCTTAGCAAGAACACACTTCTCACAAAAATCCAGCTTCCTAGTCTTTTCTCCACAAAGCAAACCCTATTTGCTCAACTCTGACATTCCCCTCTCACTCATATGCCCAAGCCGCATATGCTGCAACCTCATAGTATCATTGAGTGATGAAGAAACTACTGCAATACCAAAAATTATACTACCTTGTAAACCTGTAGAACTCTATCTCGAGCTCTATACTTACACCTAATCATATCCAATGTACCCTGTGAAATTAAGTTTTTCTTCAAATTAGGAACATGACGCACATCTATCAGCATCCTCACAATTTCATCGTGCATTCTCATACTTACTGTGCTAATCTTTACAACTCTATAAGATGCACTGTTTCCCATGAGCACTTTACACCATCATATTTTTTATAAGTGGTGAATCAGTCATCTCGTGGGGCACATATGGTAGGAACAACCACTATCTAAAATCCACTCAAAATTCAAAAGACTCTACATAACATTGAGAACTAGCGCTCTATTAGACTCATCCTCAATGATTCCAGTAACATCATCTCATTTCTAATAGAAGATTCACTCGAATCCTTTGTCTTTCCACGTTCTAGACAATTTCGTTTTTGGTGCCCCTTTCCTCCACACTTAAAATGTTTATCATTTGATTTAGGCTTGCTTTGGGACTTAGGTCTACCTCTACTCTTTCCCCTTTCTTTCAGTCTCCTCTTCGCAACCAATCCTTCCCTACTTTCACTATCATTACTGCCTAGGACATGCTTTCTCAATTCATTCGAATTCAATGAGGCCTTCACATCCTCCATTGATATCATATCTCTTCCATACAATAAAGTAGTAACCAAGTGCTTAAAGGATTTAGGTGGAGAACACAAAAGAATTAATGCTTGATCTTAATCCTCAATTTACGCATCTATACTAGCGAGAACTAATATCATCTTATTGAAATAATCAATATGTTGTGTAATAGATGTACCTTCATTCATCCTGAGGGTGTACAACTGTTGTTTCAAATACAACCAATCTGTAAGGGATTTCGTCATATACAAACTCTCCAACTTTGATCACAATCCTGTTGGTGTACTTTCTACGGCGACCTTTCTTAATACATTATTTGCCAGCAATAATACCAAAGTATCATAAGCCTTCACCATAAATTTATCCTTGTCCTTATATGAAAACATCTCTGGCAAGAAATCTATGCCATTTAAAGCTCTTTGCAAACCTTGTTGACATAGGAGGGCGTGCACCTTCATCTTCCATAGGCCAAAATCATTTTTCACGCAAAGTAATTCAATGAAAAGAACCCAAGTTTTAATGTGGTTTAGCAAGGTACCTAATCTACCCGAGAAAGAGATGCATTTATTGATTTCAAATCAAGTCCCACAAATCTCACAAAAACACTCAACACCCCTGTTCTAATCTTTGTTCTAAAGAGAAATCTCTAAAATAATCTGGAAGTACTTTTGATAAGATTTGCTCTCTGAAAACTATGAAAAAATAAGGTTTAAATACCCTAAAAAATCATAAACAGGCTTGGGCCTTGCACGCCACACTGGGGCACACAAAATTTGCGCCCCAGTGTGTAAGCGTCCAATTTAGGTAGAAAGTAGTGCACCTTGGTGCACCAAGTTTGTGCCCTATCACAAGTTGACAGAATGACCTACACCAGGGTGCAACCTATTTGCACCCAGATGCAAGTCGCAAACTTTTTTTGCCCTGGATTGCGCCGGGGCGCGTTTTCCTTGCATCCTGGCACACAATGTTCTGTCGATGTGCTCTGGAGCACACCTCGTCATGCCGTCTTGACGTAGTCTCGTACGTTTCTGCACCATTTCTTCACCATTTTCTACTTGAATTTCAAGACACACTTAACACAATTAGAGGATTAAAACTCCACAGAAAGAAAAAAAATTATTTTTTCAAAGAACTCTATTATACACGAAGATGGGGTTGGATAGTCCATAACTCAATCTGAGTTAGGATTAAAATATGAAAGTACATGTGTCAAAGATTACATTGATGAAAATGGTGAGTCAACTAAAAGTTTAGAACTCTAATATATGCAAAAACTGTTTGTAAGAGTTCAATAGTAGTACAATGAATATATAGTCATTTCATTCATTCCACCACTAATAACATCTGTCCTCCATCGATAACTCCAAAACTATAACAAAATAAAAGAACAACAACTAAAACATTAACTATGAAATAGAAACACAAAACAAAAACTACTCTAAAGCAGCACAAGTAAATTAGAAAATATATCAAAATCACCATTCCCTGACAACAAAGCTAACATTTGATTATACTTGTTTAGAGATAGGATTATAAAGAGACCTAGAGTGCTTATACAACAATAAAACCTCTAAAACATATGGGTTCCGTAAGTGCACGCATCAAAATTTTAATATAACTCGGTAAGTACAATTTCGTATTCATAGGGAATGGTGTTGAATACGTTATTTGCCTCACCTTCCCTCTCTAGACTAATGAAAGGAATATATTGAAATCAAAATAGAAAATAAACCTAAGTTATGCTAACCTTAGATGATTTTTGAATTGTCTTCAAATTATGAGTCACTTATGAACTAATTAATCCAAACATATGTCTACTGGATGGATTAAATTAAGGCAAAATTATCATTGGTAGATGATTATATCTTATTAATTCCAAGCTACTGTGTCATCAATAGGCATGTAAGTTGGGGACTCATAGAACGTATCCTATAAATTAGACAATCTCACCAATCAACTTTCATTTTTATGGATTGGTTGTATGTATTTTCTTTTTAGTGTCGATTACCAACTATTCTCTCTCGAGCACAACATTAAACATGAATTCTATTCTAAAATAATCAAGTTTAAAATGACGTTAAGCAACAAAACATAACAAAATGTATCAAGTATAAACATAATATTCATAATTAATAACATAAAATCATCAATAAATTATCAATAATTTAGAAACTACATGCCAAATAAAACTAGCTTAAGTGCATAATCTCATAATCAAATATTTAACATTATATAATATATACAAAATCACAAGATAAAAAATAAAATACACCCTAAAACTCCTTGGGAATCCCCTTCCTTTCTATAGCTTTGATCAAAGTTTTCAAGGTTATAAATTGTACAATCCAGACAATAGCAAAATAATTGTTGCTAGAGATATTGAATTTGATGAAAAGAACTCATGGGATTGAAAAATTTCAATGGAGAATCCACTTCCAATTCATTTTTTGGTAATGAAGATAAAGCAGAAATAGTAAAGCCCTACCTAACCAGGCCACCAACACTTCCACCATAAAATACCCAAGTTGACGATTTAAGTTTAAGCGAAAGACCCTAGAGGAAATATAGAAGTCTTGAAGAGATAAATGAAGAAACTGAAGAGGCCATAACACAAACTTTAAGTGATATGAATTATTTTTGTCTATTTGCAGATTGTGTACCTCTATGTTTTCGGTCGAAGTAAGAAATGGATTGATTCCATGGATGACAAAATCAAGGCAATTAAGGAAAATAATACTTGAGAGTTGGTTACACTTCCAAATGGAAAGAGCACCATTGGAGTCAAATTAGCGTACAAGATAGAAAAAAGTTCCAAAGGTGAAACTAAACGATATAAAGCAAGATTGGTGGCAAAATGCTGTAAGCAAAAGGTTGACATTGATTATAGTGAGGTATTTGCTCTAGTTGGTCGTCTATAAATAATTCATTTGATTATTGCTTTGGTAGCCCAAAAATAGACAGAAAATTCATCAAATGAAAGTAAAATTAGCCTTCTTGAGTGGAGCTTTGGATAAAGAAGTTTATATTAATCAACATTTGGGCTAGTGATCAAATAGCATGAAGATAAATTCTTGAATCGAAGAAGACTGTCTATGGCTTGAAGCAAGCCCTATGCGCTTGGAATGATAGAATTGACAAATATTTCCAAGCAAATGGTTTTACCCAGTGCCCACATAAACATGCACTTTATGTGAAAGTTAATAAAAATGGTGACATTTTGATTATTACTATTTGGATGTGGATGACTTAATTTTGATAGGAAATAACCCAAAAATGTTCAAAGAATTCAAGAGAGTAATGGCTAGGGATTTTGAGATTATGGACATTCATTTAATGTCCTATTATCCTCAAAATTGAAGTCAAACAAAGAGAGGATGACATACTTATCTCTCGAGAAGGGTATGCCAAAGAAATTCTTAAGAAATTTGAGATGAAAAATTGCAAGCCAATAATCACCCATGGGGACTATTGAGTTAAATTATCTAAGCATGGAGATGGAGAGAAAATTAATCTCATATTTTTCAAAAGTCTTGTTGGAGGCTTGAGATACCTAACATGTACAAGGTCCGATATTATTTTTGACATTGGATTAATAAGTCGATACATGGAAATTTCTACTACTTATCACTTGAAGGGGCCAAAAGAATACTTCGATACATTAAAGGTATTCTTGACTTTGGAAGTTTTTATTATCATCTTCTCAAGAATTCAGGCTTGTTGGCTATTATGATAGTGATTGGCTGGTGATTGATAACTGAAAAGGCATTACCAAATTTGTTTTCTTTGCTGGAAATTCGGCATTTACTTGGAATTCTAAGAAACAATCAATTGTGAAACTTTCTTCATGTAAAGTTGAATATATTGCAGCCACTTCTTGTGTTTGCCATGCAATTTGGCATAGAAGTTTAATGAAGGAACTCCATCAACTATGAGAAAATCCAATGGGAATATATATTGATAATAAGTCTGCACTTACATTAGCCAAGAACTCGGTGTTCTACCTCTCGAAGTCATAAAATCAAATTTACATTGTGTGTGTGTTGGGAGGGGGGGTGTTGTGGATTAAACTTAACATTCAAACTACTTAACAATATTCAAGTCTTGGATAGACCTTTTGAACATAGTAAAATCAATGTGAAGAATGTGGGTTTCCTAGATACTCCAATATTGGAAATATGTAATATTTAATAGATTTAGAATTTATAGGATGAATTTAATTGTGAGTTTAGAGATTTCTTTATACATTTGTAAATAGAAGTGATCTCCAAACCATTTTGGTAACAAGTCTAAGAGTAAGAAATAAAATAGAGTGTTTGAAAAATACTTCTCCAATTTCTCTGAAAATAGTTTGAGTGTTGAGAGATAACAAAATAAAAAGAAAATAACAAGTGTAATTTAACTCTCCAAATTCTACCATATTGGTTGTGATAGAAGAATTAAAATGTTCTTTATAAGTAGGTATAATACACTTTTTCATAATATTATTTCGGAAAATAAGAAGAATGTGCAAAGTAATCATTAAGGAAATCTATTGTACTTGAACTTTAAGGAATATTCTTTGAATAACGTTTTTCTTCTTGGTCGCATCATGTGGCCAACCAATTTGTTTGATTGTCGAACAATTGTAAATAGTAAATAAATATGTGTATATATATTTGATTTGATATTTTTATATTTATTTTTTGGGGGGGCCATTTGAGAACCTCTGACATCCAATCGACACACGCACACACGCATATATAGATAAATCTAGGTCGGCAAAACTTGCATAATTTATGCATCTTACCAAAATACAATACTTGCATTATACATGAAAGTTATTGTACCATCATACGGCTTTGATACCAAGACCTTCAATTTCTCCATCTTTCTCTTCCATAACTCCCAGTCCTAACCTCAGACAATCTAATGCCTCAAAAATAGATTCTCTATATGAAATAACCTATCTTCCTGATTCTAAAAAAGTTCCTCTTACTGATCTTTCTGTAATTAATCCTTATAATGCCTTCTCCAAACTTACATCCTCTTTATCTAGAACAGTTAAAGGTATTATCAACCCTCCCAAAACTTAAGTCAAAGAATTGGTTCAAGCATTCTCATTTGATCGATATTTTCTCCTAGCAATAGAAAAAGAACAATTTGTTACTTTAGAAATTCCATCTCATCTATTGGAAGTCTGGCTTGCAGAAAAATTCACACATTCACTTTGGGGCAATCAGACTTGCACTCATACTCCATGGGAAAAACGAATTACCAACAGTGTCAAGAGTTGCTTTATTTGACACCAATTTTTTTGATTATCAGCATGCTTGCATTGGCACAATTGAAACAACGTTGAATGCAGAACAATTCTTGTAACTATGTTCCCAAACTTTAACATTTCAATCTCAGATCGCTACATGAGATTAGCTTTAAAAGTTTAAATCCAGATATGTGGAGCAATTCCTTCAACTACCACATATGCAATCACTCTTCACTACCAGATGGTTGTAGAGTCCAAAATCATTCAATTGATTTTGCCTTTCCTCAGGAAATGGAAGATGTTTTATTTATCTTAGTGGATTCCAAGCATATTCCCAACTGCACCTATGTGCCAAGGCAAACCCAAAAGAGAATTTATTAAAGTTGATTCCAGAAAATGGATCACAGCTTGTGAGAAAAATCTCCAAGTATCAAAAGAAACTAAATCAATGCAGTCAACATAACCATCTTTTCATAAAAATCAAAATGGAAGTGCGGAGATCTGTTTCAAAAGAATACAAAAAAATCTGAAGTCCCAAAATGCTTTAATCCCTCATTTACCATTCAACCCAATATTCTAATTTTTGGGTTAAAGATAGAACTAGATCATAAAGGTGGACATGCCCTTTGGTTGCATATTAATTAGCTTTAATTTTGGCGGAGTCCTACCTCACTAGGATACCAAGCTTCAACTTGCTACCACAGCTATGGCAGGCTTGATACCCAGACCTTGAATTTCTTCATCTTCCTCTTCCATAACTCCCAGCCTAGCCTTAGACAATCTAATGCCTCAAAAATAGATTCTTTATATGAAATAACCTGTATTCTTGACTCTAAAAAAGTTCCTCTCATTGATCTTCCTATAACTAATCTATATAATGCTTTCTCCAAACCCAGATCCACTTTCTCCACAACAGTTAAAAGAATTATCAACCCTTCCAAAACTTAAGTCAAAGAATTTGTTCAAGCATCCTCATTTGTTCAATATTTTCTCCCAACAACAGGAAAAGAACAATTTGTTACTCTAGATATTCCATCTCATCTAGATTACAAAAAAATTCACACATTTATTCTGGGGCAGTTAGACTTGCACTGATACTCCATGGGAGAAACGAATTACCAATAGTGTCAAAGTTGCTTTACTTGACACCAAAATTTTTGATTATCAGCATACTTGCATCCGCACAGTTGAAACAACATTGAATACATGAATAGTTCTTGTAACCATGTTCCCAAACTTCACCTTGCCAATCTCAGATCCCTGCTTGAGGTTAGCTTTAGAAGTTCAAATCCAGATATGTGGAGTAGTTCCTTCAGCTACCACATATGCAGCCACTCTCCACTATTAGATGGTTTATAGAGTCCAAAATCATTCAATTGATTTTGCCTTTCCCTAGGAAATAGAAGATGCTTTATTTATCTTAGTAGATTCCAAGCATATCACCAACTGCACCTATGTGCCAAGGCAAATCCCAATGGAGAATTTATTAAAGGTGATTCCAGAAAAATAGATCATAGCTTATGAGCAAAATCACCAAGCGGCAAAAGAAACTAAACCAATGCAGTCAATAAAACCATCTTTTCATAAAAATCAAGATGGAAGTGTGGAGATCCATTTCAAAAAGAATACAGAAAAATCTGAAGTCCCAAAATACTTTAGTTCGTCATTTACCATTCAACCCAATATTCCAATTTTTGGTTAAGTATAGAATTGGATAGTAAAAGGGGACGCACCCTTTGGTTGCCTATTGATTGCCTTTAATTTTGGTAAAGTTATACCTTACTAGGATACTAAGCTTCAACTTGGTATCAGAGCCATGACAAGATTGATACCCAGACCTTCAATTTCTTCATCTTCCTCTTCTGTAACTCCTAACCCTAGCCTTAAATAATCTAATGCCTTAAAAATAGATTCTCTATATAAAATAACCTATCTTTCTGATTCTGAAAAAATTCTTCTCATTAATCTTCCTATAATTAATCCTTATGATGCCTTCTCTGAACCTAGATCCTCTTTCTCTAGTACAGTTAAAAGTATTATCAACCCTCCCAAAACTCAAGTTAAAGAATTAGTTCAAGCATCCTCATTTGATCAATATTTTATCTCAGCAACAAAAAAAGAATAATTTGTTACTCTAGAAATTCCATCTCATCTACCAAAAGTCTGGCTTGCAGAAAAATTCACATATATTCATTTTGGGGCAGTCAGATTTGCATTCGTAGTCCGTGGTAGAAAAGAATTACCAATAGTGTTAAGAATTGCTTTACTTGACACCAGATTTTTTGATTATCAGCATGCTTGCATCGGCCCAATTGAAACAACATTGAATGCAGGAACAGTTCTTGTAACCATGTTCCTAAACTTCAACATGCCAATCTCAGATCCCTGCTTGAGATGAGATTTAAAAGTTCAAATCCAAATATGTAGATCAGTTCTTTCAACTACCACATATACAGGTACTCTCTACGACCAAATGGTTTATAGAGTCCAAAATCATTCAATTGATCTTGTCTTTCCCCTAGGAAATTGAAGAAGCTTTATTTATCTCAGTGGAGTCCAAACATATTCCTAGATGCACATATGTGCCAAGGCAAATCCCAAAGGAGAATTTATTAAAGCTGATTCCAAAAAAATAGATGATAGCTTATGAACAAAATCACCAAGCGGCAAAAGAAACTAAACCAATTCAGTCAATAGAACCATCTTTTCGTAAAATCAAGATAAAAATATGGAGATCTGTTTCAAAAAGAATACAGAAAAATTTGAAGTCCCAAAATGCTTTAATCCCTCATTTACCATTGAATCCAACATTCCAATTTTTGGGTTTGATTTAAGGGTTCTCTAGTTTACCGAGCCACCACCACAGACGGACATCATTACTTTGATTGTTTCTACAGTTGTCAATTGTGTGAAGATGTAGAATCAAATGATAATGAACTCATCCGCAGGAGAAAAAAAGCAAAGAAAAAGATTTCCAGTAAGATCCTTACGTTGACACATTAGGGCAGCCATTAGGAAAATTTGCCTGTTTAGTTAAATACAGCCCATTGCCGCCAACTCTATGGCCGAAAACTTATTCAGGATTGGAATATGATGATGATGATAATGGCAAAGATCCTCCTCAGAATGATCACGGCCAAACTCTTCCTCAAATCATGTTGATTCATTTATCATAGCAAAATGAGTTTCCACTAGAAGAAATGGCAGATTCAGGTTCTTATAAACATTCATGGAAAATTAAGAACCCAACTACCAGAAGGCCAGATGGATCCTTGTAGAATTATCTCTAGCATACGCGACATTGAATTGGCAGTCTTAGAATGCAGTAGCATAAAACAAGCTTCTGCTAAAAGTTGCTAAAAGGCAAGAAAAAATTAAAGAAAAGATGGATAAGCAATTACCAGTATTGATTCAGTCCCTCAAAGAAAGGATTGACAATCTTGATTATGAAATCCTGAGACTTTTCCAAACTTCACAACTTTTTCATCACAAAGAGTATGAGATAAATTCCCCAAAGACTCAGCTGAAATTTCTTAAAGCACAATATCAAAGAGATTCAATCTGAGAAAGCTAAGAAACTACTCTCATAACCCTACCAATTACATCTCAACCATTACATGGGCTTGGAAGCTTTAAAATAATGTTTGGAGACTTAGCATCCTTCTTTTCTCTGGAAGAGTTTGCTAAAAAGACCAAGTCATATTGCCAGCATAATAAAGTTACGCCCCTAAAACAAAGAAATGTGATCCATCTTATTCCCTATCTTCATAAACCCATAAGCCATAAGAACTCATGATGCAAAGTCCTCTGAGCACCAATCCACTTTTTGAATTCCTGAAAAAGGTTCATGAGGTTGAAGATCGAAAACTACCTGGGCCATTTCCAATAATCTTCCATGATCCTGCCAGTGATTCCGAAGATTTATCTGAAGATATGCCTCTTTTTTTCATAAATTAACAAATTGAACAACAAGAAAAACCCATTGTAGAGGATGAGCTTGAAGCGAATAAGCAAGATCCAGAAGTAAGGGAACTATTATATTCCAAAAAATAAGATATAGTTCACCTTTGATGATGCCTCTCTGTCCCAATGGAGAGACAAATATATGAAATGACTTCCTGGTGCATAACTGAACTACAAAAGTCGAATGCTATAATTCAAAGTGTCATAAATGCATTCACAGCTAGGATGACGGGTATCCCCAAAGAATGGTGGTATACTCTTGAGGAATATTTGTAGATCCAACTGAAAACTCCCCAAATATTTATGCTTTCATGTATCATATCTATGTTGAATATCTTGGAGGTATAGATCATCATATTGATACTGCTTGAGAAGAATTATTCAAAATGTGATGTTGTTCCTTCTAAAGAAAAGATATAGAAAAGCACTTCAAAAATATGACAAAGAGATATTATCTTCTTGGTGGAATGGACAATCCTAATCTCAAGCAGACATTCATAAATTCAATTCTAGAATCCTTAGGACAAGAAACACTTAGGCTTCTTGAGTTAAAAGGAAGGACGTTGGCAAGCACTTCTCTTGGAGAAATCTATCAATACATTCTGAGAGCATTCAAAAAGCTTTGCAACAATTGGAAATTCTTACAAGAATTTCAACAAAGTGGCAAAAGAATTAGCAAAGCATGTGAAAGAAAAGATCTTTTAATCAAGTGCAAGTCAGTAGAAAAATGCCAATGCAGTGGAAAATTAAGAAAACAATTTAGGCGTCCCAGAAAATACAAGCAACAATGGATGCCTAAAATAAGGATATGGTTTTCTCGAAGAAAATCCTCCAAAACCAAGAGTGATAGATGTCGTATATGCCATAAAAGAGGCCATTGGGCAAAACAATGTCCCAACAAGAGAAGAAAACTTAATTTACCCAATGCAACCTGGATAATGATGATTGGGGATCATTATTTTCAAAAGAAGAAGAGTCAACCATGCAGCCAATATTTGCTCTTGAAGAAAACTCTAACTCAGAAGAAGATTTTTCATCTTCAGAAGAAAGTGAAGAAACAACTGATCACTTTCCCATCTTTGGAATCCAGATGATTGGGCTAGCATTATTTGTACCACTTATCCAAGTTCAACTTATTCCAGAAAAGTTTGACTTCACAATCACAGTTGTCGGGTTTCTTGATACTGGAGCATCCAGTTCTATACTTTACCCAGAAATCCTTCCTTCCCATCTTTGGAAACCACATCAAGAAATATTCTAAGTAGCAAACAGTGAAACCTTTTCCACATGGCTTATACGCAAACCCATCAAAATCCAATTTTTTCCTGAATTATCCCTTACTCACAAATTTCTTGGATCTTCAATTCTAAGGAAAGATATTATTATAGGGTTTGATATTATCAAGCATTTATAGGAGAAACGGGTAATTACAAAACCAGATGGTCTTAAATTCAAATCATACTTTCTCTTGTATATCAAACCCCAAAGTCGTTTTCCCATTGATACCATCCCAAGAATCTAAAAAAGGTTGATTAGCAATTGTTGTGTTGATTCTCATTCTAAGTTCCTTCAAAATGCACTTAATCACTTTGGAGAAACCCATATTTCTTTATATCTTTGCCTTTTAAAAAAGATGTCAACATCAATCCTACCAAAGCAAGCCATCCTAGAATGCCACCAAACTAATTAGAGATGGCTATGTTAGAATTAGCCCAACTCAAAGATGAGGGACAAATTAAACCAACAAACTCTCCATGGGCTAGTCAAGCATTCTATGTCAACAAGCAGGTTGAACAAACCAAAGGAAAGATGAGACTTGTAATTAATTAAAAGCTGTTGAACTTCTTTCTTGCAAATGACAAATTCCTGCTATAGACCAAGAATTGCTTGTTTTCTAACCTAACAAAGGCAAAGATATTCTCCAAATTTGATCTCAAGGTAGGTTTTTGGCAGCTTGGCATACTTCCAGAAGAAAGATATATGATTGCATTCTGCATACCAAACTGTCATTTTCAATGGATGGTTACGCCATTTGGTCTTACAATAGCTCTCTCTCTTTTCTAAAAAGAGATGGCCAAGATTTTCGAACCGTTGTTTCCAAATTCCCTGATCTACTTTGATGATATTCTTCTTTTCTCAGAAGATGTCAAGTCTCACTCACACCTCTTTTGCCATTTTGAAGAGCTACTTCAAAAATATGGAATCATGTTGTCCTAAAAGAAGATGATCTTTGTAGAAAATGAAATTGATTTGTGGGCATGCATATGAAAAATGGCCAACATTATTTTCAGACGCATATTGCTCAAGAATTGCTAAAATTTCGAGATAACCTGGCTTAGAAACAACCAATCTAACAATTCTTGGGAATTCTTAATTATGCTACTGACTTCATCCTTCGTCTTGCATCAATAATTAGTCTATTGCAAGATATGCTAAAAAAGAATCCTCCACGGTGGTCTTATGCCCCAAACAAGGCAGTCAAAACCATGAAATCCATAATTCAAGAACTTTCTTCATTACGTATACCATTAGATGGCAGAAGAGTTCTACAGACTGATGCCAGCAATACTTTATGGGTACTTGTCCTAATTGAAGGAAAGAATGAAAAAAGAAAAGTTTGTGGTTATAAAAGTGGATCATTTAAAAATACTGAGCAAAATTATCATTCCACCTATAAAGAGATCTTTACTGTTAAAAGAGGAATTGAGAAATCCCAATTCCACCTTATTGGCAACATTTCTTAGTAATGATGGATATGACAGCTTTTCCCAAGATGCTTAGCTTCAAACTAAACATCACTCCCTCATGCCAGTTACTTAGGTGGGCAAAGCAGTTTTCCCAATACTCTTTTGAAGTTAAACACATCAAGGGGAAAAACAATGCTCTTGTAGATTTTCTTTCAAGACCAAATCTTTATCAGATCCCACAAGCCCATATTCCAATAATCTACATGATGACTTCATCATCTACTTTATCTACTCTATCTTGTTCTAACCTTCCCTTTGAAAATCTGCTTCTCGGAATCCATGATCTCATAAGACCAAAACCTTGAGAGAAGAGCTAAAGATTTGATGCTGAAATACCAATCTTTGGCTATCAGAAAAACTGGTCTTCATACTTTAGGGGGGATTGGTTTTCATCCTGATTATCTATTTTTTACTCTATCCAATGTGTCCCGCCATTCCATAAACTATTTCAAAAGAACTTTTGTGCATGCTATGGTACTTGCTTGAGCAATGGATTATTGAGATTGAATTTACTATTGAATAATCCATACAATGGATTGCTGAGTTACACAGTAGATAGTTTGATGATGAAGTAGTAGTCCCAAGTGCTAGAACATTTTTAAATGGTTCTATCCTCTGTCCACTTTGATAAGCATGCTGAAAGTAGTTCAGGCCCAATAGCTAGGAAAACTTAATCGAGGAAGATCTGTCATTTATCATTTTACCAGAAAGTGTTCTCAACTCTAAGATAATCTATTTTTCTCTACTGTTAGAGAATATGGGGTATTTCTATATTGTCTCAACAAAGAATGGTCTAGATATGGAAAAGAGATCAAAGATTTTTAGAGAATAGTGGCAAAATAGAATTCGATATTCTTCTTCAGATTTGGCCAGCAATTGAATAAAATGCACCATGGGAAAAACTTCCATTAGATTGTGCTCTTCAATTACATGAAGACTCAAAAGCATATTTTGAAAAGTTTTATACCCAGACTCAAAAGGCCACTCTAGACTGCATGCATGGAAAATCTAAAGAAATGTTTCACAAAAATTGGAATCAGTTATGGAGGAATATGGCCCCTCAAAGTTTAGCAGCTCAATCATCTACTATGATGAAAGAACTAATTCCAACAAAATCACTAGAACTGAGCGAAGTTAAAGATGACATGATGATTGAATCTCAAGACTCATATGAATTAGAGACTCAGTCATGCTAAAAAGCAAAAGGATTATCTACACAACCTAATAATCCATTACTCCAAGAAAATGAACAGTTGTATGCCAAGCATTGGATGGGCCCCTTTAGACCTGGATTCCTTGATTAATCATCATGTGTGAAATTATTGTACTATGTATTATGTGAAATTATTGCACTGTGTGTCTGAAATAATTGTACCATGAGTCTAAAATTATTGTACTGTGTCTGTAATAGTGAACTTCTTCCCCTATATAAAGAGAAGATCGTTGTATTAGAAGGGCAAGTCGAAAATCATTAGCTTCAAAATAAAATATCCTTATTTTCCTCTTATTCACAACTTCTACTTCTAAACCTTATACAAGCTTCCCAAAGTTGCCTTTAATAAGGATCCTCTGCATCAGAAAAATCTTAAGAATATTAACTTTGATCCTAGAAGAAGCCACGTATCTTAATAAAAGAGGACACGCCCTTTGGTTGCCTATTAATTGGCTTTAATTTTAGCGGAGTCATATCGAAAACCAAGCTTCAACTTGGTATCAGGTGGTTCCCACTACATGAAATAGTCTCATAGGTTGAGCGCTTCCTTTCCATAAACACGTTGAAGCTCACTAGTTGCGGTTTGGAATGACTCCTTGATGATAAGGAAATGTAATAATTTATAGCTAATATTATTATCATAGTAAAAGATTATTGTCTTATTAATTTGTCTTTTCAATACAGTCCAACTAGTTTGAGATCATATAGGATAATTTTAAATTCTGTATTAGTTAGAATCATATCTTCATCCACTGTTTTTAAACAATAAAAATTTTCATAATAATTGAAGTACTATATGCATAGTTTAAAAACAGTAGATGTACTATGTTTAACCAGAAACAGTCTTTACAAATTTTTACGCTCAGTTCAAGCTTAACTTCTTTAAAATTTAGCTTAAGAGTTAATTAATTTCCGGCTGATCCATAATGATAGTACTTCTCTTATTGCTAACTCTACCAATACTATTGATATACCTTTTCCTGAAAAACACGAAGGCAGTAAAATCCCTTGATCCACCAGGTCCTCCAGGCCTACTTTTTATTGGAAACCTATATCAACTTAGCACAGAAAGCCATATCCATGCCTATCTGTGGAAACTTTCCAGGAAATATGGTGTTTTATGCACATGAAATTGGGTTCTTTGCCAGTACTTGTTATTTCTTCAGCAAAATTGGCAAAAGAAGTTATGAAAACACAAGATTTGGCATTTTGTAGCAGGCCAAGATTTCTTAGGCAGCAGAAGCTGTCCTACAACCGCTTGGACATTGGCTTTTCTCTATACGGTGATTACTGGATGGAGGTGAGAAAAATCGCAGCCATTCATCTCTTTAGCAACGGAAAGTTTCAATCTTTTCTTCCAGTTCTGCAAGACAAAATCTCTCATATGGTTGCGAAGATATGTAAAATCTCTTCTTGTTATGAAGTTGTCAATTTGAGTGAGATGACCATGGCTATGACCAGCACTTTGATATGTAGAGTTGCTTATGGTAAGAGATATGAGGAGCAAGGATCCAAAAAGAAAAGGCTTGACGATCCTCTGCAAGAGGCTCAGGCCTTGATGGCTACTTTTTTTGTGGGTGATTATTTTCCTTCATTCAGTTGGGTTGATAAACTTCTTGGACTGACCAATCGGCTCAATACAAATTTCAAGAACTTTGATTCGTTCTTCTAGGAGCTCATCGACGAGCATCTTGATCCCAAATGGGTGAAAGAGATGGGGGAGGGGGATTATTTTCTTGATATATTGATCCAGCTTAAAGAACAGAAGTCCTGTTCCATTGACCTCAACTGAGATAACATCAAAGCATTACTAATGGTAATGTTTAATTCGATTAATATCTTTATACTGTTTCAAGTATACTTTTTGAACTCATTATATCTCTCCAACAAACTGGTTACAGGACACAAAGGAAGTTAATTAGTGATAAGATATTACAAGCTACAATAACTTTTATTTTGTCGCATAAAAGTTCTCACACTTGTGATAATTGGAAATTTTAATTACAAGTTCACTATGCACAATTAGTGGGATACATCTTAGGACAATCTAATGACATTAATAATTTTTGTAATTGGTGACCCTGCTACAAAAATATGTTTTTCATGTATCACTAAATGTCAATATTAATAATTCAAAAATAATCTTTATTACTATTGAAGTTTTTATTATCGGAACAATATATATAAAACTTCGTGTCATTTGATACCTATATGGCAATTGTCTTTTAGCATGTTCTTGCTAAAGATTTTGTTGCAATGGATGTCGAATTTTAATATATAAGAGATCCTAAATTTTTTAATACATTAATACAGTGAAGAAATAGAAAGGTTTTCATTGGTAAATTAAACTATTCATATTCCATATTCTTATTTCTCTTTGTAGGTTGTATTCGTCAGTGCAACGGATACAAGTAGAGCCTCCATAATTTGGACCATGACAGTGGTGATGAAGATACCTAATGTCATGAAGAAATTGCAAGCAGAAATCAGAAATTTGATTGGGAAAAAGGGTAAAATAGATGAACATGGTTTGGAGAAACTTCCCTATCTAAAAGCAGTTGTAAAGGAGCCTCTTAGATTATACTCTCCAGCTCCAATGCTATTGCCAAGAGAAATAATACAAAGCTGCATTCTAGAGGGCTGCCAAATTCAACCAAAAACAGTTGTTTATATTAATGCATGGGCTTACAAAAATGCACAATCCGCAAGAACATGCATAAGAAAAATGCCGATGGTGTTCTCCTTGGAATCACAATCCGCAAGAAAAATGCACTACTCCTTGTACCTAAGAAATATGCTATTTAGGTGGCGTTCTTGCTTGAATAAATGCTGCAGTACTTTAATCTTAGGAAAAATTGTAAAAATACGAGTGCAATTATGGTATCCATTTACAATGTAGGGCCAAATTTTGGGGTAGTCCACAATTAAAACCAAAACACTAAAAAAATTGAAAAAAAAGGGACTCCGGCCACCGAAAAGCACAGTATGGTAATTGCTTGCATGATGCATTCATGGAACACTTCTGATGAACGCCACGCTAGCTATTATCAGCGCCGATTGTATTTTTTTTTTATGACTCACGTCCTTTTGTTTTTAATCATTTAAAAGTTTTAATTCTAATTAATTTTGTACCATCCAAATTTCAATTCTACATTGGGAATTAGCATAGTTACATTCTCATGTTTGTAATTTTCCCCTAATCTTATGTGTGGATTGATTTTAGCGTTCTTTGATGGTGTTCCTCCATTGTATCATGAACCCCATTATAATTTTACAAAGAAAAAAAAAAATAAGAAAAACGACTTTACCTTAAAACCCCAACATTATGTTGAAAAATCAGAGTTCTAATTTAAATTAGCACGGAAGAGAAATAATCTGGGTTGGGTCATGATCATAAGGAAAAAAAGACAAATTGTGTTAACGAATGAAGAAATCACCGAGCTAATACTATAAACAATGAGATTAATCAAAAAATCAAGGCGTCCCAAATTTACTGTTCCTGAGTTTTCGAAGAAGCTCTAAAATAAGATACTAGTTCCTAAAATGTATAATTTTTTTTCTAAAGTTACCATATCAATCAAAGTATGATATCGACACCTTCAACCGCTATTATATTTCTAAGGCTGCATTTGGTTGCTTTGATGAGATTGTGCATGATAAGGCTAAAATGAATATGTAAGTTATATTATATATTAATATTATTATGTAATATTATAGTTAGATTGCTAGTTCTAAAAGCATAGATATCTCAAGAAAAACAAACTTTGTTGTTTGATTGGTCAATTTAACTATAAAAAAATATAATATTAGCGATAAAATAATAAGTGACAATGTAAAAACTGTCACTGATGATATATATTAAGTGACAATAATTTTTATTTTATCACTAATGATACTTTTTAAGTGACAATAATTTTTACTTTATCACAATATTGTTCAATATGATAAAAACTAATATTTTAAGCTATTACCATTAACATTTAGTAGAATCCCTATGTATGGTGATAACCTAGTGACAATAAAACTTATCACTATGATTTGTGATAAGATTTTTATTGTTACTAAGTTGGTGTCATAGGTGTATCACTAATTATTGTCAATGGTGTACACTACTCTTTTCACTATTTAATTTGTAAAAATTATTAGAGTGACAATATAATTTTTTTATCACTTAATATATATATATATAATCAATGTCATTTATGTATTTTCACTTATTATTTTATCACTAACTTATTTTTTTTTCTTGTAATGATTGATCATATGGGATTAGGTTAAATTTACTAGTATATCCTCATTATTGTGTTATGTTTTATTAAAATATCCTCACCATTGTCATCTTCTACACCTTGGTGCTCTCCACACCATTGTTCTTTACCTGTTCGACCAACTTGAGTATGACATGTTTGATTGTTTTTTTTTGAAATTTTTCTATGCCCAATCAGATCTGATTTTAGAGTTGTTGAACAGATTCTGGCAGAGAGAAAAATATAAACCGCATGCTCTAGATTCAGTGGAGGAAAAAATGTGAATGATGCACATGCCCAGCTGGGGTATTTATACTACAAACCCTAACCAATTATAACAGAATGGAAGGTTGGTAACTAAGTAACAGAAAAGGTAAAAAGACCAAAGAGCACATCTGCTAGCTGGAATAGGGAGGAATAAATATCACGTCTACAGCCCCCCCCTCAAGGTGGAGATTGGTGGAAGTCAACCAAGCCCAACTTGGAGACTAAGGAGAAAAATTGGGGTAATGCAAGAAATTTCGAGAAGATATTTGCTGTCTGTAGCCGTGAAGGAACATGCCTAAAGAAACGAAGCCCTTTTTGAATTGTTATCGAACGAGATGACAATCTATCTTAAGGTGTTTAGTTCACTCGTGAAATATGGGATTGGCAACAATGTGTAAAGCTACTTGGTTGTCGCAGAACATATCAATAGGTTGATTATTATTGATGCCAAAGTCTTTAAGGAGATAAGAGATCCATTGGAGCTTGCAGACTGTGGAAGCCATGCTTCTGTACTTAGCTTCAATAGTTGAATAGGACACTGTATTTTGTTTCTTGGATTTCCAAGATATGAAGGATTGTCCGAGGAAAATGCAATTTCCAGTAATAGATCGCCTGCTATCTTAACAAGCAGCCTAGTCAGCATCACAGAATGCTTGCAGTTGGAGGGAGTTGGAAGTGGGAAAGAACAGGCCTGTAGAGGGATTGTGCTTGAGATACCTCAAAACATATAGAGCTGCATCCCAATGCGATTGGCAAGGAGAATTGATATATTGGCTGAGCTGCTGCACTGCAAAAGAAACGTCAGGTCTGGTCATGTTTAGATACAGTAATTTGCGCATTGACCTCTTATATCTATCTGGTTTTGAAAGGGGAGAGCCCTTTCCTACCCTCAATTTATGTCCATTTGGAAGTGGGGTGAAAGCTGGTTTGGCCCCTAACATGCCAATGTCCTATAGAATATCCAAGATGTATTTGCATTGGTTCAGATAAGTACTAGCATCAGACCTGGCTATCTCTATCCCGAAGAAGTAATTTACATATCCCAGCTCCTTGATGGTGAACTGCTGATGCAAATTTTTTTTAACTAGTAGGATATTTACCTCATTAGTGCCAGTAACAAGGATGTCATCCACATAAACCTGCAAAGCTAGAAAATCTGAACCGTAAGATTTAATGAAGAGCCAGTGATCATTTTCTAATTGAGTGAATCCAAAATTTTGAAGTTTGGAAGTGAATTCTGCATTCTACTCCCTAAAAGCCTGCTTGAGTCCGTAGAGAGATCTAAGGAGCTTGCAAACTTGCCTTGGTTTTGATGTTTTGTACACTTAAGAAGGTGTCATATAGACTTCCTTATGTAAGTGACCATGCAGGAAGGCGTTGTTGATGTCTAGTTAATGTATGGGTCAAGATTTAGCAGTTGCTAATGCCAGAAATATTCTTTAGCAATAAATCTTGTCTTAAACCTGTCATATTTCCATTAGGTGAATATTTGATTTTGTAGACCCATTTTGAGCTAATGGGCTTCTTTCCTGTATGTAAATTATTGAGTTCCCATGTGTAGTTCTTTTCTAAAGCAGCAAGCTCATTCTGCATGGCCTCAATCTATCTTTAATTAGTCTATGCTTGCTTATATGAAACAGATTCTAAAATCTGTGACACATTTACTAAAAACTCGATGTATTGTGTGTTGAAATGGGATGACATAGTGTATGGAAGGTGTAAATAGGGTAAGGTGATCCAGCAATCACTTCAGTCTTCTGAGTATTGGGTGTAGGAGGTGCAGGTTGAATGACCGTACATACAAAATCCTTAAGCCAAGCTAGTTTTTATCTAATTTTGGTGGTGTGTTTGATAGGAATAGCAGCATTAGAGATGGGATGAAGAGATGAGGAAGTAGGGTTTAAGGGAGTAGGAATATAGGTAGGGGAGGGAGGATATTGCAAGTTAGTTTCAATGTTTATAGTTTTTGAATGGGAAGGAAAGTCTTGGAAGTCAAAGTCCCTGTCTATGGTAGGAATAGGTAGAGGTGTGGAGTTTGAATTTGGCAGTTTATATGGGAAGATGGATTTATAAAAAATAACATCTTTGGATATCAAACTTTTATGAGTGGAGAGATTGTAAACGTTGTATGCCTTTTGGCCAGGGTTGAACCCTAGAAAAATGCATTTGAAGGCTCTAGTGTCAAGCTTATCTTTACTTGGTGATGTGTTTGTCATATAGCATAGACATCTAAAGACTTTGAAGGGGCTATAATCAGGTGGTTTGTTATGTAAGATCTCATAAGGTGTCTTCCATTTCAGAATAGGAGTTGGGGTTTTGTTAATGATATAAGTGGCCATCAGAATAGCTCTTCCCCAGAATTTCTTTGGCAAGTTGGATTGAAATAGAAGGGCTCTGGTGAGTTGTAGTATATGTTTATATTTTCTTTCAACTATGCCATTTTATTGAGGCGTGTAAGGTATGGATTATTGATGTAATATGCCATTGGTAAGGAATAGTTGCTGATAGTTTAGGTTGGTAAACTCAGTACCATTGTTTGATCTTGTGGTTTTGATAGAAGTATTAAATTGGTTTTGGATCATGCTAATGAAGCGTGTCAGAATAGATGTAACTTGGGTTTTATGAGACATTAGGTAAGTCTATGTAGCTTTACTGAAGTTATCTACGATTGTTAGGAAGTAGTGAGCTCCAGTTATAGAGGACTGATTGTAAGGACCCCAAACATCAAGATGTACAAGTTCAAAGATGTGTGTGGTTTGAGATGTGCTAATAGGAAAATGTAGTCTTGGTTGCTTTGCTAAGGGACATACATCACATGGAAGTAAAGACTGAGCCTTTTTATTGCTAAGAAAATCCAAGTGCGATATTACAGTTGGAGATAAGTGGCCAAGCCTCTTATGTTTAAGAGAAAGTAACTGAGTATTATGCGTGTTTTTAGGGGATTCTATGCTGCTGTTACATTGTATCCTATCAATGTGAGATGGAGTCGTAGTATAGTATCTCAGTTGGTTGGTGTCAAAGCTTTTGGAGTCTAGAATATACAGTCATCCAAGCACCTTTCCTACAACCAATATCTCTTCAGTCTGAAGGCCCTCCAATAAGCAATGATTGTGGTAAAATAGGAATCTAATAGAGGCATTTTCAACTAGTTTGCTGACAGATAAAAGATTATAATGGAAGGAAGGTATGTGAAGAGTGTTGGATAGTGTGAGGTTGTTTGGCAGATGAACATCACCTGTGTGATGAACTATTTTAACATTGCCATAAGGTAGGAATATTGGTGTGATGGCTTTTAGTGATGGCTTTTACAATTTTCTAGTTGGTCAGAAGATTGATATCACAACACATGTGGTTTGAAGCTCCTGTGTCTATGATCCAGCTACCTGGTTCTAATAAGCTAAGTATACTGAAAGAAAAATAATAGATAGTGGTATTTGCAAAGTCATTGAAATATGCTATGTTAACCATAAAGTTGTCTATGGTGCCTTTTCCCTTCATGAATTTGTTAATCTCCAACTGAATAATGTCCTAGATCTTGGTTTTGAGATCAGCCGCTCGAGGCATCTCCTTTCTAGTTTCAGAGTTGGTAGGAGTCTCTATCATATTAGCAATGTGATTAGGAATAGGTCTTTATTTGGCACTCATCAGTTCCTTGTACCAGTCTGGAACTCTATGCAATTTGAAGCAAGTCTCTTTTGTGTGTTCTGTGTAGTTGCAATGAGTGCAGTAAAGACTTGATTTATCTATCTTCTTTCCTTGTCTCCCTGTAGTAGTAGGTTTCTTATGAGTTTGAGGTTCATTGTTTGTAGTGTTTTGCTTCTTGTATCCTTAGGTTTTGACCACAATTACTGTGTTCTCTATATTTTCAGTGAAGTTGCTGTGCACTTCTCGTTATTTCTCTACTCGTAGCACTATAGAATATGCCTTGTTGACATTAGGCAAATCATCCATGACAAGTATTTGATTTCTAATGTTATCATAGCCTTCATTAAGCCCCATTAGAAACTAAACGAGCTTAGTTGAGGAGTCATGTTCAGTCATTTGCTTGGCTACACCACAACTGCATTCTGGCAAAGGCAACAGACATTGTAGTTCATCCCACAACTTCTTTAGTTTAGTGAAATATTGTGCTATAGTCTGATTTCCTTATGAGACTGAGCTGATCTCTCTTTGCAACTGATACATAAGAGGACTATTAAATTCTTTATATCTCTCATCTAGCTCATCCCATAGCTCCTTGGCAAATCCAATATATAAAAAGGCATCCACAATCTCTTTTGAAATTAAGTTTAAGATCCATGATTGTACCATACAATCGATCCTACTTCACTGCTCAAATTCATCTGAGTCTTCGCTAGGTTTTATACATTTTCCAATGATAAAACCTAATCGCATCTTAGCTCCCAAAGTTATTTTCATAGATTTGCTCCATGTGAGGTAGTTGTTGCCACTAAGTGGAGTCAAAACAAGGAGCATACCTGGATTATCAGATGGTTGAAGGCTGAAACTATCATGACCGTGATTCGCATTGTGAACAGATCTTATGTCTTGCAAATTTCTGAAGTTAGCTTCGCGGTTGGTGCTGATTTCTTCCATCTCAAATTCTCAATTAGAGATGATTCCCAGACCAAAAAAAAATGCTCTAGATACCATGAACAGATTCTGGTAGAGAGAAAAATATAAACTGCATGCTCTAGATTCAGTAAAGGAAAAAACGTGAATGATGTACATGCCTAGCTAGGGTATTTATACTACAAACCCTAACCAATTATAACAGAATGCAAGGTTGGTAACTAACTAATAGAAAAGGTAAAAAGACCAAAGAGTGCATCTACTAGCTGGAATAGGGAGGAATAAATATCACGTCTACAGTAGCGTAAGTTCGGTGTGAATTATGAAATATTCAGTTTGTTTTTTCATCTCATTTTTAAATGTAAATATTTGATCACTTTTGTCATAGTTTTTGTTTGCACATGATTAATGGTGATAAAATAGAAAAATAAAAATTGATGGAAATTTTAAGTTATCCAGAATCATTACCATTCAGATTACCTTACATTTTTTGTGGAAAAAATTATTCTAATTTTTCTTGTTCTTTTCTTTTTCTTTTTTAATGTTTTCTTGGCAATAAGTTATGCAAGGGAAAAAAGAAAAGTATTAGTGTTTTGTTTGCATTAAGTTATAATTATTTTCTAACTCCTTAGAAAATTCCTCCCATCAAGTAAGAACTTCCATTAGGCTTTTGTGTGTGACCCATTAGGTTCATTTATTCATTGGACATGGGCTCACAACTATTGTGATATTATGAATATTAAAATGTTCACATTAGTTTAAACTCCTTTAAACAACAACTCTTTCAATTAATCTCCATTAGTCGAAGAGTACCCAATCTCTATAGTCGATGTCTAGAAACAAGCCCATGAAGCCCAACTAATTGGATGAATGAATATGTCTCAATGAACCATTCTTGCTCTATGCATGCCATGCAAATATAGTCCTTCCATCTCCTATCTCCCAAAAGAGGCTTAGGGCAAGATATTTGTCAACTCCCAAATAGCCTTGATAACTATATTTCTAATTCTAATGTTTGATTCCCCTTTATGACCTCATATTTAGAAAACTCCATTTCCAAGTGTCATTTTACCTTGCGCAATGATTTCTTGGAATCGATCATTATAGAATGCATAGGAGATGCACTTGTCCTACATAACAACGAAGAGATAGATCCCGTGTTAGATCTCACAAACCTCCACAACTAAGTTGCTCATACCCAATCTCAACCTAGATGACTCGTTACATAGTTGATGAAGAGTCAAAGCATGAGGACCTAAACACAAGGTTACCATGGATCCTCATGTCAAAGGACTAATTATATGCATTAGCGAAAGTTGGAGAACTTGCCACTATGGCTATCTAGTAGATTCTCCGGGCGGGTTTTCAGTGAACTTGTCCTCTAACAAGCACCCACTAATATATACCCATGTCTAACATAGATTGCTCATTAAATAGAGCAATATCCTACTCTTTGAATTTATCCATCATTAGTGCAAGTCTATCTGAATTTCAGATGCCCCATCTTATAAGATTCTATGACTTTGAATATTTAAAATTACAACCGTAGAGACTTATTTCAAGATCACCACCCAGTATGCAACCAAGTCCCATAGTCTTCTGTGATTTAGGGGCTTCAACCAAATGCTAGTGAAGTAAAATAAGCATAAGATGAAGATGGATATTTGAATATAAATATCATTCAACTAAGATTGTATCACAAGTGAAATAGTATACATGCCAATCTAATTAGCTGCAGGGCACTATTCCAACAATCTCATGCTTGCCCTAAAGCTAATTCCCCATAGTCCTAAAGCCCATCTTCTCAAGATGCCCATGAAAGACCTTTTGCGTTAGAGGTTTAATCAGTGGATCAACTATATTCTTTTAAGAGGCAACTTTATCCATTTAATTATTGCCTTTGTTATTGATCTCATAATGATAATGCATTTACTTTTGTTTAGATCACTAATGAGATCTTGGCTCAAGCCCTAAGTTGTCTTCAAAATACAACCATAGGCTCTTGCATGCTAGGCACTATATCCAACTCTTTGATGAAGTTTTTCTTACAAACACCCTTATTTGCAATTTTAGAAGCCGCAATATATTCTGCCTTGAGGGTAGAATCGACTGTGGTGTCTTGTTTGGGACTTTTCCAACTCACCACGCTGCTATTGAGGTGAAATATAAATCCTGAGGTGGATTTGAGGTCATATTCATCGAATTGGAAACTAGAATCCAAAACTCCTTGAGTTTGAATTCTTCATTGTTGTATACCAAAAACAAATCCTTAGTTCTTCTTAAGTATATTGGGATTGCTTTTATAGCTTAGCAGTGACATTCACTGGGGTTAGATTGAATGTAGCTCGTAACGCTTAGAGCGTGTGCTACATCTGGCCTTATACATTGAATGACATACATTATGCTCCATATGCTAGATGCATTAGGTATGTGGGACATTATTTCTCTCTCGTCTTTAGTCTTAGGGGCCATAGAATTGGATAGACGAAGACCATGTTCCGTGGCAAAGAATCCTTAATTGGATTCTTCCATACTAGAACTTTTTAGTATCTTGGCAATGTATAGTGTTTAGGAAAGCCACAACATCCTTTTTCATCTATCCCTATAGATTCGTATTCCTAATACGAAGGATGCTTATCCCAAATCCTTCATGAAGAATTGTGAAGATACCATGCTTTAGTACACTCTAACATTTCTCTCTCATTCCCAATTAGAAGAATATCATCGACATAAAGCATAATAAAATGCATCAAACTCCCGCTAGTCTTTTTGTACACATATAGTTCATACACATTTTTGATAACACAGTCCAAATGATTTAACTATCTTTACCAAAACGTATGTTCCAACTATGGGACGCTTGTTTAAGTCTATAAATGGACCTTTGGAGTTTGTAAACCTTTTGCTCAATCTACTTGGATATAAAACCTTATGGTTGCTTCACATAGATTTCTTCTTCAATATTTATGTTGAGGAAAGTGGTTTTCACATCCATTTGCCATATCGTCTGAGGGTGAACGATTGGAATTCTACTTGCAGTGTTGGACTATAGCCTGGTATTTGACCATCGATACATCCTTGGCTTCGCAAGTACCTTGAAATTAACCTACAACGAGTTGAGAGTCGGTTATTGTTATTAGGCGGTCAACCCCTTGCTGTCGAGCCATCCCATCCCCATCTCTATACTCGGGACCTCATATTTTGCTTCATTATTTGTTACTTTAAAGTCCAATTTTATGGCGTACTCAATCTTAATGTTGTCTCGCACATGGAGGAGAATACTTGCCCCTTTACCTGATGCGGTTAAATTGCCATCAACTTGTAGGATCCAGGGAGTGGTGTCTTTTACCTTATCAATGGAAAACCCGACACGCTCTACTATGAAGTCGACCAATACTTGAGCCTTAATTGTTGTTCAGCCTTAATTGTTGTTTCGGGGTGGTAGGAGATGTCCAACTCCTCTAGCGCGATCGCCCACTTGGTGAGTCGGTCTAAAGTGTTGGGCTTAGATAAAACATTCTTTAACAGTTGATTAGTTACGACCATTATGCTATGCGATTGAAAATAGGGTCTGAGCTGAGCTACCTTGCTACTGTGACCACTCCAACAACAAATTTTTTGACCTCGATGTAATTTTGTTCCGCCCTATCTTGTTTAAGTATTACACGGGGTCGGTGCTCGATTCCTCTAATGGAAACAAAAATTGGAGAATCTATTAGATAGCCTAGTGGCATGTCGATAGTGGCAAGTTTTCCTACTTATGCTAGTGCATATAATTAGTTCTTTGACCTAAGAATCCATAGTAATCTTGTGTTTAGGTCTTCATGCTTTGACTCTTCCTTGACCATTTAGAAAGTCTTTCAGGTTGAGCTTGGGTATGAGCTACTTAGACATAGAGGTTTGTGAGATCCAAGATAGGATCCATCTCCTCATCGTTGTGAAGGGCGAGTACATCTCCTATGTATTCTATAATGATTGATTCCACAAAATTGTTGTGTAAGGTAGTATGATAATATAGAAAAGGAGTTTTCCAAAGATGGGGTTATAAAGAGGAATCAAATATTGGGACTAGATATATAGTTATCAAGGCTATTAAGGAGCTAACAAATATCTTGCCTTAGGCCTCTTTCGGGAGATAGGAGACATAAGGACTATATTTGCATGGCAAGTGTAGAGCCAGAATGGTTTTCCAAACACATATTCATTTTGGCCAATTAGTTGAACTCCATGGACTTGAGGTTGGACATCGACCACAGAGATTGGGCATTCTTCAATTAATGGAGAATAATTGAATTGGGTTATTAGTTTAAAAGAGTTTAAAGTAATGTGAATGTTTTGGTACTCTAAATATCACTTGAGCTGTGAGCCCATATCCAATGAATGGTAGAACCTAATAGGTCACACACAAAAGCCAATAGGAAGTCCTATTTGATGAAGGGAATTTTTTATGAGTTAGAAAAATTCCACTTGATCGATTTTATGGAGGTAAAATGGTTGTCTAATTATCAATCATTTTGGCTTGATTGATTTAATTGTTAAATTGATCTAAATAATTTAGGAAGTTAAATTAGATCAATTAAATTAAGAAGCTAATTAAATTGGTTACATATGACTATCAATTGGTCAAGTTAACCTAAGGAGTTAAGTTGACATCTTTTAGCTTAAAGAGTTAAGCTAATTGACTTAAAGAGTTAAGTCAAGACCAATTAATTAAATTAAGGGGTTAATTTAATTAAAATAAAGAATTAAATTTGGAGGGAAAATTCAAATGAAAGAGTTCATTTGGAGTGCATTAGAATTTATTTGGATGACATTTCATGAGACGAAATGAAGATTTCAAATAAAATTCAAATACAAGTGAAATTAATATTTTACATATGCAACTTGCCTTGCAAATTGGCGCCAACCTCATGGGTGGTGTGATGCCAACTTGTTCCTCCCTATAAATAGGAGAGAGGTGGCCGGCCAAATCATGCTTTGCACATCTAATTGTTAGATTCCATTTTCCCTCAAATTTATGTTACCTCATGTGTTGAAGTTTCACACTTCTCTTCATCATCCTACCTCCTAAAATCGACCTTCATCTCTTTATTCTCTCCTTGGTTTTTCAGCTGACTAAGGAGTGATTTGGATTTGCCATTGGTGTGTGGATCATCACATTAAAGGTTATATGCTTGGATAGCTTGGCTTTTAGAGATCTACTGTAAAGGCAGAAAGTTTGGAGCGGTTTTTCCATACCTTGCCGGATTCGATTTTTGTTGAATCATTTATTGGAGCTTCCCCAAGGTGTTGAGGAGGTCCTATCCAAATTTCATCAATTTTGGAGGTGTTTTGATCGGGCAATTGTTGCCAAGTTGCTGCTGCACCACAGGAAGACAGCTTTGAAGTGTTCAATTGTTCTTCCACTCTACCTTGGATTTTTGAGCATTCAAGGTAATCATTCATCCAAATCTAAATTAGAAGCCTGATTAGATTCTTAGTTTTGAGTGTAGCCAAGTTAATTTAGCTATTTTGTACTTTATTTATTGGATCCTTGTGCTATACTTGACTTCAGTTCTTAAGCCTAATTTCACCCTTTTATCTTAGTTATTTATTTTCTCTTATTATCGATTTTTAATTTAAGGATCAGAGAGTCTTACGACTATTTTAGCAAAAGTTTGATTTATATACTTTTGGTGAAATCTATAGATACAAGCACTTCTATGAATCAAGATCGAAATCTTATCGACTTAAGGTGGACTTGACTATTATTGACTCACTTACACATGGAGTTAGATATAATCATTCATAATGTAGAAAGAAAAGCGTAAATGTAAAATTTTGGTCATTGCAAATTTCAATTGCTTTAAGAAAGTTGTCATGAAGGTATCAATCTTATGGGCTTCATGGGTGAAGTAGAGAAGCCCAATACTCTTGACCTATTGGCCCAATATCCAAGACCAAGCCTAGTTTTTCACAGGGGCATATCTATAAGATTCGAACAAGGCTTCATCAAGTTCTTGACCTCAGGAAAAATTAGTTGACATGAGACTGGGTCTGTTATTAATGAATATCTCAGAGCATTCGTGACCAAAACCCTCTAGATCGTACGCGGCTGACTATGAAGCAGAACAAAACAACCCCCTATCATGGCCACAATAATTACAGTGCCTGCAACCAGCCTCTTCCGCATTTACTATTGTCGAACTACTATATTATGCACATTAATGGCTCCATCAACTGTTCTCCTCCACATTAATTACGGCAAGGGTGCCCCATATTTTCGATCGATTAAAGGTATGGTGGCCAACGAAACCTAAAAGAACTTCTAAAGACCCTATATAAAGGAGGGAACCTCATTGCATAGCTGGGAGAAAATGGTCTTTTAGACCCCTCTACCTCTCCCAACTAGTTGGCACTATAAATACCCCCATTTCAAGTTTAATGGTATGCTTTTGACTCTTAAAAAGAGCCCTCACTCTGCTCATTTGCCTTTCGGTCAGAGTATTAATAACTTAATCATCATAGGACCTCAGCCGATGGCACACTTAGCTAGTCTAACATGTGTTCCGTGGTTCCAGGGTCAACTTACTTCATCACTAGCCTCGAGCCTATCTTTCTGGTTGATTGGAACCAATATTTTTAATAGTATTATTTCAATAGAAAGTTATAGTTCAACTTGTACCATGGAGTTGAAATTATTTTGTGGAGCTAACAGAATTAATTATTGTGATAGAGTTAATTAATTAAACAATAAATTAAGTAAAAACGAAATAACTTCCTTGAGAAGTTGCAGGAACTTATCCATTAAGAAGATGTGGGAAGTTTATCGCAATAAATTCTATTGTGAAGTTACATATATATATATATATATATCTTACATATTTAGTGTAATGAAATAACACGTGTTTTTAGTATAAATCTTCTCTTGGAAAATCTCTCGTAGAAAAATTCCATTACACATCGAAGAGACGAAACTTCAAAAAATTATATATATCTCATTTCAGATTTATTTTTCATGAATAATATATCTCTTCAAACCTATTTTAATGCTTTGCTAGTTGATCTAAATAAAATAAAATAGAACAAAAAATTTGGGTTCAAAATCTTTTCATTTGAAAAATGAATCTAAATCCTAAATTCAATTTTTCTTTCAATCTACTTATCTATTTATCATCAAATTCTTGTCACATGGTATACATGCCAAGATTTACGTATGGTGAAAAATTTATGCCAGCATTTTATGCTTTTGAAAATTATAAAATTTAAGCATAAAATAATTCTATACAACTTGTCAGATTAATAGGCAAGAACAAGCCTTATTGGCTCTAATACCACTGCTAAAAATACTTCCACATAAATAATTAATATCCACATGGAATAAAAATGGATGGTTGCATGCTACCTTTTAATCATTAGAAGTTTCACAAGTACCATCCTAGATCGAAGGTTGTGTACTAGCCTCTAGGTGCATATAGACTCTAAGTTTCTTAATTCAAACATCTCCTAACTCCATGACCTTTGACTTCAAACGCCTTCCTTAATCTTTACTCACCTCATAAAGTTGCTATCCGAGCTTCCACAATCTTATTGGCCTTAAACCATTAGAAACACTTTGGTGATACTTCAAGAATGATTGAAATAAAACTATGAATATAGAAAGAGTAGAGTAGATACTCAATTTATATGCTAAACTCCTACAGATGGGGCCTTTTATAGGAGAAATTCAAAAAGTCTAACACAACAGGAGTATCAATAGAGATATGGATAAGATTCTCCTAGACATGTAAGAGTTATTAATCTGGATTTGTAAGGAGTGTGCCCATTTATGTGTGGATAGATCCCCCAAACAAAGAAAGTTCTAATTGAATAAAAACTATAATGCATCTAGATATAAATGGCATTCATCTAAATATGGATGCATGTTGGGTTAAGAGTCTAAAACCTGACCTAATTCATTACAAATTGAAAATAGCTTATCATATAATTGATTAAGATCACTAGTTTTGGTAGTTATTCCTTAATTAAGATTACTTACTATTGGACTAATGGATGACCTACAAGAAAAAAAATATATTATTGAGTGAATAAAAAATTAAAAAATGTCTCTAATTATATATTAAGTAAGAATTTTTTTTCTCAAAATAATAATTTTTACAAGTTTAATAGTTACAAAAGTTGTAATTAAGTTGTCACTATGGACCTAAATTTGGGGTAGTAAACGACTAGGACCAAAACTCTTAAAAATTGAAGAAAAAGGGCACTGGCACCCAGAAAACACAGTTAATGCTGGTGATTGCTTGCGTGGTACTTGTGTCGATATCCCATGGATGTGCAATGTAAGCACCTCAGAAGCAATCACCTACGTTGGCAATGCTTTTCAATGACCTCTATTTTATTCTTCAAACTTTTAAGAGTTTGTTTGTAATTTTTTGCCACCCTAACTTTTAGTCTTATATTACAAATTGGCCATAGTCACGGTCATATTCTTGCAATTTTCCCACTAGTAGAGATAAAAATTATGTCACTATTATAGTAACAGTATTATAACTAGGTAGATACTTTATATATGTCATTAATTATTAGTAGTGATAAGTCGAGTGGCCAATAAACCTACTGTAATCACCCTCACATGCACAAATAAGTGTGAGATCTAAGGTTTGGGCCTTAACGCACCCTTGATTTGTGTGTTGTGTCATCAATCGTGATAATCTAAATAAATAATTCTTACCATTATCAAACATATATGAAAAAGTAAAAATTGTTTGTCACTTATATGTATTACTAGTGAGAAAATAAAAATGACATCATTTAATATATATACAATCAATAATGTGCAATTTTGATCACGAATATTATATTTTCTTCTGAGATAGTCATTGTATGATGCCATAAACATATGGCATTCTGATAAAAGTGGAAGAGAATTAACCTGAAAGATAATTTTGTCACACGTTAATGATATAATAAGTAACTGAAAGGAAACAAAAATTGGTTCCCTAATTATATGATTTCAACATAGCCTGGTCTTACCTTGGTCATCCTTGTTAATTTGTATCCACAAACTTAAGTTAAACAGTGTGCTATAAAATTTCTAGGATCATCTAGAGAGTAAAAGCAAAAATGCATGAGAACAAAAGAAAGATAATGGGCTTTATTAATAATTCAGATTTCGGACTGCATTTTATTCATCACAAGATGTTTTCTACCAACCACTACTATTTATCGCCATCTTGTTTACTAATAAGTTATGTTGTTGGTGGTGTTGAGCTTCTTCCCCACAAAGATGTTTGTATTAGAAACCATGAGTAGTGTGTAGGAGGAGCAAAGCTGTGGTGGTGCACTAGTGATTGAGACAGTGTTGGTGGTGATGTTCTACTCTAGGGCCATGGTGATTTTGGCTCTGGGAACCACAAGTTATATTGTGGTGCTGTAGAGCTATGGTGGTGCACAAACAATAGCGATGGTGGTCTTGCTGGTGATCTACTTGTCCTTGGCCGTGGTGTATTTGACATTGGGGGAAGTGACCTCGACAATAATTTCGATATGGCATTGGGAAGCAATAGCTGTAAGGCCGCAACATTGAGTCAAGCTTGTGCCCAAAAACTAGTTGTGCTGGTGAAGTTATCTTCTTCTCTTTTTGCTCAAATTGCTTTTCATCATGAAGAGTTAAAGAGTTGGCCTTCACCTGAGACGGGGTTGTGATATATGCCTTAAAGAGAGAGAGGATTATGATCTAACAATTAAACCAAAAATTAGGCAAAAATAAAACTAATACCCTTATTCCCAAAGATCAACAACATGCCAAAATTAGGACTAAGATGCTGAAAATTGCCTTTATTAAAAGCAACCAAAGGAATCAACTAGATCACTCCAAGGACTTCTTCAATGGAAGATCTACAAGCTCGTACGCCTAGATTCAATTTCTGCCCTCCCGAATCTCCAAAAATCAGCAAAATTAGCACACCAATTCACCACTAGAGCAGCAAGGATTAGGCCAAAAATTACTAAAAATTCAGCTCCTTGGTCGCCTAATTGTAGCACCAAAATCGGCCTAAAAATCAGTTCACCACAGAACTTCTAGGTCCCCCAAGTGTTGAACCTCTAATGTTAAGTCACACACCTAGGATTAGCTATCAATGAAACTCACTTTGCTAGAGAAGATAATGATGGAAGGGTGTGGTGGTTTTTGGAAAGGAGAGAGGGAGGAGAGAATTTTGAAGGTGGTTATTCAACACATGAATTGTACCACTTTTTGAAGTGAAAATGTGAGGAATGCCAACAAGCCTTCAAGTGACTGGCCACATGTTCTTATATATGAGCTTTCCATGCATATGTGCGTACTTGCCAACTTGGATTTGCATTATTCATCTAATGTGCACTTGCATTTGTATTTATATTTCATCTCATGAAATGAAATGCTAGTTCACTTAATTCAAATGAAGTCTTCCATTTGATTTCACTCCAAAACTTAAATTCCTAATTTAATTAAATTAACTTTTTAATTTAATTAATTTAACTTAACTCCTTAAGTTAATTAGAGTCAACTTGACTCCTTAAGTTAACTTGACTAATTAATTATCACATGGTACTAATTAAATTAACTCCTTAATTTAAATGGCCTAATTTAACTCTTTGAATTATTTTGATTAATTTAACAATTAAATTAATCAAGCCAAAATGACCAATTAAAATAATTAACCGTTTCTCTCAAAAAATGCCTAGCACTTGATTTTCTAACTACTTAGAAAATCCCTCGTATCATATAAGAGTTTCCTTAGGCTTCTGTGTGTGACCCATTAGGTTCATCCATTTATTGGACATAGCCTCACAACTTATTGTGATATTTTGAATATTGAAATATTCACATTAATTTACACTTCTTTAAACTATTGACTCTATCAATTAATCTCTATTAATTGAAGAGTGTCCAATCTCCATGGTTGATGTCTAGCAAAAATCCCATGGAGCCTAGCTAATTGGATGAATTAATTATCTTAATGAACTATTATGGCTTACGAATACCATGCAAACACGTTCCTTTAGTCTCATATCTCCCGAAAGAGGCCTGGGACAAGATATTTGTTGGCTCCTTAATAGCCTCAATAACTATGTCTCTACATCCAATGATCAATTACCCTTTATGACGTCAACTTTGAAAAATTCCTTTTCCAACTTGTCATACTACCTTGTGTAAGGATTTCTTAAAATTGATTATTATAGAATACATATGAGATACACTCATTCTTCCCATCAACAAGGAAATGGATCCCATCTTGGATCTCACAAACCTTCATGCCTAAGTAGCTTATGCCAAATCTCAACCCCGAATGACCCACTACGTGGTCGAGAAAAAGTCAAAGCATAGAGACCTAAACACAAGGTTACCATGGATCCTAAAGTCAAAAGACTAACTATATGCATTGTTGTAAGCTTGAGAAGTTGCCACTACAGTTAACTTATGGATTGTCTGAGCGTGCCTTTCGTAAACTTGTTCTCTAACAAGCACCTACTAACATGCATCCATGTATTATATAGATTGCTCATGAAATGGAGCGATATCTAACTCTTTGGAATATGCATCATTAGTGTAAGTCTGTCCGAATCTTATATGCCCCTTCTCATACGATTTTATGACTTGGAATATTTAAAATCATGACCTCAGAGACTTGTTTTATAATCACCATCATATGTGTGACCAAGTCCCACAGCCTTGTATGATTTAAGGGCCTTCAACCAAATGCCAGTGAAGTATAAAGAAAAACATAAGGTGAAGACGACTATTTAAAAAGAATATCATTTAGTCAAGATTGTCTCATAATTGGAGTAGTTTTGTATGCTAATTCCAATTGGCTACGGGGCACTATTCCAACAATCTCCCACTTTCCCTAAAGCTAATTGCCTATAGTTCTAAGGCCCATCTTCTGAAGATGTGCTTCAAAGAATTTTTGCGATAGGGGTATAATTAGTGGATCAGCTATATTCTCTTGTGAGGTTACCCTCTCCACTCGAATGTTGCCTCTATTTTTGATCTCACGGATCAAATAATAACACCTCAAAATGTGCTTGGATCACTGATGAGATCTCAGTTCTTTTGATTCCACAACGTCTCTATTGTCACAAAAGATAACTACTGATTCTACTATGCTTGGCAATACATCCAACTCTTAGATGAAATTTTCCATCCATACATCCCTTTTTGTGGTCTCCAAAGCTATAATATATTCCCCCTTAGTGGTAGAGTCGATCGTAGTGTCTTGTTTGGAGCTCTTTCAACTCACTGTGCTGCTATTGGGGTAAAATATGAGGTGGATTTGAGGCCATCCTCACTGGATTGGAAACTACAGTATGAAAACCCTTCAAGTTTTAATTCTCCATTCAAGTATACCAAAAATAAATCCTTAGTTCTTCTCAAGTACTTTAGGATTGGTTTTACGATTGTCCTGACTTTCATTGGGATTGGATTGAAAGCCGCTTGTATCACTTAAAGTGTATGCTACATCCAGTCTTGTACATTGAATGGCATACATTATGTTTCCTATAGCGGATATGTAAGATATATGAGATATTCCTTTTCGCTCATCTTCAAGCTTAGTGGCCATGGACTTAGAGAGACGAAGACTATGTCCTATGGCAAGGAATCCCTTCTTAGATTCCTCCATACTAAACCTCTTTAGCATCTTATCAATGTACATAGTTTGGGAGAGCCACAATTTTCTCTTTGATTGATCTTTATGGATTTATATTCCTCATATATAGGATGCTGCTCCCAAATTCTTCATGGAGAATTGTGAAGACAACCAAGCTTTAGTGCACTCTAACATTTTTTTCTCATTCCCAATGAGAAGAATGTTATCGACGTAAAGCACAACAAACTGAATGAACTCCTACTAGCCTTTTTATACACATAAGGCTCATACATATTTTTGACAAAGCCAAATGATTTGACTGTCATATCAAAACACATGTTCTAACTTTGGGATGTTTGCTTCAGTCTATAGATGGACCTTTGGAGTTTCCAAACCTTGTGGTAGCTCCATATAGATTTTTTCTTCAATGTTTCAATTGAGAAAAGTGTTTGTACATCTATTTGCCATATTTCATAGTCGAAGTATACAGCTCTCACAAGCACAATCCTAATAGACTTACGCATAATGACCGGTGAAAAGGTTTCCTTAAAGTCAATATTAGGTATTTGAGTATAACCTTTTGCTACTAGTTTAGCCTTAAAAGTTGTCACCTCCCCATCAATTCCTAGCTTACGCTTGTAGAACTAGTTGCAACCAATAGGTACTATACTCTCTAGTCGATCTATTAAAGTCCATAATTTATTGGAGTACATGGAGTCCATTTCAGATTTCACAGCCTCAAGCTAATGTCTCGAATCTATGTCCAACATAGCTTCCTCATAGGTCTTTGGATCATAATCCATTTGCCCAATCTCATGAAGGAATCTGAACCTTTCGAGTTGTTTCTAGATCCAGGCCAACCTTGTTAAGCTTGGGATGCTCTATTGTTTCTACTACTTATGGGATGATATGATTATCTTGAACTTCATCAAGTTCAATGACAATGCCTTTTCTATCTAATAGAAACTCTTTTTCTAAAAAGGTGGCATTCCTCGATACAAATATCTTTTGTTCTAAGGGATCATACAAATAATAACTTAAAGACTATTTGGGTATCCCACAAACTTGCACAAAGTAGCTCTTGCAACCTACTTGTCTCCTAGCACTCTCTTAACGTATGTGGGAACCCCCAAATTCTTAGATAAAAGTAAGAGCGTGTTTTTCCATACCACATCTCATATGGTGTTTTTGGCACCAACTTCGAACGTACTATGTTTATTATCTTCACCGCTATAGTTAAGGTGAATCCTAAAAGTCTTGCATGCTAAAGGTTTGCATTTTCTTGGTTATCTAATTTTCTTTTTTTACTTTGTTGTATATACATAAGTGATGGCTAGAATCCAAAATGTATAATTCATTGCTAAGTGTATCCAATGCAATCAAAGAACTATTCTTTATTGCTTTCAATTTCCCATTTGAGATAGAAAAATCAAATCCTTTATGATCTGAAATGGGAATTGAAATGATATTCATAACAAGAGTTGGAACATATTCGCATGGATCTAATACAATAAAGGAGCTCCCTAAGTCTAACTTTACAATATCTTCAACTTTGGCTGCAACTTTTGCTCTATTGCCAAGGCATAGAATCATATTCTCATCACTTGGACTTTTTCTACTTTCCATCCCTGTAACGAATTACAAAGGTGAAAACCACATGCGATATTAATTACCCCTGAGGAAGAATTTGTAGTTAATTTCACTTCAATAAAGTATATATCTTTCCCAAGAGTTGTAAGGTATTCCTTGCAATTCCATTTCCAATGCCTTGTTTCGCCACATTAGAAACAAGTGGCATCCATCTCATCCTCTATTTTCTTCTTAATTCTTCTAATGGGCTTTAATGGTTGCTTTCCTTTCGAAGAAGAACTCTTTTTTTTCTTGCCTCTCTTCTTCTTACCCCTAGGGCCTTTAGACTTGGAGAAGAATGCAAGCATTAAAGGTTTATCCTTTTTCATAGTTACCTTTATGGTTAACAACTTGTTAACCAATTCACTGATGTTGATTTCTTCTCTGGACATATTAAATTTCATCACGAATTAGTCAAACGAACTAGATAAGGATTAAATGACCAAATCCACGTAGAGTTCATTGTCCATAACTACTTCTAAACTAGCAAGCTTCTCAATACGCCTAATCATTTTAAGCCCATGATCATGGACACTTGACCCCTCCATTAGCCTAGCCCGAAAGAACTCCTTCAAGTATATGTACCTTTCATGTCTTATTTGTACACCATACAACTCTTGTATCTCAGAAGCACTTTTCATATGCTCATGAGATTTTTGAAGCTCATTTGACATGGAGTCCATCATGAGGCAATGGATTTGGAGGTCATCCTCAACCTATTTTATGAACATTTCACATGTCTCTTGATCGGCATGAAAGTAAGAGTAGGCTAAGGATCCAAAGTATAAAACCATAAAAATGCAAAATATAACTTAACCACTCTGCTTCGAAGATCTAATCATGCTTATAATAAGGATTTAGATCCATAAAATTTACCTTGAAACATAAATGCAAAGGTAAGAGGAGAAACACTCCAATGAACTCTTCAATGGACCAACTCTTGGATAGCAGAAGAAACTAACAATTGACCACCTTCCACAACTCCAAAAGTCCTCAAAATTGGTAGAGAACTCTATCACACACCAAGTAAGAAGTTGCCAAAATTTTGTGCAAATCAGAACCTCCTAGGCCCTCCAACTCTGCCACACGATCTGCCGAACGATGATGGTTCACCAAGGAGCACCAAGGAACACCAAGTCCCCCAAGTGTTGGACCTCTAATGTATAAGTCCACACACCCAAGGAGAGTCCTAAATCAACCTCAAATCTGCTAGATAATCTGATGAGGAAGGTGAGAGAGTGACTTTTGCAGACACATTGGAGAGGGAGAATATTTGGAGAGTGTGACCTTCAACACATGAAATGTCACACTTTTGGAGGAAAAAAGGGAATCTTGTAGAAGACTATCAAATGGCCATCCACTAGGGGTATTTATAGAGAAAAGAGTGTGATGCAAGTTGGCATCACACCTCCCGTGCCAACTTGCATGTGAAATTTGAATTTCACATGCATTGACATTTAATTTGCTTCTTAATTTTATCTTATGAAATGTAATACAAATTAAATCTAATTAAATTCAAATGAACTTGTTCATTTGATTTTCCCTCCAAAATCCAAATTCTCATTTTAATTAAATTAACTATTTAATTTAATAATAGGCTTGGCTTAAGTCTTTATGCTAATAGTTATTAACTAAACTCTTTAAGTCAACTTGACTAATTCAATAGTCACATGACACCAATTAAATTAATTCTTCAATTTAATTGGCCTAACTTAGCTCATTAAATTATTTTGATTAATTTAACAATTAAATTAATCAAGCTGAAGACCAAAAAATATAGTCAACCAATTTCTCTCCAAAATGCCTAGAATGAATTAGAAAATTCCTCTCATCAGGTAAGAACTTCCTTTAGACTTTTGTGTATGACCCATTATGTTCATCTATTCATTGGACATGGGCTCACAACTTATTGTAATATTTTTAATATTAAAATATTCATGTTAGTTTAAACTCCTTTAAACTAAAAACTCTTTCAATTAATCTCTATTAATCGAAGAGTACCCAATCTCCATAGTCGATGTCTAGCAACAAGCCCATGAAGCCCAACTAAATAGATGAATGAATATGTCTTGATGAACCATTCTAGATGTATGCTTGCCATGCAAATATGGTCTTTCCATCTCCTATCTCCCGAAAGAGGCCTAGGATAAGATATTAGTTGGCTCCCAAATAGCCTCGATAACTATATTTCTAATTCCAATGTTTGATTCCCCTTTATAACCTCATCTTTAGAAAACTCAGTTTCTAAATGTCAAACTACCTTGCATAAGAATTTCTTAGAATCGATTATTATAGAATGCAAAGAAGATGCACTCGTCCTTCACAATAATGAGGAGATAGGTCCCATCTTAGATCTCACAAACCTCCTTATCTAGGTAGCTATACCAATCTCAATCGAGATGATCCACTATATGGTCAGTGAATAGTCAAAGGATGAGGACGTAAACAAAAGGTTACCATGTATCCTCATGTTAAAGGACTAATTATATGCACTAGCATAAGTTGGAAAACTTGCCATTCTGGCTATCTCATGGATTCTCCGAGCGGGTCTTCAGTGAACTTATTCTTTAACAAGTACCCACTAATATACACTCATTTGCAACATAGATTGCTTATGAAATAGAGTGTTATCCAACTCCTTGGATTTATATATCGTTAGTGTAAGTCTATCATAACTTAGATGCCCCATCTCATAAGATTCTATAACTTCGAATATTTAAAATCACAATCGTAGAGACTTAATTCATGGTCACCACCCAATATGCAACCAAGTCACATAGTCTTGTGTGATTTAGGGGCTTCAACCAAATGCTACTGAAGTAAAATAAGCATAAGATGAAGATGGTCAATTGAATATGAATATCATCCAACCAAGATTGTATCACAAGTAAAATAGTTTACATGCCAATCTAATTTGCTGTAGGGAACTATTCCAACAATCTTGCATTTTTTCTAAAGCTAATTCCCCATAGTCCTAAGGCCCATCTTCTCAAGATGCCCATGAAAGACCTTTTGCTATATTCTCTTCTGAGGCAACTTTACCCACTTAATCGTTGCCTCTATAATTAATCTCATAGATAAAATGATAACGCATTTACTTGTGTTTAGATCACTGATGATATCTTGGCTCAAGTCCTAAGTTGCCTTCAAAAGACAACCATAAGCTCTTGCATGCTAAGCACTATATTTAACTCTTGGATGAAGTTTTTCTTCCAAACACCTTCTTTTGTGGTTTTAGAAGCCACAATATATTTTGCCTCAGTGGTAGAATTGGCTATGGTGTCTTGTTTGGAACTCTTCCAACTCACCATGCTGCCATTGAGGTGAAATATAAATCCTGAGGTGGATTTAAGGTCATCTTCATCGGATTGGAAACTAGAATCCAAAAACTTCTCGAGTTTGAATTGTCCATTGTCGTATACCAAAAATAAATCCATGGTTCTTCTTAAGTGCATTAGGATTGCTCTTATGGCTTGCCAGTGGCAATCACCGGGGTCAGACTGAATATGGATCGTAATGCTTAGAGCGTGTGCTACATCCGGCCTTGTACATTAAATGACATATATGATGCTCCCTATGGTGGACGCATAAGGTATGTAGGACATTTTTTCTCTCTTGCCTTTAGTCTTAGGGGCTATAGACTTGGAGAGATGAAGACCATATTTTATGGGAATGAGGCTCTTCTTGGATTCTTCCATACTAAACTTCTTTAGTATCTTGGCAATGTATAGTGTTTGAGAAAGGCCCAACATCTTCTTTGATCTTTCACTATAGATCAGTATTCCTAATACAAATTATACTTTTCCCAAATCTTTCATGGAGAATTGTGAAGACAACCATACATTAATACACTCTAATATTTCTCTCTCATTCCCAATGAGAAGAATGGCATCGACATAAAGCACAATAAACTATATCAAAGTCCCATTAGCCTTTTTGTGCACATATGATTCATACACATTTTTGATAAGACAGTCTAAACGATTTGACTGTCTTATTAAATTGTATGTTCCAACTTTGGGATGCTTGTTTAAGTCTATAAATGGATCTTTGAAGTTTGTAAACATTTTGCTCCATCCACTTGGATATAAAACCTTTTGATTGCTCCATATAGATTTCTTCTTCAATGTTTGTATTGAGGAAAGTGGTTTTCGCATCAATTTTCCATACCTCATAGTCATAATATCTGGCTATGGCAAGCTTAATCCTAATGGACTCAAGCATAGTGACCAATGAAAATGTTTCCTTGAAATTAATACCGAGTGTTTAAGTGTAACCTTTTGCCACTAATCTTGCCTTAAAGGTCATTACCTCTCCATCAATTCTTAGCTTTCGCCTATAGATCTATTTGCAATCAAAGGGTACTATACCCTCTAGTGTATTTGAAGTCAAATACAGCACTAGGATCTAATAAATAAAGCATAAAATTGCTAAATTAACTAGGTTGCATTCGAACTAAGGATCTAATCATACTTATAATTTATATTTGGAATAAGGATTACCTTGAATGCTAAAAAATCCAAGGAAAGGAGGAAGAACACTTAAATACTTGAAAACTGTCTTCCAATAACGCATCAGGTGTTGGAATAGTGCCCCACAAGCTAATTAGATTGGCATGTAAACTATTTCACTTGTGATGCAAGCTTAATTGAATGATGTTCATTAAACGGCGATCTTTATCTTATACTTATATTTACTTCACCGGCATTTAGTTGAAGCTTTTAGATAACACAAGTCTACGAGACTTGGCATACATTGGGTGGTGATCATGAAATAAGTTTTACACAATCGTGATCTTAAAACTTCCAAGTTATAGGATCTTAAGAGACAAGGCATCTAAGATTCGGATAGACTTGCACTGATGATGTATAAATTGAAGGAACTTGATGTTGCTCCATTTCATGAGCAATTCCATATGAGATACCGGAGCATATTAGTGGGTGCTTATTAAGGAATAAGGTACTAAAGGCCTGTCTAGAGAATCCACTAGATAGCCGAAGATGCAAGTCGGTGGTGGCAAGTCACCAGCTTATGCTAGTATATAATATTAGTCCGATTACCTGAGGATCCATGGTAACCTTGGGTTTAGGTCCTTATGTTTTGACTCTTCCTTGACCATGTAGCGGATCATTCTGGTGGAAGTTGGGCATGAACTACTTAGACATAGAGGTTTATGAGATCCAAGATGGAATCTAAATCCTCGTTATTGTGAAGAGCGATTACATCTCTTATGTATTCTATAATGATCGATTACACGAAATCCTTGCGCAAGTTAATATGACAATTTGGAAAGAAGTTTTCCAAAGATGAGGTCATGAAGGGGAATCAAACATTTGAATAGAGACATAGAATCGAGGCTATTAGAGAGCCGACAAATATCTTGCCCTAAGCCTCTTTTGAGAGATAGAAAACGAAAGGATCGTATTTGCATGGTACGTATAGAGCTACAATAGTTCTCCAAAAGCGTCCATTTTGGCCAATTAGTTGGGCTCCATGGGCTTGAGGTTGGACATCGACCATGGAGATTGGGTGCTCTTCAATTATTGGAGATTAATTGAATTGACTCGATTAGTGTAAAGGAGTTTAAACTAATGTGAATATTTGATATTGTATAAGTCACAAAGAGTTGTGAGTCCATGTCCAATGAATGGTAGAACCTAATGAGTCACACACAAAAGCTAATTGCAAATCCTACTTGATGAAGGGGAATTTTCTAAAGAGTTAGAAACATTTTCTCATGACCGATTTTTGGAGGTTAAAGGTTAATGCAATTTGTGGTCATTTTGGCTTGGTCAATTTAATTGTTAAATTCATCCAATTAATTTAAGGAGTTAAATAGATCAATTAATTAAGGAGTTAATTATTTAGTGCCACATGACCATCAATTGGTCAAGTTAACTTAAGTAGTTAAGTTAACAATTACTAGCTTAAAGAGTTAAGCAAATTGACTTAAAGAGTTAAGTTAAAGGTAATTAATTAAACTAAAGAGTTTAATTTAATTAAGATGAAGAATTAATTTTGGAGGGAAAATTAAAATGAAGAGTTCATTTGGTGTGGAATTAGAATTTATTTGGATGACATTTCATGAGATGAAATGAAGATTCTAAATGAAATTCAAATGCACACAAAAATTCAAATTCACATGCCGACTTTTATATGCTAGTTGGCGCCACCCCTTGAGGGAGGTGTGATGCCACCTTGGCATCACACCATCCTCACTCTATATATAGATATGGAGAGAGGTGGCCATAGTAGATGAAACACATGCTATTTGCAAAATAGAATTAGAATTAGATTCTCTCATTTTTCCCTCAAATTTCCAAAGTGTTGCCTTATATGTTGAAGCTTCACTTTTCTTCTTCTCCTACCTCTAAATTAAGCCTTCATCTCTGCAATTCTTCTCATTATTCTCTAGCTAATATTGAGGAGAATAGGATCTAGCATTGGTGTGTGGATCTTAACATTAGAGGCAAGACATTTGGATTGCTGGACTTTGGAGATCCTCTGTTCTGGCAGTTGCTTGGAGGTGTTTCTAGGGAGCCTTCCCGATTTTTGATTGAGCTGAAATTTGGACTGTACATTCTTCAAGGTGTTTAGGAGTTCCAGTAAAACTTTTAGCTGGACATAAAATTATTTGGTTGGGAAAAAGTTGCTCCGATTCCGCTGTGCTGCTGGGAAAACAGTTTCAAGTTGTTGATTGTTTCTTCCTTGTTCTCCTTGGATTTTTGCGAATCAAGGTAATCTTATTTCAAAATCTGAATCTTAGGCATGATTAGATCCTTGTGTCTCATGTAGCCTAGTTATTTTAGTGTTTTTAATGCTTTAATAATTGGATCCTAGTGCTACACATTACTTTGAGTGGTATCGGAGACTAATTCATGCTTGGATTTGGATTTTTGATTGATTGACTCATGTGATGAATTGGTCAAAATCACCAAATAATTGATCCAACCTGTGGATTGAAGCGTTGGTTGATGATGTATGTGGCTCCATGCTTGATGAATTGAAATTATGCTAATATGTCTTTTAAGTGTTAATTCATATGTTGAGCATGTTTTAATTCATAGTTGCTAGTGTTGAATGCTGATTTCACATTAGTTGATATTATATGTTGACATAGCATGTTATTATTGGCCTTAAGATGTTTTGGTCATTTTTGGATCCAATTGGATTAGATTTAATTGGAGATTTTTGAATAATGTGATTCTTACTTAAACTTGATTTTTGAAGCATGTTTAAGCACTTGAAATTCCATTTTTAAAAGGTGTTTTAGATATAGAATTTTGTCTATATTGTGTGATTTAGTGTTTAGGAGATGTCCTAAATTTTGTGGTGCACAAAAGTTGAACAAAAATTGATTTGACTCGGTCCAAACCTCAAAACATGGCAAGCTACCACGCTTGGCCAGGCACCGATTAGGCAGTGGGCTCACTTGGGGTGCATCTGCTGCACAGCTGTGTGGCCGGGCTGCGGCAGCAGTGCCTAGTTTTGATTTTAGTTAGTTTTGAGTGTTATTTTTTTGTTCCTTAAGTGACCAAAAGTGTTCTATATCACACATAATAGATGCACAAGTGTTGTGCAAGTTCTCAAAATTATATTTGATATTTTTGATTGTTTTTAAAATCTTGTTAAAGTTAATCTTCAATTTGGTGCGAAAATGAGATGCATAAATGTTATGCTTAGTTTTTGCTTCACTAATTATTTGTTGGCAAAATTACAAAATTCGTCCTGTAATTTTACCCCATTTGGCTTTTCGTCCTATAATTTGCATACTATCAATTCTAGTCCTATAAGTATTAAAAAATTATCATTTTTCGTCCTTTTTTCGCCGGATATGGCGAAACTCACCAAAAAAGGTGACGTGGCACGCTGGGCGTGTGGCATTTCTTGTTTTTGCCTCATTGGCAGTTGACATGGCAGGAAAAATTACAAAATTCGTCCTGTAACTTTACCTCATTTGGTTTTTCATCCTATAAATTGCATAATATCAATTCTAATCCTATAAGTATTAAAAAATTGTCATTTTTCATCCTTTTTTTGCCGGAGCCTGCGAAACTCACCGAAAAATATGACGTAACACACCAAGCGTGTGGACATTTCTTGTTTCTACCTCGTTGGACTGCCTAGTAGGCATTTTTTGTCTTTTTCTTGCTTAGCTGGCATCATGTATGTCTTTTCTTTATTTTTTTAAATTTCAATTACATTATATAATTTATATGTACACACACATATATATATACACATCCATTTGTATATATATATATATATATTTGTGTATTACATATCATCATTTTCCCTCCAAAATACAATTTTTTTCCTTGAATATCCTTCATTATCCCCAAAACTTTATCATTTTTTAATATATACATACATATATTATATATACATCACATATATATTTTATTATTATTATTATAATAATAAAAAAATCACTCAATTTCATTTTCACTCCAAAAATCTAACAAAAAAGCATTGATTTGACTAAATGGATGTGTATATATATGTGTGTGTATATATAAATTATATAATGTATTTGAAATTTAAAAAAAAAAAAGAAAAGACATGCATGCTGCCAACTAAGTAAGAAAAAGACAAAAAATGCCTACTAGGCAGTCCAACAAGGCAGAAATAAGAAATGTCCACATGCCCGGTGTGCCACATCACATTTTTCGGTGAGTTTTGCCGGCTCCGGCGAAAAAAGGTCAAAAAATGACAATTTTTTAATACTTATAGGACTAGAATTGATATTCTGCAATTTATAGGACGAAAAACCAAATGAGGTAAAGTTACAGGACTAATTTTGTAATTTTGCCTGCCATGTCAGCTGCCAACGAGGCAAAAACAAGAAATACCACACGCCGGCTTGCCACGTCACCTTTTTCGGCGAGTTTTGCCGTCTCCGACAAAAAAAGGACGAAAAATGATAATTTTTTAATACTTATAGGACTAGAATTGATAGTATACAAATTATAGGATGAAAAGCCAAATGGGGTAAAATTACATGACGAATTTTGTTATTTTGCCTTATTTGTTTATGAGATAAGCATTTAATTGTTGGAATTGAATGTCAATTCTTGATTTATTTATTGTTCATTTTATTGTTGAATGAATGATGAATGAATGGGGATGATCATGAGCCTTTAATATTGATTTTATTTGTTTCAAATTGTTGAAAAGCGTTGTATTAAATTGGGGATTGCATGCCTCTTAATTTCTATCTTGTAAATGTTATGAGAATAGAATAACTTGGAGTGAGAATTTCCGTCTCATGTAAATGTTACAAGGTGCAAAAAAGAACATTGGAGGCATGAAGACCTATGAATGTATGGGGATACAATGATGTAATAGGTAGATTTAATGAACCCACCAAAAATCAACTAAATGGTGCATCTATGGCTCTAAGTGCACTACTTGGTTAGGCTCATGGTCATCCCACCCTAGGAGCATGCTAGGTGTATTTACTTATTTATGCTCTCCTTATCCCATTGATGTATGAGATGCAGGGTTAGGATATAGAAAACCTAAATAAAAAGATAAAATTGATGAGATCTTTTCAAGCAAGAAAAACCCTCCACTTAGAATGGCTAAGTGCTTTCGAATATTAAGTTAAAAAGGATACAAAGTAAAAGGAGTTTTAATTAATTAGTGTCTTCTACCAATAATTTATGCCATGACAACGCTACTGATTTTATGTGATGACACTCGGTCATGGGGGTCACACTTAGAAGGAAAGCTATGAACATATACTTAGCATACGATGCACCTTTGATTTGAGGCTTCCCATGCATTAGCACTCGGTCACGGATGTCACGGAGCGGTCTCAAACTAAAGTTTCATTGGTTGGTCCAACTTAACACCTAGTAATGTAGATGGAGCACGATCACGTAGGTGTACATGAAAAGTGAGGAAAAATATATTAATAGTTGCATGAGATGTAATTAGCAAAAGTTGCTTGTCCTTCGATTGGTTGTGGATGGCACTCGGTCATGGGGGTCCGCTTGCAAGTCCTTAGGGATCTTGATTCCTATTAGGAAATGAGATTTCCCGAATTCATCTAGGGGGTGAAGGGTTTGATAAAATAGTAGGAGAAAAACATGCTTGAAAGACCATGAACATGTTTTAAATATCAATATTCAATCACATGCTAATATTCTTTTTTTGCCTTTGATGATTTGTGAAATCTCAAGAATGGCTAAAAAATTCCACTCTACGTTATTTTGGAAACCAATAAACCAACTAGGCCAAACTTCCGCGATTGACTTAACCTCAAAATTATTCTAGATTCCAAGAAAAGTATAAATATCCTATATCATGGTGTTTCTAATCCCATTGAGATTAATGTAGATCAAGAGACACGTGAAATGTTCATGAATTGGGTTAAGGATCGTCTTATCCCATAGTCTCATGATGGCATCTACAAACTTCAAAAATCTCAAGGGCACATAAATAATACCTCGGTTAAAAGTTTACAAGAGTTGTAATACAAACAAGGTATAGGAGATTTATGTTGTCAAGGGAGATTTTCAAGCTAGGATAGATGAGAAGTCACATGTCATCGACTACGATCTAAAGATGATTAAGCTTGTTGAGAAGCTCTTCAACTTGGATGTAGTGATGGACAATGATCTTCATGAGGATATGATCCTAACATCCTCGCAGAGTTTTATTGATCAAAGTATTGGTCTAGATAAAGACTACCATGACAAGGGCATACCATTAATGCTTGTTTCCTCCTCCAAGCTTATAGGCACTAAGGGTGCTAGAAAGGGAGGTAAAAGGAATAAAGTTCTTCTTCTAAGGGAACGCAACCATTAAAGGCATCCGGTCGAGTCAAGAAATGGTATTGTTGAACTTGATGAAGTTCAAGATGGTTAACATATCCCACAAGCAGTGGAAACAAGAAAGTAACAAGAGCCTTACACAGAACCTCTGAGAAGGCTGGACCGAATCAAGAAACAACCTAAAAGGTTCAGATTCCTTCATGAGATAGGCCAATATGATAGTGATCCAAAGACCTATGAGGAAGCTATGTTGGACATAGATTCGGGATACTGGCTTGATGCCATGAAATTTAGAATGGGCTCCATGTACTCTAACAAAGTATGGACTTTGGTTGATCCATCGAAGGGTATAGTACATGTTGGTTGTAAGTGGATCTATAAGCAAAAATAAGGAGTCAATGGAGAGGTAATAACCTTTAAGGTGTGACTTGTGTTAAAAGGTTACACTCAAAGACCCGATATCGATTTCGAGAAAACCTTTTCACAGGTCGCTATACCTAAGTCTATTCTAATTTTACTTGCCATAGCCGCATATTATGATTATAAGATATGGCAAATGGATGTGAAAACCACTTCCCTCAATAGAAACATTGAAGAAGAAATCTATATGGAGCAACCATAAGGTTTTATATCCAAAATGAGTGAGTAAAAGGTTTGCAAGCTCTAGAGATCCATTTATAGACTTAAACAGGTGTCCTAAAGTTGAAATATTCATTTTGATAAGATTTTCAAATCATTTAGCTTTGTTAAAAATGTGTATGACCCTTGTGTGTACAAGAAAGCTAGTAGGAGCAGTGTACTGTTTATTGTGCTTTATGTCGATGACATTCTTCTCATTGGGAATGAGAGAGAAATGTTAGAGTGTACTAAAGCATAGTTATCTACTCAATTCTGCATGAAGGATTTAGGATAAGCATCCTACGTATAGGGGATAAATATCTATAGAGATAGATTGAGGAAGATGCCGGGGCTTTCCCAAACACCATACATTGACAAGATATTAAAGAGGTTTAGTATGGAAGAATCCAAGAGGGGATTTCTCCCTTTGTGACATGGGATTTGTCTCTCCAAGTCTATGGCCCCTAAGACTAATGATGAAAGACAAAGAATGTCCCACATACCTTATGCATCCGTGATTGAGAGCATAATATATGTCATTCAATGTACAAGACTGGATGTGGCAAATGCTCTAAGTGTTCGTTTCCAATCTAATCCCAATGAATGTCACTGGATGGCCATTAACACAATCTTTAAGTACTTGAGAAGAACTAAGGACTTGTTTTTGGTATACGGCAATAGAGAATTGAAACTCACGGGATTTTTGGATTATAGTTTTCAATCTGATGTAGATGACCTAAAATCCACTTCTGGATTCATATTTTGCCTCAATGGCGATGTGGTGAGTTAGAAGAGTTCCAAACAAGATACCACGGCTGATTCTAGCATAGAGGTTGAATACATTGCAATTTAGGAGACCATAAAGGAAGATGTTTGGATAGAAACTTCATCCAAGAGTTGGATGTAGTGCCTAGCATGCATGAGCCCAAGGTTATCTTTTGAAGATGTCTTAACACTTGAGCCAAGATCTCATCAGTGATCCAAACACAAGTAAACGTGTTATCATTTGATCTAAGAAATCAATAATAGAGGCAACAATTGAGTGGATACAATTGTTTTAGAGGAGAATATAGAATAACCACTATCTAAACCCCTAAATGCAAAGGTATTTGAAGGGCATATTGAGAAGATGGGTCTTAAGACTATAGGAAATTGGCTTTAGGGCAAGTGGGAGATTATTAGCAAGTAAACTATTTCACTTGTGATACAATCTTGATTGAATGATATTCGTTAAATGGCCATCTTCATCTTATGCTTATATTTACTTCACAAGCTATTGGTTGAAACCCTTAGATCACACAAGACTACGACACTTGGTCACGTACTGGGTGGTGATCATCAAATAAGTATTAAACAGTCGTTATCTTAAAACTTCCAAGTCATAAATCCAATGAGTTGGATATTGATCCGTTTCATGAGCAATGCCATATGAGATATGTGTGTATGTTAGTAGGTTCTTGTTAGGGAACAAGGCATTAACAACTAGCCCGGAGAATCCATTAGATAGCTGAAGAGGCAAGTCGGTAATAACAAGTTCTCCAGCTTACGCTTGTGTATATAATTAGTCCTTTGACCTAAGGATCCATGGTAACCTTGTGTTTAGGTTCTCATGCTTTGATTCTTTCTTGGCCATGTAGAAGATCGTTCGGGTAGAGGTTGGGCATGAGCTACTTAGACATGGAGGTTTGCGAAATCTTAGATGGGATCCGACTCCTTGTGTTTGTAAAGGGCGAGTACATCTCCTATGTATTCTATAATGATCAATTCCATGAAATCCTACTACAAGATAGTATGACAACTTGGAAAAGGAGTTTTCCAAAGATGAGGTCATAAAGGGGAATTAAACATTTGAATAGAGAGCTATTAGGGAGTCGACAAATATCTTGCCCTAGGCCTCCTTTGGGAGATAGGAGACGGAAAGACCATACTTGTATAGTACACGTAGAGGTAGAATAGTTTTCAAAAACCATTCATTTCGGCTAATTAGTTGGCTCCATGGGCTTGAAGTTGGACATCGAACATAGAGATTGGGTACTCTTCAATTAATGGAGAATTGAGTCGATTAGTTTAAAGGAGTTTAAACTAATGTGAATATTTGATATTATCTAAGTCACAAATAGTTGTGAGCCCATGTCCAATGAATGGTAGAACCTAATGAGTCACACACAAAAGCCAATTGCAAATCTTACTTGATAAAGGGGAATTTTATAAAGAGTCGGAAACATTCTCTCTTGACCAATTTTTGGATGTTGAAGGTTAATGCAATTTGTGGTCATTTCGGCTTGGTCAATTTAATTGTTAAATTGGTCCAATTAATTTAAGGAGTTAAATTAGACCAATTGATTAAGGAGATAATTATTTGGTACCACATGACCATCAATTGGTCAAGTTAACTTAAGGAGTTAAGTTAACAATTACTAGCTTAAAGAGTTAAGCTAATTTACTTAAAGAATTAAGTCAAAGGTAATTAATTATATTAAAGAGTTTAATTTAATTAAGATGAAGAATTAATTTTGGAGAGAAAATTAAAATGAAGAGTTCATGTGGTGTGGAATCAGAATTTGTTTGGATGACATTTCATGAGATGAAATGAAGATTCCAAATGAAATTCAAATGCATACAAAATATTCAAATTGACATGCCAACTTGCATATGCTAGTTGGCGCCACCCCTTGAGGAAGGTGTGATGCCAAGGTGGCATCACACCGTGCTCACTCTATATATAGATATAAGGAGGGGCGGCCATAGTGGATGAAACACATGCTATTTGTAAAATAGAATTAGATTCTCTCATCTTCTCTCCAATTTCCCAAGTGTTGCATCATGTGTTGAAGCTTCACTTTTCTTCTTCTCCTGTCTCCAAATCGAGCCTTCATCTCTAAAATTCTTCTCATTATTCTCCAGCTAATATTAAAGAGAATAAGATCTAGCATTGGTCTGTGGATCTTAACATTAGAAGCAAGACAATTGGATTGCTGGCCTTTGGAGATCCTCTATTTTAGCAGTCGCTTGGAGGCATTTCTGGAAGTGCTTTCCCGATTTTTGATTGAGCTGAATATTCAACTATACATTCTTAAAGGTGTTGATGAGTTCCAGTAAAATTTTCAGTTGGAGATAAAATCGTTTGCTTGGGAAAAAGTTGCTCGGATTCCGCTGTGCCGCTGGGAAGACAGTTTCAAGTTGTTGATTGCTTCTTCCTTGTTCTCCTTGGATTTTTATGAATCAAGGTAATCTTCTTTGCAAATTTGAATCATAACCATGATTAGATCCTTGTGTCTCATGTAGCCTAGTTATTTTAGTGTTTTAATGCTTTAATAATTTGATCCTAGTGCTAAATTTGACTTTAGCAGGATCTCCATAGCAATTGCTTAACCAAATCCCATCAAAATCGACTGAAATTTGGAACACAAAAATGCCTAAAAAATTGCTTAACACTTAAATAATGTACTGTAACTGTGCTGAGTGCATGGCTGGGAAGCTGGTGAATCCCAGGCGTGCCCGCTGCCTGGCCTGTGCCCCGTCATGGTGCAATAATATTCTATTTTAATGGTTTGAACCGAGTCAAGTTATTTTTGGCTCAACTTTTGTGCAACAATAATTTTACGACATCAAATCAAAAATTGTAGATGAAATTTCATATTCAAAATACTTGTTAAAAATAGAATTTCAAGTGCTTAAACATGCTTCAAAAATCAAGTTTAAGTGAGAATCTCAATTCTCCAAAAATCGCCAATAAACTCCAATCAAATTGGATAAAAAAAATGACCAAAACAACTTAAGGGCAAATTTAACATGCTAATCAACGTATAACATCATCCAATTCTAAATCAGAGTTTAACATTAGCATCTATGAATCAAAACATGCTAAACATATGAATTAACACTTAAAATACATATTAGCGTAATTTCAATTCATCAACAAAGGAGCCACATGCATCATCATCCAAATAATCCAATCCATAAATGGGATCAAGTATTTGGAGATCTAGATTAATAGATGACATGAATCAATCAATAAAAAATCCAATTTAAAGCATGAAATAGGCTTTGATACTACTCAAAGTCAAATGTAGCACTAGGATCTAATAAATAAAGCACAAAATTGCTAAATTCACTAGGCTACATTCGATACCAAGGATCTAATAATGCTTTGAATTAAGATTTAGAAGAAGGATTACCTTGAATGCTCAAAAATCCAAAGAAATAAGGTAGAACACTTCAACATTTGTATCACAAGTGACGTAATGTACATGCTAATGTAATTTGTTGTGTGGCACTATTCCAACATGATTGCATCTCCTATGTACTACAATGATCAATTCTAGGAAATTCTTACGCAAGGTAGTATAATAATTCGAAAAGGAGTTCTCTAAAGATAGTATGACAATTTGGAAATCCTTGCCCTAGGCCTCTTTCGGGAGATAGAAAATCGAAGGACCGTATTTGCATGGCAATCGTAAGCATGAATGGTTCAACCCCCCCACTAATTCATCCAATTAGTTGAGCTACATAGGCTCGTGCTAGATATCGACCATAGAAATTGGAAGATGTCATGTCTCATAAGATTCTACGACTTGGAAGACTTAAGATCACGATTGTATGAGACTTGTTTCATGATCACCACCCAGTATGTGACCAAGTCCTGTAGTCTTGTGTGATCTAAAGGCTTCAACCAAATTCTAGTGAAGTAAATAAGCATAAGATGAAGATGGCCATTTATAATGAATATCATTCAATCAAGATTGTATCACAAGTGAAATAGTTTACATGCCAAACTAATTGGCTGTGGGGCACTATTCCAACAATTTCCCATTTGCCCTGAAGCCAATTCCCCATAGCCTCAAGGCTCATCTTCTGAAGATGTCCTTCAAAGACCTTTTGCATTTAGGGGTTTAGATAGTAGTTCTGCTATGCTCTCTTCTAAAGCAACTTTATCTACTCATATGTTACCTCTATCAATTGATATCATATATCAAATAAAAACACATTTACTTGTGTTTTGATCAGCGATAAGACCTTGGCTCATGTCCTAAATTGTCTTCAAAAGACAACCCTAGGCACTACATCCAACTTTTGGATGAAGTTTTTCATCCAAACACCTTCTTTTGTAGTTTTCAAAACCGCAATTTTCATCTCAGTGATTGTCTCGGCTGTGGTGTTTTGTTTGAAACTCTTCTGACTTACAGCATGTATTCCTCATATGTATTCCTAATATGTAGGATGCTTCTCCCAAATCCTTCATGGATAATTGCGTAGATAACCATGCTTTAGTACACTCTAACATTACTCTTGCATTCCTAATGAGAAGAATATCATTGACATAAAGCATAATAAACTGTATGCTACTCCCACTAGCCTTCTTGTACACACAAAGTTCATACACATTTTTGACAAAGCCAAATGATTTATTTTGGCTCTGCTATTTTTGGGTTGGATAATTTGTAAGGTTTTTGTAGGTTGAAGACACTTCAAGATCTTCTGAGGGCTACACATTGGTGGCTTTTCATCCTGATGGTCTAATCCTTGGAACGGGTACCTTTGGTGCTCTTGTTAAGAGTTGGGATGTAAAGACTCAGGTTCAGATCCATTTATTTTAAATTGTCAATTTATTTAGTCCTTTTTTTGTTTTTTTTATTCTTCAAGCAGTATGAGTTTCATTTGCATTGTTCAGGAAAATGTTGCGAGATTTGATGGGCATATTGGAGCAATAACTACAATTTCCTTTTCAGAGAATGGTTACTTCCTGGCAATAGGTGTTAACTTTTAGGATCTTCGCAGATTGAAAAACTTTAGGACTCTTTCTCCATATGATGAAAATACACCTACACAATCAGGTAATTATTGTATTATGGCCGGCATATATTTGGTTCTACATTTAGATAGTGAGATGGATACTTGTAGATAGTTGTGCTAGTGTTTGCTCCTTCTGGCCAGTAGCATTTATATGGCATGGGAAAGGTTAGGTTAATATTTATTCTATTATGAGGGCACTTCTATGAACAACATCTGACAGTATTTTGTCTCTAGCACATTATTTCAATATGGACTATAAGCACACACTGATATTGTGCTAGAATTGATAGAAAAGAATAGCGAGTGTGTAGATAATTTATGTTTGGCTTGTGGGTTTCAAGTGTATTTTTGGCCTCTCTCCACTCTAACTTGTTAAATGGATTATATAGTAGAATAAGAGAGAAATCAAACTCTTGTAGGGATGGTTGAAAACTATATTATCAATTCTATTAGCTATTTCACTTCTGGACAATTTTTTCTTCTAATACAATCAAGTAATTCTTACCATATTTTTCAGTGGAATTTGACCATAGTGGAAGTTACCTAGCACTAAGTGGCTCAGATATAAGGTAATCTTTTGAAACACTTGGAAATTTGACATAAAGCTTGAATTTGTGGAGCTCCCTAGTCCACTTGTGTTAAGAGGCTTGAACCCCCAAGTGGCGCACACACGTCCTTTGTTTCCCTCTCTCTCTCTCTCCCTCTTCTATTTTGCAATTGCAGTAAATTTTTTAGTGCAGTCTCCTATGGCATTAATATTTGATATTTAAATATCCTGAAGTGGCAACTGTCACCATTATTTTGTTATTGTGATCGTTAGTCATTTTATTCTATGGTACATTGCAGACTCTATCAAGTTGCCAATGTCAAATCTGAATGGAATTGCATCAAAACATTCCCTAACTTATCTTGCACATGTAAACTTCTGTCTCTATGAATTGTACATATGCTCACAAGCCTGCATGAAGATGTTCTGCCCACCTAGATTTTTTACTGTAGAGATCCACATTTTGCAATGCAAATCTCCATCATAATGCAGCATTTTTTCTAGTTTTTTCTTGATTGTGGTGTAAATGTATCTCTATGCTCAAAATATAGGGCATCTCATGGATGTAGGTAAAGCAACTTGTGTCAAATTTGGTCTTAATGCAAAATACATAGCTGTTGGATCAACGGACAGAAACCTTAGAATATTTAGCATGGTCAAGGATGATGGTGGAGCATCGGAGTCTTGAAGCAATACTCAATGCGTATTTTGCTGCAGATCTAATGGCAATTCTTGTTGTTGCAGCTGCCATCGCTGGCATTTGTGTGTAATTCTATAAGGTTATGGTTTAGTCGACAAAATCCTAGATATTTGGGTGTTGAAGCTAAAACATGACCTACTTGAGGTATTTCATTTTGCAACACAACCATAGGAGAATACCAATTTAAATGTGAAATGTATCCTTGAGAAATTTTTGTGGTTTTCCCATTTACATGTAACAGAAGTATTGATAGATGGAAGATCTACTTTTTTGTTATATGAGGTGCTTCCAAATGTTCAAATTGCAACAGATTTTAGGGATTTGGAGGATGAAGCATTACCACTTATTTAATTTATGCGATCTTTCTTCTTTAGCATGCACCTAGTTCTACGGATATGGGTAAGCTTAACTAAAATTACTAATTCTATATCTTCCTCTATGTTACTCTCCAAATAAAGTAAATGCAAGATAATTGGTAAACTTAAGGTGGTTTTCTTTATAATAAAAAGAAAAAGTAGAAATTCAAAATTTTAGGTCAAATTTGAATGTCATAGAAATAACATTCTTTGAAACATGAAATCATTAGAAGGCATGTAGGTCGGCAATGGCCGACATGGTGAGGCATGCTGAAATTTGGTTAAGAATTGGAGCAACAAACAATTCCTATGGACATGTTAGAACAATGATCCATCAATGTATGTCAGGCAGTAAACTGTTGGATTATGATAGAACAATATTGGATGACAATGGTCCGTAAGGAGACAAACAAACTAATTAGATGTTAAATTTAGCGGGCAAATTATGGTGGCAGACATTTGGTACCATACAGATTCGATTTAAATCCTCTATTCCATTTCTTATTCCATCTTCTATTCCATTTCATAAATATATGACACGTGTATTAAATATTTTTTTATAAAAATAATTTATTTAGAAACAGATATACTTGACATAAATACAGTAAGTCAGAATAGGAGATGGAATAAAAAATGGAATAGAAGATCCAAAGTGATACAGATTGACAATGCAGACATGTGGTTCTTGGTAATGGACAGTGCAATAGGATGCCGACGCTGCACATAGGTTGGGTGGTCTAGAACTTGATTTGAATTGTGATTAAAATATGATAGAAAAAATAGGATAAATTGCATTTTTGGTCCCACAACTTAGGCCGTTTTGGATTTTGGTGCCTTTCTTTTGCACTTTCTCACATTACATCCTTTAAGTTGTCTTTTTTTTTTGTTTTCTATCTAAGGACTGAAATCGGGTTTAGTCATATACTTAATGGTGCAAAGCACGTGCCACTCACATGGCCGTTTAGGTGATAAATTGAATAGAAAGCTCGATGCTTTATCTCACACTTAACTGAAAACACAGACACTTTTGGAGAAAAAGAAAGAAAACACTCTCTCGAAAGAACCCTAACCCCATATTGTGCAATTTGACTTTTCTTCAAGAATTGAAGATTATTATTTAAAGAAATTGAAGTTCGAATTGATGGATCAAGGAAATTGTAGCTTGATTTGGAAATGGCATTATGGGAGCTGAAATACAATGGTGACCTAATTCTGGAGTAGATCCTTGTATTCGTTTTTTAGTTTTATGTTATTCCTTTTGTTATACTCTAGATTTTTGGACTTTTAAGTTAAATTTCTATACATGTGTGTGTAGTATGTCTAGGGTTTTTTGGTACTCCAGATGTTCTGGAGATTTGTGTTGCTAATAGCCTATGCTTTTATTTTTCTGCTATGTTATTGTCCATACATACTTTTTTTATTATGCTTGCATATTATTATTTTTTGGATTTTGTTGGTCTCACATGATAGAGATTGGTGGTCCCCTAGTTTATTCAAATTGTGGACCTTTAAAGATAATAATTGTATAATATGTTTCTATGTTTGACTTTATTTGTTGGTTTTTCACATGTGCTATTTCTTTATCAAATGCAATTGACATAGTATCTTTTTTCTCTGTCTCTTAATTTTAGATAACATTGCTCCTTTTGTCACTGTAAAGGTGCATCATGGTGGGCAGTTTAATAACATACTTGCTGAGTATACTGGAAATATTATTATGTTTGACTATGTAGATTTAAATAGGATAATTGTTGCTTATATGGACAAATTATGTGAAAATTTGGGATATTGTGGTATGAAAATGTATTATATATTGGGTGAGCATAGGTTTAAGTTGTTATGTATTGGGGATGAATTTATCTAGATACAACTAGGGTAGAAGATATTGGTACATAGGTTGGCTCAGCAAAAAAGGGTGATGGCAATAATATAAATGAGGTGAAGAAGATATTAGGGGTCACGACAGTAGCTCTTCTGAGTATGAGAGTTCAATGATAGTGATTATGACATTAGTAGTGAAGAGAATAATAGGGCAAAAGATAATGACATGTATCATGAACATATAGATGAGAGTGCATAGTAGACTGGGGATAATGATGGGGAAAATGCAGTAGGCACAAAACAATCTTCTGAGGGAGATAAGGCAGAGCACATAAGGTCCAGTGGTGAAGACTTTGACAGTGACGTAGACTCTGATGGTGAGAATGGACCTAAATACCCTCTTTTTAGTGTTGTTGATACTTATGATCCTAAATTTCAGCTTGGTATGATATTCTCAAATAAAAGTGAATTTAGAATAGCTGTCCACTCTCATGCAATTAAAACAAAGAGAAGTACATAGTATTAAGATTGTCAAAAATGTCAAAAGGAAAATTTATGCTAAGTGTGCAATTCATGAAGGGTGCTTATGGAGAATTCATGCTTTTAAGCTTGGGAATGAGTCCACATTTCAAATAAGAGAGTACTACTCTAAACATAAATGTGCAGTAACATTTAATGTTGAGAACATGAAGTCTTCTCGGCTATCATCTAGGTATGTGAGCTTATTTAGGTCTGACCTTAAAAGAAATGTGAAGGGCTTCAGAAATGACGTCATAAAAGATATTAGGGTCTATGTGTCTAAACATCAAGCTTGTCAGGTTGGGAGTACAACACTTAAATCAATTGAAGGTGGGGTTGTGGAGTAGTATGGTTTATTGTAGGATTATGTTGAGGAATTGAGAAGGAGCAATCCTGGTTCTACTGTTGTTCTTGCATTACCTGAGAGTGATGGAAATGATGGTGCTAGGAGGTTTGCCAAACTTTATGTATATTTAGAAGATTTGAAAAAGGGGGTTTTATTTGGTTGTAGGCCACTAATAGGTGTTGATGACTATCATCTTAAGGGGCCACATGGGGGGGGGGGGTATTCTTGCCTGCAGTTGGGATGGATCCCAATAACAATTCATTTCCAATAGCTTATGTAGAGGTGTAAATAGGTCGGATACACTATTTTCATATTCGTATCTATTTAACTTTTTGAATATTCGGATATGGATACAAATTTGATGGATATTTAAAATGATATCCAAATTCGTATTCGTCGGATATCGATCGAATTCGGATATATCCGTATTCGATTATAATTATCCATATGCATTCATATTTGATTAAACTTATCCATATTTGAATTATTTTTTTTATAGTTATATTCGATGATAGTTATTTAGATATCTATTTACGAATATCCAAATACATGAATCTATAAACCTATAACAAATACATATTTTAATTAATTGAAGGAACTATACAATTTCATTAAAAAGAAAACAATCAAACAGATAGAATAATTTCTAATTAATAATTGACTTTATAATTGATTATTAGTACTAATTAATATTAATAACGGCATTTAAGTGTATTAATTATAAAGTCAACCAATAATAATTATGTTGATTAACTTTATTCTTCAATTTTTTCTCTATATTACAATAATTTTTTAAATTTATTCCTTTTTCTTCCCAATTCTTCAATTATAATTTATATATATACATTTATGTATTATGAGATTTTTATTGAAAAATATAAATACTATATTATTTAATAAACATATATTTGGATCCGATATTAAACGGATCAGATACACATTTACCATATTCATATTCATTTATAATCAGATATCCACTAATCAAATACGGACAATATTCACTTTAAACGGATGCGGATAAATTTTGTATAAACGGATACGAATGCGAACAGTAAATGAAGTTTTGAATATCCATTTATAGCCTTAAGCTTATACAGTTGTTAGTAAGGAGAACAAAGAAACATAGGAGTGGTTTCTATTGTTGTTAAGGGTAGATTTGAAGATTGTGAGAGAGTATGAGTTTACTTTTATGTCAAACAAGCAAAAAGAGCTACTTCATGCTTTTGAAACTGTGTTGTCGGCATGTATGAGTGGGTTTTGTGTTAGACATTTACATAGTAACATGAAAAGGGCATGTTTCAGGGGGTTAGCTTACAAAAAAGCTCTTTAGAAAGCTGCCATGGCTAGTAGAGTGCCTGATTTTAAAAGAAGAAAGAAAGAGATGGGAAAACTTGATAAAAATGCACTTGAGTGGTTTTGTGACAAGCAACCTGTTGAATGGAGTAGGTCATGTTTTAATACAATTCCTAAGTGTGACATACTTCTCAATAATATATGTAAATCATTCAATGCCAACATTCTAAGTACAGGGGAGAACTTTATTCTTACAATGCTAGAAGAAATTAGAGAGTTGTTGATGACTAAACTACGAGAGAATAAAGACAAGGCAATGGCAAAATCTGTCCTACGGACAAAAAAATAGTGGATAAGAACATGGAGAAGGCTGCAGATTGCATACCAATAAAATCCACTGGCTTGCACTATGAGATTTCATGTTATGATGGGCCTAGGTTCACTATTGATGTTGGGAAATATACCTATTCTTGTAGAAAATGGGATTTTAGTGGAATTCCATGCAAGCATGCCATGTCTACCATCTATAACTAAATGAAAGACCATGATGATTATGTGGATAAGTTTTATTGGGTTGAGACATATAGGAAGGTTTATTTGCGTGCCATACTCCCAGTTAATAGTTCTAATTTATGGAAGAAAACAAACCTTTCTTCTCCACTGCCACCAAATCCTAGGAGAAGTGCAAGTAGGCCGTCAATTCTATTTTCTCGTGATCATCTAAGAGTAGCTGTAGGGGCAGTGATTGCCAAAGGCCAGGTTGCAAGGGATTAGTACTAGTATTTTCAAAAGGAGGCCAAAGATATGTTTCAATGGCCAATCTGAGTATTGTTGTTAGAAAAAGGGAGGATGCTTGAAAAGAGTTTGATATGTTGAAACTGAAGAACTATTTGGTCCTTTTTTGTTAGCTTAAAACAGTTTGTTATTTTGCTGAGAACAAGTCATTAACTTGTTCATAGTACTTAAGAATACTTTGGTATTTTGTTGGTTTTGTTGTATGAAAGTTGGTATTTTGCTATCTTAAGACAACTTATTTTACGATTAAGACAATTTGGTATCAAGTGGTGTTAAGATAGCTTTTTTTGTTTCCATATATATTAAGATATATTTTTTTGGCATCAATTTGTGTTAATTTCTTTCTTATGGAGTTGAATTGCTATTAATAAGCTTATGGTTTGGTTGTTTGCATTTTTTGTCAATTGCAATTTGTGGTTTGCAAAAATAGTGTACTTATACAAAGTGGCTAAACAAGGAAACAACCAAGTACGTGTACCAAATTTTGCTGGAAAAGTGTAATACAAACTGCATATATTACATACCATAAAACTTGCCATACCAAACTAAATAGCAAAAAACATGCCATACCAAAGTACGTAGGAAAAATCATGCCACTCCATGCATCATTCCATCCAAAATACATCTAAACCATAAACACCAAAACCTTACCCAACAAGTCTACATAAGACTAGACAACCATCTTTTCCTCAACCAAATAAACTGAAAACACCATCAACCAAGAAACAACTAAAAGATACAACAACAGAGTTTGTCTTCTTTTAAGTTTAGACAATTCTTTCTCCTTTTCATTCAATCTCCTAAGCAATCCAGGAATCACTTTTCTTGCTCTTGCACACATTGGAGGGTCTTCCCAAGCAAAAAAAAGGTTAGTTACACAGACCTCTCTAAGGTTTGGCCTATTTATCCGAAAATCCAAAGGTTTGATGAAATTACCAATACCCCCATAACGTTTTGCTTCTTCTTACATTTTTGAAATTTCATTAGCCTCCTTCAGAAAAAAAATACTGACATCATGCAAAAATTTGCTTGAAAATCTAGAAATGCCTTTTGGTTACTGTGACGGTTATGTTTTAGACAAAAATACCCTTGGACCTATTTATAATATTTTTAAGAATATAAGGTTTTATTTGTTAATTTTTTGTAAGCCATTACAATTGGCAGTTTGACTAAATTTCACCGCAATTTATTGTTTTAATATATAATTTTTACATTTCAAAATATAATTTTTTATCCCCTTAAGTCGCACCATATAACATAACTTTTACCCCCTAGAAAAATAAAAATCTTACATAAATTGAATAACCTAATCCTTTTAAAAATAAAAACTAAGGAACATTGCGAATACCTCCCTGAATTTTGAATAAAACTATATAACTTGTTAGAAAGAAGATTAAAAATTTTGCACTAAGTATAAATATTGCAAGAACCTTGCATTTCAACCCTTCAAATATTTAAAGTTTGATAGATTCATCATCCAAATATTACAAAATATAGTTAGGATATCCATCAAGACCAAAAAAAAAAAACCATTCTAACAACCAATACAACCGTAAAACAATAGGATCCAACAAGGAGTTTTTCACAAACTTATATTGACAAAAGAAACAATAAAGACAGATTTAAGCAGCATTTCCAGACTGTCCTCCACCCCAAATGTGCACATATTCCTCAGCAGATGCAGAGTTGGTTTTAGCCTTATTTTTCTTCTTCATTTCTCTTGGAATTTCAGCCAAAGGAGTGTTAGCATCAAGCTGGATAGATTGGTCAGTTCTTCTCTACAAAAAGAAAAGAAAACATTAATGAAGAAGTTTTGAAAATCCAAATATGCCTCATCATCAATTAAAGACTTCAAACCTCTTTCCTGTTCTCAAAGTTAGATTGAATGCTTGTTTACAGGTCCTTTTGTTGTGCCTAAATGACTGGCAGGTGTTGCATCTAAGAGCACATGATCTATTAAGGTAATGTTAATATTACATTTAACCCCCTCATATTTGACAAGCCTAACAAAGACACAATCAAATTTGCATACACAAGACATCACCTGAAAAATTCTATAATTTTGTAGATACATATCAAGGAAACCCTTAACTCTAAGAAACATAAAATGGACATCTTTCAAATAATTATAATCTTATCTTTACCTCCCTCATATTTTACAAACTGAACAAATAAACAATATAAGATACAATCATACTACATGCTTTGAAAATTCTATATATGATACTATATTTACCCCTCTAAAGTTTTGTAGACCTAACAAAAAAAGCATTTAAGTCAATCAAAGATAACTGAAAAAACCATTTAAGCTGCAGAAAGATAGCAAAATGTAGAAATACCTTTATTCAAACCCCAAACCCAAAAAAAGATATCAACAACAGCCTCATTAAAAAAATCTTCAACATTCTAAAATATATTACAACAAGAACAAAAACAATCTTTAGATTATGTATGAAGGACCTAAGTATTTAATAGCACTAACATAAACTCTGCATAGTTTACAAAAACTTACAATAAACACCCTGTTGGTGGAGCTTCTGAACCTTTAACAACATGCTCTTCAACAACTTCAATAGTCTGGCCCTCACCAATAGGATCTTTAGAACACTTATCATCAACAACCTAATACAAAGCAACATATGCAACAAACTTATAAATAAGTCCACATACTTCAAATAAAACTTCAGCACTTCTATATATATTACATAAAACCCCATCATATTCCAAATAAATAACTAATACAACCTTGGCATTTATTTGTAATTTAAGAAATATCCAAAAAACTTACACTTTCATTCTCCTCAGTCTTAGCCCTCTTACCAGTTGCATCAACTTAATAGAATATGCATCAAACTACACCTAAAGATAAAAACCAAATTCACAGAAGATGTTACACTCCTTAGCATACCCCCTGTATCACCAAGTAATTTTTCATATGTGTGTGCTTCAGGATCAGCATTTTCAATCTTGTAAGTGGAGTCAAGCACATGCACAACAAGATCAAAAGTTCTAGAACCCATATCTATAACAAAACAAAAAAAAAGGAAAAACATAAATTACTACCATCAGTGAAACATTACATTTACCCCATTCTGGTTTTTTGATATTGACAATATAATGACATCTGATTCCCCATAACAGACAGAACAGTCCAACATTTTTGTCGCAGGCAAAATTAGTCCAGTAACATCAGTTTTACCATACCATTCATCCAAAAACTAAAATATATCAACATGCCCAAACTAAAACATGTTTAAAACACTTAATCTACTTCAGTTTTTGATGGAAAAGAAAAAAGAAAACCCACAAAAAAAAAAAAAACACCTATACATTACAATAAAAACCCAAAAAAATTTGGTGTTTTTCAACATATTTTGGAAGAAAAAATCATCCCTTTATCAAAGCTCCGAACCCTAGTATATTTTGAAACCTTTCCAAAGCTTGGACTCCAATGGCCATTGATTGATCAATGTACAAAATGGAGAGCAGACTAATGGGTTTGAGAAGAATATGGGTTTTAAGAACGTTGGCAGACAAACTTAGGAGATTTTGGGAGTTTTTTCTTCTTTTCTTCTGGAATGAGAGGGATGAGCAAGACAATCATATTCTTCTCTTCTTTGCCGCTAAGTCAAAGGCCTTTTGGTCAATTTCATAAGTAAGGGTCATTTTAGTCTTTGGCCAATTTTACTTTTTTTCTTTTTTTCCTAGCAAAGGTAAAATGGATAATTTACTGAAATCGTCCAACTTGGCAGTCGTTCGTCAGCTTCAAGGGCAGTTTTTATATTTTTCTGAAACCTTTGGACCTCATTGTAAATAGGCTAAACCTCAGGTGGGTTTGGGTAATTAACCCAAAATAGCATGCCACTCCATACACCATACACCATTCTATACAAAATACATCTAAACTATGTAAATAGGAAAAAAATACATCCATTTCATGTAAATAGGAAAAAAGCATGCCACTCCATACACCATTCCATCCAAAATACATCTAAACCATAAACACCAAAACCTTACCCAACAAGTCTACATAAGACTAGACAACCATGTTTTCCTAAAGCAAATAAACTGAAAAACACCATCAACCAAGAAACAACTAAAAGATACAATAACAGAGTTTGTCTTCTTTGAAGTTTAGACAATTCTTTCTCCATTTCATTCAATCTTCTAAGCAATCCAGGAATCACTTTTCTTTCTCCTGCACATATTGGAGGGTCTTCCCAAGCAAAAAAATATACCCATTGTTGCCAAAAGCACACCCATGGAACCTCCTACCTAGATTTTCATTTGTCCATGATGTCTTCAATGGTGCTGGGCTGCCACAGAAACATGTAATGGTGCCTTCAATAGAGTTGGACATTTTTCTTCCCTATTCTACAAATCTGTTGCCACTTCTGCGAACCTGCTGCAACTTGAAGACTAGAAACTTTTTTCATTTCACAAATTATATGGTGGAACAAGGAGCAATTTTCTTTCTTATGTGAAGAATTCTTAATTTATAGATCTCAAGACTAGCAATTTTCCTTCCAACGTGAATATTTTCCCTCCAAATTATCACCCAAATGGCCACATGAGTGGCACAGGCTTTCCACCATTAAATATTTGACGAAAATTTTGCTGAGTCCTTAAATTGAAAAAAAAAGCAACTTAAATGATGCAATGTGAGAAAGTGCAAACGAATGGGACCAAAATCCAAAATAGCTTAGGCTGTGTGACCAAAAATGCAATTTACCCATAGAAAATATCTCAAGGATCTCGTTGGTGAAAATGATGAATCAATTTGTTGTAACCCAGAAATATCAAATAATAATAATTGAGAAATACACGCAAAGTAATTCAATGAAAAGAACATTCAGATTTAACGTGGTTCAGCAATATGCTTAATGCACCTATCAAAGAGATGAATTTATTGATTTCAAATCAAGTACTAAGTACAAACTTAAGTCCCACAAATCTCATAAGAATACCCAACACCCTTGTTCTAACCTCCATTCTAAAGAGAAATCTCTAAAACAATCTACAACGACTTTTGATAGTGTTCGCTCTGTGAAAACCACAAAAAAACAAGGTTGAAATACCTCAAAAAAATCACAAAACAGGCTTGGGTCTTGCGCATTGTATCGGGGCACACAAAATTTCAGCCCAAGTGCGCAAGTGTCCAATTTAGGCAGAAAGCGCCGCATTAAGGTACACCAAGTTTGCGCCCTGGTGCAAGTTGACAGAATAACTTGCATTAGATGTGTTTTCCTTGCACCTCAATGCACAACGTTCTGTCCACGCATGCCAAGGCTCACATCGTTTTGCTGTTTTATGTAGTCTCACCCATTTTCCCACCGTTTCACACCATTTCTTCCTTGTTTTCATTGTTTCTCGCTATTTCCTACTTGAATTTTAAGGCATACTGAACAATTCTTCACATTGACTTTAAATTGTCCATTCATCTATTGGAAATAGTGCCTGGCAAGCTAATAGATTTGGCCTTGTAAAGCTATTTTCTTGTAAAAACAATCTTGATTGAATGATATCTTGTATATGACCACATTCATCTCATGCACCATATTACTTCACTGGCATTTGGATAAAGTCCTTAGATCACTTAAGACTACAAGACTTGGTCATGCACTAGGTGGTGATCATGGAATAAGTCTTATACGGTCGTGATCTTAAAACATTCCAAGTCATAGGATCTTCGAGACAGGACATCTAAGATATGGATAGACTTGTACTAACGATGCATAAATCTAAGGGGTTGGATATTGCTCCGTTCCATGAGCAACCGTATGTGATACGGGTGCGTGTTAATGGGTGCTTGTTAGAGAACAAGGTACTGAAGACCCACCAGAGACTCCACTAGGTAGCCATAGTGGCAAGTCGATAGTGGTTAGTTCTCCTGCTTACGCTAGTGCATATTATTAATTCTCTGACCTTAGGATCCATGGTAACCTTGTGTCCGGTCCTCATGCTTTGACTCATCCTTGGTCACTTAGCAGGCCGTTCAAGGTAAGATTAGGTATAAGCTACTTGGCATGGAGGTTTGTGAGATCCAAGAGGGAATTCAACTCATCGCTTTTGTGAAGGGCGAGTACATCTCCTATGCATTCTATAATGATCGATTTCAAGAAATCCTTGCGCAAGGTGGTATGACAATTTGGGAAAGGAGTTTTCCAAAGTTGAGGTCATACAAAGGAATCAGACATTTAGAATGGAAACATAGAATCGAGGCTATTAGGTAGCCGACAAATATCTTACCCTAAGCCTCTTTCGGGAGATAGGAGATGGAAGGACCGTATTTGCATGGAACGCGTAGAGCTTTAAACGGTTCTCATATAGGCATTTATTTCGACCAATTAATTGGGCTCCATGGGCTTGAGGTTGGACATCGACCATGGAGATTAGGTACTCTTCAATTGATGAGATCGATTGAATCGAGTTGACTAGTTTAAAAGGTGTTTTAAACTAGAATGAATATTAAATATTCAAAAGTCACAACGGGTTGTAAGCCTATGTCCAATGAATGGTAGAACTCAATGGGTCACACACAAAATCCAAAAGACCTTCCTAATTGATGGAGAAATTTTTCTAAATGTTAGAAAGATAACCTTTTTCCATGGCCGATTTTTGGGAGAATTTTGAAGATCAATTTTGGCTTGATTAATTTAAGTGTTAAATTAATCAATTAATTTAAGGAGTTAAATTAGGCAAATAATTAAAGAGTTAATTATTTGGTGCCACATTGATCATCAATTGATCAAAGTTAACTTGAGGGGTTAAGTTGACTAAAGTAAACTTAAAGAGTTAAGTTTACTTGACTTAATTGTTAAGTCAAGGTTAATTAATTAGATTAATATAATTAATGGAAGAACAAGGATTTTAAGAGGGAAAATTCAAATTATATTTGAATTAATTTGGAATAAGATTCCAAGTTGGCAAGTTGACAAGATGAAATTCAAATTCAATTGAAATTCAAATTGCCAACTTGCAGACAACTAATTTTCGGTCCCCACATCCTCATGGGAGGTGTGATGTCACCTTGGCATCACTCCTCACACACTTTATATATAGATATAGAACTGTATGAATTTTAGTGTAATTTTCAGCATTGGAAAATCAATCTCTAAATGCTTTCCCTCCAAAAAACCTTTCTAGGCAAGATATTCATTTGTTGAATTCTTCCTTTTCTTCCCTACCAGAAACTCTCCAAAACCCAATCATACTCCATCTCCATATTCAGATGTAATCCAACTTAGGATCTAGAGATTTAGGATCTCATCTTTGGTGTGTGGATCAACGTTGGAGGCGATTTTGCGTGAGATCGCTATTTCACAGTTTCCTACAAATCGTCTGACTTTGAGAATTTTTTATGGAAGCTGTGATGCAATTTTTGATCCAAATTTTCTATTGAAGATATCCTAAGGTGTTAGGTATATCCCTGATTTTGTTTTAGAATTTATTGAGAGTTTTGGTTGGTCAAATTCGGATCTGAATCCGCTGTGCGAGATCTAGTCGCGAATCTGCCAACACTTGGAGATTTGGTTTTCTTCCTTGGATCTTTCTTCTAAAGGTAAGTATATTCTTATAATTCTGAATATAATGCATGGTATGACCCTGGGATGACCGATTGGCATTGTATTTGGTGTTTTAATTTTGAATTATTGTGCATCCTAATGCCGATTGTTCCTTCAAGCGGTATTGGAGCCAATATCATGCACTTATTTGGATTTTTTGTGGACAATTGGATCATGTGATGATCTGATTGAATTCACCACATACCTGATTCATTGATGAATTGGAGTGTGTGGATTGAAGATGCTTGTGGTTCTTATCCTTGATGAGTTGAAATCATGTTATTATGTGATTTAGTTGTTGATTCGTATAACTAGCATGTTTTAATTCATACTTGTTAATGTTGAATTTTGATTTGGCATTAATTGATGTTATATTGATATGGCATGTTTATGAATGACTGAAAATGTTTTGGTCAATTTTGGATCCAATTGGATTGGAGTTTGTTTAGAGTTTTCTGAACAATATGATTCTTACTTTGACTAGCTTTTTTTTTTTTTTTTTTTTTTTTTTCTGAAGCATTATTGAGAACCTTATTTTTCAGTTTTAGAAGCAGTTTTGAATCTGAAAAATAGATAGAAATGTGTGTTAATATGTTAGGAACATGTGCTAGATATATTGGTGCATAAAAGTTGAACTTTTGGGGCTTGAATTGCCCCCTATAGGCGAACGGCCAGCAGCGGCCGGCCATGGCCGGGCGCTGCCTGGCCAGCGTGCGCACAACTTGGCCGGCAGCTGCATGGTGTTACCTTGGGGGCGATTTTTGAGCTCACAAAATGTTCCTTTGTTGCTCAAAAGTCTTTTGCATCACACATGACTCATGTACAAGTGTTGTGCAAGGTCTCATGTTTATGTTTGAAATTTTTAAGTGCTTCTTAAAATTAGTTAAAGTTAACCTCCAAGTTAGTTGCATTATTGTTATGCATAACCAATTATTTGTTTATGGGATAAGCATTTAATTGATAGAATTAATTGTTAATTCTAGTTTATTTATTGTTCATTTAATTGTTGAATGGATGATGAATGAATGGGGATGATCATGAGCCTTTAATATTGATTTTATTTATTTTCAATTTGTTGAAAAATGGTTGTATTAAATTGTGGCTTGCATGCCTCTTCAATTCATCTTGTAATTGTTATGAGAGTAGAATCACTAGGAGTGAGGATTTCTTTCTCATGTAAATGTTACAAGGAGCAAAGGAGTCCATTAGAGGCATGAAGACTTTTTGAAGGCCCATGAATGGATGGGATACAATCATGTAATAGCTAGATTTAATCAACCCACTTAAAATCAACTAAGTGATGCACCTATAGCTCTAAGTGCATCACTTGGTTAAGGCTCATGGTCATCCCACCCTAGATGTATGCTAGGCGCATTTACTTATTTATGCTTTCCATATCCTATTATTGTATGCGATGCAAGACTAGGATATAGAGAACCTAAATAAGAAGATAAAATGATGAGAGCTTTACAAGCTAAAATCCCCCCACTTAGAAAGTCTAAGTTTTCAAATATTAAGTCAAAATAGATTTCAAATTAAAAGGAGTTTTAATTAATCCAAGCCTTCTAGCAATAGTATATGGCATGATGATGCTACCATTTTTGTGTGATATACATCCGGTCACGGGGGTCACACTTAAGTGGAAAGTTGTGACCATATATTGAGCATACGATACATCTTTGAATTAAGAACACCCACATATTATACACTTGGTCACGGGGGATGATGTGGTGCCCGTCTTGAGTCAAAGAAAGATTGGTAGGTTCGACTTAACGCCAAGTAATGTAGAGGTCGTCCTATTATGGGGATCTACAAGAAATGGTGAGGCAAAATATATCAAGAATTGTATACGATGCAATTAGCAAAAGTTGCTTACCTTTGGATTGCTAGTAGATATACATCCGGTCACAGAGGTCTATTTGCAAGTCCTTGGGATCTTGATTCTCACTAGGAAATGTGATTTCTCGAATGCTTTTTGGGGGTAAAGTATTTGATAAAATAGTGGGAGAAAAACATGCTTGAAAGACCATAAAACATGCTTTCTATATCAAATTCAATCACATGCTTATTCTCTTTTTTTTTTTTTGCCTCTTATAGATTTTCGAAATCTTCAACTCAAATGGCCAAAAATCCACCCTCAAGCATTTTGGAAACTAATAAACTAACCAGGCTTAACTTCCAAAACTGGCTTAGGAACTTTAAAATAATTCTTGACTCTGATAAGAGGACTTATGTCCTAGATCAATGTCCCATGGACACATTGGGCGATGACGCATCTAATGAGGACCGCGAACGGTTCGCGCGATTTGTAGATGATGATCTACAAGTTCGATGTCTCATGATGGCATCCATGAATAATGACCTCCAAAAGACTCATGAGCATATGAAGCATGCTTGTGAAATCTATAAGCACCTGCAAGAGTTGTATGGTGTGCAAACAAGGCATGAAAGGTTCGCGCTCTCTAAGGAACTCTTTAGATCACAGATGAGTGAAGGCTCCAATGTCCATGATCAAAGTCTCAAAATGATTAGTCTTATTGAGAAGCTTGGACGACTCGATGTGATCATGGACAATGACTTTTACATAGATTTGATCTTACAGTTATTACCGCCATCATTTGACCAGTTTGTTATGAACTTCAACATGTCCAAGCAAGAAGTTACGATTAACGTACTGGTGAACATGCTTGTGACCGCAGAGGCCACATTGAAAAAGGAGAAACCTCTTATGCTTGCTTCCACCTCTAGGTCGAAGGTTCCTAAAGGCCCCAAGAAGGGAAGAAAAAGGAAGAAAAGTTATTCCTTTAAAGGGAAGCAACCCGAAAAGGGTTTCGGGAGAGCCAAGAAAAAGGCTAAGACTGATGCAAATTATTTCCACTGTGGTGAGAAGGGTCATTGGAGGAGAAATTGTAAAGCTTACCTTGCTACTCTTGAGAAGGGAATGTTTTTCATTGAAGTGCATTTAATGACAAATTCTTCCACATGGGTATTCGATACCGCATGCGGTTCTCACCTCTATAACTCATTTTAGGGGATGGAAAAAATAAGGAGTCTGAATGAAGGGGATATGATCCTCCGCCTAGGAAATGGAGCAACTGTTGCTGCCACATTCCAAGGAATAATCAAGCTAGATTTAGGGAATAAAAGCATTGTACTTGATCCTGTTTTCTATGTACCGAATCTTTTCAAAATTATTATTTCAATTCCCGTTCTAGATAATGAAGGATTTGATTTTTCAATATCGAATGGGAAATTGTTGGCATCAAAGAATGGTTCTTTTGTTGCACAAGGTACATTGATTAACGGATTGTACATACTTGATTCCCAACCTTCACTAATACACATTCAAACAAACAAAAAGAAGCAAGATATCCAAGAAAATGCCAAGCTTTAGCATACAAGACTTGGCCATATATCCAAAAATAGGATGAGCAAGTTAGAAGTTTTCAAAACACTAAATGTTAGTGGCATTGAGGAGCTTCCAACTTGTGAATCTTGCTTAAAAGGAAAAATGACCAAAGCTCTGTTTGTAGGACAATTGGAGCACTCCACAAATCTTTTGGATTTGATCCATACAGATGTTGGTGGACCGCTAAGAGTTAGTGGGACATGAGGCTATTCTTACTTCATCATCATTACAGACGATCATAGTCGATTCGGACACTTGTATCTTATAAAGTACAAATCCGAAGCCTTTGAAAAGTTCAAAGAGTATAGGAATGAAGTAGAAAAGCAATTAGGGCTAAGTATTAAAACTCTACAATTGGATCGAGGAGGAGAATACTTAAGCACCGAATTCTTGGATTATCTAAAGGAGAATATGATTCTTTCACAATGGACTCCACCTGGCACACCCCAACTCAATGGAGTAGTCGAGAGAAGAAACCGCACATTGATAGACATGGTGCATTCCATGATGAGCTTCTCCGATGTGTCAATATCCTTTTGGGGATACGCCTTAGAATCGGCAGCAAAGTTACTAAACTTAGTACCTTCAAAGTCGGTGCCAAAAACACCATATGAGATATGGCATGGCAAAGCACCCTCTTACGATTATTTAAAGGTTTGGAGATCTCCCGCCTACGTAAGACGGACAGTAGGAGATAAGTTGGATAGTAGATCCATCTTGTGCAAGTTTGTGGGATACCCAAGAGAGTCTATGGGTTATTACTTTTATGATCTCTCATAACAAAAGGTGTTTGTCTCGAGGAATGCCTAATTTCTAGAAAAGCAATTTCTATTGGATAGAAATGGCGTTGTTATTGAACTTGATGAAGTTCAAAACGATCAACAAATCCCATAGACGGTGGAAACAATTGAATCACAAAATCCTGATGCACAAACTCTGAGAAGGTCAAACCGGGTCAAGAAGAAACCCGAAAGGTTCGGATTTCTTCATGAAACGGGACAGTCGGATAGTGATCCGAGGACCTATGAGGAAGCTATGTTGGACATAGATTCAGAACGCTGGCTTGAAGCCATGAGATTCAAAATGGACTCCATGTACTCAAACAAAGTATGGACTTTGGTAGATCCACCAAAGGGAATAGTTCTCGTTGGTTGCAAGTGGATGTATAAGCGAAAGCTTGGAGTAGATGGAGAAGTAACAACTTTTAAGGCGCGACTAGTAGCTAAAGGTTATACTCAGAGACACGCTATTGATTTCGAGGAAACCTTTTCACCGGTCACAATGCCTAAGTCCATTCGAATTCTACTTGCCATAGCCGCATATTACGACTATGAGATATGGCAAATGGATGTGAAAACCACCTTTCTCATTGGCAACATTGAAGAGGAAATTTATATGAAGCAACTGCAAGGTTTCACACCCAAAGGGAGTGAGCAAATGGTTTGCAAACTCCAAAGGTCCATCTATGGGCTTAAACAAGCGTCTCAAAGTTGGAATTTACATTTTGACACAACAGTCAAATCATTTGGCTTTGTCAAAAACGTATATGAACCTTGTGTATATCAAAAGGCCAGTGGGAGTTCTGTATAGTTTATTGTGCTTTATGTCGATGACATCCTTCTCATTGGGGATGAGATTAGAATGTTAGAGTACACTAAAGCATGGTTATCTATATAATTCTCCATGAAGGATTTGGGAGAAGCGTCATACGTATTGGGAATACGTATCTATAGAGATAGATCAAAAAAGATGGGCTATCCCAAACCCAGTACATTGACAAAATACTAAAAAGGTTTAGTATGGAAGAATCCAAGAAAAGATTCCTTCCTATGGGGCATGACATTCGTCTCTCAAAGTCAATGGCCCCTAAGACTGAGCAAGAGAAACAAAAGATGTCCCAAATACCCTATGCCTCTACCATAGGGAGCATAATGTATGCAGTTCAATGTATAAGACCGGATGTGGCACACTCGCTAAGTGTTACGAGTAGGTTCCAATCCAATCCAGGTGAAAGTCACTGGTTGGCCGTAAAGACAATCCTCAAGTACTTGAGAAGAACAAAGGATTTTTTTTTAGTATACGGCAATGGAGAATTGAAACTCGAAGGGTTTTCGAATTCAAGTTTCCAATCCGATGTAGATGACCTCAAATCCACTTTTGGATTCATATTTTGTCTCAATGGTGGTGCGGTAAGTTGGGAAAAGTTCCAAACAAGACACCACGGCCGACTCGACCACAGAGGTAGAATATATTACAACTTTTGAAGCTGCAAAGGAAGGTGTTTGGATGAAAAACTTCATCCAAGAGTTGAATGTAGTGCCTAGCATAGCTAAGCCAGTTGTTGTCTTTTGTGACAACACCGGGCCGGTAGCACAAGCTAAGGAGCCTAGATCTCATCAGCGATCCAAGCACATATTGAGGAGATATCATTTGATCCGACAAATCATTGATAAAGGCAATGTCCAAGTGCAGAGAGTTGCCTTAGAAGAGAATATAATAGATCCACTGCCTAAGCCCCTGGGACAAAAGGTCTTTGAAGGACATCTTGAAAAGATGGGTCTCAAGGCCGTAGTGCATCGGCTTTACGGCAAATGGGAGATTGTTGGAAATAGTGCCCGGCAAGCTAATAGATTTAGCTTTGTGAAGCTATTTTCTTGTAAAAACAATCTTGATTGAATGATATCTTGTATATGGCCACATTCATCTCATGCACCATATTACTTCATTGGCATTCGGATGAAGTCCTTAGATCAGTTAAGACTACGGGACTTGCTCACGCACTAGGAGGTGATCATGGAATAAGTATTATACGGTCATGATCTTAAAATATTCCAAGTCATAGGATCTTCAGAGATAGAACACCTAAGATCCGGATAGACTTGCACTAACGATGCATAAATCCAAGGGGTTGGCTATTGCACCATTCCATGAGCAACCGAATGTGATACGGGTGCGTGTTAATGGGTGCTTGTTAGAGAACAAGGCACTGAAGACCCACCGGAGACTCCACTAGGTAGCCGTAGTGGCAAGTCAGTAGTGATTAGTTCTCCTGCTTATGCTAGTGCATATTATTAGTCTTCTGACCATAGGATCCATGGTAAACTTGTGTCCGGTCCTCATGCTTTGACTCATCCTTGGTCACTTAGTAGGCCATTCGAGGTGAGATTAGGTATAAGCTACTTGGCATGGAGGTTTGTGAGATTAAAGAGGGAATTCGACACCTCGCTTTTGTGAAGGGCGAGTATATCTCCTATGCATTCTATAATGATCGATTTCAAGAAATCCTTGCACAAGGTGGTATGACAATTTGGGAAAGGATTTTTCCAAAGTTGAGGGCATACAAAGGAATCGGACATTTAGAATAGAAGCATAGAATCGAGGCTATTAGGGAGCCGGCAAATATTTTTCCCTAGGCCTCTTTTGAGAGATAGGAGACGGAAGGATCGTATTTGCGTGGAACGCATAGAGCTTTAAATGGTTCTCATATAGACATTCATTTCGACCAATTAATTGGGCTCCATGGGCTTGAGGTTGGACATCGACCATGGAGATTAGGTACTCTTCAATTGATGAGATCGATTGAATCGAGTAGACTAGTTTAAAATGAGTTTTAAACTAGAATGAATATTAAATATTCAAAAGTCACAATGGATTGTGAGCCTATGTCCAATGAATGGTAGAACCCAATGGGTCACACACAAAAGCCAAAAGACCTTCCTAATTGATGGAGAAATTTTTCTAAGTGTTAGAAAGATAACCTTTTTCCATGGCCGATTTTTGGGAGACTTTTGAAGATCAATTTTGGCTTGATTAATTTAAGTGTTAAATTAATCAATTAATTTACGGAGTTAAATTAGGCAAATAATTAAAGAGTTAATTATTTGATGCCACATTGATCATCAATTGATCAAAGTTAACTTAAGGGGTTAAGTTGACTAAAGTAAACTTAACGAATTAAGTTTACTTGACTTAATTGTTAAGTCAAGGTTAATTAATTAAATTAATTAGATTAATTTAATTAATGGAAGAACAAGGATTTTAAGAGGGAAAATTCAAATTAGATTTGAATTAATTTGGAATAAGATTCCAAGTTGGCAAGTTGGCAAGTTGGCAAGATGAAATTCAAATTCAATTGAAATTCAAATTGCCAACTTGCACACAACTAATTTTCGGTCCCCACATCCTCATGGGAGGTGTGATACCACCATGGAATCACACCTCACACACTCTATATATAGATATATATCTAGATGAATTTTAGTGTAATTTTCAGCATTAGAAAATCAAACTCTAAATGATTTCCCTCCAAAAAAACCTTTCTAGGCAAGATATTCATGTGTTGAATTCTTCCTTTTCTTCCCTACCAAAAACTCTCCAAAAACCAGTCATACTCCATATCAATCTTCATATATAATCCAACTTAGGATCTGGAGATTTAGGATCTCATCTTTGGTGTGTGGATCAACGTTGGAGGTGATTTCGCGTGAGATCGCTATTTCACAGTTTCCTGCAGATTGTCTGACTTTTCGAATTTTTTCTGGAAGCTGTGATGCGATTTTTGATCCAAAATTTCTACTAAAGATATTATATGTTGTTAGGTATCTCCCAGATTTTGTTTTTGAATTTATTGAGAGTTTTGATTGGTCAAATTCTGATCTGAATCCGCTGCTCCAGATCTAGTCCTGAATCTGCCAACACTTGGAGATTTGGTTTTCTTCCTTGGATCTTGCTTCTAAAGGTAAGTATCTTCTTTTAATTATAAATATACTGCATGGTATGACCTTGGGATGACCGATTGACGTTGGATTTGGTGTTTTAATTTTGAATTATTGTGCATCCTATTGCCGATTTTTCCTTCATCATCATCTTTGTCTCCCCCAAAAAGGGCAATCATTTATCAAATTCAAGCAATGCTCAAATTTAATTTCTGAAAATGGTCTTAGTCAACATATCTATTGGATTATCCTTAATCCCAACCTTGTCAACCAAGATAATACCTTGAGACATCATATCCCAGATAAAGTGATGCTTCACATCAAAATGCTTTGTTCTCTCGTGAAATGTTTGATTCTTTGACAAGTGTATGACACTCTGACTATCAAAAAATATTGTAGTAATATTAGAACTCCTACACATATCATCAATAAGCCCCTTTAGCCAAATATCTTCCCTCATGCCTTTAGCTAAAGCCATGTACTCAGCCTCTGTTGTCGATAATGAAACTAATGACTGTAAAGTCGCCCTCCAGCTAACAGTATAACTCAAAACACAAAACACATAACCTATCATAGACCTTCTACTGTCCAAATCTCCAGCATAATCCACATCCATATAGCTAACAAGTCTAGCAGTAGGATTCAATTGACGATACATCAAACATTTATCCGCAAAGCCTCTCAAAAACCTCATAATCCATTTCACTGACAGCATAGGAAATATTTGGCCTAGTGCACACCATGGCATACATCAAACTACCAACTGCACTAGCATATGGCACATTAGACATGTGCTCCATCTCTTCCTCAGTACTTGGTGATAGATATGATGAGAGCCTGAATGAGCTGCGAGTGGCGTACTAACTGGCTTGGACTTATCCATCCTAAAATGCTCCAGTACTTTCTCAATATATTTTTGGTGAGAGAGGCGCAACAACCCAGAGTGTCTATCTCGGACAATCTCCATGCCCAATATCCTCTTCGCACTACCTCAATCTTTCATATCAAATTCTTCACTCAATTAAGCCTTTAACACATTAATCTCATATATGTTTCTAGAGGCAATCAATATATCATTAGCATAAAGCAACAAATAAATGCAAAGACCATCACTACATTTCTTATGATATACACAACAATCATAAATGCTTCTAATGTATCCAATCTTGGTAATAAATGCACCAAACCTCTTATACCACTGCTTAGGAGACTACTTTAGGCCATACAAAGACCTCTTCAAAAGGTATGCTTGATTTTCCTTTATGGAAACAATGAATCCCTTTGGTTGACTCATGTAAATTTGTTCCTCCAACTCACCATGCAAAAATGATGTTTTCACATCCATATGCTCAAGCTCCATATCAAATAGAGCTACCATGGCGAGTAACACGCGAATGGAGGTATGCTTTATAATTAGGGAGAACATCTATGAAAGTCAACTCCCTCTCTCTGTGTAAAACCCTTAACAAACAATCACCCCTTATAGCGAGCATCCTCGACCCTGGGAATTTCTTCTTTTCTCTTGTAGATCCATTTGCATCCAACAATTTTATGCCTTTTAGGAATATCAACAGGCTCCCATGTGCTATTCTTGTGTAGAGATTTCATCTCTTCACTCATAGTAGCTATCCATTTATCAGAATCTGAACGAGAAATGACCTCTCTATATATGACTAGATCATCTCCTACAAACTCCTCAGCCAAACTCAAAGTATAAGCAACTAGATCTGAATATGCAAATTGCTGTGGTAGTTTGATCTGTCTCCTTTCTCTATCATGACCCAAATGATAGTTCTGTAGTGAATCAATTTCTTGTTGCTGATTAGGTGATAATGAGCTCTCACTAGCTTGATTTTTCACCTTCTATTTCTCTTTTGAGACTTATGAAGTGTCAATCTCAAACTCCACATTTTTCTTAATGCCCTCTTGATTACTTTCATCCTGCTCTACGTTCTTCAACATAGCAGGCTCATGGAATGTCACATTACTGCTAATAATTACCTTGGAGCCTTTTTCATCAGTGCACTGCAAACGATAATCCTTGACTCCATCTACATAGCCTAGGAATATGCACTTATTTGCCCTTGGCTCAAGCTTCCCATCGCGAACATGAGCATAGGTTAGACACCCAAATACCCTCAGATTTGAGTAATCAGTAGGAGACCGTGACTAAACTACCATTGGTACCTTGTAGTCCAAAGTAGTCGATGGTGACCTATTCACCAAATTACAAGCAGTATTAATAGCTTCAGCAAAAAAATCTTTGGATAATCTGGCGTTAAAGAGCATGCATCTAGATCTCTCCAAAATAGTTATGTTTATCTATTCTACAACTCTGTTCTACTATGGTGTGTGAACAATTGTGTAATGCCTCACAATCCCCACCTTATCATAGAACTCCTGAAATTCCTTGTTGTAAAACTCCAAGCCATTGTCAATCCTCAATCATTTGACCTATTTCCCGGTCTGCTTCTCAATCAAGATCTTCTACTACTTGAAGTCAACAGATACCTCATCCTTATGCTTCAACATGTACACCCATCTATGAGAAGTCATCAATGAATGTCAGCATGTGCCTAGCACCACCCTTTGAGGAAACTTAAGAAGGCCCCTAAAGATCTGAGTGAATGCAATCCAAGGTAACCTTAGTTTTATGAACTGTGGTGATGAACTTCACCATGTGCTGCTTACTAAGAACACACTTCTCACAAAATTCCAGCTTCCTAGTCTTTTCTCCACAAAGCAAACCCTATTTGCTCAACTCTGACATTTCTCTCTCACTCATATGCCCAAGCCGCATATGCTGCAACCTCGTAGTATCATTGAGTGATGAAAAACTACTGTAGTACCAAAAATTGTGCTGCCTTGCAACATGTAAAGACCATTCCTTTTGTTCCCCTTCATGATTAGCAGAGCACCCTTGGAAACCTACAGAACTCCATCTCGAGCTCTATACTTACACCCATTATTATCCAAAGTACCCAGTGAAATTAAGTTTTTCTTCAAATCAGGAACATGACACACATCTGTCAGCATCCTTATAATTTTGTCGTGTATTCTCATAGTTACTGTGCTAATCTCTACAACTCCGCGAGATGCATCGTTTCCCATGAGCACTTTACACCATCATATTTTTGATAAGTGGTGAACCAATCCTCTCATGGGGCACATATGGTAGGAACAACTACTATCTAAAATCCACTCGAAATTCAAAAGACTCTACATAATATTGAGAACAAGCGCTCTATTAGACTCATCCTCAACAATTCCAGCAACATCATCCCATTTCTAATAGAAGATTCACTCGAATCCTTTGTCTTTACACATTTTAGATAATTTCATTTTCAGTGCCCCTTTCTTCCGCACTTAAAACATTTATCATTTTATTTAGGCTTGCTTTGGGACTTAGGTCTACCTCTACTCCTTCCCCTTTCTTTTAGTCTCCTATTCGCAACCAATCATTCCCCATTTTCACTATCATTACTGCCTAGGACATGCTTTCTCAATTCATTCGAACTCAATGAGGCCTTCAACTCATCCATTGATATCGTATCTCTCCCATACAATAAAGTAGTATCCAAGTGCTTAAAGGATTTAGGTGGAGAACACAAAAGAATTAATGCTTGATCTTAATCCTTAATTTACACATCTATACTAGCGAGAACCGTTATCATCTTATTGAAATAATCAATATGTTGAGTAATAGATGTACCTTCCTTCATCCTGAGGGTGTACAACTATTGTTTCAAATACAACCAATTTGTACGGGATTTCATCATATACAAACTCTCCAGCGTTGACCACAATCCTGTTGGTGTACTTTCTGCGGTGACCTTTCTTAGTACATTATTTGCCAGCAATAATACCAAAGTATCGTAAGCCTTCACCATAAATTTATCTTTGTCCTCATATGAAAGCATCTCTGGCAAGAAATCTCTGTTCTTTAAAGCTCTTTGCAAACCTTGTTGACATAGGAGGGCGTGCATCTTCATCTTCCATAGCCTAAAATCATTTTTCCCGTTGAATTTCTCTACCCCGTACTTCATGGTGGACATTTGGTCAATTTAGCTCATGATACTAGTTTGTTGTAGCTCAGAAAGACTAAATAACAATAATTGAGAAATACACGCAAAGTAATTCAATGAAAAGAACACAAGTTTTAATGTGGTTTAGCAACGTACCTAATCTACTAGACAAAGATATGGATTTATTGATTTCAAATCAAGTGCCAAGTACAAAATCAAGTCCCACAAATCTCACTAAAGCACTCAACACCCTTGTTCTAACCTCCATTCTAAAGAGAAATCTCTAAAACAATCTGGAAGTACTTTTGATAAGATTCGTTCTGTGAAAACTATGAAAAAATGAGGTTTAAATACCCTAAAAAATCATAAATATGCTTGAGCCTTGCATGCCGCACTGGGGCACACAAAATTTGCGCCTCAGTGCGCAAGAGTCCAATTTGGGCAAAAAGTGCTACGCCAAGGTGCACCAAGTTTGTGCGCTATCACAAGTTGACAGAATGATTTGCACCAGGGTGCAGCCTACCTGGACCCTGATGCAAGTCGCTAACTTTTTTTGCCCTGGCTTGTGCTGTGGCGTGTTTTCCTTGCATCATGGCATATAATGTTCTGTCGATGTGCTCTGGGGCTCACCTCGCCATGCCATCTTGACGGAGTCTCGTATGTTTCTACACCATTTCTTCACCATTTTTCACCATTTTCTACTTGAATTTCAAGACACACTTAACACGATTGGAGGCTTAAAACTCCACTGAAAGAAAAAAAATTATTTTTTCAAAGAACTCTATTATACACGAAGATGGGGTTGGTTAATCCATAACTCGATCTGAGTTAGGATTAAAATATGAAAGTACATGTGTCAAGGATTACAATGATGAAAATGGTGAGTTAATTAAAAGTTTAGAACTCTAATACATGCAAAAATTGTTTGTAAGAGTTCAATAGTAGTACAATGAATATATAGTCATTTCATTCATTCCACCACCAATAGCCTCTGTCCTCCATCGATAACTACAAAACTATGACAAAATAAAAGAACAACAACTAAAACATTAAATGTGAAATAGAAACACAAAACAAAAACTACTCTAAAGCAGCACAAGTAAATTAGAAAATATATCAAAACACCATTCCCTGACAACAAAGCTAGCATTTGATTATACATGTTTAGAGATAGGATTATAAAGAGACCTAGTGTGCTTATACAATAATAAAATCTCTAAAGCATGTGGGTTCCGTAAGTGCACGCGTTAAAATTTTAATATAACTTGGTGAGTACAAGTTCGTATCCATAGGGAATGGTGTTGAATAAATTATTTGCCTCACCTTTCCTCTCTAAACTAACGAAAGGAATATATTGAAATCATAATAGAACATAAACCTAAGTTATGTTAACCTTAGATGATTTTTAAATTGTCTTCAAATTATGAGTCACTTATGAACTAATTAATCCTAACATATGTCTACTGGATAGATTAAATTAAGGCAAAATTATCATTGGTAGATGATTATATCCTATTAATTCCAAGCTACTGTGCCATCAATAGGTGTGTAAGTTGGGGATTCATAGAACGTATCCTATCGATTAGACAATCTCACCAATCAACTGTCATTTTTATGGATTGGTTGTATGTATTTTCTTTTCAGTGTCGATTATCAATTATTCTCTCTCGAGCACAACACTAAACAGAAATTCTATTCTAAAATAATCAAGTTTAAAACAACATTAAGAAACAAAACATAACAAAACGTATCAAGTATAAACATGATATTCATAACTAATAACATAAAATCATCAATAAATTATCAATAATTTAGAAACTACACGCCAAATAAAACTAGCTTAAGTGCATAATCACATAATCAAATATTTAACATTATATAATATATACAAAATCACAAGATAAAAAATAAAAAAACACCTTAAAACTCCTTGGGAATCTCCTTCCTTTCTATGGCTTTGATCAAAGTTTTGAAGGTTATAAATTGTACAATCCGGACAATAGCAAAATAATTGTTGCTAGAGATTTTGAATTTGATGGAAAGAACTCAAGGGATTGAAAATTTTCAATGGAGAATCCACTTCCAATTCATTTTTCAGTAATGAAGATAAAGCAGAAATAGTAAAGCCCTACCCCACCAGGTATCCAACACTTCCACCAGAAAATACCCAAGTTGACAATTTAAGTTCAAGCGAAAGACCCTAGAGGAAATATATAAGTCTTGAAGAGATATATGAAGAAATTGGAGAGGCCATAACATAAAATTTAAGTGATATGAATTATTTTTGTCTATTTGCAGATTGTGTACCTCTATGTTTTCGATCAAAGTAAGAAATGGATTGATGCCATGGATGAAGAAATCAAGGTAATTAAGGAAAATAATACTTGAGAGTTGGTTACACTTCCAAAAGGAAAGAGCACCATTGTAGTCAAATTGGTGTACAAGATAGAAAAAAATTCCAAAGGTGAAACTAAATGATATAAAGCAAGATTGGTGGCAAAAGGCTGACATTGATTATAGTGAGGTATTTGCTCTAGTTGCTCGTCTATAAATAATTCATTTGATTATTGCTTTGGTAGCCCAAAAATAGATAGATAATTCATCAAATGAAAGTAAAATTAGCCTTCTTGAGTGGAGCTTTGGATAAAGAAGTTTATATTAATCAACCTTTGGGCTAGTGATCAAAGAGCATGGCAAAGTCTTGAAATCGAAGAAGACTCTCAATGGCTTGAAGCAAGCCCCATGTACTTGGAATGATAGAATTGACAAATACTTCCAAGCAAATGATTTTACCTAGTGTCCACATAAACATGCACTTTATGTGAAAGTTAATAAAAACGGTGACATTTTGATTATTATTTATTTAGATGTGGATGACTAAATTTTGATAGGAAATAACCCAAAAATGTTCAAAGAATTCAAGAGAGTAATGGCTAGGAATTTTGAGATTATGGACATTCATTTAATGTCCTATTATCCTCAAAATTGAAGTCAAACAAAGAAAGGATGACATACTCATCTCTCGAGAAAGGTATGCCAAAGAAAATCTTAAGAAATTTGAGATGAAAAATTGCAAGCCAAAAGTCACCCATGGGGACTGTTGAGTTAAATTATCTAAGCATTGAGATAGAGAGAAAATTAATCCCATATTTTTCAAAAGTTCTTAAGAAATTTGAGATGAAAAATTGCAAGCCCATAAACACCCATGGGGACTGTGGAATTAATTATCTAAGCATGGAGATGGAGAGAAAATTAATCTCATATTTTTCAAAAGTCTTGTTGGAGGCTTGAGATACCTAACATGTACAAAGTTCGATATTATTTTTGACATTGGATTAATAAGTCGATACATGGAAATTTCTACTGCTTATCACTTGAAGGGGCCAAAAGAATACTTTGATACATTAAAGTTATTCTTGACTTTGGAAGTTTTTATTATCATCTTCTCAAGAATTCAGGCTTGTTGGCTGTTGTGATAGTGATTGGCTGGTGATTGATAACTGAAAAAGCATTACCAAATTTGTTTTCTTTGTTGGAAATTTGGCATACTTGGAATTCTAAGAAGCAATCAATTGTGACACTTTCTTCACGTAAAGTTGAATATATTGCAGCCACTTGTTGTGTTTGCCATGCAATTTGGCTTAGAAGTTTAATGAAGGAACTCCATGAACTATGAGAAAATCCAATGGGAAGATATATTGATAATAAGTCTGTACTTACATTAGCCAAGAACTTGGTGTTCCATGAAAAAAGCAAGCACATTGATACAAAGTACCATTTTATTAGAGAATGCATCTCTAGGAAGGAGTCCAGCTTAAGTTTGTTGTCATAAGAACAAATTACGGACATTTTCACCACACCATTGAAAGTTGATTTGTTGAAAAGAATGGGAAAACCTCTTGGAGTCATGAAATCAAATTTACATTGTGTGTGTGTTGGGGGGGTGTTGTAGATTAAACTTAACTTTCAAACTACTTAACAATATTCAATTCTTGGATAGACCTTTTGAACATAGTAAAATCAATGTGAAGAATGTGTGTTTCCTAGATACTCTAATATTGGAAATATGTAATATTTAATAGATTTAGAATTTATAGGATGAATTTAATTGTGAGTTTAGAGACTTCTTTATACATTTTTAAATAGAAGTGATCTCCAAACCATTTTGGTAACAAGTCTAAGAGTAAGAAATAAAATAGAGTGCTTGAAAAATACTTCTCCAATTTCTCTGAAAATAGTTTGAGTGTTGAGAGATAACAAAATAAAAAGAAAATAACAAGTGTAATTTAACTCTCCAAATTCTACCATATTGGTTGCGATAGAAGAATTAAAATGTTCTTTATAAGTGGGTATAATACACTTTTTCATAATATTATTTTGCAAAATGAGAAGAATGTCCAAAGTAATCATTAAGGAAATCTATTGTACTTGAACTTTAAGGAATATTCTTTGAATAACGTTTTTGTTCTTGGTCGCATCATGTGACCAGCCAATTTGTTTGATTGTTGAACAATTGTAAATAATAAATAAATAAATATGTGTATATATATCTGATCTGAGGTTTTTATATTTATCTTTTTGGAGGCCATTCGAGAACCTCTAACATCCAATCAACACATGCACACTCGTATATATAGATAAATTTTGGTCGGCAAAACTTGCATAATTTATGCATCTTACCAGAATACAATACTTGCCTTATACGTGAAAGTTACTGTACCATCCCACAGCTCTGATACCAAGACCTTCAATTTCTCCATCTTTCTTTTCCATAACTCCTACTCCTAACCTCAGACAATCTAATGCCTCAAAAATAGATTCTCTATATGAAATAACCTATCTTCCTGATTCTAAAAAAGTTCCTCTCACTGATCTTTCTGTAATTAATCCTTATAATGCCTTCTCCAAACGTAGATCCTCTTTCTCCAGAACAGTTAAAGGTCTTATCAACCCTCCCAAAACTTAAGTCAAAGAATTAGTTCAAGCATCCTCATTTGATTGATATTTTCCTCCAGCAACAGAAAAAGAACAATTTGTTACTTTAGAAATTCCATCTCATCTACTAGAAGTCTAGCTTGTAGAAAAATTCACACATTCACTTTAGGCATATTAGACATTCACTCGTACTCCATGGGAAAAACGAATTACCAATAGTGTCAAGAGTTGCTTTATTTGACACCAAATATTTTGATTATCAGCATGCTTGCATTGGCACAGTTGAAACAATGTTGAATGCAGGAACAATTCTTGTAACCATGTTCCCAAACTTCAATATTCTAATCTTAGATCACTACTTGAGATTAGCTTTAAAAGTTTAAATCTAGATATGTGGACCAGTTTCTTCAATTGCCACATGTGCAACCACTCTCCACTACCACATTGTTTGTAGAGTCTAAAATCATTCAATTGATTTTGCCTTTTCTCAGGAAATGCAAGATGTTTTATTTATCTTAGTGGATTCCAAGCATATTCCCAACTGCACCTATGTGCCAAGGCAAACCCAAAGGAGAATTTATTAAAGTTGATTCCAGAAAATAGATCACAGCTTGTGAGCAAAATCACCAAGCATCAAAAGAAACTAAATTAATGCAGTCAATAGATGCATCTTTTAATAAAAATCAAGATGGAAGTGTGGAGATCTGTTTCAAAAGAATACAAAAAAAATCTGAAGTCCCAAAATGCTTTAATCCCTCATTTACCATTCAACCCAATATTCCAATTTTTGGGTTAAGGATAGAACTAGATAGTAAAAGTGGACATGCCCTTTGGTTGCATATTAATTGGCTTTAATTTTGGTGGAGTCCTACCTTACTAGGACACCAAGCTTCAACTTGCTACCAGAGCCATGGCATGCTTGATACCCAGACCTTGAATTTCTTCATCTTCCTCTTCCATAACACCTAGCCTACCCTTAGACAATCTAGTACCTCAAAAATATATTCTCTATATGAAATAACCTATCTTCTTGACTCTAAAAAAGTTCCTCTCATTGATCTTCCTATAATTAATCCATGTAATGCTTTCTCCAAACCCAGATCCACTTTCTCCAGAATAGTTAAAAGTACTATCAACCCTCCCAAAACTTAAGTCAAAGAATTTGTTCAAGCATCCTCATTTGATCAATATTTTCTCCCAACAACAGGAAAAGAACAATTTGTTGCTCTAGAAATTCCATCTCATCTACCAGAAGTCTAGATTACAGAAAAATTCACACATTCATTCTGGGGCAGTCAGACTTGCATTCATACTCCATGGGATAAGCGAATTACCAATAGTATCAAGAGTTGCTTTACTTGACACCAAATTTTCTAATTATCAGCATGCTTGCATCAGCACAGTTGAAACAATATTGAATGCATGAATAGTTCTTGTAACCATGTTCCCAAACTTCAACTTGCCAATCTCAGATCCCTGCTTGAGGTTAGCTTTAGAAGTTCAAATCCAGATATGTGGAACAATTTCTTCAACTACCATATATGCAGCCACTCTCCACTATCAGATGGTTTATAGAGTCCAAAATCATTCAATTAATTTTGCCTTTCCCCAGGAAATGGAAGATGCTTTATTTATCTCAATAGATTGCAAGCATATCCCCAGCTGCACTTATGTGCCAAGGCAAATCCCAATGGAGAATTTATTAAAGGTGATTCCAGAAAAATATATCACAGTTTATGAGCAAAATCACCAAGCGGCAAAAGAAACTAAACCAATGCAGTCAATAAAACTATCTTTTTATAAAAATCAAGATGGAAGTGTGGAGATTTATTTCAAAAAGAATACATAAAAATCTGAAGTCCGAAAATGCTTTAATCCCTCATTTACCATTCAACCCAATATTCCAATTTTTGGTTAAGTATAGAATTGGATAGTAAAAGGGGATACACCCTTTGGTTGCCTATTGATTGCCTTTAATTTTGGTAAAGTTATACCTTACTAGGATACTAAGCTTCAACTTGGTATCAGAGCCATGGCAGGCTTGATACCTAGACCTTTAATTTCTTCATCTTCCCCTTTCGTAACTCCCAACCCTAGCCTTAAATAATCTAATGCCTCACAAATAGATTATCTATACGAAATAACCTATCTTTCTGATTCTGAAAAAATTCTTCTCACTAATCTTCCTATAATTAATCCTTATGATGTCTTCTCTGAACCTAGATCCTTTTTCTCTAGTACAGTTAAAAGTATTATCAACCCTCCCAAAACTCAAGTTAAAGAATTTGTTCAAGCATTCTCATTTGATCAATATTTTATCCCAGCAACAAAAAAAAGAACAATTTGTTAGTCTAGAAATTCTATCTCATCTACCAAAAGTCTGGCTTGCAGAAAAATTCACACATATTCATTTTGGGGCAGTCAGATTTGCACTCGTAGTCCATGGTAGAAAAGAATTACCAGTAGTGTCAAGAATTGCTTTACTTGACACCAGATTTTTTGATTATCAGCATACTTGTATTGGCACAATTGAAACAACATTGAATACAGGAACAGTTCTTGTAACCATGTTCCCAAACTTTAACATGCTAATCTCAGATCCCTGCTTGAGATCAACTTTAAAAGTTCAAATCCAAATATGTGGAGTAGTTCCTTCAACTACCATATATACAGCTACTCTCCACTACCAAATGGTTATCATTCAATTGATCGTGCCTTTCCCCAGGAAACGGAAGACACTTTATTTATCTCAGTAGAGTCTAAACATATTCCTAGATGCACCTATATGCCAAGGCAAATCCCAAAGGAGAATTTATTAAAGCTGATTCCAGAAAAATAGATCATAGCTTATGAGCAAAATCACCAAGTGGTAAAAGAAACTAAACCAGTTCAGTCAATAGAACCATCTTTTCATAAAATCAAGATAAAAGTGTGGAGATCTATTTCAAAATGAATACAGAAAAATTTGAAGTCCCAAAATGCTTTAATCCTTCATTTACCATTAAATCCAACATTCCAATTTTTGGGTTTAATGTTAAAGGTTCTCCAGTTTACCAAGCCACCACCATAGACGGACATCATTACTTTGATTATTTCTGCAGTTGTCAATTGTGTGAAGATATAGAATCAAATGATGATGAACTCATCCGCAGGAGAAGAAAAGCAAAGAAAAAGATTTCCAGAAAGATCCTTACGATGACACATTGGGGCAGCTATTAGGAAAATTTGACTGTTTAGTTAAATACAACCTATTTCCACCAACTCCATGGCCGAAAACTTATTCAGGATTGGAAGATGATGATAATGATATTGACAAAGATCCTCCTCAGAATGATCACGACCAAACTCTTCCTCAAATATTGTTGATTCATTCATCATAGCAAAATGAGTTTCCACTAGGAGAAATGGCAGATTCAGGTTCTTATAAACATTCATGGAAAATTAAGAACCCAACTACTAAAAGGCTAGATGGATCCTTGTAGAATTATCTCTAGCATACGCGACATTGAATTTGCAGTATTAGAATGCACTAGCATAAAACAAGCTTCTGCTAAAAGTTGCCAAAAGGCAAAAAAAAATTAAAGAAAAGATAGATAAGCAATTACTAGTATTGATTAAGTCCCTCAAAGAAAGGATTGACAATCTTGATTATGAAATCCTGAGACTTATCCAGACTTCACAACCTTTTCATCACAAAGAGTAGGAGATAAATTCCCTAAAGACTCAGCTGAAATTTCTTAAAGCACAATATCAAAGAGATTCAATCAAAGGAAGCCAAGAAACTACTTTCACAACCCTACCAATTACATGTCAACCATTACATGGGCTTGAAAGCTTTAAAAGAATGTTTGGAAACTCAGCATCCTTCTTTTCTCTAAAATAGTTTGCTAAAAGACCAAATCCTATTGCCAGCATAATAAAGTTAAGCCCCTAAAACAAAGAAATGTGATCCATCTTCTTCCCTATCTTCAGAAACCCATTAGCTATAAGAACTCATGATGCAAATTCCTTTGAACACCAATCCACTTTTTGAATTCCTGAAAAAGGTTCATGAGGTTGAAGATCAAAAACTACCAGGGCCATTTCCCATAATCTTCCATGATCCTGCCAGTCGAAGATTTATTTGAAGATATGGCTCTCATTTTCATTAATCAACAAATTGAACAATAAGAAGAACCCATCGTAGAGGATGAGCCTGAAGCGAATGAGCAAGATCCAGAAGTAAGGGAACTATTATATTCCAAAAACAAGATATGATTCACCTTTGATGATGCCCCTCCATCCTAATGGAGAGACAAAATACATGAAATGACTTCCTGGTGCATAACTGAACTACAAAAGTCGAATGCTACAATTCTAGGTGTCATAAATAAATTCACAGCCAGGATAACGGGTATCCCCGAAGAATGGTGGTATACTCTTGAGGAATATTGGCAGATCCAACTGAAAAACTCCCCAAATATTTATGCTTTCATGTATCATATCTATGTTGAATATCTTGGAGGTATAGATCATCATATTGGTACTGCTCGAGAAGAATTCTTCAAAATATGATGTTGTTCCTTCTAAAGAAAAGATATAGAAAAGCACTTCAAAAATATGACAAAGAGATATTATCTTCTTGGTGGAATAGACAATCCTAATCTCAAGCAGACATTCATCAATTCCATTCTAGAATCTTTAGGTGTCCCAGAAAATACAAGCAACAATGAATGCTTAAAATAAGGATATGGTTTTTTTGAAGAAAATCCTCTAAAACCAAGAGTGATAGATGTCGTATATGCGATAAAAGAGGCCATTGGGCAAAACAATCTCCCAAGAAGTGAAGATAACTCAACTTACCCAATGCAACCTGGATAATGATGATTGGGGATCAATATTTTCAAAAGAAGAAGAGTCAACAATGCAGACAATATTTGCTCTTGAAGAAAACTCTAACTCAGAAGAAGAGTTTTCATCTTCAAAAGAAAGTGAAGAAACTACTGATCACTTTCCCATTTTTGGAATGCAGATGATTGGGCTAGCATTATCTGTAACACTTATCCAAGTTCAACTTATTCCAGAAAAGTTTGACTTCGTAATCACAGTTATCGGGTTTCTTGATACTGGAGCATCCAGTTTTACACTTAACCCAAAAATCCTCCCTTCCTATCTTTGGAAACCACATCAAGAAATATTCCAAGTAGCAAACAGTGAAACCTTTTCCACATGGCTTATACGCAAACTCATCAAAATCCACATTTTTCCTGAATTATCCCTCACTCACAAATTTCTTAGATCTTCAATTCTAAGGAAAGATATCATGATAGGGTTTGATATTACCAAGCATTTATAGTAGAAACAGGTAATTCCAAAACCAGATAGTCTTAAATTCAAATCATACTTTCTCTTGTATATCAAACCCTAAAGTCGTTTTGCCATTGATACTATCCCAAGAATCCAAAAAAGATTGATTAGCAATTGTTGTGTTGATTCTCATTCTAAGTTCCTTAAAAATGCACTCAATCACTTTGGAAAAACCCATATTTCTTTATATCTTTGCCTTTTAAAAATGATGTCAACATCAATCTTACCAAAGCAAGCCATCTTAGAATGCTACCAAACTAATTAGAGATGGCTATGTTAGAATTAGGCCAACTCAAAGATGAGGGACAAATTGAACCAACAAACTCTCCATGGGCTAGTCAAGCATTTTATGTCAACAAGTGGGCTGAACAAACTAGAGGAAAGATAAGACTTGTAATAAATTACAAGTCATTGAACTTCTTTCTTGCAGATGACAAATTCCTGCTATAGACCAAGAATTGCTTGTTTTCCAGCCTAACAAAGGTAAAGGTATTCTCCAAATTTGATCTCAAGGTAGGTTTTTGGCAGCTTGGCTACTTCCAAAAGAAAGATATAAGATTGCATTCTACATACCAAACTGTCATTTTCAATGGACGGTTATGCCATTTGGTCTTACAATAGCTCTCTTTCTTTTCCAAAAGGCGATGGCCAAGATTTTTGAACCTTTGTTTCCAAATTCCCTATCTACTTTGATGATATTCTTCTTTTCTCAAAAGATGTCAAGTTTCACTCACACCTCTTTTGCCATTTTGAAGAGCTACTCCAAAAGTATGGAATCATGTTGTCCTAAAAGAAGATGATCTTTATAGAAAATGAAATTGATTTTCGGGGCACGCATATGAAAAATGGCCAATATTCTTTTTAGACCCATATTGCTCAAGAACTGCTAAAATTTCTAGGTAACCTAGCTTAGAAACAACAAATCTAACAATTCTTGGGAATCATTTATTATGCTACTGACTTCATCCCTCGTCTTGCATCAATAATCAAGCCATTGTAAGATATACTAAAAAAGAATCCTCCAGGGTGGTCTTATGCCCTAAACAAGGCAGTTAAAACCATGAAATCCATAATTCAAGAACTTCTTTCATTACATATACCATTAGATGGTAGAAGAGTTCTACAGATTGATGCCAGCAATACTTTTTGGGTAGTTGTCCTGATTGAAGAAAAGAATGGAAAAACAAACGTTTGTGGTTATAAAAGTAGATCATTCAAAAATGCTTAGCAAAATTATCATTCTACCTATAAGGAGATCTTTACTGTTAAAAGAGGAATTGAGAAATTCCAATTCCACCTTATTAGGCAACATTTCTTTGTAGTGATGGATATGATAGCTTTTCCAAAGATGCTTAGCTTCAAACTAAACATCACTCCATCAAGCCAGTTACCTAGGTGGGGCAAAATAGTTTTCCCAATACTCTTTTGAAGTTAAACACATCAAAGGGAAAAACAATGTTCTAGTAGATTTTCTTTCAAAATCAAATCTTTATCAGATCCCATGAGCCCATATTCCAATAAACTTCATGATGACTTCATCATCTACTTTATCTACTCTATCTTGTTCTAATATTCCCTTTGAAAATCTTCTTCTTGGAATCCATGATCTCATAAGACCAAAACCTTGAGATCAAGAGCTAAATATTTGATGCTGAAATACCAATATTTGGCCGTCAGAAAAACTGGTCTTCATACTTTATGGGAGATTGGTTTTCATCCTGATTATCCATTTTTTACTCTATTCAGTGTGTCCCACAATTCCATAAACTGTTTTCAAAAGAACTTTTGTGCATACTAAGGTACTTGCTTGAGCAATGGATTATTGAGATTGAATTTACTATTGATCAATCCATATAATGGATTGTTGAGTTACACAGTAGATAGTTTGACGATGAAGTAGTAGTCCCAAGTGCTAGAACATTTTTAGAATGGTTCTATCCTCTCTCAACTTTGATAAGGATGCTGAAAGTAGTTCAGGCCTAATAGCTTGGAAAACTTAATCGAGGAAGATCTGTTGTTTATCTTTTTACCAGAAAGAGTTCTCAACACCAAGATAATCTATTTTTCTCTACTGTTAGAGAATATGGGGTATTTCCACATTGTCTCAACAAAGAATGGTCTAGATATGGAAAAGAGATTAGAAATTTTTAGAGAATAATGGCAAAATAGAATTCCACAATTCTTCTTCAGATTTGGCCAGCAATTGAAGAAGATACACCATGGGAAAAGCTTCCTTTAGATTATGCTCTTCAATTACATGAAGACTCAACAGCATATTTTGAAAAGTTTTATACCCAGTCTCAAAAGGCTACTCCAGACTGCATGTATGGAAAATCCAAAGAAATGTTTCACAAAAATTGGAATCAGTTATCGAGGAATATGGCCCCTCAAAGTTTAGTTGCTCAATCATCTACTATGATGAAAGAACTAATTCCAATAGAATCACTAGAAAAGACCAAAGTTAAAGATGACATAATGATTGACTCTTAAGACTCATATAAACTAGAGACTCAGTCATGGTGGAAAGCAGTAGGATTATCTGCACAACTTGATAATCCATTACTCCAAGAAAATGAATAGTTGTATGCCAAGCATTGGATGGGCGCCTTTATACCTGGATTCCTTGATTAATCATCATGTGTGAAATTATTGTACTACGTACTGTGTGAAATTATTGTACTGTGTGTCTGAAATAATTGTACCATGTGTCTAAAATTATTGTATTGTGTCTGTAATAGTAAACTTCTCCCTTTATATAAGGAGAAGATTGTTGTATTAGAAGGGCAAGTCGAAAATCATTAGCTTTATAATAAAATATTCCTATTTTCCTCTTATTCACAACTTCTACTTCTAAACCGTATACAAGCTTCCCGAAAATAGTCTTTCGATTGAGTATGTTGTGTAGTTGCCTTTAATAAGGATCCTCTGCATCAGAAAAATCTTAAAAATATTAACTCTGATCCTGGAAGAAGCCATGCATCTTAATAAAAGAAGACACGCCCTTTGGTTGCCTATTGATTGGCTTTAATTTTGGTGGAGTCATACCGGAAACCAAGCTTCAACTTGGTATCAGGTGGTTCCCACTACATGAAATAGTCTTATAGGTTTAGCGCTTCCTTCCCATAAACACGCTGAAGCTCACTAGTTGCGGTTTGGAATGACTCCTTGATGATAAGGAAATGTAATAATTTATAGCTAATATTATTATCAGAGTAAAATTATTGTCTTATTAATTTGCCTTTTCAATATAGTCCAACTAGGATAAGATCATATAGGATAATTTTAAATTTCGTATTAGTTAGAATCATATCTTCATCCACTATTTTTAAACAATAAAAATTTTCATAATAATTGAAGTACTATATGCATAGTTTAAAAACAGTGGATGTACTATATTTAACCAGAAACAGGCTTTACAAATTTCTACCCTCAGTTTAAGCTTAACTTCTTCAAACTTTAGCTTCAGAGTTAATTAATTTCCGGCTGATCCACAATGATAGTACTTCTCTTATTACTAATTCTACCAATACTATTGATATACCTTTTCCTGAAAAACATAAAGGCAGTAAAATCCCTTGATCTACCAGGTCCTCCAGGCCTGCCTTTTATTGGAAACCTGCATCAATTTAGCACAGAAAGCCATATCCATGTCTATCTGTGGAAACTTTCTAGGAAATATGGCACCCTTATGCACATGAAACTGGGTTCTTAGCCAGTACTTGTTATTTCTTTAGCAAAATTGGCAAAAGAAGTTATCAAAACATAAGATTTGGCATTTTGTAGCAGGCCAGGATTTCTTGGGCAGCAGAAGTTGTCCTCGAACCGCTTGGACATTGGCTTTTCTTCATACGGTGATTACTGGAGAGAGGTGAGAAAAATCACAGCCATTCATCTCTTTAGCAACGAAAAGTTTCAATCTTTTCTTCAAATTTTGCAAGACGAAATCTCTCATATGGTTGCGAAGATATGTAAAATCTCTTCTTGTTATGAAGTTGTCAATTTGAGTGAGGTGACCATAGCTATGACCAGCACTTTGATATGTAGAGTTGCTTATGGTAAGAGATATGATGATCAAGGATCCGAAAAGAAAAGGTTTGACGATCTTCTACAAGAGGCTCAGGTCTTGATGGCTACTTTCTTTGTGGGTGATTATTTTCCTTCATTTAATTGGGTTGATAAACTTCTTGGACTGACCAATCGGCTCGATACAAATTTCAAGAACTTCGATTCGTTCTTCCAGGAGCCCATCGATGAGCATCTTGATCCCAAAATGGTGAAAGAGATGCGGGAGGGGGATAATTTTCTTGATGTATTTATCCAGCTTAAAGAACAGAAGTCATGTTCCATTGACCTCAACTGGGATAACATCAAAGCATTACCAATGGTACTGTTTAATTCGATTAATACCTTTAAGCTGTTTCAAGTATACTTTTTGAACTCATTATATCTCTCGAACAAACTTGTTACAGGACACAAAGGAAGTTAATTAGTGATAAGATATTATAAGCTACAATAACTTTTATTTTGTCACATAAAAGTTCTCATACTTGTGATAATTGGAAATTTTAATTACAAGTTCTCACTATGCACAATTAGTGGGATACATCTTAGGGCAATCTAATGACATTAATAATTTTTGTCATTGATGACCCTGCTACAAAAATATGTTTTTCATGTATCACTAAATGTCAATATTAATTATTCAAAAACAATTTTTATTACTATTGAAGTTTTTATTATCGGAACAATATATATAAACTTCGTGTCATTTGATACCTATATGGTAATTGTCTTTTAGCATGTTCTTGCTAAATATTTTGTTGCAATGGATGTCGAATTTTAATATATAAGAGATCCCAAATTTTTTAATACATTAATACAGTGAAGAAATAGAAAGGTTTTCTTGGTAAATTAAACTATTCATATTCCATATTCTTATTTCTCTTTGTAGGATGTATTCTTCGGTGCAATGGATACAAGTGGAGCCTCCATAATTTGGACCATGACAGCGGTGATGAAGGCACCTAATGTCATGAAGAAATTGCAAGCAGAAATCAGAAATTTGATTGGGAAAAAGGGTAAAATAGATGAAGATGGTTTGGAGAAATTTCTCTATCTAAAAGCAGTTGTAAAGGAGTCTCTTAGATTATACCCTCCAACTCCAATGCTACTGGCAAGAGAAACAATACAAAGCTGCATTCTAGAGGGCTACCATATTCAACCAAAAATAATTGTTTATGTTAATGCATGGGCTCACAAAAATGCACAATCCGCAAGAACATGCGTAAGAAAAATGCTGATGGTGTTATCCCTAGAATCACAATCCGCAAGAAAAATGCACTACTCCTTATACCGAAGAAATATGTTGTTTAGGTAGTGTTCTTGCTTGAATAAATGCTCTAGTACTTTAATCTTAGGAAAAATTATAAAAATACGAGTGCAATTATGGTATCCATTTAGAATGTAGGGCCAAATTTTAGGGTAGTCCACAATTAAAACCAAAAATCTTAAAAAAATTGAAAAAAAAGGGGACTTCGGTCACCGAAAAGCACAGTCCATTGATTACTTGTGTGGTGCATTCATGGAACACTTCTGACGAACACCACGCTAGCTATTATCAGTGCCGACTGCATTTTTTTGATGACTCGCGTCCTTTTTTTTTAATCATTTAAAAGTTTTAATCCTAATTAACTTTGTACCATCCAAAATTCAATTCTACATTGCGAATTAGCGTAGTTACATTCTCATGTTTGCAATTTTCCCCTAATCTTATGTATGGATTGATTTCAGTGTTCTTTGATGGTGTTCCTCCATTGTATCATGAACCCCATTATAATTTTACAAAGAAAAAAAATAAGAAAAACAACTTTACGTTAAAACCCCAACATTATGTTGAAAAATCTGAGTTCCAATTTGAATTAGCACGGAAGAGAAATAATTTGGGTTGGGTCATGATCATGAGGGAAGAAAGATAAAATTGTGTTGACGAATGAAGAAATCACCAAGCTGATACTATAAAAAATGAGATTAATCAAAAAATCAAGGTGTCCCAAATTTACTGTGTCCTGAGTTTTCGAAGAAGCTCTAAAATAAGACACTATTTCCTAAAATGTATAATTTGTTTTTTGAAGTTACCATATCAATCAAAGTATGATATCGAAACCTTCAACGGCTATTATATTTCTAAGGCTGCGTTTGGTTGCTTTGATGAGGTTGTGCATGATAAGGCCGCGGCTGAAATGGATATGTAAGTTATATTATATATTAATAGTAATATGTAATATTATACTTAGATTGCTAGTTCTAAAAGCATGGATATCTCAAGAAAAACAAACTTTGTTGTTTGATTGGTCAATTTAACTATAAAAAAAATATAATATTAGCCATAAAATAATAAGTGAAAATGTAAAAACTGTCACTGATGATATATATTAAGTGACAATAATTTTTATTTTATCACTAATGATACTTTTTAATTGACAATAATTTTTGTTTTATCACAATATTGTTCAATATGATAAAAACTAATATTTTAAGCTATTACCATTAACATTTAGTAGTATCCCTATGTATGGTGATAACCTAGTGACAATAAAAATTATCATTATGATTTGTGATAAGATTTTTATTATTACTAAGTTGGCGTCATAGGTGTATCACTAATTATTGTCAATGGTGTACACTACTCTTTTCACTATTTAATTTGTAAAAATTATTAGAGTGACAAAATAATTTTTTTATCACTTAATATATATATATATAATCAATGGCATTTATGTATTTTCACTCATTATTTTATCACTAATTTTTTTTTATTGTAATGATTGATCATATGGGATTAGGTTAAATTTACTAATATATCCTCATTATTGTGTTATGTTTTATTAAAATATCCTCGCCATTGTCATCTTCTGCACCTTGGTGCTCTCTACACTATTGTTCTTTACCTGTTCGACCAACTTGAGTATGACATGTTTGATTGTTTTTTTCAAAATTTTTCTATGCCCAATCAGATATGATTTTAGAGTTGCTGAACAGATTTTGGCAGAGAGAAAAATATAAATTGCATGGTCTAGATTCAGTAGAGGAAAAAATGTGAATGATACACATGCCCAGTTGGGGTATTTATATTACAACCCCTAACCAATTATAACATAACAGAAGGTTGGTAACTAACTAACAGAAAAGGTAAAAAGACCAAAGAGTACATCTGCTAGCTAGAATAGGGAGGAATAAATATCACGTCTACAGCCCCCCCTCAAGGTGGAGATAGGTGGAAGTCAACCAAGCCCAACTTGGAGACTAAGGAGAAAAATTGGGGTAATGCAAGAAATTTCGAGAAGATATTTGCTGTCTATAGCCGTGAAGGAACATGCCTGGAGAATTGAATCCATTTTTGAATTATTATCAAACGAGATGACAATCTATCTTAAGGTGTTTGGTTCGCTCGTGAAATACAGGATTGGCAACAATGTGTAAAGCTGCTTGGTTGTCGCAGAACATATCAATAGGTTGATTAATACTAATGCCAAAGTCTTTTAGGAGATAAGAGATCCATTGGAGCTCGCAGACTGTGGAAGCCATGCTTCTGTACTTAGCTTCAATAGTTGAACAGGACATTGTATTTTATTTCTTGGATTTCCAAGAGATGAGAGATTGTCCGAGGAAAATGCAGTATCCAGTAATAGATCGCCTGCTATCTTGACAAGCAACCTAGTCAGCGTCACAGAATGCTTGTAGTTGGAGGAAGTTGGAAGTGGGAAAGAACAGGCCTGTAGAGGGATTATGCTTGAGGTACCTCAAAACATACAGAGCTGTATCCCAATGCGATTGGCAAGGAGAATTGATATACTAGCTGAGCTACTGCACTGCAAAAGAAATGTTAAGTCTAGTCATGTTTAGAAACAGTAATTTGCCCACTGACCTCTTGTATCTATCTGGTTTCGAAAGGGGAGGGCCCTCTCCTATTCTCAATTTATGTCCATTTGGAAGCGGGTTGAAAGTTGGTTTGGCCCCTAACATGCCAATGTCTTATATAATATCCAAGATGTATTTGCATTGGTTCAGATAAGTATTAGCATCAGACCTAGCTATCTCTATCCCCAAGAAGTAATTTACGTATCCTAGGTCCTTGATGGTGAAATGTTGATGCAAAATTTTTTTAACTAGTAGGATATAACAAGGAAATCATCCACATAACCCTACAAAGCTAGGAAATCTGAACTGTAAGATTTAGGGAAGAGGCAGTGATCATTTTCTGATTGAGTGAATCTAAAATTTTGAAGTTTGGAAGTGAATTTTGCACTCCACTCCCTAAAAGCCTGCTTGAGTCAATAGAGAGATCTAAGGAGCTTGCAAACTTGCCTTGGTTTTGATGTTTTGTACCCTTAAGGAGGTGCCATATAGACTTCCTCATGTAAGTGACCATGCACGAAGGTGTTGTTGATGTCTAGTTGATGTATAGGTCAAGATTTGCTAGTTGCCAATGCCTGAAATATTCTTACTATTACCAGTTTAGCTACAGGTGAAAAGGATTTTGTGTAATCCATTCCCTTCACTTGATTGAATCCTTTAGCAATAAGTCTTGCCTTAAACCTGTCAACATTTCCATTAGGTGAATATTTGATTTTGTAGACCTATTTTGAGCCAATAGACTTCTTTCCTGTAGGTAAATTAGTGAGTTCCCATGTGTGGTTCTTTTCTAAAGCAGCAAGATCATTCTGCATGGTCTCAATCCATCTTTCGATGACTGATTGTAGGACCCCAGACATCAAGATGTACAAGTTCAAATATGTGTGTGGTTTGAGATGTGCTAATAGGAAAAGGTAGTCTTTGTTGCTTTGCTAAGTAAAGACTGAGCCCTTTTATTGCTAAGAAAATCCAAGTACGACATTACAGTTGGAGATAAGTGGCCAAGCCTCTTATGCCTAAGAGAAATTAACTGAGTATCATGAGTGTTTTTAGGGGATTCTATGTTGTTGTTACATTGTATCCTATCAGTGTGATTGGGAGTCATAGTATAGTGTCTCAGTTGGTTGGTTTCAAAGCTTTTGGAGTCTAGAATATACAGTCATCCAAGCACCTTTCCTACAACAAATATCTCTTCAGTCTGAAGGCCTTGCAATAAGCAATGATTGTGGAAATAGGAATCTAATGGAGGCATTTTCAGCTAGTTTGCTGACAGATAAAAGATTATAATGGAAGGAAGGTATGTGAAAAGTGTTGGATAGTGTGAGGTTGTTTGGTAGATGAACATCAACTGTGTGATGAACTATTTTAACATTGCCATCAAGTAGGAATATTGGTGTGATGGATTTTACAATTTTCTTGTTGGTCAGAAGATTGATATCACAACACATGTGGTTTGAAGCTTCTGTGTCTATGATCCAGCTACCTGGTTCTAATAAGCTAAGTATATTGAAAGCAAAATAATGGATAGCGGTACCTGCAAAGTCATTGAAATACGCCATCTTAACCATAGAGTTGTCTATGGTGCCTTTTCCCTTCATGAATTTGTTAATCTCCAATTGAATAATGTCCTGGATCTTGGTTTTGAGATTAGCCGCTAGAGGCATCTCCTTTCTAGTTTCAGAGTTGGTAAGAGCCTCTATCATATTAGCAATGTGATTAGGAATAGGTTTTCCTTTGGCACTCATCAGTTCCTTGTACCAGTGTAGAACTTCATGCAATTTCAAGCAAGTCTCTTTTGTGTGTCCTGTGTAATTGCAATGAGTGCAGTAAAGACCTGATTTATCTATCTTCCTTCCTTGTCTCCCTGCGGTAGTAGGTTTCTTATAAGTTTGAGGTTCATTGTTTGTAGTGTTTTGCTTCTTGTATCCTTAGGTTTTGACCACAATTCATTACAAAAAAATATGCTTTTTACTATAGTTAATTATGTGTAGTATATAGTTATTAAGTGTAGTAAAAAGTTATTAACTACACGTGTACTACACTTTTCTAGCCGTAGGCATTGCGAGCAAAGTAAAAGCTTCACTACACTTTTTTAATTGTGGTAATTGACTTTTACTACGAAATTATCTTCAATTACCACAAATTTAATGTGTGGTAAAAGCTATCAAATACACCACTATTTTTTACTATAATAAAAAAAGTGTAGTATATAATAGTTAATTGCCACACTTTGGAAATTGTAGTAAATACTTAAATTATTTTTCACCACAATTAAATGTAGTAAAAATCAATTAATTTGGGGAGCTTCCTTTTTTTATTTATATACACACGGATAGTAGGAGCTTATCAGGATTCAAACTCTTGACCTTATTCTTGTGTGTGTGAAAGTAATGCCACTATGCCAATGATCACTTTGTTATTAATTAGCTAAATTAATATATTTGCTTACTTAATCAATTTTTTTTAATAACAAAAGTTATTGGAGACAAATATTTATTTTGCATCAAATTTTATATTTTCTTGCTATTTTGGGAAACTTTGCTAGTTAGGAAAATTAAGTATTTGATTAATTAATCAAATATTTTTAATAATAAAAATTAGAGGAAATTTTTTATTTTACCTCTACTTTTATTAATTAAAACCATGAGTAGTTAGGAATTTTTTAGGGGTTTTATTTGTTAATTTAAAATTTAATTAATTAATTAATTAATATTTTAATAATAAAAATTGGAAGCAATTTTTTAATTTACCTTGAAGATTATTTATTAAGCATTACTTCTAACATATTGTTCTTGTTTTCTAGTGATTTTTTTATTATTATTTAAGATCTTAATCCTTGCCTTCGAATTTTCACAAGTTTCATTGCTTTTACTTCACTAATGCAAAAGTATGGTTAATTCATTAACTTTTTGCGCTAATGAAAAAGTATGGTAAATTCATTAACGTTTTGCGACAATTTATGTAAAATTGTAGTAAATGTACAATATTATTCACCTTATATAAAAATTGTAGTAAATAAGTATAGTTTTTGCTATGATAAGATGAAGTGTAGTTTTTAATATAACTTTTGCCACATATTTGGAATTTTATACTACAATAGTAAAATCATGGCAAATAATCCTTTTTTCTACATTATTTTTAGTGAAACGAAAAATATTGTAGTAAAAAGCATATTTTTTTGTAGTGATTATTGTGTTCTCTATATTTTCAGTGAAGTTGTTGTGCACTTCTTGTTGTTTCTCTACTCGTAGCACCATAGAGTAGGTTTTGTTGACATTAGGCAAAGGATCCATGACAAGTATTTGATTTCTAAAGCTACCATAGCCTTTATTAAGCCCCATTAGAAACTGAACGAGCTTAGTTGAGGAGTTTTGTTCAGTCATTTGCTTGGCTGCACCACAACTGCATTCTCGCAAAGGCAACAGACATTGTAGTTCATCCCACAGCTTCTCTAGTTTAGTGAAATATTGTGCTACAGTCTGATTTCCTTGTGAGACTGAGCTGATCTCTCTTTGCAACTGATACATAAGAGGACCATTAAATTCTCTATATCTCTCCTCTAGCTCATCCCATAGCTCCTTGGCAGATCCATTATATAAAAAGGCATTCATAATCTCTATCGAAATTGAGTTTAAGATCCACGATTGTACCGTGCAATCGATCCTACTTCACTGCTCAAATTCATCCGAGTCTTCACTAGGTTTTATACATTTTCCAATGATAAAACCTAATCGCATCTTACCTCCCAAAGTTATTTTCATAGATCTGCTCCATGTAAGGTAGTTGTTGCCACTAAGTGGAGTTACAACCAGGAGCATACCTAGATTATCAGATGGTTGAAGGCTGAAACTGTCATGATCGTGATCGGCATTGTGAAAAGATCTTATGTCTTGTAAATTTTTGAAGTTAGCTTCGTGGTTGGTGTTGATTTCTTCCATCTCATATTCTCAATTAGAGATGATTCTCGGACCGAAAAAAAATGCTCTAGATTCAGTAGAGGAAAAAACATGAATGATGTACATGCCCAGTTGGGGTATTTATACTACAAACCCTAACCAATTATAATGAATGCAAGGTTGGTAACTAACCAACAGAAAAGGTAAAAAGACCAAAGAGTACATCTGCTAGCTGGAATAGGGAGGAATAAATATCACGTCTATAATAGCGTAAGTTGGGTATGAATTATGAAATATTCGGTTTGTTTTTCCATCTCATTTTTGAATGTAAATATTTGATCACTTTTGTCGTAGTTTTTGTTTGCACATGATTTAATGGTGATGAAGTAGAAAAATAAAAATTGATGAAAATTTTAAGGTATCCAGAATCCTTACTATTCAGATTACCTTACATTTTTTGTGGAAAAAATTATTCTAATTTTTCTTGTTCTTTTCTTTTTCTTTTTTAATGTTTTCTTTGCAATAAGTTATGTAAGGGAAAAAAGAAAAGTATGTCTAATTGTGGTATAAAATAATTTTCCGAATGCAACTATTAGTGTTTTGTTTGCATTAAGTTATATAAGGAGAAAAAAAGTATGTCTAATAATGGTATAAATTAATTTTCCAAATGCATCTATTCTCAAATATTCCTTTGCAATATATACTTATAAATTGCATATTACTTCAAATAATTTTACCATTCATATATATATATATATGTATATAAATTCTTCTTTTATAAGCAAGGGGCAAATATGTCTTTTTTGTGTTTCTTATAGGTATATATATTGGCCTTGACACTAGATCCCGCCTCCTAAGTGGGGATCCATAATCTTATGCGTTGTTGGATTAATAATCGAGCTACAAAAATATATAAGCCCAGATATTTTAACCAAATAGTGAATTAGGTTGTATAAACATTATATCCAACCCAATTATAGCTAGCAAATAAAAAATAAGAGAATAAAAGCATATAAAAATTCCACTTTCTTGACATTTATATAATGTCTCTTTCAAGTCATTGTGTTCCAGGGTTTGTTACTATATTTTGTGTTCCATGAAATCAATGAGTTGATAACTAGGAGTGATTTAGGTCCTTGCAAATCTTTACTTTCATTTATATAATGTAATGCTCAAAATTTGAGACATAACATGAAAATGCCCTTAAATTCAAAGGACACAGAAACACTAAGATGCAAAAATTAGAACATGCTAAAATTCATAAGAAATTATTAAGAAATTTCAAAAGCATCGCAGAAGAAAACAATTAAAAAAATTTCACTTAGAAATCAAATCCTTATGTTTAGAAATGAATCCTAAATATTACAATCCTCAAGAAATTGCTATAAACAATAATAAAAATTCAAGTTAATAATAACTCAAATGTTATTTGAAACTAATAAATGTCTTAGTGTATTGTTCTTAACCCCAAAATTAGTTGTCCACATTGTTCTCAACTAAGTCCTCTGCAAAAATGATCATAAAATAGCATGAGTGATAAATCGCTCAGTAAATTAGTTTTTTAGCCTTCAATCATATTTGAGTAAGTTACATATATAAATTAAAAAAAAAACAAAGGCATAAGACATGAGAAATCATACTCCTCTTGTAGTAAAATAGAACGATTAATTTTCAAAATTCTTAATCAGACCAAGGATCAGAAAATCATATTTATTGGAGTGTTTTCGGAGAAATACTTTCAGAATTTTTGTGACTTAAGATAATATATAACTTATTAAATTTTACTTAATTATGCTCATGCACTTTTGGAATTCCAATTACTACTATAACCCGGTGGGCAGTAGCGTGGTAAAAAATTTGCTACTATAATCTAGTAGCACAATCAGAAATTTGCTACTATATATAACCTTAAAGTGTAGTAAGAGATTTTTCACTATAACTCAGTAGAATGATCATAAATTTATTATAATAACCCGATGGTGAGGTAAAAAGTTTTGCTACTTTAACCTTATAGCACACAGTTAGGGGTATCATACAAAGCAAAATCATTGATTAATTAATTTTTTATTCAAAAAGTAATTTTTATTTTTGTTTTTTGTAAAGACTAGATCACATAGCGGACTTTACTTTTAGAAACTTCTAATTAAAATCCTCATTTATATAGAAAAAGTCATTTATACATAAAATATATTAGTTTATTTGGTAAAGAACATTTTATAAAGAAATATAAGTGAAAGAAAACTACTTACTTTTCATCTTTATAAATATAAGATGATGTGGTAGGCTTACTTAATAGAAAATTTTAACACAACACACTCAAATTCTCTTGTATACAAAAAAGCTATTCTTAAACAGAAAACATATATTTATACAAAAACCTAATGTTTTTTTGGAAAAATATATATAGAAAAAATAGAATGCGTGGACTACTTACGTTACTTATTAGAAGCTTAACATAGACTGCTTAGATCCTCTTTTATACAGACAAAATCACTTATACAAAAAACCTACATATTTATTTGGAAAAATATTTTTTCAAAAAAACGAGGCGAGAACTATAACTTACCATCTGAAATTTCCTTTCTTTAGATCTACAGATTCATTTAGGATGTCTAAATCCTATAAATAAATGCATTATAATAAATTAGGGTCTTAATGTTCCTAAATCAATCAGAATACAATATTGTATAATTGATTAAAGATCCGAGTACTACCTCGTGAATTGATTGATCATTAGGTTTTTTAGCTTTCCCATTGTAACTTCCACTGAGAAAGGACTTGCGGAGAAATTTAGATTATTACTGGTGATTTTTCTCATGAAAAGATGGTGCGCAAGAAAATGAGTTCTGGGGTTTTATATTACTTATTTTTTTCTATTTATACACATGCACACTAGAAGTTCATTCGGTTTGAATTCCTGACTTTACACTTTATATGTTAGACTTATACCACTGGGTTGAAGGCCACTCACTTATCACTTATATATGTAGGGATTTAGTAAGTCAATATGACTAACCTTGTAGGAGTAAAAAACTATCTAAATAAAGTTTTAAAATGATGGGAAGACCTCCAAGATGATACTTCTACCCATAAGTTCGAAAATCAAATAATATAATAGTATTAGTCATCTTTAATTAATAATCATGGACCTAAGGGATAAACACACCATTATGATATATGGACTTATTTTCGCACTAGTTATAGACTTAATATCAACTTGAAATAAATTAAATAATTTGGACCGTGTATGACACCCAAACCTGTAAAAATACAATTATAATGTCATGTAAGTATAAGCTCTAAAACTATTTTATAATATTAACAATATGATTGCTCAAGGATCAAATACTTTAGTCACTAAATTAGCTTAAACAAGACATGGACCACAAGGTTAATTACTCCCTCACTATAAAGAGAAAATTAGGTTTATATCATATTACTAATTCCCCCCCCCCTCCCCCAACAAAAAAAAAAATCCAATCATCAACACATTATCCACTTTCAATAAGAATAGATATATTTCATACAATTATGGCGCACTAATATTTCAAGTGAAATAACTTTCCGTACAGGTCTAATTTGTAGCTCTAATATGTACAGTCTTAAGCTAATATACTTAGTAGTTAGCTAAATGATTAACTTGACATTCAATTAATGAAGCTTCCATCAAGTAACTGGCATCTTATTTAGTAATATTACAAGAAGATAAACTCCACATTTCAGTCTCCACTAATCAATCCTTATAAAATTAGTAAGGAAGCATTAAAGCTTAACTAGCATATCAAAAACTTAGAGTATGATTTTTTCTTTCTTTCTTTCTCTTTTCAAGTTAAGATTTAAGTTTGTGTCCTTCATAATGCAATATAATCAAGGTAAGTACCTAAAATGTGATCCCTAATAACCTCCAAAAATTTTGAGTTTTATTCAATATTTACTTTCTATCAAGATCACATTAGTGTTGATCAAGCTTGAAATGAAGCGCATGCTAAAATTCCACATGAAGAGCAACTTAAAATGTCAATGAAGAATCGAAGCAGACTATAATTGATCCAGTATTCTAACATCTAATATAAACTATATCCTATTATTTTCTTATAAAATACAAAAGAATATTGCTAATTATGTATTCTTGCATTTCGGATCCTATGACATTGATGCTTCGCCTATTGAAATTCACATAGTCCTAAAATAAACTAAATAACCAAGATATATTTATTAGGTATAATTGATAATACTTCAAATGGAAATATATATTATCAAACCTATCACTGTAATAATTCACAAAAAGATATAGGGTATTACACTCTATTCTCCATGGAAAAAAGCTTTGTCCTAGAAAATTTAGACTTCCCATGTTTCAATACATATTCTCTAGGTTTTTAAGTAGCTTCTCTTGTGATATGCTTCCAATTTTCTTTTGAAAGACCCAATTAATGTGATTCTTGAGGCACTAGAAATGTAAGAGAGAGACCTAGAGTTCTATATTGACATCTTAGTTCCAATAGGTCGATACCAAGGAGTAAAAACAAGACTGAGATCATAATCGAATGGTGATGGGTTCAAGTTTAGTGTCTTCTTGATTTGACATATATTTGTATTTTAGCCATAACTTTTTCCATATATATGTATATATATATATTAGGTTAAGGTGATTCAAATAGCTATAGAAACCCAAAACACAGGGCCATAATTCATACCTTGACCATTTTTCCAAACTCATTCTGATTGATCGGCAAACTCGAGTCCAATATTTATAAATGTGATGAAAATTCAGATGATGATAAATCCAAATCAGGGTACTTTTTTATTTGACATATCTTCGTATTTTGTTCATAACATTCTCTCTATATATATCGAATTTAGGTGACTTGGGTGGCTATAAACACCTAAGAAATAGAGATTTAGTTTTTATGTTGGATATGTTTTGACATTCAATTTGGAAATATGAGAAAGTTCAATTGAAACATTCTATTTGAGCAAAATTGAGATCCTAGGTAAGTTATTCTTCCAACTTGCATTCCTCTCCTGAAGTCAAATAATTATCCCTTATTTCAAAGGGTAACCTAAAAATTCTTATTCTCAATATAAAATGTCTTGTCTAACTTCGCCTAAAAAATTAAACCTATATTGAAGTCTAGAATTGTAAACTAGACTCTAATACCACTTCTATCATGCCCTAAATCCTGTACATAACATGAAGTGCTCCTAAGTCCAAAGGACTCTAAAATTATAAACCATAGAAATCAAAACATACTAAAATCCATAAAATATTATTATGAAACTTCAAAAGTGTCACAATGAAACAATTCAAAATCTTTTACTTTGAAATCAAACACCTATGTTCAGAAATCAATCTTAACTATTACAATCCTTAGAAAATTATCTTAAAACTAATAAAAATTCAAAGTAGAAATGCAAATTTTAATCAAAACTAAGCCTTAGTGTGTTGTCCTTAACCGCAAAATTGATTGTCCTCTTCATTCTCAACTAAGTTTTCTGCAAAAATGATCATAAAATAGTATGAGCTATAAATCAGCCAGTAAATAGTTTCTTTGCCTTGAATTAGATTTGAGCAAGTTACATACATAATACTCAAGAAAAGACATAAGATGAAAGAAAGTATCCATTCTTGCAATAAAATAGAATGATCAATCCCACCCTCGTCCCCCTCTATTTGCTGGGACCAACTATTCAACATTAAAGAATGGGATTGAGGAATTTGTCATAGCACTGAATTATGACTTGTGGAGCATAGTCATTGATGGCCTCTTGTCCCCACTAGTAAAGGCAAACTTCAACAGAAAGACTGGAACTTACCCCTGAAGAAAAAAGAATGCTCTCAATGAATACAAAAGCAAAAAAATATCCTTTCATGTGCTTTTGTCAAAGAAGAATACAATCGTGTTAGCATGTGTACTTCCGCAAAGGATGTGTGGAACGTGCTTCAAGTCACCCACAAAGGAACTTCACAGGTAAAAGTAGAGCAAATTGCTTTACTTACTCGCCAATATGAAATTTTTTCAATGAAAACAAGTGAAACAATTAGCCAAATGTATGCTCGATTCATGAAAATAGTGAATTCCTTGTTTGCACTGGGAAAAACAATATCTGAATATGAACATGTTTGGAAGATTCTAAGATCTTCTCCAAAGGAATGGAATCCCAAAGTTACTATGATTCGTGAGGCCAAAAACCTTGAAAAATTAACTATGGGAGAACTAATTGGTTCACTTACCTCCCACAAGATGACTCTACTCAACAATGAAGAAAGTTATGACACCAAAAACAAGAAAAACTTTGCTTTCAATGCTGAATAAGGAGAATGGAATGAAGATCTCGGTGACCTAGATGAAGAAATGGTAAATGAAGAAATTGCCATGATAACCAGGCGACTGCGACAACTTACCCAAGTCAAAAATTGCTTTAGAAGAGATCCTAGAACAAATTCTAGAAGAAACACTGGTGAATTCAGAACTGAGCGAATCATCTGTCATGAATGCCATGAAATAGAGCACAAAAGGCCTGACTGTCCAAAACTAAAACAGAGTCCAAAGACCAAGAGAAATCCAAAACAAAGAGCCATAACCATCACTTGGGATGACTCAGACTGGGATTAATTCGATAATGAAAAAAATTATCTCATAGCTGACAGATAGGTAACTTTACAGTCCCAATTAAGTTCTATCAGTTTTTACATTGATTATGATTTAGATAAAGATCTTGATATTCATATTGAATGCCACAATCAACTCATTGAACTTCAAATAGAAATAAACCTTCTTAAGGAACAATTAGAGAATACCATTAATGAAAAGGAAGAGTTGGTACATCACTATGATAAAATCATAAAGAAATGCTCTGAGGAAAGAAACAGGAGAAAAACTAGTGCTTTGAAAATGAAATTTAGTTTTTGCTTGATAATAATTATAATCTAAAAAGATCTCTCATGGGCAAACACAAAGTTGATTCTGGTTATAGAAACACAAGATTTTGAAAAAGACTTGACACTATTGTTATAAAAAAGGTCACATGGCTCAAAATGTCCTATAAGAAGATAAATTGGAGCCAAGTATATATGGGTGCCAAAGTCTAAAAAATCATGACCCAACAAAAAATGGATACCAAAATTCACAAACTCTTGTGTTGGAGGAACCAGTCAAGATGGAAGTTCAAATGGATCTTTGGTATCTGGATAGTGGATGTTTCAGACACATGGCAAGAAACAAGTTATTCTTTTATGAAATACAAGAATATAATAAAGGAAATATATTTGCGGACAGCATAAAGGAAAAACCATTGGCAAAGGAATAGTTAGGAACAAAGACAGAACTTCCACAAAAAATGTCTAGCTGGTAGATGGGCTAAAACATAATCTTCTCAGCATAAGCTAATTATGTGATAATGGGTACTAGGTACACTTCAAACCCTCTAAATGTGTGGTGACCAAGCATGATGAAACTGTTTTCACTGCAATCAGAGAAAAAAACATATACTGTATAAATCTTGATGATTTGTCCAAACAAAATGTTGAATGCCCAGTTTCTGCTTATGAATCTTGTTGGACTTGGCATAGACGTGTTGGTCATGCAAATATGAAACGCTCAAATCATTTGGTCAAAAAGGATTTGGTGAAAGGCATTCCTAAAATGAAGTTCACAAAAACCAAAATATGTGATGCATGCATGAAAGGCAAACGAGTGAAAACTTCTTCCCAGCCAATAAATGACATTGCATCCTCAAAACCACTGGAACTTCTACATCTTGACTTGTTTGGACCTATGAAAACTCAATCTATTTGAGGAAACAAATATGTTTTTGTCATCGTGGATGATTTTCTCGATATACATGGGTAAGGTTTCTTTCATATAAAATGAAGCTTTGCATTATTTCATTACTCTCTCAAAGAACATCCAAAATGAAAAAGGGCATTTGATTAAAACCATCAACAGTGATCATGGCATGGAGTTTGATGATCATAAATTTTCCACCTTTTGTAATGATCTTAGCTATACGCACAACTTTTTTGCTCTAGGAACACCCCAACAAAATGGGGTAGTTGAAAGAAAAAATATTATTTTACAGGAAATGGCTCGAACAATGTTGAATGAGTATGATCTTCCTAAGCATCTATGGGCTAAAGTAGTCAACACAGCCTGCTACGTCATCAACAGAGTCTTCTTGCAACCATTCATAAAAAGGACTCCATACGAGCTTTGGAAGGGTAAGATATCCAACATATCTTATTTTCGTGTATTTAGGTATAAATGTCACATCTTAAGTGATAAAGATCACCTTGCTAAATTTGATCCAAAATCAGATGAGGGAATATTTGTTGGTTACTCAATAAACAATAAAGCTTATAGAGTTTTTAATAAAAGAAAAAGGACAATAGAAAAATCCATGCATGTGGTATTTGTTGAAACTGACCCTCTACTAGCCAAGGACTCCTTAAGCATAGAAACTGCAGGTTTCGATCAAGTGATAGAAGTACTTCAATAGGAAAAAGAAAGAGAAAAAGACATTTCACAAAATCTCACTGAGACAGTCTCAACCTCAAATGGAACTTCTGGCAATGAAACATGAGACAAATCAACAAATTCAAATATGCCTCAAGCCATCCAACAAATACTATCAAAACTTTCAAGACTTAACAAAATATATCATTCATAAGTTTTACTGAATTATGCTCACAAACTTTTAGGATTCCAACTACTACTATAACTTGATTGAGTGGTAAGACATTTACTACTATAATCTGATAGCACGGTCAAAATTTTGCTACTATTACACGGTAGTGTGGTCAGAGATTTGCTACTATTACTTCATAGTGGGGTTAAAATTTTGGTACTATAACTCGACAGGATGGTCAAAGAGTTGCTACTATAACTCGGTAGCATGGTCAAAGATTTGCTGCTTTGACCCGATCGTATTGTCAGAAATTTTATTGCTTTAATTTGATAGCACATCTAAGGGTCACTTGATCATGCTGACCAAAATCATTGGTATTTTTTTTTAAAATAATTTTCGTTATCTTTTTGTCATGACAAGATCACATGTTAAAATTTAATTAACAGAATCTTTTAACATAACATGCTCAAATCCTCATTTTTATAGAAAAAAGTCATTTAGATAGAAAACATAGAATTTATTTGGAAAAAAACATTTTATAGAGAAATAGAAGGAGAAGACACCATTTCTTTTTCATCTTTATAAATATTAAATATCACATGGTACGCTTTACTTAACAGAAAATTCTAATATAACATGCTCAAATCCTCTTTTGTATAGAAAAAATTGTTCAAATGAAAAACATATATTTACACAAAAACCTACACAATGTTTTTGGAAAAACATTTACAAAAAGATAGAAGGCAAACTACTTGCTTTACTTAATTAGAAATCTTAATATAATATGCTCAAAACCCCCTCTGCCCAAAAAAATCACTTATATATATAGAAATCTACAAACTTATTTGGGAAAATATTTTTTACTAAAAATAGAGGGCAAAAACTTCTTACCCATCTAAGATTTCCTTTCTCTTAATATATGAATTATTTTAGATACCCTAAATTCTATATACAAATACATTATAAAAAATTAGGGTCCTACATATACCTAAATGAATCAGAATATATTATCATATAATTGATCCAATTACTACCTCATAAATCGATTCATCCTCAGGTTCCTCACCTTCCTTCTTGTAACCTTGCTCATCTTGGATGAATTTGTGGAGAAATTTAGATTAGTTATATCAATTTTTCATATGAAAAGATGATGGCACAATAAAATAAGTTCTAGGGTTTTGTATCACTGATATATAGTGTTTTAGTTAGTCAATATGACTAGATACCTTGTGGGAATCAAAAACTACTATTTAGATAGGAGTTTCAATATGATGGGAAGATCACTAAGATGATGCTCTATTCTAGATTCAAAAATTAAATAAAAATAATGTATTATATATATATATTGTTTTTTTAGTAGTTAATTTTCTTTTTGTCATGGATATTTCACATAGAATCAATGTATATAGGTAGAATCACAAGAAAGAATAAAATTAAAATATTAATCATCAACATATGCTTAAAAAGATTAATAATCAACCTTAACCTTGGTCTTTTTCCTTTCAATCTTTTTCTTCATTTTTGGCAATGTTTTGTGAAATTAACATTCAAAAAGGATATCACTTGTAATAGTTGGAAAAAGATTAACAAATAGCATTATTATTTTAAGTAGATATTAGATAAAAAACTAGGTTAGATTTCTTGAATTTGGTGCATGATGAAGGCTAGCTAAATTGAATGTTGTTGCACTTTGTCGCATATACTTTGAATAGTTGAGATGCTTGAAACCTAGATATACGTACAAATAAGATAAGAAGAAGAAGAAGAAGAATTCAATGAGATTCAAATGGGAAATAAGAAAATTTTGGATTAATAAAAGAATTATTGAAAGTCTAGAAGTCATGTAGGAAAAAGATAGTACCAAAACAGTAGGCTGCACAAGCTAACTCACTTTAGTTGACATGGGGCAATCAAGCACTTGCCCTTGCTTTTTTGGCTAACTCAGGAAGCTGTATAGGTTTCTTGGGATGGAATACTTCAATGCATTCCATTGTTGGCTGCATAACTTACACTGGTGGGGTCATTTCTTCATGACTTGTTGCATACCATGCATTTATCCACATATAAATATACATGTATTTCAAATGTTTTATTAAAAAAGAACTAAAAGAACAAATCATTAGCAAAAAAGGCAACTAATGGGACATTAACTTCTAAATTTTTTGGCGGAAATGTATTTGTGTAATCTATATGTCTGTAGTACACTTGTATACTTCACATAGTTTTCATAGCCATCTTTTTCATGTACACACATCCCGAAAGATCTAACAGCCTACTCCATCATTTTTTATACTCCATTTGAGTTGGTGGTAGTCTAAAAATATCAGAAGTTGACAGAAGAGGTCTAAATGTACGTGGGCATGTTCCTGATGATTTTCTCATAAGACTTGGGATAAAGATCCATTTCGAGATGTCACAAATTAGGAACATTCTAGTTGACTAAGTTCAATAGCAAACAATTGGATTTTGGAATAAAAATGGTGTTACAAATGAAAGTTAGAAAATTTTACTTCCAATTAAAGTATTTGCAACCTTAATAATATAGTGAGAACATACTAATACTTCAACAAATTTTAAGTCCACTGGTTGTTAGTGTTTCTTTGTGTGCATTAAATGGAAAAGTTCGGCCCATCACTCTTCATCATCCATACATATGGAAAAGAATATTTTCAATCACAAGAAATATTTGTAGATTAATGAACTTTAAACTAAGAACATCATTAGCAAGTATTTGTGCAAAACTCTTTCATACAACTGTATGATTAATATAAGTTGTGAACGGTTAGCTCTATTGATATATCACAATTGTGTAAAAATATAAAATGATGTATTTAATAAAACATGCATTAACAATACTAATTAATTTAATACGTATGCAAAATTCTAAACACTTGATACATCAAGAACTTACCTCTCTTTTTTAGAATCCCATTATTGATCGATGATCAACGATTGATGTTCATGAACCTTAGAAGATAACTAAGCTACTCATTCTCTAAAACTTAACTTGCAGTCATAATAAGTAGCTTCTAATCTAGACTTATAATCCTTCACTTTTTGCTAAACTTCTAATCTAGACTTATAATCTTTCACATTTTGCTAATGTTACTTGAAGACATGCTTTTTCTTATTTAGACCAATAAGATTAATATTTTTGTGCACCAAAACATGAAAAAGACATTGCAAATCTACCTAGATATTTAGAAAATATATTTTAAAAGGTAAAATACATCATACTTAATTTTCTGACCATATAAGTAATTGTTTAATATTGGAACAATTCTCCAATCATTAAAAGTTAAGGGGTAATTGATTGTTCCAAGCTAATATTCCCAAATATGTTTGAAGTTCATTAGAATCATCTCTAGCTTGTTGATCCCATTCATTGCTTTCAATATTTACTAGTTCACACATTTTCCTCTATGTCATCAAACTAGAGTGTAACCTCGAGTCCTTAATGCACAAGTAGAACCTATATGTGAAAGAATAAAATGACTATTAATTTAAAAGAGAGTAATTATAAAGAAAATGACAAATATCAGTCTAAATTCCACTATCAATCTTACTAGGTTGAGATTTGTTAGGGTAGGCTTCAGGTTGCGATTTGTTAATGTAGGGTTTAGGTTGAGGTTGTGTTGAATTGAGGCCAACTTCACTTGTTTGTTTTTTGTTTATTTCATTAGTCATCCCTCCTACAAGCCATTTTCACAGATATATAATACACCATGATTCTAATATACTATCCTGCATTAAACTATAAATATAATTAGAAGCTAAAAAGAGAAAGAAAGAAAAATGCATGTATCAACACATACGGTAATGTTACACCCACATTAGCACACTTATGAAATGTCTCATCAAATTTTATAAATCTTAAAGAAAATATACATATGAAGATTCATTCACATTTACAACTAATTTATGCCATACCGTCTTTACAATCTAGCACAAAATGATTAGCCCTTTCACATAAAGCAATGTCATTACTATTATAAAGGAGAAGCATTTCTATCTTCAAAGTAGAAGCAATTTTATAAGATTTTACAAAATTATCCTTGCAACTTTTTGTCTGCTAGAATTATGAAAGCAACCCAAAGGTGAAATTGGAAATTGCTATACAACTATTGCAGTTCTTGTAACATTTTTTGGTTGTCCCAAATTTACCCTTTTATTATTATTACATATATTGAAAAATTCAGATATATTGGTAATATTCTACTTAAAACCACAATCCTCAAAATCCCTACCTTTCCATTATATAGGAAACCACAAAACACAACTTCAAAACCTTTTTTATTTTTCATCTTACACCTTCAATCCAAATATTGTACAGTTCTTTCTTCAATGTTGGTCTAAGGCCAAAAGAATTTTTCATAGAAAATAGTCAAAAGATCAATTACATTTAGTAAAGTAATTGGCAGATCATCTTGATAGCTCAAGTTTTCATCTTTGAAATAGTTTTTAGAACCGACAATTTATCAAAGTCCAGGGTTTGATTCGTTCAACAAAAACTTTGGTTGCATCTTAAAATGTTGTTATTATGATATTCAACTCAATTTTCAAAGATAAAAAATGATTATTTACCATTTGTTATTGTTTTTAATTGAAAAGATTTCTAGTTCTTCACTTTTGCATTTTCACATTTTGATTGCAAAAAAAGTGCTATTATGAGCATGTTGAAATCATGCAAAATTCAAGAGGTAATATGAGTTGCAATCTGATTCTATTTTTTTTTATTGTTTTCATTAAGTAAATTCGTAGACCAAATCCATGATTCGATTGAATTCATTCTAGTGTACTTGATGATTTTATTTATTTATTTATTTATTTTTAGCTTTTTTTATTATGAATAATGGCAACAATTGACAATTAGAGTGCTTTGAATTAAATTAACTAGATGTTCCCCACAAGTTATAGTTTTTACGTGCACATTACTATGTTCAAGATGGTGGTTGTGTAGTATAAGTCTCAATTCACATTTATAAAGAATTGATATATAGGAGTATTTTTGTATATTTATGTGTAGTTTGATATATTATCAGTAGTAGAAGTTTTTGCTGTTGCTGGATCTAATGCACATAAAGCTATTAGAAGAATGTCATTGTGCCTCAACACTTACAGTTAAATACAATAAGCCACACCCCACATCCCTGAAAACCTCTATTTCTTATGTTTCATCCTAGACCTCAAACAAAAACTTCCATAATGGTCTCTTTAATTTTTCTTGAAGATCAATTTTGTTTGAGCATGACCAAACATCTTTTCTTTCTAGACAAAATGCTTACCTAAAGGGGTTGCAAAAAAGTAGACAAAGGTAAACAAAACCCTTACTCAGTGTCGTGCCAAGATAGATCCATCAGTTGAGATTTTAATTGGTAGTTCTATTGTGGCACGTTCTCAGAGCTGTTTTAGTTTCATATTAATTTTACATTTGAAATTGTACAATTATGGGGAAAATTGCATTTCTTATCTTATAATTTTGTCCACTTTGCAATTTCATTCTATAACTTGAAAAATTACAATTTTACTCTTGTATATACCAAAAATTTATTACTTTTAGCTCAAATTTCACCGAGGGATCATGTTTTGTTTAGAAAAGCTGAGTTGGCATGCCAATAAGGCAAAAATCAGCATGCCAACATGACAAAAAACATCAAATTGGGCCCACTCTAGTGTGCCAACTTAGCTTTTCTATCAATTTTTGGAGCTTTGATGAAAATCGAACTAAAAGTGACGAACTTTTTGTACATATGGGACTAAAATTTCAATTTTTCAAGTTATGGGGTGAAATTGCTAAGTGAGCAAAATTATAGGATGAAAAATTCAATTTTCCGATCCTTGTATGTATGTCAGTATGCATTATACATATATGCCCTTATTCATGCCTAAGCAAAACATATTCCAACTTCATCACAATTCAAACCTTTGTGGATAAAATTTTTGAATGACATTTTAATGCCTTGTATTTCAATGTATGTTGCTTTTGAACATGAACTAGAGAGCCACTGGCTTTTGCCCCATTACATGATTAAATTTTGACCTTTAATATGAGTTGGTTGTTTACTCTTTCTGTTTTATGAATGTGATTTATTGTATAAGATTCTAGCTCATCAAGACATCATCTCTTAAAAGATTTTATTGTTTACTCCTAGAATCATCAATTTTGCCATTAGTTTGTAGGAAATAGGTAGACTCCATGTGAATTGCACATTGAAAATTCATTGACATTTACATTACTCTTAAGTAATATTTTATGAAATTTATAACACATATTCTCTATTTACTAACTAAATACAAACTGCTCTCTGGCAATGATCAACCTCTTAGAAAATGTTTAAATGTTGACAAAAACAAGAATGTGAATTCAAGAAGGAAATTTTTTATCAAGAATAGAATTTTTTTTCCTTTTTTTTTTTTCTCTTTTTATCTTCTTTTCAGCTCTAGAAACCATATTGTGATGTGGTAAATAAATACTTTACCATACTCATTTGATTATTTCCCATTTTTATCAAGTAAACCCTTTTCAACATATATATAGTACTAATGAGACTTGTTATTGAAGTATTGCCTACTTATCATGAGAGTTGTAATGTTGTTTTAACTGAAACATAAAAATGTGTATCTTCTATACAAGATTTCTATGCCGCTTAATTATAATTGAACTCTTTCATTAATTTCATAGGAATAGTTGCTTTCACTTTATATTTTATATCTAGATATGTAGGAACTTTATCTGAATCTCCTATTTGTATCACTTACAAGCCTACTACTCTCATTGCAAGAAGTGCATATTGATCATGTGGTGTTACTTTATAGAAAAGGCAAAAATGAACTTTAAATTTGCATTTGTTCCCTCTAAATTTGATATCCTTTGGTTGGCCTAATGGAATATAACTATTCTATGTCCATAAAATCCCACATCAATATCAGTCATTATATGCATTGATGCTGTCTCTTCTCATAATGGCATAGCTATATTCATGTAGTAGGAACCAAACCATTTAACTTAATAGATCTATATATGTCTATATAGTAAAATAAAAGCTTGTTTATCTCACACCACTTTTGTTGCCTTTCCAATTTAACCATCAAAATAATTATAATCTTCCAGAGATTTAGAGTGGTAATAAAATGATCTTAGGGATAAAAATATAATAGCATAGCCACAATAGTTGATATATTCAAATTTTATTATATTACTATTATGCCACCATTGAATGCCTGAAACTCCACACCGAGTGAAGGTCATAGTTGTCATTTTGCATATAAAGATGATGGCCCACATTCTCTTACTATTAGGTATAAGTGTTTCCTTACACATTCAGAACATTTGTCTTTCTCAATCTTCTTCGTTCTTCCTTCCCAGGCCCTACAGTGTGAATTAGGGTTTTGTTGCTTTGTGTACTAGTTACAAGTAATTGTTCATCAACTTCGCATCTACTTCTTCATATAGTATATAACAAACCTTGGTTGTTATTATTAATGTCCTAGGTGTTTTGTTGATTTAATTTTGTATTTCTAATAGTCAGTACAATTTTTGGGAAAAAAAATTAAAATTATTTCCTCCACTTCTTAGGGACTACTTTCCATTGACAACGACCTTCTTCATTAGTTTTTGTAAAATACGTCATCATTCTTGATTATTGAATCACAGGCTTAAATTTTTTTGGAATTTTATTTGTCTCAAATCTTGTCTTTAAAGAATTTCATTGTTGAAATCTTAAATGATGTTGTGATAGATATTTTCAAAAAAAAATTTGTGATATCTTTTAATTTTCTAGCCACAGAAATCAACTTTCTTCAACAAGGTAAACTTATTAATTTCTAAGATCGCAATTATGTTGCATGGTGTTGCTACATATTTTCTTGGAGTTAGGAGTTCCAGTGTCATGGGAGTTGGTTGTAAGTCTTTAGAGGACGGTTTTGCATTAGGAAATACTCTTTTTTTGAACTATCTTGGAGAAGAAATTATTAAAAAAAACTATTAAGTAGGTAATGAATTATATAGTTCATTCACAGATGTAACTAAAGTAGTCTCTAACTATAAGTCATTTACTTCAAAGTCCTCTTAGTCTCCTATATCATGATTTAGTTGATTTATTGTTATATTTATTTATCTTTTTAGGTTATTTATGCCTCTGGATTCTTTTGGGGAGTTGACATGCATTTTAGCCATCTTCTTGATTTTCCTACAGCATCATGGATAGAAAAGAGCATATTGAAAAATTCAAGAAGTACGAGGCTGAATATAAAGAGCATTTGATGTCAAAGTATTTCTCATACAAGATTGCTTTTGGAGGTAAATATCTTTGGAATTGATACTGGAATATGGACTTCTTTGTGCATGAAAGTTTGCATACGATAGGGCTACAAATAGTAGAGAAATCCATAATTGTTGCATCTTCACAATATAGTGGAAACCTTCAACCCACACACATATAATTTAAAAAAAATAAATAAAGTAAAAGAAAGGATCAAAAGGATTTATCTTCATTCTAATGGTTTTTCTTCAACCTTACAAGTTTCATTTTATGTTTGTCATGCAAAAGTGATATGCTTTAAGATCCTTGATCTTGTCCAAATAAATTTCTTTTTCACTTGAAAAGGAAAAAATTTCTGGTTTTTTTCTGGCCTTCCACACCCTTTAGTTTTCAATTTCTTACTGTTTTACTTATCTCAATAAACCTGCCCGAAAATCACCAATGGCTTTACTAATTTTTCTTCCTCATAGGCATTAGAATTTTAAGGGTAATATCTATAAAACTAGTTTAGATTAGTGAAAGCAACAAGCATATTGGAAAAAGAAAACATGACTGCAGATTCATATGTGGAAAGTTGTCGTGTATCTTCTCTTATACATGGCATCTTGCTCCATTTGTGATTCAAGCAAATACCACAGTAGTGGGACTAGTTAAACTATGTTATTCAAAGTCGTCACAACCCAACCACGGTAATGCAATTATTAGGGGCACGCTCTAACACTGAGCTAATATCCCATCGTGTGAGCCTCCTACTATGGCCCAACTTTGCCAAAAGTGAGAGAAACCCATCCGTCTCTTCCTTTTTCTGCTCCATCTTACCACAAAGGGGGATATGGAAACATAACAAATGGGATCCTATTAGCTCTTTTGACCTAGGATAATAAGCTCTTTGATTCTCATCTAAGTCTACCTACTATCTTAATATTAAATGGTTGGCAACTTTGATTATTACAAAAGTATATTCATGTGCATTCTCACTTGTAGTTTTACATAGTCCATAAAAAGTAGGATACTTTGATATATTATTGGAAATTTTTACAAGTAATGAACATGGTAATGTATCACAATTAATTTTAAATTCTATTTTTGCAAGTAGTACAATCAACATGAAAACGAGTGTAGATGGACAAAGTACTGCAGGTAGTAGGTAGGAACAATTCTTAACACATTCTAAATTCATCTTTTTCATTGATTCATGTGCTAAGTTTACCATTCATATGTAGGGTGACTCCATATGAATCATTTTTAGGTCCATCATTTTATGAACTAATCTGCAAAGAGTCAAGTTCTTCACGTGAAACTCCAAATAATAGTAACTCAAAAGGGAAGCACTAAATATTGTGTTTATCAATATTATCTGTACCAACATTGTGTTTATGGAAGCACACATGGATTGATGTTGCCTTTATAGAATAATCCAAAGCCCAAACCTTATATCATATAAAACATTGCATCTTTCTTCTCATCGATTATGGATATTAGTGGAGCACATTACCTCTCTTGTTATTTGTTGAGATTCTATTATTTTGATACTAATTATTTCCTCATAGCATGAAAATATATTTCTCGCACCATATTGGTGTGGAAAACTGCTAAACCAATAATGTTCAATGCATTTAGCTTTAAACCATGATTTCTTCTAACAGAGCTTGCGATTATTATCCAAGGGAAGGGAAAGGGGAAGTGTCGATGCTTGTGATTCATGTCAAATCTTGTGCATTTTTACTTTTGAATATTCGAATCATGTGTTTGAAATTTTAAGCTATGTAATATGACTTTCTTTTTCATTTTTTACATATACATACACATATATGACATTGTAAAGTGTTTTACAATGAAGAAGAAAGCATATATCCACTAACATTAATAGGCTTATTGTTAGAAAATTAATTCAACTCATTTAAGTTCATGGTACATTTATCCGATTTGATTAACACATACACATATAATTACTTACTCATACAAAGTAAATTTGAAATTTTGACTAAGAGGGGTGAGAATTAGGCATAATAAAAAAATTTGATTAGCGGAAGTAAAAGATTAGTACTTCAATAAAAGAAATGATGTTTTTATGTAGAAAATGGCTTGAATATTTTTTGACCAACAAAGGCCGGAACTAATGTTTCACCATAACTTTTGTTCAATGTGAGGATGAATAATATTGATAAAGCATATAATGAATGTGGATATGAATGTGATAAAATCAAATATTATATAGTATTGAATTAGGAAGTAGTTATTATGAATAATATTGGTAAAGAAATAATTTAGCATACTTGAGGTTTTTATTTTGATTAATTAAATATAACAATTGTATTGTTTATTTTTCAGCTTTTCTCTTGATTTACTATCAATATTATATGGAATTATAACATTCAGTATAGTTACAAATAGTTGGAAAAAGTATATATCCTTCAACGATTAGAATGCAGCATTGCATTTTTAATGGCATATTATGTCATTTAATACATTCTTTTTTGTGACATTTTAATGTATCATCTAATATATTTTTTGTTGTATTTAATTGATGTCATGATAGAGGTAAATTAATTATATTCATATCTTTAGCTACACTGCTACAAGTGACACTTTTAAAAAATGTCATTAAATATAAAATTGCCACTATAACACTATTTAAGTGACACTTTTTAATGCCACCAAATGGTATGTATCTATATATATGGATGCATTTAAGTATGTATATAAAATATAGATTTGTATATATCTAAATAAATATTATGTTAAAATATTTTTTAGAGATTTTTATGGTATTTAGTTTTAAATTTTTTTTTTGTCATGGTTAAATGATTTATTTTGTGGTTTTTTCATAAATAAATAAAACTTCAAGGGGTTTTTTAATAAATAGATAGCTTTTTCCGTTCAAATTTTAACGGAAAATTTGAAGGAGGACCAGAAGTGTCAGAAAAATTATGAAATTTGGACCAAATGTGTTTAACACCATAAGCTCAGGATTAATAGTGTACACATTGTTAAACTATGGGACCAAAAAAGCAATTTTCCCCAATTATGACTAAATAAAGTGAATTAACTTGGAAACCTGATAAGGACACTTGAGTACATTTAGATTTATAAATCAAAAGTTGATATGATTGACTAGGAAACCAATACTTGAGCGTCGATACAACTGGCGATTCCTCTGCATTTTCCAAGTGAGTACGTATTAGAATACTTCAACCTCGATGTAATTCTGCTCCATCCCTTGTAGGATCTTGCTTAAGTATTACATGGGTTGGGGCTCAATTCCTCTGATGAAAATAAAAATCGAGCTAACGGCATTGGGCGAAAGCGCTAGGTATAGTCGAAGAGGTTAACTAGTATTCGACTTGGCCAACAATGGAGGTTTAGTCAAGTACTTTTTGAGCTTGGCTAGCACTTGATCGCACTATTCTATCCATTGGAAGTAATGGTTGCTCCATAATATCTTGAAGAATAAGAGGCTCTTATCGACCATTTGGGATATAATTCTTTTGAGGTCTACGATCCAACCTACTAGTTTTCGAACCTCTTTGACCGATAGGGAAGGGACAATGCTTTGCATAGCTTCTATCTTTTGAGGGTTCGTTTTGATCCCTCTCTAACGCACTATGTATCCAAAAAACTTTCCCGCTCGGATACCAATAGTGCACTTTGCTAGGTTAATCTTAAGGCCGTAGTATCTTAAAATAGAAAAGGTGTGGGCTAGGTCGATGAGGGGGTCTTTCACCTTAACACTTTTAGTATCATGTCATCAACATACACTTCTATCGACCTGCTAATTTCTTCTATAAACATTATGTTAACGAGTCTTTGGTATGTCACCCCTAAGTTTTTCAACCTAAAAGGGATGACTATGAAATAGTACACCCCCATTAGTTCGACGAATGTAGTCTTGTCTTGATCTTTATGGGCCATGAAGATCTGGTAACACCCCTGGAAAGCATCCGTCATGCTCAACAACTCATACCCTGCCATCATGTCGACTAGGAAATTGATACGGGAAAGCATATAGGGGTCTTTCAGACATGCCTTATTGAGATAAGTGAAGTTGTTACACATTCTCCAATTGATTCCATGTTTACGCACAAGGACTACGTTGCACGACAACTTCAAGAATTGGATTTCAACCACGTAGCCTGCTTGGAAAAGTTTCTCATCTTCTTCATTTATGATCTTGTTTCTCTCCTCCCCAAAGATACGTGTTTTCTGCCATATCGCCCTAGTTGACGGGTCAACATTTAATCGATAAATGATCACATCAGGGTCAATGCTCTGTAGATCGAACGCCGACTAAGTGAATACATCTCGATTCTATCAAAGAAAATTAATGAGCATACATTCTGTATCTGGTCGTAGTTGGCTCCCAATTTTGGTGCATTTTTTAGGGTTCCCGGGCTCAAGGTCAAGTATTTTAAATTCTCTCATAGGCTCAACCCTGGTATCTTTGACCTTGCTCTTCAGCCTTCCCGCTTCTTCATCACGATCAGGGATTGGGAGATCCAACGAAAGGTTGGGTTTTAGAGCTAAAGTCTTTACTGTTCTGGCATCGATTGGGATGGTGTAACACATCCAAGCTTCAGTGGCATTGTATAGGGTTTTTTAGTCTTGGCTAGCATCGGGAACTTTATTTTGAGGTGATAAGTGGATACTATTGCTTGAAAGTCATTGAGTGTTGGTTGCTTGGGGAAAATATTGTATGCGAAGGTGACATGGACTACTAAATACTTAACCATCATGATCAACCTCGTTGGTTTTGTGCCAAGAGAGCTCGAAAGCTCAATGGATCCGAGCGGTGTAACTTTTGAAATACCGAACTGGACAAGTGGTGTCTTGATCGGGTAGAACATGAACTTGCCTAAGTCCATCTCAGCTAAGGTCAAGTAAAAGCTGATGTTAGCTGAATTGCCATTGTTGATTAGGACTTTTTGGATTGCTTTATCTACAGAAATCACCATAAGGCATTCCAATTTGCTCTTGATATCTAATTTAGCGATGTTCCTTAGGTCTTTATCTCTGAATGTGATAGCTCCAGCACTCGTTGAAACGTGGAACATTGGGTTCGCTCGATATGAAATTTTGAGCGTGTGATCGATCTTGTTTCTTAATATCTTGGTATCTCTCCATGTGGGTCCACTCTAATTGTATCAATTATTCATCTAATGACTAGGGCCACTTCGACCGGGTGAGGTCAAAGATCGAGTTGTCGGGGCAGGCTCCTACACCTTTATTTCCTCAAAGACTGGTCATTGGTCCCTGTCCTCTGTACTACTATGTACGTTTTTAGGTACCCCTATCGAATCAGCCATTTGATCTTATCCTAGAGTTAAAAGCAATCATTTCTGTTATGCCCCTTCTATTTATGGAACTGGCAGTACTCATTTGATTCCTTTATTCCCAGTCTTTCGAGTAGCTTTCTTGGCTTCTTCAGGAGGTCAACGTATTAGATGGCCATGAAGATCTTCTTCTTTGATGTGTTCAGAGGGGTGTGATTGATTAATCTCCTGATTGGGGATCAATGCCCATCTCAATCGATTTTGTCTTCTTTAGAATCCTTTTTCTCTTTCAATTTTTTGTCTGAGTTCAGTTGCCTATATTTACTACAATTCATACCTTTTTGCGTCATATACTAATCAATCGGATTGAGCAAGGCCTTTATGGTGAAAGGCCTTTCTCAGGCCGAGGTATTAGCGCACTCCTTGTGGCAGAGCCCTAAGAATAGGACATCAATAAGGAAGTCGACCTTTAGGTTGTCAATTTTCAACACTTTATTGTTGAACCTTTAAAATAAGTCTCTAAGTGATTTTCCTTCATTATGTTTCACTAAGTGAAGGTGTGTGTGTGGAACCTTGGTCCTCTTCTTGTTGGCAAACTGATACAGAAACATGTTGTATAGTTATCATAAAAGTTGACGATTGCAGTCCAACTTGACAAACCAATCCAGTGCTACACCTGGGAATGTGGTCACCAATAACTTGGCGTGGATGTGATCATTATGCCTGTGTAACTGTATGCATAGTAATTGATCCCTTTTGAAAGGGTAAATTTTGCCACTTGGCTTTCGGACAAGCCTAACACATATATGATGAATAGTACTTAGAGCCAGCGAGGGATGGTGCAATGTTGCTGATGCATTTAATGCTGGGGAACTCTAGTGGGAAACAACATTAAATTCCATGGACTTGGCCTTACATCAACCCTGTTATTATATGGTATTATTGACGTCCGATTGCGGACTTTGGTCCACAAGTTTCTCTGCTCGCCAGTTTACCTCGATGTGGCAGAGGTGACCAAAAGGAGGTTAGAGGTCGAGGAGACTAACGTGATCTTTGCACTCCTCCTGCTGTTCGCTGCTGTCCTATATTTTGCTTAGGGCATTCACCCCTTCATTTCAACCTCTTCCAAAACTTTGACTTGAGAGGTCGAGGTCGAGCTTTACAGTAGAGAAAATAAAAATTACTATCATTTAATATATACCATTAGAAATTAACAATTTCGCAAATATTACATTTTCTTGTGAGATAGCACCATACGATGCCATAAACATATATCGTTCTAATAAAAGTGGAAAAGAATTGACCTCAAAGATAATTTTATCACATGTTAATGAAATGATCAATAACTAGAAAGGAAACGAAAATTAGTTCCCTAATTGTGTGATTTCTGCACAGCCTGGTCCTTCTTGTTTATTTGTCCCCACAAACTTAAGTTAAGCATTGTACTATAAAATTTCTACAAAGAGTAAAAGCAAAAATGCATGAGAATGAAAGAAAAATAATGGGTTTTATTAATAATTTAGATTTTGGATAGCATTTTATTCATCACAAGATGCTTTCTACCAGCCATTATTATTTATCTCCATCCTATTAACTAGTAAGCGATGTTGTTGGTGGTGTTGATCTTTTTCCCCATGCAGACTTCTGTTTTGGAAACCATGATTGGTGTGTAGGATGTGCAAAGCAGTAGTGGTGCATAGGTTATTGAGATGGTGTTGGTGGCGATCTTCTAATCCTAGGCCCTGGTGATTTTGGTTCTGGGAACCACGAGTTGTGTGGTGGACCATTAGAGCCATGGTGGTGCATAGATGATGGGGATGATGGTATTGGTGGTGGTCTAGCCACCTATGGTCGACGTGGCAGCCATGGTCGTCGTGCCCTTGGTGGTCGAAAGCAGTAGCCGTGAGGCAGTAGCGTTAAGTCACACTTGTGTTGAGAATATAGTTGTGTTGGTGAAATTTTCTTATGCTCTTCTTGCTTAAATTTTTTTTCATCATGAAGAGTTAAAGAGTTGGCCTTCACTTGAGACAATGTTGTGATATAAGCCATTGTTCCAAGGAGCAAAAGTATAATGCAACACTTACTCATTTTTTTCAACGTTTTTAACAAATGTTGTATGGGCAAATTTTGATGGTAAAACAGTACATGAGATGTGCAATTCTTATAACATATGGCCAACTTCCCTTGGATTAATATTTAATCAATGCCATTTACCTTTTAATAATGTATGGAAATATAACTTCAATGCGAAAGAAAGTCAGGCAAATCTACAAGACCAAGTGGCAGTATATTTAGATGAGCTTGTGCAGATAAGCCATACATATATTGTTGTGTATTTATTTAATATAGTGGGAGCTTGTGGTATTAATGACTTGATTTATGTAGTTTGCATTTGGTTGAAACTACTTTTCTAAATAGTTAACCCTCTACAATTTGGGTTATAAAAGTTTGTCATGTAATTGTCGATATATATTTATATTTAAGAGACTTTTAATTGAACCAAAAAAAAGACTTAACTAAGAACCGATTCCATAAGTACAAAATTACAAACTATTATCTATAATAAACAAAATGAAAATTACAAAAAAAAATTACCAGTGGAAAAATAATTGACAATGACATGACCATGTAGTATAATGAAACATGAGCAAAACTTATAAATATAATAAAACATTGCAATTTGCAGGAATTGAAAAGTACTTATAAATTATCATTGATTGCAATATACTAGAGAAAATATTTGATAAATAAAATAACTGCAATGCTTCATGAAGCAAAACATTGTCAAAAAGAAATATCATCACATTGCAAACCAACTCAAAGAAGGGGAAAAAAAAAAAAAGAAAGAGAGAGAAAGAGAAAAGAGGATGACTACAAGGTGAAATTATGGAAAAGTTCTTAATTAAAACAAATCTTGAATTTATTATGTCAAATGTAAGAATAAATTACTAGAAAGAGAAATCACATTGGAAGGAAACTTAATAGTTAAATAAAAATTAGTCGGATCATTATAATAAATAACTCAATAAATCAAACTATGGGCATAAAAAGGCCTGATAGTTTCAAGAAAAAATTAATGATTAAGAAAATAAAATAATTGTATCAACCATTTATGATTGTACATAAAATTTACTGGTAAAAACTTCTCCGAAACCTAAAAGAGAATCACAAATTCTATGAGAGTCTAGTGATATACTGCTTAAAAATTCAGGAATACTCCTAACATTTAGAAAAAAAATATTTATGTTCACAGGACACAATTCTGTATTTTTTCATTGAGTCTAAACTCTAAATTAATTTGACTTGACGTGACTTCATCTTGGGCCCAATGAGCTGCAATTAATCTAAGGGCATCTAACTACAAGAGATTCGCCAAGTGATACCACACACTATTGACCATTTGAATCCTTACAAATAGTGTTACTTGTAAATGGTAAATGACATATTAGTTCTTAAGCCTAATTTCACCCTTTTTTATCTTAGTTATTTATTTTCACTTATTATCGATTTTTAATTTAAGGATTAGAGAGTCTTACGACTATTTTAGCGAAAGCTTGATTTATATACTTCCAGAGAAATCTTTAGATACAAACACTTCTATGAATCAAGATCTAAATCTTATCAACTTAAGGTAGACTTGAATATTATTGACTCACTTACACATAGAGTTAGATGTAATCATGCATAATCTAGAAAGAGAAGAGTAAATGTAAAATTTCGATCATTGCAAATTTCAGTTGCGTTAAGAAAGTTGTCATGAAGGTATCAATCTTATAGGCTTCAAGGGTGAAGCAGAGAAGCCCAATACTTTCGACCCATTGGTTCAATATCCAAGACCAAATTTAGTTTTTCATAGGGGCACAACTATAAGACCCGAGCAGAGCTTCATCAAGTTCTTGACCTCAGGCAGAATCAATCGATATGAGACTGGGCTTGGCATTAATGAATGTCTCATAGTATTCATGATTGAAACACTCTTGACCATATGTGGTCGACTATAAAGCAAATCGAAACATCCCCCCATCACGACTGCAGTAATTACAGTGCCTACCACCAGCTACTTCCGCATTTATTGGCATCGAACCACTATATTATCCACATTAATGACTCCATTAGCTAGTCATCTCTATATTAATTACACAAGGGTGGCCCATATTTCCAACCGGTTAAAGACATGGTGACCAACTAACTCTAAAAGGACCACTGAAGATACTATATAAAGGAGAGAACCTTTTGCATAGTGAAACAAAGTGTAGCACTCAGATCTAATTATCAAAGCATAAAAATGCCAAAATAACTAGGCTACACATGAAGCCAAGGATTTAAACATGCCTTAAATTCAGATTTGGTATGAGAATTACCTTGATTTGCTCAAAATCTATTGAAACTAGGAAGAAGACTTCAATACTTTGAATCTATCTCCCAGTGGCGCAGCGGCTTCACGACAACTTTTGCCCAACCAAACAATTTTTGTCCTAATTGAAATTTGGACTGCAGAACACCAACACATTGATGAATCTACAATGAAAAATTTAGCTCGATCTGAAAATGGGAATGCCTCCAAGTGACTGCCTGAACAGAAGATCTCCAAAAGGCTAGCAATCCAATTATTTTGCCACTAATGATAAGATCTACACACCAATGCACAATCCAAATCTCCTCTATGTTAGCTGAAAAACAAGGAAGAGATAAGCGAGGATGAAGGCTTGATTTGAAGGTAGCAGATGAAGAAAAATGTGAAGCTTCAACTCATGAGGCAACATAAGGAAAAATTGGAGAGAAATGAGAGAATTTAACTGTTAGATCTAATTTGCTTGCATTCACATTCCACATGTGGCTGCCCACCCTCTATATCTATATATAGAAGGAGGGAAAGTGTGAAAAAGTTGGCATCACACTTTCCTCAAGTTGGCACCAACTTTAGTTGCCAAGTTGCAAGCAAGTTGTATGGGAATATTATGTGCATTTGAATTTCATTTGGAATCTTTATTTCATCTCTTGAAATATCATCCAAATAAATTCTAATGCCACACCAAATGAAATCTTCATTTGAATTTTTCCTCCAAAATTAATTCTTCATTTTAATTAAATTAAACACTTTAATTTAATTAATTAACCTTAACTTAACTCTTTAAGTCAATTAGCTTAACTCTTTAAGCTAGTCATTGTTAATTTAACTCCATAAGTTAACTTGACCAATTGATAGTTATGCGGCACAAAATAATTAACTCCTTAATTAATTGGTCTAATTTAACTCCTTAAATTAATTAGATCAATTTAACAATTAAATTGATCAAGCTAAGATGACCAAAAAATTTGTCAACCATCAACCTCAACAAATCGGTCAAGTAGGAATTTCTAACTCTTAGAAATTTTCCTTCATCAAGTAGGATTTGCAATTGGCTTTTGTGTGTGGCCCATTAAGTTCTACCATTCATTGGACATGGGCTCACAACTCTTTGTGACTTAAAGAATATAATATATTCACATTAGTTTAAACTCATTTAAACTAATGACTCAATCCAATTAATCTCCATTAATTGAAGAGTACCCAATCTCTATGGTCGATGTCCAACCTCAAGCCCATGGAGCCCAACTAATTGGTCAAAATGAATGCTTTTGGAGAATTGTTCTTGCTCTATGCGTACCATGCAAATATTGGCCTTCCATTTCTTGTCTCCCGAAAGAGGTCTACGGCAAGATATTTGCCGGCTCCCTAATAGCCTTAGAGTACTATATTTCGATTCCTAATGTTTGATTGCAGTTTATGACCTCATCTTTGGAATGCTTCTTTTCTAAATTGTCATACTGCCTTACGCAAGGACTCATTGGAATTGATCACTATAGAATACATAGGAGATACACTTGCCCTTCACAACGACGAAGAGTCGTATCCCATCTTGGATCTCACAAACCTCCATATCTAAGTAGCTCATACCCAACCCCACCCGAACGACCCGTTAGGTAGTCAAGGAAGAGTCAAAGCATGAGGATCTAAACACAAGGTTACTATAGATCCTCAAGTCAAAGGACTAATTATATGCATTAGCGTAAGCTGGAGAACTTACCACTACCGACTTGCCACTATAGCTATCTAGTAGGTTCTCCGGGCAGGCCTTTAGTGAACTTGTTCTCTAACAAGCACCTACTAACATGCACCTATATCTCATATGACCTTGTTCATGAAATGGAGCAATATCCAACTCTTAGATTTATGCATCGTTAGTGCAGGTCTATCCAGGTTTTAGATGTCCTATCTTATAAGATCTTATGGCTTGGAAGATTTACGATCACAACCACATAAAACTTGTTTCATGATCATCACCAAGTGTACTGACCAAGTCCCGTAGTCTTGTGTGATCTAAGGGTTTCAACCAAATGCTAGTAAAGAATATATAAGCATAAGATGAAGATGACCATTTAATGAATGTCATTTAATCAAGATTATATCACAAGTGAAATAGTTTACATTCCAATCGAATTGGCTTATAGGGCGTTATTCGAGAAAAAATGGTCTTTTCGACCCCTCCACCTTTCCCAGGTAGTTGGCACTATAAATACCCCTATTTCAAATTCAATGAAGCTTTTGATGCTTAAAAAGAGTCCTCACTCTGCTCATTGACAATATACTAAAGAAGTTTGGTATGGAAGAATCCAAGAAGGTATTCTTCCCTATGGGACACGATTTACGTCTCTCCAAGTTTATGGTCCCTAAGACTGACGTCGAGAGACATAAAATGTCCCACATACCTTATGCCTTCGCTATAGGAAGCATAATGCATACTGTTCAATGAACTAGGCTGGATGTTGCACGCTCTCTAAGTGTTACAAGCTACTTTCAATCCGACCCCGGTGAATGCTACTAGATGGACGTTAAAGCAATCCTTAAGTACTTGAGAAGAACTAAGGATTTATATTTGGTATACAGTATTGAAGAATTGAAACTCGAGGGGTTTTTGGATTCTAGTTTCCAATCTGATGTATATGACCTAAAATCCACATCTGGATTTATATTTTACCTCAATAGCGATGAGGTGAGTTGGAAGAGCTTCAAACAAGACACAACGACTGATTCCACCATTGAGGTAGAATATATTATGGCTTCGAAAGCTGCAAAAGAATGTATTTGGATAAAAAACTTCATCCAAAAGTTGGATGTTGTGCCTGGCATTGTTGAACTGGTACTTGTCTTCTGTGCCAACAATGGTGCGGTGGCCCAAGCTAAAGAGCCAAGATCTCATCAAAGATGTAAGTACATCTTAAAGTGGTATCATTTGATTCAAGAGATCACTAATAGAGGCGGCATCTGAGTGGAGAGGGTAGCCTCAGAAAAGAATATAACAGATCCACTGATAAAACCCGTAACACAAAAAGTCTTTGAAAGATATCTTGAGAAGGGGAATTGGCTTTAGAGGAAGTGGGAGATTGTTGGAATAGTATCCCGCAGCCAATTAGATTGATATGTGAACTATTTCACTTGTGATATAATCTTCATTGAATGATATTCATTATAAATAGCGATCTTCATCTTATGCTTATTTACTTCACTAGCATTTGGTTGAAACCCTTAGATCACACAAGTATACGGGTTATGGTGACGCACTAAGTAGTGATCATGAAACAAGTCTTACATGGCGTGATCTTAAAATATTCCAAGTCATATAATCTTATGAGATAGGGCATCTAAGATTCGGATAGACTCGCACTAACGATACATAAATCTAATGGGATGGATATTAGTCCGTTTTATGAGCAACCCATATTAGATATAGGGACATGTTAGTTGGTGCTTGTTAGAGGACAAGTTCACTGAAGGTCCACCTAGAGAATCGACTAGATAGCCGTACTGGCAAGTTCTCCTGCTTATGCTAGTGTATATAATTAGTCATTTGACCTGAGGATCCATGGTAACCTTGTGTTTAGGTCTTCATGCTTAGACTCTTCCTTGACTACTTAGCGAGTCTTTCGAGTTAAGCTTGGGTATGAGCTACTTAGACATAGAGGTTTGTGACATCCAAGATGTGATCCATCTCTTCGTCATTATGAAGGACGAGTGCATCTCTTATGTATTCTATAATGATCGATTCCATAAAATCCTTACATAAAGTAGTATGAAAATTTGGAAAAGGTGTTTTCCAAAGATGAGGTCATAAAGGGGAATCAAACACTGGGAATAGAAACACAGTTATCGAGGCTATTAAGGAGCCGACAAATATCCAGCCCTAGGCTTTTTTCGGGAGATAGGAAACAGAAAGACCATATTTGCTTGGCAAGCGTATATCTAGAATGGTTCTCCAAAAGCATAGTCATTTCGGCTAATTAGTTGGGCTCCATGGGCTTGAGATTGGGCATCAACCATGGAGATTTGGTTTTCTTCAACTAATGGAGATTAATTGAATTTAGTCTTCTAAATATCACAAGAGTTGTGAGCCCTTGTCTAATGAATGGTAGAACCTAATGGATCACACACAAAAGTCAATAGGAAGTCCTATTTGATGAAGGGAATTTTCTATGAGTTAGAATTTTATGGAGGTACAACGGTTAACTAACTTTTGGTCATTTTGACTTCATCGATTTAGTTGCTAAATTGGTCTAAATAATTTATGGAGTTAAATTATACCAATTAAATTAAGGAGGTAATTTAATTGGTGCCATATAACTATCACTTGGTCAAGTTAAGGAGTTAAGTTGACATCGTTTAGCTTAAAGAGTTAATTCCAAACCAATTAATTAAATTAAGGGGTTAATTTAGTTAAAATGAAGAATTATATTGGAGGGAAGATTCAAATGAAAGAGTTTATTTGGAGTGCATTAGAATTTATTTGGATGACATTTCATGAGATGAAATGAAGATTCCAAATGAAATTCAAATGCAAGTGAAATTATCATTTCACACATGCAACTTGCCTTGCAAGTTGATGCCAACCTCATAGGAGGTGTGATGCCAACTTGCATCACACTTTCCTCCCTATAAATAGGACAGAGGTGGCCGGCCAAAGTATGCTTTGCACATCTAATTGTTAGATTCCATTTTCCCTCCAATTTATGTGTCACCTTATGTGTTGAAGTTTTACACTTCTCTTCTTCATCCTACTTCCTAAAATTGGTCTTCATCTCTTTCTTCTCTCTTAGTTTTCCTGCTGATTAAGGAGTGATTTGGATTTGCCATTGGTGCGCGGATCATCACATTAAAGGCTAGATGCTTGGATAGCTTGGCTTTTGGAGATCCACTGTAAAAGCATAAAGTTTGGAGCGGTTTTTCTAGACCTTGCCGGATTCTATTTTTATTGAATCTCTTATTGGAGCTTTCCCAAGGTGTTGAGGAGGTTGTGTCCAAATTCCAACAATCTTGGAGGTAGTTTTATAGGGCAATTGTTGCTGAGTTACTGTTGCACCACAAAAAGACAACTTTGAAGTGTTCAAGTGTTCTTCGACTCTACCTTGGATTTTTGAGCATTCAAGGTAATCCTTCATCCAAATCTGAATTAGAAACATGATTAGATCCATGGTTTTGAGTGTAGCCAAGTTACTTTAGCTATTTTGTGGTTTATTTATTGAATATTTGTGCTATATTTGACTTCAGTTCTTTAGCCTAATTTCACCCTTTTTTATCTTAGTTATTTATTTTCTCTTATTATCAATTTTTAGTTTAAGGACCCAAGAGTCTTATGACTATTTTAGCAAAAGCTTGATTTATATATTTCTTAGGATCTGTAGATACAAACACTTCTATGAATCAAGATTGAAATCTTATTGACTTAAGGTAGACTTGAATATTATTAACTCACTTATACATAGAGTTAGATATAACCATGCATAATGTAGAAAGAAAAGTGTAACTATAAAATTTTGGTCATTGCAAATTTCAATTGCATTAAGAAAATTGTCATGAAGGTATCAATCTTATGGGCTTCATGGGTGAAGCAAAGAAGCCTGATACTCTTGACCTAGTGGCCCAATATCCAAGACCAAGCCTAGTTTTTCACAAGTGCACAACTATAAGACCCGAACAGAGCTTCATCAAGTTCTTGAACTCAGGCAAAATCAGTTGATGTGAGATTGCGTTTGGCATTAATGAATATCTCATGGTATTCGTGACGAAGACCCTCTTGACTGTACATGATTGACTATGAAGCAGATCGAAACATCCCCCGTCATGGCCACAGTAATTACAGTACCTTCCATCAGTCACTTCCACATTTACTGCTGTCGCATCATTATATTGTCCGCATTAATAACTCCATCAGCTGGTCACCTCCATATTAATTACAGCAAGGGTGCCTCATATTTTCAGGCGGTTAAAGGCATAGTGGCCAACCAACCCTAAAAGAATCTCTGAAGACCCTAAACAAAAGAGGGAGCCATTGCATAGTCAGGAGAAAATGGTCTTTTCGATTCCTCCGCCTCTCCCAAGTAGCTGGCACTATAATTACCTTCACTTTGCTCATTTGCCTTTTGATCGAAATATTGCTAACTTAAGCATCGGAGGTCCTTAGCTGAGGGCACACTCGGTTAGTCTAATGTATGTTCAATGAAATTCTTTTCAAATTAAAGAATTAAATCATAATCAAATCATTAATTGCAATTAAAGCCTAAACAAATATATTAAAAGTCAAAGGATTAAATATTAATTAAATTTGGAACTCAATTACATCGAATAAAAACATTCGTGATTAATGTGAGCAAGTTAAAAGTTGACGGACTTCAAAATAATTAAATTTGGACTTAATTGCCCTGAAACTAAAATGTTAGGGGTCAATGTGGAAGAAATAAACATTTGAGGACTTAATTGAAACCTAGGGACCAAATTGAAGTCGGTGAAAATCTTTAGGAGGCAAACTAAAGTCAATTAAAAGCTTTGGGGTTCAATTGAAAGACCTGGAAAAATATTATATATATATATATATAATTGAGGATGAAACTTTATTTAATTTTAAAAATATACCCCAAACGCACCCTAACCATGAACAGTTGGAAATAGACCATGAAACCATAAACCAATGTTGCGGATAGCTTCCTACTTTCCTCTTGCTGAAAATAACCCAATCTTACCAAGCTTAACCTAAAACACTAGCAAAATGGATTAGAAATATGAAGTCGATGGCGATTCATGGTGGGTTTGATGGTTCCACCACTTCCGATGGTGAGAATGATATGGGAATATATGATTTTTGGTCTGACTAGATGGGCAGCATGAAGGTGCGTTAATTTGTTGATTCGAACAATAGAGCAGGGAAATTGGAGATGGGCATTATACAGTGGCAGGTTAGGGTATCGTAGCAGTTGGCAGCCAAATTGGCCAAACAAATGATGGTGAAATTCAAAATTGATCGAGGGGTTCGCTTTCTCTTACCGAGACATGTCAATTGGTACCTGTGGAGCCTAATTTTGGCGATTGTGCATCGCAGCGGCAGTTCCGATAAGGGTTGGGTAGATCATCTGAAATCCAATTCCAAATGCGATAAGGTTAGTCTTACGCTACAATTTGGGCTCCTGATTACCAGATTTGGGTAAATCTTGAATTTTGTCAATTAATTCCAGTTTAGCTTGTCAAAATTTGGGTAACTTTTATATTGAATGTTGATTCAATTAGCTTTTTGATTTCTATTTAGAATCTTGATGGAATTAAGGTTACCAAATTATAACTCGGTCTGAGTTAGTAATTAATATTGTAAGTATTAAACCTCATGATATGAATAATTGAATGGAAATTGATTAACAGGTTAGACTCGATAAACTGAGAAAGGATTATTAAATTGCTGCTAGAATCTTAAGTGAGACTTTGACCATGTTGCATTTAGGAATAATCACCTACCAAACTGACGGAAAAATTACCATTTTGGTCCCATAATTTAACTATGTGTATACTGTTAGTCCCAAGGTTGTGTTGGTAAACACATTTGGTCCAAATTTCATAATCTTTTTAACACTTTTGGTCCTCCACCGTTACAATTGATGGAAAATGCCACAAACTCCATTAGACATTAGTGTGTCTAATATCTTTATTTTGATTAATTACATAGAAACCTGTAAAGTTTGACTTATTTTCAAATAAACCCAAAAAATTACAATGACTACCTAATTTCATCCCATGTGAAACTTTTAAAGAACCGTTAACCTTCATTAGCAAATTTGTTTACATCATTTAAAAATTTATATGAAAATTTAGAAATCTCCTCGGATAACTGTTTTCATTATTTTTTAGACAAAAATGCCTTTGGACCTATTTGTAATATCTTTCATATCTTTAGGGTGTAATTTTAATATTGTTTAAATTATTCATAATAAATCTAAATATGTTTTATCACTCATAAAAAATTTTTAAACATTAAATGATTTTTAAATCAAGTTGAACTAAAGGAATAAAAAATTAAAACCATACACATATCTAAAGTAAATTAATCAGATTTAATTAAATTTATTTATTAATCAAAAATAATATAAGAAAAAATAAAAATAACAAAAATAAAAATTAAATTCATCTCTTAACAGACATAATTTTATAATTTTAAATTATATACTTCATAATATTAAAATAATATAATAACTTAAAACTAACAATAATAATTTTAATAATTTTAAATACATAATTTGATCACTTTAATTATTTTAACATAATTTAAATTATTTAGGACTTAGAGGGACAAGACCACGCCCCATGGTAAGGAATCCATTCTTGGATTCCTCCATACTAAACCTCTTCAGTATCTTGTCAATGTACATAGTTTGGGAGAGCTTTGATCTATCTCTATAGATTCATATTCCTAATACGTATGATGTTTCTCCATAATCCTTCATGGAGAATTATGAAGACAACCATGCTTTAGTGCACTCTAACATTTCTTTCTCATTTCCAATGAGAAGAATGTCCTCAAAATAAAGCATAATAAACTAAATCAAACTCCTAATAGCCTTTTTATACTCACAAGGCTCGTACACATTTTTGACAAAGCCAAATGAACACATGTTCCAAATTCGGGATGTTTGCTTTAGTCCATAGATGGACATTTGGAGTTTGCAAACCTTTTGCTAACCCTTTTTGGATGTAAAATCTTGTGGTTGCTCCATATAAATTTCTTCTTCAATGTTTCAATTAAGAAAAGTTATCTGTACGTATATCCATTTGCTATATCTCATAGTCGAAGTATGAGGCTATCACAAGCATAATCCTAATGGACTTAGGCATAGGGGTGTAAACGACTCGAGCTGAGCCCAAATCTAGTAGGGTTAAGTTTGGTTCGTTTATTAACTCACAAGTTCGAGCTCGAGCCTAAACAACCAAGCTCAAGCTCAGCTCGTTGGAATAGATAAAGGCTTTCCGAGCCTCATCGAGCTTGACTTGATAAGGATCATCATAGAGAAGTAGAAAAGCTCGGATGAGCTCGAGCTCGATCTTGTATAGGTTTGGATTAACTCGAACTCATTTAGACTCAAAACAAAATCTATAATAATAAATTTTTTAAATAATTTAAAAAGTTGAATTATTATTATCATCATCATCCTCATCATCATCATCATCATCATTATTATTTATTTATTTATTTATCTATCTTTATAGATTCTATTATATGGGCCTATATTATAATTATATATGTGTAAATATATAATAAAAAAGCTCATTTAGGCTCGTGAGCTTTTTGAGCTGAATATTATTGAGCTTGGCTCGGCTTGTTTGACTAACGAACTTGAGCTCAGCTCAATTCGGGCTCGACAAGATCGAGCCAAATATGAGCTTTCATCGAGCCGAGCCCGAACCGTTCGCGAATTGTCTCGTCTCATTACACTCCTACTTAGGCATAAAGGCTGGTGAAAAGGTTTCCTCGAAGTCAATACCAGGTATTTAAGTATAATGTTTTGCTACTAGTCTAGCTTTAAAGGTTGTCACCTCTCCATCAATTCCTAGCTTATGCTTGTAGATCTATTTACAACCAATAGGTACTATACCCTCTGCTAGATCTATTAAAGTACATACTTTATTGGAGTACGTTGAGTCTATTTCAAATTTCATGGCCTCAAGCCAATGTCTCGAATCTATGTTCAACATAGCTTCCTCATAGGTCTTTGGATCACAATTTTTTTACCCTGTCTTATGAAGGAATCCAAACCTTTTGGGTTCCTTCTTAATCTAGTCTGACCTTGTTAAGCTTAGGATGCTTTATTATTTCTACCGCTTGTGGGATGGTATGATCATCTTGAGCTTTATCAAGTTCAATGACAATGCCTTTTCTGTCTAATAGAAACTCTTTTTCTAAAAAGGTGGCATTCCTCAATATAAACAACTTTTGTTCCAAGGGATCATACAAATAATAACCTAAAGTCTCTTTGGGTATCCCACAAACTTGCACAAAGTAGATCTCGCAACCAACTTGTCTCCCAGCAGTCTCATGACGTATGCGGGAGACCCTTAAACTCTTAGATAAAAGTAAGAGGGTACTTTGCCATAACACATCTCTATGGTGTTTTTGGCATTGACTTTGAAGGTACTATTTTTATTATCTTCGCCGCCGTTGTTAAGACTAATCCCAAAAGGAGATAGGTACATCGGTGAAGCTCATCATGGAACATACCATGTCCAACAAGGTATAGTTTCTCTTTTCAGCTACTCCATTATGTTGGGGTGTGTCGGGTGGAGTCCATTATGAGATAATCCCACTCTCCTTTAGATAATCTAAGAAAATAGTACTTAAGTATTCTCCTCCTCGATCCGATCAAAGAGCTTTAATACTAAGTTTTAATTACTTTTCTACTTTTATTCCTATGCCCTTTTAACTTTTCAAAGGTTATGGACTTGTACTTCATAAGATACACATGTTTGAACTAAGTAAAGTCATCGGTGAAGGTAATGAAGTAAGAATAGCCTCCTTTTGCACTAGCTTTTAGTGGTCCACATGCGTCCGTATAGATAAAAACTAATGGACTTGTGGATTGCGCCGTTTGTCCTACAAAAGGAGCCTTGGTCATTTTTGCTTTTAACAAGATTCACAAGTAGGTAGGTTTTCCAAATCACTAACATTTAGTGACTTAAGGGCTACTAACTTTGTCATCCTACTTTTGGAAATATGTCCAAGTGTTGCATGCTAAAGGTATGCATTTTCTTGGTTATCTAATTTTCTTTTTTTACTTTATTGTATATGCATAAGTGATGGTTGAGAATCTAAAATGTATAATTCATTGCTAAGTATACCCGATGCAATCAAAGAACTGTTCTTTATTGCTTTGAATTTCCCATTTGAGATAGAAAAATCAAATCCTTCATGATCAGTGGGAATTGAAATGATATTCTTTACAATAGTTGGTACATAGTAGCATAGCTCTAATACAATAAAGGAGCTCCCTAAGTCTAACTTCACAATGCCTTCAACTTTGGCCATAACTTTTGCTCCATTGCTAAGGCGTGGAATCATATCATCATCACTTAGACTATTTTTTCTTTCCATCTCCTATAACAAATTATAAAGATGAGAACCACATATGGTATCAAATACTCATGAGGACGAATTGGTAGTTAATTGTACTTCAATGATGTACATATCCTTCCAAGGGTTGCAAGGTATTCGTTGCAATTCCATTTTCAATGACCTATTTCAGCATAGTAGAAATAGATGGCATCCTTTTTATCCTCTTTTTTCATCTTAACTCCTGTGGACTTTAATGGTTGCTTCCCTTTCGAAGAAGAACTCTTCTTCTTCTTACGTCTCTTATTTTTGTCCCTAAGGCCTTAAGACTTGGAGGAGGATGCAAGCATTAACGGTTTATCCTTTTTTATAGTCACCTCCGTGGTTACCAACTTGTTGACCTATTCATTGATCATGACTTCTTGTTTGGACATATTAAAGTTCATCATGAATTGGTCAAACGAACTAGGCAAGGATTGAATGATCAAATCCACATAGAGGTCGTTGTCCATAACTACTTCTAAACTAGCAAGCTTCTCAATAAACCTAATAATTTTAAGCCCATGATCATGGACACTTGACCCCTCCATCAGCCTAGCACGAAAGAGTTCCTTCGAGTATATATACTTCTCATGTCTTATCCGTACCCCATACAACTCTTGTCGGTGTAAGTGTATCTTAGAAGCATTTTTCATATGCTCATGAGATTTTTGAAGCTCATTTGACATGGAAGCCATCATGAGGAAATAGGTTTGGAGGTCATCATCAACCTATTCTGTGAATATTTCATGAGTCTCTTGATTGACATGAAAGTAAGAGTATGCTAAGGATCTAAAATATTAAACCATAAAAAGACTAAATATAACTTAACCACTCTACTCCAAGGATCTAATCATGCTTATATTTAGGATTTAGGTCCAAAAAATTAAACTTAAAACCTAAATCCAAAGGCAAGAGGAGAAACATTCCAATGAACTGTTCAATGGAGTACCTCGTACACAGCAGAAGACACCAACAATTGAGTACCTTGGCATCACACCATGCTCACTCTATATATAGATATAGGGAGGGGCGGCCATAGTGGATGAAACACATGCTATTTGCAAAATAGAATTAGATTCTCTCATTTTCCTTCCAATTTTCCAAGTGTTGCAGCATGTGTTGAAGCTTCACTTTTCTTCTTCTCTTGTCGCCAAATCAAGCCTTCATCTCTACAATTCTTCTCATTATTCTCCAGCTAATATTTAAGAGAATAAGATCTAGCATTGGTATGTGGATCATAACATTAGAAGTAAGACAATTGGATTGTTGGCCTTTGGAGATCCTCTATTCTGGCAGTCGCTTGGAGGCATTTCTGGAGGGCCTTCCTGATTTTTGATTGAGCTGATTGGACTATACATTCTTAAAGGTGTTGAGGAGTTCCAGTAAAATTTTCAGCCACAGATAAAATCGTTTGGTTGGGCAAAAGTTGCTCGAATTCCACTGTGCCGCTAGGAAGACAGTTTTAAGTTGTTGATTGCATCTTCCCTGTTCTCTTTAGATTTTTGCAAATCAAGGTAATCTTCTTTCCAAATTTGAATCCTAACCATGATTAGATCATTGTGTATCGTGTAGCTTAGTTATTTTAGTGTTTTAATGCTTTAATAATTAGATCCTAGTGCTACATTTGACTTTAGTAGGATCTCAGTAGCAATTGCCTAACCAAATCCCATCGAAATCAATTGAAATTTGGAACACAAAAATGCCTAAAAAATTGCCCAACACATAAATGATGTACTGCTAACCATGCCCGGTGCACGGCTAGGCAACTAGTGCATCCCAGGCGTGCCTACTGCCTAGCCTGTGCCCCGCCACAATGCAACAACACTCTATTTTAATAGTTTTAACTGAGTCAAGTTGTTTTTGGCTCAACTTTTGTGCAAAAATAATTTTACGACATCAAATCGCAAATTATAGATGAAATTTCATATTCAAAATACCTTTTAAAAATAGAATTTCAAGGGCTTAAACATGCTTCAAAAATCAAGTTTAAGTGAGAATCTCTATTCTCCAAAAAACTCCAATCAAATTGGATCCAAAAATGACCAAAACAACTTAAGGGAAATTTTAACATGCTAATCAACATATAACATCATCCAATTCTAAATCAAAGTTTAACATTAGCAACTATGAATCAAAACATGCTAAACATATGAATTAACACTTAAAAGACATATTAGCGTAATTTCAATTATCAACAAAGAAGCCACATATATCATCATCCAAATAATCCAATACATAAATGGGATCAAGTATTTGGAGATCTAGATTAATTAATGACATGAATCAATCAATAAAAAATCCAATTTAAAGCATGAAATAGGCTTTGATACCACTTGAAGTCAAATGTAGCACTAGGATCTAATAAATAAAGCACAAAATTGCTAAATCAACTAGGCTACATTCGAAACCAAGGATCTAATCATGCTTCTAATTAAGATTTGGAATAAGGATTACCTTGAATGCTCAAAAATCCAAGGAAAGGAGGAAGAACAATTCAACATTTCAAAACTGTCTTCCAACAGCATTGCAGGATCTCGACAATAATTGCCTAACCAAATCACCTTGGAATCGATCACCAACACCTTAATGAAGATCCAGTAAAAATTTTAGCTCAAAATAAATTCAACAAGGTCTCCAAAAGACGCTCCAAAGTTATTACCCAAACGGAGGATCTCCAAATGCCAAGCAATCCATGTGTCTTGCCTCTGATGTCCAGATCCACACACCAATGGACAATCTAAATCTCTCCTAGATTAGTTGAAAAATCAAGGATAGATGAGAAAGGATGAAGGCTAGAAGTGCTAACCCTTTAAGTCAATTAGCTTAACTCTTAAAGTTAAAAGGTGTTAACTTAACTCTTTAAATTAACTTAACCAATTGATAGTCATATGGTACCAATTAAATTAGCACCTTAATTTAATTGGTTTAGTTTAACTCCTTAAATTATTTAGATCAATTTAACAATTAAATTGATCAAGCCAAAATGACCAACAATTGAGTCAACCGTTTCCCTCCAAAATCAGTCAAGATGGAATTTTCTAGCTCTTAGAAAATTCCCTTCATCAAGTAGGATTTCCAATTGGCTTTTATGTGTGACCCATTAGGTTCTACTATTCATTGGACATTAGCTCACAACTCTTGTGATTTATAGAATATCGAAATATTCACATTAGTTTAAACTTCTTTAAACTAATGACAAAATTCAGTTAATGTCTATTAATTGAAGAGTACCCAATCTCCACAGTCAATGTGCAACCTCAAGCCCATAGAACCCACTAATTGGCCGAAATGAATACTCTTGAAGAACCATTCTAGCTCTACGCTTGCTATGTAAATACAATCCTTCCATCTCCTATCTCCCGAAAGAGCCCTAGGGCAATATATTTGCCAGCTCCGTAATAGCCTTGATACTATATTTTTATATCCAATGTTCGATTCTGATTTATGATCTTATCTTTAGAAAACTCCTTTTCCAAATTGCCATACTGCCTTGTGCAAAGACTTATTGGAATCAATCATTATAGAATACATAGGAGATGCATTCGCCTTTCACAACAACGAGGAGTCGGATCCTATCTTGCATTTCACAAACCTCCATGTCTAAGTTGATCATACCCAAGCTCTACCCGAAAGACCCGCTAAGTGGTCAAGGAAAAGTCAAAACATGAGGACCTAAACACAAGGTTACCATAGATCCTTAGGTCAAAGAACTAATTATATGCACTAGCATAAGCTGGAGAACTTGCCACTACGACTATCTAGTGGATTCTTCAGGCGAGCCTTCAATGAACTTATTCTCTAACAAGCACCCACTAACATACACCTATGTCTGACGTGGATTGCTCATGAAATGGACTAATTTCCAGCTCTTGGATTTATGCATCATTAGTGCAAGTCTATCCGAATCTTAAATACCCTGTCTCATAAGATTCTACAACTTAAATTATTTAAGATCACGACCGTGTAAGACTTGTTTCATGATCACCACCCAGTGTGTGATCAAGTCCCGTAGTCTTATGTGATCTAAAGGCTTCAACCAATTGTTAGTGAAGTAAATAAACATAAGAAGAAGATGGCCATTTAAAATGAATATCATTCAATCAACATTGTATCACAAGTGAAGTAATGTACATGCTAATCTAACTGGTTGTGGGGCACTATTCCAACATGATTACATCTCCTATGTATTCTACAATGATCAATTATCGGAAATCCTTACGCAAAGTAGTATGACAATTCGAAAAGGAGTTTTCTAAATATAGTATGACAATTTGGAAATCCTTGCCCTAGGCCTCTTTCGGGAGATAGAAAATGAAATGACTATATTTGCATGGCAATCGCAAGCATGAATGGTTCAACCCCCCTATTAATTCATCCAATTGGTTGAGCTCCATAGGCTTGTGCTAGATATCAACCATAGAAATTTGAAGATGTCAGTCTCATAATATTCTACAACTTGGAATACTTAAGATCACGATCGTGTGAGACTTGTTTCAAGATCACCACCCAGTACGTGACCTAGTCCTTTAATCTTGTGTGATCTAAGGGCTTCAACCAAATGCTAGTGAAGTGAATAAGCATAAGATGAAGATGGCCATTTATAATGAATATCATTCAATCAAGATTGTATCACAAGTGAAATAATTTACATACCAATCTAATTAGCTATGAGGCACTATTCCAATAATTTCCCACTTGCCTTGAAGCCAATTCCCCATAGCCTCAAGGCCCATCTTCTCAAGATGTCCTTCAAAAACCTTTTGCATTTAGGGGTTTAGATAGTGGTTCTGCTATGCTCTCTTCTGAGGCAACTTTATCTACTCATATGTTGCCTCTATCAATTGATATCATATATCAAATAATAACGCATTTACATATGTTTTGATCAGCGATGAGATCTTTGCTCATGTCCGAAATTATCTTCAAAAGACAACCCTAGGCACTTGCATGCTAGGCACTACATCCAATTTTTGGATGAAGTTTTTCATCCAAACACCTTCTTTTGTAGTTTTCAAAACCACAATTTTCACCTCAGTGATAGTCTCGGCCGTGGTGTTTTGTTTGAAACTCTTCCGATTCACAACACGTATTACTAATATGTATTCCTAATACGTAGGATGCTTCTCCCAAATCCTTCATGGATAGATGTGTAGATAACCATGCTTTAGTACACTCTAACATTACTCTTGCATTCCTAATGAGAAGAATATCATCTACATAAAGCATAATAAACTGTATGCTACTCCCACTAGCCTTCTTGTACACATAAGGTTCATACACATTTTTGACAATGCCAAATAATTTATTTTGGCTCTGCTATTTTTGGATTGGGTAATTTGTAAGGTTTTTGCAAGTTGAATACACTTCAAGATCTTCTGAGGGCTACACATCGACGGCTTTTCATCCTGATGGTCTAATCCTTGGAACGGGAACCTTTGGCACTCTTGTTAAGATTTGGGATGTAAAGACTCAGGTTTTGATTCATTTATTTTAAATTGTCAATTTATTTAGTCTTTTTTCTTTTTTTGATTCTTCAAGCAGTATAAGTTTCATTTGCATTGTTTAGGCAAATGTTGCGAGATTTGATGGCCATATTGGAGCAATAACTGCCATTTCCTTTTCAGAGAATTGTTACTTCCTGGCAGTAGGTTTTCCTTCCATAAATGCAATGAATAATGTGACCAATATAAGTTTCGAATGTTATCATTATCATGTTTGAACTTTCAAACTGCAGCTTAAGATGGTGTTAAGCTTTGGGATCCTCGCAGATTGAAAAACTTTTGGACTCTTTCTCCATATAATGAAAATACAACTACACAATCGGGTAATTATTGTATTATGGCCGGCATATATTTGGTTCTACATTTAGATAGTAAGATGGATAGTTGCAGATAGTTGTGCTAGTGTTTGCTTCTTCTGGCCAGCAGCATTTATATGGCATGGGAAAGGTTAGGTTAACATTTATTCTATTATAAAGGCACTTCTATGAACAATATCTGACAGTATTCTGTCTCTAGCGCATTATTTCAATATGGATTGTAAGCACACACTGATATTGTGCTAGAATTGATAGAAAAGAATAACGATTGTGTAGATAATTTGTGTTTGGCATGTGGGTTTACAAGTATATTTTTGGCCTCTCTCCACTCTAACTTGTTAAATGGATTGTATAGTAGAATAAGAGAGAAATCAAACCCTTGGAAGGTTTGTTGAAAACTATATTACCAATTCTATTAGCTATTTCACTTCTGGACAATTTTTTCTTCTAATACAATCAAGTAATTCTTACCATATTTTGCAGTGGAATTTGACCATAGTGGAAGTTACCTTGCACTAGGTGGCATAGATATAAGGTAATCTTTTGAAACACTTGGAAATTTGACATAAAGCTTGAATCTGTAGAGCTCCCTAGTCCACTTGTGTTAAAAGGCTTGAACCCTCAAGTGGTGCACACACGTCCCTTGTTTCTCTCTCTCCCTCTCTCTCTTTCTCTCTCTCTCTGTGCACACGAACATATGCACGCCATGCTTTTGTTTTGCAATTGCAGCAAATTTTTTGGTGCAGTCTCCTATGGCATTAATATTTGATATTTAAATATCCTGAAATAGTAACTGTCACCAATATTTTGTTATTGTGATCGTTAGTCATTTTATTCTATGGTACATTGCAGAGTTTATCAAGTTGCGAACGCCAAATATAAATGGAATTGCATCAAAACATTCCCTGACTTGTCTTGCACATACAGACTTCTCCCTCTATGAACTGTACATATGCTCACAAGCCTACATGAAGATGTTCTGGCCACCTGGATTTTTTGCTGCAGAGATCCACATTTTACAATGCAAATCTCTATCATATCATAATGCAACCTTTTTCTAGTTTTTTCTTGACTGTGGTGTAAATGTATCTCCATGCTCAAAATGTAGGGCATAATGCCACTCTCATGGATATAGGTAAAACAACTTGTGTCAAATTTGGTCTTAATGCAAAATACATAGCTGTTGGATCAACGAATAGAAACCTTAGAATATTTGGCCTGCCCGAGGATGATGGTGGAGCATCAAAGTCTTGAAGCAATATTCGATGTGTATTTTGTGGTGGATCTAATGGCAATTCCTTCTGCTGCAACTGCCATCGCTGGCATTTGTGTGTAATTCTATAAGGTTATGGTTTAGTCGACAAAATCCTGGATATTTTGGTGGTGGTGCCAAAACATGACTTACTTGAGTCATTTCATTTAGCAGCACAACCATAGGAGAAGACCAATTTAAATGTGAAATGAAATAAGTGATTCTTTTGTGTAAGATTATTCCATCCTTGAGAAATTTTTGTGGTTTTCCCATTTGCATGTAACAGAAGTATTGATAGATGGAAGATCTACTTTGTTATTATATGAGGTGCTTCCAAATTTTCAAATCGCAACAGATTTTAGGGATTTGGAGGATGAAGCATTACCACTTATTTGATATATGCGATCTTTCTTCTTCAGCATGCACCTAGTTCTATGGATATGGGTAAGCTTAACTAAAATTACTAATTCTATATCTTCCTCTACGTTACTCTCCAAACAAAGTGAATGCAGGATAATTGGTAAACCTTGGTTGGTTTTGTTTATAATAAAAAGAAAAATTAGAAATTCAAAATTTTAGGTCAAATTTGAATGTCATGGAAATAACATTCTTCGAAACTTGAAATCATTAGAAGGCATGTAGGTCGGCAATGGCTGAAATGGTAAGGCATGCTGAAATTTGGTTAAGAATAGGAGCAACAAACAATTCCTTTGGACGTGTTAGAACAATGATCCATCAATGACCATAAAGTATGTCAGGCAGTAAACTGTTGGATGACGATAGAACAATATTAGATGATAATGATCCGTAAGGAGACAAAAAACTAATTAGATGTTAAATTTAGCAAGCAGATTGTGGTGGCAAAAATTTGGTACCATACAGACTCGATTTAAATCCTCTATTCCATTTCTTATTCTATCTTCTATTCCATTTCATAAATATATGACACGTGTATTGAATATTTTTTTATAAAAATGATTTATTAAGAAACAGATATACTTGACATAAATACAGTAAGTCAGAATAGGAGATGGAATAAAAAATGGAATAGAAGATCCAAAGTGATACAGACTGACTATGCAGACATGTGGTTCTTGGCAATGGGTAGTGCAATAGGATGCCGACGCTGTACATAGGTTGGGTGGTCTGGAACTTGATTTGAATTGAGATTAAAATATGGTAGAAAAAAAAGAATAAATTGCATTTTTGGTCCAACAACTTAGGCCGCTTTGGATTTTGGTGCCATTCTTTTGCACTTTCTTGCATTGCATCCTTTAAGTCGTCTTTTTTTTTTCAATCTAAGGATTGAAAGGGGGTTTCATCATATACTTAACAGTCCAAAGCACGTGCCACTCATGTGGCTGTTTGGGTGACAAATTGGACAGAAAGCTCGATGCCTCATCTCACATTTAACTGAAAACACAAACACTTTTGGAGAAAAAGAAAGAAAACACTCTCTCGAAAGAACCCTAACCCCCAGATTGTGCAATCAGACTTTTCTTCAAGAATTGAAGATTATTATTTAAAGAAATTGAAGTTTGAAGTGATGGATCAAGGAAATTTTCGCTTGATTTGGAAATGGCATTGCGGGAGCTGAGATACAATGGTGACCCAATTCTGGAGTATAGTATGTTGGCTAGATCCTTGTATTCATTTTTTGGTTTTATGTTATTCCTTTTGTTATGCTCTAGATTTTTGGACTTTTGAATTAAATTTCTATACATGTGTGTGTAGTATGTAGGGTCTAGGGTTTTTTAGTACTCCAGATGTTCTGGAGATTTATGTTGCTAATAGCCCATGCTTTTATTTTTCTACTATGTCATTGTCCATACATACTTTTTTTATTATGCTTGCATATTATTATTTTTTTGATTTTGTTGGTCTCACATGATTGGGATTGGTGGTCCCCTAGTTTATTCAAATTGTGGACCTTTACAGATAATAATTGTATAATATGTTTCTATGTTTGACTTTTTTTGTTGGTTTTTCATGTGTGCTATTTCTTTATCAAATGCAATTGACATAGTATCTTTTTTTCTTTGTCTCTTAATTTTAGATGACATAGCTCCTTTTGTCACTGTAAAGGTGCATTATGGTGGGCAGTTTAATAACATACTTGCTGATTATAAGTATTATTATGTTTGACTATGTGGATTTAAATAGGATAAATGTTGCTTATATGGACAAATTATGTGAAAAATTAGGATATTATGGTATGAAAATGTACTATATGTTGGGTGAGCATGGGTTTAAGTTTCTATGTATTGGTGATGAGTTATTATAGTTGTGTCTAGATTACTATTTTGATAGGTAGTTGAAATTTATCTAGATACAACCAGGGTAGAAGATATTAATACACAGGTTGGCTCATCAAAAAGGGGTGATGGCAATAATCTAAATGAGGGTGAAGAAGATATTAGGTCATGATAGTAGCTCTTCTGAGTATGAAGAGTTCAATGATAGTGATTATGACATTAATAGTGAAGAGAATAATAGGGAAAAAGATGATGACATGTATCATGAACATATAGATGAGAATGCAGAGTAGGCTGGGTAAAATGATGGGGAAAATGCAGTAGGCATAGAATAGTCTTCTGAGGGAGATGAGGCAGAGCACATAAGGTCCAGTGGTGAAGACTTTGATAGTGACATAGACTCTGATGATGAGAACGGACCTAAATACCCTGTTTTCAGTGTTGTTGATACTTATGATCCTAAATTTCAGCTTGGTATGATATTCTCAAATAAAAGTGAATTTAGAATAGTTGTCCACTCTCATGCAATTAAAACAAAGAGAAGCACGTAGTATTAAGATTGTCAAAAATGACAAAAGGAAAATTTATGCTAAGTGTGCAATCGACACTACAACAAATTACACTTTTAGTAACAAATAATCTTGTTACCATAAGGCTGAAATTTGTTGCCCCAAATATTGGTAATGGATTTTTCATTAGTTAAGTTTAGTGCCTTAAAGCTCATTACAAAAAGTCTTAGTAACGAAATTTATGGTTCGTTACGAATGATGGACTTATGGCGACGAAATGTATTGTTACCAAAAATATGATATTAGTAACATAAAAGTGTATTAGTTACATTAAATTTTTATAGTGTAACGAAATATTTAGTTACTAAAACATTGACAATTTTATTGCATTTTATTTTTTTGTTACCAATACATAATATTATTTTTTTAATCTTGCTGGGCTACTGATAGCTGGGCATGAAAATGTTGAGTTGATGAGACGGGCTGGACCGACTGGGGCTCAGTATGGATACGTTGGACTTAAGGCGAGCACCAGACCATTGGATTGGGCCAGGAATTTTGGGCCACTTCATCAAGCTTTAACACACTGGGCCATCCACTACACTGCACTAAAGCCAGATGTACACGGTCTGTGGGCTGGGCTGGGAACTGCTGGGCTCGCTCATTGGGCCTCAAACTCGGGCTCCCCTCTTCGTGGCGCTGGGCTGAGCGCTTAGGCGTGCTGGAATGGGTCCAGCATCTTGGGGTTTCCCACTTCGGGAGCTGGTCTGAGCGTCTAGGCCTACTTGAATGGGCCCAGCATCTTGGGCCTCAGACTATAGGCCAACATCTTAGGCCTGGGGGCGATGGACTACTCATTGAGCCGCAGACTAGGGCTACCCGCTTCGGGAGCTAGGTTGAACGCCTGGGCTTGCTGAAATGGGCTTAACATCTTCGGCCTCGGCGCAATGGACTGCTCATTGGGCCTCGGACTCGGGCTCTCCTCGCTTCGGGCGCTGGGCTGAGCGCCTGGGTCTCTACTGGATTGGGCCCTGCATCTTAGGCCTGGAAGCGATGGACTGTTATTTGCTGGAAATAAATCCGCAGGTTCACTTGAAGTAGGACTCAAACCCGCACCAGCGCCCACGTAAAGAAAGCTTCTAACCATCTTGCCTACAAGTGATATAGGTTAAAGTGAGGATATGCTTATATACTTATTCTCTTTGCCTATATTATTTTGTTAAAAATAATTAAAAATTTTATTTCTTTAAAATTATTAAAATTATATTATTAGGATAAAATTTTTGATTTTATTTTTATTTAAATTATTTATTTTGATTAATAAATATATTTAATTTTTTTATTTGTATAGACACACGTAAGGTCTCACATGGTTCAAACTATAGATATCACACATTTTGACTTATTTATTTTTGATTAATTAGTAATTTAATGAAATTTGTTTAAATTAGAGCATTTTGTCAAAATATTTTAGCAAAATGGTTGTTTATAAGTGGGTTGGAGAATATTATGGTTGTTTGTTTGTATTTTGGGTGATAGGTGGAAAACGAATTGGCAGAAAATTATTTATTTATTTGTGTTTTAGGATAGAACAAAATATTATATCAATAACTTTTTTATTGGGTTGCTAGGGTGAAATTGATATTTTAAAATTACTATTGTTAGTATGATATTTTTATATCTTATTTTTATTTTAAAATTATTTATTTTAGTTAATAAATATTTTTTTATATTTAATAAATATATTCAACTTAATCTAATTAAATTATTTTAAATATGATTATTTTTTAATATTATTGAGATGTATTTTATAAACAAAATCATATTTAATTAAGAGATGGATTTGATTTTTATTTTTCTTTCACAATTAATAAATACGTTTAATTAAATTTGATTAAATTACTTTAGATATGTTGATGATTTTAAATTTTTACTTTTTTAATTCAACTTCAATTAAGATTATTTAATATTTTAAAAAATTATTAATAAAATTATTTAAATTTATTCTGAGTAATTTAAATAATATTAAAATTAAACCTCTATGTTAAAGTTTCAAATAAGTTCAGGAGTGTTTCTGTCTAAAAAATAATCAAAACAGCTTTTGAAGGATATTTTTAAATTTTAATATAAATTTTCAACCGACGTCTACAAATTTGTTAAGAATGCTAACAGTTCTTCAAAATTTTAATTAAATATATGAGAATAAAAAATAATTTTATTAGACTTATAACTATGTTACTAAGTTTATATTACAATGTCATGAGTATTTCAAAATTTCCAACTATATTAAAGTTATACAAGTTGATCAATTTCAAAACAATTTGTGTTAAATAAGTTTAGAAAATTTTCAATAAATGCATGCTCAAATTGTCCACATCAATATATTATTAGTACATAATATTTTATTTTTTAAAACGAAATTAACTACACATAAAGACTAAAGTTTTTAGAATTTATAAACAGTTTTTCTAAAATCTTTTTGTTTAAAGACAATGTCCTAATAAATAATAACAAAGAATAGAATTAAATTTTTAACCTCTATAATAATACGTCATAATTCATCTTATAATATAGGATAAAATAAATAATGTTTGTATATACTATTTATACACAAAATGGAGGGACAAGCAAAAATTTGGAGGTAAAAAAAAAATAATAGGGGAATTCATTTTTGGAGGATAAAAAGAACAGTTTTTCAAAAATTTAATTAAATATATAAGGATAAAAAAAATTATTAAACTTATAACTACATTGCTAAGTTTATATTACAATGTCATGAGTATTTCAAAATAATTTCAAAATTTCCAACTATATTAAAGTTATACAAGTTGATCAATTTCAAAACAATTTGCGTTCATTAAGTTTAAAATTTTGTCAATAAATGCATGTTCAAATTGTCCACATCAATATATTATTAGTACATAATATTTTATTTTTTAAAATGAAATTAATTACACACAAAGACTAAAGATTTTAGAATTTATAAACAATTTTTCTAAAATCTTTTTGTTCAAAAACAATGTCCTAATAAATAATAACAAAGAATAGAATTAAAATTTTAACCTCCATAATAATACGTCATAATTCATTTTTATAATGTAAGATAAAACAAATAATGTTTGTGTATACTATTTATACACAAAATGGAGGGAGGAGTAAAAATTTGGAGGTAATAAAAAAATAATAGGGGAATTCATTTTTGGAGGGAAACTTATTTTTTTGAAGAAAATATAATATATAGACCAACTAATTATTAAGAACAACTTGTTCAGGTCCATGAAAGTTAATAATTAAATATAAATAATTATTATATTTAATAATATACTTTAAGTTAATACTTTTTTTACACTATATTAGACCACGAAAGTTATCTTCATTTTAGCAATTTATATAGTAAAATATACACACAATTAACATATAGATATCTATAAATTATAAACATATTTAACTGGCCAATACAACGATTAAAAAATGAAATTTAACATTAACAGGCCTAACTTCAGGAACCGTTTTCTTTTCATTAAGTATTATAATAAACTAGATTTCTTTCTTTTCTTTTGCTATTCAGGTATGTAACCTTTAACTATTTACTCTAAGGAGTTTTTAGAATTTTTCTAAAAGAATATTGTAATAAATTATAATAAAAAAATTAAATTTTTAAGCACCAAAATTTATAAGTCCAAATTATATTTTATTTAACTATTTTAACTATAATAGAAAGTCATTTAATAATTTAAAAAATTATATGTCAATTCATCATATAATCTAAGATAGAAGAATTTAAGTTTGCTATAAATTATTTATACAAAAAAAATGGAGGAGCTAAAATTTAGAGGAATCGAAAAAATGAAGAGAATTCATTATTATCAGAGGGCATCTAATTTTTGGAAGAAACCAAGTTAAATTATTGTGTCAAACTAATAACAAAAACAATTGTCAATATTTTTTATGGGCCAAATTTTGGAGGGAATACAATGTTGGAGGGAAGCAAAATTGCATTGCCAACCAAATTCATTAAATAAATTATACATATCTATAAAATAAGAATTTATGAAATAATGAGAAATAATGATAAATTTATATATGTATAAAATGAGAAATATATGATAAATCTTCATTAAATTTTATAAAAATTCATATATATGCATATATATATACTATATAAGTGTATAAATATGAATAAAAAAATATATTATATATATTTATAAATATTAAATATTATTTAATTTGGATTGAATAAATATAAAAAAAAGATAAAAATAAAAGTAATTTAAATTGCAATTTTAGTCCTATAAGTATCAAAAAAATTATCAATTTTAGTTCTTTTTTTCGTCAGAATTGGTGAAAGTCACAGGAAAAGCTGACGTGGCTATTCGGAAGTGTGCCCATTTGGAGTTTTTGCCTTGTTTGTAGCTGACGTAATTTGATTAATTAAAAAAAATAAGAAAAATGCCAAATAAATATAATATATATATATACAATATTTATCATATTTATCATATATCATGTATATGATATATATTTAAATATATATAATAATATATATATGATATATATATTTATGATATATATCATATATCATTTGTATATCTAAATATATACATTTATCTAAATATATGCATTTATATATACATACATATATCTAAATATGTGCCCCCCCCTCCCACTTCCCCCAACAAAGCCCGCTCCTTGTCCCCCCCTTCCCACCCCCGCAACCCACTAGGCTGCCAAGGCCATGAGCCAAGCACCCAGCGGCCACCTGAACAAGCGAGCTCGCCAGCCGCCTGGATTTGGCCTCGGCCATGGCCATGGATATAGTTGGCCCAGGTAGCCATGGCCGAGGCCAAATCCAGGCGGCTAGTGAGCTCGCTTGGATTTGGCCATGGCTGCCTGGCCAGATTTAGCCAGTCGGCCATGGTGGCTAGCCCGGGTGGCGGTTGGAGAGGGGGAGGGGTTGTCGTACCAATTTTTTGCCCTTTTTTTTCTTTCAATTTTTCATTTTTAATTTATTTTTTAATTTAAATTTAATTTAAATTATTTTAACCATGTGATTTTTGTTTTTCAATGAGAAAATAATTATAAATTGTATATAAATATATATTTATATAAATATTTGTGTGTACATATGTGTATATTTTTAAATTCAAAGTTGTAACAACTAAGCAAGTTAAAAAAATATTGTTAATATGGTAGATTAAATTTTTTTATTAGTAAATAATTATAAATTATATATAAATATATATATTTATATAATTATATGCGTATATTTTCAAATTCAAAGTTGTGCCAACTAAGCGAGTTAAAAGAATATTGTTAATATGGTAGATTAACTTTTTTATTTTTTAATTAGTAAATAATTATAAATTATATATAAATATATGTGCATATATATATGTGTGTATATTTTTAAATTTAAAGTTGTGCCAACCAAGCGAGTTAAAAGAATATTGTTAATATGGTAGATTAATTTTTTTATTTTTTAATTAGTAAATAATTATATATTATATATAAATATATGTGTATGTTTGTCTATATTTTGGGAAAGATACTTTTTATTGTAGAAGTCAAATCGATGCTTTTTTGTTAAATTTTTTGAGTGAAAATGGAATCGAGTTATTATAATAAAATATATATGATGTGTGTGTATATATATATATAACATATGCATGTATATATTGGAAAAAGCGGAAGTTTTGGTGATAATGAAGGATAGTATAGGGTATTTTGGAAAAAACAAATTGTGTTTTGAAGGAAAAATGATGATATGTAATATATAAATGTATATAAAATAGATGTGTATATATAAATCATATAATATATTTGAAATTACAAAAAAAAAAAAAAAAAAAAGACATGAATGTTGCCAACTAAGCAAGAAAAATGCATTCTAAAATAGATGCTCCGGCCAAAAAAGGACGAAAAATTATAATTTTTTAATATTGATAGTATAAAATTACAATTATGCCACTTATAGGATCAAATCAAATGAGGTAAAGTTATAGGATGAAAATTTCAATTTTGCCTGCACATATACATATTAAAATATAGATATATACACACATATATAAAATGAACCCAGCACCTTGCCAATGTGGCAATTGAGCTTTCCGTTGGGCTAGGTGTCACTAGTTTGAAACCTAGGTGGAGTACATTTGGGTTTTCTTAATATTTGTACTTTATTTAATTATAAAATTTGTTAAATTGATTTGTCTTTTACTTTTTAGATATTTAATTTTATTTTTAATTTTTTTAACTATGGTGAAGGGTGATATGGGCATATAGGGAGGTGCCAATTTTTGGAGAAAATTTTTAGTTATGATGACATGTGATATTAATAACTAAAATATTTTTTTCACTTTAAATTAAATTAATTTAAGGAGGGAACAAAATTTTGAAGGAAGAAACTTTGGAGCAAATTTGGAGGGAAACAAACTTTACGTGGGAATTTATTTAATTGTGATTTAAAATTTAAAATTAGTAAAAAAAGTATTTGTTACCATTTTCATATAACAAAATTTTGGAGGGAAAAATTTTTTAGAGGGTAAATTATTAATTATAGTAACAAATATATTTGTTACTATAAAACTTAATTGTAACAAATTTGTCAATGTAACAAAAAGTAGAAACTTTTGTTACAAATATGTCTTCCTGAAAGGTGGGAAAAATTATTTGTGACAATACTTCAGTTTCATAACGAATTTTTCTTTAGTTACAAAAGAATAAAAAATTTTGGTAACAAATATTTTTCTTGGTTACCCAAGATGAGTACTTTAGTAACAAAATTCTAGTCTCGTTACGAAAAATCATGATTTTGTAACGAATATTTACATTGTTACCAAAATGTTTGTTACAAGAAGTGCAATTTGTTGTAGTGTGAAGGGTGCTTATGGAGAATTCATGCTCTTAAGCTTAGGAATGAGTCCACATTTCAAATAAGAGAGTACTACTCTAAACATAAATGTGCAGTAACATTTCATGTTAAGAATATGAAGTCTTCTTGGCTATCATCCAAGTATGTGAGCTTATTTAGGTCTGACCTTAAACGAAATGTGAAGGGCTTTAGAAATGATGTCATAAAAGATATTAGGGTCCATGTGTCTAAACATCAAGCTTGTAAGGCTGGGAGTATAACACTTAAATCAATTGAAGGTGGGGTTAAGGAGCAGTATGCTTTATTGTAGGATTATGTTGAGGAATTGAAAAGGAGCAATCCTGGTTCTACTGTTGTTCTTGCATTAGCTGAGAGTGGTGGAAATGATGGTGCTAGGAGGTTTGCCAAACTTTATGTATATTTAAAAGATTTGAAAAGGGAGTTTTTATTTCTGGTTGTAGGCCACTAGTAGGTGTTGATGGCTATCATCTTAAAGGGCCACATGGGGGGTACTCTTGACTGCAGTTGGGATTGATCCCAATAACAATTCATTTCCAATAGCTTATGTAGGGGTGTAAACGGGTCGGATACACTGTTTTCATATTCGTATTCATTTAACTTTTTGAATATTCAGATATGGATACAAATTTGATGGATATTTAAAATGATATCCAAATTCGTATTAGTCAGATATCGATCGAATTCGAATATATCCGTATTCGATTATAATTATTCATATGCATTCATATATGATTAAACTTATCCGCATTTGAATTATTTTTTTGATAGTTAGTTATATTTGATGATAATTATTTAGATATCTATTTATGAATATCCAAATACATGAATCTATAAACCTATAAAAAATACACATTTTAATTAATAGAAGGAACTATACAATTTCAATAAAAAGAAAACAATCAAACATATATAATAATTTCTAATTAATAATTGACTTTATAATTGATTACTAGTACTAATTAATATTAATAACAACATTTAAGTGTACTAATTATAATGTCAACCAATAACAATTATGTTGATTAACTTTATTCTTCAATTTTTTCTCTATATTACAATAATTTTTTAAATTTATTCTTTTTTATTCCCAATTCTTCAATTATAATTTATATATATACATATATGGATTATGAGATTTTTATTGAAAAATATAAATACTATATTATTTAATAAGCATATATTCGAATTGGATATTAAACGGATCAAATACACATTTACCATATTCGTATTCATTTATAATCAGATATCCACTAATCAAATACGGATAATATCCACTTTAAACGGATGCGGATAAATTTTGTATAAATGGATATGAGTGCGAACAGTAAATGAATTTTTAAATATCCATTTATAGCCTTAAGCTTATACAGTTGTTAGTAAGGAGAACAAAGAAACATAGGAGTGGTTTCTATGGTTGTTAAGGGTAGATTTGAAGATTGTGAGGGAGTATGAGTTTACTTTTATGCCAAACAAGCAAAAAGAGCTACTTCATGCTTTTGAAACTGTGTTGTCGGCATGTATGAGTAGGTTTTGTGTTAGACATTTACATGGTAACATGACAAGGGCATGTTTCAGGGGGTTAGCTTACAAAAAAGCTCTTTAGAAAGCTGCCATAGCTAGTAGAGTGCCTGATTTTGAAAGCATTATATTGTAATTTCATCTCTTTTATCATTTTAAACTAATTATATATAACTTTTTGCAGGTTTATGATGAGACATCCATAGACAAAGAAGACATTATAAATATGCCATGTTCACAAGCTACAAAAAGCTGTGCTGAGCCTTCATTACCACCACAGACTCAAGAATCCCAAACTTCCTTTAAGATGATAGTAAGTTTTCTTTGTGTTTTATTTATGTCCAATCTAATTTTACACATGTATTTAACTTTATTATATGAACATGTTAGAAAAAGGACAATGCAGAAGCATACTCCTTTTAATCCACCAAAAAAGATGCATGAAGTTGACCATTCAATACCTATACCTTCACCAAATCCAAATTTGTACCCTGTGAGGACAAGAAACAAATGTGTAATCGGGTTAGAACCTATTGAAGCTCCTACCAGACAACCACAAGTTCCAATAATGCCTACAACAACAAGGAGCAAGGTTGCAATAGCTTCACACTCTATTGAGGCTTATACCAAACCACCACCAGCTCTAATAGCACATTTGACAACAAGGAGCAAGGCTACACTAACTTCAAAGCGAGTTGAGGGACAAGCAACATCAAGTGTAAGCATCAGGCCTCCATTTGCTCTAGGAGTGACCATTAGGCCTCCAATTCCATTTTCTCGTGATCATCTAAGAGTAGCTGTAGGGACAGTGACTGCTAAAGGCCAGGTTACAAGGGATTGTGCTAGTATTTTCAAAAGGAGGCCAAAGATATGTTTCAATGGCCAAACTGAGTATTATTGTCAGAAAAAGGAAGGATGCATGAAAAGAGTTTGACATGTTGAAGTCGAAGAACTATTTGGTCCTTTTTTGTTACCTTAAAATAGTTTGTTATTTTGCTGAGAACAAGTTATTAACTTGTTCACAGTACTTAAGAATACTTTGGTATTTTGTTGGTTTTGTTGTATGAAAGTTGGTATTTTGCTATGTTAAGATAACTTATTTTACCATTAAGACAATTTGGTATCAAGTGGTGTTAAGATAGCTCTTTTTGTTTCCATCTATATTAAGATATATTTTTTTGGCATCAATTTGTATCAATTTCTTTCATATGGAGTTGAATTGCTATTAATACAACTTATGGTTTAGTTGTCTACATTTTTTGTCAATTGCAATTTGTGGTTTGCAAAAATAGTGTACTTATACCAAGTGGCTAAACTAGGAAACACACAAGTACATATAACAAATTTTGCTGGAAAAGTGTAATACAAACTGCATATATTACATACCATAAAACTTGCCATACCAAACTAAATAGCAAAAAGCATGCCATACCAAAGTACATAGGAAAAATCATGCCACTCTATGCACCATTCCATCCAAAATACATCTAAACCATAAACACCAAAACCTTACCCAACAAGTCTACATAAGACTAGATAACCATCGTTTTCTCAACCAAATAAATTGAAAAACACCATCAACCAAGAAACAACTAAAAGATACAACAATAGAGTTTGTCTTCTTTGAAGTTTAGACAATTCTTTCTTCTTTTCATTCAATCACCTAAGCAATCCAGAAATCACTTTTCTTGCTCTTGCACACATTGGAGGGTCTTACCAAGCAAAAAAAGGGTTAATTACCCAGACCTCTCTGAGGTTTGGCCTGTTTATCAAAAAATCCAAGGGTTTGACGAAATTACCAATACCTCCCTAACATTTTGCTTCGTCTTACATTTTTGAAATTCCGTTAGCCTCCTTCAGAAAAATGCAAAAATTTGCTTGAAAATCCATAAATGCCTTTTGGTTACTGTGACGGTTACGTTTTAGACAAAAATACCCTTGGACCTATTTATAATATTTTTAAGAATATGAAGTTTTATTTGTTAATTTTTTGAAAGCCATTACAAATGACAGTTTGACTAAATTTCACCACAATTTATTTTTTTAATATTTAATTTTTACATTTCAAAATAAAAAATTTTATCCCCTTAAGTTGCACTACATAACATAACTTTTACCCCCAAGAAAAATAAAAATCTTACATAAATTGAATAACTTAATCCTTTTAAAAATAAAAACTAAGGAACATTGCGAATACCTCCCTAGATTTTGAATAAAACTACATAACATGTTAGAAAGAAGATTAAAATTTTTGCACCAAGTATAAATATTGCAAGAACCTTGCATTTCAATCCTTCAAATATTTAAAGTTTGATAGATTCATCATCCAAATATTACGAAATATAGTTAGGATATCCATCAAGACCAAAAAACCAACCATTCTAGCAACCAATACAGCCGAAAAACAACAGGATCCAACAAAGAGTTTTTCACAAACTTATATTGACAAAAGAAACAATAAAGAGAGATTTAAGCAGCATTTCCAGACTGTCCTCCACCCCAAATGTGCACATATTCCTTAGCAGATGCAGAGTTGGTTTTAGCCTTATTTTTCTTCTTCATTTCTCTTAGAATTTCAGCCAAAGGAGTGTTAGCATCAAGCTAGACAGATTGGTCACTTTTTCTCTGCACAAAGAAAAGAAAACATTAATCAACAAGTTTTGAAAATCCAAATATGCCTCATCATCAATTAGAGACTTCAAACCTCTTTCCTGTTCTCAGAGGTAGATTGAGATGCTTATTTACAAGTCCTTTTGTTGTGCCCAAATGACTGGCAGGTGTTGCATCTAAGAGCACATGATCTCTTAAGGTAATGTTAATATTGCATTTAACCCCCTCTTATTTGACAAGCCTAACAAAGACAATCAAATTTGCATACACAAGATATCATCTGGAAAATTCTATAATTTTGTAGATACATATCAAGGAAGCCCTTAACTCTAACAAACATAAAATGGACATCCTTCAAATAATTATAATCTTATCTTTATCCCCCTCATATTTTACAAACCAAACAAATAAACAATCTAAGATACAATCATACTACATGCTTTGAAAATTCTGTATATGATATTATATTTACCCCTCTAAAGTTTTACAGACCTAACAAAAAAAGCATTTAAGTCAATCAAAGATAACCAAAAAAACCATTTAAGCTGCAATAAGATAGTAGAATATAGGAATACCTTCATTCAAACCCCAAACCCAAAAAAAGATATCAACAACAGCCTCATTAAAAAAATCTTCAGCATTCTAAAATATATTACAACAAGAACAAAAATAATACTTTAGATTATGTATCAAGGACCTAAGTATTTAATAGCACTAACATAAAATCTTCATAGTTTACAAAAACTTATAATAAACACCCTGTTGGTGGAGCTTCTGAACCTTTAACAACATGCTCTTCATCAACTTCAACAGTCTAGCCCTCACCAATAGGATCTTTAGAACACTTATCATCAACAACCTAATACAAAGCAACATATGCAACAAACTTATAAATAAGTCCACATACTTCAAATAAAACTTCAGCGTACCCCATTAACTTGTATATATATTACATAAAACCCCCTCAGATTCCAAATAAATAACTAACACAACCTTGGCATTTATTTGTAATTTAAGAAATATCAAAAAAACTTACACTTTCATTCTCCTCAGTCTTAGCCCTCTTATTAGCTGCATCAATTTAATAGAATATGCATCAAATCACACCTAAAGATAAAAACCAATTTCACAGAAGATGCTACACTCCTTAGCATACCCCTTGTATCACCAAGCAATTTTTCATATGTGTACACTTCAGGATCAACAATTTCAATCTTGTAAGTGGAGTCAATCACATGTACAACAAGATCAGAAGTTCTAGAACCCATATCTGTAAAAAAAAAAAAAAATGAAAAACATTAATTCAGTGAACATTACATTTACCCCCTTCTGGTTTTTTGATATTTACAACATAATGACATCTGATTCCCCACAACAGACAGAACAATCTAACATTTTGTTGCAGGCAAAATCAGTCTAGTAACATCAGTTTTACCATACCATTCATCTAAAATCTAAAATATATCGACATCCCAAACTAAAACATGTTTAAAACACTTAATCTACTTCAGTTTTTGGTGGAAAACAAAAAAGAAAACCCACAAAAAAATAAAAAACCACCCATACATTACGATAAAAACCCAAAAAAAATGGTATTTTTCAACATATTTCGGAAGAAAAAATCATACCTTTATCAAAGTTCCAAACCCTAGTATATTTTGAAACCTTTCCAAAGCTTGGACTCCAATGGCCACCGATTGATCAATGTCCAAAATGGAGAAGAGACTAACGGGCTTGAGAAGAAGATGGGTTTTGGGAACGTTGGCAAATGAACTTAGGAGATTTTGAGAGGTTTTTCTTCTTTTCTTTTGGAATGAGAGGAATGAGGAAGACAATCATCTTTCTCTCTTCTTTGCCACCAAGTCAAAGGCCTTTTGGTCAATTTCATAAGTAAGTGTCATTTTAGTCTTTGGCCAATTTTTTTTTTTTCTTTTTTTCCTAGCAAGGGTAAAATAGATAGTTTACTGAAATTGTCCTACTTAACAGTCGTCCCTCAGCTTCAAGGGGAGTTTTTGTAATTTCCTAAAACCTTTGGACCTCATTTTAAATAGGCTAAACCTCAGGAGGGTTTGGGTAATTAACCCAAAATAGCATGCCACTCCATACACCATACACCATTCCATACAAAATACATCTAAACTATGTAAATAGGAAAAAATACATCCATTCCATGTAAATAGGAAAAAAGCATGCCACTCCATACACCATTTCATCCAAAATACATCTAAACCATAAACACCAAAACCTTACCCAACAAGTCTACATAACACTAGACAACCTTCTTTTCCTCAACCAAATAAACTGAAAAACACCATCAACCAAGAAACAACTAAAAGATACAACAACAGAGTTTGTCTTTTTTGAAGTTTAGACAATTCTTTCTCCTTTTCATTCAATCTCCTAAGCAATCCAGGAATCACTTTTCTTTCTCTTACACACATTGAAGGGTCTTCCCAAGCAAAAAATTATACCCATTATTGCCAAAAGCACACCCATGGAACCTCCAACCTAGATTTTCATTTGTCCATGATGTCTTAAATAGTGTTGGGCTGCCACAGAAACATGTAATGATGCCTTCAATAGAGTTGGACCTTTTTCTTCCCTATTATGCAAATCTGCTGTCACTTTTACCAACGTGCTGCAACTTGAAGACCAGAAACTTTTTTCCATTATGTAGATAAAGATTTCACAATTTTTATGGTGGAACAAGGAGCAATTTTCTTTCTTATGTGAAGAATTCTTAATTTATAGATCTCAAGACTAGCAATTTTCCTTCCAACGTGAACATTTTCCCTCCAAATTGTCACCCAAACGGCCACATGAGTGGCACAGGCTTTCCACCATTAAATATTTGAAGAAAATTCTACTGAGTCCTTAAATTGTAAAAAAAAAAAGCAACTTAAAGAATGCAATGTGAGAAACTGCAAACAAATGGGACCAAAATCCAAAATAGCCTAAGTTGTGTGACCAAAAATGCAATTTACCCATAGAAAATATCTCAAGGATCTCGTTGGTGAAAATGATGAATCAATTTGTTGTAACCCAGAAAGACCAAATAATAATAATGGAGAAATAAACGCAAAGTAATTCAATGAAAAGAACATAAGATTTAATGTGGTTCGGCAATATGCTTAATCCACCTAACAAGGAGATGAATTTATTGATTTCAAATCAAGTGCTAAGTACAAACTCAAGTCCCACAAATCTCACAAGAATACCCAACACCCTCGTTCTAACCTCCATTCTAAAGAGAAATCTCTAAAACAATCTACGACTACTTTTGATAGGGTTTGCTCTATGAAAACCACGAAAAAACAAGGTTGAATTTCCTCAAAAAAACACAAAATGGGCTTGGGTCTTGTGCGTTGTATCGGGGCGCACAAAATTTGCACCTAAGTGTGCAAGTGTCCAATTTAGGCAGAAAGTGCTGCACCAAGGTGCACCAAGTTTGCGCCCTGGTGTAAGTTGATAGAATAACTTGCGTCAGACATTTTTTTCTTGCACCTCAATGCACAACGTTCTGTCCATGCATGCCAAGGCTCACATCGTTATGTTGTTTTGATGTAGTCTTGCCCATTTTCACACCGTTTCTTCCTTGTTTTTATTGTCTCTCACCATTTCCTACTTGAATTTTAAGGCACACTGAACAATTCTCCACCTTAACTTAAAATTGTCCATTCATCATCTTTGTCTCCCCCAAAAAGGGCAATTATTTATCAAATTCAAGCAATGCTCAAATTTAATTTCTAAATGGTCTTAGTCAACGAATTTATCGGATTATCCTTAATCCCAACCTCGTCAACCAAGATAATACCTTAAGATATCACATCCCGGATAAAGTGATGCCTCACATCAATATGCTTTGTTCTCTCGTGAAATGCTTGATTCTTTGATAAGTGTTTAACACTCTAACTATCACAAAGTATTGTAGTAATATTAGAACTCCTACACATATCATCAATAAGCCCCTTTAGCCAAATGTCTTCCCTCATGCCTTTAGCTAAAGCCATGTACTCAGCCTCTGTTGTGGATAATACAACTAATGACTGTAAAGTTGCTTTCCAGCTAACAGTATAACTGGAAACACAAAACACATAACCTGTCATAGACCTTCTACTGTCCAAATCTCCAGCATAATCCACATCCATATAGCCAACAAGTCTAGCAGTAGAATTCAATTGACTATACATCAAACATTTATCCGTAAAGCCTCTCAAAAACCACATAATCCATTTCACTGCTTGCTACTGCATCTTTCTCGACTTGTGCATGTACCTACTTACAACATTAACAGGATGGGAAATATTTGGCCTAGTGCACACCATGGCGTATATCAAACTACCAACTGCACTAGCATATGGCACATTAGATATGTGCTCCATCTCTTCTTCAATACTTGGTGATAGATATGATGAGAGCCTGAATGAGCTGCAAGTGGCGTACTAACTGGCTTGGACTTATCCATCCTAAAATGCTCCAGTACTCTCTCAATATATTTTTGATGAGATAGGCACAACAACCCAGAGTGTCTATCTCGGACAATCTCCATGCCCAATATCCTCTTCACACTACCTAAATCTTTCATATCAAATTCTTCACTTAATTAAGCCTTTACTACATTAATCCCACATATGTTTCTAGAGGCAATCAATATATCATTAGCATAAAGCAACAAATAGATGCAAAGACCATTACTACATTTCTTATGATATACACAGCAATCATAAATGTTTCTAATGTATCCAATCTTGGTAATAAATGCATCAAACCTCTTATACTACTGCCTGGGAGACTACTTTAGGCCATACAAAGACCTCTTCAAAAGGTATGCCTAATTTTCCTTTATGGAAACAATGAATCCCTTTGGTTGACTCATGTAAATTTGTTTCTCCAACTCACTAGGAAAAAATGCTATTTTCACATCCATATGCTCAAGCTCCATATCAAATAGAGCTACTATGGCGAGTAACACGCGAATGGAGATATGCTTTACAACTAGGGAGAACATCTATGAAAATCAACTCCCTCTCTCTGTGTAAAACCCTTAACAAGCAATCACGCCTTATAGCGAGCATCCTCGACCCTGGGAATTCCTTCTTTTCTCTTGTAGATCCATTTGCATCAAACAATTTAATGGCCTTTAGGAATATCAATAGGCTCCCATGTGCTATTCTTGTGTAGAGATTCCATCTCTTCACTCATAGTAGCTATCCATTTATCAGAATCTAGATGAGAAATGGCCTCTCTATATATGACTAGATCATCTCCCACAAACTTCTTGGCTAAACCCAAAGCATAAGCAACTAGATCTGAATATGCAAATTGCTATGGTGGTTTAATCTGCCTCCTTTCTCTATCGTGAGCCAAATGATAGTTTTGTAGTAAATCAATTTCTTGTTGTTGATTAGGTGATAATGAGCTCTCACCAGCTTGATTTATCATCTTCTATTTCCTTTTTGAAACTTATGAAGTGTCAATCTCAAACTCCATATTTTTCTTAATGCCCTCTTGACTACTTTCATCCTGCTCTACCTTCTTCAACATAGCATACTCATGGAATGTCACATCACTACTGATAATTACCTTGGAGCCCTTGTCATCAGTGCACTGCAAACGATAACCCTTGACTCCATCTACATAGCCTAGGAATATGCACTTCTTTGCCCTCGGCTCAAGCTTCCCATCGCGAACATGAGCATAGGTTGGACACGCAAATACCCTCAGATTTGAGTAATCAGCAGGAGACAGTGACTAAACTTCCATTGGTTCCTTGTAGTCCAAAGTATTCGATGGTGACCTATTCACCAAATTACAAGCAGTATTAATAGCTTCAGCAAAAAAAACCTTTGGATAATCTGACGTTAAAAAGCATACATCTAGATCTCTCCAAAATAGTCCTGTTTATCCATTTTGCAACTCTGTTCTACTATGGTGTGTGAACAATTGTGTGATGCCTCACAATCCCCACCTTATCCTAGAACTCTTAAAATTCCTTGTTGTAAACTACAAGCCATTGTCAATCCTCAAGCGTTTGACTTTTTTCCCGGTCTGCTTCTCAATCAAGATCTTCTACTACTTGAAGTTGACAAATACCTCATCCTTATGCTTCAACATGTACATCCATACTCTCTATGAAAAGTCATCAATGAATGTCAACATGTGCCTAGCACTACCCTTTGAGAAAACTTGAGAAGGCCCCTAAAGATCTGAGTGAATGCAATCCAAGGTGACCTTAGTTTTATGAACTGTGATGCTAAACTTCACCATGTGCTGCTTACCAAGAACACACTTCTAACAAAAATCCAGCTTCCTAGTCTTTTCTCCACAAAGCAAATCCTATTTGCTCAACTTTGACATTCCCCTCTCACTCATATGCCCAATTAAGCCGCATATGCTGCAACCTCGTCGTATCGAGTGATGAAGAAACTACTGTAGTACCAAAAATTGTACTACCTTGCAATATGTAAAGACCATTTCTTTTGTTCCCCTTCATGATTAACAGAGCATCCTCGAAAACCTACAAAACTCCATCTCAAGCTCTATACTTATATCCATTCTTATCCAAAGTACCCAGTGAAATTAAGTTTTTCTTCAAATCAAGAACATGACGCACATCTGTCAGCGTCCTCACAATTTCATCGTGCATTCTCATACTTATTGTGCCAATCTCTACAACTCTGCAAAATAAATCGTTTCCCATTAGCACTTTACACCATCATATGTTTGATAATTGGTTAACCAGTCTTCTCGTGGGGCACATATGGTAGGAACAACCACTATCTAAAATCCACTTGAAATTCAAAAGATTCTATATAACATTGAGAACAAGCGCTCTATTAGACTCATCCTTAACGATTCTAGCAATATCATCCTATTTCTAATAGAAGATTCACTCAAATCCTTTGTCTTTCCACGTTCTAGATAATTTTGTTTCCAGTGCCCCTTTCTTCCGCACTTAAAACATTTATCATTTGATTTAGGCTTGCTTTGTGATTTAGGTCTACCTCTACTCCTTCCCCCTTCTTTTAATCTCCCATTCGCAACCAATCCTTCCCCACTTTCACTATCATTACTGCCTAAGACATGCTTTCTCAATTCATTTGAATTCAATAAGGCCTTCACATCCTTCATTGATATCGTATCTCTCCCATACAATAAAGCAGTAACCAACTGCTTAAAGGATTTAGGTGAAGAACACAAAAGAATTAATGCTTGATCTTAATCCTCAATTTACACATCTATACTAGCGAGAACCAATATCATCTTATTGAAATAATCAATATGTTGAGTAATAGATGTACCTTCCTTTATCCTGAGGGTGTACAGCTCTTGTTTCAAATACAACCAATTTGTAAGGGATTTTGTCATATACAAACTCTCCAGCTTTGACCACAATCCTATTGGTGTACTTTCTGCGGCAACCTTTCTTAGTATATTATTTGCCAGCAATAATACCAAAGTATCATAAGCCTTCACCATAAATTTATCCTTGCCCTCACATAAAAGCATCTCTGGCAAGAAATCTCTGCCCTTTAAAGCTCTTTGCAAACCTTGTTGATATAGGAGGGCGTGCACCTTCATCTTCCACAGCCCAAAATCATTTTTCCTGTTGAATTTCTCTACCTCGTACTTCATGGTGGACATTTGGTCAATTTAGCTCTTGATACCAATTTGTTGTAGCTCAGAAAGACTAAATAACAATAATTGAGAAATACACGCAAAGTAATTCAATGAAAAGAACACAAGTTTTAATGTGGTTTAGCAATGTACCTAATCTACCCGACAAAGAGATGCATTTATTGATTTCAAATCAAGTGCCAAGTACAAAATCAAGTCCCACAAATCTTACGAAAACACTCAACACCCTTGTTCTAACCTCCGTTCTAAAGAGAAATCTCTAAAACAATCTGGAAGTACTTTTGATAAGATTCGCTCTATGAAAACTATGAAAAAATGAGGTTTAAATACCCTAAAAAATCAAAAACAATCTTGGGCCTTGCATGCCGCACTGGGGCACACAAGTTTGTGCCGTATCACAAGTTGACAAAATGACTTGCACCAGGGTACAGCCTGCTTGCACCCTGATGCAAGTCGCAAACTTTTTTTGCCCAGGCTTGCGCTGGGGCATGTTTTCCTTGCATCCTGGCACACAATGTTCTGTCGATGTGCTCTAGGGCTTACCTCGTCATGCTGTCTTGACGTAGTCTCGTACATTTCTGCACTGTTTCTTCACCATTTCTCACCATTTTCTACTTGAATTTCAAGATGTACTTAACACAATTAGAGGCTTAAAACTCCACTGAAAGAAAAAAAATTATTTTTTCAAAGAACTCCATTATACACAAAGATGGGGTTGGATAGTTTATAACTCGATCTAAGTTAGGTTTAAAATATGAAAGTACATGTGTCAACGATTACATTGATGAAAAGGGTGAGTCAACTAAAAGTTTAGAACTCTAATATATGCAAAAATTGTTTGTAAGAGTTCAATAATAGTACAATGAATCACCACCAATAGCATCTGTCCTCCATTGATAACTGCAAAACTATAACAAAATAAAAGAACAACAACTAAAACATTAACTATGAAACAGAAACACAAAACAAAAACTACTCTAAAGCAGCACAAGTAAATCAGAAAATATATCAAAATCACCATTCCTTGACAACAAGGCTAACATTTGATTATACTTGTTTAGAGATAGGATTATAAAGAGACCTAGAGTGCTTATACAACAATAAAACCTCTAAAGCATATGGGTTCCGTAAGTGCACGCGTCAAAATTTTAATATAACTAGGTGAGTACAAGTTTGTATCCATAAGGAATAGTGTTGAATACCTTATTTACCTCACCTTCCCTCTCTAGACTAATGAAAGGAATATATTGAAATCAAAATAGAAAATAAACCTAAGTTAGTTAACCTTAGATGATTTTTAAATTGTCTTCAAATTATGAGTCACTTATGAACTAATTAATCCTAACATATGTCTACTGGATTGATTAAATTAAGGCAAAATTATCATTGGTAGATGATTATATCCTACTAATTCCAAGCTATTGTGTCATCAATAGGCATGTAAGTTGAGGACTCATAGAATGTATCCTATCAATTAGACAATCTCACCAATCAACTCTCATTTTTATGGATTGGTTGTATGTATTTTCTTTTTAGTGTCGATTACTAATTATTCTCTCTCGAGCACAACATTAAACATGAATTCTATTCTAAAATAATCAAGTTTAAAATGATGTTAAGCAACAAAACATAACAAAACGTATCAAGTATAAACATGATATTCATAACTAATAACATAAAATCATCAATAAATTATCAATAATTTAGAAACTACACGCCAAATAAAACTAGCTTAAGTGCATAATCTCATAATCAAATATATAACATTATATAATATATACAAAATCACAAGATAAAAAATAAAAAAATGCCCTAAAACTCCTTGGGAATCTCCTTCATTTCTATAGCTTTGATCAAAGTTTTGAAGGTTATAAATTGTACAATCCAGACAATAGCAAAATAATTGTTGCTAGAGATATTGAATTTGATGAAAAAAACTCATCGGATTGAAAATTTTCAATGAAGAATCCACTTCCAATTCATTTTTTGGTAATGAAGATGACGTAGAAATAGTAAAGCCCTACCCCACCAGGCCACCAATACTTTCACCATAAAATACCCAAGTTGAAGATTTAAGTTCAAGCGAAAGACCCTAGAGGAAATATAGAAGTCTTGAAGAGATATATAAAGAAACTGAAGAGGCCATAACACAAAATTTAAGTGATATGAATTATTTTTGTCTATTTGTAGATTATGTACCTCTATGTTTTCGGTTGAAGTAAGAAATGGATTGATGCTATGGATGACGCAATCAAGGCAATTAAGGAAAATAATACTTGAGAGTTGGTTACACTTCCAAAAGGAAAGAGCACCATCGGAGTCAAATTGGTATACAAGATAGAAAAAAATTCCGAAGGTGAAACTAAACGATATAAAGCAAGATTGGTGGCAAAACGCTATAAGCAAAAGGCTGACATTGATTATAGTGAGGTATTTGCTCTAGTTGCTCGTCTATAAATAATTCGTTTGATTATTGCTTTGGTAGCCCAAAAATAGATAGAAAATTCATCAAATGAAAGAAAAATTAGCCTTCTTGAGTGGAGCTTTGGATAAAAAAGTTTATATTAATCAACCTTTGGGCTAGTGATCAAAGAGCATGAAGACAAAGTCTTGAAATCGAAGAAGACTCTCTATGGCTTGAAGCAAGCCCTATGCCCTTGGAATGATAGAATTGACAAATATTTCCAAGCAAATGATTTTACCTGGTGTCCACATAAACATGCACTTTATGTGAAAGTTAATAAAAATGGTGACATTTTTATTATTATCTATTTGGATGTGGATGACTTAATTTTGATAGGAAATAACCCAAAAATGTTCAAAGAATTCAAGAGAGTAATGGCTAGGGATTTTGAGATTATGGACATTCATTTAATGTCCTATTATCCTCAAAATTAAAGTCAAACAAAGAGAGGATGACATATTCATCTCTCGAGAAAGGTATGCCAAAGAAATTCTTAAGAAATTTGAGATGAAAAATTGCAAGCTAATAATCACCTATGGGGACTGTTGAGTTAAATTATCTAAGCATTGAGATGGAGAGAAAATTAATCCCACATTTTTCAAAAGTTCTTAAGAAATTTGAGATGAAAAATTGCAAGCCCATAAACACCCATGGGGACTGTGGAGTTAATTATCTAAGCATGGAGATGGAGAGAAAATTAATCTCATATTTTTCAAAAGTCTTGTTGGAGGCTTGAGATACCTAACATGTACAAGGTCCGATATTATTTTTGACATTGGATTAATAAGTCGATACATGAAAATTTCTACTACTTATCACTTGAAGGGGCCAAAAGAATACTTCGATACATTAAAGGTATTCTTGACTTTGGAAGTTTTTATTATCATCTTCTCAAGAATTCAGGCTTGTTGGCTATTGTGATAGTGATTGGCTGGTGATTGATAACTGACAAAGCATTATCAAATTTGTTTTCTCTGCTAGAAATTTGGCATTTACTTGGAATTCTAAGAAGCAATCAATTGTGACACTTTCTTCATGTAAAGTTGAATATATTGCAGCCACTTCTTGTGTTTGCCATGCAATTTAGCTTAGAAGTTTAATGAAGGAACTCCATCAACTATGAGAAAATCCAATGGGAGTATATATTGATAATAAGTCTACACTTACATTAGCCAAGAACTCGGTGTTCCATGAAAAAAGCAAGCACATTGATACAAAGTACCATTTTATTAGAGAATGCATCTCTAGGAAGGAGTTGAGCTTAAGTTTGTTGTCATAGGAACAAATTACGGACATTTTCACCACACCATTGAAAGCTGATTTGTTGAAAAGAATGGGAACACCTCTTGGAGTCATGAAATCAATTTTACATTGTGTGTGTGTTGGGGGGGGTGTTGTGGATTAAACTTAACTTTCAAACTACTTAACAATATTCAAGTCTTGGATAGACCTTTTGAACAGTAAAATCAATGTGAAGAATATGGGTTTCCTAGATACTCCAATATTGGAAATATGTAATATTTAATAGATTTAGAATTTATAAGATGAATTTAATTATGAGTTTAAAGATTTCTTTATACATTTGTAAATAGAAGTGATCTCCTAACCATTTTGGTAACAAGTCTAAGAGTAAGAAATAAAATAGAGTGCTTGAAAAATACTTCTCCAATTTCTCTGAAAATAGTTTGAGTGTTGAGAGATAACAAAATAAAAAGAAAATAACAAGTGTAATTTAACTCTCCAAATTCTACCATATTGGTTGCGATAGAAGAATTAAAATGTTCTTTATAAGTGGGTATAATACACTTTTTCATAATATTATTTTGCAAAATGAGAAGAATGTCCAAAGTAATCATTAAGGAAATCTATTGTACTTGAACTTTAAGGAATATTCTTTGAATAATGTTTTTCTTCTTACTCGCATCATGTGACCAACCAATTTGTTTAATTGTTGAACAATTGTAAATAACAAATAAATAAATATGTGTATATATATTTGATTTGATATTTTTATATTTATTTTTTGGGGGGTCATTCGAGAACCTTTGACATCCAATCGACACACGCACATACACACATGCATATATAGATAAATATAGGTCGGTAAAACTTGCATAATTTATGCATCTTACCATAATACAATACTTGCCTTATACATGAAAGTTATTGTACCATCCTATGGCTATGATACCAAGACCTTCAATTTCTCCATCTTTCTCGTCCATAACTCCCAGTCCTAACCTCAGACAATCTAATGCCTCAAAAATAGATTCTCTATATGAAATAACCTATCCTCCTGATTCTAAAAAAGTTCCTCTCACTAATCTTTCTGTAATTAATCCTTATAATGCCTTCTCCAAACTTAGATCCTCTTCCTCTAGAACAGTTAAAGGTATTATCAACCCTCCCAAAACTTAAGTCAAAGAATTGGTTCAAGCATCCTCATTTGATCAATATTTTCTCCCAGCAATAGAAAAAGAACAATTTTTTACTTTAGAAATTCCATCTCATCTACTAGAAGTCTGGCTTGCAGAAAAATTCACACATTCACTTTGGGGCAATTGGACTTGCACTCATACTCCATGGGAAAAATGAATTACCAACAGTGTCAAGAGTTGTTTTATTTGACACCAAATATTTTGATTATCAGCATGCTTGCATTGGCACAGTTGAAACAACGTTGAATGCATGAACAGTTCTTGTAACCATGTTCCCAAACTTCAACATTCCAATCTCAGATCGCTACTTGAGGTTAGCTTTAAAAGTTTAAATCCGGATATGTGCAGCAGTTCCTTCAACTACCGCATATGCAACCACTCTCCACTACCAGATGGTTTGCAGAGTCCAAAATCATTCAATCGATTTTGTCTTTTCTCAGGAAATGGAAGATGTTTTATTTATCTTAGTAGATTCCAGCATATTCCCAACTGCACGTATGTGCCAAGGCAAACCTAAAGGAGAATTTATTAAAGTTGATTCCAGAAAATGGATCACAACTTGTCAGCAAAATCACCAAGCATCAAAAGAAACTAAATCAATGCAGTCAACAGAACCATCTTTTCATAAAAATCAAGATGGAAGTGTGGAGATCTATTTCAAAAGAATACAAAAAAATCTGAAGTCCCAAAATGCTATAATCCGTCATTTACCATTCAACCCAATATTCCAATTTTTGGGTTTAGGATAGAACTAGATAGTAAAAGTGGACATGCTCTTTGGTCGCATATTAATTGGCTTTAATTTTGGCGGAGTCCTACCTTACTAGGATACCAAGCTCCAACTTGCTACTAGAGCCATGGCATGCTTGATACCTAGACCTTGAATTTCTTCATCTTCCTCTTCCATAACTCGCAGCCTAGCCTTAGACAATCTAATGCCTTAAAAATAGATTCTCTATATGAAATAACCTATCTTCCTGACTTTAAAAAAGTTCCTCTCATTGATCTTCCTATAATTAATCCATGTAATGCTTTCTCCAAACCTAGATCCACTTTCTCCAAAATAGTTAAAAGTATTATCAACCCTCCCAAAACTCAAGCCAAAGAATTTGTTCAAGCATCCTCATTTGATCAATATTTTCTCCCAACAATAGGAAAAGAACAATTTGTTACTATAGAAATTCCATCTCATCTACTATAAGTCTAGATTACAGAAAAATTCACACATTCATTCTGGGGTAGTAAGACTTGCACTCATACTCCATGGGAGAAACGAATTACAAATAGTGTCAAGAGTTGCTTTGCTTGACACCAAAATTTCTGATTATCGGCATGCTTCCATCGGCACAGTTGAAACGACATTGAATGCATGAATAGTTCTTGTAACCATGTTCCTAAACTTCAACTTGCCAATCTCATATCCCTGCTTGAGGTTAGCTTTTGAAGTTTAAATCCAGATATGTGGAGCAGTTCCTTCCACTACCACATATGCAGCCACTCTCCACTACCAGATGGTTTATAGAGTCCAAAATCATTCAATTGATTTTGCCTTTCCCTAGGAAATGGAAGGCTCTTTATTTATCTTAGTAGATTCCAAGCATATCCCCAGTTGCACCTATATGCCAAGGCAAATCCCAATCGAGAATTTATTAAAGGTGATTCCAGAAAAATAGATAATAGCTTATGACCAAAATCACCAAGCGGCAAAAGAAACTAAACCAATGCAGTCAATAAAACCATCTTTTCATAAAAATCAAGATGAAAGTGTGGAGATCCGTTTCAAAAAGAATACAGAAAAATCTGAAGTCCCAAAATGCTTGAATCCCTCATTTACCATTCAACCCAATATTCCAATTTTTGGTTAAGTATAGAATTGGATAGTAAAAGGGGACACACCCTTTGGTTGCCTATTAATTGCTTTTAATTTTGGTGAAGTTATACCTTACTAGGACACTAAGCTTCAACTTGGTATCAGAGCCACAGCAGGCTTGATACCTAGACCATTAATTTCTTCATCTTCCTCTTTTGTAACTCCCAACCCTAGCCTTAAATAATCTAATGCCTCAAAAATAGATTCTCTATATGAAATAACCTATCTTTCTGATTCTGAAAAAATTCTTCTCACTAATCTTCCTATAATTAATCCTTATGATGTCTTCTTCGAACCTAGATCATCTTTCTCTAGTACAGTTAAAAGTATAATCAACCCTTCCAAAGCTTAAGTTAAAGAATTTGTTCAAGCATCCTCATTTGATCAATATTTTCTCCCAGCAACAAAAAAAGAACAATTTGTTACTCTAGAAATTCCATCTCATCTAACAAAAGTCTGGCTTGTAGAAAAATTCACACATATTCATTTTGGGGCAGTCAGATTTGCACTTATAGTCTATGGTAGAAAAGAATTACCAATAGTGTCAAGAATTGCTTTACTTGACACCAGATTTTTTGATTATCAACATGCTTGCATCGGCACAATTGAAACAACATTGAATGCAGGAACAACTCTTGTAACCATGTTCCCAAACTTCAACATGCCAATCTCAGATCCCTGCTTGAGATTAGCTTTAAAAGTTCAAATCCAAATATGTGGAGCAATTTCTTCAACTACCATATGTACAACTACTCTCCACTACCAAATGGTTTACAGAGTCCGAAATCATTCAATTGATCGTGCCTTTCCACAGGAAACGGAAGATGCTTTATTTATCTCAGTGGAGTCTGAACAAATTCCTAGATGCACCTATGTGCTAAGGCAAATCCCAAAGGATAATTTATTAAAGCTCATTCCAGAAAAATAGATCATAGCTTATGAGCAAAATCACGAAGCAGCAAAAGAAACTAAATCAGTTCAATTAATAGAACCATCTTTTTCATAAAAATCAAGATAAAAGTGTGGAGATCTGTTTCAAAAAGAATATAGAAAAATCTGAAGTCCCAAAATACTTAATCCCTTATTTACCATTGAATCTAACATTCCAATTTTTAGGTTTGATGTTAAGGGTTCTCCAGTTTACCAAGCCACCACCACAGATGGACATCGTTACTTTGATTGTTTCTGCAGTTGTCAATTGTGTGAAGATGTAGAATCAAATGATGATGAACTCATCCGCAGGAGAAGAAAAGCAAAGAAAAATATTTCCAGAAAGATCCTTACGTTGACACATTAGGGCAGCAATTAGGAAAATTTGACTGTTTAGTTTAATACAGCCCATTGCTGCCAACTCCATGGCCGACAACTTATTCAGGATTGGAAGATGATGATGATTATAATGACAAAGATCTTCCTCAGAATGATCACGACCAAACTCATCCTCAAATCATGGTGATTCATTCATCATAGCAAAATGAGTTTCCACTAGAAAAAATGGCAAATTCAGGTTCTTATAAACATTCATGGAAAATTAAAAACCCAACTACCAGAAGGCCAGATAGATCCTTGTAGAATTATCTCTAGCATACGCGACATTGAATTGGCAGTCTTAGAATGCAGTAGCATAAAATAAGCTTCTACTAAAAGTTGCCAAAAGGTAAGAAAAAATTAAAGAAAAGATGGATAAGTAATTACCAGTATTGATTCAGTCCCTCAAAGAAAGGATTGACAATCTTGATTATGAAATCCTGAGACTTATCCAGACTTCACAACCTTTTCATCACAAAGAGTAGGAGATAAATTCCCTAAAGACTCAGCTGAAATTTCTTAAAGCACAATATCAAAGAGATTCAATCTAGGGAAGCCAAGAAACTACTCTCACAACCCTACCAATGACATATCAACCATTACATGGGCTTGAAATCTTTAAAAGAATGTTTGGAGACTCAGCATCCTTCTTTTCTCTAGAAGAGTTTGCTAAAAAGACCAAATCCTATTGCCAGCATAATAAAGTTAAACCCCTAAAACAAAGAAATGTGATCCATCTTCTTCCCTATCTTCAGAAACCCACCAGCCATAAGAACTCATGATGCAAAGTCCTCCGAACACCAATCCACTTTTTGAATTCCTGAAAAAGGTTCATGAGGTTGAAGATCAAAAACTACCAGGGCCATTTCCAATAATCTTCCATGATCCTGCCAATGATTCCAAAGATTTATCTGAAGATATGCCTCTTCTTTTCATAAATCAACAAATTGAAAAACAAGAAGAACCCATTGTAGAGGATGAGCCTGAAGCGAATGAGCAAGATCCAGAAGTAAGGGAACTATCATATTCCAAAAATAAGATATGGTTCACCTTTGATGACGTCTCTCCATCCCAATAGAGAGACAAAATACATGAAATGACTTTCTGGTGCATAACTGAACTACAAAAGTCGAATGCTACAATTCTAGGTGTCATAAATGCATTTACAGCCAGGATGACGGGTATCCCCGAAGAATGGTGGTATACTCTTGAGGAATATCGGCAGATCCAACTGAAAAACTCCCTAAATATTTATGCTTTCATGTATCATATCTATGTTGAATATCTTGGAGGTATAGATCATCATACTGATACTGCTCGAGAAGAATTCTTCAAAATGTGATGTTGTTCCCTCTAAAGAAAAGATATATAAAAGCCACTATAACAAATTGCACTTTGCATAACAAAAATTTTGGTAACGAAGGTAAAATTCGTTACATATGTTAGATTTATTGTAACAAAATTGATTTTTTGTTACAAATAACATTTTCTTGAGTAACAAAGTAAAAGTTTTGTTACCTTTAACTCAAATTCGTTACCTTAAATTTTTTATATTCGTAACTAAATAATAATTCGTTACGGAAAGTGTTATTTTGTTACATATAACATTTTTCGTCATATAAGAAGGTATATTTGTAACAAAATTTGGTACCTTTTGTAACAACAAAATATTTGTTACAAATAAAAAATATTATAACAAAGTTTTTAGTTACTAAACTTTAAGTAACTTCCCTCCAAAATCCATTCCCTCCAAATATCAATTGTAAACATATGGTAACAATGATTTTTGTTACTAATTATAAATGAATATTAAATTCAACTTTTACTAATACTTGTGGGTTGGGCTTTTGTTCAAAAAATGGACTTCACAATAATATAAAGAATTTGTTAATTGGGCTTAATCAATTTTTTAGTGAATTATTACTGAATCGAATTTTATTTTAAAGAATGAGCTTGAAGAAATTTGAAGTGAATAATCCATTAGTTAGGGTAATTTCTTTAAAATATTAGGTGTTATAACTTTTTTGTGAATTATTCAATGAATTAGGAGTTTTCATTTATGAAATAGATTTGACCAAATTTATAGTAAATTAAGTGGCAAATTAGGCTTCATTTTAAGAGTTGGTCTTGAACAAATTTGAAGTGAGGTAAATGATGAATCAAGCTTTCTTCAAGGAACTGAGCTTATTTTTTTATTAATTGGGCTTCACATTAGTTCAAATAATTGATTGCTTTGAGTTGAACAACTTTTTTTTTTTTTTAAACTAATTGGGCTTAACTAATATTTTAGAGAATTGGCAAATTGGGCTTCATACTAATTTGAAGAATTCATTAATTGGGTTTTACCAACTTCCTTTTCATTAATTGAGCTTTAATAATTCTCTTAGTAAATTAGTGAATTGGATTTCAAAATGAATTGGATCTGACATTAACTTAAAAAATTGATTACTTGTGCTTTTACAACTTTTCTTTTATTAATATGAGTTCACCAATGTTTTAGTAAATTAATGTCATTTGGTAAAGATTGGGTTTGACATCAAATTGCATAGTTGATTAATTAGGCTTTAGCAACTCCTTTTTTATTAATTGGGTTTCACTAATTTTATAATGAATTGGCATCATTATAGGGGTGGCAATTTGGGTGGATCGTGTGAGTTCGGGTTGGGTTGGGTTGAAGTAGGGGTATAATATTAATTTTCTCAACTCTATTCCCACCCAACCTGATGACAACTTAAAAATGCTCAACACTAACCCAACCTAAATCGATTCAGGTCAGATTCGAGTCAACCTGATTTTTATTTGATCAACTCACCAACTCAAATCCACCCAATCCAACCTGTCAATTTGATTTAAAATAATTATTTCAAATATTTGTTTTAATTTCAAACCCTACTGTGAAAATATATATATATATACACACACACACACACAAAATAACTTCTTTATATTTTATAAAACCACGCACACCATCTCCCCTTCCATATTTGTTGCCCATTTAATATAATTTTAATATAAAAAGACCAATTACACTTAATCATTTCACATATTTACAATTCAATTTAAATAACTTTTTATCATCATATTTTATTACTTTTCTTTTTTTTTTCTTTTTTTTCTTTGTATTCTCAATTTTCTCTTCTTCCATTATTTCATATATTTCTCATTTTATACATATATATAAATTTATCATTATTTCTCACTTCTCATTATTTCATATATTCTCATTTTTTAGATATTTATATATATAAATTTATCTTTTTTCTTTCTAATTATTCATACATGTATACTTATTTTTTTTATTTATACTTATTCACATATATATAATAACCAAATATATAAATTTATAAATAAAATTTAAATTACTTTTATTTTATCTATTTTTTTCTATTTATTCATTCTGAATTAAATAATATTTAATATTTATAAAAATATACATATAATATAATTTTTTATTTATACTTATATACATATATAGTATATATATACATATATATAAATTTCAATAAAATTTAAAGAAGATTCATCATATATTTCTCATTTCATACATATATAAATTTATCATTATTTCTCATTTCTCATTATTTCATATATTCTTATTTTATACATATGTATAAATTTATTTAATGAATTTGGATAGCAATGCAATTTTGTTTCCCTCCAACTTTGTATTCCCTCCAAAATTTGGGCCATAAAAAATGTTAACAATTGTTTTATTATTAGTTTGACACAATAATTTAATTTGATTTCTTTCAAAATTTTGATTCCCACTAATAATAATGAATTCTCTTCATTTTTTCAATTCCTCTAAATTTTAGATCCTCCAATTTTTTTTGTATAAATAATTTATAACAAACTTAATTTTTTTTATCTTAGATTATATGATGAATTGACATATAATTTTTTAAATTATTAAATGACTTTCTATTATAGTTAAAATAGTTAAATAACATATAATTTGGACTTGTAAATTTTGGTGCTTAAGAATTTAATTTTTTATTATAATTCATTACAATATTCTTTTAGAAAAATTCTAAAAGCTCCTTAAAATAAATAGTTAAAGGTTACATACTTGAATAGCAAAAGAAAAGAAAGAAATCTAGTTTGCCATAATACTTAATGAAAAGAAAACAATCCCTGAAGTTAAGCCTGTTAATGTTACATTTCAATTTTTAATCGTTGTATTGGCCGGTTAAAGATTTTTATAACTTATAGATATCCATATGTTAATTGTGTGTATGTTTTACTATATAAATTGCTAAAATGAAGATAACTTTCATGGTCTAATATAGTGTAAAAAAATATTAACATAAAGTATATTATTAAATTTAATGATTATTAACTTTTATGAATATGAACAAGTTGTTTTTAAGAATGAGTTGATCTACGTATTATATTTCCTTCAAAAAACAAGTTTTCCTCCAAAAATGAATTCCCCTATTATTTTTTTATTCCCTCTAAAATTTTGCTTCTCCCTCCATTTTGTGTCTAAATAGTATATACAAAAATTATTTATTTTATCTTATATTATAAGATGAATTATGACGTATTATTATGGGGGTTAAAAATTTAATTCTATTTTTTGTTATTATTTATTAGAACATTGCTTTTGAACAAAAAGATTTTAGAAAAATTATGTATAAATTCTAAAAACTTTAGCCTTTATGTGTAATTAATTTAATTTTAAAAATTAAAATATTTTGTACTAATAATATATTGATGTGGACAATTTGAACATGCATTTAGTGAAAATTTTGTACACTTAATTAACGCAAATTGTTTTGAAATGATCAACTTGTATAACTTTAATATGGTTGGAAATTTTAAATTTATTTTGAAATACTCATGACATTGTAATATAAACTTAGTAATATAGTTATAAGTTTAATAAAATTATTTTTATCCCCATATATTTAATTAAATATTTGAAGAACTGTTACTATCCTTAACAAATTTGTAGATATCGTTGAAAAATTATATTAAAATTCAAAAATATTCTTTAAAAGTTGCTTTGATTATTTTTTAGTCAAAAATACCCCTGGACTTATTTATAACTTTAACATGGGGGTTTAACTTCAATACTATTTAAATTACTCAAAAAAAAATTAAATAATTTTATTAATAACATGGGGGTTTAACTTCAATATTATTTAAATTACTCAAAATAAATTTAAATAATTTTATTAATAACATGGGGGTTTAACTTCAATATTATTTAAATTACTCAAAATAAATTTAAATAATTTTATTAATATTTTTTAAAAATATTTAATAATCTTTTAATTGAAGTTGAATTAAAAAAATAAAAATTTAAAATCATCAACATATCTAAAGTAATTTAATCAAATTTAATTAAACATATTTATTAATCATAAAATAAGAATAAAAATCAAATCCATCTCTTAATTAAATATAATTTTGTTTTTAAATTTCATCTCAATATTATTAGAAAATAATCATATCTAAAACAATTTAATTAGATTAAGTTGAATATATTTATTAAATACAAAAAATATTTATTAACTAAAATAAATAATTTAAAAATAAAAATAAGATCTAACAATATCATACTAACAATAGTAATTTCAAAATGTCAATTTCACCCTACCAACCCAATAAAAAAATTATTGATATGATATCTTGTTCCCACCTAAAATACAAATAAAAAAAATTCTCAATTTATTTTCTATCTACGATCCAAAATACAGACAAATAATCATAATATTCCCCAACCCCACTTCTGAAAAATAATTTTGCTAAAATATTTTGATAAATACTCCAATTCATAAATAAACAAACCCTAATTTAAACTAATTTTATTAAATTTATTAATTAATAAAAAATAAATAAGTCAAGATGTGTTTTTTTTTATTATTTATACACACGCACATTAAGAGTCCGTTAGGGCTCGAACTCTTGACCTCCCACATTGTGTGAGAGAATAAGATGTGTGAGACCTAGAGTTGTAATCAAAATAAATAATTTAAATAAAAATAAATTCTGAAATTTTATCCTAACAATATAATTTTAATGATTTTCAATAAATAAATATTTGTAATTATAATATGTTAAAATGTATATATACATACATACACACACATATATATTCTTTTTCCTCCTTCCCCCCACCCCCCCACTCCCCAGCCATCCCTGCTCCTTCCAACAAGCCACCCCCCCACCCCCAGCCGCGCCATGGCCGGCCAGTGGCCAACCAGGCTGCAGCCTAGCGGCCAGATCACACCCCCCCCCCCACCCGTCAGTTTGTGGCTGGCCATGGCCAAGCAGGCCGCAGCCCAGCGGCCAGCCAGCCATGGCCAAGCAAGCCGCAGCCAGCGGTTGGCCATCGCCAGGCGGCCGCCGTCAAGGTGAGGGTTGGGGGAGGGGGTGGGTCATGTATATATATATATATATTTATGTATTTATATGATATTTATATTGATATATAAAATTTTTAATTTTTCTAGGAGGATTTTGTTATATATTTTATAAAAAAAAATTATTATTTTTTTAATGAAAATTGATTGGGCATTTCATAAATTAAATTTTTGGGGTTGTTGGGCAATTAATTTATTTTAATGTAACGGTTCATTCCGAACACTAACGGAAGTTGAGGTGCTATCCCAAATGTGTTAAAAAATTTAGAATTTTGGTCATATAAGTGTCAACCTAAGCACCAAAAGTGCATGCCCCCTATCCAATGGGATAAAAACTGTAATTTTTTCAATATAACCAAACACTACATTAGCGAGGAATAGAAAAGTAAAAGCTCCATTGACATGGTAATAATTTTATTGGACTAGTTGCAATTTACCCCCTTGTAATTTGTAAAATAAGCATCAAACACTCCTATGAAAAAAAATATATACAAAATAACTTTCTTATGTTTTATAAAACCTCCCACACTGCCCCCCCTCCACATTTGTTACCAATTTAACGTAATTTTAATATAAAAAAATCAATTTACCCTTAATCATTTCACATATCTACAATTCAATTTAGATAACTTTTTATTATTATATTTTATTTTTTATTTTTTCATTCTTTTCTTTTCTTTTTATTCTCATTTCTCTCTTCTTCCGTTATTTCATACATTTCTCATTTTATACATATATATAAATTTATTATTATTTCTCATTTCTCATTATTTCATATATTCTTATTTTACACATATTTATATATATAAATTTATCTATAAAATTTTAAATAATTTTTATTTTTATTTTTTTTCTTTCTAATTATTCATACATGTATACTTATTTTTTCATTTATACTTATTCACATATATATAATATACATATTTATAAATTTATCAGTAAAATTTAAATTACTTTTATTTTTATCTATTTTTCTATCTATTCATTCCGAATTAAATAATATTTAATATTTATAAATATGTATAATATAGTTTTTTGTTCGTACTTATTTACATATATAGTGTATATATATACCACAAGAAAATAGGTTAATCGCGCCATATACTTTGTGCTGATTTTTCTAAACTGCCGCAATTAATAATATTATTTCTTTTACTTATTAGATTGCTCTTTGTTTTTAACTTTAAACGGTTTTGTCCACAATTTTTTAATATATATATATATATATGTAATGCCAATTATTTTTTAAAAACAATCTTGTTTAATTTTAATTTTTGATTAAAAGTCAATTAAGTTGAGACAAAAAAGTAAAATAAATCAAAATAAATATATAAAATAATTATAAAGTTAAAATCAATATTAGTATATAAGTTAATAGAAACCTTTTAATTTGACTCATAACTTAGTTAACGAATAATTAAGTGAAGAAAAGAGTTTGGCATTAGTCATATAAAGTTAAAACTATAGTAAATTGATAAAATAATTATAAACTTAAAATTGATTTTAAAATATGAATTAGTGACAAAATATGAGGATGAAATTATAATGTAAAATAAAATATAGAAAAAACAAATTATTGTATTCATTCTCAAATTTTTGTATAAATATAATTGGATATTCATATTATATTTTGCAAATAACAAAAAAATAGTGAATAACAAAAAAAGTTGTTAACCTTTCAAATAATCAAAATCAAAATTTCTCATTATTTCATATATTCTCATTTTATACACACACACACACACACACACACACATATATATATAAATTTATCTATAAAATTTTAAATAATTTTTATTTTTATCTTTTTTCTTTTGAATTATTCATACATGTATACTTATTTTTTTCATTTATACTTATTCACATATATATATATATAATATACATATATATAAATTTATCAATAAAATTTAAATTACTTTTATTTTTATCTATTTTTTGCAATTTATTCATTCCAAATTAAATAATATTTAATATTTATAACTATGTATATAATATAATTTTTCATTCAAACTTATACACATAATATATATATATATATATACACACAACTACAAGAAAATAGGTTAATCGCGGCATATATTTTGTGATGGTTTTGTCTCAACCGCTGCAGAATTCATAATAAATGGCGGCGGTTAGTGTAACACTCCCTAAATGAATAACTTCATGCTGATTTTTCTAAACCGCCGAAATTAATAATATTGGTACTTTTGCTTGCTAGATTGCCCTTTGTTTTTTACTTTAAAGGGTTTTGTTCACAATATTTTAATATTTATATATTTGTAATGCCAATTATTTTTTATAAATATTTTTTTTATAAATTTCTAAAATAAAGTTTTTTATATTATCAGCTCTTCTACAAAAATATTAAGCCTTTACCTAACAATTTATATATACATATATGTAATAAAATTTCTTTGCTTCATGCAGCTATGTTATATAATTATCTCATACTTTTTATTTATTTCTTTTAATTCACTATTTGATACTCTTATTTTATTTATTCAAATGATAATTATTATTTTGTTTTTAAAAATAAAATAATATTTGCTTGATAACATGTGAAATTGTTTGAGAGCTCTATATGGAAAAGATGAATAAGTAATTGAGCAAAGGCAAATATTAGCTTCTGGACATGTAGCCATGATGGTTAGGGCTTGCTTGAGGGTGGGCATGGCTGCGGGTTCGAAACCTCCTGGCAGCCAGCATGTTTCGATGAATTTACGCTGGGCTGACGCGGGCGCTGGGCCTGGGGGCGCTCGGGTGGGCCGTGTGTGAGCTGTGGGCGGTCGTGGGAGCTGGGCCTCCGCGCTCGGGCGCTGGGCTGACGTGGGCCAACGTGGGAGCTGGGCCTTGCGGGTGGGCCTGCACTCCAGTGGGCCGGTATGTGAGATGGATCTTGCGGGTGGGCCTGCACTCTGGTGGGCCGATGTGTGAGCTCAGGTGGGTGCTGGGCCGCCGCTCGGGTGTGCCTGTTGTGAGCTAGGCCTGCGCGCTCGAGCGCTGGGCCGGGTGGGCCGGTGTATGAGCTGGGCCTGCGCTCCGGTGGGCCGGTGTGAGCTGGGCTTTGTGGGTGGGCCTGCGCTCCATTGGGCCAGCGCTGGCGGCCGGAGGGATAGGGCCTGATGGGCTGGTATGGGAGTTGGGCCGTGGGCTTGGTGGGCAATGGCCCAGGTCGAGCCTAGAGTTCGGTGGCCCAGCAGGCGTAGGCCTGATGTCAAATGGCCCATCTATGTGAAGCCGCCCAACTAGAGCCTATGAGCACACATTTAGTAACAAAACTTTTAGTTATTTATTCCATTAGTAACGAAATTCTTATTTTTGAATTAAAATTTTATTTAACTATTTGTAACCAAATATTTTGTTACATAAACAATTAGTAACTATATTTAATTAAATAAATAATGTTATTATATTATGCATTGGTAACGAAAAAATAAAATACAACAAAATTGTCAATGTTTTAGTAACTAAATATTTCGTTACGCTATAAAAATTTATTGTAACTACTACACTTTTTTGTTACTAATATCATATTTTGGTACCGATAAATTTTGTCGCCATAAGTCTATCATTCGTAACGAACCATAAATTTCGTTACTAAAACCTTTTGCGACAGGCTTTAGGGCACTAAACTTAAGTTATGAAAATTTCGTTACCAATATTTTGGGTAACGAATTTAGCTTTATGGTAACAAAATTATTCGTTACGAAAAGTGTAATTTGTTGTAGTTCAAAAATATGACAAAGAGATATTATCTTCTTGGTGGAATGGACAATCCTAATCTCAAGCAGACATTCATCAATTCAATTCTAGAATCTTTAGGACAAGAAGCACTCAGGCTTCTTGAGTTAAAAGGAAGGACGTTGGCAAGCACTTCTCTTGGAGATATCTATCAATACATTCTAAGAGCATTCAAAAAGCTTTGCAACAATTGGAAATTCTTACAAGAATTTCAACAAATTGGTAAAAGAATTAGCAAAGCATGTGAAAGAAAAGATCTTTTAATCAAGTGCAAGTCAGTAGAAAAATGCCAATGCAGTGGAAAATCAAGAAAACAATTTAGGCGTCCCAGAAAATACAAGCAACAATGGATGCCTAAAATAAGGATATCATTTTTTCGAAGGAAATCCTCCAAAACCAAGAGTGATAGAGTCGTATATGCCATAAAAGAGGCCATTAGGCAAAACAATGTCCCAACAAGAGAAGATAACTCAACTTACCCAATGCAACCTGGATAATGATGATTGGGGATCATTATTTTCAAAAGAAGAAGAGTCAACACTGCAGATAATATTTGCTCTTGAAGAAAACTCTAACTCAAAAGAAGAGTTTTCATCTTCAGAAGAAAGTGAAGAAACTACTTATCACTTTCCCATCTTTGGAATCCTGATGATTAGGCTAGCATTATTGTACCACTTATCCAAGTTCAACTTATTCCAGTAAAGTTTGACTTCGCAATCACAATTATCGGACTTCTTGATACTAGAGCATCCAGTTCTATACTTAACCCAAAAATCCTCCCTTCCCATCTTTGGAAACCATATCAAGAAATATTCTAAGTAGCAAACAGTGAAACCTTTTCCACATGGTTTATATGCAAACCCATCAAAATCCAATTTTTTCTTGAATTATCCCTTACTCACAAATTTCTTGGATCTTCAACTCTAAGGAAAGATATCATTATAGGGTTTGATATTACCAAGCATTTATAGGAGAAATGGGTAATTCCAAAACCAGATAGTCTTAAATTTAAATCCTACTTTCTCTTATATATCAAACCCTAAAGTCGTTTAGCCATTGATACCATCCCAAGAATCCAAAAAAGATTGATGAGCAATTGTAGTACTGATTCTCATTCTGAGTTCCTTAAAAATGCATTCAATCACTTTGGAGAAACCCATATTTCTTTATATATTTGCATTTTAAAAATGATGTCAACATCAATCCTACCAAAGCAAGCCATCTTAGAATGCCACCAAACTACTTAGAGATGGCTATGTTAGAATTAGCCCAACTCAAAGATGAGGGACAAATTGAACTAACAAACTCTCCATAGGCTAGTCAAGCATTCTATGTTAATAAACAGGCTGAACAAACCAAAGGAAAGATGAGACTTTTAATTAATTACAAGCCATTGAACTTCTTTCTTGCAGATGATAAATTCCTGCTATAGACCAGGAATTGCTTGTTTTCCAACCTAACAAAGGCAAAGATATTCTCCAAATTTGATCTCAATGTAGGTTTTTGGTAGCTTGGCATACTTTTAGAAGAAAGATATAAGATTGCAATCTGCATACCAACCTATCATTTTCAATGGACAGTTACGCCATTTGGTCTCACAATAGCTCTCTCTCTTTTCCAAAAGGCGATGGACAAGATTTTTGAATCGGTGTTTCCAAATTCCCTGATCTACTTTGATGATATTCTTCTTTTCTTAGAAGATGTCAAGTATCACTCACACCTCTTTTGCCATTTTGAAGAGCTACTCCAAAAATATGGAATCATGTTGTCCTAAAAGAAGATGATCTTTGTAGAAAATGAAATTGATTTTCTGGGCATGCATATGAAAAATGGCCAATATTCTTTTCAGACGCATATTGCTCAAGAACTGCTAAAATTTCTAGATAACCTGGCTTAGAAACAACAAATCTAACAATTCTTGGGAATCATTAATTATGCTACCGACTTCATCCCTCTTCTTGCATCAATAATCAGGTCATTGCAAGATATGCTAAAAAAGAATCCTCCAGGGCGGTCTTATGCCCCAAACAAGGCAGTCAAAACCATGAAATCCATAATTCAAGAACTTCCTTCATTACATATACCATTAGATGGCAGAAGAGTTCTACAGACTGGTGCCAGCAATACTTTCTAGGTAGTTGTCCTGATTGAAGAAAAGAACGGAAAAAGAAAAGTTTGTGGTTACAAAAGTGGATCATTCAAAAATGCTGAGCAAAATTATCATTCCACCTATAAGGAGATCTTTACTGTTAAAAGAGGAATTCAGAAATTCCAATTCCACCTTATTGCACAACATTTCTTAGTAGTGATGGATATGACAGCTTCTCCAAAGATGCTTAGCTTCAAACTAAACATCACTCCATCAAGCCAGTTACTTAGGTGGGCAAAATAGTTTTCCCAATACTCATTTGAAGTTAAACACATCAAGGGGAAAAATAATGTTCTTGTAGATTTTCTTTCAAGACCAAATCTTTATCAGATCCCACGAGCCCATATTCCAATAATCTACATGATGACTTCATCATCTGCTTTATCTACTCTATCTTGTTCTAACCTTCCCTTTGAAAATCTTCTTCTCGAAATCCATGATCTCATAAGACCAAAACCTTGAGATCAAGAGCTAAAGATTTGATGCTGAAATACCAATCTTTGGCCATCAGAAAAATTGGTCTTCATACTTTATGGGGGATTGGTTTTCATCTTGATTATCTATTTTTCACTCTATTCAGTGTGTCCCACCATTCCATAAACTGTTTTCAAAAGAACTTTTGTGCATGCTATGGTACTTGCTTGAGCAATAGATTATTGAGATTGAATTTACTATTGATCAATCCATACAATGGATTGCTGAGTTACACAATAGATAGTTTGATGATGAAGTAGTAGTCCCAAGTGCTAGAACATTTTTAGAATGGTTCTATCCTCCCCCAACTTTGATAAGGATGCTGAAAGTAGTTCAGGTCCAATAGCTAGGAAAACTTAATCGAGGAAGATTTGTCATTTATCTTTTTACCAGAAAGTGTTCTCAACTCTAAGATAATCTATTTTTCTCTATTGTTAGAGAATATGGGGTATTTCTACACTATCTCAACAAAGAATGGTCTAGATATGGAAAAGAGATCAGATATTTTTAGAGAATAATGGCAAAATAGAATTCTACAATTCTCCCTCAGATTTGGCCAACAATTGAAGAAGATGCACCATGAGAAAAGCTTCCTTTAGATTATGCTCTTCAATTACATGAAGACTTAAGAGCATATTTTGAAATGTTTTATACCCAAACTCAAAAGGTCACTCTAGACTGCATGCATGGAAAATCCAAAGAAATGTTTCACAAAAATTGGAATAAGTTATCGAGGAATATGGCCCCTCAAAGTTTAGCTGCTCAATCATCTACTATGATGAAAGAACTAATTCCAACAAAACCACTAGAAAAGAGCAAAGTTAAAGATGACATTATGATTGACTCTCAAGACTCATATGAATTAGAGACTCAGTCATGGTGGAAAGCAGCAGGATTATCTGCACAACTCGATAATCTATTACTCCAAGAAAATGAACAGTTGTATGCCAAGCATTGGATGGGCCCCTTTAGACCTGGATTCCTTGATTAATCATCTTGTGTGAAATTATTGTACTATGTACTGTGTGAAATTATTGCACTGTGTGTTTGAAATAATTGTACCATGAGTCTAAAATTATTGTACTGTGTCTATAATAGTAAACTTCTCCCTCTATATAAGGAGAAGATCGTTGTATTAGAAGGGTAAGTCGAAAATCATTAGCTTCTAAATAAAGTATCCCTATTTTCCTCTTATTCACAACTTCTACTTCTAAACCTTATACAAGCTTCCCAAAAATAGTCTTTCGATTGAGTGTTCTCTGCAGTTGCCTTTAATAAGGATCCTCTGCATCAGAAAAATCTTAAGAATATTAACTTTGATCCTGGAAGAAGCCACGTATCTTAATAAAAGAGGACACGCCCTTTGGTTGCCTATTAATTGGCTTTAATTTTGGCAGAGTCATACCGGAAACCAAGCTTCAACTTGGTATCAGGTAGTTCCCACTACATGAAATAGTCTCATAGGTTGAGCGCTTCCTTCCCATAAACACGCTGAAGCTCACTAGTTGCGGTTTGGAATGACTCCTTGATGATAAGGAAATGTAATAATTTATAGCTAATATTATTATCATAGAAAAAGATTCCAGTCTTATTAATTTGCATTTTCAATACAGTCCAACTAGTTTGAGATCATATAGGATAATTTTAAATTTCGTATTAGTTAGAATCATATCTTCATCCACTATTTTTAAACAATAAAAATTTTCATAATAATTGAAGTACTATATGCATAGTTTAGAAACAGTGGATGTACTATGTTTAACCAGAAACAGGCTTTACAAATTTCTCCCCTCAGTTCAAGCTTAACTTCTTTAAAATTTAGCTTCAGAGTTAATTAATTTTCGGCTGATCCACAATGATAGTACTTTTCTTATTACTAACTCTACCAATACTATTGATATACCTTTTCCTGAAAAACATGAAGGCAGTAAAATCCCTTGATCCACCAGGTCCTCCAGGCCTGCCTTTTATTGGAAACCTACATCAACTTAGCACAGATAGCCATATCCATGTCTATCTATGGAAACTTTCCACGAAATACGGCACCTTATGCACATGAAATTGGGTTCTTTGCCAGAACTTGTTATTTCTTTTAGCAAAATTGGCAAAAGAAGTTATGAAAACATAAGATTTGGCATTTTGTAGCAGGCCAAGATTTCTTAGGCAGCAGAAGCTATCCTACAACCGCTTGGACATTGGCTTTTCTCCATACGGTGATTACTAGAGGGAGGTGAGAAAAATCGCAGCCATTCATCTCTTTAGCAACGGAAAGTTTCAAACTTTTCTTTCAGTTCTGCAAGACGAAATCTCTCATATGGTTGCGAAGATATGTAAAATCTCTTCTTGTTATGAAGTTGTCGATTTGAGTGAGATGACCATGGCTATGACCAGCACTTTGATATGTAGAGTTGCTTATGGTAAGAGATATGACGAGCAAGGATCCGAAAAGAAAAGGTTTGACAATCTTCTACATGAGACTCAGGCCTTGATGGCTACTTTCTTTGTGGGTGATTATTTTCCTTCATTCAGTTGGGTTGATAAACTTCTTGGACTGACCAATCGGCTCGATACAAATTTCAAGAACTTTGATTCGTTCTTCCAGGAGCTCATCGACAAGCATCTTGATCCCAAAAGGGTAAAAGAGATGGGGGAGGGGAGGGGGATAATTTTCTTGATATGTTGATCCAGCTTAAAGAACAAAAGTCATGTTCCATTGACCTCAACTGGGATAACATCAAAGCATTACTAATGGTAATGTTTAATTCGATTAATATCTTTATGCTGTTTCAAGTATACATTTTGAACTCATTATATCTCACCAACAAACTAGTTACAGGACACAAAGGAAGTTAATTAGTGATAAGATATTATAAGCTACAATAACTTTTATTTTGTCACATAAAAGTTCTCATACTTGTGGTAATTGAAATTTTAATTACAAGTTCTCGCTATGCACAATTAGTGGGATACATCTTAGGACAATCTAATGACATTTATAATTTTTGTCATTGATGACCCTGCTACAAAAATATGTTTTTCATGTATCACAAAATGTCAATATTAATAATTCAAAAACAATCTTTATTACTATTGAAGTTTTTATTATCGGAACAATATACATATAACTTCGTGTCATATGGCAATTGTCTTTTAGCATGTTCTTGCTAAAGATTTTGTTGCAATGGATGTCGAATTTTAATATATAGGAGATCCCAAATTTTTTTAATACATTAATACAGTGAAGAAATAGAAAGGTTTTCATTGGTAAATTAAACTATTCATATTCCATATTCTTATTTCTCTTCGTAGGATGTATTCGTCGATGCAACGGATACAAGTGGAGCCTCCATAATTTGGACCATGACAGCAGTGATGAAGGCACCCAATGTCAAGAAGAAATTGCAAGCAGAAATCAGAAATTTGATTGGGAAAAAGGGTAAAATAGATGAAGATGATTTGGAGAAACTTCCCTATCTAAAAGCAGTTGTAAAGGAGTCTCTTAGATTATACCCTCCAGCTCCAATGCTACTGCCAAGAGAAACAATACAAAGCTGTATTCTAGAGGGCTACCAAATTCAACCAAAGACAGTTGTTTATATTAATGCATGGGCCATTGCAAGAGATCCTCAGTACTGGGAAAATCCAGATGAGTTCTTGCCTGAGAGATTCTTGAACAATAGTATTGAAATAAAAGGGCAAGATTTTGGGGTTATTCCATTTGGGTCGGGCCGGAGAGTCTGCCCAGGAATGTTTATGGGACTTGCAAATGTGGAGCTTACAGTTGCAAATCTCCTCTACCATTTTGACTGGGAATTGCCGCCAGGGGTTCGAGTAGAAGATGTCGATACCGATGTTCTCCCTGGAATCACAATCCGCAAGAAAAATGCACTACTCCTTGTACCTAAGAAATATGCTGTTTAGGTGGCGTTCTTGCTTGAATAAATGCTCCAGTACTTTAATCTTAGGAAAAATTGTAAAAATAGGAGTGCAATTATGGTATCAATTTGCAATGTAGGACCAAAATTTGGGGTATAGTCCACAATTAAAACCAAAACTCTTAAAAAAATTGAAAAAAAAAAAGGGGACTCCAGTCACCGAAAAGCAGTGATTGCTTGGGTGGTGCATTCATGGAACACTTCTGACGAACGCCACGTTAACTATTATTAGTGCCGACTGAAAATATTTTGATGACTCACGTTATTTTATTTTTTTTAATCATTTAAAAGTTTTAATCCTAATTAATTTCGTACTATCCAAATTTCAATTCTACGTTGCAAATTAGCATAGTTACATTCTCATATTTGCAATTTTCCCCTAATGTTATGTATGGATTGATTTCAACGTTCTTTGATGGTGTTCCTCCATTGTATCATGAACCCCATTATAATTTTACAAAGAAACAAAATAAGAAAAACAACTTTACCATAAAACCCCAACATTATGCTGAAAAATCATACCTCCAATTTAAATAAGTGACAATGTAAAAATCGTTACTAATAATATATATTAAGTGACAATAACTTTTATTTTATCACTAGTGATACTTTTTAAGTGACAATAATTTTTGCTTTGTCATAATATGGCTCAATAGTGATAAAAATTAATATTTTAAGTTATTACCATTGACATTTAGTGGTATCCCTATATATGGTGATAACCTAGTGACAATAAAAATTATCACTATGATTTATGATAAAATTTTCATCACTATTAAGTTGTCGTCATAGGTATATCACTAATTGTTAATGGTGTGCACTACTCTTTTCACTATTTAATTTATAAAAATTATTAAAGTGACAAAATAATTTTTTTTTATCACTTAATATATATAATCAGTGACATTTTTATATTTTCACTTATTATTTTATTACTAACTTATTTTTTTTCTTGTAATGATTGATCATATGGAATTAGGTTAGATTTACTAATATATCCTCATTATTGTGTTATGTTTTATTAAAATATCCTCGCAATTGTCATCTTCTACACCTTGGTGCTCTCCGCACCATTGTTCTTTACCTGTTCGACCCACTTGAGTAATGACATGTTTGATCGTTTTTTTCAAAGTTTTCCATGCTCAATCAGATCTGATTTTAGAATAGCCTAATTTGGGTGTGAATTGTGAAGTATTTGGTTTGCTTTTCCATCTCATTTTTGAATGTAAATATTTGATCCCTTTTGTCGTAGTTTTTGTTTGCACATGATTTAATGGTGATAAAATAGAAAAATAAAAATTGATGGAAAATTTAAGTTATCCAGAATCCTTACCATTCAGATTACCTTCATTTTTTGTCGAAAAAATTATTCTAATTTTTCTTGTTCTTTTCTTTCTTTTTTAATGTTTTGTTTGCAATAAGTTATATAAGGAAAAAAAGAAAAGAGTGTCTAATTGTGGAATAAAATAATTTTCCGAATGCATCTATTAGTGTTTTGTTTGCAATAAGTTATATAAGGGGAAAAAAGTATGTCTAATAATGGTATATATTAATTTTCCAAATGCATCTATTCTCAAATATTCCTTTGCAATATATACTTATTTATAAATCACATATTAGTTCAATAATTTTACCATATATATATAGATATATATGTATGTATATATATATATTCTTCTTTTATAAGTGAGGGGCAAATATGTATTTTTCATGTTTCTTATGTTGGAATTTTATTTCAATATGTGGACTTCTATTAATTGGATTTATTTTCTAATAAAATAAAAAAATGGACTAAATTGATACGGTTAATGAGATAGACTCATAGGGCCTAATATTTTGACCCAATGTTGTTAAGACCTTTTTCTAAATAGACTTGGTATGAAAGATGGTGTAGGCTCAATCTTAGAAGCTTGTGATAGAAGGGCTCTCTAGGGTTTTATCTTATATATATTGTGGTTAGGTCACATCTCTACTCTACGTTTTAATATTGCTATCCCATTAAAGCTGTCAAGTGGTTTGTGTGAGAAGGAGAGGAAGACTTAGCAATTAATCGTCATGAAATTGTAGGAATCATTGATCATCAATCTCATGGCTCAAAAAAATATCAAGAATTAATTATTTGTATAGTGTTTTGATTCCATAGATACAAATGAATCTTGGGTTTAATTATGTTTTACAATTGGTATTAGAGCCATATATATATGTGGATCAAAACCTAATTTTGTTGATCAAATTTCATGGATCTTAAATCTTTTCAAATTATAGAGAAATTTTTTTCAGTATTCCTCTTTTCGCAAGCTAGACGAAAATTCAAGTTTTTGCAATTTTAATTTTCAGATGATGGAGAACTCGTGTGTATTAGATTTGTAATTTAATCATGCATGCAATAGTGTTCAATGTAAGATTCAGGGCTTTTTTTTTTTTTTTTTTCCGGGAATCCAAGGTTGCATTATATTGAGATATAAGTTGACTTTTGTGAAACACACACTGGTGTGTTTAATTGTTGGCTTCGTATATTTTTATGTTAGTTGATTTTTTCAGCTTGGGTTTAATTGTTCGCTTTGTATGTTTTTTATGTTAGTTGTTTTTTCAGCTTGACATCTCAGTTCGTATATATATGTTGGTTTCTTCATTAGTATAAAATTATAATAATATATTAATTGGCTGCATAATTATTATTTTTTCTTCTTTTTTTTTAATTAAATTTTATTGAACCATTCAAACAATGCCTTATTATGCCTTTTGTTTGGTTTAGACCTTAATTGATATTTTAGAAATAAAATATATTTATGAAAATATATGTAGTCAAATGAATTAAATTCTGAAACAACTTGAATGCTGCGAAGTTTGTTTATAACTCCCCAAAGTACATATTGTTTTAGTACTCAATTTTATGGGAGTCTTGAATACATATTGAACTCGGCCATGTGCTTATTTTATAGGTTGAAATAAATAGTTACACCAAAGTATTTTATTTATTGAGACTTGTAAAATTTATGGCATGCATATCTCGAGTTGGTATTATTATGCATTCTTACTTGTCCAAAGGGAGTTAGATATGTGTGATAATTGGTTTTATTGGTGAAAAACATATTGATGGGGATATATTAATTTAGAAGATTTGTTTCCCAAAGGAGGCGAATCTTCAACAATGATTCGTACCGTTCTTGCGTGTGAGGCCTTGTGAGTGTGGCATTCTCTGCCCAAATGGGAGTTTGTCATGACTCACGAGGGCTCTATGAGGAATTAAGCTATATTGTTCTAAGCTTATTCTTATTAATTGCCTATTATTAATGTGGTGTGTTGCATTTTTGTTGCTTTTGATAGTTACTATGAATTTAAATAATGGTAGTGCCATTATTGAAGTATTGAATGATGGAAATTATAAAAGATGAAAGGGTGATATTGAGTTTGCCATGGGATTAGCTGATATTGGTATAGCTCTCTGAGAGGATCAACCTCCCCTACTTGCTGATAATGCTTCTGACGTTGTGAAAAGAGGTTATGCTTAGTGGGAGAGGTCCAATTGCCTAAGTCTTCTAGCTATGAAAAAGTCTATCGGAGAACATTTGGTTAGTGCACTTCCTGAAATCATTAATCCAAAGGAGTTTTTCCACGCGGTAGGATAAAGGTACCAAGTGTCTGATAAGTTTGAGGCTGGAAATCTAATGAGTGATTTGGCAAGTATGAAGTACAATAACTTTGGTGGGGATAGGGAATATACCTTGAAAATGGTTCACATTCAATCCAGACTCAAGGATCTTGATATTATCCTCTCTGATAACTATATTGTTCACACTACTCTTAATTCCTTGCTTTTGGAATTCAGTCAAATCAAAACAACCTATAACACCCAAAATAAGTCGTGGAGTATTTTTGACCTTATTTCCAAATGTGTTTTTGAGGAAGAGAAAATTAAGAAAGAGAGTGGACAAACAGGCTTGCTTGTTTCTCATTCTGGTCCTAAATTTGGAAAGAGTCAAAACATCTCCAACCCTAAGAAACCTCATTATCGTTCTCATAAGAAGGCTCGGAATACTAACATGCATGGTAATTGTTAGACCTAAAACCTAGGAGTCAAGAAAGATTGTCCTAATAAGGAAGTAAAATGTTACTTTTGTAAGAAGCCGGGCCATAAGAGGTTTAAGTGTCCTGATTTCCAAGCTTGGTTAGAGAAGAAGAAGCAAGAAGGCAATTCATTAGCCCTAGTTTGTTTTGAGTCCAATATAGTTAATGTTCCCATTAATTCTTGGTGGCTTGACATGGGACAAATGTCCATGTTGCAACTTCATTGCAGGGGTTCATAAATGAAAGGAAGCCAAGTAGAGAAGAGTCTAAGATTGGAGTAGCTATTAAAGCCCTAGCAGTAGTAGAATATGTAGGAACAATCATTTTGAACTTAGAATTTCGTTTTAAGCTTGTTTTGGAAAATGTCTTTTATTTACCGACTTTTACTCAAAATTTATTTTCTATTTTTGTTTTAGATAATTTGGGTTATAATGTTTCTTTTGGTAAAGGAAAGGTTATTTTGATTTTAGACTCTGAAATTATTGGTTGCGGTATTTTATACAATGAAAATATTGTGTCCAAAAGACCCCTAAGTAATGACAACTCTTTCATGTTATGGCATAGACATCTTGAGCATATTTCTAAAGACAGAATAGAAAGACTAATAAAAGCAAGCATTCTTCCTAGTCTTAATTTTGGAGACATGGAGATTTGTGTTGATTGCATTAGGGGAAAATTAACTAAGTCCAAGAAAAAGGGTTCCACTCGTAGTTCTGACCTCTTGGAGATTATTCATATGGATATCTCTAGCCTATACATTCCTACCTTATGTGCTAATAAGTATTTTATCACCTTTATTGATGATTTTTATCGATATGGTTATGTTTATCTTATTAAAGGAAAATCTGATTCTCTTGAAAAATTCAAGATTTTTAAGACTAAAGTGAAAAACAATTGGGAAAGGTCATTAAAATTGTAAGGTCTGACCGAGGTGGTGAATATTACAGCAAACATGATGAGGCTAGGCAACATATGGGACCATTTGCTAAATATTTACAAGAATTTGGAATTGTTGCTCAATATACCATACTTGGGAGTCCTAAGCAAAATGGTGTAGCCAAAAGGCATAATCGCACCCTAGCTGAGATGATGAGAAGCATGATGAGTCGATGTGAGTTACCTAAATTTCTTTGGGGTGAAGCCATAAGAACTGCCATGTATATACTTAGTCGTGTTCCTACTAAATCAGTTCCTAAAACACCTTTTGAGTTGTGGGTTGGTAAGAAGCTTGGCTTAAATCATTTTCGTGTGTGTGGATGTCCTACTGAGGTTGGAATTTATAACAAAAAAACTGACCCCAGATCTACTCGTGGTTATTTCATTGGGTATCCAGATCATTCTAAAAGATATAAATTCTTTTGTCCTTCGTGTGGAACTCGAGTGGTTGAGTCTCAGACAGCTAAGTTCTTACAGCATGATTTACCTGATAGGAGTAAATGTTCTCATCCTGTAGTAGCTAATGATCCAATACCCGCTGCACATGAAATTGAGAATCCTCATGAACAAGTAGCTACACCTAATGCTAATATGGAGGCCGATTTGAATATTAATCCACCTCAAAATCATATCCATCAAATGCCCCTAGATGTTGTACTAGAGAAAGACGTCCAACAATTCCCGATGACTACTATGTGTATCTCTTAGAAAGTGATTATGATGTTAGTCTTATAGTTGATCCTGTCAATTATTCTGATGCCATGTATAATCCTCAATCAGACTTGTGGTTTTGTGCTATGGAGGATGAAATTCACTCAATGAAAGGGAATAATGTGTGGGACTTAATTGATCTGCCCTAAGGTCAAAAGATTGTAGGTTGCAAATGGGTGTTTAAAACTAAGAAAGACTCAAAAGGAAAGATTGATAGGTTTAAGGCTAAACTTGTAGCTAAAGGCTTTACTAAAAAAGTTGGAATTGATTATGATAACGCCTTTTCTCCTATTTCCTCCAAGGATTCCTTCAAGACTATTATAAGTTTAGTAGCACAATTTGATTTGGAACTCGACCAAATGGATGTTAGGACAACTTTCCTTAATGGAGACCTTGATGAAGAAGTTTTTATGACTCAACCCGAGGGTTTTATTCAAGAAGGGAAGGAACACCTAGTATGTAAGCTGAATAACTCAATTTATGGTCTTAAACAAGCTTCTCGGCAGTAGTACTTGAAGTTTGATAAGGTAGTGACTTCGTTAGATTTTAAGGAAAATAAGGTGGATCATTGTATTTAGCTCAAGACCAGTGGGAGCAAATTTATATATTTGGTGCTTTATATTGACGATATTTTACTTGCTAGTAGTAATTTGAGTTTGCTCCATGAGACTAAACAAATGTTATGTCATAGTTTTGATATGCAGGATCTTGGTGAGGCATCTTTTGTTCTAAGAATTGAGATCCATCGTGATAGAACTGGAGGCTTGTTAGGACTTTCTCAAGTGAGTTACATTGATTGTGTTTTGGCTAGGTTTAACATGCAGAATTGTAAACCTAGTGATGTGCCTATTGTGAAAGGTGATAAACTTAGCATTGCATAATGCCCTAAAAACGAACTTGAGCAAGAGTCCATGAAAAACATTCCTTACTCTAGTGTTTTTGATAGTTTGATGTATACACAAGTCTGCACTAGGCCTGATATAGCTTTCATCATTGGTGTTCTTGGGCACTATCTCTCTAATCCAAGACAAGAACATTGGGTGGTTGTTAAGAAAGTCTTGAGATATTTGAGAAAAACTAGAGACTTCATGCTCGTATATAGAAAAGTTGACTATCTTGAGGTAATTGGATACTCAAATTCGGATTTTGCCGGTTGTCCCGATGACTTAAGATGTACTTTGGGTTATATTTTTACAATGGCATGTGGAGCTATCTCACGGATGAGTGTTAAGCATACGCTTACCGCTTCATCAACCATGCAGGCTGAGTTTGTTGCTTGTTATAGAGCAGCCACACATGTTGTACGGCTAAAGAACTTCATTTCAAGACTTTTGGTTGTTGATTCAATTTCTAGGCCAGTAAGGATTTATTGTGATAATGTTGTTGTTGTGTTCTTTTCAAGGAATAATAAGTTCTTCAGTGCATCTAACATGTAGAGCTTAAATATTTCGCTGTGAGAGACTTCGTTAAAAATGGCACCATCATGATAAAGCATGCCGATACCGACTCTATGCTTGTGGTTCCTTTGACCAAGGGATTGAGGCCTATTATTTTCAAAAGACATGTAGAACACATAGGTATGATTGAGTCTTTTGATGTATTGGGTTAAGTGAGACATTTTTCTTTATTGAATTTGTTATAATATTGAAGCCTTTTGTCTTATTGGCTTTTATTAATGTGAGATTCTTTTTTTTTTTTTCAACTGTTAATATATTTGTTATAATTGTGTGCACATTTTGTGGTTTTATCTCGCTTAATATGTATCTTGAGATTAGGTGTTGATCTTGAGAGTTGAGTATGTCTCATAAATGACACCACGTTGTATTTAGTATTGAACAAGGCATACATGACTTCCTTTGAAGTTGGAATTTCTTGGAATTTCATATTGTTTTTAGATATTCATGTCTACAAGAAAATCATGGATTTTCTTAGGGTTTCCTATTGCTCAAGAGACCCATATCTTATAAGACATTCAAAATTTCTTGGGATTTTATATAGTTCTAGAAATCCAAGTCTGACAAGAAAATTGGAGGACCAACAATGAAATAGCATACATATTTGGGTCATATTTTAGTTGTTATTTCTTGCTACACCACCATGTCTGAATCCATATCAGTGAAATTACTAGTATATGTGACCATGGAAGGTTTTGTGTTAATGAAAGATGCAATCACCGCCATGATTCAATATAAGTAATTTGTATTGGATCGGATTGTGTTTGTAGTCTTGTCTCATTGCCATATTTCTTTTCTTTAAATTGTGGCCACTGTCAAAATCTTTTTGTAATTTAGCCCAAGAGTTGTTTTCTCAAACCTTACCTTTTATTTTGTTTTAAAGTTACAATTAATATTTGTCCAAGCGGGAGAATGTCGAAATTGTATTCCAATATGTGGACTTTTATTAATTGGATTTATTTTCTAATAAAATAAAAAATGAGCTAAATTGATACAGTTAATGAGATAGACTCATAGGATACATATTTTCTAACCCAATGTTGTTAAGGCCTTTTTCTAAACAGACTTGGTATGACAACTGGTGTAGGCTCAATCTTAGAAACCCATGATGGGAGGGCTCTCTAGGGTTTTATCTTATATATATTGTGGCTAGGTCCCTTCTCCACTCCACGTTTTGATATTGCTATCCCATTAAAGCTGTCAAGTGGTTTGTGTGAGAAAGAGATGAATACTTAGCAATTAATCGTGAAATTGTAGGAATCATTAATTATCAATCTCATGGCTCAAACAAGTATCAAAAATTAATTATTTGTATAGTGTTTTGATCCCATAGATATAAATGAATCTTGGGTTTACTTATGTCTTACATCTTATAGCTAGATATATTGGCCTTGATACTAGATCCCGCCTCCTAAGTGGGAATCCACGCATTGCTGAATTAAAAATTGAGCTATAAAAATATAAAAGCCAGCATATTTTAACCAAACAGTAAATTAGGTTAGATAAATATTATACCTAACCCAATCATAGCAAGCATATTTTAACCAAATAGTAAATTAGGTTAGATAAATATTATATCTAACCGCAATCATAGCTACCAAATGCAAAATAAGAGAATAAAAGCATATAAAAGTTTTCACTTTCTTGACATTTATATAATGTCTCTTTCAAGTCATTGTGTTCTAGGATTTGTTACTATATTTTGTGTTCCATGAAATCAATGAGTTGATAGCTAGGCGTGATTTAGGTCCTTGAAAATCTTTACTTTCATTTATATAATGTAATGCTCAAAATTTTGAGACATAACATGACAATGCCCTTAGATTCAAAGGACTCAGAAACACTAAAATGGAAAAATTAGAACATACTAAAATTCATAAGATATTATTAAGAAATTTCAAAAGTGTCACAGCAAAAAACAATTAAAAAAATTTCACTACTTAGAAATCAAATCCCTATGTTTAGAAATGAATCCTAACTATTACAATCCTCAACAGATTCTTGTAAACTATAATAAAAATTCAAATTAATAATAACTCAAACGTTATTCGAAACTACTAAATGTCTCAGTTTCTTGTTCTTAACCCCAAAATTAGTTGTCCACTTCGTTCTCAACTAAGTCCTCAGCAAAATGATCATAAAATAGCATGAGTAATAAATCCCGCCTTCTATCATATTTGAGTAAGTTATATATATAAATTAAAAAAACCAAAGACATAAGACATGAGAAATCATACTCCTCTTGTAGTAAAATAGAACGATCAACTTTCATGAGTAAAACACTTTGAAAAGACGTTAATGTATAAATAATTTGACAACTTTTCACGTTAAATCAGGCTAATGATCTGAAGTCATATTTATCAAGATACTTTTAGAAACAAATTTTCAATTGTTTTGGGATTTTGAATTAAGTTACAACTAAAAAATCATACACAACAAAATATCTTGAGAAGCATGCTTTCATAGACTTTCAAAATTCTTAATCAGACTAAGGATCAAAAAATCATATTTAATGGAGTGTTTTTGGAGAAATACTGTCACGCCCCAAAATCCGAAACATACAGTCTAGTCTCGAGGCATGAAAATTGATCCCAAATAAACAGTATCACCTATCCAAAATCATGATCTTAAATAAAAAAAACTCCAATATTCATAATAATCCCTATAATTCTTGCAACATAGAAACTCAAAGTACCAATATCTAACCTCAACTAAAATAAAACAAAATCCATAATAAATAAAATAGAACTAGTAAGCTTAGGAGAAATATCCTAGTCTACTACAAAAATTCAAACTAAGACTTTAATCTTGATTCTCATCATACGTAGAATCCACCTCTTCAGTAGGGCTGGGATATAGGTCTGCTAGAAGAAAGTTAAAGAAAAGAAAAGAGTGTGAGTAAAAAACTCAATGAGTACCAAGTGTGTGCAATGTGAGTTCATGAATTTCACATGATTTGTACAGTGAAAATATTTGAGAAAAAACATAAGTGGAAATTATTAAACAGTCAAGTAGTAACAAATCAAGAATTTAATAAACAATTTCCTAGACTAACAACTTAAATGCAATGATCAGACAGTATTTGCTATAGCCAGTCAACCTTATGACTCCCACCACAACAATCCCTTATCGCTCCGGGCAAGGTGTGATCTTACCAAAACAGTACCCAAGCGTCCATTGGAATTCTTACGATCCACCTTAGCCACAAACAACTTCTGTTGTGCGCTGGGGGGGATAAGGCCATGGGGACTTGGGGTTCAACCGGTTAGCCTGTGAAGTCCCTCCCACACTCAAACCAAGGTGGATCCAACTAACAGTAATAGTAACAGTAATTAGTTGATCATCAAATTTAATTGCCAGTCTAGAAGCATTGAAATCATAAAGTACATGTTTTCTTGTATCATAAAACAAAATAAATCATTTTTATGCGCAATGAAATACAGTTGTAGTGCAGTGTAAGTTGAAAACAAGTTACGAACAATTATGCAATAGTATATATCTTTCTGGGTTTTAAAACATAATAATATAAAGTATTTATAGGTTTAGGCACTCACCTTCAAGATCAATTCTACAAGTCAATCACCTATCTCAAAGTCAATAGAATCAATAGTTGAGTCACCTGATTCATATAATAAGCACATCAATCACCAATTTAACTGACTAACAAGATAAAATTTACTTAGAACTAGCATCATAGGTACCACAAGCCTGCAGTACTTTAAAACCCAACAATCCTAATTGATACTAAAATAACTTTACTATATGTATTTCTTATGCAACATCCATTCAAAATGTCAAAATTATAAGTAAGAAATTAACCTAAATAAATTCTAGAATTCAATATTAAATAAATCCTAAAATTCATACTAAAATACATACATATATATATATTTTGTCATACATATATACATATATATAATCGGCCATACATATACATATATATTTTGTCATACCAATTTCCTTACACATAATTATATAACTATTTTACCCAATTGCACTTAGTCAACAATTGTGCCTCAATCAAACACTAACCAATTTGCCATCAAAATTACCCTTTCCAATTTCATTGTTGGTCAACAATTGTGGCTAACATTTTTTTATCTAACAGGAAAACGAATTCAACACTTACTGGAGGGTGAAGAAAATGAATTCATAAGAAATAGCACTATGCGCACACACCAACGAATCCTATGAAAAGGGATAGTAAGTTGTTCACCCACTATTTCATCAAACAAGTTTTCCTTCCATGGTAAAGCACTAATTTAAGATTGTCTATCAATAATTAAAATGGTAACAACAATTTCCTGACTATTGGAGTTACCTACTGTATCAGTTTTTTTGTGTGATTCCGCTCTCGAGTTCCTTCTCCAATTCTGCCGTTCTTCCCTCCCTCCCTCCCCCCCCCCCCCCCCCCCTTTTTTTTTTCCTATAAATTGATTATGTGGCTAGAGTTTTGACTTATATGAACTCTATATACAAACACATATATATATATATATATATCAGAGAAGTGTTTTACTTCAATTAGAACTCTAATTTATCTTTTAGGACTAATATATTATTCTTACTTTAACTCTACCATCTTTATTATTAATTCCTAAAGTTTAATAATTTCATTCCTTGTATAATATAACATTAATCAAGTAGAATTATAATTTTATATTCCCACCAAATATGGAATTTATAATAAGACATAAATTAATACTTATTAATATTTTATCTTGAGATAATTTAATATTATCTGTATATTATATATAAATATATTTTTCCGAAAATATCTTTCATGCCTTACTACAATTTTAATTGAAATAATAAATAAAATAAAATAAAGTATAGTAATCGATTAAATACGAAATAAAATTCTGGGACATTACATCCCAGCCCCCTTAAAGGAATTTGGTCCCCAAATTCTAACCTAAGTTAGGGAAGAGTTTCGGATGATACTTTCGCATTTCTTCTTGGCTTTCCCACGTCATATAATCTATATTATAGTTTCTTAGAGAATTTTTACTAGTGAGATTACTCTAGTGCGTAGTTTTTATATTTTTCGATTTAGGATTTGGACTAGCTTCTCTTTGTATGTCAGATCCTCATACTTAATAATATGCGAGGATTTTAAGTGATATTTCTTTAGCTATGACATGTGAAATACATTATATGCCCCTATAAGTTTTGGTGGTAAGAATTCGATAAGCTATTGCTCCAATCCTCTCAGATTCTTTTTTTGTGAGTGACAATTGAGAAACTCCAATTCCAAAAATCTTCTTCTATCATCTGCTTAGCTCTAAGTCATGAGTTGGACAGTTTTGCTCATGTAGTTTTAATTTTTTTTGAGGTATTGGAAAACTAAGAGAAAAACCTAAAACTTTTATGTTGATATTGGAGTCCAAGTAAGCCAAGATCGAGGAGTAAAATTGAGCCTAAGGTTCCTAAATGTAAAGAAAATTCATATGGTGATATATTGAAATCTAGAAGGCCTCTAATTTGACATATCTTAGTATTCTCACTATAATTTTTTTTTTTTCCATGTATATCGGAGTAGGGTTATTCAAGTGCCTATAGAAACCCAACAGATAGAGCTATAAAACATATGTTGACCACTTTTCTTAGTTCTATCTGGATCAAGCCATAAAAGGCATCACAAATATCTGCTATCGAAAAATCGAAGTCTGTATTTTCTACCTTGACACATCTTAGTATTTTAGTCATAACTTTCTTCATATATATCGGATGAAGGTTATTCAAATAGATATAGAAACCTAAGGTGTATTTCTACAATTAATATGCTGACCATACTGCCCAATTAAATTGGAATCAATTAGTAAAAGTCATCACAATATTCTGTCCTAGGAAAATCGAACTCCTGTATTTTTTGTATTGCCACACCATAGTATGTTAGTCATAACTTTTTCCCTATGTATCGGATTGAAGTTATTCAAATGGCTGTAGAAAAACTAAGCGAGATATCGTCAGTTTGTATGTTGACCACATTTCCAAATTAAATCGGAGTGGAGTAGTAAAAGTCATCACAATATTCTGTTATGAGAAATCGAAGTCCTGTTTTCTTCTGTATTGCCACACCATAGTGTTTTAGTCCTAACTTTCTTCCTATGTATCGGATTGAAGTGATTGAAATGGCTGTAAAAACATAAGATACAGATATTCAGTTCATATGTCGACCATATCACCAAATTAAATCTAAATAAAGTAGTAAAAGGAATCACAATATTCTGTTCTAGGAAAATCGAAGCCTGTATTTTCTGTCATGCCACACCTTTGTATTTTACTCATAATTGTCTCCATATATATCAAAATGAAGTGATTCAGATGGATATAAATACATAAGAGATATATTTACAAACCTTATGTTGATCATGTTACTTAATTCTATCTAGATCAAGTAGTAAAAGAGTCAAAACTATTTATTTTCGGAAAATCAAAATTCTGTGTTTCCAGACTTGATATATCTTAGTATTTTGATCTTAACTTTCCCCATATATATCGAATTGAGGTTATTTAGGCAGAATTGGAAACCTAAGAAACATACCTAAAATTTGTATGTTGATTATTTTGCTTAATTCTGTCAGGAAGAAGTAATAAAGCAGTCACTAATATCTATTTTCGGAAAACCAAGGTCCTGTATCTTCTGACTGGATACAACTTAGTATTTTGGTGATAACTTACTCCATATATATTGGATTGAGATGATTCAAGCAGCTATAAACACCTAAGAAATAGATCGTTTTTTCAGTATCTTTCCAAATTCAATCATTAAATGTTCAAAAGAAAAAAAAAATAATTAGAAAATCTGATAACATAAAACTAGGATCTAAGAGGCCATTCTTTCATGGAGCATTAATTTTTCAAAGTCAAATAGTTATTCTTAATTCCAAAATATATCCCAAAACTTCTAATTCTCAACTTAAGATGTTGTTCTTTAAGTTCACCAAAAATTTCAAACCTAAATCTTAGTCAAAAATCATAACCGTCATTGCTAATTTGAAACATCTAAATTATGAAACGATTTATGCGGGCTTTGACTCACCATCTTATCAAAATAAGCCTAGATCAATAAAAGAAAATATCCAAGTATGCTAAGTAGTCATTCAAAAAGAAGATAGCAAGCATTCACAGTTCTCAAAGGGGAGAAAACTATCAAATCCTAAAGTACTTCCGACTAAGTCTCATAATATGTCATGAATCCTATCGTCAAGTACCAAAAGTTTTCAATCGTATCAATTGGCATACCTAACAACAATCGTTCACAATCTCAATATCAAATGAAATTTGATTGTTCAACTCAGTGGTCAAATCTAAGTACTCAGATCAATCCCTAAGAGTTTTACCCCATATTCCACAGTCCGAGGATCTTATCTTGACATAGCCTAAGTTCAAAACCTAGGCTTTGATACCATTCTGTCATGCCCCAAAATCCGAACCATACAGTCTAGTCTCGAGGCATGAAAATTGATCCCAAAATAAACAGTATCTCCTATCCAAAATCATGATCTTAAATAAAAAAAACTCCAACATTCATAATAATTCCTATAATTCTTGCAACATAGAAACTCAAAGTACCAATACCTAACCTCAACTAAAATAAAACAGAATCCATAATAAATAAAATAGAACTAGTAAGCTTAGGAGAAATACCCTAGTGTACTACAAAAATTCAAACTAAGACTTTAATCTTGATTCTCATCATACGTAGGATCCATCTCCTCAATATGGTTAGGATCTAGGTCTGCCAGAAAGAAGTTAAAGAGAAAAAAATAGTGTGAGTAAAAAACTCAATGAGTGCCAAGTGTGTGTAATGTGAGTTCATGAATTTAACATGATTTGTACAGTGAAAGTATTTGAGAAAAACATAAGTGGAAATTATTAAACAATCAAGCAGTAAAAAATTAAGAATTTAATAAATAGTTTTCTAGACTAACAACTTAAATGCGATGATCAGATAGTGTTTGTTGTAGCCAGTCAATTTTATGACTCCCACCATAACAATCCCTTATCGCTCTTGGCAAGGTGCAACCTTACCAAAATAGTGCCCGAGCGTCCTCGGGAATTCCTACGACCCATCTCAACCATAAATGACTTATGTTGTGTGTTGGAGGGATTAGGCCATGGGGCCTTTGGGTTCAACCGGCTAGCCTGTTGCTGCCCAGTGAAGTTCCTCGCATATCCAAACCAAATTGGATCCAACAGTAACAGTAATCAGTTGATCATCAAATTTAATTGCTTGTCTATAAGCATTAAAATCATAAAGTACATGTTTTCTTGTATCGTAAAACTAAATAAATTATTTTTGTGCACTGTGGAATACAGTTGTAATGCAGTGTAAGTTGAAAACAAGTCACGAACAATTATACAATAGCATATATTCTTCTGAGTTTTGAAACATAACAATATATAGTATTTATAAGTTTAGGCACTCACCTTCAAGATCAACCCTAGAAGTCAATCACCTATCTCAGAGTCAATCAAATCAATAATTGAGTCACCTAATTCATTTAATAAGCACATCAATTACCAATTTAACTGACTAATAAGACAAAATTTACTTAGGGCTAGCCTTATGGTACCATAAGCTTGTAGTACCTTAAAATCCAACAATCCTAATTGGTACTAAAATAATTTTACTATATGTATTTCTCATTTAAAATCCATTCAAAATTCCAAAATTATGAATAAGAAATTAACCTAAATAAACTCTAGAATTCAATATTAACTAAATCCTAAAATTCATACTAAAATAGATACATATATATATATTCTATCATACATATATATACATATATACATATATATAATCGGCCATACATATACATATATATTTTGTCATACCAATAAACATAATTATATAACTTTTTACCCAATTGCACTTAGTCAACAATTGTGGCTCAATCAAACACTAACCAATTTGCCATTCAAAATTACCCTTTCCAATTTCATTGTTGGTCGACAAATCTGCCATGGTCGCGGCAGCCAAGCCTCGGCGGGGCAGATCTACCATGGCCGTGCTGCTGGGCACGGCCGTTAGCTCGAGCCACCACCGGCGGCGGCGGCTATGTCGGCTCTGGGTGTTTGGTTGGGAGAAGGAAAAGGGTAGTGTATATATATGTGCACATATATGTGTATATATTATTTAAATTTAATATTCTTAAATGAAACTTGAAAGTAAATTAAAATTTTTTAAATCTATGGGAATGTTTGGTTATGTTTTTCATATGATTTTATTATGTGTTTTGGGAGAATGAATTATTGGAGAATGTGAAAGTTGTGTTTTGGGGGGAGATATTTTTTACTGTTGCAGTCAAATCAATACTTTTTTGTTGAATTTTTGGGATGAAAATGGAATTGAGTGATTTTTTTATTGTTAGAATAATAATAATAAAATATATATGATGTTTATATATAATATATGTATGTATATTTTGAAAAATGAAAGTTTTGGAGGAAAAATGAGATGTATGTATATATATATATATACTATTTTGCCAGTAGGATCAGGTTACATGACCAATTTTGCATTTTTTCCATATATATGTATTTATATATTATATATTATACATATTTATATTTATATATTATATATACATATTATATATAAATATTTATAAAATTTTATGCTTTTTTTGCATTTTTAATTTTATTTTTTAGTTTTTAAACTTCAGATTATAAAAGGGCCGCTAGACCCTTGGACGGCATTCTGGACAATTCATAGGCAAAATTGTATTCCTACTCACACAATCAGCGCGTGACCCCCATCTGAGGGTGTGGTGGCAAATTTGACAAAACACATGGTGGTAATTAGACTCCATTATTTACACAGGGGGTTTTGTAGCAATTTTGAATTTCACAAGGGAGTTATGCGTATTTAACCCTTTTTTGTAGAGATAAGATATATCACATAGTAGACTTTACTTTATAGAAACTTCTAATTAAAATCCTCATTTATAATGAAAAAGTCATTTATACATAAAATATATTAGTTTATTTGGTAAAGAACATTTTATAAAGAAATATAAGTAAAAGAAAACTACTTAATTTTCATCTTTATAAATATAAGATGATGTGGTAAGCTCACTTAATAGAAAATTTTAACACAACATGCTCAAATTCTCTTTTATACAAAAAAGCTATTCTTAAACAGCAAACATATATTTATACAAAAACCTAAGTATTTTTGGAAAAATATCTATAGAAAAAATAGAAGGCATAAACTACTTATTTTACTTATTAGAAGCTTAGCATAGCGTGCTTGGATCCTCTTTATACAGGCAAAATCACTTATACAAAAAAACCTACATATTTATTTGGAAAATTTTTTTTTTTTTAAAAAGGAGGCGAGAACTACTTACCCATCTAAAATTTCTTTTCTTTAGATCTACAAATTCATTTAGGCTGTCTAAATCCTATAAATAAATGCATTATAATAAATTAGGGTCTTAATGTTCCTCAATTAATCAGAATACAATATTGTATAATTGATTAAAGATCCGAGTACTACCTCGTGAATTGACTGATCATTAGGTTTTTCACCTTCCCCATTGTAACTTTCACTAAGAATGGATTTCTGGAGAAATTTAGATTATTATTAGTGATTTTTCTCATGAAGAGATGGTGCAAGAAAATGAGTTCTAGGGTTTTATATCTGTTATTTTTTTTCTGTCTATACACATGCACGCTATAAGTTCATTAGGTTCGAATTCCTGACTTTACACTTTATATGTTAGACTTATACCACTGGATTGAAGGCCACTCACTTATCACTTATATATGTAGGGATTTAGTAAGTCAATATAACTAACCTTGCAGGGGTAAAAAACGATCTAAATAAAGTTTTAAAATGATGAGAAGACCTCCAAAATGATACTTCTACCCATAAATCCGAAAATCAAATAATATAATAGTATCTTTAATTAATAATCATGGACCTAAGGAATAAACACACCATTATGATATGTGGACTTATTTTCTACACTAGTTATAGACTTAATATTAACTTGAAATAAATTAAATAACTTGGACCGTATATGACACCTAAACCCATAAAAACACAATTATAATTTGTGGACCTATGTTTATACAAGTTATTTGTTAAATTAAAATTTTTGGAATAAATTAAATAGTTTGGATTGACTAATACAAAATGAAACTTACTTTTTAAAATTTTGTCATGTAAGTATAAGCTCTAAAACTATTTTATAATATTAACTATATGACTGCTCAAAGATCAAATACTTTAGTTACTAAATTAGCTTAAACAAGACATGGACCATAAGGTTAATTACTCCCTCACTATATAGAGAAAACTAGGGTTATATCATATTACCAATTCCCTCCCCGTCCCCCCTTCCCCCCCAAAAAAATCCAATCATCAACACATTGTCCACTTTCAATAAGAATAGATATATTTCATATAATTATGGCTCACTAATATGTCAAGTGAAATAACTTTCAGTATTCATAGCTCTGATACATACAGTCTTAAACTAATGTACTTTGTAGTTAGCTCAATGATTAACTTGACATTCAATTAATGAAGCTTCCATCAAGTAATTGGCATCTTATTTAGTAATATTACAAGAAGATAAACTCTACACTTCAGTCTCCACTAATCAATCCTTATAAAATCAGTAAGGAAGCATTAAAGCTTAACTAGCGCATCAACAACTTAGAGTATGATTTTTTTTTTTTTCAAGTCAAGATTTATGTCCTTCATAGTGCAATATAATAACAGTAAGTACCTAAAATGTGATCCCTAATAACCTCTAAAAATTTTGAGTTTTGTTCAATATTTACTCTCTATCAAGATTCCATTAGTGTTGATCAAGCTTGAAATGAATCGCATGCTAAAATTCCACATGAAGAGCAACTTAAAATGTCAATGAAGAATCAAAGCAGACTATAATTGATTCAGTATTCTAACATCTAATATAAAATATATCCCATTATTTTTTTATAAAACATAAAAGTTTATTGCTAATTATGTATTCTTGCATTTTGGATCATATGACATTGATTAGGCCTAAGGAAATTCATGTAGTCCTAAAATAAACTAAATAACCAACATATATTTATGAGGTATAATTGATAATACTTCAAATCAAAGTATATATTATTAAATCTATCACTATAATAATTCATAAAAAGATTTGGGGTATTACACTCTATTCTCCATGGAAAAAGTTTTGTCCTCAAAACTTTAGACTTCCCATGTTTCAATAGTTTCTCTAGGTTTTTAAGTTGCTTCTCTTGTGATATGCTTCCAATTTTCTTTTGAAAGACCTAATTAACATGATTCTTGAGGCACTGGAAATGTAAGAGGGAGACCTAGAGTTCTATATTGACATCTTAGTCCCAATAGGTCGATACCAAGGAGTAAAAATGAGACTAAGATCATAATCAAATGGGGATGGGTTCAAGTTCAGTATCTTTTTCATTTGACATATATTTGTATTTTAGCCATAACGTTTTCCATATACATATATATGTATATCAGGTTAAGGTCATTCAAACAGCTATAGAAACACAAAAGATAAGGCTATAATTCATACCTTGACCATTTTTCCAAACTCAGTCTGATCGATAAGTAAACTCGAGTCCAAGATTTATAAATGTGATGAAAATTCAAGTGATGATAAATCTAAATCAGGGAACTTTTTGATTTAACATATCTTCGTATTTTGGTCATAACATTCTCTATATATCGAATTAAGTGACTTGGGTGGCTATCAACACCTAAGAAATAGAGATACAATTCTTATGTCAGATATGTTTTGACATTCAATTTGGAAATATGAGAAAGTTAAATTGAAACATTCTATTTGTGAAAAATTGAGATCCTAAGTAAGTTATTCTTCCAACTTGCATTTCTCTCCTGAAGTCAAATAATTGTCCTTTATTTCAAAGGGTAACCCAAAACTTCTGATTCTCAATATAAGATGGTCTTGTCTAAGTTCAACTAAAAAAATTAAACTTATATTGAAGTCTAAAATCATAACCTATGCTTTGATACCACTTCTATCATGCCCTAAATCCTGTAAATAACATGAAGTGCTTCTAAGTCCAAAGGACAGTGAAATTATAAACCATAGAAATCAAAACACACTAAAATCGATAAGATATTATAATGAAACTTCAAAAGTGTGACAACAAAACAATTCAAAATCTTTCACTTAGAAATCAAACACCTATGTTCAAAAATCAATCTTAACTATTACAATCCTTAGAAAATTATCTTAAAAAATAATAAAAATTCAAAGTAGAAATGTAAATTTTAATCAAAACTAAGTCTTATTGTGTTGTCCTTAACCGCAAAATTGATTGTCCTCTGCATTCTCAACTAACTTTTCTGCAAAAATGATCATAAAATTGTATGAGCAATAAATCAACCAGTAAATAGTTTCTTTGTCTTGAATTAGATTTGAGCAAGTTACATACATAATACTCAAGAAAAGACATAAGACGTAAGAAAGTATCTCTTCTTGCAATAAAATAGAATGATCAACTTTCAGTAGATGTACATAAATCATTTGGTAACCTTTTGTGTTAAACATGCTAATGATCATAAAGTCACATTTATTAGGACACTTTTGAAAATAAACTTTAAAAACTTCTGGGATTTTGAGTCAAGTTACCATTGGAAAATCCTACGCAAGAGAATACTTTGAGAAACATACTTTCAGAACATTAAATTAGATTGAGGATTAGAAAATCATACTTATTGGAGTATTTCTTGAAAAATACTATCAAAACTTTTGGGACTTAACAAAATATATCATTCATAAGTTTTACTGAGTTATGCTCATGAATTTTTGGGATTCCAACTACTACTATAACTTGATTGAGTGGTAAGAGATGTACTACTATAATCCAATAGTGCGGTCAAAGATTCGCTATTATAACTTGCTACAGTGGTTTAGTGTAACACCCCTAGAAATCATATTATTGGCGGAGTTTTATTTAATATTATTTTTGTGAGTTTTATTAAATTTTATTCAATTTTAAAAGTTTTGGGGATTAAAATCTGAATAGGAAAGACTTAATTATATCATCATTTAAGAGTTTTGGGGGTCAACACAAAATTATTTTAGGTCAATCGGGCGAATTTGATGCACTAACAAGCTATGAGGTTAATTGGAATGTAATTAGAATTTATGGGGGTTTAACTCAAAGCTGGAAGGAATTATTCGGGGTCAATTTAGGATTTTTGAAAGTTGTTCTTTATATAGCATTCCCCCCCTGATTTCTTTGTTTTCCACCCTCGTACCATTCACTTCTTCTCCGACGATCATCACTGGTGACGACCCGAAATAGAAAACTAAACCGACCAACTTCTTCCTTACCTCTTTAAGAATCCATTAATAGCACATGCAACTTGTTCTAATCGATGGGCTACCAAAAAGCTGAAGATCGAGATCGAGCTTCAACGACGAGTGGCAGAGCGGTAGTTCAGACGGCAAGATATGAGGGGTGATTCTGGTGGAGTTTAGCTCAAGAAACAGATTGGTGTGCTTGGTTCTAGGTTTAGACCTCCGGCGACGGCGGAATTGAAGAAGAAGGTGATGGCAACGAGTGGTGGTGCTAAGTAATCGAGGCCAAAATTCACGTTTAATTCAGCAACAAATCAAGAAATTGACTTGGGCGTTATGCTTGTGGTGTCAAGATGCATCGGATAGTAGTGGTGGTGACCAACTCTAGCAATGGTGCATGTGGAGCAGTGGCGATTCAGAGAAAGTTTTCTCCCCTCGTTGCGGTGAACGGACTGGTGGTGTTGGATTGTGGAGATTGAGTTTTGATAATAAGATTTTGGGTAAAAGTTGGAATCGAGATTAATCTCTTGTGCTATATTTTTCCTATTATAAATTTTGTATTATGATATGAAATGATGTGAAAGATATAATATGGGACTAGAAGTTGAGACATACATGTATAATTATATAAGCCTAGTGGACCCAAATTTGTAATATTATATGATAATCTTGGTTAATTAAGTTAATTAGATGATTGAGACCTTAAATTTATGTGATTGAGACTTAAGTGACAAATTTTGGATTTTTAATGATAGTTAGACTATTATAATCAATTTTGTGTAACGTTGCAAGGGTAATTATAAATAGGAATATGATTTCATCAAAATGATTATGACTCTCATAAATACTATGGTATTTACGGTGTAATTAATATGTCACATCTTGATAAGATCGAAATCGGGCTCTAAAATATAGTATTAAGTGTATATCGACTTATAGTAGAATGTTAACCTTTTAATTACTGTTATAGGGTCAAAATGAGGATTTTAACAATAAATATGTTCTTTTGGTTAGGTGATGAGGAGCTGGATCCCATAGATCCATAGATCGTGATAGTGTTTCTGTGGCTATTGAGGTGAGGCTTCAACTTACCTTTCTTCTAGGAATTATATGAACCTTGATTACTGAAATCTTCAATTGTTGAATTATTTGATTGTTTATTTGATATTTGTTCCGTATACCCTGTGAAGATCTAATCTATCCATTATTTGTTTCGTAAACCCCTGTACAGGTTTGCTACCCTTTTGTTTCTAGAAAGGGAATGTTCTCTAATTTGTTCGGATATCTTGGATCAATTGAATTCCTTGATTTTACTTCTGTTAAAATTGATTGTTCCCATTCTGGCGCCAAGAACATTCATTGCTTATCTATTATTGTCCAATCTGAATTCGTTATGTCTATTATTTGCTTGGCCTTGTTGATTTACCTAAATCCGTTCTGTATATCGTTGATTTACCTTGTCAAAATATTTGAATTGTTCTATGTTATTATTTGTTTTGCCTTGCCTGCATACTTATTTACATTCTGTACAACATTTGTGTGGCCTTGTCGGCAATTTGTTTATTGGTTGTATCAAAAGACACATTCAAAGGGAAATTGTTTGGCTGAGTGCCTGTACCGAGCTGTCATGCTTAGATTACTGTTACTATCGAGTTGTCATGCTTGGATTACTATTAATACCGAGCTATCGTGCTTAGATTACTGTATTATTTCGGAGGGATAAGGAGAATCTGATATCCATGCTATGCTTTAATTTACTTGGATTGCATATGTTGCTTAGTTTTGTTTTGCTATGTTTGTACTTTGATCAGGGAGCAATAAGGATGGAGAGTTTTCCAATTGTTGAGTGTGATAATGTTTGTGATCTAACATATTCGTATTTCATTTGTTATATCATGCCAGTTGATATTCTATTGAATTACTGTTTGTTCGACGGATTCATTTGACTGCTTGTTATATTTTCCCTCACTAGGTCCTTAGGACTTACCCTCTTTGTTATTCTTTATTTTTCCTAAACAGGATTAGGTGAAGGACATGCGCTTATAGCTTGGTCTGGAGAATCTATTTGTAATAGATTAGGTGATTATATGTGCATATGGGTTCACCTAATCGATATGCTTTGATTTAGAGATGCTGTGATATGTTAAGTTGAATGTATGATCTATGGCATGTATATATTGTGTTTCATGAGATGATGCTTTGGGCTTGTATCTAAATATAGTTACGATTGGATTGTTGATGTGTTTGAATGTTATTTGGGAATCTTGTAAATTTTATGGGCCTATCGGTTATTTTGTATGTTATGGTTTTAAGCCTGAATTGGTGGCATCTCAGCTTAGGGATTATCCTGAGTGGGGCGCCACATTTAGAGATTTGCTACCATTACTTGATAGTGGGGTTAAAAATTTGCTACTATAACACCACAAGATGATTATAGATTTGCTACTATAACTTAGTAACATGGTCGGGGATCTGCTACTCTGACCCGATCGTATGGTTAGAAATTTTACTACTTTAATTTGATAGCATAGCTGAGGGTCACCCGATCATGCCGACCAAAATCATTAGTAATTTTCTTTTTTTAAAGAAAATAATTTCAGTTATCTTTTTGTAATGATAGGATCGCATGTTAAAATTTAATTAACATAAACTTTTAACATAACATGCTCAAATCCTCATTTTTACATAAAAAGGTCATTTAGATAGAAAACGTATGAATTTATTTGGGAAAAAACATTTTATAGAGAAATAGAAGGAAAAGAAACCACTTATTTTTCATCTTTATAAATATTAGATATCACATTGTAAGCTTTACTGAACAGAAAATTATAATATTACATGCTCAAATCCTCTTTTGTATACAAAAAATCATTTAATGAAAAACATATATTAACACAAAAACCTACATAATGTTTTTGGAAAAACATTTACAAAAAGATAGAAGGCAAAAAGATATTAACTCAAACCCCCTTTTGCACAGAAAAATCACTTATATAAAAATCTACAAACTTATTTGGGAAAATATTTTTTAATAAAAATAGAAGGCAAAAACTTCTTACCCATCTAAGATTTCCTTTCGCTTAATATACGAATTATTTTAGATTCCTTAAATTCTATATACAAATACATTATAAAAAATTAGGGTCCTAAATATACATAGAGCTATAAATGGGTATTTGAAAATTCGTTTACCGTTTGCATTCATATCCGTTTACACAAAATTTATCCACATCCATTTAAAGCAAATATTATCCGTATTCGATTAGTATATATCCTATTATAAATGGATACAAATATGGTAAATGCGTATTCGATCCATTTAATATCCGATCCGAATATATATTTATGAAATAATATATTATTTATATTTTTCAATAAAAATCTCATAATTCATATATGTATATATATATATATATATATAAATTATAATTGAAGAATTGGGAAGAAAAAAGAATAAATTTAAAAAATTATTGTAATATAGAGAAAAATTTGAAGTATAAAGTTAATTAACATAATTATAGTTGGTTGACTTTATAATAATATACTTAAATGCGATTATTATTAATAATAAGTACTAAATCAATTATAAAGTCAATTATTAATTAAAAATTATGTTATTTGTTTGATTGCTTTCATTTTAATGAAATTATATATTTTTTTATTAATTAAAATATGTATTTATTATAGGTTCATAGATTTACATATTTGGATATGCATTAATGAATATCTAAATAATTATAATCAAATATGAATATAAAATAATAATTCGAATATGGATAAGTTTAATAAAATACGAATGCATCTAAATAATTATAATCAAATATGGATGTATCCGAATCCGATCGATATCCGACGGATACGAATTTGGATATCATTTTTAAATATTCGTCAAATTTGTATCCGTATCCGAATATTTGAAAAGTTAAATGGATACGAATATGGAAACAATGTATCTGATCCGTTTAATATCCATTTACTCCCCTAAATATACCTAAATGAATCAGGATATATTATTGTATAATTGATTAACGATCCAAATACTACCTCTTAAATTGATTCATCCTTAGGTTCCTCACCTTCCTTCTTGTAACCTTTCTCATCTAGGATGAATTGGTCGAGAAATTTAGATTATTTATATTGAATTTTCATATGAAAAGATGGTGGCACAAGAAAAATAAGTTCTAGGGTTTTGTATCACTGATATATAATGTTTTAGTTAGTCAATACGACTAGATACCTTGTAGGGATCAAAAACTACTATTTATATAGGAGTTTCAAAATGATGGGAAGATCTCTAAGACGATGCTCTATTCTAAATTCAAAAATTAAATAAAAACAATGTATTATATATATATATATTGTTTTTTTAGTAGTTAATTTTCTATCTATCGTGGATATTTCACAGAGAATCAATATATATAGATAGACTCACAAGAAAGAATAAAAGTAAAAATACAAATCGTCAACATATGCCTAAAAAGATTAATAATCAACCTTAACCTTGGTCTTTTTCCTTTCAATCCTTTTCTTCATTTTTAGCAATGTTTTGCAAAATTAACATTCAAAAAGGATATCACTTGTAATAGTTGGAAAAAGATTGATAAATAGCATAATTATTTTAAGTAGATATAAGATAAAAAACTAGGTCATATTTCTTGAATTGGGTGCATGATGAAGGCTAGCTAAATTGAATGTGGTTGCACTTTGTTGCATATACTTTCCATAGTTGAGATGCCCAAAACCTAGATCTATGTACAAATAAGATAAGAAGAAGAATTCAATCAGATTCAAATGGGAAATAAGAAAATTTTACATTAATAAAATAATTAGAAAAAGTCTAAGTTAGGTAGGAAGAAGATAATACCAAAATAGTAGGTTGCACAAGCTGACTTACTTTAGTTGATATGGGGCAATCAAGCATTTGCCCTTGCTTTTTTGGTCAACTCGGGAGGCTGTATGGGTTGCTTGGGATGGAATGCTTCCACGCATTCCATTGTTGGTTGCATAACTTACACTGGTGGAGTCATTTCTTCATGACTTGTTCATACCATGCATTTATCCACATATAAATATACATGTATTTCAAATGTTTTATTAAAAAAAATAAAATGAAAGAACAAATCATTTGCAAAAAAGGCAACAAATGGGACATTAACCTGTAAAAATTTTGGTGGAAATGTATTTGTGTAATCTATATGTTCTGGAGTACACCTGTACACTTCGCACATTACTATGTTTGAGATGGTGGTTGTGTAGTATAAATCTCAACTCACATTTATAGAGAATTGATATATAGGAGTATTTTTGTATATTTATGTGTAGTTTGATATATTATCAGTAGTAGAAGTTTTTGTTGTTACTATATCTAGTGCACATGAAGCTATTAGAAGAATGTCATTATGCATCAACACTTACAATAAAATACAACAAATCACACCCCATATCCCTCAAAACCTTTATTTCTTTGATTTCGTCCTAGACCTCAAGCAAAAGCTTCCATAATGGTCTCTTCAACTTTTCTTAAAGATCATTTTTCTTTGAGCATAACCAAACATCTTTTCTTTCTAGACAAAAGGTTTGCCTAAAGGGGTTGCAAAAGAGTAAACAAAGGAAAACAAAACCCGTACCCAGTGCCTTGCCAAGACAAATCCATCAGTTGAGATTTTAATTGGTGGTTCTATTGTGGTATGTTCTCAGAGCTGTTTTAGTTTCATATTATTTTTACGTTCAAAATTGTACACGTACGGGGAAAATTGCATTTCTAACATTTATAACACATATTCTCTATTTGCTAACAAAGTACAAACTGCTCTTTGGCAATGGTCAACCTCTTCGAAAATGTTTAAATGTTGACGAAAACAAGAATGTGAATTCAAGAAGGAAATTTTTTTATCAAGAGTAGAATTTTTTTTCTTTTTTTCTATGTATCTTCTTTTCAGCTCTAGAAACCATATTACAATGTGGTAAATAAATACTTTACCATCTTCATTTGATCTATTTCCCATTTTTATGGAGCAAACCCTTTTCAACATATATATATATATAGTACTAATAAGACTTGTTACTGAAGTATTGCCTACTTATCATGAGAGATGTAATATTTTTGTTTTCACTGAAAGATAAAAAATATGTATCTTCTGTACAAGATTTCTATGCCACTTAATTATAATTGAACTCTTTCATTAATTTTATAGGAATAGCTGCTTTCACTTTATATTTTATGTCTATATATGTAGGAACATTATCTAAATCTCATATTTGTATTACTTAAAAGCCTACTACTCTCATTGCAAGAGGTGCATATTGATCTTGTGGTGTTTTATAGAAAAGGCAAAAATGAACTTTAAATTTGCATATTTAAATTTTGTTCCCTATAAATTTGATATCCTTTGGTGGCCCAATGGAATATAACTATTCCATGTCCATAAAATCCCATATCAATATAAGTCATTATGTGCATTGATGCAGCCTCTTCTCATAATGGCATAGCTATATTCATGTAGTAGAAACCAAATCATTTAACTTAAAAGATCTATTTATGTATGTATAGTAAAATAAAGGCGTGTTCATCTCACACCATTTTTATTGCCTTTCCAACTTCACCATCAAAATAATTATAATCTTCTAGAGATTTAGAGTGGTACTAAAATGATCCTAGGGATAAAAATAGCATAGCATAGCCACAATAGTTGCTCTATTCAAATTTTATTATATTACGATTATGCCACCATTGAATGCCTGAGACTCCACACCGAGTGAAGGCCATAGTTGTCATTTTGTGTATAAAGATGATGGCCCACATTCTCTTACTACTAGGTATAAGTGTTTCCTTACACATTCAGAACATTTGTCTTTCTCAATCTTCTTTGTTCTTCCTTCCCAGGCCCTACAGTGTGAATTAGGGTTTTTGTTACTCTGTGGTATAGGTAATTGTTCATCAACTTCGCTTCTACTTCTTCATATAGTATATAACAAACCTTGGTTGTTATTATTAATGTCCTAGGTGTTTTATTGATTTAATTTTGTATTTCCAATAGTCAATACAATTTTTGGGAAAAAAAATTAAAATTATTTCCTCAATTTCTTATAGACTACTTTCCATTGACGACGACCTTCTTCACTAGTTTTTGTAAAATACATCATCATTGTTAATTATAGAATCACGAGCCTAAACTTTTTTGGATTTTTATTTGTCTCAAATCTTGTCTTTAAAGAATTTCATTGTTGAAATCACAAATGATGCTGTGATAGATATTTTCAAAAAAAATTGTGATATTTTTTAATTTTCTAGCAACAGAAATCAACTTTCTTCAACAAGGTAAACTTATTATTTTCTAAGATTGCAATTATGTTGCACGGTGTTGCTACATATTTTCTTGAAGTTAGAAGTTCCAGTCTCGTGGGAGTTGGTTGCAAGTCTTTAGAGAATAGTTTTGTATTAGGAAATACTCGTTTTTTGAACTATATATATTGGAGAAGAAATCATTAAAAAAAACTTTTAAGTAGGTAATGAATTATATAGCTCATTCATAGATGTAACTAAAGTTGTCTCTAACTATAAGTCATTTACTTCAAAGTCCTCTTAGTCTCCTATATCATGATTTAGTTGATTTATTGTTGTATTAATTTATCTGTTTTTATTTATGCCTCTGGATTCTTTTGGGGAGTTGACATGCATTTTAACCATCTTCTTGATTTTCCTACAGCATCATGGATAGAAAATCACATATTGAAAAATTCAAGAAGTACAAGGCTGAATATAAAGAGCATTTGATATCAAAGTATTTCTCAAACAAGACTGCTTTTGGAGGTAAATATCTTTGGAAGTGATACTAGAATGTGGACTTCGTTGTGCATGAAAGTTTGCATAAGATAGCGTCACAAATAGGAGAGAAATCCATAATTGTTGCATCTTCACAATATAGTGCAATATTTCTTGAACAAACCTTCAACACACACACACACACACACATAATAATAATAAAAAAAAGACAAAGTAGAAGAAAAGATCAAAAGGATTTATCTTTATCTAATGGTTTTCTTCTACCTTAACAAGTATCGTTTTATGTTTGTCATGCAAAAGTGATATGCTTTGAGATCCTTGATCTTATCCAAATAAATTTCTTTTTCACCTAAAAAGGGAAAAATTCTAGTTTTTTAATGGCCTTCCACACCCTTTAGTTATCAGTTTCTTACTGTTTTACTTGTTCTCATTAAACTTTCCCAAAAATAACCAATAGCTTTACTAATTTTTCATCCTCATAGGCATTAGAATTTTAAGTGTAATATCCATAAAAGTACTTTAGATTAGTGAAAACAACAAGCATATTGGAAAAGAAGGCATGACTGGAGATTTATATGTGGAAGGTTGTGGTGCATCTTCTTAGGGATCGCAATGGGGTGGGTCAAAACCCGAACCCGAGCTCAACCCATCCCGAATGGGAAGGGTTTGGGGTGGCTAAACAGGGTATAGATTGGGGTATGGGGCGCGATTTTCATAACCAGAATTATTTAGGGCAGGTTAGGTAAATATTTGGGGCGGGGTATAAGGTTTACCTAACCCGCCCCAAACCTACCCTGCCCCACTACTCCACCCCATATAATAATAATAATAATAATAATAATAATAATAATAATAAATATATTATATATAATTTATTTTAGTTTACTGTCACAAACTCACAATGTATAAAAATTTGAATGTTATGCTGGTAATTACTTTAATTCTACTCTTATCTCCTATTTTACTTCTAGAATCTTATCTTATTTGCATGGATTTTTTATTTTTGTATCTGAAATTTGAATTTTAATTTCTGTCAAGTGGTTATGATTTGATGCTTTCGTTGGCAGATTCCAATTTTTCTAATTCTTTCGGGTTGTTGGGTTAAACCCGCCAACCCTTTGGGACGAGGCGGAACGGGGTGGGTATGGTCTTGCGGGGCGAGTATGGAGCGAGCCTAACCCATCCCACTGTTATCACTACATCTGCTCTTATACATGGTATCTTGTTCCATTTGTGATTCAAGCAAATACCATAGTAGTTGGACTAGTTAAACTGTGTTATTCAAAGTTGTCACAACCCAAGCACAATAATGCAATTATCAGAGGCACGCTCTAACACTGAGCTAATAGCCAGTCATGTGAGCCTCCCACTATGGCCCAACTATGCCAAAAGCAAGAGAAACCCATCATTTTTTTCCTTTTTCTGCTCCATCTTGCCACAAAGGGAGATATGGAAATGTAACAAATAGGATCCTATTAGCTCTTCTGACCTAGGATAATAAGCTCTTTGATTCTCATCCAAGAATATCTACTATCTTAAATGGTTGGCAACTTTGATTCTTACAAAAGTATATTCATGTGCATTATCACTTGTAGTTTTACATAGTCCATAAAAAGTAGGAAACTTTGATATATTATTGGAAATTTTTACAAGTAATGAACATGTTAATGTATCATAATTAATTTTAAATTCTATTTTGCAGGTAGTACAATCAACATGAAAACGAATGTAGATGGACAAACTACTGCAGGTAGCAGGTAGGAACAATTCTTAACACATTCTAAATTCATCTTTTTCATTGATTCATGTCCTAAGTTTACCATTTATATGTAGGGTGCCTCCATATGAATCATTTTTACGTCCATCATTTATCAACTAGGCCGCAAAGAGTCAAGTTCTTCATGTGAAACTCCAAATAGTAGTAACTCAAAGGGAAAGGACTCGACCTAATTTGAGGAGTATTTGGAACTTCCAACCAACTATGATTGATACCTGTATCAATATTGTTTCTATGGAAGCACCCATGGATTGATGTTGCCTTTATAGAATAATTCAAAGCGCAAACCTTATATCATATTTAACATTGCATCTTTCTTCTCATCGATTATGGATATTTGTGGAGCACATTACTTCTCCTGTTATTTATTGAGATTCTATTATTTTGATACTAATTATTTCCTCATAGCATGAAAATATATTTTCTCGCACCATATTGGTATGGAAAACTACTAAACCAATAATGGTCAATGCATTCAGCTTTAAACATTGATTTCTTCTAACAAAGCTTGCGATTATTATCCAAGGGAAGGGAAAGGGGAAGTATTGATGCTTGTAATTCATGTGAAATCTTGTGCATTTTTACTTTTGAATATTCGAATCATGTGTTTGAAATTTTAAGTTGTGCAATATGACTTTCTTTTTCATTTTTACATATACATACACATATATGACATTGTAAAGTGTTTTAAAATGAAGAAATACGCTTATAAGAAGCATATATCCACTAAAATGACTAGGCTAGCTTATTTAGAAACTAATTCAACTCGTTTAAGTTGATGGTACATTTATCTGTTTTGATTAACACATACACATATATTTACTTACTCTTACAAAGTAAATTTGAAATTTTGACTAAGAGGGGTAAGAATTAGGCGTAATAAAAAATTTTGATGTAGCGGAAGTAAAAGATTAGTACTTTCATAAAAGAAATTATGTTTTTATGTACAAAACTTTTGGGCTTGAATATTTTTTGACCAACAAAGGCCGGTACTAATCATTCACCATAACTTTTGTTTAATGTGAGGATGAATAATATTGATAAAGCATATAATGAATGTGGATATGAATGTGATAAAATCAAATATTATATAGTATTGAATTAGGAAGTAGTTATTATGAATAATATTGGTAAAGAAATAATTTAGCATACTTGAGGTTTTTATTTTGATTAATTAAATATGACAATTGTATTGTTTTTTTTTTCAGCTTTTCTCTTGATTAACTATCAATATTACGTGGAATTAGAACATTCAGTATAGTTACAAATAGTTGGAAAAAGTATATATTCTTCAACGATTAGAATCCAACATTGCATTTTTAATGGCATATATATTAGTATGTCATTTAAAAGTATCTTTAGTGGCACTTGTCATTTAACACATTTTTTTATGACATTTTAATGTATAATCTAATATATATATATATTGCATTTAATTAATGTCATGACAGAAGTAAATTAATGACATTCATGCCTTTAACTACAGCACTACAAGTGGCACTTTTAAAAGATGCCATTAAATATAAAATTGACACTATAACACTATTTATGTTGCACTTTTTAGTTCCACTAAATGCTATTTTTCTTGTAGTGAGAGCACAATGTGGTCATTGCTTAATTGAACAAACTTTAAGAAAAATAATGGGGCCTTCAATTAATTTAAGACTCTTCCTCATTATAAAAATAATCACATTAGCGTGGTTATTGTTAACCCCTACTAGTTGCATTGTTCTATGGGGGTTTAATAGCCACACAAATTAATAATAAACAATAGCAGTTTTTATTACTTAGTAATAGTTTAATCTTCTTAATAATTATGCACACTAATAACTCGGCACAATAGATATGTGTGTAAAAAATTTTATACTGTGAAGACTCATTTAATTTTTTATATAATGCTATAATTTTTTAATAATTGAATGTACTAAATTTTTAGAATATTCAAAAGAAAAAGTTAAGAGATAGTAAATATTTGAAAAAAAACTAAATAATTAGAGAGAGAGAAAAAAAAGTTAGAAAGAGGAATGGAAAAAATAAAAACTACCTTATCATTATTTTTTAAAGTGAAGTTAGTTTTGTCAACTTTTTTAAAAATGTAGTTAGTTGGCTTAAAATTCTCAAACCAACTTTCATTTTAGGATTCAGTCCCCATCCACCTTTTTTTTCATTTTTAACTCCTCATTTCCAATTTTAGTTTTGAGTTCACTCCCCACTTGAGGTAAAAAGACAAAGAAGCCTTCACTTAAATTGAAAATGACAAAAATTCCTCCAATTTCCCACTAAAAAAACATTACTCAAATAACTCCCCCCACAACTCATGTTTTCTCTTCCTATTCCCTCATGTTTTTCTCTTCCCATTCCCTCCATTTGTGCAAACCCAACGTCCGATGTAGCAACAATGCTCTACTTGCTATTTTCACATTGGTGTTGCGATAAAATATGCTTCTCTTTCACTTTCTTGTTCGGGGACTGGATTTTCTCCATTCTTTTTGTGGCCGTAGCTAGAAGGGTTTCTGTTTTCGCCCCTCAATTGCATAGCTTACGAGGTAAGTTGTGTAAGTGTCTATTATATTATTTTGTAGTGAAATACATAAATAAATGCAGTACACTACTCTGTTTGCTTCATGTTTGATGTTGGTTTTAATTATTTTAAGCCTGATTTTGATATACTCAATTCATCATGTTTGGTCTTTTCTTTTATTAAAGAAAAAAAATCCTAATATAAGATTTTTGGTACTTGAATATTGTCAATTTATACTTCAATTGTTGTTTTAATTGTATACTTCAAAAATCAGTTATCTGAATTTAGTAATTATATAATTCATATAAGGCGCAGTGTATATTAGTTGTTTGCAACTCAATTTTAGGGATATTAACTTATTTATGGTGTATACGATGTGTATACATCATGTTTAATCATTTCTTGGGCATCTATTCCTGCAAACTCATGATTAACATGATCAGCATTATTTTCAAATAATATGGTATCAAAATTCAAATTTTCAATATTTAAATTGTGACTTGCAGTATAGATCTCCAATTCAGTATTATGTTATAGTCTTTTTGGTAGCAAAATTCATGTTTTCAGTATTTTAATTCTGACTTTGCAGTACACAAAACCCCCCAAATCAGTATGTTGTGCGGTTTTTTTTTTGTACAAAAGTTGAAACTTTCAATATTTAAATTGTGAGTTGCAATACACAAAACCTCCAATTTAGTATTCTGTACAAGTCTTTTTGGTACAAAAATTCAAACTTTCCATATTTAATTTGTGGCTTGTTGTTCCAAAACCTCCAATGTAGTATTTATGTAGTTATGTATGTCTCTCTTTTCTATAGAAATAATGGCTAAAACTCGAGGACTTTCACACCAAACTACCAAAGGTAACAGAGACTCTGAGTTGTATTCTTGGTGCGCTCTAGGCTACTTTAAAAATATTATGAAAGAACTGCATGGTAAGATGAGCTTCAGACACACTGAAGCACTAAAGATAACCCCATTTTCTACATTCCTTAAAATGACTGACTTGAGTCAATTGAGTACTAATAGAGTTATTAGAGTTGAAGCTCTCTTAAGAAGGTTTGATATTAGGTCTTGTGCTTTTATTTTTATAACAATATTAGGCTTTCTTTTATTGCAAAGGACTTTTCTATTGTTGTGGGGTTGTAGCATGTGGGCAACCTATGAATTTTGATATAAAGTTAGAGTTAGAAATTGTTAAATGATTATTTGAAGGAAAAAAATAAGAATGTCACTCGAGTTGAGATTTGTAAAAGATTGAAAGAGTTAGCAGAAAAACATAGCGATTAGGATATAGACGATTTTGTTAAGATGTACATACTACTAGTTTTCAACTGTATTTTGTTTCCAACTAGTAACTATTTGACCCCCAGATTCCTTCTGCCCTATATGGATGATTTATCTTCCATTGGCCTTTATGTATGGGGAGTTGGTGCATTTAATGTTTTGCATGACAAGATTTTGGTGAATCTAGGAGATGACATAGGGAAAGGTCCAAAAAAGAAATACTATGATGGATGCAGTATTGACCTAATGGTAAGTTAATAGCATTGTTACTATTGATATTTTTTATTACTATTATTGAGTAACTATAACATTGCATAATTTTTCTTTCGAATGGCAGGCTTGGGTTTATGAACGTATTCCTTGCTTGGGAACGATAAATTCATTGCATTCATTTCCATGATTCCTTCGATCCCCATGAAAGTTGTTGATGCAGAAGAAAAATTCAAGATTACTAGAAATATGGTAATAACTTATATTCCTTATCTTTGTTGTTACAATAGTTTTATGTACATATAAATTACAAACTAAGTTGTAGAGTTATGTTTGAATAGGTTCTAGATATTTATTCGCTCCTTGATGAGGATAAATTGTTGTTACCAATACATCATGGAGCACCAACTATTGATGTGTATGGCTTGCAAGGAATGTTGAATAAGAAAGGGAAAGAGAGAGAATTACTGAAAGAAAGACTTTTCTTTCTTGAGAATAAAGGACTTGCTATTGGAGTTGAGGCTGAGGAGGAGAAAGACAAAGGCAAATCAAAAGAAAAAGAGCCAAAAGAAGAGAAAGAAGATGAGGAAAAAGAAAAGGAAGAGAGAGATGGAGAATAGAAGAAAAAAGAGCATGAGAAAGATGAAAAAGTATGTGAAAAAGAGGAGCAAGAGAAAGAGCAAGAGGAAGGTGATGGTGGTGGAATTCACCCTAAAAGTCCTGAATTAGGAGATCTTCTACCCTTGGAAGTGACCATAGTTTCTATCATGAAAAGTATGCGAGACCGAGGTGAGGCGACCTAAAAAAGAAAAGAAATAGACACCGTTTCACCTAGCACCACACCATAAAGGACAAGAGTGAAGCAGATTGCTCATAAGAACCATGGAAAGAAGACGAAGGTATGTGTATACAAGTTTAAAATACTGTATTTTGGGGTTTTTATACTTAATGTAAGTGAAACAAATATTGAATTGCATTAAAAAATATACTATATAACTGGATTGAAGTACTGGATATGTGTATTGCATTTTTGATAGGAGAAGATGAAGGATGTCCAAAATATTGAGTTGATAGAGATTGGATTTGTCGACTCCAATTTATCAGATAATTGGGGACTTTTTTAATCAATTTCAAGGACGAATAAATTATAGATAGCGGTTCGAGATATCTAATAAAGACAAAGAAATTATTAATTCATATTTGCAATGAGATAAAAATGAGTAATTATGGTGAATACACATTATTATTTTTATAGTAAATTTATGATTTGAGTAACATGATGATTTATTGTTGTAGTGTTACTATTTGGGAGGGGCCTGATCTTCAAATTAAAGGATATGTGTTTTGCAATCTGTTGTTCGAAAAAGAGTTAAGGCCAGGTTTAATTGATTGCTATGTGAAGATCTTGTGCAACCCTTTATTCAGAGAAAAATGTGATCACCATATTTGATATTTGACTCTGTACGTGCAGGTATGTAGTGTTGTTTGTTTTGTATTTTCAACTACAAACAACTTAATTTTACAAGTTCTTAAATTAATTGTTAGTGGGAGGAAATTTTGAGAAAACTTGAGAAAGCAAACAAGAGGCGTGCTATAAAACAATATGAAATTCTAAAATTGATTGGTCAACTAAGCACGCGCAAGTTCCTATAAAAGCTGAATTTAGATGTGCTGAACAAGTGCGAATTTATTATATTCCCCATTAATAGCCATTATCACTGGTCCCTCGTTATGTTGGACATGACAGTAAAGAAGTTCATACAGATGAACTCATCCTGGTCTCCCAAATGAAAGCAACGACAAAAGTTTTTGTAAGTTCGCTTATATTTGTGATGCATTAATCCAAGTATTTGAATAAAAAGTAACAAATACTTTTGCAGGCTAAGTTTTTGACTACATACCTAAAACACTACTTTGGGGATATTATGCCACAAAAGAATTTCAAATATGTTTTAGTCGCCAATAAAATAGAGACCTTGACTATGGCATTTATGTATATCTTTGGGCTGAGTATTTTGCAAAGAACATGTAGGATATCTAGCAATATGCAAATCAATGTTCTATGGATGTGTATCAAGCACATATTACTATAAAAAATTTGATTGATGAGCATGGTTTAATGTATTCTAGGGGAGAATGATGATGTTCGGATGGTTATTTATTTGGATCAGTTGACTTTTTTTATTTTATATTTCAATATTTCTTACATTCTTACTAGATAATATTTATAATTTGTGTATTTGGATTATTATAATGAATGGTGTTTACAATTTATAGTATAATTTAGAAATTTATTTATAAATAGATGCTGGTAAAGATATATATATGTTACAGGTTAGCTTAAAATAATTACATAAGTAGTAGAACTCACGAGGCATGAATGCAGAAAAAATAAGTACATAAACATGAAAAATAAGCAAATAACATTAACAAATTAAATATATAAATGCAATTCTGGAGTACATAACTATCAAAAGAGGTTACTTTTTTGCCGATTTTCAGTATCAGTCTCAGCACATAAGAGATCGGGTTCAATTCGGCCTAATCTACCCATTGCATGATCATAAGCACATAGTGATGATACGTTCACTAGTTTTCCATGGTAGTGTCAGGAGGATATATTTGGCTTATGTATCAATAGTATATACCACTCTGAATAAGAGCGCAAATAGTTGCATGTGGGTATTTGAGTTCCCCACCATTAAAACACGTACTATCATGATCATTTCTTCAATAAATCATGAATTTGTTGCATCATGGTGTCTTATGTGTTGTTGCACGCATCGAATTGAGCCTCATCCCAGCCTTTAGAAAAGCAAGTACATAAATACAAAAAATAAGTACACAATATTAACAAATTAAGTACATAAATGTAGTTTTAGGGTATATAACTCCCAAAACTAGGTACTTTTTTGCTAATTTTTGGTATTCTTCTCAGCATATAAGGGATCGAGTTCAATTCGGCCTACTTTAGCCATTACGTGCATAAGATCATAGCATATAAGTCCTAGGACTCATATAATCATGATATGTTCACTAGTTTTCCATAGTGGTGTCAGGAGGATGCATTTAGCTCATGCATCAATGGTTTATACCACTCTAAATGAGAGCGCAAGTAGTTCGGCGTGGGTGTTTGAGTTCTCAACCATTAAAACACATACTGTCATAATCATTTCTTCAACAAACCATGGTTTTATCGAATTGGGCTGTCTTATGTGTTATTGCGCGCATCGAATTGAGCCTTATCTCGGCCTTTAGAAAACCAAGTACATAAATACAAAAAATAAGAACATAACATTAATAAATTAGTAGGTAAATATAGTTCTGGAGTACATAACTGCCAAAACTAGGTACTTTTTCACTAATTTCTGGTATTATACTCAGCACATAAGGGATCGAGTTCAATTTAGCCTAATATAGTCATTGCGTGATCATAAGATCATGGCATATTAGTCTTAGGGCTCATATAGTTATGATAGGTTCACTAGTTTTCCATGGTAGTATCATGAGGATACATTTGACTCATGAATCAATGGTTTATACTACTCTAAATGAGAGCACAAGTAGTTAGATATGGGTATTTGAGTTCCCCACCATTAAAACACGTACTTTAATGATCATTTCTTCAACAAATCATGATTTTATCACATCAGGGTGTTTTATGTGTTGTTGCGTGCATCGAATTAAGCATCATCCTGACCTTTGGAAAAGCAAGTATATAAATATGAAAAATAAGTACACAGAATTAATAAATTAAATACATAAATGCCACAAGACACCCTTCATAATTTATTTGAGCTCAAATTTTTTCAACTTGGGTGCAGTTAAGCTTAGTCTCCATAAGAAAAACAAATTTAGGCTACTCTGACTTGATTAAGTCTTTAAAGATCTGAATTGTCCATGGGTTCCCAAGCCCACGGCAATTCCAGCTAAGAGTACTCATTGGTAGGAAGAAAAATGAGATTTTCAAGTTTGTTAAAGATAAAATCTGGGATAAAATGCAAGGATAGAACAAAAGATTCCTAACAAAAGCTGGAAAGGAAATTTTGATAAAACAATTGCCCAAGCAATTTCGAATTATGTGATGAGTGTGTTTCTTTTCCCAAATGATATTTGTATTTAGATCCAAAGGATGATGAATGCATTCTATTGGAATTCTAAGCTTGGCAACTCTTCGGGTGTTAGATAGATGAAATGGGACAAGCTATGTTTCTCCAGGGAGAAAGGTGGACTGGGATTTCAAAGATTAAAAGAGCTTAATCTTGCATTGTTGGGAAAACAAGCATGGCGACTAATTTCTCAACCTAACACACTATTCGCAAGAGTTTTCCAGGCTGGACACTACCCAAACAAAGTATCTTTTGATGAAAATTGGGTTCCAATCCCAGCTATACTAGGAGAAGCATTTTAACAGCTCAAAGGCTGCTGAAAGCAAGGATAGTGTTTAGATTTGGAAATAGGGAGAGTATCACGATTGGTGAGGACCCATGATTACTTGACAAGGAAAATCCATATGTTACCTAATCACTGAATTTTGTAGTAGCACAGAAGAAGGTCAGTACCCTGATGAGTATAGGATGCATAAACTAGGATTATTCATTAATCTTTTCACTCTTCAATGCCAGAGATGCTAATCGAATCCTCAGTATCCCTTTGAGTCTTAAAAGAGAAGCAGATACAATTATGTGGAGATTTGATAGTAAAGGGGTTTATACAGTGCAAAGTGGATATAGACATGTTATGTCAACTACAGAAATAAATCCTGGTGATTCTTTCCCTTTTGTGTGGAAAAAAATCTAGCTAGCAAAGGTTTCTCTAAAGGTTAAACACATGATCTGGAGAGCTTGTAGTAAAGTTTTGCCAAAAAGGGACAGACTTTTATCGAAAAAGGTAGAAGTTAATAGTGTATGCCCTATGTGTCAAAGTGAAGATGAAATATTTTGCACGTTTTAGTCTACTATCCATGGGCTAAATCTTGTTGGAATGCAGCAGCCATGGGGACTTTTAACTCACAGTTACCAGCTTGCTAGATTGGTCGCATGCAATATTTTTAACAGTTTCTTGTGTTGACAGAAATAGAATTCTCATGCTTTTGTGGAGTTTGTGGCAAAACAGAAACCAAGTGGTCTAGAATAACAGAATAAAATCAATCTCTTCTATCATTTTTGAGGTCGATACTTACCTATAGTAGTAGACAGAAGCTCAAAAATAGGTCTGAAGCAAGCCTTTTTTATAGACAAATCATCGACCGAGAGATGGTCTCAACCACCTCATGGATGGCTAAATATAATACGGATGCAACTCTTTTCCTAAATATTCAAAAGAGTGGATCAGAATGGGTTTCGAGAGATGAGAATGGCCAGTTTATTGCAGCTGAGTTTACTCCTCACTTTGGTGTGATTTCTCCAACTTTAGCAGAAGCAGTGGGTATAAGGGAAGTGTTGAGTTGGATCAAAGAATATTTTTCCTCACCTATTATGTTTGAATTAGATGCCCAGATCATTGTTATGCTCTTATTTAGGGGTTGTGATCGATAACAGTAAAGCCATGATGGCTAACATGGATTGTTCAGTTAGTTTTGTTAGGCGTTCAGCAAATCATGTCGCTCATCGTATAGCGAGGGTTGTAGGTTCTTTGTCTGAATTGATTATGTGGGTTGAACAAGCTCCGACCTTTCTTTTGGATGTTCTCTTGGATGACTTGAAATAAAATCTTTCTCTTTAGTGTCAAAAAAAAAAAAAAAAAATACATAAACGTAGTTATGGAGCACATAACTACGAAAACTGGGTACTTTTTTGCCAATTTTCGATATTATTCTTAGCACATAAGGGATCGAGTTCAATTCAACCTAATATGGCCATTGCGTGATCATAAGATCATGGCATATTAATCCTAGGACTCATATAGTCATGATAGGTTCACTAGTTTTCCATGGTGGTGTTAGGAGGATACATTTAGCTCATGCATCAATAGTTTATACCACTCTAAATAAAAGCGCAATTAGTTGATGTAGGTGTTTAAGTTTCCAACCATTAAAAGGCATACTATCACAATCATTTCTTCAATAAACCATGGTTTTGTCTCATAGGGATGTCTTATGTGTTGTTGCATGCATCGAATTAAGCCTCATCTGACCTTTGGGAAAACAAGTAAATAAATACGAAAAATAAGCACATAATATTAACAAATTAAGTACATAAATGAAGTTCTGGAGTATTCAACTAACAAAACTAGGTTCTTTTTCGCTAATTTTTGGTATAATTCGCAGCACATAAGGGATCGAGTTCAATTCGACCTAATCTGGCCATTGCATGATCATAAGATCATAGCGTGTTGTTATCATCACATTAGGGATTTTCAGTACCATCCATGAACTGTTTCAGACTACTGTGAATGACAACACAAGTGGTTGGACATAAGTGCTTGTGTTCCAAACTATTTCAACACGTGTGTGTCCAAACTATTTCTTCAACAAACCACTATATTATCTCATCGAGGTGTGTTATGTGCTGTTGCACGCATTGAATTAAGCCTCATCTCGGTCTTTTAAAAAGTAAGTACATAAATACGAAAAATAAGTACACAACATTGGCAATTTGAGCACATAAGCAAAATTTTGGAGTACATAATGCCAAAACTGGGTACTTTTTTGCCAATTTTCGATATCATTCTCAGCGCATAAGGGATCGAGTTTAATTCGGCCTAATCTGGCCATTGCGTAATCATAAGATCATAGCATGTCATTATCATCAGATTAGGGATTTCTAGTACCATCCATTAACAGTTTCATACTACTATGAATGAAAACGCAAGTGGTTGGATATAGGTGTTTGTGTTCCAAACCATTTCAACATGTGCGTATCCAAAATATTTCTTCAAAAATTTTAGTTGTCTTATACGTTTTTGCACACATCAAATTGAGCCTTATCTTGGCCTTCCGAAAAGCAAGTATATAAACACGAAAAATAAGTACACAACATTGGTAATCTGAGTACAAAAGTGCAGTTTTGGAGTACATAACTGCCAAAACTGGGTACTTTTTTTCCGATTTTCGATATCATTCTCAGCACATAAGTGATTAAATTCAATTAGGCCTAATATGGTCATTGCGTGATCATAAGACCATCGTGTGTCATTATCATCACATTAGGGATTTTCAATACCATCCATGAACGGTTTCACACTACTATGAATGAAAGCGCAAGTAGTTGGATGTAGGTGTTTGTGTTCCAAACCATTTTAGGATATGCGTATCCAAACCATTTCAAGATATGCGTATCCAAACCATTTCTTCAACAAACCATGATTTTATTGTGTTGGGGTATCTTATGCGTTGTTGTACGCACCGAATTGAGCCTCATCTCGGCCTTCCAAAAAGCAAGTATATAAACAAAAAAAGTAAGTACACAACATTGGCAATTTGTGTACATAAGCGTAGTTCTGGAGTACATAACTGCCAAAATTAGGTATTTTTTTACCGAGTTTCAGTATCATTCTTAGCACAAAAGGGATCGAGTTCAGTTTGGCCTAATCTCGCCATTGCGTGATCATAAGACCATAGCATGTCATTATCATCATATTAGGGGTTTTCAGTACCATTCATGAACAGTTTCACACTACTATGAATGAAAGCGCAAGTGGTTGGATATAGGTGTTTGTATTCCAAACCATTTCAATATGTGCATATACAAACCATTTCTTCAACAAACATTGCACGCATTGACTTGAACCTTATCTCGGCCTTCCAAAAACCAAGTACATAAACATGAAAAATAAGTACACAACATTGGCAAGCTGAGTACATAAGCACAGTTTTGGAGTACATAACTGCCAAAACTGGGTACTTTTTCACCGATCGAGTTCAATTTTGCATAATCTGACCATTGCGTGATCATGAGACCATAGCTTGTCATTATTTGTACAATAGGGATTTTCTATACCATCCATGAACGTTTCACACTATTACGAATGAATGTGCAAGTGGTTCGATGTAGGTGTTTGTGTTCCAAACCATTTCAACATGTGCGTATCCAAACTATTTCTTCAACAAACCACAATTTTGTTGTGTCGGGTGTCTTATGCTTTCTTACATGCATTGAATTGAGCCTCATCTTGGCCTTTGGAAAAGTAAGTATATAAACACAAAAGTTAAGTACACAACATTGGCAATCTAAGTATATAAATGTAGTTCTTGAGTATATAACTAACAAAACTGGGTACTTTTCTGATAAAATGAAAAATAAATCTAGACAATAACTCCAACACAAACCTTCACAATAGTTAAAAAGAATACTCGTTCATGATTTATTTCACATTAGAAATGATAGTACAATATGCCCACATTTTACAAAGTAAACAACACAAATAAATTCTTTGAAAATTCTCTAATTAAAACATGATATAGTACAAATGCTACAACTTAAAATGTCCTCCAAACAAGGACGAATTTAGCAACTACCATAAGAACTTGCACATTGTCTATTTCTAATCCATCTTCTTTTAAATCTTTGTCTTCTTTGCGTCCTCTTTTTCCTAATTGAAGAGAAATAAAACAATCAAAATTTTATTTAATAAGTAATGATAAATGTTAATACAAGTACAAATATACAATAAAATAATAAACAAATCTGTCGCCATATCAATTTGCACTAAATAGTAGAAAATGACTTTACTCAATAGAAGCACAAACTTGCTTCCAAAATATTTTATGATTTTGCTATGTGTTTTATCATCTTGTTCTACAACATACACAATTTATGTAAATCCAACTAAGTAAATCCACATCATACAATTTTTTATGATCTATCATCTCAAAACTCCTACAGCTACTAATGTGTAGATTGAATAGAAGCATTGAAGTATCAGAGTAGAAGTGCTAAATTGCACTAATTTGGTATTAATTAGTGGACTACTAAGTATGATAATGTATAAATAAAGTATCTTATTAAGGAGGAAGAACATATAACAATTGGGTACTAATCAAAACACATCGAAAGTGTAACGAATAATTAATGCAATACTAATATGAAAATATGAAGAAACTTACCAATACATATAACATATTTTCCTTCAATGTCTTTTCGGTTCATTTGTTCGAACAACCATCATATCAACGATGCCCATTTTAAGCAAAATATGTAATCGAATCATATTCAAAACATCATTATCAATTTCCAAAATGACATACATCTTCTGATGTGGAGTGAAATATTGCAATTTATTAAGCTCAAAACTAATTCTAGGTCATTACTTTCCAATCAGAAACAATAACTCTATCAAACTCATACCTTCATAAATTGACAGAATATAGAGTTCTCCATTGTACATGCAACTTCCTAACATGTGAGTTTTAGCATTTAGGCCACTCAAAGACATTCTTATTGTGCTCAAATTCATGAATTCTTAGCTTCTTCCACCTACTGTTGCGTGATTAATAAACTCCAACTCAAAATAATGCGGCGATAAATAGGTTAAGGATCTTCCCGAACCAAAAAAAAAAGGGCTTACCTGCTGTTTGGGGGGAAAGGCAGGGGAGAGAAGCATAAAGAAAGAGAAAGAATTCTTATGTCACATAAACAAAAAGAAAAAGAAGATAAAATAAGGTTTTGGGGGGTATTTTGGTCAAAACAAGTGCATTGGTAGTCAACTCAAAACATAAAATTGAATTGGGAAGTTAAAACTAAGAAAAATATGGATGGGGGCAGATTTCTAAAGTGAAAGTGGGTTTGGGATTTATAAATAAGATGCCCTTAAAAATATACCACTAAGACCTCAGTGTTTTATATATAGTATTCATTTACATAGTTGGTTATTTTCGAAGAAATTACTAAATTATAATTGTGGAACTTATTAGATTTTTTTTTTCAAATTAAATCATTTTATTTAACCAGAGACCAATTTCTAATCGAATAGAGATCTCTTTTTAATTAAATTTTTATTTTAATCTATTTCTGTTTTCATCTTTTTTTTATAAAAATAAAAAAGTATAAACTATAGTTGATTTTTTTAGAGTTAGTTCTATGAACTTGATCTAGAATCAAATAAATGTATTGAATTTTGAGAACTTAGTTCTGTTGGTAGGTAAATGAAATAACATACAAGGATATAGAAACCCCTGCAAAACTAAATATATATATATATGTATTTTAATAGTAAAACATGAGTAAATATAAATATAACCCCCACAAATTCACGTAAATATTTGTGGGGTTTGTAATGGAGGTTGCTCCAAAACCCTTGCTAGGAATAAACTAGTGGATACGTAATTGTGTCACGCCCTAAAATCGAACCATATAGTATAGTCTCGAGGCGTGAAAATCGATCCCAAGTAAACAGTATCACCTACCCAAAGTATTAATCTTAAATAAAAAATATAAAAAAAAAAAAAAACTCCAACATTCATAATAATTCAAATAATTCTTGCAACATAGAAACTCAAAATGCCCAATATTCTTGCCTCAACTAGAAAATCATTAAAAGGAGAAGAACTAATTTGCCAACAAAGCAATAAAGCTAAAGCTACTGCAAAGTCTTTTAGAAAGCTACTGCAAAGTCTTCATCCTAAAAGAAAACCTTCAATTCCAATTCTCGTCAAAAGCATGTTCAACATCCTCACTAGAGCTAGGGTCTAAGTCTGCCGGAAGAAAATTTAAAATACAGAAGTGTGGGTAAAAGGCTTAATAAATGCTAAGTATGTGCAATGTGAGTTCAAGAATATATCTTGATCAAAAGATGTTCAGTGATAAACATTCGAGAAAAACGTTGTAAATAGTCATGCATTAAATAGTAGTAAAGCAGGAATGTAACAGTAAACATTTTTAATAGACCAACAATTAAATGCAATGATCGAACTAGTGTTTGCTATAGCCAATCAATCTTATGACTCCCACTGTAATAGTCCCTCATCACTCTGGGCAAGGTGCGACCTTACCAAACAATGTTGGATCCTAAGTCCTCGAAAAATCCTACGACCACCTCAGTCACACATAGCTTCTGTTGTGCATTAGGGGGATTAGGCCATGGGGGCTTGCGGTTCTACCAACAAGCCCTCTGTCGCCTGATGAAGTCTCTCGCACACCCAGACCAAGTTAGATATAACTAATAGTAACAATAGCAATAACAGTAAATCCAGTCATCAGTGTTGATCATCGTATTTAACTGCTAGTCTAAAACCATGCTGAAATAGTATCAATGGCTTTAAAAGAAATTGCTTTTCTTGCATCACGAAATAAAATAAAGAAATTCATGTGCGCAGTGGAACATAATTATAATGCAGTGTAAGCTGAAGAAAAATTTCATGGAATGCATTAGAGTATATAACCTTCTGGGTTTTGAAATGTATTATTATAAATTATATGTAAGTTTAGGTACTCATAATATTTATCAATTGGATCAAGAGTCAACTCTGTCATGTTAAGTCTTTGACCACCTTCTGAAAATAGTAACACTCAACTTAATTAATATCTAATTAATAAAAAATAAAAAAAAATTCTCCTCTTTTATTTTTAACTAATAAATATCAGCTGCAAGATAAATATTATGAACTTCTCAATGCACATGACCTCGATTATAATCGTACTCAACGTCTAATCCCACAGCACCCAAAAGAACAAATGTTTAACACAAATCAAATATTAGTTAAATGGTCCAAAAGACTATAAAGTTTACTTGGTTGTATCTTCCTAAGCCTCATTTGAATCCTAGTAAATTTAATGAAAAATTCACTGTAGACAACAAGATAATTATTTTGAAAGTCTTCTAAATTGAAACCTAGTATATCTATCCCAAATAAAATATGAATCCGGAATACATGACTTCTTACTATTTTTTTTCCTCTATAAAATTTGCATATAATCTATAATTAGACACTAGATAAAAACATATGTAATCAAATAACTTGTCATTAAGCACTCGGCATTTCATTAAAACAAAATACCTAAGTAGTCTTAATTTTAATAATTTAGTAACTATCATATTGTCGTGCCATTTATATTTCATGGAACATCTAAGCATCAAAAGCAATTTACAAATCAAACAAATATCCAATTCCAAATCCTACTGATGGCAAGTCAACAAAGCCTCATGACTGCCATTACATGTATCTCATATTCCACTAATCATCAACCAATTCAAACCAAGAATTCCTTCTAATTTATCAATTAAAAGCCATCATAGATGAATAAAACCCACAAAACATTGCTTAAGTTATTTCCTTGGTACACTAAATAATTAGGGATAAAATTTATGAAAACCACACATCAACACTTACACCTTAGGTGCAACCCACGTGCATGGTTTTTCAAAATCAAACTCCTCCCTTTCTTAGGGTATGTTTGATGTTGCGATGGCATCCCACTGGGATGCTCTCCTAGCATTAGACACATGTCTTTTTCTATTTTTTATTTTTTGTTATTCTCTTTTGTTAGCCATCCTTTAAACTAGTGACACGTGTTCTTTTTAAATTTTCAAAATTTTCATTAACTGAAGTTAATTTACCAAGGTGAATAAAAAATACTTGCTGTAAAATTAGCACTATTCACTTTCATTAGCTTCATCTTCTCCACTCAAGCTATATCACCACTGTTGCTGCCCCTTACTATCGTTGCTCTCCATTACTGCCACGATGCAGAGCCGGCAGCCCTCGTCCCTGTTAGCGCATTGTCTTCAAGTGGGTGTTGTGTTTTTCTATCAAAGAAATCCTTTTAAATCTATTTCACTTGCTCTTTGTGTATGCTCCACTTTCCTCTTGCGTTTATTCTAATGTAGGTTCTTCTCTTTATTTTTAAAGGATGAGGTCAATTTTTTTTTGCTCTTTTAATTTAGTTGTGACTTCCTTGTTGCTTTTAGGGTTAGGAATAGATGTTTAAGATATTTCAACTTTTAGAATTTTTTTCTTTTACTAATTTTACCATTTTTCTTCTATTGAGGAGCATCTCTCTTGTGACAAATGACAGTGTTTGAAATTTTATGAAAATGGAGTCAACTTTAGAAGAGTCAAGAATATATAGTTTGTAGGCAATACTTGGGGTGGCAAAAACCATGTAAAGATACTGAGGTTGGAGAGAATATGTAGTGGTAGATTTTTTTTCCTTTTCTTTTTTATTTTTATTATATGGAAGGAAATGTTTGGAGCTAAAAATCTTAAAGAGCCAACTTTACATCCATATGTTTTCTTCATCACTTACTTGAATTGACGGATATGCCCCTTTATTACTTCTTTGATTGCATATTCTTAGTACTAAATCATTAATTAATTTTTTTTTAACAAATAGGTCATTACTTACGTTATTATGGAACTCTCCTCCCCCATGTCACTGGAAGCTGACAACTTGTTTAATTTTCTAGGTATGAAATCTTAGGAAGAAAATTATTGTTATTGTAGGAATGTAGATAAAATGTCAATTATCACATCTAATTGTTTCTTTTTTTTTTAGACTTAAATGGTGAAGATGAAGAAGAAAATTTTTTTGAGGAGTCATTGACATTAGACGCAAACTTTATTGAAGAGCAGTCACAGATGCTCAATAATGAAGAGCAACAAGTTGTGCAAAAGATGGAGAGTAGATTGGCAATATGTGTAATTATTGAGGATGAGCATATGGCTTCACACTCTGGTGTAGTTATGGACGAACAAAAGGCTTCAGTGTGAGAAAGGGAAGAAATGTGTATACTAGAGATGGCTCAAAATTCATGATTGGAAAATTATTTTTTTGTTCTTGTGAAGGTACTAAAGATGAAAAGTGTACTACAAAAGTAATACCACAAAACCAAAAAAACACAAATAGATGTGGTTGTATGGAAAAAATGAAAATTGCACGAAGCAAAGGAGAACCGTGGAGAGTGGCTAAATTTGTTGCTGAACATAATCATGCAATGTATGCTCCTAACCAAACATATTTGCCAAGAGCTATGAGAAGCATGAGAATTGAGCAAAAATTGTTTATAAACACAATGATGAGGGTTAGAGTACCTCTTGCTAGAGCAGTTGAGGTCTTGGAGAAATTAACTCAAGGAAGAGAAAATTTGGGGTTTACTACTAGAGAAGCATGTGATTCTCTATACCATGAGAAAAACAAAAGAGCATGGATGCTGGGGATGCTTCAAGACTAGTACAACATTTCATTGATAAGTCAAATAAGGAAAGTAATTTTTATTGGAATGTTGAAGTGGAGATGATATTACCTTGGCAAATTTATTTTTTAGAGACTCTTGATGCCTAACTGATTATGAATATTTTGGAGATGTGGTTAGATTTGACACCACTTTTCAAACAAATAAATATGGACTGATATGTGCTCCATTTGTGGCTATAAATCATCATAATGAGAATGTACTATTTGGATTTGCTTTCTTATCTGATGAAATTGAGAGTTCTTTTGAATGGTTTTTTAGAAGATTCCTTGAGTTCATGGGAGGTAAACAACTTGGTGTTATTTTTACAGATCGGTGCCAGGCAATGATGAATGCAATTGAGACAGCGTTACCATCTACACATCATAGATTGTGCCAACGGCACATCAATCAAAATGCTCCTTCCCATTTCGGTAGTTTGAACAGTAATTCAAGATTTAAACATTTGTGGGCAAAGTGCATGAACTATTGTGATACCAAAGAAGAATTTGAGGCAACATGGAAACAAATGTTTGACAACTATGATATTGGAGAACACAATTAGTTCAAAATTATGTATAATTTAAGGCATAAATGGTCTTCTACTTTCAATAATACCATATTCAGTGCTAAGCTTTTGGCAACTTCAAGAAGTAAGGGCACCAACACCAAATTAGTAAGAGCACAACTTCTTTTTTGATTGTGTTATTAGTTATGAAGAAGTTCTAGACAAATGCCGTGCAAAATAAAGAGAAAATGACACCAAGTGCCTTCTCAGTAAACTGCCTCTTTTATTTAAGAATAACCCATTGTCTAAGCAAGCTGCCAAGATCTACACCTTTATCATCTTTAAGCTTTTTGAAATGCAACTTAGAGATACTCTAAACCTTGAATGCATAGATGAACTTACATATCCTGGCTCTTCTTTGAGAATATTCAAAAGTGAATTGTCATGGTGGAAGCAGCAAGAGAATAATCGAGTATGATAGCCAAATACTAGAAATAAGGTGTAGTTGTCATAAGTTTGAGACATTTGGCATGTTGTGCAGTCATGTTTTCAAAGTATTTGATCAAGTAAAGATGCAAACCATATCTGATGAGTATATAAAAAGACGATGGACCAAAATTGCAAAAATGGGCATACTTGATGATGTGGAAAGAAGTGCTGGGGGAAGAAGAAGCAATGGCAGTACTTTTGTATCTGATATGGCATTTGTCAATTATACTACAAAAAAGGTATTTGATCTTGCCTTGAGAGGTAAAGGCCACAAGGAAACAAGAGACATTTTGTCATAGTGTATTGAAACAACAAGAGAGAAAATAAATGCTTGGTTTGAGAATTTGAAATTAAATGATTTGAATGCATGCGATGATTTGGTTACTTCTGAAGATAACAACAAGTCAAATGACATTCTCGTGCGAAATCCTCCTATTGTTAGGTCAAGAGGAATTAACAATGTTCATAGATGTCATTGGGATGAAAAAAAAAAAAAGGAAGGGAAGAGCTAATACTTCAAGTAAGTATTAAATAAATTATTTTGAATAGTATTTATGTAATTACTGTATTTATGTTATATTTGGTTTATTTATTTATTTATTCAAATATTACAATTGATTTTAAAATATATTTAGAGGGGACTACAAATGTGACAAGACAAAAAGGGAAAAACTCAAGTACAGTGGGAATTGATGGTCACTCCCAAGAGGCTACATCTCGACTTGGTATAAATCGACCCGAATGGTCTTTCCCACAACTTTTGCCACATGGAGTAGCCAATGTCCAATCGTCCAAATACTCTGGTGGGCAATGTTTTCAAGATGCAATGAGTAATATGACACACGACATTCATGGACAGCTCATGATGGGAGGATATGTCACTAATAATTATCATGTAGGGGATTTTAGTATATCATAGGTATGTTTTTTATTATTTTTTTACTTATTTGTTTTCATTTTACTATAGTTAAATTATATAAAATTCATTTTTCAATTGTATGCTTTTATAGGAACATATTAACAGTGATTGGACACCACCAATGGAATATTTTAACAATGATCAGAAGTTCTTTGAATAAGGACAAACAACATATTTGGTGGGATATTTATTTTGAAATTTTATTCATTTGTTTACAGAATGGATGTTCTATTGTGCTTGCGAAAATTTTTCTAATTGTTCAGTTGTGGACCTCAAAGGGAGAGCATGTTGAATTTGGTCATGCAAGTGTTCATTGGAAGTGTTTCTAAGGTGGTGAGTCGCATGGTTACAACCTTGGCTTGTTTTAATATATTTAATCGATTAAAGTGGAATAACATACAAAGTGTTTTTTGTGTTTTCTATTTGAGGGTATGAATTTCATTTCCTAGGAAGCTAATATCATTTTTTTTTTCTGAAATTTTCAAGAATGACAATTGGTGTGATGTTTTGTTAATTAAAGTTTGAACGTTGAGCTAGATTGTAGTTATGAGCTAATGAAGTTATTTTGAAGGTTATTTTATGTTTAAAATTTTTGTAAAGATGCTCAATGAAACTTCTTCAAAACTAATTCAATTACGGGAAAGTGATATTCTTTTCTCAAAACTTGATTCATGTCTAAATATTGTTTAAACAGTGTGTAAATCATCATTTCTTTTAGCATCTTGTGGCTGGTGACAACAAAATGGTTTCCACTTTTTTATATGTGCTCCAATTCACCAAAAAAAAAAAAAAATACTAATCAATAATTATCACTAGCCAAGGTTTTCTGTTCACCATACCTGTACACGAACCTATTCAACAAATTGATCGGCCAAGGAACTCTAATTTTTTGCTTAAAAATGAAATTGAGAATGACATAAATAATTTTCTGCTTCAGAATTTAACAAATTTTGGATGAAACTAAACTCAAAATGCTACATGACAATAGTTGCTCACAAAACCATTTCCCTTTTTTTTTTTTTTTCTTTTTTTCACTCATGAAAAACTCCCAAATTACAAGAGAGCCATCTCTTACACTGGGATAATTTGAGAATTCACATCCAACACCATCTGGGTCTTTATGCTTTCATCTCCAAAAGCTTGGCTACCATTTCATAATTGATTCTGCAATCCCATTAAAATGGTAAAGATTAACAGTGACAAGTTCGTCGGCCTAACGATGAAGCTTTGACGGCAACATATATTGTGCCGGCACCAGTATAGCTCGAAGGAAGAAGATGAATTTAGTCAAGAGAGACACTAGAGAGAATGAATTTTCATTTGACTTAATGATGGGAGTTGGGTTAGTAAAAAGTGAAATTAGGACACGTCATTAATTTATAGGATGACAAATAAATAAAATAATAAAAAAAATGAAAGATAAAAAGGACATGTGTCTGATGCCGGGAGAGCATCCCAGCATCAAATAAACCCTTTCTTAGAGTTCATTTATGGATCCACGCACCAATTTTCGCAAGAAGTTTTGTCGCCTTTTCTTTTCCTTCTTTCTTTCTTTCTTTCTTCTTCTTTTTTTTTTTTTTTTTTGATATTTGGCTTGAGGACCTTGTTGCGTCTTCTATTTTCTTTCTTCTTCTCTTTTTCTTTTATCTCAACTCCTAGATTCATAAAACAAATCAGATTGACCGCTAGTAATTTCTTCTACCACAACCAATTTCCTCTACACGCAAGCCATTAGAAAATTAAAAATTAACACTAACCAATTCCTCTAATCAACCAAGAATACTTAATCTCGTTTGTAGAATTGTGCAGTTGTCAGCTCTTTTTCCTTTCTCTCACTTCTCTACTTCTTCTTCTCTTTTTTTTCCCTTTTTGTTTTATATACCTAATGCTGTAATTAGGGTTTTGACCAATAGATATATATATATATATATATATTCCTTCTAAGATTAGCATAGACCTACTATAATTCTAATATCTTTCTTAATGATTCCTAATGTCTCAATGATTCAATTCCTAGTATTTATACAACATTAATTCAAGTAAAATTACAACATACTCTTAATAATATTATAATCTAATGTAGAAGAATAAAATTTATTATAACGAAAGATTTAAAGATTTATTATTGATATTAAGATTGAATATGATATTTATCGTTGTATTACTAAAATTGAATATAGCTTTTCCTTCTTTTTTTTTAAATAAATAACTTTTTTAATATATATCTATATATTCTTAAAATAATGGCATTTTATGCCTTTCTATGTCTTAATTGTTATACTAAATAAAATAAATTTCATATAGTAAAGTATTCATTTAAATATGATACGAAATTCTCAGGCATTACAAATTGGATGCATGATTGCCAAGGATGGCAATGGGTTTGAGTGGGTTTGGGTAAAACCTAAACCCAACCCAGACTCACCTTGTATGGGGCGGGTTTTAAAAGTATAAACAAATTCGGGGCGAGTCTTGGGTTTTAATTTCAAACATAGACCCATCCTAAACCCACTTAGTTAGAATATTATATATTAATTTTATTTATTATGAGTACATTTATATGATATATATTCATATATATTTGAAAAATGCGCTTATTATATGTTTTATATAAAAATAATAATATTGTCATCATAAATAGTTTATACACTGAATATGCACTAAGTAACAATAATTTTGCAATTTATAATTTTTCAAGAATAAAAACATGCATATATAAATATTAAAGTAATTAATTTTTTGTTCATAATATTACTGCTCTAATTTAGAAAGTTATGGTGATTGTATTTTTTTTAAAAAATATTTTTTAATTCCTTTAAACATACAAAAAGAGTCTGATGGGTCTATTGGGTCCAAATTCATTCAGATTTGGATTTGGAGCGTGGCAAGTCTTGGGTCTTTAAAAATCCTAACGAGACCGGTCATGAGTTTTAGTGAACCCATCCCAGACCCACACCATTAGCATCCCTAATAATTGTGGGGGTTTGTTGAACTTCCATTATTGAAATTAATAGGGGTTAAAATCTCTATTATATTTAATTTTAACCCCTACTACATTTAATTTTTGTTTGTAATGGTCGTATTTTTCCTGTTTATGTCAACATTCATCAATGTTATGTTTTATAACTGACTTCTCTTTTTTAATTATTATTTTTCCTCGTAGTACATTACTTAACTCACTTTGATATTTTAATCATTATTTTCTTCTAGGTCTTAATTACATCCTTAGCACATGCATCATTTTCAAAACTACATATTTTACTTTATAAGTGAATTTTTTGTCTTTTTCTCTCTCAAAAGACATCATGGACCCACATAGTTGTATTAAATATATATGCTTCAAAAGATTTTTTTTTTCTTTTATACGTGCACATCATAACTCCGTTAGAATTTGAACCTCTGACCTCTCATATTATGTGAAAAACTTGTATCACTAGCCCAAAAGCCATTCAATATATATGCTTCGGAAGGTTTTGTCTTTACTATTTAACCATGTTACTTATATTTGGAGCACAATCTAGAAAAAGAAATAATCTTTTATCCCGCATGGCAGCTAGTATTCTGACATCCTTTAAAATTATGTCTATAACAACTTCATTAATTTTTTCTAAGTCTACATTACGTCAATGACATACGAATTATTTTAATTTCAATATTTCATTATTCTTTTGAATGTATTTTTTCTCTCTTCTCTTTGAATTAAGGTTGCTAAAACATAAATAATTAAGAAGTCTATATTCTTACTATTTTAGTTTCTACTTATTTTTGTACTAGAACCTAAATTAGGATTTATCAGTCCGCATAAAAAATTGAAACATAGAACGATAAAATTAATTTCACTATTTATGAGATACAATAGATATATAGTCTAGAAAATACGGCCAAAAGTTATGAGAAAGCCACTCTTATATAGTAGCATACCTAGTGAAGAAAATGATAACTTCTACTTTTTGTTTAGAAAGTGAAAAGAAAGTCTATGATTAGTTCAAAGAATGTCTTGAGATTTAGAAGGAAGCTACAAAGTTGCAGTCCAAACAAGCTAGGATAAAGAATCTTTACCTTCTTGTTTACTTGAATCCCACTCGGTTTGATGAAAGTATTGCAAAATCTGGCATGAGTACAAAATACTTACAAAAACTTGCTTGGATATGGAAGAATGGGGAATAAGCACTTGAAGAGCAAGTACAACAAAGAGTTGTATACTGCATTTGGAAGGATATGAATCACTCTCGATAAGAAATCTATGGATTCTCTCCCAATTGGTGCACTGATTTATTGCACGAGTGAGGTTTCTAATTTCAAGTATAGGATGGCCAATTGTACTAAGGAAAATAATAGAAGAAGAATCTAGTTCTGGATCGATATATCATAAGATATAATGGAACTTCCGTTAGTTGATCCAATCAAATTGAATTTTATTGTGTTTTTCTCTATAAAAACGGTGAGTTTTAAGGTGTGGAGTAGGAGAGACGGGATATGGTGTCATAATTGGGGTTTTGAATGAAACAATCTTTTAATTTTTCATTTTCTTCACTGAAAAAGTAATAAAAATGAGAGGTGTTAAAGAATTGTGGATCAAATGACTATTCATCTATTGTCTTTTTGTGCAAATAGGGGGCAAGAAAACTTTATGGAAAGTTGGTGGTTTAATTCGACAGTGTTTAGGCAAGACTTAAAAGGAAACTATGGATAAAGAAATCAAAAGGCAAATTTGGTTAGTTTCTAAAATGGGCTTTTAGAAAGTAAAGGTGCATATATGTTCGTTTAACTCAATTCATATATCTATTATGAAATTCATGAATTTAATTTTTTAAAATAATAGCGATAGTTTAATAATACTTAAACCCACCATGCTGAAATCAGGTTAGATGTTCAATATTAGGAATTCACATCACCTACAACCAAAGAAATCATAATGTATGTATACATTGCATGCTAAAAACAATTGACATAAAAATGCTACAAATATTACTTGATTACTTTTTAAATATTTTCACTCATCATGATTGTCCTTTTGCTTAATCTATTGAAATGCATTTATTGTGGCAATTTCTACTCAGATTAGGGAGAAATATTAAGTAATAAGAAGGATGTCCCAAAATTTCCCTCATAAGCAAACTCCTTCCATTGGCAGTCATCATCAAACTCCATTCCAAATTCCATGTACCCCACCAACTACTCTCACTACTAAAAATACTATTTTTTGTGATGGAAAAAAATTGTCGAAAATTGCAACGGATTTTACAACGGAAAATCAGTCACAAAAACAATCCGTTGCAAAAAAAACAAAAAGAAAAATGAATAAAACATTTGCAATGGAAAAATCAATCACAAATTTGAAAAAAAAAAAGAGAAAAAATAATTTTTTTTGCTTTTCAAAAAATTTTGCGACGGATTTTTTCCCCTTTGCAAATTTGAGAAAAAAAAGAAAAAAAATTAATTTTTTTTGCTTTTCAGAAAATTTTGCGACGACATTTTTTTTTGTCGCAAATCTTGAATTTTGCAACCAAAAAGAATCCGTCGCAAAATAAAATAAAATTTTTGTTTGAAACCCTAATTCCCCACCTACACACATTTGAAACCATTTTGCTTCAAGTCCTCTCCCCTTCCCCCACCCTCTTTTTTTTTTGCTCTCTTTTTGCTGGCCGCTAGGCACACACCCAGCAACCAACCAACCAGTGCGTGCCGAGTAAATGCTGGCCAGATCTAGCCATTTTTCTTTCTTTTTTTAATTTTTTTGAAAATTTTGTTTTAATTTTAAAAAATACTAATGATTTTTGTTTATTTATTGTTTCAGTTTTGGAGAGCTTATATTTTGGATTATCCTGACTAATTAAGGTAATTTTTTAATTATGATTTATTTAGTTAAAATTTGATTTATGTATTAGTTAAGATTTGATTCATGTATTTAGTTAACACATATAATTTATGTATTAGTTAAACTCAAATAATGATTTATTTATTTGTAATATATTTTGACTTCACACAAATAATGATTTATGTATTAGTTAAATTTTCAGTTAAATTTTATATTCATATTAAATGTTGTTATATTTTGTTATAGTTATGTTTTAAGTGAATTAAAAATTTTATTAGAATTTTAATTGAGTTAAAATTTATGTTAGTTTATATTGAATTATATTAAATTTATAAGTTTTATTTTAGTTTATGAAATTATGATTTACGAATAAATATATGCACTTGTAACATGTGCCTAATGACATAGGCTATCTCGACTATGGTGATACTTTTTGTGAGCATTGATTTTTGTGGAGCATTTAGAGGTAAGTTTGCATATCTTCTTTTAATTTTATATATTTTTTTAGTAGAATACATTAGAAATATTTAGAGTTGGTGGAATTAGGAAGGAGGATGTGATGTTGGAAGAAGAGGTGCAGCTTTCTCATTTGTTGCTAATTAGTTTTAAATTGCTTGTATAATGATGATGGGTATAAGGAGGAGTGTTTATGTGTTTGTGAATATTATTAACTGTAAATGTTAGTTTAAATTATGATTTATTATGTTAGTTTAAATTTAATTTATGTATTAGATTAAATTACGTTAGTTTAAATTTGATTTATGTATTAAATGTTGTTATATTATGTTAGATTTTATGTTTTTATGTTAGTATATGTTGAATTGTATTACTTTGTAAATTATGATATATATTGTTTTGTTATAGTAAGGGACACATACATGATACATCCAATTTTTTGAATCAATATGTGTTTATAAATATTATCAGTTGTTTTTAATTGAAGTAATACTATTCATTTTGTTGAGTCTTGTTTTTTTGACAATTTGAAGTATTCTATTTAAGGGAGTTTTTGATAGAATGTATCATTAATCATATTAAATCTTTTACCTTTTTATCTAATTGGATATGTTTGATGTAATGATAAATAAATTAAGAATTGAATTGGCAATGGACTATAGACATTCCAATCCTCAATTTGTTTATCATTGACATCAATATGTCAATAAGTAGATACTTACATTGTATATTTGCCAATAGATATCTTATATGGTTGAACACTATGCACCAAAACTTTTGTGTTTTCTATATCTATATCCATATAATCTATATCAAATTAGGGGTTACTCATCTACCTTTTAAATTTAAGTTTTCAAAAGATTTTCGACGGACAATTCCATTGGAAATCCTTCCATTGTAATTTGTTATTCAAATGCAATTAGGATGATGTGTTTTGGGGAGTTTGAGGTAAGAATTATTTCAAGCATTAGATTTCAAAATATATATTTCTCTATGTGTTTTGAATTTTTTTAATGTGCCTCTTAATTTATGTTTCTATTTCTCATTATTCTAATTTTATTTTTGCTTTGAAATTGCAGATTTTGATATCTCAAGGCGTCGAAATTTAGTAAAAGTCTTTGTATTGAGTAAGATAATTATTTTGGCATTATTTTGGGAATTTATATTTTAGTTAGGACTTGATTTGTCATATTTTTCAAGAGTTTGTTGTATTTATTGAGTTTTATGTATTAATTTATTTGAATTATTATTATTTGGGCATTGCAATTTGGAAAGAGGATGCATAATTTTTTGGTTGATTATAGGTACCAAATTTGGTATAGTATGCATAATTTTTTTTTTTTAAAATCAAAATTTTTGCGATAGACACAAATTCGTCGCAAAATCACAAAAGTGACACTATAAATCTATCGCAAATCTATCACAAAATGGGTCGTCGCAAAATCCATCGCAAAAATTTGCAATAAAGATTTTGTGACGGATTTTTTCCTTCGCAAAATCCATCGCAAATAGCATTTCTTTTTAGTAGTGTCTCATTTACACACGTAAGAATAACAAGTTCATTCTTCTTAGGTCTTTGTCCACAAAAAAAAAACATAAAGGTAAATGCGGATTACCCTTTGTGAAATTCAAAATTACCAAAAAACCCTCTGTGAAAAAATGGTGTCGATCAATACCTCGTATTTCTTTAAGATTGCCTCACTTGCCCCATTATCACTTTTTGGTCAAAACAAAAAAAAAAGATAATCACAAAAATTCCCTTCTAAGTGCTAAGGAAGATTTTGGGCACTGTTGTACAATTTTTCCTCTTCGCTTCTTCATAAATTTGGCATATAAAAGGAAAACAAAACCACAAAATCATACAAATCCCAAAACCCTCTCTTTTCACTCTTAAGGGAAAAAAAAAAGAAAGAAAAACTTTCACCCAAGTTAAACCAAGTCGAAGACAATATTTTTCCCACCATTTTCTACATTTTATCATGAATAAATCATCCTTTATTGAAGACATCTGTGATCCAAGAAGAATCTTCTTGGTGATTGTATGTTCCATGTATGATGGTAATTTCAAATTTTACAGGTGGTAATCCACATTTTCCTCCAAAAACATACATACAAGAGTACCATATTTAAATTTTCTTGAGTTAGTTGTAGCAAAAGTGATCTTTGAAAATTTTGCGGATTCTAAAGGATGTTCTGAGTGAAATCTTGGAATCTAAGATGGTGAAAAGAGAAGCAATGGAAGAAGCCAAGATAGCAAAAGGAAAATCAATGAAAGACCCTAAGGAAGTTAAACAAGAACCAACATAAGATTCTAATGAGGTGAAAAGAGCGCTAGTGAAATATTATAAGGATGTGAAAAGAGAACTAGTGGATAAACCAATTGAGTACTGAGTTTTTTCTCCTTATTCAGAAAATATATCTAAGTTTAATCTTCATTTCTCTAACCATTTCCTTTTATGGCCCTACAACATATTGTTGAGTTAGATTTATTGTACTTGTTAGAAAACTAAAGGAGTGTATGCCTGTGCTAGTGTAAATTGAACCAATTGAACATAAACTAGAATAATAAAAACAAAAGACAAAATGACATATGACGAGCAGTAGTAAACAAATTGAGATTATCAACAAGGATCACAAATTTAATTAACACCAAAAAGGAAGGATCCTACTTACTGAATTGAAACAGAATATGTTAAGGCAAAACTGAGGCATGTGGAACCACAGCTTCTTTTAAGCTTTATCCGTCCCCCAATTGGTGCTCAAAGGACTCCGACGAACAGCCTCCCAAGATGCAACGATTCTTCCACAACCAAAGGCAGTACTCTAATTGGCTATGACACTAAACCTACTTACTTGAGACTCTTTCTTCATAAGGACACTATAATATGTGTGCACTATGTATGCTAGAATGCTTGTGAATGTGTATATTCCCCTCTTCTAACTAGTCCTATTTATAGGTGTTACATGGCTATATGAAGAGACATAGTTTAATTAGGCATCATTACTTTTCCATAAAGAGTAATTAATCGGGCAACCCAAAGGGCTAAGATTGAAGAGACACTACTTAATAAGGCAATTAACTTGGCAACTTAAGAGGCCAAAAAATGAAGAAGCATATCAGTCAATTCAAGATTCATTTCTGTAGAGGTGTGCCTTTTGGACTGAAAATTAAAATTATGTCCAAAACAATTAATCTAGCCACACCTACAATCACGCAACACCCAACTTGTATAAAGCTTATCCCTTATATATAAGATAGCTTGGTTTCACCCTTGGTTTGCCCACAAAATTGCCTTTTCAAGTGGCTCATTTTAAACTTCATTTTCTCATTCAATTTTTCATTAATTTGGCATGTAAATACACTATTTATATCTCCTCATCAAGATGAATACATTAAGTATATGTCTCTTTGAATTTAATATTCAAAACCACCTTTTCATTTCTCACCAAGTTGGTGGTTCACAGGCTACATGCCAAATTCTACATCCCCCCACATGAATGAGAAATTTTTCTCTTTAGATGTGCAAATAATGTAGACACACAAAAGAGTCTCAGCTTAAGAGATACTACATCCGGAGAGCTAGCTTTTAGCTTTAAACTTTCCCTAGTGAGAACTATTAGATATATTTGCCAATCAGTAAATGTGATGTCTTGAATTGTTCAGCTTTTGTGTATACTAAGACAATAGATAATACCTTTGGTAGTCAATATTATGGTTCAACGTTGTGTTCATTTTGGCCTTAAACAACTCTTGGTATTCATGAGTACTCTCTAAGAATTTAGCTTTAAACCTCTCATAGGACCGGCCTAATCCTTACCGATATAGGTAGCTTCTTACTATAAGGTTTTTGCTGCACCTCCACTTAAAAGGTCAAGATATAAAAGCCAATAAAGGCAATGCTTAACCTCAAACTTTTGCAAGTGGCACTATCCACTCATCATAGGAATATGATGGAAGCTTAGGTCCCCCACAATGTTTGCACGTCGAGCCATAATAACTTATTTTTCCCTTTGAACCTATTTCTTGGGATCTCCCATCACATAGGTAGGGTTTCTATTATGGTGACTCAGTTATTCTATAGGCTTAACTTCCATTCCCTCGATGATTTAATAACTTGCTCTCTATTTAAACCTTTTGTATGCGAATCCATAATGTTATCCTTTGACTTCACATAATCAATAGAGATAACTCCATTAGAGAGCAATTGGCTAATGGTAATATGTCTTAAATGGATATGTCAAGACTTACCGTTGTACATACTATTTTGTGCTCTTCCAATTGCAGATTGGCTATCACAATAAATGCAAATAACTAGCACAGGTTTTGGCCAATTTGGAATATCTTCCAAGAAATGGCATAGCCACTCAGCTTCCTTGCCTACTTTATATAACGCTATAAACTCAAATTCCATAGCCGATCTAGCTACATAAGTTTATTTTGAGGACTTGCAGGAGACGGCTCCTTCTCCTAATGTAAACACATATCCACTTGTGGACTTGGTTTTATTTGAGTCTGATATCCAATTCACATCGTTGTATCCTTCTATTACAGTTGGACATTTTTTATAATGCAATCCATAACTTAAGGTATGCTTCAAATACCTTAAAACTCTAATTTAGGCGGTCCAGTGTTCTTGACCAGGATTGCTAGTAAATCTGCTTAGCTTACCAACAGCGTATACTATTTCATATCTCATGCAATTCATGATATACATAAGGCTCCCAATTATGTGCACATACTCCGATTGAGTTTTTACTTCACTCTTATTTTTGGTAAGCCGTTGATTCACATCTATGGGAGTTTTCACCGATCCATTTTCTTGACTCAAGAATTTATTCAACACTTTCTCAATATAGTGAGACTTTGTTAACACTAGCCCATCAGATATCATGATTACTTTTATTCCAAGTATCACAACTACTACTCCCATATCTTTCATGTTAAAATTGCTACTTAGCAATTTTTTTTATTTGTTTGATTACATCATTATTACTTCTCATAATGAGCATGTCATCTATATAGAGACACATAATGGTATATCCAAAAGCAGTAACTTTGACGTACATGCATTTATCGCATTCATTAATCCTAAAGGCATTTGCAAGCATAACTTGATCCAATTTTACATGCCATTATTTAGGTGCTTATTTTAAGCCATATAATGACTTTATCAACTTACACACCTTGCTCTCTTATTCTGGAACCACAAACCCTTCTGGTTGTTCCATATAGATTTTGTCATATAAATCTCCATTTAAAAATATTATTTTAACAACCATTTGATGAATCTCAAGATTGTTGATCGCTACAAATGCAATCAATAGTCTAATGGGTGTTATCCTTGTCACTGGCAAATAAGTATCAAAGTAGTCAAGACTCTTCTTTTGTCTATATCATTTGACTACTAGTCTAACCTTGTATTTGTCTATAGTTCTATTAGCTTTCATTTTCATCTTGAAAATTCATTTGCGCCCTAAGGGTTTATTTCCAGAAGAAAGATCCACTAACTCCAAAGTGTGGCTTTGCATGATGGACTCAATTTTGCTATTTACTGCTTCTTTCCATAATGGAGCTTCAAGAGTTGACATTGCTTTAGTGAAAGTTCACGGCACAGTTTCTATCATGTAAGTTAAGAAATTAGGTTCAATTGACTTAGACGTTCTAGCCCTTTTGCTACATCTAAGTTTATTTCCTTCTTTGTCCGATTCTTGAACTTCTTAAGATCTTTTCACTAAAGTCTGCCTGTCATCCTTTTTCCAAGGAAATATTTCTTCAAAGAAACTAGTGTTCCTTAACTCGATGATAGTATTGATATGAATGTCATCTATCTCGAATTTGAAGACAATGAATCTATATGTTGCACTAGGTTGCGCAAACCTAATAAAGGCTCTATCAATGGTTTTTCGTCCTATTGTAACCATTTTGGGAGTTAGAATCCCCACGTTAGCCAGACACCCCCACACTCAAAGATATTGATTAGACGGTAAGTGTCACTTCCATGCTTCATAGGGTGCCTTTTGTAGCTTCAAATGTGGTAGCTTATTTAGTAAGTGATTTATAGTTAACACTGCCTCGCCCCACATATTTTAAGGTGCTCCTACATTAATCAATAAGGCATTCATCATTTCTTTCAAAGTTTGATTCCTATATTCCGCAATGCCATTTGATTGGGGTGCACATGGAGTTGTTACTTCATGGACTATTCCATGTTTGCCACAAAAATCTTCAATTGGGTGAACATATTCTCCACCTCTATCATTTCGAAGAATTTTTATTTTCTTCTCAAGTTGATCTTTAACTTCATTTTTATATTGCTTAAATGCCTCCAATACCTCATCCTTACTTGAAAGTAAGTACACATGACAGTATCTTGTGCAGTCATCCATGAAAGTTATAAAATACTTCTTTTCACCTCTAGACTGCACCATTTTTAAGTCACAAATGTTAGTGTGTATTAAGTTTAATGGCTCAATGCTTATTTCAATTGATTTAAAATGAACTTTTGTCATCTTTGCCTCAATACAAACTTTACATTTAGATTTTGTTTCCAAATTCAATTTGGGTAATATACCGTTATTAGAAAGTTTAGTCAAAGTACCAAAATTCACATGTCCAAATCTATGATGCCATAAATTAAAGGACTCCAATAAGTAAGCAAAACTTGACTTATTGTTATTGAGATCATCACTTGATACATCTTTGGCATGATGGTCATTACATTTAATTTAAATAGACCATCATAAAGATACGCTTTCCCGACATACACCCCATTCTTTGTAAGCACAGATTTGACGGACTTAAATACTAATGTAAACCTATTTTTGCTTAGCATTGGTCTAGACACTAAGTTCTTTCTTATATCAGGTACATGAAGCATATTATTAAGCATTAACACCTTCCCAGAGGTCATTTTAACCATGATGTTTCCAATTACATGCACGTTAAAGCTTGATGAATTGCTCATGAATAGTGATTCACCTTCCACACTCTGATAGGTTTTAAACATCCCTCGACCAGAGCAGACATGATGAGTGGCCCTAGTATCCACCCACTAGTGTTTTGGATTTTCCGCCAAGTTCACATTAGAAACTACTCCTGGCATATTCTAGTCAGAAACTTTGTCTGACAAATGTTCTACCTCCATCATATTTGCTTGGGCAGTCTTTCTTTTCTTTGTGCATCACCTTGATTGCAATGGTGGTAGTCCTTGGCTCGGTGTCCTAGTTTGCTGTAAACGTAGCAAGACCCCTCAAAGTTTTTCTTGCCCTTATCTGCTTAGGTGTATCATTCTTCCTCTTTTTGTTTGATGGAACTTGCTCCATCATGTTTGCTTTGACCTCAAAGTTGTTTGACTTTTTTCTTCGAAAGCCTATTACCTTCCTCAATCCTCCACCTCAAGATTAAATCCTCAAGGTTCATCTCCTTGTGTTTGTATTTGAGGTAGTTCTTAAAGTCCTTCCATCCTAGGGGCAACTTTTCCATAAGTGTTGCCACTTGTAAAGCCTCTCTAAGAGCCATACTTTCAACCGCAAGCTCATGAAGAGTCATCCGGTATTCATTGACATGAGACATGACAACTTTAGAATCTACCATAACAAATTCTAAAAACTTACCAACAACAAATTTCTTCATGTCGACATCTTCAGTCTTGTATTTCTTTTCCAGTGACTCCCACAGCTCCTTTACCATAGCAATTGAGCTATACACATTGTATAGAAAATTCTCTAACCTATTGAGGATATAGTGTTTGCATAGAAAATCCATGTGGTTCCACACATCAACCGCAGCTATAGTTTGCATGTCTGGATTCTCGCCAAGCAGAAGATGTTCCTCTCACAGAAACGTTGTCAAATTGAGAGTGGTGAGACAAAACAATATCTTTTGCTACTACCTCTTGAAGTCATGTCCATTAAACTTCTCTAGCTTTTCAACATGTCCTATCGGAAAAAGAGTAGGAGCAACATAAGGATTAATATGAGGCACAACCAGAATAGGGCATGCTCCACCACGAACTCTACTAGAACTAGTGTTGGACTCAATGTTCACAACATTTGTTGCTTTAGTGGTTGATGCCATATTTCGCTTTCCTACTGAAATCAAAGGGTAACAATATAAATTCTTTAACTTAAAATAAAAAAATTCTAATTGTGAAATGTCTCAATTAGAGCAACACTTATATAGAACAATATTGATAATGAAATTTTATGTACTCTCTCAGTTTGGAACAGACAGTTTATATAAATTAAATTGACACACAAAATGGATTATATAAGTTTTCGTAGTGACTACATCAATCAACACAAGCAAAAAATAATAATAATAAAGCCTTAAGATTGTTAGAAAATTAAAGGAGTGTATACTTGTATTGGTGTAAATTGAACCAATTGAACAAAAACTAGAATAACAAAAATAGAAGACAAAATAACATATAACGAGCATTAGTAAACAAATTGAGATTATCAGTAGGAATCACAAATTTAATTAACACTGACACGGAAGGATCCTACTTATTGAATTGAACCAAAATATGTTAAGACAGAATCTAGGCCTTGGAACCACAGCTTCCTTAGGGCTTTATTCGTTCCCAACTGGTGCTCGAAGGACTCTAACGAATAGCCTTCCAAGATACAACGATTCTTTTACAGCTAAAGGCGATACTCCAATTGGCTATTACACGAACCTACTGACTTGATACTCTTTCTTCGTAAAGACACTATAATGTATTATGTATGCAATATGTATGCTAGAATGCTTGTGAATGTGTATGTTCCCCCCTTCTAGCTAGTCCTATCTACAGGTGTTACATAGCTACCTAAAGAGACATAGTTTAATTAGGCCTTATTACTCCTCCATAAAGAAGAATTAATTGGGCAACCCAAAGGGCTAAGAATGAAGAGACACTCTTTAATAAGGCAATTTACTTGGCAACTTAAAAGGCCAAAAAATGAAGAGGCGCACTAGTCAATTCAAAGGTCATTTCTGTAGAGATGTGACTTTTAGACTGAAAATTAAAATTATGTCCAAAACAAATTAATCTAGTTACACCCACACTCACACAGCACCCAAGTTGTATAAAGCTTATTACTTAGATATAAGATAGCTTGGTTTGACCCTTGGTTTGCCCATAAAATTGCCTTTTCAAGTGGCTTACTTTAAACATCATTTTCTCATTCAATCTTTCTTTAATTTGGCATGTAAATACACTATTAACATCTCATCATCAAGATGAATACATTAAGCATATATCTATTTAAATTTAATATTCAAAATTACCTTTTTATTTCATACCAAGTCGGTGGTTCACATGCGACATGTCAAATTCTACAATACTTGCACGAGCAAGTTTCATTATAAAAAAAAATTAAGCTTTAGTGACCGATCGGTGATTAATTCGAATATAATTCAAAAAAACAATTAGTACCTGTCACTAATTCTTCACTAACTAGTGACCAGACTATTTTCAGTCATTAATCACTGATTAAGGACCGAATTATTTTTCAATCACTAATTTGATCACTAATCAATGGTCGAATTATTTTTCAGTCATTAATTTATACTAAATTTTCTTTCAGCCATTGATGCAGTTACTAATTACTGACCCTATTTTTCAGTCAATAATTGATCACAAATATAAAATTTTATTTTTTTATATATTCTTGTAATATGAAAATCTACAACTTGTTTGTTTATGTTTTCAAATTCATTTTCACCATTTTTCACTATTTGAAAATGAATTATCAACAGCTTATTATCATTTTTACCTATATTCCAACTCATTTTCATCTCAAAACATATTTTTCAATAACCTATATATCTTCTCTTTCTTCTTCATTATTACTATCTCTCTCCACCTACAACCTACTGAACCCTATATAATCATTACTTTTCCAAAGTACTATCCAAATACAAACTCATTTTCAACTTAGTTTCTCTAACTAACTTTTCAAATTTTAAAAATTTTGAAAATGAAAACACAACCAAACATGCTCTCATATAACACCAATATAAGTAATAAAATATTGTGTTTTTCTATAGACATATATAAATATAATTTTTATGACAATAATATGCGTATATATCTAAAAAGTTATATAAATTTATATAATTTCACATACAAATGTAAAACTATTAAATATATCTATATTATACTGTATAATTGAATATTTATATGTGTGTATAAATACACAAAAAAAAAATAAGAATAATATTGATAAGAAAGAAAATGAGAATTAGTTAATATATATACATGTCAATAATATATATTACATACATATATGATAAGCAAATATATATTGAATATATACATATATGATATTATATATTAATGTGTCTATTTTTAGCATATACATGTATTACTATATATATATGTGCATACTATTTATAACTATACATATTAGCATGTATATTCTATTTATGATGTGCTTATAATATATTATGATAAATGTGTCTAACATTTAGAGGTAACAATTATAAATAATAAACAATTGTTATTCTTGTTAAATATTAAACTGTAAAATAATAGTAACTTATTTATAAGATTTTATATTGTTGAAATTAATGTAAGGATGTAAGGAAATGTATTTAGTATAGTGGTTATTAGGTCATTGAAGATGCAGTAGGTCAACTATTTGAATTCTGTAAAGTGCTAAAGTTAGAAGTAAATTTTTTAACCCACTTGAAATCAATTACGGCTTGTAGCAGTCACTAATACATTTTCTTTTAAAAAATCTTATATAATTAGTAACCGTTGTTTGCAGTAACTAATCGATCACTAATTATGACCACTAGAAATTAGTCATTAATTAGTCAACACAACTAATTGGTCACTAGTTAATGACTGCTTAGTAATTTATACAAATTAGTGAGAAAGATTTTTGTGACCAACCTAAGTGGTCACCAAATCGATCACTAAACCCATTTTTGATTGATTTTGCTTATTCAGTGACCATTCAAGCGGTAATTAATGTTGTTTTTGGGTAGTATCTATGAGGATCTCCTTGGGTATTTGCAGTATATTCGTAAAGGATGGATCCAATTCTAGAATGTATTTACTTTCTAGAGTTCTCTTCGTGAAATTTTCAAAATGCTTTTTTTGAGCCATGGATGGTTCTATTAATATAGATGGGGGACCTAGGCTCTTTAGGATATAAGCACATTAGTGTTTTTAGATTAATTCATTGCTTGTTGGTCCTTAATATTATGATGTGACGCATTCAAACCTTAATTTACTAAATTTTTCTTAAAGTATTATTTTGCCATGTCATACGACCCTTACTCCCAAGTGGAGACTATGTTCAACTTGGAAGTAAAGCTTCTGCAATACCATTAGCTAACTGTTGTCTTTGTAGTTGCCTAGTTAAACTTTACTATTATTTCATTATTATCAATGTTTTTATAAAGGTTATGTTGTGGCCTTTATATTTCTTAATTTTTCCTTTACACTAACGGATTTTACATTTTTGGGCTTGGCAAGTTTTCTTGAGTGGATGGCTTCAAGAGGCAGGGTTGATCTCCTCTTCATTTATCTCTCTTGTCATGTTCCCTTCATGCATTATTACGTATTACATTATCTAAGTCCCTTGGATGTAAAATTGCCAAAATTTTCAACATGTAGGGTAGAATAACATTGTTCGACAAAAAATCAAAGGTGAAGGAGAAAGGTATAGTAGGAACAAGCTCAACAGCCAGGAATGGTGCAAGTCACATGTCGACGGCCGACCTTGAGTTGGTTGCATGATACACAGGCCACATAGGTTGCCGCAAGCATGGCACCCACAGCCTTCCTGGAGTCTGCTGTCTTGCATGCAACTTGTGCATCATGCACAAGTGACTCGAGGTTGCCCACGCATGGCGTGAGGAGCTTTGCCCCCACAACTGGTTGTCAGCTGGCCGCGTAGCATGCAGGGCTTGCATCCAGACACAAGTGACCTAGGACCGTCTGCACGATAGTCGTCTTGTCCACTTGTGGCCAACCTTGACAAGGCTATGTAGGTTGCCTAACGGGTGCCCTTGGCTCTCTATTTCATTTTCCTAAGCCTTGTGCAGGCCTATTATACATGCGGTCTAGAGCATTTTCTTGGGCATATATATCTTCCATTCTAGTTGGTGGGTGTCGAATCCAACAACAAAAAAATTTACTTTAAAGATATGATTTGTAATTAGTGGTGAGTAGGATTGTATTCCATAGGGACTGGTAAATTTTATTTCTTTCAAGCTTATTAATAAAATAGAAAAGAAGACGGGTTTTACGAAATGAAAGAATCAGAATTTTAAAAGTAAAATAAATCAAATAAGAGATCAGTGAGAATGAAATCTAACCTAAGGTAAAATCCCAGTTTGGTTTACAGATTTGATCATTAATGCAAAGATAATTTCCTTTTTTCTGAATAGACTGGTTTTAGTTACTTGGACGCCCTAATAACCAATCTTTCCTTACTATCTCGATAACTAAGAGAAGCTCGTTAGTTATTTCCCTTGCCAATAAACAACCCTAAAGAAACGCTACTAAGATTTAATTTATCAATAGCATTAAAAACTAAAAAGACCCAGCCCAAGCCAACAAACGCATACAAGTGCGATTCATTTAGACTAGATTATTTATCCACATAACATAAATCATGCATATCCCCACATGTAACTATGTTATTTGCCACAGGCATTAGAATAATTAAACAATTACATATTTAATGTTCTAATTGACAGAATAAATATTCTAAACTATCAAATTTGGGCCCGAAATTCAATAAACCTGAATATTCATAATCAAAACAAAAGATAAATAAATACTCAAAAAATAAGAAATACGAATCAATTATTTAAATCTCACAAATACTGAAGAATCCAAACTTCATAATCTCTTAGGCTAGGAAAGGAGTTTAGCTACTCATGGAGAGAAGAAAAACGTAGGAAAAATAAAATATGGTAAATGAAAAGTTGTGAAAAAGCATCCTATGAAAGTTCCTAGTTCCATATAAATAGCCTACTACTTCTAATGTAACCAGGAAACTAATTAAGAGTCCTACCAAAATAGGGAAACCTAAATTCTCCTAATTAAAGAAACATAAATTGAAATATTCCAAAAACATACAATTGCCAAAAGAGGTTGAATGCTTCCTGATTTGCATAGAATCTTGTGAAGCAAGACACATCCGTACTTGAATTATTTCCTTCTTCCATTCCTCATCTCCTCGAGAATGAGATTTTTGCTCCAAGCATGTCAAATACTCGATTTTCAATTGCATTTAGCTCGAATCTTCAATTTGTTTCACAAAATATAAAATAAAAGTTAAAATTAAACAATTAATCATTTTTACTATTATATGAATTAAATGAAAAATATGAAACTTAACACTAGTCCATTTTCTTTTCACGAATTTATACAAGGTTGAACCCATCCTTAATGTTAAATTCAAGCTCGACCACAGGGACGTACATGGACAAGCCCAATAGATGAATAGAATTATCTTTTATCATTAATTTTAATTGATATTTTTCACAATGAGTCACAATTATTTTCTATTAGTATCATTTTCACTAGCCTCTTTAGTTTTGTTGGAAATTGGTCTTCTTTGGCCAAATATTCAAGTAGGCTCAAAGCATTAATTTTTAAGAAATTGGTGATCATCGTAAACTACATCGCAGGTAGATATCGATAATGTGATTAATTGGCCAAAATCGATTTCAAGTGAATGAGAAATTAATGGTCAAAGTGAACTACTTGATGGTTGACTAAAAAGACTAGTAAAGAAGCCAATGGAATGGGAAAAGAGAAATTCTATCCCACATTGAAAGATGAGTAAAAGGTGGATAAAAATAAAAAACTCTAGTGTAGAGGTGAGGGATGGGCCCCTTGGGGAACCACAAGTGTTTGGATGGAAGAGGACATATATGGTAGTGAGTTCATTCTAAACCACATGCGTGTGTACATACTGTTGCCTCGAATGGCTGGGCTGAGTTGGGCTAGGCTGGGCTTAGGCTTAGCATGGCATGGTTGTGGGCTTAGGCTTAAGTTAAATTGAATTGGGTCTTCAGTCAAATATTAACTTTTTGGACCAAATTTCACTTGAATTTGGGCCTGATTTAATCTAACTAAACAATCCTGATATATTTTTGACCCAATGAAATAACTCTCAATTTCTATTAGATTTTATTTTTCAGCATATGGAAAAGATGAGAAAACGAGTAAACTTCTAGAAATTGATTTCAACTTATGGGAAAGCTGAAAACACATAAAATAATACCTTCAGCAGTTGCACCTGGACTGCATCCTTGAAACTTCTAGCATTGGTAAAATAGTTGCTGCATTGGAAAAATGGCAACCAATTTTGACCACCTTTTAGCTGCACCTATGGCTCTTTAAATTAGTCTCGAATTGCATCATTCCATTCAAGATTTCATACAACATTTTCTACACTATCTCGTCAAAAAAAAAGAGTTTGATGCGTGATCAAATAGTGTGTAGTACTACTACATTTTAGAAGCAACTAAAGTATAAAACCTTTAAGCATGCAGTATACATTAAATGGAACTCTAGTATATAATCTGTGTATCTGCATTACATTTTAGAAGCAACTGTAATATAAAAAATTCAAGCATGAAGTATAGAATAACTGAAAGTGTAGTACACTCTATCTAAAAGGGTTAGTTTATTTTCTGTTTATATACTATTTTTTTTCTCATTGCAGCAAAGCCAAGACATTGTGAGGTTTGTTCTCGTTGCTCCCCCCAATATTTTCAGAGTAAGTTGGAGCTTGTGAAGTCCAAGATGGGGTCCAAACATTTTGATGCATTGAAGAAGACCCCTTTCTATATGTACATGGATATGCCTAAGTTAAGTTCAAGCTTCATTCGGCTTGAAGATATAGTTAGGAGGTTTGACCCAAAAAAGCTCTCACTTCATTTTGCAGAGGGAGTTGAGGTTCCTTTTTCTGCAACTGAATTTTCAATGGTTTTAGGGTTGCCACGCGTGGGGCAATCTGTTGATATAACATTGAAGTTGAAGTCTTCAACCTTTGACCGTCTTTTTTCTGGAAAGCTGCAGAATATAACTAGATCTGAAATAGCAAAAAAACTTGAGAAGTATGTATATAAGGATAGTGTGGAGGACTTGAATAATTTTTGTAGGTTGTACATAGTTTTTGTTTTTAATTGTATTCTGTTTCCAACATCTAATTATTGGACTCCACGATTTCTCCTACCATACTTGGACAATTTGTCTAGAGTTGGTCTGTATGCATGGGGCATAGCTGCATACAGTTTTCTTGTGCAAGATATGAAGAACCATTTAGGAGTAGGTGGAGAAAGAAAAAAGAAGTACATTGGTGGGTGTACAGTCGACTTGATGGTAAGTGTTTGCTTTATTTTTCTAATGACATTGATTATATTTATATTCAAGTGAGTATAATTTTTTTATTTATGAATGACAGGCATGGGTTTGTGAACGCATCCCGCCACTGGCTTCACCAGTGAGTTTGTTTGAGTTTCCACGCTTTTACCGGTGGAAGGTTAGTAAACTCCCACAAAATTTGGAGTAGGCAGAGAATAAATTGAAGCAAGTTACAGCAGATATGGTAATAATTGTAATAATTCATTATTTATTTTGTGTATAATAATTTGAATTTGATAATTATTTCCATTATAATAGGTTGTAGCCCTCAACCCTGCTCCAGAGGAGTTAGAATTGGCAGATTTGATCAAGAAATCAGAGGCTGCCAGTACTACCATCAATGAAGTCCATGTCTGTGATCATACAATATATGAAGCAATTATTGCAGCGAAAGGTGAAGAAATTAAATCATTGAAAGAAAAAATTGCTTCATTCGAATACATGGCAATAAAGGAGCAGGGTGAGGAGGAGCATCTAACTGATGAAGAGACTGATGGGGTGGACGTTGAGGAGGAAGCTGGTGAGTATGTGCATGAGGGGAAACTTGATTTGGTACATGATGCACAGAAAGAAGGGGATGATTTTGAAGACATGTTGGATGAAGAAAGTCGAACCAAACAACATCATAATCATTTAGATTCCTCCATACCTTTGAAGACAGAACATTATATACCAATTCAAGCGGCTGAGTTCGAGGAATCTGATATTGAAGTGGCAAATGCCATGTCCTCGATTGTGACAAATGTGCGCAATCGAGGAGACAGGAAGCCAAAACAGAAATCTCCAGATTTTGTCAGCCCCCCAAGCACCACACCAGCCAAAAGAGGAAGACAAGTGACAAAGACCTATCGTGCTCGTCCACGTGCACGAAAAAACAAAGAATAATAAGAGAAGAAGGTGTTGTACACTACTTAATGTTTTATTTTTTTGCTACTTGCATTTCATTTGTAAATTGTCTGTTTGTAATAAATGTTATGATATCTATACTTGATTGGTTGATATTTGCACTTAATGGACGATGTCTTATACTTCATGTTGGTGATACTTGCACTTATGTGCTGATCTTTTCTACTTAAATAGTTGACACTTTATACCTATTGTGCTTGAGTTTTGTACTCCATGTTGGTGATATCTGTACTTCTGTGCTTTACACTTTATACCTAATGTGCTGGAGTTTTGTACACCATGTTTGTGATATCTGTACTTCAAGTGCTGATCTTTTCTACCTCAATAGTTGACACTTTATACCTAATGTGCTTAATTTTTGTACTCCATGTTGGTGGTATCTGTACTTCAAGTGTTGATCTTTTCTACCTCAATAGTTGACACTTTATACCTAATGTGCTTGAGTTTTATACACCACATTGGTGATGTCTATACTTTATGTGCTTATCTTTTCTACTTCAATAGTTGACACTTTATACCTATTGTGCTTGAGTTTTGTACTCCATGTTGGTGATATCTGTACTTCATGTGCTTTACACTTTATACCTAATGTGCTGGAGTTTTGTACACCATGTTGGTGATATCTGTACTTCAAGTGCTGATCTTTTCTACTCAATAGTTGACACTTTATACCTAATGTGCTTGAGTTTTGTACACCATATTGGTGATATCTGTACTTCATGTGCTTATCTTTTCTACTTCAACAGTTGACACTTTATACCTAATGTAATTAATTTTTGTACTCCATGTTGGTGATATCTGCACTTCATGTGCTTATATTTTCTACTTCAATAGTTGATACTTTGTACTTATGTGCTGTGTTTTGTACCCCAGGTGGCAGATGAAACACTCCAGGTGGTAGATGAACCACTCAAGGTGGCAGATGAGCCACTTGAGGTGGCAGATGAATCACTCGAGGTGGCAGATGAGCCAACTATCCCAAAGACTGAAGTGACCGATCCCTATAAAGGAAGGACTGATTATAGAGGTCTTGCTCTTATTCCAGTAGAAGAGCGAAAAGTCATTGACAACTTTGTCAGAAGAGATAATTTGAGGTAACAAAATTTGCTTATTGTTTTTCTGTTGGATAAATTGGTATCTGAACTAACAATTAACAATTGTGTAGGGTGACTGTATGGGAAGAGGCAAGACAGTTTCTGGATGGACAAAACTTTTGTGAGCTCTTATTTGGAGGAGAACTTACCGGTGACATAGTGGACTGTTACATGTCGATATTATGTAGCCCATCTTTCAAGAAGAAGTGTCACCACAAGGTGTGGTTTACGTCCTCAATAGTGCAGGGATGTGGCAGTTTCCTAACTTAATTTAGTTCAAGGTGACAAATGAGTCTAACCATTTGTTTTATACTTCATAAGCTGATATATTAGACCGACTAGAGGAACGCAACATCAAAAATATTACGGATGAAGAATTTGTGGAGTTGAAGCTTAAACTAAACAACTTCACCTGTACAGACTTGGAAGAGCTCACGGTGGATGTTTTAAACGAGTGTCGTTACATAATCCTACCGATTTGCCGGCGCCAGCACTGGTTTTTGGTTATCCTCGACACCTCAACTCGTTCTTTCTTATACATGAATTCAATAATGGCCGCCAGATACAAACCAATAGCTATTGCCATTGTAAGTTTGCTTTCTTTCCCTATGATTTCTTCATAAATTAGGGACTCAACAACTGATCAATATTTTTGTAGGCTTTATTCTATTCTCGGTATATGAAGCTTTCATTGGGGAATCGTGTGGATGAACAGATAAAGCCGAAAAAAGGTAGGCAGCAAGTGGGTATAGTGGATTGTGGTGTCTATGTATGCCTTTGGGCAGAATATTTTGCTAGAGACACCCCCCAGTTCTGGGGGGATGCTAGAACAATTGAAATTGATAAATATCGTGCGAAAATGGCATATACAATATTAAGTCATGAAAATGCCAGGATTTGAATCACTTGTATGTAAATACATGTGTAAATTGAAGCATAATTTGTTTATAATATTATTTTGTATGTAAGTGTAATTTTCCATTAATTATTTATAACTTAAATTCAATTGAAACTGGGCAGGAAATTTGAATACAATTCAGGGGAAATGAGGTACAAACCCGCAACAAAGAAAGTATAAAATGTGTGTCGCTAAAGAACACTTAAATTCAATTGAAACAAGGCAGGGATCTTGAGTACAATTCACGGGAAACAAAGTACAAATTTAGATAAACAGAGTATAAAATGTGCTTTGTTGAAGTACACTTCAATTCAATTGAAATTGGGATGCAGATTTGAGTGCATTTTGAGGGCAATGAGGTACAAACCCGCAACAAAGAAAATATAAAATGTGTGTCGCTGAAGAACACTTAAATTCAATTGAAACAATGAGGGGATCTTGAGTACAATTCACGGGAAACAAAGTACAAATTCAAATAAACAGAGTATAAAATGTGCTTCGTTGAAGTACACTTCAATTCAATTGAAACTGGGCTGCAGATTTGAGTGCATTTTGAGGGCAATGAGGTACAAACCCAGAACAAAGAAAGTATAAAATGTGTCGCTGAAGAACACTTAAATTCAATTGAAACAAGGCGGGGATCTTGAGTACAATTAATGGGAAACAAAGTACAAATTCAGATAAACAGAGTATAAAATGTGCTTCGTTGAAGTACATTTCAATTCAATTGAAACTGGGCTACAGATTTGAGTGCATTTTGAGAGCAATAAGGTACAAACCGCAACAAAGAAAGTATAAAATGTGTGTCGCTGAAGAACACTTAAATTCAATTGAAACAAGGCGGGGATCTTGGGTACAATTCACAGGAAACAAAGTACAAATTCAGATAAACAAAGTATAAAATGTACATCGTTGAAGTACACTTCAATTCAATTGAAACTGGGCTGCAGATTTGAGTGAATTTTGAGGGCAATGAGGTATAAACCCGGAACAAAGAAAGTATAAAATGTGTGTCGCTGAAGAACACTTAAATTCAATTGAAACAAGGCGAGGATCTTGAGTACAATTCACGGGAAACAAAGTACAATTCAGGGGAACGAAGTACAATTCTGGAGATATGAAGTACAAAATCGGACAATCTAAGTATAAGATTTGTTTTCTTGAAGTACGCTTATTCAAATTGAATAATTATTCTCCAATAATTGTAATTATGGGCAAGTACAATAATTTGAGATTGTCGGATCTGGTGAAGTACGAATTTGTACGGATGATAAGGTGGATATCATCGTCAAATTCTCATTTCATTATATCTTTGAAAGCATAAGTATTCTTTCATTACTTCGATTGATAACATTCATCCGTTGAACACTAGTGATTAACAACTTAAAAATTTTAATATTATTTTATTCATATGATAAATATTGGACACATACTTCAATAGTTTGGTTATTAATTACCAAGAATTAAAAATCAAATCTTTGAACAAATTTCAATTCAAAAATATTAGTAAAAATACCAAGATATTAAGTACAAAGTTGTCCATGTGAGGCGCAAATGCGAAGAAATCAATTACAATTATCCCGTATTGAGGTACAAAAGTTAACTATGTCTCGGACAACATACAAGAATGCTAATTTCACGCTAAATCACCTGCTTCATTGCCCAAGTGAGGAGCAAATGCAAAGAAATCAAGTATAATTATCCCGTATGGAGGTACAACAGTTAACTAGTTTACTGATTCTTTGCAAGTTCGACGATTATGCCCTATTCTACCACACCTTTTACACTTAATCACATGTTTCTCAATTTGTGATGGAATCCTCTGTGTACTTCTACGCCCAGGCTGAGATCGACAATCAGGTGCATGAATGACGTCATCATCATATATAGGGAACATTTGCATATCAAACGTAGGAATAGGGTTTATAACTGCCTAGTATGCTTGTTGATACATCTCAACTCGGTAGTATTGATCGGTGAAGTCATACGGTGAAAGTGACTTTGACTCGATACAAGCACAAGCATGTCTGCATGGTATTTATCAATCTGCCATGCTATGCACGAACAAACTCTGCTCTATAAATCTACAGCGTACGATTTATCTTACTCAATCACCTCAAATCTCCAACCGCTAGACATGACAACTTTTTAAGTTACGAGAACGCATATGATTGATTACCAACTTCTTCTCTTGCTTGGGACATAATTGACCAACCATCTTATGAGATTCTTCTCGTCTATCATGCATCATAACCATTATTTGCATGCGTATGTGATCAACCATGGCTGCAACTGGCATAAATCGGGCTGGTTTAACCCAATTATTCCAACTTTCTGCTTGATTATTGTTTATTACCCCCCATCGATCTCCACTGAATAAGGAATTTGCCCAACATGGTGGGTCAGACTACATAATAAAGTCTCTGGCAAGCGGCATTGACTCCAAGATACTGTCTATATGTCGGGTATACTCCTGCCTTGTAGGCGCATATGCAGCTTTCATAAAAATAGAACACCAATGTTTCTTGTTATGTAGAGGGTACTTCCTTATTACCTGAATTTAAAATAATAGAACAGTAATGTACTTAATGTTATGAAGTAGAGTTTATTTCACATAATTGTCTCACAAACAAAGATAGAGTACACTTACTTGTTTCTTAAAGTTATCCACTAAGTGTCTCAAGCAATATGCATGGTGGCTACAGGGAAATATCATGGGGAGGGCCTTAAGAAGACCTGGATGTCGATCAGAGAAGAAAGTAAACCTTGATAAGCTAGGTAGATATTCAGAATCTAAGACACTTCTCAGCTTAAAACAGAACCACTCCCAAGTAATATCATTTTCAGAGTCAACAACTGCATATGCTAACGTGAATAAGTCATCATTAGCATCCTTACTGACAGCACTAAGTAAAACTCCTTTGTATTTATTTTTAATATGGGTGCCGTCCAAGAATATCAATAGCCTGCATCCCCTGAGAAAACTAAGAAGGCAGGCACTGAAACATATAAATAGCCGACGAAATTTTCAACTGATTAGGTCAATCTCACAATCTGCAATACTTCCAGGGTTTATCCTATTCACAGCATCACAGTACCACCTCAACTTATCATAAGATCCCTTCTCAGCTCCATGGATGTCATGTATAGCTAATTCCTTACCCATCCATGCGTTATGGTACCTAAGTTCCACACCGTATTCTCTGTGAATATCTTTCAGTATGGTAGAGGGCCGATAACATGGCTCTGATCTCAATTTATCCTTCACTACATTAGCAACCCAAGCGGAATCGGCTTTAGGATGTCCCCTTGTCTGAAGATTAGCCTCACCACATGTGTGCTCTAGATTGCACTTTCGAATGCCAAATAATTATCAACTTCATGCCTTGATGCATAGATTCTCCATTTGCAATTTTCATCACTGCAAACGGCTATGATTTTTTTGCTATCATTTTTCTTGTATTTAAACGACCGCAAAGTAGACACTGCATAATTCTTAAGCATAATTCTGAACTCCTCAGCATCCTTGAATGTTTGACCCTTTCCATATATGCAATTCCTCCATGAATCAATTGAGTTGCTAATTAAAGCTAATTCATTGTGCGATGCATTGGTCGAACCAATTTCCTCCTCGACTGCATCCCTTGAGGTTGACAAATGAAGTACAATTTTAGGTAAAATAAAGTACAATATGTAGAATAATTCAGCATTGTGGTATAATTTCAAATAAACGAAGTACAATTTCAAAACAATAGAAGTATAAAACGCAGCAATTGCAATACAATTTTTTGGATAATTCATTAGTAGAACACTTGAAAATTAATTAAGAGATTCAGAAAATTGAAGTACAAGCTAAAATAAAATGAAGTACAATTTGAGAACACCTGAAGTACAGAACTTCAATTCAAAGAGTACAGATTTAGATAAAATGATGTATAAAATGAAGTATAATTTTAAGAAACAGAAGTAAAAGAAGTGAAGTACAATTTCAGAACACCTGAAGTATAGAACTTCAATGAAAAGAATACAGATTTAGGTGAAATTAGTAAGAACTGAAGTATATGTTTAGAAAATCGAAGTACAATTTTAATAATGTGAAGTACAATTTCTAACACTTGAAGTATAAAACCTTAGCAACTACAGTATAATTTTTGGATTAATTCATTAGTAGACACTTCAAAATTAAATAACAAGTTTAGATAATTGAAATACAAGTTTAGATAAAATGAAGTACAACTTCAGACATTTGAAGTATAGAACTTTAATGAATGAAGTACAAGTTCGGTAAAATGATGTATAAAATGAAGTATGACTTCAAAAAATTTAAGTGCAATATTAGACAAAGTGAAATACAATTTCAGAATACCTGAAGTATAGAACTTCAATGAAAAGAATATACAAATTTAGGTGAAATTATGTAAGAACTGAAATATAAGTTCAGAAAATCAAAGTACAATTTTAGATAATCTGAAGTACAATTTCGAAACTCCTGAAGTATAAAACTTTAGCTATTGCAGTATAATTTTTTGGTAATCTATTCGTAGTTGCTTCTAAATTAAATAATAGATTCAGAAAATTGAAGTACAATTTCAGATAAAGTGAAGTATAATTTCGGACACTTGAAGTATAGAACTTCAATGAATGGAGTACAAGTTTAGGTAAAGTGATGTATAAAATGAAGTATAATTTAAAGAAATAGAAATATAATTTTAGACAAAGTGAAGTACAATTTGAGAACCCCTGAAGTATAGAACTTCATTGAAAAGAATACATATTTAGGTTAAATTATGTAAAAACTGAAGTATAATTTTGAAAAATCTAAGTTCAATTTTATATAAAGTGGAGTACAATTTCAAACAACTGAAGTATAAAACCTTAGCTATTGCAGTATAATTTTTAGATAATACATTAGTAGGCGCTTAAAAATTAAATAATAGATTCAAATAATTAAAGTACAAGTTCAGATAAAATGAAGTACAGCTTCAGACATTTGAAGTATAGAACTTTAATGAATGGAGTACAAGTTTTAGTAAAATGATGTATAAAATGAAGTATGATTTCAAAAAATTGAAGTACAATATCAGACAAAGTGAAATACAATTTTCGAATACCTGAAGTATAGAACTTCAATGAAAAGAATATATAGATTTAGGTGAAATTATTAAGAACTGAAATTTAAGTTCAGAAAATCGAAGTACAATTTTAGATAATGTGAAATTCAATTTCAGAACTCCTGAAGTATAAAACTTTAGCTATTGCAGTATAATTTTTTGATAATCCATTTGTAGTCCCTTCTAAATTAAATAATAGATTCAGATAATTGAAGTACAAGTTCAGATAAAATGAAGTACAACTGCGAACATTTGAAGTATAGAACTTCAATGAATGGAGTACATGTTTAGATAAAATGAAGTACATTTTGAGAATACCTGAAGTGTAGAACTTCAATGACAAGAGTACAGATTTAAATAAAATGATGTATAAAATGAAGTATAATTTTAAAAAACAGAAGTACAATTTTTGATTAAGTGAAGAACGATTTCTGAACACTTGAAGTATAAAACCTAAGCAATTTCAGTACAAATTGGATAATTTATTAGTAGAAAACATGAAAGTCAAATAGTAGATTCAGATAATTGAAGTACAAGTTTATATAAAATGACGTACAATTTAGGACACTTGAAGTATAGAACTTCAATGAAAAGAGTATATGTTTCTATAAAATGAAGTACAAAAGAAAATATAATTTCAGAAAATAAATGTACAATTTTAGATAAAGTGAAGTACAATTTCAAACATTTGAAGTATAAAGCCTTAGCAACTGTAGTGTATTTTGGATAATTGATAAATATAACCCTTAAAATATAGACCTTCAATAAATAAGTAAAGATTTTGTAAAATAAAGTATAATCTCAAAAAATTGAAGTACAATTTTGAATAAAAAGAAGTACAGTTTTTGAACACTTCAGGTATAAACCCTTAGCAATAGCAGTATAACTTTAGATATCAATTAGTAGAACACTTTGAAGTATAAAACTTAAATAATAGAGTACAATTTTAGTGAAATGAAATACAATTTCAAATAATTGGAGTACAAATTTGTGTAAAATTAAGTACAATTTTCGAACAATTGAAGTATAAAACCATACCAACTCAGTACAGTTTTGGTTAAATGAATAATTTCAGAAAACAGAAAGTATAATTTTGTATAGATTACGTACAATTTGGAAACACTTCAAGTATAAACCTCTATAAGTTGCAGTACAATTTTAGATAATCCTTTAATAGAATACTTGAATTATAAAACTTACATAATAAATTATAATTTTTGTGAAATAAAGTACAATGTTAACTGCAATAAAATATAATGTAGAACACTACAAATACAGAAAGATTTTCAAATAAACAAAGTGCAATTTCAGAACACTTCAAGTACAAAACTTTACAAACTGCAGTACAGTTTAGATTCTGTAGAAGTATTACCTTAAAACATCACTGCTCTTCTTTTCTCTGCTGCTTGATTCATCCTTTTGGTTTACCAGGATGTCAACAATGTTCATCTTCAATGTCAAATGCAGTAATTCCATATTCATGACATCATCGTCATCAGTTAAACTCACATATAATCTTTGATGTGGAGCTATATATTGCAAACTAAAGTGCTCGATGTTGATTTCACTCCATTTTCTTGCGAGATTAATGTACATATCCATTAAAGTCATACTATCCTTAATTGACATTATATGGAGCTGGTCTTTATAGCAGCAACTCCCCAACACTTGATTGAGCACACTTGCTTCACTATTGGTTGACATTGTCAGAAAAATATAAGAAACTCATAAGCAACTGAAATAAAACTGAGAAGAAGATGAAACTCGAAAATGATGAAAATAAAAAGAGAAGAAGACAATGCAGCTATCGAGTTGGTGGTTTTTGGCTCTGACGTTATTCTCGTTCCCGCCGTGGAGCTTGTTGCGTTTTTTCTGTTCTTTCTATTTCTAGTATGATATGGTTTACTGTTTGCTTGTCCGGATGAAGAAGAAGTGAGAAAAAATGAATGAAAAATATTATACTTAAGGGCATTTTTGTCAAATCAAGTGAGTGGGGAGTGATCTCTAAACTTTTAACAAAACTATGGAGTTTTTTCTAACAAAAATCAAGTGGGGACTGATCACAAAAGTGGAAAGTGTGTTTGGTACTTTTAAATAAGTGTCCCTTAATATTTTATGAAGAATATTTTTTGAAGAAAATTAATTTATTTATTATATCAAATTAAAACATCTTAACTTATTTATTAAATGAATAAATATAATTTTAATTAATACATTAAATATTTAATATAACTAATATATTATTTAATTAATAAGTAAATTTAATTAATTTAATATGTTATGCAATAAATAAATTATTTAGTGATAACATAAATAATATTTAATTAAATTTAATTTATTTTTTCGACAATTTAATTAAATTTGTAAACATAAGTTTTAGAATTTTTTTACCTAGTAAAATTTTAATATTTATATATATATGTATGTATGTATGTGTGTGTGTGTGAATGAGTGAAATAGGAGAGTGATAAATAAATGAGTGATGTGAAAGGTAGAGTGAGAAAAGTGATGAGGTATGTGTGATTTTTAGAGTGTAGAATTTTTTTGGTATAAAATTTGAGTTTTTTGGGAAAAAAAATTAGAGAATGTGCCTCCATTTTGAAATATTTTTGGGAGTTAGAAATTTTTTTGAAAAAACATAAAAGAACAAGCCTTTGGATTCTCCATTATTTAAATGATATAGATATAGCCTCCCACCAAAATTGGTCCAACATATTTCTTGAATGTAATAAATATAATAGTAAATTATTACAGTTAAAAAAATTATTGACCAATATTTATATACAGCAAATCTTGAAGATATTCAATTTGAGGGTTCTCATTTTCAAAAATAAGAAATATAATACAAGAAAAACTTTAACAATAGAGAGTAATTCTTTCATAGTCATAATTTTTTCATAGTAATTTTTTCGTGTTTATGAATAATAATATGTCAACTGGGTATTTTCATGTTTAAATACTATATATTTCTTATTTTTGAAATTATTTTGAACTTTAATGAGCAGTGTAATAATTAGAGATACAATGGATTTCTCTTAACTATTGAATAATAAAATATTTTATCTAGTTGTTAATTATTTATTTTAGTTAATAAATTTTTAATTGTTAATAAAAATAAATTATATTGAATTTGAATAATGTTTTTTTTATTATTATCTAATTACAACCCTAATATTTTCAAATTTCATTAAATATGATTCCCCTTTGTTCTTAGTCTCAAACATCTCATTAATTGAGAAAGGCTTTACCCGAATTAGCCCCAATTCCCAAAATTCTCAAACCCTAATTTTGCTTAATCGTAGCCAAATTAAGCGACTTTCGACAGGATTAAGGTTTGCTCACACGATTTCAACCAGAAGGCGAAGCTTGGATGGAGAAGACGCTATACGGGCAGCTCTGCACACCATATTGCGGTGAGTTATATTTCTTTACTGTTCTATTTCTTTTGCGGAAAAGTAGTGTCGTGTTGGTCTGTCGACGGCGGCTGTAGTGGCAATTAAATGTCTGATAGAGAAGTACGGCATCCAAGCTCTGTAGCGGCATAAAGACTTCGAAGACTTGTGAGCTCTCCAATCTCTCTTGGAAGATTCCAGAGGGATTAACTAATGAGAGCTCAAGTGATATGAGGTGCAAAAGATGGTATTTGTATAAAGAAAGGCTAGTCCATTGTGGTGAAGAATGGTCCGCATCAAGCAAAGTAGAGCCATTTCCGAAAGCCCATTCCAGGCCTCTCCATTGGCAGAGTGGCACTGAAATAGTCCACGATCACCTGCAGTTCCCACAGTGAAGGCTTAATCTTTTCAAAAGCAGCTGAACATCTGAAGTAGAGTGAATTAGGGCCACCGGGGGGGGGGGGGGGGGGGCCCCGCCAATTCACACCACCATGAATGAGGCAAAGAAGAAGGATGGTGTGAGGAAAAGGAAAATAAACGGAGAAGAAATGAAAACTTTATAGAAGTGGAACAGGGAGAGGGTTATCTTTCTTTTCTAACGCTCCCAGTGTAATGGGAATAATATTTTTCAAGGACCTTGTGTTATTTGATTTATCTGTATTCATGTTCAGGAGGTGTGGTGATGGATCTTTGTATGCCTTCTGTTTCTGGATTGTGCATGTTTCATTTTATCTATTTCAATTTATCCTGAAGTGGATGCAGCTTGTGTTTTCAATTCAGAACAGGATGCCTTTTGTTTTTTGCATTTTTCTCTTTTCCTTTTACTTTTTTGTTGAAATTATGACTTTAAACACATCACATACATGGATGAACATTTCAAACATAAAACATACCTCTGGAGGGTTATTGCTGCCTGGAGAGCTTCTGGAGTGAAGATGTGTGGAATGGCACCAAAACTTCCTCCAAGGACAAAAATCTTAGAAACAAATGATGGTGGCTACCAAATTTGATGAAATTTGGAAATGTTAGGGGACGAAATTTATACTATTTGAATTAGGCAGACTAAAATTATTTTAGTGGCTAATTTAAGGGATGGAAATTGAAATTATCCCGTTATAATTAATTCTTGTCTCTGTTTATGGTTTTCTTTTCCATTAATTCTTAATTTTGGAAGTAATTATTGATTAGATATGTTCAAATGCATTTATTGCAGTAATTCCTTCTCAACTTAGGGAGCCGTCTTACTTGATGAAGTTATAAGAACAGTGTCCTGAAATCATTATATTTGTGAGTTCTCTCCAATGGCAGCTGCAGCATCATCATCAAACTCTGTTTCCAACTCACAGTCTTCCACCAACCACTCTACTGTATTTAAACAAGAACAGCCACAGGTTCACTCTTCTAAGGTTTCAGTCACTTGCAGATACAGGAGTATACCCAGAATTAACACATGCCCATGTTTATATTTCTTTGAATGATTATGATGAAAGTGATGAATGAAAATTTTGTGGGTTTTGCTTTTCTTTCTTTTTTTTTTTTTTTTTTTTTTTTTTGTTGTTGTCGGTGGGATTTCTAAAGGATGTTTCAAGTGAGATCATGGACTCTAAGGATGTGAAAAGAGGACAAATGGAAGATCCAAAGGAGGTGAAAAGGGAATCCATTGAAGAATCAATTCAGTGAGTTTTTTCCCTTACTTGCAAAATCTTTTTATTCCCCGACCATTTATTTTTATGATTCTGCCACCTTTTGTCCAATTAGATGTATGTAAGTTGCTTTCTGTTGATAGTTATTGTCTGCATGTCTTGCATTTCATTTCATGGAGTTCTATGAACAAAATGTGGGTTTCTAGTGTTTCTCCATCTTTAGGATTGTTTTTGGACTTCCTTTTGCATGCATTGCTATCATGGGTTGCCAATTGTTGATCTTGATTCATTCTTTCAGATCGTCATCATTCTTTTGCAAGATGTCAAAGATTTCTGGGCCATATGAAAAGGGATGAATAAAATGAACCTTTGGCTATATAGATTTTGTTCCTTGTGAATTTTATATCCCTTGGTTGGCCTAGGGGAAGATAACTTTTCTAGGTCTACAGGGAGTCACTTTTTTGTTTTTCATTTATCACCTGCCTGGAATATCATATCAGCCCCAGTGTTTGCCTGCACAGATATAGCATTTTCTCACACACAGGCATGGCCGTGAAGCAGGAACCGATTTAATTTAAAATATCTACGTTCATCACTCTATATTAAAAGGGTAGCTTGTTAACCTCGTGCCACTTTTGTTGTTTTATACAAACTTGACCTCAGAAATAATTGTAATCTTCTGGATATATAGAGTGGTACTCAATTAATCTTAGAGGTGGAAAAGATATTAGCTGGCAACAATAGTTGTTTCATCATTGAATGTCTATGACGTAACAGCAAATGGAGGTCATGCTTATGCTTTTGCACAAAATGATGGCCAGCATTCTTACTATGTGGAGCACAAGTGTTTCTTGATGGAGTCAAAAACTTTCCCTTTCTACACCTTCTTCTTACACACTTTGTAGGCAAATTTAGAGTGTGCATTAGGGTTTTTCCTCCAGCCACCAGCCGCAGGTTATAGCGGTCTACTTCACTTCTGCTTCTTCATGGACAGCAGTACAAATCTTGGTTTTTATAATTGATACCCTGAGTTTTATTGATCTAATTTACTGTCCATTAGCCTATTCCTTTTTTGTTATGAAACCAATTATTTTCTCCATTTCTCAGGCCTTAGGGATTACTTTCCGTTGGATCTCTATGTTCTTCTGCAGGTCTTCCCCACTTTATATTTTACTGCTGGTTCATGGAAGACATCATCATTGTGGATGATTAAATTTAGGGTTTAAATTTTCTTGAAATTCTGTTTGTCTTGGATTTGGTCACTGTTTTTTATATTTTTACATTTCTGCTTGAAATCAGAAATGGTCCTTTAGTCTCGATTGACTTAAAGAATTTCTTGGATAGAATCTCAAATATTTCTGTAGCAGAGAGTTTGAAGGAAATCCATCATGTCTTTCAATTTTCAAGTTGGAAAGAAGTTAGTTTACTTCAAAAAGGTGAAATCATTTATTCCAAAGAATACAATTGTGTCGCATCACATTGCTATGTATTCTTTGAAGTTACAGGTGCAAGTGGCGTGTGCACTGGTTGCAATTTTTTATAGAGAGCTTTGTATTCTCCCATTGAAGAAACTATCTGGAAACTTGAAGTATAAAATGAATGATATAGCTCATTCAAGGCTGTGAAATTGTATCTATCTATGTGTGGTTACTTAAAAATCCTAGATCTCTCCTGCATCAGGTGTTACTGAGTTGATTGTCACATTAATTTATTTCTTTTTATGTTTTCTGGATTTTTCATGCTCTTAACCATCTTCATGGTTTTCCTACAGCATTATGGATAGCAAAGAACATATAGAGAAATTCAAGAAGTACGAGGCTGAATTTAAACAATATTTGATGTCAAAGTATTTCTCAGACAAGACTATTTTTGGAGGTAGATATCTTTGCAAGTAATCCTAGAAAGCATAGGACTTTGTTGTGCATGGCAGTTTGCATTGGTTAAGAGTTACATATAGGAGAGAGAGCCCAGCAGTTGCCTCTTCACAACAGAGTGGAATGTGTCTTAAATCAACAGCACCTCCCCCCCTCCCCAACCCCACAAAGAAAAAAGGGATCAGAAGGGCTTCTTTTGTTTCCATGATTTTCACCCTCATAACAAAATTTCATTATGTTAATCAAAAGTCATCTGCTTCAAGAGCCTTCATCTTATATGAGAAGTTTTTTTCATCTAAAGAGGTAAGTATCTACCACTAGGCTGCAATGTTCTTTAGCTATCATTTTCTTGGTATTTTTGCTTCATCTTAGTCAACTTTTGTCAAGAATCATCATCAGCTTTGCATATTTTTGTTCCTTGGATTTTAAGTGCTATATCTATAAAATGAGTTTAAATTAGCAAACACAATAAGCACAATTGCAATTATAGGTCACCATTGAAAAGAAAACAGGAATGCAACTCATGTGGAAGCTCAATGTATCCTCTACATAATTGGGATCTCACTCCATATCTGATTGTTCGCTTCAGGAATTATATCTCATTCCATATGTGGTCCCTATCAATGCAATTTTAGTTCTGCTGTTTAAAGATTTGCATTTTTTATTCTCATTAAACTCCATCAGCCCTCTTATCAGTGACTAATTTATTTGCGATTTGCCAATCTTGTAGGCAATATATTCGACGTGAAAATGAATATAGACGGACAAACTATTACAGCTAGCAGGTAAAAGGACTCTTAACACATTCTATAATCCTCATTTTTGTTGATTCATCTGTTAAGTTTACGATTTTGGTGTAGGTTGCCTCCGTACCAATCTTATCTAGATCCTGCAACTTTTGATGAACTGATCAGCAAAGGGTCAAGTTCTTCAGCAGAAACCCCAACAACTAGTACTTCAAATGGGAAGCCCTCAACCTAAGACAACTGACAAGATGGATGCTGTCTCTCCTTGTTACCTTTGCTTGATTTTCTGCTTGTGGGTGAATCCATTACAAAGACGGACATGTAATTTAAAGTTTTTAGTCTTTGTTGTGTATGTATATTTGCAGACTGTAGAATTATGAATACTCGCAGGAGTCTACTGTTTTGGCACTAATTATTTCTGCATGGCATGAACCCCATATTAATTGGGGTGAAATTTTGCCAAACCAAGAATGTTCAACGCATTCATTTTGAATCCTGATTTCTTGCTGTGGATTTTTGCAATTATTATCCAAACTCTGCTTAGAAGGGAAGGGGAAGGGACAATAGTGATGCTTGCAATTCTTGTGAAATCTTGTTTCATTCACTTGTTTGAGAAAATAAGTTTTGTAATATTTGCAACATAATTAGGACATTATAGATCCCAACAAATATTGAAACAGTGAAGAATCAAATATTAACTATATAATTAGGACATTATAGAATCCAACAAATATTGAAACTATGAAGAGTAAAATATTAACTATTTTAATTATCTTAATTGTTGGACCATAGTTGTTTCAACACTTCATATGTTAGATTTAGTTTTATAACAATATTTTGATACATTTTACAATCATTTTGCACAATTATCACCACATTGAACTCCTTTCTCCTATGCCCATGAAAGGAAGAACTCTAAAATAAACCTCCACAGCCTTCCATATATTACCATTCTCTATAATGATATTTATAAGAATAGAATATATAAATTGTAAAACATACACCTTGAGTTTTGTATGGAAACTCATCTCACAATTGATTGAATATTCTTATTTAGTGAATATTACCTTTTTGCTCATGGAATTTTATGTTGTCTAGGACTGTCAATGGGTCGAATTTGGATCGGATCTGCCATATCCGAATCCGATCCAAAATCTTATAGGATCTTTGTTAGTCAGTACCATATCCAAATCCGATTAAAAAATTCGACCCGATTTATTTTTTTCTTTTTTCTTTTTTCCCTTTTTGAATTTTATAAAAATATTGTATTTATAAAGTAAATATATGTCATATTTGAATTATTAACAACTTTTTAATATATATTAGTCTAAAAATTAAATATTTAAATACTAAATTCCTATTTCACATTATATTAATGCATAGATGAATTGTTATATATTATATTTGATATTTTATTAATATCCCTCTTATTTTTTAGGTTAAAAATTCAATATTAATAGTATAATATAGACAGTAATATAGATATTAGATTAATATAATATATAGATTTTATTTTAATATCTTTATTAATATTATAAATAAAAGTATTAATTTAATAAAAAATATTAAAGTTCGGATTCGGATCTTTAACGGATCAGATTGCTTAATTCCATATTCAATCTACTTATTTCGGATTTCGAATATTTATAATTGGATATGATTCATCGAATATTTTAATCGGATAAAAATCATAAAATTTGGATCGGATTCATATCTAATTCGGATTAAAATCCGATCCATTCACAGCCCTAATGTTGCCTATAGCCCCTTTTTTCTTTTTTGATAGGGGCCTCTGGCCTGGACTTTTCGTAAGCGAGCAACCATTATGAAGGTAATATTTGAGTTTAGCTTTGCTTTGTACTTAATTTATAATAACTGTGAAAAAGGATAAATACAGATTAAGGCTCATCATCCCGAGTTTCTAAAATTTTAGCCTAACCAAAAAAGGAACTAGTAAATTGCTCGGATATAATTCAGTCTAAATACAATTTGGACATACATGTTAAGGAAAAAACACAACTTTGTAATTTTATTCAAAATGTTGTTTTGTACGGATGAAAAATGTAATGACAGTGAGTTTACAAAATCATTTATATTTCATCATACTTTGATGCATAGAAAATAACTGATTGTGCCATACCAAATAATCTCAACAACATTGTGACTTGCACTTTGCGATGATTTTCCTCCCCTTTCTAATTAAGTGCACAAGTTACCTCACTCTTAAACTTAAGATATACCAAAAGTTAAATAGAAGAACTAGTAGGAGATATTGGCACCTCAAACAGTCTCAACCATTCAATCTAACATAATTTCACTATATTTTGTTGTAATTATCAATAAAACTTTGATAATCCCATTAATTTTATAGCGAATTCTAATATTGATGTCAACAGAAAAAATCTTCATCAATAGTCAAGGTCGAGTTGATCCTTACTCCTTCAAAGAGTGAAGACAATCTTTTGGGTTTGCCTAAAGCCTAAAAGCACATTCAAATATTAGGGAAGTTTGTTGTTGCAACAAAAAAATTTCGACACTTTAAGTTAGTATATGGATTGTTTATAAGATAAGTTGGGAAATAGATTAATTTGTATTGAATAAATGAAATGGTCAATTAATGAGTTATTTATAGTATAATGTCATTTTTAGCTAATAATGATTGCTAGCTTAATGTGGACCATGCAAAGTGATTCAATCTAACAGGAAAAAAAAAAAAAATTGATTTACCAAGTGACAAGATAGAATTTGACCAAGTCTAATTGGATTGACTGAATTCGAATTTGAAGTTGGGTTAGATTTAGAGGTACCAAATTTTTCCATAAAAGTTCAAAGGGCAAAAAAGTTATTTGGGTATTATGCACATATATTCTTCTCATCATTCACATGGGTTCATGTCAATGATATTTAATGTCAATTTTTTTGCTCAATTTACAGAATAACAGAATTATCATTCCAAAATTTTTTGATAACAATAACACAAAAATAATATTTATTGTGGCTTTGTTTGGATGTGAATTGGGGCATTCTCCCAAATTTTTTTGGGATAATGGATTTTGGGAAGTGGGGTTGAAAAATGTAATAGTTGTTTGTTTGTATTTTGGAAGGTAGATAGAGAATAAATTGGGAAAAAATAGTTTGTTTGTATGTGTGGGGGGGGGGGGGGGGAGGTATCACATCAATGACTTTTTTGTTGTATTTGTGGGGTGAAATGAATATTTTAAAATTATTTATATATGTGTATATATGAATTATATGAGTGGTAGTATATGTATATATTTGTAATAATTAGATAATGTGTGAAACTTTGGGGAATTGTGTGGAATTGTGAATAGTAGAAATTTTGGGGGGAATAAATTTTGTATTTTGGGAGCGAGATTGGAAAATGTGTACGGTTGTGATTGCTTGTGAAGTTGTGTCTCATGTTTGGTGTTTAAAGATTTGGGGGTTGTTTTGGTATTTTTGAGATATGATAATGAGATATGAGATTGTGAATGATTATGAGATAAATTGTAATAATTATAGTAATGTGATGTGTTGATGTGATTTGACATTTTGAATTGTTGTGAGATTGTTTTGAGATATGTTTGAGAAATTTATTTGAGATAATGAAATTGTTGTATGAGATTGTTTTTTTTTTGGGGGGGGGGGGGGTTGCTTGGGATATTTATATTTAAAAAAATATTAATAATGATATATTATAAATTTATTAATATCAAAATTAATATTTATTAAGTTAAATATGAAATCTATTATAAATGCATTGAATTTATCCATAATTAAAGAAAAATAAATCATTTTGCCCTTTTTCAAAAAAAAAATTGGACTTCTATTTTAACAAAAATATAGTTCCACCTTACTCGTTTAATTACAAAATATGTGGGCTTTAATTTGCTATACTAACTTTTTTGTTGTTCACCATCTAATAGATTACCAAAGTAATTAACAGTCAATTTTTATAAAACAAAAAAATTGTATCAATTTATTAAATTTATTAATTACTAATAAAAAATTCAAATATGAAATTTATTTAAATAATTAATAAATTCAGTATGTTTTTCTATTTAATTACGAATGATTACGAATAAATAATTTGATAATTAATTTTATATGTATTATAAATAAATTCTCTAAAAAGGAGAGCGGTAACATATTAATAAATTTAATATTATTTTTTATTTAATTACTTTTTAAAATTACAAATAAACAAATTTATTTTGGGCAACATAATTTTTTTGTAATTAATTTGGTTGGATAAGGAGAGAAGACTTGAATAGTAGTGCTCTTAGGCAACCCCATTCATTGCCCAAAGGATTAAATTTTGAATCCCACAATCAAGCACATGCTTACGCCAAAAATGTGTTTCAAAGACCAAAAAATGGGGACGAAACCCATAGGCAAGCACAATCGTAGTGTTTGTTTGTTTAAATTTTCGGAGTTGAAAAAATGAAATGGGAATAGGCAAACAAACAAAGTCTATACATCCATGAAATAGAACAAAAAAATGAAACAAAGAATAAAATAGAAGATTTAAACTACTAGTTAAAGAGTACCACCTTTGTCTTGTTTGTCAGTAGGATTTCATGCAATTCTATTAAATCCTATGCTGTAGAAATGAACTTTGTTTTCAAATTATTCAAATTCAAAGTTCGAGTATCAAATTGTAATATAATTTGGACAAACTTCTAAACTAGCGCTCTACCACAGTTTCCTTCCTCAAACTGCAGATTTACTTTTCCCTATTTCCTCAATAATTTTTTGAAGAATTTTGTTCTCATTCTGTTCAAATACCAAAGTATTGAAAATTCAAATATTTCAGAAGCACATCATTTTTCCATTTAAATAATAAAAATGAGAGTATTTTAACAAATCTACTATCTAATGGACATTGCACAGCTCAATTTTTGTACAGGAAAAAGATACCCCTTTTCATCTGTGCAAATCCAGAGATAGAAAAAACATCAGTAAGCCTTCTGAACATAAAAGTGAACGTCAAATGCAGAACCACAAAACCTAAAACCGAGACTCCTTTGAAAAAGTGTTGGAAACCAGGAAATCTTGCCAAACCCTCAAATCTTTCCTCATTGTTAACCAAAGCCATCTCCCAAGAACCCCCAAAAATCTTATCTTTTATCCCAGAAGAAACAATAAGAGAAAAAGAAAAAGAAAAAAGAAGCTATGCTTTGATTCATCAAGATTCCACCAATGGGTTTGCCCAAAAATCCCTTTTGGTTTCTCCCTCTTTTTTTGGTCATTTTAACCATTCTTGAGCTCACCCCACTATCCAATTCTGCAGCTGACTACACAAGCTTAGTGTACAAGGGCTGTGCAAAGCAGGCTTTATCAGATCCAACAGGGGTTTATTCACAGGCCCTTTCATCCATTTTTGGTACCCTTATTGCTCAGTCCTCAAAGGCCAAGTTTTTCAAGACAACCTCAGGGGGTGGACAGACCACAATCAGTGGCCTTTTCCAGTGCAGAGGTGACCTATCAAATGTCGATTGCTATAACTGTGTTAGTAGGCTGCCTATACTTATAGACAAGCTCTGTGGCAAGCCTATTGCAGCAAGAATCCAGCTTTTTGGTTGTTACATGCTCTATGAAGTTGCAGGTTTTGCTCAAATATCTGGGATGGAAATGCTGTACAAGAGTTGTAGTGGAAAAAATGTTGGTGGGGCTGGATTTGAAGAGAGGAGAGATACTGCTTTATCTTCACTGGAAAATGGCATGAGTAGCAGCAGTGGGTTCTATACAACAAGCTACGAGTCTGTTTATGTGTTGGGCCAATGTGAAGGTGATGTGGGAGCTTCTGACTGTGTGGAGTGTGTGAAAAGTGCAGTTCAGAGAGCTCAGGTTGAGTGTGGGAGCTCTATTGCTGGTCAAATCTATCTTCACAAGTGCTTCATTAGTTATAGCTATTATCCAAAGGGGGTCCCTAAAAGATCTTCTTCTGCATCATATACTGCTCCTTCTTCATCAGGTAATACTTTCCTCTGCTGAATGGTGTCTTAAAGCTTTTTTGTTTAATTTTTTTTCCCTGGATAAGTTGATGTTATTACATAATGTTAGATGGTTGAAATGTAGTATGTGTGTGGCATTAAGACTATTATTGAGAATTATATTCCACCAGCTAATTGAGGGTTTTGTCTAACTTTAATTTGTGAGCTGTCTCTTTTGATGTTATTTAATATTTCTTTGTTAGCAATAAAATATTCAATGAGGGAAATTCTTTTATCAATGTGTGGAGATGTTTATTTGTTGATTTGAAGGTTTCCCACTATAAACAAGATGATTGTCTGACTTAGATTTGCGGGCCTTATCTCTGGATTTGTTATTGATGATCCAAAGGAGGAATTGAATTTTAATAATGCAGGTTGTGGTTTGATTATTTATAGGGTCAGGGCCAAATACAGGGAAGACTGTGGCTATAATACTAGGAGGGGCAGCAGGAGTGGGGTTTTCCGTCATTTGCCTGCTGTTTGCAAGAGGTTTAATCAAGAAAAAAGATGGTGAGCAAGATAGACATTTGTTGCCTTTTGAAATCAAGTTCTTGCTTGTTTCTCATGTGTTTCTATCTGTGCAGATTACTGAGAACAAGTGAAGTTTGTAAAGGAAAAGGCTATTTTTGAGGTGGAGCCCTATCCTCTTTCAAAATACAACACAGATTAGAAAACCTCTTCCATTCTAGCTTTTTATGTTTTAAAGAATGTGGATTTTGGTCGAATGAGTGTTGTTGATTTTGAATTCAATGACTCTCTGTATCTACAGTGTAGAAGAAAGTTTTTTAGAATGTGTAGCATTTTTGCTTCTGGAATCTCATACTTCCATGTCAGGAGGGGAAGAGATTTTTGTTTTTGGTAAGAAAGGTTGCTAGAGAAATATTTGTTGTCTAATGATAAGAATGAACTTATTATGGTGACAAGTTAAAAGAATACAAGAATTTAACGGTTGTCGAGGAAATGGCCATGGGAGAATCGTACCCAACCTATTTTGGCCTTGCTATATCATTTGCCATGTCACTTTTTTGGTTTCTTTTCCACCCTCGTTTGGAATACTTCTTTATCTATTTTCTTCAAAGCTTTTATACTTGCAAGGAAAAACTCTCCTCTTTCTCTGTGTAGTGAAATTCTTGACCAACCCATCCATCCAATAATTTAATAGTCATTAATCCATTGATTTATTGCATCCTAAATAATCCCTGCAAGTCTGCTTAGTGTTGTATTGTTTTTATTTGGCTTTTTTAGTTTGGCGGGCATAATTGACATAAATCCAATTCATAAAAGTGTCAAACATTGTCAGTCTGTTTCACAGCTTTTGAAACTCCACAGGCTCAGTGGAAGGCCCAATTCTCAGACAATGGTCACCACCCTTAAGTCCAAAAGGTACAGATTTAGAAGGAAGAAGCATACTAAGAAGTAAATTTCTTCGTTGGTTTCCAGTCATTGTTGCATAGAAATTGATCAAGCAGTTATGTCCAGCTTTTTTCTCTTTTCCCCTTCAACCTGTTTCCAAATGCCTCAATATCTTGAATAAATTATTTCAATGAATCAATTAAACAAAACCAACTGCTCAATAGATTGTGTAGGTGTTTGATTAAATTTATTTAGAATATTTTATGATAGTTTTTGAGAACAACTTATAAGATTTGAGATTTTAAACTTACAAGATCTTTTCTTTTTAATTTTTTTTAAATATTCTATGAAATCTTATAAACTTTCAAAACATTTTATTTTAATGAGCTTATAAACTCACACACACTACTTGCAGTTCGCATTATCTGATGCGTTTAGCTCATCCAACAATTAAAAGCCTTCTTTTCATTAGTCCACAGGAGTGAAACCTCTTTTTATATACTGCAAACATGAAAATGGCATATTTACAAGTTTCTCAACTTCAAGGGCTCTAGACATAAGACTGTTCAAAACAATACTCCAGTCCGAACTATTTTCAGGTCTGCCAAAACCTCTGCATACAACAAGAGAGGTATTGCACACCCAAGGTACAGAAACTGTGTATGCAAAACCATTAGCAGAACTACCATTCCCTAGAAGAGCATCTTTGTATGAATGGCATACCTCAGAGACATGCTTTCCTATTGGCAAAAACGAGAGAACGGGTGGATTTGGTGCTTCGGCAACCAGGTCAACATCCGCATGCAGGTTCACCACAACTGTTCCATGATCGGGATGAAGCCGGTTTCCCAGAGCTTGGACAAATGGGGAACAAGGTTCCCACAACTTGTGTGGAAAAATGTCTTCACCATCATAGGCATCAATAAAGATGATGTCATAGACCTTGGTGCTCTCAAGAATGAACTTCTCTGCATCTGAGTTAAACAAGAGCATCCTTTCATGGGTGCCTTTCCATAATACCTCGTTGACAGGATTTGGTTTTGGACAAGCACGCTTGCCGGATGGAGCCATCACTGAGAAAGCAGGAAAACCCAATGCTTGTATTGAAGCCGAGATCACAATAGGGTCGATTTCAACTACGTGAACTACAGCACCTGAAGATAATTCCGAACAAGTAATTCAGCCACTTCAGCACGAGTAAATAGCAAAATTTTTGGAGCACGCAGAGACGAGGATTGTGCACATAAAGAGGGACTAGAGACAAAATGCAAACTCGAAAATGGATCCTTTTAACTAAACAACATAAACATAGATCTATAGTGAATATAATGTAGAAATCCCATACATTTTCTATTTTCTTCAGTATCACCCAAGTCAAACTGCGCAAATTAAGAGTAAAGAAATAGTTTGATGAGTTTAATGATATATTTTAGAGTCACCAAAGAAATGAAAAAAAGAAACAAGAACAAAAAGAGAAGTTTGGTCATGCTTTCATGCGATTTTTATGAGTGCTCTGTATTACAGTTATTACCTAACCAAGTTAAAGAGAAGGAAGCGGCTAAAAGACATGCATGGATCATAGCATTTCGTTTGCACAAATTGTCTTGTTTCTTGAGCAATGTCATCTTCACAGAAGTAGGTGTTATAATTCTCCTCACCTTAGTGACTAATGTAACTTTTGGACAAAAAGCCGCAACAGAAAGATCATTAATGTGAATAACAGATGCATACAAGTATCTCTAGTATTTCATACTCAAGGAAACATATCACCTGAAATTTAGGTTCAAATGCAATTGTTAACTAATTAGAAAAACCACCAAAAAGAATGATTATTTTACTGAGATCTAAGACAATTCTTGGATCATTTGATGTGAAAGGAAGTTTAGTTTTCTAACCTTGAATTTTACTAGCCAAATATAAAGGTATGCTTCCTCCACCATGACCGATGCATAAAATATTCATATTTTGCTTCCCATGTATAGCATTCTTCATGAGATCATAATTACAAGATAAGATGGTAGCCAATCCAGCAGATATCATGCTCTTTACATCTGCAGGCAAAATCATAAGTCAATAAAACAGGTCGTATGCCTCGCTCAAGAAAACAACAGGAGCAGCAGATGGAGATGGAAGCATTTGTATAGTTTCCCAACGGAAAGGTACAAAGAAATAATTTCACTCATATTTCACTGGGAACTCTCTTCTGCATTTAGTCTTCTGAATTTTTAAGTCTTCTGGACTCTCCAATGAAATGAACTCCATGAACTCATCTGACACAACATCTTTCTGTTAGTTACCATTACAGATATTTAGATTTTACAAATTCTAAATGAAACAATTTTCAAATGATGGTCCACAGTCAAGTTTTGATATCTGTTGCTTTCTTTTATTGCACTTTGTTGTCACTTTTGTCAAAGACAACAATGATACGCCTATATGAATAGAAGACATACTTCATTACTACACACTCAGTAACATCAAGAAATAAATGTGGAGGTAGAATTCGTGTAAATCATATTTTATCCATACATGAGAATTGTTACAGGAATAAAAATTCCACCGCCATAATATGAAGTTAAACACCTTTTAACATTAGAAGAAATTGCGTAATACAGAGTCACAATTAGTTATCAACCAGTTTTGACTAACCTCTTTTTAATGAGTACTTTTCATTAAAGTGTATAATGCAATACCGAAGTTACTGCTTGATAAAGGAAAAGAGAAATCAAAAGATTATAAACCTACCAAAGCAGTAACAAAGAGAAATTGAAAGGATAGAAACCTACAACTTTTCTAACTCCTAACGGAAGCTGCACTTTGACTCTGATCAGAGCTCTTAAAATGCAATGGAAATGTTAAACCTAGTCATGAGTCTCAATCGAAGGAACAGTTTTTCTCAAAAATGTTTTCCAAAATATGCACAAAAACGAGTGGAGAAGAAAACCAACTGAAACATAAGAAACACAAGAAAATAAAAACATAGTACAATGAAATTCTCTAGTTTTTTGCAGAAAATTTTCTAAAGAGGAATTGCAAAAGGAAAAACGTTTAGTGAAATTACATGGTACAGCCAGACAATTTGCCTGTTGCATAAAGTACAAGGAGCCACGTTCTTCTTCCCTATATGCAGCCAATATTTTAACAGTGCTTTCACGAGTATAGTCATTAAAGTGAAGGGTTCTCCATTCATAACCACTAACTCGTAATTTTCCACCATGTTTACCGCCTGGACATATCTCTGCATACCTCTGCTCAAGCCATTTTTCTGTTCTTGCCCAGGAAAATCTGTCCTGCATCAATGCTACACCAAGTTAACAGTTATAATACCTCAAGATGTTTTGACCCATTCAAGTTCCACTAACACTAGTTTTAGAAGTATGCAGCTATATGAAGAAATGCAACATTACACGTGGAGTATTCTAAAGTGAACATTAGAGCATTTAAAATGGTTGAGACTTGAGAGGAGCAGATAAATTAATTTGCTATTCAAAATTAAATATAAATAAATCATTCAAGTTAACTCAGCTCAACCAAACTGCTGAAATATCATACAGCCCAAGTAACATTAACAAGGTGAGATAATATAAGTACCCACCAGATCATCTTTAATCAATTCTTAAATACCCTAGTCCATAAACAGAAAGATGTTGATCACAAACCCGTGCCAACAAACCCAAGGGCTAAGACCTCAAGACTCTTGGATTTTTCCACATACTTTATGTGTTATTAATAGGAAAAAAACTTCAAGTGTGTATCTTATGCATTTAAAAATAGCTCCTAACAGGATCTTAATTGAAAAATCACATGATGTGACTAGAACTACCAATGTTCTTAAGACAAACTTCACCAGATGCTACAGCTCCAGAGCAAAGTCAAAGAGGCATAGCACAAACAAGCTGACTATAGCTCAAATTTCTCAATAAAGCATTACCAGAAATTTCCGATGTATTGTTCTAATCCTTCATCTAGAATCAAAGGAGTAGGAGTAGCTAGTTGAAGGTTTTAAGTCCAGGGGATTTTATTGATACTACATTTCCTCTTACTTAGAACCAGTACGCTATCTCTGACAGCATCTAATTGATGCCTAAGAGTCATAAACTGCCAAAGCATCGATTTGAATTCCAATACAGTTGATTCCAAACTGCTAAAGAGTACACAACTCAAATGTATCCATTTTGCAAAATGCTTCATCTGCCCTTCCATTTTATCTAAGCATGTAGCTTGTCCTTCATCATCTCATTCACTACAATCAAATACAACTCTCGAAATCTCATAAAAACTACAGTTAATAAGACCCTTCCCGTATCTTTTTAACATTATATCAATCAGATGTATAAGAATAATTTTAAGTACATGAACTGTACAGGTTATACGTATAAACGTACTGGTTTGGAACAAGGGTGAGCCAGGACAGATACGATGCCATTTCCATTACGCGAAATTTCTCGAAAAACAGTGCGGCTATTAGAGGAGCTGCTGCTCCACCACTCTGAGGAGTATAACCAATCGCCTTCGTCCTCGATATAGCGGCGATTAATCGCCGTCGACAAGCGCCGGAGGCTCGAGTTTAGGCCGAATCTCTTAAAATTAAACATTTCTGCAATCAGAAATTGATCCAAATATTTCTCTTTTGTAGAGGGAAAACGCCCTATAGCTCAAAGCAAAGAAGGTCTAGGGTTTTGGGTTTTTGATTTGATTAATAGAATTTGGGATTACCGCGCTGTTTCCAGAAATTACTCGTTTATTTGTCTACTAGTATATGCTTGTAGTATATACTTGTGCCATGTATTAAAAATAATTTTAATATTAAAATATTTTAAAATAATTATAATATTAAATATATAATTTTAAAATAATTTTATTTTAATATTGAAATTATTTTCGATGTCTCCCACCAAGCACATGGTAGTTATAATATTAATTAAAATAATTATTTATATTTAAAATAAAATTGATATAAAATATAAATTAAAAAAATTCATATTTTTTCAAATAAATTAATAATAAAGTATTCTTAAAATTAGTTTTAAGGATAAAAAAATATAACTGCTTGCTACTGCTCATCATCCTTAATCACTATATACTTCAAGAAATATCTTTATCAAAATTTGATTAGAATCACCAAGTTTCATTAATATATACAAATAATTTCTCACTTATTTACATATATTAATATTTAAATAATTTTTTTTCTTGATTGTTACAATAAAGTGAATAATCATAAAGTGGACGAATATCACTGAATATGTGTTTAATTAATAAAAAAAATATTATTATCATTGAGTAAATTGTCTATCCCACAAAGCTCATAAATTAAATACATCAAAAGATAATATCTTTAAATAACAAAACAAAACAAAACAAATCTCATGATTTTGATATAAACCAATCACAAATATTGAATTTTTTTTTTATTCTATTTCTTTCTCAATATTCCATTTATCCTGCACATGAAGTCAAAACTTAAAGTCAATTAATTTTATATAACGAACAAAACATACAATTAATACCTTAATAACAAAATCAATGAAAGAATATAATTAAATAGCAATGTCTTTTTTCTTTACTTACATAAAAAAATTCCTATGGAGATATTTGATAATTTTTCTTCTTCAAGATATGAAATTGGAAGTATGAATGAGAGTTACTTGATACTTGGACATGCTTTCATTTTCTAAATTGTATTTAGAAATATAAAGTATAAGAGTTTTAATATATCTAAACATTTTTTATATTATCTCATCAATATATATAATCATATAGATAATATCAAATTCTCTACCAAATAAAGATTATGAAATATTATCAAATACATTTTGAATTTTGAATGAAAGAAAATCAGAGATAAGATACAATCATATCGATTAGAGATAATAATTAACAACTAATAGTTTTTTTTAATTAAATTAAAATACTAAAAATTTTAAAAATTTGACATTTGACAAAAATTACACAAGTAAAATCAAATTTGTACAATTAGATAAATACAAAATTGTGCTATATATAAAGTACTAGCATATGCCCGATGCGATGCACCGAAAATAATTATATGATTGAATAATTTATTTTATAATAATATTTGTTTTACTTCATGTGATTAAAACATGAATTGCAATTATTTTTAGTGATTACTAATTAAATAAAATAATATGAATATTTCAATTAAAAATATTATATTTGGAGATAATTTATATTTAAATAAGTTATAGAATATTAAGAATTACTCACTCTAAGTTTATAGGTTATACAAAAATTTATAAAATAATAAAATTTTAAAAAGTAAATAAAATAATTAAGAAAATAAAATTGTGCAAAATATTTTACTAAATATGTTTTTATATTAGATATATATTTTGATATGATAAATAAGCAATTTTTTTTTTTAATAATGTAAAGCTTTTTTGTATGATTCTTAATAATGTGGAAGTTATAGTAATAGTTTTCATGAAATTTGAGAGTTTAAAAGTTAAATATTTTTTATTAGAGTATATATATAATATCTTTGTACTCTATCTATGACAATAGCTTACATTAGGTTATTAATGATTTGATAACTAATTCAATAAGTAGTTTGTAACATACAATTTTATAAACTAAAATATCTCCAAAATATTCCATATAACTTTGATAAGAAAAATTTATTTAAGTGGTCATTTACCAAACTTTGGAAAATTTGCAAATATGTCAACTATATATATGTCTCATATAAAAGAATTTATCACAAATAATTGAAAATTAGTTTCTCATTATTATATTGCTAGAAAACTAAAATGATTTAAATCAATAATATAAAAATAAAGTTCGGAGTTTATAGTTGCTGTAGGAAAGTAACTGCTTATATTTGAAATAAATTCTTCAATAAAATTATTTGTACATTCTATATATATAATTTTATCTAAAAATATTATTGTAAAAATAATTGAATTTAAAGAAGTTGATAAATTGAGGACTTGCATATCAATTAATTTATAATTTTTTATTTCTCAAACTTCTAACTCTTTAATAAAGAAGTAATGGTTTGATATTTTACATAAACATTTGTTTATCTCTTTCATAAGCAATAAAAATATAATTTTTTTTAAATAAGTCACAATGTTAAGAAATAATTATGATTGTTAAATATTTTAATTTCACTTTTGAAGTTGTCTAGATAATAATTATTTAATAAATAAATAAAAACAATTCATTTGATCAAATGATTGAATAATTTTTATTTATTTATTAATTTTTTTATTAGAAATAATTGAATATTGTATTACTTCAACTAAAAATAATGCGATTGTATCTATATAAATATTAAAAAAAATTATTAAATATGAAAAATTGGTTGTCTTTTTGAATAATTTAGTTATCAACTACTTTTTTGAGATAAATTTTAACCTTTTCTGGATAAAAATGTATAATTAAATTAAAAAGAAAAAAATCTCACTCTTCAAATAAAAAATAAGTTAATATTTATTAGATCTCATATTTAGTAGATAATTTCAATATTTCATATATCTTTCTTTTTTGATAGTTAATATTGTCAAAGTGAATATAAATTACTAAATATAAAATATATCAGTAAAAGTATTTACTTAGCAATGAAATTTTGATTTTTAGTTGTATATACACAAGTTTTTATAAATAATTTACTTTTGAAGAGAAATAAAATAATTTTCTTATAAAAAATATTATAAGTAAGTAAAGATTCAACCAATCAAAATAAACTTATCAAAACACATGATATTATATAGGAAAAAAAAAGAAGAATTCTTTCTTATTTACGCATAATTAGAAATGGGTAAATCAAGTGCTAATAAACTTAGTGAATATTTTTATAGAAAAATATAAAGTATTTCTTCATTCATTTGATCATAAAATTGAAATAATTTCAACAACTTAATAAAATTATAATATTTTTAAACATTTCATAAAATCACATTATTCAAGGTACACTATTCAAATATGAAGTATATATAATTTTTTTTTATCTAGATAAATCGATCAGAGCTGCAACTAAAATAATAGTAAAAATAAAAATCAAATATCAAAGATAATTTCTTATATGAACAAACAAAAATATTTGAAAATAGTATTGAAAATAAATATATAAGATATAATTAATTGAAATAAAAAAATATTGCATGTTGATACTTTTAAGTAATATAAATATTACAAACCTAAGTTGGCCATAAGAACTTTAATTTTAAATAAATATTGAGGAAATAATAAAACAATAATATTGATAAAATATTTAAATATATTAGAAAAGTATCTAATTAATTTAGAATAAAAACAAAACAAAAATAGTATAAAGATGTGCTTAAAAAAAATATTAAAAATTTCTTATGAAATGAACTTTAAATTAATTGAAAAGGAAAAAGAAACATCATTATATTATGCTGATTGGGGAAATAAGTCCTTCAATTAAAAATATAGAATTTTACCATGAATAATGTAGAAATAAAATGTATAAAAGAATAATTGTAGAATAATAAAATTTATATCTAAAATAAATAAAATATTTATCTATTAATCGTGTGATAAATTAAATTTATAAGATAGAATTTTGTGATAAGAGTACTTAATATGATTATTATAAAATATTTTTTAAATTATAAACTTATCTAGTGAGATAAAAATATGATTATAGATATTTTTGAATTATCTTATGAGATAGAAATCTATCTTGCAATTTTGGATAAACACAACATGATATTTTAATTACACTAATAAGTTGATCATATTAAAATAAAATATAAAAGTAAATAAACAACCAATGAAAAATTTTCAACTGAATTAAAAAAAATTCAAAATTCTAAGAATTTGCCATTTGGCCAAAATTGCATAATTAGAATCAATATTGTATAATCATGGATCCTACACCGTTGTACTATATATAATAGTACTAGCATGTACCCCGTGCTATGCACGGATGGAATTAATTACTATTGAAAATATAATATATTAGTATTATTTTTATTTCATATAAAAGTAAGTTTAATACGTGTTTTTTTTTTAAATTAGATAAATAATATCAAAATTGAAGAGTTTTTCCCACCAAATCATATGTATTAATATCAATAAAGAGCAATGAAAACTTAAGTTCATTACATTATTATCAATTTAAAAACGTACGATGTAAAAATGCAAAGACTCTTATTTTTTCCATAATCCAAGACAACTTAGTCAATTTAAAAGAAATTGAACAAAATAATAAAAAGTGTAATGCTTGCAAAGATATGAAAGAATGATAAACAATATTCATAATATAAAAACTTACTGCATAATTTTTAAAAAGAAAAAAATTTCAAACAAAAGGTGAATACATTTGGGACTATTTTGATTTTGAACACCAAATCTTATAGATATAAGTGCAAGGATAATGTTATTCGGCCAAATGAGTAGTTGCAAATTTTTATACAATTAGCTCAAAAGTTTTGATATCACGTTTTAAAAGGCTAAGCGAAGTGAAATACTACATTAACGGAAGAAAATGCTCCTCAAAAATATTAGAAACCATGTTTTGAAATACTAAATCTAGCAAAAATTTAATCACATTTTGAGGAACTACTGATGAAACAAAAGTAACATTATATTTTCAGGAACTACTGATGAAACAAAAGTAACATTTTGAGGAACTACTGATAAAACAAAAGTCACATTTGAGGAACTACTGATAAAATAAAAGTCACATTATATTAACTTTTTCAAGTATTACAAATACTCAATCAATAAAAACAAAAATCACATTACCTAAGTTATGAGTTTTCTTTTAAAGTAGAAATTAAGATATGATTCATCTTTATCTTGAATTCCTTCATCACTTATGAGACTCTACATCAGAAATTAATCACATTTCAATATGCTCTGAGACTTTATCAACCTAAAATTACATTATGATAAAAAGAAATTCTCTGTATTCCAGATAATTATTGAAAGTGGACTAATAATAAATAATAATTTTTTTCACATGTTTTTTACCTCCATTTTCCAACTTGATTGTATCGTTGTCGTATTAATATAATGATTTCTATTACTCTTTCATCAAAAATCATCCATGTCCAAACCTCCTAACCATTCATATAAAAAAGGTAAAATAAATTAATGATCAATATTTCTCATGATCCTTAAAATATTAAGGTTGTGGCAGTACTCTAGTGTGGGGGGGATGGGGCAAGAAATACATTTATATGATTCAATATATCTTATACTTGAAATGAATATGAAGAAAATACCACCTGAATCATTACAAATAAGTCAAAAAAGAATCATTCTTTGATGCAAATTTTCTTGCTCACCCATTTTCTGTACCCAGCTCATTTTTCATACTCTGCCATATTAACATAGAGAACATAAGGTTTTCAACAATTAAGAAAAGATAATTATGTTTAATTATATATATAAAATCAAAATTTCAATAGATATCAAATATCAGCAGAAAATGAATTTATTGTGGAAAATTTTATTGATTTCTCCTTCTTTTAGATTTAAAAGACGGAGGCAAAGCTTTTTGAAATTTGAATTTTTTCTATTTCTTTCAGTTATGTTTGCATGAAGTCACATAACCCTTTTATATAGGTGTATGAAGTAGAAGAGTCTTAACCTACTGAAATATTTTTGATATTATCTTATTATTATATATAATATTAAAGGATAATATTAAATTTTTATTTGATAGAGATTTGATGTCGTTTGATGAAATTTACTTTATTGTTATATCTTATTAGACTGCATTTTGTTGTTTGAAAAATCTCAACTTTATATTTAGCTATATTAGATTTATGGACCAAATAAATATTTAGAATGTTATTTAAATTAATTATTATATTTAAAATTGAATTTGATACTTCAATATATAAATAAAATCAATAAATTGATTATTAGTACTTTATTTTACACATAGCCTCTTGTAATTAGTCGTAAAATTAAATTTTTTTTTCAAAGAGTTTTCATCATAAACAATTAGGTATAAATAATTTTAGTTATCAAAGTTAAGAGAAAACTTAAAAAAGATCTTTGAAAAAATTGTAAATTAAGAAATCTTCGATATATTCTAAGTGCGAGATGAAACAAATTTTATAAATAATCATTTTTCTGATATTAAAGATCAATTAAATAATTATTTATTCAACCAAGAAAACAATTTTGAAACTTTAGAAATATTTACATGGAATAGATAAGTGTTCAACTAATATGAAGAGAGCAACCAACTACCAATAATTTTTTTGATTTTAATAAAAAATTTAAAATTTTAACAATTTAGTGCGAATTAACTAAAAAAGTAATGACTTCATCTTAGAGACTATTGTTTATTGTTTTTTAATGGAGATGTAGCGACTTTATCTTAAATTATTAAAAAAAAAGATTTTATCAATTTTTTATAATCTAATATTAATATCTAATTGTTAATAAATAAAATAAATTATATTTTTAAATTTAAATTAAGTTTTTACTTAATAGTATAGAGAGATTTATTTTAAATTTCAAATGAAAGAAAATTAGAGATAAGATATAATCATATCGGTTAGAGATAATAATTAACAATTAATGAAAATTTTTAAATTTAATTAACGAACTCAAAATTCTAAGAATTTGCCACTTGGCCAAAATTGCAATCAAAATTGAGAAATTATGGATCCCACACCGTTGTGCTATATATAATAGTATAGATAGATAGATATGCCCAAACAAGGCATACGACTTAGAAGAAATAAATACTCCCATAACTTTAAAAAAAGAAAAAATTAAAGCAGAAAAAAGGAATATATTATCTTATTTATTATTCAAATTAAATATTATTTTGATATTTATAATAATTTTATATCTTAATTTGTTTTGAAAAATTATTCATTTCCTATGTGATTGAAAAACAAATATACATGAAAATAAGTCAATTGAGTTAATGTACTTATCTCCAATTATTTTAACATTGTTAAATATCGATAAAATTTGAAATAAATTGCTCTATTAATGAAAAACCTGGAACAACTTTAGCATGCAAAAAATTATGAAAGATAAACACAGGAACATCCTATGACAATATTGAATTTTATTTGAATAATTAAAATTTTAAGTTTTCTTTTTCTAAATTATGGTTCATAGCAAATAGGTTATAGGATGACAGTTTTTCCTTCTTGGTAACGGCAGTGAGTGGTAAAAGATTACTAAAATTCTAGTATTTCATTATTCAACAAAAATGAAATAAGGGAAAACCATATTTATAAAGTTGGACAAATGCATTGTGCACATGTGCTTACGTGTATGACAAAAATGTAACTCTCATTCATCATTATATTTTTTTTCAAATGATTCAAAAAAATTTAAATTATAAATTTATCATATCTTTATAGTCGTGAATACATGATAAGGGAAAGTCTTTGAATGACCAAATTGCTCTATCATTTTATACAAAATGACCAAGTAAATCACATAGTCTGCATCTTTCTGCTCGGGTTAGGTTTTTACCTAATTCAAATAAATTTGAAGTTCAATTATAATTGTCCAAATGAGGACATGTGGCTTATATCTCTAATGCCACATAAGACAAACAATAGTTTGACAACTTAGTCTTTAATTATAAATTCCTCATTACTTAATACAAAATAAAAAGAATAAATAAATCCCACTCACTCATTTAAATCATAGTTCCCAATCTTTGTTCCTTCAAACTAGGGATGGCAACGGGGTGGGTGTGAGGCGGGTTTGGCAGGATTCTAAACCCGCCCTGCCTACTTCTGTTTGGATCCAGAACCTGCCCTGTTCCGCCTTGCTTCACCTTAGACTCCTAATGCGATGAGTCCAACCTGCCAAACTCATTTTCCTTTTCTTTTTTTTATATGAAAAATATAAATTTATAACTCATGTTTTCAAAATTGATTAAGATAAATATACACAAAGAACATGTATACATGTATAGAAAATTAGAATCTAATATACAATAAGTTTCTAACACTATTTTTTTAAATTTAAAATAAAATATCCATATTAATTGATTTTAGTATATTCTCCATCATTTTTATGATAATTGAATAAGTATAAAAATATTATTTATTTGATGAAATATATGTACATGCTATTATATATATCCTAATTTTTTATATTTTATGTACACATATTATACATAATATATATAATATATTATATATTTATTATGCGGGGTGGGTCTATGAAATTAGAAACTGTAACCCGCCCCAAAACCCATTTATTTGACCCCTATGGGGAGGGTCCGAAGAAGGGACTCAATCTATCCGAATTCATTGCAATACCTACTTCAACCCTACTACTTACGACATATTGGAGACTTTTGCCTACTTAACAATTCAGCCGGCTAAGCAAACTTGATAGGAGTCCAACCTTAATTTGACCTCTTGATTGAAGGAATTAAATATACTGATGCCATCTTATCCTTAGAATGTTTCATCCCAAAAAAGGTTATATTAAATTTTTTTCATATTAATTATAAGAATCACGCCACGTAAGTAATAAAATTTACATATAGCATAATTCGGCGTATTCAACGCGAAATGCAGATGTATATAGGTGGTCTTGCATTTCACAAGGCAAGGCATATCTGCGAAGTTCCTGAGGCAAGAACGTGATGAAGGCTCTACTTTGAAGCAAAGCATTCCGCTGTCTGCACCTGTGCTCTAGGCAAGAAAATGAGGCACAAGCAAGATTCGTAAAAGCCACCATATTTGTGCCGCACAACTAATATGTGATTGATTTACATTCTATAGATTTATCAGGTTTTTGTCGTAAGATCATATATGGGGTTAATGCTTGTCCAGTATTGAACGGTCAAGGAAGTTCTTTTATTAGTTAATATAGTCACGCTTAATGAGAAATACAATTTTCTTTCACAAAAAATGCCTGAGTGTTGCAAATGGATTATTTTTAAGTCTTAAAACACATTGTCTTTTTAATCTCTTTATATATATATATTACTCAAAGGATAATAGATGATATGTATTAAACTTCGTGCTCGTGTTTAGCCAAAGAGCGAGATAGGATGTTACTGATTTGTTGAATAAAGAGTAGATGAATTTGGCAATGGTAGTAGCATGCTTTTAAAAGGTACACCTATTTATATTTAGCCAAAGAGCGAGATACGATGTTACTAATTTGTTGAACAAAGAGCAAATGAGATTTGGTAATAATAGTAGCATGCTTTCAAAAGGTACACCTATTTTAGATAATTACTATCAATTTATCTTCCAGTTTTCATAATTTAAATTTTCAGATACAATTGTTGTTCAATATAATATGATCATAGTTAGACTAAGCAAGGTTCTTGATGTTGGATTTTTAAAAAAAAGTATTGCCGCCATAGAGATATTAAATAAATACTAATCATTTTCTATATTTTAAAAGTTTAAATTCTTTTATAGACTGGGATCATTCTATAGGCATGATTAAAGTGCCACGCTCATGACTAGAACTTAATCTAGAAGAGATAAAAATTAATCTCATTGACCCAAATCCTCTCTCATATTATTGAATAGTCAATGAATTAATAATATTAAATTTCTATATGTAAATATAAAATTTAAATTCTAATAAATTTGTAACGTGTGAATATATCAATAAAAAATACCCTAAATTTCAAATTAGGTTTCCGGAGAAATCTCACCAATTCCTCAAATAGGATATTTCTCTTAAATACCCTTTTTTTCCCTTCAAAAAGGACAAAAACGAAATTGAACACAAGCAGCTGACCACATCTAAACGCATCAGCCTCTTAGAACTTTCCGAAAGTGCACGCTAGGACCCACTGCTGTGGAGGTGCCCAAAAAAATGCTTGTTACTCAGACTTGAGTTCCTATTCACATTATGCCATGATTATTCACGACTGCCAAAAGACAACACCACTAGACACAAAAATAACTTGATCTGACCTTTTTATGATTTGGGTTCCAAGAATCTTTCATTTCAACCCTTCAAATATTCACATGAATCACATCTTTAACACATGCTCTTTTCTTCCTTTTTAATTTCGTGCTGTTTTACGCTGTTTGAGTTTCCAAGATTTTCTGATCCCTGAAGCCAAAGCCTTGGTATAACTCTCAATCTGGGAAGCATCTGCAGGCAAACAGTGAGTTTTGGTTTTTGTATTTTTGGAATCTTGTTTTCCTGGACATGTTTTGCACTATCTTAGTGTTTTCTGAGATGGGTTTATCGTGTTTCCTCGTTTTCTGGGAAAAGTGTATCCAAAAGTGAAGGTGAGGGTACAGAGAGAAGAAGATGATCAATATGCTTATGAGAAGAGTTCTTTGGAGTCCTTGAAGGCATTTGAATGGCTCTCTCTGCGCCATTTCTCTTCTTCAGGTATTCTTTTCTTAATTCTTCCCCCACTTTATTCTGACAATAATTTTCTTATACAAACAGATTAATTTTCCCGTTTATTGCTATTCTTGAAGTTATGTCCTGTTTTCCAGGCCAGTCCCTCTTTTTTTCCCCTATAATATGATTGGTTATATTTCCAGTTTAAATTCCTGGATATTCGTTAGGATGGGGTTTTGCTCAATTAGTATATTTCTTTTTGTATCTCCTATAAGCTCCAAGTTCCGATCGTGTGACCTTACATGAGTAATCTTCCACTTGAAGTTTTATGATTTTTTGGCTCTTCATTTCTCTGTGAGATTGATGAGATTGCTCAGAGCTAATCACACAATGAAAACTATTTCAGAAATAATTTAGGGCTATGATATTCTTGTGCCTGGTGGTTGTTTCTCTTACTCGGGAGGGAGATTGGAACTAATGACTTCAAGGATACATTTTTTTGCTGTTGGGTTTTTCTCATAAAACAGGGCCACACACAAACACCTCTTACCATCTCTTTTTTTTTTTTTTTTTTTTGTCGTTAGACTTGAAACCAACCATTCGTTGACTTTGACAAGGTGCTTTCTCCATGTACGCTCAATTCTAGGATTTTGCAATCTAAGGTGATGTTGGGGTTTCTTGTGTGTGGAACTGTCGTGTGGAGTTTTAAAGATGATAAGAACAAGTGTCGGAATTTTTATTGAGTAAATGAATGCTGAAAATTGTAGAAAGATGTGTTTATTTCAGAAAATCTTGAGTTTTTATTTGAGTTTTTACTTGCTTGATGAGACAAATTCGCTCAAAAGTACAGAATTTATAGATTAATTACAAACAAGGTATTATGCTATTACACTTTCCAAGCTATTCAAAAACTGTAAATACTCCTTGTAACTTGGTTGGACTTATTGGCAATTATACAGTTTCATTCTCCATGCTTTCTTCATTTTTCAAGTCTTCTTTCTTTCCAAGTTAATAGAAAAATTACAAATTATACTTTCAACAGGTGATGAAAACAGAAATGATTTATCAGACTCACCATTGTTGCATTATTGATCATAGATTTTTCACGTTGATTTGGAGGTTCAATGAGAGGGTATTAGTTCGTATTATGCTTGATAATTATTTGATTTTCTTTGATCATCACAATGGTGCTAAACTCTATAATGCCACGTCCTCGTCGAGGTGTTTGCCAGATAGAATTCTATCACCAAAAATAGTATCCTGATACACCTGCAAATATGTCATTTTGAAGGTTTCCAAGACAATGTATCATATAGAAAGGCTTAGGCCTCCATCACAGAAGCTTTTTCTGCATTTTGAAGCTCTGTTATGAAATTATCTGGCAGTTAGCCCTATGGCACATATTAAGAGCACTTTATTGTGTGGATGTGTAGATGAGTCCCCAGGACCAGTTGTGAGAGTTCCTCACTCTTATACCCCCAAGTCACCAACACCTAGCTTTCATGCATCCAAAGGTTTGATATTTACCAGTTTTATTTTTTGCTATAGAAGTATCATACCGTGTGATTTATAGAAAATTAATACTACACTTCTGGTTAATAGAAGAAACCAACAAAAAGAAGGCAGTTGCAGAGGAGAACCAGAAAAATGTTAGAGCTAATTCGGCCCCTCGTCCGCGTGCTGTCTTATCAAGTCCAGGTAACTCACTTTTACTAAGATTATTTGAAAGATCTTATAAACTCTTACATCTTATAAGATGTTTTTGGAATTTATAAGATGTTAAATGTTATTTTTAAATAAGTTGTTAAAGTATTTGGATAAAATAAGATGGTAAAGCTTATAAGATGTTAGTCCCGGCAATTTTATAATTAAAATAGTAAAATTGAAAGAGCTTACTAAGATCTTTAAAATAAGCTAGGATAGGGTGTTTGACTTAATTTATTCAAAAGGTCTTATAATTTCTTACATCTTATAAGATGTTTTTGAAACTTATAAAATGCTAGATCTTTTTTTTAAAAATAAGTTCTTAAAGTGTTTGGATAAAATAAGATTTTTGAGCTTATAAGTCTAGAAGATGTTGGTAATGACGATTTTGTAATTAATATGCTTAAAATCAAGGGAGTTTGTTAAGATACTAAAAATAAGTTATGACATCTTATTTTGGAAGCTTATAAGCTCTCTTTTAAAAAAATTTACCAAATACTTTTTGATATATTATAAGCTCTCAAACATGTTATAAGATGTTTTGAGGAGCTTATAAGCTCACCCAAATACCCTCTAATTTTTCTTTAAGAAGAGCTTATAAGATCCTAATATGTTATTTTAGGATCTTATAAACTTTTTTAAAAAAAAAAAAAAAAAAAAAACCAAACACTTTCTAGCATCTTATAAGCTCGTAAACATCTTATAAGATGTTTTAAAGGAGTTTTAAACTCACCCAAACACCTTCTTAGTTTAATTCTATGTAAAAGCATACAGATTTTCTTTGTATACAAGACTAGTTTCTGTGCTGTCATGATTTTGGATGCTACGCCTTTTGAGTTTCTCTGTTCATATGTATTTGCCATAAAAAGTTTCTACATCTCTATGTTTAGTTTAGGTCACTCTATTGAGAACATCATTATTCTCTTTCATTTGATCCAGATAATGATGGAATCATTGGGAGCAAAACACATGCAAGAAAGGAACTACTTTCAGGTCTGAAAAATCGTAATTCATGTGAGAATAGACACACGCGGTGTAAAATTTTCCCAAAAGCTGCAGCTGCTGAAAGTTTTGGACCTACACAAGGATCTAACAAGGAATTAGCTGAGCCCAAAAATGATATTCGAGCAAAAGGCAGAACAGTGCTAGCTGATTCAAGTATTAGAACAGGACATCAGAAGAAGATAGCCCCATCATCGGTCCATAGTTAGGCTTTTTGATAAACTGACTTTGAACTAATATGTGTGCATATGTATCCCTTATACTGTGGGAATATCGAGAAACAAGTTTTGAACAAAGAGACATTGAGAATTAATACAAATCCGAAAGCATATAATTTGGAAAACGAGAACTTCAGAGTTCATCGCAATTAAAGGAATTGAGCAACTGGTGGATGACTGAAATTGAGTTAAGGCTATGTTTATTAGATCTTGTTTGAGGGGGGTTGGCTAACTAAAATAAGAACAATTAGGGCTATAGATCACATAAATTGTATTTATGGGATGAAAGTAAACGACTTGGAAAACATTTTGTATTTTGACCAAGCGTGCTACAGATTGGATCAAGTTGAGCTTTGAGGTCCAGGTGAGGGTGATCTGGTTCTATATCTTGAAACTATACAGAAGGTAAAGGTTATCAAATCTACCCAATAAAAACTCTCCAATACTGAGTGTGTTAAAGGTAGTAAAATGAGAGCAAATTTATAAGAGTCCGAAATAAAAATATTTATGGATAACTGTAACATGCTTAGTTGGCCATATTTGTGGTGGTTTAATCTGATCATTTGAAAGATAATTGTAGTGTTTGGGATTTATTGGGTCATGATCGAGCCAGTTCAAATTGAACTAATCGATTTAGATAAAGAGGATGCGAACCTTATATGTGAATTAGAATATTTTTGAAATTATCCACAATTTTATTGGCGGGCTCACGGTGTACTTATATGTAAGCATTTTGGTTATTTCTCAGAAGCATGTACATTTTAAAAGAGAACTTTAGCATTACATCAAATATTTTGTCAGAACAGTTCTACATCACATTAAATTTTTTTAAAGAGATTTACTGCATAATTTGAAAAATAATTTTTGAATTTTCTTAAAAGGAAACTTCTGCCGGGCTTCATTATCTTCCAAGTTTCGAAATATCTATCCATATTTCTATTTTGTTTCCAAACTTGGTAAGTATTTGAAATTTGTTTAACTGGAAAGCAATATTATTAAGAAATAGTTTAGGATTAAGGAAATAAAGCCTAGTTCACCTCATCTGAGGCATATGTTCAACTATTACTTTGTTGTTATTATGACAAACAGTTGAATACTTAGTTTCAGTCTAGATTTTCCTGACTTCTCCCAGTTTGACTTGATCAATCTTTTTAACCCTTACCTAACTACATTAATTGATCACTACACAGTTTTCCCACATGGACTTTAGTTGAAAAGATTAAGGGCGCGTTTGATTTGGAATGTAAATAGTACTGGAGATTAAAATAGAAGTAGATACACTACAACAAACATGATCTTTAGTGGCAGCAATATAGTGGTATTTTATAAGACTAGCAGTTGTTACACGCAATTTTTGCATTCATAAAACTACTTATTGAATCATTTAAAATTAATACATGAAATAATTTAAATTATGAATAAAGTTAAAATTGTGTTAAATGTTTTGATATGATAAAGAAAATAATGGAAGATGGAATTTTGACAATACAAATTTGTGGGTTTGTGGATTTTGTGAAAAATGCAATTGTGACCTTATGAAACCATCACTTCTAAAGGGTAACATAAAGGAGAAATTTGGAATATTAGTAGATTTGGTATCCAAGCCACCTTTTTGTACTGAATTTTCCATTTTATTCTTCAAACTGCATTACCCATGCTGGAATAATTGAAGGGTAAATTATGTAAAAAACCACAAATAACTTCTACTTTAGACACAAAACAACATTTCTTTTTATAATAGTATAGATAATGACACAAAAAATTAAAATAGTGATAGTCGTAAAAGAATACCATATAGTATAATATTTGGTGGCATTTGGTTATAAATGACAAATAAATTAGTGACATTTAATTGAAAATGTTGAGATACATTTATTTTAAAGACACTTAACTAGTGCCACTAATTTTTTTCTAAAAAAATGCCACTAATATGTAGTTACGGTGTCATTTGAAAAAGATGTCATAAAGTATTTAGTGAAATTTTCTAGTATAATGACACACAAAGGTAATATAGTGTTAGTCTTAGAAAAATACCATTATGATAAAATATTTAGTGGCACTTGATTGTTGAATGACATATAAGATAGTGGCATTTGGTTAAATTAAAAATGCCAATAAAAATGTATTTTCCAGGCATTTACCTAGTGCCACTAATTTTTCTTAAAAAATGCCACTCATATTTATTTATGGGGTAATTTAGAAAAAAATGTCATGAAATATTTTAGTGGCACTAATTTAATGACATTCTGTAGTGTAGTAACACACAAGAGTAATATAGTGATAGTTATTGAAAGATGCCACTATATTACAATATTAGTGGCATCTGATTAATAAATAACAAATAAAGATAATGACATTTGATTGAAAATGACAATATAAATTTCAAGGGCATTCAACCAATGCCACTAATTTTTCTTAATTTTTTTTAATGTTATTTAATTATGGTATCATTTGAAAAAGATGCCACAAATTATTTAGTGACACGGCATAAAAAGTAATATAGTGATAAAAGTAATATAATGAAAAAGATGCCACAATAGTTAATCCATACATTAACAATATTTTATAGTATAGTGATATATTAAAGTACTATAGCGATAGTAGTAAAAAGAATATCATTATAATATAATACTTAGTGTCAATTGATTAATAAATATTTTAAAAATGTAGTGGCATTTTATTGAAACAACCAACATAATTATACGTTAAAGGCATTTAAACTAGTAGCAATACCTTTTTTTTGAAAAAAAAAAGGTCACTCATAATGCAATATAATTTTTTTTTGCAAAAGTAGATAAATAATATATAGGTATATCAATAACTATAAAATTTAAAAATTTATATATATACATATATTATCATTAATGTATTGATGCCCTATTTGATTTATATTAATGTATTGACTAAATTAACCATATACTTAAAAAGCATAAGAAATTTAAGTTTTTGTCGATTTTTTCTCTCCTCACCTATATATTATTTTTTGGATATTTTATATCTCTAACTAATTAATCTCTCACTTTTTTAAATGTGTTATTTCATATAATAAATTTGAGTGCAATCATATATTTAAATAATTGAGTAAGTGTACTTCCAAACTATACAAATAAATTAATAATATAAGATGAGATTGAATAATACAATTAGGTGCAACTATAATTTACCATAATCTCTAATGCATGTTTGATGTGTATGATTATGAAGATAAAAGTCAATACTGCCCTTAATAATTTATTTCACCCCTTCCCAATAATGGAATAAATAAGAGGGACAATATTGGGAAAAAAATTATTGTGGGGGTGCCATCGCATCCCCTGACTAGAAATTACAATAGTAGCTATAAGTTGCTACAGTAGCAGGTTCGGTCCAAAAAAGGGGCTTGCCCGCTGATGTAATAAGTGATATCAAATAAGAGAGTAGATGAGATTATTCCACTTTATAATGGCTACGCGCCCTAACAAGTTGAAAAATCTAATTGTCCATCGAAGAAAGGGCTTCATTTGCATTGTCAATATGTAAAAAAGGTTTGGATATATTTAACTTTCATTTGTTTCAAGTTTTAGTTTGTGGCGGAGAACAAAAACCTAAAATTCATTTTCATATCAATAAAATGCAATGACTCCACGGCACAATATATTTTGCAGGTTGGCACTTTTAATAGTTAACCTCGAAATCTACCTTTAGCAATTGGATTATATTTTCCTGCTTCATCAAACTTGCCAGCATGCACCTCAAATGCTCAACTAATGCACGATGCTCCCAATTCCAGTGAAAGGCCAAAAAAAGAGTTAGGCTCGAAGAAACTAGAATGATTATAAGGATTTAAACTAACGATATCAGCAACAAATAATTCAATAAAACGTAACTAGCCCAGCAATTGGGATGGTTCTTTTTACTTTTTTCCTTTTCTTTTATTTTTTATTTTTTAATTCCTTGTAGCTGAGTTTGCATCAGAATGATGACTTTATGGATGTCGAATAGCAGATTTCTAATGTCTAATATGTGCCAAGATGACGAGTTTAATTCCCCTCATTCAACAAATTTCATCTCATCATCTCATATTCTGATTTTCATTCTGCTGACGTAGAATATATAAGCGAAAATAGAACCAATTAGATTAACAGAAAATTTAAAAACTTGACATATAAATCCAATATATAGTGAATAATATCCTTCCACCATTACAAACTGATGAGACAACCTTTAATGAAAAGATACAGAAGCAAAGTACAACTTTTTGAAGCCTGAAAGTGCAAATCCAAACTCAAAGAACACACACACACACACACACACAAAAGGGATTATCAGACAATTAATAGTGTATTTGAAATAACCATGTATAAGCTAGGCTTTAGGCATCAGGATTTGCTTGGAGGTAAGCCTCAATGGCCTTGAACACTGCCATGGCCTTCTCTTTGCCTTCACTGGTTTTGTCTTGATTAATCTCAACATCGTCGCCCTTGGTGTGGTAAACGCTTCTGCATTTGCAGATGCATCTTCCATCTTCAGTGGGGACAATCTTGATATGATAAGTGATGGATTCAAGAACGCCCATCAGAGCATCCCCTTCAACAATGCTGTAGCTGTGGGTCAAATTTTCAGTGTCAAGAGCATCAATACGGTGCTTAACGCTCTTATACTGGCTGCCCTCACCAAAATGGATGACCTTAACAGTTCCCACGCCACCGTCTCCTTCCAAAATTTCAATAGTTTTAATAGCCTGCGGCATGATCTTGGGAATGAGGGTGTCTGCGTCGAGAACAGCGGCCTTAAACATCTTGGCAGCCGGGATAGATGAAGGAATCTCCATATCATAAGTGATGGCCCCCATGACTATGATAAGCAGAAGATTTAGTGAAGGGCTTGATTGTTTGCCTTTGGTGTGCTGTGAAATGAAAGAAGCAGGGCTGTCATATATATAGGTGTGATAGAAAGTTCTCTTTTGTTGGTTAATTTGAAAAATATCTTCTATGGGGATTTTCTGAATATCATATGGTTCTAGCACAAAATAGTTTACTAAAAGTCAATTGTTTTTTATTATTTACAAACTATGTAATCAATACTTCTCATTAACTGATTATTTTACATGAAGATGCCTTTGAGTGTGAGAAACATAGCCTAAAAATAATGAACATACATTATTATAAGTGAGGCACTCCACAATAGACTAGTTTAGTACTTCTAGATATTATATTTTCCTTGCTTGTTTCACTTTCACATGTCAAAATCTTGAGCCTAGCTCCTTAACTAAAACTGAATCATCAACATTTCCATCCAGATATCTCTTTGGTAGATCAACTTGAATTCTAAAGGATTTAGTTATTAATACCAAAACGACTTTCTTCACCAATAACTAGATGAGTTTTCATTTATGTATCATAGATAAAATTTCCTCCAAATTGAAAAGTGACCTTTGATTATAATAAGTAAGAATCTTTTCCAAGGGACCCTACTTACTTAATAATTTATTTATGGACTTATGAATTTCAATATTCTACGTAATATCTTGGTATCTTGAGATTTTTTCATCTTATGTGCACACGCACACGCACACACGCACACACATATATATGTACATATTTTTCAGCAATTGCTGTCTAAATAGAGAGCACTGAGTTGGATTTGGTACTATCTCCCTCACACTATGTATAATAATCTCAAGTTTAATACGTCAATTATATGGGATTCAGAGTTTCGCTTCTTACATATTTTGAGATTGCCCTCCCTCAAAAATCCAAATACTTATCTTATTCCCCTTCTTCCTCCCCCTCCTAGGGACGGATGTAGAACTAAGACTGGGGGAATGGGTAGCAAAAATTATAAAACATAAAAGTTCAAATATAAATTATATAATTTACAAATTCAAAATGTATGTCATCATCGAAGTTGAGCTCGATGTTCTTTCATATTGATGAGGGTTCAAATTGTTTGCTGAGTTAACTGGGCAAGAAACTAATCCACTTGACTCGTGTCTGATCAATCTCGCTACTATTGAGGGTTTGGGGATGAGTCCTGCAATCACAAATAAACATTAGGCTTGCCAAGAGGGCCCTCGGTTAAGGTGCTCCGACACTCAAGTTAGTGTTTTGATTGGATAGAAAACTCGAGCAGTAGAGTAAGGGCTCAAGAGAGAATAATGGCATACCTTTTTGAAGACTGAAGATGCTGTATTTATAGCCTTTTCCTGGTGATTGATAAGACTGGGGTGCCCTTGTTGTTTAAGAGGGGCTCTTGTATCTATCCAAGGACTTTCAGGTCAATCAACCAGGATGTATTAGTGCAAGGTGGCGTGATTAGATGTGGGGTAGTACGCTGGCCATGCAATTGGGCCTGGTGCCACTGTCAGAACGGCGCATGCCCCATGAAAGGGGCATGCGCCATTAATGCGGTGGCATGCCTTCTAAATGCGGCTGCAGTAACTGCTCTATCGCCCGACTTCGCTAGTTGGGTCCAGTGCTTTGAGTGTCGATCTGACTCTGCTAGGCTAGAGATGGATAGTGGTCAGATATGGAGGCTGGGCCTCTGGGCCGTGGTCGATAGTGGTGTTCAGACCTCTAGCTGGGCGAGGAACAGGAACACTATTGTATAGGTTCAGTTCTGGTCAAGAGGCATTGGGAAGGCCCACTGGGTCGTCTAGCACGCTGGGTCAACTTCGCAACATTTAAAATGTCCTGTTGGCTGGGCCTGGGTCTGGTTGAGAGGTGCTCGGCTAGGTTGTCCCACATCATGAGTCTCTCCTGCTTCCAAGTTCTGATCGAGAATATCGATGACGGGAATGGGAAGAAACAGTCTGACAAACTCTCGATCGAAATTTCAAAAAGTCAATCGGGGTTTGGGTGCAATAAATACGTTTGTCGCATCGGGCATGTGAAGTGCCAAATGGCGGTTAAGGTAATAATTACAGATACTTGGAGTTCCGCGCTTGAAGGGCTATAAATATGTGCGGTAAAAAGGGGCCAGAGCTTTCCATTTACTTGTTCAATGCATTCCTGCGAGGTCGATTTCTGCATTCACTGAGTTCTGCATTGCATCTTTGAACACTCTATCAAGTAAGTATTTCCCGTTCCTCAGAGCACGTTTATTATCCCCTGCTTTAAAAGTCTATTTTACATTAAAATATGTTGAGAGTTTTTAAGGATGGTGAAGGGAGTCAGGGGAGCGACAGTGAGGCCACGAGGTTAGATAGGGCTCCGACCAGTGGTGAAGAGGCGTCAAACAGTAGTTCTAGTAGCTCATCGAGTAATAGCTCATCGAGTAGTAGCTCGACCTCGAGCAGTAAGCGTGTTGCTGTTGGGGCTGGACCGAGCGAGCCCCCGATTTCCTTTGGTCAATTGTTCACCCCTGGCCACTACAGCGAGATTAGGTCGAAGTGAGGGAGCCTGACTTGACTATTCTTAGGCAATTGTACCATGTCCCCGAAGAGTATGATTTGATCGCTCCGGGGCTCGATGGTAGAATGGACCAACCTCCTGAAAGGTGCATCGCTATGTTTGAAGATGATCTTAGGTGTGGTCTTAGGTTTCCTTTAGCTGATGCCATAGTTAACTTATTATGGGGTCTGCAGGTCTGCATTACTCAACTACTTCTTAACGGCTTCTTCACATTGTATAATTTTACTGTCTTAATGCATATTCATAACCAACCCCTACCTTCGCCAACTGTAGCAATTTCTTTCATCTCCCCATGTCCTGCAAGTGGGGGTATAGCGAGGATTCATGGTTCTATTATTTGATGGCACGCCCTCGTCGAAAATTCTTTGTAACCCCAGTCTTTTTGTTTGGCCAAAAATGGAAAACTAGGTTTTTTTTTATGTTTGATCTCAGGGGGGTTGGGCTTTAATATCCCTAGAGGTTGGATGAGGGGGCACATCGAAATTCCAGGGAACCAAACTCCGACCTGGGCAAATACTTTTGTGAGGGATCTGGTCGAGTTTGGTTAGATAGAGGCATCTGGCTTTATCGAAGAGAAAAATCTCGTGCTGGTGGGCTTGTCGCTTGCCCAACTCAACTTGCCCGCAGATGCTCAATTAGGTAGACACTTATATGAGCTTTGTTTACTACTATGCATACATCATTATTACAGTCGAATCTCATGTGTTTTTTGTTTTATCCTCTCGCAGATCGAGAAGACATCATGAATCAAGTACGCCTTCAAGCTATTGCTTGTGCCGAAAGAATAGAAAGAACTGTGAGTGATGTATGGATGTCGAAGCTTGACAAGAGGCTCGACGAGAGCCGACCGACGCCATACTTATCACCGCCGCTGCACCATCTCCCAGCCGTAGTCCGACTAGTCGAGGTAAGAGGCATGTCGCCACACCATGTGGCCCTACGTTGAAGAGGACTGATTAGGGCAAGTGTAAACCCCGGGTTGCAACACGGTTTGACTTGTTCGGGCATCGCAACCACAGGGTGCTGTTCGACTTGACATACCTTCCATCTCCTCGCTTTAGGACAGAATTGGGGGTCCACAACTCGATGTCAATGATGATAGCGGGGGAGATTGGGTCCCTGCCTAAGAAAGTTTTGATGGTTAGTCTGTTTGCTTCGGATCAGTGCAAGATGATGTTGAAAATCCAAGTCACCGCGATGAAAGCCTTGGCGTACCACGCCAACATGGTAAGCTTTTGGTCGAGCCGTGCTTGACATTTTGCTGTTGTAAGTCTTTTTATTATGCTGATGTGAATGTTGCCTTCGCATGTCGGGCAACTGGGGTACCACATGTTCCGGAGGTCGGAACTTGCCCTCGACCAAGTAGACCAACTGCGGGTGGAGTACAAGGAGATGGAAATAACTAAGGCGATGCTCGAATCTGCCCAGATGGAGGTCGAGCGGTTGACTAAACAGCTCGATGAGGTGAATTCTCAGCTTGCAATGAAAGATGCCTAGTTGGTGACTGCGAGGAGCTCGGCTAACGAGCTTTTGAAGAAAGCGTAGATGGAGATACAGTCTTACTGCAACAACGGTTGAGCACAGGGGTATGAGGCCGCTTTGCAGTTTGCTCATTGGGAGTTTAGACGGGCGCTGCCAAATCTTCGATGGGAGGCGTTGCAACAGTTCATGCTGACCTTGGCCTTCATGGATGCTAGCGTTGTCTTTTCACTTGATGACACCAAAGATGCGTTCTCCAAGGCCATTTGCCAGCTAGAGTACTTGGGGTACAATATCAGCGCCGAGGATAAAAAGCGGTTGAATTACACTCTCGACCACTATCTCCGCATGTACCCCTATGGAGGGCGCCCCTGCCGACGAGGCTGCTGCTGGAGTTGCATCTGCTCATGCTCCTGCACCTACTTTTCCTTCTGCCATTCCCGAGCACCAGGCTCATGTCGAGGCAGTGACTACAAAGTTTGACTTTGCCAATGACTTTGCATTTGACATGAGAGATGGCAAGGTGAATGTGGCCCACTACTTTTCGCCTGGTTAGCATCATTTTCTAGTGGATAAAGTGGGCCTATCTCGGCTTCCTGGATAAGATGAAGAAGGGGCCCCCTGAGATGAACGAGAGGGGTCAAACTAAGTTTGAGGTCGAGTGCCTGTTGTTCGAGGATGCTTGCTATACATGCATATCTCTGTCTTTTTTTCTTTTTTTTTCTTTGTAATTTGGAAATGCTTTTTGTAATTGGAACTCTTCTATATTAATGGAATTTGTTATTTTGCTTACCAATGTGTATTAGAATTTAGTTCCTATTTTTTTGTTTTCACGCTTGTCCAACACTGGTCGCTAATGAGCGATATTTGCCCAGTTTTACTTTTTTTGTAGTACACGAGTTTTTGATTGATTAACAATCATCTCGTGACCTTATGCGTAACAATTCGCATTGTTTAGCCTAAACAATTCTGTCTGGTCGATTTAAAACTTGCACAAATTGATTTTGGGTAACATAAATGTTGCGCTTGACTGTGGGGCCAAATCTTTAATCGTTGCTTTGTCGTAAGCGTGGTTTACTTACAACTTTGCTATCGATTGCGCCGAGCTAATCCACCCCGTCAATGGGTTTATCCAATGAATTGTATAGTTTCAATCTAGGGGCTTGAAGCCATACCAATAATAAATGGTCTACTCATTGAGCAACTTAGGTTGAAAAGCCGTAGCTTGATGCTTGGGGCCATTATGTGGTCGATTGCAAACGGTCAAGCTGTTTGATTGGGGCTGGTAAACCCTTATTTGGTAGCTAGAAGCCGCTGCGTGGTTGACCATAAGTGGTCTACTCGTTTAAGAACTTAAGCTGGAAAGCCTCAGCTTGGTGGCTTGAAGCCACTAGGGTGGTCGACTGCGGGGTCATTCGGTCGACCACAAATGATCAGGCTATCTGCTGATTGGAGATAGGAAGCTTTTATCGTGTGGCTCGATGCCGCTATTTGGTCGGTTCTATCATACAAATCTGTTGTTAAATAAAATGCTTGGGATCTTTATTAATATAAAACTGTACAACTAGTTTCATACATAGAATTTTCTTAAATTGACAGCATTCCAAGGTCGTGGGAGCTCATTGCCATTCATATCGACGAGCCAGTAAGCATTATGATTCGCCATTTTAATAATTGAATATGGTCCTTCCCATTTTGGGTCGAGCTTGCCAACGTTCTTAGAGACCTCGACTTTTTTGAGGATGAGGTTGTCGACTTTAAAATCCATAGAATTCCCTTGTTATAGTACTCTTCCATCTTTGACCGATATCTTTGGATTGTAGAGTAAGCTTGCTGTTGCAACTCGTCGATGGTTTCAAGGTCGAGTTCCCTTTTCGAGGAGTTTGTGATTGGGTTAAAGTGTATCACCCGAGCTATGTGCTGTATCAGTTCGATCGAGATTACTGCTTTCAATTCATAGACCATATTGTAGGGGCCGTGGCCTGTTGCTGTTCGTGGGGTTGTCCTGTATGCCCATAGTACACTTTGGAGGTCATTTGCCCAGGTCGCTCCAGTCCCCATTATCCTTCCCTTAAGGTGGTCGAGCACCGTTCTGCTTGTTACTTCAGTCTGGCTGTTAGCTTGGGGGTTCCCTATTGAGGTAAAGTGCTGGCGAATTCCTAGGCCTTCGCACCGGTTCCTTGTGCTTCTACTATGGAATTGCATCCCATTATTCGATATAAGGACTTTAGGGAGGCCGAAGCGATAAACGATATTTTTCCATATGAAGCTTTTGATGGTAGCATCAATTATCTTTGGGATTGCTTCCCCTTCGACCCACTTGCTAAGATATTCAACTGCCACGATGATGAATTTCCTTTAGCCCATCGTTTTTGGGAGAGAACCAATGATGTCAATTCTTCATTGGTCGAATGGCTAGGTGACCTGCACATTTACCATTGCTGCTGCGGGTTGGTGAGATATGTTCGAATGGACCTGGGAGGATAGGCACCGTTTGGAGAAATCGATGGCGTCCTTGAGCAACGTGGGACAAAAATATCCATATTGGATGATCTTGTGGGCTAGGGTTTGGCCTCTGGAGTGGTTACCACAAATGCCTGCATGAACCTCATGCAAAACATCTCGGGCCTCACCAGGACTTAAACATCTCAATGGTGGGCTTGAGATTGACCTCCTATACAGTTGTCCATGTTCGTCGAGGGCAAATTTGGCTACTTGGCCTTTGAGTCAATGTGCCTCACCCTTGTCCTCGAGGACTACCCCTTGTTTGAGGTAGAGTTTGATTGTGTCTTGCCAAGAGAGGTTTGCTTCTTCGACACTCCCCACCAAGTCCTAGTCGGAACAACTTATAGTCGATTTATGTACAAACAGAAATGTAATTATTCTATCTCTAGTCCCTTTGGCTGAGCTGGCGAACTTAGATAGGGCATCTACTATTTCGTTTTCTGATCAAGGTACTTGGTTCAAAGTGAACTTCCTGAATTGCTGACGCAACTTTTTCACCTCGGCCAGGTACTTGGTCATTGTAGCTTCTTTAGCTTTGAAATTGCCCTCAACCTGCTCGGCGACTAGCTGAGAATCGGTGATTGCCGCAAGCTGCTCAACTCCCCGGTCCACTGCCATTCTCATACTCGCGATGAGGGCCTCATACTCCGTTTCGTTATTCATTACTCGATAATCGAGCCTAATAGCAAAATCATACCCTTCTGCAAACAGGGAGCGGAGTGAAACTCCTACTCCCCCTCCTGTGGAGGTTGCCGAGCCATCGACGTGTAGTGTCCAAGTGAGGGAGCTATGGTCAAAATGCTCTAGTAGGTCGAACATTTCAGCGACATAATCTGCTAACACCTGTACCTTTATAGCTGTTCAGGATTGGAAGCTGATGTCAAACTTGCGTAGTTCAATCACCCATTTGGTCAGTCGTCCAGATGTGTTTGGTTTAGATAGCACCTACTTTAATGGTTGGTTTGTCAATACTGTGATGGAATGTGATTGGAAATAAGGCCTCAACTTCCTGGCCGCTGTGACCAGGGCAAGTGTGAACTTCTCGATCTCAAGGTAATTATGTTCTGGGCCCTACAATGATTTGCTATAGTAGTAGATAGGTCGGTGTGTCCCCTCCCTCATCGAGATCAAAATTGAGTTGATTGAAGCCGATAACACTGCCAAGTACAGGTATAAAGTGTCTCCCAGATTGGGTTTGGCTAGCATAGGTGCCAAGGAGAGGTATTATTTTAGTGCGATAAGGGCCTGGTCGCACTGCTCCGACCATTGGAAATCTAACTTTTTGGCATTCTTGAGAATTTTGAAGAATGGCAAGCTCTTGTCGACTAATTGGGCGATGAACCTCCCCAGGGCGATGATTAGTTCGACCAGCCGCTGCACATCCCTGACTGTTCGAGGGGGTTCAATGTCCAAGATTGCTTGAATTTTTTGAGGGTTCGTCTCGATGCCCCTTTGGCTGACTAAATACCCTAAGAATTTGCCTCCCCGAACTCCAAAAGTACATTTGTTGGGGTTAAGCTTCATGCCAAATGGGCGAAGCATGGAGAATGTGTGGTCGAGGTCAACCAGATGTTTCTTCACTTTTTATGTTTTAACAATCGTGTCGTCGACATACACTTCCATTGATTTTTCGATCTCATTTTTGAACATGAAGTTTACTAGTCTTTGATAGGTTGCTCCTGCATTTTTAAGCCTAAAAGGTATGACCAGGAAACAGTAGACCCCATCGGGTACGACAAAAGACATCTTGTCTCTGTCCTTGGGTGCCATGAATATTTGGTAGTACTCTTGGAACGCATCCATCATACTTAATAATTCACAACTAGCAGTAGAATCGACTAGCAAGTCTATGTGAGGTGGGGGTAAAGATCTTCAGGGCAAGATTTATTGAAATCAGTGAAATTGTTACACATGTGCCACTTTCCCTCATTTTTGGGGACCAAGACTACATTACAAAGCCAACTAAGGTATTGAATCTCTACAATATATCTTGCTTCCAACAGCTTGTTGACTTCGTCTTCAATAATTTGGCTTCTTTTAGCATTGAACGTCCTGGTCTTCTGCTTCAGAGGTTTACATGAGGGGTCCATGTTGAGACAGTGAACAATAACACTGGGGTCGATTCCTTGCAGGTTGGAGGCCTTCCATGCGAATATGTCGACAGGGGCATACATCATTAATGTGGTTGCATGCCTCCTAAATGCGGCTGCAGTAACTGCTATATCGCCTAACTTCGCTGGTCGGGTCAAGTGCTTTGAGTATCGATCTGACTCTGCCAGGCTAGAGGTGGATAGCAGTCGAATATGGAGGTTGGGCCTTTGGGCCGTGGTCGACAGTGGTGTTTCGACCTCAAGCTAGGCGAGGAACGTTGTTGTGTAGGTTTAGTTTTGGTTGAGAGGTGTTGGGCCGGGCCCATTGGGCCGTCTAGCATGCTGGGTCGACTTCGCGACATTTGAAACGTCCTATTGACTGGGCCTGGGTCTGGTCGAGAGGTGCTGGGCCGTCCCATACCACATATGATAAAATTCATATCATAAAATTCACTAACTGTTATATCACTAGCTTTTCTCTGGAAAAACCAACAGATGATATTGAGCTTGCCCATGATTATTTTGTTTCTTTATCTCAATCTCATTGAAGCCAAAAGGGAGAGATTTTAATTGTTTTAAAGTAGTAAAAGTTTTTTCTTTCTTTTTGACTAGATCCCTATTAATATGTTATCAAACAAATAAAATAGAAGTACCCTAACAGGTCTGACCTGATTGTAATTTATTTTATTGTGAATAAAGGCCTAAAAGTTTGTTTTTGACTTTTCAAAATTTGAAATAGGTAAAGAACTAATAAAATTATTACTAAAAGTTTTAAATATATAAACTAGAAATTATTGCAAAAATAAATATAATATATATATATATATATATAAAGTGTGTGTGTTGGAGGGGAGGGTGGGCAATGTCTCCCCAAGATCCATCAATGGGAGTGGCTCTAATATAAAATTAGAGGGATATTGTCATAGTGATTGGGCAAGATGTTTAGATGATATGAAGTACTTCTGGTTATGTTTTCTCACTTGGTTCAAGCATGTTTGCAGGGCCTCAAAGAAGCAAGAACTAGTGGCTCAATCTTTAGTAGAAGATGAAGATGTTTCAACTAGTTTGATGACTTCACCAGCCATTTAGTTGAGGAAAATTTTAAAAGATGTTAGAATGAAATAGGGAGCTACAATTGAATTGTTTAGCGGTAACAAATCAGTCATTTCAGTTACAAAGAATCTAGTCTTTCATAATTGAAATCGGCACATTGCAATCAAGTATTATTTCATTCGTGAAGTAATTAAAGATTGTTAAGTCCAGCTTCCCCTTTGCAAGTTTGTGAATCAATGCTAACATCTTAACCAAGGCTCTTCCAAAGTAGAAATTTCACAAGATCAGACAGCTTCTTGGAAATGTGGATTGGCATTTTAAGGGGAGAAATATTGATTAATGTGCCGAATTATTGAGCCATGTACTGCTGCAGAGTAATGATGTTGGTGTATGCTAAAATATTGAATAATGCACTACTGTAGATTACTGATGTTGGTTTGTGAAGCAAGATAAAGAGAGTGACTATCTTTTTGCATGCTCAAATATTGCATTTAATGTTAGAAGATATTATGTTTTCTATTGTCAAAAAAAATAACTTGTATTCTCTATTAAAAGAGCTATGTATTGTGTTTGAATGTAACAAGACAGATTTACAAAAAATCGAAAATGATCCTCAGAGGCCGCAAAAAATAAAAAATAAAAAATAAAATAAAATAAAGAGATTACTTTGTAACAAGGAAATATTTCTAGCCAAAAGATTGCTTTAAAAGGATCTTTTTATTCGATTTGGGGCTTTATTTTGCATCCATTTATTTTCGTTTTTTATTATGATATCTTTCAACTTCATATATATTTCCCTAAGACAAATGCATAATTCAATGGGATCGCATCTTGAAAGCAAATGTTGTGTCATGTTTAAAGAGTATCAAATGATCCCTTCTTAATAACTGAGAATTCTTAGCTTTGTGAAGATGAAGTTTAATTAAATTCTTAGTTTTCAAGTGATTTGATATTATCTACTTTTACGATGTACAGTAATTTTATAGCCCAAAATTATTGAACCAAAGTCAGTTCTTTTCGTCTATCGTCAAATGTTTTAGTAGTAATGATTGTGAAGATAGGCAATAGGTATGGCCTAATTTAAGGCAAAATTTTATTTTTCGTCATATAATTTTGTCCAACTTGTGTTTTTGCCCTATAACTTACAAAATTACAATTTTAGTCCTATAAGTAACAAAAATTTTTCCTTTTTAGTCCTCTAGCGAAAAACCCATCAGAAAAGGCTGATGTAGCTAGCCAAAGTATGCCAATTTTAAATTTTTTGCCATGTTGGCAAAATTCTAGCTAACATGGCTTGATTGGTTGGAAGGAGAAATACAAAAAAATGCCAACTAGATATATATATACACATATTTATTTATTTAAGTATAGATATTTGCATGTACATATATACATACATTACCACCTGCCTCCACCCCTCCTTCCCCCCGCTCTCTACCCAACCAATTGCCACCCTACCCATGGGCTGCCATAGCCATGGCAGCTATGAGCCAAGCGTCCAGCGTCCAGCGTCGCCTGGATAAGCTTGCCATGGCTAAAGGCCGCCTGCCGGTATTTGGGCGGGCTGGCCGCAGGCCAAGCGGTGGCCATGCCTAGTAGTCAGCCTGCCCGGATCTGGGCAGGTTGACCGCCGGCATGGTAGCCACATGGTGGTTGGCCATGGTGGGTGGGTGGGTGGGTGGGTGGGTGGGTGTGGGGTATTGGTGGTGGAGAAGAACTTTATTTATTTTTTCTTTTTTCTAAAGTTTTTTCCTTTTAATTTATTTTTTTAATTTGTATATAAAATTAATTAAATTATTTTAATTATGTAAGTTGAAATTATATTGTTAATATGGTTTATTAGATTTTTATTTCTTAAGTAGTGAATAATCATAAGTTATAATTATATTTATATAAATATATCAGTTTATATATATTATGTGTATTTATGTGAGTCATATAAATTATATCATATATTCGAAACTTAATTAAGTTAAACTATATTGTTAATATGGTAGGTTAAATTTTTATTTCTTAATTAATGAATAATCATAAATTATAATATATTTATATAAATATACTTGTTTATATGTAATATGTGTATATATATGTGTTATATAAATTATATAATATGTTTGAAATTTAATTAAGTTATTTTAATTATGTAAGTTAAAATTATATTATAATTAATGATCAATTATATGTAAATATATATTTATATAAATATATATGTATATACATGTGTGTATATCTAAATATATGTGTGTATATATAAATTCTATCATATATTTTAAATAAAAAAAATGACAAAAAATATGCATGTTGCCAACTAAGTAAGGAAAAAGACAAAACATGTCTACTAAGCAATCCAACACAGCAAAAACTCCAAATTGCCACATGCTCGGTGAGCCACGTTAGCTTTTCTGGCGACTCTGGCCGGCTCCGGCAAAAAACAGACTAGAAAGGAAATTTTTTTGTTAATTATAGGACTCAAATTGTAAGTTTGCAAGTTATAGGGCAAAAACGTAAATTGGGCAAAGTTATAGGACGAAAAATGAAATTTCACCCCTAATTTGAACACTGGGCAGTGGGCATTCCTTCCTTGACTATGTAGTCTGCTTCTTTTAGATTTTTCATCAAATTGTTTCACTACTTCCACTTGCTGGATTTCTATTTAAGCATATCTGTTCATATTTAGTCTTTGTCAGTCGACTAAACTTCTGTCAAACAGCATTGTGGGTGCTAAAATTCAACTATATATGTAAAGGACATATTTATGGACTAGAAATAACAGGGTGACTTTTTTACTTCTTTCAACTGACGCGCAGAATGTAAAGTCCATAATCTTGGTTACTATGATATATATATACACACACACACTAGTCATGAGTGCAGCGTGCATGCGCGGTGCTGAAATATCTCGTGGGTGTGTAAATTAGAAATATTTTGATATTTTTTTAATATGTTTTGCGATAGAATTTCTTCAAGAAAATATATTATAAAAATTTCAGCATAATCTGGGTTTCCTTCATGTAATGTTTGCAAATACTATTTGTAGACATATCAATTTTTGCCCAACTGGAGAGTAACACGTATAAAATAATATGCTAATTATTAATTTAAAATTTTCTATTTATCTTGGAATTTATTAAATTTAATTCCAAAAGGTAAATAGTTAATTTTAATTAATACTCTAGTATTTACTTTATGCTCAAATCAAATATTGATAAGTATCAAAGATAAAGTGTCTATGCCTACAAACCAATTAAATCAAAGATATTTGATATTATCTCTTCATTTTTGATATTATTTCTTGATATTTGATATTATCTTATCAAACAGATAATCATCAAAGAAGTTCAAATCAATCTGAAAGTCTCCTATCAAGCATCTATACAAAGGGGGTGATTAAGGCTTATTCAACACACAACACAAATTCTAGCAAGTGAGAGGAACTTTGAGGCAGTCCAACAATTCTTTTAATCAAATTTAAAGAGGTCCATAGCGTTTAAGGCATTTTTCATGGAGCTTATCATATTCTGGCTTTTAATTCGGGATTAAGGTGCGGAGCCCTTGAATTGGTGTTATTTTATTCAAATTAAATTCAAAGAGATTCACAGTGTTCAAAGTGTTCTTTGCAGAGCTCATCATATTTTGACGTTTGATTCGAGATTAAGGTGAGGAGCCCTCAAATTAGCTTTATTTTATTTAAATTAAATTCAAGGAGATCCACAACTGTAACACTCCCACTTGGGATAGCACCTAAACTGATATGCCACTCAATTCAGTCTTAAATTGAACCCACAATACAAATCAATAGGCTGATAACAAACTTTTCAAGCTTATCAGAAATAATAGCGAATTTCAACTTAAACTATCATTCGCAAACAATAAATGCAAACCTTAGACGATCCCATAACATACCGCATATGTACTAAATACATCTAACAAAATATTTACATGTCTTAAGTTATCAACATCAACATGACATATCACAACGTCTCGAGCCCAGGCTTAACATTCAAATAATTCCATATATACATTCAAACACCTCATCTATTACAAAATATATTCATGTCCAGGCTTGGAGTCCAAGTTCTTCACTTAATCCTGTATGAGAAAATAAAGAATAAAATGGGGTAAGTCCAAAGGACTTAGTGAGGGATATTTGTAATCATATGCAATGAGGATTTGTCGAGGAAGAATCAACTCAACAGACCGTAATTCAACAGTCTAACAGAAACATATTGGATACAATCAAACAATCAAGAAACAATTGAACCGTCAAGGGACAGTCAGACAGTCAGATAGAATCGAACGGTTAGGGTATAATCAAATAGAACAGTTTCGAATAACATATAAGTACTAGTCAATCAATCTTATCCAAGTGGGACAGCTTGATACATAGTAGATGCCTAGGAGTATCCCTAGCACATAAATGAGACACGGTAGATACCTAGGAGTATCCCTAGCACATAACTAACATACGATAGATGCCTAAGAGTATTCCTAGCACATCATTAATAGACGGACGATACCTTGGAGTATCTCTAGCATATCACTGACAGACGGACAATACCCAAGAGGATCCCTAGCATACCACTAATAGACGGTAGATGCCCATGAGTATTCCTTGCACATTACTAATAGATGGACGATACCTAGAAGTATCCCTAGCATACCACTGATCGACGGACAATACCTAGGAGTATCTCTAGCATATCACTGATACCAGATAAATGAGTGTGCCGGCAAGGCATACTATAACAGTACAGAACAATACAGATAATAGAACGAACAGATAATGGAACAGTCGGACAACAGAACGATCGGATAATAGAACTGTTAGATAACATATAACAGACGAAGGTTCTGGGCGCCAGAACAAATAGAAAATAGAATCATAATCAGGAAGTAATCCTTACAGGGGTGGCCGGATCAATTAATAGATAATCAAATGAGATCTCAACTGTTCACAAATTTCAATAACACAATATAGCCAGTACAGAAATAGAAACCGTCACAGGGGTTTATCACAATAACAGAAGAGTAATCGATGCCAGATTGGCAGACCCTCACCTCCGTAGTCTTAGAAAGCTGCAACCTCAATCAGTAGTCTACTGGTCCACAAGACCCACTCTTTCGTCACCGAACCAAAGGAATAAATCCATAATCAAAATCTTTAATAGACCTTAATAATCTCCAGTAATTACAATCTTACTATTAACAATCTAATATCGATAGCTATTTGCTAATATGGCAGTTAAGGGTTCTATCGATACTATCATTACGATACGACTAATTATGCCGTTAATACTAGAATATATACGGGGTTTATATTGGTACTAACAAAAGGCATAATCAGGTCCTTATTTATATAATAAATCTCATATCATTATCCTAAATCAACAATAATTGTCTAATTATCATAATTAATGAAATTATTGTCACTTAAGCCCCAAATCCACAAAATTAGGGTTTAAATCCTTTAATAAACTTAATTAACCCAAGTTAGCATATAATATGACATATTCGGGTCCACTAAACTATGTAATCATACATGCACATCTCATAGTCTTGCTTCCCAAAGCATAGTCCACATCCACATGTGTCACAACACAAGATATATAAAATAACATGATACAACATATATATATATATAAGTCCCCAATCCAACTATTTACACAAGATTCGGCCACAGAAGCGCCGAAATCACAAACCAAGAATACCGTCATAATCCTCACGATGAGCTGAAGATTCTATCCCAGCTCCGCTGCCACCGTCCACCACCAGAAAAAGGTCAAATCACCACCAAAATGCACCTTTCAGCTCCCACAACAAAATGCCTGGGTCAATTTTATCAAACTTCATCGAACTGAGCTCCAGTTTTAGCCTTAATCCTCCAGCGCCACCACTCGCTGCCGCACAATTTTCTTTCGATTCCATTATCGGTGGTGGTCCATTTGAGAAACTGAAGCTACACAAGTGATCCTTGAGCTGAGAGCTTCAAAACCTGCTACCCAGAAACTTTTTTCTGCTATTGCTCTGCCGTGGCCAAATTTTTGAGCTCAAATTTCAGCAATTCCATCAATGGGTTTGGGAAGAAATTGGTATGGTTGTGTTCCTTATTCAGAGAGGAACAATTTGGTACTAAATATGATAGGTTTTGGTTGTCGGTGAGAGAGAAAAATGGTGAGGGTGATGGGGTTGTGGTGGAGAAGATGATATAAAATGGGGTAAAAATGAAAAAAATTCAATATTTGTAGATTTGATCTTTTCTTAATCGTAGATTGACCCCTAAAATTTTGGTTCAGTTTCAATTAGGTCTTCCAAGGTTTTCACCAACTTCAATTCAGTCCCTAACAAAGTGAGTACCTCACTTTGGCCCCTTTGACCCAAAATATTAACCATGCAACCCTTAAAACTTTGAAAATGTGATCCAATCAAGTCTTGCTTAATTGCATTTTGGTCCTAAAACTTTCAATTTTTTTGAAACCAAGTCATTTTTATTTATTTTTCGAGCCCTAAAATCCAATCAAACAATACCTTGATTTCTATTTTCTGAAATATCAAATTTTAGGGGTGTTATAATGACGTTCAAGGTGTTCTTTGTGGAGCTCATATATTTTGATGTTTGATTTGAGATTAAGGTGTGAAGCCCTTGAATTTGCGTTATTTTTTCAAATCAAATTTAAGGAGATCCACGACATTCATTGCGTTCTTTGTAGAGCTTATTAAATTCAAGATCATATTTGGAAGGGAAGAATTAGAAGATTAGATTAGAAATTGAATCCACAGTTGATAGATTTTTAATTTTATTTTATTTGAACAATTTTTCTTGTCTTGTAATTTTATTTACTACAGACAAAGAAATTCGCTTACAAATTTTTAGCACAACTAGTGGGACGATCTCTACCTCTCATCTTTTTCCCTCATTAAGATTGAAGTATCAAATAGCCGCCAACAAGACTGCTGCATTGAAAATTGCTATGTCAAATTCCTTAAATGCTAGAGTAAAAAGTGTTGGCGCTATCACAAGAAGTATGTCCAAGAAGTTGCAATTATCTTCAGAGGTGGCTCATTTGCTTGCTATGGAAAAGGTGTTGCCGCATTTTATTGATATGAATAAAGATGGTAGAGACTCAAAGGAAAAATTTGCATCATCCATTCCCTAGTCAACATCAAATTCCTTGAGCATGGCGACGGTGATGGTGACAAGTGCTACAACTTTGGAGGAGCAAATTATAAATTTGACGAAGGCTATTGAAGGACTCATGAAGCATGTCCAAGAGCGAGACTTTAAATCTCCAAATTGGTGAGCAAAGTGGATAATTTTGATGCAAGCTGCGTGGTGGAAAAACAAATTGAGGCTCAGGATGAAGGTGAAACATCCACAAAGAAACAATCAGCCAAAAATGAAAAGACTGCAAATAAAGAACTACAAGTTTCCACTGATGGACTAGTTCTTATTAACCCATTGTAGGACTTTATCATGAGACTATCAAATACAAGCTTGATGGAAGTTCTAAGTTGTCTATGACTTACTCCAAGCCATATACTTGAAGCATTGATAACTTGAAGATGCCAATTGGTTACCAACCTCCAAAGTTTCAGCAATTCGATAGCAATGGCAACCTGAAGCACGACGTGGCTCATTTCATTGAGACATGTAATGATGCTGGGACATATGGAGATCATCCAACCAAGTAATTTGTTTGATCATTAAAGGACAGTAGTTTTGGTTGGTGTATTGACTTGGAGGCAAGCTCCATTGATAATTGGGGGCAACTGGAACAAGAATTCTGCAATTGTTTCTACAGCACTCAAAGAGCGGTCAACATGATTGAACTCACAAACTCTTGCCAATGGAAAGAAGAACCTGTCATTGACTATATCAATCCCTAGAGAAATTTGAGTTTTAACTGTAAGAATAAATTATTGGAGGATTCAGCAATTGAGATGTGTATCCAAGGAATGCATTGGAGTCTTTGCTACATACTTCAAGGAATTAAACCAAATTTTTTTGAAGATTTGGCAACTCGTGCATATAATATTGAAATGAGCATAAATTTTGATGAACAAGAAGACTCAAGTGATGCTGATGATCATGAAGATGTTGGGGGCAATTACTTTTCACCTTCAAATTACAAATGCTCCTTGATAAGAGCCAAAACAATCAATAATGCTCCCAAATAAGAGCATAAACTATCTAAAACTCTCAAGTCTCTAAGTCTAAAAAATCTATGAGTCAAGTCTCCAATACTTCAAATCATGGCTCAAAGTTCTAATTTCCAAGTCCAAGACTCAAATTTTTAAGTCTCCAAATCAAAGATTTAAACCTTCAAATCTTCAAGTCCAAAGCTCAAGTCTTCAAATTCCAAATGCTCCTTGATAAGAGCTTAAACTATTAGTAAAGCTCCTAGATACGAGCATAAACTATCGAAAAATTCAAAATATCCCCCATGTGCTCCTTGATATGAGCTTAAACTTTCAATAAGGCTCCTAGGTATGAGCATAAACTATCTAAATATGTGAAGTCTCCCCAATTACTCCTTGATAAGAGCTTAAACTGTCAATAATGCTGTTAGGTATGAGCATAAACTATCAAAAATTGTTAAGTTAAACTTTTCCTATTTATTCCTTGATAAGAGTGTTAGCTGTTTATTAAGTCAAACTTAAGTAAACTCCTTGACATGAGTATAAATTGTCAACCAAATTCAAGTGGACTCCTTGACACGAGTATAAAATGTCTATTCAATTTAAATATGCTCCTTGACGCACGAGTCTAAATTGCATGTTACTCTTGGCCCACATGAGTATAAACTGTGTACGACACATCCATCAAAAGGATATTTACTTTGAATTATATAATGACTTGACCCTTTATTGGGTACCATAGCTCGAGGAATGTTTGGAAGATGTTCTTGTTGAAAACATATGTGAAAAAAAAATTGGGAGAAAAAGAGAACTTTTCAAATACTTCAAGCCCTCTTTCGTGGTTTATTAGCACATCTTTCACTAAGTCTTGAAGTGGGGACATTTGTAGACATATCAATTTTTTCCCAATTGGAGAGTGACATATATAAAATAATATGCTATTTATTAATTTAAAAGGTAAATAGTTAATTTTAATTAATACTCTAGTATTTACTTTATGCTCAAATCAAATATTGATAAGTATTAAAGATAAAGTGTCTATGCCTATAGACCAATAAAATCAAAGATATTTGATACTATCTCTTAATATTTGATATTATCTCTTCGTTCTTGACATTTGATATTATCTTATCAAAGAGATAATCATCAAAGAAGTTCAAATCAATCTGAAAGTCTCCAATCAAACATCTATACAAAGGGGGCGATTAAGGCTCATTCAACACACAACACAAATTCCAGCAAGTGAGAGAAACTTTGAAGGAGTCCAGCAATTCTCTCAATCAAATTTAAGGAGATCGACGACGTTTAAGGCATTTTTCATGGAGCTCGTCATATTCTGGCTTTTAATTCGGGATTAAGGTATGGAGCCCTTAATTGGCATTATTTTATTCAAATTAAATTCAAAGAGATCCACGGCATTCAAAGTCTTCTTTACGGAGCTCATCATATTCTGGCATTTGATTCGAGATTAAGATGCGGAGCCCCCAAATTGGCGTTATTTTATTCAAATTAAATTCAAGGAGATCCACAACGTTCAAGGCGTTCTTCGTGGAGCTCATATATTTTGACATTTGATTCAATATTAAGGTGCGAAACCCTTGAATTAGCGTTATTTCTTCAAATCAAATTTAAGGAGATCCACGGCATTCAAGGTGTTCTCTACGGAGCTCATTAAATTCAAGATCATATTTGGAAGGGAAAAATGAGAGGATTAAATTAGAAATTGAATCTACAGTTGATAGATTTTTAATTTTATTTTATATGTACGATTTTTCTTATTTTGTAATTTTATTTGCTGTAGACAAAGAAATTTGCGCTTACACTATTTATCATAAAATTTTCTAATATCGATTATTTGAGATTGAAAAGTATTAGAACATATTAAGAATCAATGAGTTCTTAAGCAGTTCGCAATTCCTTCCATGCTTGATATCACACAAGAAATCTTCGATTATTAATCCTGGTCTATTAAACTACAAATCAAAGTCAATTGGAAAGATAATTTTTTTTTATAGGGTACTTAAATAAAGTGCAATAGATTTTATTCTTTTTATTCTGATCATGTTAAGAAGTTCAATGCGCCACTCGTCAAACAACGAAAGTATGAATTTATGAAACTATTCAGAATCTGAAAATCTAAAAAATATCTTATCAGCGTCGAATTTTTCTACATTATTAAAGCATTTAGGCAATACTCCAACTATTATACACGTGCGCTGATTGCTGAATTGGAGGCGCTAAATCTATAGCTTCCGACAGCAGTGTATGTGCAATCACATAATCTTATTCTATCAAGCTATTTAATAAGTGCAATCTGTGGCCTTCGCTTTTTGTTCTGCTTGTTCAACTTAAGCAGTGGTTTGGACTATGATCCGATCCACTTATTCTCTCCCAACTTTGATTTGATTTACGCACTCAATCCTACCTATTTCCAACTTTGATTCAATTCACATGTTCAATCCGATGGCTACATGCTCAGTTGACTCTCCATTCATTGTCATAAGATCCATAATGCTAAAGGGGTGCTAGGATACCAGACATCCTCAATCTATTATCATTGTAGATAGTAATTCTCGTGTGTGTGTGTGTGTGTGTGTGTGTTAGAGAGACACATGCTTCCATACATATACACCACACACCACACACACTTCCATGTGTGTTTATGAACGTCGTTGCCATCTTCATCTCTATCATGCTTTCCTTTCCAAAATACAATACATTTAGAGAGGCAATTTGATTTAAAGGTCTATCAACAATGTTATGATATGTAAGACTATTAATATATCAAGAAGTAGTTAAGAAGGTCTATGAGTGAACCAAATTCAACTTAATGCCAAATTTTTTGACATTCAAGTCATTCATAAATTTTTTTGTTAAGTTGTATTTTTGTATTTTTATTCGTATAATTTTTCCTTGTGATTAATAGTAAAAATGCTTAATTGTTGGGTTTTAACTTTCTTTTTATGTTTTGTGAAGCAAATTGAAGATTTGAGCTTATGTAGCTGAAAATCGAGCATTTGACATGTTTGGGGCAAAGATCGCATTCCTGAGGAGATGAGAAATGGAAGAAGGAAATAATTCGAGTACGGACATGTGTTTGGCAGTTGTATATTCCTAGAATATTTTAATTTTTATTTCTTTAATTAGGATAATTTTAGTTTTCCTATTCTGGTAGGACTCTTATTAGTTTCCCAGTTGCATTATGAGTAGTAGACTATTTATAGGGAACTAGGTTTTTTCATAGGGGAGTTTTTGATTCTTTTGTTCAGCATATTTTTAGTTTCTTGCGTTTTCTTCTTCCCATGAGTTGCTAAACTTTTCTTCTAGCCTAAGGAATTATCGAAGTTTTGGTTCTTCAGTATTTGAGAGATCTAATTGATTTAATTTGTTTTCCTTATTCCTTGAGTATTTATTTATCTTCCATTTTCATTACGATTATTCAAGTTCATTGAATTTAGGGCCCAAATTTGATAGCTTAGAATAATTGTCCTGTCAATTAGAACATTAAATTCGTAATTGCTTAATTGTTCTAATATTTGTGGCAAATAACATAGTTATGTGTGGTGACTACATGCATGATTCATGTTATGTGGATAAATAATCTAGTTTAAATGAACCCCGCTTGTGTGTGTTTGTTGACTAGAGCTGGGTCTCTCTAGCTTTTAATGCTGTTGATAAATTAAATCCTAGGAGTGCTTTTTCAGGATTGTTTATTGACAGGAAAAATAACTAACGAGCTTCTCTTAGTTATCGAAATAGTAAGGAGAGATTGGTTATTAGGGCGTTCGAGTAACTATAACCAATCTATTCAAGAAAAGAGGAATTAATCTTTGCATCAATGATCATATATGTGAACCAAACTGAGATTTTACCTTAGGCTAGATTCCATTCTTATTGATTTCTTATTTTATTTGTGATTTATTTTACTTTTAAGATTCTAGTTTTCATTTTTATAAAAATCCCCATTCTATTTTATTTTATTCAGTAAATTTGAAAGAAACAAAAATTACCAGTCCCTGTGGAATACGACCCTACTCCCATTGATTACAAATCATATGTTTAGGGTAGGAAATTATTTTTGTTGGATTCGACACTGACCAAATTTTGGCGCCGTTGCCTGGGACTGGTGTCAAATAATTTTGTTTCTTTTAATACCTCTATTTTGTAGTACAAGTGAACCTTAATGGTTCGTGAAAGAACTTTAAGGGAGTTAGTTGAACAGAATTTGGCTCAACAGCTGCTTTGCATTGAATATCCAGAGTTGGAAACACCTTTTGAGCTAAAATCTGGGTTAACCCATCTACTACCCATTTTCCACGGTCTGGAGAATGAAGATCCCCATAAGCATTTAAAGACACTTCTGTTGTGTGCTCGACTATGAAACCCCAAGGAGTGTCTGAAGAATAAGTCAAGTAGCGAGCTTTTCCATTTTCCTTAGCAAATAGAGCTAAAGATTGGTTATTTTATACACCCCCTGGCTCGATCACTACATGGACGGAAATGATAAAATTGTTTCTTGAGAAGTTTTTCCCTACTTCACGCGCTACTAGCATTAGAAAAGAGATCAGCGGGATAAGACAGAGAGACGTGGAGAATCTTCATGAATATTGGGAAAGGTTTAAGCAACTTTGCGCAAGCTGCCCACAACATGGTATTACTGAGCGATTCCCCATTCAATACTTTTATGAAGGACTTTTACTGATGGAGAGGAGGATGATGGATGCAGCAAGTCAAGGAGCCATAGTGAATAAAACTCGAAGTGAAGCTAGAGAATTAATTTCTATAATGGCTGCCATCTCCCAACAATTTGGATACTCTTGGGACCCTCCTAGGAGGGTCAATGAGGTAAGTAATTCGTCTCTTGGGCATCAAATTTCCACTTTAACTTCTCTTGTTCAACAATTGGTTGTAGGAAATACACGACAAATGAAAGCTTGTGGCATTTGTACTAACGTTGGTCATCCTATAGATATGTGTCCTACGCTCCAAGAGAATTCCAGCGATCAAATTAATGCAGTAGGAGGATTCCCTCGACCACCGCAAAGAAAGTACGATCCTTACTCAAACACCTACAACCTAAGATGGAAGGATCATCCAAATTTTAGTTACAGAGGGAGATTGCAAAACTACCAATACTTCCAACAAAAGCCGTCCCTTCCACCGCAACCACCCTCTTCAAATATAGGTATGTCTCTTGAAGAGATTGTTAAATCGTTTGCGACTAACACTTAGCAATTCAATAAGAAAAGTGAGCAAGCATTTAAAACTTGGAGAACTAAATAAGTCAGCTAGCCACCTTAGTGAGTAAGATAGAATCCCAAGGAAAGTTACCATCTCAGACCGTTATCTATCCCAAGCAGAATGTTAGTGCGATTACTTTGAGGAATGGTAAGGAGCTAAAGGAACCCAACAAAAAGACATGAGAAAATACTGTTGTGGAAGAGGTGGAAACAGAGATTATCATGCCCTAGGATTTAGTTGAACATTTGCATGAACCCAATAGTAAGGTGACAAACCCATTGGTTGTACACCTTCTATTTCCCGAAAGGTTCGCTAAATCCAAAAGGTATGAAGAGAAAAAAGAGATTTCTGAAACTTTTCGCAAAGTCGAGGTAAATATCCCATTACTTGATGCAATCTAGCAAATACCTTGGTATGCTAAATTCCTTAAAGAATTGTGCACAAATAAAAGAAAATTAAAAGGCAATAAAGAATAAGTGTGGGGGAAAATGTTTCAGCAGTGATACAAAGGAAATTACCCCCCAAAAGCAAGGACCCAGGTATGTTTACTATCTCTTCCAAAATTGGCAAAGTTAGAATTGAAAAGGCTATGTGCGATCTTGGTGCTTCAGTTAATATCATGCCTCTTTCCATCTACTCTTCATTGAATGTAGGTCCTTTGACAGAAACAGGAGTAGTTCTTCAACTTGCTAATAGGTCTGTGGTATATCCCAAGGGAGTCCTAGAGGATGTGTTAGTACAAGTTAATGAATTGATTTTTCCTGCTGATTTTTATGTACTTAACATGTCTGAAAATAACTCTCCTAATTTGTCACAAATGAAGACCTTTCCTCAGAACCCCTAGGATGAAAATTGATGTGCATGATGGTACACTCACTATGGAGTTTGATGGTAATATGATTAAATTCAATATTTATGATGCCATGAAATATTCTAGTGATGAGTCTTGTTTTTCTATTGTGGATAATATTAATACTTTGATTCACGAAACCTTGAATTTGAATGATGATAATTTTGTGACGTGAGGAGTAGCTACGTCTAGCCAAAGACATTAAAGAAAGGCGCTTTTTGGGAGGCAACCCAAATTTTCAATTTGTTGTTTATATTTTAAAAAAAAAAAATTCTTTAATTAGCTTTATTTTTCTCTAATGCAGGAGACATTTTAAATTGGCCCATGGGTGTAATTATTTGACAAGGAAAGTTCTTCAATTTAGCCGTGCCCATACCTTGGTCAAAGACTTCTTCTGACATGTTGGAATTATAATACAAGGAAAGCTCTCCAATCTACCTATGCCCACACCTTGTTCAAAGACTTCTTCTGGCATATTGGAATTACTTCAGAAAGAAAAACTCTTCCATCTACCTGTGCCCACGCCTTATTCAAAGACCTCTTCTGGCACCATTAGAATTATATCTACCCCGTGCCTACACCTTGTTTCGCCACCTCTCCCGCCACCATCACCTGCCTCCACCAAAGCCACCACTTTCCTGCCACCAACATCACTACTGCCATAATCAACCGCTGCTACTGGTTTCACACCCCCAGTACTACCCAATCTTTAAAGCCATGCGGGCCTCATCTCATCAAGAGAGTCCTTTTTCCACTGTTCTTACACATTTGCATTCTTAGTTTGAAACATTGAGGACAATACTTGGTTTAAGTGTGCAGGAGAAAAATTTAGATTCATTTTGCTTCAAACATGCAAGAAATAATTTTTTATTTCTTCTTATTTTCTTTCAAAATGTGCTTTAGTTCTTGATTAGTTAATTTTTCTCTTAGTCCTTTTGCCTTTTTTCGATGCTTGTCCTTTAAGTAACACTTAAATAATTGGGTTGAATTAGGACACATTGTAAGAATGCCATGAGTAGTTGAGTTCTTGTTTATTGCACTTTGACTTGTTACCATGTTGGTTGATTTGGATGAAAAATATATGAGGGAATTAATGCATATCACCTTAATAATTGTCATGCATAGCGGGTTAACTTTTTTTTTTGAACTTGCCTTGATGAACATATTTAGGTTGAATTGTTGAGTTGAATATACTAAGACAATGAAGGTGACTGGGTTTGACCATTTAACCTCTCTTTAAAAAAAAGAAAGAAAGAGCAAGCATTAAATTGATTACTCCGCTAATCACTAAATTAAATGACTATGAGTTGGGATAATAACCATCTAGGTTTGTGACTGGCTGAGTAACCGGGTGCATTCTTCACCAATGTTTGTATTTGCGTAAAAAGGTCGGATGACATTCTAGACAAATTGTGGCTAGCTAAGTAACCAGGTGCATTCATCACCAATGTTTGTATTTGTGTAAAAAGGTTGGTCTACGTGCTGAAATTAGTGCCAGAGAGGGGGGGGGGGGGAGAGATCAAATAAGGTTTTTCCCTTTCATCCTTTATGTTTTCTTGCATTCAACTTGCTATTCTTCCATGAATATGTGATATCGTTGCATGTTTTTTTATACTTGTCCTTCTATGTCTTGACTTGAAATGAACTTAATGAAGAAATGTTAGATCCCCTTTACATTTCAAGTTCGAAGAGATTGCCAGGGTGACTGGTTATTTGTGTGATTTATAAGGGTTCTTTTTATGAAGTACATGTTCTTACTTGTGCCTTGTTCGGCCCTCCAAAATATGATAATTTAAACTACTTGAGGACAAGTTGAGAAATAGGAAGAAAGGATTGTGAGAAAGATTGATAAATTGAAACTATTGTATGCTTGAGGACAAGCATTGTCTAAGTGTGGGGGAATTTGTTAAGCTGCATTTTTGTATTTTTATTCGTATAATTTTCCCTTCTGATTAATAGTAAAAATGCTTAATTGTTGGTTTTAACTTTCTTTTTATGTTTTGTGAAGCAAACTGAAGATTTGAGTTTATGCAGCCGAAAATCGAGCATTTGATATGTTTGGAGTAAAGATCGCATTCTCGAGGAGATGAGAAATGGAAGAAGGAAATAATTTGAGTGCGGACATGTTTTGGCAGTTGTATATTCCTGGAATATTTTAATTTTTATTTCTTTAATTAGGATAATTTTAATTTTTCTATTCTGGTAGGACTCTTATTAGTTTTCCAGTTGCATTAGGAGTAGTAGGATATTTATAGGGAACTAGGTTTCTTTCATAGGGGAGTTTTTGATTCTTTTGTTTAGCATATTTTTAGTTTCTTGCATTTTCTTCTTTCCATGAGTTGCTAAACTCTTCTTCTAGCCTAAGGAATTATCGAAGTTTTGGTTCTTTAGTATTTGTGAGATCTAATTGATTTAATTTGTTTTCATTATTCCTTGAGTATTTATTTATCTTCCGTTTTCATTATGATTATTCAGGTTCATTGAATTTATGGCCCAAATTTGATAGCTTAGAATAATTGTCTTGTCAATTAGAACGATAAATCTATAATTATTTAATTGTTCTAATATTTGTGGCAAATAACATAGTTATGTGTGGTAACTGGATAAATAATCTAGTCTAAATGAACCCCGCTTGTGTGTGTTTGTTGACTAGGGCTGGGTCTCTCTAGTTTTTAATGCTGTTGATAAATTAAATCCTAACAGTGCTTCTTCAGGGTTGTTTATTAACAGAGGAAATAACTAACGAGCTTCTCTTAGTTATCGAAATAGTAAGAAAAGATTGGTTACTAGGGCATCCGAGTAATTATAACCAGTATATTCAAGAAAAGAGAAATTAATCTTTGCATTAATGATCAGCTCTGTGAACTAAACTGAGATTTTTCCTTAGGCTAGATTCCATTCTTATTGATTTTTTATTTTATTTGTGATTTATTTTACTTATAAGATTCTAGTTTTCATTTTTATAAAAATCCCCATTCTATTTTGTTTTATTCAGTAAATTTGAAAGAAACAAAACTTACCATTCCCTGTGGAATATGACCCTACTCCCACTAATTACAAATCATATCTTTAGAGTAGGAAATTATTTTTGTTGGATTCGACACCCACCAAATTTACATTCCATAATAAAGCCTATAAAGTACATTTGCTTTCAGCAAGACTAAGGTTAACAGAGAATATAATTTTCAAATTCTTCTCATGATGTCTTTTTGACTGGTCATTGCCAGAATCATGATGGCCACTTTTATGTTTTTCGTTTTCTTATCCTTGCCTTTTTCTGTCTTTATTGTTTTTATGCTTCTTTTCCTTGTCTTTAGACTGACTTTCAGATTTTCTAGCAATAAGAGTACCCTTCTCAGACTATAACACATTACAAGAGTACAGATCAATTCATCCACTACAGCACACTTTATAGCAGTAGAAAGCAACTCAAAAGGTTCCAAGTAAAGCAGCCAAATAAAATAAGTAAGCTCAATGTGTCTTCCAACCGCAACCGCAACCCCAAGACCGTATAGACATGTCAATTTTGGTCTATGATTTTAATCCTTTTATGATTCTTTATTTCTTCACAAGGAGAGAAAGCAACTGATGGTCCAATGAGCACCATTAGGGGTACAAGAGTGCATTCAAAAAATAAAGGAACTAACACAATTTCCAGAGAGAAAAAGAGCATCTAAAAGAAGTTTATGTTCTGCAAATAGGCGCAGATATCCTAAGGATGGTACAATTTGAGACCAAATTTAGTTAGAGTTATTGAATAACCACATCCAGTGAACTAATTCAATAGCTCCACAGGCAAATTTCAAGAGGTATAAGTTGGAGGAACCTTTGCCTGGAGGGCTAAAGAGCATGGTATGAAATGAAAACTTTTAAAATGTTAAGATTTGCAAAGAACCAAACAACAATTTATGTCAAATAAGTCCAGAAATTTTCAATAAACTTGCAGCAGTAGCTATCATTCGATCATTGCAAGTGATCAGTGCTTAAAAAGGATGTTCAGTGAGAATAAATATATACACAAAGGAAACCTCGGTTGACTCTCTTATCACTGTCTTTTCATTGCAAAAATCATACATGTTTTGTTGTCTTGGCTCGAGATAGAGTTCTTGCTCCGCCTTGTGAACTCTATTTAGTATGCGCCCACATTACCTCAGCCATTGATGTTTCTTGTCATCACATGAGACACAAAATGATATTTAATTTCCCAAAGGCAGCCCTTTATTCAGCATAACCTCAGCAAATCTATGTCATTAGCTCTAATTCCTATCATGATGCTCCGTTGACCAGTTCTTTGCGGTTAGTGCTTTCTTATTGACATAATTATGGTTAGGATGCAATACTTCGATCAATCAATTTATTAAACGAAAGAATAGTTCAATTCAGTTAGAAAAAGAAATTAGTTAGCTTGCTAAGCTTTCTAACTTAGGTTGTAAAAACTTTTGAATCTTCTCAGAAGTAAGAGCAAATCCTACTTTGGTGGATGTCGATCGATGATGACCCTTCTTCGTTGGACCGTTTTAATTCTCTATTTTATTTCTATTTAATTTATTTTTATTTTAATTTATTATATTTATATACAGTGTACCTGATTTTGAATCAATCATTTTTATAAAAAAAATATTTAATATATGTATCATATATTCATAAAATAAAATAAAAGATTTAAATCACTGTTGGGCTTTATCCTGATGGCCCTTTTTCTTAAGAATATTTGATTAATTGTAAAGTTAACTTGACTTAGTTGATTAGTACTATATATATGTAGTATATAAGAATGCAAGTACGAGAATGCAAATAGCGACAGAGAATTCATAATTTCCTGATATGCGTGTGGAAATTTCCAAGAACACCTTTGGCTTTTTCCTCTGCCCAACTAGCTTTTAAGTAATTTATTATTTCAGTACTTAATTATTTTATACTTTCTATTTACCAAAACTTGAAACTTAAACCCCACTGCATGCAAAACTTTCTCCCCTATAAATGTAATACTTTCCCAACATATAAAATGGGTCGCAAGAATAGCTAGCTAGGGCTTTCTTCACTGCTTTAGTTTCATTGTTTCTATATATACATAGTACTTATATACATACACTGTAATATATATACATATATATAGAAGTGTAAGTGTTTGTATGTGTGTGGCAGTTTATATATGTTGATTTTGCCTTGAAATTTGGGCTAAGTTGACGAGGAACAGAAGAAACAGAGCGAAAAAGAGTGAAGCGGTCGAAATGGGCATGAGGAGCACGCCCCGACATGCGCAGCCTACGGCATTGCCGTGCTAGGCAGAGTTTCGCACATCTTGGCTCGGACCTTTATGTCAAGACGCAGCCAGATTACAGCAAACACATCGATTCTTGCACTGGGCACAAGTCATGTGCGCCTCGGCGCACGACGCAAGGTCCATGGGCCTAGGACACTATTTTGCAGTATAAATTTAGTTTTCTTCCAAGACAATCATTAAACAAGTCAACACAGACATAACGCAAGGGTTTCTAGATTGCTTTTGAGATAGTTTCTCGAGACGAAGTTTAGAACGAGGGTGTTAGATGTTCATGTGAGATTTATGGGACAAAAGTTTGTACTTGCTACTTTGATTGAAATCAATAAATTTCTTTCTTTGTCCAGTGGATTAGGCACATTGTCGAACCACGTTAAATATTGTTGTCAGTTTTCATTGAATTAGTTTACTGTTATTTCATAGTTTTCATAATAGATCTTCCTAAATTTCAACAAATTGGTATTAGAGCAGGTTGGATCAGATGTCAGCCATGAAGTACAAGGTAGAGAAATTCGATGGGAACAACAACTTTGGGCTGTGGAAGATGAAAGTTCATGCCTTCCTGTGTTAACAAGGTTTATAGAGAGCGTTAAAGGGCAGAGATTCCTTGCTAAAGATGCTGACAGATGAAGAGAATGATGAGTTTATGGAGAAGGCTTAAGGTACTTTGGTGTTATCATTGGTATATAACATACTGAGAGAGGTCGCCGCAGAAAGTACGCTAGCATATTTGTGGAAGAAGCTAGAGAATTTCTATATAACGAAGTCCTTGACGAATCGGCTGTATTTGAAACAACGGTTATACACATTAAGGATGAATGAAGGTATATCTATTACTCAGCATATTGATTATTTCAATAAGGTGATATTTGATCTCGCTAGTATAGATGTTAAAATTGAAGATGAAGACCAAGCGTTAATTCTCTTGTGTTCTCTGCCAAAATCTTTTGAGCACTTGGTTACTACTTTACTGTATGGGAGAGATACGATTTTAGTGGAGGATGTGAGGCCTCATTGAATTCCAATGAATTGAGAAAACATGTTTTGGGCAGCAATAATAGTGAAAGTAGGGAAGGATTGGTGGTGAAAGGGAGATCAAGAAAAAGGGAAAGAGTAGAGGCCAATCAAAGTCTCGAACTAAACCTAGAAATAGTGATAAGTGTTTTAGGTGCAGTGGAAAGGGGCAATGGAAATAAAATTATCCAGAATGAGGAAAGACGAAGGATGCATGTGAAACTTCTGATTAGAAACGGGATGATGTCGCAGGAATGGTTGAGGATGAGTCTAATGGTGGACTTGTTCTCAACGTTGCCGAAAGTTTACTGAGCTTTGAGTGAATTTTGGATAGTAGCTATTCCTATCACATGTGCCCACGAGAAGATTGGTTTACCACTTATCAGAAATACGATGGTGGTAAAGTGCTTATGGGAAATGATGCTTCTTGCAAGGTTGCAAGAATTGGCAGTTTGTATCAGAACGCATGATGGCATAGTAAGGACCTTAACAGATATGCGTCATGTTCCAAATCTGAAGAAAAATATGATATTGCTGGGTACTCTGGACAAGAATGGTTGTGCGTACAGAGCTCGAGATGGAGTTCTGTAGGTTTCCAAAGGTGCATTACTTATCATGAATGGAGACAAGCGGAATGGCCTTTACATATTATAGAGCAGCACAGTTTTTGGTACTGTAGCTATTTCTTCGTTAGTTAATAATTCAATGAGATTGTGGCATATGCGGCTTGGGCATATAAGTGAGAGGGGGATATCAGAACTGAGAAAATGAGGTTTGCTTTATAGAGATAAGACTGATGAGTTGAATTTTTGCTAGCAGTATGTGCTTGGCAAGCAACATAGGGTGAAATTCAACACTGCAGTTCACAGGACCAAGGGCACTTTGGATTACATTCACTCAGATCTTTGGAGGCCTTCTCAGGTTTCTTCAAAGAGAGGTGCCAGGTACATGCTGACATTCATTGATGATTTCTCATGGAGAGTATGGGTGTACATGCTAAAGCATAAGGATGAGGTATTTGTCAACTTCAAGAAATGAAAGACTTTAATTGAGAAACAGATAGGAAAGGAGATAAAGTGCTTGAGGACTGACAACGGATTGGAGTTCTGCAACAAGGACTTTCAGGAATTCTGCGATAAGGAAGGAATTGTGAGGTATCGCACAATTGTACATAGACCACAATAGAATGGAGTTGCTGAACGGATGAACATGAATATTTTGGAAAGAGCAAGATGCATGCCTTTTAATGCCGGATTGTCCATAGATTTTTGGATAGAAGCAATTAATATTGCTTGTTACTTGGTAAATAGGTCACCCTCGACTGCTTTGGATTGCAAGATACCAACGAAAGTTTGCTTCGAGTCTCCTGCTGATTACTCAAATATGAGAGTATTTTGGTGTCTAGCCTATGCTCATATCTGCAATGGGAAGCTTGAGCCAAAGTCTAGAAAATGCATATTCCTAGGCTATGTAGATGGAGTTAATGGTTATCGTTAGTGGTGTAATGATAACAAGAGCTCCAAGATGATTATCAGCAGGGACATGACTTTTGATGAGTCTGCTATATAGAAAAAGGTGGAGGAGCCTAAAAGTAGTCAACAAAACGTTAAGGATAAGGTGGAGATTGAAATTGATATTCCACAGGTTTCAAAGGGGAAACAGAAGGTGATAGATGAAACTGATGAAAATTCATTCTCACCTAATCAACAGTAGGAGAATAATTCACTATAGAACTATTATTTAGCTCGCGATAGAGAGTGAAGGTAGATCAAGCCACCATAGCAGTTTGCATATTTAGATCTAGTGGCTTATGCTTTGAGTTCAGCCAAGGAGTTTGTAGGAGATGATCTAGTCCCATACAAATAGTCAATTTTTGAGCAAGATTTTGATAAATAGGTTGCAGCTATGAGTGAAGAGATGGAGTCTCTACACAAGAATAGCACATAAGAGTTGGTTAATGTACCTAAAGGGTAGAAGATTCTAAGTTGCAAATGGATCTAAAAGAAAAAGGAAGGGATTCCCAGGGTTGAAGATGATAGATACAAGGCATGATTGGTTGCTAAGGGTTTTACTCAAAGAGAGGGAGTTGACTTTTATGAGGTGTTCTCCCCAGTTGTAAAACACAATTTCATTCGTGTTTTACTTGCCATGGTTGCTCTATTTGATATGGATCTTGAGCAGATGGATGTGAAAACAATATTTCTGTATAGTGAGTTGGAGGAACAAATCTACGTATGCCAACCAGAGGGATTCGTTATTTTTGGGAAACAAAATCAAGCATGTTTCTTTAAGAGGTCTTTATATGGCTTGAAGTAGTCTCCTAAGCAGTGGTATAAAAGTTTTGTTGCTTTTATTACCAAGACAGGATATACTAGAAATATTTACGATTGCTATGTATATTATAAAAAATGTAGTGATAGCCTTCTCATATATTTGTTGTTGTACGTTGATGATATGTTGATTGCCTCTAGAAACCTATATGAGATCAACAATTTAAAGGCTCAGTTAAGTGAACAATTTGAGATGAAGGATTTGGGGGTGCAAAGAAGATATTGTGCATGGAGATCATCCGAGATGAACATGTAGAAATGTTGTACTTGTCTCAATAACATTACATTGAGAAAGTACTTGAGCGATTTGGGATGGATAAGTCCAAGCCAGTTAGTATGCCACTTGCAGCTCATTTTAGGCTCTCATCAGATCTATCACTGAGTACTGAGGAGAAGGTGGAGCATATGTCAAATGTGCCATATGTTAGTGCAATGGGTAGCTTGATGTACGCCATGGTGTGCACTAGGCTAGACATTTCACATCCAGTCAGTGTTATGAGCAGGTACATGCACAAGTCGGGAAAGACTCATTGTCAGGCTGTGAAATAGATCATGAGGTATATGAGAGGCTCTGCAGACAGATGTTTGAGGTATAGTTAGTTGAATTCTACTGCTAGAATTATTGGCTATGTGGATGCAGATTATGCAGGAGATTTGGATAGCAGAAGGCCTATGATATATTGGGTATGTGTTTTGTGTTTCGAGTTGTACGGAAAGCTGGAAAGCAACTTTGCAGTCATCAGTTTGATTGTCCACAATAGAAGCTAAGTACATGGCTTTGGCTGAAGGCGTGAAGGAAGGTATTTGGCTAAAGGAGTTGATTGAGGATATGGGTATGGATTTTAGATATTACTACTGTGTTTTGTGAGAGTTAGAGTGCCATACACTTGTTAAAGAATCAAGTTTTTCATGAGAGAGCAATGCACATTGATGTGAGGTATCACTTTGTTCGGTATATGGTGTCTCAAGGTGTCATTTTGGTTGACAAGGTTGGGACTAAGGATAATCTGGTAGACATGTTGACTAAGGCTGCTCTAGGAACCAAATCTGAGCATTGCTGGATTTGATGAACATTTGCAAACTCAGATGATAGGTCCTTTTGGGGGCAGGGACAAAGAAGAAGGATGGTGAATTTCAAGTCAAGGTGGAGAATTGTTCATTTTGTCTTGAAATTTGGGCTAAGATTTATGAGGAACAGAAGAAACGGAGCTAAACAGAGGGAGTGGTCAAAATGGGCACTAAGAGCACGCCCCAGCACGCGTTGGCAGAATGCCGCTCGTTGGGGCACGAGGCAGGCACCTCTAGGCGCGGAGATTGGCAGGAGAAACCCATGGCACGGGCCCGGGCTCAAGGAGTGCTGCACCCGGGCATGGGATCTACTGGAGCCGCGCGCCCTGGAGTGGACATTTCTATCAAGACACGGCCAGATTGCAGTAAACACACGGATTCTTGTGCCGGGGCACAAGTCATACACGCCCCGACGTGCGGCGCAAGGCCCATGGGCCTAGGACTCTATTTTTTGGTATAAATTCAGTTTTCTTCTGGGACAATCATTAAGCAAGTCAACACAGATATAACATGGTTTCTAGATTGCTTTTGAGATTGTTTCTCAAGAAGGAGTTTAGAAGGAGGGTGTTAGGTGTTCACGTGAGATTTGTGGGACAAAAGTTTGTACTTGCTACTTTGATTTAAAATTAATAAATTCCTTTCTTTGTCGAGTGGATTAGGCACATCGTTGAACCACATTAAATATTATTATTAGTTTTAATTGAGTTACTTTACTTTTATTTCATAGTTTTCATAATAGATCTTCCTGGATTTCAACAATATAGAATATGGATATTGATGTGCTGCCAAAAGGTTTTAGGTTCTATCCTACTGAGGAAGAACTGGTTTCATTTTAAAGAGTATTAAATGATCCTTTCTTAAAAACTGAGAATTCTTGTGAAGATGAAGTTTAACTAAATTCTTAGTTTTCAAGTGATTTGATTTTATCTGCTTTTGCAATGTATAGTAATTTTATAGCCAAAAATTATTGAACCAAAGTCCATTGTTTTTGTCTACTGTCAAATGTTTTAGTAGTAATGAGTGTGAAGGCAGGCAATAGGCATGGCCTAATTTGAACACTGGGCAGTGGGCATTCCTTCACTGACTAGTCTAGTCTGCTTCTTCTAGATTTTCATCAAATGGTTTCACTACTTCCACTTGTTGGCTTTCCATTTAAGCATGTCTGTTCATATTTAGTCTTTGTCACTCGATTAAACTTCTTTCAAACTGAATTGTGGGTGCTAAAATTCAACTACATATGTAAAGGACATATTTATGGACCAGAAATAATAGGGTGACTTTTCACTTCTTTCAACTCAGGTGCAGAATGTAAAGCCTATAATCTTTGTTATTATGAGATATATACATATATATATATATATATTCTGCAGAGAATATTCATGTTCTTAAATAACCTGTTCAATCGTTGACCTAAAAGTCCAACTTGTTTGGAAAGGACATATACATTCAACTAAACTAATCATACATAATTATTAACTTTTTGTCATGCAAATGTGTTTAATTAGAGCACTCAATCATAGACTTGTCATAATTCTGTCATGCAGTTCTATGTAACTTTATTTATAATTATGGCATAAAAGAAATATTATAGACTCATATATGCCTTCTACCTAATTCCAGTTATTTTTTCAGTTTGTTCAAACTAGTTGTACCTGCCAAGATGTGAATTAAACTACTACTATTCTAACTGAATCCTCCAAGTTAAGCTTCATCTCATGCCTTCTTTTAATTGGAGATCTCACTTTCTTTGCTTGAACGAAGTACAGGAAAATTAATTACGATTTCGCCAGAATTCCTGATTTTCAGAAGAAAAGAAAACAATGACATTGCAAAACAAATAAGTTGACATGGAAAACCCTTCAGCCATAGATCGGTTATGCCAACAGAGTATGTTTTGTGCGATGATTCATGACTTTATCGGTGCCTAGTAAACCTCTCTGCAACAGATTAAGCACTTGTTCAACATGTAATTTCTGTTTGCCAACTTGTTTGTTAATATATTTCGGACTTTCATTCGGATGATGTAGTGGCTGTAGCCAAGATGCTACAAAGAAGTAGAGATTGAAACAAAATTATAATGGAAAAATTTACTCCAATTAACAATATAATGCTTTCATAGAATAAAGTAGAAAATCAAATTTTTATCAAAAGGATGCAGAAAAAAAGAATGGAAAAATTTACTCCAATTAACAAAATAATGCTTTCATAGAATAAAGTAGAAAATCAAATTTTTATCAAAAGGATGCAGAAAAAATGAGCAAGTATTTAGTACAGAAAGTACTGCAGCATAACTTGAAACAACAAAAATTACACAAGTATTGAAGAAGTATATATGTGTGGATAATTTTTTAAGCATCTGGATTGGCATGAAGGTAGGCCTCAATGGCCTTGAACATGGTCACAGCCTTCTCTTTGCCTTCCTTGATTTTGTCTTCAGTTATCTCAGCGTCACCCTTGGTGTGGTAAATGCTTCTGTTCTTGCAGATGCATCCTCTATCTTCAGTGGGGACAATCTTGATATGATAAGTGATGGATTCAAGAACGCCCATCAGAGCATCCCCTTCAACAATGCTGTAGCTTTGGGTCAAATTTTCAGTGTTAAGAGCATCAATACGGTGCTTAACGCTCTCATACTGGCTGCCCTCACCAAAATGGATTACCTTTACAGTTCCCACGCCACCGTCTCCTTCCAAAATTTCAACAGTTTTAATAGCCTGCGGCATGATCTTGGGAATGAGGGTGTCTGCATCTAGAACAACGGCTTAAACATCCTGGCAGCCGGGATAGATGAAGGAATTTCCATGTCATAAGTGATGGCGTCCATGGCTATGAATTTTAAATATGGGCACTTAATAAGCAGAAAGTTTTGATGAATGGCTTGTTTGTGTGCCTTTGGTTGCTGTGAAATGAAAGAAGCAGGGCACTTACATATATAGGTGGGATAGAATGTTCTATTGTGTGACTAATTTGAAAATATCCTCATTTCTATGGGGATTGTCTGAATACCATATGGTTCGAGCACAATATAGTGGACTAAAAGTCAATTATTATTATTATTTTTTATTTACAAACTATATAATAAATACTTATCAGTAACTGATTATTTTAGATGAAGATGCCTTTGAGTGTGACCAACATGGCCTAAAAATAGTGACCCATACATTTTTAATGGGCACTCCATAATAGGCTAGTCTGCTTCTAGATATTATATATTTTCCTTGCTTGTTTCACTTTCACATGTCCAGATCTTGAGCCTCCTTAACTAAAACTGAATCATTAAATTTTCCGCCCGCATTTCTCTTTGGTTGATCAACTTGGATTCTAAAGGATTTAGAGGGTGTTAGGCTAAATTTATTTTAAACATCTTATAAGTTTCTACATCTTATAAGATATTTTTGGAGCTTATATGATGTTAGATCTTAGTTTTAAAATAAGTTGTTGAAGTGTTTGGATAAAATAAGATTTTGGAGTTTATAAGATGTTAATAATAACAATTTTTTAATTAAAATGATTAAAAATGAAGAAGCTTGTTAAAATCTTAAAAATAAGTTGGGGTCTCCTTACTTTTTTTAAAAGAACTTATAAGCTCCTAACATCTTATTTTAGAATCTTATAAGTTCTTTTTTAAAAAAAATTACCAAACACTTTTTATCAACTTATAAGTTCTTAAACATCTTATAAGATGTTTTGAGGAGCTTATAAGCTCACCCAAACACCCTCTTAGTTATTAATACCAGAACAACTTCCTTCACCAAGAACTAGATGAGTTTTCATTTATATATAATAGATAAAATTTGCTTGAAATTGAAAACCGACCTTTGATTATAATCAGTAAGAATCTTTTCCAAGGAACCCCACTTACTTAATAATTTATTTATGGAGTTATAAATTTCAACATTCTACATACTATCTTGGTATCTTGACATTTTTTCTTGAGATACACACACACACACACACATATATATATATTTCGGCAATTGCTATCTAATTAGAGAGCGTTGAGTTGGATTTGGTACTAGCTCCCTCACACTATGTATAATAATCTCAAGTTTAATACGTCATTTATATGGGATTCAGAGTTTTGCTTCTTTCATATTTTGAGATTGCCCGCCCTCAAAAACCCAAATATTTATCTTTCCCCTCCCCTTCTAGCGATAGATCCAAATCTAAGATGGGGGGAGGGGGTGCGATATAAAACATAAAAGTTCAAATATAAAATATAATTTACAAATTCAAAATAAATGTCATCATCGAAGTTGAGTCGACGCTCTTTCATATTATAAAGTTCATGAATGATCGAATCAGTACCATAAAATTCATATAATAAAATTCACCAACTCTTGTATATCACTAGCTTTTCTCTTGAAAAACCAATAGATGGCATTGAGCTTGCCCATAATTATTTTTGTCTCTTTATCTCAATCTCATTGAAGTTAAAAGGGAGAGATTTTAATTATTTTATGAGTCGCTACAAAAAAAATATAATATTAGTGACAAAATAAAAGTTGTCACTAATAAAATGTATTAAGTGGCAATAGTTATCTTGTCACTAATGATAATATTTAAGTAACAATAATTTTTATTTTGTAACCATATAATAGGACTCAATGGTGGCAAAAATTAATGATTTAAGTTGTCACCATTGACAATTAGTGTCGCCCTTATGGTGATAATCTAGTTATAATAAAAATTGTCACTATAATTTGTGATAAGATTTTTATTGTCATCATAGGTTTGTCACTAATTGTCTATTGTGACAATTTAAACATTATTCTTCTTGCTATTTAGTTTGTAAAAATTATTCAAGTGACAAACCTAAATCTTTTGTCACTTAATATACATAATTAGTGATAATTTTTGCATTGTGACCAATTTATCTTTTGCATATAGTTTTCGATAAAGTCGTAAAAGTTTTTTTTTTTTTTACTAGATCCCTATAAATATGTTATCAAACAAATAAAATAAAAGTGCCCTGATAGGCCTGGCCTAATTGTAAATTATTTGATTGTGAATAAGGGCCTAAAAGTTTGTTTTTAGACTTTTCAAATTTTAAAATAGGTAAAGAACTAAAAAAATTATTACTAAAAATTTTAAATATATAAACAAGAAATTATTTGCAAAAATCAATCTATACATATATAAAGTGTGTGTTTTGTTTTGTTTTTTTTTTTTTTTTTTTGGGGGGGGGAGGGGGGCAATGCCTCCCAAGATCCGTCAATGGGAGAGGCTCTAATGTAAAATTAGAGGGATATTGTCATGGTGATTGAGCAGGATGTTTGGATGATATGAGAGAAAATCGTATTTTTGGTCCTATAATTTAGGGTCATTTTCAACTGAGTCCCATAATTTAAAAATTTTCTCTACACCTCCCCCCTTCCATTAAATAATTAACGGAAAGCGCACTTGTAGAGAATGTGCACCGTAAACAGTTGGTTTTGGAGGGAAAATTGGCTTGGTACTGTTCACCTTCATTTTGGAGGAAAAATCAACTATAAAAGAGGGGGGGGGGGGGGGGGGGGGAATGAGAAAATATGTGGGGAAAAAGGAAAAATTATTATAAATATTTTTAATAATTTTTATAAATTTAAATTTAAGATATTCTAAATCACACAAATTATGTATTGATTTTTTAATTATTATAAATTAAAGAATTTATTTTATTGTGTAAAATTTTTCAAAAATTACTAAATATTCAAAAGCTTTTAAAAAAATGAATTAAATATTTCTTTTCCAAACATGATTAAAATTATAATTTATATTTCATAATTTTTCTTGTTTGAAAGTTTATTTAGTTATTAACTTGTTAATTTTTTTATTTTTAAAAATTAGATAATTTGGAAACGAATTTTAAAATTTAAATTATATTTTTAATTTCATTATATTTTAAATATTTTAAAATTTGGAATGATTATTTTAATTTTAAAATTTAAATTAAAAAATTATTTTTAATTTCATTATTTCTAAATATAATTTATATTTAGAAAAATTATATTTAATAAAATATAATTTAAAATTACATCTAAGTATTAATTTGGAAACAATCATGGAAAATTTAATATTTATAATTTCCAAATAGTTCTTTTTTGATTATTATGTTGAAAACTTTAAAAATAATGAAAAATCATAAAATTTAAATATTAATTTGTAATGGAAAAATATAAATTATAAATTTTAAATTTCAAAGTTTATTTTCAAATTAACTAATTTTTTGAAATAACAAACAAATTTAACAAGTTAATGACTAAATTTTCGCGCCCCCACTCGCGATGACCCCTGAGCAGAGGTGCTACCAATTGAAGATTGAAATCTAAATAAAACATTTGTTGGGGAATCAAGGATTTAGCCAATCTCAAGGAAAAACAACTAGCACTAACCCAAAATATCATTCCATAGCATAATATGTACAACCAAGTATCTTAGGTTTCATACAAATATCTTCATAACATCTCTTAGGTAGCTCTCTCAATCAGGTGCAGACTACATATACAATCAAAACACCTAATCTGTTACAAAATAACTCTTCAACCAAAGCATGAGTCCCTGTTTCTCACGTAGACCTGTCTAAAAAAAAATAAAGTATACAAGGAAGGTAAGTCCTTAAGACTTAGTGAGGGAAAGAAAATGACAGCACTGAAAGAAAAATCATTGAGATACAATAATAAATGAACAGTTCAGTAAAAAGCAAGAGCTTCTGATATGAATCAATAGCGTACATGACACACATGATATCAAATTAACAGGTTGTTGGTTATTCCATCCTTATTACTCCTGAATCAAATTATGATTGCAAGTATCGGTACAGTATAAACAAGATTTCCTTATCATTCTATTACTCGAGCACTCGGCTCCGCAGGTAATAATTAGTTTATTGGCATGGTCGACCGCATGCCGGATCTTGTCACTCACAGTTAGCCATAAGATCTGTATCCGCTGGTTCATTTCGCTCTGCTGTCTTCCGGACCTAGCCATTGGGCCTAAACCCTCGGGGGGTCCCTCCGAGTGGAAACCGCCCATGGCGTCCCATGGGTTAGAATAATATAATGCCAATAGATACAATTTTAACTTTTAGACAATAACATGAATATAACGAGATACAATCTGAACATCCAATATAGTGGCCAGCAAGGCCGTTCTGGAATAATAATCCAAGCATTCCGCTGGAATTAGCACTCAACCGGTACAACCGATAATCAAGTATGCTGTCAAGGCCAAATAACTGATATATAGAATGAACTTAAATATACCGACAAGATTTCTTGAACAAGCAACATGATAAGAAATGAACAAGTAATACGGGGTCAGCCGGCAAGGCTGTAGGGTACAAAGGACATAATCGAATAATATAATAAAAGTTCTAGACACCATAATAGAAACATGCAATAACCCTTATAGGGGTGTACACATTTGGAACAATTAATAGTAGAGATTTCAAATAATGTATGGATTTTCAACAAATACGATATAGGAACGAAACCCTCACAAGAGTCCATCACAACAATGGGTAGGTATAAGAAAGGTACCAGATTGGCAGACCCTCACCTCAACAGCCTTAGAAATGTGGTTACAGTATACTGATTTGCAATTTTTTGCTCCTCATCACCTAGCCAAAAGAATCATTTATTTATCAAAACTTACATTTGACCTGAATAATATCTAATAAATAAAATCCTACTATTAACTGTCTAAAATCAGTAACTACCCAATTAATTTGATATGTAAGACTTCATCCAAAATTATTGTTAAGAAATTCCTTTAATAATGTTGCTAATTTACTATCATTTAAAGGGTTCTTAACGATACGAGCAATGGATATAATCAATTCAATTCCATATTAATGTCCCAAACAGTAACAATAAGCTAATTAGTTCAATAACCTAATTATTATCATTTAGAGCCAAAATTTCCAAATTTAGGGTTTTTTTCTAATTCAATTAACTCAATAATTCCCTAATTATCACATTTGATACAAGTTTTGGGTCTAAAAATCCAACATCAATCATGCATGAACATTTACTACCTAATACAATTCGAAATCAATTATTCAAAGGTATAATAGGTTTAAACGAATGAAAATGTAATAAAACCCTAATCTCAAAATTGATCTTTACCCCAAAATGCACAATTAAGACCCCAAAATGCCAAACCGAATGCACCACTGCGACCGCTGCGATGAGGAGAAAATTCTATCTGGGGACCGCTGCCGTGAGAAAAATACAAAATCACCATCATTGGCTGCGTCCCATCCTCTTGAGTCCAACAGTCCAATTAGTTTTCAGTTTTGAGGCCTGGATGACCTTCAACTGTCGATCACTGCCTTTATTTTTGCTTCTCCCCGCCGCGTCTGCAACTCCCGATTTCGCTGTTATCGTCGCATCAAGCCTCCATGGTAGTTGGTGGTGTTGGATGGTGGAGATGGTTGTCAGTGAGGGTGGTGAAGATGGTGAAAAAGTGACACAGGTGAAGAGATGAAAATAGAGATGAAGACGAAGATGAAAAATGAAAGTGAGGAAAAATTGCTATTTGTTTTATGAAATTTAATTTTTTGTATTTGCAATTTAGCCCCTCAATTTCCTGTTAGTCATTCAATTAGGTCCTAAGGATCTATAAAAATCTAGTTTTGACCCTAGTTGACTTTTTCTTTCCATGCAAACCCCTAAGTTTTCAAGAGTACTAGGTCAATTAAATCCTATTTATTTGCGAGTTGACCCCCAAACTCTTGAGTCCTAGGAAATCAAGTCCTCTTTATCTATGAATTGGCCCCCAAGAAATTTAGAAAATAATAATATAACGAATAATTAAATTTTCATAAATTTTAAAATGATAAAATTTTAAATGCTATTAATCATAAAATTTTGGGGTGTTACATAAATAAATTTCCAAACATGAAAAAGTAACAAATGCAAATAACAAGTTTTCTCACGTTTGGAAACGAATTATTTAATTTAGTTTTTTTAAATACTTTTGATATTCAAAATTTTTTACACAATAAATTTTTTAATTTATAATGTTTAAAAATATTGAATATTTATTTCATGTAATTTAGAAATATAAATTTGTCAAAATTATTGAAAATTTTTATGATAATTTTACCAACTACATTAATTAATATCATTTTACAAAGATAAAAAATAATTCAAATTAAAATTCAAATTAAAAATTATTTGTAATTTTATTATTTCTAAGTATGATTCGGAATTATTAGAATTTAAAATACAACTTAAATATTAAAGATAATTTAAATTTAGAAATGACTTGTAATTTAATAAATGTAATTTAAAATTATTTTTTTATTAAATTTTAAATTTTAAATTTGAATAAAAATTTGCACTTTTGGTTCCATAACTTAGGGCTCGTCAATTTTTTCCCAAAGCCCACCTGTTAACAGCCATGCGTATAGCACGTGCGTTTTCCATTAAGTACTTGACGGAAGGGGGAGGTGGGACCAAATGTGAGAAAAATTTTAAATTATGGAACTTAAAGTGATAATTCTGAAATGAATGGGACTCAATTGAAAATGACCCTAAGTAATGGGAATAAAAGTGCAATTTTCACAATAATATGAAGAATACTTCTAGTTATGTCCTCACTTGGTTCACACATGTTCCTGGGCCTCAAAGAAGCAAGAACTAGTGGCTTAATCTTTAGCAGAAGATGACCATGTTTCAACTAGTTTGATGACTTCACTAGCCATTTAGTTGAAGTGGTTCTCCAACCCAGCAGTTGTTGTACGCTGGAGAGGCCAGTAGCTAGACCTGACAAAATTCAACCCATACCCGTAGGTATCCAAAAAAATACGGGTAATGGGCCTTGTTTTTCCTACCCAAAAAATTGTGGGTAATTTTACTTATACCCAATTTACCCACCATCTTTTGGCCCAACCCGTGGGTAACCCGTAAATTATTTTTATTTATTTATATATATATATATTATATATTATGTATACATATAAATATATATTATATATTTATATATATATTTACATATAAATATTTTTAATCTAAATATTAATTTTTTATTTCATAAATTAAAAATCTATAGCAAATTAAATTAAATTATATCCTAAAACAACTTATTGTGCATATTCCTATGGATGCAACATCTTCTTCCACAAGATCAACAATGTTTGATTGATATTTAAATTTTCAATTCAAAAAACTTTTGGCATGTAATGGAATTTAAGTTTGAACTTTTGAATGTGATGTACTTTAATATATATATATTTTATATTATATATACATATAAATATATATTATATATTTACATATAAATATTTTTAATCTAAATATTAATTTTTGATTTCATAAATTAAAAATCTATAGCAAATTAAATTAAATTATATCCAAAAAAAACTTGTTGTGCATATTCCTATGGATGCAACATCTTCTTCCACAAGAACAACAATGTTTGATTGATATTTAAATTTTCAATTCAAATTTTTTTTGGCATGTAATGGAATTTAAGCTTGAACTTTTGAATGTGATGTACTTTAAATTTGGTAGATTTTGAATACTTAATATATAAGTTTTAAACTACAATATTATTAATATGCTTTAGGTATTTATTCAATTTAATGTTTGAAATTTGTAGTCTTTTTTTTCCTAGTTTTATTTAGTTAATATTTGAGTAACATCATGTTTACCTTTAAATAATTAAAAATAAAATAAAATCACGGGTACCCGCGGATTACCCGTTATCCATCCTTATGGGTGACGGGTCCCTTATCTCGTACCCAATAAAAAATGGTGTGGGTAAATTTACCCAACCTGTTGGTACCCGTCATTGGGTTACCCACGGGTACCCAATTGCCAGGTCTACCAGTAGCTACTAGCCTCTCTAGCTGCTGCTGGTGGGTTTCGGCAGCGGGCTTGAGCCAGCAGATCTGCTGGCTCTCACTCGTTGGGAGGCCATCCTTTGTTGGTGGCTCTCGGTCATCTCGCCAGCACCTTTGCCGACGAGAAGTCTGGTTAAAAAAAAAAAAAAAAATCCAAAAGGAAGAAGGAAGAAGAATGGTGGAAAAATACCCAATATGCTTTGCTGGTAAATGTGAGGGAAGAATAGAAATTGAAATGTAAATAGGGATTAGGGTTTAGTCACTTGGTCATTTGTGGTTTTAGGACCGTTTATTGTTTTAAATTTTATTTTGATAATTTTTATTAAATTATAGTAATCAATTTTCTTAATTTTTAAATTCAAAATTTAATTTTTCAGTACTTAGTCATATATATGATTTGATTCATATCTTAGTATTTCATATTTTTACATATTATATTTTAATATAATTTTAAAAAAAATTAGATTTTATGATAACTATTGAATATTAACATTTAGTTTTAGATATGTGGATATAATAATATTAATTAATAAAAATATTCTCTATTATTAATATATTGGGGGTTAAAATTTATAGAGTTGTGAGATTTTAGAATTTAAAGTTTAAATTTTATATTTAGATAAATTTTATTATAGTTTTCTAAATTAATAATAGTACAAATCTGTAAAATAAATTTATGAAATAGTATATTTATTTTATATTAGATGTATAGAGTATCATTAGATATTGTAAAATATTTAAAAGTTGTTTGGGTGAGTTTATAATCTTCTCAAAATATTTTATAAGATGTTTGGTAGTTTGTAATTAAGATTTCAAAAAGTATTTCATAATCTTTTTTAAGAAAAGAGCTTATAAAGATTTTAAAATAAGATGTTATAAACTTATAATTTTTTTTAACAAGTCTAGTATCTTATCCTAAAGTATTGGGATTATGTATCCCACCCACTGGGTGTGATTAATAATCTTAAGATTAAAACCATTGGGATTAATATCTCAAATGACGAAATTATCACTACGTATAATTTAATGAAGATAGTTTAATTGTTAAAAGAAGATTGAGTATAAAATTAAGTTTTTACACTTATCATACGTTATAATCCAAATTAGTAATCCAACCAAGCAAGCAAAGTATTCATATATTTTCTAGATAATGAATCATACGCTTATCAATCACATCTAATCCTATCATAACAAGCAAACGAACCCCATATGTATGTATACTTATAGTTTGATGATGTATATGTATATGTATATATATGTAAAGATTGTAAAGAAATTATGTGTAATTAATTTAATTCATAATTTATTTTTATTTTTATATATTTTTAAAAATTATAAATAACAAATGATGTATTACTTTAAAGAAAGCATTCGCCAATTAAAATTAAATATATATGAAATCATAATTATATGTTAATATTATTAATATCGACTTACATTAAAAAAAAAATTAAATTATAACATAATTACAATTTTAATTAAAATGAACTATTTTAATTATTTATTATTCCATATTTATGTGTATATAAAACTTAATTAAGTATTTAATAAAGATATTCATATATGAATATATTAGTAATAAACAAAATAATTATTTAAATTAATTTATTATTATATTTAATTTTATATGTAATCAATTATTAAATGAAGTAGATTATTAACTAATATATCATATTAAATAGATTAGTAAATTAAATATATTATTAGAATATTTAATTATATATGTAATTTTTTATCTGCATAAAATATAATAATTCATTTAGATAATTAAATAAATTAATTTTTATTAATATAATAAGTTACCTGAATAAGTTAAAGCATTGAAGAATTAATACATTATTTGCTAGATGAATTATTCAACAATCAATAAAAATATAATTTATAATTTATAAAAATATAATATAATTACACAAATTAATTTATTAATTAAAAAATATAATAATTTATTTTGTTAATTAGACAAATTAATTTTATTAATATAATAAGTTATCTAATTAACTTAAAGTATTATATAATTATTTAATGACCGCTTTGGTGACATAAGAAAAATCAGTCACTAATTTAGTGACCACTTTTGTGACCCAAGAAAAATCAGTGACCGCTTTGTGATCCAAGAAAAACCGGTCACTAATTTAGTGACTGTGTTTGTGACCCAAAAAAATCGGTTACTAATTTAATGACCGATTAGTGACTCTTAGGTTTGGGGTCACTAATTCCGTCATAACTCGATCACTAATTCGTTACTATTTAATTTTTTTTTTTTTTAAAAATAGAATCTGTCACAAATCAATGACCGCTGGGAGTGGTCAGTAATTAACGGTCACTAAAGCCAGGATATAGTAATACAGTAATATATATATTCTGTAGAGAATATTTATGTTCTTAAATATACTGTTCAATCGTTGACCTGAAGTCCAACTTGTTTGGAAAGGACATATACATTCTACTAAACTAATCATACATAATTATTAACTTTTTGTCATGCAAATGTGTTTAATTAGAGCACTCAATCATAGACTTGTCATAATTCTGTCATGCAATTCTATGGAACTTTATTTATAATTATGGCATAAAAGAAATATTAGTACTATATATATATTGACACATATATGTCTTGTACCTAATTCCAGTATTTTTTCAGTTTGTTCAAACTGCCAAGATGTGAATTAAACTACTAGTATTCTAACTGAAATCCTCCATGCTAGGCTTCACAGAATAAAGTAGAAAATCAAATTTTGATCAAAAGGATGCAGAAAAAAGAACAAGTATTTAATACAGAAAGTACTGCAACATAACTTGAAACAACAAAAATTACCCAAGTATTGAAGGAGTGTATATGTGTAGATAGTTTTTTAAGCATCCGAATTGGCATGAAGGTAAGCCTCAGTGGCCTTGAACATGGCCACCGCCTTCTCTTTGCCTTCCATGTTAGGCTTCATCTCATGCCTTCTTTTCATTGGAGATATCCCTTTTTTGCTCAAACCAAAGTACAGGAAACTTAATTATGATTTCGACAGAATTCCTGATTTTCAGAAGAAGAAACAACAACGACATTGCAAAACAATTAAGTTGACACGGAAAACCCTTCAGCCGTTGATCGGTTATGCCAACAGAATATGTTTTGTGCGATGAGTCATGACTTTATCGGCCCCTAGTAAACCTCTCTGCAACAGATTAAGCACTTGTTCAACATGTATTTTCTGTTTGCCAATCTGTTTGTTAATAAATTTCGGACTTTCATTTGGATGATGTAGTGGCTGTAGCCATGATGCTACGAAGAAGTAGAGATTGAAGCAAAATTATAATGGAAAAATTTACTCCAATTAACAACATAATTGGATGCAGAAAAAAGAACAAGTATTTAACACAGAAAGTACTGCAACATAACTTGAAACAACAAAAATTACACAAGTATTGAAGAAGTTATTATAAAAGAGAAAAAAAAAAAAAGAAAGAAAAAGAGGGGAAAAAAGGAAAAATTATTATAAATTTTTTTAATAATTTTTACAAATTTAAATTTAAGATATTCTAAATTACACGAATTAAGTATCCTTTTTTAATTATTATAAATTAATGAGTTTATTTTAATTGTGTGAAAATTTTTAGAATTTTTTTTGAAAACTAAATATGTGACACCCCACTCCGGGTAACCCAAAGCTGAGATATCAGCACATTTCAAACTTAAATTCTGAATCTGTAATACAATCAATAGGCCCAAAATTTTCTTTTCAATTCCAAGTCAAATAAAGAGATGACAATTTCAAAAGCAGCGGAAATAAATATCGACTTAAATAATACTAGCAACCATTAACATTCATGCCAAGGTTCAAATCTTAGGTGTTCAGCAAAATTATATACCAACTCTGATATATCTCAACGTCTCTATGTTACCACCTATCAATCTAGTGATCCATATACAAAAGAAAGATACCAAACTATTACAAAAGAAACGTTCCTATGCTTCAAGTCAGATCTTTCCATTCTTAGGTCGCTCTGTCTGTAAAAGTAATGAAAATTGGGGGGGGGGGGGTGGTAAAGTCTAATGGACTTAGTGAGAGATAAATATCAAACGATAATAGAACCTGTTAAGGGAAGAGCATCTCAACAAATCTAAAATCAATAGCAATATAAGTACAATTACAATTTAACAAGAACGAATGTAGCGAACAGGAAACTATCTTGCCTTATTGCTTTAAGAACAATTCACAAGCAAGCAAGAAAAGAGTACGAGCAAGCAAACCCTTACAGAATATGCATTCCAACAAGACGAGTTAAGACATGCATATCAGATCACCTTATACCAATCAAACAAGTACTTCCACAGCGTGACTGGACACCCAAGCGGACCGCAAGGCGTGTGCCAAGTATCCCAGCATTATACGTAGGATTGACACTTAGCCCAAGTACTATCTCCAAGTAAGTACAACAAGTACGAATCAAGCAATTAAAGTTGCCGACGAGGTAATACATGTGCAACAAGCAAGTACATATAAGTTAACTGGCTAGATATTAGGATACAACAAACGAGTATGCCGGCAAGGCATCTGATAACAATACAAAACGGGAACAATCAAGTAAGATCAAGACAAGTACCAGACATGACAAACAGAATTTATGGGTGCCAAAACGAACAAGAACGAGTGAAACAAGTACTATCCCTCACAGGGGTATACAAGTCAACAACAGATAACGAACATGTACCGATCAGTTCAGATTTTAATAAACGAGCAAGTACGAGTCAAGCAATTTACGAACAAGTACAATTAAGCAAATTAACCCTCACAGGGGTATGCCATAGGAACAGATAGATATATCAAGGCCACATTGGCAGACCCACACAGGGGCTTTCGACAAGTAATGAGAAGCTTATACAAAGCAATAACCCAAAGTGGGGACCCTCACCTCTGTAATCCCAGATGATACAAGCCCTGCAAATTGTCTATTGGTCTTCGTGACCCACTTCTTCGTCACCTAACCATAATGATATATTTAGTCAGAACCCACTTTAAATTCCTAATACATCTTTATCATACTTGTTCTTAACTCCAAAATTTACTATTCATCTTATTAACATGATAACTTAAAATGACAACATTGATAAAATTCCAAAAAAGGCTATAAAACTAGTCTTGCCACAATAATCTCAATTCTCATATTGTTTTCTCTTATCAATATAGTCAAGTCCTTAATCACATGATCTTCATAATGCCACTTTAAACCATCAAGTTGTTTAATATCTCATGCATAGTCCCAATAATTTCCAATTTAGGTCATCAATCCACAATTTCAAGTTTAATTTCTTGTCAAATTCATAAATTCCAAATTTGGCATATAAATGGAACAACATAACAGGGTCCACAACACAACATATTCCATCTATGCATGATCCAAGAACTTAACTATATAGAATCTATGCTCTCATTCTAGCAATACTACACACCAAAAGAAATACAACATATCATATAGATATATATCCAATTCTTCTAACTATTTATCCACAAAATACCAAGTTAAAACCTCGGATTCAACAACCAAGGTTACAATTACGCACCGCGTTAACGAGAAGATTCTGCCTCAGATCCACCACCATGCTGCCGCCGCTGGAGTTATCCAGTGACCTCACCAGAATGCTCTCCTCGAGCTCCTGATTCCAATGGTGCCTTCGGTTTCAAGTTCTACGGCCTGGATCACCTTCAACGGAGCTCAACAACCTCCAACTAGATCTCTTGCTACAGTGCTTCGATCGCCGTTTCTCATCACCTCTATCGCGCCAAACCCACATGCAACACTGTACCCAGCTTCTCCATGCCGAGGGCTACCCAGACCACCTCCCAAAAGTCAAAGTCATCGCTGGAAAATGCTAAACCCACTTGCCTGCCGTGAAAAGGTGTCTCGACCTCTCACTCTCGAGGTGGCTTGCCGGGTTTTCAGTCGTGTATGTGTGAAGAAATATGGCCAGAGGGTGAGGGAGGGTTGTTTGGATGGTTCAGTTCGGTGAATGGTGGTTGTCGGTATGAGGTACGCCGAGGGATGGTGTTCACGGTGGAGGAGAAGAAGAAAAAGAAAGAAGAGAAAAAAAGAAGAAGAAAATGAAGAATGAAGAATGAATGTTCTGCTCGGTTGTTTTAAAATTGAACTTTCCCAATTTACAATTTAGTCCCCAAGGTTTTAATCAGCCTCTATTAAGCCCTTAGGTTAGAGAAAAATACACTTCTGACCTAGTTGACCAAAGCCTTTCCATGCAAACCCCAACATTCTCCTAAGTTGTGCAATTACATCCTTTCGAAATTACAAGTTTGCCCCAGAAAATTTAATTAACATGAAATCAAGTTTATTAGTAATATATATTGATCACAAAATTTCTAAAATACTAAATAATCATAGAAATTCATAAAGTAAATTAAAATGAAAATAGTTTGACAATTAAGCTATCATAATTCAAGAAAATTTTGGGTTGTTTCAGACTCCCCCGCTAAAAGAATTTGGCCCCTAGATTCTCACCTGAAAATCAGAAGAGTTCGGGATATTGATGGCGCATAAGGTCTTCTGGCTCCCATGTGGCTTTTTCCACATTATGATTGCGCCATAATGCCTTTACTTGAGAAAATTTTCAATTTTTGAGTTCTCGGGATCTCTGATCCAAAATGCATACCGATGTTTCTTCATATGTCAAATCACCTTTAACTTGCACATCCTCCAGTGATATGATATGAGAGGGATCAGGGTAGTATTTTCGAAGCTAAGAGACATGAAAAATGTCACGTATTCCCGTCATGTTCTGGGGTAGTACCAAACGATAAGCTATAGGTTCGACTTTCTTGCATATTGCATATGGTCCTAAATACCTTGGACCCAGCTTTTCTCATTTTCTTATTCATTTCACCCCTTTTCTTGGGAATACTTTTAAAAAAACTTTATCACCAACTTCGAACTCTAATTCCTTTCTCTTTTATCGGCATAGCTCTTTTGTCGATCTTGTGCTGCTTTCATTCTCTGCTTAATCACTTGTACTTTTTCGACAGTTTCTTGAATCAACTCAGGTCTTATAGTACTTGTTGATTCACCCATCTTGCCTCTGTGGTCTTATAAATCCCAGTGTACTGGCGATTGACACTTTCTACCATACAAGGCTTCATACGGTGCCATTTTGATAGTTGCCTGGTAACTGTTGTTGTAGGCAAATTCTATCAGAGGGAGATGTCGATCCCAACTTCCACAAAGCTCCATAACACAAGCTCATAACATATCTTCTAAGATCTGTATTACCCTGTCTAATTGCCCGTCTGTTTGTGGGTGAGCAGTAGAGTTGAATTTCAGTTTCATTTCCAAATGTTCTTGCAGTCTTCTCTAGAGTTTCGATGTAAATTTTGGATCATGATCTGACACTATACTGGTGGGAATGCCATGCAGTCGAATGATTTCCTTAACATATAATTTTGCTAACTTTTCAACTTTATACTGCGTTTCAACTGGCAGAAAATGTGCGAATTTAGTCAATCGGTCCACAATCGCCCATATACTATCATACCTTATTCGAACTGTGGGTAAACCAGCTACAAAATCCATGGTCACCTGTTCTTATTTCCAATCTGGGATTAAAAGTGGCTGTAGCAATCATGATGGTCGTTGGTGCTCTGCTTTTACAAGCTGACAGGTTAGACACTTTTGCACATAATCTGAAATATCTCTCTTCATTCAATTCCACCATAACTATCATTTTAGATCCTGATACATCTTAGCACCTCCGAGATGTACTGCAAACCTGGTCTTGTGCGCCTTATCTAGAAGTCTTTTCTTGATTTCTCTTGGCACACATATTCTGTTTCGAAATAAAAGGGTATTTCGGCTATCAATTACAAATTTTGTCTCTTTCGCACTCCTGATCATTTCTTTTTGCTTCAATATCAATTCATCTTCAGCTTGAGCTCGTCTAATCTCATCATACAACTCAGGTTGTAAACTTATCCCTGCAACCCAAACGTGCTATTTAAGTTTCATCACAACCTTCATTTCTTGGCTTCTAGGCATTTTTGTTCCTTGTAAGTAAGCCAATCCTGCTTTTCGGCTTAAAGTGTTGGCCACTACATTAGCTTTTCCAGGGTGATAAGAGATGGTGAAATCATAATCTCCCAAAAACTCCATCCATCTTTGTTGCCTCATATTTAGATCCTTTTGTGATTGTAAATATTTGAGGCTTTTGTGGTCGGTATATATTTCAAAGCTAGCCCCATAGAGATAGTGCCTCTACTTAGATAATGAAAAAATGACCGTTGCTAATTCCAGGTCATGAGGTGGGTAGTTCTCTTCATGAGGCTTTAGTTTTCTAGATGCATAAGTGATAACACACCCTCTTTGCATCAATACACATCCCAACCCATTTTTGGAAGCATCTGTATAGACCACAAATCCTTCTAGGCTATCTTGAAGAGCTAGAATTGGAGCCGTTGCAGTCGAGTTTTCAATTCCTGAAAACTCTGCTCACAATCCTCATTCTAGATAAAAGGTTGCCCTTTCTGGGTTAACCTAGTTAAGGGACTAGCTATTTTGGAAAAATCTTAAACAAATCTTCGGTAATAATTGGCCAGGCCCAGAAAACTCCAAATTTAAGTAACATTTTCGGGTTTCTTCCAATTGGTTATCACATCCATCTTGGAGGGATCAATTTCTATTCATCTATGAGTGGTAACATATCCCAGAAAAGCTATTCGTTCCATCCAATACTCACATTTGCTGAATTTAGCGTACAACTGATGTTTCTTTAGAGTTTGGAGAACTATATGTAAATGCTTTACTTGTTCTTCTCTGGACTTGGAAAATACTAGAATTTCATCAATAAATATAACCACAAACTGATCCAAATAAGGCCTGAAAACCCGATGCATTAAATCCATAAATGCTGTCGTGCATTGGTCAGGCCAAATGGCATTACCACAAACTCAAAATGACCTTACTGAGAGTTGAAAATGGTCTTTGGAATATCCTCCTCCCTAACCTTTAACTGATAATATCCCTGTTTTAAATCCAATTTTGAAAACATTCTCGACCTTTGCAGCAAATTGAATAATTCCTCAACATGAAGTAGGGGATATTTGTTCTTAACCGTGATTTTATTCAATTTCCCCATAATCAATGCAAATTCCTAAGGATTCGTCTTTCTTTTTAACAAACTATACTGGAGCTCCCCAAGGCGATGTGCTTGGTCTGATAAATCCTTTTTCTTGAAGTTGATTCTTCAGTTCTTTAAGTTCAGCTGGCTCTATTCTGTAAGGAGCTTGGAAAAATGCGTAACCCCTGGCAGAGTATGAATAATAAATTCTATCTCTCTCTTAGGAGGTAACAAGTTTAATTATTCAGGAACACTGTCGGATATTCAGCTACTACTTCCATGCTCTCGAGCTGAACAGTATCTTGAGGCTTATTTATGAGATAAGCCAAGAATCCTTGCCCGCCTTCGCTTAAAATCTATCGAGCCTCTATAGCCGAGATGACTGCTATTGGAGACGAGTTGCCTGCTGAATGGTGTGTTGATACCAGTGTCCTTTCCCTGAGCATCACACTCTTGGTAAAACAATTCACCTGAGCTTGATGCTGATATAGCCAATCCATTCCTAATATTAAATCATATCCTTGAATTGAAAATTAAATGAGGTTACCAGGATATTCTTGATTCCCAATTATTACTGAGCAATCTCGATATATGGTGTCGGTGATTATCCCTGCCTCTAAGGGTGTTTGAACCTCAATTTGATAATTCATGGTCTCAAGCTGTATATTCAATTTTTCTGATAATGCAACAGATATAAAAGAATGCGAGGCACCAGGGTCATATAATGGTTTGCCAGAAATTCCAAAAATAGGAACAGTACCTTCCACCACTTCATTAGGATCTGGTGTATCCTCTCCAGTGATAGCATATGCACGGGCTCGAACTCTTTGTTTCCACTAGTTCATGCTGCTTGTTTTCCTTTTTCGGTTGGCAGTAGATCTTTCATTCTAGGATAATCTCTCATGAAGTGTTGATCACTTCCACATCTTAAGCATTTGCCTTGCTTCTTCAAGCATTATGTTTCTTCATGGCCTGGAGCTCCGCAAAACCCACACCGCATCGATGCTTTGCCCTAATCCAGATATGTTATCTAGTTATTCTAAGGAACTCTTTGAGAAGTACTACCGGCCTGAAGTCTTGGTTGCTTTTTGCTGTGCCACTGTGCCCTTCCGAGATTGGCCTTTCTTTTCTATTTCTATCCTCAATCTTTCAAATTTCTTGTAACTTCGATTCAAGTTGCCAAGCCTTACTTACGGCCAAATTAAAATTTTACAAATCCCAGGTGGCCAAGCCTCTTCTCAGTTCCGGCCTTAGTCCTTGTAAAAATTATCTGGTATGCAAATTCTCATCTCCTTTGATATAGGGGGCATATTGTACCAACCGACTGAAAATGGCCTCGTATTGGCTAACCGACTGATTCCCCTGTATCAGATCCAGAAATTCCCATTCTCTTGCTTGTTTGGCTACTAGTGGCATATACTTGTCCTTAAATTCTCGGACAAAATTTTCCCAAGTTCTGGGGGTTTCCACACCCGTCCACCTACGATCTATCATCTACCACTAGCTTCGTGCAGATTTTGCTAAAAGGAAAGTAGCAAAACGCACTCTCTGCTCATCCGGGTAACATAATGTCCTATATATGCTTTCCAAATCTTCCAACCATTCTTCAACTCTGTGATCATCTGGTTCACCAAAGAATTTCGGGGGTTGAAATCTCAAAAACCTTTCTAAGGCTCTGTCTTCTGTGAGTACTTCTACCACTCCTGCTCTGTTTGCTAGTTGGTGATTCGGTTGCTTAGGCCTCTGTCTTTCCCAATAATTAGGTTTTATCGGGGGATCCATCGTTGGCTGATCAATTGGAGAGGTTTGAGAAACTTCATCCTCTGGTAGATGTCGTGGAAGGACAGGTGGTTCTCTTATAGGGACTCAAGGCACATTAGGTCACCGACCTAGCGGTCTGCCCCTGATACCCATTCTTGCAGGTATGTGAGTATCAGCACTTCTTCTGGATGCCATCTATCCTTAAAATCTAATGGATATTCAACTTTGTTAGCATGACTTGTAAACATAATTCTCAACATCCTTGACCAATATAAATTGGAAATGTTAAATTACAAAATTTAATTCTTTAAACAGAAAAAGAAGTAGATAAACGATCATTAAAAGAGAAATTCATTAACAAACATACGGTCATTAAAAGTCATACAAGAAGATTTAAAATACCAACTAGCTGAATGCCCAATCTAAGACAAAATAATAGGGCAATATGGCGAAATACCTATATGTCCTAGGGAAAAAATTGGTCAATGCTATATGTTGACAGTCAAACACTACTACTATATGAGCTTAGATATAAGCATATTCCTAGCCAGTCTACTATCTAATCCGAGCTCTCAGCATCAGTGACATTGGATTCAGCATCCTCTATGACTTCTTCATCAGACTCCTCTTGATCCAATTCATCCCCCAAGAAAGTTAGGTAGTACCTCCAACCTCGACCTCATCATCTTCTTCATCTTCCATTGCTATCGGAGTTGCTGCAGGAGCTTCAGGAACATCTTCTTCGGGATCCTCCTCAGGTTTTTCTACAGGATTCTCTATAGGTGCTCTTTCTTGGTTCTCCACTGGTCTCTCACCTATACGCACACCCAACTGATAGCCCTGGCCAAAATAGGGACGAACTCGAGAAGGTCCTGCACTACTGTTGATATTGATACCGACTTTGATAACTTGGTCTATGGCTATGTGATAATGAGCCATCATTTGACTAATTTCTTCCACGACTGGGTGAGGTACGTCCATAGTTCTTCTATAATCAGCATCTAGGGTTTGAACGTTTCCTCCATGAGACGACTCATTTCCCAAAGTTCCTCAATTTGAGTGGCAGCTATTCCAACACGAACTTCTTCTCGTTCGACGCTTTCCATCAATCGATCTAGCATATAATCTCTTGCTCCAATGGATGACTTCAGATGGAAAAATTTCATCCTCTCATCTTGCAAGGTTCCGTGCATGTCATAAAGTTTTTCTTCAAGTTTTTGGGAAGCCTGAGAGAGACGTTTTTTTATCTTTCCTAAGATCTTCGATTTCTTGCCTCAAGTGTTCCGGGTTGTTCTCATCCACCGGTTCCTTGCCTTTACTAGAAGATCCAGCCATCCTATAATACAAAGTCATAAAATTTTATTAGTAATATAAGATAACATAAGTCAGCCCTAGTCTTCTAAGGAGCTTAATATTCATAAAAGATCTATGACCCAAAATTCATACACCTCTCAACTTAGTGAAAACGATCAATAAATGCCCAACAATAATAATTACCTAGGTTAGCTGCAACCTAGGCTCTGATACTACACCTGTGACACCCCACTCCGGGTAACCCAAAACTGAAATATCAACACATTTCAAACTTAAATTCTGAATCTGTAATACAAACAATAGGCCCAAAAATTTCTTTTCAATTCCAAGTCATATAAAGAGATGACAATTTCAAAAGCAACGAAAATAAATATCGACTTAAATAATACTAGCAACCATTAACATTCATGCCAAGGTTCAAATCTTAGGCATTAAGCAAAATTATGTACACAAGCTCAAGGTGGCCCTATCAATTCTAACATATCTCAACATCTCTATGTTACCACCTATCAATCTAGTGATCCATATACAAAAGAAAGATACCAAACTATTATAAAAGAAACGTTCCTATGCTTCAAGTTAGAACTTTCCATTCTTAGGCCACTCTGTCTGCAAAAGTAATGAAAACAGGGGGGGGGGGAGGGGAGAGGAGGGGTAAGTCCAACGGACTTAGTGAGGGAAAAATATCAAACGATAATAGAACATGTCAAGGGAAGAGCATCTCAACAGATCTAAAATCAATAGCAATACAAATACAATTATAATTTAACAAGAACGAAGCAGTAAATAGGAAACTCTCCTGCTTTATTGTTCCAAGAACTGTTCACAAGCAAGCAAGAAATGAGTACGAGTAAGCAAACCGTTACAGAATATGCATTCTAACAAAATGAATTAAGACATGCATATCAGATCACCTTATACCAATCAAATAAGTACTTTCATAGCATGACAGCTTGGGCATACAATTGGTGTGCCTATACGGACTGTATCGCATATAGCGGATACTTAAGTGGATTCCTTAGTATATTGCGGATACCTATGCTGACTGCATAGCATATCCTGGACACCCAGGCGGACTGCAAGGCGTGTCCCAAGTATCCCAGCATTCCATGTAGGATTGGCACTAGGCCCAAGTACTATCTCCAAGCAAGTACAACAAGTACGAATCAAGCAATTAAAGTTGCCAATAAGGTAATACGTGTACAACAAGCAAATACATACAAGCCAACTGGCTAGATATTAGGATACAACAAATGAGTATGCTGGCAAGGCATTTGATAATGATTTAAAATAGGAACAAGCAAGTACGATCAAGATAAGTACCAGACATGACAGACAGGAGTTATAGGCGCCAGAACGAACAAGAACGAGTGAAACAAGTACTAACCCTCACGGGGGTATACAAGTCAATACAAATAACGAACAAGTACCGATCAGCTCAGATTTCAATAAATGAGCAAATACGAGTCAAGCAATTTACAAACAAGTATAAATAAGCAAATTAAGCCTCACAGGGGTTATGCCACAAGAACAAATAGATATATCGAGGCCACATTGGCAGACCTGCATAAGGGTTTTCAACAAGTAATGAGAAGCTCATACGAAGCAAACCCAAAGTGGGAGACCCTCACCTCTGTAATCCCAGGTGATACAAGTCCTGTAGATTGTCTATTGGTCCTCGTGACCCACTTTTTCGTCACCTAACCATAATGATTTATTTAGTCAGAACCCACTTTAAATTCCTAATACATCTTTATCATACTTGTTCTTAACTCCAAAATTTACTATTCATCCTATTAACATGATAACTTAAAATGACAATATTGATAAAATTCCAAAAATGGCTATAAAACTAGTCTTGCCACAATAATCTCAATTCTCACATTGTTTTCTCTTATCAATATAGTCAAGTCCTTAGTCACATGATCTTCATAATGTCACTTTAAATCATCAAGTTGTTTAATGTCTCATGCATAGTCCCAATAATTTCCAATTTAGGTCCTCAATCCACAATTTCAAGTTCAATTTCTTGTCAAATTTGTAAATTCCAAATTTGGCATATAAATGGAACAACATAACAGGGTCCACAACACAACATATTCCATCCATGCAAGATCCAAGAACTTAACTATATAGAATCTATGCTCTCATTCTAGCAATACTACACACTAAAAGAAATACAACATGTCATATATATATCGAATTCTTCTAACTATTTATCCACAAAATACCAAGTTGAGAGCTCGGTTTCAGCAACCAAGGTTACCATTACGATCATTGCGCCAAGGAGAAGATTCTGCCTCAACTCCGCTGCCACACCGCCGTCGCTGGAGTTATCCAACAACCTCACCAGAATGCTCTCCTCGAGCTCCTAATTCCAATGATGCCTTTAGTTTTAAGTTCTGTGGCCTAGATCACCTTCAAACGGAGCTCAACAGCCTCCAACTGGGTCTTTCGCCACCGTGCTCTTATCGCCATTTCTCGTCACCTCCGTCGCGCCAAACCCACATGCAACACTACACTCAGCTCCTCTACGCCGAGGGCTACCTAGACCACCTCCCAAAAGTCAAAGTCGTCGCCGAAAAATGCTAAAGCCACTTGCCCGCCGTGAAAAGATGTCTCAACCTCTCACTCTCGGGGTGGCTCACTTGGTTTTGAGCCGTGCATGTGTGAAGAAATATGGCTACAGGGTGAGGGAGGGTTGTTTGGACGGTTCAGTTCGGTGAATGGTGGTCGCTAGTGGGACGTTCGCCGAGGGATGGTGTTTGCGATGGAGGAGAAAAAGAAAAAGGAAAAAGAGAAAAAAATAAGAAGAAAAGGAAGAATGACAAATGAATGTTCTGCTCGGTTGTTTTAAAAATTAAACTTTCCCAATTTACAATTTAGTCCCCATGATTTGAATCAGCCTCCATTAAGCCCTTAGGTTAGAGAAAAATACACTTCTGACCCCGTTGACCAAGGCCCTTCGATGCAAACCCCCACATTCTCCTAAGTTGTGCAATTACGTCCTTTCGAAATTACAAATTGGCCCCGAAATATTTAATTAACATGAAATCAAGTTTATTAGCAATATATATTGATCACAAAATTTCTAAAATACTAAATAATCATGGAAATTCATAAAGTAAATTAAAATGAAAATAATTTGACAATTAAGCTATCATAATTCAAGAAAATTTTGGGGAGTTACAAAATATTCACAGTTTTAAAAAAATAAATTAAATATTTCTTTTCCAGAAAGGATAAAAATTATAATTTCTATCTCATAATTTTTCTTGTTTGAAAATTTATTTAGTTATTAACTTGTTAATTTTTTGTTATTTTTAAAAATTAATTAATTTGGAAATAAATTTTAAAATTTATATTATATTTTGATTTCAATATATTTTAAATATATTTAAAATTTGGAATGATTATTTTAATTTTAAAATTTAAATTAAAAAATTATTTTTAATTTCATTATTTCTAAATATAATTTAAAATTAGTAGATTTTAAAATATAATTTATATTTAGAACAAATTTATTTAATAAAGTAATATTTAAAATTACATCTAAATATTAATTTGGAAACAAGCATGGAAAATTTAATATTTATAATTTCCAAATAGTTCATTTTTCATTATTACAATGAAAACTTTAAAAATAACGAAAAATCATAAATTTAAATAAAATTTATAATGAAAAATTATGAATTGTAAATTTTAAAATTTATTTTCAAATTAACTAATATTTAGAAATAGCCACCAGAAAACCCCTCAAAACCCGCCTTGAAGCCTTCATGGTTTAAAGCTTCGCAGCTAGTTTTCTGCCATTTCCGTCGCGTATCTCCGCCATGTGGTGCTACCACTTTGTTCCACTCATCGAGTACTAGCTAAACCACCCATACATGCTCCGTTTGACTCAAGAAAGTAAGTGACCCAGTTGCTTACCGTGAGGTGGTGTTTCGGCTATTCTCTGTTGCTCGGTTCCAGCGGTCTTCTGCAGCGTGTGGGGCTGCAAGTGGAGTGCTCAGGTGAGGGGAGTTGGTTTGGGTGGTTGGTTTAGAGCAAGAAGGGTCGCCGGTGGTGGTGGTTGTCTGCGGGAGAAGTGAAGAAAGAAGGAAGAAGAAGAAGAAATTGAAAAGAAAAGGGAAAGAAGAAATTGAAAAGAAAAGGGAAAGAAGAAGAAGAGGAAAACAGAAGGAAAAAAAAGAAAGAATGAAGAAGTCTGCTGCCCGGTTGGTTTTTTAAAATCAAAGTTTTCATTTTATGCAATTTAGTCCTCCAAGTTTGCTCAAACTTCAATAACTCAGGGCTTGTCAATTTTTTCCCCAAAGCCTATCTGTTAACAACCATGCATACAACATGTGCATTTTCCATTAAGTATTTGACTGAAGGGGGTGGTGGGACCAAATGTGAGAAAATTTTTAAATCATGGGACTCAAAGTGATAATTCCGAAATGAATGGGACTCAATTGAAAATGACCCTAAGTTATGGGACAAAAGTGCGATTTTCCCGATGATATGAAGAATACTTCTGGTTATGTTCTCACTTAGTTCACACATGTTCCTGGGCCTCAAAGAAGCAAGAATTAGTGGCTCAATCTTTAGCAAAAGATGACCATGTTTCAACTAGTTTGATGACTTCACCAACCATTTAGTTGAGGAAAATTTTAAAAGATGTTAGAATGAAACAAGGAGCTACAATTAAATTGTTTTGCGGTAACAAATCAATCATTGTAATTACAAAGAATCTAGTCTTTCATAATCCAACTTGGCACATTGCAATCAAGCATCATTTCATTCGTGAAGTAATTAAAGATTGTTAAGTCCAGCTTACTTTTTGCAAGTTTGTGAATCAATGCTGACATCTTAACCAAGGCTCTTCCAAAGGAGAAATTTCACAAGATCAAAGAACTTCTGAGAATAGTAGATCGGCATATTAAGGGGGAGAAATATTGATTAATGTGCTGAATTATTTAGCCACATGCCGCTGCAGAGTAATCAATGTGCTACTACAGAGTAATGATGTTGGTGTTTGCTAAAATATTGAATAATGTGCTATTGTAGATTAGTGATGGTGTGTGAAGCAAGATGAAGAGAGTTGCTATCTTTTTGCATGCTCAAATATTGCATTTAATGTTGGAATATATTATGTCTTCTAATGTCAAAAAAATAACTTGTATTCTCTATTAAAAGGGCTACGTATTGTGTTTGAATATAACAAGACAGACTTATAGAAAATCGAAAATGATGTTCAGAGGCCGCAAAAAATAAAAAATAAATAATAAAATAAAGAGATTACTTTTTAACAAGGAAATATTTCTAGCCAAAAGATTGCTTTAAGAGGATCTTTTTATTCGATCGGGGGCTTTATTTTGCGTACATTTATTTTCTTTCTTTATTATAATCTCCTTCAACTTCACATATATTTCCCCGTCAGAAATGCATAATTCAATGGGACCGCATCTTGAAAGCATATGTTGTGTCATGTTTAAAGAGTATCAAATGATCCTTTCTTAATAACTGAGAATTCTTTGTGAAGATGAAGTTTAACTAAATTCTTAGTTTTCAAGTAATTTGATTTTATCTACTTTTGCAATGTATAGTAATTGTAGACGGCTTAATTTTTGGGTCCATTGAAAAGTAACATGTGTAAATAACGTATTAGTTGTTAATTTAAAATTTGCTATTTGTGTATCAGAATTTGTTAAATTTAATTCCAAATGATAAATAGTTAATTTTAATTAATATTCTAATATTTTTTTTTATACAAATCAAATGTTGACAAGTGTCAAGATGAAGTGGCATGCCAATCAAATCAAGTCTGGTGGTGAGACACCCCACTCCAGGTAACCCAAAGTTGAGATATCAAAACCTTTCAATTAATGATTCTGAACCTAAAATACAATTCAATAAGCCCCTAATCGAACATTTCAAGCTCATCAGAAATAATAGCGGATTCCAACTTAAATAACCTGTAACATATAACACATAATACTATGGTACCTATGACAAAATCTGAAAGTCAACTTATCAGGAGCAGCGAAATTCAAACTTAACTAACTCAATAAACCATTAAGTAAATGCCATGATTCATGTTCTAATATAACAAAATATTTACATCCCACAATCATCCATATCAACATGACATATCAGGACATCTCGCATCCATACTTAGCTATCAGATGATGCCGTATATACATTCAACTCCTGATCTATTACAAAATATACTTTTAACCATCAACTCAACAGACTGTAAATCAACAGTCAATTAGAACAGATCAGAGTACGGTCAAACAGTCAGTCAGTCAGTCAGCCAATCAATCAATCATTCAGTCAGCCAGTCGAGCAGTCAATCAGTCAGGAAACAATCAAAATCAATCAATAAACATATTAGATCAATCGAATCAATCTAACAGATCATATCAAAACAATCCTATCAGTTGCTTAATGGCTCGTCTCGCTTTATAGCTGGGAACAACATATCGGCTCGTCCTGAGCTTAATAGCTAGGAACAACGTATCGGCTCATCCCTAGCTTAAAGCTGGGAACAACATATCGGCTCATCCCGAGCTTAACAGCTGGGAATAACGTATCAGTTTGGTAATAGATAACAGACAGTTGGATATCATACATAATTATTAACTCTTTGTCATGCAAATGTGTTTAATTAGAGCACTCAATCATAGACTTGTCATAATTCAGTCATGCAGTTCTATGTAACTTTATTTATAATCATGGCATAAAAGAAATACTAGTACTATATATATATAGACACATATGTCTTCTACCAAATTCCAGTTATTTTTTCAGCTTGTTCAAACTTCTTGTTCCTGCCAAGATGTGAATTAACCTACTAGTATTCTAACTGAAATCCTCCATGTTAGGCTTCACCTCATGCCCTCTTTTCATTGGAGATATCCCTATCTTTGCTTGAACCAAAGTATAGGAAAATTAATTACAATTTCGACATAATTCTTGATTTTCAGAAGAAAAAACAACGACGTTGCAAAACAATTAAGTTGACACGAAAAACCCTTCAGCCGTTCATCGGTTATGCCAACAGTATGTTTTGTGCGATGATTCATGACTTTATCGGTGCCTCTCTGCAACAGATTAAGCACTTGTTCAACATGTATTTTCTGTTTGCCAATCTGTTTGGTAATATATTTCGGACTTTCATTTGGATGATGTAGTGGCTGTAGCCAAGATGCTACAAAGAAGTAGAGATTGAAACAAAATTATAAAGGAAAAATTTACTCCAATTAACAATATAATGCTTTCACAGAATTTTGATCAACAGGATGCAGAAAAAAGAACAAGTATTTAATACAGAAAGTACTGCAGCATAACTTGAAACAACAAAAATTACACAAGTATTGAAGAAGTGTATATGTGTAAATAGTTTTTTAGGCATCCGGGTTGGCATGAAGGTAAGCCTCAATGGCCTTGAACATGGCCACAGCCTTCTCTTTGCCTTCCTTGATTTTGTCCTCAGTAATCTCAGCATCGCCCTTGGTGTGGTAAATGCTTCTGTTCTTGCAGATGCATCCTCCATCTTCAGTGGGGACAATCTTGATATGATAAGTGATGGATTCAAGAACGCCCATCAGAGCATCCCCTTCAACAATGCTGTAGCTTTGGGTCAAATTTTCAGTGTCACGAGCATCAATACGGTGCTTAACGCTCTTATACTGGCTGCCCTCACCAAAATGGATGACCTTAACAGTTCCCACGCCACCGTCTCCTTCCAAAATTTCAACAGTTTTAATAGCCTGCGGCATGATCTTGGGAATGAGGGTGTCTGCATCTAGAACAACGGCCTTAAACATCCTGGCAGCCGGGATAGATGAAGGAATCTCCATATCATAAGTGATGGCGCCCATGGCTATGAATTTTAAATATGGGCACTTAACAAGCAGAAAGTTTTGATGAATGGCTTGTTTGTGTGCCTTTGGTATGCTGTGAAATGAAAGAAGCAGGGCTCTTACATATATAGGTGGGATAGAATGTTCTATTGTGTGACTAATTTGAAAATATCCTCATTTCTATGGGGATTGTCTGAATACCATATGGTTCTAGCACAATATAGTGGACTAAAAGTCAATTATTATTACTTTTTATTTACAAACTATATAATAAATACTTATCCTTAACTGATTGTTTTAGATGAAGATGCCTTTGAGTGTGACCAACATGGCCTAAAAATAGTGACCCTTACATTTTTAATGGGCACTCCATAATAGACTAATCTGCTTCTAGATATTATGTATTTTCCTTGCTTGTTTCACTTTCACATGTCCAGGTCTTGAGCCTACTTAACTAAAACTGAATCATTATATTTTCCGCCCGCATTTCTCTTTGGTAGATCAACTTGGATTCCAAAGGATTTAGTTATTAATACCAAAACAACTTCCTTCACCAAGAACTAGATGAGTTTTCATTTATATATCATAGATAAAATTTCCTTGAAATTGAAAACCCACCTTTGATTATAATCAGTGAGAATCTTTTCCAAGGGACCCCGCTTGCTAAATAATTTATTTATGGACTTATAAATTTCAACATTCTACATACTATCTTGGTATCTTGAGATTTTTTCTTGAGATATATATACACACACACATATATATATATATTTTCGGCAATTGCTATCTAATTAGAGAGCGTTGAGTTGGATTTGGTACTAGCTCCCTCACACTATGTATAATAACCTCAAGTTTAATATGTCACTTATATGGGATTCAGAGTTTTGCTTCTTTCATATTTTGAGATTGCCCCCCCTCAAAAACCCAAATATTTATTTTCCCCCTCCCCTTCTAGGGACGGACCCAGAGCTAAGATGGGGGGGAGGGGGTGCGATATAAAACATAGAAGTTCAAATATAAATTATATAATTTACAAATTCAAAATATACGTCGTCATCCAAGTTTAGTCGACGCTCTTTCATATTATTAAGTTCATCAATGATCGAATAAATGCCATAAAATTCACCAACTCTTGTATATCACTAGCTTTTCTCTTGAAAAACCAATAGATAGCATTGAGCTTGCCCATAATTATTTTTGTCTCTTTATCTCAATCTCATTGAAGTCAAAAGGGAGAGATTTTAATTATTTTATGAGTCGCTACAAAAAAAATAATATTAGTGACAAAATAAAAATTGTCATGAATAACATGTATTAAGTGGCAATAGTTATCTTGTCACTAATGATAATATTTAAGTAACAATAAGTTTTATTTTGTAACCATATAATAGGACTCAATGGTGGAAAAAATTATTGATTTCAGTTGTCACTATTAACAATTAGTGACACCCTTATGGTGATAATCTAGTGATAAAAAAAATTGTCACTATAATTTGTGACAAGATTTTCATTGTCATCATAGGTTTATCACTAATTGTCTATTATGACAATTTAAACATTATTCTTCTCACTATTTAGGTTGTAAAAATTATTCAAGTGACAAACCTAAATCTTTTGTCACTTAATATACATAATTAGTGATAATTTTTGCATTGTGACCAATTTATCTTTTGCTTATAGTTTTCTATGAAGTCGTAAAATTTTTTTTTGACTAGATCCCTATAAATATGTTATCAGACAGATAAAATAGAAGTGCCCTGATAGGCCTGGCCTAATTGTAAATTATTTGATTGTGAGTAAGGCCCTAAAAGTTTGTTTTTAGACTTTTCAAATTTTAAAATAGGTAAAGAACTGATAAAATTATTACTAAAAGTTTTAAATATGTAAACAAGAAATTATTGCAAAAATCAATCTATACATATATAAAGTGTGTGTTTTGTTTTTTTATTTTTTTATTTTTTTGGGTGGGGGGGGGGGGTGGGCAATGCCTCCCAACATCCGTCAATGGGAGAGGCTGTAATGTAAAATTAGAGGGATATTGTCATAGTGATTGAGCAGGATGTTTGGATGATATGAGAGAAAATCGCATTTTTTGTCCTATAATTTAGGGTCATTTTCAACTGAGTCCCATAATTTAAAATTTTTCTCACATTTTGTTCCTCTTCTCCCCTTCCATTAGATAATTAACGGAAAGCGGACTTGCAGAGCATGTGCACCATCAACCATTGGAGGGAAAATTGGCTTGGTACTGTTCACTCTTCATTTGGAGGAAAAATCAGCTATAAAACAGAAAAAAAAAAAAAAAGAAAAGAAAAGAAAAAGGGGGGGAAAAAGGAAAAAATATTATAAAGAGATTACTTTTTAACAAGGAAATATTTCTAGCCAAAAGATTGCTTTGAGAGGATCTTTTTATTCAATCTGGGGCTTTATTTTGCGTACATTTATTTTCTTTCTTTATTATAATCTCCTTCAACTTCACATATATTTCCCCATCACAAACGCGTAATTCAATGGGACCGCATCTTGAAAGCATATGTTGTGTCATGTTTAAAGAGTATCAAATGATCCTTTCTTAATAACTAAGAATTCTTTGTGAAGATGAAGTTTAACTAAATTCTTAGTTTTCAAGTAATTTGATTTTATCTACTTTTGCAATGTATAGTAATTGTAGACGGCTTAATTTTTGGGTCCATTGAAAAGTAACATGTGTAAATAACGTATTAGTTGTCAATTTAAAATTTGCTATGTGTGTATCAGAATTTGTTAAATTTAAATGTTGACAAGTGTCAAGATGAAGTGGCATGCCAATCAAATCAAGTCTAGTGGTGTGACACCCCACTCCGAGTAACCCAAAGCTGAGATATCAAAACATTCCAATTAATGATTCTGAACCCAAAATACAATTCAATAAGCCCCCAATCTAACATTTCAAGCTCATCAGAAATAGCAGCGGATTCCAACTTAAATAACCTGTAACATATAACACATAATACTGTGGTACCTATGACAAAATCTGAAAGTCAACTTATCAGGAGGAGCGAAATTCAAACTTAACTAACTCAATAAACCATTAAGTAAATGCCATGATTCATGTTCTAATATAACAAAATATTTACATCCCACAAGTCATCCATATCAACATGACATATCACGACATCTCGCGTCCATACTTAGCCATCAGATGATGCCATATATACATTCAACACCTGATCTATTACAAAATATACTTTTAACCATCAACTCAACAGACTGTAAATTTACAGTCAATTAGAACAGATCAGAGTACGGTCAGACAGTCAGGCAGGCAGGCAGTCAATTAGTCAGTCAGTCAGTCAGGCAATCAATCAATCAGTCAGTCAGCCAGTCGAGCAATTAATCAGTCAGGAAACAATCAAAATCAATCAATAAACATATTAGATCAATCGAATCATTCTAATAGATCATTTCAAAGCAATCCTATCAGTTGCTTAATGGCTCGTCCCGCTTTACAGCTGGGAACAACATATTAGCTCGTCCCGAGCTTAATAGCTAGGAACAACGTATCGGCTCATCCCTAGCTTAATAGCTGGGAACAACATATCGGCTCATCCCGAGCGCAACAACTGGGAATAACGTATCAGATTTGTAATAGATAATAGACAGTTGGATATCAAATCAACAGATAACAAACGTCAATCGAAGGATAACCCTCATAGGGGTATACACGTACAGACAGTTCAGAACCGTAAATAAATGCTGACAAGGCCACTGATAATAGAACAAACGGAACAGATAACAGACCGGTACAGATATCGAATAGGAGTTTTGGGTGCCAGAATAGATAGAAACTAATCGATATCAAAGATAACCCTCATAGGGATGTTCAAATCCGATAACAAATAACAATCAAAATTTAAACACATTTCAGATTCCAATAACATATCGGAGTATCGTACAGAAATAGAAAACCCATACAGGGACTTATCACAAATACCGATAAGTGAAATGAAGTGCCAGATTGACAGACCCTCACCTCCGTAATCTCAGAGTACTACCACAGTTAGTAGCCTAGTGGTTCGTGGGACCCACTTCTTCGTTATCTATCCAAAAAGTAATATTTATAATCAAAATCCATACTTAATTTTATTAATTACAATTATACCATTAACAATCTAGAATCACTAATTTATCGATTAATACGGTATCTCTTTCCTATTTCAAGGGCATGGACATAATCCTAAATCACACTATATGATTAATCCTTACATAATCAATTCCTAATCAAATGCCATTTAATCTTATAATATAATCTTTAATACTATTTAAATCCAAGTTTTGGCATTTTGCATAAATTCGGGTGCAGTTATTCCGTACTCCTTGCATAGGAATCAACATACGTATATATAAACATATCATCTCTTCCCAAATTCCTATTCTTGGCAAGGTACAATGCTAAATTAGGAAAGGTACAACACATGCAACATATATATATATATATTAAAGGTATAACTAAATCTACATGCTAAAGCTTGCCACCGGAGTATCAAAACCACAAATCGATAACACGGGTGCGTTCGTTGCGTCGAGGAGGTGAAACTGCCTCTCTGCCACCGCCGTTGCTGCTGGAAAGTGAGAAGGCACCACCCAGAGAATCCTCTCGCCGAGAGCTTTCCAACAGTACCCTTGGTTTCCGAAATAGCCACCGAAAACCCCCTCAAAACACGCCCTGAAGCTTTCATGGTTTAAAGCTTTGCCGCTAGTTTTCTGCCATTTCCGCCATGTATCTCCACCATGTAGTGATACCACTTTGTTCCCCTTGTCGAGTACTAGCTAAACTACCCCATAGATGCTCCGTTTGACTCCAGAAAGTAAGTGACCCAGTTGCTTACCGTGAGGTGGTGTTTCGGTCGTTCTCCATTGCTCGGTTCCGATGGTCTTCTGCCACGTGTGGGGGTGCAAGTGGAGTGCTGGAGGTGAGGGGAGTTGGTTTGGGTGGTTGGTTTAGAGGAAGAAGGGTCACCGGTGGTGGTGGTTGTCCGCGGGAGAAGTGAAGAAAGAAGGAAGAAGAAGAAATTGAAAAGAAAAGGGAAAGAAGAAGAAGAGGAGAAAAGAAGGAAAAAAAAAAGAAAGAATGAAGAAGTCTCATGCCCGGTTGGTTTTTTAAAATCAAAGTTTTCATTTTATGCAATTTAGTCCTCCAAGTTTGGTCAAACATCAATTCAGCTTTTAATTAAGCTACTCTATCACTTCAACCCCTTTGACCAAAAATAATAGCCATGCAACCCCCAAAACTTCTCAAGTTAGTCCAATCAAGTTTCTAAAAATCACAAATTGACCCCAAAACTCTTCAATTTCTCGCAATTGAGTCCTCTTATATTTCTTTTCCATGCCTTAAATCCGACCAATAATTCTCTTAATTTCTAAATTCTTATTTTCGAAAATACTGAATTTCAGGGGTGTTACAGGTGGCCTAGCAATCTCAAGCTAATCAAGTAGGGACACTTGGTGCATCTATGTACGTGGACCAATCAAGTCAAGAATATTTGATATTATCTTTTAATATGTGCATCAAAGAGATAATTATCAAATGTGTTCAAGTCATTTTGGAGTCTCTTGCTGAGCACCTATATAAAGGGGATGATTGGAGACTCATAGGGAGATATTCACATATTCTCGTATCCTCATATACACATATTCTCATGTTCTCATATTCATATATTCTCATATCCTCATATTCGCATAAATATCCACTTATTCATATATTCATATACATATATTTTCAAGCTTCAAGTTTTTGTTGCGATGATGTATTGCTACCACGAAGGTCATATACCTCTTTAAAACATCAAGTCATCAAGTCCTTTGATCTCGGAATCAAGGTTCGAGTTCAAAAAAGCTCCGTAGTGCCCTTTACCAAGTCAAAGGATACTACACCATATATCTAAGAACAATCTTCAAGCCTTTGGATTATATATATATATATTAGGAGAAGAATAAGAGAATTAGTTTTATTAGGGAAATTATATTTTTCTCTAATAAATTGTAATTCTCATATATTCTTTAATATAAATTCAATTTGTCCATTATTTTTTCTTTATCTTGTGATTTAATTTTGTAGACAACGAAATTTGTGTGAACAAATTTCTGGCATGCCTAGTGGGACCCGAATCTACCCTTCATATCTTTCTTCCTTTTGAATTTTGAAGATATTTGCAACCACTAAATGGCACCTAAGTGGAACTAACTTACCTTGGCAAGGAAAGATGTTGCTGAGCCTGTTGTTGAATCTGTCAATCAGCCCATGACTGGGGTAAAAATATTGATTTCATTCTGTTTGATGATTCTGACTCTGGAAATCCAAGGAAAACAAATCCTAAGGTATTATCTTTTGCTGCACTGCCGGCTACAGCGACTGAAGTGGCAACAGTGGATGAACAACTTGCTCAGATGGCTCAAGCTATAGCTAACCACCAAAAGATTGTAAAAGAAAAATTTCTAAAAATTACACAACTTATGAGGAAACAGGAATAGAAAGATCTTAGAGAATTTAGCTCATCAATCTTCCCTTGGCCATATAATGGAGCCGAAAAAAGTTGAGGAGATACCTTACAAGTGAGAAACTGATCGAAAGATCAACCATTCTGCAACTTCTATTACTACATTGTCTGTTCAACAATTGCAGGACATGATCACCAATACTATTAGGGCTCAATATGGCATGCCTTCTCAAAGTTCTATTGTGTATTCAAAGACCTATACAAAGAGGATTGACTCGCTAAAAATGCTGATAGGATATCAACCACCATAATTCCAGCAGTTTAATGGGAAGGGAAATCCAAAGCAGCATGCAGCCCATTTCATTGAGACATGCAATAATACAGGGACGTATGGTGATCTTCTTGTGAAATAGTTTGTGCATTCATTGAAAGAAAATGCCTTCGACTGGTACATCAACTGAGAACCTGAATACATTGATAGTTGGGATCAAATAGAAAAGAAGTTTGTGAATCGCTTTTATAGTACGCGTCGGACTGTGAGCATGATTGAACTTACCAATGTAAAATAATGGAAAGAAGAACCAGTGGTGGACTACATCAACCGTTGGTGTGCATTAAGTTTGAATTGCGAGGATAAACTCTCAGAGACATCTGCGATAGAAATGTGTATTCAAGGTATGCATTGGGGACTTCTCTACATTCCTCAAGGAATCATGCCTCGGACTTTTGAGGAATTAGCCACTCGTGCCCATGACATGAAGCTTAGCATTGCTAATCAAGGAGTTGGAATTCTTATCGAAGACCAAAAGAAAGAAAGGAAATATTCAAATAAGAGTGAAAATATGCTAAAGTTGCTACAGAGGAATCCATGGTGGTCAAGATAGCTTCCATAAAAATTCCCACAAGTGATAAAAAGGTTACTGAGAAAACTGAAGATCAACGCATTTCAATAGACAAGAAAATACTAAAAGAAATACAGGAGAAGGAGTATACATTTCCAGATTATGATGTTTCTCACATCTTTGATGAATTATTGGCAAGGAAATTGATTGGACTGCTGGAACCAAAACATCCTGAAAAAGTTGGAAATGTGAACAATCTAAAATATTGCAAATATCATCAGGTTGTCAGCTATCCAATATAGAAATGTTTTGTCTTCAGGGATAAGGTCATGGCATTAGAAAGAGATGAAAAGATAATTCTTGACACAGAAGACGTTGTTGGGTCAAATCTTACTACCGCTATAGCAGTAGCCGATGCCACATGTGTTCTGCCAAGCAAAGACAATGTATTTTCTTTATCTTCGCTCATGGGGGAATCAACAATACTTCAGTTTGGGAGTTTAGATTCAAACTCGCTGATAAGGTGACAAAGCTAGAGACAAGTTCCACTACTGAAACTAAAGATAGCAATGAGTGGATATTTGTAACACGCCAATGAAGAAAAAGATGATGTATCAATCAATCTCATCCATTGGCAGTAAAGGTCTCCCATATGGCTAGACGCCCTCAACCAAAGACGATGAAGAGTTTAAAGGCGACAAATGTTAAGTTGGAAATTTCACTTGTAGGTTCCAAAATGAGTCAAGTGACTTGAAGGATTATTTTCCTACAGGATTCTTTGACGAAAATCAAAGCAGTGTATGTTATGTCTTGTGAAACTGAGGAGCAACACTCTACTTCCTGTTGTATGGCCATTGCTTTTACGGACAAGGACTTGTTGTTGGGGTCAAAACTTCACAATAGACTGCTTTTTGTTTTAGGGTTCATGCAGGAGCAAAAGGTTAAACGCATACTTATTGATAGAGGATTTGCCGTCAATATCATGCTAAAATCCACCACGAAGAATTTGGGGGTTTCTGTTGAAGGTCTCTCACACAGCTGCCTAACTATTTAAGGTTTCAACCAAGAGGCCAATGAGCTATTGGTGTGATTCGTTTAGACCTCACAAAAATGGGGAGGTAAAAGTAAGTACTTTATTTTATTTCATTAATGTAAGGACTTCCCACCATTTGGCCATTTGATGCATGGAGTCCTTATGCTGTAGGACCTATTGCTCCTAAGTCATCGGCTGGCCATGCTTACATATTGGCAGCTACAGACTATTTCTCCAAGTGGGCAGAGGCGATTCCCCTCAAGAAAATGAAGAAAGAAACATTTGTTGAGTTCATTCACTGTCATCTGATTTTTAGGTATGGAGTGCCTCGTTACATCATTACTGATAATGGAAAACCTTTCTACAATAAGTTGATGGACAAACTTTGTGCACAATTTGGATTCAGGCAATTCAATTCTTCTATATATAATGCAGCTAGAAATGGTCTAACATAGGCGTTTAATACAACTTTATGCACCCTGCTGAAAAAAAGTAGTGTCAAAATCTAAAAGAGATTAGCATGAAAAAGTTGGAAAAGCTCGTTGGGCGTACAGAACAACTCATCGGACTGCTACCTAACCTACTCTGTATTCACTGGTTTATGGGGTTGAAGTTGTTCTCCCTTTTGAAAGTCAAATATCTTCATTTCGTATAGCAATTCAAGAAGGACTTACTTCTGAAGACAACGTTTGCCTTCAACTTGAGGAATTGGAAGCGTTGGATGAGAAAAGATTTGAAGCGCAACAACAGCTTGAATGCTATCAAACACGTATGATAAGGACATTTAATAAGAAAGTTCGTCCGTGATCTTTTCAAGTTGGAGATTTGGTGTTAGCAGAAAGAAGGCTCATTACCATCACCCAGTGATTGGGAAGTAAATTCATGTCAAAATGGGATGGTCAGTATGTGATAAAAGATGTTTACACCAACGGTGCTTACAAGTTGGTTGATAAAGAGAGATTGCGCAGAGGCCCCATAAATGGAAAATTTTTAAAGTGATACTATCCTTGAGAAATGTTGCTCCTTGACGCACGAGCCTAAACTGCATGTTACTCTTGGCCCGCATGTGTATAAACTGTGTACGGTAACTACCAAGGGCAGTGCATGTGGTTAAACTGCTAACTTTCACCCCTAAAGGTAGTGCATATGTATAAACTGCTAACTTTTCCCACTAAAGGTATTTTATGTGGTTAAAATATTAAACACCCTACTTCGTCCAGGGTGGTTAAGCAATGGATACTCTTAGCCTATATGAGTATGAACTGTGAACAGCATCCCCCAAAAAGAATATTTACTCTAAACTACGTAATGACTTGATCCCATGTTGGGAGTACGTAGGCAGCTCCCAAGTTCAGTCACATCATTAAAAAGAAAGAAGGTTTTGTTTGGACATCATGAGAATAAGTTTTGATGGCTTCCCAAGTTCAATCATATTGTTGGAGCGACTTTGGATGACTTATTCCCCAAATTTAATCAAATCTTTGGAGTAATTCTGGATGATTTATCAAAGTTCAAGCATATTATTGGAAGAAGTTGATTGAAATTCAATTCATTAGATAACCAGTTTTACTCATGAGATTAGGTAAGTTTATTCCACTTAATTGTTGGGGGGCATGTAATACAATTTTTTCTTTGAAGTTGGCATCAATTTGAAGAAATACTAAATAATAATAATAAAAAAAAGAATGCACAAGGATAATTCATAAAAAAGAATAACTTTTATTGCATATGTAGTAATCAAGTGTTCTTTTACATCAATTGCGCTAAAAAAAAAAAAGCTAAGTAGCTAAGTGCTTATGCGAGTATATCAAAAGCTATTAGTTCCTTGTGAGATTCTTCAAGTAGTGCCTCCATCTTTTTTAAAGCCTCAACCTCTTGATCAGTCAAAAATGGAGTATCTTTAAGCTTTTTTTTCTTAATAGTGGAAAAGTTTTCTTCAGCCTGGTGGAGTGATGAGTTTGCAAATTTTTCCTCACTGCTGAACTCGGCAAGTCGTGTTCTCAATTCCTCTTGATGCCTGGAGATTTGAAGAAGTTCATCCTTGAGACCATTCACCTCTTCAACGCTTTCACTTTCTATTGCCTCAGCCTCAAATAGATCCTGTTGTGCAAAAAAAAAAAAAAAAGAAAAAAAAATGCTTTCTCATAGGTTTCTTGTGTTTCTTTTTGAATTGAATTTGACTTAACCTTGTTGTAGTTGGAAGCACCCTCAAAGAAAGATCTCATGTGGTTTTCCAAAGATGATGTGTTTTTTATGTATAATCTCATCTCTGTGATCAAATCATCAATTGTTGGTTTTATCTCTGAAAGTTGCTTAAATGGAGTTTTCATGATTTTGTAACATATGCGTTCCCAATAGAATTTGAGTAACTGCTCAGCTTCAGTCTTTATAACATGAGGACAAAATTCAGAAACTTCAATAGCTAAAAGTGCCCAAGATGCAACTCCTTAGGTTCCAAATTCTCTCCTTTAATTTGTCTTGAAGCAACAGGATTTTGAAGAGGTGAAGTTGTTGCATTATTTTTGAGATCTTCCATTAAGGCTTGTTTAGGATGAGATGGCTTCTTTCCAGGATGCCCAGGATCAGATGAATAATGTTCAATTCTCTCCCCAAGTTGATTGAGTTGACCAGAAGTTAATTCCACATCTTTATAATTGACTTTGAGAACAATTTTAGTACCTTTTGTTTGTAAAGCCTTCAAGTGTTTGTCCCACCAATCCGCATATTCCTTTGTGGCCAATGGCAAGAAAGAAGTATTGCCAAGAATGATAAGTTTAAGATGTGTTCAGTAAGGTACATGACTGCCAAAGTTGAACAAGCTCGTGCAAATCACAAGTAAGGATCTATTTCTTTAAGTTGCCCAAGAGGTGTTGACAAAATCCACATTGCCGACTGAATCGATGAAGACTATAAGCTTCGATGATGTGCTCTTTTCCGCAATGAAATGTTAAATGGCTAGAATGTAAAGCCACAAAAAGGTCTTTGTAAGTATTTGATATACATGGGCCATCTATTACTGCAAACTGCTTGCGTGGAAATAAGCATAAATTTTGAATGGTTGTAAGGTTGATAAGGTTGATACTAAGGAACAAATCCCATGCTTCTGAAAGATCAAAATATTTGGCCATGTTCTCCGCCGTATATTTGACCATTTCAGCTTCCCCTACATCAATCTTAGATAAAAGTGAGTGCCAAGGTAGTGCCTTATCCAATTATGAACATAATGAATTGGAAAGATGGAAGAAGATTCCTGAAGACTTGGTAAATTCGATATATTCCTCAAACCTTAGTAGATGCCCTCCAGTACAGGAATTGCACGAGAAAGCCATCACCATTTGCCATTCTACTAGCAACCTTAAAGACAATGGTACGAATCATATTTGCTTTACGATGTGGTAGAACAAAGCTGCATAACCAACAAGAAAGAAAAACAGCCAAGTAGGTCTCCCATCTAACATCATCTTCAACCTCCAACATCATAAATGGCTCATCATATTCCTTAGTGCGAGGTAAAAATGATGCTTTGATTCTTTTACAAGGATTATGAGAGATCTTTGGCTCAATAGACCTTTTTTGGGAAGACCTGAAAGGTGGCTTTGCATATCTGGTTGGTCATTTAAACTAAAAGTTAATCCAATTAGAAATAGGAATGCCATCAGAGTCCTTTGGGAGCATATGATAAGCCAGGAATAGATATTTGTAGCTTTGTGGTAGAGAAGGGCCATGTTTGTCATCACCAAGTAGCTCTTTTGCAGTGGAGATAGCTTCGTAATAGAAACCTCCACGGATAGGCAATCCACCAAGTACACGGATATCCCATAAAGAAACTGAAAATTCCCTTGTTGTAGTGTGCAAAGTGTTCGTGGAAGGGCACCATAGCTCAAGGAAGGCTTGGAGGATTTTCTTATGGCAGACACATGTGAAAAGCGAGGCATTGACTGCTACATAGATCCTAGCTTGACGAAGAACATCTGCATGATGACCCAATACGTCCTCCATCCAATCCTAATAACCTGCATGAAAAGATACTTCGCCAAACCTTGATGCGGGAATTCTCATTGAGCGTCCATTAATGTTGGAATGATAACTTGCAATGAAAATTCTGAGCTATTGACATTGGCATCATCAAGAGAGGACTTCAAGATGAGTATCTTAGAACAAGATGTGATTCCAGAACGTGGATCAATCACTTTCTTGATCGCCTCTTCGGACTACTCTTGGATATGCATGGGGTTACCGGGATGTCGAGGTATGGAATAAAGAACATCATTGGCCGATTTATGGATACCCAATCTATTAGTTTTAACTTTGAGGTTGCCTTTATCACTTCCAATGATAATGCATGGAGATGACTCTGTGTGATCCTCAATATACATCCTCACGAGTTGATCATGAGTGGGATATGTTTCTTAACCTGCAAAAGAAAATGGAAGAGAAGAAAAATTTACAGTAAGAAATTATCTAAAAGAAAGTAGAGGAGAGAAGGGATGAGGAAGAAAATACAAAGATATAGAAACATTCCTTAATTTGATAACTTACTTGAAGTCTTCAAAATTTGTGTATTTGCTATATGCTAATAAGGATTTTCAACTGATGAATGCCAAGTGAGTCCAAGCAACTCTCTTTCAGTTGTAATAATCAGCCAATTGAATGGAGGTAGTAATGGTATGTCAACTCTATGAGTGTTTTCTTCAAATAGTTAATGTGCAGGAATTAAGAAGAAGAAGAAGATATACCCAATTGAATAGATTAAAGCCTCAAAAGAATTCACAAGACTACAACCCAATTGTCAAAGTTTTGCTAAAATTTTTAGCAAGTAAAATTCTTGGATTACTTGCTCTTATAATAATAGTTTTCAAGTGTTAGAGTCCAAGTAAAATTAGGTGTCAAATCTCAATCCAATTGCCTCAAGCCAACAGCTCAGAAGATCATCAAGCTGGATTCCCAATTGATGTAAAACTTTGCAGCAGAAAATTTTTGATTTGATAATTAAGTTTGTTGGAGCGGTTGTTTTGAGAGCACAAAAGATTTCCACCAGGTTCATTTTAAGCGGAAAACACAGTGGCAAAGAGTGGATTCTGTTTGAAGACTTCTTTTCTTTCACGACGGCAAAGCTAGTGGATTCTGTTTGAAACCCTTTTCTCTTTCAATAATAGATGATATAGCAGCAAGCAGTTTCAATTAACGGGTCGACAATTGGATTTTCAAACGGCAATTGCATTTTCAATTGTAGTGACGTGGCCTCTTAACATATACATATATATATATATATGTTACCAAAAAAAAAAGGGAGGCAAAAGGATTTGTTTTCTGCTGAAGCTCATTCTCAGATCAATTTTGTTTTGCAAGGCAGGTTTGCTTGGTTTGAAAATTAAGTGGGCCACGTCAATTGATTAAGCAGAAAGAAAATGGCGGGCACACTTTGGGCTATATACATATGGCGAAGACTTAACCACGACTGCGTGGTGCTGAAACTATGTGGGCTCCTATACATACATACATATATATATATATAAGCTCGGATGTTATATATATATATCTATGTATGTATTTAAATATACATATATATACTTTACAGGCTAGCTCATATGTTATATATATGTATTATCGTGACTTTTCACTTAGGAATAATGTATTGGAAGACATTGTTTGTGAACAAGTCTCGAGGGGGCATTTGTAGACGGCTTAATTTTTGTGCCAATTGAAAAATGATATGTGTAAATAACGTATTAGTTGTTAATTTAAAATTTTCTATTTGTGGATTGGAATTTATTAAATTTAATTTCAAATGATAAATAGTTAATTTTAATTAATATTATAATATTTATTTTATACAAATCAAATGTTGACAAGTGTCAAGATGAAGTGGCATGCCAATCAAATCAAGTCTGGTGGCCTAGCAATCTCAAGCTAATCAAGTTGGGACACGTGGCACATCCGTGTACGTGAACCAATCAAGTCAAAAATATTTGATATTATCTTTGAATATATGCATCAAAGAAATAATTATCAAATGTATTGAAGTCATTTCGGAGCCTCCTGCTGAGCGCCTATATAAAGGGGATGATTGGAGACTCATAGGAACATATTCTCATATCCACATATTCATATCCACAAATTCATATATTCATATACATATATTCTCAAGTCCAAGACCCAAGTCTTCAAGCTTCAAGTTTCTGCTGCGACGATGTATTGCTACCGTGAAGGTTCTATACCTCTCCAAAGCATCAAGTCATCAGGTCATTTGATCTCGGAATCAAGGTTCGAGTTCAAAGAAGTTCTGCAGTGTCCTTTACCAAATCAAAGGATACTACACCATATATCCAAGAACAAGCTTCAAGCCCTTGGATCATATATATAAATATATATATATATATATATTGGGAGAAGAATCAGGGTACTAGTTTTGTTAGGGGATTTATATTTTTCTCTGATAAATTGTAATTCTCATACATTCTTTAATATAAATTCAATTTGTCCATTACTTTTTTCTTTATCTTGTGATTTAATTTTGGAGACAACGAAATTTGTGTGAACAGTAATTTTACAGCAAAAAATTATTGAACCAAAGTCAATTGTTTCTGTCTACGGTCAAATGTTTTAGTAGTAATGAGTGTGAAGGCAGGCAGTAGGCCACCGGGCAGTGGGCATTCCTTCACTGACTAGTCTAGTCTGCTTCTTCTAGATTTTCATCAAACTGTTTCACTACTTCCACTTGCTGGCTTTCCATTTAAGCATATCTGTTCATATTTAGTCTTTGTCATTCGATTAAACTTCTTTCAAACTGCATTGTGGGTGCTAAAATTCAACTACATATATAAAGGACATATTCATGGACCAGAAATAACAGGCTGACTTTTCACTTCTTTCAACTCAGGTGCAGAACGTAGAGCCTATATTCTTGGTTATTATGCTATATATACATATATATATATATTCTGTAGAGAATATTAATGTTCTTAAATAACCTGTTCAATCGTTGACCTAAAGTGCAACTTGTTAGGAAAGGACATATACATTCAACTAAACTAATCATACATAATTATTAACTCTTTGTCATGCAAATGTGTTTAATTAGAGCACTCAATCATAGACTTGTCATAATTCAGTCATGCAGTTCTATGTAACTTTATTTATAATCATGGCATAAAAGAAATACTAGTACTATATATATATTGACACATATGTCTTCTACCTAATTCCAGTTATTTTTTCAGCTTGTTCAAACTTCTTGTTCCTGCCAAGATGTGAATTAACCTACTAGTATTCTAACTGAAATCCTCCATGTTAGGCTTCACCTCATGCCCTCTTTTCATTGGAGATATCCCTATCTTTGCTTGAACCAAAGTATAGGAAAATTAATTACAATTTCGACATAATTCTTGATTTTCAGAAGAAAAAACAACGACATTGCAAAACAATTAAGTTGACACGAAAAACCCTTCAGCCGTTCATCGGTTATGCCAACAGTATGTTTTGTGCGATGATTCATGACTTTATCGGTGCCTCTCTGCAACAGATTAAGCACTTGTTCAACATGTATTTTCTGTTTGCCAATCTGTTTGGTAATATATTTCGGACTTTCATTTGGATGATGTAGTGGCTGTAGCCAAGATGCTACAAAGAAGTAGAGATTGAAACAAAATTATAAAGGAAAAATTTACTCCAATTAACAATATAATGCTTTCACAGAATTTTGATCAACAGGATGCAGAAAAAAGAACAAGTATTTAATACAGAAAGTACTGCAGCATAACTTGAAACAACAAAAATTACACAAGTATTGAAGAAGTGTATATGTGTAAATAGTTTTTTAGGCATCCGGGTTGGCATGAAGGTAAGCCTCAATGGCCTTGAACATGGCCACAGCCTTCTCTTTGCCTTCCTTGATTTTGTCCTCAGTAATCTCAGCATCGCCCTTGGTGTGGTAAATGCTTCTGTTCTTGCAGATGCATCCTCCATCTTCAGTGGGGACAATCTTGATATGATAAGTGATGGATTCAAGAACGCCCATCAGAGCATCCCCTTCAACAATGCTGTAGCTGTGGGTCAAATTTTCAGTGTCACGAGCATCAATACGGTGCTTAACGCTCTTATACTGGCTGCCCTCACCAAAATGGATGACCTTAACAGTTCCCACGCCACCGTCTCCTTCCAAAATTTCAACAGTTTTAATAGCCTGCGGCATGATCTTGGGAATGAGGGTGTCTGCATCTAGAACAACGGCCTTAAACATCCTGGCAGCCGGGATAGATGAAGGAATCTCCATATCATAAGTGATGGCGCCCATGGCTATGAATTTTAAATATGGGCACTTAACAAGCAGAAAGTTTTGATGAATGGCTTGTTTGTGTGCCTTTGGTATGCTGTGAAATGAAAGAAGCAGGGCTCTTACATATATAGGTGGGATAGAATGTTCTATTGTGTGACTAATTTGAAAATATCCTCATTTCTATGGGGATTGTCTGAATACCATATGGTTCTAGCACAATATAGTGGACTAAAAGTCAATTATTATTACTTTTTATTTACAAACTATATAATAAATACTTATCCTTAACTGATTGTTTTAGATGAAGATGCCTTTGAGTGTGACCAACATGGCCTAAAAATAGTGACCCTTACATTTTTAATGGGCACTCCATAATAGACTAATCTGCTTCTAGATATTATGTATTTTCCTTGCTTGTTTCACTTTCACATGTCCAGGTCTTGAGCCTCCTTAACTAAAACTGAATCATTATATTTTCCGCCCGCATTTCTCTTTGGTAGATCAACTTGGATTCCAAAGGATTTAGTTATTAATACCAAAACAACTTCCTTCACCAAGAACTAGATGAGTTTTCATTTATATATCATAGATAAAATTTCCTTGAAATTGAAAACCCACCTTTGATTATAATCAGTGAGAATCTTTTCCAAGGGACCCCGCTTGCTAAACAATTTATTTATGGACTTATAAATTTCAACATTCTACATACTATCTTGGTATCTTGAGATTTTTTCTTGAGATATATATACACACACATATATATATATATATTTTCGGCAATTGCTATCTAATTAGAGAGCTTTGAGTTGGATTTGGTACTAGCTCCCTCACACTATGTATAATAATCTCAAGTTTAATATGTCACTTATATGGGATTCAGAGTTTTGCTTCTTTCATATTTTGAGATTGCCCCCCCTCAAAAACCCAAATATTTATTTTCCCCCTCCCCTTCTAGGGACGGACCCAGAGTTAAGATGGGGGGGAAGGGGTGCGATATAAAACATAGAAGTTCAAATATAAATTATATAATTTACAAATTCAAAATATACGTCATCATCCAAGTTTAGTCGACGCTCTTTCATATTATTAAGTTCATCAATGATCGAATAAATGCCATAAAATTCACCAACTCTTGTATATCACTAGCTTTTCTATTGAAAAACCAATAGATGGCATTGAGCTTGCCCATAATTATTTTTGTCTCTTTATCTCAATCTCATTGAAGTCAAAAGGGAGAGATTTTAATTATTTTATGAGTCGCTACAAAAAAAATAATATTAGTGACAAAATAAAAATTGTCATGAATAACATGTATTAAGTGGCAATAGTTATCTTGTCACTAATGATAATATTTAAGTAACAATAAGTTTTATTTTGTAACCATATAATAGGACTCAATGGTGGAAGAAATTAATGATTTCAGTTGTCACTATTAACAATTAGTGACACCCTTATGGTGATAATCTAGTGATAAAAAAAATTGTCACTATAATTTGTGACAAGATTTTCATTGTCATCATAGGTTTATCACTAATTGTCTATTATGACAATTTAAACATTATTCTTCTCACTATTTAGGTTGTAAAAATTATTCAAGTGACAAACCTAAATCTTTTGTCACTTAATATACATAATTAGTGATAATTTTTGCATTGTGACCAATTTATCTTTTGCTTATAGTTTTCTATAAAGTCGTAAAATTTTTTTTTGACTAGATCCCTATAAATATGTTATCAGACAGATAAAATAGAAGTGCCCTGATAGGCCTGGCCTAATTGTAAATTATTTGATTGTGAATAAGGCCCTAAAAGTTTGTTTTTAGACTTTTCAAATTTTAAAATAGGTAAAGAACTAATAAAATTATTACTAAAAGTTTTAAATATATAAACAAGAAATTATTGCAAAAATCAATCTATACATATATAAAGTGTGTGTTTTGTTTTTTTATTTATTTATTTATTTGGTTGAGGTGGGGGGGGGGGGGGGGCAATGCCTCCCAACATTCGTCAATGGGAGAGGCTCTAATGTAAAATTAGAGGGATGTTGTCACAGTGATTGAGCTGGATGTTTGGATGATATGAGAGAAAATCGCATTTTTGGTCCAGACATGAAAAATTAATAAATACAAATGACAAGTTTTCTCATGTTTGGAAATGAATTATTTAATTTAGTTTTTCCAAATACTTTTGATATTCAAAATTTTTTACACAATATATTCTTTAATGATAATTTTGTGAAAATTACTGAAAATATTTATGATAATTTTACCAACTACATTAATTAATATCATTTTACAAAGAAAAAAATAATTCAAATTAAAAATTATATGTACTTTTATTATTTCTAAGTATAATTTAGAATTATTAGAATGTAAAATACAATATAAATATTAAAGATAATTTAAATTTAGAAATGACTTGTAATTTAATAAAATGTAATTTAAAATTAATTTTTTATTAAATTTTAAATTTTAATAAAAATCGCACTTTTGGTTCCATAACTTAGGGCTCGTCATTTTTTCCCCAAAGCCCATCTCTTAACAACCATGCATACAGCACATGCGTTTTCCATTAAGTATTTGATGGAAGGGGCCGGTGGGACCAAATGTGAGAAAAAATTTAAATCATGGGACTCCAAGTGATAATTCCGAAATGAATGGGACTCAATTGAAAATGACCCTAAGTTATGGGACCAAAAGTGCGATTTTCCCGATGATATGAAGAATACTTCTGGTTTATGTTCTCACTTGGTTCACACATGTTCCTAGGCCTCAAAGAAGCAAGAACTAGTGGCTCAATCTTTAGCAAAAGATGACCATGTTTCAACTAGTTTGATGACTTCACCAGCCATTTAGTTGAGGAAAATTTTAAAAGATGTTAGAATGAAACAAGGAGCTACAATTAAATTGTTTTGCGGTAACAAATCAGTTATTGTAATTACAAAGAATCTAGTCTTTCATAATCCAACTCGCACATTGCAATCAAGCATCATTTCACTCGTGAAGTAATTAAAGATTGTTAAGTCCAGCTTACTTTTTGCAAGTTTGTGAATCAATGCTGACATCTTAACCAAGGCTCTTCCAAAGGAGAAATTTCACAAGATCCAACAACTTTTGAGAATAGTGGATCGGCATATTAAGGGGGAGAAATATTGATTAATGTGTTGAATTATTTAGCCACATGCCGCTGCAGAGTAATCAATGTGCTACTACAGAGTAATGATGTTGGTATCGGCTAAAATATTGAATAATGCGCTACTGTAGATTAGTGATGGTGTGTGAAGCAAGATGAAGAGAGTGGCTATCTTTTTGCACGCTCAAATATTGCATTTAATGTTAGAATATATTATGTCTTCTAATGTCAAAAAAATAACTTGTATTCTCTATTGAAAGGGCTACGTATTGTATTTGAATGTAACAAGACAGACTTATAGAAAATTGAAAATGATCCTCAGAGGCCGCAAAAAATAAAAAATAAATAATAAAATAAAGAGATTACTTTTTAACAAGGAAATATTTCTAGCCAAAAGATTGCTTTGAGAGGATCTTTTTATTCGACCTGGGGCTTTATTTTGCGTACATTTATTTTCTTTCTTTATTATAATCTCCTTCAACTTCACATATATTTCCCCATCACAAATGTGTAATCCAATGGGATCGCATCTTGAAAGCATATGTTGTGTCATGTTTAAAGAGTATCAAATGATCCTTTCTTAATAACTAAGAATTCTTTGTGAAGATGAAGTTTAACTAAATTCTTAGTTTTCAAGTAATTTGATTTTATCTACTTTTGCAATGTATAGTAATTGTAGAGGGCTAAATTTTTGGGTCCATTGAAAAGTAACATGTGTAAATAACGTATTAGTTGTTAATTTAAAATTTGCTATTTGTGTATCAGAATTTGTTAAATTTAATTCCAAATGATAAATAGTTAATTTTAACTAATATTCTAATATTTTTTTTATGCAAATCAAATGTTGACAAGTGTCAAGATGATGTGGCATGCAAATCAAATCAAGTCTAGTGGTGCGACACCCCACTCCGGGTAACCCAAAGCTGAGATATCAAAACATTCCAATTAATGATTCTAAAGCCAAAATACAATTCAATAAGCCCCTAATCAAACATTTCAAGCTCATCAGAAATAGTAGCGGATTCCAACTTAAATAACATGTAACATATAACACATAATACTATGGTACCTATGACAAAATCTGAAAGTCAACTTATCAGGAGCAACGAAATTCAAACTTAACTAACTCAATAAACCATTAAGTAAATGCCATGATTCATGTTCTAATATAACAAAATATTTACATCCCACAAGTCATCCATATCAACATGACATATCACAACATCTCGCGTCCATACTTAGCTATCAGATGATACCATATATACATTCAACACCTAATCTATTACAAAATATACTTTTAACCATCAACTCAAGAGACTGTAAATCAACAGTCAATCAGAACATATCAGAGTACGGTCAAACAGTCAAGCAAGCAGGCAGTCAGTCAGTCTGTCAGGCAATCAATCAACCAATCAGTCAGCTAGTCGAGCAGTCAATCAGTCAGGAAACAATCAAAATCAATCAATAAACATATTAGATCAATCAAATCAATCTAACATATCATGTCAAAACAATCCTATCAGTTGCTTAATGGCTCGTCCGGCTTTACAGCTGGGAACAACATCTCGGCTCGTCCCACTTTACAATTGGGAACAACATATCGGCTCGTCCCGAGCTTAACAGCTAGGAACAACGTATCGGCTCGTCCCTAAATTAATAGCTGGGAACAACATATCGGCTCATCCCGAGCTTAACAGCTGGGAATAACATATCAAATTGGTAATAGATAACAGATAGTCGAATATCAAATCAATAGATAACAATACGAACAGATAACAAATGTCAATCGAAGGATAACCCTCATAGGGGTATACACGTACATGCAGTTCAGAACAGTACAGAAATGCTGACAAGGCCACAGATAATAGAACAAACAGAACAGATAACAGAACAGTATAGATATCGGATAGGAGTTTTAGGTGCCAGAACAGACAGAAGCAAATCGATATCAAAGATAACTCTTACAAGGGTGTTCAAATCAGATAACAAATAATAATCGAAATTCAAACACATTTCAGATTCCAATAACATATCGGAGTATCGTACAGAAACAGAAAACCCATACAGGGGCTTATCACAAATACCGATAAGTGAAATGAAGTGCCAGATTGGCAAACCATCACCTCCGTAATCTCAGAAGTACTACCACAGTCAGCAGCCTAATAGTTCGTGGGACCCACTTCTTCGTTACCTATCCAAAAAGTAATATTTATAATCAAAATCCATACTTAATTTTATTAATCACAATTATACCATTAACAATCCAGAATCACTAATTTATCGATTAATACGGTATCTCATTCCTATTTCAAGGTCATGAACATAATCCTAAATCACACTATTAATCCTTACATAATCAATTCCTAATCAAATGCCATTTAATCTTATAATAATATCTTTAATACTATTTAAATCCAAGTTTTGGCATTTTGCATAAATTCGGGTCCACTTATTCCGCACTCCTTGCGTAGTAATCAAAATACGTATATATAAACATATCATCTCTTCCCAAATTCCTATTCTTGGTAAGGCACAATGCTAAATTAGGAAAGGTACAACACATGCAACATATATATATATATTAAAGGTACAACTAAATCCACATGCTAAAGCTTGCCACCAGAGTATCAAAACCACAAACCGATAACACAGGTGCGTTCGTTGCATCGAGGAGGTGAAACTGCCGCTCCGCCACTACCGCTACTGCTGGAAAGTGAGATGGCAACACCCAGAGAAACCTCTCGCCAATAGCTTTCCAACGGTTCCCTTGGTTTCCGAAATAATCGCCAAAAAATCCCTCAAAACCCGCCCTGAAGCCTTCATGGTTTAAAGCTTCGCCGCCAGTTTTCCTCCATTTTCGCCATGTATCTCCACCATGTAGTGATACCACTTTGTTCCCCTCGTCGAGTACTAGCTAAACCACCCCATAGATGCTCCGTTTGACTCCGTTCTCCATTGCTCGATTCGATAGTCTTCCACCAAGTGGGGGTGCAAGTGGATTGTTGGAGATGAGGGTAGTTGGTTTGGAGGAAAAAGAGTAGCTGGTGGTGGTGGTTGTCCGCGGGAGAAGTAAAGAAATAAGGAAGAAGAAGAAATTGAAAAGAAAAGGGAAAGAATAAGAAGATGAGAGAAGAAAGAAAGAAAAAGAATGAATGAAGAAGTCTCATGCCCGGTTGGTTTTTTAAAATCAAAGTTTTCATTTTATGCAATTTAGTCCTCCAAGTTTGGTCAAACTTCAATTCAGCCTTTAATTAAGCTAGTCTATCACTTCGACCCCTTTGACCAAAAATAATAGCCATGCAACCCCCAAAACTTCTCAAGTTAGTCCAATCAAGTTTCTAAAAATTGCAAATTGACCCCAAAACTCTTCAACTTCTCGCAATTGAGTCCTTTTATTTTTCTTTTCCAAGCTTTAAAATTTGACCAATAATTCTCTTAATTTCTAAATTCTTGTTTTCAAAAATACTGAATTTCAGGGGTGTTACAAGTGGCCTAGCAATCTCAAGCTAATCAAGCAGGGACACATGGCGCATCAATGTATGTGGACCAATCAAGTCAAGAATATTTGATATTATCTTTTAATATGTCCACCAAAGAGATAATTATCAAATGTGTTCAAGTCATTTTGGAGTCTCTTGCTGAGCACCAATATAAAGGGGATGATTGGAGACTCATAGAGACATATTCACATATTCTCGTATCCTCATATACACATATTCTCATATTCTCATATTCCCATATTCTCATATCCTCATATTCGCATAAATATTCACTTATTCATATATTCATATACATATATTTTCAAGCTTCAAGTTTCTATTGCGATGATGTATTGCTACCGCGAAGGTCGTATACCTCTTTAAAACATCAAGTCATCAAGTTCTTTGATCTCAGAATCAAGGTTCGAGTTCAAAGAGGCTCCGTAGTGTCCTTTACCAAGTCAAAGGATACTACACCATATATCTAAAAACAATCTTCAAGCCTTTGGATCATATATATATATATATATTGGGAGAAGAATCAGGGGATTAGTTTTATTAGGAAATTTATATTTTTCTCTAATAAATTGTAATTCTCATATATTCTTTAATATAAATTCAATTTGTCCATTATTTTTTCTTTATCTTGTGATTTAATTTTGCAGACAATGAAATTTGTGTGAACAAATTTTTGGCATGCCTAGTGGGACCCGAATCTACCCTTCATCTCTTTCTCCCGTTTGAATTTTGAAGTTTTTTGCAACCACTAAATGGCACCTAAGTGGAACTAACTCACCTTGGCTAGGAAAGATGTTGCTGAGCCTGTTGTTGAATCTGTCAATCATCCCATGACTGGGGTAAAAATACTGATTTCATTCTGTTTGATGATTCTGACTCTGGAAATCCAAGGAAATCAAATCCTAAGGTATTATCTTTTGCTGCACTACCGACTACAGCGACTGGAGTGGCAATAGTGGATGAACAACTTGCTCAAATGCCTCAAGCTATAGCTAACCTCCAAAAGATTGTAACAGAAAAAGATCGAAAAATTACACAACTCATGAGCAAACAGGAATAGAAAGATCTTAGAGAATTTAGCTCATCAATCTTCCCTTGGCCATATAATGGTGCAGAAACAAGTTGAGGAGATGCCTTACAAGCGAGAAACTGATCGAAAGATCAACCATTCTGCAACTTATGTTGCTATATTGTCTGTTCAACAATTGTAGGACATGATCACAAATACTATTAGGGCTCAATATGGCATGCCTTCTCAAAGTTCTATTGTGTATTCAAAGACCTATACAAAGAGGATTTACTCGCTAAAAATGCTGATAGGATATCAACCACCACAATTCCAGCAGTTTGATGGGAAGGGAAATCCAAAGCAGCATGCAGCGCATTTCATTGAGACATGCAATAATGCAGGGACTTATGGTGATCTTCTTGTGAAACAGATTGTGCGTTCATTGAAAGAAAATTCCTTCGACTGGTATATCAACTTAGAACCTGAATCTATTGATAGCTGGGATCAAGTGGAAAAGAAGTTTCTGAATTGCTTTTATAGTACGCACCAGACTGTGAGCATGACGGAACTTACCAATGTAAAATAACGGAAAGAAGAACTAGTGGTGGACTACATCAACTGTTAGTGTGCATTAAGTTTGAATTGCGACGAAAAACTCTCAGAGACATCAGCGATAGAAATGTGTATTCAAGGTATGCATTGGGGACTTCTCTACATTCCTCAAGGAATCATGCCTCGCACTTTTGAGGAATTAGCCACTCGTGCCTATGACATGGAGCTTAGCATTGCTAGTCACGGAGTTGGAATTCTTGTCGAAGACTAGAAGAAAGAAAGGATATATTCAAATAAGAGTGAAAAATATGCTAAAGTTGCTACTGAGGAATCCATGGCGATCAAGATAGCTTCCACAAAAATTCCTACAAGTGATAAAAAGGTTACTGAGAAAACTGAAGATCAACGTATTTCAATAGACAAGAAAATACTTAAAGAAATACAGGAGAAGGAGTATACATTTCCAGATTCTGATGTTTCTCACATATTTGATGAATTATTGACAAGGAAATTGATTGGACTTCCGGAACCAGAACGTCTTGAAAAAGTTGGAAAGGTGAAAAATCTAAAATATTGCAAATATCATCAGGTTGTCAGACATCCAATAGAGAAATGTTTTGTCTTCAAGGATAAGGTCATGGCATTTGAAAGAGATGAAAAGATAATTCTTGACACAAAAGATGTTGTTGGGCAAAATCTTACTACCGCTATAGCAGTAGCCGACGCCACATGTGTTCTGCCAAGCAAAGACAATGTATTTTCTTTATCTTCGCTCATGGGGGAATCAACAATACTTCAGTTTGGGAGTTTAGATTCAATGCTAGTGGAGACTCAACTCGCTGATAAGGTGACTAAGCTGTAAACAAGTTCCACTACTGAAACTAAAGATAGCAGTGAGCGGATTTTTGTAACACGCCGACGAAGAAAAGGATGATGTGTCAATCAATCTCATCCATTGGCAGTAAAGGTCTCCCATATGGCTAGACGCCCTCAACCAAAGATGATGAAGAGTCTAAAGGTGACAAATGTTAAGTTGGAAAGTTCACTTGTAGGCTGCAAAATGAGTCAAGTGACTTGAATGATTACTTTCCTACATGATTCTTTGACCAAAGAGTCAAAGCAGTGTATGCTATATCTTGTGAAATTGAGGAGCAACACTCTACTTCCTATTGTACGGCCATTGCTTTTACGGATAAGGACTTGTTGTTGGGGTCAAAACTTCACAATAGGCCGCTTTTTGTTTCAGGGTTCATGCAGGAGCAAAAGGTTAAACGCATACTTATTGATAGAGGATCTGCCGTCAATATCATGCTAAAATCTATCATGAAGAATTTGCGGGTTTCTGTTGAAGGTCTCTCACACAGCTGCCTAACTATTTAAGGTTTCAACCAAGAGGCCAATGAACTATTAGTATGATTCGTTTAGACCTCACAGTCGGGGAGGTAAAAGTAAGTACTTTATTTTATTTCATTAATGCAAGGACTTCCCACCATTTGGCCATTTGATGCATGGAGTCTTGATGCTGTAGGACCTATTGCTCCTAAGTCATCGGCTGGCCATGCTTACATTTGGCAGCTACAGACTATTTCTCCAAATGGGCAGAGGCGATTCCCCTCAAGAAAATGAAGAAAGAAATAGTTGTTGACACTGTCATCTGATTTTTAGTTATGGAGTGCCTCGTTACATCATTACTGATAATGGAAAACCTTTCTACAATAAGTTGATGGACAAACTTTGTGCACAATTTGGATTCAGGTAATACAATTCTTCTATATATAATACAGCTAGAAATGGTCTAGCAGAGGCATTTAATAAAACTTTATGCACCCTGCTGAAAAAAGTAGTGTCAAAATCTAACAGAGATTAGCATGAAAAAGTTGGAAAAGTTCGTTGGGCTTACAGAACAACTCATCGGACTGCTACCCAAGCTACTCTGTATTCACTGGTTTATGGGGTTGAAGTTGTTCTCCCTTTTGAAAGTCAAATATCTTCATTTCGTATAGCAATTCAAGAAGGACTTACTTCTGAACACGATGCTTGCCTTCACCTTGAGGAATTGGAAGCATTGGATGAGAAAAGACTTGAAGCGCAACAACTTGAATGCTATCAAGCACGTATGATAAGGACATTTAATAAGAAAGTTCGTCCGTAATCTTTTCAAGTTTGAGATTTGGTGTTAGCAGTAAGAAGGCCCATTACCATCACCCAGTGATTGAGAAGTATATTCATATCAAAAATGGATGGTCAGTATATGATAAAAAAAGTTTACACCAACGGTGCTTTCAAGTTGGTTGATAAAGATAAATTGCTCTGAGGCCCCATAAATGGAAAATTTTTAAAGTGATACTATCCTTGAGAAATGTTGCTCCTTGATGCACAAGCCTAAACTGCATGTTACTCATGGCCCGCATGAGTATAAACTGTGTACGGTAACTACCAAGGGCAGTGCATGTGGTTAAACTGCTAACTTTCACCACTAAAGGTAGTGCATATGTATAAACTGCTAACTTTTCCCACTAAAGGTATTTTATGTGGTTAAAATATTAAATACCCTACTTCGTCCAAGGTGGTTAAGCAATGGATACTCTTAGCCCACATGAGTATATACTATGAACAACATCCCCCAAAAAGAATATTTACTTTGAACTACGTAATGACTTGATCCCTTTTTGGGAGTACGTAGGTAGCTTGGGAGTTATTTCCCAAGTTCAGTCACATCATTAAAAAGAAAGAGGGTTTTGTTTGGACATCATGAGAATAAGTTTTGATGGCTTCCCAAGTTCAATCATATCGTTGGAGCGACTTTGGATGACTTATTCCCCAAATTTAATCAAATCTTTGGAGTAATTCTGGATGATTTATCAAAGTTCAAGCATATCATTGGAAGAAGTTGATTGAAATTCAATTCATTAGATAACCAGTTTTACTCATGAGATTAAGTAAGTTTATTCCACTCAATTGTTGGGGGGCATGTAATACAATTTTTTCTTTGAAGTTGACATCAATTTGAAGAAATACTAAATAATAAAAAATAAAAAAAAGAATGCACAAGGATAATTAATAAAAAAGAATAACTTTTTATTGCATATATAGTAATCAAGTGTTCTTTTACATCAATTTTGCTAAAAAAAAAAAAGCTAAGTAGCTAAGTGCTTATGCAAGTATATCAAAAGCTATTAGTTCCTTGTGAGATTCTTCAAGTAGTGCATCCATCTTCTTTAAAGCCTCAACCTCTTGATCAGTAAAAAATGGAGTATCTTCAAGCTTTTTTCTCTGACCGGGTTTAATCGGGTACCTGGGTACCCGTTCTCTAAAGTCAGGCCGGGATTCGGGTAATGAATTTGGGCCTGATTGGGTACCGGGTACCCGATTTAAAATTATTTAAAAAAAAGAAAGGAAAAAATAGAAACTTAAAAAATAGTGGCAGATATAACATAAAGGCAGAAACATTTTCTGCCTCTATTCTTCCCGCCCCTTCCTTTTTCCTTTTCCACCAACTTTCCCCTTTCCCTTCTCCTTCTTCTTCTCTTCCGTTGCCCGTTGCCGCCGCCGGCCACCGACCACCACCGCCCGCCAATCTAGGTATGTATTAGGTAGAATATTTAATATTATTTGAATTTATTTGCAATGTAATAAAATTTTTACTTTAGTTTTTTTTTGATAAAATTTAGATTTTTTTTTGTTTTTCACTTTTCTTGTAAATTTTTTGTATATTCATGTATATTATGATCTACTATTATCTATTATATATGCATTTGTTAATTATTTAATTTTTTAGTTTATTGGTTGGGTGGAGGATTTAGTTTTTATATGAATGAATGATTTGCTTTTATTTTAATTTTTCCTCTATTTTTATGAATGAATTTAAATATTTAATCTTTCAATTTGTTATCTTATTTTTTAATTTTTATGTTTATTATCTATTAATTTTTTAAATTGATATATAATAAAAATAAGATCATACAAGTATAGAAAAATTAATTTTTTTGTTAATTGCATTGCAGGGACTCATCCAAATTACCGAATTAACGTATCCCCTCGAAAAGTGAAATGGAAAGCAGTAATCCAAAAACAAAGAGAAAGACTAAGGAGGTGAGTTTTGCTAATCCAATTGATGAGGAATTAAATTTGTTAGATGACTTAGAGTATGGCTTGAATGATGATAATGATTTTATAACTCGAGGTTTAGAGGGTCCTGCCGAAGATTCTTTTGTTGATGAGAATATAGATGAGGAAAAGGAACCTCCAAAGAAAAAAGTCAAAAAAGAAATTGCATCTAGGTTACCATGGTGGGAACACTTTATTAAATTCTTTTGTGAAAATGATAAATGCCAAAAGGGAATATGTATATATTGTGGAACATGTATTATGGCGGATCCTAATTTACATGGAACTAAAGGGCTTGATAGGCATTATCAATCATGCAAGAAGAAATCTCATGAAGTTACAACTAGACAAAAGATTTTGAATTATCAACCGATTGGAAAGGGTCAAAAGAGTGGAGGGGTTTTATGGGAATTTGATCAAGAAAAAATTAGAGATGCATTATGCCATTGGTTTATTGTTGATGAGATGCCATTTAGGACAGTTGAGAAACATAAGTTTCGACATTTTATGTCAGGTACATGTCCTCAGTTTTCTATGCCATCCCGAAGGACTATAACTAGAGATATTTTTAAGATGTACATGAATGAAAAATCCAAGTTGAAGTCTTTCATTGCCACACATGCACAGAGGGTTTGCATCACCACTGACACATGGACCTCCTTTCAAAGAGTGAATTATATGTGTCTTATTGTGCATTTTACTGATAATGATTGGAATTTGGTGAAAAAGATTTTGAATTTTTGTCCTATTTCTGGCTATAAAAGTGAGGATGTGGGTAAGGATGTTGCTGCATGCTTGAATGATTGGGGTGTTGATAAGATCTTTACTGTCACTGTGGATAATGCTTCATCAAATGATGGTGCAATTGCTTATTTGAAAAAGAAATTTGATGGTCGATCAGATAGTGTGATTTTGGGTGGTAAATATATGCACATGAGGTGTATTGCACATATTGTTAATCTTGCTGTGCAAGATGGTTTGAAAGGAAAGGATGAGAGCATGGCTATTACTCGTATTAGAGGGGTTGTTAGGTATATAAGAGCGTCTGCAGCAAGGAACAAAAAATTCAAGCATTGTGCAAAACTTGAAAAATTGGAAACAAATAAGATGTTGTCACTTGATGTACTTACTAGATGGAACTCCACCTATTTGATGTTAGATGCCGCTTTGTCTCTTAGAAAGGCCTTTGAAGCATATGAGGACAAAGATCGTGCATTAAATATTGATCTTGATAATGGAGTTCCTTCACATTTTGATTGGGAAAGGGCAAAATTGTTGTTGAGTTGAAAGTTGAATTGATGCCTTGGTGTTGTAAGTTGTAACTTGTAAATTATAATTTGTATAATGGTTTGAGGATTTTTTTTTTTTCACTTTAGAATTTGGGGTTGAGCAATTTGAATATTTTATTTCTCTCCAATATGTATAGCAAATTGTGTTTGTCATTTGTCAATTGTAATTTGCTTGGAGTTGGAGAATTAAGTTAATTTCAATTAGTTTTATATGTACCAACAAATTCACATTTCAAAATTTATATTATCAAAAACATAATTTATATTACAAAAAAAAAAAAAAAAGGTCAATCCCGCCTTCAAAATCTGGACAGATTTCTGTCTAGATTGTGAGGTTCAAAATTTGGCCAAATTTGGCCAGAAAATAAACCTTCAAAATCTGGACAGATTTCTGTCCAGATTGTAAGAATCTGGTCAAATTTGGCCAGAAAATTGACCCACATTCTGGATAGATTTCTGTCCAGATTGTGGGTTCATTTTCTTGCCAAATTGGCTAGATTTTGAGCCCCCAATCTGGGTTCATTTTTTGGCCAAAATCTGGCCAGATTTTGGCCAGCATACCTGGTACTCGGTACTAAATCGGGCTAGGATCAGGTAATAAAAATAATATCCTGGACGACCGGGTACCCGACCCGGTCGTCCCGAACCCGGTGATCCTGACCCGTTGCCCACCGCTAGTACGCACTTAATGAGTTTGTCAAGTTGGATAAGTTTGAAATTTTCGCTGCTTTAGGTAAGTTAAGTTTTGAAATGTTTTTGCCTATTGATTGTTTTTATATTCAATTTAAGACTGAACTGAGTGGCGCTTCAGCTTAGGTGCTGTCCTGAGTGGGGGCACTACAGAGGTGGTATCAGAGCCTAGGTTTTTTGATGACATGGGCATTTGGTATCATTGGGATTTGTGACTGACCATTGTTTAGGATGGTTTGAGTAAGAATTTTGGATATGATGCATATTTGGGAAACTCCCATGTGATTTAAGGAATGAAGATGAATTGATCAATTGGTATTAGGTATATGAGTTTGTTCACTATAGGATGTCTATGGGATCTTGTTTTATATTGTAGGATGATTAGACTTATGTCTCTATGAGTAGACTTATGTCTCTATGAGTGTGGTTTGATTTCATCTAATTCTTCTTCTTTTGTTATTCTTGGAAGTTTAGAGGAGTTAGAGTTGATGGACTTATTGGACATTAAGCTTAAATTGGGAATCATCTAAGATGCGAGCACTTGGGATAAGGAAAACTTGAGTTATTGTGGGATTTGATCCTAGGATATGATTCTCGAAATGTGGAATTTTTGGTTAATGGAGACTAAGTTTGATTTTGGAAATACTTCAGATGTGTATGCTTGCAGTAAGGAATACCTGAGTCATGTCAGGATATAATTTTGAAATGTGAAATTTTGGGATAATGCTCAACATTAAAGAAGTGAGTACCTTAGGACGAAAGGAAAATTTGGTTATGTAGAGATATAGGCAAGGAATCATCGCTGGTAATATTGCATTTGAGGACAATGTGGAAGATTTGAAGAATGAGAATAAGGTCTTAAAGGAAGAAAAGGAAAACCAAGGTTTTGAGGAAAAGCTGCCTAATAGGAATGGGGCATTAAAGGATAGAAGAATGGAGTTAAGTCATTTAAAATTAGTACTTGGGGCAAGAATTATATGCCAGAAAGATTAATGGAGAATATAGAGAAAGATGAGATTGAATGTTGGAAGAAGCAAGGGTACTACCAGCTAAAGGCCAGAAAAGATCATGTAAAATACTTACACATGATTCTCGGAGCCCCAAGAGAGAGCATCAGTTGTATGAAAAGCTTGTAAGTGCAAATGTTGGATAGAGAATATGACTTTTCTTGGGCACGTAATATCCCGAGATGTGGTAGAGATTGATCCCCCTAAGATAGAGATGGTAGTCAATTGGAAGAGACCAGAAAACCTAATAGAAGTTCGTAGTTTTCTGTTTCTTATCGGCTGTTAATGAAAATTGTGAAGAACTTTTCTAATTAGCTGACACGCTGACTAAATTAACTCAGAAAGGCCAACCATTTGACCAGAATAAGAATCTGAATAGGAGACAGCGCTAGTGGATGAAAATTCTAGAAATTACGATTTCTCCATCACTTATCACCTGAAAAGGCAAATGTAGTGGCTATGCCTCGAGCTGAAAGGCTAGAATGGCTCACTTATAGGAAACAGAAGCATCAAAAATCCTAAGAATGGGTGTTGTGTTTAAATTAATATAGCGATTAGGATTGCAGAGATAAGTGCGATTCAAATCATAGGATGAAATGTAATAAGCCCTAAGCTAAAGATACATGAATGTTGAAACTGAAGAAAAGGTTCTGTAAGCCAAAAATATTCGTTCTAGAGATCTAAGTTCAATATCGAAAATCAAGATGTCCTTTTATTCTGTAAGAAAATATGTGTGCTAGAAGAAATGGAAGGAAGTCTGCTAGTGAGACGCACAAGTCAAGAGATACAATGCATTTGAGAGGCATGAAAATTCATTGAGACTTGAAGGAGCAATTATGGCAGAACGTAATGAAGGAAGAATATAGATCGACTGATTGAACCTACTTATTTTCTGCCAGTCAGAACAGTACTTAGATGAGAATCTGGGGACTAGTTCCTTTTAAGATGGGAGGTCTGTAACACCTGTGAAATTCAGTATTTCAAAAAATAAGGATTTAGAAATCAATATTTTGACTGGCTGGATTTTAGGGCTCGAAAAGAAATAAAAAGGATCTAATTGCAAAAATTTTGAAAGTTTTAGGGTCAATTTGAAAGGTTGAGAAAACCTAATTGAGTAACCTTCTAAAGGTTTTGGGGTTGCATGGCAGTTTTCAGGTCAACTAAGGTCAAGTCCTACTTCTTCAAATTTTGGAGGGCTCAATTGTTGGCTGAGGGAAACTCTTAGGGTTAATTAGTAATTTAGAAAAGTTTATTATATAAAAATCAGATTTTCATTTTCCTCCCCTATTTTCAACCTTTTCCACACCCAAAACCCTCCTTGTCAACTCCGAAGATCTCTTCTGGCGATTGGCCAAACCATAAATTGAACCAACCACTTTTTTCTTCTCACTATCAACTCTTCATCACCACCACATGCACACACAAATTCCGACTGGCCATCGGGGATTGTGAAGACCGAACCAAAGCTTGACGGTAAGCGACGGTGAGTAGCGAGCAAAGGTAGAAGCTCACTTCTAGGCAAAGTTTTGGACAGCCCTCAGTTCGAAGATCACACTAGTACCCTTGCTTGGCAACTGGACGCGACAGCAACGACGAAAAATAGAGGAACAAAGACGACGGTGTGAGGTGGTGTTGAGGTTTCAAGGTGTGATTTGAGGGTTATTTTGGCACCAAAACCTGAAATAGGGGGTGGCATTGGATTCAGGAAGAAGAAAGACGTGTTTTGGTAATAGTTTAGGCTTTTTGCAGTGGCGGATGAGGCTAGACGTCCCCCTACTTGACGAGAGGATAGTCCAAGGTGATTCCCGTGAGAAGAACCTCAACCTAATCCTTGAAGAAGTGGCCGACTCCATAGATCACCTTGCCCAATCCATTCGAGCCCTGTAGCGTGATAGGGTTGAGCACCCAAGACCTCAAACGAATAGAAACATGTACCAAGTAGATCAGGATGAATAAGAAAAAGTATCCCACCAAGTTCAACAGTTGAACAGACGTTTAGAAGAGATTTCGAGAAGGAACACTGAGAGCTACCTTTATTATAATGGAATTCCTCGGGTTCATCGAGAGAAGGAGTAGCCATTCATACAGGAGATAATCGACGAGCATATAGCTGTTGATGCCAAGGTTCCTACAGGTCTTCCTAGGTATGATGGCTCATAGAATTTGAAGGAACACCTACTATAGTTCGAGCACATGATGCAGCTCCACGGGCACAATGAGTTCATCCACGCCAAAATGCTAATCATCACATTCTAGGGAATTACGCTCGATGGTTTATCAAGTTAGAGCTAGTGTTGATTTACTCGTACGACTAGCTTTGTGACAAGTTCCTCCACCAGTTTGCCAGTCGAAGGAAGGTGAAACTCCCCCATACCTATTTACACATAGTTAAATAGAATGAGGAATAGTCCCTTGCAGACTATTTTTTATAGATTTAACATAGAGGTCCTGAAGATTGATAGTCCACAGATTGAGTTTTTGATCGACGTGCTTTTCTTGGGTCTTTGACACAAAGAATGTGCCAATGAACTAGTCCGAGAGCAACCAAGGACAATAGAGGAGTTGGTCGACCTCGTAGAGAGATACATGGCCCAGGAAGATATGAACAAACTCGAACATGGCAATCAGGATAACGACAAGAAGAAGGCTAAGGAAAAAGATGACATACAACATAAAGATAGACATCGATCTCCAATCAAACAGTTTCATAACTACAAGCTATTGAACACTGCCAGAAAAAAGGTGTTATTTGCCATCCAGCACAATAGCCTTCTCAAGAAACTTAGGAAGTTGACTGAAACAAAAGCAATGAAAAGATCCAAAAATTATTATCACTTCCATAGGCAAAAGGGTCATGATATGGAGGACTGTTTCAATCTACACAACGCGATTGAAAGGCTGATTCGACAAGGACACTTGAAGAAATTTGTCGATGAGAGAGCCAGACAAGATATGGGCCAAACTGACTAGACTCCCATAGAGAAATATCAGTTAGTCCAAGGAAAGAAGCCCACCCAGGATCCTCGCCCACCCATCAGAGGAGTGATTGATACCATTGCTGGAGGCTCGACTAGAGAGGACTCCAAATTAGCAAGAAGGCAGAATCAAAGAAAGCTAGAATCGATCAAATCCTCCAAGTTTGAAATAGTCTTCCAGCTCTCGACCAGCGCAGAACCAATCTCTTTTTCAAACACCAACCTCTCGCACATTGAGAATCAAGGGGCTGACAACAAGCTGGATTGCCCTTTTGTGGTATCTGTTGAGATAACAAACTTTGAGGTCAAGAAAGTGTTGGTTGCCAACAGCAGCTCTGCAACCATAATTTTCTTATCAATGCTGAAGAGAATAAACATGGGGAAGTTGATATTTGAGCCTATGCATATTTCGCTGGTCGAATTCGGGGGTTCAGAGATCATCCTCGAAGAGTCGATAAATTTGTCCACTTCGTTTGGAGAGGCACCTCGATGAATGATGCTCATGGTTAACTACCTAGTCATTGATACACTATTTACTTACAATACTATTATTAGGTGACCAGCACTGAATGATTTCAGAGCCATAGTCTCGACCTACCATATAAAGGTCAAGTTCCTGACATTCACTAGAACTGGCGAACTTCTATATAATATAAAGGAAACTTGGTGTTGTTACACAATCTCATTTGAGGCAAATGCATAGAAGGCTCTACCAAAACCTAAACCCTCGGGGGATGTCCCAGTAATGGAACCCGATGAGGGAAACTAAAACAAGAAGAGAAAGCTCGAAGAGACCTAGGTCGAGCCCGTCGGGAAGTTTAAGACTATCGAACTCCAGCCAGGGAACCCGACAAGACCACCAAAATTGGGACTGATCTTAGGAGTAGCATGGAGTGCATGACGGTCGATTTCCTGAGAAAGAATGTTGACGTCTTTGCTTGGAAAGCTGTCAACCTATAGGGAATCGATCCTAGCGTCATCATCCACCATCTGAATGTAGTCTTTATCCCTAAAAATAAGGAAAAAAGGCAAATGTGTAATGATTTTACCAATTTGAATAAAGCTTGCCCTGATGATCCTTACCTCCTGCCTTGTATAAATTTATTAGTTGATTCTACTACTTAGTGTGATCTTTTAAGTATGATAATTGCTTTTCAAGGTTATTATCAAATTTTCATGGCCCTCGAGGATAGGGATAATACCTCTTTTGTGGTCCCCAATAGTGTATACTATTTTTTGGTCATACCTTTTGGGCTAAAAAACGCAGTGCAACCTACTAGAAACTTCTAAACTTTATCTTAAAAAAAAAGATTGGTAAGACCATGGAAGTATATGTCGATAACATAATTATCAAAATAGAAAAAGTACAAAATCACTTGGTGGACCTCAGCCATACATTTTCAATATTGCGAGCATTTAACATGAAACTCAGCCCTAACAAGGCACCTTTAGGGTGAGAGAAGGCAAATTTTTAGGCTACATGATCAGTCAAAGAGACATCGAAGCAAACCCGCAAAAAATCCAAGTAGTTTTGGATATCTCACCCCCTCGAACAGTTAGGGACGTTCAGCGTCTGGTTGGAAGAATCATAGCTCTGGGATGATTCATCACTCGACTAGCTGATAAGAGCCTACTATTTTTCAAAATCCTTCGAAATGCGCAGAAGTTCCAATGGACAGAGCAATGTAACTAGGCCCTAGTTGAATTGAAGCAATACCTATCAATAGTTCCAATGCTAGCTAAGCCTGAGGTCGGAGAAGTTTTGTATATTTATCTGGTAGTCTCTTCGGCTACAATCAGTTCAGTGTTGGTCTCAACTAGAAATAGTACCCATCGACCTATATGATACAACAGCAAAGCGTTGTAGGGCCCTGAACACAATTATCTGGAGATTAAGAAATTCGCTCTTGCTTTGGTCACTGCAGCTAGAAAGTTAAGGCCCTACTTCCAGTCTCACTCCATTGTTGTCTTGACCAATCAACCACTAAAACAGGTATTGTCAAAGCCAAATATGTTGGGGAGATTAACGAAGTGGGCCATTGAGTTAAGAGAATTCGACATCACATTCCAGTCCCAAACTGCTATAAAGGCCCAAGTATTAGTAGACTTTGTCACAGAAAGACTCAACCCCAAGGAACTCAACTAGGATTCCCTCGTGTGGACTTTTCACGTCGATGGTTCAGCAACTTCCTTAGGATAAGGAATAGGTGTTTCTCTATGCTCTCCACAAGCTTAAGAGTACGACTTTGAGATAAAACTCAACTATCCTATCACCAACAATGAAGCAGAATACGAGGCCTTCCTTGATGGCATGAGGATAGCCATCGATAGAGGGGTCGAATAGTTGGCAGCTATCACTAATTCCCAACTGGTTATTAAGCCGTTTGAAGGAAACTTTGAAGCTAAGGAAGCTACAATGAGCAAATATCTGGCTGAAGTCAAAAAGTTACCACAACAGTTTAAAAAATTCACCCTCAGCCAACTACCTCAGTCAAAAAATGAAAGAGCAGATGCCCTATCAAAATTCGCCAGTTCGACCAAGGGAACTAGGGACAAAATCATCACATTTTCAATCACAGAAAAACCCACCGTTGGCGGGCTTGACCAGAACCAGGTGGGTCATATCGAAAAAGCAACTCCCTAATGGCAGGATGAAATAAAAGCTTACTTAAAGAAAGGCAAAGCTCCTAAAGACAAAACACAAGCACACAAACTCAGAGGTCGAGCAGTGAAGTTCGTTCTCAATGACCATGGTCAACTTTACAGAAGATCAATTTCTGGATCACCATTGAGGTGTTTGACACCAACGTGCCCAGGAGGTCCTACAAGAAGTCCATTCAGGAATTTGCGACAATCACTCCGAAGGACAATCTTTGGCTCAGAAGATCATTAGACATGGGTACTTTTGGCTAACTCTGCTAAAGGAAGTTGTCAACTTCGCTAGAAAATGTCCCTCTTCTAGGTCTACTCCAACATACCTCACTAGCCCAGGCTAATGTTAGTGCCCGTTCAGATCACGTGACCATTCGACTAGTGGGGGATAGATATAGTCAGTTCCTTCCTAAAAACTACAGGTCAAAGAAAATTCATAATTCTTGCGGTTGAATACTTCATGAAGTGGTTCGAAGCAGAAATGGTCCTGAAGATAACTGACGCGGCCATCAAGAGTTTCATATGGAAAAACATCATTTGCAGTGTTGGTTTGCCCGAAGTGTTGATATCAAATAGTAAGATATAGTTCCAGAACAGGGGCACAAGAAACTAGTGCGAAAGCTTGCGAATTCGACAATACTTCACTTCAGTTGGGAACCCTCAAGCCAATGGACAAACATAAGTCACCAACAGAACTGTCCTAAACCACTTTAAGGCTTGTCGCGAAGTATCTAGAACGAGTTGGGTAGACGACCTCCCTAGGGCGCTATGGGATATAGGACCACCCATCGAACTGCCACAGGTCATAGTCCTACAGTCTAGTCTACAGGTCAGAGGTAGTTGTTTCGACAATATTGATACAACACACAGCTTGTATAATCCACTACAACCCAATCAGGAATGAGTTTGAAAAAAGATTCGACCTTAAAATGATCGACGAACCGCGTCAACAGGTGTATACAATAATGCAAAGATCATATTGAATATGACCCAGAATTACAACAAGGGAGTTCAACCAAGGAGCTTCAAAGTAGAGGATCTTATTCTCAAAAAAGTCAAAGTCCCAACTCAATCCAAAATAGGAGGGCCCATATTCGATGGTCAAAGTAGCAAAGCACAACTCCTACCAACTAACAGATATGAATGCCAATGAGCTCCCTCAACCATGGAACGAGATGAACTTGAAGAAATTTTATGTATACGCGAGCCTCCCAACGAAGCCAACATAAATCCGATCCAAATAAAAAAAAGAAAAGGCAGTTTCATTATGGTGGTATACCAGCCGCCTGTCTTGTCGTCAAAAAGAAAAAAAATAGAAATAGTGATTCAAGATCTAAATGGATCCTTATCTTTATCTCTATCCATGAAGATACCTATCTATATGGAGAGAGATCTATCTGTAAAGAGACTAAGGTCTCCGCTCAGTTGTATAGAAATATAATTCCAGATTGATAACAATTACTTATGTTTCTACAGCTATTCATTCACCCCAGAAACCAAGGCTGCTAGCTCAAATTGATAAATGAGTTGATTGTTTACAGGTGACCCAGTAGTTGACCACAAATCGATTTCAAACTGTAAACCAAGGCTTCTAACCTAAATTGATAAACAAGTTGATCATTCACAGTCGACCACAAATCAGTTTCAAACTGTAAACCAAGGCTTCTAGTCCAAATTGCTGAACGAGTTGATCGTTTAAAGTCAACCTAGTAGTTGGCCATAAATCGGTTTTAAACTGTAAGCCAAGGCTTCCAATCCAAATTAACAAATGAGTTGATCGTGTAAACTCGCCGCAGTAGTCGACCAAAAAATAGCTTCGACAACAAGTTGTGGCTTCAAGCCCAAATTAATAAACAAAGTGATCGTTAAGATTCGACCGCGTCAAACTTGATAAAAGAATAGATCATTTAAAATCAATTATGTCGTCGAACGCATTTTAAAATCAACCTCATAGTAGATCATCAGTCTAACCAACGCGAGATGACTAGGAACTTGGAGTTAACTTAATGAGGATCCAATGCGCAGTTGTTTAGATTGTTCCTTTGCAAGTCGATTTCGTAATCGACAACCAACCCGAATTTAAACCAATTAAATATTTACCATTGCTTTGTTAAACTTGTTCTATTCATCCAATTTCTTTGTTTCTTCACTTATGGAGACAATTGAGTTGAGAAAACTAAAGGAAAAAGAAAGAGAATGCGAGTCGACAAACAAAATAAGTAGAAGTACATTCCATAAATGTAAGTTTTTAATTACATGGCCACAAAATCGTTTATATAATTGCACAAAAAATGTCTCACAAGGCGAATATACTTAAGAATGGCAAAATTATAAAAATTGCTATGGCCTCAACTCGACCCAGCTCCATCCCTTCCAGCTCGAGCAACTCGATCAGCTGCTACTTCATTAATGGCGCGATCAAGCTCATCACTTGAAGGTACGTGCACAACAGTAGGAGGGCCCTCAATCTCTTGCTTAAGAACGAGCTCAGCCGCAGGCACAAGTGCTGATTGAATGGCTCCAGCTAGTCAGGAAGGCCCTGCCTCGTCAGATAGAAATGCGGGTGCAACTGAAAGGAAATACACGCCACTTTATGATGGGCGGTATCAACAACTCTGACCTCTAGTGCAGCCTCTCAGAGGGTAGGACTTCAAGATACTCCTCGAGTTGTTCGGTACGTAGAAAGCTTAGACAATTTCTGTCTTTGGGCCTAATCTGATAGCCCAAAAACTTCAATTGCTTGATCGCCTTCTCAAATGCATCCCTCGAATCGTCAAGTGAGAAGACCACAGTGGCATCTTGGAACGCCGAGCACAGCATGAACTACTGCTCGACCTCTTTTCAAATGTCCAAAAACAACCTGAAGAATTCATCTCGAGCATATTTGGTTGCGATGTTGTGCCCGTTCATTTGATCAACATTGTAAGAGGCCTCAGCCTCCGCCCTAGTCTTTCACAATAACTTATCCATCTTGCTTTTCTCGACCACAGCAGCCATGAGCTACACAACTTTATCCTCGAGTTGCTTTGTCAACTCCTCAATCCTTGACTGCGCAAAGTTGAGCTAAGTCTTCTCCACTTCCGCATCACCCTGCTCCTTCTAGAACTCTTCTCGATCGCCTAGGACCAACTTGGCCCTGTGATAGAAATGGTAACTAAATGGTTGACCTACAAAGGAACAGCTTTAGTCGAATCGACCGATGAAAAGCTTAAAAAGAAATAAGTAAAAGTCGACTAGACACTTGCCATGTTTGATTGATAGCTAGCGCTTTCAGAGCTCCCAATTAGCTTAGTTCCAACATCTTTTTCTGGTCAAACTTGAAGAGTCCGGCCATCATCACTTTCAGGGGTGCAATTGAAGAGCAACTTCAGAAGCAGGCAGCGGTGCTTGCGACGATCAAGCTACCTTAGGTGCGATCTATTAGCGACCAATTCCTTGATGACGCTCCAATGCTCTTTGCTGGCGAGCAATCACTTGAGCTCGAGTATAGCTCATGATTTTCTCTCAATCTGAAAGGGACAATAAAGTGAACAAGTTAGGTTCAACTAGAAAGTAGAACAAACAAAATTTTAAATAAATCAGGTCAACCAAGGCATCTTCCTAGTTGAGCATCAGCAGGAAAATTTGGCTGAACAAGCGATAAGCCTGCCAACACCAAATTTCTCTCCTCGACATACCCTAAGGACTCCATCTGTCCAAACTAAACTAAATCCCAGATAAAGGTATTAGGCTAGGTTGAGGCCTCGTTCCCTGGTGACTCGACATGACCCCTTATCCAACCCCTAGGTATATTAAATCCGATTTCACTTGGAGATTGAATAAAGAAATAACGATTTTTCTAGGTCTGACCAAATGAAAAAGAATGGATCACTAGGAATTTTTTATGAGTACAAGCCGTGAGGTAGTAAAAGCCCAACTCCTCAGTATTCCCTGACCTCCGGGACATCAAAAGATGAAAAAGGTTGCTAAATTTCACAATGGTCGGGGGTTGGTTATGGACGTGCATAAGAACAATGAAACTATATAAGGTTGAGAAACAATTCGGCAACAATTAGGTAATGCATACTTGAAGGTCTTTTAGAAGGTAAATTATTGGTTAGGCTATCACGAACCTAAGCTCGCATCTAAGGTCATCCTCTAAAATTGTGACGCAACCGACCAGAGACCGATGCATCCTGTCATTGGGGCTAGGGATAATTAGCTCAAACTCTCAAGAATATGGTACAACTGCCTAAAGAGCTCGAGATCCCGACCCATGACCTTCGACACAATCTCACTATAGTGGTCGAGGGTAAATAACTGACCATGGGAAACTAGAGGACGACTTGGCCCAGCCTCGCCCCCTACAGCAATGAGAGTTTCACATGAACTACTCGATGAAGTCGAAGTATCGCTAGATGACTCGCTAGTCAAGCCATTCCTCTCTCCCGGTCAAACCCACATCCAATCGAGTAGCCTCATTATCACTCTCTTGACTACCATTATCACCAAATAAACTCAACATATTGAATATGCGAAATACGGTTGAAGTAAAGAAGTATTTGAACTTGTTCAAGATGGCAGAAGACTTACAGTTAGCAGAAATAATAACCAAACTTGACTAGAGGAAGAGCAGTAAAATCTCAAGATTCGACCTCTCAGGATGTTGTCAAAGTGTGAAATGAAAATTTTCACCATGCCTATTTATAGGCCTCAGCCAATGGGTAACTCAACCAGCTAAATCGATCGATTATTGGTTATTAATTAAGCATCCGTCGGTTGCCTTTCTGCACTTCCCAATGTGACAGTCTCATTAAATGCATGGAAACCCTGGTCAACTCTTAGAATATAAACGTTCCCATCATGTTGAACTCGTCGTCGAGCGAATCTAATTTTTCGCAAATTAGCTACTCCCTATTCCTTCTCTTCGATCATCTCAATCCGAACTTAGAAGTGGAGGGGACTCATGATATATGATAGCCCAACAAGCCTAACCCAATAACTCTCGACCAAACCCAAGAGACGATGTGGAAACAACCCAATTACCTATTAGGCCCAACTTAGTAGTGATCGGAAAAGCTATTGACTGGGCCCAGCTTCATTAGGCCTTTTCGCCAGCATGAGCATCAACACCTTGCCTGGTTTGATCAGTGTATGGTTGACTAGGTTGATGATGGTTATTCAGCACTTAACCAGGAAGATCTAAATCCAGCGTTCCATCGTGTCGACCAGAGTCTGCACATGCAACTCACAGGCAAGTATTTACCTCGACCTGGGAGGTTGAACCGGCGTGACCACCTCACTATCTCATTGAATGCTCTAATATGCAGGCATGCCTCTGCATTAATGGTGCGTGCCACCACCAGTATCACTTTTGTGGCAGTACCAGAACAATGCGCGCCGCCTGTATATCGCTATGTCCTACGGAGCTAGAGGAGGCGCTACCCAGCATAGTACACTAGATGAAAAAGACACTAAGGTCCTCAGAAGAAGACAAACACCCTCTGTGTCTATGTAAGGGCATCATTGACATACTAACCTCTTCAGGAATGCTATAAATACCCCATTGCCATCCTTCAGCAAGGTATGCACAATTAACTCTAAAAAGCCTTCACTCTACTGCTCAATTACCTATTTGGTTCAATACTGACTTGAGTGTCGGAGTGCCTTAGTCGATGGCACCTCGATTACCTTAATGTTTGCTAATAGTTGCAGGACTCGACCCTATCTCATCACCACATCTCTTCTTCGACCTCCAGCCTGGTTAACCGAATTGGATTTAAGCCCATAACAACACTGAACAATCCAAACCATCATCAAATAATAATAAAGATTATATTATAATAATTTTAATTATATTCATAATATGCAGTATTAATAATATTATTAATATAATAATTTACTATTACTATAATATTACTAATACTAATGCATGATACTAATAAATATTAAATTAATTTTATTATTATTATTAATATAACTAATCACAAGAATAATAAAATTAATATTATCAATGATAATGATAGTATTATTATGATAATATAATTATCTTATATTATTAGTATTATTATTAATAATATTGTTAATAATATATTAATAATAATATTACTAACAAAAATCCAAGTAAGCAAAGACTTTTTCCAACAAGACAAAAAAACTGGCATCTCAGATGGAAATTTGCCACCTAAGAAAAAATCCCCAAATTCAACAAATTTCGGCGTGCCACATCAGATTTTCGGCCATTTTATGACATTTTGGAGACTTTTGAACTAAATGTGCAAAAATATTTTAACTTATAGGACTAAATTTGAAATTGCATAACATATAGGACAAAATTGAAAATCGAAAAATCTTATAGGATGAAAAAAATATTTTTTCTATTTGCTAGGGGTAGCTGCCATGGTCAACCACTGTGAGATGGAGACATGGATGTTGGGGATGGGGATGGGGGTTGTGGACGGTGCGAGGTGCAGGGGTGGGTGGAATTATTATACAAATATAATTATATAGTTTTTTTATATATTTCTAACAAAAACTAAAAATAGTTTTTGAATTTAAAGGGGATGAAAGAAGACATATGGAAATATATTTAAATTAATTAATTAATTAAATTGAAAATATATGAAATAATTAAGGGTAAATTAATCTTTATATGTTAAAATTGGAGTTAAATTGAAGCAAATCGGGAGTGGGAGACGGTGTGCATAATTTCAAAATACAAGGAGGTTTTTGCCCTGTTTTATTTCATAAGGCCCTTTTCCATTTTCATTGGGGGTAAAATGCAAATTTTCCTTAAAAAAAAGTGACATAGGGACTAAATTGGAACATAAAACCTTAGATAGCGATTAAAGTGGAACATAAAACTATGAATTGACACTTTTGCCCTTAAAAATGTCAAACTTGTCAATTTTCTGGCTAAAAACTGGCAAAAAATGGTTTTAGGGACTAAAGTGAAACGATATATTAATGTTATGGACTAAAAGATGAATTTTTAAAAATTGGGGACTAAAGTGATTCTAAAGTAAAATTTTAGGGACTAATTATGTAATTTGCCCTTTCTTATTTTACTTTGTTCAACTCCATGTATTCTTCTATCCATAAAGTATATTGAATGTACCGTAATGGCTATAAGAGAGTGTCTCTTATTCATATTAGCCACTCTAGGAGAAATATTTTTATGCGATGCTATTAAAAAAGATTAGCTAAGTCTTATAGTTACATGATTAAGAAAAAAATCTTTGATTGGTGAGAAAAATGAATAATATTTCATAAATGCATATATAGAAATATGAGTTCTTGCTCAAAAATAAAAGGAGAAAAATATTTGTTATATTTCAAAGTAGGTGCCAAACTCAAATAAATATTCTATTTAATATGGTAATGGAAAAGAATAAACTAATTAAGTCACAGTTATTTTTTTTCTTTCTTTAAGTAATTTATTTATATATATATTTTATAAAACATATTTTGATTTATTCTTATATGACTATGTGGATAGTTTATTTTCTTGAAAATTAATATTAAAAGATACATTTTGTATTATGTCACAAATTTTATGAAATTTTATAATCCTACTTATTTAAGTTAAGAGATAGAAAGTGGGCAAAAGAAAGAACTTTTAGTTGATAGCACTATTAGAAGTGTGTAAATGAACCAAATAATTAAATCTATTTCTTTTAAATAGTGCCTTTATTAATTAAAATAATGATGTGATATTACTAATTTTCAATAATTATTTTTAATAGATAATAGTGTTGAAATATATATATATATATATTTATATTATAATTTATATTTTTCCAATAATCGTGTGCAGGATCAAAGTAAATTTGTTTTTTGGGGCGTGAAGGAGGAGGAGCAAAACTTTGTCAAGACCAAGTTTAGCATGACCTGACTAATAATATGGCAAGCATTAATAAAGCATACATGAACGACACAATAAGTATAATTTGAATTTAGTTGCTTGTGTTGGAATTTAATCTTGTTCTTTGCTCTCTTAGCTAAATGTTAGATGAAATTTCAGACGTTTGTGTTTAACGATTGAAATATCAATATTGATTAACGTTTGTATTTTAACTCTTATTAAAATGAAAAGGTGTAAATATTTAACAGTTTCAATAATATTATAAATACGACATAATTAAATGCTTTAATTCAATATATTAAATGGACTATCAGCAAATACATTTCACAGAATAAGAAGTCACATTAATCCCTTTGTCTCCATCCATATCTTATGAAGTATATATAAACAAGATACAAAGTATATAACCACTAAATGCATAGTATCCAACAACAAAAAATTCTTATTTCTTATATTGCTAAATGTTAAATAATTAATAAAATATAACAATCCATTAATCAATGAATTATATTTAACAAATTCATTTATATATTGTATTAATAGTTAACTTAATTCATAATTTAGTTCTTGCAAATTTATGAATCAGCACACTTTTAAAGAAAGTTTTACTCACATTTTTTTGCCAAAAAAACTACAATATGATGTAATATTGTTAATTTACACAATGATGTTTCAAGGTTTAAAATTGACCAAAATTTAACTTTCTCATTTTTTGGCCTGACTAAGAAGAGGATAATTTAGTTGGAAAGTGAGAACACATTCGTTGCAGATAAATACACACATGAAAGGGTTTTTCTATTTCTAATTTTAGATTAAGAAAAGTCGACCATTAAAAATCTAATATTAAATCAGTAATATCAATTTTCATTTTTTTTTATCTACATTTAGAGGAAATTAACTTATAAATCACTCTAGATCGTTTAAAATCATATGTTTAAATTTATTTAATAAAATAATAATTTAAATTTGTTGTTTAGAAAAATATTCAAATATAATAGTACACATGCTTATAAATTTTTGTTTTACATCCAAAGGGAGTGAACAAAAGGTTTGCAAACTCCAGAGATCCATTTATAGGCTCAAACAAGCATCCCAAAGTTGGAACATACGCTTTGACAAAACGGTCAAATCATTTGGCTTTGTCAAAAATGTGTATGAACCATGTGTGTACAAGAGGGCTAGTGAGAGTTTAGTACAATTTATTTTGCTTTATGTCAATGACATCCTTCTCATTGGGAATGAGGTAGGAATGTTAGAGTGTACTAAAGCATGGCTATCTACACAATTCTCCATAAAGGATTTGGGAGAAGCACTCTACATCTTGGGAATACATATCTATAGAGATAGGTCTAAGAGGATGGTGGGGCTATCTCAAACCCCGTACATTTACAAGATACTAAAGATGTTTAGTATTGGAAGAATCCAAGAAGGGATTTCTTCCCATGGGACATGGCATTCGTCTTTCAAAGTCTATGGCCCCCCAGACTGAGAAAGAGAAATGAAGGATGTCTCACATACCTTATGCCTCCGCCATTGGTAGCATAATGTATGCAGTTCAATGTACAAGACCGGATGTGGCGCGCTCGCTAAGTGTTACAAGTAGGTTCCAATCCAATCCCAGTGGGAATCACTGGATAGCCGTGAAAGCAATCCTTTAGTACTTGAGAAGGACTAGGGACTTGTTTTTAGTATACAGCAATGGAGAATTGAAACTAGAGGGGTTTTCGGATTCAAGTTTCCAATCCGATATAGATGACCTCAAATCCACTTCTGGATTCATATTTTTCCTTAATGGCGGTGAGTTGGAAGAGTTCCAAACAAGACACCACGGCTAATTCCACCACTGAAGCAGAATATATTGCAGCTTCGGAAGTGCAAAGGAAGGTGTTTGGATGAAAAACTTCATTCAAGAGTTGAATGTAGTGCCTAGCATTGCTAAGCCAGTTGTTGTCTTCTGTGACAACACCAGGGCAGTAATGCAAGCTAAAGAGCCAAGATCTCATCAGAAATCCAAGCACATTTTGAGGCGATATCATTTGATCTGAGAGATCATTGATCGAGGCGACATTCAAGTGGAAAGAGTTTCCTCATAAAAGAATATAGTAAATCCACTAACCAAACCCTTAATATAAAAGGTCTTTGAAGAACATCGTGAAAAGATTAGTCTCCAGGCCATGGGGCATTGGCTTTAGGGCAAGTGGGAGATTGTTGGAATAGTGCCCGGCAAGCCAATTGGATTGGCCTTGTAAAAGCTATTTCCTTGTAAAACAATCTTGATTGAATGATATTCTTTATATGGCCATCTTCATCTTATGCTTCTATTACTTTACATTACTTCACTTGCATTTGGATGAAGCCCTTAGATCGCACATGACTATGGGACTTGGTTTGATGACCACGGATAAGTCTTATATGGTCATGATCTCAAACCTTCCAAGTCATAGGATCTTACGAGACGGGGCATATAAGATCCGAATAGACTTGCACTAACGATGCATAAATACAATAGTTGAATATTGCTCCATTCCATAAGCTATCTGTATGAGATACGAGTGCATGTTAGTGGGTGCTTGTTAGAGAACAAGGTACTGAAGACCCTCTGGAGAATCCAGTAGATAGCCATAGTGGCAAGTCGATAGTGGTTAATTCTCCTGCTTACGCTAGTGCATATTATTATTTCTCTAACCTGAGGATCCATGGTAACCTTGTGTCCGGTCATCATGATTTGACTCTTCCTTGACCACTTAGAGGGTCTTTCGGGTTGAGGTTGGATATGAGCTACTTGGCATGGAGGTTTGTGAGATCCAAGATGGAATCCGACTCCTCGCTATTGTGAAGGGTAAGTGCATCTCCTATGTATTCTATAATGATCGATTCCAAGAAATCATTACACTAGGTGGTGTGACAATTTGGAAAAGGAGTTTTCCAAAGGTGAGGTCACACAAAGGAATCGAACATTGAGAATAGAGACATAGTATTGAGGCTATTAGGGAGCCGACAAATATCTTTCCCTAAGCCTCTTTTGGGAGATAGGAGAATGAAGGACTGTATTTGCATGGTATGCGTAGAGCTATGATGGTTCTCCAGAATATTCATTTCGGCCAATTAGTTGGGCTCCATGAGCTTGAGGTTGGACATCGACTATGGAGATTGGGTACTCTTCAATTAATAAGATTAATTGAATTGAATCGATTAGTTTAAAAAGAGTTTTAAACTAAAATGAATATGAGATATTCAAAACTCACAAAGAGTTGTGATCCCATGTCCAATGAATGGTATAACCTATTGGGTCACACACAAAAGCCAAATAGCTTCCAAAATTGGTAGAGCAATTTTCCAAGTGTTGGAAAAATCACCCTTGGGTGACCAATTTTCAAAGGTCCAATCCAACGGTTAATTTTGGTTTGATTAATTTAAGTGTTAAATTAATCAACTAATTTAAGAGTTAAATTAGACCAATAATTAAGGAGTTAATTATTTGGTATCATGATTGACCATCAATTGGACAAGTTGACTAATTTAAGCTTAAGAGTTAAGCTTGTTTGATTTAAGAGTTAAATCAAAAGTTAATTAATTAAATTAAAGTGTTTAATTTAATTAATGAAAAGAACACTTTTTGGAGGAAAAATTTAAATGAAGTATTCATTTAAATTAGCATCTTAATTAATTTGGAATTAGATTCCAAATAAAATTGAAATGCACTTGAAATTTAAGTAAGACTTGAATTTGAATTTTGCTAACTTGGCATACCACTCGGGCGGTCACCTTGAGGAAGGTGTGATGCCAACCAGCATCACACCTTCCACCCTTTATATATAGATATAGAGAGCATGCAAAATTCGAAAAGAAGCTGCTGAAAAGTGTGATAATTAGATTCTTGCATGCCCTCCAAAATCTCTCTCTCCATGCATTGCATCATGAGTTGAAGCTTTGCATTCCTTCTTCTTCCTAACCTGAAAGTCGGCTTCCTCTACCTCATTTTCTCCTCTATAACTCCAGCATCTAGTTAGGGCAAATTGAAAGATTGTTTGGTGTGTGGATCATTTCAATAGAGGCAAGGCGATTGACTTGCTCAGTTTTGGAGATCTACCTACAGTAGCTTCTGGTTGGAAAAATTTTCTGGAGCGATCCAGAAGGATTTTTGGCTCCAATTTTTCACAGTAGCTTACCCTGTGTGTGGAGGTGTTCCAAATTTAATTCGTCAATTTTGGAGTAGTTTAGCCTGGACAATTGTTGTCATCCTTCTGCGGAGATCCAAACATTTTCTCGACTCGTGAGAGATAGTTGATCTTCTCCTTGATTTTGAGCTACAAGAGGTAATTCTTCATCCTAATCCGGATCTATAGCATGCCTAGATCCTTGGGAGCTTGAGTAGCTTAGTTTATTTCATGCTTATGAATGTTGATTTATAGATCCTAATGCTACTCTAGCCTTCATTAACAACATAAGTTTCTCATTTCGAGGGGTGTCCTTCTAAATTAAATCTTAATCTAGTCAGAGTACGACAATCTCATGCTACTAGGTTTCAATTTCGATTGCCAAAGCTGTATTACTAGAAGTAATATATATATATATCTAGCTTGTATGAACAATTATAAATTTTTATTCTGAGGACAATACATATCTATCTCCCTAAAACATACTACCGTCGCTAGGGGTTATTAATCAAGGCATTTATCAGTTTTGGGCCACTGTTTTATCTTGACACCAATAATATACAATTTGATAGTTTAAGTCCATGATCTAATAGTCCAGATAACCGGTAGAAATTTCTTTGCATGTTCTAATAATTAACCATTTGATCTGAAGCCATTTCCTAATTAACCATCTGTGACTTAAATGTGAATAAAAATTTTCAAAACATTCTTCCATGAGACTACATCTCCAGAACTATGCTTCGGGAACATTTCTTTACGTGCTAAAAGTGAAAAAGAAAGAAAATATCTCCATAGAAAATTTCCAAAAGAAAGAAACATAAGTGATAGGTATTGGAATAAAAGAAACATAAGTGATAGGTATTGGGACAAACAACATAGATATTGGAATAAAATAAAGAAAAAAAATTAAGTGATAGGTTGTATACATGGTATAAATTCCATAGACGGGAAAGACATTACCTTAGATTTTTCTTAAAATATGTCAAAGGCCAACATCTTTTCAAGTATTGCCAACAAGAAATAGGGTATGTTCTGAATAAAAGAGAGATATAAAGTAGCAATTCACTCAAAGAATCATCACAAAAGACAAGAAGAGAACACACATGGTGAAAAAAAGTTCCACAAATAATTGAAGTAATATACTCTAAAGGGTGATTTATTCAAAGCACAAATGACTGCCTATATATAGGCTTACAAGAGAGAAAATCCCTTAATTTTCTCCAACTTATAAGATTGACCCAATACAAATTCTACTAATGCTAATGATTAGGAAATATGAAAGACCAATTCAAACTAAAACGATATCAATCAAAGACTCAAGATTGGGAATGAGATAAACTCCACTAAGGTACTTAATGATAAAAGGATAAATTAAATAGCTAAAAGCTAGCTAGCTATTCTGTAACAGCCAAAAAGATAAGATTTAATCAATTTGAATTCAAAAGAAAACAATCTGACTAAAGATCAATATGTGCTGGTATTTAGGGATAGCAAAAATACCCATCCCCACGGGGAATTCCCTGCGACAGGGCGGATTCGGGGAGAATTCTCCCCCCACGGGGATGGGGATCACAGTCCCCGTCCCCGTCCCCATTTAGCAAATGGGGATAAAATTATCCCCATATAATTAAATATATATATATAAATATATAAATATAAAATGAATTTTGAATGCTTCACAATACAAGAGGATAAAGATGATGATGTAAATATTTTTTAAATTAATATAGAAATGTATTTGGTTGTTTGAATTATTTTTTCTTCTAATACAATACATATATTTTTGTAAGAGCCAATTTAAATGGAGAGCTCTTGTGAAGAGTCAAGCTAAATGGGAAAGCTAAGAGCTTTTTGGAGAAATTGAATTGTTATGCTTTTTTTAAAATTTATGTTTATGTATCAGTTATCTTTTAATATTTTGTTGTAAAATACAATTAAATATCGTGTGTTATGTACTTATGTTTAACAATCTTTTAATTTTGGAAGTAATTTACATTATTGAAAAATTTTAATATTTTTTTTATTTCTAAAATTTTAAATAAATTTGATAAATTAAAAAAATTATCAAATTCACGGGTATCCGTGGGTACCCCTCTCCCCACGGGGAAGCAGGGACGGGTACCCTCCGCGGCCCCCGCCCCGCCCCGTTGACACTCCTTCTAGTATTGAACTTTAGCACTCACTTTAAACACCACCTTCCACTATTTCTGTCATGCCGAGTTGTTGACACAAACTTCCAAACTCGAACAAATTTGTAACTTGATCTTCTGTCTTAATCTGCCTCAACTCCACCCATTTTTTTAAAACCTTTTTCCATGATGAAATGGTAATATACCTCCACATGTTCAGTTATTGCATAAAAGACAGATTCTCAGCATAACATATTGCTAACTCATGATCATAATACAAAGATGCACATGCTATTGGCTGATGCAAGTCTTTCAACAATTGCATAAGCTAAATTCTCTCTTAAGTTGTGATCACCATGCTTATACTCCTTCTGGCATTGACAAGGACACCGTTGATTGCCTTTCTTAAAAGCATACCCAATCATTAAACATTGGGTATCATGGTTACCCGCATAGTCAGCATCACAAAGATCAACTAGCTTGCAATCTCTATCTCTCTTATACATTATATCATAGCCAATTGTACTTTTCACATATCTCAAAGTATGCCGAATTGCTTCAAAATAAGGCTTCTTTGGATTTTGTATATATCAACTCGTTACACCAATTGCATAAGAAATATCAGGTCTTGTACAGATGAGCGCACGTTTTGGTGTTTGGCTTTAATTGCATTGAAATTGGCTTGCACTTAAGCATTGGAAACTTTTTCAGTTATTCTTTACAATAATTCGGCTGATAGAAAAAGATTCCTTCTTAAGTGTGATCAACCTCTAAAGTAAGGAAGTGCTTGAGTTGTCCAAGTTCTTTCCTCATAAAGTGAACTGATAAATTCTCCTTTGTTCATAGGATTTCCTCATCACAATCTCCTATTACGATTAGATCATCCACATATACTAGCACAATAGCTAGCTTCTATCCATTAACTTCGATAAACAAACTAGGATTTGCAAGTGTCACCAAATAACCACCATGTGTAAGAAATTTAGCAATCTTACCATACTAACCCCTTGGTACTTACTTTAATTGCCTTTCAAAGCTTACAGACATACTCAGGATGACCTTGGCTCTGAAAACCCAACTATCAATTCATGTAGATCTCTTATTCAACTCTATATGCAAAAATGCACTCTTTATATACATTTGCCACAAGTTTCAATCTTTGCTAGCTACAAGTGCAATTAGTAAGCCTCATATAGTTGTAAGCTTTACAACTGGACTAAATATTTCATCATACACTAGTCCATATTACTGAGAGAACCTTCAAGCTACCAAACAAGCCTTGTGCCTCTTAATTGATCCATTTATGTGACGTTTTATCTTGTAAACCAATTTGCAGGAAATAGGATTCACGTCTCTTGGCTTTGGCACCAGTTCCCAAGTCTGGCGTCGTTTTAAAGCAGCAATTGCCTCTTCTATAGTTTTAGTCCATTCCAGATTCTGAAATGCTTCTTCAAATGTCTCTGGTTGAACAAGTTGAACAGAACATTGGTAATCGAATATCAGAGGGAAAAGAGGAATGAATTTCTGACTACTATTTTGGAAAAGGATACAAGAGCCGTTCATTTATAGCTAGCAAAATTAAAAGACTAAAAGGCCCTCCTAACTATTATAACAAACTAACAAACAAAAAACTGTATTGGGATGAAACTAACTAATATTTACACGTGCATAACTTAACACCCCCTCCTCAAGTTGGATCTTGGTGAAGATCAACCAAGTCCAACTTGGACATCAAATATGAAAAAACAGGGGCAGATAATGATTTTGTGAAGATGTCTGCCAGCTACAACTTGGTAGGAATATAGTGAGGGAGAATGAAACCAGCTTTATAGTTGTTACAAACAAGATTACAGTCAATATCTAGGTCCTTTGTGAGCTCATGAAAGACCGGGTTGGCAGTAATATGAAGGGCTACTTGATTATCACACCAAAGAGTGATAGGAAGAGGGATAGAAAGCTAAAAATCTTGAAGAATGTAGGAGATCCACTTCAGTTCACAAACTATAGAAGCCATGCTTCTATACTCAACTTCAGCAGAGCTTCTAGAGACTATGGTTTGCTACTTTATCTTCAAAGATACTGGTGCTGAGCTAAGAAATATGTAGTAGCTAGTTAAGGATCTTCTAGTTTCTAAACATGAAGCCCAATCATCATCGCAGTAGGCCTGTAACTTCAAGGAATTCTGTGTACTGTAGAATAACCCTTTGGAAGGACAACCCTTAAGATACCTTAACACATGTAATGCAGCATCCCAATGGCCTTGACAAGGAGAATTAACAAACTAACTCAACTGTTGGACAACATAAGTTATGTCTGGCCTAGTAAAGTTCAAATATAGTAACCTGCCAATTAGTCTTCTATATCTATCTGGATCAGCCAATATTTTCCCATCTAAGCTAGTGAATTTATGACCCTTAGGCAAAGGAACAGATGCTGGCTTGGCACCAAGCAAACTGGTATCTTTGAGAATGTCCAAAATATACTTCCTCTTATTAAGATAAGTTCTAGATTCTGATCTTGCAATCTCTACCCCTAAGAAGTATTTTGCATATCCTAAGTCATTGATAATAAACTTATCATGTAGGAAGTTCTTGACAGCAACAATATCCTGCTCATTAGTGTATGCAATCAAGACATCATCTACATATACTATTAATGTCATGAAAGAATCAGTAGCAACTTTAGTGAAGAGACAATTATCATTAGAGGATTGTTTAAAACCATAGAATTGAAGCTGGTGAGTAAGCTCCTAGTTCCACTATCTAAAGGCCTGTTTAAGGCCATATAATGATCTCAACAAGTTACAAAATTGACTATCTTTAGCTTTGTTACATCCTTCAGCATGCTGCATATATACTTCTTCATGCAAGTAACCATGGAGAAATGCATTGTTAATGTCTAATTGATGAATTGACTATTGATTAGCTGTAGCAATGGCCATGAAAATCCTCATCGTCACCAACTTAGCAATAGGGGAAAAACTATCAAAATAGTCTATCCCTTCAACTTGATTATATCACTTTGCAACAAGCCTGGCCTTATACCTCTCCACAGTACTATCAGGCTTAAGTTTTATGTTATAAACCCACCTTGATCCAATGGATTTGTTTCCTGCAGGTAAAGAGGTTAACTCCCAAGTATTGTTAGATTCAAGGGCCTCCAATTCCCTTTGCATAACTGCAACCTAATCAGGATTCAAGCTAACTTTTTAAAAGAGCATGGTTCCTAGATATTTGATACATTGGCCAGAAAGCTCATGTATGTGTTACTATATATTGGAGTTATATGGTGTGGAAATGTGCAAGGTGAAGAGGTTCCTTTTGTAGAATTTTTAATTGTTGGGCATGCAGTGGGCTTAGCAATCACATATACATTAGAGACAAAGTTATTCAGCAATTGAGGTTTCGTTCTAGTTCTAGTGCTATGTCTAAGGGGCACAGGGGAAGGATCAAATATGCCAGTAGGTTCAATTTGTATATCTGGATTCACAAGAAAAAATAGTTTAGATTCTATTGTCCTTTGATGTGTAGCTATGGTTTGATCATGAGCGTGTAAGTCATGATCTTGGCTATTTTGAAAATCATCATTGTCTAAGATAGGAATACATGGCAATTGAGTGTCAAATAAATCTATATCTATGGGAATAGAATGGAAAGGAAAAATGTTTTCATAAAAGATAACATCTCTAGATGTAGAAATTCTTCCGGAGGCAATATCATACACTTTAAAACCCTTTGACTAGCATTATATCCTAGAAAAACACACTTGAAAGCCCTTTGATCAAATTTATCTTTATGAGATGTGGTGTTTGTAGTATAACATAAACATCCAAAAATCCTTAAGTTGGAGTAATCTGGTGGTTTTTGATAGAGCATTTCATAAGGTGTTTTCCATTTCAAAAGAGGAGTGGGCAACCTATTTATGATATGTGTTGCCATTACTATAGACTCACCCCAAAACCTTTTTGGTAGATTAGATTGAAACATCAAAGATCTTTCCACTTGCAAAAGATGTTTATGCTTCCTTTCCACAATACCATCTTGTTGTGGTGTGAAAGCATAGGTTCTTTGATGCAAAATCCCATTTTTGGACATCAAATCTTGACATTCTTTGTTGACAAACTTAGTTCCATTATCAGTTCTGATAATTTTGACTGCTGTAAGAAATTGATTCTTAATCATTGATAAGAAAGTTGCTAATACAGAAACAGTTTGTTGTTTTGTGATTAATAAAAAGGTCCAGGCAGCGTAGCTATGATCATCCACTATGGTGAGAACATAGTATGCTCCTGAGTTAGAAAATTGTTTATAAAGGCCCCATAAATCCACATGAATCATATCAAAATTGTTTCCAGCATATGTATCACTCTCAGGAAAAGACAATCTATATTGCTTTGATAAAGGACATATATCACAGTGCTCAAGAGTTTGATCTAAAGCTAGATCACATATATCAATGTGTTTCATGGCCTTTGGTGAGACATGACCAAGCCTTTTATGCCAAAGAGATAAAGGACATATAGATATTTTATTTATGAGATGAGAATCAGTAGATATAGGTAATGAAGGAGAAACAACATTGAAAGCAGTTTTGCTTACTAGCGCAGCTTAGCAAAAGCCAAGGTTTCTGGTTGAAAGCTTGACTTGTCTAGAATGTACAAGTTTCCTACCATTTTGCCTACATCCAATATCTCTTCAGTTTTCAGGGCTTGTAGAATGCAATAATCAGGGTAAAAGATGAACTTTATACAGGTTGTTTTGGCAAGTTTATTCACAGAAAGCAAGTTGTATTGAAAGCTTGGTATATGTAAGGCATCAGTTAGGGTTAAGGTCTTGTTTAAGTGTATATTGCCTGTGTTGTGAACCAGTTTGACTGATCCATCTAGCAGATATACAGGGGCAATGGATTTCACAGTGGTTGGGCAATGCATAAGCTTTAAGTCAATGCACATATGGCTCGAGGCACTAGTATCAATAATCCAGGCATCATAATCAATTAAAGCAAGTGCACTAAAGACACGATTGAGTACAGTACCTACAAAATCTATAAAGTGAGCAAAGTTGACTTGAGAGGTCTCTGCAGGTCCTTTTCCCTTCATGAATTTTGCTATTTCCTGTTGAATCATGCTTGCTAAAGCAGTTGACCATTATGTACCTTTATTTGTATTGGCATCAACGTGGCTCTCTACAGGTGTTCCAACCATATAAGCCATGCTTTTTGCAGGTGTTTTCCCTTTCCTCTATTGTATATCCTTATACCAATCTAGATACCTATGGATCTTGAAACAGGTTTCTTTAGTGTGTCTATCCATTCCACAATAATCACATGTAAATCAGCCTTTCTTGTGTACTCCTTCCCAGCTTCTTTCTTCTTACCAGCCTCTTTTTGTCCTCCTTCCTTCTTAAATGTTTGTGATCTAGCAAGCATTGTAGTGTTCTCATTTGTATTAGAAAAAACCGCATGAACCTCCCTTTTGCTTCTCAACTCTAAGCACCATTTAGTAAGCTTTACTTACAGTTGGTAATGGATCCAAAAGCAAGATTTGATTCCTAATATTATCATATGTATCATTCAGCCCCATCAAAAACTGTATAAGTCTATTAGAATTTGTTATTTCAACCATTGATTTGGATGGACCACAAGTACACTAAGGTACAGGCATCAAAGAAGTTAATTCATCCCATAATTTCTTCAGTTTAGTGAAGTATTTAGCCACAGATAAAGTTCTTTGTGAAATAGAACTCATATCTCTCTATATTTGGTACAGCATTGGGCCTTTGCACTCGCGAAACCTCTCTTCCAACTCCAACCATAACTGTCTAGCTAAAGTTGTATACAAAAATGCATCTACAATATCTTTAGAGATGGAGTTAAGGATCCAAGATGTAACCATACAATCCACTCTGCTCCACTGCTCAAATTCAACACAGTTTTCATCTGGAATCTCAATTTTCCCATTGACGAACCCTAGTTTGACCTTAGCTCCTGCTTTCTTCATAGAAAGACTCCATGACAGATAGTTATTTCCATTCAACAGATTAGATACAAGGACCATACCTAGATGATCTGAGCTCTGCAGAAACAGAGGATCTCCATTGTCAAACACCTTAGCTCCAGCTTCAACCAGTTCTTCAGTTTCAAAGTCTCTGTCATTCTGATTCCTTGATACTCCCTTCATTATCAGTAATCAGATCTATAATCTCTCACATTACCTTTAATCAGAAAGTTTACAGTTTATTTGGATCGATTGCTCTGATACCATGAACGAGTTGGGCAGAAAATTGGTAATCGGATATCAGAGGAAGAAGAGGAATGAATTTCTGACTACTATTTTAGAAAAGGATATAAGAGCTGTTCATTTATAGCTAGCAAAATTAAAGGACTAAAAGGCACTCCTAACTATTATAACAAACTAACAAACAAAAAACTATACCGGGATGAAACTAACTATATTTACAAGTGCATAACTTAACACTGGTTCTCTTGCATCTATTTTTTCTACTATGGCAACATTGGCATATTTAGGATTTGGTTTCCTAATCCTTGTTGATCTTCTGGGTGGAGTCAGTATTTCTGCTTCACTTGGCTCTCCTTCATCACTTGGTTGTTGATACACACCAGTTTCCCAAAGTTCTCATATATAGATTAGTAAAATTCACAGGGCACTTGCTTACTGGTTGAAGTTTCATATTCACAAGAACTACTAAATATTGAGATGTGGTAGCATAGATTTGTTGACCTAAAGTTCATTATTCATGTGTGCTTATGAAATTTTGTTGAACACGGATAAAAAGATGGCAGTAAGCACCTTAAATCAAGTGTTAAAAATAAAATAATAATATATTTTAAATATTTAATTAACTGTCACATCCAAGTTTATTTCTGGGTTACGTATTGTTAACTAGGTGGGGTAGCTCAAGTTAAAGATATTATCTTCAGTAGCAACTGTAAGGTGCAATCAAGAATTAGCTAGAAATGTTTAATAGATTGAGGTAAAGTCTTATATATATAGGTAAACTTTTGTAACGAATCTGATATAGTGATACTTTGACTAGAACAAACTAAGGAAGAGCACTGTTTGATGAAAATATAAAGTAAAAGTACAACTTATTAATACTTTAAATGGAAAGAAACTGAAAAGAAAAAGAGATGACACAGGTAAAAGCATTCAAACAAGGCAACGTAGTTAGGTTTTAGGCATCAGGGTTGGCTTGGAGGTAAGCCTCAATGGCCTTGAACATTGCCATGGCCTTCTCTTTGCCTTCCTTGATTTTGTCTTGATTAATCTCAACATCGTCGCCCTTTGTGTGGTAAATGCTCCTGTTTTTGCAAATGCATCCTCTACCTTCAGTGGGGACGATCTTGATATGATAAGTGATGGATTCAAGAACGCCCATCAGAGCATCCCCTTCAACAATGCTATAGCTGTGGGTCAAATTTTCAGTGTCAAGAGCATCAACACGGTGCTTCACGCTCTTATACGGACTGCCCTCTCCAAAATGGATGACCTTAACAGTTCCCACACCACCATCTCCTTCCACAATTTCAACATTTTTAATAGCCTGTGGCATGATCTTGGGAATGAGGGTGTCTACATCCAGAACAACGGCCTTAAACATCTTTGCAGCAGGGATGGATGAAGGAATCTCCATATCATAAGTGATGGCACCATTGACTATGATTTTTTTAAAAAATCACAAAATAATTTGGAAAGCTAGTTAATAAGCAAAATTAAGATTTAATGAATCTTTGGTACGTATGCTGTGAAATGAAAGGAGCAGGGCTCTTATATATATAGGTCTCATAGAAAGCTCTATTGTATGACTATTTCGAAGGTTGTCCTCATTCACATGGGGATTGTCTGAATACGTATATATAGTTCTAGCACAAAATAGTGGACTAGAAGTGAACTGTTTTTTGGATTATTACAAAATATATAATAAATGCTTCCGATGAACAGATTTTTTAGATGAAGAAGCCTTTGAGTGTGAGAAGCATGGCCTAATAACAACGAACATTATTGATAGGGCACTCCATGATAGGCTAGTACCTACTTTAGTCTATATTATATTTTCTTTGCGTGAATTGCATTTTACCCTCCTGTGTTATTCATGAGTTACAAAAAACTTTCTTATGAAAAAAAATAGCCAATGACCCCCTTATACTTTTGAAAAACTAGCAAATTACCCCCCTTCATCTTGTGGTGTAGTTCATGAGCTGTAAATGCAATTGGTTTAGTATTTTTTTATTGCTAAAATGACAATTTTGCCCACAAACATCAACTGTTGGATGTATTAAACAAAATGGACGGCTCAGATTATTTCTATCTATAAAAAATATAAAATATATAAATATATTTATATACAATAAATATATGTATATATTTATTAAATATATAGTTATTATAGACATATTTGTACATAACAATATTTATATATAGTCAAATACATGTGTGTATATTTATATATATATAAATATATATGTATATAACCCACCCTCCCCTACCTCTCGAGTGGCGGCCACCCCTCGCAGGAGGAAAACGGCCGGCCATGGCCGCTATTTTTCACATATATATGTATATAATTTAAAAAAAAAAAAAAAAAAACCACCGGCCGCTATGGCTAGATGCAGCTGGCCATCGTGGCCGATGGTCAGATCTGGCCAGGTGTGGCAGGTTATTTTGCTGCCATGGCAACCATTAAAGATAATGGGGCGGGGGGGTTGGGTGATGGGTAGGGGTGCTAGGGTGGGGGGGGATGGGGTAGGTAAATATAATATATTTATATATTTATGTTTATTTATTAATATATATGTATATATATATAAATATATTATGTAGTTGTAATGTATTATATTACATATTTTATATTTATACTTACAGTATAAGTGAAAAAAATAGAATAAATATATTTATGTTTACATTTATATATAATATATAACGTATAAATTTTGTACATTTATATACGAAAATATAAATATATACATAAATATTATTAAATAATTTATATATTTATACATTTACATATTTATATTTAAATATATACAAAAATAAAAAATAACTAAATTAGAGAAATTAAATATAATATATGAATATTTATGTATAAATATATTTATGTTTACATTTATATATAATATATAACATATAAATTTTGTATATCTCTATACAAAAGTATAAATATATACATAAATATTATTAAATAATTTATATATATACTTATTTATATTTAAATATATACAAAAATAAAAAATAACTAAATTAGAAAAATGAAATATAATATATGAATATTTATGTACAAATATATTTATAAATATATCAATATATTTATGTTTACATTTATATATAATATATAACATATAAATTTTGTATATCTCTATACAAAAGTATAAATGTGTACATAAATATTATTAAATAATTTACATATATTTATATATTAAACATAAATATATAATATATTAAGTATAAATTTTGTATATTTATATACAAAAATATAAATATATCCATAAATATTATTAAATAATTTGTATATATTTATATATTTACATATTTATATTTAAATATATATACAAAAATAAAAAAATAAAAAGAAATAAATTAGAGAATGAAAATAAATAAATTAAAAATAGATGAAATGAGTAAGGGTAATATAGTCTTTATATATGTAAATTAGAGTTAAATTGCATCAAATAAGGAGAAGGAGGTGTTGTGCTATTTTTTCAAAAGTATAAGGGGTGTCATTGGTTTTTTTTTTTTTATAAGGGAATTTTTTGCAACTTATGAATAACACAGGGGGGTAAAATACAATTCGCCCTATTTTCTTTGCTTGTTTCATTTTCACATGTCAAAATTTTCAGCCTCCTTAATTAAAACTGAATCATTAATTTTTTCCACGTGAATCTCTGCATGGTAGATCAACTTTGAATTTATTAATAGCAAAACAACTTCTTTCACTAATAACTAGATGAGTTTTCATATATTTCATAACTAAAATTTCGTTGAAATTGAAAAGTAATCGATGAATATTATACTTAGTAAAAATCTTTTTCCAACAGGCCCTACTTAACAGTTTATTTGTAGACTTAACTGTAGCAGGCTACTTGCTATCTTGGTAGTTTGACACTTGTTAACTCAAATAACCTCCAAGAAGGATTAATTGTAGCTGCAAATCATGTGTAATCTTAAAATGACATCTGCAGTAGCTAATTTGATAATTACTTGGAATTCAATGAGTGAAACTTAATTCCATCAAGTAATTGGCATCCTATAACAAGTTAATAACTTTTACATCTTGATTCATCACTATGAAATTCATAGAAATTAAAATTATTAAAAATTAAAATTTTATGTCCTCGAAATTGCAAGTAAGATAAGGATAAGTAACTAAAATAGCATCCCCTAACATTTATTTTCTATTAAGATCCTTTCAATACTAATTAAATTCCAAATAAATCACATTCTCAAATTTTAGAAGAACAACAACTTGAAATGTCAAATCAAAAAAATTAAAACCAGCTAACCACTATTCCTAAAATTCAATATTAGGTACAACTCATTTTTTATAAGATAAAAGCTCATTATAAATTATATAAAGTTTCATTCTAGATCTCACGGCATGGAGGCTTAGTCTTAATGAATTTGAAGTAGTTCTAGAGGTATAATTGATAATATTTTTCATTAAATTATATATTATTAAATCTATACTATATAATAATTCACATAAAGGTTTGGGGCGTTACACTTTCGAGATACAAACCCACTGAATTTTGCATTTGTGCTAGGGAAATATATATAAAGTTGAGGAAATAATAAACAACGAAAATAAATATACACAAAATAAAGCCCCCGAAAATGAAGATCTTACTTAAAAGCAGTCTTTTCGTTAGAAATATATGTCCTTCCTAAAATGTATAATCCTTTTTGTTTTTTGGGCCTCTGAGGATCGTTTTGGATTTACTACAAGTCTGTCTGCCACCATGTGATTACCATGCCCTCAGTTAACATAATATTCCTTATATAGAATAAGCTAATTAGTCTATTATGGAGAACTATCTTTGGCCATGCAACAAATATTTCCCCTTTTATTAACAAATATAATTAAGCACCAGAAATGAGAATAATATTATAAATGCATTCGGAGGGCCTTGTAGAGGCCCCATTGATGTGTTGTCCATTGTACAAACAATAAGCTAAAGATCAGCATGTCACTATATATCATTCTTGAATTTTGATGAAGAAATAAAAAAATAATAAAAATTAAAAAACCTAAATAGAAAAATAAAACATGACACAATTAAGTACTAGCATGCTTTGGAGTATTAGTGTACTTTCTCATATAAAAAAATAGGAAGTGAAAGAAGAGGAAAATATACATATGTATATATATATTAATTAGTCTAACATGAAGTGCTTATTGCATGCCATTTTAATTTTATATCCCTATTCAAACAAACCAAAGGGTCCACCAAATTTCATACGCTCACATAATAATGTTCTTTGGGTCAACAAATCTGTGCCCCCACATCTCAATACTCAATAGTTCTTGTGAATTTGAAACTTCAACCTGCAACTGGTGGGCTGTGAAAGTTTACTAATCTATACATGAGAACGTTCCATCTTAAACTATAAATAACACTTACTTGTGCTTCTCATATCTCACAGAAACAAAGGCATATTACTAAAAAGTCATTTCACAAACTTAATTTCTCATTTCAATTTCACTAATTAGGTTTGTTACCTTCAATTTTTGAACATTTTCATCATGGTTGCTATCACTTATGATATGGAGATTCCTACCTCTATCCCTGCTGCTAAGATGTTCAAGGCTGTCGTCATTGATGCAGACACCCTTATTCCAAAGATCATGCCTCAGGCTGTTAAAAATATTGAAATTTTGGAGGGAGATGGCAGCGTGGGAACCGTCAAGCTCATCCATTTTGGCGAAGGCAGTCAGTATAAGAGTGTGAAGCACCGTGTTGATGCTCTTGACACTGAAAATCTGTCCCACAGCTACAGTATTGTTGAAGGGGATGCTCTAATGGGCGTTCTCGAATCCATCACATATCATATTAAAATTGTCCCCACTGAAGATGGAGGATGCATCTGCAAAAACAGAAGCATTTACCACAAGAAGGCGACAATGTTGAGATTACCGAGGACAAAATCAAGGAAGGCAAAGAGAAGGCCATGGCAATGTACAAGGCCATAGAGGCTTACCTCCAAGTAAATCCTGATGCCTAAAGCATAGCTTATACATGGTTATTTGAATACGTACAATATAAATTGTCTGATTTTCTTCTTCTTTCCCCACCCCCCCCCCCCCCACCCCCCTCTTGGTGTGTGTTTCTTGAGTATGGATTTTCACTTTCAGGCTTCAATAAGGTGTACTTTGGTTCTGTATCTTTTCATCAAAGGTTGTCTCATCAGTTGGTACTGCTTAAAGCCTTGAAGGATCACTATCTTGGATTTATATGTCAATTTTTCAAGTTTTCTGGAAAATCTTGGTTCTATTTTTGCTTATAGATTATACATCAGCAAATGAAAATCAGAATATGAAATGATGAGATGAAATTTGCAGAATTAGAGGACTTAAACTCCTCTTCTCGTGCACATATCAGACATTAGAAATCTTGGAACCGTACAGTCAAATGAATGCTGCTTGGCAGAACCTTAATCTGCTAATCGACATCCATAAAGTCATCATTCTAATGCTACTCAGCTACAAGGAAAAAATTAAAGAAAAAGAAAAAAAATTAAAAAAGAACCATCCCATTGGGTGGGCTAGCTAGTTACGTTCTATTCAATTTTGTGTTGCTCATATCATTAGTGTGGAGCCTAACTCTATTTTTGGCCTTTCACTAGACTTGGGAGCATCGTACATGAGTTGAGCATTTGAGGTGCTGGCAAGTTTGATGAAGCATGAAAATTTAATCCAATCCAAGAATTAACTATTAAAAGTGTCAATGTAACTATTAAACTAAAGGAGTAAATTGCAAAAATAAGATCGTAAATAAAGCCGTTTTGCAAAAGAGGATCGTAATTAAAGTCGTGGCAAAACTAGGACCATAACTATAAAAAAATATAAAAAAAAAAAAAGATAAGGCTCGCCGGAAAACACACCTAAAGTACAGTCAGGTCACCGAAATATGCTTGCATGGTGCTTGGCTAGCATAACTTTATGCCTTGTCATATGCCACATGTATTTTGATAAAGAAAAAATTGCAGAAATAGGACAATAAGTAAGACCATTTTCCAAAAGAGGACCGAAATTAAGGAACAACAAAAAAGAGAACCAAACTTGCGAAAAAATAACATATAAAATTGAAATAAGTAATAATATCATCAATTTTCACCTAATGCAAGCTCATCAATAGTTATTTTTGGATGAATCGATTCAATTCTATAGCATTCCAGCTTCGTAAGTTTTCATTTGATTTTGTATTAGTAGTCATTTCTGATGAATCGGGCAAATTTCATAGTATTCTAATGCCATCAATTTTTGCCAGACTTTTTGCTACTCAATTTTTCTGTGTTATGTAGTTATCTTTCTTGCTGCTCCTTAATGTTCTGCTTATTAAAATATATTATCTTTTTTGCTGCTCCTTAATTCTAGTCCTTTTTCACGAAATAACCTTACTTGTGATCCTATTTTGCAATTTTTTCTTTATCAAAGTATATGTGGCATATGACGAGGCACAAACTTGTGCAGCCAAGCGCCATGAAGCATATTCCAGTGCTGACTGTGCTTTTCGATGAGCCTTGTCCTTTTTTTTTATTTTTTTATAATTGTGGTCCCAGTTTTGCCACAGCTTTAATTTCAGCCCTCTTTTGCAAAATGACTTTATTTATGGTCCTATTTTTGCAATTTACCCTAAAATAAAGCATTTCATCAATATTAAAATGAATTTCAAGCTTTTGTTTTCCGCCACAAACTAAAAGTTGAAACAAATGCAAGGTAAATATATCCAAACCCTTTTTACATGTTGATAATGTAAATGAAGTCCTTCTCATTCATGGAACATAACAGAACATATAATTCATTATGCTTTACTTAACTATGCTCATGAACTTTCGGAATTCCAATTACTACTATAACTCCATAGCACGGTCAGAGATTTGCTACCATAGCCCAATAGTAAGGTCAGAAATTTTACAACTTTAACCTGGTGGCATGGTTTAGAAATTCACTACTTTAAACTGGTAGCACGGTCCAGAGTTTGCTACTCTAACTCGATAGCACTGTCCATAATTTGCTACTTTAGCACAAGGCACAGTACAAAATTTGGCTCCTTTAACTCAGTCTCAGGGGTCAACCAATCATACAGAGCATTGGTTAATTTCTTATTTAGAAAAGAAATTTACTTTCAGTTTTATTAGAAAGTTAAATTTTTCATTTTTGTAAAAAAATATGATCGCACGATAGGCTTTTAATTATTTGAAGCTTTCACACAGCATGCTTAAATATTCTTTTGTACAGGAAAAAAAAATGATCATTTATATAGAAAACCTATACATCTATTTGGAAGAAACATTTTTACGATAAATAGAAGGCAGAATCTATTTACCCATCTCAGATTTCTTTTCATTTAATCTATGTGTTGGTCCAGATTATCTAAATCCTACACAAATAGTTTATGATAAATTCACTTAAATGAATCAGAAATTAACTAAAGCTTAGAATATCACCTTAAGATTAATATGAATTGATAGATCCTCAAGTTTTTCATCATCCCCTTTGTGATCTTTCTCACCTAGGATAAATTTTGTAGAAAAAAATAATTAGTTTGTTCAGAGTGATCATTCCCACATGAAATGAAGGCTGGACCGGGAAATATGTTTTAGAGTTTCGTATCACCTATTTATATGAGGTTTTACTAAACCAATATGAGTAGATATCTTATAGGGATAAAAAACTATCTAAATAGAATTTTAAAATGATGAGAAGACCACCAAAATTATCAATATATCTATTCATAAATTGGAAACTTACACAAAAAATATTTTTCATCATCTTTAATCTGATAGTGATGGACCTAAACAATACATCATAATTATTTGTGGGCATATTTTTTATGGGCTTAATCATAACTTGAAATGAATTAAATAGTTTGGGGTAACTAATGCAAAATTGGACTTACTTTTGATAATTCAATAATATAAGTATAAGCTCTAAAACTATGCTATAATATTAACCCTATCACTGCTCTAAGATCAAATACTTAAATCACAAAATTAGCTTAAAATAAGATGTAGAGCACAAGATTAACCTTCCTTCAATATAGAGAAAACCACAAGTTCAAGGGTTTTATTGTATTATCAATTCCCAGAAAATTATATATTTCATATATTTATGGCCTATTGATATGTCAAATCAAATAACCTCAAGTGTAGGATTAATCCAAAGCTCTAATATGTAATCTTAAAATGATGTTTGCAGTAGCTAATTTAATCATTAACAAAATTTTGATAATTGAAGCTTCCATAAAGTAATTGGCACCCTACGGCAAGCAAATAAAATTTTACATCTTCAATCATCTCAAAATAGTTCTTAGAAAATTATTAAGATTAAAATTCTATGTGTCGAAAATTGCAAGTAAAACTAAGGTAAGGACCTAAAATAGAATCCCCCTATGAAAATCAAAGAAGTTCAAATTATATCCAATATTTACTTTTTATCAAGATCCCTTCAGTATTGATCTAACTCTAAATAAATTGTATTCTCAAATTCCAGAAGAAGAGCATTAAAAAATGTCAATAGAGAATCAAAATCAACCAAAGCTAATCCTCTATTCTCAACATTCAATATCATATATGTCCATTCTTTTTCCTTAAAAAAACAAAAGCACACTACTAATTATGCACTCTTGAGATCTGGATCTCTTAGCATCAAGGCTTAGCCCTCAGAAAATTCAAATAGTTCTAGAATAATAATTAATTGATACTATTTATGATTAAAATATACTATTACATCTATACTGTAATAATTATATTCCCAAAATGACTTGAGATATTACATTGTAGCCTCGTTACAAAAAGTTTTGACCTTCAAACTTTAGACTTCATATATGTTAATGTAACCCCTCAGTTTGTAAGTAGCTTCTCTTTTGATATAATTCCAACTTTCTCTCTCTGGACCAATTGATGTGATTATTACGATATTGGAAAGCTAAGAAAAAGATCTAAAAATTTTATGTTGACACTTCAATCCATATAAGTCGGTGTCAAGATGTAAAATCAAGCCAAAGATTCATAACTATGATGAAAATTAGCGACAGATTCAATTTAATTAGGAACTTTCTAATTTAACATATATATCTTCATATTGTGGTTATAACCTTCTCTGTATATGCCAGATTAAGGCAATTCAAATGGCTATGGAAACTTAAGAGACAAGACTATAACTCATATGTTAATAACTTCTTCAAACAGTGAGGATCATGAAGTAAGCTTGAGTCCAAGATTGTTATAACTGTGATAAAAATTCAAAGGGTGACTTATTCAATTTTTAGGAAACTATTTTGAATACACTACAAAAAAAAAACTGGCTTTTGTGACTGCCAAATTGGTCACATATTCAATAAAAAAGGTGTCATTGATAGTGTCAATGATCGCATTTGTGACCGCTCACAGCGGTCACAAAAACCCTCGTCACAAATTGAAATTTGTGACCGCTAGACCATGCGGTCACTAATTTTTAAAATTCCATCACAAAATAATTTATAAAAGAGTGAACAACTGGTCACTGATCAGTGACTGCTTAGTGACCGATTTGCTGGGGTCACTGATAGTCAATCACTAATTAGTGACCGCTTAGTGGCCAATTTTCTAGGGTCACTGGATTGATTTGCTAGGGTCATTGATAGTCGGTCACTCATCAGTGACTGCTTAGTGACCAATTTGCTAGGGTCACTGATTAGTGACTGCTTAGTGACCGATTTGGCGGTCACTGATAGTTGGCCATGTGACAAACTACCCATTTATTACCGATTAGTGACTGCCTTGGGGTCACTAATTGGTCACAGATTTATTAACTTTTTTATAATGCTTAATTTAATATATTTATCCAACCTGTTTTTTGTTCTCACTAATAACTATTTAAAACTGCATCATTTAAAACATAAACCACATTCCAAATAACACCAAACAGTAATTGAAATTCAACAATAATTCAACAATATTGTATCCAAATTCATATACAAAACAAAGCTTTTCAAACATAAGCAAGTTCATGAAATCCAAGTACATCAAGTTTAATTTAAAGAAAGTTATTTGTCTTTCCTACCATTACCCTCTTCCCTACGAAAGGAAGAAGCACCTTCAATTGAATTTATTTTTTTCATCATCACTCCTAACGTCCTCATCAAAGCCTCTTCTCTCGCCTTTGATTCTTCAACTAGCCTCAATGTCTCATCTCTTACCCTCATAGTCTGCTCCATAATGCTTGCTTCTCTGGCTACTGCTTCTTCTCTTTGCTTAGCCAATTCTTGATCAATTGCTTTTGCAATCGCATCTTGTAGTTGCTCCTGACGCACAAACGCAAGTGAAGATGTTGTGGATGGTGAATCCGAGAAAGTCCCAGTAGCAACAAGGTCACGACAGTGGTAAGTATTCCCAAAACCATACACTCTACCCTTACTTAGACCACCACTGATGTCAAGCCATTTTTGAGCATCAAATGAGCTTTTAGGAGTAGGATTGCTACCATGTTGACTAACGTATTCTTGACAATATTCATAGTCAAATATTAGAAACACAAAATTAAAAACACAATTACTGAATATCAAATATAGTCTAAATCATGTGCTTGAATATAAATTAAAAAAAAATTGCTATTCTTCACTTTGAATATAAAAATTGCTTGGAGTTTGCGGCTGTAAAGGATAGCTCCTCATTACCACCGCATTTATTTGATCAAGTTTTCCAGCTTTTTTCACTGTTTGTGTTTGTATTTTTTTAAAATTCATAATTACTAAGTAATGTTTTTACTTCTTTAATATTTCTCTCTTCAATTATTTACCAATCTTTATTTTATCTTGTATTTTAGTTTGTTTCCTTTCACTCATTATCAAAAAATTAGAATACATTTGACATATTAAAAATTTTAATAATATATAAAATTTCATTTTATTTCATCCCATAAAGTTTAACTTATGTTTTGGATTTAGTAAACTAATTTCTATTTAGTGAAGAACTTATTGGCTAACTACTTCTTTCACTATGAAACAATATATAAGCTCAACTTTTTAAAATGTATAGTATAATTTGAAAGATATGTTAGTATCACTACAAGTGGATAAAAAAATTGTTGGACTTTGCATCTTACAATATTCAAACACTTAGCCTATTGTTCATGCAATGACTTATTAACCACTAGAACAAAATGTTCATATATTTATTTCAATAATACAAAATAATATATATCACAATAATCCTAACGTGATGCTATTCATGACAAATAGATCTACAAACAAATTTAATGCTACAACATAAATCCCATAAAATATTTCATATTACTTACTTTGAAATTGTTAACCAACTTGAATGCATGGATAATATTCTTGTACTTACTTCGACCCTCTTAGATTTGTTGTCAACATATTCACCTTTTCCTCGTACTTTTCGGTGAGTCCTTTCATGAAGCTCGATTTGTTGAGAGATTTTATGAGAAATATAGCAACTTGACTTTATCAATGGACATAAACTAACTTAAATAAATTATAATCATCAATAATGAAGTATAATTCATAAACACAATTCATAAACATAATTCATAATAAACATATTGACTACATAATTCACAAACAATTCATATAACTCATGTGTAATTTATTGTACATGTATAAGGAAACATAATAAACAAAATATTGACTACATAATTCATAAACACAATTCATATAAATATAAATAAACACTAAAATAATTTTGCTTTCTTCTTGTTGTTGACTTTTTACAATGCCCCAAAATGCAAAAGTATAACTATAATTCATAATAAACATATTGTCTACATAATTCATAAACACAATTCATATAATTCATGTGTAGCTTATTGTAAATGTATAAGGAAACATAATAAACAAAATATTAACTACATAATTCATAAACACAATTCATATAATTATAACTTAGCACTAAAATAATTTACCTCTTTACAATGCCCCCAAACGCAAAATTACAAACCTTCAAAATTATATAAAAAATAACTTTAATTATAAAAAATTCAAAAAAAAGAAAAAAAAAAAGTGGGGCCAACAGGGTAGGGCGTTGTTTAGCTGCTGGCCTCTACCGCCAACGGTAGGGGGTTCTAGAATTCCAGCTGCTGCTGGGTCTGAAGAGGCCAACTAGAGGTCTCAAAACGGGCTGAGCGAACTAGCCCGGCCCGCAAAAAAAATTGGCCCAACTCGGCTCGTTTAATTTTTTAATATGGGATGGGTTGGACCGGCTCGCTTGAAAACCCATCTTGAGCTGAAATTTTGCAATCTAGGACCGACTCGGCCCACGGACCGTGAAGGACCGTGGGCTAGCCCGCTTAGCCCACAATATTTTTTTAATTTAAATTAATAATTTTAAAAAATTATAAATTTATAATTTATAATTAAGAATGTATAATTTATAATTTATTAGTTTATGAATGTATAAATCAATAATTAAGAAATTTTAATTTTTAAATTATAAATTATAAATTTATAAAAATTATAAATTATTAAAAAAAAAAAAAAAGGGAAAGTAGCCGTTGCAGTATGTAACGGCTACTTTAAGTAAATTGACCGTTGGCCTGGCCATTGGCCAACGGACAATTTAGCAGCTAAATTGCTGCCGTTGGCAGCAATTTGCTTCTCTCTTTCTTTTTTTTTTTTTTTCAAAAATAACAAATGACTACTATAAATAGTGGTCATTTGTAATAAAAATGTTTCCTATCAAATCTCTCAATTTCTCCCAAATCTCTGAAGCCTCAAATATTCTAAAATTTTATTTCTTATTCTACAATTTCTCAATTTCTCTCTAATCTAATGATTTATAAATAAATTATATCTTTTATTCATTTCGTACATATTATTAAATTTATTTGGTGGAGCTTTGAGTAGAGGTCTATCAATTTGCTACTTCGTGGAGCCGTGAATGGTGGTGTATCAAATTACGACTTCTTAATTGTTATTACGTCCTTTACGGTAGCATCTATCCTTTTTTTACAATTTAATTTGTGTGTTAATCTTTGTGAATTTTATTTGTTAATTGTTCATATTTAGTTTATTATAAAAATGATGAAATTTTTGAATCTTGCTAGTAGTTCTAAAAATTAAAAAACTAGTAGTTGCTCTACGGCCCCTCCGAGGGTAGACCAACATTCTCCTTTAAATGACCCCTCAATTCATCCCTCCACTCAACCCGCTAGGCGTAGTACTAGTCATCAATTTGTAGACCCGCCCCTAAGACCTACTACTACCCATCCCTCTTCTTCTAGTTCTACGGCTCGATATCATATGGAATGTAATTTAAACACGGAAGAATATAATTTTATTGCACAAACACCCGCATCTTTGCATAATACCGAATCACAAGGATAATATCATCCCACTACCGATATAATAGATGAAGAAAACCCTCTACATGATGATGGAACACAAGCACTCGATGATATTGACACACATAATGATACACATGGGAATAAAAAAAGAAGATTAACTAGTGATGTATGGAAATGTATAGCTATTGGCCCACCCGGTTTGGTGCATTGTAAAATTTGTCGTGCAGTTTATAAACATAAAAAAGGAGGTGGAATGAGTACAATTAAAAGACATTTAGACACTCATCATCCAGGGTTGGAATGGAGAGGGTGTGGGGGTAGAGGGTCAATCACAACTTTATCGAAGTGAATTGGGTAAGCTACAAAGTTGGAGATATAGTTAACAAAATATGAGAATAGGCTTATCTAGATTAGTTGTACAAAATGAGTTACCATTTACTTATGCTGAAAATGAATTAGTAACTAGATATAATCAAATGTATTTACAACCGGCTTATGAAACCATTTCACGTAACACTTGCTATGATGATAGGTATAAACAATATTTAGCGAAAATTTTAAATTTAACTGAAATTTTTGATAATTTGAAATGTAGAGTTTCTTTTACATCCAATATGTGGTTAGGTAGAGGCAATTTGCATTATTTATGTGTTACGACTCATTAGATTGATGATAATTGGTGCATGCAAAAAAGATTAATTGAATTTCAACAACTTGATCATCCCTATACGGGTATTCATATTTATGAAGCAATTAGAGATTGCCTTAGGGGTTGGAAATTAATGGATAAAGTTATGTCTATGTCTTTTGATAATGCATTTAATAATACATCTGCCGTAAAGGAATTAGTTAAATTAATAGACCCTTTAAAAAAAGGCATTTTTCTCCATGTTAGATGTTTTTGTTATATTATTCATTTATGTTGTAAAGATGGTTTAGAAAAAATTGATTTTTTGGTAGGTAAAATTAGAAGTGCTTTAACACATATTATGGCTTCATCAATTAAAACACAAGAATGTAAAAGATTTTGTCAAGACCGTAGGACAAGATTTGTAATTCCTTACTTAGATACTCAACATAGGTGGAACTCTACATATAGAATGCTTAGTGAGGCAATGCCTTATCGTCATATAATTAGTGAATTTTGTAATAAAGAAATGTTTGATGATTATGGTGAACCATTTTTGCATGATGCGGATTGGGATATTGTGGAAGTTCTTGCTTCACTTCTTCAAACATTTAATGATAAAACCAAAATTATGTCCGGTCATTTTTATCCAACATCTAACTTGTTATTATATACACTATATGAAATTGCTCAATTATTTGATAATCATAGATATGATGAACATTTAAGTGAAGTAATTTGTGCAATGAAAAAAAAAATCTTAAGTATTATGAAAAAATACCCTACATAGCAATTATTTCAAGTGTTTTAGATCCTAGATTAAAGTTAGATATGTGTGTTGTATTAATGGAAAAATATAATGATTTTATATTTCATGAGGATTTTAACTATGAAGAAGAAAAAACAAGAATTTTAGATATTTTGAAAATTTTGTATAGTGTTTATAGTCAAAATTGTGGGATAGGACAAATGCATGTAGGTATGCAACGGCCATCTACTACCAAAAGAGGAATGTTTGCATCTTTAGGTAATTTGATGAATGAAAGACCGTCAAGCTCAAAACCCGAAAGTAGTGCGGAGATATCGCTATATTTACAAAACACATGTGAAGAAGACTATGAAGGATTCGACGTGTTAGAGTGGTGGAAGAATAATGCTAAAGTGTATCCAATTCTTTCTGCATTGCTCAAGACGTACTTGCACCTCAAATGTCAATGGTGGCATCCGAGAGTGCCTTTAGTGCGGGCAAGTGCACATTGACCGATACAAGATCGCGGTTAAAACCCTATTCGATCAAGTTTTGTATTCTTTGGAAGGATTGGCTATAGACCAAGAGTATAAAAACAAAAATTTGAGAAAGGTCAAAACCATATTGCCTCAATTTGAATAAGACGATGAAGAATGGCTTGAAACCGCATCCACCATCGCATCTCAATCCAAGAGTGATTTAGATCACTTGAGTGAATGACCGGTTTATCATTGGACATGTTTAGATGTTTAGATATTACAAAGTTGTTTATTTTATTTTATTTTTTTGTTATTATTATGTACTTTCATTTAGAGGTTTGGTCAAATCCACCTCTATGTAATTATTTTTTCTAAATTAATGACGGGTAGAGGGGTCCATGCCAAACCCCTCACCACCTTATTCGGTGGTGTGTTTAGAAAAATATAATTGATAAAAATAATTAATATAAGTATAAATTTCTAAGTTTTTATAAAAATTTAAGTGTTGCAAAATATTAAAAATCACATAAGTATAAATTATTAAGTCTTTTAAAAAGTATAAGTGTTGAAAAAACATTAATAATCACATAAATATAAAAACTTCAAAATTTTAAATTCATTTTCAAAAAAAAAAAAAACCTCGCGGGCCAACCCACGAGATGGACCGCCTAGCTCGGCTCATATATAAACAGGCTTACCTATAAAGTGGGTTGGTTTTGAGATGAGCAGGACTTTTCAATTTTCAGCTCGTCACGATCCGGACCATGGACGGCCCCCGAGCCGGCTCGGCCCGAGACCGCCATTAACCGTTTGTTAAACGAGCCGGGCTTGCTCGGCCCGGCTCATTTGACACCTCTAGAGCCAACAGCTCCCCGCGGGCCGTGAGACCCAGCTGCTGGGTCTCACGGCAAACATGGAAGCAGCTAGCCTCCCGGTTATCTCGCAAGCACTTTTGTTGACGAGAGGTTAAAAAAAAGAAGAAGAAGAAGAAGAAGAAGAAGAATGAAGAAGAAGGAAGGAAGAGAAGAGTACCTCTATACATAGCTGGTAAAGTGAGAGAGATGAAACAAATTGAAATGTAAATAGGGGTTAGGGTTTAGTCACTTGGTCACTTGTAGCTTTTGCATCTTTTATTGTTTTACATTTTATTTTGATAATTTTTATTAAATTATAGTAATTATTTTTCTTAATTTTCAAATTGAAATTTTAATTTTTCACTAGTTAGTTATATATGACTTGATTCATATTTTGGTACTTAATATTTTTACATATTATATTTTAATATAATTTTAAAAAATTAGATTTTATGATAGCTATTGATTATTGACATTTAGTTTTAGATATGTAGATATAATAATATTAATTAATAAAAATATTCTCTATTGTTAATATATTGGGGATAAAATTTATAGAGTTGTGAGATTTTAGGATTTAGAGTTTAAGTTTTGTATTTAGATAAATTTAATTAGTTTTCTAAATTAATAATAGTACAAATCTACAAAATAAAGATATGAAATAATATATTTATCTTATATTATATGTAGAGAGTATAGTTAGATATTATAAAATATTTAAAAGTTGATTGGGTGAGTTTATAATCTTCTCAAAACATTTTAGATGTTTGGTAGTTTATAAGATGTCAAAAAGTATTTCATAATCCTTTTTAAGTAAGAGCTTATAAAAATTTTAAAATAAGATCTTAGAAACTTACAAACTCTTTTTAAAAAGGTAAAAAGTTTTTAACTTATTTTTAAGATTTTAACAAGCTCGCTGAATTTTAATTATATTAATTATAAAATTATCATTATTAATATTTTATAAGCTCCAAGATCTTATTATCCAAACACTTTGGCTCTATTCACTTGCATTTTGGGAATTTTTTCAAAAAAAAAATAAAAAAATTGGAAGAATGGATTTTTGGAAGAAAATTGGAGAAAGCGTCAACAGTTTGTTTTTGCTATGGGAAAATAGGGAAAATTATTTGAAAATGAGTCGTTAGTTTGTTTATATTTTGGTGGAGGGACAAATTTTACTGTAAATGTCAAATAAATTACTTTTTTGTTGAGTTTGTAGGAAGAAATTGAGTTTTTATATAATATATGTATGTATATTCATAGTTTGATGATGTGTATGTATATGTAAAGATTGTAAAGAAATGATGTGTAACTAATTTAATTCATAATTTATTTTGATATTTTATATTTTTTTAAAATTATAAATAACAAATGATGTATTACTTTAAAGAACACATTCATTAATTAAAACTAAATATATATGAAATCAAAATTAAATGTTACTATTATTAATATCGATTTACATTAAAAAATTATTAAATTATAACGTAATTCTAATTTTAATTAAAATGAACTATTTTAACTATTTATTATTCCATAATTATGTGTATATAAAATTTAATTATTTATTTAGTAAAGATATTCATATATGAATATTCAGTAATAAACAAAAGAATTATTTAAAATTAATTTGTTAAATTAATTTATTATTATATTTAATTTTATATGTAATCAATTATTAAATAAAATAGATTATTAACTAATATATCATATTAAATAGATTAGTAAATTAAATATATTATTAGAATATTTAATTATATATGTAATTATTTACCTGTAGAAAATATAATTTATAATAATTCATTTAGATAATTAAATAAATTAATTTTTATTAATATAATAAGTTATTTCAATAACTTAAAGCATTAAAGAATTAATACTTTATTTGCTAGATGAATTATTTAGCAATAAATAAAGTAACTATTTAAAACTAATTTATTAAATTAATAAATTATTATGTTAATATTAGATGATAATTAATTATTCATAATTTTAAGAAATGGCATGATTAATAATTAATAGGTATTACTATTTTCATATTATAATTTCATATTATATGTTATCAGAACATGTGATATTATTTATTAAATTAAAAATATATTATTTAGTTACACCTAAAATTTATTTGACTATATACTAACAATAACTTATTTAAATGTATTATTTAATTATATATGTAATATTTATCTATTTAAATTAATTTTTTTAATTATAGAAATATAATAATTTATTTAGTTAATTAGACATATTAATTTTATTAATATATTAAGTTATCTAATTAACTTAAGGTATTATATAATTATTTAATGACCGCTTTTGTGACCCAAGAAAAATCAATAACTACACTAATTTAGTGACCGCTTTTGTGACTCAAGAAAAAATAGTTACCACATTTATGACCCAAGAAAAATTGGTCACTAATTTAGTGACTGCGTTTGTGACCCAAGAAAAATCAGTGACCACATTGGTGACCCATGAAAAATCGGTCATTAATTTAGTGACTGCTTTTGTGACCTAAGAAAAATCGGTCATTAATTTAGTGAATGCATTTGTGACCCAAGAAAAATTGGTCACTAATTTAATGACCGATTAGTAACCGCCATGTTCGGGGTCACTAATTCGTTACTATTTTTTTTAAAAAAAAGTTTCAGATTGATACGGTCACAAATCAGTGACTGCTGGGAGCGGTCATTGATTGGCAGTCACTAAAGCCAGTTTTTTTGGTACTGATATTTGACATATCATAGTATTCTAACCATGACTTTCTCCATATAGATCTAATTAGGGTGATTCAAACAGCTATAAAATCTAAGAGGCAAAGCTAAAAATTTTATGTTGACCATTTTTCTAAATTCTATTGATACCAAGTAGTAACAAAAATTACAAATACTGATTTTCGAAAAATTGAAGTCATGTATTTTTTGACATGATACATCATAGAATTTTTGGCGAGCCACATCAACCTTTTTGGCGAGTTTTTTCCGGCGATGAAAAAAGGACTAAAAGTGAATTTCTAATACCTATAAGGCTAAAATTGTAATTTTGCAACTTATAAAACAAGAAGAGAAATTGGGCAACGGTACATGACGAAAAATGCAATTTTGCCTTATACTCAAAGGTAACTTTTCAATTTCAAGGAAATTTTATCTATGAGAGAGAAATGAAAATTCATCTAGTTATTGGTGAGGAAAGTTGGTTTGGTATTAATCTCTACCAAAGAGATATCTGGATGGAAATATTGATGATTCAGTTTTAGTTAAGGAGGCTTAAGATTTTAACATGTGAAAGTGAAACAAGCAAGGAAAATATAATATCTAGAACTACTAGACTAGTCTATTATGCAGTGCCTCACTAATAATGTATGTTCATTATTTTTAGGCCATGTTTCTCACGCTCAAAGGCATCTTCGTGTAAAATAATAAGTTGATGAGAAGTATTGATTACATAGTTCGTAAATAATAAAAAACAATTGACTTTTAGTCAACTATTTTGTGCTAGAACCATATGGCATTCAGACAATCCCATGGATGATATTTTCAAATTAGTCATACAAGAGAACATTCTGTTCCCACCTATATATATATAACGGCCCTGCTTTTCATTTCACAGCATACCAAAGGCACACCAAACAAGCCATTCATTAAAAGTTTTCTGCTTAATTATTAATAAGCTTTTCATAGGGAAGGCAATGGGTCCGAGTAAATCGGGGATCCGCCCTAGATGGGGCGGGTTCGGGGTAAAACAAATGGGGTTTGGGGCAGGTAGCAGGTCTTTCTAATCAAGACCCGCCCGGGTCCAAGGTGGGTTACGGATTTAGGTGAACCCGGCCCGGACCCGGCCCGTATAGTAATTATACTATATATATTATATATGTTTATGTTATATATTAATATATAATATATATATAACATATTATATATATATAAATATAAGTATCCAATAGGCTATAATACTATATTAGAAAATTGGCTAGGGTTTCTCTTTCTTTTTACTTGTTTCAATTTTATTCTCTCAAACCCGCTACCCACCACAGTAAAATTTGTACATTCAAGTGATGATGAAGAAAAGAGGGTAAAAAAAAAAGGGAAAAAAAAAAAAATGGGTTAGATGGGTCTAACCTGTCGGGTTCAGGGCCAAATGAAAGGCGGGGTGGGTTTTTGGTCTCTCAATTGTCTGGCGAGGCGGGTCCCGGGTCCTGTCAGACCCGCCCGCTTGCCATCCCTAGCTTTTCGTATCATTTTAAGATTTTTAAAAGATCGTTGTCGTGGGGGCATCACTTATGATATGGAGATTCCTTCATCTATCCCAGCTGCCAAGATGTTTAAGGCCGTTGTTCTGGACGCATACACCATCATTCCCAAGATCAGCAGGCTATTAAAAATGTTGAAATCGTGGAAGGAGACGGTGGTGTGGGAACTGGGAACTGTCAAGCTCATCCATTTTGGTGAAGGCAGTCAGTGTAAGAGCGTGAAGACTTGACCCACAGCTACAGCATTGTTGAAGGGGATGCTCTGATGGGCGTCCTTGAATCCATCACTTATCATGTCAAGATTGTCCCCACTGAAGGTAGAGGATGCATTTGCAAAAACAGGAGCATTTACCATACAAAGGGCGACGATGTTGAGATTAATCAAGACAAAATCAAGGAAGGCAAAGAGAAGGCCATGGCAATGTTCAAGGCCATTGAGGCTTACCTCCAAGCAAATCCTGATGCCTAAAGCCTAGCTTATACATGGTTATTAGAATACTTACACCATTAATTGTCCGATATGTTTTTTTGTGCGTGTGTTTTGAGTTTGGATTTTGCACTTTCAGGCTTCAATAAGTTGTACTTTGGTTCTGTATCTTTTCATCGAAGGTTGTTTCATCCGTTGGTACTGGTTGAAGGATCACTATATTCGATTTATATGTCAATCTTTTTGAAGTTTTCTGGAAAATTTTGGTTCTGTTTTTGCTTGTAGATTCTGCATCAGCAAAATGAAAATCAGAATGTTATGATGAGATAAAATTTGCAGAATGAGAGGAATGACATTCCTCATGTCGTGCACATATCACGTATTAGAAATCGTGCAAGTGTACAGTAGTAAATGAACGCTGCTAGCAGAACCTTAATCTGCTAACCGACATCCATAAAAGAAGCTAGCTAAAAGGGAAAATTAAAAGAATAAGAAAAATGTAAATACTTTATATAGAAAGTAGATTATAATCTAAGTAATTCAGTAATAGTTAGCTGAAAATCCAAAACCAAGCATTCAAAAAAATTGATATCCTAGCTACCATTCATAACACTAAATGATAACTACATCAAAACTAAGTTTAAAAATTGAAATATAAAAATTAGGGAATTTGACAGTATAGTTGCAAGATGTAAAACTTTTCTATTAACTTAGATATTTGAGTCTTGTCCATAGCCATTTGTTCTTCCATATTGCCTTGTTTATTTGACGTGCAGTCTAATAAGAAATATAAGATTAGTTATTTCTTATATAATATATTAGTTAAAGAATAAATTAATAATGCTAGTACCTGCATTTACAACTTCTTTGTAGACAATATATTTTCATATTTTGTGCACACTTTTCCTCTAGCATTGATCAACATACTTTATTTATAGAAAGTCATGTCTATGGAGAGAGACATATAATTGGCCATGAGAGAAGACTGAGTACGTACATCAAATAGACTTCCACGTTTGAAATTCTTAGCCCTTGCGCTTTATTGATTTTCATGGCAAAGTAAAGTCTAATTAGGAATTGCTTGTGCTTGAATTTGAATAGGTAACCTTTATTTTTGCCTCGTAAAAATGGTAATATTTGAGGTATAAAAATATGCTTGCTGGTTTTTTAACCAAGTGCAATCTCCACATCCGTTACATTGCTCTTGAAATCCATGCATACCATATTTGTACCATTACATAGTCCGTTTAGTGGATCTAAGTTCGTCAAAAGGATCACTGGGCAATTTTTGTTCATTACAAATTTGTGAGGTGGAAAATTTCAAAATTAATTTACAAAGTTTTGGAAACTTGTAGCTGAATTAAGTTTCTTGATTCTTTTCCAAAATCTTCTGATGTTACTTCAAAGTATATATCCCAATTATTTCTCACATCTTTTGAAGCACAACAAATAGTACAACTACGAATATTCTTCGCAATTCATGTGGCATTTGAAAATTACTGGCTTCATCTAGATATTTGAAAAGTCTAATCAAATTCTAGCTATCATTTTTTGTGATGCTTCTTTGAAACTTGAGTAGGGATGGCAATGGGGTAGGTCTAAGGCAAGTTTGGCAGGATCCAAACCACCCCCCACTCCACCCACCTACTTATGTTTGAACTTGGCTTGCCCGCCCTTCCCTTTTGAACCCACTCTGTCCCACCTCGTTTCACTTTAGACTCCTAACCCTACTAGTCCAACCAGTGAAACCCATAATTCTTTTTTTTTTCAATTAAAATATATAAATTTTGCAATTCATAGGTTCTCAAAATTAATTAAGATAAACAAAAATAAAAAATATTTATGTAGTCTATTAAGATGGAAATGCATCAACAAAATTCTATTTTAATTCAACTTCACATATAGTCTATTTAGTATTGAATATTTTGACAAATAATTTAAAGATCATTCTATTGGCTATTTAGAAAAACATCATCGAAATTTTTAAATATATAGATTCAATTCTTAAGAACTACTATTATCGAAGTTTTTTAATTTTCTCTTCTATAATTCTATATTGAAATACTGAAGAAAAAAAATTCATACATTTCTTTGTTTGCTTCTTTTTTTATCTTGATTTTAATTATTTTAGGCATGATTTTTATATACTCAATTCACCCACAATCAATCACTTCTTCTATAAAAACCTTTAATGTAAGTTTTTTTGTACTTGCATATTATCAATTTAAACTTCATTTGTTGTTTTAATTATATATTTCAAATATCAATTATCTGAATTTAATAATTATAAAATTCATATAAGGTATAGTATACATTAGTTGTTTGTAACTGAATTTTAAGGATATTATCTGATTATGGTGTATACAAAGTGTATAAATCATGTTTAAGCATTTCTTGGGCATCCATTCCCACAAACTCAATATTAATATGATTAATATTATTTTCGAATAATATGGTAGCAAAATTCAAACTTTTAGTATTTAAATTGTGAGTTGCAATACACATATTTCCAATTCAATATTCTGTGCAAGTTTTTTTTGTACAAAAATACAAACTTTCTCATTATTTAAATTGAGAGTTGTAGTTATACATGTCTCTCTTTTCTACAGAAATAATAGCTAAACCTTAGGGACTTACACACCAAATTATCGAAGGTAATAGAGACTAAGCTATATTCTCAGTGCTCTTCAAGGTACTTTAAAAAATGTTATGAATGAGCTGGATGGTAAGATGAGCTTTAGACACACTTGAGTAGATTGTTATACAAAAAATGGGGACCTGGACTGTGGAGTTTATGTATGTCTTTGGGCAGAGTGCTCTGCAAAAAGCACCAAAATTTTCTACAAAAATTCTAACCATTGAGTATGGTTTAATGTATTACAAGGCTCAATGATGATATTCGGATGGTTATTATCCAGATGAATTTACTTTTTGTATATGGTCATTAAGTTTATTGTTTCAGTATTTCTGACATTCCTACTGGATATTATTTACAATTTGTGTATTTGAATGATAATAATGGATGGTGTTTATAATTCATAATATAATTTGAAATTTATATATAGACACTGGTAAATATATATATATACGTGCATGTGTGTGTTACAGGCTAGCTCAAAATAAGTACACAGCTAGTGAAAACTCAGTACATAAATTCAGTTTTAAAGTAAATAATTGCCAAAATTAGGTACTTTTTTGCAGCTTTTCAGTATGAATGAGAGCACAAGTGGTTGGATGTTGGTGTTGTGTTCCCAACCATTTCAAAGTGTGCTATCACGAGCATTATTCAAAGAAAATATGATTTTATTGTATCAGAGTCTCTTATGTGTTATTCCAAGCATCAACTGAGGTTAAACTTGACCTTTGGGGAAGTAAGTATAAAATCATGTAAAATAAGTACATAAATAGGGAAAACTCATTACATAAATGCAGTTTTGAAGTACATAATTGCCAAAACTAGGTACTTTTTTCGGATTTTCAGTATCATTCTCAACACATAAGGGACTGAGTTCAATTTGGCCTAATCTGGCCCTTGCATGATCATAAAACCATGACGTATTAGTCTTAGGACTCATATAGTCACAATAATAGGTTCAGTAGTTTTTGATGGTGGTGTCGGAAGGATTCACTTAGTCGTGCATCAATAGTTTATACTACTATAAATAAGAGCGTAAGTGGTTAGATGTGGGTGTTTGAGTTTCCAACCATTTCAACACATATTATCATGACCATTTCTTTAACAAACCATAGTTTTGTCGCATTAGGGTGTCTTATATATTGTTCCACGCATCGAATTGAGCCTCATCTCTACATTTGGAAAAGCAAGTACAGAAACATGCATAACCGATACACAACATTTGCAAATTAAGTACATAAACGCAGTACTAGAGTACATAAATGCCAATACTGAGTACTTTTTTTGGATTTTCAGTATCATTCTAAACACATAAGGCATCGAGTTGAATTCTGCCTAATCTGGCCATTGCATGATCATAAGACCATAGCGTATTAGTCCAAAGACTCATATAGTCATGATAAGTTCAGTATTTTCCGATGGTGGTATCGGGAGGATTTATTTGGCTCATATATTAATAGTTTATACTATTATGAATAAGAGCGCAAGTGGTTGGATGTGGGTGTTTGAGTTCCAGCCATTTCAACATATACTATCATGACTATTTCTTCAACAAACCACCGTTTTCTCTTGTTAGGGTGTCTTATATGTTGTTTCATGCATCGAATTGAGCCTCATCTTGGCCTTTGAAAAAGCAAGTACAGAAACAAGCATAATACATACACAATATTTGCAAATTAAGTACATAAGCAAAGTTTTGGAGTACATAAATGCCAATACTAAGTATTTTTTCTCGCATCAGGGTGTCTTGTGCGTTGTTGCACGCATCGAATTGAGCCTCATCTCGACTTTTGAAAAATCAAGTACATGAACATGTAAAATAAGTACACAACATTAACAAATTAAGCACATAAACACAGTTCTGGAGTAATAATTGCCAATACTAAGTACTTTTCCACAGATTTTTAGTATCATTCTCAGCACATAAGAGATTAAGTGCAATTCGGCCTAATCTGGCCATTGCATGATCATAAGATCATAGCATATTAGTCCTATGACTCATATAGTAATGATAGGTTCACTAGTTTTCCAAGGTGGTGTCAGGAGGATTCATTTGGTTCATACATTAATAGTTTCTACCACTCTGAATGAGAATGCAAGCTGTTGGATGTAGGTATTTGAGTTTCCAACCATATCAACAAGTACTATCACGATCATTTGTTCAACAAACCACTGCTTTCTCGTGTCATGGTGTCTTATGCATTGTTGTACTCATCGAATTGAGCCTTATCTCGACTTTTGAAAAAGCAAGTACATAAACACGAAAAATAAGCACACAACATTCGCAAACTAAGTACATAAACCCTATCCTCAAATACATAAGTGTTGGAAGTGGGTTTTTTTTTTTTTCTCCAAATTTTCAGTATCATTTTCAGTGCCTAAGGAAATGTTCTCTATTCTGCCTAATCTTGTCATTTCATGGTCATTAGATCATGATGTATAATCATAAGGACTTATTTGGTGATGATAGGCTCGCTAGTGTAGGAAGAGAGTGCCATAGTAATTCATTTCCCTCATACATAAGGTTTATACTAGGAAGAATGATACCACAAGTGGTGGGATGTGGGTTTTTGTGTTCTCAATCATTCCAACACATACTATCACGACCACATATTCGATAAATCATGCATTTGAAGTTATGGAGTCACCAAAGTGTTGTTCCACTCGTTGATTTGAGGTTAAAATTGGCCTTTGAAAAAGCAAGTACAGAATCCCTTACCACAAGTACACAGCATATACAACTGAGTAATAAATCCTGTCACCAAGTACATAAATCCGTAACTAGGTACTTTTTTCTAAATTTTCGGTACCATTCTCAGCGCATGAGGGAACGTTTTCCATTCTGCCTAATCTGCCCATTCATAATCATCAGACGAATATTTTATTAGGTTATTCCACACATTGAATTGAAGTTAAAATCATTTTTTTGGAAAAGCATGTACAGAACCCCTAATTGTAAGTACATAACATGTGTAGTCTCAGTAAATAAATAGATGTCTGAGGTATAGCAGTGCCTAAAATGGGTATTTTTTTTCCACATATCCAGTATCATTTTTAACATGAAATGGTATTTTTATCTGCATTTAAGGTATCTAACAAATTTGGTACCATATCTAAAAAACGTGATGCATTGCACTACAGGCAATACCAAACATTCCAACACGTACTGTATTTTATTATGCTGCTCCACATGTTGAATTGAGGTTAAAAAAATTGTTCTTTGTAATAGCAAGTTCAAAAGCCTTGATTGTGAGTACACAATACGTGCAGTTTCAATACATAAACGCATTTTTGAAGTACATAAGTGCCTAAAATAGGTAATTTTTCCACATATCCAGTACCATTTTAACAGAAAATGGCATTTTTATCCGCATTTAAGATACCTAACAGATTTGGTAATGTATATAAAAAATGTGATATATTGCACTACATGCAATACCAAATATTCCAACAGGTACTATATTTTACTAGGTTGCTCCACACGTTGAGTTGAGGTTAAAATCGTTCTTAGTAAAAGCAAGTATAAAAGCCTTGATTGCAAGTACACAACAAGTGTAGTTTCAATACATAAATGCATTTCTCAAGTACATAAGTGCCTAAACATGGTACTTTTTTTTAATATCCAGTATTATTGCACACAAAAAATAGTATATATTACATTAAAAGCAATGCCAAACATCCCAACAAAAGGTCAACTAATATTATTACATAATAGTCCAAATACTATAGATATAATTTGTGCTTCAAAAAAGCAAAAGGTAGCAATTGTCTTTGGTCTCTGAGCACCATGCAATACTTCTTACATTGATTGTATCCCCTTCATGCACCCTCTTCTTGCAGATTAATAATGAATAAAAAAAGAGATTAGTTACACAGTAATGACATGAAGGCATTACAAGTATACATATGCAACATAATGGTAACCAAATACGTCAGCAAGGTCAAGCTATTCTAGCTATTCATAGCTTCTTTGCACTTATGGTGGTTATGCCCGATTCTACCACACCGCCTATACCTCAATGCCTGAATATCAATTCAAAGTCACGTATTTTTTGATGGGGAGAAAGGTATTGGACTATGTGTAATTGAGGGCAAATTTCACACAATTTTTTTTCAGTTGGAAATACAATCCCATTATAGTTATGCTCTAAAAAATAGACATAATATATAGTTCCCCATTGTACATACAACTCCCTAACAATTGACTTTGAGGTTCTTTCCTACTACCCAACTAAACTAATACATCATGAAAGGTATTAAAATAAAGTTATAGCAGGCCGTGCAGATTTATGAAACCAAATAAATGTAATGAAGCAAAAGAATAAGACAATAATAAACACCATTCTGCTTGTACAGATTACAGACATTAAGCCAAAGCTTGGTTTCAATTTTTCAGGATTTCAGAAATCATAATTGTGAAAATAGATTTTCTCTTTTTATCTCATTTTCAAATGGATTATACTGAAAATTGTTGAAAATCTATAGAGCCATTTTGTACCATAGTTTCAAATCCTATCTCCCATTTTCAAATAAGGAAAGTCCATTTTCATGAACATTACTTTGAAGCTTTTGAAAATTTAAACTAAAAAGTTAGCAACAAACCGCCTCTGTTTTAGAATGGTCAAATCAACTATTTCGAACACATTTGTATTTCCACCACACACTTCCCAAATGAACTTCATTTCCAACTTCTTTTTAGGCTAAAACAAAATTAAAATAATTGCTACTCGTCAAAGATTACACTACTGCTTTACCATGCGACAATTGAGACAAAGTAGGCCTGCTTCTTACTAGTATATTGTAGACGATTGCAGAAAATGGAGGGGAGAGAGAGAGAGAGAGAGAGAGAAGCTTTCTTCCGCCGCTAGAAGAAGAACAGAAAACGAGAGAGAGAGAGAGTAAAGGAAAGTAAAAAAAACAACAGAAACCATTAAACTGAGGCCATTTCAGTCATTTTAAGTGGGTGGGGAGTGAAGTCAAAATTAAAACTTCACATGAGGAGTCAAAACTAAAAAAACATGGATGTGGACTGAATGCTAAAATAAAAATGGGTTTAGAGATCTATAAATAAGTTGCCCAAAAAATAATGTTTTGATATATAATTTACTGATCCCATTTGCAATTTTAGGTTCGGAATGTACCATGTTGAAAGATTTTTTATAACTACTTGCCATGCATTACTTGATTAGGAAAAAAATTATAGGATATATAAATAATATATCAATCTTAATAATTCATAGAAGTAATTGTAGTTCGAAACACCAGCAGAGACATTTGGATTTTAAATTTTCTATTTATAAAAATATATATGTATTTTTTGCAATAAAGTTTTAGAATTCAACTAAATAGGATTCAATAAAAATTAAAGTTGTGCTCGCAATTCAATTAAAAAGACATAGAATAATTACTTGTTATATTACTTATTCAAAATATTTAGATATATAAACAAACAACTGATATAAAATCGTCTTCATAACTCAAAACTTCAAGCTATGTTTGGTTACATTTTGGGGAAAACAATAACATTTTTGGGAAAACAATTTTGTTTTCCCCAAAATGTAACCAAAAATACAAGAATTTTTTCTCCGAAATGTCAAATTAAAATTTTCAAAATACCCTCTTCTATCTTTCATTATCTCCAAATTTTTCCATTTTTCAATATATACATACATGTTATATATATATATATCATACATATTTTATTATTATTCTAACAATAACAAAATCACTTAATTCCATTTTACCCTAAAAACCCTAAAAATAGGACCTATTAGATCTTTGTAATTCTTATCACACCTAATCAAGCATTTCCCCCTTTGATCCATTTTTCAAAAGTAACAATAAATAATATTGAACCTAGAATTTATCAAGAGCTTTTATCAATTGAAACAAACATTAAAAGAGGCTTGATAAGTATATATCATACATAATCAAGCCAAGCAAACAAGGCCTGTGTGAATATGAGAGGATTGTTTGATCATGTGATCATATTTCCTCCTAGCTTGGATCGATTTAGTTTGGGATCTAGCTTGGTTAATTCCCTATTCTCCATCTTTTTAGGCGATCGCTATCATAATAGTTCAATTCCGGTTAGAAATCTGGTTGGGAATTAAGGTATGAATAATTAAATAATCGAATTTGTACCTAAAACCTCATATGGATTAGCGTTGTTGTGAGTTCAAACAGAAACCTTCAGATATACAGAACAATGGAGTAATCAACAGAGAAAGTAACAAAGATAAAGATGGAATAGCAGGAGTAAATAAAACAAATTTGGATTGAATACTTGAAATTTGTGATAGAGGGTGTTTATATTTGTGCCATTTGGTATGCTCCTAATTAATGTGGATTCATCTGGGACGTTCCATGTCTTTTGGTATGTAACATGTATCCATAGTCAGGTTTTGGGTTGAGTTGGATATCCACTTAAAAGGATACGGATCTTGGATAAATAAGGATTTATCATTTTTTTAAGGCTTCTTGGTAATATCAATTTCACTTTGGGTTGATACAATAGGAAAATCTAAATATTATGCATTTTCTTTTGCTAAGAGTTTTTAGTTTACTTATAAATTATTCTCCTCTCTTGCCTATTGAAATATTTTTTTTAGGAGGACTCAATCCTCTAATTTGAACATGCGTTGGTATAGAGGACAATATTTTGTAGAGTTGGGCCTTCTATTACAACAATAGATTTGGACATTATTACTTTTTAAATAAAATTTTGATTTGCTGTTTGTAGCTCATGTGACATTAGTCGTCCCTATTATGTTGGAGGTCTCATGCTCGACCCAAATGAGCGTCGTTTCTCTCAAAAAAAATCTTGATTTCAATATGAATTTGTGTGGAAAAAAATTGAAAAATATACAAACAATTTACTCATGCTACAAAATATATATATATATATATATATTAGAATAAAATATTAAGTGATAATATTGGTAATGAAATGAACTAGGTAGGCGATAATTTTGATATTATTATAATAATAACTTTTACGAATTTAATTTAGTGATACATTCGAATGACAACACAAATATCACCACAAATCATTATGCAATTTCTACTGTCACTAACGAAGTTGTTGCTATGCGCGTGTGGAGTTAACGCTCCGGTCATAATACGACGTTTCCACATATGCCCTCCGGATAAATATTTTTTCTTTGTCCTCCAATTGGGATGAGGCAAAAGGAATCACTTAAACAATGAAATATGAATATACATATATATATATAAGTTAAAAATCAAAAAAGAAAGAAAGAAAAAGTTTAAAACCCCTTTATAAAAAAAGGGTAAAAGTTCCTTTTTTATCAAAAAAATTTAAAAAAAAATTGCCGGTATTGACATCTTCTTCACATTTATATGCGTAAGGTTCAAGATTCGAATTTAATTAACAACAAGAGTAGGTGCTTATGTACATATAAAAAAATAAAAAATAAAAATTTTAACTAATCAAATTTAAAGAGATATCGAATTAGATGATTAAGTTAACTATTTGTTGATTTTTGGAAATAAAACTAACAATATATATTTCAATGAAAACTAGACATTTAACCGTCTATAGCTAGACCGATGGAGAGATGTTTAAGGCTAAAATCCAAATGTTGCAATTTCACCTGCAATATCCTAATTACCCTTTGGGGTTAATTCTTCCAACAAATAAAATTAGGTAGGAAATCCATCCAATTGTCTTGATGAATGCGTGACTAGGCACTTATAAACCAATCCTTAAACTCAATGTAGTGAAATTAAATTTTCTAATTTAACTTGGTGTCTTGTTTTCTAATGTAATTTGATTATGGAAGCTTGCAACATACATGGTAACTATGAGTTCAAAATTCATGTTGTAATAACCTTTTGGAACTTTATTTATTTATTTATTTATTTCAATTTATGTTTCATCTTATAAGAATTTTCAGCCACATAAATAATTCAATGAATTCATTAATGTCTGATCTTGATATGTAAATCATCAAAAACACAATAGCATGGCGTATTCCTCATGTCTAAATCGATTTTTGAGCCCAAACTTTTTTCTTAATAGATATGATAGATGGGATAATTCAAGTGAAAGCCCATATAAATCCAACTTTTAAATCATTCATGAAATTTGAGATATTCAATATTATAAATGCATACAAACTAAGTGTTTGCATAAAAAAATATCTAACACATTTTATATTTATTTATTAGATGGACTAAAAAATACGTGAATACCTAGGGCACATCTGGTTTTATTTTCAAATCCTCTTTTCACATTTTTTACTATTTAAAAATTAAAATACATTACTATTTATACATTTCACTCGATATATTTTCATTTTTATTCTCAATACACATTTTCTAATAACTTATATATCATCTCCCAACAACTTATATATCTTCTCTCTTTATTATTATCATTACCATCTCTCTCCACATACAACATGCTAAACGCAACGCAATCATTACTTTTTCAATAACCTATCCAAATAAACACTCATTTTCACTAACTACTTTTTCAAATTTTGAAAATGTTGAAAATAGAAAATAAAAAAAAAATTAAAACTAAATGGGTTGTTATTGATCAAAATAGAGAATTTGAACTATCTGAACTCACAAGTTGCAAGAAATTAAAATAATTTTTTGTCCTAAAATGGATCGACCACCTTTGATAAAAATTTAACAAAAATGAAAAATAAAAGTCCAAATAATAAATAAATAAATAAAATCATGAAATGCATACACTCCCACTATTCCAAGTGTCAACTCTATATATACATACACACACACACATGGGATTTTCTATAGTCCTATTTGATTTGTTTTATTTATTATTAGGTAACCACTTTACATTGTGCCAAGTGTATATTTGTTTTGATAAATAAAACAAAGCAAAATTTAAATAATTGCCCCTTTTTAAATTAAATATCTTAAATATCCTTTTTAATTGATTTAACATCTAATTTTGTTTAACATCTCTCCTATATTTTGTAATAATATTTTTTATATATATTTTTTGTACCCATCCTATTAATCAATCTCAAAGTTATAATAATCCCAAAATTTAGATAATATATATATATATATTACATATTCTAACTAAACATTATCTAAAAACATAATTAAATCATGTAATTTATTAATAAATTCTACGACTAAATTTATCAAATAAAAATATGTCTTCATTTATTTTTGAATTTTCATTTTGAAAAATAAAAATGGATAAGTTTTGAAAATTAATTTATATATTTATATATACGTACACATAGATGTAAGTAAACATATATATATATTATTAAATGCATAAGTGTATATGAATATAATACATAATATACAGACACCTAACCCCGCCCCCCTTTTCCCCCAACCCCAACCCATCCCTAATTGCGGCAGGCGGCCGACTAACCCCGCCTGCCTGGCCAAGGCCAGAGGTTTCCTGGTCTTGCCTCTAGCCAGCAAATTAAATGGCCAAGAATGGCACGAATAGCCGCTGGGCGGCGGTCGCTTGAGAGGAGGGGTGTTGTTTCGGGGGGAAAGGAAAAGGGAGTGATGAGTTGCAATGGCAGTGGAAGGTGGGCATTGGAAAGAACGAGAGATTGGGATGAGTGAGATTAGGAAGGAAGAGAAAATTAGAAGATAATTCAGATAATCAAGTCAAAAATTAAATCAATTAAAAAAATTTATTAAAATAAAGGGTACTTTGAGATAATAAAATTTTGAACAAAGGATAAATTAAGAATTTAAAATAGAACAACACGAATATTGAATTTAAGTAAAATTATATTTATTTTTAAAATAAATTCATCTTAAAATTGATATTTACTCATTTATAAATCAATGATAACAAAATACTTGCATAATAATAGATAAAAATAATAAGTTAGGATAGTAGAAAATCCTCACACACATATGCAACCACAACTACAAAGTTGAAAAGTAAAAGAAAATGTCCAGCATACTGTGGAGGAGCTTCAACCTGTGCTTCTCCAAATTCAAGTGCTTTCCCACCATCACTTTTTCCCAACCACCCACCAATATTGATGAACAATTAACCCAAGATGATCACAATTTCCCCACCAACTTTTCCCCACTTTTCAAGAATTTCAACTCCTTATATGATGCCAATTTCTGCGATAATTTCTCAACCACCAAGTCCCTCACCTTCTCCTCCTCCACCACCGCCGCCGCCGCCGCAGCAACCGATGACAGCTTCTTCTCCTCCCCCTACCACTCCTCCGACACCGAGTCGGTGCCAGATTTCTCCTGCCTTCGCCTCCTACCGCTTCTTCTTCTCCTCCCCTGGCAGCTCGAACTCCATCTTCGAGCCGCCGGAACAACCGCCTGCACTGCAGGACTCCGCCACGGTGGTCAGCGGCGGCGTAGCAGTTCAGACATAATCGCCGGACTCCAACTCCGACTTCTGAAAATCTATGGTGGAAATGATTGAAGCTCGCAATCCGACGGCCGACGTTAAGACCGATTGGGAATTTTTGCATGAGCTTCTCTTGTGCCATCTAACGTTAAACCCTAAGCACACGCACAAGCTTATAGTCGGTGCTTTTGCTGACGTCATTGTGTCCCTCGTGTCGCCGCCTCCGCCGGAAAGCCCGACGCTGTGCCACGTCACGTCTATCAATTTTTTTTTTTTTTTTTTTTTGATGGGGGGGGGGGGGGGGGGGGGGGGGGCGGTAAAGGACTTATTGGAGATACCTAGATTATGCTTTCAAGCCGATAAGGATACAAAGGTACAAGTCGCGTGGGGATATTAGTGTCTCGTTACATGTAATATTCCTAAGATATCAAGTGGCTTGTAACTCAATGACATTAAGTCTCCCCTATTATGTGAAAGGTCTCGTATTCAACCCGAATGAGCGTCTTTGTGCGCACCTTATGCGTGCCTCTTGATTGTTATTTTGTGGAGTTTGTACTTTCATCTTCTTTGATTTGATATTGATTTGTTGTAAGATTAATCTTTTTGATTTGATAATTGAATTTGTAGACCTATTGTAAATGATATTTTTTGTCATTTATAATGTTCTCTAAAAAAATAATAATAATAATTTTCCTAAGGTGTCTTGCGGCGTGTAAAATGTTGTACTAATAAAAGAATGTCTTTTCTCAAATTTGGTGAAACTTGTTTTCTTGTTGAATTTTTTTCTTGGGGGATTAAATCTCAATTTTATCCTGGATTATTGCAAAATTATTACAATTGATTTGATGATTGAATTGGTTTATTTTAGTCCTAATTGATTTTTCATAAATTGAAAAAATTGTTCTGGTATTTTATATGGCATATTCAAAATCCAGAACTATTGTCCCTTATAGGACGTATAGCAGTGCAAGAGTCCACTACACAGTCAATCGGCTTTTCTATTTGGATTTTTGTTATAACATCTAATTAAATATATACTTAATTAGATTATGAATGTTAATAGATTGAAATTATGAGTTCAAGTGGAAATTCAGCCCTTTTCATGCGAGTCAGGTGATTTTATTAGGAGTAATCAGATTATACAAGATGATATTAGTATTTTATTTTATGATGTTATTATATTCTTATCAATCAATTACAATCCACTCGAATACTCAAGTAGATGGTATGAAATTTTCTATCTACTCGCATACTTGTTCCTCATTCAATCCCTTCTCATTCTCGGCCAACACGCATTTGTTGTCGGGTAAGCTCCAGCCCATATGAAAGACATAGTGATTTATTTGGGTACTAATTTGGAGGTGAAATAGATATATTTATAAATTAAAGACTACTTGCACTTGATTAGAAATACCCTACATAATAAAAATAATAATAATAAAATGTACATATATATATTGTTGTAACCCAATAGGATCTATTGAGAAAACAATGAAATAACAATAAAGTAATTCGATGGAATATGACAACAAGATTTAACGTGGTTCGACGATGTGCCTAATCCATTTGTTGGAGCACAGCAGAAATAATTTAGGCATGAGATTTAATTTATCATGAATTCACAAATCACACTCACAAATTTAATAACAAAATTAATACCCGACAGATAGAAAAATAAAACAGACACAGATTTACGTGGTTCAGCGAATTTCGCCTACCTCCACGGGAGTTTTCTTTCTTCAATTATGATAAACCAATACGAGCCAATTCTTGAATTTGACATGCCCAAACTCAAGCCAAAAAAACCCCTTGTACAACCACTAACATAACTACCAAAGAAATACTCACTCCACCCTTTTGTATTGTCCCACTCATACTCATAATAACTACCCCATGAGTATCATATCATGAGTTCCATGAGTGTCCTCTCTATTAAGTAATCAAATAAACACCTCTATATATAGTAGAAAATTGCTTGACTACTTTACCTAGAGCTAGGAAACCCAATACAAAAAGGAGTCTTAATTCTAGTCAAACTTGGTCTCTTGATAACCGAGTCAAATCCTAACACCACCCAACAAAGAAAAGGAATTTTATTGATCTTAAATCAAAGTGCAAGTATAAACTTAAATTCCACAAATCTCATGAAAACACCTAACACCCTCGTTCTAAACTCCATCTTAAGAGAATTACTCAAAAGTAGTAAAGAAGCTCTTGTGTTATGTTCGTGATGCTTATGTTCATGATGCTTTTCTTGGAAGAAAAAATTGATATTTATACTCGAAAATCGAAGCCCGAGGCCGGTGGGCTTGCACACAAATCTGCTTGTGCTAGGAAAAATCAAATCTTGGGCAGAAACTTTGAGTTGGGGTGCAAAAAACTTGAGCGCTGGCACAAAGTTACAGTTCACTACGTGCCTGGGCGCGCGATGCTTGTTTTGATGCATTTTCCGCCCATGTCCACATGATGGCGCACCATGCCTCGTGTCCCGGCGCGTGGCGTCCCATCAACATGCACCGGGGTGTGTTCTCAAGCCCATTTCGACCACTTTGTTCCGTTTCGTTCTCTTCTTCTTCCAATTCTTGTCAATGCAGCCCAAATTTCAAGACAAAATCAACATATATGTATGTGTGTATAAAGTTAGAATTCCTTAAATAAAGGGCAAAAATAACGACAAATTAATCAACTCATAAATGCCATCTTGTGATTTTTATTTCTAGCTTGGAGACATACAAAAAGAATCCAAAGAAAGCCATCCAACTGCCATATACCACAAAGTAACAGTTTTCATTAAATAATAATACATTTATCAGATAATTATGCTTAATGCAGTTGGTTTAGGTAAAGTAACAACATTATTTACCTAGTTCCAATAATAATCTCTATTACCAAATTCCAAGCATTGCTCTTTTTTCTTAGGCCTAGTAGGATTTGTATGCTAGAAAAACAACATTAACCATTTTTTTAATATTGGACCTATTTTTTGGAGAGTGAACTCTAGTAGGACAAACTTGACTGCTATATTGTGTTTTGCTTAACATTTTTGAAATTAATTTTTAAACAATTGAAGTCTTACTACAAGATTAGTACAAAAGCTGAATCCATGTGTGCCTTAAGTTGATTAATTTAATCCGCAGAGACAAATGCAGATTATGGTTAGGACAAATGCAGGAGTTGGGACCATAACCATAGTTGAGTAGTTCTATAAAATAAGTACAAGGAAATTAAACATTTTCTTAATTACACGAGCAACTTTTAGATTCAATTCTTGGAATTTTTGAAGTATTTTCCTTTTTCTTTTACTAATAAAAAAGCAGTGGAGGGACTAAGGTGACTAATTTAACAACCCTTTTAATGGTGTGATCATAGAAGTCGTCCACGCTATAAAATGTCCACGTACTCTAAATTATAACTACTGCTCAAAAAGTGAATTCGTCAAAACAGTTCCAACAAAGTGTCAATTACACTAAAACTTCTCTCCACCATTGAGTGACTAATTATGAATTTATTATTACAAGTAGGTTAAAACACATGATTTTCTTGCGGAAAATAATGGATCGGACCAACTGAACCACTACCTTAATGATTGGAATTACTAAGTTTGAGTTTAGGAAAAAGTAACAAGGGGTTGGCTAGGGTCTAATAACTATAGTTTTAACTTAACATTCTACACCCCTTAAAAAATTAACAAGTGTACAAATGATTTTTTTTAAATCATTAGTAATTAAATTAATTTACTATACTAATATTTTCTAATTAAATTAAAAGTAAAATAGTTTTTAATATGAAATACCTTAATTATCCTTATCAAAAGTTAATATATAACTAAAACAATATATATATATATATAATTACCTAAAAATAGAAAAAAAAAATGAATTTTAAATTAAACAAGTTCAACCCTCTATCCCAAATTGAACCTGCCGAATTGCCCACCTACCGGCACCACCGGAAGACGACGGACAAGATTGTGGTCTTTTTGTTCGAATAAGTTTAAATCTTGTCCGAATAAGATATATTTCTGGTCTTCTCAATATATTAGCATTGGATCTCAACCTACCGAACGCCGCCTGAAGACGACGGCCATAACGCAAAATTTCGTCAATTATCATCCAACCAACAGCCGCATCTGGTTTTCTCAGCCCCGGCACTGGTGGATTGCCACTACACCGAGCAATTGCTTCCGATGGCTAAAACGAAAACCACGCACGCAGCACAATTGGCCACGGTCTTGCTTTTGATTTCCATTGACGGACATGGCTGATACGTGCCAGGGTGAAGAACAGAAATTGGAACACTAGTGGGGTGGGCAATTCGGCAGGTTCAATTTGGGATGTAGGGTTGAATTTGTTTAATTTAAAATTCATTTTTCTTTTTTCTTTTTCTATTTTTTAGGTAATTATATTTTGTTTTTTGTTTAGTTATATATTAATTTTTGATAAGGATAATTAAGGTACTTCATATTTAAAACTATTTTACTTTTAATTTAATTAAAAAATGTTAGTATAGTAAATTAACTTAATTACTAATAAATTAAAAAAATCATTTGTACACATGTTAATTTTTTAAATGGTGTAAGATGTTAAGTTAAAATCATAGGTATCGAACCACAGCCAATCCCAAATAACAAATAAAGTTGGTGAATTAATGTAAGAAAGAATTGAATAAAAAAAATATTAATTTATTTTTTAAGAAAAGGAAAAGTGAAGATGACACAAAAATTATGAACCCACATCTGAATGAAAACGACTCATGTGATCTGGGTTCTTTGACAAACTCGAAAGAAATGGACACAGAAATCTTAGTTGTTGTCGGGTTGTGGAAGTTTCATAAATATGCGGCAGAGTTAATGTGGTCTGATAAAAATTCACAAGACCGATCTTTTCATCACCTGCCACATGCATGAACAGACACAAAATGCTGCATTTTAAATACCTCAATACAAATCGATATGTATGGAATATGGTAATTACAAAATCAAAAGATAATTAGTAAAATCAACTCAAGTATAGTGCATAATATTAAGATAGTCCATCATCTACGATAGAGCAACTCCTCAACCCTAATGCTATGAGCACTGTCATTAATGGCGAAAAAAAATTTAATTATTTTCAAACTCAAGTAAGTTATTTAAATAAGAGCATTCTAAAATTGAAAACTCTTTACATTCGCTTTTCAACTGTAAATTTTCGAGAGAATCCCAAAGATAAAATGTGAAAACAACAAAGTGCAAGATGCACAATCTTTTAATCCAAAATAAAAAGAAAACTAAGGATCACCGTCAAATTGTGAATTTGATCCATGTACTATATATTTACAAAAGAAAATTGCTAATAATCATAACAATTTAAATTCTCATGAATGTTGTATAGGCATACGTAATGAGAATTTTATTTTCATAAAAAGACGTCATAATGAAAGTGAAAAAAAATATAAACTGCCTCAAAATTGTTAATTCCTTCATTATGGTTTAAAAATTTGTATCATCATGAATTCCTTTAGGATCACCAAATTGCATGAATGGAAATTGAAGTTCAAATCACACCATCTATTTGAAAATATACTCAAATAAATCATGAATTATTAAGGGGCGTTTGGATTTATTTTCTAAATGCATTTTTATTTTTTGATGAAAAGGAATAGTGAAAAGTTAGTTATAAATGTGTTTTTAAAAATGAAATATTGTTTACATATTTTGTTTAAAATATAATAATTATGTAAGGTTAAAAATGAGATGTATTTGGATATGAATGGATTTTTGTATTAAAAGTCGTGCAAATAAGAGTAGAAGAAAATAAAGTATGAAAATGGAGAGAGAGTGTAAATAAGAATTTGTCTGAAATAATATTTTGACAATGAAAATGGAAGAGAAAATAAGAGTTTATGTGAAAGAATATTTTGATAATGAAAATGTCTGTAAAAATGGAGGAGAAGTTGATAGTTTTCTATTTTTATTTTCAATAGAAAATGAAAATGGGCCCAGAAAATAAAAACAAACAGACACTAAACTATACATGTAATGTAAATATCTTATTTTGTAATACTATTATATCTTTACCTAACGATTTATAATCCATCTAATGACATAAACCTTTTCATAATTGAAATGATTTACATATTTGCTACTATTTGAATGAACAGAAATAAATACATACAAGAAAAGCAAACAGTAGAACATTGGATTTAGGTGTAATAATTGGAAGAGAACATGTCCAAAATTGAAAATGATACTTTGCTAACTTCCAACTCAGAGATTGCCTCCTTGTGAGCATGTCATTTCAATCAACTCACAAGTTAAGAGCACTTTCTTGCAGGTGCTATTTCACTATAAACTAGTCAAGTGATTCCCTTTTTTCATGTTTTATAAAATATGGTAGAAATTTCATTACTCAAATTATAAATGTGTCAAGTGGTTAACTCGTGTAGCAATATCATTCTAATTAGGGACGCAAATGAGTCAAGTCGAACTTACCTTTGACTATTTTTTCATATTTGAACTCGAGTTTGACGAGCTCAGAAAATTGAGGTTCAAGCCGACTCAAATTAATTATAATAAATGTATTAAGTGGTTAACTGGTTTAGCAATATCATTCTAACTAGGGACACAAACGAGTCGAATCGAACCGATTTTTGATTATTTTTTCATGCTCGAACTTAGAAAATTACGGGCTCTGCTCTGCTATGCTCGACGTCGTGATAAAGTTATAAACTCGAGTTCTGGCTTGAGCTCGAGCTCAAAACGTGAATTTATTTTATAATGTATAAAAAATTAATATATTATTATAATTTATATATTATTTTTAAAAAAAATACAAGCTCGCGAACCGCGAGCAATAATTATTTGGCTCGAGCTTGAACTCTTCAAACTCGAGCTCGAATACTTTTTGAGCTAGCTCATCAGGCTCGCGAATTGGTTCAATTCATTTACATCCCTAATCCTAACACTTATATGTGATGTTTCAAATTCGAATCCTAACAAATTTTTAATGTGTGTGCATGTATAAATAAAAAAATAATAATAACAAATTTGCATTCACACAACTTTTGCAATATTTTATTAAATATTTTATTAATTATTTTAAATTCTTTTATTTTTTTATTTAATCATTTCCTTCACAACTAAAATGTATCATAATAAAATTGGGGTGTAAGAATTTTCCCTATTCATCATGTGTGTGCATGGATGCTTGTACTTTTCCATTCATCATGATTTCTCAACGAAAATTCGTGATTATACTCTAAAAGTTCATATATAGCTAACACGTGTATACGCTATTTTCCTATTTGGAATGTCTTGAAATTTTATTATAAAAATGACATGTGCTAGTACAAAAATTAGTATGATAAAATAAATTTACATATAAAAAAAAATATTTACAATAAAATTTGTTGCTAAAGTCGAACATTTCATTTCATTCTCCATACATTTTTTGATTCCATTATGAAAAAATTTCTCCAAAATTATTTCCAAAAAATACCTAAAATACAACCAAATACGACTAGAAAAAGGAGAGGGAAACTATTGAAGGAAAGTAAGCATCAAATCAAATATTACTACTCAATAATCAATTGACTTAATGATACTACCCAAAATTCAAATCTTTAGGGTTTATTTGTTTATATTTTGAAGTATTTTCCCAAAATATTTTTTGGGTATTGGAGTTGAGGAATGTGATTGTTGCTTATTTTTATTTTGAATGGTAGGTGGAGGACAGTTTGAAATAAAATTATTTGTTTGATTGTGTTTTTAGAGAAAATAAAATGTCACATTAATAATTTTTTTGTTGGATTGGTAGAATAAAATTGATATTATAAAATTATTTATGTATGTGTATATAAATTGGGTAGGAGACAAAAAATGAAAGGGCTAGACATGGGAATGAATAGGAAATGAATTGAGAGGGTATTTTTGATATTTTTGGATGTCTTTTGGGATTAGAGTTAGAAAATATGTATTTATGTGTGTTCCTTCAAAAACATCCGATAAAATTGGAATGATACAGAGAAGATTAGCATGGCCTTGCACAAGGATGACGCGCATGAATCGTATCTAAGTGTGTGTGTGTGTGTGTGTGTGTGAAATGAAAAAGGAAAAAGAAAAACCTTGGGCCGTTTTGGTGTGTTGGTTACAATGAAAAGATTTTCTTTGTTGAGTAGAGATTGGGTCACCAATACTAGGCTTTTTCACAGCCCAATTCACAAAAAAGGAATTTCTCTTCATAACCCCAAACAGAAAACACAACTCACAACTTGTTCTGATTTTACCTTTCAAATTCAGCTTTTTCTTTCTCAGAAATGGCACTTTCCTTCTCACAATTCCCATTCTCCCCCTCCAAAATCACTTCCCCAAACCCCAGTTCCCCCATTAAGCCAAAACCCATAACAATTTCCACCAAACACTTCCCAAATTTTACAAAATTCGCATCCAAGCCCCACAAATTCACCACTATCCCAAAAGCCTCCGAGAAAGAAGAAGAAAACCCCACCACCAGCGAAAACACCGCGGGCCCACCTGCGGAAAGTCAGCCGGAGAAATCCCAGAATGAAGAAATGACAGAATTGGGAATGGAAATCAAGAAAGCAATGAAGGAAAAGCAGCAGCAAAAAGAAGAGGAGGGTTTCTTGAATGGGGTGACTGAGGAAATAAGGGAAATTGAGTGGCCTGCTTTTAATAAAGTATTGGGAACTACTGGGGTTGTGTTGGGGGTGATTGCAGGGTCCAGTCGTTTTGCTTACTGTTAATGCCGTTTTGGCTGAGCTCTCGGACCGGCTGTTTGCTGGGAAGGGTGTTCAAGATTTCTTTGGTTGATGATGATAAGGAGTCTTGATATGGTGGGGGAAGGTGTATTGTTTTTCCATGCTCCTGCCATTTGATAACGAGAATATAATGGTTTCCATTTTTTGAACTCAAAGAAATAAAATTTGGAAAAAATTTCCACAACCATGCACAACCAAGGATCTTATTTCACCTTTCTTGGCATTGTTCCTTTTTTCTTTTTTGTTTATTTTTAAAGATTGTGCATTTGTGATTTGGGTTTCTCTATATTTCTTTTTTGTTATCAGAGGTCTTTTCTGATGACAATTGCTGGAAAATACCAATTGTTAGGGTTTTTCTTTTTCTTTTCTTTTGTTTTTTTTTTTAATTTTTGAAGACATCATCAAGTGAAAAAATAACGGTTAATTAGCGGAAAGTAGCCAAACCTACTTTCAATTTAGCAATTAGTCCTCATTTGAATTTTATTTGTATCCATTCCCTAGTCAAAAGTTTTTTTTTTGAGTCAACTCTCCAGTTTAATGAAAAAGACAAAAACAACTCCACTTAAATTGAAAATACCAAGAGACAATTCATCCAACCACTCACAAAACACATTTCTTCAAAATAATTCTCCCTCTTCACTTTTTTTCTTCCTCATCCCTTCATCTTCAAGATTGGTTCTCAATCTCTCAAGCGACGCATTCTTTGCCTTCTGCTCGCTGGTGTTGCAGCAACTGGCCTTCAATTCTCTCTTTCCTTTCTTATTTTTGAACTAATTTTTCACCATTTGTTGTGTTGCCCAAGCTAGAAGGGTTTGTATTTTTGCTCATCAATTGCATAATTTACAAGGTAAGTTTTTTAATTTTCTCTTCTATTATTCTATATTGAAATACTGAAAAAAAAAATCATACATTTCTTTGTTTGCTTCTTTTTTTATCTTGGTTTTAATTATTTTAGGCATGATTTTTATATACTCAATTCACCCACAATCAATCTCTTCTTTTATAAAAACCTTTAATGTAAGTTTTTTTGTACTTGCATTTCAACAATTTATACTTCATTTGTTGTTTTAATTATATATTTCAAATACCAATTATCTGAATTTAATAACTATAAAATTCATATAAGATATAGTGTACAATAGTTGTTTGTAACTGAATTTTAAGAATATTATCTGATTTATGGTGTATACAAAGTGTATAAATCATGTTTAAGCATTTCTTGGGCATCCATTCCCACAAACTCATTATTAATATGATTAATATTATTTTCAAATAATATGGTAGCAAAATTCAAACTTTTAGTATTTAAATTGTGAGTTGCAATACACAAATTTCAAATTCAGTATTCTGTGCATGTTTTTTTGTACAAAAGCAAGTTTTTTTTATACAAAAATTCAAACTTTCTCATTATTTAAATTGTGAGTTGTAGTTATATTTGTCTCTCTTTTCTACAGAAATAATAGCTAAACCTCGGGGACTTACACACCAAATTATCGAAGGTAATGCAGACTCTGAGCTATATTATCAGTGCTCTTCAAGGTACTTTAAAAAATGTGATGAATGAGCTGGATGGTAAGATGAGCTTTAGACACACTTGAGCAGATTGTTATACAAAAAATGGGGACCTAGACTGTGGAGTTTATGTATGTCTTTGGGCAGAGTGCTATGCAAAAAAGGCCAAAATTTTCTGCAAAAATTCTAACCAATAAGTATGGTTTAATGTATTACAAGGCTCAATGATGATGTTCGGATGGTTATTATCTAGATGAATTTACTTTTTGTATATAGTCATTGAGGTGATTGTTTTAGTATTTCTGACATTCCTACTGGATATTATTTATAATTTGTGTATTTGAATGATAATAATGGATGGTGTTTATAATTCATAATATAATTTGAAATTTATATATAGACACTGGTAAATATATATACGTGTGTGTGTTACATGCTAGTTCAAAATAAGTACACAACTACTAATAACTCAGTACATAAATGCAGTTTTAAAGCAAATAATTGCCAAAATTAGGTACTTTTTTGCAGCTTTTCAGTATGAATGAGAGCACAAGTGGTTGGATGTTGGTGTTGTGTTCCCAACCATTTCAACATGTGCTATCACGAGCATTATTTGAAGAAAATATGATTTTATTGTATTAGAGTGTCTTATGTGTTGTTCCAAGCATCAACTGAGGTTAAACTTGACCTTTGGGAAAGCAAGTATAAAATCATGTAAAATAAGTACATAAATAGGAAAAACTCAGTATATAAACACAGTTTTGAAGTACATAATTGCCAAAACTAGGTACTTTTTTTGGATTTTCAGTATCATTCTCAACACATAAGGGACTGAGTTCAATTAGGCCTAATCTGGCCCTTGCATGATCATAAAACCATGACGTATTAGTCTAAGGAATCATATAATCACAATGACAGGTTCAGTAATTTTTGATGGTGGTGTCGGAATGATTCGTTTAGCTCATGCATCAATAGTTTATACTACTATAAATAAGAGCGTAAGTGGTTAGATGCGGGTGTTTGAGTTTCCAACCATTTCAACACTTATTATCACGACCATTTCTTCAACAAACCATAGTTTTGTTACATTATGGTGTCTTATGTGTTGTTCCACGCATCAAATTGAGCCTCATCTCGGCATTTGGAAAAGTAAGTATAGAAACATGCATAATCAGTACACAACATTTGCAAATTAAGTACATAAACGCAGTTTTGGAGTACATAAATGCCAATACTGAGTACTTTTTTTTTTAGATTTTCAGTATCATTCTCAACACATAAGGCATCGAGTTGAATTCTGCCTAATCTGGCCATTGCATGATCATAAAACCATAGCGTATTCATCCAAAGATTCATATAGTCATGATAAGTTCAATGTTTTTCAATGGTGGTATCGGGAGGATTCATTTGGCTCATACATCAATGATTTATACTACTATGAATAAGAACGCAAATTGTTGGATGTGGGTGTTTGAGTTCCCAACCATTTCAACATGTACTATCACGACTATTTCTTCAATAAACTCTTGTTATGGTGTCTTATATGTTGTTCCATGCATCGAATTGAGCCTCATCTTGGCATTTGGAAAAGCAAGTATAGAAACATGCATAATAGGTACACAATATTTGCAAATGAAGTACATAAGCACAGTTTTGGATTACATAAATGCCAATACTAAGTACTTTTTTCTCGCATCGGGGCGTCTTGTGCGTTGTTTCACGCATCGAATTGAGCCTCATCTCGACTTTTGAAAAAGTAAGTACATGAACATGAAAAATAAGTACACAAAATTAACAAATTAAGCACATAAACATAGTTCTGGAGTAATAATTGCCAATACTAAGTACTTTTCCGCAGATTTTTAGTATCATTCTCAGCACATAAGAGATTAAGTGCAATTCGGCCTAATCTGGCCATTGCATGATCATAAGATCATGGAATATTAGTCTTATGACTCATATAGTAATGATAGGTTCACTAGTTTTCCAAGGTGGTGTCAGGAGGATTCATTTGGTTCATACATCAATAGTTTCTACCATTCTAAATGAAAATGCAAGCTGTTGGATGTGGGTATTTGAGTTTCCAACCATATCAACACGTACTATCACGATCATTTGTTCAATAAACCATTATTTTCTCGTGTCGCGGTATCTTATGCGTTGTTGCACTTATCGAATTGAGCCTTATCTCGACTTTTGAAAAAGCAAGTACATAAACATGAAAAATAAGTACACAACATTCGCAAACTAAGTACATAAACCCTATCCTCAAATACATAAGTGCTGGAAGTGGGTATTTTTTTCCAAATTTTCAGTATCATTTTGAACGCATGAGGGAATGTTCTCTATTCTACCTAATCTTTCCATTTCATGATCATCAGACCATGAAATATGATCATAAGGACTTATTTGGTGATGATAGGTTCGCTAGTGTAGGAAGAGAGTGCCGTAGTGATTCATTTGCCTCATACATAAGGTTTATACTAGGAAGAATGATGTCATAAGTGGTGGGATGTGGGTTTTTATGTTCTCAATCATTCCGACCATACTATCACGACCACATATTCGACAAATCATGCATTTGAATTTATGGAGTCACCAATGTGTTGTTCCACTCGTCGATTTGAGGTTAAAATTGGCCTTTGAAAAAGCAAATACAGAATCCCTTACCACAAGTACACAACATATACAACTGAACAATAAATCTTGTCCCCAAGTACATAAATCTGTAACTGGGTACTTTTTTCTAAATTTTCGGTACCATTCTCAGCGCATGAGGGAACGTTTTCCATTCTGCCTAATCTGTCCATTTCATAATCATCAGACAAATATTTTATTGGGTTACTCCATACATTGAATTGAAGTTAAAATCATTTTTTGGAAAAGCATATACAAAAGTCCTGATTGTAAGTACATAACATGTGTATTTTCAATACATAAACAGATGTTTGAAATACATAAGTGCCTAAAATGTGTATTTTTTTTCCACATATCCAGTATCATTTTTAACATAAAATGGTATTTTTACCCGCATTTAAGGTATCCAACAAATTTGGTAACATATCTAAAGAACGTGATACATTGTACTACATGCAATACCAAACATTCCAACACGTACTGTATTTTATTAGGCTACTCCATAGATTGAATTGAGGTTAAAAAAATTGTTCTTTGTAATAGCAAGTTCAAAAGCTTTGATTGTAAGTACACAATAAGTGCAGTTTCAGTACATAAACACATTTTTAAAGTACATAAGTGCCTAAAATTGGTAATTTTTCCACATATCCAGTACCATTTTAACAGAAAATGGTATTTTTATTTGCATTTAAGATACCTAACAGATTTGATAATGTATATAAAAAACGTGATACATTGCACTACATGCAATACCAAATATTCCAACAGGTACTATATTTTACTAAGTTGTTCCACACATTGAGTTGATGTTAAAATCGTTCTTAGTAAAAGCAAGTACAAAAGCTCTAATTGTAAATACACAACAAGTGTAATTTCATTACATAAATGCATTTCTCAAGTACAGAAGTGCCTAAACAGGGTACTTTTTTTTTAATATCTAGAATTATTGCAACAAAAAATAGTATATATTACATTAAAAGCAATGCCAAACATCCCAACAAAAGGTCAACTAATATTATTACATAATTGTCCAATTACTCTAAATATAACATGTGCTTCAAAAAAGCAAAAGGTAGCAACTGTCTTTGGTCTCTAAGCACCGTGCAATCTTTCTTACATTGATTGTATTCCCTTCATGCACCCTTTTCCTGCAGATTAATAATGAATAAAAAAATATATTAGTTACACGGTAATGACATGAGGCATTACAAGTATACATATGCAACATAATGGTAACCAAATACGTCAGCAAGGTCAAGCTATTCTAGCTAGTCATAGCTACTTTGCACTTACAGTGGTTATGCCCGATTCTACCACACCGCCTATACCTCAATGCCCAACTATCAATTCAAAGTCACGTATTTTTTTATGGGGAGAAAAGTATTGGACTATGTGTAATTGAGGGCAAATTTCACACAATTTTTTTTTCAGTTGGAAATACAGTCCCATTAGAGTCATGCTCTAAAAAATGGTCATAATATATAGTTCCCCATTGTACATACAACTCCCTAACAGTTGAATTTGAGGTTCTTTCCTACTACCCAACTAAACTAATACATCATGAAAGGTATTAAAATAAAGCTATAGCAGGCCGTGCAGATTTATGAAACCAAATAAATGTAATGAAGCAAAAGAATAAGACAATAATAAGCACCATTCTGCTCGTATAGATTACAAACATTAAGCCAACGTTTGGTTTCAATTTTTTCAGGATTTCAGAAATCATAATTGTGAAAATAGATTTTCTCTTTTTATCTCATTTTCAAATGGATTATACTGAAAATTGTTGAAAATCTATAGAGCCATTTTGTACCATAGTTTCAAATCCTATCTCCCATTTTCAAATAAGGAAAGTCCATTTTCAAGAACATTACTTTGAAGCTTTTGAAAATTTAAACTAAAAAGGTAGCAACAAACCGGCTCTGTTTTAGAATGGTCAAATCAACTATTTCAAACACATTTGTATTTCCACCACACACTTCCCAAATGAACTTCATTTCCAACTTCTTTTTAGGCTTAAAAAATAATTAAAATAACTGCTACTCGTCAAATATTACACTACTGCTTTACCATGCGACAATTGAGACAAAGTAGGCCTACTTCTTACTAGTATGTTGTAGACGATTGCAGAAAATGAAGAGAGAGAGAGAGAGAGTGAGAGAGAAGGGTTCAGGAAATAAAGGAAAGTAAAAAAAAACAACAACAACCATTAAACTAAGGCCATTTCAGTCATTTTAAGTGGGTGGGGAGTGAAGTCAAAATAAAACTTCACATGAGGAGTCAAAACTAAAAAAACATGGATGTGGACTGGATGCTAAAATGAAAATGGGTTTAGAGATCTATAAATAAGTTGCCGAAAAAATAATGTTTTGATATATAATTTAATGATCCCATTTGCAATTTTAGGTTCGGAATGTACCTTGTTGAAAGATTTTTTATAACTATTTGCAATGCATTACTTGATTAGGAAAAAAATTATAGGATATATAAAGAATATATCAATCTTAATAATTCATAGAATTAATTGTAGTTCGAAACACTATCAGAGACATTTGGGTATTAAATTTTCTATTTATAAAAATATATATGTATTTTTTGCAATAAAGTTTTAGAATTCAACTAAATAGGATTCAATAAAAATTAAAGTTGAGCTCGAAATTCAATTAAAAAAACATAGAATAATTACTTGTTATATTACTTATTCAAAATATTTAGATATATAAACAAACAATTGATATAAAATTGTCTTCATAACTCAAAACTTCAAGCTATGCTTGATTACATTTTGGGGAAAACAATTTTGTTTTCCAAAAAATGTATTCAAACACAAAAAAATTTCCTCCAAAATGTCAAAAATTCCAAAATACCTTCTTTTATCTTTCATTATCTCCAAAATTTTTCCATTTTCTAGTATATACATACATATTATATATATATCATACATATTTTATTATTATTTTAATAATAAAAAAATCACTTCATTTTATTTTCACCTCAAAAATCCAACAAAAAAGTATTAATTTAACTGCTACAATAAATTTGTGTCCTCTTAAAACATAAACAAATATACCAAAATTTTCCAAAATAATTTTTTTACTATTCTCAAAATATAAACAAACATATATCACATTCCCTAACCTCACTCCCAAAACTCATTTTTTCAAAACACATAATCCAAAACATATAATTCATATTCAAACATTACCGAAGGTAAATTCAAACATCAGAAAACTTCTCAAGCAAAGACCAATTTGCCTTAATAGAAGAATTACATAGAGAGTGTTTGGTTATGTTTCCGCAATTGTTTTGAAAAAACATAACCAAACATATACACATTTTTCCTCCAAAATGCTAATTTTTTTTTACTAAAATACCCTCTTCTATCTAGAGATGGCAACGGGGCAGGTCTGGGGCGAATTTTGCAGGACCCAAGACCCGCCCCGCCTTACATTTGGACCCGGACCAGGCGGGTTGGACCCACCTAACCCATTTTTTTTTTTTTTTGTATTTTTGTGTATATATTTTTTACCTTCTTTTTCTTCATAATCACTTGAATATACAGATTTTGCTCTAGTGAGTATCGAGTTTGAAAGAATAAAATTGAAATAAGTTAAAAAAAAAACAAAAAGCCCTAATTTTCTAATATAGTATTATAACCTAATAAATACTTATATTTATATATAATATATATGTTATATATAATATAATATAATATAGGATGGGACCGGGGCGGGTTCAGGGCGGATCCACCAAGACCCGCTTCCCGCCCCATCCGGGGCGGGTCCAGGGCAGGGCCCCAATTTACCCGGACCCATTGCTATCCCTACTTCTATCCTTCATTATTCTTAAAAGCTCTACATTTTTCAATATATACATACATATTATATATATATCATACATATTTTATTATTATTTTAACAATAAAAAAATCACTCAATTCCAATCTCAACCCAAAAACACAAAAAAAGCATTAATTTAACTGTTATAATAAAAAAAATCTCCTCCCAAAACATAAACAAACATACTAAAACTCTCCAAAAGCAATTTTTAATTATTCCCCAATACAACTTTCACATTCTCCAATATTACTTTCAACATTCATTCTCTCAAAACACGCAATAAAATCACACAAAAAACATAACCAAACATTCCCATAGTTATTTTACTTGACAAAGAGCTTTAATGCAACATCTCTCAGTTTATTTGGTATGTAAAGCAATTAAGTCCACAATTATTGTGGAACATTCAGCTTAGACTACAGTTTGCTGGTAGGAACCCCATCTGGTGCTGCACGCGATCTTTCCTCCACAGTTCGAGAGAGCTGTTTAACTGCATCTTTAGGCAGATGACGAGGCTTGCTCAGCCAAAGTCCTCCATCAACAGGCAGGATGCTTCCATTAATGTATTTACCTTTGCACATCTTAAAAGTCGATAAGATTTCCCAAGATAAACGCTACAATAATATTTTAACAAGGCAGTTTAACAATAACTAGGATAGTTTAACAAGGCAGAATATTGAAAACGCTACAATAATGAATGCAGAAGATAACGATTGTGCAAATTAAGAAAAATTTAGACACCAAAATGTCAAGTCAGCTTCAGCCTTTTCTTTTTAAATCAGAAGGTACAAAGTATATAGACTTGGAAAATCAAACTCCATTGCCATTCATCTGAGATGAAATGTTGCATGCCATAACCAACTAGGGAAACTGTCTCAAATTTTTTAGTTCCCTTATCTAATGAATATTTTAAAACTCTTCAGTTGTGTTTGAAAGTGCTATAATACTTTGCTATTGTATTACGGGATTTACAGAAGTGTTGAAACCAAGCAAGGCAATTTTAAAATTCTGACAACAAAAATGGCAATCAAAACTTTGTGGTATGATCTAGTTAGACAACATATGTTGTCTGTTGAATGTATGTAGTCGCAATATAGTTCGTCGCTCACCGTGAAATAGAACATGCAAAAAAGATCGAAGTTCCTTCATGCAACTGGAGGTGAAGCAACAGATAAGGCATGATATCATAACCACAATTGAGAAAGAGGGCCACTTTTTTGAAATTTGAACTCTATAATTTGTAAAGAAAAAAATGCATTCCCCTGTTTTCTTCCACAGAAAGCCTCAAAAGATTAATGTAAATTAGAAAATATGAGGAATGGCAAGATTACAAACCAGCATCTGATGCAAGGTAGACAGCAGCCATGGCTATATCCCACTTTGTGCCAAGTTTATAGAGAGGCATATAATCTTTTGCTTTGCTATCTATCTCGTCAGGCAGAAGTTTACCCACACCAGGAGTATCTCCTATGGGACCTGGAGCAATCCCATTTACTCTGATATCATAGTCCGCACCCCATTCCAGAGCTAAATTTCTTGTGAGGGCATCAACAGCTGCCTGAAGAGAAAGCAATGTTGACTAAAAATCTTCAAGAAAGTCAAATTATTTCCATGGCAAGCATCAAGTATCACAAACCTTGGCAGCAGATACATGGATTTGATACCAGGAAGCTGTGTAATGCAAAGTGGCACTGATATTTAGTATAAACCCTCCACTAGATGAGTTTCTCCCAGGTCCACCTCTCTTAAGGTATGCAAGAGCTTCATGACACATTGTAAATGTGCCAACAGAATCAATATCCATCACTGCAATGGCATACATGTCACTCAGATCTTAAGAAAATGCTTAAATGAGTAAAGCCAACTCTCTCTTCCTACTGTTGATTGTTCTCCTCTTAATCCAATCGAAGGAAAAAAGACGCATAAAGTGGAAAGGTAATCCTCAAGTTCGTACTTTCTTTCTAAAGAGACATATAAGAAACCTCGTATTAAGACTTCTGAAAGGTACTGAATTTTAAACTCCAAGAATCGTATTAAGACATTGCAGCAGATGCCCACATCAGATTTCTTTTAGCAACATATATCGATTACAAATAGTGAAACTTCTCGGCCCTTTCCACATATGAACTCAAGCAAAAATACACATTTTCCCATACTAGGGCAATAAATAAATAGGGTATCACTCTACCCACACCCATACCTTAAAATACCCAAACAAAAATACCCAATATTCTACCCTACCCTAAAATACCCAAAAGAATGAGAACCTAACCCTACCCTACCCTAACTAACACAAAACCCATTGGGTCTAGTTTATTGAACTTATGTTTTTAATGAATATACTTATTTTTTCAATATATACTAAAAATATTATTTGACATATGATAAAAAAAAAATAAAAAAACTTTTTCTATATTTAATTTAATTTAATCATTAAATTTAAATTAGTTAATTTAAAACTTTTTGCTAATTAAATTAATTGTTTTATTAATATAATAGTTAAACTTTATTAATATAATTAGCAGTTAAACTTTTTGCTAATTAGAAAAAACATAAAGTTAATAAAAACATACAGTTTAAAAGCAATTAATAAAAACAGTTTATTAAAAAAAAGTTAATAAAAACAATTTAAAAGCAAAACTTTTTTTATATTTAATTTTATAAACACAGTTAATTTCTATATTAATAAACTTCATTCATTATCAAAATTTTATTAACTGTTTTTATAAAAACATTTATTCCACTATTAATTTTATTAATAAAAAATGTTCAACTGTTGCTATTGCTATTCCAATTTAAAAAAAAAAAAAAAAAATTCTATCTCAATATATTAACTTTATTAATTTTATTAATTTAGTTCAATTTTTAATGAAAAAAATTATTTAGTTATTACTGTTTATTCATATATTTGTAATTTATATATATAAAAAGTTTATCATTAATATAAATTTGATTTTAGCATAAACAATTTTAAGTTCATAAATTAAATTTAAATATAAAGTAATGGGTAATTTATAAGTATTAATACATGGCTAATTTATGGATATAGACCCTATCCATACCCATTATATTATTTTTAATAAGTATGAATATAGATATAGGTATGAGTATGACATTTTGGCCTGAATAGGATAACACTCTACCCCATTTAAATGCCTATCCCATACTATGACCGAGCCAATCCTTTTGAACAGTGTCATTAAACAAGCCGGCTAACAATTAGAACAAAGAACTATAGCCTGCGATTGCTTGTGGGAAGAAATCCCGTTTCTCCGTCTCTGAGGCAAGGAAAAATTGAAAACATATGTTTGAATGTGGGGTGATCTCATGTCTCGTGGGATGAGTGGAAAATTTTGACTCAATCTGTATTCTCTCTCCTCCTATGTCTATGTCTCACCTCACTTCTCTCTCTCCCCACACTGGCCCAATTTTCACCTCTCTCTTCTCTCTGTCTCTCCTGCACACCTAATTCCTCTTTCCTTTTTGTTTGTTTGCCTCATTTTTTGATTGTTTGTTTTTTTCTTCTTTTCATATTTTTTATGCTTTTGTCAATATTAATCTATTACTTTAAGTTTTTTTTTCTTTTTTTTTCCATTTAAAATGATATGAAGATGTGTATTTATAATTTTTAAATATGAAATTTGTTAAGAATTAAATATTTACTTAAACTTATTATAGATAATTTAAATATTATTATATTAGTTTAAAATATATTTTTAATTTTTACAAAATTTATTAAGAGTTTTATGTTTGAATTTAAAAGGTACATATCTTATTAGATAAAATATAAGACTTTATAATTATATTATATATATTATGAATAGAAATTTTTTTACTATTACATCTCAAAATTTGGTCCATGCAAATTTATAATTTTTACGAAATAAAAACTATCATTAACAAAAATAATTAATTAATTTATTTTTATAATAATAAGATAATATATGAAATAAATAACAAATTTCATAAATTAATTTGGATAATATGTAATTTTTTTATTTTCTTTCGTAATTATTGAGAAGGATAAATTTTCAACAAATGCAATTAATTGAAAACATTATGAAAATTAATTTTACGACAAAAGTAATTTGTGGTGGACTACTTCAAAATTATAATATTAATAGATAAATCAATTTTTTTAAAATTAAAAACAATTCAATTTATTAAATTTATAAATTATTTATGATTTTTTTTTATATATATTATATATCCTAAACAAATCCAAAAATCAAAACTCATAAAACAGTATCATTTTTTCAAACAAATCTCCCAAACATTTCCTACAAACAATCTCCCAATCAATCATAATTTCACATCACATCAACTTATCACATCACCATAATAATTATATTTTATCTCACAACCAATCACATCCTCATTTTCAAATCTCATATCTCTAAAACACCAAAACATCCTCAAAATTTTAAAAACATGAAAAATGAGACATTGGGTCACAAGCAATCACAACCATAATCTTCAAATTCCAACTTTGCATCCCTAAATAAACAGATGAGAAGTAGATTATAGAGCCAGACCTGTTTTAAAACCGTTAGGAGAAAGATCCTCAGCTGACACTAGAAAATTGCCAGCAGCAGCATTCACAAGAATGTCGAGCTTCCCAAAATGCTTCACAGTTGCCTCCACAACTCTCCGCGCATCTTCCCGTTTCCTAACATCCCCTTCAAACCCGACAGCCTGCGGAACAAGATTGCCTCAGAAGATACTATAATACCAATACAGAAGTACAAGTGGTTTTTATATTAGATGCCAGACAATGATCGACGTTTAAATTTACATACAATTATTTACAGTTCCTACACGTAAGGCTTCAATTCGTTGATTAAATTAGCGAAACCCATATGGCTTTAACTTCAAAAAAACAAGAAAAGTATTTCTTCCATGCTATGTTGGATCAAGAAAATTACAGAGGAAAAAAAGAAGGCAAATCAAAATTGTGGCCGAAAAAGAAAATTCCCCGTGCTTTTTTTTTTTTTTTTAAACTAAAATCCACAAATTAATTTCGAAAGGGGAAAGAAAAGAGGGTTACGGGGATGCCAAGGGATTGGAGGGCTGAAACGGCGTTGTCGAGGACGTTCTTGCGGCGGCCCATGATAGCAATGGCGGCTCCGTGTTTGCCGAACTGGGTTGAAATCTCAAACCCGATTCCCGACCCGCCTCCGGTCAGCAAAGCCACCTTGCCTTTCAGAACATCGGGGCTGAAGGGAGACACCATGTTCGATTACACGATCGGTTCTTGATTCGATTTGAAAAGCGAAACCCAATTTCTGATTATATGGAAGCCCGCCTCTCCTTGAAGTTAGGGATGGCAACCCACACCCTGACCTGCTATACCTTATCTGGCCAACACTCTGCACCGCCCAAAAAGACGCCGCCCATCTCGTCCAATCAAGTTGGCGGTTTAGCCAGGCAATTCAAAAAAATTAAAATCAGTTAATAAAAATATTAAATCAGAAATATTAATTAATGTTTGGATATGAATTATGTGTTTTTGATTATCTATTTTGGGAAAATGAGTTTTGAGAGTGGAGTTGAAAAATATGAAATTTATGTTGGGGAATGAGATATATATTTGTTTATATTATGAGAATAGGAAGTGTTGATTTTGCCTTGAAAGTTGAACTGAATTGACATGACTTAAAAGAAGAACGAAATGAAACGTAACAAAGTGGTTGAAATGGGCTCGAGAACACCCCAGCACGTGTTGGTAGGACGTCGTGCGTCAGGGCACGAGGCATGGTGTGCCAAGGCTTGGACCTGGGCGGAAAAGGCATGAAAACACGCGTCGTGCGCCCTGCGCGTAGTGAACAGTAACTTTGCGCTGGGGCACAGGTTTTGTGCGCCCCCGCGCGCGGCACCCCATGAGCCTTAGGCTTTATTTTTGGGTATAAATTTAGTGTTTTTTTCTTTCGAAAAAAATATCACAAACATAACACAAGAATTTCTCAAGACGGAGTTTAGAACGAGAGTGTTAGGTGTTTTCGTGAGATTTGTGGGCTTCAAGTTTGCACTTTGATTTAAGATCAATAAAATTTCTTTTCTTTGTTGGGTGGATTAGGCACATCGCCGAACCACGTTAAATCTTGTTGTCATAATTTCATCGAATTACTTTACTGTACTCTACTGTTATTTTATTCTTTCCGCAATAAATCCTCCTGGATTTCAACAGTAAGAAAATTATTTTGAAAAATTTTGGTATGTTTGTTTATGTTTTGAAAGGAGACAAATTTTACTGTACCAATCAAATCAATATTTTTTTATTGAATTTTTTGAGTAAAAATGGAATTGAGTGATTTTTTTTTTATTGTTAGAATAATAGAAAATATTTGTGATGTGTATATATAGTATATATGTATTTATTGAAAAATGAAAAAGTTTTGGGGATAATGAACGATAGAAGAGGATATTTTGAGAAACTTAATTTGGCATTTTGGAGGAAAAACTTTTGTATGTTTGGTTATATTTTGGGAAAATAAAATTGTTCCTCTAAAATGTAACCAAACATAGCCTTAATAATTAAAATTCAAATTTTAAATACAAAAGTAAAAAGTTCATACAGATAAGATAAGATTTTTGAAGCAAAATAGGAGAATAAGAGTAGAATTAAAATAACATTCAACGCAACATTCAAATTATTCTTAATTTGAAAAATATAAAATAAATTATATATAATATATTTATTATTATTATTATTATTAGGTATATTTGGAGCGGGGTTACGGAACAAGTTAAATAAACCTAATACTTCACTTCAAACACTTTAGGTTATGAAAGTCAAGTCCCATGTCTTGATTCATGCCCCATTAAACTACCCAAACTCATTTCATTCGAAATGAATTAAGTCCGAGTTCAAGTTTTAATCTGCTTTATTGTCATTCATACTTGAAAAACAGAATAGGTAGCTCATAAATTTCGCCTATCTAGAAATGTGAGGCATGACGTACTGGGAGATGGAACGTACCTACGCGTGCTCTAGCCTATAGCGTTGACCAACTAGGGACTACTTTTGATGTATTTGGCACAAACCTATGCAAGTTTGATTCTATGTAAATAATTTTAGTTATATTTTAATTTTATAATAATTAACTTGTTATCATTATGGTTGGTTCCTTATAAGTATATGAGCCTAGTCTGAGTACGAAATAACATGCTAAGGGAGTAATTTATCTTCATGCATCAATTTGCTCGAGGATAGAGCTCAATTGATAGAGGTCTGCTCTTACAATTGTGTTGTTGTGATTACAAGTTAGATATCTAAATATTCAAAAAGTAGTGATAGTATCTTGTACCTAAATTAGTGATTTTTATTTTTTATTTTTTTTTATTAATGGGAAAGAATACCGAAACATGCCTCTAAAACTCAGTATAACTAATTATCTCTTTGGACCAACAACTAATCATCGCTTTGGAAAGCTATTGCCTCATTATCTATCTAATTGGATGCAAGCCCTTCGTAGGATAGATTCCTCCTTTTACTCTTCAACCGATAGAGTATTAATAGTCGATTTCAATTATTGTTTCCCTCTTAAAGGACAAATCCTTAAGCATTATTCATACATCCATCACTTGAACTACACTTTAGGTGACAAAAATTCAATATTCAAAAGCAGCACTAGGTGATACTCTTTTATTGAGAGTTATGATGTTGAATTTGTGTATACTTTGTTCGACACTTGCATTGCTTTAAAAAAAAAACCAAAATTCACTTTGATAGCTAATTTTGAGGTGTAGTTCTTTTAAGAATCATGGCAACTTAATGGCGAATGTTGGAGCGTTTTGGCCGGGACAAAGGTGAGCTACTGCAAACCCACCCATCAAAGTATAAGACTTGGTGTATGGTTTTTTATGGGGTTGTCAATAGATCGGATTTTATCCGATTAAAATATTTAATAGATCAAATACGAATTTGAACTTTAATATTTTTTATTAAATTAATACCTTTATATATATATAATATTAATAAAGATATTAAAATAAATCTATATATTATATTGACTTAATATCAATATTACCGTTTATGTTATACTATTAATATTAAGTTTTTAACTTAAAAAATAATAAGAATATTGATAAAATGTCAAATATAATAATATATAATAATATATAATAATTTATCTATGCATTAATATAATATGAAATAGGAATTTAATATTTAAATATTTAACTTTTGGACTAATATATAATAAAAAATTATTAATAATTCAAATATGACATATACTTACTTTATAAATACAATATTGTTATAAAATTCAAAAAGAAAAAAGAAAAAAGAAAAAATAAATCGGGTAGAATTTTTTAAACGGATTCGAATATGGTATTAACTAACAAAAAATTTATAAAATTTTGAGTCGAATTCGAATATAAATTTTAATAATCGAATTCAAATTTAAATATGACAAATTTGATACAAATTCGATTAGTTGATAGCCCTAATTTTATATGACTTTTGGCAGTCCTCCACTTTAGTCCAGCCCGTCTAAATGTCCAAGGTGCGAGACCACTAATGATGAGGTCCATGAGTAACCACACCCTAGTGTCACATGTTTTTAGAAGGCCCCCCACCTTTACTTGGACAACTTTCGAGACGTAGTGCTTCCTGTTATCAACCTTGTAAGAATTATTAATTTTGTGAGAATCCAGGTGGTTATAAAATTCATTTTTGTAAATTTTTATAAGATATTGCATTGAATAATTCAAAATAATCAAATGCTCAGCAAATCACAATTGAATTCTAAAATGATTTTATTTAAACATTCTATCGTTCGGACAGACTCGTCCGAAACTTATAAATTCACCACTTTTCTCTACAGGAATGATCAACTAACAAACTAACTCCTACAGAACGGCCAGAGGAGTTGGAAGAGAAATGCGAGGCATGAAAAGTTGGGACCTGTTTGGATATGTTTTCATTTTATTTTTTGTAAATTAAAAATAATTATAATTTCAAAAAGTTTGTATTTGAATGTTTCATTATTTGAAAACAATAATTAGGATAGGTATAGAGTTAAAATTTAGGTTATTTATATTTTCTTATGTTTAAAAGGATTTATTTTTAAAAAATATTTGTATATATTTTTTAATTTAAAATTATACTTACTATAGAATGGGATAATGGACTTAGAAAAAAAATTAAAAATGAAAATAATGAATATTTTTTATAAAAATGGATAAAAGTTGATAATTTTACATTTTCTAATAGTAATAAAAATGAAAAGAGGTTTTGAAAATAAAAGCAAACAACCCATGAGTAAATCTTTTTTGTTGGTGTTCATTGCAGCTTCTATGGTGTTGTTTGGTTGCAAACTCCCAGCTTGATTTTCAACTCCCAATTCTTAAACAAACAAACTATCATATTCCTTAACCTGACTTCCCAAAATACACAATTTACTCCCAAAATACCCTTCATATTCCCTACTCCACTACATTCCTCCATGCCAATATAACCCATCCCCCGCTGACATAACTCATCCCATCCTATTTAAAAATAAAAAATAAAAAAAATCCTATCCTCACCTAGCCGATCCCCTTTCCATGCAACTTTTCTTGACTCATTTTGCCTATGTTTTTCTAGGGATGGTAGTGGGCCGGGTTTGGGGTGGGTTAGGCTCTCCCCATACCCCGCCCCACGAGACAATGCTCCGCCCCATACTCCATCCCGCCCCAAAAAGACCCCACCCCGCCTCATCCCACCTCGTCTTGTCGGGTTGGCGGGTTTAACCCACCAATCCGGAAAGAGTATGACTGGATAATATTATCCACTTTCAGATGAATGAAGGCTTCATTAAGATCTTTAAAATATTTCAAGGGGAAGTCAACAGTTTCCCTTCTTTCTTTCTTTCCCTTCATTTAGATGTGGGCATCCCTTATATTGTGATCAAGTTGTGCACTTACAATTGTTCAAAAGAGTATGCATATAAACATAGGCATTTTCAGCAAATGAAAAGAAGTTGGGAGCAGAGCCAATTCTTGGTTATATCTAAAGCTGAAACAAAAGGGCTCCTCAGCACCCACACATTTTAGATAGAATTAAACCAGAAACAAGTGGGAAGTGGAACCCTAATATTTCTATTTGGACATTATTTTAATTAGAAAAATATAATATAAATTATTTATTACTATATATATAATATTGGGGTAGGGTGGCGGGGCGGGGTGGGTAAACCTCATACCCTGACCCAAATAATTCGAATTTTAAAAATCTGCCCCATACCCCCTTAAGCACCCCCAAATCTGTCCCAAATGAGCTCGGTTTCGGGTTTAAACCTGTCCCACTGCCATCCCTATGTTTTTCTTGTATTTCATTATCTTATAAAAAGTTGTTTTTTATAATAATTTTATAAAAAACAAATGCAATACATTTTCAAATTATAGTAAAAAATAAATTCATTTTCTGGAAAAATTTAATATAAAAAATTAAATTTTTTCTTACTTGACAATGGTGTATTGACTTTTTATTTTAACCTTATTAGAAAATTTAGTAGGTTAAAATTGATATTGGATATTTTATATATAAAATTATTATCAAAACTTAAATTAAGTTTAATCATAATTAAAAATAATTTATGAATTTTATAATCATAAATTTTTCTCCGAAAAATATCATTATCAAAAATTAATTTTTTTTATGTCATTTGACGAGATTTGGCTTCCAATTTTAATCATTTTATAATATTCTCAAAGCAAAAATTCATATCGTATTATATATTTTAAAAAAAAGTTCTATGTATATTTTTTTATTTCATTTTAAAAAATATATATGTATATTTTTTTTATTTCATTTAAAAAAAATCTCATATTTTTTCTCTATCATTTCAATATAATTCTCTTCCAATCATTATTTCATCATTACACATACTGTCAATCATTCAATCTATATATACAATTTTAAAATATACATTTCACCCCACCAACTCAACAAAAAAGGTATTAATGACTTGGTGTGACATCTTGTCCCCTTCCAAAATACAAACAAATAAATAATTTTCTCCCAATTCATTCTCCACCTCCTACCCAAAACACAAACAAACAACCATCACATTTCCCAACCCCACTTATCAAAAATCATTTTGTCAAAATATTTTGGCAAAATTCACCAATTTGCAACCAAACAAGGCCTCAAATTCTCGGCTTCTCGCCTAACTGATTCGAAGAGTACAGAAGAAAGATACCGCTCGCCAAAGCTCGGGAAAATAACCTGCATTCAATTTTATGTTGCATTAAAACTTCAAAGTTTCTCTAAGGCTGCATTTGATTTGTTGGATTGGTAATATCACACAGCTTTGGTCCATCAAGATTAAACACATATTGAATGGATTAATATTTTTATTTGATTTGAGAGATGTTTGCTGAGATTATTGTCATTGTAATCTTACATTCTTATTTGATATTGGGCATGTTTGAGTTAGAATGTAAACAATAGTATAGAGATTTGTATAGGAGATAAAATGGGAATAAATAATAGTTTAGTTTGTTTGATGTTGAAAATTGACCTATTAATTAGGTGACACAACAATCTCCCATAATCTCTAATGTTTGTTTGATATGTAGTATTAGCCATTTAAATGACAAGATTGCTCTTGGTAAAAATCCTTACCTCTCCCATGAATCTTAACTTTTAATGAGGGCAAAATTGAAATAAGACTCAATATACAAGGGCAAAGATAGGAAAGGAAATTGTAATGGAGGGGTGCGATTACATAATGGCACCCCTTAGCTATTACTATAATTGATCCTAATTTTTGCTATAGTTGTGGGCTATGCTAAAAATATGAGCCGATCAAACATGATATTAACCTATATATATTAAAATATTTTATCCATGCTAATAGCATGCATCAGACGTGCACTGCCCATGGTGAATTGATCAATATTATTATTTCTCTTTCCACAATTGCCCTCATCTTCTCATTTGCATGGGTTAAATGAGGGACATCACCGAAATTTTAATGTAATCTCTAAAGTGATATTATCAATCTCTGGCCAGACCTACAGATTTGATTGGTGCATAATATAGTAGATAATTCGGGCTTTGGTGTCATTGTGGCTCGACCCAACATTCTAACATCTAATATCAAACATGCTACTATATAAGATTAAGGACCCTATTCTAACCTGTTATACCTTATCAAACGAGGCCTAAATAGATAAAAAGAAGTCGGCAGACTTACAATGATCAGTTTTCATGCATTTTCAGGCTGCTTTGCAATCTTAATTGAAGTTGCTGCTGCAGCTCCAGATGATATTCCCACCTTCAGGGTATTATTACAGCTTTAGAATGTTTCAACCCATAAAAAATGAATATGAATAAGGATTTATACTTCAAATCATCGAACTTTGTGGTCATACATAAAGAGACTAAACTAAACTGGTGTTACTTACCAACAAACCCTCTTTCAGTGCAAGAAGCTTAGCAGTCTCTATGGCTTGATGATCACTTGAAAACTGGAATTATCATCGATTGATACAAATCAATAATTTAATAGTATGAAACTGAATACTTCCCATTCGGATTGGGGAGAACACGAAGAAGATGATTGAGTCTTGAATTACTCCATCAATGAGATTAACATCTAAAACGCCAGGGATAATACCGGCGCCAATTCCTTGGATCTTATGTAGACCTTACCCATTACATATAAAGATCATTCAATAAATTCATGGAAATGGGGGAGCAGTCAGATGGAAAACAAAATATAAGAAACATAGCGTGAAGCACTACTATACGTGTTAAGGCTCAAATTTCTTATACCAGGCTTTCCTCTGAAAATAACAGGACTTTCAACTGGTTCTACGCCATATAGTTAAAAGACATACAAAAAAAAAAATTTAAAGGAAGTATGATGATCAAAACAATTGGCAAATTTGGAAAAGGAGACAATTTTACTACATAAAATTGATTGTGGTATTACAATCCAATTAACGTAGAAAAAGGGGCATAAACACTCCAAGATTCGCATCTTTTCGAATGGATCGAATCAAACACAGTCCGACACCAAACTTAATTTGAATTAAGAATCGTTATATTGAGACACGTGTTAGTATCTCAACTTTACATTTAAGATATGTGAACTGTACTAGTCCACCTCATCATACTTGTATAAATGCCTCCAACTACATGGTGACAAATAATGTTGCTATTACTCATTAGACCTCGATTGCGGCCATTTGGCCTTTCAGCCTTTACCAACTTATGTTTCATAGGATTTTCACAAGCACCATCGAGTGACTCTAATCTTAATTTAGTTTCAAATTTGACCCGGGCAGCAACTCTAGTGTCAATTTTCATTATTACCACAAAGCGTCAATCCTGATTCTAACCTTATTCTAGTTTCGAATTTGACACAACCAGCAACTCTGATAGTAGGTTTTCACAAGCACCATCAAACGTCCACCCTGAATCTCACTTCAAATTTGACCCAACCAGTAACTTTGATTACATTAACGCAAACCACCTGAACCGAAGAGTTGAGACATAGATCGACCCGGCCTCACAACGATTCCAGATCACAAATCAACCATAAGATAGCTCCTAAACTAAAATAACAAGCTAATCTTTATGTCAGGGTTCTGTTCCTTAAGTTACTTCCCTGCCCCAGTGACTGTGCCTCCCGTGCCAACTCCAGAAACAAAAGCATCAATTTCTCCATTTGTTCCTTTCCAGACCTTAGGTCCAGTGGTTTCATAATGTATCTACAAGAAATCATGTCTTCCTCAATTGATCTTCCCAACAAGAAATAACATCACTGAACATAATAGCATAGACTTTAATCACCTTTGGGTTGGCAGGGTTCTCAAATTGGTTAAGGATGTAGGAATTTGGAGTCTTATCCCTTATCTCTTCAGCCTTCAGAATAGCTCCTTTCATTCCCTTTGCCGGATCTGTGAGCACCAACTCAGCACCAAATCCAAGGAGAACAATTTTACGTTCAAGACTCAGAGGAATCGGCATGGTGATGATGAGCTTGTAGCCTTTAGTTGTTGCCATGATGGCTAAGCCTATGCTAGTGTTACCACTTGTAGGTTCAATGAGGACACTCTTCAGCAAAAATTGCAAAAACCATAGCAAGATTTATGGTGTCGCAAGACTTAAAACGGGAGAATTTAGTATTTGCTTTATCAACAGCCCACTAAAGAAAATAGATTTTACAGCCTAAAGTTTTGATGCTGAAGTAGTAGTTGAAATATGGTGATCTACCTATCCGAGTGTAATGAAGCCGTTAGCTTCAGCATCTGCGATCATATAATGACCGATTCTGTTACAAAGAAAAGCTTATGCTTGAAAATAAGTATTACCATGGGCAGATCAAACTATGCATAAACTCGAAAGTATGATTCACAGTTAGGGGAGTTAGAGGTGTAAACTAGTCGAGTCGGTTTGTGAGCCTCATAATTCAAGCTCGAGTTGAGCTCAATTTAATGTGATCTCAACTTTGAACCAATCTCAAATGCGCAAAACTGACTCTGATTTTTCGATTTAGTAGTGATTGTGTAGGTTTACTTTATTAATATTAAATAGAACCAAAGATTTCTGTATATCCATCTAAAAACTTTTCTTGGTGACAAATATTATTGAGTTCACAACTATTCAAAACTCAGTTGAAAATTTGAGTTTGATCAAGTCGAACTCAAATTTTCATTGAGTGAAGTTCAAACATAAAAGATAAGGTAGGCTAGAACTTGTCGAGCTCGAGCTAGCCTAATATATATATATATATATTCAAAATTAGAATTCTTCTTTGAAACTTTCACCAAATTCAGCTCAGTTCTACTCTATTGTACCCTAATTCGTAGTAGTATCATCTAAGCAAACGAAAGTTACATATCTTTGACGCTAGAGCAGGGCTCTATAGATTCCAGCTTGGTAGCAACACGAGCAAGACAACCATCAACAACGTTGTTCAAGTACACCAATGGAGTTTTACCAATCAACTATAACATAAAATAGATTTTTTTTTAAATAATAAAAAAAACCCAGACAAAAAGGTTGAGAAGAAAGAAAAGATACAAAAACAAGAAACAGATGGAAAATTGATTTGCAAAGATCATCCACTTACTTTAGTAACATCTTTTGCTATTCCCATAGTTTCCTCATCCATATTTATGTATTCGTTCTAAAGTCACACAACCAAGAACTTGAGCAAATTCAAATTTTCCCAAATTTTTCTGTCTTTTCCAAGAGTCAAAAGGAGTGATCAACTTAAGACACTAGACACATGAAAAGTCCAATGAAAGACATTATTTTATAAAATGGGAGACCCCATTAGGAACCTGCCTGAATTAAATTTCATATAGAAGAATGAAAAAAGGACAGGTGTTGTTCAAAACATCTTGTGAGTAAAAAATACATATTGAATATTCTTTTTGGTCATTGTTATTTTATAATATCAAAGTTTCAATTTTAAAGAAATATATTTTAGGAAAAATTTCACTTTTGGTCCCATTGGATAGGGCATGTGGCAATTTTGGTACCATGGTTTGCACATGTAGGACCAAAGGTTACAAATATTAACACTTTTGGGACACTGCCCAATGGGCCCGTCCAAAAGTTAACCAAAAACAGCGCGTGAAGTGCAAATGCCCGTGACTTAACTGAAAGTGGAGCTACCAGCCTGTGTGTGGCTCACGTGCATAAGGAAAGGGAAGGAAAAGCCTTAGAACTCCCATCCTCTGTCTTCTTCCTCATTAAAGCCTGGAAAAAAACGACAGAGCTCATTTTCTTCTTTCCTTTTTTTAGTCCACACAACAATGTCTCAAACCTCTACATATTCATCCAGCCCTGTGACAAAATGCTACTGTGGAAAAATAGCAGTAGTCAAGACATCCTAGATCAATGACAACCCAGGGCGCCGTTTCTGTACTTGCTCAATGAGTAGAGATAGAGAATGTGGGACTGGATGTCGATTTTTCATGTGGGTAGACCCTTTAATGTGTCCGAGGGCTACTGTAATTATTCCAGGTTTGCTGTGCAGACTGAGGGCTCAAGATGATGTGATCGCGGGCTTGAAATGGAGGGTTTGAATGTTGGCCATTGTAGTTGTCTGCCTTATTGTGATTTTGATGGTAGGGGTGAGTTTTTGAAAGTGTTTGGTTGGATGGATAAAGGGGATTAAAGGATTTTCTATTTTGGGAATCTGGAATATTAAGGCCTTTAACTGCTGTTTTTATTTTTTTTGTTTTTGTGTTGGGGGCTTCTTTTGTTATGGAGAAAAATAGAATTGCAGTGGGTGATGGCCTTCTTTAGTTATGGAAGAATGGCCCCTTTATTTTGAAAATTGACAATGTTGGATAAATGTTTGTAATTGCTTATTACAGTTATGGTTGTATATATATATATATATGGAAGTGGCCCTTTTTTGGCAAGTGAAATGGCCTCTAAATGAAGAAAGAAATGGAGTTCTCCTAGCATATAGAAATGGCCAAATTTATAATAAAACGGAACATGTCCAAACAAAGCAAAAAACAAAGTCAAAGTGACCAAATTTAATTGAAAAGTCAACCTAAAGCAAGTCAAGTCCATTCCACAATATAATTTTCAATAGATACAACTTCAAAATTCACCAAAGTAAGTGAAAAGCAAAACATGTCCAAACATAGCAGAAAAAAGTCAAAGTGACCACATTTGACTGAAAAGTCAACCTAAGGCTTATAAAGTCCATTCCACTATCCAATCGTCAATATATACAACCAAAATTCACCAAAGTAAGTGAAAAGCAAAACATGTCCAAATATAGCAAAAAAAGTCAAAGTGACCAAATTTAATTGAAAAGTTAACCTAAAGCAAGTCAAGTCCATTCCACCATCCAATTGTCAATATATACAACTCCAAAATTCACCCAACTACAACCACTATAACTCCCAAATTAAGTTCAACTGAAGTCTAAATTTACCAAAACAAAATGTCCAATAATTGTCCAAAATCTAATAATTCATTTCAGATTTAGCTTTTGGATGGCCACTTCCTTTTCTTTTTCTTACTTGTTGCCATAGCTGCACTTGGGTTTTGCAATGTCACAAATGTTTGACCTCTCTGTACAATTACTGGCACTGCATTTTCAGATACTCCAGACACATTGCATTGTTGGGTAAGATCCACTTCTCCTTTATTTCTTTTCGAAGACTGCATTTAAATTTAAAATAATTAGTATATAAATTATACAAAATGAAATATCACAGTGTAAACAAATAAAAGTTGAATCCCTTACTGCCACATTGGATTGTGATGACTGAGTTGCTGCCAAGTTTGAGCTCCTCTTTCTGGCTGGCACATTGAGATACAAAACTTAGAATTATAAAAGGTGTAAAATAATAAAATGATTAGAGACAATATAAAATCTTACAATCAACTTGGTTTGTGCCATCCTACTAGTGGATTATGATAGCTGTTGCCTTTTACTTGAATTAACAGCCTCGACCTCCGTCTTTTTCTTCCCACAACCCTTTTGATTACGACCTTGCACTCCATAGTAGCTGCACCTAACTTTGAATCCTTGCTTTCTCAATTTGAGTGGTCCTTTGCTCTGGTCCTTTACCCCTTTCTTGCCCTTATTCACATGTTCATCACACTTCAATCTCCCAGCCTTACTTGGCCTTTCTGCACGCCTGCCAAAGTTGGGTGGAAGTGGTGGTATGTGACCTATTTTCTCCCATAGTTCTGGTCCATTTACAAGTAAAATAGCATGTTGATACACTCTTAAGAAAGTATGCACTGTGTAGGCTCTATCAACATAATCCTCTTGATCTTGTCCCTGATTACATATTGCACTCATTACATGCTTGCATGGGATGCCCGTCAAGTCCTATATTTTCCAAATATAGAAATGTGTATGCAAATTGACTATGTATCTTGCACCATCGTAGCAATGTATCTCAAAGTGCAAATCATAAAATTTGATTGGAATGCAATCTGAAGCCTTGTCCATATTCTTTTCAATTATCTTTCTAATTTCTGGACGTATTCTTTTCCCCTACCACCTCTTCTTGGCTTTATCTCTGTTCTCGAATAATCTTGTCATAATAAATTATCTAATCTACTTCAACATCGTCAGTATTGGCTTCTCTCGTGCTTTAAGAATGCAACTATTGAAACTCTCATAGATATTATTTAAGAGCATGTCACACTTAGAAAATATGCTAAAGTGTGACCTACTCCAGTAGGCTGGATTCTTATCATTAAACCACTCAAGGGCCTTTTCATCAAAGCTCCCATCTCTTGCATCCTCATTTTATACTCATGGAGTGTGGTGGACTTTGCAGCATTCCAAAGAGCTTTCTTATGTGCCAAACCTCTAAATCCAGCAGATTTCATATTGCCATGCAGATGTCTAACATAAAATTTGTTCTTAGCCTGTGGGAATACTTTCTCAAATATTAGCACCAACCCCTTCTGCTTATCACTTATGAAAGTGAATGCATCATCTCTTACTATGTTCAGATCTTCTTTCACCAACTCTAAAAACCACTCCCAAGCTTTCTTTATTTCACTAGACACAACTGCATAGGCTATTGGTTATAAGTTGTTGCTAGGATCCACTCCTACTGCAGTTAGTAAGATACCTCCATAAGGACCCTTTAAATGGCAACCATCCACCACTATAAAAGGCCTAAAACCTGACAAAAAGCCCTTCTTCAGAGCATCAAACCATATATATAACTTGTTGAATTTTCTTCTGTTACCCCCATCATCTATCATGGCCAATATTACTATTGACCTTATGTTACTCCTCATCAACTCCTCTATATAATCCCATAATTGGTCATACTGGTCCTCTGCCTTGCCCTGAATAGCATTCAATGCTTTTCTCTTAGCCCTATAAGCTCGAGTTTTAGATACACTGCATCTAATGTCCTTGATTATGTCACTTCTGAACCCCTTAGTTAATCTATTTGGATCAGACTGAAGCTCTCTTCATATTTTCTGTAAAGCCACCTGGAGTTCATATTTTTTACATTGAACGATGTCCCACACTCGTGCTCTGGATTGTAATCTCTTATTTGAAATGTTTCCTCACCACCTAATTTTAGACAGTGGGCTCTCCATTCATACCTTTTTCCCAAACACTTTACATAAATCCTTCTTGAATCATTTAAGCTCCTCTTACTCTTAACAACAAAATTGTGAACAACTTCTCTGAACTCCTTTTTGTTGCTAAAAATATGCCCAATCTCAAAGGATGGATCATAATTATCAGTTGGGTTGAAAACAAGGAAAGAGTCTCCATGCTCTTCATTTGAAGCAGCTTCACTATCAAAGTCTTCTCTACTACGAGTCAAATCATCCCCTGAGTCTGACCCTTCCTTATATGATGAGTCATATGTGCTTTTAGAGTCTAATTCATGCTCTTCTACTACTTGTTCTTCTTCTTGCTCTTCATCCATCTCATAATCACTGTCATGAAGGTCTTCAACCTCCATTTCTGATCTCAAATCATCATTGCTAGCCTCAACCCCACTTCCATCACTAGACATTATGCTCTTCTCAATCTCATATTCCTTTGCATATGAGTCCACAATGTTGAAAATCTCATCCCAATCATCATCCTCTGTAGGCTTTGTTATAGGATGTGTAGTAGCATTTCTGGGCATTTTAGCAAAATCTAAGGCCTCAATCTCAGCTGCTGTAGGCTCATTTTCTATAGGCTGTGGGTTGATTCTCAGCTTCTGTGGGCTCAGCTTGTGTGATACACTATAATGTAAGCTCATCATTCTCATTTTCATCACGTATAGGCATTTCAGCAAAATTTGAGACCTCAATCTCAGCTGCTGTGGGCTCATTTTCTATGTGCTATGGGCTAATTCTCAACTTCTATGGGCTCAGCTTGTGTGGTACACTCCAATGCAGGCTCATCATTCTTATTTTCTTCACTTATGGAAATTTCAGCATAATATGAGGGCTCATTCTCAACTACTGCTGTGGGCTCAGTTGTTATGGGCTCAGTTAATTATTATCTTAAATATGATCTTCATTATTTGTGGGCATATGGGCACAGTCTGAAGTGGGATCAAGTATTGGATCAGGATGCAAACAAGTCTCAAGGCTTAATTGTGGGATTTTCTATGGGCTAAAGGTAGAATGTGCAGTGGGATTATGTAATTCTGGGCTTCTTTGTGGGCTAAGGGTAGAATGAGTAGTGGGATTAATTCTTGTTGGGCTTCTTTCTGGGCTAAGGATAGAATGTGTAGTGGGAGAACCTCTTTGTGGGCTTCTTTGTGGGCTAAGGATGGAATGTGTAGTGGGAACATTTAATTCTGGGCTTCTTTGTGGGCTAAGGGAAGAAATTGTAGCGGGATTGTTTAATTGTGGGCTTAGGGCATCATCTGGAGTGAGCTCAAATAACTGTGGGCTTCTTTGTGGGCTTAGGGCAGAAGGTGTAGCTTCACTGTCTATTGAGTGTGGGTTTTGTTCTGCATTTCTTCCCAATTCAGCCTCAAATTCATTATCATTCTTCTTTATTGGTCTTTCAAAATGTCCAACATAATTCACATCCCTTGCACCCTCAATATACAACATACGTTCCCTACTGTAACCATAGTTATACATTAACTACAAAACATCTGTTTGACAGGTAACTTTTCTAAACTTGTTCTTAGTAATTTCTTATCCCCGGTATACCTCAATGCTGAACTCATTAAATCCAAACACTAAATTGACATTTGCTCAGCATTGACATAATAAAAAAATGCTTACTTGGCCTCTGATATACTGGGCATTTGGTTCAAATATCATCTCACCCTCATGGTGGAATCTTACTGTAATGAATAGGCTCTTTTTACCCTAAAACAATTTCCAAAAAAATTATTAAGAAATTTAAAAAAAAAAAGGGGACCACATCAGCAGTATAAAGGAACATCAGGGCCCCCCCATGTCCCTTTTACACAGATAATGCAGAACAAAAAATTAGTTGATTGCTTCAAAAAGCAAGTTTTTTAATAGATTACAACAACATCATTTGTGATTAAACTGAGTAAGAAGTAGGGTTTAAAAAATGATGATGGGGATTTCTTACCGTATTTGGGGTTCCCATAATGGTTCCAGCTAGGTTTCCGCATGAACGTTTTGTAAAATCCTTCTTTTAAACAATCCTTCAATGGCATTGAAGGAATTCTTGGAGCTATTGCGGTTGGAGGTGAAAGTCGATCTCAATTTTGCAGAGGAAATTCTTAGGGCTTTTTACTGATTGAAGATGGTTTGGGGCTTTTTGGATCGATTTAGGGGTTTTGCTATGTTAAATTTACATTCACGCACTTCAGCATGTGTGTGTAATCAATCACGCAAAATTGGCTGTTGCCAGACGAGCATGTGCGACACACGTGCACTTCCCATTAACTTTTGGATGGTAGGTTAGGCGGTGCCCCAAAGATGTCCAAAAATTGTAACATTTGGTCCTACATGTGTTGATCCCTAAAAGTTTGGTACCAAAAGTGCCACATGCCCTATCCAATGGGACCAAAAGTGCAAGTTTCCCTATATTTTATTTAGATATTTAAAAATACTAGAAAGGTCCACATATGATGCACATGGCTTGTTAATTTTTTTTACATCTGTTTCTTCTATAAATTATTTTCTTTTTATATCTAATTCAAATGCTTATCAAAATGATAAATAAAAAATAAATTATCATTTGAAGTTGTAAAAGAGGTTAGGCCTCTAACATAGTTTAAGAACAATTTAAGGCAATATATTTCTTCTTCTATGGAATTTGCATCGTACCGTACATGAGACTTATTACATTTTTTGCTTCACTCCATTTTAATATCTATTTCAAACATAATATTTTGATAATATCTATATTGTTGAATCCACAATAAAAGATGTTGAAAAACAATTCTTTTTTCAATTTCACTACTTCTTTGTCTCTCTTTTTAGGGTAATATGCATCATTCTTTATTGTAATTTAGATTTCAAATTTGATAGGTTATGACTATTATAATCAATCTTGAAGTTTTCAGTTTTTATGTCATTATGTTGAAGAACCAACAATAGAATTCCCCCCCCCCCCCAAAGGAATTGCTACAGAATTGATAGCGAAAGCTTGATCTCTGTATAAATAAATTATAATTTCCAAATATAAAAATTTCATAGTAAAATTTTGATAATAATGAGTAGACAAATATGTATTCGCATTAATTTAGAACTTCAACTTTTTAATTGTGAAAATGCTTCACAGATTATTTTTTTCATTGCTTAAACATTGTATGTTAACAACAAAAGGAAAGCAAGTATCTCTTCCCAATATAAGAGTAATAAACAATAAACTAAACTATAAAATAAGATATAAACCTATTTATTGGATATAGAGCTGAACATCGTTCACTGACAGGTAACTATTTAACCTTCTAAATATTTTGCACATAAATTTATCTCCACAAATTTTAAAAGTTTTTTCATAATTGTTTTTGATAAATCTGATTCATTTAATATTTTCTATTCTCTAGTTCATTTTTTGTTTTAACAAAATACAACTGAAAGTTACCATGCTTATTCTGATTTGGAATTAATTCTGAAAGATCATGATATATAACGTCTTGTTTCAAAAAACTATAGCCCTAACCTCGTAGAGGCAAGTTCTTTATCTAATTTCACACCAAATGAAGTAAAAGAGAATATGTATTTCAAGACTTAAATTTTTTTCGAAAATTCATAACTCTCTTATAGAGAAATAAACAAAATTTTCTAAATAGCCATGTGTGATGATGTTTTAAGTATATGTCATAATATCCAATATTAAATCACCTAAACATGAAATTGATTCAAAACAAAAGTTTATCGATTTATTACTATGTTAAGAAGCTTTTACTGAAAATGGAATAATGAAGACCCATGAATTGAGTAATGACTAAAATAAAAAATATATTAAAGGACTTAACATTTAAAAAACATGATTTATATGTATCTTTTGTAATATAATGACTAATAATAGCCAACTATTGAATTCTTTCGTTTTTGAGTGATATTTGAAGAAACTTTTAGTTTTGAATTTATTTTCTATCATTCTCAATGAATTAAATTTTTACTAGTTGTTATTTCATAATTTTAATTTAATTTTTGTTTTTGTTCTTTGTTAATTGAAAAGTTCTTTTTGATTTTTTAAGCAATGAATTTAATTGTTATTTTATGAAATAAGACTAAAAATATGATTCAAATGATTCATAGAGATTTATAATTTGGTGCCCTCTAAATTAGATAAATAAAAAAAACTTATATAATTATATTACTTATTTAATCTTATATTTTTAATCTAAAAAAAGAAGACCTTTCTCATGTGTTCGATTTGTTTGTAATGATATTGTTCCCATTTCCTCTCTTCTTAATTAAGTCAAAAATAGTGAAAGTTAAATTTTGGTCAATCTTAAACTTTTAATACCATTGTGTGAAATAAAAATATTATATTATTTTATAACTTTTTTTTTTGTTAAAAAAAATGTGAAAATTGTTTCCTTAAAAGTTTGCTAGTTTATAAATTTGTAAGAGTTGGATTATGAGTTAAGTTGACTATTAATATAATATATACTTGAATTATTAAATATAATTCATTGTTTAAAATAAATATTTTTATTTTATTAATTATTTAATATTTAACAATATAAAAAATAAGAATTTTTTACTGGTGGATTGTGAATTCTATGTATTTAATGAGGGATATACTTCGCACCTAGGAATATATATTTTGTAGAGTATGGCTAAAGACATGGGCTAATGTGATATTTTATCCATTGAAATGTATTTATTGATATTCTATTTTATATATTGATAGAAACATTTCACTATGTCACATTAATGTTATCATTAAAATTGAATAAATATTTTTTAAGATTAATAGTTTGGATTACATAACACTCAATCCAATAATACATACGTTTTTGAAAATTTCAAAAATTATTTAAATAAGATCAAGTTCAAGTTAATTATATAATAAGTGAATTATATTTGTTATGTCGTTGATGCATACTTTAAGGGAAAATTGCATTTTTAGTTCCATAAATTAAGACAGTTTGGATTTTGGTCCTTTTTTTTTATCAGTTTCGCACGTTGCATCCAACAAATGCCATTTTTTTTAACAAAAAATAAAAAATAAAAAATTAAGGACTGAAGAGGTCTTTTGTCCAAAAGTTAATGGAGCAACTCACGTGCCACCATTAAATAGAGCATTTTTTTATCTCATAAGTTAGGCTCGTTTTGATCTCCAATAGATTTCATGTTTTTGTGACACACCATCTTCATTGAAAACCTTATGGACAAATGAAAATCAGATAGGAGGTTCCATAGTTGTGCTTCCATCAATAATGAGTGTGGTTTCTTTACTTGAGAAAACCTTCCAATATGTGAAAGAGTAAGACGTGTGATATTTGGGTTGCTTAGGATGTTGGATGCAATAGAAGAAAAGTTGTTAAAATTTCAAAAAAGGCAAACTATGTTGGCATATCTATTGTTATTTTCTTAATTGATGGTTCATCACTTTATTGGGATCAAAATCCAAACAGACATAACTTGTAGGACCTAAAAAATGCCAGTTTAAGGGCCATGCAAGTGGCACGTGTGTCGCTTTGTTAACTTTTGGATGGAAGCCCTTTTTAGTCCCCAATTTTTTTAAAAATGTACTTCTTGAATGCAATGTGTGAAAGTAATAAAGAATGGGACTAAAATCCAAATAGACCTAACATATGGGACCAAAAATACAATTTACGCTATACTTTAACAATTTTTATCATATGATTAGTTAAGTCATGCAAAATTTGGTCTTTACAAGGCCTTCCTCATCTTCCGCCACGCCCAAATAAAATATTTAGTGTGATGTTACAAAAGGTTATTTGGTAAAATTAAACTATATATAGGGTATTATTATTTGCACTCCAAGTGATTCTAAGTATATAGGAATTGACTATGATATCCCTTTATTTTCAAGATGTCATTTAATTTAAATTGCTGAACAATTATGCCTTTAGTGTACTATTCATTATCCTATTAAATATAATCTTGATTCATTCCTAGCCTTAATCCATTCCATGTCAAACTTGAGAATAAATTATCCCATATCCAAATTCAACCATCTCATTGAAAATATGGCTATGAATTTCAATAGTAGTATCACTACAGAATAGTATATTTTCACACCCCAAATGTGGCTCTTGTTTTTCTTCATAAAGACTGATACGTAAAGTTATTTCAATCAGAAAAGTGAAATAAAGGAAGAAAAGAGCACTGCACCTTGTTACTTAGACTTGGCAAAAAATCACTCATACCCAGGGGTACCCAAAATATGCGGATAATGGGCCTTATTTTCTCCACCCAATACAATATGGGTAATTTTACCAACAGCTTAATTACCTGCCACTTTTTGACCCAATTCACGGGTACCCATGGGTAACCCATGAATAACCATATATATATGTATAATATTTCTCTAATTCTCACAAATAATTTGGAAGATATAATACATTTTTCTATGATAACAACAATGTTTAAGGCATATTTAAATTTTTAGTTCAAATGTTTTTGACATATAATGGGATTTAAATTTGAACTTCGGGATGTAATATAACTTAAAATCAATAGATGTTTAAACACTTAAGTTGTACTTTTTAAACTAAAATACTTGACATACTTTAAGTACTATTCAATGTAATATTTAAAACTTGTAGCCTCGTTTATTAGTTTTATTAAGGTAATATTTGAATAATATTATGTAAATTAAAAAATACATATTAATTTACAATCAAGTATAAAAAAAAAAAAAATACCAGTACCTGAGGGTTACCCATTACCCATGACTATGGGTAATGGGTCCACTATCTCGTATTCAATAAAAAATGGATAATTTTACCTATGGTAAATTCACCCAACCCATGACTATCCGTTCTTGGGTTATTCACAGGTACCCATTTGCCAAGTCTATTGTTATTTCATATTAAGTTAGACAAGTTGAGGTGGAATGTTTTCATGAGTAACAAAGTTAAAAGTGATAATTATTATATTAAAGGGTATATTTGTCTTACAAATTAATATAAATGGATTTGAAAAGTAAGTGGATATTTTGATCAATAACCTAACACAAAAATTTAGAATGGAGTGCGATAACGAATTTTGGAATGTGAATAACAATACCTATATATATATATATATTCTATTGCCTTTTGGAAATAATTATTGAAAGTTTGTAACTGAAAAATAATTTATTTAAAAAGACTATTTAAGGAAATAAAATTTTAGTTGATACTTTTTCACTACTCCTAATAATGCTATCAACTATATATTATTTTTCTCTTTTGACCAGCTTTTTGTCTCTTAACTTAAATAAGTAAGGGTCAGAAATTTTCTTGGATTTGTGACATATTATGAAAGCATCTTCTACTATTAGTTTTCAAGAAAATAAAATGTGCACATCATGATATGTAAGAATTAATCAGAATATATTTATGAAATATATATAAATACACAAATAAATGTAAAGATAAAAAAATTAAATAAACTTAGTTTATTCTCTTTTATTATCATATTAAATATAATATTACATATGAGTTTGACACTGATGATGACAAGATTTGGTGGATGGTATTATGGGCTTTGATCTAATCCAATTGACCTAATAAGAAGTGGCATAAGAGGTGTGGCGATGTACTTGGGTCTAGTCCTGCAACCAACATTACACGTCAGGCTAGCCGAGGTGCCCTCAGCTATGGTACTCCGATGCTCAAGTCAGTATAATCGACTATATGATAGAGCAACAGAGTGAGGGCTTTAGGTGATAGTGAACATACCTTGCAGAAGGGTGGCAATGGTGTTTTTATTGCCTTTATGGGGAGGATGATATGTCAATGATGCCTTTGCATATGCAGATAGGGCCTTTATCTTCATCTGAGGACCCTTAGGTTGTCTCCCATTAGTGTAGTATTCTAGGTGGTGCTTCATCTAGCTTTATAAGACACGGTGGTATGAAGGAGATGCACACTACCCTGGTGCTGCAGAAATATGGTACTGGGTGAGATATGTGTCATTAATGTGGAGGCACGCCACTTGTTCGAGCATTTAATGCGGCAGAAAGGTGGCCGCGGCACATTCAATACGACTGTAACTTGTGCCATGGAGCTGCTCTAAACTGCTCAAGTTGAGCCCTTTATGATCGAAATATATCCACGTCTGCGAGTTATCTGCACACTCTAGTCGAGGTGTTGGGCCTCTATTGGACTCAAACGTCTTCTTAATTAAGATATGAATAATATTTAATGAGCTTATTGACCATAAATTGGTCGACTAGGCAAGGTGTTAACATTCGAGCTGGCGGCCCAACTCATATGAGGTTGGGTCTGGTCGATCATTAATGTGTTGGGCCTAACAGCTAACTTGATTGTCCCGTGTCATATTGCTTGTCTGGTCGAGTATTATTGGGTTAAGCCTGTTGGGCTATCCCATACCATGAGCCCTCTAACTCTCGAGTTTTGATCGATACATTCGACGAGAAGAAATGAGAAGTAGCTGACTTGTGAAAATTGGGTACGCTCAACGAGGAGTTCATCATGTTGGTAACTTTTATATTTCAAAAATCGACCAAGGTTTTAGTGCATTTAATGTGACTGTTATATTAGGCAGCCCAAAAAGTCAACCGACGGATGTACAATAATTACCCAGTAGCTGATCGTTTTAAATGGTTGAGTTACCCGTTGGCTGAGGTTTATAAATAGGCATAGTGAAAAAATTTCATTTACACAATTACAACATCTTGATAGGTCAAACTTGAGATTTCACTGCTCTATTCGCTAGTTGAACTTGCTTTAATCTCATCAACTGTAAGTCTTTTACAATCTTGAGCAAGTTTAATTCTTTTTTACTTCAACCACATTCCATTTAATAAATATTCTGAGAGTGTTTGGTGAAGATAATAATAGGGGGAGTGATAGTGAGGAGACCCAGTCGAAATTGGGCTCAACTAGGAGGGTGAATGGCTCGACTAGTTAGTATAGTGAGTCATCTAATGATAGCTCGACTTCGTCTAGTAGTTCGAGTGATAATTTTGTTGATGTTGGGGGTGGGGCTGGGCCAAATCAACCTCCCGTATCTCGTGGTCGGCTATTCACTCCCAATAACTATAGCGAGATTGTATCTAAAATCACAATAAGGATCTCGTGTTAATAAGGCAGTTATATCACATTTCTCCAGAGTTTGAGTTGATCGTCTCTAGGCCCGCTGATAGGATGCATCGACCTCATGTCATTTGCATAACAATGTTCGAGGATGCCTTGAAGTGTGGGCTTAGGTTTCCTTTAGGTCAACCCATAATTGATCTCCTGACTAGTCTTCATGTTTGCATAACCCAGCTTTTGCCAAACTGTTTCTCAACCTTATGCAGTTTTGTGGTCTTAATGTTAATACACGACCAGCCTCCAACGTTTGCTAATTTTTCTAACCTTTTCCACCTCCCGATGCCCCACAAGTTGGGTCACATTGAGGAGTCAGGCATTTATTACCTGACAACCTGCCCTCCTAGAAAATTTCTAGTGACCTTCTCATCCTCACATGGCCAAGAGTGGAAAAAAAAGTTATTTCTTCATACGAGCGCTGGATAGGGTCAGGTTCAACATCCCAAAGGGGTGGCTGAGGGGGCACATTGAGATGCTGAGGAATGAGAACACTTTTTGGCCAAATCTTTTATTAGGGACTTAATTTAATTTGGGCAAGTGGAGGCATTAGGGTATATCCAGTAGAGGAATTTGGTGTTGGTAGGCTTATCGCTTGCCCAACTAGATTTGCCAGCTGACGCTCGACTAGGTAGATCTCATTATTAACATTTGGTGAATATTTGCTCAACTTTCAGGTTGATGCTAACGTCTTTATTTTGTTGTCTTCTCAGATCAGGCTAAAATCATGAACTAAACACCAGCACAAGCGATGGTTTGTTAACAAAGGGTGTAGGAGCGTTGCTAAGCATCCAGTCGATGAGAGGTTGTTCCTCAGGTTGCTCTATAGCCACAAGCTTTGCTGTCTGTTCCTTAACCTAACCGACCAGAGCCCTTTGAGGCGAGTAACCCCGTACCTCGATAGAAAAGACTAGCCGTCGAGCAATCTGGCCTGCTCGAAAAAGGACTGTGGCAAAAAAAAGGAAAGAGAAAGCTGATGCCTCGACCAACCCAACCAGGGTCTCTCTATTTGCGTCTCGATCGGATGATGATTTGTTCCCACTGCCCAACTATTTTTCCCCATGGTTTGGGACTGACACCCCAATTCATAACTTATTATCGATGATGATAGCGGGGTCGACCGAAGCTTCCACCTTGAAAGTGCTGATGGCCGGTCTTTTCATGTCCGACCAGAAAAAGATGCTAAAGATGAGCCAGCTTGATATCCTTAAGGCGTTTGCTTACCACACAAATATGGCAAGTGTTTAGTCGAGTGTTACTTGCTTAATTCAAGTTCAATTTTAAGTTTGTCGGCTAAATGTGTTGCTATTACAGGTGAGCCAGATGGGCTAACATATATACCGAAGGTTAGAGTTGGCTCTTAGTGATTGAGAAGAGCCCCAGAAGGAGCATGAGGGTATTGAGAAGCTGAAGACTCGGCTCGATTCAACGCAGTTGAGGATTGACCAGTTGACCCAACAGGTCAAAGATAAAGATATACAGTTGCTAGCCGTTGTGGCTGAGAAGAGCAACATGGATGAGTTACTTCGGAAGGCCAGGTTCGAAGCTGAGGCCTCGTATAACATTGGTTGGGTACATGCATGTGACAACATGAACATATATGCTTGAGATGAGTTCTTCAGGGCGCTGCTAGGCATAAGGAATGAGGCGGTGCAACAGTTCATGCTGTGTTTGGCGTTCCAAGATGCCAACATTATTTTTGCCATCGATGATGCTAAAGAGGCCTTCGACAAGGTCGTGAAGCAGTTGGAGTATTTAGGGTAACAGTTCCGCCTCGAATATAAAAAACATCTCAACCCTCTCTAAACTGAGCAACTCATGGACTATCTCGACGATCTACTGATCAATGAAGATGTCCCACAGAGGGAGCTATGCCTGCTGCCTATCAAAATGTGATCGAGATAGCGAAGGAGTTTTCCTTTGTGAACGAGTTCGCGTTCGAGATTAAGGATGGCAAAGTTAACATAGCTGAGTATTTCTCCTTTGTTGAGCGTGTATTTCTGCTGACGAGGCCGATCCTTCTTGACCTACAGATATAACTCAACCAGCACCAACAACGGTGCTAATGTTGGCTCTCAATCAAGAGGTTGGAGGTCCTCTTACTGTTGTGTACGCGCCTTCTGATGATGAGCTCGACTGCGCTATCGACGAGGTGGCAACTGCATGGGCTAAAGGAGGGGAGGGGGCTGACTCGAACTGAGGGTGTTGCTGCTTTTGTTTATGTTTTATTTACCGTGCGAAGCGCTTTGATCGCATATAATAGATAAGAACAATTTCTATCATATCAATTGATATTTCATTATACATAATATCGCAAGTTTTTGCTCGTTTATAGTTATTAATCTACTTATTTCTTTTTTATTACTTTTCTTCTTGCAAATCGACTGCACTAGGTGGTAATGAAGTAACTGGTCGAATAGTGCAACTTGTTAATGAATGAATGACTAACGTTTGATTGGTTTAAAACCAAGTTAGTGGTCGATATGACATCGACTTATAAAAGAATAATTGGATAAATCCAAGGATATTTACATTAATTTGATCTGTTCAAGATTGGTTTTGAAATAGCTATTGCGGTTGACCTCTCGATCAACTTAAGATAGAAGCCATGATTGCAGTTTGAAACTAATTTTTGGTTGATCGAACGGTCGACTTTAAACGATCAACTGTTTGCTAAGTAAATGGGCTTGAAGCTATAGTTTGCAGTTTGGAATCAATTCCTGGTCAACTATGGGGTCGAACATAAAGTTGGTGTTGCTTGTCAAGTAGATGATCTGGAAGTCATTATTGCTGACAAGAATGGGTAGCCGTCGAAATGTAAGTCATCTTATTGATTTGGAACTATAATACAAAATAGTCGAGAAGAGACCTTAGACTCTTTACACGTAGAATTTTTTCAAGTTTAGTGTAATCCATGGTTGAGGGAGTTCGTTGCCATCCATATCCACTAGTTGGTAAGAGTTATGCTACGCTACTTTGACTACTGAGTAGGGGACTTCCCATTTTGGGTTGAGTTTACCCATATTTTGTGAGACTTCGACTTTTTTGAGGATGACGTCTCCCACCTTAAACCTTCTCGGTTGAATTCCCTTGTTGTAATGTTGCGCCATCTTCGACTTGTATCTTTGCATTGTTGTATACGCCTGCTGCCGCAACTCATCGATTATCTCAAGATCGAATTCTCTTTCAGCTTTATTCTTGATCGGGTTGTAGTGGATTACTCGAGATATATGTTGTATTAGTTCTATTAAAATGACTGCTTCTGACCTGTAAACTAGACTGTAAAGACTCTGTCTTGTGGCAGTTCGAGGGGTGGTTCTGTACGCCCATAGCAACCCAAGAAGGTCGTCTGCCCAACTCGCTCTGGATCCTTCAAGTCAAGCCTTGAGGTGGTCTAAATAGTTCTATTTGTGACCTCCATTTGCCCATTGGCCTGAGGATTCCCAATGGAGATAAAATGTTGTCAAATTCCCAAGCTTTCGCACTAGTTCCTCGTGCTCTTGCTCTGGAACTGCGTCTCATTGTCTGATATTAACACTTTGGGCAAATTAAAATGATAGATAATATTTTTTCCATAGGAAATTTCTGATGGCCACATCGATTATTTTAGGGATCGCCTCTGCTTCGACCTATTTCGTGAAGTACTCGACTGCAACGATCATGAATTTTCTTTGACCTGTGGTTTTTGGGAAGGAGCCGATTATATCTATCCTCTACTAGTCGAATGGCTATGTGCACTTGCTAGGATTAAGTTTCATGTCAAATGCTCTCAATATTGAAAATGTATGACTAAGGTCGACTAGGTGATTTTGCTCTCTTTCTGTTTTAACAATCATATCATCAACGTAGACCTCCATGGTCCTACCGATCTCATTTTTTGAACATAAAGTTCACAAGTCTTTGATAGGTTGCACCTATATTTTTAAGCCCAAAAGGCATTACCAGGAAATAGTATATGCTATTGGGGACCACAAAAGAGGTATTGTCCCTGTCCTCAGGGGCCATAAAGATTTGATAATAGCCTTGGAACGCATTTATCATATTTAAAAGATCACAACCAGTGGTAGAATCAACTAATAAATCTATGTGAGGCAGTGGGTAAGGGTCTTTAGGACAAGTTTTATTCAAATCAGTAAAGCCATTACACATTCTCTATTTCCCCTTATTCTTAGGGACAATGACTACATTACAAAGCCAACTAGGGTATTGAATTTTTACAATGTATCCAACCTCCAAGAGTTTGTTGACCTCTTCCTCGATTATCTAGCATCTTTCAGCATTGAAGGTCCTAGTCTTCTGCTTGACTGGTTTGGATAAGGGGTCCATGTTCAGGTGGTGGAAGATGATGCTGGGGTCGATTCCTTGGAGGTTGACAGCTTTTCAGGCAAAAACATCAACATTCTCTCTGAGGAAGTCGACCTTTAAGCACTCCATTCTGCTCCCTAGGTTAGACCTAATCCTGGTGGTCTTGTCGGGATTTCTAGGTTTGAGCTTGATGGTCTTGAACTCCCCGATGGGCTCGACCCTAGTCTTCTCCAGCTTCATCTTCTTATTTTACTGTCCCTCCCCGAGTTTCATTACTGGGACTCCCCCGAGGGTTTTAGTTTTGGTCGGGCCTTCTATTCATTTGCCTTCATCGAGATGGTGTAACAACACCAAGCTTTCTTCATATTGCAAAGCAGTTCATCGGTCCCAACAACTGTTGGAAACTTGACCTTCATGTGGTAGGTCGAGATAGTCTCTCTGAAGTCATTCAGCGTTGGTCGACCAATTATAGCATTATAAGCAGAAGGTGCATCAATGACCAGATAGTTGGCCATAAGCGTCCTTCGTCGGGGTGCTTCTCCAAATGAGGTGGATAGGTTTATAGACTCTTCAGGGATGATCTCATATCCTTTAACTCTAAGTAGCGGGGTGTGCACAGGCTCAAATTTCAGCTTCCCATGTTCATTCTCTTCAATATCGAAAAAAAGATTATGTTCGCGAAACTGCCATTGTCAACCAAAACCTTCTTGACCTCAAAGTTGGCTATCTTAACTGAAAAAACAAGAGGGCAATCCAGCTTATTGTCAACGCCTTAGTTCTCGATGTGCAATAGGTAAGAGTCTGAAAATGAAATGGGTTCCGCACTAGTGGAGAGTTGGAAAATTGTCTCGACTGAGGACGACTTGGTTGAGTTGACCTTTATGTTAGGGTTCTGTTCTTTAAGATACTTTCCTGCGCCAGTAATTGTTCCTCCCGTACCAATTCCAGAGACAAACGCATCAATTTTTCCATTCGTTCCTTTCCAGACCTCAGGTTTAGTGGTTTCACAATGTATCTACAAAGAATTATGTGCTATTTAATTTATTTTCTCAATGGGCAATAACATCACTTGAATATAATGGTAGAGAGATTATTTACCTACGGGTTGGAGGGGTTTTCAAATTGCTGAAGGATGTAGGAATTAGGCGTCTTGTCCTGTATCTCTTCGGCCTTTTGAATAGCACCTTTCATTCCCTTAGCAGGATCCGTGAGCACCAACTCAACACCGAAAGCAAGGAGAATAATTCTGCGTTCAAGACTCATTGAAGCTGGCATGGTAACAACGAGCTTATAGCTTTTAGCGGCTACCATGAATGCTAAGCCTATACCGGTGTTGCCACTTGTAGGTTCAAAGAGGACACTCTTCATCAAAAATTGCAAAAAACATAGCAAGATTTTATGATGTCTGAAGACTTAAAACATAAGAACTTAGTATTTATGCTTTATAATCACCCCACTAAAGAAAACAATTTTTGATAAGAAATAGCGAAGCATTTAGAATTATGTTAATCTACCTGTCCAGGTGTGATGAGGTCTTGTGCTCTAGCCTCAGTAATCATGCTATAACCAATCCTGTTACAAAGACAAGCATAGTTGAATAAAGTAAGATTGAGAACGGTGTCGACGAAGCAAACGAAAGATAAAAATAAATAAGGGCATTGATAATCCACTATTGTATCAATGGAATACCAATCCTTGACACTAGAGCAGGGCTCCATTGATTCCAGCTTGGCCGCAACACTCGCAACATAACCATCAACAACATTGTTCAAGTATACCCATGGAGTTTTTCCAATCAACTACAACATAAGATACAATTTTTAACCCAAACATAAGTTTAATTAAATTTGTAAACATAAATTTTAGAATTTGTTAAGTAGTAAAATTTTAATATTTTCATTTTTTGTATATGTGTGTGTAAATATATATATATATATATATATTTATATGAGCGAAGTGAGTAAGTGAAAATTGAATGAGTGATGTGAAATATGGAGTGAGAAAATGAGGAGAGTGTGCTTTATAGGGTGTAGGGTTTTTTTGGGTGAATTGTGAGGGGTTTTGGGTAAAAAATTATAATATTTTGGGAGAAAAATTGAAGAATGTGCCTGAATTTTGAAACTTTTTTGGCAGTTAGAAAAAATTTCCCCAAAATATAGGATAACAGGCCCGTAGCAATTTTAGCACACGTCATCATAGTACTTGGTTGGACTGAGAAATTGGGGAATTTTGAACATGTGTACCTGGTTGTCAAATGTACACCTAGTCAGCTCCAACTCATAGCACACATCATCATACACATCACACATTTGGCTTTTAGGAAAAAAATGAGGGATAATATTGTAATTATCTATTTATTAAGAGTGAAAAATGAAAGAAAAAGAAGAAAAATGAAAAAAAAAATGTGAAATCCAAAATTCGCCCACCCTCATCTTAAAATATAATTTTAATTTATATATCTAAAATATAATAATTATTTTTTTTTATAAATCAAAAAATAAATTAACTAAAAGTAAAATTTCTCTCACTCTCATCTTAAAAATATAATTTTAATTTATATATCTGAAATATATTAATTAAATTATTTATAAATAAAAAAATAAATTAGTTAAAAAAAAATCACCTTAGGAACTCTCTTTCTCTGGTCTCCTCGGCCCACATCCCTCGCCTACGGCTGGGTTGGCCACCTGGTACTCAAAACCTTCCTTCCCCCTTTCCCCCCACCTATGGCACTCAACTTTCCCCCTCCCCTCAACCAACGGCTAGGATGGCAACCATGCCAGGCAGCCATGCGAGTCTGGCTCATGGCCGCCTGAGTAGGCTGGCCATGGCCAATGCTAGCTAGGTGGCCATCATGGCCAACTTGGCCATGGCCAAGGGGTGAGAGGTAGCAGCGATGCGGGTTTAGGGAGTTGTCGGAGGGAGGGGAAAGGGAAGGAGGCGGCAGCTCTTATGGACAGCCTATCCACGTGGCGGGAGGCCACCTGTGCAGGCTTGTGCGATCGCTTTGTGCCTATGGTGGCCATAACTAAGGGTGTGTAAAAGCTAGGCAAGTAAATATGAAATGGGGATGGGAAAGTGAGAGGGAAGATAATACAGAAAAGAGAGGGGAAGATTCAGATATGAGAATGAAGAGAAATTCAAAGACATTTCATTACTTTGCCAACATTGTGCCTTACAGAATTTATAGCAATTCCTAAAGAGAAAAGACAAACAAAATAACAAACTAGTAGCAACATTGCTGTAGATTTTGTATTTAATTTGCCACTAAAAATTAGAGCATAGGGGCTGCCTCATTCTCCAAGGTGGGATTGTTTCTTTCAGGAATTGAGTAAGATCCAATCTGGGCCTTCGATTCCTTTCCTGTGTGTATGGTTGGGATCTTCCTTTCACAAACTAAAATGACGTTGTACCGATTAACACATGGCCCTTCCTAATTTTTCCAGCTCTCAACGTTGACCTTTGTTGCCCGTTGGATTCTTTTGATCTTGCGGCCAAGTTTCCTTTTCCCCAAATCCCATCGGATGACAGCCCATGAAATTAAAGCTTTGACCCAAAATCGCTACATTTCTCCCTTCTTCATCATGTCCTTGTCCCCAAGGATTGAGGTTTGAAAACTTCACTTGAATGTCTAAAAAATCCTCCCGTGTAGCCTGGTCAGGTGTTGAATGGATCCATTGCACTAGAATTTGAGCCACTACGATGTTGTTTTGAGGTGTAGGCCGCTTCCCTAAAACTACTATTGGATAGATCTTAAAATTCCTTTCTTCATTTGCTGCAGACAGCTCTGACGTAGGGTGATGCTTGGAACCTACTTTCTTCTTGAGCAAGGAGACATGAAAGACAGGGTGGATTTGGCTCCCTTCAGGTAACTCAAGTTTATGCGCCACTATTCCTACCTTCTGAAGTATTCTGTATGGTCCATAATACCTGGGTGCAAGCTTGATGTTTTTCCTCATTGATGTGCTCGTTTGCCTATATGGTTGTAGTCTCAAGTAGACCTAATCCCTTTCAGAAAATTCTCTTTCAGTTCTGTTCTTATCTGCATATATTTTCATCATGTTCTGGAAAATGCAAGATTTTTCTTCAACTATTGGATGATTGTGATTCTTTTTTGTATAAGGCTAGTGACATTAGTGTATGCAGTGGGCAGATAAGGACCTAAGGGTAGATGGTTTGGGGGGGGGGGTATCCATGTAGAGCCTGAAATAGGGTTATCTTTAAATTGGAGTGAAAGTTGGTGTTATACCAAAATTCAGCTAGGGGTAGCCATTTTTTCCACTATTTGGGTTTTAGGTGACACATGCATCTGAGATAGGTTTCTAAACATTGATTCACTCTCTCTGTCTGACCGTATGTCTGAAGGTGATAGGCTGTTGATAGGTTTAACATTGTCCCTTAGGAATTTAAACAACGTTTTCCAGAATGTACTTGTGAACGCTTTATCCCTATCAGACACTATACTAACTAGTAGACCATGCAACTTATAGATGTTATCTAAGAAGATTTTGGCCAAATGTTCAACAATGTAAGGATAAGTTAAGGTAAAGAAATGGTTGTATTTAGTGAGCCTATCAACTATGACCGATATAGAGTTTTTTCCCTCAAAAGTAGGTAAGCCCTCTACAAAGTCCATAGTTATATAAGACCATGCCTGAGTGGGTATGGACGAAGGTTGCAATAGACCTGGGTATGCTACATTCTCATGCTTATTTCTTTGACACACATCACATTCTTTAACAAGTTTTATCACATCAATTTTCATGCCCTGCCAAAAGAAAAGTGATTTAACTCTGTGGTAAGCACCTGTAATACCTGAATGTCCCCCAATGGATGAATTGTGCAAGAACTGTATTATTTTTCCTCTCAAGTCTCCTCTATCCCTAATGCATATCTTGTTTTGAAACTTAAGCAACCCAAACTGGTAATCATAGTTTGGATATGCCTGAGAATCAACTGCCTTGGCTTTCACAATATCACTGAACAACTTATCTTCACTGTAGCTCTCTTGAATTTCCTCTAGCCAACTAGGTATAGGTCCAGAGATAGCATTGAGCTCCTCTTAATCTTGTTCCTTTTTGGAAAGAACATCTGCTGCTCTATTTTTGGCTCCTCTTTTTTATTACATTTCATAATCCAACCCTAAAAGCTTAGTTATTCCTTTCTGCTGCAAGAAGTTATCTATCCTTTTGGTGAGGATATGCTTTAAGCTCTGCTGGTCAGTCTTTATAATGAAATGGTGACCTTGGATGTAGTGTTTCCATTTAGAAACTGCCATCAACACTGCTAGGAACTCCTTTTCATAGATGGATAGACCCTGATTTTTAATCCTAAGGGTTTTGCTGAGGTAGGTAATTGGTCTGCCCTCTTGAATTAAAACAGCTCCAATTCCATTCCCACATGCATCTGTCTCAATTATAAATGGCATGGAAAAATCTGGTAATGCTAGGACATGAGCTGAGGCTTTTTAAGGTTTCAAAGGTTTGGTTGGCTCCAGCACTCCATTTAAAACTGTCATTTTCTAATAAATCTATCAAAGGTTTACTAATTCCCCTATAACCCTTGATGAATTTCCTATAATAACCTGTGAGACCTAGAAACCCCCTTAAGGACTTAACAGACTTAGGTATGGGCCAACTAAGCATGCACTCAGTCTTCTCTGGATCTATTGTCACACCTTCTTTTGAAATTATGTGCCTTGGATATTCTATTTCATTTTTCATGAAGCTATACTTGCTTTTTTTCGCATGCAACTTATTTTTTTTCTCAACAACCCTAAGACTGTAGCTAAGTGCTCTAAGTGTTCTTCCTTAGTTTTACTATAAATGAGTATATCACCAAAGAAGACTAGTACATATTTCCTCAACTGCTCACTGAAAATTTGATTCATTAAAGATTGAAATGTGGATGGGGCATTGCAAAGACCAAAGGGCATGACAAAAAATTCATAATGGCCTTGATAAGTGATAAAACTGGTTTTGTAAACAACTTCCTATTTCATCTTTATTTGAAAATAACCAAACCTCAAATCTATCTTAGAAAAGTATTCCGCCCCATGCAACTCATCCAAAAGTTCATCAATAACTGGAATAGGAAAATTATGCTTCAATGTGAGACTATTTAGGCATCTATAGTCAATGCAAAGTCTCCAGGATCCATCTTTCTTCTTGACTAACAAAACAGGGAAGGCAAAAAGGTTTTGACTAGGCCTAATGATCCTTGCTTCAAGCATACCCTTAACCAAGCTTTCTCTCTCTCCTTTCTGGACATGGGAATACCTATAGGAAACCTGCCTCTTGGGTACAGCTTGAGGTAAAAGGGTGATTTGATACTCTACTGCCCTGTGTAGTGGTAGGGAGTTGGGTTCCTCAAACACATCCTTGTATGAGTCCAAAAGGTCTTCTAACGGTTCGCTATAACTTACTTTAGACACTGGGGTCATAGAAACAGAATACAACTGCCCAAACACCCCTTGTTCCCCTTTCTTAAGCAATTTACTCATTACTTTAGTTGAGATTAATCTCAATTTAGATTGCTCAGTGATGACTCTCATTGAAATTTTCTTTCCATTCCTAGATATGGTGAGTTTCATTTATTGGTAATATATTTCAATAGGACTATTTTGCCTCAACCAATCCCCCCCCCCCCCCCCAACACAAGATCACAGCAAGTAGCCTAAGCACTCTAATGGGGTAAGTAAATAAATGTCCTTGAATTTTCCAAGTGAAATTAGGATAGATCATTGTACTCACCATTTTACTACCATCTGCAGCACTAACCATCATTGGGGTGGTGTATTCTAACGTGCACCCTAACTGATGAGCTACCCCTTCATCTACAAAATAATGTGTGCTAACACTGTCTATAAGGATTTGCACTTCTCTCCCTTCCACACTACCTTTCATTCTAATGGTATTCAGATTTGAATTTTCTATCATGGAGTTTATGGAAAGGGTGGTGTTATCCATAATGACTTGCTCTAGACACTCTTCATTACCTAACTAAGCTTGGTATGCTTGTTTCTCTTCCTTACTCATTATTAGGTAAAGTTGTCTCTGTTTACACCTATGTCTGAGGGTATAAACCTCATCACAATTATAAAAAAGATTCTTTTCTCTCATGGCCCTCATCTCAGTAGATGTCAACAATTTCCTAGGGGGAAAAGTGACCTCAGGTGGCTTGAATGGAGTTTTGGAGCTAGTTGATGTGTTTCTAGTGTTTGAGTTAGGTTTGAAAGGAGTTTTGCTGGGGTTGTAAGGTTTCTGGAAGGCTGTAGCTCTCTTAATAATGGCTTCAACTGTGGATCTTGCCTTTTTGCCAGGGTTATAGCTTGATTAAAGTCCTCAAGTTTGAGCTCCATGACAACACCCTTGATTTCTTCTTTTAAGCTACTGATAAAGTTAGCTGTTAAAAACTCTTCTGGAAAATCTTTACTAAATATAAGCAAGTGTGATTTAAGTTCCTTAAATCTCTCCAAATATTGTGCAATAGTTCCAGTCTAATGTAGCTTATTAAATTCTCCAAGCAATAGTTCAGGATCTATTTCATCAAACATGGATAAGATAGCTTGCATAAACTAATGCCAAGTTGGAGTCTCCGTACCCTCCATGTAGCTTTGGAACCAAAGTTCAGCCTAACCCTCCAAATGGACTAAAGCTAACAAAACTTTTTGTTCTTCTGTCAGGGTGGAGACAACTTAGAAGTATCTTTAGCATTTCTTGATCCAAGATCTTGGAGCATCCCCATCAAAATGAGAGAACTCTACCTTTAGGAATGGAGTATAAGAACTAGGGGCTGTAGTGGCTGTGGGATCTGGGGTGGTGGCTCTCCTGAATGTGGACTAAGAAGAGGCCCCTTTTTCACTTGAAGCATAAAGCCCCTCCCCTAGGACAGATTTATTCTTGTTGTATTACTGCATTTGCTCGGCTATAATTTGTAGCTACTGTTGTATCATTTTCTAGGTATTTTCTATTGATGCCATGAATGATTGTAAACCTTCAAACTTTTCATGAATGTGCTTTTCTCTAGCTTCTCTAAGTGTACGTTCTTCAACTAATAGAATCTCTGTCCTTTTTGCGTTTCTTGCAACTCCTTGAATCTAGTTCCTTCAGCAATATTACTATTTAGGGCCGTCCATGGATCGAATGGCTCCGATACCAAATTAAAAGCTAGGCAAGTAAATATGAAATGGGGATGAGAAAGTGAGGGGGAAGATAATATAGAAAAGAGAAGGGGAGATTCAGATATGAGAATGAAAAGAAATTCATAGACATTTTACTTTGCCAACATTATGCCTTATAGAATTTATAGCAATTCCTAAAGAGAAAAGACAAACAAAATTTCATGGGCTGCCTTACAGTAGTAACATTGCTATAGATTTCGTATTCAATTTGCCACTAAAAATTAGAGCATAGGGGCTGCCTCATTCTCCAAGGTGGGATCATTTCCTTCAGGAATTAAGATCCAATCTGGGCCTTCGATTCATTCCCTGCGTGTATGGTTGGGATCTTCCCTTCACAAAACAAAACAACGTTGTCCCTATTAACACGTGACCCTTCTTGATTTTGTCAGCTCTCAACGTTGACCTTTATTGCCAGTTGGATTCTTTTGATCTTGTGGCCAAATTTCCTTTCCCCAAATCCTATAAAACGGCAGCCCATGAAATTAGAGCTTTGACCCAAAATCGCGACAGGGTGGGATGTGCAGTGGCGGGGTGAGGGTAGCAGCAACGAGGGTTTAGCAGGCTATTTGAGGGAGGGAGAGGGAGCGATGGCTTCCATGGCCACCACTATGGCCAGCCTGCCCAGGCGATGTGCCCATGATGGCTAATCATAGTTGCCATGGCTAGCCTGTGCAATGGCGAGTGCCCGCCTGGCAGGCCATGGCCAAGCCAAGGCTAGCAACGACGAGTTTTTTTTTTCTATAACATAAATACATATATATTATATGTGTTTATATATATGTTTTATATATAAATATGTATCATATACTTATATAAACTAAAATAAATTTATAACTTTGTATAATATTTGGAAATATTTATTTCCCTTAGTTATTTATTTTTATTAAATATTATAATAAGAAAACAATATATGTAAAGAATTGATATAAAACAATTATTTTTATTTTTTAAAATTTAAAAACATAAATTTATTAGTAATAATATATATCATATAATTATATAAAGTATAATAAATTTGTAATTTTCTACAATATTTTGAAATATTTATTTCTCTTAGTTATTGAAAAGTTTTAATTGAAATTTATAATGAGAAAAAATATAACATAGTTATTTTTATTTTTTAAAATTGATATAACATAGTTATTGATATAACATTTTATTTTTTAAAATTGATATATAAAGAATTGATATAACATAGTTATTTTTATTTTTAAAATTTTAAAAAATATAAATTTATTGGTAATATAATTTATTATTTTTCGGGTCCACGTGTCACAATTTTCTCAAATTTTCAGCCCAATTGAGTCAAATTTGGATCCACATGTACTAATTAATTTTAGCCCAAAGGACTAAAATTGCTAGGGTTTTACAGGCTTGAGAACTAAAATAAAATCTGAAAGTGAAAAAGGACCAAAAAGCGTAAAGGGCAAAGTTGGAGGACTAATTCTCCATTAATTTTCCCAATAAAAGTCCATGGGGGAAAAGTGTGTAGTGATCAATTAACATAGATAGGTAAGAGTTAAAAAGATTGATCAAGTCAACTGAGAGAAGTTAGGGAAATCTAGATTGAAACTAACTAGGGCATGTCTACGGTGAGGTATGCTTGTATTTACCTCATATGAGGTATCATTAAATTGAATAACATGTGTCTTTTTACAATAGGTTACTGTTAATTGTACAACAAGTTGTTTTTTCACATTTTTAGTACATTAAATGCTTGATAATTATTTAAAAATAATAATTAAAAGATATTTTTCAAAAAAGAATTGTTGAATTAAATAACATAACTTCATAATTTTGAATTATATATTTTATAATATTAAAATAAGAAATAATTTTTAAAATAATATAATTATCTTTATTTATTAACTAAAAAAATTAAGAATAAATATAAAATCTAAAACTATCATCCTAACAACATAATTTAATTTTAAATAAGCAAATTAATAATTGTAATGATTTAAATAAGTTATAAAATAATTATTTTATATTGATATTAATACTATATAAAAAATATTAATATATTTAAAATAATTTCATTACATAAAATAATTAATTAAATTAAATTTAGAAAAAAAAAATTCAATTTCTTCTCCCCACACCCACGCCCCCCCCCCCCTCCCCCGACAACCCACAAAGCCACAAACCGCCCCTGCCCAAGCCACAAACTGCCATTGCCCCCATCCCACCCATCCCATTACTCCCCACCCACCACCCCACCCACGGCCCAAGCCAACAGTTGGCTGGCCATGGCCAGCCACTCGAGATCTGGCCACTGGCCATGACAGTCGAATTTCAGCAGGTTAAAAATAGGGATGTGATTTATATGTATTTATATATATGTATATATTTATATGTATAATATAGATATGTGTATATGTGCAAATATATATTATTTTAAAATATATTTTTGTGGAGGATTTATGTGTTATTTAATTTTTAACTTTTTTATCTTTTTAATTTTTTTAGTGAGAGTTAAATGGATGTTTTCATATTTTGTGAGTTTTTTTATAAATGGATTAAATTTTAGTTTTTTTTTATTTTATAAATAGGTAATAATTTCTATTAAGATTTTAATAAAAAATTGGACAGAGAATAAAATATATTTAAAAGTTATAGAATTTGGACTACAGATATTCAATACTATAAGTTTGAGATTAACAATGCACACACAGTTTAATTATGAAAATAAAAAGGCAAATTTTCAATTTGGTTTAATTAAATATATAAGTTTTTAATAATAAAAAATTTATTATTGGTAGTCATTGTTTTAGTACAATGAACCATTTACATACAATCAAAATCAACCATGAACTAGCTGTACAGGTAGCAGGTTAAATGTACTTATTATGTTGCCAACTAATTATTAAAATGGAAGGTTGTGATTTTATATTTTAAATCAAACGGCTTATATTAAGTACATTTGTACATCCCTCACATGAGGTATGTACAATTAAGATTGCACCGTAGACTACTCCAACTAAGTAGGGATTGTATTAAAAAAAGTCACAAAGTAAAGGTTTAATATTAGGTATTCTTTTCTATAATTACTACGTGTATTTGTTTGATTATTTAAATATTTTTAATAAATTTAGAAACCAATAATGTATAGGTAACCCATTCATTAGGTTTTTAATTGAATTTATATTTTTTTAATTATTATATTTTTTTAAGAATTAATATATCAATTTTTTCCCATTACACCGATATTGCTCTCCGGCTCCCCCCATCTCTTCACTATTTTCGCCCATTTCCTCAATTTGCAGAGAAGCTGTGGTTGCTATTAACCTATCTAGGAGCTTGTGGAACAAGCCTATGGATTGTTTTTTTTTTTTTTTCTGGAATTTTATAATATCAACATAAAATAATTATGAAGGATTAATAAACAAAATTATGGAATACGGAGTAAACTAATTAACAAGATAAATGAAATGTTACAAAGTTAAAATATACTGGTAAATATTTTTTCAATTATATTGCTATTATGCAAATTGATTTAAATATAATCACACTTTTTATAGGTAAGTGATATAATATTGATATATTTTACTTCTAGAACAGCTCCTTCTAATTTTACTTAAGATTAAAAATATTTTCAACTTTTATTCATTATTGTTGTAAATATTAATTATTGTTACATATTGTATTAACATTTTTCCATCAATAATTTATTTTTCATTAGAGCAAAAAGTGAAATTCATGTTTAGTTACAAATATGCTACATTCATCATTTCTTCTTTTAATTAAAATATAAAATAGCACAAGATACTTTAACTAATATTTAAACAACTAAGAGATTCACTATGTCTTTTAAAATTAAAATTAAAATAATGTGGATCAGATTTTATTTCCTTCAATAATTAAATATGACTAATATAAATAGTATCCTAATTTCATGGTTTTCTTTGTTTTTTATTTAAAAGCATTGATTTACTGCCATATATGTTTTAATAATATGATAACATATAGTAAATTAAAAAAATTTACATTTTGCCCATTCTTTGGGTACTTACGAAATCCCATAGAATGAGCTTATTTCCTATGGCGAATTGAAATTTTATATAATTTAATTTCAATTAATGATTAAAGTTTATATAATGCTTAATTGAGTACAATTAAAATGTTTTGCAAATTTTTTTATCCATAAAGTAATTTAAATTTATAAAAAATTAAATTCTATTTTAAAATAAATTTTGAAGTGTTAATGATAAAATTTAGATCATGAAATTATATAAAATTTTAATTTTATGTTCAAATTTAGTATTGCTAAATTTGACGTAAATTTGTAGACGTAAACTCTTTTTATAAACAAAGCTAATTTAGTTAAGCCTTTTTAATTGGATCCAATGATCAACGGATATGATACGTTTGATTCAATGATCAAAATTTATATAATTAAAATCTAGATTAACCTGTATTCTAAGTCACAAGTTAAATATTACTTGATGAATAGGTAGCAAGTCATTCTAACCTGATTAACAGGTTATAGGTAGTGAGTTTAAAAAAAATACTTAATATTAAATTATTATTAGGGGTTCCTAATTTTAGACAACCCCAACTAGGTATTAACTATTTGTGATAGTAACAATAAAATAAAATAATTAAAAATTTGCTTCAAATGTGGTGAATTGGGCTTTATAAAGCTTTTTGATGCAGCGAAAGTAAATGATCACGAAGTTTAGGACAGACTAAAAATCCATGAGCTATTATTACAAAACTTCAAAAATATGCAGTTGATAACCATTTAAATTCTCTAACTTCAAAATCGAATACCTACACTTAGGAATCAGTCTAACTTTTACAATCGCTAGAAATTTTCTCAAAACAATAAATAAACATTTTTAAGTAATAACTTGAACTTTAATCGAAACTATGGAACATATTAATATATATCTTGTCACCAATCCCAAAATTAATCGTCATCTTCGTTCTCAACAAAGTGCATTGAACAAATGGTTAAACAAAGGTGCAAGTGACACTTCGCCTAGTAAATGATTGTTTAATTTCTATCATATTTGAGCAAGTTATATACATAATACGCAATAAAACAGATATCACAAAAGCATGTGTTTTTTTTAAATAAAACAAAATAGTCAACTTTCAACGGTAAAACAATTTTGCGAAGATGTTCATATATTATGTGATAATTGCTTTTTATGTTAAATCAGGCTACAATTAGAAAATTATTAACATACTCTTAGAAGGCATATATATAGCTAGCATGTGATCACTTTTTGCAATAGTACATGTATTAAATCACGAAATCAACTTCACGCATAAAAAATATATTGTCAAAGACTTTCTCTTTTTTTTTAGAACTTTTGGAGCATAACAAAAACATATAATTTTTTACATTTTACTTAACTATGCTGTGCTCATGACTTTTGAGATTCCAATTACTACTATAACTCGATTTCACAGTTAGAGATTTGCTACTATAACCCAATGATGTAATAAAAAATCTTACAACTTTAACTACAATAGTAATTTACTACTTTAACCTGATAGCACAGTCTAGAATTCGCTACTTTAACCCAGCAGGATAGTCCAAGAATTTTGCTAATTTACCCAGTAGCACTATCCAAAATTCACTACTTTGCCCGGTAGCGCATCGAGAGATTTTGCTACTTTAATCCAATAGTACAGTTGGGGATTACCCAATCATACAGAGCAAAATCATTGGTTAATTTCATATTTAGAAAATAAATTTTCTTTCATTTCTATTAGAAAATTGAATTTTTCATCTTTATAAAAAAAATAGGATCACATGATACGCTTTATTTATAAAAGATTTTGACATAGCATGCTTAAATCCTTTTTTCTACAGAAAAAAAAAAATTATTTATACAAAAAACCTATGCATCTATTTGGAAGAAACATTTTTATGATAAATAGAAGGCAGAAACTACTTACCCATCCAGATTTCTTTACGTTTAACTTACGGGTTAGTCCGGTTTACGTTAATGATATGCACAAATAGTTGATGACATATTATGGCCTAAATACACCAAAACGAATTAGAAACTGACTAAAGGCTAGAATACTGCCTCAAATGTGAATCAATTAATCCTCAGGCTCTTCATTTTTCCTTTTGCCATCTTTCGCACTTAGGATGAATTTTGTTGAGCAACCCAGGTTGTCTATAGTGAATTCTTGCGTGAAAGGAAGGCGACGGCAAAAAATGTGTTTTAGGATTTCGTACAACCTATTTATATGGGGTTTTACTAAACCAATATGAGTTGATATTTTGTAGGGGTCAAAAACTATCTAAATCGATTTTTAAATGATAGGAAGACCTCCAAAATTATCCATCTATTAATAAATTCAAAAATTGCATAAAAGATATTTTTTTTATCTTCTTTAATTTGATAATCATGGACCTAAACTCGTAAATACATTATAATTATTTATGGGCTTATTTTCTACAGTAATACAAAATTTCATGTCCGTTCGATAATTTAATATAAATATAAGCTCTAAAGCTACGCTATAATATCAAATCTATCCTTCACTAAGATCAAATACTTATATCACAAGAGATGTAGACAACAAGATTAAACTTCCTTCACTATAGAGAAAACTACAAATTCAAGGGTTTTATTGTATTATCAACTCCCAAAAAATATATATTTCATATAGTTATGGCCTACCAATATGTTAAGTAAATAACCTCAAATATAGGACTCATTCGTAGCTCCAATCCATATGTAATCTTAAAATGATTTTTGTAGTAGCTAATTTAATCATTACTTAAAATTTGATAACTGAAGCTTCCATAAAGTTATCGGCATCCTATGGCAAGTAAATAAACTTGACATCTTCAATCATTACAAAATAGTCCTCAGAAAATTATTAAAATTGAAATTCTATATCCTTGAAATTGCAAGTAAAATTAAGGTAAGTAACTAAAATAGAATCCACTATTAAGCTTCCACTAGAATTCAAATAATATTCAATATTTACTTTCTATTAGGATCCCTTCAGTACTAATCTAACTCAAAATAAATTGTATTCTCAAATTCTAAAAGAAGAGCAGCCCAAAAATATCGATGGAGAACCACAACCAACCCAAGTTGATCCACTATTCCTAACATTCAATATCATAGCCCTAATAAAATTCAAGTACTTCTAGAATTATAATTGACAATATCTCTAATTGGAATATGTTGTTAAAAGGGTTAGTTTGGTTGGAATGATAAGGTGGGATAAAATGTTTTTATCCCACCTTATCATTTGTTTGGTTGGATTGATAATAAACATTCAGGCCCGCACGAATACCAAAAGCCCGTACTTATATATGCAATTCCCATGATAAATTAACTTACCACTCCCATGGGATTATTTATCCTTAGGTCTTCTCTTTGTGTTGAAATTATCTATTTACTCTTTAATTTTCAAAACTAATTTATCATAAAATACCCTTTTTTATTATTCAAAATCTGTCTTCTTTTCTTATCTTCTCCAAATCCCGCGTTTCTCAACCTATGACTCCAAGTTATTTCTTCTGCAAACTCTGAGAGGCATTTCAATTTTTTGTAAATGGGTTTTTGTAAATCTCGAACAAGGTATTACCTCATCTTTTCATTCAGAAAGTTTGATAAAATTTCGTCTCGGTTTTCCTATTCACGGCTTTGTACTAGTTGAGCTGCACAACATAATCGGTAAACTCTCTTTATGATTTTGTGGCTGCACTAGTATGTTAGTTTGTGATTAATTCTTACTTTTCTTCTTGGGTTATTTGGCTAATCTTTTGTTTACTTAATATTGCATCTGGACTTTTATTATTATTATTATTATTATTATTATTATTATTATTATAGAGGAAGAGAAATTATGGATTTTATATTTGAAAAAGGAACAAAAGGTAATTTATTCGGTGTAATCAAGATGCTTTAATGTTAAACCAAACACAACAACCAACAATCATATGTCCCCACATAAAAATAATCATGTAAATCAAACTATAGCACAATAATAAATAATCACACAAATTATCACATGATAAATAATCATGAGATAACTTAAAAATCGAACCAAACTAGCCATAATAATAATATTCCCCAAAAGACTTGATATATTACATTCTAGCCTCCTTACAAAAAGTTTTGTCCTCAAAACTTTAAACTACCTATATTTCAATAAAATCCAATGATTTGTCAGTAGCTTTTCTAATGGTTCCAACTTTCTTTTTAGAGACCCAATTGATGTGATTATTAATTGCAGTATTGGAAAGCTAAGAGAAAGACCAAAACCTTTTATGTTGACACCTCAGTCCATATAAGTCGCTATCAAGACGTAAAATCGAGCCCAATATTGATAACTGTCATGAAAATTCGAAGAGTGGCATATTCGAGTTAGTTAGGAACTTTCTGAAAATTAGCATATCTTTGTTTTTGTGCCATAACTTTTTCCATATATGTTAGATTAAGGCAATTCAAATGGCTATTGAAACTTAAGAGAAAGACTATAATTTATATGTTGATAACTTTTCCAAATCCAGTGAGGATTATGGAGTAAATTTGAGTCCAAGATTCATAAGAGTGATAAAAATTCAGACAATGACATATTCAATTTTAGTAACTCTTTGATTTGGCATATCACAGTATTCTAATAATAACATTGTCTACGTATATCCAATTAGGGTGATTCAAGCCGCTATAGAAACCTAAGAGACAGAGCTAAAAATCTTATGTTGACCATTTTTTTTTCTTAGTTCTATCAAGATCAAGTAGTAGATAACATCATAAATATCGATTTTGGAAAATTGAAGCCATGTATTTTCTGATTGGACTCATCTTAGTATTTTGGTTATAACTTTCTCCATATTTATCGAATTGAGGTTATCATATCGCAATAAACACCTAAGAGATAGAGATAAAATTATTATGTTTGGAACTATTACATATTCCATCTGGAAGTATGAGAAAAATCCATTAAAATATTTTGTTTATTCAAAATCATGATCCTAGGAGAATTCTTTAATGTTGCATTCCTTTCCCAAAATCAAATGGTAGTCATCTATCCACTACAAGAAAACACCCCTTCACTAATAGAAAATTTATGACGAAGAAGGTCCGTCACGGTTCGAAGACAATTTGATGGATTGTTTTATGAATTACTAATAAATTTAATAAAATGAGCAAACATATATATTAGTTATGATACTTATGACGGATATAAAGAATATATATTGATATAAAGAGTCTGTCACAACCTTCATAACTCCAAATATGATTCTTTGATTTGTGATGAAAATTCTATCATAAAATTAATTCTGTGACGTACTTTATTTTCGTTACAAACTAATCAGTAACAAAGCATATACTAATGAATTTAGAAATAAATCCATCACAAAATGATAGATTTCATTAAGTTTATGATGAATTTATAAAATAAATCCATTAGTATATGCTTTGTCATTGATTAGTTTTGTGACAAAAATAAAATGCGTCACAAAACTAATTTTGTGATGGAATTTCTATCACGCATCGAAAAATCATATTTAGGTTGTAAAATTTGTGACAAACTTTTTATATCAATATATACTCTTCACATTCATCACAAGTATCATAACTAATATATATTTTTACTCATTTTATTAAATTCATCAGTAATCCATAACAGTTGCCTTCAAACTGTGACAAAACCCTCTCCATCAAAAATTTTCCATTAGTGGAGGAATATTTTCTTGTAATGATTTAAAAGCGTATCCTAAAACTTCTAATCCTCCCCAAAGAGATGTTTTGTCGTAGAAAATCTAGACCTATATTTAAGTCTAAAATTGTAACTTATGCTCTAATACCACTTTTGTCATGCCCAAATCCAAGACATAACACAATAGTAGTCCCAAAGCCTAAAGAGCTTAGAAATACTAAGCCTTGGAATTCAAAACATACACAAACACTATAAGATATTATTACAAAACTTCAAATTCAAAACATACAAAAAGTCTATAAGATATTATTACATAACTTCAAAAATATACAGCTAAAGATAATTTAAATTCTCAAACACTGTGAAAATCACAAATGCTTAATTAAATAAATCTCTAGAATATTGAAATTATGATGAAATACACATCAAAATCGACCCTAGAGAAAAGAATGATTAACTAGATACTTCATAAATTGCAAGTTTACGCTTGAGCTTAATATTATTCAATTAATCCAAGATTTTCCTATCAAATTGAAATTTTTGAGAATTAGTCGCAAATTAATTAAGTGAGCATTTTAGTTTTGAGATAATATGTTTGATTTACTAGCTTTCATATAAAAAATACTAGGTGCATGTCTTAAAGAAATATAGTTAAAAAAAAAGAAAAAGAAATAGTGATGTACGCTTCAAAAATAGTACTAAAACTAGGGCAAAGCACTAGTAGTCCACAATACAATCTTAATTATACATACCTCATGTAAGGGATGTATAGATGTACTTAATGTAAGCTATTTGATTTAAAATGTGAAATCATAACCTTTCATTTTAATGATTAGTTGGCAACATAATAAATACATTTAACCTGCTACATGTACAACTAGTTGATGGTTAATTATGATTGTATGTAAATGGTTCATTGTACTAAAAAAATGACTACCAATAATAAAATTTTTATTATTAAAAACTTATTCAATTAAATCAAATTGAAAAATTGCCTTTTAATTTTCATAATTAAACTATGCGTGCATTGTTAATCTCAAACTTATGGTATTGAACATTTGTAGTCCAAATTCTATAACTTTTTAAACAAATTTTATTCTCTGTCCAATTTTCAATTAAAATCTTGACATGAATTATTACCTATTTATGAAAAAAACCAAACAAACTAAAATTTGATCCATTTTTAAAAACTCACAAAATATGAAACATCCATTTAACTCTCACTAAAAAAATTAAAAAGATAAAAAATAAATACCACAAAAATCCTCCACAAAAATATATTTTAAAATAATATATATTTACACATATACACACATCTATATTATACACATAAATATATGCATATATATATATAAATACATATAAATCCCATCCCTATTTTCAACTTGCTAAAATCTGACTACCAACAGGCCAGATCTGGCCACGTCGGGTGACTGGCCAGGGCCAACCCGACTGTTGACTCGGGGGTGGGTGGATGGGGAGTAATGGGACGGGGGCTATTGCGGTTTGAGGCTTGGGTAGGGGGCGATTTGCGGCTTTTTTTGGGGGGATGGGGGGCGGGGAGAAGAAGATGAATATTTTTTGTTTTTTATTTTTTTTCTAAATTTAATTTAATTAATAATTTTATTTTATTTAATGAAATTATTTTCAATATATTTATATTTTTTATATAGTACTAGTATCAATATAAAATAATTATTTTATAACTCATTTAAATGATTAAAATTATTAATTTGCTTATTTAAAATTAAATTATATTGTTAGGATGATAGTTTTAGATTTTATATTTATTCTTAAATTTTTTTAGTTTAGTTAATAAATAAAGATAATTATATTTAACTATTTATTTTAAAAATTATTATTATTTTAATATTATAAGGTATATAATTCAAAATTATGAAGTTATGCTATCTAATACAACAATTCTTTTTTGAAAAATATCTTTCAATTATTATTTTTAAATATTTACCAAGCATTTATTGTACTAAAAATGTGAACCAACAACTTGTTGTATAAATAACAATAACCTGTTGTAAAAAGGCATATGTTATTTAATTTAATGATACCTCATATGAGGTAAATACAAGCATAACTCACTGTAGACATGCCCCACTAGGAGTAGTGCAATTACTTTTTCAAAATATTTCAAACAAATAATTTAGAACCACTATTAAGACAAACAAATTTCGAGATTGAAAATAATAGCTCACTCATAGATATTACAAAGTCTCCTATATATATATATATATAGACCAATTTTAATAACCATGAGAAGGGGAATAATAAATAATTGGGTTTTTATGGGAGGGCAATTTCAAAATATGAAAGAAGCAACTCTAAATCCCATACAAATGACGTATTAAACTTGGAGATTATACTTCATGTGATGGAGCTAGGCCAAATCCAACTCAGCGCTCTCTAATTAGACAGAAATTGCTGGAAAAAACACGCACACGCACACACACATCACACATACATATGAAGAAAAAATCTCAATATACCAATATCATGGTTCGCCGGAACACGCGAAATCGGAATGATCATTCTGGAACCCGAATGGAGGTCGGGGTTCTGACGCGACGGCAATGCTTGTGGATTGGATACCACAGTCCGATTAATCTGCCGGAACGCCATCACAATCCAATTTTTCGGATTATCACGGCCTAAACAGCATGGAACGACACGATTGAGAACCATGAAAACATCCTCAATTCTATGTGGTGGTTGTGAGCATTGTTGACTGAATAAAGGACGGCCTTGGAGGTTGGGTGGTTGTCAATTATTGGCGCAGAAAATTTGTCTGATGGTGAAGATGGGTGGTGAGGTTGGATTGTGTTGTTGCTTGGAAGTGGCAAGGGAAGGGAAGAGAGATGGGAAGCTGGGGCAAAGTGAAGAAGACGAAGAATACGCTCCTTTTCCTTCTATTTTCTATTTTTCTTTCTTTTAATCTTCTTTTATCTTTTGCTTATTTTAATGTATTGCTTTAATATTTTTTTCATTTAAAATTATATTTAGATATATTTTTTTTGTTTTTAACTTTGAAATTTTATTAATAACATATGCTTATTAAATTTATTATAAATAATTTTAAATATCATAGTTTTGTTAGCTTTAAAATATTTAACTTGAAACAAAATAATTTTGTATTTTTATATATTGATTTGGAAATATTATATGTAAATTTGCATAAATCAAATTCACAAAGGAGAAATAATATATAATAAAATGTTTTATTTTTTGTTTGAATTTAAAAATGGTATTAATCTTTATAAGGAAAATTATAACATGTATAATTGAATTATATACTAGTTCATACAAAATACTTCTAGAAAAAAATTAACTATTATTATCAGTATCGTAACAAAGTTTATATATTTTATTTGGTATTTAAAATTATGCTAACTATATAATATAACAGCCCATGGACATTTTCACATGTTCTAATATCTTTTAATTTTTTTTAAAAAAATTTTAAGTGCTTTAAATTATAAAATGTGTGGAACGCCCGTGACCATTCCACGATATTGCAATGGAACTGGAACGATAGCTGTCGTTCCGCTCCCCGCGACCATTATTGCAAACCATGACCAAGATAGTGCATAGCATATTGAAATTTACAAGTCTATAAATAAATTGTTAAGTAAGTAGCGTCCCTTGAAAACGATTTTTACTAATTATAATCAAAGATCACTTTTCACTTTCGTGGAAATTTTATCTATGATTTATAAATGAAAACTCATTTAGTTAGTGGTGCAGGAAGTTGTTTTGGTAGTAATAACTAAATCCTTTAGAATCCAAGTTGATCTACCAAAGAGAAATGTGGGTGGAAAAATGACTCAGCATTAGTTAAAAAGGCTCAAGATTTTGACATGTGAAAGCGAAACAAGCAAGGAAAATTTAATACCTAGAAGAAGTAGACTAGTCTAATATGGAGTGCATGCCACATTAATAATGTATATACGCTCATTATTTTTAGGCCATGTTTCTCACATTTAAAGGCATCTTCATCTAAAATAATCAGTTAATGAGAAGTACTTATTATATAGTTGCTAAATAATAAAAAAAAACAATTGACTTTTAGTCCACTATTTTGTGCTAGCTAGGACCATATGGCATTCAGACAATTCCCATAGAAATGAGGATAATTTCAAATTAGTCGACAAAAAGAGAACTTTCTATCACTCCTATATATATAGCAGCCCTGCTTCTTTCATTTCACAGTATAGCAAAGGCACACCAAACAAGCCATTCATTAAATCTTTCTGCTCATTAGTTACCTTTTTCGTATCATTTTAATATTTTTAAAAAATCATATATACCCATGGGCGCCATCACTTATGATATGGAGATTCCTTCATCTATCCCCGCTGCTAAAATGTTTAAGGCAGTTGTTCTCGATGCAGACACCCTCATTCCCAAGATCATGCCGCAGGCTATTCAAAATGTCGAGATCGTGGAGGGAGACGGTGGTGCGGGAACTGTTAAGGTCATCCATTTTGGGGAGGGCAGCCAGTACAAGAGCGTGAAGCACCGCGTTGATGCTCTTGACAAGGAGAATTTGACCCACAGCTATAGCATTGTTGAAGGTGATGCTGTGATGGGCACTCTTGAGTCCATCACTTATCATATCAAAATTGTTCCAACTGAAGATGGAGGATGCATCTGCAAAAACAGGAGCATTTACAACCCAAAGGGCAACGCAGAGATTACTGAAGAGAAAATCAAGGAAGGAAAGGAGAAGGCCGTGGCGATGTTCAAGGCCATTGAGGCTTACCTACATGCCAATCCAGATGCTTAAATTAAAAACACATATAAACTTCCTCAATACTTGTGTAATTTTTATCGTCTCAAGTCATGCTGCACTGCGCTTTCTGTATTCAATATTTACTGCTTTTTTACTGTATCCTTCCATCAAAATCCATTTTCTACTTAATAATTCTGTGCAAGCACTATAATAAAAAACTGTTGTGAATTTTACCATTATAGATTTGTTTCAATCTTACGAACATTTCTACTTCTTCTTACATTAATTATTTTATAATAATATTATAAAATTATGTATATAATATTAGAATTATTTTATATGATATAATTCTATAAAAGAATTTTTTATAATTCTGTATATAATATTATGTATATAATATTAGAATTATGATAATATTATATTTTATAATTATATAAATTAATTATATCATAATTAGAATTATTTTATATGACATAATTCTTTAAAAGAATTTTTTATGCGTTGAATAATATTTAGTTTTAAAGTCATCCCAAATTTAAGTAAATTAATTATATATTTTTAATTCATATTCTCAATTTTTTAATTTTTATATATATAATATTAGAATTATTTTATATGATATAATTTTTTTAAAAGATTTCTTTATGTGGTTTTTTTATTACATTACATTAATAGGGACAAATTTGGAACAATAATGTTAGTAGTGAGTATCAAACACATCACATGAGATTATTGAAGATCGCAATGGTGCTTGATGTATAGGTCAATTTTTCCTATCAAACAGAAAATAAATAATCCAATCTCACACAATCACCCACTATTACAATAGCCACTATTATCCAAATTCTATATCAAACATAGCCTAACTAAACACATTTTTCTTGAGAAAAATTATGTGTGATTAACATAATTGAATATGTCCGTACCAGACAAGTTCAACTTAGGTGGGTCAACAAGCAGTATATCTAAGAACAATCTGCGTGGAATATTTCATAATAACAAAGAAATATTAGCACACCATATCAATGGTTATTAAATGTCAGTAGAGACTTGAGCCTCTGCTGAGTTGAAATTTTTATGAGAAGAAAAATCACGGGCATAGTGCATTTTACCCCCTTGTAAAGAGCCAAATAGGTTGAAAATTCCCTATATTTTTCAAATTAGCATATACCCCCTGTACTTCTGAAGAATTTGCACACTCACTCCAATTGATTTAAACATTTTTTAGATTTATCAAATGACTAAATTGTCCCCCTTTATATCCCATAAGCTTGGTTTTCGTTTGTTTTTCAATTGATTCTCAGAACACTTCTCTCTAAACACGATAAAAACCCTAACCTTCAATCTTTAAATGTTAAAATGTTAAATATATTTTTTTTAGAGTAAATAAGAAATCTCTTTATACTTTATTTATGAAAGTAACTTACATGAGGTTATTATTTGATAAATAATTTAGTATATAGCTTATAACATACAATTTTTATAAACTAAAATATCTCTTAATATTCTATATAACTATGATAAGTAAAATTTATTTGTATTTATATATGTAGTTATTTTATTACTTTTAAAATTATCAAATAACATATATTATGTACATGAATAAAATAATAAGTAAATTTTTAATATTCAATTTACGATAAAATATCACTCTCTCATATATAAATTTCTTTTATAAATATGTATAAATAATTAAATGGATACTTACTTTTAGTCAAGCTTTTTTGATTTGACATTATTAATCCATGTAAAAATATTTTTTTGTCAATTATTATAAGCAAAAATATTAAAATAAAGTGCGATATAATTATAAAATTATTTAACTAAATATATTGAAAAATATAAAAATTTATATGATTTGCTATTTAAGTAATTATTTATCAAGCTTTTAAAAACTTTCAATTATGCCAACTATATATATGTCCATATAAATGAACTTATTTCAAATAATTAAAAATGACTTCTCTATTATATTGCTAAAAAGCTAAAGTGACTTAAATTAATAATATAAAAACAAAGTTCAGAGTTTATAATTGTTGTAGAAAGTAACTTTTTATATTTGAAATATTCTTCAAATTAAATTATTTGTTATATTCTATATATATAGTTTTATCTAAAAATATTTTATATATCTAAAAATTATTATTGTAAAAATAATTAAATTTTAAATATTTTGATAAATTGAGCTCTTACATATTAGTTAATTTATAATTATTCATTTCTCAAACTTCTAGATCTTTAATAAAGATTATGAAATCTTATTAAATATATTTTGAATTTTGGATGAATAAAAAATAGAGATAAGATACAATCATATCGGTTAGAGATAATAATCAACAATTAATGAAATTTTTTTAATTGAATTTAAATACTCAAAATTATAATTATTTGCCATTTGGATAAAATTGCATAATTAGAATCAAAATTACATAATTGTGGGTCCCACACCATTGTGCTATATATAATAGCATAGATCACTTTGCTATATTATTGTTCATTGTCTGGTTCTTCCATGTTGTTCTCTCAACACTGTTTTTTGTCTATTTTGCATTGTGTGAAGCACTTTATCCACTCTATTCTAGTCACTCTCATTTTTTAGTCAAACTTCTAATTAAAAAAGCAACTTTCATCAATTTTAGCATCTAAACAACAGTTTTTCATAAATAAAAATAATTAAAACTCATGCTGACTGCATCCTTCGTGCTGTCAATATCTCTACAAAATACAGGGAGTTTTCAGCTCATTAGACTTTTCAAATGGGTGTAAAAAGCATGCAAAATAGACCAAATTGAGGACATTTCTTTTGATTGTAATAGGATGGCAAATATGTCATTTTATGGCATTAAATCGTTTCAAAAGGCAGAAAAAATTGCACCCTCCGCACGTGACCCACCAACATGATATGTGGACCCTTTTTTTGCAAATTTTTCAAAAGTACAGGGGGATATATGCCAATTGGAAAAATACATGGGGTTTTCAGCCTATTTGGCTCTTTACAAGGGGGTAAAATGCATTTTGCTCAAAAAATCACCCAGTTATTTACTAGTTGAAAAGAAGTCCTTTTCTCGTTGACAAATATGTCTCTACATGAACCGCAGTGGGAATATTGATAATGCAGTTTGGAAGAAGCTTAATCAAGTGAGAATGGTTGAAAAGAATGGCAGTAAGTGAATGTGGAAAAGGTAGATGAAAATCTAGAAGAAGCAGACTAGTCAATGAAGGAATGCACAGTTTACAAATTGCTAATAGATCAGACTGTAGACAAAAAGAATTGACTTTGGTTCAACAATTTTGGGCTAAAAAATTAACTGGATATAAGTACTCTACAACAGAATCTTCTATCGTACACTATAAATATATAGCGGCTCTGCTTCTTACATTTCCCCATCATACAGCCAATCCATTCAACAAATATACCTTTTCTCATACCCCAATTAAAGCTTAAAAAAATCTTAGCCATGGGTGCCATCACTTATGATATGGAGATTCCTTCATCCATCCCGGCTGCTAAGATGTTTAAGGCCGTTGTTCTCGATGCAGACACCCTCATTCCCAAGATCATGCCGCAGGCTATTAAAAACGTTGAAATCTTGGAAGGAGACGGTAGTGTGGGTACCATCAAGGTCATCAATTTTGGTGAAGGAAGCCAATATAAGAGCGTGAAGCACCGTGTTGATGCTCTTGACAAGGAAAATTTGACCCACAGCTATAGCATTGTTGAAGGTGATGCTCTGATGGGCGTTCTTGAATCCATCACTTATCATATCAAGATTGTCCCCACTGAAGATGGAGGATGCATATGCAAAAACAGGAGCATTTACCATACCAAGGGCGATGTTGAGATTAGTGAGGACAAAATCAAGGAAGGCAAAGAGAAGGCCATCACAATGTTCAAGGCCATTGAGGGTTACCTCCAAGCCAACCCTGATGCCTAAAACCAACTACACTGCCTTGTTTGAATGCTTTTGCTTGTGTGATTTCTTGTTCGGATTTTTATTTTCTATTCACGCTTTAGCGTATCAATAAGTTGTGTCAATTTGTACTTTTTTCATCGAAGAGTGCCTTTAATTTATCAATATGGTCTAGCCAAATTCAGTACTATATTGGATTTGTTACAAAGTTTGATTTCAATGTGTTGAAATCCCTAGTTCTACATTTCACCTTACAGATACAACCAATAACAAATGATCATAAGATTTTCAACGACAAGTGAAGTTGAAAGCTAACCAGAAAATGAGAAGAGATAACTTTTTCCCTTATGCGAACATCTGACATCAGAAATAATAAAATGCTGGAGGACCAAAATCTTCGAAATGTATATTAATTGAATGCTTCAAGCCTGCAATAGCAACGTTAATCTTTCGTACGATGAATACTCCTATGCAGAGTAAGCCAATGTACGATGCAATTCAGTACAAAGAAAGGATCATTTCACTCTATTCCTCGTAAAAATATGCCTTCAACATGCCTTCTAAGAAAAATTTCAAACTTAATTTACAAACTTTCTTGATTCTTTTCTGAAATCTTCAGATGTTACTCCAAAGTATATATCCCAATTATTTCTCACATCTTTTGGAGCACAATATATAGACCAATATAGCTACAAATTATCTTCATATTTCATGTGGCATTTAAAAATTAATGGCTTCATCTAGATAATTGATCAATCTAATCAGATTCTATCAATCCTTTTTTTTTTATATTTTTTGTGATACTTCTTTAAAACTTGAGCACCGCATCCTATTTAATACTAGAAAATCCTGAGAACATATTGAACCTCTAACATGATCTAATACTATTATAAGGTAATATCTTTCACTTTTACTTTTTAAGAGATTTGCAATATATATACAACTTATCACATCTGTTTTCTTCCTATAATTTCAACATCTACATTGTTTATCCGAAATAGTTACCTATAAAGATATTTCCTCATTTTTTCACTTTTTGAACATAGAGACAGGTTATTATGAGTATCTTCGGGAGTTAGTGTGTTCGCCCATCCTAAAATCAAATAAATAAACTACAGAACTATCTCAATAAATATTTCTCATGTAATTTTCATAAATGAATTATAGTACTATGTCAATAAATATTTCTCATCTTTATAACATAAGCAAGAAAACCAATCTATTTTTCCTTTTGCAAAACATTAAATTAATTATAAAAGTAATATTTTCCACATTCCTCAAGTCCAAATTGAATTATAAGAAGCTCTTCCTTTTTTGAGTGTTGTGATTCCGATCATGAATTTGATATTGATGAAAATGTGTAAAAAAAATTTAAAGCTTTGTTAGATCCATATTGACTTGCTTGTGATAAAGAATAAAACTTTGCAAGAAAAAGCAGCAGAATCGTAAGGCTTTGAACAAAGAGACCCTTGACCTGGATTGAAAAAAGAAGATGAATTGTCGTGGAACCTTCACTCATATTTTGAAAAATCACATTTTTGAAAGAGCAAATTGCAAGAGTATGATTGTAAATAAGATAATGTTACAAAAGAGAACCGAATTAAGGCCATGGAAAAAATAGAACTATATCTACAAAAAAATCAGAAAAAAGAAGGACAAAGCTTGTCGGGAAGCACAGTCAACACCAAATATGCTTGCATGGCACTCAGCTAGCACAACTTTACGCATTGTCTTGTGCCACGTGTATTTTTATAAAGACAAAATTGCAAAAATAGGACAATAAGTAAAGCCAATTTGCAAAAGAGAACGAGTATTAAGGAGCAGCAAAAAAGATAACCAAATGTAAGGAGCAACAAAAAAGATAATACATAAACTGAAATAAGGAACATCGTCATCAATTTTCACTCGATGCAAACTCATCAATTTACCTGATTTTGCATCATTAGTCATTTTTGGATGAATCGATCAAATTTTGTAGCGTTCTGGCCTCATAAATTTTCATTTAGTTTTATATCAATAGTCATTTCGGATGAATAGGAAAATTTTTATTTGTTTTGCATCAATTTAGATATATTTTTTTTGTTTTTAAGTTTGAAATTTTGTTAATATTATATACTTATTAAATTTATTATAAATAATTTTAAATATCATAGTTTTATTAGCTTTAAAATATTTAACTTGAAACAAAATAATTTTGTATTTTTATATATCGATTTGGAAATATTACATGTAAATTTGCATAAATCAAATTCACAAAGGAGAAATAATATATAAAGAATTGATATGAAATGTTTTATTTTTTGTTTGAATTTTAAAATGGTATAAATCTTTATAAGGAAAAATATAACATGTATAATTGAATTATATACTAGTTTACACGAAATACTTTTAGAAAAAAAAATTAACTATAATTATCAGTATTGTAAGAAAGTTCATATATTTTATTTGGTATTTAAAATTATGTTAACTATATAATATAACAGCCCATAGACATTTTCACATGTTCTAATTAATATCTTCTAATTTTTTTTAAAAAAAATTAAGCGCTTTAAATTATAAAATGTGTTGAATGCTCGTGACCATTCCTCGATATTGCAATGAAACTGGAACAATAGCCGCCGTTCCGCTCCCAGCGACCGTTCTTACAAGCCATGACCAAGATAGTACGTATCATATTGCAATTTACAAGTCAATAAATAAATTGTTGAGTTAGTAGGGTCCCTTGAAAAAGATTTTTACTAATTATAATCAAAGGTCACTTTTCACTTTCGAGGAAATTTTATCTTATTTATAAAATGAAAACTCATTTAGTTACTGGTGAAGGAAGTTGTTTTGGTATTAATTATAATAACTAAATCCTTTAGAATCCAAGTTGATCTACCAAAGAGAAATGTGTGTGCAAAAATAAATGATTCAGTTTTTGCTTTATGGAGGCTCAAGATTTTGACATGTGAAAGTGAAACAAGCAAGGAAATTATATAATATAGACTAAAGTAGACTAGTCTATTATGTAGTGCAGGCCACATTAATAATGTATATATGTTCATTATTTTTATCCAGGCCATGTTTCTCACACTCAAAGGCATCTTCATCTAAAATAATCGGTTAATGAGAAGTACTTATTATATAGTTGCTAAGTAATAAAAAAACAATTGACTTTTAGTCCACTATTTTGTGCCAGAACCATAGGGCATTCAGACAATTTCCATAGAAATGAGGATAATTTCAAATTAGTCAACAAAAGAGAACCTTCTATCACTCCTATATATATAGCAGCCCTGCTCCTTTCATTTCACAGCATAGCGAAGGCACACAAACAAGCCATTCATTAAATCTTTCTGCTCATTAATTACCTTTTTCGTATCATTTAATATTATCATATATAGCCATGGGGGCCATCACTTACGATATGGAAATTCCTTCATCTATCCCCGCTGCTAAAATGTTTAAGGCAGTTGTTCTCGATGCAGACACCCTCATTCCCAAGATCATGCCTCAGGCTATTCAAAATGTCGAGATCGTGGAGGGAGACGGTGGTGCGGGAACTGTTAAGGTCATCCATTTTGGGGAGGGCAGCCAGTACAAGAGCGTGAAGCACCGTGTTGATGCTCTTGACGAGGAGAATTTGACCCACAGCTATAGCATTGTTGAAGGTGATGCTCTGATGGGCACTCTTGAGTCCATCACTTATCATATCAAAATTGTTCCAACCGAAGATGGAGGATGCATCTGCAAAAACAGGAGCATTTACAACACAAAGGGCAACGCAGAGATTACTGAAGAGAAAATCAAGGAAGGAAAGGAGAAGGCCGTGGCGATGTTCAAGGCCATTGAGGCTTACCTACATGCCAATCCAAATGCTTAAATTAAAACTATCTACACATATAAACTTCATCAATACTTGTGTAATTTTTATTGTTTCAAGTTATGCTGCCCTGCGCTTTCTGTATTCAATATTCACTGCTTTTTTACTGTATCCTTCCGTCAAAATCCATTTTCTACTTAATAATTCTGCGCAAACACTATAATAAAAAACTGTTGTGAATTTTACCATTATAAATTTGCTTCAGTCTTATGAACATTTCTACTTCTTCATAGCTTCTTACTTTTTCTACACCATCCAAATGAAAATCAGAAGGATGTACTTTCAAACTGGAATGGAATATAACAAATTTACTCGTTTAACAAGTGCTTAAAATCCTGAAATCTACATTAAGATTGAAGGTGAATGGAACAAAATGTTAAGAAAATTCCACAAAAAGGATACCTCAGTTTGCAGCAGAAAGATTTGCAAGGCATGGATAAAGGCATCAATCATCTCAGAACATACTCTGTTGGCTTAACTGATATGCTCGGAAATAAATACACATTTAAAGCACCAGATATTAAATACTTCCTTAAGAAAATATTTGTTTGTGGATGCTATATGTTTGTCATGTATTCATAATGTGGAATAGAAAATGCAAAATGCTAGATAGTTGTAGGTCGATCAGATTGGTAACAGTAGATCGATGAATTGGGTAAGTAAAAAGAGTGAAGATTTTAGTTGTGGATATCTATAGAAGAGAGAGTCACATGCTTGCTAATTTCCTACGCTGCTAGTCAGGTCAGACAGATCTGTGTCCCTTAATTTGATTGAAATTTGGACCTATTTGAGGTATTTATTTAAGTGCTGAGAAATATATTTCATATACTTTGCTTGGACCAAAAAAAATGGAACAAGTTTCTTAATTCAAATGAAAAAAGAAGATGTTTTTAACTAACATAGGTTTTTCTATGGTCCTAATAGATTAGTTTTTACCTATTTTCATGTATGCATTTATTTTATGCCAAGTGGCAGTTTGTTTTAGTAAACAAAATAAAGAAAAATTAGAACAATTGTCCTTTTTTAAGTCAAATACCTTATTTATCTTTTTAGTTTGTTGAACCGTAACATCTAAATTATTTATTATTTCTCTCATTTTTTTCAATTTTCTCACATTCCAAATACTTCTGATGATGATTAATAATAATAATAATAATAATAATAATAAATTAATATTTATTAGTATTATGTATTATTATTAGTAATATTATAATTATAAATTATTATATTAATAATATTTATAATATTATCCATACTACATATTATGAATATAATTAAAATTATTATAATATAATCTTTATTATTATTAAATATATTACTAATCATATAATTAGTATTATTGATTATAATAGTATCACTATAAATGTATATTAATATTTGACTAATATATTAATAATAATATGAGTATATGACTAACATTAGTATCAATTATATATACACATATATTGTATACAAATATATATACACACATGTACATATATTTATAAAAAATATATAATATTTTAATATGTAATATATACACACATATATTTATATAAATATATATTATATATACATATATACATACAAATATATACATACCAACACCGCCCCCCGCCGCTCCCCCACCCTAACGCCGAATCCCTCTCCCCACCAACCCCCTGGGCTGCCATGGCCGCCTGGATAGGCCGACCATGGCCAACCAGTGGCCATGGAAGCCACCCAGCCAAATCTGGCAGGGCGGCGAGATTCGAGGTACTGGCCACCTGGAAGCTTGGCGGCCGGAAGTTGGCCTCATGGCCAGATCTGGGTTGGGGGGTGTTTTGGGGGATTTTTCTTTCCCTTTTTTTTTTTTTTTTTTTTTTACTTTTAGTTTATTTATTTTTTATTTATATATAAAGTTATTTAAATTTTTTTATTTTTTAACTATTATAAATTATATATATTTATATAAATATATGTGATATATAAATACTTCAAAATTCATGTTGCCACCTAAGCAATAAAAATAATAAAATAAGCCAATTAATTAATATATCAACTAATTTTTTTGCCAACATGGCAAAAAAAAAAAAAAAAACTATGAATGTGTCAACTCAACAAAATGCCCAATTTCATAACCTTCTGGCGTGCCACATAAGCATTTCCGATCAAAATTTTAAATTCCGGCGACTTTCGGACTAAATGTGTAATTTTTTTTTAACTTGTAGGACTAAATTTGAAATTGCATAACATATAAGATAAAATTGAAAGTCAAGAAATTTTATAGGATGAAAAAAATATTTTTCCAGGAATAAAAATTTACAAGATCGAGATTTTTTATGAAATGAAAAATTAAATTACTTTAAATTTTTTGTTCAAACAAACAAAGGGTATTTTTCGAATAAGAAAATTTTGAATGAAAGATAAATAAGGAATTTCAAAGAGAATAATAAAAATACTAAATTGTTTGATTAAATTTAGTTTGTTTTTAGAACAAACATATCCTAAGGTAGATATTAATTTAGTTGTAAATAAATAATAACAAAATACTTGCATGATAATAGATAAAAACGAGAGGTTAGGATCATAGAAAACCCCAACTAACATTTCTGCAGGAACAAGAAGTTTGATCAAACTGAAAATTAACTGGAATTAGGTATAACACAAATATCAGTTATATTTCTTTTAGGCGACGACATCTTTATTAATAAAAATGATTGACTAACAGAGCAGTCTTTGATTAATATACTCTAACTAAACACATTTTTCTTGAGAAAAATTATGTGTGATTAATATAATTGAATATGTCCGTACCAGACAAGTTCAACTAAGGTGGGTCAATAAGCAGTATATCTAAGAACAATATGCGTGGAATATGTCATAATAACAAAGAAATATTAGCACACCATATCAATGGTTAAATGTCAGTAGAGACTTTACCCTCTGCTGAGTTGAAATTTTTGTGTGACGAAAAATCATCCTGTTATTTAATTACTAGTTGAAAAGAAGTCCTTTTCTCGTTGATAAATATGTACTCTACATAAACCGTAGTGAGAATATTGATAATGCAGTTTGGAAGAATCTTAATCAAGTGAGAATGGTTGGAAAGAATGGCGGTAAGTGAATGTAGAAAAAGTAGATGAAAATCTAGAAGAAGCAGACTAGTCAATGAAGGAATGCACACTGTCCAAATTGCTAACAGATCAGACTGTAGCCAAAAAGAATTGACTTTGGTTCAACAATTTTGGGCTAAAAAATTAACTGGATATAAGTATATTCTACAACAGAATCTTCTACCCTACACTATAAATATATAGCAGCTCTGCTTCTTACATTTCCTCATCATACAGCCAAGCCATTCAACAAATATCCCCTTTCTCATACCCCAATTAAAGCTTAAAAAAATCTTAGCCATGGGTGCCGTCACTTATGATATGGAGATTCCTTCATCTATCCCGGCTGCTAAGATGTTTAAGGCAGTTGTTCTCGATGCAGACACCCTCATTCCCAAGATCATGCCGCAGGCTATTAAAAAAGTTGAAATTTTGGAAGGAGACGGTGGTGTGGGTACCATCAAGGTCATCAATTTTGGTGAAGGAAGCCAATATAAGAGCGTGAAGCACCGTGTTGATGCTCTTGACAAGGAAAATTTGACCCACAGCTATAGCATTGTTGAAGGTGATGCTCTGATGGGCGTTCTTGAATCCATCACTTATCATATCAAGATTGTCCCTACTGAAGATGGAGGATGCATATGCAAAAACAGGAGCATTTACCATGCCAAGGGTGATGTTGAGATTAGGGAGGACAAAATCAAGGAAGGGAAAGAGAAGGCCATCGCGATGTTCAAGGCCATTGAGGCTTACCTCCAAGCCAACCCTGATGCCTAAAACCCAACTACACTGCCTTGTTTGAATGCTTTAGCTTGTGTGATTTCTTGTTCTGATTTTTATTTTCTGTTCACGCTTTAGCGTATCAACAAGTTGTGTCAATTTGTACTTTTTTCATCGAAGAGTGCCTTTAATTTATCAATATGTTCTAGCCAAATTCAGTGCTATATTGGATTTGTTACAAAGTTTGATTTCAATGTTTTGAAATCCCTAGTTCTACATTGCACCTTACAGATACAACCAATAACAAATGATCATAAGATTTTCAATGACAAGTGAAGTTGAAAGCTAACCAGAAAATGAGAAGAGATAACTTTTTCCCTTATGCGAACATCTGACATCAGAAATGATAAAATGCTGGAGGACTAAAATCTTCGAAATGTATATTAATTGAATGCTTCAAGTCTGCAATAGCAACCTTGATCTTTCGTACGATGAATACTCCTATGCTGAGTAAGCCAATGTGCGATGCAATTCAGTACAAAGAAAAGATCATTTCACTCTATTCCTCATAGAAATATGCCTTCAACATACCTTCTAAGAAAAATTTCAAACTTAATTTACAAAGTTTCTTGATTCTTTTCTGAAATCTTCAGATGTTACTTCAAATTATATATCCCAATTATTTCTCACATCTTTTGGAGCACAATATATAGACCAATATAGCTACAAATTATCTTCATAATTTATGTGGCATTTGAAAATTAATGACTTCATCTAGACAATTGATCAATCTAATCAGATTCTATCAATCCTTCTTTTTTTTTTTTTTTTTTTTTTCTTTGTGATACTTATTTAAAACTTGAGCACCGCATCCTATTTAATGCTAGAAAATCCTGAGAACCTCTAACATGATCTAATACTGTTATAAGGTAATATCTTTCACTTTTACTTTTTAAGAGATTTGCACTGTATATACAAGTTATCACATATGTTTTCTTCCTATGATTTCAACATCTACATTGTTTATCTGAAATAGTTACCTATAAAGATATTTCCTCATTTTTTCACTTTTTGAACATAGAGACAGGTTATTATGAGTATGTTTTAATTTGGTGAAGTGGTCCTATCTAAGAATGTTCTATAAATTTTTATTTTCCCAATAAGCCACGAATTTTTGGTTTGGGAAGCTATAGATCAACAAAAACTGGATGTATTCCATTCAAGTTGAATTCAAAAATTATCCACATTCCTTCTTGATCAAAGTCCCAACAAGCATCTCAAAAGTGCTTAATTTTATTAATTGTATTTTCTTGATCACTTTGGTGATATTATTAACCACTCTATCATGGTTCCTATAGATATATTTTTATAGATATTTCACTATTATCTTTCGTGAACATATCTCCAAATGGATATGACAATTGTATGTGGATAAGAAGTATGGATTGTAAGGTACCACCAATTGGTTAAGGAGTTGTCCATTATGAACTTCAACTATCATTGCATTTTTTCTTATTCTGTAAATCAAATACCCATCACTCCCTTGAATTGTGATTTCATAATATGGATGTCAACTATAATATGAATTATTCATATTTTCATCTTCGTATGTTCATGAATGATATGCTTAAGAACGAAGTATCGAGCATACGATGTTTTTTTGGATCTAAAAGTTCTTTGTAGACAAACCTATCAATATAATCTAGGCTTGTAATCTTATACTAAGACTTTAGAATTACAATCTATAAGCATTTAATTAATAATATTGTACATGTCGACTAAATTCTATTGTGATATCCTTTCACAAATCAATATAGATTATCTTGGGTTTCTTATTTATAGCCTATAGCAAGTATATTCTCGATATGAGACATTTTTGTTACTCATCATAAATAGATGTCAATTTAAGCAAGATAACATACAAGTTAGAATTTTAGGAAAAAACGTTCACTACATTGCCTAATTCAAACTTTTGATAATTGTTCTAATTTATAGATACCTTTTCATACTTTTGAAAAAATATCCTCCATAAAAGCAAATTAATCTACATTAGAGCTGTCAGTAACATGTGCATTTATTTACTGAGCAGTATTACATTAGGCAATTGTTCACATAAGAAGCAAAATTTAAGAACTCGCAGAAGATATTATTTCACATAATCCTTTTGTCTATTAAGTATGATTCTAGAAAGTGATATTATTGTTAACACGTGTATAAGCTGGTGTGCTTCTAAAAAAATATTATATGACGAAGAACCAGTAAAGACAATCTGAGTACATGATTGTCGCTTGATGATACTTTGTAAAAACAATTTAGAGTTTGCAAATATGAAAAAATTCATGAAAATTGTGGTGAAATTTGATAATAATTAATGAATAGAAAAATATCATATTTACATAAATTTAAAACTTCAAATTTTTATTATGTAAGTCTTTGCTGATTCATATTTTGCATTGACTAACTTTTGCATGTTAATAACAAAAACAAATATCATTTTCCAATATTAGAGTATTAAGCAATTAATAAGCTATAAAATAAGAAATAAATCTACTTGTTGTTCTGCAAAAATGGTTGCATTACTTGCAAGGATCGCTTGAATATATTCATTCCTATGGATTCCATTCTGGTGCCTTTTCTTTCTGAATGTTTGAGTATCATCTTGTATCTCCTCTTGAAAAAAAGTGGATATTACATCGAGATTATACGTAACATACTTAATAATGTTTTATTTTGTGTTTATAATCTGGATATGTATGAACAGCAATATCTCATTCCACCAATGTATTAAGATTATTTCCTTCAACTCAAAGAGTCGCAATTTGACAACACTTGGAGAATTATATAAAAACTCATTGGTTTAATTTGACATGTTTTGAGATATGAAGTTGAATATCATTTATTAAGGGTAATCCTTTAATCATTTGAGGATATTTGAGTAGCATATTCACTCAATTTCACATCTTTTGAGATATTGAGTTGAATATCATTCACTAATTTTTGCATAAGTTATTATTTCTTAGATGTGTCTTAACTAATTAAAAACACACTTATTTTGAAATACATGAAATATCTGTGATGCATATACACCAAATATATATACATTTATTAAGAGAAAGGGCTTGATTTAATTAATTTTAATGTAATTATTATTTTGGGGGGTCTAACTAAAAATAAATTTAATTTGTTGAACATTACCACTAAACTATATTTATTGAATGTAATAGTTTCATTAATTTGATGATGATGATGATGTCTAGTATAGTATAGTATGAATATAGATAAAACGTCATGCACATGACTGACAATTGCATGTCTGTGGCATGAAAGGAAAAATAAATGCTTAACGGAAGAACTTCTCAACTGTTTTTCAAGCACTACATGCATGATGCTGGAAAGATTAATTAACAACACTACTTCATCTTATGATCACTTTCTCTGAATAATTAAGAATAGAAAAGCCGAACTAATTTTGGCACACACTTTTTTCAGGATAAAATCATTTAGAACTAAACCCTATCACAATATTTTGGACATAATTTCACACATGATCTATGTCATCCAAGTTATGTAATGAATATATACTTGAATAAATCCATATATTATATGTAACATACAAACTAAGTACCATGATCAGTAGAATTTTGTAATATATATAATGGATAACATTATTTTGGACTGCAACTAGACAAGAATTAATTTTCACAATGAGTCTACGTATCAATTAATCATAATAGCGATTCTAACTTGTAAGGTTTTGTTTCTTCAGAGGGTCACGTAAGGCAGAGCGTCATATATATATGTACCCTATAAATTTGGTCCTATCTCTCCTATTAAATTCAAACAATTCTAAAAATGGAGAATACTAACACAACTAAATTAGTTTTCTTTGCTATCCTTCTCATCACCACATCTGGTAAGCCCTAATTCTTCACTCTTCTTTTTTTCCCCCCAGTTATTCATGTCGAGACATCTTTCATGCTCACCACTTTCGTATATCCTAAAATGTTGTTATACCAAAGATTCTACAAATTAAATGGGTTCGAGATTTAAAAAAAAAAACAAGAAGAAGAAGAAGAAGAAGAAGAAGAAGAAGAAGAAGAAAGAGGAGGAAAGCACATATGCTTTAAAGTTTAGGGATAGTGTTAGAAATTTTAGCACTGAGGTACGAAATTGATATTTTAGCTAATATAACAAGATAATTTAAAATTTGAAGTGAATAAAATTTTGAATATATTTAAGGGTAGAGAATGACAAGTATTCCATCCAATCTCCTACTCTGAGTTAAAATTCTTCACTATTGTGAGATGAGAAAGGTATTAATTTTTAGCTTATGTGCTGTGATCATTCAAAATTTGAAGTGAAAAAAAATAAAATTGATTTTCAAGATTATAGATAAATGAGGAGAATGGCTATTGTCCCGTTCCATCCCTTCTAATCTCTAGTGTCATAGTAGCGTTGTTCAAACTTGAATTAATCTATTTGCAAATAGATCTTGTGTTATTCCTATGTATATATGTGAAATATTATTAATTTTAATTTCAGGTATACAATTCTCCAAGATGGGAGGAGTGGGAGTGGATGCTATTGGCCTTAGACCACGACTAATAGCTCCAACCACACGGTGTCCGATCAAAAAGTGTAACAGCAGTGCCGACTGCACTGATGTTCATTGTGGAAGCAGATGTGTTGCCATAACACATCTTCGGGAGTTAGTGTGTTCGCCCCATCCTAAAATCGAATAAATAAACTATAGAACTATCTCAATAAATATTTCTCATGTAATTTTCATAGATGAATTATAGTACTATCTCAATAAATATTTCTCATCTTTATAACATAAGCAAGAAAACCAATCTATTTTTCCTTTTGCAAAACATTAAATTAATTATATAAGTAATATTTTCCACATTCCTCAAGTCCAAATTGAATTATAAGTAGCTCTTCCTTTTTGAGTGTTGTGATTCCGATCATGAATTTGATATTGATAAAAATGTGTAAAAACTTTTAAAGCTTTATGAGATCCATATTGACTTGCTTGTGATAAAGAATAAATCTTTGCAAGAAAAAGCAATAGAACCATAAGGCTTTGAACAAAGAGACCCTTGACGTGGATTGAAAAAAGAAGATGAATAATTGTTGTGGAACCTTGACTCATGTTTTGAAAAATCACATTTTTGAAAGAGCAAATTTCAAGAGCAGGATCGTGAATAAGATAATGTTACAAAAGAGAAGCAGAATTAAGGCCATTGCAAAACTAGGACCATAACTATAAAAAAATCGAAAAAAAAAAAAGGGACAAAGCTTGTCAAGAAGCACAGTCAACACCAAATATGCTTGCACGGCACTCGGCTAACACAACTTCATGCTTTGTCCTGTGCCATGTGTATTTTGATAAAGACAAAATTGCAAAAAGGACAATAAGTAAAGCTATTGTGCAAAAGAGGACCATAATTAAGGAGCGGCAAAAAAGATAACCAAACTAAAGGAGCAACAAAAAAGAGAATACATAAAACTGAAATATGGAGCAACATTGTCAATTTTCACTGGATGCAAACTCATCAGTTACCCGATTTTGCATCATTAGTCATTTTTGGATGAATCGATTAAATTTTGTAGCATTCTAACCTCATAAATTTTCATTCAATTTTGTATCAATAGTCATTTCGGATGAATTGGGAAAATTTCATTGCATTCCGATGTCATCAATTTTTGCTCGACTTTTTACTACTCTATTTTTCAATGTTATGTGGTTATCTTTTTTGCTGGCCTTACTTCAAAGTATACGTGGCACATGACGAGACACAAAGCTATGCCAGCAAGCATATTCCAGCATTGAATGTACTTTTCGGTGAGTTGGTTGTACTTCCCAATGAGCTTTGTCCTTTTTTTTCAATTTTTTTATAGTTATGGTCTTAGTTTTGTCATGCCTTAATTCCAAACCTCTTTCACAAAATGGCATTATTTACGGACATATTTTTGCAATTTCCTTTCTGAAATGAGCCATAAGATCAAAGAAAAAATATCATTAAGAAAAATCTTGTTGAGTGTTCCATAAGTTTCAAACACAAGCAGAACAAGACAGAGTCCAGAACCTAGAACCAATTAGAATGTCTAAAATACGTGGACAATTCCTAACACTACCAGTTGTAAGCCAAAATCAGTACATAAAACCTATTTTACTCGAAAGAGTTGGCTGCGAAGCTTGGATTCAGAAGGAGGTTCAGCAGGAAATTAACAATAGAGTAGCCTACCTTTCAAGTCTGAGCATGGCAACTATAAATGTCCATACAAAGACCTTATTGGCATTACGTTTGTTTAGGTGCTGAAACATTCTACAAATAATCATGTAGGACACGACAAAGCTTGGGGACCTAAAACAAATTGAACTTTTTTAGGTACTTACTAAAAAACCTTCTCAAAAAAAAAAAAAAACAAAAAAAACAAAAGTGGTATTTGGATAGTGGATTTTCCATGTAAATGACAAGACGTGTCCTTGTTACTCAAACTTAACAAGTGTCTTGCTAGCAATGTTTTCAACATAGGCAACACAAATTAACACATGATAGGTAAAGGTACCATTGGTAAAAAGCCTGGTGCTATGATTGATAATTTGTGGCTTGTTGAGGAGTACAATTTCATTCTATCCACTGTGTTATTAAGTTAGATAGAAAATAGGTATTTATGCTACCATGGATGGAAATATTTACTGTACAATTCTTAATGATTTAAGCTATGTAAATATTGAGAGTATAGTTGTTATAGAGAAAGAAAGTATGAGATTGCATTGGAGACTAGACCACATCAACGTGGATCTAATCTCTCATCTTACCAAGAAGGATTTTGTCAAAAGAGTTTCTAAGATAAGTTGGACAAGATTTATGATGCATGCCAACAAGCCAAAAAGTTGCAACTTCTAGGATATTCATATCAATTTGTTCAAACATATGAACAACTTCTTTTGGAGAAAACCAGTATGTCTTCTTTATCATGGATTATTATAGTCATTTTACACGGGTATTATTCTTTACTAATAAAAACGACGGTTCAAATGCTTTTGTTGTACTCAAAAAAAGGCTTCAAAATAAAAGGATCGTTGTATCAAGAAAATTCATAGTGATTAGGTATTTATTTTGATGAAGTGAATTTTTTTTGTTTTCTGAAAAGCTTGGATATATAAATGACTTTTCTACTAATAAGATACCCCGACAAAATGGGATTGTTGAAAAATCTGAGTTTGCAAGAAATTACTAGAACCATGCTGAATGATTACGATCTTCTAAGATCATTTTGTAGTGAAGCCATGAAAATTGCATGTTAATATTTCAAATCATGTTTTTCTAAGACTTTTTTTAGAGGAGAAGAAGGAGGAGGAGGAGGGAAAAAAAAACGAAACTATGAATTATGTTACTGTAAAATTTCAAGTGTTTTTCATTTTCATTTCTTCATTTGCAAAGGATTTATTTTCAATGATCTAGATTACTTTGCTAAATTTGATTCCAAAACTGATTAAGGAATTTTCATTGGCTACTCAAACTCATGGCAAAGCTTATTATATTTTGAACAAAAGAAAAAGAATGGTTCAAAAATTCATGCATGTGAGGTTCATTGAAACCTACTCACCTTTAAGCAAAGACATTACAAGATGTGATGAACTAGTTATCATTCGGAAGCTAACCACCATCTTAAACTTAAGAAGAACCAGAATCAAATGAAAATACTACTAACAAACAAGATCCTAGAGACTCGATGGATAGAAGTAAACAAAGACTTAGGAGATTCAAACATGCTTCTAGTCTCCCCGGAGATCCTTAGGCTAGAATTCATACTGAATCGAAAGCACAACAAGTTCCGATATATGAATCCCATTGTGCATTTCTCTCAATAATCGAACTCAATGACATCAAGGAAGTATTGGAATATCCATCTTAGGTTGACTCCATGAAGGAAAAGCCAGCATGCTACAATAAAATTGAAGTTCGAAAATTGATAAAGTGATAGTCGAATCATCCACTCATCAGTAACTAGTGGATATTCCACAACAAGCACTTGATTTATGACTGAAAATATCTCATATGATTTAGATGACCTGATTTATGGAATAATTCCTAAAATTGATTATTCATTATTCTCATTCCAACAACCACTTACCATACTGCTTCGTCATAAAGAGAATCTGCTACTAGACTTAAAAATAAATAAAAAATAAAATAAAATAAAAAAGAAGAAAGAAGTTGTATAGTTGTGGAGTTGTGATTACTATCACATATGCATTTGAATATACAGTCCTTGTTGCATTGTGCTTGTTTGTTTCCAGTTTCTTGCTTTCTACTACTTGTTTCTTGAGGGACCCTCTAGCGAAGAGAGCCAGTAGAACAATATTGCTAGCTTTGATTTAGAGGGTGTTTGGGTGAGCTTATAAGTTCCACAAAACATCTTATAAGATGTTTAAGAGCTTATTAGTTGATAAGAAGTATTTGGTAATTTTTTTAAAAAAAGAGTTTAAAAAATTCTAAAATAAGATATTAAGAGCTTGTAAGCTCTTTTAAAAAAAGTAAGGAGACCCCAACTTATTTTTAAGATCTTAACAAGCTCCTTCATTTTTAATCATTTTAATTACAAAATTGTCATTATTAACATCTTATAAGCTCCAAAATCTTATTTTATCCAAACACTTCAATAACTTATTTTAAAAATAAGATCTAACATCTTATAAACTCCAAAAACATCTTATAAGATGTAGGTGCTTATAAGATGTTTAAAATAAGTTTAGCCAAACACCATCTTAGAATGAAAGTTTAGAGCTTGTCGTACAGAGTAGCAACATCTTTTGCATCAGTCCATTGAAGTTCTATAAATTAGATGGCAGAAGTTCCCCCAGGTTTTGACCACAAAGCAGCTAATTCCACCCCATTTCAGAATTTGTTATATCACTTTAGCAGTTGGTTATCTCTACTTCGAGAGTTGGTTATTGCTCTCTTTTGGGAGTTGGTTCCTTATCCATTTCAGTGTTTTTATCCTTCCTTTCAAATGTCTTATTCTTAAATAGTACAAACATTTAACTTATTAATTTGATAAGTTTTTCAAATCACAGTGAAACCTTATGTACGTAGTGGATGTAGGTACTATGAAATCATTATAAACACTTGTGTCCTTTTACTATGCTTATATTTATTTGTCGTCATTACATAAACTAGAACTTCAACTTGTTCCATGTCAATCATCATCAACTCAAAAATACCATCTGCACAAAACTCATCATTTAAAGGAAATTGTGAGCATACTTTCGCTGCATAAAATTGCAAAAAGCCTAATTCACGCTCCTCTTAGGCATAAACTTACCCTCGTACGCAAATCACAAATTTTTACCAACAATTACAACTAAAATATCAAAGATTCACTTGCATGGTAATAGTAAAAAACAATTCAGCTACTACAATACAAAGAAGTCCTTTGTCTTCAAAAATTAAGCTTCATGATCATAGTACAGTTTTGATTAAGTACTGAAAGTACAGGAAAATCTAGAATAAGCAGACTGGTCCACGACGGAGTGCTTATTCTTTTCTCGGTCTTATTTCCATGTTTTCATATTCAAAACAACAATCCCATAATTTGATTAATGTTCACATAATTAAATAATTGAAATCCGGGTCAACAATTTTGCTCTACTACAGCTTATTACGTCCAATAATTCTCAAGAATATGAATAACTAACGGATTCATATACAACAACCTTAATTCATTCTTACAGTATAATAATAGCTCCATGACTCACATGTTCCAACAGCACCAAAAGGTACATATTAGCAAATTATTTACTTCATGTATTGTAATATATACGAAGAATGTTTCAATAGGTATTACTACGAGGGAACTAGTTTTTATTACAATTTTAATAAATTTAACAATGACAGTTTATTTTATTTTATTTTAAAACGTTTTACTATGTACTAATGAGTAGTAATTTGTGTTGTTTTTAATTTTTTGTATAATTTTGTAATTTTTGATAATTTATTTGAGCACTATAATTCAATTACAAATTATATGAATTTGCAAATTATCACTTATCCAACATGACAATAAAATATGATTAAGAGGAGGGTGAATTAGACTTATATGAATTTATAACGCAGCAAAACATGTTAAACATCTTAATAAGTTGAGAAATAATAATTTTATGCATAAGTTTAAAATACACTTTGATTTAGTAGTAAACTAGCTACTTTTGGAATTTACGATTCCAGTTAAGATAAGTTGGTAATGCAGATAAACAAAAATTAATTGAATGCACTTTTCTTTAGTAGAAATACGTTTGGAGTTTGTGATTATTGCTTGTTAAGATACCATTTAATAAAAAATAATAATAATTAAATAAAATAATAAAATGGGGTACAGTAATCTATAGTACGACTATAAAAGTCTACGTGCACTACTTAATTATCATTTAGAATTTTGAATATGTCCAATTTACTAATTGACAGCATATTCCAAAACTTGAGGAATTTTTCAAGGCAAGTTGTGTAAAACTCTCCTATGCATTTTTGCCAATAAAGGTATAGAAATGACTGAAAAAGAAGCAAGTGTGAAAGAAAGAAGTCACATGAAAATCTAGAACAAGCAGACTAGTCAATACTGAAATGCCCACGGCTTAGAATAATTAGGCCATCCCTTCACACTCCAAAATTAATTAACAGTTGACAGTGGACAAAAAGTATTGACTTTGGTTCAATAATTTTGGGCTACAAACAACGAATAGTACTGAAAACTCAAGTGAATATTTATCACCAAGTCATACGAGAGAATGTTCTATTTTACACTATAAATAGCATCTCTGCTTCTTCCACTTCCCATCAACTAAGGCACATAGACAAGCCACTCAAAAAAAGTCATCTTCTTATACTATTTCTCATATCATCTCAATCTGAAAAATCATAGCCATGGGCGCCATCACTTATGATATGGAGATTCCTTCATCTATCCCGGCTGCCAAGATGTTTAAGGCTGTTGTTCTCGACACAGACACCCTCATTCCCAAGATCATGCCGCAGGCTATCCAAAATGTCGAAATCTTGGAAGGAAACGGTGGTGTGGGAACCATTAAGGTGATCCATTTTGGTGAGGGCAGCCAGTATAAGAGCGTTAAGCACCGTGTTGATGCTCTTGACAAGGAGAATTTGACCCACAGCTACAGCATTGTGGAAGGTGATGCTCTGATGGGCGTTCTTGAATCCATCACTTATCATATCAAGATTGTCCCCACTGAAGATGGAGGATGCATCTGCAAAAACAGAAGCATTTACCAAACCAAGGGCGATGCTGAGATTACTGAAGAGAAAATCAAGGAAGGAAAGGAGAAGGCTGTGGCCATGTTCAAGGCCATTGAGGCTTACCTTCATGCCAATCCAGATGCTTAAAAGCCAACTACATGGCTTGGTTTAAATGCGCCTATATATGCTTGGTTTTTTTGTTCTGATTTTATGTTTGCATTTACACTTTCAGGGCATCAATAAGTTGTATTCTCATCAAAGGGTATGCTTTTATTTATCTGTTTCGTCTAATGAAAGTATAAGTATATTGGATTTATTACAATTATAAAGTTTGATTTCTATGTCTTCAGCATTCATGGTTCTTGGAAATGTATATTAAATGATGCGTGAAGCCTGCAATTCTCTACAAAGAAACCATCATACATATGATACTCTTCTAACATGATAGAAAAATATGATTACAACTTGTGATCCTTTATATATAGTATGTCTTACATTTCTAGGCCCAAAATTAAGAGGCCATTTTTCCTGAAATGGAGGAAATAAAAATCTGTTGATGACATGAGGGCACGAAGTGTGGATTTTTGCGAAAGGGTACACATCGAATCGAAGTATAGAGTTGAGTTTAATTAAATTATCTTTTTAGTTGTGATGTCAAACATTGGTTGCTTGACGGCACAACATTAGGAATTTGTTGATGAAGGGAAGTAGGACAGAGGTACAAATATTTTGATGCCTTTACAATATAGATTACATCAAGACTAATTTTGATGAAAGATTGTCTAATAGTTCTTTCATGAACTTATTCCTTTATTTGGATGTTACGCTTATTAATCCAAAGATATTAACAAGCTAAACATGCAGTTGAGCAGTGAATTTGAGATGAAGGATTGATGTAGATGCTACTGAGAAGATTTTGAGTACGTATCTCTTTGCAATTGAAGGAGGAACACATGTCTCATGTTCCATATTCAATGCAATTTGGAGTATTATATATGCCATGTTTGCTCTAAATTTGATATTTCATAAATGTTTAGTGTGGTGAGTTGTTATATGTTGGCTTGTGAAAGAAAAATTTTGAAGTATTTGAAGGGTACTTACTTCAAATATAATTTAGAATTTATGTTAAACAATTCTGGAAGTTCTTAACAGAGTAATTGGTTCTGTTGATTCCAATTCTATGGACTTGGAAAAAACCGTTCCTTTAATTACTGATTTTATATTCACTTTATTAGAAGATACCACTAGTGGAAAATGGATCTTTCAGCTAAAGTCCATTTATTATATAAAGGCGGAGTATATGGTAATTATTTAGGCAATTGAAGGATCTTTATGGTTGAAAGACATATATAGTTCGAAGTTTGGATCTCATGAAGGAAGTTGCTATTATATTATGTGATATATAGTAAAACTGTTGTTCACTTAACACAGGATAAGATGTTTTCACATTGGATTACCAAACATGTGTCCACATTCCATATCATTTTTCTTCATAATTTTATAAAGTATTAAGAAAAATAAGCAGCTGTTTGAGATAATACTGCCAACATATGACAGAATTTTATTTCTATAAGAGATGCAATGTGATCTTACCTTGAAGTTTTGTGATATATATAATATATAGGGTATAGATAATTAGGACTAAAAATCAATTCACCATCACTTGTCTATTTAACCAATTTTCTTACAAAAGATTTTCAAGAAAAATTTTGGTTTCAGTTTCAATTTTCAATTTAATTTCAAGTGTGTGAAAATGAAAATGCATTTTTTTTATTAGCTGTTTATGTAAAAACAAAAATATATTTGAACTAGTGGTATGAACTATTGACTTGTAGGATTGAAAATGAAATCTTGACGTAAATATAATAATTTGTTGGTTCTATTGTTTTTTTTTTATGTCACTTTAAATTAAGTAAAGTACATCCAGATAACAAATATTATTTAATTTTATTAATAATTTTACTTAGCTAGTCAATATTAATTATTATTACTTAGTAGTGTACAAATTTGTTATTAATTATATATATTTATTTAGTGAGATGAATTTAATTTTATCACATAATAATTTTTAGAAAACATTACTAAAAATTCTTTAAAATAAATTTTTATATCTAAAAAACTCATGTAATTATTTTTTAATCTAAAAAATCCATTTCACAAACTTTTGTTACAAAAATGCTTATTATTAACTTTTTCCTATTTCCAACAAAACTATCCTAGAGTTTTTTACATTAAGAAATTTTTATTTATTGATATTTAATTTTAAAATACTTTTTTAACTATATTAACTTTTTCAAGTAAAAAAAATTATATCATTTATTCATGAATTTCAAAAGCTTTAATCTTTTTTCTTACTGCATTTGATGTTAAAAATTAAAATTGTGTCTACTATATAATTTTTACCATACCTAAACATTCAAGAAGTATATTTTTTCGGATATTTTAATTTATTCAAGTTAAAATCATCCAATCATTATTGATGCAAAACAATTTAAGTAATTTAAAGGAAAATTTCCTATTAAAAAATCTAATTCATAAAATTTCTCAATTTAATAAGTCAAGGATAATTCAGTTAAAAAAGTAGCTATCATGTTTTTCAAATGAAGAGTTGATAAATTGAGTATTTTGAATCGAAAAATATTTAACTGATTGTTTAAATATAAAAATATATTTTAAAGAGTTTTTAATAATGCATGCTGTTTAAATAGTAAAACGTAGTGCACACCACCAAGTGACAAATGCATGTCTATGGCATGAAAAGAATGAAAAATGCTTAAGGAAAGAACTGCTCTCAACTGTTCGACAAGCACTAAATACATGATGCTACAACTAATGACAAACAAGACTCCATCTTATGATGCCTTTTCTTGAATAATTAAGAATAGATCGAAAACCTGGATTTTGGCACACATTTATTCAGAAATAAATTATAGATATATAAATATACAAACTAAGTACCATGATCAGTAGAATTTTGTAATGGGCGAACTATTTTGGATTGTAATATTGGTTTAGACAAGAATTTTCACTATGATAAGTGACGTACTTATTATAATACATCTTACTAATAATTTATTATTTTGTTTTTAACTGGATCACGTATGGAAGAATATCGCCCTATAAATTTGGTCCTACCTCTCCTATCAAATTCAATCAATGCTAAAGATGGAGAATGCTATTGCTAATACAACTACATTAATCTTATTAGCTCTCCTTCTCATCACTGCATCTGGTAAACCCTTTGCCTCTCTTACATTCTATTTCTTTTTCCCCCTTTTTTTTGCATAGAGACTAATTATCTTGCCTGCGCACCATTTTTTGTATAATAGAATCTAGAAAAAGTGCTAGAATTTTTAGTATTGGCAAACGAAATAGATTTTCTAGTTCATATGACAAAACAACTGAAAATTTGAAATATATATTTCAAGACTTAATAAATAAAGAGAATGATTGTCCCGTCCAACCCCTAATCTAAGTTAGAATTTAAGAGTATTGTTAGACAAAAATGATATTTTAGTTCATACTTCATAGGAGAACTCAATATTTGAAATCAATAAAATTTTGATTTCAAGAGAAAACGAATGTCCCTGTCCAACACCCTAATCTTTCTATCCCTGTCATTCATTTCCTAAGTAATTTGTCAAATATTGTTAATTTTTCAGGTATATCACCATTGCCCAAGATGGAAGGAATGGGACTGGATGATGTAGGCCTGAAACCAAGAGTAACGGCAACAAAAAAGCCATGTCAGGTCAAAAAGTGTGAAACTGATGCAGACTGCACCGACGTTCGTTGTGGAACTAAGTGTGTTGCCATACCACATTTTCGAGGGGCTAATGTGTGTGCCCCCAACCACAAATTGAATAAATAAATTACAAGACTATCTCAATAAATATTTATCATGTAATTTCCATAGATGGCTAAATAAATGCATTGTACGATGTTTGTTGGTATGAGGAACTTATTATGAATCAACTAATTTCTGTTGCTTTCGTTATTGTTGCTAGATTGATCACATGCTTGCTTTTTTATTGGAGTTAGAGTTGGTCAAGGGACTACTGTAGATCAAGCAATAGAGGATATCGCAAGACATCCTGAGGTAGAAGGAAAAATACGAGATACTCTATTGCTTAATCTAGCTTTTATGGAAGTTCTAACGATTTATGGATTGTTTATAGCATTAATAAATAAAAATGTATCCCTGTAAATAATCGTAACCTTTGAACTATAGAAGGAGACTTGCAAGAAAATCTAACATATAAGCAAAATAAACTAGTCTATTTTTCCTACATCTTTGCACAAGAAAACCAACAATCTTTTCTCAGCAATGACTCCTGCAATACTAACTACATGCCCCTTCAATGGCTTCATAAGATGGAGCAACACTTGGTTTGATATTTTTAACATCCATATCTTGATAAATCAAGTCTAATGCACAGGAGATACTCTTAAAATCAGGATGCGATTTATCTCCCGCTAAAAATACTTTTCCGCCAGTGCTCAACTCAATCCAACTACAGCCAGGTTGCTTTTTCACACCCTTCTCTTTCATTCGGATCCACATGCCATAAGCTTCTTCTCTTCTCCCGCTGGCCAGATGCATCTCAGCAAGAATCATATACATACCTGAGTTAGAAGGCTCCAACTCCAAAACCTTCTTTCCAGCAATCTCAGCCATCAAAAAGTTCTTGTGCATTCTACTTGCTCCAAGCAGTGCCCCCCAAACACTAGCATGAACTTCTATGCCGTCCATTCTCATTCGATCCAAAAGATCCATTGCCTCTTCAATAAGTCCAAATCTTCCCAATAGATCAACCATACAAGTATAATGCTCGTTTGTCAACTTAAGAAAATATTCATTTTGCATAACATTAAAGTAATGTTTTCCATGTTCCACAAGTCCTGCGTGGCTACAGGCCGAAAGGACACCAACAAAAGTTATTTGATTAGGCTTCACGCTTGATAATCTCATCTTCTCAAACATCTCTAAAGCTTTTTCGCCATGCCCATGGTGAGCTAATCCGCATATTATAGAATTCCAAGAAATGATATCATGGCAGTTCATGGAATTAAATTCAAGCAATGCAGTCTCCATATTACCACATCGAAAGTACATGGTAATAAATGCATTACCAACAGAAATAAAGCAATCAATCCCCACCTTAATAGCTTCTGCATGAATTTGTTTTGCAAGGTTCAAGGATGGCAAGTTTGAACATATACTGAGAAAGCTTGTAAATGTAGCTTCATCCAGGGAAAGACCATCTTCTTTCATTTTGATAAACAATTTTACACCATCCTCAATGTGATCATTTTCCCCTAGTCCAACTATGGCAACATTCCATACAGTTGTATCACGAGCAGGCACCAACTCAAAAACTTTCATGGCATTTTCAGCTTCTCCCATATTAAAGTAACCAATCATGATATTCGTCCATGAAACAATACCACTAAATGGGGTTTTCTCCAAAATTGCATGAGCTTCTCTCGCCATACCATTGTTGACAAAACCCAACATGATCGAGTTCCATGATTTTTGGAATTTCTGAGGCATCCGGTTGAAAAGCCTCAAGGCATCAATAATCCTTCCAATACTCACAAACCCATCTATCATTACACTCCATGAGTTCCAATCCTTTTCAGGCATTTTGTGAAACAATCCTTCTGCAATTTCAACAAATTTATTTTCCACATATCCACCAATCATCGTATTCCAAGCTTGAATATCCTTTACCGGCATATCATCAAAGATTTTCCTCGCTTCAATAATCTGTCCAGCAACCAGAAACGCCTTCAACATAATAGTCCAGGATGCAACATCCCGCGTACTCATTCGTCTGAACAACTCCTCAGCTTTATCAAAGTCCCGAACCCTCACTAAACCTGCCATAACTAAATTCCAAGAAACCACATCTTTTAAGGGCATCACGTTAAACACCCTCACAGCATCATCCACCAACTCGTTATCAACATACCCTGAAATTAACGAATTCCAAGTTACAACATCTCTACACTCCATGCTACGAAATACATCTCCAGCCCCTTCAACATCCCCGTACTGCATTAACCCAGATATCATTGTATTATATGAGAACGTATCACGCACCGGCATTTGTTTATACAAACAAACAGCATTTTCGTAGAACCCATTTTGAAAATATCCTCTAATCATAGCATTGTACGTAACTGTATTTTTACGCGGCATTTCGTCGAACAGTTCCTGGGCTTCTTTCACAAGGCCATTTTTCATGAAATTTGAGATCTTTGAGTTGAATGGCTTCAAGTCGAGTAACGTGGTAACAGTTCGATGCTTGAAATAGGGTTTCAAAGAGAGAAATTGGGCGAGTGCTAGAGCTTGTCTGAGATGGAAGACATGATCCATTAGTAGTTCAGCGCAGGCAGCAAAGAATTTCTTTCTTGGTAGAGAAACTGAAGTTAAAAACACGATAAGCTCGGGCCCAGGGTGTCGGTTGCAACTAGGCCGGGCTTTCGGTTATGACTTGTGAATGTTGGTTTGATTCAACCTACAATCTCCTTAACAAAATATCTTAAAACTCAAAACTGATAAAAAACAATCAATTAAAATTTTTTAATTAAATTAAAAAACTCAAAATTTTAAAAATCTGACATTTGGCCAAAATTATATAATTAAATAAACATAAAACGATGATATATAACAATATAGATGACTACAGCACATGACCGAACATCAGACAAATAAAATAGTGATCTTTATACAAAGTTTCCCACTCTTGGAGTATATCTTTACATTAGAAAGAAACAAAGGGAAGGTTGTATTAGAAAAACCTACAAATTGAGAGGGTAGGAAAACTAATTCCCATCATGTGAATATTATTTCGCATGTTACATCTTAATTCCCATATGATATGTTGTTATATTTGTAACACCTCAATTTTTGGATTATTAATTATAAATGATTGTATTATCAAAATAATAGGTTGATCGAATAAGCTATATTTGGTAATTGCTTAAATTAAATTAATTAAGGTTTAGGTATAAATATTGGGAATTGAAGGATTTAATCGTAAATAAGAAAGGGGCCTAATTGCCAAAAATTATAAAATTTAGGAGTCAATGTGAGAGAATAAAAGCTTAAGGACGTTAAAATAAACCAGTTCGGACTTAATTGACTGAAATTAAGAAGGTTGGGAGGTCAATGTGTAAATAACAAAACTTTTAGGATCGAATTAAAGCTTAGGGGTGGAATTGTAAGTCAGTCAAAATTTGAGGGACTTAATTGAAGTCGGTTAACATTTGAGGGGTCAAATTGAAGAGGTCCAAAAATACTTATATATATATATATATAAATGAGGACAAAAATTTATCTAATTTTTAAAACTTGACCTAACCTCTTTCCATGTTCGGTTCTTCTTCATTTCAGCTCCAAATTGAACCATAGCCGGATTCCTCTTAACTCAAGAATCACAACCATACCAAATATGAATCAAATCGACAGTGATTTCCCCGAAAAAATTTAAGCTAGCGGGGGTGGCGGGTTGCTAAATTCCGGTAAAGGAAATGGTGAAATATTGGGTGAGTCTTGACAGGCTTGTTGAGAGGAGCGTTTTGGTACCCCTTAACTAGATTTTTGACAGCCGACAACGAAATAATTGAGGCGGAAAGGCGGCAGTAGCTCTAGGGCTTTGGTGTCGGTTTTAGCACAATTCTCTCGCGAGGAGACGGCTAACGGAGAAATTGGTTGAGGGCTTTTAATAAGCTCAACGAGGCACATCTTTTGGTCCAAACGGTTTGTACCCAAGCGGCAGCAGTGCGGCGAGGATTAGCAGTTTCCACGAAATTTAATTCCAAACACAGTGGGATTAATTTCAGAATGTGATTTGGACCTGGACCCAGTTTAATTTGGTAAGTTTTGATTTTATCATATTAATTAGCCTTGATTTGATACGATTGAGTATTATGATGAAATTAGATACATAAATTAATAGTTAGCGATATAGACGGTAAATTTAGACTTTGTCACGAATTTAAACACTAGCTTAGGATGATATAGCTTTCATTGAAAATTATTAAGTTGAATTGATATAATTGGGGAAGCTGAAGATAAGAGTATTGAAAACATGTTCTCCAACTCGATGAATTGAGATTCTAAACTAAAGTGTCCTTAGCATTTTTGGCATGGAAACAAGACTAGAAGCTACAATAGGATGAAATGAGTTAAAGACTAAATCTTAACAAAGACGCTAGGTATAAACATGTATATGATTCAAAGAGTTATCTAACAATGATTTAGGTTATCATACGATACAACCTTAGATTGACTAGGAAGCAAGGGCTTGAGCATTGTTACGGTCGGGAATCCTTTGCATTGATTAGGTGAGTTTATATTAGCTTTCTTTACTAAGAAAAGAACATAAATATTTGTTATTATGCCGTTGTCCCTTGGTTCTGTTTGTGTTGAGATTCAACGGTTGATGCTTGTTCATTCTATGCTATTCTTTGGCGCTTGTGTTGAATCTGACAGTGTGTCTGATCTGTTCTTTTTGTCTGAAACTTTTGAACCGTTATTATCCAAGTTCTCAATCTTGCTTGTTGAGACTTCTTATCTTATGTATTTATATTAATAAATATATCAGTTCTGGTTGACTTTCTTTGCTAGAAATTGTTGTTCATCTATACAATATCGACCTTCTATCTTTGTATTTCTCTTGGTAGTGTCTATTTGGACCTTTCTTATCCTTTATTTGTGATTCTTAAGCTATTCTTATATGAATTTCTTGCCTATTTAGAGTTGTTACTTCCCTGAACCAAATATCATGTTTACACAAGTTTAACAAAACAAAATGTTTGTGAAAGTTCACCACACATCGCCCCTTACACTAGATACTGCTCTTGTTTGATTATGATTTATGATCTTACTTGAAAATGGCAGTTGTGCATGACCACAGAAAAATGAATTTCGAAAGATATATTTTTCTATCATCGCCATGTCTATCCTAGAACAAACTTGATGTTGACTTATTGATTACTTGTTTATAATGGCGAATTGACGTGTTAATAAAAATGTTGTTGGACATGTTACATGATATACATGAATATAATTAATACCCTTGGGCGTAGGCCCTGGGATCAGCTTCAAAAAATGACCGAATGGAACGGACCGATGGTAATTGTTCTTTTGGCTGATACCCGTACAAACTGTACACATAACCCTATTTCATAGCCAGCTGGAGGTAGTTATCTATGAGCGAGCAAGGCATGCAGCTAGCCATGCCTAATGATTGATTGATTGATTGATTGATTGTCCGAGCTGATATCACTTGGAACTTGGAGGAAATAAATTTTCATATTTTAGAAAGTGGAGTGACAAGGTAGGAAAACTACCAACAGCTTAATAGTAAAAGTGTTTGCTAAATTATGTTTGGTTGATTTTTCAGCTAGATATATTTCCGTGTGCTAGAAATATATCTTGCATCCTTGTGAATATTTTGAATTATCACTTTTAGCTTTAGTGTTCAATTGTTATTGTTTTGTGTGTTGGGATCACCTCTTTGCTAGTAGCTCATTAAGTCATTTGGATTTATAATTCTGTATTGTTTCATTCTGTTCCTTTTCCAGATAAGGACCCGTAGGAGCCATATGGAAGTAACCTCGACAGTTCATATTGTACATAATTTTGCCTGATGTAAATAGATAGAGTTGGAAGCTTCTGAGACTTTCTTGTATTATAGTATGCTTTAAAAAGCATTCTTTTTAAATGTACTAGTTTTGTACAGGTGTTAAATAGTATTTAACCAACACTTATAAAGAACTCTTTTCTTCAGTATGTTTGGATTTCTCTGAGTGGATTAAGATATATGACTGAGAGTGGTGGCGCTTCGACTGGAGGCACTCACCTCCGGCTTTGGGGTAGCGCTACAATATGTGTGTTAGAAAGTATAATGGATGGGATGTACAATTATAAAGTTTTTGTCTCATAATATTATTTTATTGATAATTTTAATAATAAAATATTATTAGATTAGAAGCCTGAGAACTTAAACATAAAATCGAGTGAGGGAAAAAATTAATGCCTGCTGATTATCTCAATCTTTTGTCTTGGTATATAATATCGTATGTTACTATATATGTACTGGAAATTAAAATAATGAAAGGATGTACAGTAATAATAAACTTTTGTCTCATAAAAGTTATTTTATTAATCATTCCAATAATAAAAGAACTTTTAGAAGATTTTAATTTAAAAGAACATTAATGGAAGTATACTAATATAAATCCGTACGATATTGAGCATTTTTTTATTATCATTAATGTACCAGAAATTTGGCTCTTGATCCAACAATTTTGGCAAGTGTCATACATTTTAATATGTGTGTGTGTGTGTATATATGTATGTATGTATTATTTGAGAAGTTGATCATATCCATAGCTCTAGATTAAAAAACTTTTATGAAGAGATGTTCACTCCATAAAAGAATAAAAAACAAAACAGAAATATTATACTTATTATAAAAAAATAATAATAAATAAATAGGATTAGATGTATATATCTTTCAAAACAAAAGAAAAATAAATAAATTAGAGGCACGTACAAACCTGATCTACATCCATCAAACTAATAAAGATATAATTAGTTGATCATATTACACACACTTCAAAATAATAAATAAATAATACGGAAATTCTATCTGCACCACTTCAAGTCAATTTTTTTAAAAATTTAATAAAAATATGGTCGCATTATCATAAAAATAAACATTCTAGTTACACAATATTTTACTTTTTCAATAATATGTATTGAAAATGTCCAAAAGTACTTCAAACTACAATGATAAAAAAAAAAGGTTTTTCGGAGGAAAAAAGAAGAAGAAGAAGAAGAAGAAGAAGAAAGATATGACTATAATTTTTTGCATGAATGTATTCCACATGATTGAGAAATATGATAACAACTTTATAAATATTACGATTAAGTAAAAATATATAATTTCATAAATATAATTGTAAATATTATTTTAATTTTTCTCTACCAATAATTTTATTGTCATTAGTGCAAAAAGTGAGGTCCTTTTTTACTACAGTCTACAAGTATGATACATCCACTATTTCTTCTTTTAATATTTTTTAAAAGATAAAAATAAAATAAGACAATTTTCTTTAACTAATATTGAAACAAAGAAGAGATATATTAAATACTTTTAACTAAAAGTGTGGACAAAATCTACATATTTTTCAATAATTAAGTGCGCCTAATCAAACCCTAATTTTTGCTTTCTTTATTTCTCATTTTGAAAATGTTAATTTACTCCCGCACATATTTTAATAGTGTGATAAAAATATTAAAATAAAATGTACATTTCCATTCTTTAAGTATTTACCAAAATTCATTATTGAGTTTGTTTTGTTAGAGAAAATTGGACTTCTGTTAATTTAATTTAAATTGATGATTAAAGTTTACACAATATTTAACTGAATGTATTAAAATGTTCGATAATTTTTTATATTTCATTTTTGAATTTACATGTACAAGGTATCTATCTATATTATATAAAGTAAAATGTCGTTCAACCATATTTTAAGAATTTTTATTATGTGGCAACAATGTAAATTAGTTAGTTTTATCCCTTTTTATCATCTCAATAATTTCCATATATAATTTACTATAAAAATGGACTATTTTATTATAGTAAGTCAACACTATATTAATTGATTTTTTTTGTAAATCCATATCTAATTATGGTAAGTATTCAATATATATATATATATATGTGTGTGTGTGTGTGTGTGTGTGTGATATTCTGTGTTTATCTCTCTCTCTCTCTATATATATATATATATGTGTGTGCGTGTGTGTGTGTGTGTGTGTGCGTGTATTAGTTTATATATGGAACTAATGTATGCATATATATATATATTTTAGTTTATGTAAAGTTATATATATAACTTACTATAAAAATGAACTATTTTATTATTAGTAAGTCAACACTATATTAATTGATTTTTTGGTAACTCCATATGTAACGATGCTAAGTATTCAATATATATATAACTGTTGTTATGATACAACTGTTGTTGCCTTTGATCATTTAATTAAGAACAACTATTAAGTTATTACATAAATGGCTAATTTGAGTATGTAAATTTAGCTATTGACATATTAATGCTAAATATTTAAATTTTTATTTAATAAATTTAGGCATTCAGTCTAAAAAGTAGTTATTGAGATTTTTTATATTTTGAAATGGTAAGATTTTCTATAACTCTCTCTATATTTAGTCCGAAAATTTTTACCTTAATTCAATATTTTCCTAAATTATATTTTATTCCATAATTCATTGTTTTAAATAAATTAAGTTCCTTAATCTTAGCTCATAATCCCTACAAGTAATATATACTAAAAATAGCCAAACATGAAATACGCTAATATTTAAAGGTACAAAAATATTTTTTTTTTTCTTCACCTCTATAGGATTATTTGCTTGGTGAGTTAAATTTTGTTCTTTTTTTTTTCTTTATTATGCATGTATTTTATAACTTGAACGTGATTTACTAATATTAATAAAATTTTATGTTTATGAGCCAGGTTAATTTACAAAACGAATTCAAAGTCTTGAATTTGTGGTAAATTAAAATTTTACATTTATTTTCAGTTTCGATCGATTTTTTTTTTACTTTTTTATATTATGATTTTCCTTTAACCCGTGATTTATTTTCGATATTCCAAGAATATTTCATTAATTTACGTAATTATGAAATTTAAAAAGTAGTTTTCGTGCAATTTAATAATAATTATGAAATTATTATTCAAAGGGCACATACAACTACTTTTTTCTTATATTCGTTTTGATTGATCTTATTCGTTTGAAGAATAGTTTATAATCTTATATTTTACGTAGGGATGCATGATAAGTATAGTAAAATATTTATGAAAAAACAATGATTTTTTTCTTATTTCAATATTTATAAAAAAAATAAAATCTAAATCATAATTAAATTAAATATAGTAAAATTTAAATTTTAAAATTATTGCCTGATGCAATGCTGGAAGTAAAAGCTAGTGTTAAATTATTACTATGGTTCTTAATTATAAACTATCCCTAAGAAAAATAATTATCGATTGTCTTATCTAGGAGAGTAAGTTAATCCAAGCCGACTTAGCTCAATCTTGAAAAGCTCAAATCGAACTCAAGACTATTTGAGCTTGAGCTGAGCTTATTGAGCTTAAATTGGAATTGAGCCAAGTTTGAGCTTTAAGACGGTCGAAGGCTCGTGAGCCGACTCACAAGCTTTGGTAACTTTCAAAATAATATATATATATATATATTAAATAACATATAAAAATAATAATTCAAAAAACATGTTGTAGACATCAATTTTTGCCCAATTGAAGAGTGACACGTATAAAATAATATGCTAGTTATTAATTCAAAATTTTCTATTTATCTTGGAATTTATTAAATTTAATTCCAAAAGATAAATAGTTAGTTTTAATTAAAATTCTAGTATTTATTTTTTTCTCAAATCAAATATTGATAAGTATCAAAGATAAAGTGTCTATGCCTATGAACCAATTAAATCAAAGATATTCAATATTATATCTTGATATTTGATACTATCTCTTCATACTTGATTTATCTCTTGATTTTTGATATTATCTTATCAAAGAGAGAACCCTCAAATAAGTTTAAGTCAATCTAAAAGTCTCTCATCAAGCATCTATATAAAGGGGGTGACCGAAACTCATTCAAGACACAACACAAAATTCCAACAAGTGAGAGAAACTTTGAAGGAGTCCAACAATTCTCTCAAGCAAATTCAAAGAGATCGACGACATTCAAGGCGTTTTTCATAGAGCTCATAAATTTTTGGCATACGAAGCCCTCGAATTGCCGTTATTTTTATTCAAGGAGATCCATGACATTTAAGGTGTTCTTCACAGATCTCATATATTTTTGGTGTTTGATTCGAGATTAAGGTGCGAAGCCCTCGAATTGCCGTTATTTTTATTCAAGGAGATCCATGACATTTAAGGTGTTCTTCACAGATCTCATATATTTTTGGTGTTTGATTCGAGATTAAGGTGCGAAGCCCTTGGATTGGCGTTATTTTTCTTCAAATCAAATTTAAGGAGATCTACGTCATTCAAAGCATTCTTCGCAGAGCTCATTAAATTCAAGATCATATTTGGAAGGGAAGAATCAAAGGATTAGATTAGACATTGAATCCACAGTTGATTGATTTTAGTTTTATCTTATTTATAAGATTTTACTTGTCTTGTAATTTTATTTATTGCAGACAAAGAAATTTGCGCTTACAAATTTTAACACGCCCAGTGGAACTATCTCTACCTCTCATCTCTTTGCTTCATCAAAATTGAAGTATCAAATGTCTGCCAACAAGATTGCTGCATTGAAAATTACTACCTCAAATTTCTCAAGTGCTGGGCAAAAAGTGTTTGTGTCATCACAAGAAATATATCCAAGAAGTTGTAATCATCTTCGGAGGTGGCTCCTTCACTTGCTATGAAAAAAGTGTTGCCGCATTTTATTGATATGAATGAAGATGGTGGAGACTCAAAAGAAAAATCTGCATCATCCATTCTCCACTCAACATCAAATTCCTCGAGCATGGCGACAAGTGCTACAACCCTGAAGGAACAAATTGCAAATTTGATGAGGACTATTGACGGACTCACGAAGCATGTTCAAAAGTGAGACTTTCAAATCTCCAAATTGATGAGTAAAGTGGATAATCTTGATACTAGCTGAATGAGAAATAAATTAAAGCTCAGGACGAAGGCGAAATATCTACAAAGAAACAACCAGCCAAAACTTAAGAGATTGCAACAAAAGAACTATAAATTTCCACTGATTGACTAATTCCTATTGATCCATTGAAGGAGTTTATCATTGGGACTATCAAAGACAAGCTTGATGGAAGTTCTAAGTTATCTATAAATTACTCCAAACCATATAGTCAAAGGATTGATAACTTGAAGATGCCGATCGGTTAACAACACCCAAAGTTTCAGCAATTTGATGGCAAAGGCAACTCAAAGCAGCACGTGGCTCATTTCATTGAGACTTGTAATAATGCATGGGCATATGGAAATCATTTGGTCAAGCAATTTGTTCGATCATTAAAGGGCAATGCTTTTGATTGGTATGTTGACTTGGAGGCAGGCTTTATCGATTGTTAAACGCAACTAGAACAAGAGTTCCTCAATCGTTTCTACAGCACTCGAAGGACAATTAGTATGATAGAACTCGCCAACTCTCGCCAGTGGAAAGAAGAACCTGTCATTGACTACATCCATTGCTAGAGAAATTTGAGTCTTAACTGCAAAGATCAATTATCGAAGGCTTCAGCCATTGAGATGTGCATCTAATGAATGCATTTGAGTCTTTGCTACATATTTCAAGGAATTAAACCAAAAACTTTTGTAGATTTGGCAACTCATGCACATAATATTGAAATGAGCATGAATTTTGATGAACAATAAGACTCAAGTAATGCTGATGATGATGAATATGTTAGGGGCAATTAATTTTCATCTTCAGATCACAAATGCTCCTTGATATGAGCCTAAACTATCAGTAATACTCCCAAATAAGAGTATGAACTATCTAAAATTCTCAAGTCTCCAAGTTTTCAAATCCAAGAATCAAGTTTCAAATTCAAGACTCAAGTCTCCAAGTTTTCAAATTCAAAAATCAAGTCTCCAAGTCTTCAAGTCAAAGACTCAAATCTCTAAGTCTTCAAGTTCAAGACTCAAATTTTTAAGTCTCCAAATCAAATATTCAAATCTTCCGATCCTCTTCAAAGCTTAAGTCTTCAAATTCCAAATGCTCCTTGATAAGAGTCTAAACTGTCAATAATGCTGCCAAATAAGAGCATAAAATATCTAAAATTTTCAAGTCTCCAAATCTCTAAATCCACGACTCAAGTCTCCAGATCTTCAAGTCAAGGCTCAAGTCTCTCAGTCTCCACTTCCAAAACTCAAAATTTCAAATATCTAAATCAAAGAATCAAGTCTTCAATTTCAAAGTTCAAATCTCCAAATTCTATGCACTCCTTGATAAGAGCTTAAATTATCAATAAGGCTCCTAGATACGAGCATAAACTATCTAAATATTCAAAATTTCCCCATGAGCACCTTGATAAGAGCTTAAACTGTTAATAAGGCTCCTAGATATAAGCATAAACTATCTAAATATTCAATATCTCCAAATGTGCTCCTTGATAAGAGCTTAAACTGCTAATAAGGCTCATAGATATAAGCTTAAACTATCTAAATATTCAAAATTTCCCGACGTGCTCCTTGATAAGAGCTTAAAATGTTAATAATGCTCCTAGATACAAGCATAAACTATCTAAAATCTTTAAATTAAAGTCTCCCCATGTACTCCTTGATAAGAGTGTAAACTGCCTATTAAGTCAAACTCAAGTAAACTCGACATGAGTATAAATTGTCAATCAAATTCAAATGGACTCCTTGACACAAGTATAAAATATTTATTCAAATTAAATATGCTCCTTAACGCACGAGCCTAAACTGCATGTTTCTCTTGATCCACATGAGTATAAATTATGTATGGCACTCTCCTCAAAAGGATATTTACTTTGAATTATGTTATGATTTAACCTTTTTATTGGGCACCATTGCTCGAGAAATGCTTGGAAGATATAATTGTCTCTAACATATGTGCAAAAAATTGGGAGGATAAGAAAACTTCTCAAATACTTTAAGCTTTGCCTCTTTTGTGGATGATTGACACATCTTTCACGAAGTTTTGAAGTAGAGGCATTCGTAGACATATCAAATTTTGTGCAATTGAAGAGTGACACGTATAAAATAATATGCTAATTATTAATTCAAAAATTTCTATTTATCTTGGACTTTATTAAATTTAATTCCAAAAGATAAATAGTTAATTTTAATTAATACTCTAGTGTTTATTTTTTGCTCAAATCAATTATTGATAAGTATCAAAAATAAAGTGTCTATGCCTATGGACCAATTAAACCAAAGATATTCGATACTATATCTTGATATTTGATACTATCTCTTCATACTTGATTTATATCTTGATATTTGATATTATCTTATCAAAGAGAGAACCCTCAAATAAGTTTAAGTCAATCTAAAAGTCTCCCATCAAGCATCTATATAAAGGGGGTGACTGAAACTCATTCAACACACAACACAAAATTTCAGCAAGCTAGAGAAATTTTGAAGGAGTTTAGCAATTCTCTCAAGAAAATTCAAAGAGATGCACGAAGTTCAAGGCGTTTTTCGCGAAACTCATATATTTTTGGCATTTGATTCGAGATTAAGGTGCGAAACCCTCAAATTGCCGTTATTTTTATTCACAGAGATCCACGACATTTAAGACGTTCTTTGAGGAGCTTATATATTTTTAGCGTTTGATTCAAGACTAAAATGCGAAGCCCTCGGATTGACATTATTTTTCTTCAAATCAAATTTAAGGAGATTTATGGCGTTCAAAGCGTTCTTCATGGAGCTCATTAAATTCAAGATCATATTTGGAAGGGAAGAATCGGAGGATTATATTAGATATTGAATCCATAGTTGATTGATTTTAATTTTATTTTATTTGTACGATTTTTTTTTTGTCTAGTAATTTTATTTATTACAGACAAAGAAATTTGCGTTTACACATGTGTCACATATTGAGGTAATTTTCAAACTATAATTTATAAGATACTAATTTATAATTTGTAAAATACTAGAAATAAATCGCATGATATATTTGAAAAAAAATATAAATTTTCTAATTCAAACAATTTTATAAAAATATATAAATATATAATAAAATTTCATTGTATAATATATTATATATGATTACTGCATGTTTTTCAAATTTAATAATGTAAGTATGAAATGGAAATTCATTATTATCTTAATAAATTTATTTTTATATTTTAATGTTCTAACTTTGAAAGTCAAAATAATAATTTTACTTGAAATTTGTAAAAAAAATTGATTGACTTTTAGAAAAATTAATGATGCTGATGAGTTTGTTAATAAATAGTATTTCTCAGGAGTTTTACAGGAAATAATAAGAACTAAATTGAGCCATATGAGCTCGAATTCAAGCTCGCACGTTAAGTGTGGAAGATACTAGAGGAGCTCAAGCTTGATTGTGGCTCGATATCTTATGAGCTTATCGAGCTCTAGCTTGATATTTATCAATGAACTCAAGCTTCAGCCTATAATTTGGAACTCGAGCTAGAACTTGTACGCATTAAAACGAGTTGAGCTTGAACTTGAAATTTTTGCTAAGTTCAGCTCGTTTGCAATCCTAGTCCTACCATACATTTTATTTATTTATTTATTTTTGGGAGAGAGAGGTGTCGGGGGGGGGGGGGGGTGGTGGGTGAAAACAACACAAGTAAACTGTGAAGCTCGAACTCTATTTCTCTCATGTTCTGCTCTCCACACAATCATTGGCAACAAAAACACTGTAAAAACAGCAATTGTGGCCAAGAGTACACCACCACTGCAAAAAGGGCCCTAGCTGGACTGAAAAACTCTTCCACTTGAAACCATAAACAGTGAAACCTTATCCCGCATATATCACTTTCCATTCTCATTGGACAGAGTCTCCCCACATCAGCATTTCCCAATACTTCACTCCTCCACCCTTTTCTCTTTTGCATCTGACCACCTTAAAATTCTTGAAACCACTCTCAGCTGAAAAGAAAGAAAGAAAGAAAGAAAGAAAGAAAGAAAGGGGAAAAAAAAAAAATACCCCTCCTATCATCACTTCTTTCTCCTCAAATTTCAGCCAAAAATGGCAGCCACTGCTGCCGCTGCAGTAACCTCTTCTTTTTCCACATCCATGCAGAGCTTAAAATGCATAAGCTCTAAAAGTTGGCCTAATGATCATCTGCTAAAAATTTCATGCGCAAAAACACTGCAACCTGCATTAGTATCCCACTCTATTGGGATTGATTTGAACCCCGTTAGTGGCGTGTGTGGCAGGTGGAGGGTTTCACGGGTAGCAGCCGCCGTAGCGCAAGAAGAGGCGGCTTTGACTGCTCCCGTGGAGGAGCCGCTGTCGGTGCAGGAGGGGGATGAGGAGAAGGTGTCAGCTGATGGAGTGGCTGCTGCAGAGAGTGCTGGATCAAATACTAAGCTTTACTTTGGGAATTTGCCGTATCATTGTGATAGTGCACAGCTTGCTGGTATTATTCAAGAATATGCTAGTCCAGAACTGGTCGAGGTAACTGCAGTAAAATTGCAATTTCAATTGCACCTAAGCACAAAAATGTAGCCAAAGTGCATCTACATATGTCGGAAATGCTTAAGTTGCTTGACAAGTTGATTCCAAGTGAGGGATCAACGGATCACTTATGATTCTGGCAATAGATGAACTCTAATTTTATGCTTGATTCCTGAATTTTAACTTGGAAAACACCCGAATAAAATATTTTTCTCACAAAATGGTATAAGGGAATTTTCGTAATTGATGGATTTAGATGGTGGATTGCATCAGCAGTCTGCTAATTGTTGACTAGCTTTATTAGTGAGCATCAGTTGCTATTTAATCACTTTTTCCCTTTGATGCATTTGAGTTTCAATTGGGGCTAACAGAAAAAGAAAAGGGAAAAAAAAGAAAGAAAAAGAAAAAGCAAGGATTGTTAGGATCTTAGGTGCTTTAAAGTTGTCCCATATCCGATTATCGATTAATGTTCAGGAGACTGATATACTCGAAGACGTATGTGATCTAATACATTAGGCTGAGCTTACATTTGGTGCCGGTATGGCTATTGCCTTCCTGTCCCATTTTATGATAATGAATAAGGCGTGTGTTTCTGTATAATGCATCTGCAGTTAAAATTTATACTTATAAGATCAGGAGATAAATCGAATATAGAAAGGCCTTAGTTGATTCAGTTATGGAAGTGATGAAAGTGTTGGACGATTTGAACTCAGTTATAGCTGCTTTTTTCTCTGCCATTATAAAGGCTGATTGAGCTTTGAAGCCCAAGTGAAGCATTTCGAAATTAAAAAGTTGTTTCTGGTCTGCAAATTAATTCATTTTTATTCTTCTATCCTAAGACCTACTTCGATTTTCTGGCATAAACTGACAGAGGTTTTGTGTTTATGCAAACATTGAAATCTGATGGGAAGATTTTGTTTGTACAAAGTTCAACTATGACTTTTCAGCATTTTCTTCCCATTTAACATTTGTGCAGTAATTTACATACGTATTTATGGTAAAGAATGAGTGACAGAGTTTCCCATAATGTTAGAGGAAGAGGCAGGGGATTATGTCTTTAAATCAAATTGAACTGTCCTAATATGAATCTAGTGTACCTGAAAAGACTCTGGTCTTGATAATTTTCTGTGTATTCACGCTGTATTTTTCATACTTTGAGATGCTGCCTGGGTTTACGTTCTAAATCCAGCTTTTAGTCCTGAAAATTGCAATGTATTAGATTGTAATCCTCTTACGTCATTCTTGTAATTGTGCCTTTGAAATTACCATGATCTCTCTGCATTTCTTTGCCTTCACAATCATAAAATTCAAATTTTCCTAAATGCTTGAGAAGGTGGAACTCTGCTTTACATCATAGGACTTGATTGTGTTTTAGTGCCTACAATTGTGTTTTTGTTTCTCGACTGGATTGAAGAGATCCAAAAGACTAATATATTCTAAACATGTAGGTTCTTTATGATAGGGAGACAGGAAAAAGCAGAGGATTTGCATTTGTGACCATGAGCAGCGTCGAAGAATGCAAAACAGTCATCCAGAATCTTGATGGAAGTGTAAGAATCTGGTTGAAGAGAAACAAAAAAAAAGTTGCTTTTAGGACATCCCTTCAGCACCTTTTTGCTTAAAATCCTTGTCTGTTGTAGGAATATGGCGGTAGAACGTTGAGGGTCAATTTCTCGGACAAGCCTAAACCAAAAGAGCCCCTATATCCAGAAACGGAACACAAACTTTTTGTGGGAAATCTAGCATGGTCTGTGACATCTGAAAGTCTAACACAAGCATTTCAAGAATATGGAAATGTGGTTGGGGCAAGAGTTCTGTATGATGGGGAGACGGGACGGTCCCGTGGCTATGGTTTTGTCAGCTATGAGACCAAAACTGAAATGGAAGCTGCACTTGAAGCTCTCAATGGAGTGGTACAAATTTCTGTTACTCTAAAGAAACTCTTGGACCAATCTATAATCTTTATACAAGTTGTTAACTATGTTTTCTTTACTTGGTATTTTCAGGAATTAGAAGGGCGTGTGATGCGTGTTAGCCTAGCACAAGGGAAGAAACAATAAGAAGAAGAAGAGGGAACTTGTACATTTGTGAAGGCTTATAAGACTTTGATTTGTATGAGGAAATGGAATGATATGTTGGATATGCCTCTGCTGCAAATGAAATTAACTCAGAAATAGAAAAAGGGGGGGGGGGGGGGGGAGACGTTCGTTTTTCGTATTGTTTACGTTCGATTTTCGTATTGTTTTACGGCCCATTTTTTATTTTCTGCAATTATCTGCAGAACCAACTGATCTTTGATGAAAATTTCAGGTGCAGCTGTTACTTCTGTTAGGCTCTTATAATCATAATTTAAAACTGTCCTGTCTCTGCAGTACGTAATATTTTTCACTCAAAGAAACCTTCACATGATATAGTTGAAAAGCACAAGGAAACATTATCCGCTGGATGAAAATCAAAATTCTTTTGGGGAAATAGGTTTATACACTGTTTGCATGCTTTGCTGCACTATGCAAGGTTTTGAAAATGGGATTGGACCGGCTGGTTAAACTAGTTCGATTGGTAAACGGTGAAAAATTCGGTCCGATATGAGTGGGAAAATCAGCTATTAATTGAACTAGTGTGAGTCAATAAAAAATTGATTTATAAATTCAACATATGAGTATCAATTTGAATTAGAATTTATGAGTTCAACCCAACCCACATGGTTTTGAATTGGGTTGGGATCAACATTTCAAAAATAAATTTGAGAGGGTTGGGTTTTAAATGGTTTGTATCAAATTTAAGTTCAAAATGGATTTTAAGTAGGTTTAAAATAGGTCCACTCAAAATTTTTAATTAATTTAATAAATCATTTCATTATATTGTAAAATTGTATATTAAATAGAGCGTAGAAAACAAAATAATATTACTATGGTCTTTTAAATTATTTTTTTGAAATAAGTAAATTAAATCAATTTTTTTGTATTTTATTGGAACCATTTCAAATCCAACATAACTCACAACTCAATTTATTTTGAGCTCAACCCACTTTCAACCTTTTTATCTTAACCCCTATAGAACCCAACCCATTTTGTACCAAACCCACCCATTTGCCACTACAATTCAACCCATTAATTATCCGTTTACACTTTTTTAATTTAATTAAAAAAGACTAAAAGAACTGAAAATGAAAAAAAAAAAAAAAAAGTGAAAAAGACAAGAGTGAAAGGGTTAGGACTTTTCTTTATTTCTCAAACAAGCATTTCTATTTCTTCTTTTACTTCAGTCTTAAAAAATCGTTGGCTTTTTCCTTTCCAAAATCCAATCCAACGTGTTCTGCAATTGTTTGCATCAAGACTTCAACAATCAAAGTTACCCTAGTATTATTGATTGCTACGTGTTTTGTTGCTTGTTTTTTTAATTTCTTTTGAATTATATTGAATATTTGGACACTTAGTGCAACAAAAATTATTTTATTAAGCGTTGAACTTAAAATTTGATAAGGACTGATCACTTGGGAAACATTAAATAGTTGTGTTACATATTTACAATTAACTATTTAATTGAAATATTCTTTTTTCTTTTTAAGAATAATTTGAAAAAGTGAACAAAATTGGGAAAGAATTTCTTTGATTTTTCTTATATTATTAATTTTTTTTATTTTTTATTAATATTATAATAATTACATTATTATCACGTTATACAGAATGAAATCTATAACCACTAAAGCCGTCGATTTAATCTCCGATCAGATTTAAAAACATTGGCACTATGTAAATTTGCTTGATTTGTGCTGATATCAATTTAGTGAAATGAAGTAAAGCCACCAATATGGTGGTCAGGGTTCACAAATAAAAAATTTGACTCTTACCCCCACACCCGAACAAACCAAAAAGTCTTGTACGCGCCGACACTATCGCACGCCGAAAAAAAACAACGCACAGAGAGACCAAAAGGCAGCTCAAACCACTGGTCTTTATGTTGTACCCACGGTCTCTCTCTCTCTCTCTCTCTCTGTATACATAGAGACACACACAGAAGCCAACCTCAAGAGTACAAAATAGAACACCACAGAGTATCTCATACCGCTGTTTTTACGTAAAATCCCCAAGATTTATCAGTATAACTACTAGTTACTGTAATTGGATAGGGCGCTTGACTTTGTTAAGGGAGAATGTGAAATGGAGAAACTGGGCTGCGTTTGATTTTCTTTTTTCTTTTGATTATTGGTTATAGATCTTGATAATTGGCGGTTTTAGATCTGGGTTTTTTCTCAATGGCGGCAGCGTTTCCTATGCCTGTCACGGCTGCCCAGGTCATTTTCTTATCTATTAAAATGTATAGATACATATTGTATGCAATTATGTGCCTATGTATATACATTCTTGCAAATTGTATGGGTTTCATGTATGATGCCTGAGGTTCTGCCGCCAGAGCATTTGCCACCATTTAGAGTTGTGCCAAAACCCGTGACTAAATTTTACCCCATTGTAATTTTGGATATTATATCTGTAGATATATGTGGATGCATGAATGTATTTTTGTTTTGATTGCATATTGGATGCTTATAGTTGTCTTCTGTGTATGAATGTATGCCACATCATGGTGCTTATTTGCAAAAACTTGTTCTTTTGCTAAGGGTGCTCATGGGATGGATGGAATCTTATTTGCACCTATGCATTTATTTATACATACAGCACAGTTTGGTGATGTCTAAGTATAGGTTTGGCCTTCTTTAAAACAGAAAACATGCATTAAAAACTGTCTTCCGCACAAATATTTGATTTCACTTTGGGTGGATTAGCCCCTACATTTTGGTAATTGATTTGCTTCGAATAAAATGTATCTCCAATTTTGAATTATATTATCTAGGGTTCTTTATAGAACCCTTTGTTGATCTATCTTTCTTGATCCTTTGTTTTAGAATACCATAGAAGGGTGCCTCCCCTGCATTATTTCCTATCTTTTTGTTTCTAGGATTTTGTATGTCCACAATTTTTATCTATAGGGACAGCAAGGAGACTGACAAAGTTAATAACACGAACTCCTGATATTTGCTTATTGATGGATTTATTTGTTGACTAATTGTCATTGATATCTTTATGTTGTTTAGGTGGGGACATACTTTGTGGGGCAGTACTATCAGACACTACAGAACCAGCCAAAATTAGTGCACCAGTTTTATAGTAATGCCAGCACCATGCTACGAATTGATGAGAACACAAGAGAGACTGCAACTGCTATGCTGGTATTTTACATGGAGCCTCTTATTTTTGTGCATTAATTAGTCATAACTTGAAACTAAAACTTAGTAGTAATGGATATGTACAGCCTACTGCTATATCAATTGCATACAATAATTATTGGATCTTTACTTATAATTGCTAAACAATTGTACATCAGATTGAAGCCCTCTATATTTTGCATGCGATGTAACTATTGTTGTAACTTGTTCTGTTTATGGGGTATTCATAGATCATGCGATGCATTTTACTTTAATCTTTCAAATGATTGGAACTAATTATTATGATATGAGTAATCCTCCTCCTGTCTGATTCTCATCCAATCACCGTTGCATCCATTTTTTTGGTTCTTATACATTGTCAGAAGTAGTTATGTCTTCTGGCCACAACAGTGAACATGTTCTATTTCCATTTCATGTGGTTCCAATCATGCCCATTTTGTATGTGAAACTGCCAAAGATCTATACCCCCCTTTCCTCACTCACAAGCTCTTTCTCAGCCCCTGGCTTAACTTAACATCTGCATTCAGTTTACGTCCAACATCAGTCGCCCTTGATCTTAGGCAAATTAGCCAAAATGATTTTCTTATTCTGCACATTAGTTGCTGGTTTTCAGATTCTTGTATTAAACTTGTAATTTGGAAAAGCAGAAGTGTTTTCTTTTCTTCTTCTTCTTCCTTTCTTTCTTTCTTTTTTTTTTCTTTTTTGGCTTCTTCTTCTTTAATCTTCTTTGTAAATGCTAATTATGCTCTAGTGAAATGTGTGACATGACATACTTGTTTTCATTCTAGTGTATCTTTTGACTGTTCTCATGCTGTCATGCATCTTTAGATTCTTGCTTTAAAGAGTGATGGAATCCACATTGAATTCTCCCTCTTTTTTCATGCAGGATATCCACAATCTCGTTATGTCACTAAATTATACAGGGATAGAAATTAAGACTGCACATTCTCTAGAATCTTGGAATGGTGGAGTTCTAGTAATGGTTTCGGGTTCTGTGCTTGTAAAGGATTTCAATGGGAGGAAGAAGTTTGTGGAAACCTTTTTTCTTGCACCACAGGAAAAAGGATACTTTGTTCTCAATGATCTTTTCCACTATGTTGACGAAGAGCAGGTTCTGCAGTATCCAATTGCTTATTTACCTCAGAGAAATTTTGATGCTAAACTCAATTCGTCAGCTACGATTCAAGAACAAGGTTCTTTTTTTTCCCCCCTAATATTTTTTCTAAAATTATTTTGAATGAAAAGGAATCAATTTACAAGAATAACCTGGTGGAGGTTTTAGTCAGCCTGATGTAAATAAAGAAATACTTAAAATTTGATTTTATTTTCTGGTTACTTGAAAAAGTGGAGAGCACAAAAGATGCTATGGTGCTTGAGTGATTTCTTAAAGTTGAAGGAAAAAAATTGATGATAAATCTACAGTAACTTCCATAGGGTTCAAAATTGAAGTTAGTGTAGTAAAATTCATAAAGACATCGTGAAATGTTCTGAAGAGAAATATATTGCCCAAAATTGCTTTTGGGAACAGGGTGGTCCAGCTTTGAAAGGTCTAACTCAAGGTCTATTAAACAGCATTAGTACATTATATTTGGGTTCCATAATTCTTTCCCCAATTGTTTGTGTCCGTAGACATATAATTACAAACGAATAGGCACCTGTATGTGCATGCACCCCTACCCCCATGCACACATTTATATGAGGATAATTTGGGAAAAAAGACTTTGGTGCCCATATTTGGTTATTAGTGCCAGTTTTTCAAATATTTTGAGTAGTACTCCATTTTGTAACAAGTGTCAAATCTCTCCAATCTTTTCTTATGAAGACAAGTGTACTCTAACAGCCCCTAAAAGCACCAAAATAACGAAAAATTTCCCCTAAAGATACCCTGAAGCCATGTGCTTTTAACAGGTAGGGAATTTGAATATAGAGTGGACTTTGAGGTAGTAATTTGATTTCCTAGATTTTGATTCCGGTTTTTGGTTGAATCTTTTTAGTTTAGGGGGAAAATCACTGGGCTGAAATGTATGCACTTACATATATTTTATATTGTAAAATAAAACATTTTAGATCTATTTATTTATATACCAGCATACGTAGTATTATATGCATCATTGTCATGTTTTAAATTGGCTAGTGAAAGTTTTTGATAGCTTTAGATATTGCCCTAAAATTAATGGGTTCACACCATTACTTTGAGTAAGCGTATGCTTTGAGAAAGAAAATTGCCGTTTCAGGAGAAGATATATTATTATGCCATCTAAAATAGAAATAGAAGTACTGAATTTGACACGCTTGGATTTTAAATTAATAATTGTTGGATTTTCATGTCTTATCAGTGCTAATATGAGTGACAATTTTCACATGTATAAACTTATTTGCTGAAAAAAATCCATAGGTGCCCTCTCTAATTTTAAATATATGACTATTTGTAGTAAACAACTACATGTTGGGTGATGAAATTCATTCTAGGGAGTTTGCAGTCCCTGCAAAGGTTGAAAAGAATGGTCCAGTCAGTAACTATAACTATCCTGAGGAACAGCTGCAGCAAGTCCCTGAAACAGAAAACATCCTCGATGATAATTTTGCTGTGCAGTCAAATGGTTCAGTTCAGGGAACTATGAACTCTATGCCCGACTGTATATCATCCCCTATTGATGAACCCATCGTGGAGACTAAAAGGCATACTTATGCTTCTATAGTACGTGATCACATCTAAGTTCTGCACTTGTTGCATTGTTCAATGAACTTTCATGACAGTAGTTGTTCACTTGAAAACCCATTATATCATTTATAATTCCAAGTTACAGGTTGCTAAAGGACAATCTGCTCCTGTAGTGCCCTCTCAGCACTCTTTTGACAAGCCTGCTTCATCGGAGTGGCAGCATGTACCTGAACCCCGTAGCCGGCAATTGGTTGCATCACCAAACCCAATAGAGAGGTTTGGGGTGGAAACCCTAGAGGAAGTGTCTGTTGTCGAAGATGAAGGTAGCTTCTCCTAGTTTGGTGTCACCATGCCTCCATTTGTTGATGTATCACATCTCCATTGTTAGACCTTTGGAAATGTTGCTGATTTGTATTCCTTTAAATATGTCTTTTAAGTTGAAGTAAAGTCGGTGTATGTTAGAAATGTTCCAACGACAATGTCTTCTTCTGAAATTGGCGAGGAATTCAAGAAGTTTGGTAAACTCAAACCTGATGGTGTGGCCATTAGAACCCGGAAGGTCCATTTTCTGCCTTTCCTGTTTTCTCCTCATGGTCATGCTTTTTTAATTTATTATTGAAATTTTGAATGCCAAATTTATGCAGGATATAGATGTATGCTACGCGTTTGTGGAATTTGAAGATATTTCGGGAGTGCAGAATGCAATTAAGGTTTGAGCGTCCTTTTAATTTGAGAACTTCAAAAAATAAATTCCCGTTGTTCAATGATGAATGCCACCTTCAACTTTCTCCAAAGGCTTTTTGTGATAGTTGAAAAAGTTAGCATTTAATTGAATTGTTGTTGCCACTAAACTAAGCAGACATGAGTTTCTTCATTGATTATTTGGAGCAAATTTCAGTAGTAGGAAAATTCTGTTCTTGACTAAGGCTTGGCTGCTAGTTGCCATTTCTTTGACATAGTGCAATACTTCTGATCTTGTAGTGTCACATTGGCTGTACCTTTTTTTCCCTCTAGTGGTGTTAAGGTACCTTTTCAATTAGTTCAGAATTATCTACAAACACTTGTGGCTATGATTCTTCTCTGTAAGTCATTTCTTGAGGTGATAAGCTATTTCCTTTAATTCTATTGCTGTGAATCACCAGAATTCCTATAAATATCTTGAGTCTGAAGTTGAATATAGTTTAGCCACTTATGTTACATGTTTTCCTATAGGCATCCATGGTTCAGATTGGCCCACACCAACTATACATTGAAGGGCGGAGACCGAATAGAAACATCTCTACTCGAGGAGGAAGTATGTATTTACTCTGTTATATACAAGTTTTTCTTTATGGTTTGAAATCTTTGAGTATTGATATTCGGTTCATAAACATTACATTCCACGCTGGTGGTTGGAATTCCCTTTGGGTTGTCTTTTAATTGATAAATTTTTTAGAACCTGATCATCTGCTCCTTAAGATAAATGTGAAAGGGCTCCCAACAAAATATTGGCATTTGACTGTGATCTCCAAAGGTTCCCTGCATTTCGTTTACCCAACTTTCCAGGGATTGTCTTTTTCATTGTCCAAAAATCAGTTTGTGTCCATTGCAGCTGGCAATTGATGTGCATTGCCTTCATGACTGCTATGAAGCAATTGAAGGCAGCAAAATTTGGGAACTTCATTATATCTGTGATTAGCAAATGTTCATCAGCAAGATATTATAGTAGTTGATAAGATTTGTGCTTCAAATATAGTTTACTGTCAAGATAGGTTGCCGGGAATGTGGTTTAGGCTGGTTGGACTTATTATTGAACAAGCTTGATTTGATGCCCTTGCATAGTTGCTTGCCATGATTACTAGAGACTGTGCTTGATCCCTTTTTTTGGTCGGCTTGTTTCTGAACAGGAGCAAGGGGTAGAGGAAGGGTTAGCTACCAAATGGAAGGACCAAGAGGGCGGTTTGGCAGCCGTAGCAATCAAGATGCAGTTGACCGTGATTACAACAGACCAAGGAATGGTTTCTACAGGCCAGCTGCCCGACAAGAAAGGCCATATTCTGCCAACCAACAAGGCCTGAGAAATGGACACAACTCATCAGAATGAACAATCAGCTCTGCCAGACAATCTTCAACAAGTAATTTTAGAATATAATGTTGCCCTTCTAGCTGTATTTTTTCTTCATTAAAGCAGCAAATTAATTGCTTGAGGAATCATAAAAATATTTTTTTGGGAGCTCTGTCCATCTTTCTAATTATTCGTTACTGTTATAGCATAGAGATGAAATGGTTTATTCAATTTTTTGTTTTATGTTACATGAACGAGTTAGATCTTCTGATCAATTCGGGTGGTGGTTCAGATTTTGTTTTCATTCTCAGATATTTGAAATATAAACCGTTTGTTCCTTTACCTCCCTTTCCCCCGCCCAGTGCATGTTGGGCTTTCTTGGCCTAAATATTTCGATTGTTGACTTCCAAGAATTCAAGAAACTGATTTCAGTTGGAGGAATAGATACTCCGCTCTTCTTTGTGTAGGAATAATAGTTGCACAAACAAACCATAACAGCAAAAAGTGGATAAACATGCATTTCACCAGCTGCAAAAGTTGACAATATTCATAAAAAATCACTTTCTTTCTTTTTATTTTTATTTTTTATTATCAGACACGTATGCTGAAGGTTCAATAGATTTGCACCTTTAATCTCACACTGAATGTGAGATTTATGCTAATGGATCAAATGTCCACCGATACAATAGTTATTTCCATATCCACTTTTTTCATTTTCTACTATTCTAGAAATAAAAATCATCATTTTTTAGAAAATTTCACCTGATATAATTTTTATTTTTATTTTTAAAACATATTCTCTAATAACTTATATATTTTTTCTCAATATGTATCTTATCTTTCTATTTTATTATTTCTATCTCTCTTCACCTACAATCTATTAAAACCAACATAATTATTATATTTCCAACATATTATCCAAATATATCTTTATTTCCACATCACATCACATAATTAATTCTCGCTATTTTAGAAATGATGGAAATGAAAATTAAAAATGAAAATAAAACCAAACAGCCCCTTAGGGGTGTTGGTTTTCATTTCCAAGCCCCATTTTTATTTTCATGTGGGAATCAAAATTGAAAACAAATACTTTCTCATAATTTTTTGCAGAAAAAGTACACATTTTCTTTTCAAAACACTTTCTAAACCTACCATAGTATTCTATTATATATCAATCAAATTTAAATTTGATTTGACATAAAGTATCTACTATCATTTTTAAATTAATAACATATACATATATTTAAAAAAAATAAATTAACCTACTTTTCAATCCTATAACCTATTCCAATCATTACTTTCTAACATTTCATCCAAATACATTTCAATTTCTATTTTCATTTCATAATTAACTTTTTAACTTTTAGAAATGATTCGGAATGAAAATGTCATTTGGAAATAAAACCAAACGGACTGTTAGATTTTCATTACCTATTTTAATGTAGCACTGCAGCAGAACTTCCCAGCTCCACTGCAAGATATGCTGGTCTTCTTATCGTGCACCAATATATATATATATATATATATATATAACATTCTAAAGCTAAATGTGAGCAATTTGTGTTAAAAGTAATAAAGCACTAGTTAATAATAATCATTATTATGGTGTTCTTCTAAGCATTCTTGCTACATTACAACGTGAAGTAATCTGAACTCGAAATCGTACTCTAAATTAAGGTCGGCAGGACAACCAACCAGATAATGTGGCACAAGTTGTGCAATCTAAAACGATATAAAAAAAAAATTTAATGTGATTTTATTTATTTAATTTTTTTTCCGGGAAATGAGTAAAATAATATATATTCTGATAGGCTGTGACAACATTTTCATATATGTAATAACCCTACTAGTAACTAGATCTAAAACTGCATTATGAGTTGCTGGAGAGACAGAAGGACCGACCACCGGCTTCAGGGATTTGTTACGCATTTGCGGCAGTTGCTGCTCCCTGTGATAGAGGCATCCCACTCTGAGCTCGCTCTATCTCATCTTCTTCACTCTCAGTTTCCCACAGAAATCTGGCATACGCCGCCAGCACATTGCTGTCACCAAAACAAGTAATATACAGTTTGAGAACCAATGTTCTGTCTATAAAACAGCACAACCATAGAAAAGGGACAATCCATTTGCTGCTGTTGCTAGATATATCTATAAATTTATTTATGGTTGCAATAACAATATCCACCATATTTAAAAAGTGGTTGTAATCTCATTAACACTGGGTATCATCATCCTTACCTGTCTTGTGGAGTTGCATGAACTGCTCGTTCAAAGTAGGTGAGAGCTCTATCTTTGTTACCGTAAAGCTGCCACACTATATCCGCATATAGAGAAAGTAGATACCCATCGCTTGGATCTTCTAGTATTGCACGACAGTAATATTCTTCAGCTCCATGAAGATCTCCCTTTGACTGTCGTTAAAATAATGTATTCAACAATTAAGATGCTTTACTGCTCATATAAACTAATAATGATTCAATAAGAAAAAACTCTAGAGAAACACATACTTTACCTGATGCAAAAAATTAGCATAATTTCTCAGAAACAAAGGGTTAGAAGGATTCGCCTGAATCATCGTCCTGTAGTATTCTTCAACACTAGCGCTTCCCTCTAAGTGTGTGTTTAAGTAGTCAACAACATTATTGCCACCACCAAAACCAGCTATGTCAAGCCCTAGCCCCATTGCGAGATGCAAAGGTGGGCTAGATGGCCTGGTTTCTTCTTTAAATTCCGTGGCTAAGAAATCCGCCTGGACAGAATCCTCATCAACCTGCCACTTTCATAAAACATAAGTTTTATTCTCAAAGTATTATACTTTAACTCAACTGTTTATAGAACGACAACAACCTGAGTGTTGGACAAATGTTCTTCTTCCTTGCTTTCATCTATGTCCCACAGGAAATTCGCGTATGCAGCAAGAACATTACTGAAAACAAGAGCAAAACATCCAGCCATTAGACTAAAAAGACCCTAGTTCCTCGATATTAAACTTGAATATGAAATTCAGATTCACAATTGACTGGCATCAGGGCACACCAAAAGAGCGACCCTTCGAAATGAACAGTTGTTTCTGCTTTTATTTTTTGAAGGAAAAGATAATTTACCTGTCTTCAGGAGCTGCCTGGGTTGCCCTTTCGAAATAACTCGAGGCTCTAGCTTGGTCACCATGGACCTCCCACACCAACTTGGCATATTGGGACAGTATCTCACCATCTTTAGGATCTGCCAGTGTAGCACGGAAACAGTATTCCTCAGCACCAGAAAAATCTCTCTTGGACTGCCATAGTTTTGACATTTTAGATTAGATAAGGAAAATAAGACTTCGATATAGTTTCAATAATGAAATTCTAAGTGTAAAAACTCTTCTGTTAAGGCCCTAAAACACAACTGGTAAGAAATTTGAGTTTGACTACCATCAAAGTATCTTATACTATGGTAATATCCCACCGTTCTGCTATATTCTATAAGACTAAGAAAAGGAAACCCCTGATTCCTCTCAACCTACATTGCCCTTTTTCCCAACTCTGACCAAAGATACATAGGCTTGTAAAGCATGAATTCACTAGTTACCTCCACTGCTACTAGTTCTGTAGCCTCTTCATGATTGTTAAATTGCTTCAAACATTAACATGCTGATGACACAATAGACTCCAGAAACAAGGCAGGAATTCAACAACAGAATTAAAGGTGAAACGACAAACCTCCAGATATTGAGCATAATTTCTCAAAACCAATGGGTTGGAAGGATATTCGCGGATCATTTTCTTGTAATACTTTTCAAGATCACCATTATGATCGGAATTTGATGGCGCAAATTCAACGCCATAATCATCAAATTTTGGTTCATTTCCACCAGCCCCTGTTGCAAGATAAACTGGAGGGTTGACAGATTCACCTTGAACTTCAATCTTAAGATCTTTAAATTTGTTCAGTGCCATCTCCTTTTCTTTTTCTTCCTCTTCTTCTTCATCTATCTCCTCATCTTCATTATCAGTTTCCTCGATAATCAGCATGGCACTCCTCCCAAAGCTAAATTGAGATTCTATGCTTTGTCCAATTGTAGCAGATCTCTCCAGCTTCCCCTCATTCTCCATCGGCTTCTCTTTGATAAAATCTCCATTTTTGAACTCTTCCTCAAACTCATCGTCGCCACTATATATTGAAAAGGATGGTTCTGTATGTAGCATTGACTTCTTGTGGTTATGCAAATGTCCACTCATCAAAATTCTTGAGCTATAAATTTCTTCAAGACCAAAAGAGGTTGGAAAAGTTAGCCCTTCCAAGTTGCTATCTGAATGCGCTCTTCGGAATTTTCTTAGACCAACGGTTCTAGCTTTTGGACTGAATTCAGGTAACCAAGAATTGGAAGGACAGACAAAAGGAGATGAGTTGCAAGAAAACAAACTCAAATGGTGCAAACCATGACCAAATGAGATTTTTGTGGTGCAACGTTCATTTGTATTTGTTACTCTGTTGTTTTTGTTGATGCCGCTGTCCAAGTCTCTATTGGGACAATCCGAGAAGAGACTTTGTGCCACTGGGGCTGATGAGCTCCTAAGCAGCATTTGATGAAATTTGTGATTTATCCTTTGCGTGAAATTATGATAGTTTTGACCTGTGAATAAAAAATGGACATCCCATGTGACAAGATAAGACTGATAAATGCAAGTAAAGCCTCTTACATAGAAGTTAACAAGTTTGATTTGGGAGTTGACTATATGAATATGGACTATTCTAGCAGTCATTTAATGCAAATGTAAGTCGCTGGGAGCAGTTTAAATTGAGAGCAGAATGGAGTAACACTGCGACTAAGGCTTCATGCCATTAAGTTTGACCTACCAAAATTGACTAAAGCAATGGGCTTTTTAGATTCTTAAAACTGATATGGATGTGTCATTTTTCATTTTCTATTGGAGGCTTCATGCCTTGTGATTGGTTAACACTGATTTCCTTAGTTGACCCTCAAAACTAAGAGTCGTGTGATAAACCAAAAACAAAATCATCTGATCAGATTCCAACAGAAATTTATTAGTTATTGCCATTTCTTCTACATGAAAAGAGTAATTAGTGACAGATAGTTGCCACAAATCAAGGGCTTAAACTGTGTAAGAAATAAGAATGCTAAAAAGCTGACTTTGAAATTTGTGGAAAGCCCCCATCCTGGTCTTATTGTGCCTCACATGCAGAGCAGAAAAATAACACCTACCAAATAGCAGGATGCATGTGAAAAAGTGAAGTCAAAGAAAACAATCCCAAAAAGCCAAGAACCATTATTATAATCATACTACCAGATGGTAGAAAATTAAGCGAAAACAAGTGTGTTACAGTTGGCCCCCAGAAGTTGAAAATTTCAAGTACCATATTTTCAGGTAATTTCCATCAAATTTATCCACCAAGAAAACAATTATGTGACTGCGATAGGGATAGCCCGGCCCCAGTTTTTGCGTTGGATTCCACAGATCTAAAATAGCTGACATGTTCGTTTGCGCAACAGCCAACAGCAGTTATTTTTGATTGATTCTTGTTCTTCTATATATTGTTTTGCAATGCTTTCCTCGTACAAATAGCAATGATGCTATTACATATAAAAATGCAACACCATTCATTTCACCCTCGATGATCAACAACTTTAAAACAGAAATGCCATTACTGTGTCAGTGTAATAACATAAAAATACTCAAAACTCTGACATTGAAATTCAATTGTGATGATCGGATCAATATAGAAAATGAAGAACAAATAAGGGTTAGACGCAAAACCAAATGATTATACAATAATGGCCCGAATCATGTACCTGCTAAAGTAGACATAAATATGTCATCTGGCTAAGGCCATTGACGTGAATCGAAGAACGAACCTATTAACATCTTTTGACATAAATTAAAATAGCATCATTTGGCCAACCCCAGAAGGGCAATCTTATATACTAAAATCAGAAATGATGGAGATGAACGCCCATACCTTATTTTAGTGGAACGACAAAAATTGCGCCAACCCAGACCATCTACTTTTGATACCTCAAAACTTTCCTTCAGTTGTATTGGTAAATTGAGGTAGGCTTCTCGGACACTGAGAGGACGCCACGTGTTCAATTGCAAACACGTGTAACTGTATCAGTGCCTAGGGTCTTTTTATGTTTGACCTTTTTTTTTCTTGATACTTTATTTGTTGAGCTTTTCAAGATATGTGAGGATCGATTGCCATTTGCCATTGCGAGAAAATTGATTCTGAACAAGTAATTATTGAACAATTAATTTTACAAAAATAAAATGAAAAATTAAGATAATGTTTGGTTATGTTTTATATTTGATTTTGATATGTATATTTTTTTGGGGGGTGGGGGGGGGGGGCGGGGGTAGTGAATATTGTAGGTAGGACTAGGGAATGTAAAAATTGTATTAGAAAATGTAATTAATCTTTGATTATGTTTTGGGGAATAATTAAAAATTTATTTTAAGGAGTTTTGATATATTTGTTTATATTTTGGGGAGATATTTTTTTATTGTAGTTGTCAAATTAATATTTTTTTTATTGGGTTTTTGAAGGTGAAATGGAATTGAGTAATTTTTTATTGTAAAATAATAAAAAAATATATATAATATGTGTATGATATATATGTATGTATATATTGAAAAATAGGAAAATTTAGGAGATAATAAAGAATAGAAGAGAGTATTTTGGGAAAATCAATTTCAATATTTTTGAAAAAAAAAAAAAAAGTGAATGTTTAATTTTATTCTCTCAAAATAAAACTATTATGGGAAACATAACCAAAACACCCCCTAAATACTTTTTTCATTTTAAAACAATAACTTTAGTTTAATCCGGTAAAAGAATTTGAGATAAAATATATATATATATATATATATATTTAAATGCAGCTAGTGGCATTAGAATGATTATAAAACTATCTCACATGATCACATCTAGATTTGAAAACTAGGGTTGTCAATGGATCGAATTTTAATCTAAATTCGATCCGAATTTTAAGATTTTTATCCAACTAAAATATTCGATGGATCAGATCCGATTATAAATATTTAAAATCCGAAATAAATGGATCAGATATGGAATTAAGCAATCCGATCCGTTAAAGTTCCGAATCCGAACTTTAATATTTTTTATTAAATTAATACTCTTATATATAATATTAATAAATATTTTAAAATAAAAATATGTATTATATTGACCTAATATCTATAATAACGTATATATTACACTATTAATATTGAGTTTTTAACCTAAAAAATAAGAGAGATATTGATAAAATGTCAAATATAATAACATATAATAATTCATCTATACATTAATACAATGTGAAAAATGAGTTTAATATTTAAATATTTAACTTTTGGACTAATATATAATAAAAAGTTGTTAAAAATTCAAATATGACATACATTTATTTTATAAATACAATATTTTTATAAAATTTAAAAAGAAAGAAAAAAATTAAATCGGGTCAAATTTTTTAATCAAATTTCGTATCAAATTTTTGTTTATTGGATTCAGATTCGAATATGACAGATTCAATTCAAATTCAATCCGTTGACAGCCTTATATAAAAACCGCTGTTAATTGTGGACTTAAATCCGAGGCCCAACTGCTTCTGCCGTTTGAGGCATTAGGATCCAGAAACACAATGGTCCATTGGCCATAGGATGGACCCCAACCATTTTAATAACCATGGGCCTGATTTTTATCTTATATTCCGGCAGAGGCCTTACATATACCCTTGGATCGCTATGTGACCTAGTGACTTTTGTGGATTAGGTCTAAGGACAACTTTGTTGGAAACCCTGGAGAAAGATTTCTCCTTGCTAGGCTTGGTCTTTCCTGCTCAGAGACAAGGTGGGGTCTTCTTGACCATTATCATATCGGGAAATCACATCTCTTTATTAGTTGAAAATCGAATTTTATGAGGGAAATTCTATCAGAGCTTACGCCTATAGATACCATCAACTTTCCGACATCCTTGGGGTGAAATTCTAACAGAGGACCATTATGATAAAATACTGGATTTTGCATATATTTGCATATAATGTGATCTTGGGAAGTCCTGATCTTAACCACTTGGGAGTAGTGCTGTCCATTTTTCATCTTAAAATGAAGTTTCCAACTAAAGCTGGAACGGATGAGGCATGAGGCGATCAAGCTGCGATTAGAGACTGCTACAATATCTCATTGAAATTAAAGGATAGAAAGTCACCTACAAACCGTACTGAAAAAAGGTATAAGCCTCATGGAACCTAACAAGACCTTGATGACCAAGTTAAGAAGAAGAACTAGGAAAGGATCGAACCAATATATTATAAAAAAATTATCAAGCTAGTACCTTCAACAATTTTTTGAAATGAAATTTAATCCCGAAATTGTTGAAGTATTAAAAATATTCTTTTTTATTTAATTACATAAAATATAATGAATATTATTAAAAAATAAAAATAATTAAATTTATTTTAAGAACATTTTGCATATACTGATGGATTTTGTTTATATGAAAAGACATCTACTGACAAATAAATATTTTGCGATCCATTTAAATTCTTTGTTATTTATTTAAGTTCCTCGCTATTCATCTATCAGCACATTGAAGTATCAACTATTTCTCATATTAAAAATATGTTTTTTCAAGCCCCTAAGAGAAGTAAGGAGAAAAAGTGAAGAATAAATGAAATATATTTGTAACTAAAAATTCACAAAAAATTAGAGCTGTACATTTATAATCTCATATTTGTTTTATTTGCACAAATTTTTTCGTGAACTCTCATGATTCAAGTTCACAAGAAAATAAATAAACAAAAAGTCTGCAGTTTTTTGTTATATAAGAAATGTAATTGGGGTGGTATATATATATATATGATGTAAAAATGCAAAATAAAAAAAAATTAAAAAATAGTGGATAGATGAAACCAGAATAAAAGCAACAACGGTTGTATAAATAATGAATTAGTAATAGTTACACGTATATATATATTTTTTCTTATTTTTTTTATTATTCAATTCATATGAGAGAATTATAATTTTTTTAATTTTTTTTTTATAATCAACATTTTGAATCAAGGTTAGTCATACCAGAATTTGAGATTTTGATCCTATTTTGTATTATTACTTTTAAATTAGATGATCTAAAAGAATGATGATTTGTAAAAAAAATAAATATTTATATTTGCCCATATATGTAAATTAATTTTTATTTTTTATAATGTTTACTTTTTGAAATAAATTAATACATTTTTTTATCTTTTATTTGAGTTGATTTTCTATTATGTAGTAGATTTTTATGATCTTAATATTGTTCATTATTTTTTTCTTTCAGGTATTATATTCTTGTTGTTTTGTTTGAGTTTCCTTAAATTATTGAGTTGTTTTTTGTTATGAAATAATTTAAGTGTTTTTGTACTTTTGTATTATACTTTTAAAAATGTGATGATATTGTGACGAACATGACTTTTCAATGTCTTTGATATTCACACATTATAATTCCGTCTCAATTTTGTAACATATATCTTATTAAAAGTATATCATGAATTAAATTCTGTTGAATTAACATAATTTATATAAATTATATTTTTAATTATAATTAGTTTAGTCCGTGTATAGCATAGGGCATATGTTAGTTATGTGTAACATGGCGGTGGTTGACCATAATTCTACAACTTTGACTAAAGTTGAGAATTTTAGAATTTTGAATTTTCTTAATTAAATTAAAATATTCTCATTTATTTTTATCAAAAATATAAGATTTATAGATAAGTAGCAATTTATTTCAAATTCAAATATAATTTAATAAAATAATATTCAAATCACTGATATTCAAAAATAATATTCCTTATCTATCTAATTAAATACTAGCTAATTACAGAATTTTCTTTCAATACTTTAATTAGGAAGAAAAATTTTCATTGGCTTCTTATTTCAATTGGTTTTGAATTAAGAAAAGATTTTTATTGATTTGCAAATATAAGCTCATGGATTTAGCATACCAGGAACTTATTTGATAATATTGAGTTTATTATTTTCTCTTTCTTTATGTACCTTACTTTCCTTGAATTCCTTTTCTCTATGATTCCATTCTTTTTGTTTTTCCTTTAATCTATATAAGAATTACAACTTTAATCGACATGACATACTGATGAAAATCACAATTACAAGATATTTTTGGATCAAAATTTTGAGATTGGCTTAATTATTTGAAAATTAATTTTTTGATATTTAGAGTTGATCTTTTCTTCCATGTATCCGTTAAGTTTATTTTTGAACAACTTTTACTTTATCTTTCAATGAATTCATTTAGTCTTAACTTTTCTTCTCGTTCTATATATAATCATTTTAATTAAAATTGTTTTACTTCCTTGGACACCAGTGATTATAGTATTTTTTTTTCCAACTAATAAGATACTAGTGTTATCCCCGTACTATACACAAATTAATATATTAATATAATTATTGAATTATAAATATAATTAAAATAATAATATAAAAATTAAAGTATCGCAAAAAAATCAAGTAATTATTAAAATTAAATTTAAAGTTTTAAAATTTAGTATTTAAAATTTTGCAAAATATAAAGACATCTCATATACATTATGTCATAAAAAATAAATTTCAAAATAATTCAACGAGAAGTTAAAAAAAAATTAAAACGTCCAAAAATAAAAATCTATGAATATGATTGTGTACTTTATCAAAAAAAATATATATTATGCGATAAATAACTAACAAATAGTTGCATTAAAAAATAAAAATATATGAGAATGATATAGAACACAAGATTGATGGCTTGAAAGTTGTTTGAAAAAATTTAAAATCATAATATTTTCAGATTATTTTAAACTTAAACGAGGACGAGTATATAATAAGTTAAAAGTTAAAGTATAAAGATTAAATAATATATTAGTTGCCAAGGATTAGAAAAATCTTATTTAATTTTAGTTTTTGATTAAAAATTAATTAAATCAAGACAAACTATGATAGTAAAGATTAAAAAAAATAAAAATAAAAATAAATACATAAAATAATTACAAAGTTAAATCAATATTAGTATATAGGTTTATAGAAACATTTTAATTTGACTCATAGCTTAGTTATCGAATTGTTAAGTGAAGAAAAAAGTTTGATATTAATAATGCAAAGTTAAAATCATAGTTGATAAAGTAATTATAAGCACAAAATTAATTTTAAATAGGATTTAGTGATAGGATATGTGGATGAAATTAGAATGTGAAATAAAATATGAAAAAAAAATTATGATGTTCATTCTTAATTTTTTGGATTTTCATATTATATTTCCCAATAGTAGAAAAAGTGAATAACCAAAAAAGCCGTTAACCTTTCAAACAATCAAAATTTGAAAAAAGAATTTAAAAAATAAAATTATATATATATATATATATATATTTTGATAGATTAAATAATGTCTAGAGTTATAAACTTAAAAAGTTAATAGGTGTATTTTCTATTGAAATAATCATCTCATATTTTTTTTTTAAATATATCAATAATAATGTAAGAATATATATTGATGTAGTATATAAATTTTTAAAAAGAGTTCGAATTTTACATATTTATGCACACATAATTACAAATATATGAATATAAAAAGAAATTAAACGGCATACTTCTAAAATTATAAATATTCAAAAAGTGAATAAATTTTAAAAATATTAAAACAAAAAAAAAAATAGATCTCATCCTATAAAACTATAAACTTAGATGAGCAAAAAAAAGTGAATTAAAACATAAATTATAAAATTTAACAATAATTAATAACTTAATTCAAAAAATGAGTAAAAGGATGCTAAATGCATAATAATTTAAATAAAATAAAAATTAAAGAAAAAATTTATCAATAATTAAGGAGAAAAATGTAAATAATAAAAAGTAAATTAAATTAAAAATATTAAGTGCAATTAATAAATCTCATAATAAATGAATTGATAACATAAACTAAGTAGTAAGCGAAAAAGATATAGAAATTTACAAATTTAATAGTAATAAAAGCTAAATGATGGACTTTATTTAGATTGAAAAGAAAATTATAGCATATAAAATCCAAAATTCCATAACGTAATATACCTAAAATAAACCCAAAAAAAAATAAAAAAAAAAATCAAAAAGGTGAACAATAAAATCAAATAAACAATAAACACTTTGAATAATGAACTAAAGATGCACACAAAGAGATAGAAGAAAAAAAAATGCTAAAAAATAAAAAGGACACAAAGAATAGAGTAAAAAAAATGCTAGAACACGAGAATATAATGAAATGACTTTTGAAAGACTTTATATATAGTGGTACAGATATAAATTTGTTATTAAAGATATGAGAAAATTATCAAAAACTTATCAAACTATAGAGTTCATGTAACACCCCTAAAATTCGGTATTTTGGAAAATAAGAATTGAGGAATCAAAAAATGGGTTGGTCGGATCTTAGGGCTCGAAAAATAAATGAAAAGGATTTAATTACAAGGAAATGGAAAGTTTTAGGGTTGAATCGCAATTTGAGAAGACTTGATTGGACAATTTTTATAAATTTTGTGGGTTTGAATGGAATTATTATTGGTCAAAAGGGTCAATGTGAGGCAATAAATAGTCTAGGGGTTGAATTGAAGAAGCTCAAAACCTTAAAGGACCTAATTGAAAATTGAACTAAAATCCTAGGGGTCAAATTTGAATATCTAAGGAGTCCCCTATAAATATTATATTTTTCATTCCCCCTCCCCCCTCCCCGTTCTTCCTTTCTTCCCCACTGAACAACCTCAATCACCCTCTCCGGCGAACTTCCGCCTCCGCCAACCGAAGCTCAAAACCAAACCAACCATCTTCTACACCTCATCACGGCAAACACGCTTGTACCACATGCAACCAAAACCCATTGGTGAATTGTCGAGAATCGAAACTCCAAGTCGTGGCCACGACGATTGTGATGGGTCTTCGTCTCTGACAATTGAAACTTAGGTGTGAGTAGTGGATGTTGACGGGTTTAGCTCAAGGAGCATCCTGGTACCTCCAATTTGGTGAACGGGCCAACGGAGGACGAGAATTAGGTATGGTGGCGCGTGGCAGCAAGTGATGTTGCAGTGGCTTCAAGGCTGCAATTGACCTCCAATTCGGTAGCGAAAATTAAAATGGACCTGGGCATCTTGTTATTTGAGCTGAAAGACGCCTAATGGTGTGGTGGTGGTGAGTATTTTTGGCGACAGCGGCACGACAACGGTGTTGGGACAGAATGTTCTCCTTATCGTGGTGGTGTCCTCAATTTGTAATTTCGATGTTCCGGTTAAGAGATCTTGGGTAATGATCGAATTTGGATTTAAGATTTGTACCCTTTTCCATTGTGAACCTTGTAATTATGCTAAGATTGAGGATTATGGTATGATTGGTATATATATATATATGTATATGTTTTCCATGCAGGAAGTATTGTATAGTTAGTGGACCTGAACATGTCATGTTATATGCCAAACTTGGACTAAATAAGTTTATTAAGTGATTAAACTTTAATTCATGGATTTAAGACCTAAGTGGCATTGGTTAGGATTAATTATGAAGGAATTAAGCTATTATTGTGGTTTTAGGATGATATTATGAAAATGATTATGTAATTAAGGACTAGATTGCATGCCATTATTGGAACCAATAGAACACCTCGTGGCTATTTTCGAAATTATCGGCTTAATTAGAGCACTTTGTATCGATAGTACCTATTGAATCTTAGTTATCGTGTTGATCGATAGGTTAGTGATTTTAGAATGCTAATGGTGTAATTTTAGAAAACTATTAGAGTTGAATAGGGATTTTGGCTATGAATATACTCTTTTGATTAGGTGGTGAAGAAGTGGGTCCTACTAACCAATAAATTGCTGACTGTGATTGCCTTTTTCTGAAGCTACTAAGTGAGAGTTTGCTGCTCTGGCCTTAATTATAATTATATGTTGTTGTGATAAACCCCTTGATGGCTCCTGTTTCTGTACCAACTGTATCGTGTTATTGAAATCCATATATTGCTTGAAATCTCGATTGTTATATGTTTTCTAATATGTACACCCCTATGAGGGCCTGTCAAACCTATTTTCTGAGAAGTAATATTCTTTAATCATTGAAATTCATGATTGCTTGAGTTCCTTATGTTTATCGATCCTTGCTTTATAAACCCTTGTGAGGGTTCAACATGCCTTTCTTTTGGGAAATATATGAGCTTCGATTGTGAAATCCTTGGTTGCCTTAGATCCCTCGTGTTATCAATTATTTGTTTCATAAACCCCTGTGACGGTTTGTTTATTAATTCTTGCTACTGATATTGTTCGTCACAATCCATGTTCGTGTTCGGCATACTTGAATTCATTCTGTATTTCAGCTGATTGGCCTTGCTGGCATTCTTGAATCTATTCTGTATGCTGGTTATTTGACCTTGTCGGCATACTTGAATTCATTCTGTATTTTAGTTGATTGGCCTTGTTGGCATTCTTAAATCTATCATGTATATATGTTATTTGGCCTTGATGACATAATTGATTATTGATTATATTGGCCGAGTGCCAATCCCAGCAGAATGCTTGGATTATTAATATAGAATGGCCTTGCTAACTAGTGTATTGTATACATTGTTGTTCCAGACACGTACCTTGTTATATTCATGTTGATTGATTAAAAGTTAAATTCTTATCTGTTAGCATTATATCAATTCAACCTGTGGGGACGCCCTTGGGAAGTTCAATCTGGAGAGACGCCACGCGAAGTTGGGCTCTGGGACTAGGTTTGAAAAGATGGCCAATCGGAACAGACCGACAGTGATAGATCTCCCGGCTAGTACGCACATACGATCCTGACTCAACAGGGAGCTGGAGGTAGTGAACTGTGAGTGGCGGGATCCGGCATGCGGTTGTCCATGCCATAGAGCAATTTTTTACACGCTGAGCTGAGTGCTTGAGTAATGGATATCTTGTTTATGCTATACCGTGCCGGTATTAGCGGTTACATATTGATCTGGAAGTAATAAGGTCGGAATGACCAACAACCTGTTAAACTCGATATCATGTGTGTCATGTACGATGTTGATTCATATTAAAAGCTTTTGCTTGTTACTAAATTGTTCATTAATTGCTGTATCACAATAGTTTCCCTTTCAATCCAGTCATTTTCCTTCCTTCACTAAATCCTTAGGACTTAGAGGATGTTTGGGTGAGCTTATAAGCTCTTTAAAACATCTTATAAGATATTTAAGAGCTTATAAGTTGATAAAAAGTGTTTGGTGAATTTTTTTTAAAAAGAGCTTATAAGATCCTAAAATAAGATGTTATGAGCTTATAAGCTCTTTTTTAAAAAGTAAGAAGATCTTTTTAAGATCTTAACAAGCTCTTTCATTTTTAATCATTTTAATTACACAATTGCCATTATTAACATCTTATAAGCTCTAAAATTTTATTTTATCCAAACACTTCAACAACTTATTTTAAAAATAAGATCTAACTTCTTATAAGCTCCAAAAATATTTTATAAGATGTAGGAGCTTATAAGATGTTTAAAATAAGTTTAGCCAAATACCCTCTTACCCTCCCGTATTATTTTGATTGTTCTCAGACAGGACTAGGTGAAGAACTCGGATCTCAGACTTGGACATGAACATATTTTGTAATAGATCAGGTGTTTGAATGTATATATGGAATCATCTGAATGTTAAGCCTAGACTTGAGATGTTGTGACATGTCATGAAGGATAATGATATCCTAGAGGCATGTTTATATTTTGTTAAGTGTTAGGAAATGAACTATGGTATGTAATTAGTGGTTGGATGAGGTTGTTTAAGTTAAAATCTACTAGTATTTCTATTAGGTTTGAAAAATTTCTTATGGGCCTATTGCTTGTTTATGGCCTATTATTTAAGATTGAGCTGAGTAGTGTCTCAGCTCAGGTGCTATCCTGAGATGGGGCGTTACAATTCAAATGATCAAGAAGTTTTCCACCTATTCAAAGTAGAGATGGAAAAGATTTTGTAGATAAATTGCAATTATTTTTTGATATTAGAGATAAATAAAGAATATTGTTCTAATCAAGAAAATAATTTCAAAAAATCAGATATCTTTAAAAGGAATAAATAATATCAAATTTAATAACTAAAACTCATTTTTAAATTTAATTAAAAAACTCAAAATTCTAAGAATTCAAATTTTGGTCAAAATTGCACAATTATAGGTTTTACATCGTTGTACTATATATAATAGTATAGTATAGTATAGATAGATAGATATATTTTAAATTTCAAATGAAAGAAAGTTAAAGATAAGATACAATCATATCGGTTAGAGATAATAATCAATAAATAATGAATTTTTTTAAAATGAATTAAAAATGCTCAAAATTCTAAAAATTTGTCATTTGGTCAAAATTACACAATTAGAATCAATATTACATAATTATGGATCTCACATCGTTGTGCTATATATAATAGTACAGATAGATAGATATATTTATTTTAAATTTTATATGAAAGAAAATTAGAGATAAGATACAATCATATTGGTTAGAGATAATAATCAATAAATAATAATTTTTTTAAATGAATTAAAAATGCTCAAAATTCTAAAAAATTGCCATTTGGCCAAAATTATACAATTAGAATCAATATTACATAATTATGGGTCCCACATCCATTGTACTATATATAATAATATAGATATAGATAACCTTTTACTCTGTTACATGTTTATCTTTTTTGAATTTCTCAATTTATTTTGGTCTTTGGAAAAAATATAAAAATCTTTTTGTTTAATCAGTAACCATCTTATTTTAGTTTTTTCATCTACTATAAATCTTGAGTAATATATAGTAGTGTAGCTTTCAAATTGGTAATATTGCAACTGCTTTATTCTATTCTTTCTCAGGATTTTCTATCAATTTACCTTTATGGGCTAATTAGTTTGGGGATGTGGGAAATAATTGAATGGTAAGTCTTTTACATTATAATTTGTCTCTAATAATTTTTTATAGGTTATTTTTAATCATTCTGTTTTAGGCAAATTTGTTTTCTTTTCTATTTTTCAGTTTTGGTTGAAAGACAAATGAATGATAATTAGAATTGTTTATTCCCTCCCTCCCTCCCTCCCTCCCTCCCTCTTCATGCATTTACTAATTTTATTTTTGACCCTTTTCACTTTCTTTTTATGATTTCGGGCGCGGACAGTTTTCGACTTTATTTTTCATTTTTATTCTAGCTAATTGTTTTGGAGTTGTGAGGAAATAACTGAATGATATAATTTACTATATAAATTTATTTTTGATAATCAATTTTTGTAGGTTACTTTAATTTATATCATTTTATTTTTGAATTTTTTTTATTTTTAGTATTGGTTGAAACTCAAACGAGTGATATTCAGGACTATATTTTTTCCCCATGCATATATTAATTTCATTTTGACCTTTTCCCACTTTTTCTTTATGATTTTATATGGTTTTTGTGTAATTCTCATTTTCTGACAAATTATAAGTATAATATAGTTCTTTTTTCTTTTTTTAAATTTTAGTGACAAAAAATTTCTTTTAATGAATATTTTCTTTCTTTGGACTTTACTTTATCTTGATCATCATTAATACTGATTATTTACGTAGTTCACAGATTTAAGAACTGTGCTCTAGAATTCTCTATGTATAAAAAATGCATAATATTCTTCTAAGTCCTTCTAAATTTATTGAAATGAAAAGTTAATCTCTAAATTGTTTTTGGTTAGTATTATGTAGTTGCTGTATAGAGGGTGTTTGGTTAAACTTATTTAAAAGATTTTACTAATTCCTACATTTTATAATATGTTTTTAGAGTTTATAAGATGCTAGATTTTTTTTGAAAATAAGTTCTTAAAGTGTTTAGATAAAATAAGATTTTGAAGCTTATAAGATGTTAATAATAATAATTTTACAATTAATATGATTAAAATTAAGGGAGCTTGTTAATTAAGATTTTAAAATAAGTTGGTGATTTCTTACTTCTTTATAAAGAGTTTATAAGCTCCTAACATCTTATTTTAGAAGTTGATAAGTTCTTTTTCAAAATAATAATAATAATAATAATAATAAATTATTGAACAATTTTTGACCTTTTATAAGCTTTCAAACATCTTCTAAAATATTTTGAGAAGCTTATAAGCTCATCCAAATACCTAAGATTGTAAATGGATATTCAAAAATTCATTTACCGTTCGCATTCATATCTGTTTACAGAAATTTATTCATATCCATTTAAAGCGAATATTATTCGTATTCGATTAGTCGATATTTGATTATAAATGGATACGGAGATAATAAATGCGTATCCAATCCGTTTAATATTCAATCCAAATATATATTTATTAAATAATATGTTATTTATATTTTTTAATAAAAATCTCATAATCCATATATGATATGTGTGTGTGTATATATATATTATAATTGAAGAATTGGGAAGAAAAAAAGAATAAATTTAAAAAATTATTGTAATATAGAAAAAAAAATTAAAGAATAAAGTTAATCAATATAATTATTGTCAGTTGACTTTATAATTAGTATACTTAAATGTCATTATTATTAATAATAAGTGCCCCTTAACCCACTCTTAGTATGTGGAATTATTTTGTATAGTTATTAACTTATTATCATAATCCGGTTGAAATAGGAGCGCGCCCGATGCTATAACGCTGACTGGAAGTGGTTATTTTTGTAATCCAAGATTCACTTATACAGTTATACCATTTAGTAATGTTTTTTTCTTTTAATTTGTGAACTTATTTAAGGCATATATCTACTATTTTCCATGTGCAAACAAGAGTTTGAAACTTTTCTTAGTCAAGACATATATACCTCGTTGATGTGGGGTTGGGAGTAATCATTTGAGCTTGAGGCTAATTCGGATCATAAATCTTTTGAATGTCCTCAGATCTAAGAGCCTGAAATCAAAGTAAGGTCGATAGGGATTGCTGGAGGGGTTCCCAGCAAGACCCTTGCCACGCTCAAGTCAATGTACAAGTGGTGGAGAGGTGAAAAAAGTAATAAGAGAGAATAAGTGAGAATGATAATATGTGCATGCCTTAGAAATACAGTAAAATGGGATATTTATACTAGTGTGTCGTTCCAAATGAAAAATTGATTTGGTATGATCTGAGTGCTTCCCACCAAATTGGGTTGATGGTCAAGATTGATTCGGGTCGCGGGTCAGGTTGATTGACCCCAGATCCGGTCTATCCCAATACTCATGTAGGCCTAATTCATATTGTAGAGTTGTCTTCATACATTTGATCCATTTGAATATGCTAACAAAATACTATTAACTTGGCCCATCACTCGTGAAAGCATAAGAACATGTGAAAATGCAACTTATCCATATGAAAATTGAGATGGGTTAAAATAATACAATGTGGAAAGACAATAGCACCAAACAACCTGCAAAGTTAAAATCAAGCTTACTGTCTCTCCACGGCTATTTAATTTGTAATTATTTATAAGGACAAATTGCCTTCTTGTACAAAACTTTTTCATAGTGATATTATGTTCACAACCACGTAGATACACACATTATGACATTTTACAGTGTCATAATAGACTTTTTTGTCCCCGTAGATTCACAATGCATACATGAAAAGAATTTTCAATAATAATTAATTTATTTTTGGATGCATCACGAATTTGTAATTACTCCTGAAATTTATGCTTCATGATTGAGTAATGAAATGCATACTCCTATGAAATGATACATACTACTAAAATATTGTTTTAAATTTTACAAATTGTAATTTTTTTTAATGATTTTATGCCACGGACAGGTTTGTGCTAGTACTCCTCTGTAATAAAGCAATGTCATACTACTAATACTTCAAACATTACTAATGATATCCATAATTCTATAAATATATAATTTGTTTTTTTTTTTTTTTACCAAATCTAATCTATAAAACGTACATAAACTCGCTCAACTTAATTTATCATATGATCAATTGAGTTGATCCTTTCGAAAACCATTGATTTAGATTTTTTATTACTTGATATATTTATAATGTAATTATAATTCAATATTTTGCTAATCCACATATATTGAATTGGATTGAGTTTTTATGATGTTTCCCTAGAATCCAACATGTATTATGTGCCCATCGATTGACCATTTGACTCAATAACATCAATTTTATATATAAAATGTGATGTTGAAAATTCAAATTTAATGAATATCAAGCATGATTATATATATAAATAAAAATATGCATCATATACCCACCCCTGATAATCTAAAATTCATATTTATTAAAAATAGAATTTTCAAAATGTACAATCCAAATACATTCCAGGTGAAAAACACATAATATGACACGTAAATTAACTAAAATTAAGAACGAATGCCTGCTGTCCTGTCCCATTTCCAACCACTCCATTCCAATGTTCAAACAAACCTTAGTCAAAAAAACACACAGCACGTTTGCCTCTCTTTCTGTTTTTCTCCCCTTAGAACCCGCTGATTTTATGTGCTGTAGAGAGGCAGGCCAATATCCTCTCCTCTCCCGCCCTCCTCGCTTTCTCCTCCTTCTCCATATCACCCCCCAATTCCCTCGTCGTCCCTTCTCCGGACGGCGGGAGGAACAACCGCCGCGCGAGTCCGCTCTGTTGCCCCGATCGATCAGCTTCTTATGATTCGATTCTTTTTCGAAGAAGATGGCGCCGTTGAAACCCTTTCAGCTTCTGGAGCTCACCATCATCTCCGCCCAGGATTTGCAGCCCGTCTCCAAGAAAATGCGCACCTATGCCCGGGCATGGATGCACCCCACCCGGAAGCTTTCGTCTTGCGTCGACACTGACGGCAACACTAACCCTACTTGGAATGATAAGTTTGTTTTTAGGGTGGATGACGAGTTTCTCCGCCGGGATACATCCGCCGTCATGATCGAAATCTACGCCGCTCATTGGTTTCGCGACGTGCTCGTCGGCACCGTTCGTGTGCTCGTTGGGAATCTTATTCCTCCTCCCACCCGCTCCCACCACAACAGCCATAATCTGCGCTTTATTGCCCTTCAGGTAAATTTCAGTTTCTCTTTCCCGAGGAGGGAATAGGAGAGTGGCAGAACTTTCCATCCCGGGGATTTTCATCATATAGTATTCTAGTAAAATGATTTCGGGAAATAGGATCATGGATATAAAACTACACTAGCGACCTATACAGTTTATTATAGAAAATTTTGAATTATTGATTATACCATACAAATTAGAAATAATTACTTCTGTATCGCTCATAATATATATCATAATTGGAACATTCATTTCAAGTGCGTATCCCATTTTGTGCAGTAAAATTATGAAGATCTACAAGAAGCGACTTGGGTTCAAAAGTTTCATTGATGTAGGCGATGAAAGAACACACATTTTTGATAAAATACAAAATTAAAAAAATGAAGCTGCACGGCATAGGGTTTGAAAAGAAATGAGCGATGTTAGGCAAGGCGAGAAAGAGATAGTCGTCCTCCCCATAATTCATATAACTCTATATATTACATATTGTTTTATTAAGATTTAAAATTTTATCCTCATAAAAGTAATGAAGTCGCTTTACGTGCTCTACAAAAATTTAATTTTCGCTGCTCAAAATCAAAATTTATGCCTCCACTGATGAGGCTCGTGCATTTTCCTTTTTCTTTATGTATTTCTTCTTCAGTGCAAATGCATGCATTTTCGTCGTAATTTTTTTATTTGAATATCAATTATGCTTTTTGGGCATAGAAGTTTGAATCACAGGTATATATTGATAGTTTTCCACTTCATTAAATACTTTTGTTACAATTAACACATTTTTGGGTCTGCCTTTAATCATGCACGTAAGATTAATTGTTTTAATTAACCTCATTTTAAATCTATCTTGATTTGATGAATGGATAATATGATTCAGGTGCGTAGGCCTTCAGGACGTCCACAGGGGATATTAAATATTGGAGTGGCCTTGCTTGATAGTTCAATGAGGAGCATGCCACTGTACGCCATGTCAGCAGTTGGGTACCGTGATTTAATGGAGGATCCGCCGAGTCTTCAGCAGCTTCAACAAAACAACAATCTGAAGGATAATATGAAAAGCAACACTAATAATGTGAAGCCTATATTGCGCAGATCAAGAAGCGAACGTAGTGAACACCTGGCGTTCGATCATATGTCCACCAACAGTTCCATGCTTGTAGTGAAAGGGAAGAAGGAACCTAAAGAAAGTTCAATTCTAAGTATTACAGAATGCTCCATTCCAATCAAAGGAGGGGCAAAAAAGATAGGCAAGGCGAGTTCAGTGATTAGTGGGGCGGAGCTTAGAGAGAAACCAACACAAAAAGGCAAGAAAGGCAAGGCTGGTTCAGTGCTGAGTGATTCAATTGTGAGCAAAGAGTCCTCTAACTTTCGCAAGATTGAGGCATCTGATTCGAACAAGAAAGATGATTCAAACAAGGGCAACGAAAAACCAGGTTTTGATGAAATTACAAACAAAGTAGTTGATGAAAAATCAGTTACAAAAGCTAAGGTGGTGAACAATGTGGATTCATTTAAAGACAAGCTACCAGTTGCAACCATTGGAAAGCCTGTTCCAAAATACAATGGCTATGACTATGGTGCACCCAAGGGCGGAAAGTATGTGATTGGGGCCCCAATCAAGAAAGGTAATTCAATTTGGTCTGACTCTGAGGTTGGTCCTTCACCTTCTGAAGTGGCTGCCGTGATGGCCGCTGAAAGGAGATATCCTCTAGATGACAATCAAAGCTCTGTTTTGGATGGTTGGAGCTTGGATGAAAGTGTTGAAGGGCTGAGATCAAAGCTTGAGAGGTGGCGAATGGAACTACCACCGTTGTACGATCGTGGCTTCTCTACAAGCAGCTACAAATCATCTGGACAACATGCTCGTAGGCACACTGATGGTGGAAGTGGATTGTTCTCATGCTTTGGAAACATATTTGGTTATGAGTGCCAATGCATCTGTGGTAAGCCTCCCGACAAGAAGAATTATGGCGGCAGGTTCCACAGCCCTTCAACTCTCACTCCAGGCCGGTCATTCCTTTGAGAATATATTTGTTGATATGACATAAGTTTGGTTGCATTGATATAATGATCTTCTTTTTTTTTTTTTTTTTTCGTTTTTTCAATTCATTGATGATTTGATTTCTGAGTTTGGCAATGTCAAGGCATTGAAGGAAACAAATGGGTGGAAATTTGGCGCTTTTTGGACAAATGAGCTATTAAGGCATGAAGGTGGTTAAAATTTTTTGAGCAAGTTATATTAGGTCGCTATTCCCCTGAACTAGATATTTGTTTCCATATTTTGCATATAATACATTATATTAGTGTAAATTTGTATGATAAATTCTTGAATGCTCCTTTTTATTTTATGTATTAAGTTCCCTATTGTTGATCACATCTGTTGAAAGTTTGCTTCATTACTAAAGAAACTTGAATCTTTTGTTCTTGGTCTTATTTTCTTAGTTCACTTTCAACTTTGCTAGTTTAAGCCAAAAATTTGTTTGTATATATGTATATTATATTATATATGTATGTAATAAATGCTATCATATCGAATTTTAGATCACTTAGATTCATTAACATTTAGAATGATAAGATGGAAGTCATTCTCGTATTTCTAAGAAAGATGAGTTGAATTAGGAGTTTCATTCTATGCATATATTTGAGATGGGTATTTAGAGCCAATAAGCAAATTTTCCATTCTGCTGAATTAGAATTGGAGATAATAGTATAATGAAAGCATGTAAATTCTAGTCTAGTGAGGCACATAAGTTAAAAAGGGTTCTTCTGATTTGTGCTAATGAATGAAGATCTCATAATGTTATATGCACCAGAATGTTTTTTAAGTACATAACAAGTGGGATGCCTTTCTTGAAGCATTTTATTGGCGGAGAACTGTAGAGAGAGGCCGAGTAGGGCAAATTGGCCCCTAAATTAAGTTACTTATTGATCTGATGATCAAAATGGAAGATCTTAATGACTTGTTTAGGGGAGTAAAATACTCATCGAGTAACATCTCTTTTCTTGTTTCTTTTTCTTTTTTCTTTTTTCCATTTTTTCCCCCTAATAGAGTATGAAAAAATGGATCAAGGAGATATTAATTAACGTGGATGAATGTACATAGAAAACTTGATTTTGAAGATGGAATGAGTGTAAACCATTACAAGTCTTCCTTGATTATTTGGAGTAAATTTCAATATGCTTCTCAACACCATGTGTAGGTTGTTATAGTTGTTGAATCTCCATTTAAACATTTTTTTTAGGGTTAATTGCTCAAACTCCTATGAAGTTTGACCTATTTATAGGAAAATATAAAGTCATTTTGAAATTATAAATATTTTTGTTGTTAATTCAAGGTGTTATCTTGTATTACAAAAATCTCTTGTAATGTGGAAGAAGGAAAACTCTTGTGCATGTAAGTAAGTTTTGCCAAATTATGAAAGTTTGTGTTTTTTTTTAAATATTGAATGTTATTTTTATTATTAAATTTATTAATGTGATTTGTAAATGTTTAATAAACTAAAATTTGTTGGGCATTTTTGTCGAGGTGTGTGAAGTTGGACAGTTTGTCATAATTAGTTGAATGTTTGTCTTCTTAGTGAATATGAGGCTCATCTTTTTCTTGTGGTGAGGGTTATTGAAATGCTGTTGAGTAATAGCAACGTCATGGGAGGACTTCAAAAAATTTCTTGGGATTAAGGTTTGTGTCCCAGAGGATGTCTTGCCACCTTCATGGTGGCCTTTCTTTGCTTGATAAAGTAGGTGTCCTTCGAGGTGTCTCTTAGCGAATGTACTCAAACTGATTGTCACGTACTCCTGAAGAAAGCCGATAGTGAACCTTTTTAGGATGCCATGTACTCTTGAAGAAAGCCGATAGTGGACTTTTTTCTGATGCCCCATACTCCCAAAAGGAATGGATAGAGGATTTTTTTAAGGATGCCATGTGCTCCTAAAGGAAGTCAATAGTGGACCTTCTTAGGATGCCATGTACTCTCGAAAGGAACCAATAAGATGCCCACTTTTTCAGGATTTTATACTCTCAGATAGAGCTGATAGAGGACTTTTTAGGATGCTCTGTACTCTTTAAGAGAGTCGATAGAGGATTTTTTAAAGATGCCCTATATTCCCAAATGGAGCCGATAGAGAACTTTTTTAGAGAGTGATTACCACGTATCTCTCTAAGGGTCAATAGTGGGATTACGTCGACTACCACATACCCTAGAGGGTCTTTATAGTGGGTCTATGCATGGTGATGCCACGTATTCTTCGCACTCCTCGAAGAGCCTTACATTGGACTTATGTCTAAAGCTACTTCCAAATACTTCTTATAAGTCCTGCACAATTCAAAGTCATAAAAGAGACACAATATTTGGAATATGGAAAAGTTTGCATTAAGTAAGGAAATACCAATGAAGCGCTAGTGTCATCCTCGAGTGGATAAGCTTTATTTGAATTTAAAAGGAAATGAAAGTCAAAGCAAAAACAAATTAAAGTAAACACTTATTGCAAGGAGGTATCTCTAGCAATGTGTTTCAGTTGTCACCAAAAGTGTCTTAGGATGTGCATACGTCTACAATGCCAATGTCCAGCAGAACGCCTTTGCTTGTGTCTTATCTGGTTGGTCCTCCAAATATTATTAACATGACTCTTGCTATAGGAGGTTTGCTAAGGGTGTGGTGCTACTGATGCTCCTTGAGTTGCTAGATCTCTATCTACAACCTTCTTTTTCCTTTCTTCGAAACGAACCTTTCTTGAGTTGTGTACTCGTTGATGTGCTCTCTTCGATTTTGTCCTTCAATTAATAGCACTCATTTATCATGCATCCACTGATGTGGTGATAGTGACATCATTTATTTGGTTTCGGCTTCTTGGGGTCAACAGGGGTTGTTCCTGGCAACCATCGGATGAGACCGCATCGCAATGTTGTTGTTAGCACTTTCATTTAGATAATAATATAGGGTGTATGTACAACAAATGCACGATGAAGGCTACCCCTCGAATCGTTATTTTTCTCACTGCCATCATTCTTTTCATCATGTATGATGAGCTCCTTAGCTCGAGTGATATTAAGCTTTATTTTCATCAAGAAGTCATTCAAGTGTTGTTGGGGGTCTACAGCGTCATCAGTTCCCCACAGCTGGGTCATCCTTGTTTCACTGGAAAGTGCTTACGTTAGGATTGCCGATGAAGATGGGCTACTCTTTGGGGGTGATAATGGCAAAAGGACAACATTAACTTTTTTTTCCTCTGAATGACTGCGGCACCGAGAAAGATGTTCTAACTACAGCACATGTGGGCACGTGCTCAATGGAGTTTATCCTGTGTAATGAGTGTTCTTCTTGGTGAAGTAAAAAAGGGAGAGAAGTGTCGCATCTTGGATTTGCTCTTTGTTCCAATCTCTCCAAGAAGGATAAAGCCCTTCAGCTCTCGTACGAGGACTGCTGCAACTCCTGGGGTGGCGTTCCTTGGTGTGATGAGCTATTGCTTTAGCCATAGCATAAGTGGTGCCTTCCAATATGACCCCCAACATCTCTGGAGTTATAGGTATGATAAGGTCTTCGAAGGGAAGTACTTGTTGCGCGTGCATCTTCTTTAGTGTAGATTGTGCATCAACAGCTGACTCCAACTCCAATCGTGGTAGTATTCCATGTTGAGCTAAAACATTGATACGCAGGAGTGGGAACGAGTTTCTTGGACAGATTTGGGTGAAATTAACGTGCCTCATTTACTCCCAATTGGATTTGGGTACTAGCACTACACAAGCTAACTATTCTAAGTATTGTGAGGGGGTCGTACTCCTTCTGCTTATTGCGGCTCATTCACCTTCTCTTCGAAGTCTGGGTTTTAGAAAGTTAATTCTGGTAGTCCTTAAGGGATCTCCATGGTAACTCTCCAGGCTCCTAGGCTTTTCTCATGCTTCACTTTTTCATTCATTAGCCTTCTTCTTTTTGCCTTGAGTTTGGACGGGTGCGATGTTTTTTATGCTAGTGTCCTCCTTTTTCAGTTGTAGTAAATAAGGGTCTTGGTAGTTGGCTGCTTTAGCCACAACTTGGGCACTAATGCTTTTCAAGAAGGTGCTCCATGATTCTTGTGTGATATGCAAGACTAGTTCGCCCGTCAAAAAATAAGCCGTTGCGGGAGCCCGAGGCTAGCGCCTCGTGGATGCCTGAGCGGGGCACCTCACGGATGCCCAAACTAGGCCCTATGCAAGTTGCCACCTAGCTCTATAGCCACGCGGCCGGTCAGCCATAGGCCCGCCTTGTTGGCTTATTCTCCGCCTCCATTCTATTGATGTATTGAAGACTCTTTTCTTGAACTCAACTAAGAGATAGTTTTAGATATTCTTTGACTCGATTAAGGATCTTAAAGTGCTCACTAACTCTAAGAGAGTTCTAATAGAATGTGCAAACAAAAAAAACAAGAAGAAAGAAATAAGTTAAAGAGTCCAAATTATAAAGAGGACTCTACCTTGAGAACTCATCTTAGTACTCCTAATACAGTTTGTTTTCTCTTCTTATCCTCCTTAGCCAAGTTGAAAATTTTCTCTCATTTTTTGCTAACTCCTTAGTGCCAGTGAAAGCTATCTTTATGGAGCACCTCTTAGGAGACTCACATTTGAGGCTTATCGAACTTAACTTGGATGGAAGTTGAGAATCTACAAACTCCTAAGCCAAAACTAGTTACTTAAACTAACTTAATATAAATTTAATAAATTAAACTTAAATTGTATTTTCTATGTAAAATTATTAATTTCCTACCAAAAAGGTGGGGCTTAATGATGTGACTAAAATTATATCTAAGGATATTTTGGTAATTTGACAAAAAAAGAGTAATGAATCAATAAATCTAAAATTAATTAATTAAGTAAATGGAACAAAGAGCACAAAGAATAATTAAACGAAGCCTATGAAGAGGGCAGAATAACCTTTATGGATGTATGTCCATCAAGATTAATATCTATAAGTACCAATTCCCAGAGAGAAATTGGGTACAATAAATTATTTTCATAATTTCTTAGAGTGGAAGAACTTTCGAGAAGAGCAGATCTTTCTGCACTCATTCCTGAAAAGGCGAACCGACACTTTATTGTTTTTCAAAAAGGATCCACTCTATTTCCGAGCAACATTAAATATATAAATTAAAAAATTACCTTAGCTGCTCTGCAATTGCATTTCTTGATTTCTCAACACAATCTTTGATTATGCTTCCTGAAGTACTTAAATAAAAATAAATATTAAGATTTTAGTTATATAGTTCTAAAAGTATGAAATTTTGTGATTCTTTAATTTAATACATATGCTCACACATTAGTTATATAGTTGTAAAAGTATGAAATCTTGTGATTCTTTAATTTAATAGATATGCTCACACATAGCATGCACCTATAAAAATAAAATTAATATAAAATACAAATTGAAATTGAAATAGTAGATTCCGAACGAGACGTCATACAAGTCCGAAAAATTACTAAATAGCAGTGTGATCACGCTACATTATCATAAAAATGAATTGTTATTCAACATATGTAAAAATTTAGGATTTATTGTAATTATATAAATAAGATAGTTCACACTAAAATAACAATATTGCTACTCATTAGAATGTAAATGAATAAACAAAACACGGGTTTTCTAGGGTCTCGTACCCATGGTTCTTACTTGTTATCACGTACCCATTTTTTAACCATTCATATCAGTTTGATTTAATTCTCACTTTCGAACCATCATAAAATGAAGAACCATGGTTCTTCCATGAAACCATCTTCTTTTAAAATTAAATTATGAAAAATAAAATAAAAATCATTATCCTTCCCATACTCAATGACCAAATTAACCTTATTAATTTTAATAAATTAAAAACTCTCATTTTCTAATATTAAACCCTAATTCAATCAGAAAAAAATAAAAGAAAATAAAATCCTTCATGACTTGTTACAGTTTAGCCCTCATTTCAATTATGGAGACTATATTGTTTCTAATTATTTCATATATTTTTAATTTTACTTATTTACTCTTTTTAAATATATTTTTATATATCTTTTTTCATCTCCTTTATACCAATTTTTATTTTTAAATTTAAAAATTATTTTTAATTTTTTATTCATCTTTTTAATTTATTCTTTTATATATATATATATATATAATATAATATGCAAATATAAATATAAAATATAAAATATAATAAACATATATAAATACATAAATATATAATATAATACATTATAAATACATAAATATATTTTTGCATATATTTATAAATAAATATTTTGTATTATATTTTATATAATAAACCCCACCCCCACCCCCACCCCATCTTACTGCCTGTGAATGGCGGCCATGGCCGCTATTTGCGAGGACCGGCCATGGCCGCAGCTCACAGGGACCTCCATGGCGGCCTGCAAACGTGGCCATGGAGGTCACCCCTGCGAGCGGCAACTATGGCTGCTTGCAAATGCGGCTGTGGAGGCTGTCCCTGCAAGCGGCAACAGGAAGCCATGGCAGCTCGCATTCCTGTCACCGCTCGCAGGGCGGCCATTGTCGCCACGCATGTGGTGGGGGCGATTGAGGCTTTTTTTGGGGGGGGTGGGTGACGGTTGGGTTGGTTGATGGGGGTGGAGGTGGGTGTTGGGTTATATTTATATGTATGTATAATTTTTCCTAATTTTCTTCTGATTAAATTCATATCTTAGGGTTTATTTTCTTTGATTTTTTTTTTTTTCTGATTGAATTAGGGTTTAATATTAGAAAATGAGAGTTTTTAATTTATTAAAATTAATAATGTTAATTTGGTCATTGAATATGAGAATGATAATGATTTTTATTTTATTTTTCATAATTTAATTTTAAAAGAAGATGGTTCCATGAAAGAACCATGGAAGAACCATGGTTCTCCACTTTATGATGGTTCGAATGTGAGGATTAAATCAAATTGATATGAACGGTTAAAAAATTGGTACGTGATGACAAGTCAGAACCATGGATACGGGACCCTAGAAAACCCAAAAAAAATAGTGGCAATTAACCGTTGGTGAAAATATAATGGAAATTTACCCATGCGCATATATGGAGTCATCTTTTTCAGTTTTCTTCTCACAGAAGCAGAGCGACAGCATTATCAATCCAAGAAAACAAGAATGGCGCTCGACATTATAGCCCTCAATTCCTTCCCCACCTACAAAACTTTTCTCCTAACCTTCTTTAACAACGACATAATCCACACCATCGTCACCCACCGCGCCGCCGTTTCCCAGTGGATCCATGACATCCACTGTAGGAACCTCAACTTCATTGTTGGTCTGGACATCAACTCGCGCCCCTCCAACATTGAAGACCGCAACGCCGTTGCCACCCTCCAACTCTGCATCGGCCATAGTTGCCTTATCTACCAACTACAGCACATCAACGAATTCCCGAACTCCCTCAGCAATTTCCTCACCAACGAGAAGTACACTTTCATTGGGGTTAACATCTATCCCAAGTTGGTAAAACTCACGATGGACTACAATTTCGAGTTCACGTTCAATGCGGTGGACTTGAGGTTTAGGGTGGCGACGGCGTATTAGCGAAAAGACTTGGAGAAGATAGAGTTGGAGGATTTAACGAGACTCGTGCTGGGGAAGGAGATTGCAGTGCCGAAAGCGGTAAGTCAGAGCGCGTGCAATCAACGGCTGCTGATGGATGATCGAATGAAGTATGCTTGTGTTAATGCTTTTGTGTGTTGTGAGATTGGGAGGATTTTGATTAATAATCCTAATCCTCGACCTTAGACTATCAAGAATTCAAGAATATGACTATTACCTATTAGCAGTATATGTTCTTGATCATAAATGTCTCTAATTCAAAGAAAAAATATGTGAAATAAAAGCTTTGCTGGATTTCTTGAACATATGATATATTTGCATAAATAGAAATGATTCTTTGTTTGTAGTATATTTTTGGTTATTTTCTGAGGGAAGTACTTATATGCTCTCTATTTATATGTCTAATTTTTCTTTTCTAATATGGAGGGGTAAAAAGGGTATATCTGCATCATTTGGGGTCAATAGAGTTTAAGAGTTTAAGAGTTTAAAGGGCCGGTTTGGTACATGAGTTCTTGTATATCTTGAGGCTTTTGGATATTATTTGTTTAATATTTGTTTACCAAAAATTTTAATGAATTTAGAATAATGAAAGTAAGTTGGATTCTGTCTTTTTCTATTAGAATTAATTTAGACAACCTAATTTCTTCTTTTGTTGTGTGATCTTGCTAATTAAGGTCTAGGACAAGACACTAGTGGATGTAGAGTGAGCCTCAAATCCATATTCCTATCTATTTTTTTGTTTTTTAGTTTTATTTAAGTTTATAATCTTATAAAAATATAAAATAAATTCATTCTGAGATTTGTCAACACCTTGAAATGATAATTCATAAATTATTTGGGCTACATCACTAGAATCGATCAAGAAAACTTGTTCTTAATTTTGGAAATAACTCAAAAAAGAAAGTATATTAGTGAGTATTGCAAAAAGAAAACAAATGTGTCACAGTATATACACGAGAACTTAGCATAGCTAGTTGAGTGAACAATTCGGTTATTAGGCTATGATAGAGTGATGGTTGCTGCTGTAAGTTTTTGTATAAACTTGTATCTATACCTCTTTCTCTTTATTATTAATTGAAGTGCAGCTATCATTTAGGTAATGAATGTAATCTAGTTGAAATATTATAAATTGACGTGTCATTTATCTTATTGTTTATTTATATTCTCTGCAACTTCTATATTCAAAATTTCAACTTGTTATCTTATGCATTTATCTTGATTAATTCATTTTTTGGAGTCATATAATCTATCACGGTTTAAAATCTTCTATTGCATTTCCCATTTCATCTCCTATTCCATTTTCTCTTACATACATTACAAAATTAGACTTCCAATTATCTTTTCTCCTAATTGAACTTATATATGTTACATTTGCCCTAAAAAATGAAGAACTACTCTCTCTTTGATTGATCTTGTCCTTACTCCCTTACCAAATCTTGGCAAATAATTTTTCACCTTCCAAGTTTATCAAATGCATTTTCTTCATATATTTAAGGGAAAAAAAAAATAGTTCAACAACATCATCTTGTACCTCATATCTAATACTATCCCTACAACCATTACTCTATTGATTGCATCCCAATATTTGTCAAATTTGGTAATGATAATGGAAGCCATCTCATGGATAATAGAATTCTGACAGTCTAGCCATTCTCTCAAAGCTGATATAACTTCACAAATTATTGGAAAATAAACAATTGAAGTTGGATACAAGGCACCATTAAACAATTTAGTCATACCATAGAACAATTCCAACCTAGTACAAATTTCCTTTGTCATCTCCCAATCATCTCACTAGGCAAAGATTTGTTTTGATATTCACATTATGTCAAATGCTCAAATACTTCTTTATATGGTATAGTAACATCAAACATAAAAAAATAGAATTCCACCTAGTTTTGCAATCAAGAACCAATTTTTTGCTCTAAGGAATATTCAATTGCTTACAAATATTTCTTTAAACTTTTCCTCTCTCTTGGGTTTTGTTGTTCAATAGTAAACATCTTCTCTAATTTTTTCAATTGCAACAGAGATCATATACAACCAATCCTTCACAATCAAATTCAGTATTTGAGCATGACAATACATGTGAAATAATTGACCACACAAAATAAATGATAAAGGTGAAATCTTTTGTGAAATGCACTCAACCAAAGCATCATTTGTACTACAATTATCAATAGTCAAGGTAGATAACTTTCTATGCAGATTCCAATCCATCAAACATTGTATTAAACCATCAGAAAGTGCATCCCTAGTATAAGGAGCAGGTACATAAATGAACCTAAAATATATAATAATCAAATAATTAAAAATAATCGTAATAAGTCACTAACCAAGAAAAAGAGATAGTAAATATATAATTACCTCACAATCCAGCTTTGTAGGGTCCTAGAATCATCAATATAGTGAGTTGTTATGACCATATATCCTTTATTTTGGTTGCTCGCAGTCCACATATCTATTTTATTTGAAATTCGACTTTGATTATTTTATATCAACTTCATTATCTTGAATTTTTCAATATCATAAAACTTCAAGATGTCCCTTTTGATTGAATTATGAGAAACCAATTTAAATAGAGGCCGAAGAGCATTATAAAATCTCCTAAAAGCACTATGTTCAACTGTGAAAATTGAATACTCATGCAGATGATCATGAGAGCAAGTCCTCTCCTAGCCGTGACTTGATTAAATGAATATGCACCAACTATAACTATTTTCAGAACTTGAAGCATTTGTTTTAATTGTACCTTTCACTTTGGACAAAGCTCACAAGCCCTGAAGTGATCATGTAAATGTGAAATGCCTGCTTAGTATCACCAAAGAGCTTTGAGTCACAATAATTGCAAATGGCTTTCCATTTTCCATTTACCTTCACTTTTTTAAAGTGATTCCAAAATATTGAAGTTGATTTTGGTTCCACCTTCATTTGGATCTGAGCATTGAGTTTCTGAAACTCTAATTGATGCACCTTCCAAATTAATGGGAGTTCAGGTGCTTTACCTAAAATTATTGTTGGAAGTTTATTGCTATTGACAGGATTCAAAGTTTGCTCATTAGACATCCCAACAATAAAATAAAATAATTTAAAATAAGTTTATATATTTACATACTTTTAAGAAAAATAAATAATAATAGAAATAACTCCAAATAGACTTTTTTTTTTTGGAACTTGTAAACTATCATTCTCAGTTCCCCAGCAAAACTTCTCTCCAAATTTCAATTTTTTTCTAATAAATCCCCAGATTAATTTTAAACAAACAAATTCAATTCTAGGGCAAAATTGTAAATTCTCCCAATAAAAAAATTGTCAATAATTATATAGATTTTGATACAATCTTAGAGTTGTAATGCTTTGTTGGTAAATAGCAAAGAAAATTATTTGACAGGCATATATATGACGTTTCCAAAGTAAATATCTATGCAACAGCAACATCATATAAATTTGATAAGTAACAGCAAATGGGTTCAAGGATTGAAAATCTAAGCAGCAGTAGTAGAGACCTTTTCAAAGTGTTGGCTTTCCGGTAGGCTGCTATAACACCTCAATATTTTTGGAGTATCAATTTAAGTTGATTAAAAAATTAAATTAATTAAAGTTTAGGTAAAAATATTGGGGATTGAGGGATTTAATCGTAAATAAGAAAAGTACTTGATTGTTTAAAGTTATAAAGTTCAAGGGATCAATGTGAGACAAATAAAAGCTTAAGGACTCTAAAATAAATCAGTTTGGACCTTAATGAGGGTGAAAACTGCTTGTAACTGGATCTAGAGGTAATTTGGAGGGATCGACCTATCTGGTTAAGTGATTGAACTCCAAAAGTGGTTGGGCAGAATCCTACAATCACGAGAAAATGTCAGGTTAGCCGAGGTGCCCTTGGCTAAGGCACTCCAACGCTCAAGTTAGTATGAAATCGACTAGATATGAGGAGCAACAAAGTGAGGGCCTTTTGTAGAGAATAGCATACCTTTAGTGAGGTTGGAAAGAGGGTATTTATAGCCTTCTCCTGGTGGGTGATTTGTCTGTGATGCCTTTAACATGTGGGGAGGGTCCTTGCCCTTGCACGATAGGTCATCTCTCATTCCTGTACTATTCCATGTGGCGGCATCTCTAGGTTTCATGGGTAGGATAGTACACTGTAGGCGTGCCTCCTATCCAGTGCGGCAGTATGGTGGTACTGGGGCGGCACGCGCCTTTAATGAGGAGGCATACTGCCTGTCAGGGCATTTAATGCGGTCGAGAGTTGATTCTATATCTAGTCGACCTTCCTAAATAGTGATAGGGTCAACCTTATAATAGGTTGGCACTCGGCGCAAGAGGTGGTCGAGTGCCACGGTCAAACGAGTCGAGCAGCGGCTCCAGTCTGCAGCCTAGTCGATTAACTGTACCATTTCAGGAGAGACATGAGATGTCAGCTTGCCTAGTTGACCTAGGTCATCTGAAGTCGATAGCACGATTGGGCCCTAAGGATGAGATAGGCCCCATGCTACACCCTTAGGTCTATACTCTTTAGTTTGAGCCTATTGGGCTATCCTATATCATGAGTCCCCCCTACTTTCGAATTTTGAATGAGATCGATGAGGTTTTTTGAAAGTCGACCTGGGTCTAGCGCATTTAATACAACGGTTACATCGTGCTAGGCATACGTCTACCGACAGTTACACCATGATGACAGACACTTGGGTTTCCGTGCTCGCATGCCTATAAATGGGCATGGTTAAAGTATTCATTTTTACCTTTACTACTTTGCATCTGGTCGGGTTCTGAGCCAACTGTCTTTCCTGCTATTATTTTGCACCTTATACTTCGTCGACAAAGAGTAAGTCATTTCCTTAGTTTTCATTCGCATTCGTCCTTCGCTCTACAAATGTTGCGCTTATCTGATTCTGAGGGTAGTTAGTGAGGGGATAGTGAGGCTACTCATTCTGATCGGCCTAGGGATTCATTAGAGGAGACAAGTAGCTCGAGCTCCAGTAGCTCGATCACGCTAGTGAAGGGGGTAATGTTAGGCCAATTCAGGCCCCTTTGTCGCACAATCAATTATCCACCCCGAACCACTATAGTGAAATAGTGTCCACAATAACCCCTGCCGACTTGGCGCGCATTAGGCAGCTGTATCATGTCCCCGAGGAGTATGAACTTACAGTACCTGGACCCTCTGGTAGGATGCATCGTCCTCCAATTGGGTGTATAACTATGTTCAAGGATGCCTTTAGATGTGGTCTTAGGTTTCCCTTATGTGGTCCTATAGTCAAACTGCTTAGGGGTTTAGAAGTGTGCATAACCCAACTGCTGCATAATTATTTCTTAACTACATACAACTTTGTCGTTTTAATGCATATATTCAACCAGCCTGCTACCTTCGCAAACTTCTCCAACATTTTCTACCTTTCGATGTCCCAAAAGTCAAGTAGTACTGACGAGTTGGGTTTTTATTATCTCACTGCTCGACCCCGCCAAAAGTTTCTTGTTACCTCGACCTTTTCCTACAGGCAAGAATGGAAAAAATGTTATCTGTATGCTCGAGTTGTTGGGGGCTTCAATATTTTGAGGGGTTGGTGGATGGGGCATGTCGAGATACTGGGTAACTTAACTCCGACCTGGCTTAATACATTCATCCGGGACTTGGTCAAGTTCGATTAGGTGGAGGTCTCAGTGTTTATTGAGGAGAAGAGTTTGGTGTTAGCTGGCTTATCGCCAACTTAGCTGGACTTGCCAGCAAGCGATCGACTAGGTAGATTGTGTTATCGATTATTGGTTAGCTTACCTATTTTTCCTGCTCGATTCTAACTTTTTATTTTTGTGTTGTTTGGCATATTGAGACGAGATCATGAATTGTTCAAGAGCCGAAGCTTTGGCGAGGTCTGAGAGGAACGAGCAATGTCGTATAGCTACAGTGGCCCATCGAGGGGCTGCTCTGGCCTCAGCAGCACAGCCTGAGGCGATGACGCCTTCACCATCGTCTACTCCATCACTCGCTCGGCCCGTCGTGACCACAGTAAGCAGCCCAGTAGGTCGAGGAAAAAGGCCCATGGTTGAGCAAGTCAGACCTACTTTTAAGAGGATGATGGTTGAGAAGGGCAAAGGGAAAGCCACGAGATCTAGCCAACCCTCTAGATATGACTTATTTGGCCAGCACGGGGACGACGTGCTATTCCAATTGCCAAAACTACCATCGCCAAGGTTTGGAACAGAGCCGAGCATGGCTGTGCATAATTCTTACTCGATGGAGATGGCGGGGTTGACCGGGGCTGCTCCGCTAAACATGATGATGGCCTGACTATTTGCGTCCAACTAAAAGAAATTGATGGCGCTAAGCCAGGATGCCAGAGCTCTGGCTTATCATTCAAACATGGTAAGGTTTTGGTCGATAAGCTTGTATCGTCGAATTTTATTTGTAGGTCGATGAGCTCAATAGCCAACTCCACTTGAATGATGGTCAGCTAGTCACCACCATTAAAGAGAAGACCAGAATAGATGAACTACTCAATGAGGCTAGAATGGATGAGCAGCATGGTTATGAGTCTGGTCGGACAGCTGGTCAGAATGTGGCAATCCAAGAAACTCGGGCTGAATTCTACAGAAAGCTGCCCTTGATACGGTGAGAGGCCATGCAACAATTCATGCTATGCTCATCATTCCAAGATACGAGAGTTGTCTTTTTTTTAGATGACGCTAGGAATTCGTTCGATAAGACAATCAAACAGCTGTAGTTCTTGGGCTATTCTTTTCGAGCTGGGGATAAGGATCGCATTAGCCCTATCCTGGACGAGCAGCTGCAGCCGTACCCTGAGGACGAGAAGACTGATGCTGAAGAGGAAGCTGTGGAGGCCCCTATGCTTGAGGGGGTTGCAAAGGCTCTACCTGCCGAGTCCCTGATCGAGGTGTAGAAGAAGGTAACTGAGGTGGTGAAGAAGTTAGATGAAGTGGCAAAGGAGTTTGCCTTTGTGAACGAGTTTGCGTTTGAGCTCCGAAACGGCATAGTCAATGCTGCCGAGTACCTTTCTCTGCTCGGGAGAGGTTTTTTTGGCCAATGAAGTGGGGCTTTCACAACTGATGATTGCCGTTGTTTCTATTGCTGTTGTGATGCCCAAGTTGAGATTGAACAGCCCCATGGCGGTTCCCATTCCAATTCCCTCGAGTGATAAGCTCGATCAAGCAATTGAGGAGGGTGCTTAAGATGGGCATTATGAGGGCGCTAGATCGAGCAGATGCTCTTTTCGATGTACTTTTTATTTCAGTTCATTTGATGGTTTTAATTGGGAATATTAAACTTGAATGAAGTACTCTTTTCTTCGCTTTTAACATATTTACTTTTGTCGAACAACAATTGTCCTTAAGTAAACAATTTGGTTTAATAAAGGCTATCGTCGAGTGTTTGTGTTGCTTTTGTGCTGCCAAGTTTTGGTAAAAGTAGTTCAAGATCATCGTTGAATGAACCATGTTGACCTAAACTAGAGCACATTTTAATTCATGTTATGCATCTTAATTTATTGGGGGTCGATTGTAAATGATCTAATCATTTGCTTGATCTCGACTGTCAAGCCTCAAGTTGGCGGCTGGGAGCCTGCTTGGTCAACTTCAAGGTCGACTCTAAAAGATCAACTCGTTTATTTGGTCTTGGCTGTGAAGCTTTGACTTGGCGGCTGGAAGTCTGCTTGGTTGACTTCAAGGTCGACTCTAAACGATCAACTTGTTTATTTGGTTTTGGCTGTGAAGCCTTGATTTGGCGGCTGAAAGCCTACTTGGTCGACTCTAAACGATCAACTCGTTTATTTGGTTTTGGCTATGAAGCCTTGACTTGGCGATTGGAAGCTTGCTTCGCTGACTTTGGGGTCAACTCTAAAAGATCAATTTGTGCAAGTAGGTATTTGCAGGATGTGTCATAAATTTTCATTCTTGCAAGGAAATACAACGGAGACCAATGGCCTCTTTATACATAGAATTTCTTTAGATTTATAGCATTCCAAGGTCACGGTAGTTCGTTGCCTTGCATGTCTGCTAAACAGTATGTATTGTGTTTTGACACTTTGACCACGGAGTAAGGCCCCTCCTATTTTGGCTCGAATTTTCCAATATTTCTTGACACGTTGACCTTCTTAAAGACGAGGTCTCCAACTTTGAATCTACGCGGTCGAACTATTTTGTTGTAATGTTTCATCATTTTTTACCGATATCGTTGCATTGTGTTATAGGCTGCGTGTCGTAGCTCATCGATGGTGATGAGGTCGAGGGCCCTTTCTGTCGTGTTTCTGAGTGGGTTATAATGGATCACTCGGGCCTTGTGTTGCACCAACTCGGATGGAATCACTGCTTCAGAGCTATAGACCAAGCTGTAAGAGCTGCGGCCTGTGGCTGTTCGAGGGGTGGTTCTGTATGCCCACAACACCCAAGGGAGGTCATCCACCCAGTTTGTTCCCGTTCCTTCTATTTAAGCTTTGAGGTGGTCGAGAACTGTTTTGTTCATGAACTTTATCTAATCGTTAGCCTGGGGGTTTCCGACCAAAGTAAAGTGTTGGCAGATTCCCAAGGCCTCGCACTAGTTTCTCGTGTTCTTACTTTGAAATTGCGTCCCATAGTCTGAGATCAGGACTTTAGGTAAGCCAAAATGACAGATTATGTTATTCCAAATGAAGCTCTTGATGGCCGCATTAGTGATCTTTGGAACTGCTTCCACCTCGACCCACTTAGTAAAGTATTCGACCGCAGCGATGATAAATTTTTGTTGGCCAGATATTTTTGGTAGAGATCTAACTATGTCGATTCCCCACTAGTTGAATGGCCATGTGATCTGGATGTTTACCATTGATGTTGTAGACTGGTGCGGCATGTTCAAGTGAAATTAGCAAGATGGGCACTTTCTAGTGAAGTCGATGGAATCTTTTAATAAAGTGGGCCAGAAATACCCGTATCGGATAACTTTGTAAGCCAGAGAACAACCTCCAAAATGATTTCCACAAATGCCAGCGTGAATCTCGTGAAGGAATTCATTTGCTTCGTCAGGTTTTAGGCATTTAAGGGGTGGTCCTGATATCGACCTGTTGTAAAGTTGTTCATGCTCGTCGAGGGCAAATTTGGCTACTTACCCTCTGAGCCTGTGGGCCTCATTCCTGTCCTCGGGGATTGTCCCTTGGCTTAAGTAGAGCTTGATTGGATCTTGCCAGGAGGGAGCTACTTCCTTAATGCTTCCGACGAAATTCTGGTCGCGAGTATGGATAGATGGTTTGCTGGTGACTAGGAACATTATGGTTCTCTCTTTAGTTCCTCTTGTCGAGCTAGCTAACTTTGAGAGGGCATCTACCCATTTATTTTCTGCTCGGGGTACCTAGCTTAGGGTGAAGTTCTTGAACGACCACTGTAATTGTTTCACCTCAGTCAAGTACTGACTCATCTTGGCCTTTTTGGCTTTGAAGTTTCCTTCGACCTGCTCTGCCACCAAGTAGGAATCGATGATCGGAACTAGCTGCTTGATGCCTCGAGCTGCTACCATGTTCATCCTAGGGATAAGGGCTTGGTACTTTGCCTCATTGTTGGTGACCGAGAAGTCGAGTTTTATTGCAAAATCATATTCCTCGGCGAGTAGGGAGCGGAGTGAAACACCAATTCTGCCTCTCGAGGTGGTTGCTGAACCATCAATGTGTAATGTCCATACGGAAGAGTTCTGGTTGAGTTGGTCAAGGAGGTCGAGCCTTTCGGCGAAAAAATCAGCCAAACTAATGCTTTTATGGCCGTTCGCGGTTGAAATATGATGTGAAACTCCCCAAGCTCGATGGCCCATTTGGTAAGTCTTCTTGACCTGTCTGGCTTCGACAACACTTGCTTTAACGGCTAATTCATCAGTACTATTTTTGCATGAGACTGGAAGTAAGGTTGTAACTTCCATGCTGTTGTAACCAGGGCAAGGCAAACTTCTCTATCTCCAGGTAATTGTGCTTAGGCCCCTGCAGGGCTTTACTGCATTAATAAATAGGTTGGTGAGTTCCATTTCTTGTCAATGCCAACACCAAACTGATCGAAGCGGTGGACACAGCTAGATAGAGTTGCAAAACTTCTCTCAGCTCGGGTTTGGCGAGCATGGGTGGCAAGGAGAGGTATTACTTAAGTTTGATGAGACTCTGGTCATACAATTCGGTCCATTGGAATCCTAATTTTTTCGCATTTCTCAGTATTTTGAAAAAAAGAAGACTCTTGTCGGCCAACCATGCAATGAATCTGTTGAGGGCTATTATCCTGTCGACTATGTGTTGCACGTCCCGAACTATTCAGGGCGAAGTGATGTCCAAAACTGCCTGGATCTTCTGCGGGTTCGCTTTGATTCCCCTCTAGCTGACCATGTAGCCTAAGAACTTACCTCTTCGAACCCTGAAGGTACACCTATTGGGGTTAAGCTTCATACCGAAATCCCTTAGTATAGAGAAGGTATGGTCGAGGTCGATTAGGTGACCCTCGACTTTTTCTATTTTGACAATCATGTCATCGACGTAGACCTCCATGGATTTTTCAATCTCACTCTTGAACATGAAGTTGACTAAGTTTTGGTATGTTGCCTCCGCACTTTTGAGTCCAAAGGGCATGACTAAAAAATAGTATATTCCATTGGGGACGACGAAAGAGGTCTTGTCCCTGTCATCGGGTGCCTTGAATATTTGATAGTATCTTTGGAAGGCATCCATCATGCTTAATAATTCACAACCTGCCGTGGAATCCACTAATAAATTTATGCGAGGCAGGGGGTAAGGATCTTTAGGGCAAGTTTTATTCAAATCAAAATCATTACACATACGCCATTTTCCCTCATTCTTAGGGATGAGTACAACATTACAAAGCCAAGAGGGGTATTGAATTTCAACAATATATCCTGACTCCAATAGTTTGTTGACCTTCTCTTCGATGATTTGGGATCTCTTAGCATTAAAGGTTCTTATCTTCTGTCTCACTGGTTTGTAGGAGGGGTCCACGTTGAGATGATGGACAATGACAGTTGGGTCGATTCCTTAGAGGTCGGAAGCTTTCCATGCGAACACATTGATGTTTATGTTTCTTTAGAGGAAATCGACCATGAGGCATTCCAGATGGTGGTCCATATCACTCCCGATTCGAGTGGTCTTGTTAGGGTTTCCAAGTTCTAGCTCGATCGTCTTGAACTCCCCAACTGGATCGACCCCGGTGTCTTCTAGCTTCCTCTTCTTAGATGCAGGTGCCTCCTCAGGTTTCTCTACAATGGCGTCCCCCGAAGGCTTCAACTGAGATCGGGTCTTCTGCTCGTTGGACTCGACTAAAATGGTGTAGCAGCGCCATGCTTCCTTAATATTACACAAAAGCTCTCCACTCCTACTGGGGTTAGGAATTCGATCTTCATGTGGTAGGTCAAGATAATGGCCCTAAAGTCGTTTAAGGCAAGTCTACCAATGATGACGTTGTAAGCGAATGGGGCGTCAACTACTAGGTAGTTTATCATCAAGGTTCTGCTGCAAGGGGCTTGTCCAAATGATGTGCATAGGTTAATGGATCACTCCGGGAAAATCTCCGACCCCCTAATTTCGACCAGTGGCGTACAGACTGGCTTAAACTTTAATTGCCCCAAATTTATTCTTTTTAAGGTTGACAAAAATATGATGTTCGCACAGTTGCTATTGTCAACTAGGATTTTTCTTATTTCAAAATTGGCTATCTCGAGCGTTACCACCATGGGGCAGCCTATCTTGCAGTCGACTCCTCTATTCTCCAGATGGTCGAGGTCGGACTTAGTGAAGGAAATTGGTTTTGCACTAGTTGAGAGCTGGAAAATTGTTTCAACCTAGGCTAATTTGGTCGATTCCAATCGCCTTTGGGTCTGCTTCCTAGCGGACTTTGAGTCCTCCCCAGTAGGGCCTCCCACAATCATGTTGATGACCCCTCTGATGGGTGGGTGGGGATCTTGGGTAGGTTTCTTTCCTTTATCTTCTCTTATTAGGCTAGCCAACCTTTCTCTATGGGGAGTCCAGTCGATTTTGCCCTCTTCACGTCTGGAAAGCTCATCGAAGTATTTTTTGAGATGGCCCTACCAGATCAATCTTTCAATCTGATCGTGCAAATTGAAATAGTCTTATGTGTCATGCCCTTTTTGCTTATGAAAATGGCAATACTTCTTTGACTTTTTCATGGCTTCAGTCTCGATCAACTTCATGGGTCTCTTGAGGAGATTGTCATACTGATAGCAAACAGTATCTCCTTCCTCATGAGGTTCAGCGGAGTATAATCATGGAATCATTTGATGGGGGATCGACGAGCTTCCCTGTACTGGCGATCGTCCTTCTCCTTGTTTTTCTTCTTATCGACCTCAGGATTACCATACTTCAGTCCATTCATGTCCTCTTAAGTCATGTATCTTTCTGTGAGGTCGCGGTACTCTTCCATTGACCTTGGCCATTCGCGCACTAATGCGTTGGCACATTCTTTATGTTTGAGGCCTAAGAAGAGCACGTCGATCAGAAACTTGATTCGGGGGCTATCAATCTTCAACACTTTCGTGTTAAACCTGGTAAAAGAGTCTTGAAGGGATTCTCCTTCATTCTATTTTACTGTGTGTAGGTGGGTATATGGGAGCTTTGCCTTCCTTCTACTCGCAAACTAGTGCAGAAATTTATCGCACAACTGGTTATATGAATATATCAATGCCGACTTCAGCTTAACGAACCAGTCGAGCACTATCCCCTGAAAAGTTGTCAACAACATCTTAGCGAGGATGTAATCACTATGCCCATACAGCTGCATCATATGCTTGAATTGTATCAAATCCTCATTTGGGTCCGACGAGCCTTCATATCTGGGTAAGCCAGCCAAAACTTTAGCGTTGACGGCGATGATTTCGTCGATGATCTCTTGGATGAATGGTGAGTCTCTATTTCTTCTGAACCTTGGTGGCCCTTCTTGATAGTGATTTTTCTCCGTGTTTCTCCTTGAGATCTCCTCCAATCGCTTATTTAGCTACTGGAGTTGATGGGATACCTCATCCCATTCCTCCTTATTAGCTTAGGATGTGTTTCTACATGGCTGGGGTCTCGAGCACTCTACCTTATCGCCTTAGGGGGTTCTAATAGGTCGAACGACGTGATTAACTAAATCCGCTACCTCTTCGCGGGGGTTGGGCCGGGCCATTTCCCTTGGAAAATGGCCTAGGCTAATTTCACATCTCGAGGGAGGCCATTTGGATTTCGGTCAATCCTGATTTTCTTTGGGCGGTCTCTCATCAAGGGGTGCGTGTTGCGGAGTTATGTTGGCCATCGATTCTGGCTGTACGACATGTCGATTTAGAGATACAGAGAGTTGAGCAGAGATTTGGGCCGATATATGTTCGCTGATGAGCTGTATTAATTGGGGCATGGTCAGGGTGACCACCTGTTCCGGCTAGGTACTTGACCCCAGCGCGCCCAGTTCTTGCGGAGGTTGAGGCGGGAGAGAGGCAAACCTCCGATTTTCTTCACTTCCCAAGGGGGTTCACCTAGTGTTAACAATTTTTGATTGCAAACTCAAGTATTCCCACAGACAACGCCAAATGAAGAGGGTGAAAAGTGCTTGTAACTAGATCTAGAGGTAATTTGGAGGGATCGACCGGTCTGGTCGAGTGATCAAACTCCAAAAGTGGTTGGGCAGAGTCCTACAATCACGAGCAAATGTTAGGCTAGCCGAGATGCCCTCAGCTAAGGCACTCCGATGCTCAAGTTAGTATAAGATCGACTAGATATGAGGAGCAATAGAGTGAGGGTCTTTTTGTAGAGAATAGCATATCTTTAGTGAGGCTGGAAAGAGGGTATTTATAGCCTTCTCCTGATGGGTGATTTGTCTGTGATGCCCTTAACATGCAGGGAGGGTCCTTGCCCTTACATAAGGGGCTTCATGTCATCTCTCATCCCTGTATTATTCCTGGTAGCTGCATCTTCAGGTTTCATGGGCAGGATAGTACACTGTAGGTGCGCCTCCTGCCTAGCACGGCAGTATGGTGGTACTGGGGTGGCACGCGCATTCAATGTGGAGGCATGCTGTCAAGGCATTTAATGAGGCTGAGAGTTGATTCTGTATTGAGTCAACCTCCCTGGTCAGTGATAGGGTCGACCTTACAATGGGTTGGCGCGTGGCGCAAGAGATGGCTGAGTGCCACAGTTGAACGGGTCGTGCAGCGACTCCGGTCTGCGGCCTAGTCAATTGATTGCACCTTTTCATGAGAGACATGAGAGGTCGACTGCCTGGTCGACCTGGGTCATCTGAAGTCGGTAGCACGATTAGGCCCTAAGGATGAGATGGGCTCGATGCTACACTCTCGAGTCTGTAGTCTCTGGGCTAAGCCTATTGAGCTATCCCATATCAGACCTAATTGATTGAGATTAAGAATCTTAGTGGGGTCAATGTGTAAGAATTAAAAGTTGAAGGACTTAATTGAAGATCAAAGGTTAAACTGAAGGTGATTAGAATTTTCAGGGGCCTGATTGAAAGCAGTAGGAAAGTTTGGGGGTCAAAGTGAAGAAGCTGTAAAATATTTTATACATATAGGATTAAGGATGAAATTATGTTTAATTTTCAAAAACTATCCCAGACCCACCCCGGCGGTGAATCGTTGAAAAACCACCAAAAAACACCAAACTAATCCAATAAAGAGCTAGCTCTCAGCTCAATGATCTCAACCAGATCAAAAACCCCCTGAAATAATGAAGGAATTGCTGCGAAAATGAGGGCGACAGCGGGTTTAGTGGTTCCACCATCTCCGGGGGTGAAAACGGGACGAACTTAGGTGGGTTTTGGTCGCAAGCTCATGGGCAAGGTAGCAATGGCGTTAATTTGTAGTTTCGAAACTATAGCGGAGGCGAAATTAAAATGGTGGCATGACGACGGCAGTCTAGGGTTCCTGCGGCTTTAAACGACAAATTGAGTAGCTTTCCAGCGTCAAAATTAAAAATTGTTTAGGGGGTTTTGCTCAACGTGGTGAGGCGCATCTGATGGACGTGATGATCCTCCACATCCGGTGGCGGCGCATGGGATAGTCTTTGGGCAGTTTGCTCAAATTGAGATTTCGGCCACATCTAGACTATTCTCTGCTTGAAATTGGATCTCGATTCGATCTAATTTGGGTAAATTTCATAATCAAATTTTAATTCGATTAATTTACAGAATGTGATTGAAATTTTGAATTCAAACCTAATCCTAATATGAACTAAGAATATTAAACCATGCGTTGGCCTAAGTTGTGAGTTAATCTTATAATTATTATAATGTTGAACCTAATCGACTCAGATAGATACCGTCATAACCTTAAGTAAGATTTTAACAACTTGTTTACCGATTTGTCGAGTTAAGGACAATAATATGTGATTATCTTAAACATCTAAGTGAACATGGAACTTGATAAGGACATTTAAGTGTATTAAGAATTTTGATTCAAAAATCAAAACAATATTGGTTTAGGTTATTTATTCTGAACTTTGAATTAAGTCGAAACCAAGGACATAGACTCTCCAAACAACCAAGGATTACCAGATTCAACTGTCTTAAGTATTAGGACATGAAGTCTAATCACCATAATTATATTAGAATAACCCTAAGTTTGATAAAGACGTTAACTATATTTATAATTAAGATCAGAAAGTTGATAGAATGATAACCTGAGTTATCTTATGACAGTGCTTGGTTTGACAAGGAAGCCAGGACCTAAATGACTATACAACTAGGAATTCCTCTACATTTATAGGTGAGTTTATACTCATTAGTATAAGATTATTTACTAGGGAAAGAACACATATACTTGTCATTATACCCTGGTCGTTTGCTTCCTTTCAATCTATGTGTTGAAAATAGTACTCCACATCGCCCTTTTATACTGAGCGCTTCTGTTGATATTGATTGATCTTGCTTTACCTAAAATTTGGCGATTGTGTTGAGGAAGGTGAAAAGTGATTTCGAAATATTTATTTATTTGAAGTATTCAGAAAAATGTTGTTGGACATATTACATGATGTACATGAATAAATAACACCCCTGGGGATAGGCCCTAGGATCGGTTATGAAAGGTGGCTGGGCGGAATGGTCCATGGTGACAGATTTTTCTACTGATACTTGTGCACGATGCACAAAATTCCTACTCAGTAGGCTAGCTAGAGGTAGCCGTCTATGAGCGGGATGAGGCATGCAGCTATCCATGCCTAATAAAGAAATAAAAATGAATAATTAAATATCCGAGCCGATCACTCGGTACTTTGGAGGGATGAGGATTTTGAGATTTTGAAAGTGGAGTGCAAGGTAGGAGAACCACCAATAACTTTTGCTTGAAATTGTTTGATAAATTGTGATTGATAAATTTCTCAACTTGAGGTTTATGCTCCGAACTCGAATATTTGTGAAGCCTCATCACTAGTGTGGGATAGTGATGAGATGGATCACCTAAAACTTTTGGCTAAAACCTTATCTCATAATTTTTTGGAAATTTTAATGCTTTTGTTTGTCCTCTATATAATATTTGAGAAATTTTCACTCTATTGTTATTGCTAAACTATCTCACTAAGTCATTCGAACTTACGTTGTTTCATTATTATTTTCCGTTCTTTACCCTAGATGAGAATGAGTGATGAAAATAGACTAACCCAGGTGGTACCTAAAGTAATGAGGGTGATAGAAGTGCTAAGGGTGACTCATGATATTTTGGTCTATAATTGTACCTTTGTTGGAGGTTTGTTGTAGAAATTAAATACTTTGAATTTTTCAGAAATGTATTTTATGTTATTTAGAAGACTTGTAGTACATATTGGAATAGTGTCCCGATCGGGAGCAAGCGCCTCCCGATCGGAGCGTTACAATGGCGATGTTGAGTTAGTGTGATGATTAAAAAGATCAGATTGAAAGTCTAGTTGGTCGCTTTTTACTTCAAAGTTTGGTAGGCAATTGCTATGAAAATGTAGAGGAACTGAGAAATGGGGTTTAAGGTTAAACATATATATTTTTATATATATAAAGGTAAAATAATAATTTAATTAATTTAAATGAGTGATGGGTACCCATGGGGAGTATGAACCCATCCCCGCTGTATTTAGCAATCAGGGATTAAAATTATCTCCATCCCCATCTCTGCGAGAAGAAAAGTTTTCCTGTAACTACCCCATCGCGGGGAATTCCCCACAGACATCCACGAGACAAGTAATCTTGGCATCTCTCTATTTGATCCATTTTTCATTGATCTTTAGTATATTGAATCCTTTTTTTTGTAATTTTGATCCATCGAGCTAAAAATTCTTCAATCGAGCCCGCTCATAGTATAGCTAACTTCAATTGGGCCTAAATTTTAGGTCGCACAAGTTGTTACCCAGCTGCCATGTAAGCTACCACATTAATAAACAAAAAAAATTACAATCGAAGAAAAAAGGAAAAATGATTAGAAAAATTCGTAAAAATAAAGATATTGATAAAATGCATTTGCCCCCAAAATTTTCTCACATCTCCCTCCCTGCTCTTTTTTCCTAGTTTTCTCCCTTTTTCTCATTCTTCTTGTCTCCTCCATTTCTCATTTCTCTCCATCTTCAACTTCAAGTTCTTCCAGATCAATGAGGCCATCTGAATGCTCTTGCAAACGAAGATGCCTAGTGAATACCTCTTGGATCGAACAAAACCCTAGGAAAACATTTGTGTCATGTCCTAAATATAATATAAGTATCAAATTTTGGAATGAGTTTATGGTTTCATTGTCTAAATTGGGGTTTTACCAAAGTTTTGATTTTATCCTTTTCTAGATAAATGGTTGTGGGTTTTTTGAATGTGTTGGTACACCTATGTCTGTGAGGTCCAAGACCATATACCAAGTTTCCTCCATAAGATTAATGAATTAGAGGTTGAGAATGAACAACTAAGGAAGTATAGATGGAATTAATGGAAGGATGGGTTCAAGATTTCTTTCTTAATGAGCTGTATTATTATTGTAATTTTATTGGGCGTGGTGGTGGTGTTTGTTTGAGGAAGATGGAAGATTATGTATGTATATGTTGAAGGCACTAGGGAGTACAGATGGTATTGGAAGAATGGCTTCCATTTTTTTCTTTGTTATCTTTGTGTGCTTTTGTTGTTGTAAGGTTAGTGAACCTTTTTGTTGAAGACAATTTCTTTTGAAGGATTTATCTTTAATTATCATCTTTAATCCTTAAATTTTAAAGTTAAATTGTCTCAATTGTCTTATTCTTATTTATTTATTTATTTTTTAAAACGGGACACACCCAATGCACATATATAATTGTCTCAATTGTGTTTTTTTTTTTTTTCTTTTGTAATGGTACACACCAAATGGACATATATAGATAATGCAAACTAAATATTTTACTTTAGATAGGAATAATGCAAGCTAAATTATGTCTAGGAATCCTTAAATAATACAAACACTATAATCTTAAGTAAATGTTTTCTAAGGATTTTAGTGCCATTATCCAACTAAATTGGTGCACATATGCAAATGTTGACTATGCAAAGTAAAAAATACAAAGTAATCCAAGTATATCCCATTTCAAACTATATAATGCAAACTAATGTAAAGTGATCAAAAGGAAAAAAAATGAATTAATTTCCTAAAAGCTAAAAAATCCTGCAAACTGAAATTTCATTATAGAAATACTGCAAACATTTTGTCCAAATCCAGTCCAAACGATTTTACTAAATATGAAAAAACCTACTAACATTCTTAATCCTAAAAAACAACAACCTATCTTCATTAGCCAAATGTATCCTAAAAACATCCAAAAACATCAAACACCAGTTTCCATCTAACAAAACATATCAAAAACACCAAAAAACAAGTTTACAAAAGACCAGTTTACAAGAGACCAATGATTCTTCTACTTTCTCACTTCTTCTTCATTCCCATTATATTTTGCTTCCCTTGTAGCTTGTCCATTGCCACTATGATGTTGCTCAATTGGACAAACTTCTTCTTTTCTTGTGCATTTTTCATAGTGCTTCCATTTGTGACACTTGAAGTTGTTGGTACATGGATGGACCAGGTACCTTTCCTTACACTTAAGTTGCAATTTGGTTGGTTTCCTATAAATAAACAAGACAAATTCAATCTGTATAATGTTTAATTAAAGTGCTAAATTTAGAAATTTATTCAATCTGAAGTATATATCTTTGTTTTGCCTTCTGCTCTTAAAGACTTTGTTAGTCCACTACTCCTTTCACCTCTAAGATTCATCTAGATAAAATTAGTCACACATGTCAAATGATTTGTATTTAACCTAAGTTAATTACCTTTGATTGGCCTCTTAAAGATCTCCTAATAGCACTTGTGGCAGCTGTCTCGTGCTTGGCATGGCCTACACAATAGGTCAAACATTACCTCAATAAAATACAATGAAACCATAATGATAGTAAAGCATAAAACAATAATATACAAACCTTGTCTTGCGGCAGCTCACTTGAGGCATTACCACCTAACTCTTATATTTCACTTCTTGAAGATGCTATCCTTTTCCCTAATTACATTGACCATTAATTAAATAGAAAACTAATAATGAAATATTGAACTAATCAATAATTTAGTGATAATGAATAATAAAGTTAATAAAAACCCTGTCCAATTGTGGCACACTTGAGGAAATACCTCCTAAATCTTGCATTTCACTTGTTGGAGCAGTATGTCTCTTCCCCTTATTACATTGAACATTAAAGGAAAATTATTAATGAACAATAATCAATAATGGTGAATAATAAACAATAATCAATAATTAACGAAAATCTTGTCCTGTTTTTGTTGTTGTATTTGACTAGATCCAACAGCCTTTTTTCTTCCTAGAAAGTGAAATATGTAAAATAAATAAATAAATAGAAATAAATAAATATAAATTAATAATAATTAAATCATAACTAAAAGTAAATTCATATATTCAGTTTACTCCTTGATGCTTGTGATGCATAAGTACCAAGCACTTATTCCAAGCACTCTTCATCAACATTCAAATTTTTAATTTGATCATCCAACGGATTTGTCTTCAAAGGACATTTCCTTAAATTGTGTCCCGGATGCTTGCATAGCTTACACTTAAAGCCTTTGGCTGTCTTCTTCAACTTTGTTAGCTGCTCCTCAACTCTAGGCCTTCATCTGCTTCTATTCTTACTCTTCACCATGGGCTCTTTATTTCTTTTTCTTCTTCCCGGTGGGTCTTTCTTTGTTCTTTAGGAAGTTTTGAGGAAATAGAGGTATATAAATAGTCTCTCCCCACAAATCTTGACCATTTATACTTATAATAGCACTCTGCTGCACCCTTTGATAGTATACAAAAATGTAGCAAGGAGAAACATAGGACTTGAGATCCTGCCTTTGGTTGCATATTGTATAGCAAGCATGAAAGCATGAAATTCCTATCAAATTCCATCTCCGATAGGTGCAACGCCACTCTTCCAAACCCATACAATACTGCCCTCCATATATGTGTGTGATTCGGTAATATGTATCATCAGTTTTTCTAAAAATACAATCACCCAAATTCTTCACATGATCATTTAATATTTCAGTCACAACAGGACAAAGATTTTCTTTCAAATTTTTTTGTTTTATCTCTATCTTTTAGCAATCTTGTCATCATATACTCTCTTATCCGCTCAAGCATTGTTGGAATTGGCTTCTCTCTGCCATACATAATTGAACTATTGAAAGACTCATAGAAATTGTTCAACACCCTATCACATTTTGAAATAAGAGTGAAGTGTGATTTACTCCATTGTGAAGGTGGTTTGTCACTAAACCTATCAGCAATTACAAGATCAAAGTCTGCCATAACTTGCATTTGGATCTTAAACTGGTTGCTTTCCACAAACCCAGTATTCATGAAAATTTTCAACAAATTCCTAACACAAAACTTATGTTCAGCCTTTGGAAAAACTACATCAAATGCTTGAAATAAGACCGTATGTTTGCCAAAAATGAATGTGAATTCCATGTGTCCTATTGATTTAGAGACCTTGTTTGAGCAAAGTTAAAAACCATGCCCAAGTATCTCCAGTTTCACAGTTAACCAAGCATGTGCAATAGGATATGGCTTATTATTAGGGTCAATACCTATAGGAGTTAGAAGCACTCCTTTGTGATGGCCAGTCAAATGACATCTATATACTCCTAAAATAGGACTAGCTAAGAACTTATTTTTCAATGCCCAAAAATAATATAGAAGTGTGTGAAAGTGTACTCACCAATACTGTCATCCATTCCAAATATGATAGTAGGACTTAGATTGGTTCTTCTAGATCCTACAATATAGTCCCAAAAATTTGGCATATTGTACCTTAGGATCCCATTTCTATCATTTGAACTGCCTTTTTTCTTAACTTGTAAGCTTGGTGCCAAGATACACTAATCCTAACATCCATTTCTAGTTCTTATCTAAACACCCCCCCCCCAATTCTTCTTTTTGGATCATTTTTCATCTTGTTCACAAATCTCTTAGTTAGGTATGTGGATGTTATATTAGAAAACATCATAACTAGGCTAGCATATATATGTATGATGGTATGTGTTAATTAGAACACACTCTTCATTCTCACACTTTGCATAAATCCTCTCTTTATCATTTCTATTTATCTTGATGTTCTTGTTTGAACTGCTTCATCATGAATAGCCTTCCTAAAATCAATTTTATTCCTAAGTTTCATTTCTAATTCAAACTTAGGGGTATGTTTTTTGTTATAGTTAAAATAATATGCATGAGGGCCAGCTTCCCTATCAAAATCTTAGTCTACTTCACTGTTTAAGGGAACATCACTATCACCAACGATACCCTCTTTACTATACTCACGATCACTCTTACTTTCATCCCCTTCAGTCTCCCCGCAAGCTAGACATTTGGTTCCCCAATCCCCATATACTCCTTATTGGTATCAACATAAGACTACCAAGAGGAGGAGCCTGCTCGGTGGATGCCTCCTTAGGTACTGATTGCATGTTGCAATCATGTCAAGAGTAGGGTCTGGCATTAAATAAGTGGTACTTCTTGTTGACGCTCCATATTCTCCAATGTTAGGGTCACTTTCTTGCTAGGTTCATGAGTTCTTGACCTTGTCTATATCCTCAACATTCTTTCTTCCTTTGAGTTTTCCACATATGACACCAAAATAATGTTGCTTAGAAGTGGAGTGAGGTCTTTTCTGAAAAATAGTAGAGTGTCGGCTCATCTTCTCAAGAGCGTATTCAGAGAGATCTACTCTTCTCTATAGTTCTTTCGCTCTTGGTATTTATAGATTTTAGTCTTGATTGGCTCAAACCCATTGGTTTTTCGGCCCTCTTGTTGGATTTGGCTTGTCCTTTGGACTCTCTTGCTCATTTACTTAGTTAATTAATTTTAGGGTTGATTTATCAGATCTAGTCAAATTATCAAAATGTCCTTAGGTCCATTTTTAGTCACATTAATCATATTCTTCATTTATGCTGAAGAGGACAAGAAAAGGCTCTGTAATACACGTTCAATGATTATTTAGATAAAATCAATGATTACATTAGTAAAATTAGATCTTTTTAACACAAAGTAAAGATTCACTAGTTAGAACTCAATAACTTAGGATATTTCATGAAGATTGTATGAAAGCTTTTGTATTTTCTTATTTTAACACTCACTTATATGATGCTTGATTCAACGATATCTTGTCATCGTATAATTTGCTAATCTTGTAATTGAGAAATGATAGATGAAGAAGATGAACCGTTTCTAAAAATGATGATTGGGATATTGTTCAAGTTCTTGCTCAATGGTTAACATGTTATTACCTACACTATATAAACTAGGCTCATTGTTTAACAAACATAGATATGAAGTGAAGTAATTTTTGCAATAAAAAAGAAAATGTTAAGATATATGAAAAGAAATACCATTTATAACAATTTTTGCATGCGTTTTGGATCCTAAATTGAAGTTACATATATGTGTTATAATAATAGAAGATATAATAAGTTTTTTTCTTCATATTAATCTTAACCATGATAAACACAACGGAATTTTGATATTATAAAAAAAATTATAATGTATTGTAGTCAAGACATTATCAAAAAATGATACATTACTTGTAGTCCAAATAGTAGGATACACTAGGATTATCAGGTCTGCAAGGGACATCGACAAGTAAAGGAGCAGTATTCGCATCATTGCGACATTTGAGGAGGGAAAAATCACCAAAATTTAGACTCAAGGTAGGATTGATATATTATTGTACTTAGAGCACATGTAAGTAACATTATGAAGAATTTAATATGTTACAGTAGTTATGGAAGAACAATGCCAACTTCTATCAAGTTCTTTCACGTAGTGCTCAAGACATACTCATGTCTCAAATGTCAATAATGACATCCAAAAGCATTTCTAGGGCGGGTAAACACACTTTAACTAACACAAGGACTCAACAAAAATCCAACTTAATCAAGTTCACATTCTATGAAAGGGTTAGCTAGACCAAGAGTAAAGAAGCAAGACATTGAGAAATTTGAATATTGTTATACCTTAGTTTGAAGAAGATAACGAATAATGGCTCGAAAATGTATCCATTACTACTCCATTCGAGAATGATTAGATAATTTGAGTAAATAATTAGTCTATCCTTGAGCCAACTTAGATGTACTATACGTAGTATTCCTTTAGTTTTTTCAAAAAATTTCAACTTTTTAAATTTTATTGAGAGATTTTCGTCATATTTATCTATATGTAATTTATTTTTTGAAATTAGTGAATGAGTAGGAGAGTCCATTCCAGACCTCACACCAACAAGCAAGGTATTGTTTTGTAAAACTATTATTGTTGATAATATAAGTTTATAAGTGTTTCAAAAAATAGAAGTGTCACAAAAATATATAACTTATTGAAAAATAATATTATTATATTAAAGACTTAAATATTAAGTATATAGCTATAAGTATTTTAAAAAATATTAAGAGTGACGTAAATATAAGTCTATAAGTCTATAGAAAAACCTACAAGTTATTAAAAATAATATTAAGACTTTAATATTAACCCTATAAACGTAAGTGTTTTCAAAAATGGTGGAAGTGATGTGTAAGTGTTCTAAAAATATTGGTGGTGTTCTATAAGTCTTTAAGCATTTTAAAAGTATTTGTTGTTAGGTAATGGTGTGTATATATATTTGTGTATATAATATAACAAAAATGAATAACTGGTCCGGCACGATCCATCTAGGCCGACCCCAATCAGCATGGACTATTTACTAGGGTCCAATGTAGGTCGGTACCCCTTTTAACAAAAAAGAAAGAAAAGATAATCGTGGTAAGTCAGCCTACCCCGGACCACCTAATAAACGGACCAAAGTCAAATAGTCTTGGGTTGAATTGTCTTAACATTTTTGAATGTGAGGTCTCCATGTCGAACTTAATGAATTTTTAGTATACTTATGCATGTATAACAAAATAATTTCCTTTCCATTTTTAAAATTATTTCATTTTCACTCAATTTTATTTCCATTAATACAATGATGTATGTAATTGATTAACTCATTCAAAGGGAAAAAAAAATAATAAATAAATTTTGGAGTTTTCCATAAATCCATATAAAATTCAAAGGTGGATTCTTTGTGCTCCCTCTTTAGGACTTGCTTTGCCCCAATCAAATTTTTTTTTTTTCCTTTTTTTGGGTAGGGAATTGTCTTCAATTTGCTCTGACTCTCTGAGTGTCTCAATCAATTAGATGGTAAGTTCTTACACTCTTTGTCATAAGTTGGATAACCACCAAGTATTAGCAATATAAAGTATCGTGGGCTGGACTTATATGTCAAGAGCTTTATTGAAATTCCAAAACTCAACAATGATTGAACTAGAAGCCTACAAATTTGACCCAAGAATAACAACATAGAACGAACTTTGCTTTTTCCCAGGAACATCAAAAATTTATTTAGTTTTCGATATGATTTTGTTTTCAACTCAAAAACACAAAAAGCAATAGGATATTTAATTACAGAATTATCTATCTATGTATATGATGTGGGGTTGGGAGTAATCATTTAATTGGTTTGGGAGACTTGAGTTGCAACAACAATAAATTATTGGGTTCCAATAAAAATCCTCCGACACTCAAGTTAGTTTGAATAGTCAAAAATTAGGGTTAGGTGGATTCAGGTTGGGTTGAAGTATGGGTATAAGATTTTTCTCAACTCGAATCCAACCTAATCGGAAAGTACTCAACCGTAACCTAACCTGATTCCTATCAGGTCAGGTTCGGATCAATCTAATTTTTAAAATAATTATTTTAAATATTTTTTTTTAATTTTTAGAAATTTTTTAGTATTTTTTATTTTTAAATTTTGTCTATTTTTAATTATTAATAAATTAGAATAGGAGTAAAGAGTTCTCATTATAACTTCACAAATACACTCAAATAATTTTAATTGAACCACATAATATATTGATTTTTAGGACATTTTTTCCTTTCATTTTCAAATATCTATGGGCTTCATAAAAATATTGAAAGCATAAAATTTCTTATTTTTAAAAAAAATCACATTTTTCCAAGTTTTACTCACCCACTGTCTTTAATTTTTGAATCTTTTGTGTTGATTAAATTGTCCCTTTTAACTTTTTAAAACTAATCCCATTATTTTTTAACTTAATATTGATTCAATTAAGCAATACATAAATCAATAAAAATATATCATCAAGCAAATAAATAAACAAGTATTTTAAATTATACACATAATTTATTGTAAAAACTTGCTTAAGTCTTTTGAATTTTTTATAACCTCTCAATAGAAAGAATTCTTATCTATTTATATATGTAAAATCTTGCGTTGTGTAAGGACTAAGAAAAACTTCTAGGACAATTCGGTAGTTAAAGCATTATTTTGTTAACTCTTTGCAATACAATTTTCATGTCCACTTCGATACAAAAATAACCATCAGAAGTAATTTAAAATTATAATAATCCATCCTATATGGTTGTGAAAATAATTAAGACAAAAAAATGTCAAAGTAGTAATTTTGATATTGCTAAAGTTCAAATTTTCAAGTTTTATTTTATTATTTTATATTTTTACTCCTAAAAAAATTAAATTTTATTTGTTTAATTCGGATAGGATCAAGTTGGTTCAGGTGGGTTTGGATTGTCGTTTGACCCATAATCAAATTTTGGCTTGTTCGTGTAACCTAAAATTCAACCCAAACCAGCCTAACTTATTTTCTTTGTGTTCTTATTCGTATCGACCTTATTGGGTCCGAACCCAAAATGAATCAACCCAAATTTAATTTTGTCGTGTTGAACTCGTGTCAAGTTATCTCATCTTGTTGAAAATTGCCCACCCTAATCAAAAATATTTGATGAAGGTTGGGAAACATATAGGGGAGAGAACAATGATTACATACCTTTATTAATGAGATTTGTTGGGTATTTATGCTGTTTGAGCATTTAGCGAGTATTTATAGGGCGAGTTGTCCCAATATTCAACATTCATACTCTTAGGGTTATCAATGAGTCGGATTTGGATCAAATTAGTATAATTCGAATTCGAATTCGATAACATGTATATAACTGAATCCGAATCTAAGTCTTATAGGATATACGCATGCGAATTTCATGTCCGGATCCGATAAAAATCTAAAACCCAATAAGAAAGTCAAAAAAAATTTGCGTTCTTTAAATTTTTATATTATTAGAATGAACCTTCTTATAAGACATGTTATATGATATTTCAAGATTACCTTTTAATCCAAATATAATATTTACAAAGTTAAGAGAGCTCAAATTTATATTTTTTTTCATAACTTTTATCATATCATTGCGAAAGCTAAAGATTTAGGGCATAAACCATGGGAGTTGTAACAAATTGATCAATCGGTAATATATATTTTACAGTGCATAAGCCATTATAAATTGTGTATTTATGCTATAATATGAAACATACGTATATATATAATTACTTTATTAAATTAATTGCTTCAAAGAAATAAAAAAATTAGGGCATTATCAATTATAATATCACATATATTGCATTCCAATCAAAAGTCTTCATTAATATAATTTATACTATATAATTATCAATTTAATAATATATTTAATAAAATTCGAATTCGGATCTTTATCGAATGGGATTGTATAATCCCATATCCGATCCATTTATTTCGGATTATGAATATTTATAATTGAATTTGATCCATCGGACATTTTAATCGGATAAAAATTTTAAAATTCAATCCATTGACAGCCCTACATACTCCATTAGATCACCAACTCTCCATTAGGCGGGTCAAGTATAGCTCGTCAGCTCATTACTCGACCCGAAGTCCAGGATGCGGATCTTAGCCAAAATAGGCCTTCTCTTATACTTCTTGGGCCTCAGCCCAAAATTTAGGATTGCCCATCAGTGCGAAAATTAAACTGAGAGAAATATTTAATAATTTATGAATAAGTTTAATTTTATTCCTTAGTTTAATTTATTTTACTTCCTCGAAAATTTTGAAACAACATTTATGAATTAAGAGTATTATGTTATTATCTTTATGAAAACTCATTCTTTTAAAAAAATTTAATATTTTGCGAAATAAGATATCATTTGGGGGAATTACCAAAGAATGTTGTATTTTTGAATTTGGGAAGGAATATACCAAAAATAGGCCATTACATGAGGATGTGTTAGATTTAATATATTGAAAATAATTATGAAATCCGTCACTAAAAATAGAGATTTCATATTTAACCATATTTAATATTGTTTAATTAGCACGTATTAGTGAAGAGTTTTATTTTTATAAAAATACATTTTGATTGGTGAAAGTTTTGTAAGGATAATATAATAATTATTTAAAAATATTTGACTCTTGTAAGATTAAGTAAAATTATTATTCTCTTGAAATTCTTAGGTGGGTACATCAAAAGGAGAAAAGTGAAAAGTAAAAAGATATAAATAGAAAGAAAAGAAAAGACGAAGTTAGAAGACGATGGGGCAAAATGGCAAGAAGAAAATGTAGTACGCACATAAAGCCTGATGGGATTCAAAGGTACAACTTTGCCGAGAAGCAGGTCCCAAAAGGGGCCGGGTGAGCCGCGGACCTTGTCGGCCGACGTGGCAATTGGGGGATGGTCCCAGTCACGTGACCTTATGGCCCACGGTGTCGGCCGGTTCCTTCGATACAAAAATTCGCCTATCTTCTCGCGAATCATAGACGATATTTTCAACATTAATTTCTCTTCAACGTTTTTGTGTTAATTTATGTTCCTTTATTTTGGAAATATATATATATATATATATATTATGTTACTTGTTCTCTTTTGTTTTGAATAAAATAAATTAATAGTTATTCTCCCCTAATAAAAATATTTATAAACTAATAAACGAAAATTCCAACTAAATATTAAGTTATAGGTTTTTAGCGGATCTTTTACGGTTTAAGTTTTCTTATGAGTATAAAAGATTGCAAAAAAGTGGAATTTATTGAAAATTGAGTTACCAACAAAACATCATGTAAATAAAAATTAGACCCTAATTAATTAATTAATGGCAATTTTCATGAAACTGGAAGTTTAAAAAAATAATAAAACAGTTATGGGTGATTGTTTGTGCCCTAAAAAAGTCATTTTCTATTTTGCACTATTCTGAAAATATAAAATACGACTGTTTATTCCATTTTCAATAAAAAAAATCATATTTTTAAATTTTCATATCTATAACTATTATTTTCAAACTTTAAAATACCTACTAACTTAAAAATAACTAAATACACTAATTAAATAATAATAATTTTTATATTCTCCCAAAATAATGGGATCCATGCTAAATTTAATAATAATTTCTTATTAAAATATAACCTATTAACTAATTAAATGATAATTTCTTTATCATATTCTCAAGACGTGGAATCTACATCAAATTTAATGATAAATTTTTTATTTCAATATTATTTAATTAATATGACACAAAAAAGATGTCGGGATCCATGATAAATTAAATAATAATATTATATAAATTATTTGATATTATTACACAAAAATATTGTTTCCATTCGCTTTTTTTAGAATTTCCACACTATTAATGTAATCATATTTTTCATTAGACATGAAAATTGATACGCGAAATAAAAATTAATTGAAAACATTGAAAATAGTGAATGAAAATAAAAAAATACAACCAACCAAGTCCAAGTCTTCCTAGATCACATTGATTCAGTAAATTGTTGGGAAATATATCATTTTTTTTATGCACATGCATCTCAGTTCTTCATATTTAATTCACGAGCTTCATATATATATACGTGTCAGAATAGTATTACTCTAGCAATAACTATTGAGAACATATCCTTTAAACCTAACATGTATGTTTGAGATTGATATGTCAAATAAAGCTTGAAAATGTGTTAAAATTTAATTAGTGTTTGCTTTACAAAGATGTGATTAGCTTATGGTTTCTAAATACGGACCTCGTTGAAAGAAAAGTTGGCCTTTTCTTCCTTTATATTTGCCCAAATTTAATGAATTTACTCCAAGTGTTTGCCACTAAAGTTACTTTGTTTTCCACAATAAAAGAGAAAAGTTGTGTGTTGATAAGGTTAGGGCTCTGTTCCCCGTTCTTTTCGAGCTACTTATAGTTACTGGAATCAAGTATTTGGCCACTACGTATTTTATGGGCCCAGATTAGATACCTGGAATTGAGAGTAGCATTTTTTTTTGTTTTTTTTTTAATTTTTAATTTTTCGAGTATTTTAATAAAATAATTTTGGGTATTGTTGAATTGGAAAGTACATAAAGAATAACGGGGAGATGTTTAGGTAATATTTGAATATGAATTATATATTTTGAGAGAATAAGTTTTAGGAGTGGCGTTGGAGAATGTGAAATTTTTATTGGATAATATGTATATATATATATATATAGAGAGAGAGAGAGAGAGAGAGAGAGAGAGAAAATTTGGGAAGTTTTGGGGAGAATGAAAGATAGAAGAGAGTATTTTAGAAAATTTAATTTGACATTTTGGAGGAAATTTTTTGTATATTTGGTTATATTTTGGCAAAACAAAATTTTTTTGCCAAAATGTAATCAAAACATAGCCTTAGTTTTATTTTATTAAGTATAAATTTTATTGCAATTATTTTCTGGATAAATTTTGTTTAAGTAGTAGTGTCACACCAAAATTTTATATTATTATATAGTAAATTTGATACTCTCGAAAGAGAGGAGTGCCTATGAGGTTACGGACACAGTTAGTGCATGACTTTTGTCAACTCGTATTTTAAAGTCTTGGATTAAGTGGCATAACGAGCTCAACTCCTATATACATGACGTTCTAAATGTAGATCAATTGTAAAAACTATCGAGTTGAAGTATGGTAGAACAAGACTAGAAATTTTAGTGGAACAATCCAAATTTTATACATTAGTCAAGATAATTTATTGTAAGAATAGAAGTATTTTTAAATAATAATTTTTTTAATGGTTAAGTACAACATTAATAAATAATCTAGCTAGTTTCTTGTGCTTTTTCTAGTTTCAGTTTAATTCCTCAGTAAGTTTTGTTTTATTTATTGGCTAGTGATCTGATAGGCATATGGTCTAGGTCCCTACTTTCCAGAACAAGGTCTGTGCTGATTGTCCTCTGCATAGTGGACAGCACAATAAAAGAAAGAGAGAGCAAACAAAGCATGGAGCAGCACAAATATTACAATATATACATGCTTGTAAAAAGACTCAAATCTTCCATACTTTAATTAACCTATAGCCTTTCTTGCTAATTAAAGTTGAAACACCATAATCTAGATTAAGATCTTGCCAGTCTTGCTAATGAATAACAACAAATGAATAACCTTAATTATAGTTATAATAAAGTTTCAGACAGTATATCCATTTGTAGTTATCTTTCCGTTTGTATCTAAGTAATTTTTTCCTGAATCGGGTGCATTTCTCTAATTCAACATAGACAGTTGGATTTACAGAAGTTGGGTGGTAAAGCTACCCAACCTCCTAAAATTCAAATGGTGAACAGTGAATTGAGTGCATTGCAATCTGAACCTAGTAGAATCACCATCTGTATCTCTTGGCTGTCAAACTGGCTCTAATTGTTCTGGCAGGCGGCAGCAATATGGATGAGCTTGAGATTGTATAGTTCAAGCTCCTATGAGTCAATTAATTACATTAACTTTGATTATTTGCACCCATCTCCTCTCATATTTACATGTTTTGCAAAAACCTCATTTTTAGTTTTATTAAATCAAAGATTTGAAGAAAAATAAAATTTCATCCAAAGAACAAAGGTAAAAGCCCTTGGCCTAATATATTTGACAATAATGCATTCTTTTTAAACATTAAAGGAAAATTGTTTTTTAACTTAAAAAAAAAAAAAATATATATATATATATATATAAATAAAGAGTAAGAAACCAAAATTCAAACCTTGAAACTCACTTGGATTATTCACCAAACATCTTAATTTATATGTATATACATATGTGTGTGTGTGTATACATGAACGAGAGGTTAGAGAACAGGCTTGTAATTTAACGAAGGCCTTTTCAACAATATAAATAATATTGATTAGATTTCATGAGAATTAATCACTTTTTTAAAAATTCAATTTTTTAAATGATTACTGTGAAATTAAGGATAGATCAAACTAGTTGTATCTCTCCAATTGCTACGTAGCATACTAATTTTAACAGTGCATAAAAACTTTTTGAAATGCCTAAATTTTAAAAATAAGTAAAAGATCATTATCAAAGTTTAAGCAATATGCCTAGAAAGGAGGTTTTCAATGATGATCCAAATGTTAAGGTAAGTGTGCCAAAGATCACCACATTGGATCTTTTAATATTCCAATTAATTTTTGTCTTATATTTCAACTTTATAAATGAATGTAAAGTGTAATTATTTCTCAATTTATTTTTATGAAGTAATATTTAATATATTTAACATATAATAGTGAAGTTGAAATAGAAAATGAAACACTTAAATTAGAATAAAGAATTCAAAACTAAAACATCACAACCAAAATGTTACAAAAGAAGAAAATATGGTGAAAAAAAGTAAATACGTAGATAAACAAATTTTTATCGAGCGTGAACGCATGTAATGCTATTTTCAAAAATAGTATATAGAAAAATATAATTATTCTTTAAATTTGATTTTTTTTTTCTTCTTTTTTTTTTTTCTTCTTTATACGCAATGGGATAAAACGTTCACTATTTTTAAAGTGCATGCTAACAATAGTCAAATTATTTGTGATACTATTTTATGAATCAATTATTTTTCTGATGCAGGAACTTTAGTTTTACAGTCCTTTTAAATAATAATCATAACTTGGATAGATGGTATAAAATTTCTACAGCTATACTCAAAAAATTGCTATGTTGATTATTTATTTCCTGCTTTTTTTTTTTAATTATTAGAGAAAATCCTAACAATAAATCCTAATAGTTAACTTATTTGTTAGTGTGTGAATTTTAGTGAATGAATGTATGTTCTCTTTTGCCATACATCATTCATTGAATCCCTCTCTTTATCATCATCATCATAGCATTACTTTTCTTAGTTGTAATACCACAATTAATCCTCAATTCAAAAAGTAGTCAGTGGGGTAGCCTTCATTGTCCTATGTCTTTCCAACAGTTTTATTCATGTACGGGGAGAATTCCACTATATATATGTACTTATATAAGTTGATGTGTGTGTGGATTTAATACACTTTGCATCCTTGACATGTGGTATACGTCCATTATATCCCTTTAGACATTAAAATGTATGAAAAGTTCCCCAAGCCTTAATGGCTGTCAATGCTTCTGATGTGGCATTTTGAAAGTTACATGACAGAAATACCCTCCCTAGCAATAACTGTATGTACGAGGAATTTTCTTTAATTTGCAGCCGGTGTATATAAAGTTGATGTGTATTTTTGAAAGTTACATGACAAAGTACCCTTTCTAACGACATATATATATATATGTGTGTGTGTGTGTGTGTGTGCAAGGAATTTTGTTTGGTTTACAGCCAAATTTTTGGTTTGAGTTACTTCAATTTTAAGCATAAATGTTTAAATTGTTGAAAAATATTTCTTCATATTTTTATATATGGTTACTTTTTGGGAAAAGTCTGCACATTAAAATGGATTTTTAAAGATTTAATAGCATTGTTTTATGTAATCCTTTTGACTTCCAATTAGCATAACTTAGAGGGTGTTTGGGTGAGCTTATAAGCTCCTCAAAACATCTTATAAGATGTTTAAGAGCTTATAAGTTGATAAAAAGTGTTTGGTAAATTTTTTTTAAAAAGAACTTATAAGATCCTAAAATAAGATGTTAGAAGCTTCCAAGCTCTTTTTAAAAAAGTAAATAGATCCCAACTTATTTTTAAGATCTTAACAAGCTCCTTCATTTTTAACCATTTTAATTACAAAATTGCCATTATTAACATCTTATAAGTTTTAAGGTCTTATTTTATCCAAATACTTCAACAACTTATTTTAAAAATAAGATCTAATATCTTATAAGCTCCAAAAATATCTTATAAGATATAGGAGCTTATAAGATGTTTAAAATAAGTTTAGCCAAACACCCTCTTATTTCTTCTTGAGTAACAAGTCATAAAGGGTCTTTTCGAGATTTTCACTGTAAATAAATCAAAAAATGGGGCCAACTTTGGAACACATTTGCTTTTTAGAGCTCTTTTTGTTAAATTTTCAAATTGACTTTTTTAAGTCGTAAATGACTCGATTTATATTGGGGAAGCCATTAAGATGGTGAGCTCATTAGAAATTTTTAAATTAATTTGGTGTATAAAAATCTGAAGCTTAATAGTGTGTTAAGTTTATATTCTAATTTATCATTTTGCGCTTAAAGTGTTATTTTGCTAAATCATATTTTTCTTCGTACTCTAAAGACACTATGTTGTGCTTGGGAGTAAGATTCTTGTCTTCATTTTATTATTTCATTACTTTTTTTATTGTTTATCTATTATTAATAATAATAATTTACACATAATTATTATTGTTATTTTTAGTTTTTAGTGAAGCAGAATCATGAAAGTTATCCGATTTTACTTTGTCAATATTTTATAATTTGATGACTTTTTATGAGTGTTAACTTGTGGGCTTAGTTTTTGTATGCTCTATACTTGTTTTATGTCATTGGTCTTGGTAAATTTCCTTCAATAGATGGCTTTCAAAGATAGTGTTGGCCTTCTTTTTTTCCCAGCTTCTTTGTTTAAATATCTTCCTTCTCGCTTTGCATATATCTTTTCTCTTAATTTTGTTTGATTTTATCTACATCTCCTAAGTAGGAAAACAACGACATATTTAAAAATTTTCCAACATGTAGGGTTACCATATGTCAAGACATTGGGGTCAAGGAGTGAGAGCATAGAGAAGGCAAAAGAAGTACTTGGGAGTGGTCCGGTGTGCATGCTAGTAGTCGAACATAGGTTGACTGTGTGAGCGATCATAGGTTGCTCGCATGGGCTACTACGGGCCTAATACTTGTGTGACTCGCGCTGGCAACTGACAACCGCACAGGGTACAATGAGACTTATGCCCATTAGTGGCATTTGGTTGGCCATGCAAGGCCGCTATTTGCCTCCATGGGCGACCTAGGGTCCCATGTGCAAGGGCTGCTCCTGTGCTCAATTGACTAAGGCGAGACAACAGGCATCTACTTCCCACATCATAATTCGCAGAATTGAGTTGGTTATGCATCACACATTTAACCAAAAAACCTCTCATATACATCATAACCCATTTTGCTACCTGTCAATGTGTCTTCTTGGCTTTTGCATATGTTTTCTCACAACACTAACAACATGTGAAATATCTAGTCTAGCATACATCATGGAATACATCAGACTTCCAACCACACTAAGATATGGCATATTAGAAGTGCTCCACTTTCTCTTCAATACTCGATGATAATTCTACTGAGAACAAGAAATGAGTAGTAAGTAGTATATTGACTGGCTTGAACTAATCTATTCCAAAATGCTTAAGTACTTTTTCAATGTATTTGTTGAGACAAGTACAACAACCCTAAGTACCTATCTCGGATAATCTCCATACCCAATGTCCTCCTTGCTCCACCTAAATAATCTCTCATCTCAAGCTCCTCACTCAACTGGCTTTTAACAAGTTAATCTTATATATGTTTCTAAAGGCAATCAACATGTCATCCATATAAAACAATAAATATGCAGACAACCTATCACTACACACAACAATTATAAATACTTCTAGTGTACTCAATCTTAAAAATAAAGAAATGAAACCCTTATACCACTTTCTAGAAAACTGTTTCTAACCATATAAAGATCTCTTCAGAAGATATGCCTGAACATCCTTTCCTGGAACAACGAGTCCCTTTGGTTGACTCATGTATATATGCTCCTCCAGCTCACCATGTAAGAATATCGTTTTGACATCTATATGCTCTAGCTTCATCTCAAATAAAGTCACCATAGCAAGGAACATGTGAATGGAAGCATGCTTCACCATTGGAGAGAATACTTCATGCAAGTCAAATTCCATCTCTTTGAGTAAACTCTTGGCAACCAATTGTGCCTTATATTAAGCATCTTCAACCCCTAGGTGTTTTCTTTTTGTTTGAAAATTCACTTGCATTTAACAAGTTTCTAACCTTTAAGTACATTAATTAGCTCCTATGTGTCATTCTTGTGTAGGGACTCAATCTCTTCACTCATGGCAGCTATCCACTTATCAAAATCTGGACATGAGATAGCTTCTCTATCTATGACTGTATCATCTCAAGAAGGTTTACCTGAATCTTTGTTTGGAATATTTCACTAAACTTTACTGGTATATAAAAACTTCAAATTACTTCAATGTTGAAAGCTTCAATTAAACTGCAAATAGTTCTAAGGAGTGCTACAAATGTCAATTTTCTTAATATTTATTTGACTCTATCACTACATATGCAATAGGAATTGCAACTATATAAAAACATGTATGATCTTGTGATGCACTTCAAAATCAAATTTATGTAACTTTTCATAAGAATATTACATTATCATATAATTTAATTATATGTTATTTTTTGTTGCAAGACAAAGTATAAGAGTACTCAAATAGTAAACAAGAAGAGTTTGTGTTTTCAAGAACTTAGTTCTATAATTTTCATATGTATTCACATGTCAAATAAAAAATCCCTTTATAGAGTTTACTTTTATCTTTTTCCAAAGAGACATAACTTAAAACAAGAGTTCTAACCATTGTAATATATTAATGAACCAACAAACCAATCAATATCTGAATCTCGATTTTCATTTTCTTTGCCTTTCATTTTTTTGCATTTCTGGCATTTAGGCATCAACTGATCGAATAATGCAGAAGCCATGGTTGAGAGAAAATGCATGAAGAAGAAAATACTAGGAGAGTAAATGTAAAAAGTGTAGTTCATTGATTGTCGATTACGGTCGTGGAGAGCATTTATATATAGGTTGATTGGAGTTGAAAGTCACTAATTGCAATTACAGCTGCCTAAAAACTATTTTACTAACCAAATAACTAATTGTGACATGGCTAACTAACACTAACAAATCACTAACAAATCAGCTAACACACAAATAAACATCTTGATAATATATTTACATCCCCCCCTCAAGTTGGAGCTTGGTAGACATTGCACGAGCCCAACTTGGACAGAATACACTGGAAACTGGGAGAGGAAAGAGCTTTTGTGAAAACATCTGCCAGTTGAAGATTGCTTGAGACGTGCTGGGTTTGATGAAGCTGCTTTTGTATTGGTCTTGAACAAGATGACAGTTGATGTCTAAATGCTTGGTGCTTTCATGGAATACCAAATTTTCGGTGCTACCTTATTATCGTAAAAAAGAGGTACTGGAAGATTTGAAAATCTGTAAACAGGTAAGATATCCACTAGATTTCACAAACGGTAGATGCAAGGCTTCGATATTCAGCTTTGGCTGAGGACTTGGACACAATGCGTTGTTTCTTTGTCTTCCATGATATGAGAGAGTTTCTCCAAAAGACACAATGGCCAGTTATGGATTGTCTTGTAGTGGTGCAGGCGCCCAGTCTATATCTGAGAATGCAGTGAGCTGAAGCGAGTTTTTGGCTGTAAAAAATAGTCCTTTACAAGGACATCCTTTGAGGTAGCGTAAGCTATAAACAGCAGCTTTCCAATGATCGACAGTAGGAGCATTGAAAAACTAACTTAGTTGCTGAACACAGTAGGTCAAATCTGGTCGTGTAAGGTTGAGTATAGAAGTCATCCAACAAGTCTTCGATATTGAGTTGGATCAAAGTATAGGGTTTCTTTTTCTGTTAATCTGAGATTATTCGAAAATGGTGTGGAAACAGGTTTGCATCCCAATAACCCGGTATCTTGGAGAATGTCGAGCACATCTTTTCTCTAATTTAGATAAGCTCCATGTGTGGATTTTGCAATTTTTACTCCTATAAAGTATTTGGCTAGACCTAAATCCTTAATGGTGAACTTGGAGTGAAGAAACTGTTTCATTGTTGTTATGTCGTCCTCATTATTTCCTACTACTAGGACATCATCTACATAAACCAGAAATGCCAGGAAGGAGTCCGGTGATTGTTTGATGAACAAATAATGGTCATGAGCAGATTGTTTGAACCCAAAATGTTGCAGCTGGGTAGTAAGTGCTAGATTCCATTACCTTGATGCTTGTTTTAAACTATAGAGTGACCTCAAAAGTTTACAGACTTGACCTTGTTTTGGTTTAGAGTACCCGTCTGGTGGTAGCATATAAACTTATTCCTCAATGGAACCATGTAAAAGGGCATTATTAATGTCCATTTGATGTATGTACCATGATCTTGTAGTAGCTAGGGCCAAGAAAAGTCTGATGGTGATGAGATATGCAACTTAGGGGAAGCTGTCTATATAGTCAATTCCTGCTACTTGATTGTATCCTTTTGCCACTAATATGGCTTTGTACCTTTCTACAGTGTCGTTCGGCTTAATTTTACTTTGTACACCTACCTTGATCCTATTGGTTTCTTTTCTTCAAGTAGAGATGTTAGCTCCTAGGTGTTATTGGCTTCAAGAGCTTTAATTTCCTTCTCCATGGCTGATATCCATTCAATTTTAGTGCATACTTACCTGTAGGAATTTAGTTCCTTGATAGCTGATACATTGGTCAGAAATGTCACATATTCCTAAGATAGATTACTCTTATTGATGTAAGGGTATGTTGGAGGTGTATAAGAAGTTTCTCCTGCATATGAGTTGATATCTTTGCTAGGGAAAGTTACTGGGGTTGATCTTATTCCCTCAAATTCAAACACGTTAGAGATATAGTTTTGGAGTCAAGTAGGTTTTCTCCTTGGTATGGAGCTTTGTGTTAAGATGTTTTGGTTTTGAAGAGGTTCTATCTGATGTTAAATGTGGTTAGGTGGGCTAACAAAAGTTGCTGGGGAGGTGTTGATTTCAAGTGAAGCACTAAGGTTGGGTGTCGATTCTTTAGAAGATATAGGGATAGGTATAACAGGTTGGGAATCTTCATTGCTAGGGTTTTGCAAGAAAGGAAATTGTGTCTCATGAAAAAAGGACATCTCTAGATAAGTAGATTTGGTGATTATCTAAATCATAAACTTTGTAGGCCTTTTACCCCACATTATAACCAATAAAAATGCATCTGAATGCCCTAGGTGCAAATTTATCTTTGTTAGGGCATGTATTAGTGACATAGCACAAGGATCCAAAAGTTCTTAAGGTATTATAATCAGGTTTTTTATTACATATCAATTCAAAGAGACATTTCCAGTTTCGTATAGGAGTAGGTAACCTATTTATAACATGGGTAGCCATGAGGATGGATTCTCCCCAGAATTTGGAAGGCGACTGGAACATAAGAGACCTAGTTATCTCAAGTATATGTCTATGTTTCCTTTCAACAATGCCATTTTGTTGTGGTGTGTATGGGTAGGTTCTTTGATGTAAAATGCCTAGTTTTCTAAACAGATTTGTGGTTTCAGTGCTAATGAATTTAGTACCATTATCCTTCTAACTTTCATAACATGAATGTTGAATTGAGTTTTAATCATTTGAAAAAAATGAGACGGTGTGTTACAAGTTTGAGGCTTGTTTTGAATGAGAAAATTCCAAACTCCCTTACTATAGCGATATACAATGTTAAGCATATAATGAGCTACTGTCATAGTATGTCTATGTGAAGCAATTCAAATAATTTTCTAGCAATAGTTTCACTTAATGAAAAAGGAACTTTGGTTTGCTTAGATAAGGGGCAGACATTACAATGAGGAAAAGAACTCACATTATTATTGAATATGCCAGGTATATGTTTCATGACAACAATAGATGTATGCCCTAACCTATTATGCCATGGACTAATATTGGAGGATGCAACAATATTTATGTATAGATCACGAGCAAGTTGGAAACCATAAAACTATGGGAAGAATACTCATTCTTTCTTACAACTTTCTTGTGAAGAATGTAGGTTTTATCCAAGATGTAGAGCCTCCCCAAAACTTTCCCGTTAGCCAATACCTCCTCATTCTGCAAGGCCTACAACACAAAGTATTTGGGATAGAAAATGAATTTCAGGTTAGCATCGTTTGCAAGTTTATTGACAGATAATAGGTTGAACTTAAAATTGGGTATATGAAGGGTATTTTACGGGCTCAAATTTGGAGTCAAGTTTACTATTCCCATGTTCTACACCATCTTAATGGTGCCATCAGGTAAGTATACTGGAGTTTGGCAATTAACAGGGATGCAGTTGGTGAGAAGTTTAGCATTAGAACATATGTGACTGGAGGCCCACATATCAACTATCCAAGAATCGTCATCCATCAAGCTAAGTGCACTTAAGGCATTAAGGATATTCGAACCTGCATCATTCAGAGTTAACTTGCCTGGTCTCCAGGTGCTACTTTTCTTTAATAATTTTGTTCACTTCTTGTTGAATAAGATTGGCCGAAGTTGATGTCTAGCTCTTATCGTTTGGCTCTCCTTTCTCAATTGACAACTCCAGAGGTGTGATAACATAGTTTGCCATTTTTTTTTCCACATGCTTGTTTCCTCTTCTCTTTTAATTCTTTATACCGGCAATTTAGATGCCCATTCAATTTGAAACAAATTTTCTTTTTATGTCCATCCCTTCCATAACAGGTGCAATGTTTGTCTGATTTCTTTCCATATTCTTTCTTTCCATACAGTTTGTTTCTAGCATCCTTTTTCGAAGTAATGTTTCCCTTTTCCAACATAGCCGTATTCGCATTAGTTTCTGTAAACGTAATATTGATTTCTCTTTGCTTTTCCACCTTCAACACCATGGAGTATGCTTTGTTAATACTCAGAAAATGATCCATCACTAATATCTGGTTTCTTATGTGATCATAATTATTTTTTAATCCCATAAGAAACTGCATCAAATGATTAAGAGAGTTTATATCCGCCACCATCTTGGCAGCTCCGCATGTAAATTCTGGAATTGGCATCAACACAGCCAATTCATCCCAAAGCTTCTTCAACTTCATGTAATATTGAACGATGGAGAGATTTCTTGTGTGATGGAGCTAATCTCTCGTTGCAACTAGTAGAGTAGAGGTCTATTGCATTCACCGAATCATTTCTCAATTTCTTCCCACGATTGTTTGAAAGACATGGTATACAAGAAGGCCTCCATAATATCTTTCGATATGGAGTTCAAGATCCAAGATGTCACCATACAATCAGTTCTCACCCATTTTTCTTATTCATCGAAATTTTCTGCAGGCATCAGACATCTTCCGATGATAAATCCGAGTTTATCTTTTGCTTCCAGTGCGATTGTCATGGATCGAATCCATGATAGGTAATTGTTACCATTTATAGGTATGGAGACCAAAGCCATACTAGGATGATCTGAAGACTGCAAAAAGGAAGAATCACCATTGCCAGCTACCTTCATCCTTTGTCTGGTTTTGTCGCACATAAGTTTCATCGATGATTTCTTCCATAAGAAATTGTCCAAGTATCAATCAAACTAGAGCAGAGTAGTAGCGAAAGTAACGTACTCTTTTAATGAATTACTAATTCAAGGTTGGATGAATCTTCAGAGCTACTGGATCGTGGGTCTGATGCCATGATCGATAACGCAGAAGCGATGGTTGAGAGAAAATGCATGAGGAAGAAAATTCCAGGAGAGTAAATGTAAAAAATGTAGTGCATTGATTGTCGATTAGGGTTGAGGAGAGCATTTATATATATGTTGGTTGGAGCTGAAAGTCACTAACTGCAATTACAGCTGGCTAAAAACTATTTTACTAACCAACTAACTAATTGTGACGTGGCTAACTAATACTAACAAATTAGCTAACAAACAAACAAATATCTTGACAATATATTTACATCAGCCTTTGTTGTTTTGGCATCTTACATTCATTTCTTCTTCTCTCCTTCATTTTCCCCAACTTTATTGGATCAAGAAGCGGATTAATAATTTTGAAAATATTATATTAGTTAAAATTTTGTTTGATTTTCTATAAACATAAAAATAAGTTAAGTAATTTATTAGGAATAGAGTATAAAATAATTACATTTAGTAAGAGACTTTAAAAAAGTTAAATGATTCGAAAGTTAGATGTATTACAAGTTGAAATAGTTGGGAAAATAAATATAAATTTATCTTTTGTAATTTATTATAAACTATATGATGAGGGTAATTAATGAATATGATCTAAAAGACCAATTTACCCCCAAAATTTGCCAAAATACCCAAACAGGAAGAGGATCAGTGCATTTTTACTCGGGTCTTGATCCGACTTGGACAAGCCTGAGTCATGACCTTAACCACTAACCGTCGATGGATTATAGATCAAAGGAATGATAATTTGCCACCTTGATCGTATGGAAAAGGACAACACCCTACCTATAAAAAGGAGAAATTGCACAGTGACATGGCATGTCATCTTTTATCATCTTTTACTTCACATTTGAGTTCTTATCTGATCACCTTAGCATTTTACTAACTTAGATATTGGAGAGCCTTAGCTAAGGTGATCTCAGCTAGCCAGACGTGTGCTTTTGTGATTCGGTGGGAGACCCAATTCATTTGTATTGAACGTGATCCAGTTCGAATTGAGTCGAGATCGTGAATAGGGACCATTAGGACATAGAGCTCGAGATAAGACTTCATGTAACTGGAAGCTTTTTAAAATGTTTGTCATTAGCGTGCCTAGGTTTCTTTTAAGGTTTCTAATTGTGATTGTAAGATTAGTGAGTGGGTTCTGTTGAGTTCACATAGTCAATATGTTTAACATTCATTCAAAATCTTCTGTGCTGTGTTAGAAAGTTGAATTTGATTATTCGATAATATGTTTCGGATTGGAAAATCTCACACAACACATGTATTTCCAATTTCTATTGAACTTGAAAGAAAATAGGAGAAAAACTAAAAAAGAAGAGTGGATAAAGATTGAATGTCAAAAGTTAAATTGATCATTAATCTTATAAATTCAAGCGGATTTATTCAACTATGTATATGATCCCTTATGTTAATTAGCAAGTAGTAAGCCCGTTATATATACCTGTAATTTAAATATTGAATAATTAAATTATCTCAGTTAATTGAAAATTTTAACTAATCACGTTAAAATTAATCTCTTTATTTTTGAAACACCTTCAAAGTCAAATCATGGTTGACATCTAACTATATACTATGAAATATAATAAGTGTGGAAAGCTTTTACAATTTCACAGTGAAAATAGCTACCACAGAAATATATATATATATATATATATACACACACACTACGATATCATTAAAAATAAATAATAAAAAATAAACTATGTGACTTTAATATCCGAATCAGCACTATTGTTGTTTAACTATGACACTCTTTCCTAAATATATCTATTTAACCTATCTATACTATTACAAAAGGAAAATCTCTTTTGGGTTTAAAATGGACCTTGTGATAGCAAATTTCAAATCTACCAATTTTACCTTTTTATTCATTATATATATATATATTCAATAAAACTTATATGTTCAAATAACCATAATTTATTCAAAAACTTCTCTAATCATAAAATAAGCTTAATGTCTAATTAATGACTCTAACTTTTTTTTCTTTAATCCGGTACTAAATTTTGAAAAATTTTACTTTATGTAACTACTATCTTCATAATTATATAAATCACAAATATATTTTAGATGTACGTCAATTTTATGTATAATAAATGTAAGAATACTAAAACTGCATACCAACGACTCTTAATTTAATTAAACATGAATAGGAAGTATACCTAACCCCCTATCTACGAGGGCATTTTGGAATCTAAAAATAATTAAGGGATATTTATAATTTCAAACCTGAAGTTAACAGCGTTGCATTATTTAACGGCTCATAAAAGTTTTTACTTTTTAGGAGAGTTTTTTGATACGTTTATAAACTTAGGGGGCTCATATGCAGCATGAGCATATTTAGTGGGGGTATAATGTAATTAACCTAATAATATTTGTAGGCCTCGAGAAAGATTCATTTGTTGTCCCTGACATGAGTGCATGAATAAAAAGTTGAGTACAACATTTTTAAGCATGAAGAAATAAAGATTTGTTGTCGGGAAGCAAATAACTTATGCTAATTAAATGCCATTTGAATCTTGAGATTATAACTGCTTTATGTTTGTTTCTCCTACCGTCCTCTATGTAAAATTTGTGAAAATGACATTTTTGTACTATTAATATCATTAAAATAATAATTAAAATGTAATGATACCATATCATTACTTTTAACCACAAATATGTTAAAAACAATGTCTTAAGAATATACTTATTTTGATTATAAATTTATAAAATAAATAAATAATAATCTTAAGGAGGAATTTTCTTTTTTTGAGTTGTCTGTTTGTATTTTGATTGTATATTTTAATTTTTATCTCATTATAAATACACATCAATTGTATATGATTCATAATTCTATGTTAATCTAAAATGATATTTTATTTATTAAATATTTAGTTATAATTTAATATTTAACTACATGTGATAAAAAATAAAAAATTAATTATAATGAAGATGCTTCGTCTTTTTAGTTAGGATAGCAAATAAACTTGGAGGCCATTTGGTTATTAATCATTTTCATTTTATATTTTTAATATTTTTCAAAATTTAAAAATATAATCAAAGAAAATAGGTTGAAAATAAATTTGTATAGTAGTATTTGGATACATTGTCTGAAAAATAATATTTGTATAAGATTTAACAGGTTATAAGTAGAGATTTTAGAGAGATACTAATAATCAAAATAGAGATGCAAGATATTAGATGGAGATTTGTAGATTATTAGGGAATATGTTTTTAAATAAAAAAAAATCAATTGAAATTTTGATAAAAAATGAGAAGAAATTATTGATAATTTATTTTTAAATATTAGAAATAAGTGAAAGTAAATTTAAATATGAATCCAAACAAAAGGCCTCAACATTTCAAAATTTTTAAGGATTGTCTTTTGACTTCTCCTTTTGTCTCATGTTGCATGAAAACTGATGAAGAGATATTTTAATTTTCAAATTCAATGATGTAACAATAGTTTGCCCCTCTAATTTTCTTTAAAAAAATAAATTGAAATTAATTTTTTACCTAAACCCTTGATCAACCCATCAAATAAATTTTTCTACTAAGCAAAATGAAAATCTTTTTCCATTATGGATTTCTAATTTTTAATTCAATTAATAATTTTGAGAGAAGCAATGTATACTGTTGCTTATAGTTGGCAAGCCCCAACTCCCCAAGAACGAGAAATTGGGTTGGCGTATGTGGGATCAAAAAGCGTAAAGAGAAAAAGAGAATTCTCAGAGATTGCTGGGCGCACTTGCAGCAGACATATGGGTCCCAACATCATGCCTACATCCACCATTTTGCTTGCCACCCGCCATTACATTATCCCAACCCTTTTCCACTCTTTCTTTCTCCTCCCTCTTTTTTCTATCAACAACCATTACATCGCGTTCTGTCCTCTCTTCTCTTGCTTTTCCCTTATTCTCCATTTTCTTGGTTGTTATTGTTTATGTCATGGAACCATCTCTTGGATTACTAGGCGGCGGCGGTGGTGGTAGCTGCGGCGGCGGCGGTGTTGGAGGTGGTGGGACGGGGTTGTCGTGTGAGCAGACTGCAAAGGTGGAAAAAGACTACATGGGCATGCCTAAAGAAGCTGAACTTGAGTTGGGTTTGGGGCTGAGTCTTGGTACTGGTGGTGGTGGGGGTGCGGTGGGGGTGAAGGGGAAGGGTTCTGCATGGGGTGAATATGGCAGGATTTTGACTGCTAAGGATTTTCCTAATGGATTTTCATCTGGTAGGACTGCTACTGGTGCTGGTACTAAGAGGGAAAGAGCTGCTGCTAATTGTGTAGATGAGGGATCTGTTTCTTCTGCTGCTGTCAGGTTGGATTTTGCAATCAGAAATGTGTGTGCGTGTGTGTGTGATTATTATTATTATTATCGTTATTTTTAAATTCTGTTTTTGATTTTATTCAGTTCTTGATCTTTTCTTTTTGTATGTTTTTCTGTTTTGTTGTTGGTTTGTTCATGCTGACTTTCACAGTGAAATTTTTCTTGGCTCTACTTAAAGTGGATTATGTTAACTATGATTGTTTTAAGTCTAGCAACATTTGGTTTCTGATTGGCTTATCCATATGATCAATTAAATTTTTCTGCAGTAATCTATTTTTGTCGAACTAATTCTTTATGGAAAGCTATTCTTCTTTGTAAAACAAAATAATGTTTCCTTTGACATAAATATATGAGCAAGTTCCTTTTTTTGTTTTCTTCTTTCTGAAAACCCATTGTGGTTCTTACCTGCCTTGATCCATCCACTAATGATTCAGCATTATGTTTAGAGTTGCTTTTTTCCCTTTTCAACATTATTATGTCCAATCCCACTTTGCTTTTTGCATTATTTCACTAGACCGTAATGTCAAAAAAGTGTCAAGTGTGGAGCACTTTTGTTTTCTCTTTTATAGCCTTTATTTGAATTAAGTCTTTTCTTTTTGGCTCACTTTTTCTTTTTCTTTTTTTTTTTTTTTTTTTTTTTATGTGGGGAGTGGGGATTATTTGCATATTCTGCACCAGGGCTTGATTATGTTGATTTGACATGGCTATATTAATGTTATTGATCTTAAATTTATGCCATTTTCATACATTAATTAGATTAATGGGGTTGAATTTTCCTCGGCAGCAGTCAGGTTGTTGGATGGCCTCCTATAAGGGCTTTCAGAATGAACACCTTATTTAACCAAGCAAAAACTTCTAATGTGGAAGAAGGCAAGGGAGTTGGCGGGAACGAAAACGATGAGCAATTGAAGAAGAAAATTAACCATGGAAACGATAAAAATGACACTGCCATTAAAGAAAGAGGTCATCTTGGATTTGTGAAGGTGAATATGGATGGTTTGCCAATTGGAAGAAAGGTGGATTTGAATGCTCACAGCAGCTATGAATCTTTAGCCAAAACACTGGAGGAGATGTTCTTCAAGCCATCCCTCACAATCAGCTGTAGGCTTTCTTCTTCTTGAGCTGGAAACTAGAACATCTTTATGACAATTCTGATTTAGTATTAATAATCTCAATTCTTGCTAATTAACATAGGAAGAACGCACTTGAAATGATATTATCCCAAATCAGGAAAATATATTTTTTGGTTCAATTATTTGCTTAATTATTGCAAGGCCTTGTAGTTGTGGCATGTTTGCCTGATTCTAGTTTCATATTTTGATCAGGTGGTGGAAATGAACAATCAGTACAACCTCTGAAGCTTTTGGATGGATCATCTGAATTTGTGCTAACATATGAGGATAAAGAAGGAGACTGGATGCTTGTGGGTGATGTTCCATGGAGGTATGTAACACTAATTCACTTTCCTGATAAAATGATCTATAATCGTGAGAGTCGAGACTTTCACAAGCTTTACATACAGCACGAGTAAGAAGTTGATGCAGGCATAACACTCCTATTCTCACTTGTTGTTGGCTCATAACTTAAATCCCATTTTACTAAGTATACCTGAAGTCTCCTTGTTGGATTGTTCCGTCCACCAACCCATTGAGGAAATTGAAATGAACTGGAGCGATGGACGTGCCAAAAATGTTAACTTTCCTCCAAAGACCGAACAACTCCTCATGTGCATGTCTAGTTATGGTCCTTTACATTTGTGATCAGCCACTGAAGTAGCTAGGGTGATTAAAATGTTTGTTCGGAATAGAGGATCAAACTGGCATGACATAAGGCGTATTTTTCCCAAATTTTATTACTAGACTAGAGATGTGAATTTGGAAGTTAAGCTCAAATATTAAGCTAACGCTATATTTTTGTTATTTCTTCCTCGATTAGGATGTTTGTCAGCACTGTGAAACGGCTCAGAATCATGCGAACATCTGAGGCTAATGGACTTGGTGCGTACGTTATAACAGCATATTGATTTCTTAGCATTCTGATTTTTCGAATTCTCTTCACGTATTTACTTGTTAATGAAACAAATGATTTATCTGCAGCTCCAAAGTTCCAAGAAAGGAATGAAAAGCAAAAGGGCAAACCAATGTAGAATGGCACCTCCTGTATGAAAAGGAAACTAAAGGGCTGAAGATGTTAGCGTCGACCAATCTTTTTCGTCTATTTATTTTTTATTTTCTAAAAGTTTTTCTTTCTTTGGAAGCTGATTTCATTCATTTCCCTAATTACCAGCTTTTGTTAGGCATGGAAATGAGGGTTGCTAGTCCTATATATTGTGTGTTTGTGTGTTAGATTTTGTTCATCCATGTAAAACTGTCAAGACTCAAGTATTAGAACCACCCCCCCCCCCCCCCCCCCAACCTCCTTTTTATTGACTTTTGACAAGTATAGCTGGAATTAAAGCTGATGCCTCTTTATACAGTATTGTGATATAAAATAGTCACTTTTATGTTCTTCATATTGTAGTTCTCAATATTGGTTTGTTGCCCTTTTTCCTATTATACACAATTTTATAAATTCATATGATATCTTTTTGTTCAATAAGCATTACAATGAAAATGATGATACAATACAGTTCATTCTCAATTACTATTTGTTATTCTATTCTCAATTGTTATTTATTTTTAAGGATAATAGAGTAAATATATTAAAATTTTAAGAGCCCAATTGGTTTTATTTTCATTTCCATCATTTTCAAAATGTTGGAAAGTAGTTAGTGGAAATGAATTGAAAATGAATTTGTATATGGATGAATTGTTAGAAAAGTAATGATTATATTGGGTTTATTAGGTTGTAGGTGAAAAGTGATAGAACTAATAGAATAGAGACAGAAGATATATAAATTATTAGGAGAAGATATATAAGTCATTAGGGAACGTGTTTTGAAAACGAAAATGAAAATGATGTTGGGTGAAAATATGTAAAAAGTGATGTGTTTCATTTTTGACATAGTATAAAATGTGAAAAGAAATTTTGAAAATAAAACCAAATAGGCACTTATTTCTTCAACTCTCATTTAAAAATTTTGTATTAGATTCTTTTCATATGAGATTTGATTGATCTGATTACGAGAATAAATAATACTAGTGACTGTGATCATATTAAAATTAATAGTAGAGTTAAAATTATGGTGACAATAATTTTTATTGTGTCATAAAGTATCATTTTTATAATATAATATTATATTTACAGTCGACGGTTAATGAAAAATATATAATAATATTATGAAAATTGAGTCATCACAACATATGAATTTTTAATTACAAATGGTGATAATTTATATCTAATTTTTTTTATCACTAATTACAGTGGTATTGACAATTTATATAAAATTTATGTCACTGAAGCTTATGGAGATTGTTCTTGTTAAATTGCACAACCATTTAAAACTATATTGTGTTGATATGACATGATATATATTACTTTAAAAATAATATATAATAATATAAATAAATCACATCTACGATAATTTTTTTTAAAATAAATTAAATATAATTTTATTTTCAATACATTCTTCAATATATTATTCTTGTATTTTGTCAAAACAAATTCATTTTGGCAAAATATAGCCAAACGCACACTCAATTTGGGCTCTAAAATGAGTCAGACAAAAATCTCAAGATGCCTTCTATTTTTTTCAGAACTCCCTAAACCTCCCGACTCATTAATTTATATACATATATATCATAAATATTTTATATTATTTATAAAATAAAAAATATATTCAATTCTATTTTTATTCTAAACATAAAAAAAGTATTAATTTGATAGGTACAATAAAATATCCACTCCCAAAATATAAATAAATACACAAAAACTTCTCAAAAAAATTTCTACATATTTTTTCAAAACATAAACAAAAATTCATTACATTTTTCAATATCATTTTCACATTTTAACCCCACCTCTAAATTCATTTCTCCAAAATATATAAAAAAAATCCCCAAAATATAACCGTACACTTCCCAAGTTATTTGCTAGGGGTGTCATTTCGTGCGGGTTGAATGTGTTTTGGTTGGGTTGAGGTAGAGGTGTAACATAAAAATACCAAACCCAAATTCAAATCCAAACCAACTCGATATTAAACCCAAAAGGCTCAACCCTAACCTGACCCATAAAATTTCGTGTCAGTTTTGGGTTGACTTGATTTTGGTTAAGTCACCCAACAATCTGATAAACCCGACCCAACCCAACCCAACCTGATCTATTTATTTTATTTTTCATATTTATAAATTCCAATATCATAATTGAGTAGAATTTTGATCTACAATAAAATCTAAAATTTGGCACAATAATTAAGGTATAAGAAATACAATAGCTTGTCATGTCTATGAGTACTTCAAATACAAAAAAAATAACAAACCATTGTTTAATTAACAATTTTGATGACAATCATCAAATGATCAAAATGCATAATTAACTACAAAATAATAGAAATTAAAGTCGAAAGATAAAAACATATCGAATTCAATCATCTTTGAATGGGAAGAATGGAAGTGTTATTACTTATTTGTTAATAACGTTATTGTAATTTGTAAATTGTAAGAATTTTTAAAATTTAGATTTTTGGATATATATATATATATATATGTATTATTTATATTTTATTTTAATTAGTTAAATTTTTCAGGTCGGTCGGATTGGGTTGGGTTGGGTTGGACCAAGTTTATTGGGTCACTTACTTATTTTTTTTCAAGTTACGCGGGTTGACCCAAAAACAACCCAATCTTATTTTCTTTTCTCAGATCATTTTCGGGTCTGACCCAATTTGACCCAAATCCAAATTTGATTTTTTTTTTTTTAATTAGATCATTGTCTTGTCATCAGATTGGTTTGATTTTGACACCCTTACTATTTGCGATGCAAACGAGACTTCACATTTTTTTTTTATTGTTTCCTCATTATTTTTTACAGGAGACAAGACTTTCTTTTATGCTTTTGTTCTTATCACGTTTCCACTGATTGATTATTGACTGAAGCGTGACAACTGTATAGCAATATTATTATATTATGAGAGATATGAAATGATTTGTCCTTTTTCAATCCAACATTTCTCATAATTCTTTCCCATCCAATATTACCCTTCCCTTCCCAGAGCAACTCATTTGTTTCCTACTTCTTGGTTTATCTTTCTAGCCTAAAGAAACGTTAATTGAATGAATGATCTAAATAATATAACAATATTAAATTTTAAATAGTTAGCAACATTAAAATTATATATAAAAAAATATCTAATAAATTAATCAAAGAATAAAAGAATTTGACTTTGCGCTATAACTAAAGAACACTTATTTCTGAACAGGAGTATATATATTTTAGGGTAGATCTCATTTTGACCCCTGAGTTATATGAATGTTACACTTTGTCCTCTTGAACTCTCGAAAGATACAATTTGCCCTTACAACTAAGAAAGCATAGTTTTATATTTCAATACTACTCCTTTCATAAAAGTATTTGAGAAAATATTGAAAATTTGAAGTTTTTATTTGATTTAATATGTATAGTAGCCTAGTCATTAGACAAACTATAAATGATAATAGTTGGATATTATATTTAAATTACTATTTGAAAATTATTTTTATTTTTAATAAATTATTGCCGATTTCAAATTTTCATAAATAGACCTTAAGTAAGGACTCAAAGATTTTAACAAATCATTTTCATAAATAGACCTACTTGACAAGGTCCTGTAGCATCTTTTTTCTTTTAATTTATATACACTCATATTAAGTGTCCATTAAAATCGAACTCTTGACCTCGCACTTTATGTGTGAGCTTTTGAGTCAAAAACTACTCTACAATAAGGTCTTGCAATATAAGAAACTTGTGTTTTGAAGCATGGTTACATTGATTAGTTCACCTCGATCTCTTTTTTGAAGAGGCGTCATTTCTTTCAAAATTGTTTGACTATTTTACTAATTTTCTTGCCAAATATTCTTTATTTATCCACTTGTATTAGTTCAAGTAGAATTTCTTTTTTTTTTTTCTGGTGGGGGCAGGGGGTGTATATTTCATTTGATTTTATTTCCAAAGTCATTTTTAATTTCTATATATTTTTAAAAGTTTAAAAAACAATTACGGTTTGAAAATAAAAATGAAATTGTATTTCAATGTTTTGTTGAAAAATAATAAATAGAGCAGATATATGATTAAAAAGTTAGTTGATTTATATTTTTTATGTTTAAAGGGATTTATTTTTTAAAAAATAATATATTAATATAAAATGATAGTGTTAATTTGAATTTGATTGAAGTGATATTAAAATGATATGATAGGTTAAAAAAATTTAAAAATGAAACTAAGAATATTTTGAGTAAAAATAGATAAATAGTGAAAGTTTTCAATTTTCAAATAATAATGGAAATGAAAAGGGTGTTTGAATATAAAAACAAACAAGCCCTTAGCTTTCTCTGAAAATGTTAATGTTCAATAATTATTTAGTAACATTATGAGTAAAGTTAATTTAGCATATGAAAGTTAATAAATTAATATATTCAATTGTGTTATTTATAGTTTGTCTAATTTAAATTGATTGGTTTATATTATAAGTTCAAATGAACTTCGTGCCATTAATCTAAATATTTTCTCAAATATTTTGAAAGAGGGATTAAATTGAAAATAAAATTAATTTTTTCTTATTTAGCTGGTAAAATGTGCATATTTTCATAATTTAAAAGTACAAATTCTGTATGCATATAGTTTAAGGAGATATAAAGTGCAATCAACCGTGCATTCCTTTTTTATCATTGGGTCCAAAAGAAGACGGACGTAAGATTTAGTAGAAATTCACTAAAAGAAAAGATAAAATTAGTGAAAATATATTAGATAATAATGAAAAAATTGTAACTAAATATATATATATATATATATAAATAATAAAAGATTTTGTTTGTCACAATAATCAAACTCACTAGTGACAAACATTGTGCTTAAGAATTGTCACCAGACAATTAGTGCTACATATAAAATGAACACTCAATGACAATAAATTTTTTATCACAAATCATAGTCACAGAGAAAAAATCTTCTCACAAATCATAGTGGTTTATGTCAATAATTATCTATAAAACAATTTACAATACTTGTTTCACTTAATTATTTCAACAACACATGAATCGTTTACACTCGAAAAGTTTAATTAGTAATAGAATAAAAAGAATTGTCACCCATGAAAATAACTAATCTGCCCTTGTTTAGTGTAAATGAGAATGAAATGGACTGTCACCTTGTGGGAGTTCTATATGTACTCAAGGTTCATTTCATTGATGTTTATTATTATTACAAATGTAGAAGCAAGCACAAGACTCAAAACTGTTTGTTTCCTAAGGTACATAAACTTAACAAGTTTTAAGCAGAACCAGTGAGAGACAAAGTTTGTTCTAACACAGATCATCACCAACATCAACATAAAAATTTTGAGGTGCTTCAACTACATAAGTAAGATTTAAAAAAGTAGAGCACAAAGTCATTAATGGAAAAATCTTACTGCAAAAAATCTCGCGGATCAGTAACAAAACCAGTCAATGCAGATGCTGCGGCTGTATATGGAGAAGCCAGATATATCTGCCCTTCTTTGTGGCCCATACGGCCAGGGAAATTCCTATTTGTTGTTGAAACGCAAACCTGCATGTCACCAAAATCACAGCATTTACCAGGTTTCTTACAATGAGAATTTGTAATATTTATTTCATAGTATCATATGTTGTACAAATTTCAGACGCAGCGTAACTTGCCTGAGGTTCATTCATGCGTGCATAAGTGTCTCTTGGTCCTCCCAAACAAGCACCGCAGCTGGGGCTTGCAGGTGTATCACAACCAGCTTCCTCAAATATCTGTGAGCAAGTTTTCCCGCCAGATCCTGGGACTGGAAGGCTATATACATCCATCCAGACCTGGGAAAAAGGAGAAAACCCACACAATTAAGTTACCAAATAAATATGAAGCTATAAACATTTAGCAGCACCCAACTAAAGCATACCTTCTGTGTAGCTGGAACAAGGAATGTTGGGACTTTCACCTTTTTCCCCTGTGGATAAGCAGCCAAGTCTCAGCTCAAGAAAGTAATGTTGCACAACTATAACTTTACATCTATCATCTTGGCAAAGCAAAATATGTTCCTTTAGATGGTATTGAACTAATCAGATATTTTGGACACAAAACTGTAGCATTTTTGCTGGTAACAAAATCCATTCTGGATGGCTGTATTTGCAAATTGTGTAACATATCAATGACGTGCATATTTGGTCAATCTAGAGGCATCTAAATCTTTTGTCACCAATTTGAGATATATAGAAGATCCTGGTGATCAAGTAATACGTAACAATAATGAGAAAGTGGCAGCAGTTTCTATCCCCAAAGAATGCTGCAACTCTTTGGTACTCTTGAAATAGAAAACATATAAATGGTATAGTCTCACATACATGTACATGCATATTCAGGTACTTGAATCCACAAAACAGAACAACTTTAGTTGTAACAGTCACTGAATTGCATAGGTTGTTAGCAAGCACAAGCTTACCAGATATCAGTTACCATAAGGTACAAAACCATTTCACATCCAATTTGAGATATGAAAATCCTGTCACTAAAATAATACGGAACCACAAGAGCACCAGTAGCAATTTCTTACCGAAGCAAGAAACACTTTAGCAGCAGCCATGAAATCCTCTGTTTTTCCACCAGTACAAGATCCAATATATACTCTATCAATTTTCACATCTTTGCATTCTCTGGCTAAAGCACGATTATCCGGAGAATGAGGCTGAGAAGACACACAGTATAAGCCAACAATTGTATAAAAAGCTCAAATTCAGAATTAAAATAGCAATAAAATTTAAAGGGGCATTAGTCACATAATTCTGCAAAAAGCACACACTCAGAAGAGTAAAAAGAGTTTTATTTCTAAAACAACTCCACACAGTCTAACTGGAGGGCTCTCTTATACAAGATTTTCTGGAGTAATTGAAATACATAAAATAAAACTCTCGAGTTTTCAATAATTTGCTGAGAAAACTATAGGAGGTCAACGTGTGCTTATGCTACTCACCTTAGCCACCAAGGGCTCCAACTTTGAGATATCAAATCTGTACTCCGATAGAAATCTATCAAAAAGAAGAAATTTGATTTGTAAGCATCCGTAGTTTATGCGAAACAAGTGACATGATACTGAAGAGACCATACTCAGAATCTTCACTACTATATACATAGAAAAATGTAGAATAATAAATACATCAAACTAGGTTCTGACAGGCCTGATTGGTCATGCCTGGTAAAATTCAAGTTCCAATCCCCCCCCCCTCCCCACCCCCAAAAAAAAGCCCCCACAACAAAAAAGGACACATCTACAATTAATTTCCTGTAAATATTTTCAGTTAATTTAAAAACCATCTCTTTTTTTTTTTTTTTTTTTGTTATTCAGAACTTGGACTACTAATGTGCAACACTGTCTGAGTGCAAATCACATAAAATCAGAAAATTGTAGATGAGAAAGTGGATGAGATCAATAAATGCTACATAAATTAATATTCAACTGATAAGGCAATTCGATATCATTTTCTGGAAAAGAAATATATTCTCAGAAAAGGAAAACAATTTTTTTCTCCCCAAAATCTGTCTTTTTCTCCTAAAAAGTATTATTAAAAATTGTTTATCACTTCATATCATCACATCAATCAAAACTATACTTATTTACATCACAAATATATTTTTTAATTAGTATACTACTATAAAAACAAATAAAACAATATAAAAAAGCTTGATGTGACATTAGTAATAAGACAAAAATTTACATCAAGAAATATAAAAGATATCTACAGTAGACTTGTCGTTCTCCCAAAATAAAACCAAATGGAACTTCATTCTCAACACATTCTCCAATCCTTCTACCAAAACATATTCGCCGAAGACATTCTTCTAAAACAAAACTGGATATTTAAAATTTTATATTTTCACTTACTTTATGGTTGTCATGCCCTAGGCCCACATGAATGCAACTTTTAAATCAACCCAAATGTCCTCCTAGAACCAATTTTTGAACTACAAACATCACGTTGGACTGAACCGATCCTCATCTAAGACCACCTGAGCTCGGTTCTAACACCATTATATGCCCACTTATAAACCAACCAAATTTCCTTCAATTACCAATATGGAACACTACAGCAATATTGATAAACCACAGACGTTAGAAATATGTTTCCACATATTGAATCAACTGGAAATGTATGGATAAATTTTCCGCATTCCAGACAACTTTTTACTTTACTATTCAGCTGATTTTAAGAAAAGCTAGTAACAACAGTATGCAATTCCTATCACAGGAAATACTGATCCTAAACTTGCCTAAGTAAGTGATAGAAGGCTACCTTGCTTGTCCATCACTTACAACAGGTTCATATGGCACAGATGTCCTGTCCTGAGAAGCAGAAAAGTAAGCTGTGTCATTATCAAAGAAAATAAGTTGGAACATGAATTCTTCTTGCTTCTTAAAACAAAATCTTTTAATCAAAGAGACTTCAACAAAGACATTTGTCCTACATTAGGTGTTTGTATCTACATACTACAAATAAGTTTGGATTCGTGCTAGCATGCCTGTGTGACTACTGAATAGTGCAAGAGAAGGAGACATTTCATGGAATCAATCTCATCCCAGACTAACCTGAAGATATTTATATGTGGTACTATCAGCTGGAACAACACCATTCTTTCCCCCAGCTTCAACAACCATGTTGCACAATGTCATTCTTTCTTCCATCTTTGGCGAACAGAAATTAAAGAATGCACCAAGGAAAGATTCATTGGTGACTCAAGAGAGTTGCTGAAAAAACTAAACAAAACAAATGAATGGTGAGGTGCACTTACTGTCAAACTTTCAACAGTAGAACCAACAAATTCCATTGCTTTATAAGTTGCACCAGCTACAGAAATTTCACCGATAATCTACAAAATATGCAATAACTAAGTGAACAAAAACTATAGACTTTCTAACTCCATACAAATACAGGCCAAGATGTTCTTTTCTGCTATTTAAGATATTTAAATAATTTTAAAATCACATATGCTTACTTGCAAAATCAAATCTTTTGCAAGCAGATAATCAGGCATTTCTCCATCCATTACGAATCTCAGGGTTGGAGGAACCTGCAATGCATATTCAGAAGACTCATACATGCATGTAAAATAAAATCGATGGCAAATAGAGTTATTCTATGTACAGTTGTATATGCCAAATTGGAATCATGATACAAGCAGCTCCATTTTGGTTGGCAAATACATGATGTCCAAGCAAACTCTCTAGGGAACACAAAGGTGCTTAAAACTTATCAATCATCGGGTTGGCACATCTAGGAGACTCTAATTGCTGATGCATTTAACTAAAACATAACATAATTTTGAGGAGATACGCCAAACAATGCCAGAAATATCTGAAATGCTCAAAGAATTATAAAATGCATTTCAAGGTAAAACAGAGCAAATCATAAAAGCAGTGATGTAAACAGTTTGATAATTTAAAATCAAAGAACAGCGTGATAAATATCTATCTTATACTTTTGTATGTTGAGATGGCAGCATAGAATTGCCTCTTACTCTGAAAGAAAAAGAAAACATCAAATTGGATTAGTTTTCTCAAATTCAATCTTAGCTTTTAGTTTTGCACAAACAAACACTTCCTCATTAATTTTCACAATCAGTGTGAGAAACCTCGCTTAGAGGAGAAAAGAAGCATCATAATCCTAGCATCTTACCAAAATTTATGAAATGTGGCAGTGTAACACTCACTGATAAAAGTGAAAAAAGAAACACAATAACAATACATAACATCAGATATACCTTAAGCAAAAGCTTTCCAGTACCCAGAACAAAACCTGCATCAGTATTTCCAATTCCAGTAGCAAACTGACCAAATGCTCCAGCAGTACATGTGTGTGAGTCTGTACCCAGCAAGACCTGGAAGCATAATATACAATCCAATGGTTATTCCGGGAAGCAGTTGTGGCAAAAAGGAAGACTAGTGAAACTTTAATCGTCAATTAATACCTCTCCAGGTCGGCAATGACCTTCTTGGGCAAGAGCCACATGGCATACACCTTTGTAATCAGGATTGGCCTGCAATGTCAGTGTGTCAAATTTGAATCTCTACAACACAAAGATATATAGCGAGATAAGAACTTTTAGCATCTAGTCAGACAACATAGCCATACCCTGAAGTCCCCAAGATCTTTAATGTCATAGAAATACTTAATGTTCTGCTCAGTACAGAAATCTCTCAAGATGTCAACATTGCGATTTGCTCTTTCATCAGTAGTGAAGATATAATGATCTGGAATGATTACAACTTTTTCACGGTCCCAGACCTAGAACAACAAAGAAGAAACAAGTAACTTAGACTGGCATGCAGAAATGTCTTACCACCAGACGATGCAAAACAAGAGACAGAAGGTATCTAAGCATTAATTCTACAGGACACAAAATCTTTAACAACATATTTATAAGCAACTGGCAAAAGCTGATAAAAAAAATTGTTTATCACTCATTATGGCAGCATAAGCCAAAAAAATTTCTTCACCTTGTAAACGTCAGAAAGTAGTAAGAGAAGATAAATGGCATTAGAATAAAATGCTTAAGTTCTCAAGCACATAGTATAAGCACCTCAGTGTTAATGCTAATACAATAGTAACCAATGATGGAAACCTCAGGGGGCAAAATAGAATATAATTAAGCAGAATCAGAACTTAAGAAAATAGAGGATGACAATGCAAATTAGCAAGCAGATAAAGCACATTTGAAATTCATTTTCCCTGAGCAAGCATGATGTTATCACGAACAAGATCGTAGGTTCAAATCCTAGAAGAGGCAGACATAAATTAAGATGCCTATAATTGTTCTGTTCCTGCTATAACATTCGTCCAATTCCCTGTGGATTTGAGCGTGCAGAGTCAAGGAAAATGCTCCACCAATTTACATAGAGAGATGAAAATCAAGAAAAACTGAGCTTATATGGAGAAAGGGCTTATGAAAACAATCATAAAATTCTCAAGTTGTATAATAGTTTTTTAAAAAACAATAACACAGAAAAAATAAAAAGATACTAAGCAAGGGTTTCCATCTTTATAAGAAAGATTTCTATGGAACAACAAACTCACAAACTCTATGGGGCTCACAGAGACCGAAAGAAGGATGTTGAGGTTCCATCTCCTAAACAGACAGAAATTCAAAAAATCACTAAGTTAACTAGAATCTCCACATAGATGCTCATTATGCCACTGCCCCCGTATGGAAAGGAAGATATCTACGCAAGAGAAGTTGTGTTGTTTGGTCTACCTTAATGTCCTATAGATGACCACACAGCAGAAGAACCAACCTAAATCTAACAAGAGTACAATATAAGAGATAAAATATCATTCTGGCTGGATTGGACCTTCAAGAACTAAACTACGATGAACTATAATTATCGACTAGTATTTCAACTTCTGGAAAACTAAGTCTCATGATCAAAATTTTCAAAGGCATATTTACTGGCTTGTTATAGACAAATTTCATTGTAAGAGAACAAAATCAATTCTTCCCAGTTTTAATCTAATTATCTGACATATGGCCCTAATTGGGTAGAAACAAGAGCGTCTTGCATTAACAAATGAAAATAACCTAGAAGCAGCATCAACAGCATCATCAATAAAGCTTAATTTAACCAAGAAAAACCTACTTTTTACTAAGTACCTTTGCATCTTTCCCAAACTCTTTCTTGAAAATCCCAATGGCACCAGGGCCGCAAACATCATGGGTCATCAAAACGTCGACATTGACCCATACATTCTCACCAGGGACCAACTGGGTTTTCTCTGAAGCTCTTGCCAGTATCTTCTCAGTCATAGTCATCCCAGTCTTGACCTGGAAAAACCCACATTTAAAATCTGACAATTAGCAAACCCATCTTTGTAATATTTGAACTTCATCAAAATGAAATGCATTTACCGCCCCTGTTGTTGATGGTTTACGCTCCTCATATTGCTGGGGTGCCATTACAGACAGTACTTTCTTGGAGACCCTTTTCTTGGAAAGCGGTGCAGAACATGGAAATGAAGGGCGTGTACAGAAAGCTGAAAAGCCCACATCTTTCTGCAAACACAGAAACAAACGAGGAAAATAATCTTTAACTAATCTCTCCCACAAAATTGGAAGAAAACAAATGAAAAGAATGCATTTTAGTTCAACAATTGAGAGGAAAGTTTATTAATGCATACAAACATAGAGGACAAAAGAAGCACGCATACCTTGTCGACGAGAAACGAGAAGCTCCGAGCGATAGCAGATGAAGCCATCGGATGTTGATGTTGATGTTGTCCGAACTGAGGATGTCGGCACAAAGGGCGTGGTAGAATTTGGCTCGTGGATTTCTCACTTTTAATCTGTCTTTCTTCCCTTATATCTTCACGATTTCACTGGTGGCGGCTATTCAATGGGACAATGATAATTGACTAATCGAACGTAGGTTGGGTTAATCAATTGATCACTTGATTTTCTTATTAAAAAAAGAAAAAAAAAAAAAAGATCAATCACTTGATTTCACTGGGACACGAATACAAACTACTGATTGTCTTGAGGAAAATCTTTCTCAAAGTTGCTAATATAAGTATTGATTGTCATTAGGTAAGAGGTTAGGTCTCGTCCATTTGGCTCTATTTTTAAAAGTTTTCTTCAAAAATGAAAAAAATGTTTATATCAGTTATTTTTAACAAATAATTTTGGTAAAAATATATTTAACTTTACTTTTAGATGATGTCAAGTTTGATGCATATGCCTCTTTAGTTGGGATTCATATTACATTAATGGATCCAATTGTAAGCCAGTTGTATTTTGTAATATAAAATTTATTGAAAATCATGTGAATGATTATGTAAATATAATTATTTAAAGTTTGTTGTAATATATAGTTTATAAATATATTATATGTAAAAGTATGTGAAAAAATAATACGTGGAATATAGAGGAGCGATTAATAAAGGAAAAGAAAGTATCCTGGTAATTTAGTTTTAACTATGTCGCATGTCATTTTTATTGTATCAATCTTAAGTTTATTCAGTTGTATAATAGGGTTTCAATATATATATATATATATTATTAATTGAATAAAACATTTGGCAAACATTATATCATGCATAGTTGTACAAAGCTTATTTAATTTATTGTATTAATTTATGATAGTCAAAATTATACTAATTACCTACTAAAGGCCCTAATAAATATATTTAAATGTTTTAATATTTTTTAAAATTTTAATTAAATTTTTTGAAGTACTCGAAAATAGAAAATGTGCAAAATGGTTGTGATTGTCTTGCAAACTATGCTCCTACTTATTCTTATTTATTTTCTTATTTTTTTCTTATTTTTATTATCTTAAGTTTATTTATTTTTAAATACTAAAAATTTTTAAGAAAGAAAAAGAAGGAAGAGGATATCAGATCAAGTAAGTGCAATTTTTAAAATATTTCGTCTTGTTATTTAGCAGAAATATGAACTTTACAGAAATATGAAAGATGAGCATTTAAGAATATAATATATAGAGAACATACTCTTGAAAAAACCAACAAAAATTTATAGAAATAGAAAATAAAGAAATTTATGGAACAAAGAGAGAGAGAGAGAGAGAACAAAAGAGGGAAAAAAAATTAAAAAATATAGGAAGGAAAGTCGAAATGAAAAAGAAAAAGAAAAGTTAAGAAAACAAAAACTTTTATCGAATATTATAAAATTAGAGATGAAGTCAAGTAGCATTCAGTTTTTAATAAAAGTAAATAAAATAATATACATCATATTAGTTATTGGTTAAAAATAATTTAGTCATTCTATTTTGTGTAGTATAAATCAAGAATATTTAAGTAAATAAATGATATAAATTATATTATTTATTAGTTAAAAATAGTTTACTCATTCTACTTTGTATGACGTAGATCAAGGGTATTTAAGTTAATTAATAAGTTTGTGTTTTAGTTGAATGTCTTCCCCACCCAACAACGCCCCCCCCCCCCCCCCCCCCCCGAACCAAACCCAAAAAAAAAAGAGAGTAGGTTGCTTTTAAATGAATGACTTATAGCTAGTTTGTTTGTGTTTTTTATATATATCTTCTCTTCTTTTTTTTTTTTCATTATTACTATTTCTCTTCACCTACTACCTACTAAACCTTATTATTAATTTTCCAACAATTTATTCAAATATAAATTTATTTTCAACTCATTTATTCTAACTTTTGAAATTTTAAAAATATTAAAAATGATAACACAACCAAACGGACTGTTAGATTTAAAAATTCATTTTCAATGTTTGAAATCTTTTGTTTTGATGTCAGGCCAAAACAATTACGTCTTGATAATTAATAAACCCCTATTGAGATATATAAAGATGTGCAAGAAGTGCCACTGGAGGTACATTGAGTGGGAGCCCGCTGTGGTAGCTCATGGCAGAAGACATGGATGGATATGAAATCATCTTATCGACTGCTGGGATCATGTTGAAAGCAATCACATGCCATGAATGCATTATTACCTCATTCATTCAGTAATAATGGTCCGCATGGGGTCATGATGAGACATCAGCCATGGCCATGATCATCTACCAACGAACGATATTCCAAAGCACCGCCATCATCATCATCATCATCATCCATTCAGAAATAGACGACATGCAAGGAAATCAAATTCCATGAAAGAGTCCATGACGTACATGGTTTTCTTTTCGTATTATAAGATGGCAAGGATCATACATATTTTCACTAAAAAAATATAATATTAGTAATAAAATAATAAATAATAAAATAAAAATTATCACTAATAACATATATTGAGTGGCAATAACTTTTATCTTGTTATTAATAATAATTTTTAAATAATAAGAATTTTTATCTTGTCATAAAATGACTCAATAGTGACAAAAATTAATGTGTTAAGTTGTCACTATTAACAATTTATGACATCCCTATAGTGATAATTTAGTGACAATAAAAATTATCACTATAATTTGTGACAAGATTTTCATTGTCACCATAGGTGTGTCACTAATTGTGATCTATAGTCTCAGTTTTAACACTATTTTTGTCACTATTTAGTTTGTTAAAGTCATTAAGGTGACAAAATTAAATTTTTTGTCACCTAATATACATAATTAGTAACAACTTTTGGATTGTCACTTACTATTTTGTTATTAATTATCTTTTTCTTGTGTGTTTAGTGGTGGGATTAATCTCATTAAGTTTATCACTTCTATATATGCAACAATGGGAAAATTAATTTCATTGAGATTTCTTTCATTCAAGTGTTGCTTGTCATTAATGTAATTCATAATAATATAATACTACATTGTTTTTCATATGTGTTTTGATTAGTAAACTAGCCAGATTAAAAAATAGAATAAACTTGTATGCATACATACATACATATAGATGTAAATACATGTATGCAGTTATTGCAAATCAATTGCAAGGGAAGCAAGCTTATGGGCGCCATAAATCACACACTTTGGATCTTCTATTTTATTTCATGTTTCACCTTCAATTTCAACTTGATGAATATAATTAATTATTTTTATAAATAAATATTTAATACACAAGATATATATCTATAAAATAGAATAAGAGATAAAATAAAAAATGAAATAGAAAACCCAAGCTGCAGGTCAGGAGCCTTATAAGTGGGGAGGAGGGGTGTGAATTGGGTTAAAACCCACGATTCCAACCCAACCAACTTAGTTTTGGATTGGGTTGGGTTTAAAATAATTTGATTGATTGGGTTAGATTTTAGTGAGTTGAATATGAGTTGTATTTTAATGGGTTGAAATGAATTTTAAAAGTACATGGGTTTAAAATTGGTTAAATATGATTTCTAAATAATTCAACCCAATTTTAGCCCTAAAATTATCCTTTTTTTCTCTCATTCTCCCAAGATCATCCCCCACTTTATTTTTATTTCTATAACACTCTAAAAAAATAATAATAATAAATTAAAAATTAGATATATTATAATCACCGATTAATCGTTTACTATTTCTCCACCTCATTTCATTTTAAAATATTAATTTATTAACTTAATTCGAATGAATTAGTCTATCCAAGGGCAAAGGGCCGAGGCCCTCAATTAGCATCATAATAATTATATCATTCATTTTTGGAAGCTCCCCATCATGAGGGTTTTCTTGTCGTTTTCATTTTTTCTTTTGTAAATCCATCTGCCCACCCCTACCTACAATTAGATATTTTCAAATAATATTTTATTTTCTTTAAAAAAATACTAAAAACTTTTGAAAATAAATTTTGATATGTAAGAAATTCATTAAAATATTTTTCAATCCAAAATACCTATTCTATTACTTTTTCACTTCGAAAAAACGCAATAGCTAATTCTTCAACTAAATTACCCTTGAATTATTAAATCAAGAAAAATAATAAATTAGCTTTTCCAATGAAATTTTTTTCTTTAGATCATTTAAATTTAATTATGCCAAACATGATTTTATAATCAACAATTAAATTATTTTGGCAAATATATTTATTGAGTTTCAAATATATATAACTTATAGTAAAGACAATTTTAATCTTTTAAAAACAAAATTAAATTTTTTTGAAATTCATAAATTAATTCTTGTAAAAAGTTTTACAATACAGTCAAAAGAATTAAATTATGAACTTAAACCTTAATAAATAAAAATTATTTAATACAAAAAATTCAAGGATAATTTCATCCAAAAGTAAGATAAAAGTTGATAGTTGGGCTTTTATGAAATAAAAAATTTGTGGGAGCAGGTTTTTTTTTTTATTGAAACATAATTTTTTAGATATAAAAATTCATTTTAAATATTTTCTAGTAATTAATTAACATAAGTCAAATAAAGATAAAAATATTATAGTTTAATAAAATAATATAACAATGTATAGCAAAAAGTTAACATTCCCCCCTCCCCCCCCCTTCCCCCCCCCCCCCCCCCCCTTGTATTGAACCCGACCCAACCCAACCCAATCTGTTTTCAACCAATAAATATAAACCGATTTTACCACTACTATAAAGTTATAACTAGAAACATTTTACCACTTCTTGGTCAAATTAAGCTATTATGCACACACACCGGGTTTTTTCTTTTTCTTTTTTGTCATTTGTTTTCATGTACTAGAAAATAAAGCATTCTACCAATCTTTGCCCAATCTGTATTGCTATGTGGATTTAATCACCTCTATAAATGGATTTGTAGCAGTAGAATCAAGGGACACTTATTTAAAAGTACCAAACACACTTTCCACTTTTGTGATCAATCCCCACTTAATTTTTGTTAGAAAAAACTCCCTAATTTTGTTAAAAGTTTAGAGATCACTCCCCACTCACTTGATTTGACAAAAATGCCCTTAAATATAATATTTTTCATTAATTTTTTCTCACTTCTTCTTCTTCTTCTTCATCCAGACAAGCAAACAGTAAACACTATCATACCAGAAATAGAAAGAACAGAAAAAACGCAACAAGCTCCACGGCGGGAACAAGAATAACGTTAGAGCCAAAAACCACAAACCCGATAGCTGCATTGTCTTCTTCTCTTTTTATTTTCATCATTTTCGGGTTTCTTCTTCTTCTCAGTTTCTTCTTAGTTGCTTCTGAGTTTCTTATATTTTCTGACAATGTCAACCAGTAGTGAAGTAGGAGTGTTCAATCAAGTTAATGGACATATACATTAATCTCGCAAGAAAATGGAGTGAAATCAACGCCGAACACTTCAGTTTGCAATACATAGCTCAACATCAAAGATTATACATGAGTTTGACTGATGATGACGGTGTCATGAATATGGCCTTTCTGCATTTGACATTGAAGATGAACGTTGTTGACATCCTGGTAAACCGAAATGATGAATTGAGCAGCAGTGCAAAGAAAAGCAGTGATGATTTAAGGTAATACTTCTACAGAATCTAAATTGTACTGCAGTTTGTAAAATTTTGTACTTGAAGTGTTCTAAAATTGTACTTTATTATGTAAGTTTTATACTTCAAGTGTTCTATTAATGGATTATCCAAAATTGTACTGCAACTTCTAGCAGTTTATACTTGAAGTGTTCCTAAACTATACGTCTTCTATATAAAATTATTCTTTTGATTTTCTGAAATTATACTTCATTTTATCAAAGATTGTACTATATTTATTGAAGTTATATACTTTAAGTGTTATATTTATCAATTAACCAAAATATATTGTAGTTGCTAGGGCTTTATACTTCAAGAGTTCTGAAATTGTACTTCACTTTATCTAAAATTGTACTTTTATTTTATGAAATTATACTTTCTTTTGTACTTTATTTTATTTAAACATGTATTTTATTCATTGAAGTTCTATACTTCAAGTGTTTCGAAATTGTACTTCATTTTACCTAAACTTATACTTTAGTTATTTGAATCTATTATTTAAGTTTAAAGTGTTTTACTAATGGATTATTCAAAAATTGTACTGCAATTGCTAAAGTTTTATACTTCAAGTGTTTTGAAATTGTACTTCACTTTATCTAAAATTGTACTTCTATTTTTTGAAATTATACTTCATTTCATACATTGTTTTACCTAAACATGTACTCTATTCATTGAAGTTCTATACTTCAAGTGTTCTGAAATTGTACTTCATTTTATCTAAACTTGTACTTTAATTATCTGAATCTATTATTTAAGTTTTATACTTCAAGTGTTCTACTAATGGATTATCCAAAATCGTATTGCAATTGCTAAGGATTTTTACTTCAAGTGTTCTAAAATTGTACTTCTTTTTATATAAAATTGTACTTCTATTTTCTGAAATTATACTTCATTTTACATAAGCATGTACTCTATTCATTGAAGTTCTATACTTCAAGTGTTTCGAAATTGTACTTTATTTTATCTAAACTTATACTTCAGTTATTTGAATCTATTATTTAAGTTTTAAGTGTCCTACTAATGAATTATCCAAAAATTGTACCGCAATTATTAAGATTTTATACTTCAGGTGTTCTGAAATTATACTTCACTTTATCTAAAATTGTACTTTTATTTTTTAAAATTATACTTCATTTTATACATCATTTTACCTAAACTTGTACTCTATTCATTGAAGTTCTATACTTCAAGTGTTCCAAACTTATACTTCAGTTATCTAAATCTATTATTTAAGTTTCAAGTATTCTACTAATGGATTATTCAAAAATTGTGTTGCAATTGCTAAGGTTTTATACTTCAGGTGTTCTGAAATTGTACTTCACTTTATCAAAAATTATATTTCTGTTTTTTGAAATTATACTTCATTTTATACATCATTTTATCTAAACTTATACTATATTCATTGAATTATACTTCAAGTGTTCCTAAATTTTACTTTATTTTATCAAAATTTGTACTCTCGAGTCAAAGTCACTTTCATCGTATGACTTTACCGATCAATATTACCGAGTTGAGATGTATCAACAAGCATACCAATCAGTGATAAACACTATTCCTACGTATGATATGCATATGTTCCCTCTAGATGATGATTGCGTCATTAATGCACCTGATTGCCGATCTCAACCTGGGCATAGAAGGACACAGAGGATTCCATCACAAATTGATAAACGTGTAATTAAGTGTAAAAGATGTGGTAGAACAGGGCATAATCATCGAATCTGCAAAGAATCAGTAATCTAGCTAAATTTTGTACCTTAATCTAGGAGATTTATACTTGATTTCATGACATTTGTACTTTATTTCGGTAATCATGTACTTGATTTAGCGTGAAATTGGTATTTTTGTATATTGTCCGAGATATCAATTATTTTGTACCCCAATCTGGGAGAACTATACTTGGTGTCATGACGATTATACTTTATTTCGGCAACTATGTATTTGATTTAGCTTGAAATTGGCATTTTTGTATGTTTTCGGAGATATCAGTTATTTTGCACCCTAATCTGGGAGAATTATACTTGATTTCATGACAATTTTACTTCATTTCAGCAATTATGTATTTGATTTAGCATGAAATTGGCATTTTTGCATGTTGTCCGAGATATCAATTTTTTTGTACCCCAATTTGGTAGAATTGTACTTGATTTCATGACATTTGTACTTCTTTTTGGCAATAATGTACTTGTTTAGCGTGGAAGTTAGCAAATGGATGTTGTCCAAGATATAGTGCTTTCGTACCTTAATCTGAAAGATTTATATTTGATTTCACGACATTTGTATTTCATTTCGGCCATTATGTACTCCATTTCTTAATATTTTTACTAATATTGTTGAATTAAAATTTGTTCCATTATTTGCTTTTTAAGTCTCAGTAATTAATAACCAAACTCTAAAAATGTGTGTAATATTTATTATATGAATAAAATAATATTAAAATTTTAAAGTATTAACCACTAATGTTCAACGAATGAATGTTATCAATCGCAGTAATATAAAGAATACTTATGCTTTCAAAGATATAAACAAATGAGCATTTGACAATAATATTCACCCTATAACCTGTACAAATACGTACTTCATCTGATCCGATAATCTCAAAATATTATATTTGACTATCACTACAATTATTGGAGACTAATTATTCAATTGCAATAAGTGTACTTCAACATAACACTATTTATACTTTGTTTGTTCTACGTTTGTACTATATTTTCATCATATTGTACTCAAATTCACTATCCGGTTTCAATTGAATTGAAGTGTACTTTAACATAACACCATTTATACTTTGTTTGTTCTATATTTGTACTTTATCTTCATCATATTGTACTCAAATTCACTGCCCGATTTCAATTTAATTGAGGTGTACTTCAACATAACACCATTTATACTTTGTTTGTTCCATATTTGTACTCCATTTCTATCATATTATACTCAAATTCACTGTTCAATTTCAATTTAGTTGAAGTGTACTTCAACATAACACCATTTATATTTTGTTTGTTTTACGTTTGTACTTCATTTACATCATATTGTACTCAAATTCACTGTCCAACTTCAATTTAATTGAAGTGTACTTCAACATAACACCATTTATACTTTGTTTGTACCTCATTTCCATCATATTATACTCAAATTCACTGTCTGGTTTCAATTTAATTGAACTGTACTTTAACATAACAACATTTATACTTTATTTGTTCTACGTTTGTACTTCATCTTCCTCATATTATACTCAAATTCACTGCTCGATTTCAATTTAATTGAACTGTATTTCAATATAACACAATTTATACTGTATTTGTTCTATATTTATACTTCATTTCCATCATATTGTACTTAAATTCACTACCTAATTTCAATTTAATTGAAGTGTACTTCAACATAACACCATTTATACTTTATTTTTTCTATATTTGTACTTCATTTCCATCATATTGTACTCAAATTCACTGCTCGATTTCAATTGAATTGAAGTGTACTTCAACATAACACAATTTTTACTTTGTTCGTTCTACATTTGTATTTCATTTCCCTCATATTGTATTGAAATCAAAATATTATAAATGCTTGATGGAAAATTATACTTACATACAAAATAATATTATAAACAAAGTACGCTTCAATTTACATATGTATGTACATACAAAGTATGATTCAAACCCTACAGGCTTAAATGTTTTGTACTACAATTGCTTCTAAAATGTACTATAGATACACAGGTTATATACTACATTTTCAGTTAATGTATACTACATGCCTGAATATTTTTGTACTACAGATGCTTCTAAAATGTACTGCATATATGCAAATATTAAATTATAATTTAATTTAATCTACAGGCTTGAATGTTTTGTACTACAGATTCTTCTAAAATGTACTGCAGTTACATAGATTATATGCTACACTTTTGCCTGATGTGTACTGCAAGCATAAATGTTCATACTATATTTGCTTCTAAAATATACTGCAGTTACACAGATTATATACTACACTTTCATTTAATGTATACTGCAGGCTTAAATATTTTGTAATACAGTTGCTTCTAAACTATACTACAGATACACAGATTATATACTATATTTTCAGTAATGTATACTGCACGCTTGAATGTTTTTGTACTACAGATGCTTATAAAATATACTGCATATACACAGATTATATACTATAATTTCATTTAATCTATAGGCTTGAATGTTTTGTACTACATTTTCGCAACTTCCTCTCCCGGTGTCCAAATCACTTGCCGCTTGAATCGTTGGATAGCTCTCGGCTTATACATTAACTCCACAAAGTTCCAGCTCTGTCCGATTCTCCATGGAACAGTAATTTCCCTCGCAATAAGCTGGAATTACAGCATTGCCACTGCACTGCCGCATTCTAAAGATCTTCGCCGTTTCCTATCCAAACGGAACCGTCTACTGGTGAAACTTGGTGGGAACGTTGCCAACACCTCAAGGAACACCCCACTAAAACAGTTTAACAAAATTCCTTTTTCAAGCCACTCTACTCAATGCATCTTTGCACTACCTGCGTGCAGTAAGACCGCTCCAGGTCGCCCTCAATGTTTGGTGCCCAAACGGACACGGAATGACTTCAAACTTGGTGGGAAGCATCCTCATAACTTAAGGAATATGCCATTGAAATAGTTTTTCAAACCGCACCTCGTAAGAGTCTCTGCTCATGGGCTTTTTTCGCCTTACCGAGTGAGCCAACAACGCCTTGTCGCTCCTAATGCCCCTTGAAGTCAAGGTTGCCATTCTTCTCTAATGAGCAACCCATGACATTCTCCCCCACTTGATCCGTTGACATCCTCGTCAACATATACATAAGGACTCGAAGTGTATGCGGTGCCCCAACTCAACTCTGATCTCTTTTTGCACCGGATGAATTTAGCTCCTCTTTACACAGATTATATACTATACTTTCATTTAATGTATACTACATGTTTAAATATTTTGTACTACAGTTGCTTCTAAAATGTACTACAAATACACAAATTATATACTACATTTTCAGTTAACGTATACTGCATGCTTGAATGCTTTTGTACTATAGATACTTCTAAAATGTACTGCATGCACACAAATTATATACTATAATTTTATTTAATCTGCAGCTTTGAATATTTTGTACTACAAATACTTTTAAAATGTACTGCAGTTACATAGATTATATACTACACTTTTGCTTAATGTGTACTGCAAGCTTGAATATTTATACTACATTTGCTTTTAAAATATACTACAGTTATACAAATTATATACTACACTTTTGCTTAATGTGTACTGCAAGCTTAGATGTTTTGTACCACAAATAATATACTACCACTTTCAGATAATTTCATCGTATAATTTCAGGTAAAAAGAAGTATAAACCTCAAAAAAGTGAAGTACAACTTTTATGCCTTTCAAGTACAAATCAAAAACTTCCCATCTCACAAATAAAATTATATATATCAATTGGGTTCAAGTGTTTAACAACTAAATAGGAAATAAAAACCCTAAACATGAGAAAATAGACAAGAAATAAGTATAACACTGAAAAATCACAGACATTTAAAACTGTAAATGCAGAAAACATACATTTGTTTCTTTTTATCACTTCTTTTTGTATTTCGCTTCTTGTTGCCATTGTTTCTCCTTCCATTGTCACAAAAAAAATGGCAAAAATTTTGGTGTCTTTTTTTTTTTTTCTTTCTCGCATCAATGGCAGAGGAACGATTTCGCGCCCTTTTGTTTGGCTGCTTGGAGAAGTCGTCGATTTTAGAAAAAAAATAAATGAAAGCATTCTTCTTGAAGAGAAAAACGCATTTCTCAGGTATTTTTGTTGTTTTCTCTAACTATAAGGATATATGTGTCTTTCTAAAAAATATGGGGAGTGATTTCTAAGTTTTGTGAAAAAGTAGGGAGTTCAGTGTGTAAAAATTCAAATGGGGACTGATCACTAAAATGAAAGTAGAATTAGGGATTTTTTTCTAATTAACCGTAAAATCAATTACAACTGAACCAACTAAAATGATTTGATTAAGTCGCATTTGAAAACTGACAGGGACACAAAGCTAAACGGTGCATGCATGCAATTACACATTATTAAATTTTTGTTTTAATTTCTTTTAGCGTCAAAAATAAAAAAAAATTGTTTTCTTTTTGTTTTAAAATATTTGTTCTCAGGCCACCGTGTATATGAATGATAAAAGTCTTGTAAGAATTAATATATTGACTGAGGCAAATGTGAAAAAACTAACCACATGGACTGCAGGCTGCAGCCATACATCAGCCACTTGCCATTTTAAGCAGCACTTTTTCAATTTCAGGCAGATCTAAGGGATATCAGTTAAACATCCGTAAATTTATATGTCATGCATCCTATCCTACGTATCAACCTTATTCATCATCCACATTATTTAATTATTCATTCATTCCACTCAACATATATATATATATATATATATATATCAACAAAATAACAAAATTCATTATGTAATTTTACCCCATTTGGTTTTTCGTCATATAACTTGCATAATATCAATTCTAGTTCTATAAATATTAAAAAATTATCATTTTTCGTCCTTTTTTCGCCGGAGCTGCGAAACTCGCCGGAAAATGTGACGTGGCACTCCGGGCGTGTGACATTTCTTGTTTCTGCCTCGTTGGCAGCTGACATGGCTTGATAAATTAAAAATAAAAAATAAAAAATGTCAACTAGATATACAATAATATATATGATATATATTTATATATACACATATATATCTAAATATATGTATTTATATATACATACACATACATATGTATATATTCCCCCCCCCCCCCACCCGGTGGGTGGCTGCCTGCACGAGCCGGCCATGGCCAGGCGGCCTCCATGGCCAGCCCGTCATGGTGGGTGGGTGGGTGGGTGGGTGGGGGGGGAGTGGGGTGGGGTGGAGTTAGGAGTTTTAATTTATATTTAAATTTAATTAAATTATTTTAAATATGTGAGTTAAAATAATATTATTAATGGTAAATTAGGGGAATGTTTGTTATATTTTTTGTGTGATTTTATTATGTATTTTGGGAGAATAAATTATTGGAGAATGTGAAAATTATGTTGGGGAATGTGATTAATTTTTGGTTATGTTTTGGAAAATAGTTAAAAATTGAATTTGGAGAATTTTGGTATGTTTGTTTATGTTTTGGGGGAGACATTTTTTTTACTGTAACAGTTAAATCAATGCTTTTTTGTTAAATTTTTGGGGTGAAAATGAAATTGAGTAATTTTTTTATTGTTATAATAATAATAATATATATGATGTATATATAATATATGTATGTATATATTAAAAAATGGGAAAATTTTGGGGATAATGAAGAATATTCAGGGGAAAAAATGTGTTTTAGAGGAAAAATGATGATATGTAATATATATATATAAATATATGTGTGCGTATATATAAATATATAATATATTGAAATTTAAAAAAAAAAAAAAGGAAAAGACATGTATGCTACCAACTAAGCAAGAAAAAGACAAAAAATGTCTATTAGGCAGTCCAACGAGGCAGAAACAAGAAATGTCATACGCCCGGCGTGCCACGTCACATTTTCCAGCAAGTTTCGTCGGCTCCGGCAAAAAAGGAACGAAAAATGATAATTTTTTAATACTTATAGGATTAGAATTGATATTATGCAAGTTATAGGACGAAAAATCAAATGGGGTAAAATTACAGGACGAATTTTGTTGTTTATATCACATGTAAATTAATGCTTAATAATTTCCTTATGTTCTGCTAAATTATTTCCAGGTTTTCAGTAAAAATTTCCCGTGTGTGCTAAATTATTATCAGATTTTGAGAAGACATATTCCCCTTTTTCCTTGCTCCCCCATTCTATTTTGCTTAACAAAATAACTATCTAACCCTCCTCCATTTTCATCATAATATATATCGACTAATAATTCTACTAAAACATTTGAAGCATAATGGCTTTCTCCAAAAGGCTAACTAGTAGTGCATTATGCAGTTTATTTTCCTTGTTCTTGCTGGCATTTGAGCTAAGAACGTGTTTGGCTACTTCCGGATTTGTTCAAACTAGAGGAACGCAATTTGTGTTAGATAATTCCCCATTTCTGTTCAATGGATTCAACGCTTACTGGATGATGAATGTTGCTGCACAGCCAACCCAAAGGTACAAAGTTTCCAATGCATTTCGTGAGGCTTCAGCCGCTGGTCTCACCGTCTGCCGCACATGGGCATTTAGCGATGGAGGCAGCCAATCTCTCCAGATGTCTCCTGTTGTCTATGAAGAAAATGCCTTTCAGGTTAATTACTTAATTATAAGCTCAATGTTTCCCTGTTTTATTTAAGCTTGTTAATACGTATCATTATAAAAAATTACGACATCAGTAACGGCCGTCAATTCGTAGCCGATGCTAAAAATTCACAATTTTAAATATAAAATTATTCTAATTAAATTCGAAAATGCCCTCATCATAGTTAATCCTCGCTCAATCAATCTATAGTTGATTATTAATCATTATATATATATGTGTGTGTGTGTGTTTTATATAACAAATTTTCTACATATAATGTATAACTAAGCTATTGTGTTTTGAGCGTAAAAAATTATGGATTGATAATTAATAATTTTTTTCATTATAACTAAAATAATTACATTTGCTACAAAAATTTATAACTATAGCAATGAAATTAATTTTTGTAGCAACAATTTTTTTATAGTAGATACTTAGTTTTTGAAAATGTGTAGAAATATTGATTTCTGTTGGATATGTGTTTCTATGATGATACATGTTTGCAGGCACTTGACTTTGTGGTTTCAGAGGCAGCAAAACACAAGGTTCACTTGATTCTGAGTTTGGTTAACAATTATCAAGACTTTGGTGGAAGACCTCAATATGTAAATTGGGCTAGAAATGCTGGCTCCCTAGCGAGAAAAGACGATGATTTCTACACAAATGCAGTAGTAAGGGGGTTCTACAAGAATCATGCCCAGGTATCGGATAATCTTCCTAATTACTTGAAAATTTTCCAAAGTATATGGGACCAAAATTTCTTCTTCAAAGTTGGTGACTTTTTTTGTATTTTTGGTTGCCACAGAAAGTACTTACCAGGATCAACACAATTTCTGGAGTTGCTTATAAAGATGATCCAACAATCATGGCTTGGGAACTTATCAATGAATCCCGTTGTCAAGCAGACTACTCCGGCAATACCGTCAATGTATATATTAATTAACCTTTAAATCCATATATAACCTTAAACTTTTCATTTGCTCCTTTTATTTAAAGATTTTCTATAGACAACCCAACCGAGGGAAAATTGCAAAATTAAAATCGTAAGTATGGCCATTTCAATGTAAGACCGAAATTTGGGATAGTTCAAAATTAGGATCAGAATTCTTAAATCATTAAAAAAAACATGGATCATCATAAAGCCCACTTAAAGTCGGTAAATGCTTGCTGGAACACTTCCAACAAACACCATGCAAGCAATCATTTAACTGTGCTAGCTTTCTGGATACCATGTCCTTCTTTTTCAATATTTTAAGAATTCTGATTCTAATTTTGTACTATCCGAAATTTTGGTCATACATGGTGAATTCGCCTATTTTTGCAATTTCCCCTCCCAACTTATGTTTAATTCTTGGGTCGATCCTTATGATCAATATGATGATAGGCTTGGGTGCAAGAAATGGCCTCATATGTCAAATCCATTGACAACAAACATCTGCTGGAAGTAGGCGTGGAAGGATTCTACGGAGACTCAATTCCAGACAGAAAACAATACAATCCAGATTACCAAGTGGGTACAGATTTTATCAGCAGCAATCTTATCAAGGAGATTGATTTCACAACTATTCATGGATGTCCCGACGCTTGGTAATCAAACATACTATCCTGCTAAAACTTGTCATTTCCTCACGATCAAGGATCTTAATAATTAATCCCAAGACTTTACTTGTAATTAATTTCACAACTGGTTATCAGCGGAGGGTGATGATGCGCAGATGGCATTCATGCAAAGGTGGGTGGGAAGTCACTGGACAGATTCGAGGACCCTCTGAAGAAACCAATGGTTTTCACTGAATTTGGCAAATCCAGTAAAGATCCAGGGTTCAGCATAGCATCACGAGATTCATTCATGAATGCGGTTTATAGCAATATTTATAGTTTTGCAAGAAGTGGAGGTGGCTTGGTTTGGCAAATCCTGGCAGAAGGAATGGAATCTTATTCTGATGGGTATGAAATTGTTTTGTCTCAAAATCCATCAACAAGCGCCACTATTAGCCAACAAAGATGGAGGTAGATTATGCCAGATTATTTGATTTTATTTCTACATTCCAAATGGAAAAGTGATAATTACGTTTATAAGTTCAATTAATCAATTTTATTTGCTATAATTATATGGAAACTATTATTAGTTGTTCTTGGTTGGTAGTACTTATTTAAATTTAATTGTTCTTAGATGTCAAAAATTCGATTTTAGTCGGATATATAAGACGCACAAATATTAGAGATCAGCTCATGATCAACTTAGTCATCAGCCTAATTAAAACAGATTAGTTAGGGTAGTTAGTTAATCAATATGATTAGTTATAACCATTTCTGATTAGTTAGAATTTTGGGGCCCTTCTTTTCTTCTGTATATATACCCTATACGTACCTTCCTGCTGCTAATCTGAATGAATTGCAGTCTTTCATTCTTCTCTCATCCATGTCTCTTAGCTCATGTTCTCGTCATTCTCCAACATAGTATCAAAGCCATCAATTCCTGATATTGGACTACTCAATCTTATTGGGTCACGGCGGTCACCCACTCATATTATTCCACCCTCTATATTATTTTATGGTACCAAATGGTCTTCCCTTTGCATCTCCATCTCAGCTTAATTTTCTGCTATTGAATTTCTTCCTCTCTTCTTCTTCATATCCTTCCTGCAATCATCCTGTTACAGTACATTTTTCTTCATCTGCAATGGATATTCATCGATCCAGCAGCTCCAATTCCTTCAATGGTCAACCCGCCATTAAAGATTCTCTCAATTATTCGTACTATCTCCATCACTCTGATGGATCTGGAATGGTGTTAGTCTCGCAGCAGTTGTCTGGCACGAATTATGCATCATAGAGCAGTGCAATGCTAATTACCTTGTCCTACCATATTTTTTTAATAACTTTAATAAACTAAATTTTCAGAATAAATCAAAAAAAAAAAAAAAACCGTTAAGAGAGAATAAATAATTAATTGGAAAGGAAAACGATAGAGGTACAGAAATGAGAAAAAAAAATTTATTTTGTCATTATTTTCTAAAATGAAATTATTTTTATTAATCCATTTTAAAATATAGCACTAAAATCATGATGATTTATATATAGAAATAGATAACATACCGAATTACCTGTAATTCGAGTACAGACACATTGATAGGTTTAGACAGTAATATATAACATTAGTTTAATTCAAGTAAAGTAACATCGATAGCTTTAGACAATAAAGTAGCCCACTTGCTCATCGAATTCCGTGCACTCCTATGAATGTAGGCTTGATGATCAAATTGTTATAAAAAAATTTGTATTGATTTCGGCATCTCAATAGAAATTAATATTGTATTGTTGGAGATTATTATATGAACCTATATATATATAAAGATCAAGGAGTTAATTAAGATCTGTGATTGATGAGAAAATTTTATTTCCAAGTACTTGTTTAGGATTTATTCATGATAGCTTTGAAAAAGTAAATATAAATTATTCATATGTATGTATGTGTATGTGCACGTTTGACAAAATAATATTAATCTACATGCTATGAAGGTTATTTTCTCAATTCGAAAAGGAAAACAAAGATATCATAAATAGATTCATCCTTAACCTAGCTAGTCAATATTTAGTGAAAAAGCCTATGTGGTTTATATTGGAAAATGAATTGTTTAGAAAAATAATTATGATATAAGTAAATCATATTTATCAATTTATGAAATGGTTTGTCTTTTACAAAAATGTATGATCAATTTAAAAATGTTAAAGAGAGCAAATACACTATTTGAATCCAACAAAATTTTCACATATTCAAAAATATTTCATAGTGATTTATTGCATTTAACTATTTTCACTAATATCTTGTAGAATTTAATTTACTACACAGTCAAGCATTAGAATTGTTTTCCTTAATCACGTTTAATGTTGACAGAATAATTTAGTTATTAAGAGAAGATTTTTATTAGTGTCACTAAAATGCCTTATGTTGAATAAACACCGAAATAAAATCAATTCCATAAAATGGTAATTGTTAAAGACAAAAAATAATTATATTCGATAGGATATTATATAAAGGATGTTCATATTATGTTAATAACAAGGGTATACTAATCCAGTAAAATAATTAAGGGAATACCAATTTTCAAAACACGTTCAGGTCCATAGCCAAGATCCTCTTCCAATGAAGAACAAATGGAGAGAGAGAGAGAGAGAGAGAGAACTTTATGAATTCAATTTCTTTGAAAATACATATATATTGTACATACATGCTTAGTATGTCTATCTATATGCGTGCTAATTTACATACTTTTTTTCTTTAATCTCTTACCCGACCCATATACTTTTAATCATTTTTTCCAAAAAAATTCAAGTTATAAAGTTGAATTATATAATTTAAGCTCTTTATATTTTATGTTTGGTATTTTATTAACTTTTAAATAATATATAAAATATACAAATATATATTACGTAATTATAATGTCACAGTTAATTACGGTTTGACCAACAATGGAACCAGTGTGTGAACCTGTAACACCCCAAACCGTAACATATAAATGTAAGAAGAAAAATTTTAAATTTAAGTTATAAATTAATAGTGAAAATTTAAAAGAATTAGACTAATTAAAATATTTAGGAAACATAAATAATAAAAAAATGGGTTAGGCCTTGATTGAATAAGATTTAAAACAAGTGGGGGCTTTAACAGAAATTAGGAAGCTAGGAAGACCTGAAAATTAACCCAAATAGACCTAATTGTTAATATTTCAAAAGTTAAGAGGGTCAATGTGCAACAACTGAAAATTGGGGGACCACATTAGAACTTGGGGTCACTTTGTAAGGCGGTTGAAAGCTGGGGAGCCTCTTTGAAAGCAGTGGAGAATTCTGGGCGGCCAATTGTAATTAGGCAATAGTTGATTTATATATAATCGAGGGATGAAATTTCTTCAAATTCTCATAAACGCACCCACGTCCTCCAAAGCTCGATTTCCCTCCATTTCTCCTGGAAAATGAATTTTGACCCAATAAACATCTTCCTTTCCTAGTGAGGATCATTTTCATACCAAAAACTCCTAAAAATGATTAGAGAAAATGGGGTAAGTCAGTGGCCGGCAGTGAGGGTGGTCGATGGTGGTGGGTTGTTGGGCTCTGCTAACTGAAATGGTCAAATATTAGGTGGGTTTTGACTGACTGGTTGAGATGAGCATTTTGGTACCCCTTAATTGGATTCTCAATGGCCGACGGTGGAGTAATTGACACGAAAAGGCGGCGGTGGCAGTGCTAAGGCGTTGGTGGCAATTTTCGTCCAATTCGCCATCAAGGAGGCGGTAGATGGTTAAATTGATAGAGGTGTTTGATTAGGCTAATCAGGGTGCGTCTCTGGGTAAGTTAGGTTAAGCTCTAGTGGCGAACAGCGGCAGAAGACGGCGACGGATGGTGGCGCTCCAGTGACCTGTATATAGAAGCTTGGAAATTTCATTTCTAACGCAATCGAATTGAAATTGGACTTTGAATTAGACTTAAACTCAGTCCAATTGAGTAAATTTTGATTTTTATCGATTAATTTGCCTTAAGTTGATTAAATTAAAACCTAAATTGATTTGAAATTGAATAGGACCTTAATTTAAATAAAATAATCATATTAACAAGACTTTAATTATAAGAATTTAATTATGAAATTTAGTGTTGACTTTGATTTGGTACAAACCTAGTTAAAATAATTGAGTTACATTGATACCATCGGAAAGGATAAAATTATAAAATCACAATAATAGCTAAATTGGAAACCTAATTGTTGGGGATTGAGTGAATTAACTGTGTTAATGCCAGAAGTTACAATAACATTACTCACAGAGCACTAGGAGAATGTCACGTCCTTGTTTAGTCAACTGCTTATAAATATGAAATATAAGAATCTTCCTAAAACACTAAAACGCGATGTAAATTATTGTAAGAAATGTAATACCATTAGAATTAATTTCTTGTATTGCGTATAATGGTATTAGGTAAGGAGGACATGAGCATTACTGGTGCATAGGAGGGTATTATATCATTAGAGTTATCAGGTGCGTTTATATTAGCTTTCTTTGTTGGGGAAAGAACATAAATATTTGTTATTATGCCCTTGTCACTTGATTTTGTTGTATTGTGATTCAATGGCTGATGCTTGTTTGTTCTATGCTATTCTTCGACTCTTGTGTTGGGTTTGGTAGTCTGTCTGAGCTGTTCTTTATGCCTGAAACTCTTGAGTTGTTATTATCCATATATTAGTTTTGTTTTACCTTTTCTCTACTAGAAATCGTTGTCCATCTATACAATATTGACATTCCATCTTGTATTTCTCTAGGTAGTCTATTTGAACTTTTCTTCTTTTTTGATTGTGGTTCTTGAGCTATTCTTATCTGAATTTCGCACCCATTGAGAGTTGTTGAATCCCTGAAACAAAAACCATGCCTGTACAAGTTTGATAAAATAAGCAGTTGTGAAAGTTCACCATATATCGCCCCTTACATCGGTTACAACTCCTATTTGGTTTTGGATTATGCCATTTTACTTAAAATCTGGTGATTGTGCGTGAAAATTGAAAAAGTGGGTTTCGAAATATCTTTTTCTATCATTGCCATGTCTGCCTTGGAATAAGCCTGCTCGTTTATCATGGTGAATTGGTGTGTTAATTAAATTGCTGTCGGATATTTTACGTGATACATGGATATGATTAATACCCTTGGGGGTAGGCCCTGGGATCGGCTTCAAAAGACGACCGAGCAGAATGGACCAACGATGATCAATCTTTCAGCTTATACTCGTACAAGCTGTATATATAATCCTTACTCGTAGCCAGCTGGAGGTAGCGGTCTATGAGCGGGATAAGATATGCGGCTAGCCATGCCTAAGGATTAATAGATTGTCCGAGCTGATATCACTCAAAAACTTGCAGGAATAAGGATTTCGTTGTTTTCAAAAGTGGAGTGACAAGGTAGGAGAACCACCAACAGCTTAATAGTGAAAATGTTTGCTAAATTATAATTGGTTAATTTTCTAGCTAGATGTATTTTCCCTGTACTAGCAATGTATCTTGCATCCTTGTGAACATTTCGATTATTATTCCTAGCTTCACTATTTGATTATTATTGTTCTATGTGCTGGAATTACCTCTTCGTTATTAGCTCACTGAGTCATTCAGACTTATTGTTTGTACTGTTTTTCCTCTTGTTCTTTTTCCAAATAAGGGCCTGTAGGAGCTACATGGTAGTAGGCTCGACAGTACATATTGTATATAATTTTGTCTAATGCAATTAGATAGCGTTGGAAACTCCTGAGGGTTTCTTGTATTATACTACGCTTTGAAAGCATTTGTTTTGAATGTAATAGCTCTGTATAGGTGTGAAACGATAATAGCTAATGCTTATGAAAAACAGTTCCCTTCAGTGTGGGTAGATTCTATTTGAGTTAATTGAAATACATTTTCAAAGTGGTGGCGCTCCGACTGGAGGCACCCACCACTAGCTTGGGGAGCTATAGAATCGATAAATTTCTCGATTCAGTTAACGATTCGATCTTTCGAATACTGATAGGGATTTATTTCCTACCCCAAGACATCTATCTTTTAAAACACTGGAGTAAATGCACTCAACCCATTGCATCTTTTAGAACACTGGCGTGGAGATTTAGACTTGTCTATATTATTTGTATACTTGCACTGCTTGCCCAACATTTATCCATGGTTAGGGTGTAAATGGATATTAAATGGATTAGATAAACTATTTCCATATTCGTATCCATTTAACTTTTTGAATATTCGGATGCAGATACGGATTTAACAGATATTTAAAATGATATCCGAATTTGTATCTGTCGAATATCGGTCGAATTCGGATATATTCATATTCTATTATAATTATTCAAATGCATTCATATTTGATTAAACTTATCCGTATTCAAATTATTTTTTTGATATTCATATTCAATGATAATTATTTAGATATTTATTTACAAATATCCAAATATGTAAATATATGAGCCTATAACAAATACATATTTTAATTAATAGAAGAAACTATACAATTTCATTAAAAAAAAGCAATAAAACAAATAGCATAATTTCTAATTAATAATTGACTTTATAATTGATTAATAGTAGTAATAAATAATAATAATAATAGCATTTAAGTATATTAATTATAAAGTCAACCAACGATAATTATGTTGATTAATTTATTCCTCAATTTTTCTCTATATTACAATAGTTTTTTAAATTTATTCTTTTTTCTTCCCAATTCTTCAATTATAATTTATATATATATACATATATGGATAATGAGATTTTCATTGAAAAATATAAATAATATATTATTTAACAAATATATTTTCAAAGCGAATATTAAGTAGATCGAATATGTATTTATCATATTCAAATCCATTTATAATCGAATATTTACTGATCAAATATAGATAATATCTGCTTTAAATGGATGTGGATAAATTTTGTATAAATGGATATGAATGTGAACGGTAAACAAATTTTTGAATATCTATTTATAGCTCTATCTATAGTTTTAATAAGAGAGGTGGAATTTCATTAAATGAACATTAGATTTTTCACTACCATTAGTTACCATCACTTTAAATAAACCTTGTTAATAATTAAGCTACTCAAATGTCACAATTTTCTCCTAATTACTTGGGTTAATTGATTGAAAAAGAACACAGTCCAACATATTGCACAAAATGCCATGATAATCCAATAAATATTGGGATAATCACAATATTTTGGAATGTTGGAAGAATGGAGTAGTGAAGATGGGAGCCAAAAGGAAAGAAAGGAAATGAAGATGAAAGAGATAGAGGAAAAGAACTATGGGGTAGTCGAATTGAAAGAAACAAAGTCACAGATATGGACTAAAGGGGTTGAAAATTCAAATTCATTAGAAGATGTAGGCAACAAGAAGAAAAAGACATTATTCCATCATTTTAACAAAAATTATATTTTTTCAATTTAAAAAAAAATGTATGTGTTGAGTGTGCCTAGAAATTCTAAGCGAAAATGGTGAGAAATGGTGAAAAAGGTGAAGAAACAATGCGAAATGGTGTGGGAATGGGCAATAAGATGTCAAGGTGACATGACGAGGCACGCCCCGGTGCACATGGACAGATTATGCATCGGGGTGCAAAAAAAACATGCCCAGGTGCAAGCCTAGGCGGAATTTGTTGCGACTTGTGCTGGTTGCGCCTTGGTGTAAGTGTTTCTGTCACTTTTGCGCTAGGGTGAAAACTTTGTGCGCCCTAGCACAACATATTTTGTGTGCCTCGGCGAGTGCAACGTGGAAGGCCCAAGCCCATTTTGTGATTTGTTTGAGTATTTAAAACCCTTTTTTCATGGGTTTTGATGATAGAACCTTATCAAAAGTAGTTCTTGGCTGTTTTTAAGATTTTTCTCTAGAACGGAGGTTTGAGCGGGGAGTTGGGTGTTCTTGTGAGATTTGTGGGACTTGAATTTGTACTTGGCACTTGATTTGGGATCAATAAAATTTGTCTCTTTGTCGGGTGGATTAGGTACATCATCGAACCACGTTAAATCTTGTGTTCTTTCATTAAATTACTTTACAAGTATTTCTCAATTATTGTTATTTGGTCTTTTTAGGTTACAACAAATTGGTATCAAGAGCTAAATTGACCAAATGTCTACCATGAAGTACGAGGTAGAGAAATTTGATGGGAAGAATGATTTTTGGTTGTGGAAGATGAAGGTGCATGCCTTCCTATATCAAAAAGGTTTGCAGATAGCGCTAAAGGGCAGAGATTTCTGGCTAGAGATGCTTTCGGATGAGGACAATGATGAATTTATGGCGAAGTCTTATGGTACTTTGGTATTCTCATTGTCAGATAATGTACTAATAGAGGTCGCCGAAGAAAGTACACCAACAGGATTGTGGTCAAAACTAGAGAGTCTGCATATGACAAAGTCCCTTATATATTGGCTTTATTTGAAACTGCAGTTGTACATTCTTAGAATAAAGGAAGGTACATCTATTACTCAACATATTGATTGCTTCAATAAGGTGATATTAGATCTTGCTAGTATAGATGTGCAAATTGAGGATGAAGATCAAGCATTGATTCTTTTGTGTTCTCTGCGTAAATCCTTTGAGCACTTAGTCACTACTTTACTGTATGGGAGAGATATGATATCGATGGAGGATATGAAGGGCACATTGACTTTGAATAAATTGAGAAAGCATATTCGAGGCAGTAATGATGGTGAAAGTGGGGAAAGATTGGTTCCTAAGGAGAGACCGAAAGAAAGGAGAAGGAGTAGAGGCCGATCTAAATCTCGAGATAAGTCTAAAACAAACAATAAATGCTTTAAATACGGAGGAAAGGGGCACTAGTAATGAAATTGCTTAGAGCGTGGAAAGGCGAAGGATTTGAATGAATCTTCTAATCAGAAATTGGATGATATTGCTGGAATTATTGAGGATGAGTCTGATAGAGCACTTATTTTCACTGTCACCGAGAATCTTCTAAATTTTAAGAGGATTATAGATAATTGTTGTTCCTACCATATGTGCTCACGAGAGGATTGGTTCACGTACTTATTACAAATACGATGGTGGTAAAGTGCTCTTGGGAAACGATGTATCATGTAAAGTTGTAAGGCTTAGCACAGTGAGTATTAAAATGGATGACGAAATTTTGAGGATGTTGATAGATGTGCGTCATATTCCTGATTTGAAAAAAGACCTAATTTCGATGGGTACGTTGGATAACAACTATGTGAGTATAAACTTCGAGATGGAGTTATATGGGTTTCCAAGGGTGCTCTGCTAATCATGAAGGCGGAGCAAAGGAATGGCCTTTACATATTGCAGAGTAGTACAGTTTCTGGTACTGCAACAGTTTCTTCATCGCTTAATGATACAACGAGGTTGTGGCATATGCGGCTTGGGCATATGAGTGAGAGGAGAATGTTAGAGTTGAGCAAATAGGGTTTACTTTGTGGAGAAAAGACTGCGGACCTGAATTTTTATGAGTAGTGTGTTTTTGGCAAGCAGCATAGGGTGAAGTTCTGTACCACAGTTCAGAGGACCAATGGCACCTTAGACACATTCACTCAAATCAATGGGGGCCTTCTTAAGTTCCCTTAGAGGGTGGTGCTAGGTACGTGCTAACATTAATTGATGACTTCTCACGGAAAGTATGGGTGTATATGTTGAAGCATAAGGATGAAGTATTTGTCAGCTTTAAGCAGTGTAAGACTTTGATTGAGAAGCAGACTGAGAAAGAGGTCAAATGCTTGAGAACTGATAATGGCTTGGAGTTTTGCAAGAAGAAATTCAGGAGTTCTGCGATAAGGAAGGGATTGTGAGGTATCGCACAATTGTTCATATACCACAGCAGAATAGAGTTGGAGAATGGATGAACATGACTATTTTGGATAGAGCTCGATGTATGCTCTTTAACACCAGATTGCCCAAGGATTTTTGGGTTGAAGATGTTAATATTGCTTGTTATTAGGTGAATAGGTCACCATTGACTGCTTTGGACTGCAAGATACTAATAGAAGTTTGGTTAGGGTCTCATGGTGATTACTCAATTTGAGGATATTTGGGTGTCCGACCTATGCTCATGTTCGCAATGGAAAGTTTGGTCCGAGGGCAAGGAAGTGCATATTCCTAAGCTATACAGATGGAGTCAAAGGTTATCATTTGTGTGTATTGATGACCAACGCTCCAAGGTGATTATCAGCAGAGAGATGTAACATCGTCTACTATGTTGAAGAAGGTGGAGCAAGGTGAAAGTAGTGAAGATGGTGTTAAGGAGAATGTGGAGTTTGAGATGGACACTCCACAAGTTTCAAAAAGAAAATAGAAGGTGGTAGATGAAGTTGCCGAGAGCTCATTATCACCTAATAGTAGTAAGAATCTGATTCACTACAAAACTATTGTTTGGCTCGTGATAGAGAGATGAGGCAGTCAAACCACCATAGTGATTTGCATATTCCGATCTAGTTGCTTACGCTTTGAGTTTAGTTGAGGAATTTGTGGGAGATGATCCAGTCACATATAGAGAACCATTTCTCGTTTAAATTCTAATAAATGAATAGCTGGTATGAGTGAAGAGATGGAGTCTTTACACGAGAATAACGTATTGGAGCTATTTAATATACCTAAAGGGCATAAAGTTATTGGATGTAAATGGATCTACAAGAGAAACGAAGGAATTTTTGAGGTTGAGGATGCTGGCTATAAGATACGATTTGCTAAGGGTTTTACGCAAAGAGAAGGAGTTGACTTTCAAGAAATGTTCTTCCCAGTTGTAAAGCATACTTCCATTCGTGTGTTACTTGCCATGGTAACTTTATTTGGTATGAATCTTGAGAAGATGGATGTGAAAATGGCATTTTTGCATGGAGAGTTGGAGGAACAAATTTACATGAGTCAACCAGAGGGATTCATTGTTTATGGAAAGGAAAATTAGGTATGACTTTTGAAGAGGTCTTTGTATGGCTTGAAGCAGTCTCCCAGGCAGTGGTATACAAGGTTTGATGCATTGATTACTAAGATTGGGTACACTAGAAGTATTTATGATTGTTGTGTATATCATAAAAGGTATAGTGAAGGTCTTCTCGTTTATTTGTTGCTTTTTGTTGATGATATGTTGAGTCCCTTAAGAAACATATCTGAGATTAATGTGTTAAAGGCTCAGTTGAGTGAAGAATTTGAGATGAAGGATTTGGGTAGTGCGAAGATGATATTGGGCATAGGGATTGTCCAAAATAGACATTCTGGGTTATTGTACTTATCTCAGGAAAAATATATTGAGAAAGTACTAAATTATTTTAGGATGGATAAGTCCAAGCTAGTTAGAATACCACTCGCAACTCATTTCAGACTCTCATCAGATCTATCATCGAGTACTAAGAAAGAGGTGGAGCACATGCCTAATGTTCGATATGCTAGTGCAGTTGGTAGTTCGATATACGCTATGGTGTGCACTATGCCAAATATTTCACATGCTGTCAATGTTGTGAGTAGGTACATGTACAAGTCGGAAAAGATGCATTAGTAGGCAAAATAGATTTTGAGGCATCTGAGAGACTCTGCAGATAGATGCTTGATGTATAGTAAATTGAATTCTACTGGTAGACTTGTTGTCTATGTGGATGCGGATTATGTCGGAGAGTTAGACAGTAAAAGGTCTATGGCAGGCTATGTGTTTTGTATTTTGAGTTGTACTATTAGCTGGAAGGCAACTTTGTAGTCATCTATTGCATTGTCCATAATAGAGGCTGAGTATGTAGCTTTAGCTAAAGGCGTCAAGGAAGCCATTTAGCTAAAAGGGATGATTGATGATATGGGAATAAGTTCTAATATTACTACAGTATTTTATGATAGTCAGAATGCCATACACTTGTCAAAGAACCAAACATTTCATGAGAGAACAAAGCACATTAATGTGAGGTATCATTTTGTCCGGGATATGGTGTCTTAAGGTGTTGTCTTGGTTGACAAGGATGGGAATAAGGATAATCTAGTAGATATGTTGACGAAGCACGTTATAGGAATCAAATTCGAACATTACTTGGATTTAATAAACATTTGCATATTAAAATGATTGTCCTTTTGAGGGAGACAAAGATGATGGATTAAGAATTTATAGTCGAGATGGAGAATTGTTGAGTGTGCCTAGAAATTCTAGGTGAAAATGGCTAGAAACGGTGAAAACGTGGAGGAAACGGTGCAAACATTGCAGGAACATGCAAGAAGACATCAAGGTACGTAGCACGATGAGGCATGCCCCAGTGCACATAGATAGAACATTGTGTGCCACAATACAAGGAAAACACACCCAGACGCAAACCTGGGCGGAATTTATTTCGACTTGCGCCAGGGCGCAAATAGGGCACGGCCTGGCACAACATATTCTACCTGCCAGGGGCACTTATGTGGTGGGCCACAAATTTTGTGTGCCCTGCCGCGATGCACGAGGCATAAGCCTATTTTGCTATTTCTTTGGGTATTTAAACCCCATTTTTCATGGTTTTTGATGATAGAACCCTATCAAAAGTAATTCTTTGTTGTTTTTTAGATTTTTCTCCAAAACGGAGGTTTGAATGGGAGAGTTGGATGTTCTCATGAGATTTATGGCACTTGAATTTGTACTTGACACTTGATTTGAAATCAACAAAATTCATCTCGTTGTCGGGTAGATTAGGCACATCAATGAACAACGTTAAATTTTATGTTCTTTCATTGAATTACTTTATACGTATTTCTCAATTATTGTTATTTGATCTTTCTAGGTTACAACAGTATGCAAATATTTGCAATTATTCAACGACATTGTAGTGAAACTGAAATAGTGTTTTCTAGACAACTATTAATTGGAAGGTCTCTGATTACAATATCCATCTCATGACCACTAAATATTGAAAAGACTACTTAACTTTTATTTTCATTTCCTTGACATGATTAGGGAACAAATAATGAGAACACATCTTCAAATGTCCTATAAGTTACAAAATTATATCCTTATTCCTCTTTCCAACATAGATTTAGATCCAAATTGATTACATAAAAATAAAAAGAAATTCATCTATGTAGAAGAAACTAACTAATTAAGCTGACTGAGCAGTGGCAACACATACTGGTGGATTCTGCTTACCAACAAAAGTAGGCTTAACGTTGTCACAATTGGTGGTGGCAGGGCCTAGAGTTCCATCATATTTGAGATCGATGTCACCTACCTCCACATTCTCACAGGGCTTACTACTGCTGCAACGAAATGTCACCACCTCCTTAGTCCACGATGTTCCCCTGATGTTCTTCAGGCTAACCTTGCTAATTTTGATAAGTGATGGTTTCTGTAGAAAACATTAATAGTTTTATGACCATGATCTAAGCATGAAAGAATGAATGATTACTATTATTGTAACAAATAGAGCAACTCACATCTAGCTTGCAGAGATTATGTGGGCAATACTCCTGATCAATGATGATAGGGTTGCTGACGTTGTCCATGATTAAGTCTTCAAAATGCAAATCCGAGATTTGCAAGGTAGCTGGGGCTGAGGGCCATGTCTTCACTCTAACGCCATTCGTTGTGCTAATGAAAGTGCAATTCTTGACATATATCCCCTGTACATCTTTTTCAGCTTCAGACTTGCCAAGACTTCCAATGCTGATACCATGCCCGGGCCCGCAAGTTACGTTTTGGATATAAACTTCTTTGGTCTCATCGCCAATGGAGATACAATCATCTCCAGTTTTTATAATAGAATCAGTGATATTGATCCCTATGTCACGTCCTAAATGGATTCCATCAGTGTTTATGCTTTCTCCAGGGGCAGAAATAGTGAACCGAAGAAATGTAACATTTTGGCTTGATATACAATTTACATGGAAATTCTTGCTATCTTTGGTTGTCACATCACGAATTATGGAGTTTTTAATGAAATTAAAGCTCAAGTTCTGCATGAAAAAATAAATCCACCTTAATTAATGAAATAAAGGATCTTCCTATTCTGTCTAAAGGAATTGGGGAGATATCTTACAATGGGTAGTTTGACGCAATTTTTATTCTTATGGCAATCATTTTGGTTCCATGCTTCTTGGCCTCGACCATCAAAAACTCCACCTCCAGAGAGGGTGAAGTAATCAACGTAGTTAATAGTAATCCACTCCCATTGTTTATTGGGCAGTTGATTAGGATTCGAAGGGGCTGCTACAGTACCTTGGACTTGAAGCTCAAGAGGGGCCTTGTTGGGGCCATGCAATCTTACTTGACTTAGTGACCATGTCCCGGGTGGAATCACAATTATGCTTGGTGCTGTTGATTCACATGCTTCCTTCCAAGCATTTGTTAAAGCCTAACATGTGCATACAATTTTTTTTCAATTCAAAAAAAAAAATATTATTTTTATATTTAAAGAAGTGTTTAGATATAGACAAAAGAACTAAACAAATAATATTGATTCACCTGACTAACGTCAGCACCAGCACTAGCACCATACTTTCTGATATCATATATCACGGGCTCTTGGGCATTAACATTATATGTGGAAAATGCCAAGAATAGAATTGTAACAATGAGTTTTAGTGCCATGACCTTGTGTTTCTTTTATTTGATTTAGTTCAAATTGATGTTCTCACCATACATTTATTATGAATTTATAGTGTTATGGGAATGTTGAGTTCCATCGAATATGTGTTACCAGTCACCCAGTTACTATTTTAGGGGCAGGTGGTTGCCATACTATTGTGTTTGAACAAGTCTTTAGCACGACGAAAGGACCATATTTTACTATTTGTCATCATTAATTTTGTGGATGGAAAGCAGGCAAGTGTATGTAACTGCATATATACCTTTCTTGATGCGTCATATGTATGGGTCACGTGCTTGGTGATGGCTATGGCTCCTATGCCCCTAAATATATATATAGTACCAAATAATGGAGTAGGAAAGATAACAATATTTTCTGCAATAATATTGTCCACTTCTGTATTTCTGATCCATAGTAATTATGTTTCTAATCTGAATGTGATATGTTAAGCTCTTTAACGTAACATATCTATTCCAGTTGGTACTTTTGTCTACGTTTATCTTGACGTCATCATACTGTTTTAACTCAGAAAAAGCAAACTGGGAGCCTTTTCATATATAGGTTTTTCTAGGCATTTTTTCACTAATTAATTTCTCTCCTTCAAAAGGATTCATGGAGTACCTAACAAGTAAGAAAGCTCTACATGTGTTAGAACCTCTGATACCACACAATATAGTATAGGGAAATGTTGAGATAGGTTTGCTCATGAAGCAATTATCTGTGAAGAATTGTGTCATATTTTTAGTTAAGAACTGTATCGCATTTTATTTCTTCCTTTAATTATTTTTAGCCAGTATTTAAACAATATGTAGTTATATACACATATGCTCTCTTACATATTAAACGTGTTTCCCAACTCAGAGTCTCAGACACTATGACTTTAACATGTGTTCCTTACTAAACAAAGTACTAATGTGACTTCGATCATAAAAGTTTTGATCCTATATTAATAATATATATATATATTATGCTTTGTTTGGTTTAAATATTTTGGCGAGGCAAGAAAAATGCTAAAGAAAAAGAAATTAAAGTCAAAAAATAGAAAAATTTCAAGTTTGTAATTTGGTTGTGTACAGAAAATATTGAGGAAAAGGAACAAGGGGAATAGAGGAGATGAATGTATTGAAAAAGGAGATGGCAGGCGTAAGGCGAAACAAAAAAATGAAATCTTTAATATATAATAAATATTAATTTTTTAATACACAAGTCTTTTTAGAAATCATTTCATTTTTTTTTTAAAAACTTCTCGTATAAAATATTATTATTTAAATTTTATTCTCTGATTCTTTTGAGATGAAAATTATTTATTATATTTGCATAATTAATTTCATTTAACATTCTTTTTCAATTGATAGTATAGCTAATTAATCCGTTTTATCTTATTTGAGACATTGAAAAATTTTATTAGTTTCAATTTTGAAAAACTTATTTCGAAAGAAGAAAAATAAAGTTAAAAAATCAAACCTTGGTTTATAGTAAAAGAGAATTAACTCTAATATTATTTAGTGATTAGTATAGAAAAAGAATGAATGAGATAGGATTTTGATAAGTAAAAGAATAAGAATTAAAAGGAGAGTGAAGATTTAGGAGAATCAAAAATAATAAAATTTAAATTTAAAATTTTAATTATTTACATTTAATTAATTATGTTATTGTAAGTTTTTCTAGTAAGACCTCGAAATTAAAAGCCTCATGCTTTTTTTTATGCCTAATTTGTTTGAAGAAGAAAACATATATATGATGCTGCTAAACTAAATACCTAATTTTTTTAGGCCTATAATGTAAAACAAAAAAATTAGCCTCATATTTTTATTTTTGAGCCCTAAAATATAGAAGAAAATACAAATAGGAGGCCTTCAAAATTTGGAAGCATAAGGCGATTGCCTTTCTTGGCTAAAAGTACAGTCACCCAGGGTACCAAATTAAATTGTCTCTTATTCCATATCTTTTTTTGAGGAAAGTGGAGTTTCTCTAGCTACATTATATTTTTCCAAGTTTTTCTTTTCGTTAGTCTTTTCCATACCAAACAAATAATTAAAATTATTTTTCTCATTATGTTCTTTCCTTTTCTAACTAAAATCCTTGTACCAAACATAGTGGCAAGGTTTTGATGAAATGTGCATATTAAGTCATGTTAGTTTTTTCACACTTTCTTGGAAACATGCTACGATGCCTAGAACTTTGTTGAACTACCGTACACATTGTATTATTAAGTCTGGCAGTTGGCATTGTGATGTTCTTTGGGGAATCCAATTCTATGAATTCATAGATCTTATGGATGAATGTAGGTTCGGGTGATCAAAATTGTTACAAAAAACTTTGCATTGGTTTTTGCATCTCAATAGACATTAATATTATATTATATATTGAGATTATTATATGAATGTATTTATAAACGTAAAGGTCGAGGAATTAATGTCTGTGACTGATGAGAAAATTTTATTTCTAAATAATTGTTTACAATTTACTCATGATATGTAGCTTTGAAAAAGTAAATATAAATTATCTATATTTATGTATGTGCATGTGCACGTTTTACAAAATAGTATTAATCTACATGCTTATTAAGGTTATTTTCCCAATTCAATAAGGAAAACAAAAACATCACATATAGATTCATATTTAGTGAAAATGCCTATGTGGTTTATATTAGAGAATGAATTTTTTGAAAAAATAATTATGATAATAATTAAATCATATTTATTAATTTATGAATAATGTATCTTTTACAAAAACGTACGATCTATTTGGAAATGTAAAAGAGAGCAACACTTTTTCAAGTCCACCAAAATTTTTCACATATTCAAAAATATTTCATAGTGATTTACAACGTTTAATTATTTTTGCAAATCTCTTGTGGAATGTAATTTATTACACATATTAGAATTATTTTTCGTAATCACATTTAAGCTTAACAGAATAAATTTGTTATTAAGAGAAGTGGTTTAGTGGTTATGACTAAAACGCCGTATGTTGAACAGACACCAGCATAGAACCAATTCCATAAATTGAAATGTTAATTGTTAAAAACAAAAATTAATTATATGGCATAGGTTATTATATAAAGGATATTCATATTATGTTGTTAAACAACCTAATAATTAAGGAATACTAATTTTCAAAATTGGTTGTACGTTTAGGTCCATAGCGAAGATCCTCTTCTAGAAAAGCTTTGGAAATACTAATCAAGACATACATTAAAATATTAAAGAAACAACAAAATAAACAAAACAAAGTATAAGTGGGAATAGAAATAAAACCTAGTCCAAGACACAAATAAATTACACTCACTTTAGAGTAGACTTTGCCGCTATTAGGTGCGAATAGTATTCGATATCTACTCTTAAGATATAATGAACCTTCAAAAATTCTTAGCGTACTCGAACAAGAACTTCTACAAACTCGATTTTTCTCACAGTTCCCTTATTTGATAGAAATATTTGAAGAGGACATTAAATGCATAAGTATATTTATAATATAAGTTGTTGAAGATTTCTTCTCTCTATATTTACATATATATTTTCTATACATATCTTTTCTTACTACAAAAAACCACATTTACAGAATTAATCAACCCTTTTGGGAGAGACACACACTGCAAAAAAAATAAAAATCGACATTTCCGACATAATGACAAATTATCGATTGATCTTCGACGGAATTTTTATTATTGAAAAAACCCTCATTAGTACAGGCCTGGAAATAGGCCTCCAAGCGTGCCTCCAATTGGGCCACAACTGATGTTGTTATCCATTGGCTATAAGTTCTTTTTAAGGCAAGAATCCATTGGAAATTATTAAGGAAACAAGTTAACTTTGATAATCACGCATTAATACCTTAAACAACAGATGGTAAAATAATTACAGCACGATGTGATTGCTTTCCTAGGTTACAAGGATGCAAATCAAATTATAATCTGCAGAGGATCTTTTATTTATGGAAAGTAAATTCCAGCGCATGACAGATTCCAACAGACAATATGTAAGCAGATTCCAACAGATAATATGCATGCCATTCAATGCATAATTCAAGGAGTAATTTTCTCATAATCAAAATATTGTAAATCATCAAAAGGGTTAACATATTGTAATACTCCTTTTCTAACGGGGAGTTGGTTAATATAAAAGGAATTAGAGGGAATGATAATTCTGTTATACTTGGATAGAATATACTTTATTTGTAGTTAAATTTTTAGTTAAAATTGAAGTTTAGATATATAGAATATACCATTCATTCATCGTATAAATACTTCAAACTTTCTATCTACCCAGTTTTGTGGCTGTAATAAGAAGACAATTTTATGGTCCATTGACATTCTAATTCTTGATTGATTGTCATTTACAACAACAAATTTGGGTAGATAAAAAGACTATATTTGGCTATTTGATTGGGTAATTATGTAATGACTCCCTGCCAGAAATGCCAGTACTGAGGAAACAATCAAAATTATTCACTTAGGTCGGCCTCAAGTGCATTTTCAACTAATGATCGTAGATAATTTTCTACAGCACTGGCATTAATCTCTAGGAGTGATTACATTTATCTTTATTAGGGTCGTCAGAATAGCATTGTGAAGTTGAGATGATGAAATTTTTATTCTTTATGTTTCTAACTTTTGAAAATCTTTGAGATAGATGGAGTTGAGATGAGTTTGAAGGGGAGGTTGGTTGGTAAAATAAGTTGTATTGTGAGTAGAGGTTTGAAAAACTTTGAGATAAAATATACATCATTTTTAGTTAAATTTTTATTCATTTAAGTTTAAAATAATTTGTAAAATAACCATTTAGAATGAGATAGAACTTAGTTTCAATTTGTAAGCTACCTTGGTTAATATTTCAGGTAGTCTAAGTTATCCAATATGATATTTTAGATTATTCAGCCTGAATAGTATTTCTTTATGATCTCAACATTAATTATCATTTGATGAGCTACCGTGGCTATTTCGAATAGTCTAAGTAATCCTATAACTTATCCTAGACTCAATTCTAAACTAAAAGGCCTTGTTTGCTTGAACAATTGTGCATGATTTATACATAATCCAAGCAATCCGGCCTCTTGGTTAGTATACTTTGGAGCCCATGATTGATAGGTGGTCCGGTATTTATTATGATTAAGTCTAAGTAATCCTATAAATTATTCTAACATGCATTTTCTAAACATACTGAAATACAAAACTAATTAAATAATTTCAATAAACCAACATGCATTTCTCAACATTTTTAAATAATCAATTTCAAAGCCGGCATGCATTTCTACACAAGTAATTCTTGGAAAACAAAATACATTTCTAAACAATTAATTTCTAAACCAACATGCATTTCCACGCAGGTAATTATTGGAAAACAAAATACATTTCCAAATAATTAATTTCTAAACCAACATGCATTTATGCACAATGATAATTAAATAGATAAAGATATAAAAAAATAAGGAAATTAACAGGGGCGTGCGAGCGATGCAGTGACGAAGGCATGGCGAAACAGCATGGGCTGCGGCGGCAGTGTACATGTGTGGGTTGCGATAGGAGTGACAATAGTGGCTAAGGATGTTGAGGGGAAGGGTGGGAACGCTCGAGGAAGAAGAAAGAATTGGGGAAGGATGAAGAAGAAATGATGAAGAAGAAGGATGGGTGACTAATTTAATTGAGTTTTCTGATGGAATTGCTTTTTAAAATAAAATAAATTCACTTCTCCAAAGAAAAATCTGTAAGAAAACTATTGATAAATGTATTCTCTGTTGGTTATCTTTGTGCCTTTCCGCCCCAAATCCATCCAAATTTATAGACGTTTTTCTGATGAATTTTTGATGAATCATATTCCCTCGTAAATTCATTGGAAATCCTTTGAAAATTTTTTAGAAATGCATTCCGTCGGAAAATCATTGTTTTTTTATAGCGACATTTACCTTTCTAAGAGATGCATTATGAAAGAAAATATATAACTTTGGGAAAAAAACATTTAAATTTTTTCTATTTTTATTTTTATTTTAGAACACATTTATATAATATATATATATATATATATATTCAACAATCCCCCACATGTTTCAAAACAAAAATAAAAAGTATGACAATAAGGCAACTCTTTACAATGTAATAAGTGAGGTTGTCTTGCGGACTTAAACTTTAAGTGAAAGTGTCTTGCAGACTTGAACTTTCACTTAGTCATAGCAAAAGTCTCTATTACAAATTTTAGCATGCTACAGAAATAGGGTGGGATTGTCAAGTTCTATCGAGTTAGCTTATTAATGGCCATACCCTAGCATCTTGACTCACGAGTGCCCTAGAGATAAGTCCAAGTCTCATAGGTTGTGTTCCACAACCACATTTGCATAGGTGAGTTTTTCAAGGGTACTCTACTACATAACACCCTAATCATTAGCTATGAACTCATTAAGAGCAGTTTGCGCTAAACTTTTACTATTGCAGTACAACACTTTATTTCTTCTCGAGATAGGACAAATTTACTTATAAAGTGATGTTCAATTACTCAAACACCCTGTTTTTCCCCATTGAACCTTCATATCGGGATTTTCAGTAAGTAAGGTTAGGTTGCCATCGTTGGTAATTCATTTAATGGACTTCATTCCCATCCCCTTTACAAATTCTTAAACTTGCCTCCTTGCAAGCCCTTTCGTTAAAATTACTCTATTATTAATGAGATACCTTATTGTTTTCTTTCTCAAACATAAATGTCTCTTTTACTTGTAGCAATGCTTCACTTGTTTAGCTATCACAATGAATAAAAATTGCTAGCAATAGCTTTTCCACTATATAAAGGTTTGTTAACAATTCTTTAAGCCATTTTAAATGCTGGCCACTAGTATCAAGTGTACCATCTCGGGTTCCATGGATAACCGAACATTTCCTTGGAAAATCTGTAAAGCACCATTGCTCCATAAATGTAAAGACATTATTGATGGTATCTTTAGTTTCATCTGAATTAGAAATCCAAACATTATCATTGTTTCCTTCTTAAACAATGGGATACTCGAAATAGGATCACTACATCCTTCTCAAATAGTGGGATAAAGTCTCCCAACATCTTTTGTGATATCCAATTTAGTGGAGTTTGATAAAGACATTAGTCTCATAAATTTGGGAATCTTTTAATTTAGCAACTAGATACCATGATTTTTCCATATTTGATAGAAGGATCGTAACTCTTACTAATTTACAATAAAATTTGGTAGAACTAATTTAAAAATTTTTCAATGTAACTTTTGCCAATCATTTCTATTTTCCACACCAAGTTTATCTTAAACTTTCATATTACAATTAATCACACAACTATACCCTCCTCATTCACACATTTGTCGAAACCATTAATTGCAAATCATTTGATATAATAACTAAATATTTCTTTTCTTTTCACAAGAAATATGTTCTCAAAAGTATACAACACTTCTATATTACATAATTGCATTTATATATCAATAATGTCAAAATTTATAATAAAATTATATAAGTAGAATTATTTTAAACAATATATTGAACAAACACATTTAGAAAAGATCAAATAAACACTATGTCGAGTGATTTTGAACCTACTTATTTCCTTTTTTATTTTAAAAACTTACTTTGCCCAGACACCCCAAATTCTAAAATATTTTAGATTTGATTTGTGCAATTTCCATAATACATAGTCTTTTAGATTTCTTAAACAGTAATCATTGATATATACATATATATATATATATATATATATATATAACATGCAAGATGATGAATTTCTCCACAAAAGTTATTAGGCATGTGTATATAGCTATGTGTAAGATTCATCCACTAAAATAATAAAATATCTCTTTCGTTTCTTTTTTTTATTTTTTATTCTAACTTGAAAATCACATGTTAATATCAATTCCAATATAACAAAAATTCTATTTTCAACTTGATTAAATGGTCATCTAGGTTGGCTGCTTTGACTAAACATGAACCCTACACTTATTCAGTCAATTAATTTCAAATTTGACAATAAGTTGTAAATTCATAATTCTCAAAGTTCATGTAGCAACATCCTGATAACCATACTAAATACATGAACATCAGTATTGCCAATAGATTAATCATATTTATTCATAAAACAATCTTTAAGTACATTTAGTGCAAAACAAACCATGTGACAAGTTCATCCTCGATCTAGTCAATATTTAGTGAAAAAGTCTATGTGATTTATATTAGAGAATGAATTTTAAAAAAAAATAATTGTGATATAATTAAATCTTATTTATCAATTTATGAACAATGTATCTTTTACAAAAAATGTATGATCAATTTAAAAATGTAAAAGAGAGGAACACTTTTTGAAGTTCATCAAATTTTCACGTATTCAAAAATATCTCACAGTTTTTTATTGCATTTAATTATTTTTGCAAATGTATTGTGGAATATAATATACTAAAATTAATTATATTGAATAGGTTATTATACAAAGGATATTCATATTATGTTAATAACAAATCTAATAATTAAGGGATTACTAATTTTCAAAATTGGTTGCTCGCTCAGGTACATAGCGAAGATCCACTTGTAGAAAAGTGTTGAAAATATTGATTAAGACACACATTAAAATATTAAAGAAACAAAAATAAAATAAAATAAAATAAAGTATAAAAAGAAATAGAAATAAAATTCTGTTCAAGATACATAAAAATTGCGCTCACTTTAGAGTAGACTTCGCCGCTGTCAGGTGCAAACAGTATTCGATGTCTACTCACAAGATACAGTGAACCCTCAGAAATTCCTGACGTACACTCGAACAAAAACTTTTACGAATTCGATTTTTCCCACAGTCGCCTTATTTGATAGAAATACTTAAAATATTTAAAGAGATTTCTTCCCTCTATATTACATATAATTATATATATATTTATTTATTTTCTTACTACAAAAAAAGAAGAAGCATATTTATAGAAATAATCAACCCTTTTGGACGAGGCACTTTCCCTTTGTAAGAGACACAATATGAAAGAAAAAACATAACCTCTAGAAACAACTCTTAAACTTTTCCTATTTTTGTTTTTGTTTTAGAAACACATTTAATATATATATATATACATATATATATATATATATATTAAACAATCCCCCACATGTTTCAAAACAAAAATGAAAATGTATGAGAATAAGGTGACTCTTTACTATATAATAGGTGAAAGTATCTTGCGGACTTGAACTTTCACTTAGTGATAGCAAGCTTCCGTTTGTAGAATTCGTAGTGACCATGGATCTTGAACTAGAACTCTCTATTATAAATTTTAGCAAGCTACATATATAGTGTGAGATTCTTAAGTTCTATTAAGTTAGCACATTAATAGCCATACACTAATATCTTGACTCACTAGGTTGCGGTCCCACAACCATACTCGCATAGGTGAGTTTTTCAAGGGTAATCTGCAACACAATACTCTAGTCATTAGCTATGAACTTATTAAGAACAGTTTGCTCAACTTTTATCATTGCAATACAATACTTTATTACTTCTCGAGATAGGACAAATTTACTTATAAAGTGTTATTCCATCACTCAAACAACTTACTTTTACCCATTGAATCTTCATATCAGGATCTCCAATAAGTAAGATTAGATTGCCATTGGTCCTGATTCATTTAATGGACTTCCCACCCACTTTACAAATTCTTAAACTTGCCTCCTCGCAAGCCCCTTTATTAAAATAACTCAAATGTTAATGAGATACCTTATTGTTTTCTTTCTCAAACATAGGCGTCTCTTTTACTTATAGGAATGCTTTACTTAGACCTCGCTATAGCCGTTTGGCTATCACAATGAATAAAACTTGCTAGCAATGGCTTTTCTACTAAAGAAAGGTTTATTAACAATTCTTTAAGCCGTTTAATTACATATTGGCCACTCTTATCAAGTGTACCATCTTGGCTTCCATCGACAACTGGACATTTTCTTGAAAAATCTCTAAAACACCATTGCTCCATCAAATGTAAAGATATTGTTGATGGTAGCTTTGGTTTCATCAAAATTAGAAACCCAAATATCATTGTTGTTTCCTTCTCAAATAGCGGGATACTCGAAATAGCATCACTATATCATTCTCAAATAGTGGGATACACAAAAGAATATAGCATAGAGCCTTTATATATAAATCTTAATGCTTTGTCTAAAGTATTGCAATGACTACTGTATCTTGTTTATTAGTTTATCTACTAAGTCTCCCAACATCTTTTGAGATAGTGGAGTTTGATAAATACATAAATTCTCATAAATTTGGGAGTATTTTAATTTAGCAACCAGTTACTATGATTTTTCCATATTTGATGGAAGGATCATAACACCTACTAGTTTACAATAAAATTTAGTAAACTAATTTAAAATCTTTTTAATGTATTCTATGCTAGTTTATCTTACTCTTTCATATCAAGATTCTTGAATCATAGAGACTTAACTTTAATCAATACATTTGTATCACACTAGAAATCAAAACACACCAGAAATTAAAACGCCATTCACATAGACATAAAATCATACAACTAGACCCTCCCAGTACCCACATTTGTGAAAACCATTAATTGCAAATCATTATGTAATAGCCAAATATTTCTTTTCCTTTCACAATAAATATGTTATCAAAGTATACAACACTTCAATAATGCATAATTGCGTTTATATGTCGACAATGTCAAACTTTATAATAAAATTATATAAGTAGGACTATTTAAATAATATATCTAACAAATACATTTAGAAAATATCAAACAAACACAATGTCGACTGATTTTGGTCTTACTTATTTTCTTTTTTTTTAATTTTTAAAAACTTATTTTGGCCAGACACCCCCACATTCTAAAATACTTTAGATCTAATTTGTGGCATTTCCATAGTACATAAAGTGGCCTTTTAGATTTCTTATACAATAATCACTGTAAAATACATACATATATATAGCATGCAAAATGATGGATTTCTCCACAAAAGTTATTGGGCATGTGTGTAAAGCTATATAAGATTGATCCACGAAAATAATCAAATATCTCTTTCCTTTCTTTCTTTCTTTCCCTTTTTTTTTTTTTTTTTTGATTCTTCTTCTAGATCTGGCGAGGCAGCGACGGCCATGGTTGGCCCAGCCACCTTCGCCTGGCCAGGCGAGGTGCTGGCCACCATGGCCACGGGCTGGCCATGGTGGCCACCTGCACGGGCCGGCCATGGCCAGGCGGCCTCCATGGCCGACTCGTCATGGTTGGTGGGTGGGTGGTTGGGATGGCGAGGCGGGGGTTGGGGTGGGGGGAGTGGGGTGGGGTTAGGAATTTTAATTTATATTTAAATTTAATTAAATTATTTTAAATATGTGAGTTAAAATAATATTGTTAATGGTAAATTAGGGGAATGTTTGTTATATTTTTTGTGTGATTTTATTATGTGTTTTGGAAGAATAAATTCTTGGAGAATGTGAAAATTGTGTTGGGGAATGCGATTAATTTTTTGTTATATTTTGAAAAATAGTTAAAAATTGAATTTGTAGAATTTTGGTATGTTTGTTTATGTTTTGGGGAAGACATTTTTTTTACTATAACAGTTAAATAAATATTTTTTTGTTAAATTTTTGGGGTGAAAATGAAATTGAGTGATTTTTTTATTGTTATAATAATAATAATTATTATTATATGATGTATATATAATATATGTATGTATATATTAAAAAATGGGAAATCTTTGGGGATAATGAAGGATATTCAGGGGAAAAAATGTATTTTAGAGGAAAAATGATGATATGTAATATATAAATATATATAAGTAGATGTGTATATATATGTATTTGTATATATAAATTATATAATATATTTGAAATTTAGAAAAAAGAAGAAGGAAAATACATGTATGCTGCCAACTAAGCAAGAAAAAGACAAAAAATGCCTATATGTCAGGTAGCAACGAGGCATAAACAAGAAATGCCACATGCCCGGCATGCCACGTCACCTTTTCTGGCGAGTTTCGCCGGATCTGGCGAGAAAAGGACGAAAAATGATAATTTTTTAATACTTATAGGATTAGAATTGACACTATGCAAATTATGGGACGAAAAATCAATTGGGATAAAATTACAGGACAAATTTTGTCTTTTTTCCTATATGAATATAGGTTAAGGTCCCCAAACCCAAGAATTATCATTTTTCACTTTTATACCATAAATTATGTAATTCTCGTGCGTTTGAAAGCACTTTAGTTGGGAATTGTAAAAAGGTTTTTTATCAGAATTTAGAGAAGGTTTAACAGTAGAAAACTCAAGTAATATCAATGGCGGGAGCTAAACTCAAATTTATGCTTTCACTGCAATTTTATGCTTACAATATGAAGTTAGTTTCTCTATATCATTTACATTTGATTTTTATTTTATAATCTCTTTTTTTTTCCCAAGTAACTTAACTTGTAAAATTTTAACTATTACTTCTATTTATCCAAAACATTAACTATGAAAATTAGCTCCCTACAGGTATGTCACCTAGCGCAAGACATCTATCATCTATGTTTTAAACATGGGAGTTAATGCACTCAACGGATCACCTCTTTTAGAACACTGGAGAGGAGATTTATACTTGTCTATATTATTATTTTTTTTGAAAAGAGTTTATAAGATTATAACATCTTATTTTAGGATTTTATAAACTTATTTTTAAAAAAAAATTACCAAATACTTTTTATCATCTTATATAGGCTCTTAAACATGTTATAAGTTGTTTTGATAAGTTTGTAAGCTCACCCAAACACCCTCTAAGTCCAATTTATTGCAAAAAATACGATATAATCTAATAAATATTGGGACAATCACAACACCATGCAATGTATCAGAAGAATGAAATAGTGAAGATATGATCCAAAAGAAAGGAAGGAAAAGTAGATGAAAGAGATAGAGGAAAAGAACTATGAGGCAGTCCAACTTAAAGAAATTAGGGCACAGCTATGAAATGAAGGGGTTAAATTCAAATTCATGAGAATTAATTGCAGGCAGTAAGAGGAAAAAGACACGTTATTCCATCATTTTAACAAATGTTATATTTTTTCAAATTTTAACAAAAAGTATGTGAATAGTTGCAATTGTTCAATGTCGTGGCAATGAAACTGAAATAGTAGCTTCGAGACAAGTATCGGAAGGTTTTTGATTATCTCATGACCACTAAAAAAAACAAAAATAAAAATAAATAAATAAATAAACTTTTATTTTCATTTCCTTGATCATGGTAAGGGCAAGAACAATGACTCAATGAGAATATATCTTCAAAAGTCCTATAACTTACTAACTTCTTTTCTTATTCCCCTTTCCAAAACAGATCAAAATCAAAATTTATCCATATGAATAGAAAGAAATTCATCTATGTAGAAGAAACTAACTAATTAAGCTGACTGAGCAATGGTGACACATACTGGTGGATTCTGTTTGCCAACAAAAGTAGGCTTAACGTTGTCACATTTGGTGGTGGCAGGGCCTAGAGTTCCATCATATTTAAGATCAATGTCACCTACCTCCACATTTTCACAAGGCTTACTACTGCTACAAAGAAACGTCACGACCTCCTGCGTCCACGATGTTCCCTTGATGTTCTTCAAGCTGACCTTGCTAATCTTGATAAGTGATGGTTTCTGCAAAAAATAATCAATACTTTTATGACCATGATAAACGCATAAATGAATGAATGATTAATATTATTGTAACGAATAGAGCAGTTTACATCTAGCTTGCAGAGATTATGTGGGCAATACTCTTGATCAATGATAACAGGATTGCTGACATTGTCCATGATTAAGTCTTCAAAATGCAAATCTGAGATTTGCAAAGTAGCTGGGGCTGAGGGCCATGTCTTCACTCTAACGCCATTCGTTGTTCCAATGAAAGTGCAATTCTTGACATATATCCCCTGCACATCTTTTTCAGCTTCAGACCTGCCAAGACTTCCAATACTGATACCATGCCCGGGCCCACAAGTTACGTTCTGGATATAAACGTCTTTGGTCTCATCGCCAATGGAGATACAATCATCTCCAGTTTTTATAATGGAATCAGTGATATTGATCCCTATGTCACGCCCTAAATGGATTCCATCGGTGTTTATGCTTTCTCCCGGGGCAGAAATAGTGAATCGAAGGAACGTAACATTTTGGCTTGATATGCAATTTACATGGAAATTCTTGCTATCTTTGGTAGTCACATCACGAATTATGGAGTTTTTAATGAAATTAAAGCTCAAGTTCTGCATGAAAAAATAAATCCACCTTAATTAATGAAATAAATGATCTTCATATTATGTCTAAAGGAATTGGGGAGATATCATACAATGGGTAGTTTGACGCAATTTTTATTCTTGTGGCAATCATTTTGGTTCCATGCTTCTTGGCCTCGACCATCAAAAACTCCACCTCCAGATAGGGTGAAGTAATCAACGTAGTTAATAGTAATCCACTCCCATTGTTTATTGGGCAGTTGATTAGGATTCGAAGGGGCTGCTACGGTGCCTTGAACTTGAAGCTCAAGAGGGGCCTTGTTGGGGCCATGCAATCTTACTTGACTTAGTGACCATGTCCCGGGTGGAATCACAATTATGCTTGGTGCTGTTGATTCACATGCTTCCTTCCAAGCATTTGTTAAAGCCTAACATGTGCATACAATTTTTTTTTGAATTTAAAAAAAATATTATTTTTATATTTAAAGAAGTATTCAGATATAGGCGAAAGAACTAAACAAATAATATTGATTCACCTGACTAACGTCAGCACCAACACTAGCACCATACTTTCTGATATCATATATCACGGGCTCTTGGGCATTAACATTATATGCGGAAAATGCCAAGAATAGAATTGTAACAATGAGTTTTAGTGCCATGACCTTGTGTTTCTTTTATTTGATGTAGTTCAAATTGATGTTCTCACCATACCTTTATTATGAATTTATAATGTTATGGGAATGTTGTGTTCCGTCGAATATGTGTTACCAGTCACCCAGTTACTATTTCAGGGGCAGGTGGTTTCCATACTATTGTGTTTGAACAAGTCTTTAGCACCACGAAAGGACCATATTTTACTATTTGTCATCATTAATTTTGTGGATAGAAAGCAGGTAAGTGTATGTAACTGCATATATACCTTTCTTGATGCGTCATATGTATAGGTCACGTGCTTGGTGATGGCTATGGCTCCTATGCCCCTAAATATATATACAGTACCAAATAATGGAGTAGGAAAGATAACAATATTTTCTGCAATAATATTGTCCACTTTTGTATTTCTGGTCCGTAGTAATTATGTTTTTAATCTAAATGTGATATGTTAAGCACTTTAACGTAACTTAGCTATTCCAGTTGGTACTTTTGCCTACGTTTATCTTGACGTCATCATACTGTTTTAACTCATAAAAAGCAATTTTTTTTTTCATATATAGGTTTTTCTAGGCATTTTTTCACTAATTAATTTCTCTCCTTCGAAAGGATTCATGGAGTTCCTAACAAGTAAGAAAGCTCCACATGTGTTAGAACTTCTGATACCACACAATATAGAATAGGGAATTGTTGAGATAGGTTTGCTCATGAAGCAGTTATCTGTGAAGAATTGTGTCATGTTTTTAGTTAAGAACTGTGTCGCATTTTATTTCTTCCTTCAATAATTTTTAGCTAGTATTTAAACAATATGTAGTTATATACACATATGCTCTCTTACATATTAAACGTGTTTCCCAACTCAGAGTCTCAGACACTATGACTTTAACATGTGTTCCTTAGTAAACAAAGTATTAATGTGGCTTCGATCATAAAAGTTTTGATCCTATATTAATATTATATATATATATTATATGCTTTGTTTGGTTTAAAGATTTTGGCGAGGCAAGAAAAATGCTAAAGAAAAATAAATTAAAGTCAAAAAATAGAAAAATTTCAAGTTTGTAATTTGGTTGTGTATAGAAAATAGTGAGGAAAAGGAACGAGGAGAATAGAGGAGATGAATGTATTGAAAAAGGAGATGCCGGGCGTAAGGCGAAACATAAAAATGAAGCCTTTAATATATAATAAAATATTAATTTTTTAATACACATGTCTTTTTAGTAATCATTTTGTTTTTTTTTTTTTAAAAAAAACTTCTCATATAAAATATTATTATTTAAATTTTATTCTCTGATTCTTTAGAGATGAATTTTTTTTTATTATATTTGCATAATTAATTTCATTTAACATTCTTTTTCAATTGATAGCATAGCTAACCCATTTTATCTTATTTGAGACATTGACAAATTTAGTAGTTTCAATTTTGAAAAACTTATTTCGAAAGAAGAAAAATAAAGTTAAGAAATAAAACCTTGGTTTATAGTAAAAGAGAATTAACTCTAATATTATTCAGTGATTAGTATTGAAAATGAATGAATGAGATAGGATTTTGATAAGTGAAAGAATAAGAATTAAAAGGAGAGTGAAGATTTAGGAGAATCAAAAGAAATAAAATTTTAATTTAAAATTTTAATTAATTACATTTAATTAATTATTTTATTGTAAGTTTTTCTACTAAGACCTCCAAATTAAAAGCCTCATGCTTTTTTTTTTATGCCTAAGTTGTTTGAAGAAGAAAACATATATATGATGCTACTAAACTAAATACCTAATTTTTTTAGGCCTATAATGTAAAACAAAAAAATTAGCCTTATATTTTTATTTTTGAGCCCAAAAATATAGAAGAAAATACCAATAGGAGGCCTTCAAAATTTGGAATCCTAAGGCGATTGCCTTTTTTAGCTAAAGGTAGAGTCACCCCTGGTACCAAATTAACTTTTCTCTTATTCCATATCATTTTTGGAGGAAAATGGAGTTTCTCTAGCTATGTTATATTTTTCCAAGTTTTTCATTTCGTTAGTCTTTTCCATACCAAACAAATAAGTAAAATTATTTTTTTTATTATGCTCTTTCCTTTTCTAACCAAAATCCTTGTACCAAACATAGTGGGAAGGTTTCGATGAAATGTGCTTATTAAATCATGTTAAAATTTTCACACTTTCTTGGAAGCATGCTATGATGCCTAGAACTTTGTTGAACTACCGTACATATTGTATTATTAAGTCTGGCAGTTGGAATTGTGATGTTCTTTGGGGAATCCAATTCTATGCATTCATAGATCTTATGGATGAATGTAGGTTCGGGTGATCAAAATTGTTACAAAAAACTTTGTATTGGTTTTTGCATCTTAATAGAAATTAATATTATATTATATATTGAGATTATTATATGAATATATTTATAAACGTAAAGGTCGAGGAATTAATGTCTGTGACTGATGAGAAAATTTTATTTCCAAATAATTGTTTATAATTTACTCATGATATGTAGCTTTGAAAAAGTAAATATAAATTATCTATATTTATGTATGTGCATGTGGACGTTTTACAAAATAGTATTAATCTACATGCTTATTAAGGTTATTTTCCCATTTCAATATAAGGAAAACAAAAATATCATAAATAGATTCATATTTAGTGAAAAAGCCTATGTGGTTTAGATTAGAGAATGAATTTTTTGAAAAAATAATTATGATAATAATTAAATCATATTTATTAATTTATGAATAATGTATCTTTTACAAAAACGAACGATCTATTTGAAAATGTAAATAAGAGCAACACTTTTTCAAGTCCACCAAAATTTTTCACAGATTCAAAAATATTTCATAGTGATTTACAACGTTTAATTATTTTTGCAAATCTCTTGTGGAATTTAATTTATTACACAAATTAGAATTATTTTTCCTAATCACATTTAAGCTTAACAAAATAAATTTGTTATTAAGAGAAGCGGTTTAGTGGTTATGACTAAAACGCCGTATGTTGAACATACACTAACATAAAACCAATTCCATAAATTGAAATGTTAATTGTTAAAAAGAAAAATTAATTATATGACATAGGTTATTATATAAAGGATATTCATATTATGTTGTTAATAAACCTAATAATTAAGGAATACTAATTTTCAAAATTGGTTGTACGTTCAGGTCCATAGCGAAGATCCTCTTCTAGAAAAGCTTTGGAAATACTAATCAAGACATACATTAAAATATTAAAGAAACAACAAAATAAACAAAACAAAGTATAAATGGGAATAGAAATAAAACCTAGTCCTAGACACAAATAAATTACACTCACTTTAGAGTAGACTTTGCCGCTATTAGGTGCGAATAGTATTTGATGTCTACTCTTAAGATATAATGAACCTTCAAAAATTCTTAGCGTACTCGAACAAGAACTTCTACAAACTCAATTTTTCTCACAGTTCCCTTATTTGATAGAAATATTTGAAGAGGACATTAAATGTATAAGTATATTTATAATATAAGTTGTTGAAGATTTCTTCTCTCTATATTTACATATGTATTTTCTATACATATATTTTCTTACTACAAAAAACCACATTTATAGAACTAATCAACCCTTTTGGAAGAGACACACACTGCAAAAACAAATAAAAAATCGACATTTCCGACAGAATGACAAATTATCGATTGATCTCCGATGAAATTTTTATTATTGAAAAAACCCTCATCAGTACAGACCTGCAAATAGGCCTCCAAGCGTGCCTCCAATTGGGCCACAACTAATGTTGTTATCCATTGGCTATAAATTCTTTTTAAGGCAAGAATTCATTGGAAATTATTAAGGAAACAAGTTAACTTTGGTAATCATGCATTAATAACTTAAACAGCAGATGGTAAAATAATTACAGCACGATGTGATTGCTTTCCTAGGTTACAAGGATGCAAATCAAATTATAATCTACAGAGGATCTTTTATTTATGGAAAGTAAATTCCGCATGATAGATTCCAACATACAATATGTAAGCAGATTCCAACAGATAATATGCATGCCATTCAGTGCATAGTTCAAGGAGTAATTTTGTCATGATCAAAATAATGTAAATCATCAAAAGGGTTATCATATTGTAATACTCCTTTTCTAACGGGGAGTTGGTTAATATAAAAGGAATTAGAGGGAATGATAATTATGTTATACTTTGATAGTATATACTTTATTTTTAGTTAAAATTGAAGTTTAGATATATAGAATATAGCATTCATTCATCGTTTAAATACTTCAAACTTTCTATCTACCCGGTTATGTGGCTGTAATAAGAAGACAATTTTATGGTTCATTACCATTCTAATTCTTGATTGATTGTCATTTACAACAACAAATTTGGGTAGATAAAAAGACTATATTTGGCTATTTGATTGGGTAATTATGTAATGACTCCCTGCCAGAAATGCCAGTACTGAGGAAACAATCAAAATTATTCACTTAGGTCGGCCCCAAGTGCATTTTCAACTAATGATCGTAGATAATTTTCTACAACACTGGCATTAATCTCTAGTAGTTATTACAATTGTCTTTATTAGGGTCGTCAGAATAGCATTGTGAAGTTGAGATGATGAAATTTTTATTCTTTATGTTTCTAACTTTTGAAAATCTTAGAGATAGATGGAGTTGAGATGAGTTTGAAGGGGAGGTTGTTTGGTAAAATAAGTTGTATTGTGAGTAGAGGTTTGACAATCTTTGAGATAAAATATACGTCATTTTTAGTTAAATTTTTAATCATTTAAGTTTAAAATAATTTGTAAGATAACCATTTAGAATGAGATAGAACTTAGTTTCAATTCGTAAGCTACCTTGGTTAATATTTCAGGTAGTCTAAGTTATCCAATATGATATTTTAGATTATTTAGCCTGAATAGTATTTCTTTATGATCTCAACATTAATTATCATTTGATGAGCTACCGTGGCTATTTCGAATAGTCTAAGTAATCCTATAACTTATCCTAGACTCAATTCTAAACTAAAAGGCCTTGTTTGCTTGGACGATTGTGTATGATATATACATAATCCAAGCAATCCGGCCTCTTGGTTAGTATACTTTGGAGCCCATGATTGATAGATAGGTGGTCCGGTATTCATTATGATTAATTCTAAGCAATCCTATAGATTATCCTATCATGCATTTTCTAAACATACTAAAATACAAAACTAATTAGATAATTTCAATAAACCAACATGCATTTTCTCAACATTTTTAAATAATCAATTTCAAAGCCGCCATGCATTTCTACACAAGTAATTCTTGGAAACCAAAATACATTTCTAAACAATTAATTTATAAACCAACATGCATTTCTACGCATGTAATTATTGGAAAACAAAATACATTTCCAAATAATTAATTTCTAAACCAACATGCATTTTGCACAATGATAATTAAATAGAAAAAGATATAAAAAATTACAGAAATTAACAGGGGCGTGCGACCAATGCAGGTATGGTGAAACAGCATGGGCTGCGGCGGCAGTGTACGTGTGCGGGTTGCGATAGGAGTGACAATAGTGGCTAAGGACGTTGAGGAGAAGGGTGGGAACGCTCAATGAAGAAGAAAGAATTGGGGAAGGAAGAAGAAGAAATGGTGAAGAAGAAGGATGGGTGACTAATTTAATTTAGTTTTCCGATGGAATTGCTTTTTAAAATAAAATAAATTCACTTCTCCAAAGAAAAATCTGTGAGAAAACCATTGTTAAATGTATTCTCTATTGGTTATCTTTGCGTTTTTTTGCGCCAAATCCATCCAAATCTATAGACGTTTTTCTGATGAATTTTTGATGAATCATATTCCCTTGTAAATTCATTGGAAATCCTTTGAAAAATTTCAAGAAATGCATTCCGTCGGAAAATCAATGTTTTTTTATAGTGACATTTACCTTTCTAAGAGACGCAATTTGAAAGAAAAGATATAACTTTTCTTACATCCATCTACTCCAGCTCCATATCAAACAGAGCAATCATGGCAAGTAAAACACGAATGGAAGTATGTTAAAGTCAATTCCCTCTCTATGAGTAAAACCCTTAGCAACCAATTGTGCCTTGTATCTAGCATCTTCAACCCCGAGAATCCCTTCCTTTTTCTTGTAGATCCATTTGCAATCTACAATCTTCTGCCCTTTGGGTATATCAACCAGCTCCCATGTGCTATTCTTGTGAGACTCCATCTCTTCACTCAGAGCTGCAACCTATTTATCTGAATTTAGCTTGGAAATTGCCTATTTGTCTGAGACTAGATCATCTCCTACAAACTTCTAGGCTGAACTCAAAGCATAAGCTACCAGATTTGAGTAAGCAAACCGCTATGGTTGTTTGATCTGCCTTTTCTCCCTATTGCAAGCTAAGCAATAATTTTGTAGTGGTTCGTTTTCTTGCTGTTGATTAGGTGATAATGCACTTTCACCAGCTTCATCTACCACCTTATGTTTCCTCTTTGAAACTTGTGGAGGATCAATATGAATCTCCACCTTCTCCTTAACGCCCTGTTGACCACTTTCCTGCTGCTCCACCTTCTTCATCATTGCATACTTATCAAATGTCACGTCTCTGCAGATAATCATCTTGGAGCACTTGTCATCATTACATCACAAACGATAACCTTTGACTCCATCTGCATAGCCTAGAAATATGCACTTCCTAGCCCTTGGCTCAAGCTTCCCATCCCAAACATGAGCATAGGTTGGACACCCAATACTCTCATATTTAAGTAATCAATAGGAGACTTGGACCAAACTTCCATTGGTGTCTTGTAGTCCAAAGTAGTTGATGGTGACCTATTCACCAAATAACATGCAGTGTTAATCATTTTTGCCCAAAAATTCTTGGACAATCCGGCGTTAAAGAGCATGCACCTAGCTCTTTTCAAGATAGTCCTATTCATTTATTCTGCAACTCTATTCTATTGTAGTCTATGTACAACTATGCGATGCCTCACAATTCCTTCCTTATTGTAGAATTCCTGAAATCTCCAATCCATTGTCAATCCTCAAGCATTTGATCTCTTTTCCTATATAATTCTCAATGAATGTCTTCCATTACTTGAAGTTGACAAACACCTCATCCTTATGCTTTAGCATGTACACCCATGCTCTTTGTGAGAAATCATCTATGAATGTCAGCATGTATTTAGCACCTCCTTTTGAAGGAACCTAAGAAGGCCTCCAAAGATCTCAGTGAATGTAATCCAGCGTGCCCTTGGTCTTGTGGACTACAGCACCGAATTTCACCCTATATTGCTTGCGCAACACACACTGCTAGTAGAAATCCAGCTCTCTAGTCTTTTCTCCATAAAGCAAACCTCGTTTGCTCAGTTCTGACATCCCCTTCTCACTTATATGCCCAAGCCGCATATACCACAGTCTCGTAGTAGCATTGATTAATGAAGAAATTGCTGCAATACCAGAATCTGTGTTGCCCTACAATATGTAAAGGCCATTCTGCTTGTCTCCCTTTATGATAAGCTATGCATCTTTGAAAAGTCGCATAACTCCATCTCGAGCTCTGTACTCACAACCATCTTTGTCTAGAGTACCCAGCGATATCAGATTTTTCTTCAAATCTGGAACATAACGCACATTTGTTAAGGTCCTTACTATCTCATCATGCATTCTGATATAAACTGAGCCAATTCCTACAATCCTAAAAGAAGCATCGTTTCCCATAAGCATTTTACTACAATCGTATTTCTGATATGTGGTAAACCAATCTTCTTGTGGGCACATGTGGTAGGAACATCTACTATCCAAAATCAATTCAGAGCTTAGTAAAGTTTTAGCGACATTGAGAACAAGCCCACCATAAAACCCATCATCAACAACTCCTGCGACATCATCCCATTTTTGATCAAAAGTTTCACCTATATCCTTCGTCTTTCCTCATTCCGAAAATTTTTGTTTCTAATGCCCCTTTTGTAACATCCCTAAAATTTAGTATTTTGGAAAATAAGAATGAAAAAATCAAGATTTTTATTGGTTGGATTTTAGAGCTTGAAAAATAAATAAAAAGGACTTGATTGCAAAAGTTTTGAAAGTTTTGGGGTTAAAGTGCAATTAAGCAAGAGTTGATTGGACCATATCTTAAAATTTTTAGGGTTGCATAGCTATTATTTTTGGTCAAATGGGTCAAAGTGAGGCACACACTTAGTTAGGGGTTGAATGGAAGTTTGTGTAAACTTTGAAGGGCTTAATTGTTGGATGAATAAGCTTCTGAGGTCAATTTGAGAATTAGAAAAAATTAGTACTATATATAACTTATTTTCATTTTCCCCCCCTATTTTCATCTTTTCCCTCACCTAAAACCCCTCACCATCAACTCCGGTGAACTTCCACCGACAACGGCCAAACCTTAAAACAAAATAGGCCAAATGCTTCTCCTAACCATTAGCTCCACACCCATACCACATGCACCCTTAGTTCATGGCGGGCCATTGGAAAATCGAAGCTCAAAACTTACCGCGGTGGTGATTGATAGGTGACGGCGAAAGTGAGGCAGAGACCAATTTTTGGGTAGTGAAAGGTGACGATTTCAGCTTAGGGAACAAGGTGGTGCACTTGGATTGGAGTAAGGGGTGGCGCCGACGATAGAAATTGAAGGACTAATGGCGGCGGACGGTGGGGTAGTGACTTTGGAGCTCAAATTAGAGGCCATCCCAGTAGAAAAATGGTTAATTGAAGGATACGTTAAACAGCTCCTGTGGAGAGGAGTAGTTTGGTGATAGTTTTGAGATTTTTTGGCGACAGCTACGTGGCAGTAGAGCTGGGTCAGGATTTGCAGCTCATCCCAAGGATCATGATGGTGGTCTTAGTTCGTGGTTTCGAGGTCCGTTAAGCAAATTCGTAGGTAAAAAAGGGAGTTAGATTATATATGTTTATATATATATGTATACATGTGATGTATCATTATTTTCATTGGACTTTGTAATATGCCAAGGATGAAGATTTGTATAAGATTGATACATATATATTTCCATGCATGGACTATAGTGGTTAGTGGGCCCGGATCTGTATTACTTAACGTAATATTTTGATTAATTGAGATAATTAAGCGATATAATTATGATTTATGAAATTGGAGCTTGTGATATGATAATTGGGGGAATTTGAGATGATATGGGACTAGGACTTGGTATATGCATGTGCCAGTATAAATTTGGTAAACTTGGATTGTATTATTTTATGAAAATATTGGTAATTATTGAGTTAATTGGAAGAGACAACCCTAATTTTATGAATTTGGGACCTATATGGCAATAATTGAGTTATTAAGCTAATTGGCCTGTTATTGATGATTTGGGACACTGGTATGAGGTTAATTAGATAATTAAGAAATTGATTATAAATATACTCTCTTGGTTAGGTGACGAAGAAGCTAGTCCCACGGAGTAGTAGATTACTGATTGTGGATTGCATTTATGATATTACGGAGGTGATGGTCTGCCATTCTAGCCTTGTTTATGTATATATATATATATATTCTTGTGGAATGACCCCTATGTGGGTTCAACTTGATTGTACTAATTGCTCTTGATTGATTGAAATCGCACTCGCTTGAGTACTTATTCTTGATATTGGAATTGATCTTGCTCGTTGTGTTCAATTGTCATCTATTACCTGATACTTGTACCTTGTGAGGGTTAATTGACTCGTACACCCCTTTGAGGGTTAATTCTTGATCGTATTCAAATATAATTTGTTCTTATCTATTCTGCCGCCTAAAACATCTCGTTTGTTATCTGTCCAATTTGTTACCTGATCGTCTGTTATATGCTCATTCTGTTATCATTCTTGTTCTTGATTAGTACTTGATGTTGTCTTGTTATCCAGTATCGTTCTGTTATCTGGATATGTGTTGGGAATTATGAATCGATTGATTGTTATTTATCATATGTACGGAGATATGTTAGCGGTACATTAAGGGTTTTTCCCTGAGTATCAGCGATCTCGCTAGGGGCATTTCCCTGGGTATCAGCAATTACGTTTGGGTTGAGTGCCAATCTCAATGAAATGCTGAGATATACTTGTACATGTTTGCGGTACCTTAGGGGCGTTTCCCTAGGTATTAGCAGTGAGCCATGGGCATTTCCCTAGGCATCTGCATTCAACGATGAGTCAAGGGTGTTTCGCTAGACATCAAAAGTACTTGTTTCGTCGATATAAGGAGAATCAAATATGCATGTTTCGTTCTGACCTGTTAGATTGCATTTGATTTGGGCTTGTTTTGTTTAACTATAACCGATTGTTTGCATCCTGCTCTTGGAGCAATAAAGACGGTATAGCTTTCTAGTTTAAGTTGGGCTGTTGTTCGGACTGAATGAGCCATCTGTATTTTCTCCCAAGCTGTAATCGGTTGAGATGCTCTATACCTCTCAAGTAGAATCGGTTGAGATGATCTCGGGCCTTTCGAGCTGACAGTCACAACCCCGAGCTAGTACCTACTTGAATTCTTAAATCTGTTAATGCTTGTTTACTGACTTGTAATTGCCTGTTTCTTGATACGTTCCTGTACTGTATGTTATTTGACAATCTGTTGGGTTGATTCTTCCACGACAGATCCCCATTGTTGTTATCATGTTTATCCCTCACTAAGTTTTTGAACTTACCCCCCGTATTCTTTTGACTTTCTCAGACAAGTTTATGTGGAGGATATGGACTCCTGAATTGGGTTGGAGAAATACTTTTGTAATTGAACAGGTACTTGTGTATGTTATTGAGCTTTCTTGAATGTTAACTTTGGTTTTGAGACAATGTGATATGTCAGGACCAATGTAGAGGACTTCAAGTCTATACATGTTATGTTAGATATAAGAAGTTGAATCATGGAACGTTTTTAAGCGCTTGTCGTATTAATTAAGTTTGAAATTTTCGCTGCTTTTGATAAGTTAAGTTGAAATGTTTTGGGCCTATTGCTTGTTTATGGATTAAGATTTGAGTCCGAACTAAGTGGTGCCTCAGCTAAAGGCGATCTCGAATGGGGGGCGTTACACTTTTCCACCGCTCCTAAAACACTTGTCTCCGTTTCTAGGCTTGGTTCGGGACTTCGATCGGCCTCTACTTCTTTTCCTTTCTCTTGGTCTCCTTTTCGCCACCAATCCTTCCCCACTTTCACTATCGTTGCTGCCCAGAACATGTTTTCTCATCTCGTTGGAATTCAATGAAGTCTTCATATCCTCTATTGAAATCGTATCTCTCCCATATAGCAAAGTAGTAACCAAGTGCTTAAAATATTTTGGCATCATCATTAATTTTAACATCTATACTAGTGAGATCTAGAATCACCTTTTTGAAAATATTAATATACTGAGTAATAAATGTACCTTCACTCATTCTTAATGTATATAACCGTTGTTTCAAATACAACCGATTCGTTAGGGATTTCGTCATATAAAGACTCTCCAGCTTGACTCTAATCCCGCTGGCATACTTTCCGTGGTGACCTTTCTCAGTACGTCATCTGCCAATGATAAAACCAGAGTACCATAAGCCTTCGTCATGAATTCATTCTTTTGTTCATCGGTCAGCATCTTTGGCAAGGAATCTGTGCCCTTTAACGCTCTCTATAAACCTTGTTGACGTAGGAAGGCGTGAACCTTTATCTTCTACAGCCCGAAGTTATTCATCCCATCGAATTTCTCTACCTCATACTTCGTGCCTGATATCTAATCCAACCTGCTCTGATACAAATTTGTTAAAACCCAGAAGAATCTATTGTTAAAACTATGAAATAATAGTAAAGTAATTCAATGAAATATGCATCACGACAAGATTTAACGTGGTTCGGCAATGTGCCTAATCCATCCAACCAAAAATAGGATTTTATTGATCTCAAATTAAAGCGACAATTACAAACGTGAACCCACAAATCTCCTGAGAACACCTAACACCCCCATTCTAAACTCCGTCTTGAGAAATTGACTCAAAAACAATAAAGAAGCCTTTATGTTATGTCTGTCTCGATTTGGCCTAGAAGAAAACACCAAATATATAGCCTAAAAACTCAAAACGGCCGCACCGTGCATCGGGGCGCGGCACCTTATTTTTCCAAAAAATCTACCGAGATGAACAGTACTTTGTACTCCCTGGCATAGAACGCTTGCACTAGGGCACTTCATTCCAGTGATGCCCGTATCTGGGTACGTCAACCGTGCACCCGGGCATGAGTCTCGCTCAATAGCTACTTAAATTTTTTGTGTTGCTCGCCTGGGTACAGCAGCCTTCTGCCTAGGTGCGTGATTCTAATAGCATGCATGCTTGGGAGCACCTCGCGCTCGTTCTTCCCCTACTCGTGCCTTGGCATGCAAGTCCTTGTGCCCCGACGCAGCATCCTGCCGGCGTGCGCCGGGGTGTTTTTTTCAAGCCCATCTCAACTGCTTCGCTCCATTCCTTCTGATTCTTGTTGATTCAGCCCAAATTTCAAGGTAAAATCAACAGTATGCACGTGAAATGTTTCATCTATTTTAAGGTTCCTTGACATTAGTTTTCCATGAATAAGATAAAGGCCGTGGTTTGGGGTTTATGGTACTACAAATTTACCATCAAACCTTTTAGACCTAATAACTTCCTACAACAAGATTAATATGTCCTACCATGATACAAATTACAAATAGAATTCATATCATATATCTGAAGTTCCTTCTTTTGATATATTAGGATTTGAAATGCATAAAATAGCCCTAAAGTTGCAACTAGTAGCACTTTTATCTCTATCATCTACAACAATTATAATTAATAGAGGACTTTTATGGTTCAATATAGTCATGTTGTTCAACTAATTAATTAAATCATTTGAAGTAATTTTGTCAACAACGTGTTTAGTGTGTGTAAGCAATTCTACTCTAAAATTATTGAAAATATTGATTAAGAAGCACACTAAAATATTAAAAAAAACAAAAACAAAATAAAGTAAAATAAAGTGTATAAAGGAATAGAAAGAAAACCCAGTTTAAGGCACGCAAAAACTGCACTCACTTCAGAGTAGAATTCGCTAATGCCCGGGTGCAATTAGTATTCGACGTCTGCTCTCAAGATACAATGAACCTTTAGAAATCCATGATGTGCATTCAAGCAAGAACTTTCATGAACTCGATTTTTTCCGACGATCGCATTATATTATAGAAATACTTAAAATACTTAAAGAGGACAATAAATGTATAAGTATATGTATAATATAAGTTGTTGAAGATTTCTTCTCTCTATATTTACCTATATATATATATTATTTCTTAATACAGAAAAGCATATTTATAGAATTAATCAGTCCTTTTGGAATAGACAAAATTTGAAAGAAAAGATATATCTTCTAGGAAGCAACTCCTAAAATTTTCCTATTTTTATTTTTGTCTCAAAAACACATCTAATATATATTCAACAAAAAGGAGAGAGAGAGAGAGAGAGAGAGAGAGAGAGAGAGAGAGAGATGAGAATAACAAATTAGGAAATACCAATTTTGTGAACTCAAATTTCTTGGAAATCCATACATATTGTACATACAGGTATAGTATCTATCTCCATGCACGTGTGTAGAATTAACATACAATGAATATTGCTTGTATATGCACACCAAGTTTACCATTGAAAAGTAAATGACTGAAATATCAACATGGGACCAGAGAAAAGTTATTAGAATTTACTTATATTTAATCTAAAAGCATTTCCCATAAATAATATTACTACATATATAAAGTTTTATATATTTAGTTCTATATCGAATTATATTTGTTAATTGTTAATATGTACACTATCGTCAACTGTTTAAAAGATAAGAATCAAAATTTAATTTCAATCCATCCTATAATGTTAGTTCACATATATGTTTAATTCGTCTCATTATCTCAAGATATGTGTTAGTTATAATGTGATTATATCCATATTCGGATGTGGTCCATATAACTGCCGATTTGGTCATAACCACCTCCCCACTAAGCCCACTTAATTGAGAGATAATGTCTTGATGGAAGACATTATATATGAATGGCAAAAAGACAAAATTCGTCCTGTAATTTTACCCCATTTGGTTTTTTGTTCTATAATTTGCATAATATCAATTCTAGTCCTATAAGTATTAAAAAATTATCATTTTTCATCCTTTTTTCGCCGGAGCAGGTGAAACTTGCCGGAAAAGGTGACGTGGCACGCCGGGCATGTGGCATTTCTTATTTATGCCTCGTTGGCAGCTGACATGGATTGATAAATTAAAAATAAAAAAATAAAAAATGCCAATTGGTTATACAATAATATATATGATATATATTTATATATACACATATATATCTAAATATATGTATTATATATACATACACAAACAAATGTATATATACCCCCACCCACCAACCCACCCGGTGGTTGGCTGGCCGGCTGAGCTCACCATGACCAGCCGGTGGCCATGGTGGCCAGCACCTCGCTTGGCCAGATCTGGCCAGGCGAGGTTCAGCCATGGCCGTTGCCTGGCCAGGCGGCTGCCATGGCTGGCCCGGTATTGGCCGCTGCCTGGCTAGATCTGGCCAGGCAGCGGCGGCCATGGCTGGCCCAGCCACCTTCGCCTGGCCAGGTGAGGTGCTGGCCGCCTGCACGGGCCGGCCATGGCCAGGCGGCCTCCATGGCCGGCTCGTCATGGTTGGTGGGTGGGTGGTGGGGTGGCGAAGCGGGGGTTGGGGTGGGAGGGAGTGAGGTGGGGTTAGGAATTTTAATTTATATTTAAATTTAATTAAATTATTTTAAATATGTGAGTTAAAATAATATTATTAATGGTCAATTAGGGGAATGTTTGTTATATTTTTTGTGTGATTTTATTATGTGTTTTGGAAGAATAAATTATTGGAGAATGTGAAAATTGTGTTGGGGAATGTGATTAAGTTTTTGTTATATTTTGAAAAATAGTTAAAAATTGAATTTGTAGAATTTTGGTATGTTTGTTTATGTTTTGGGGAAGATATTTTTTTTACTGTAACAGTTAAATCAATGTTTTTTTGTTAAATTTTTGGGGTGAAATTGAAATTTAGTGATTTTTTTATTGTTATAATAATAATAATTATTATTATATGATGTATATATAATATATGTATGTATATATTAAAAAATGGGAAAACTTTGGGGATAATGAAGGATATTCAGGGGAAAAAATGTATTTTAGAGGAAAAATGATGATATGTAATATATAAATATATATAAGTAGATGTGTATATATATGTATTTGTATATATAAATTATATAATATATTTGAAATTTAAAAAAAAAAAAAGAAGGAAAATACATGTATGCCGCCAACTAAGAAAGAAAAAGACAAAAAATGCCTATATGTCAGCTACCAACGAGGCATAAACAAGAAAAATGCCACATGCCCGGCGTGCCACGTCACCTTTGCAGGCGAGTTTTGCCAGATCTGGCGAGAAAAGGATGAAAAATGATAATTTTTTAATACTTATAGGACTAGAATTGATATTATGCAAATTATAGTATCCAAAATTTTAAAATTGTAAAATTTTAACTTTTACTTCTATTTATCCTAAACATTAATTATGAAAATTAGCTCCCTACAGGTATGTCACCTAGCGCAAGACATCTATCATCTATGTTTTAAACATGGGAGTTAATGCACTCAACGGATCACCTCTATTGGAACACTGGAGAGGAGATTTATACTTGTCTATATTATTATTATTTTTGAAAAGAGTTTATAAGATTATAACATCTTATTTTAGGATTTTATAAACTTATTTTTAAAAAATATTTACCAAATACTTTTTTATCATCTTATATAGGCTCTTAAACATGTTATAAGTTGTTTTGATAAGTTTGTAAGCTCACCCAAACACCCTCTAAGTCCAATTTATTGCAAAAAATACGATATAATCCAATAAATATTGGGACAATCACAACACCATGCAATGTATCAGATGAATGAAATAGTGAAGATATGATCCAAAAGAAAGGAAGGAAAAGTAGATGAAAGAGATAGAGGAAAAGAACTATGAGGCAGTCCAACTTAAAGAAATTAGGGCACAGCTACGAAATGAAGGGGTTAAATTCAAATTCATGAGAATTAATTGCAGGCAGTAAGAGGAAAAAGACACGTTATTCCATCATTTTAACAAATGTTATATTTTTTCAAATTTTAACAAAAAGTATGTGAATAGTTGCAATTGTTCAATGTCGTGGCAATGAAACTGAAATAGTAGCTTCGAGACAACTATCGGAAGGTTTTTGATTATCTCATGACCACTAAAAAAAACAAAAATAAAAATAAATAAATAAATAAACTTTTATTTTCATTTCCTTGATCATGGTAAGGGCAAGAACAATGACTCAATGAGAATACATCTTCAAAAGTCCTATAACTTACTAACTTCTTTTCTTATTCCCCTTTCCAAAACAGATCAAAATCAAAATTTATCCATATGAATAGAAATAAATTCATCTATGTAGAAGAAACTAACTAATTAAGCTGACTGAGCAATGGTGACACATACTGGTGGATTCTGTTTGCCAACAAAAGTAGGCTTAACGTTGTCACATTTGGTGGTGGCAGGGCCTAGAGTTCCATCATATTTAAGATCAATGTCACCTACCTCCACATTTTCACAAGGCTTACTACTGCTACAAAGAAACGTCACCACCTCCTGCGTCCACGATGTTCCCTTGATGTTCTTCAAGCTGACCTTGCTAATCCTGATAAGTGATGGTTTCTGCAAAAAATAATCAATACTTTTATGACCATGATAAAGGCATAAATGAATGAATGATTAATATTATTGTAACGAATAGAGCAGTTTACATCTAGCTTGCAGAGATTATGTGGGCAATACTCTTGATCAATGATAACAGGATTGCTGACATTGTCCATGATTAAGTCTTCAAAATGCAAATCCGAGATTTGCAAAGTAGCTGGGGCTGAGGGCCATGTCTTCACTCTAACGCCATTCGTTGTTCCAATGAAAGTGCAATTCTTGACATATATCCCCTGCACATCTTTTTCAGCTTCAGACCTGCCAAGACTTCCAATACTGATACCATGCCCGGGCCCACAAGTTACGTTCTGGATATAAACATCTTTAGTCTCATCGCCAATGGAGATACAATCATCTCCAGTTTTTATAATGGAATCAGTGATATTGATCCCTATGTCACGCCCTAAATGGATTCCATCGGTGTTTATGCTTTCTCCCGGGGCAGAAATAGTGAATCGAAGGAACGTAACATTTTGGCTTGATATGCAATTTACATGGAAATTCTTGCTATCTTTGGTTGTCACATCACGAATTATAGAGTTTTTAATGAAATTAAAGCTCAAGTTCTGCATGAAGAAATAAATCCACCTTAATTAATGAAATAAATGATCTTTCTATTCTGTCTAAAGGAATTGGGGAGATATCTTACAATGGGTAGTTTGACGCAATTTTTATTCTTGTGGCAATCATTTTGGTTCCAAGCTTCTTGGCCTCGACCATCAAAAACTCCACCTCCAGATAGGGTGAAGTAATCAACGTAGTTAATAGTAATCCACTCCCATTGTTTATTGGGCAGTTGATTAGGATTCGAAGGGGCTGCTACGGTGCCTTGAACTTGAAGCTCAAGAGGGGCCTTGTTGGGGCCATGCAATCTTACATGACTTAGTGACCATGTCCCGGGTGGAATCACAATTATGCTTGGTGCTGTTGATTCACAGGCTTCCTTCCAAGCATTTGTTAAAGCCTAACATGTGCATACAATTTTTTTTCAATTTAAAAAATATATTATTTTTATATTTAAAGAAGTATTCAGATATAGGCGAAAGAACTAAACAAATAATATTGATTCACCTGACTAACGTCAGCACCAACACTAGCACCATACTTTCTGATATCATATATCACGGGCTCTTGGGCATTAACGTTATATGCGGAAAATGCCAAGAATAGAATTGTAACAATGAGTTTTAGTGCCATGACCTTGTGTTTCTTTTATTTGATGTAGTTCAAATTGATGTTCTCACCATACCTTTATTATGAATTTATAATGTTATGGGAATGTTGAGTTCCGTCGAATATGTGTTACCAGTCACCCAGTTACAATTTTAGGGGCAGGTGGTTTCCATACTATTGTGTTTGAACAAGTCTTTAGCACCACGAAAGGACCATATTTTACTATTTGTCATCATTAATTTTGTGGATGGAAAGCAGGTAAGTGTATGTAACTGCATATATACCTTTCTTGATGCGTCATATGTATAGGTCACGTGCTTGGTGATGGCTATGGCTCCTATGCCCCTAAATATATATACAGTACCAAATAATGGAGTAGGAAAGATAACAATATTTTCTGCAATAATATTGTCCACTTTTGTATTTCTGATCCGTAGTAATTATGTTTTTAATCTAAATTTGATATGTTAAGCACTTTAACGTAACTTAGCTATTCCAGTTGGTACTTTTGTCTACGTTTATCTTGACGTCATCATACTGTTTTAACTCATAAAAAGCAATTTTTTTTTCATATATAGGTTTTTCTAGGCATTTTTTCACTAATTAATTTCTCTCCTTCAAAAGGATTCATGGAGTTCCTAACAAGTAAGAAAGCTCTACATGTGTTAGAACTTCTGATACCACACAATATAGAATAGGGAATTGTTGAGATAGGTTTGCTCATGAAGCAGTTATCTGTGAAGAATTGTGTCATGTTTTTAGTTAAGAACTGTGTCGCATTTTATTTCTTCCTTCAATAATTTTTAGCTAGTATTTAAACAATATGTAGTTATATACACATATGCTCTCTTACATATTAAACGTGTTTCCCAACTCAGAGTCTCAGATACTATGACTTTAACATGTGTTCCTTACTAAACAAAGTATTAATGTGGCTTCGATCATAAAAGTTTTGATCCTATATTAATATTATATATATATTATATGCTTTGTTTGGTTTAAAGATTTTGGCGAGGCAAGAAAAATGCTAAAGAAAAAGAAATTAAAGTCAAAAAATAGAAAAATTTCAAGTTTGTAATTTGGTTGTGGATAGAAAATAGTGAGGAAAAGGAACGAGGAGAATAGAGGAGATGAATGTATTGAAAAAGGAGATGCCGGGCGTAAGGCGAAACATAAAAATGAAGCCTTTAATATATAATAAAATATTAATTTTTTAATACACATGTCTTTTTAGTAATCATTTTGTTTTTTTTTTTTAAAAAAAAACTTCTCATATAAAATATTATTATTTAAATTTTATTCTCTGATTCTTTAGAGATGAATTTTTTTTTATTATATTTGCATAATTAATTTCATTTAACATTCTTTTTCAATTGATAGCATAGCTAACCCATTTTATCTTATTTGAGACACTGACAAATTTAGTAGTTTCAATTTTGAAAAACTTATTTCAAAAGAAGAAAAATAAAGTTAAGAAATAAACCTTGGTTTATAGTAAAAGAGAATTAACTCTAATATTATTCAGTGATTAGTATTGAAAAAGAATGAATGAGATAGGATTTTGATAAGTGAAAGAATAAGAATTAAAAGGAGAGTGAAGATTTAGGAGAATCAAAAGTAATAAAATTTAAATTTAAAATTTTAATTAATTACATTTAATTAATTATTTTATTGTAAGTTTTTCTACTAAGACCTCCAAATTAAAAGCCTCATGCTTTTTTTTTTTATGCCTAAGTTGTTTGAAGAAGAAAACATATATATGATGCTACTAAACTAAATACCTAATTTTTTTAGGCCTATAATGTAAAACAAAAATATTAGCCTTATATTTTTATTTTTGAGCCCAAAAATATAGAAGAAAATACCAATCGGAGGCCTTCAAAATTTGGAAGCCAAAGGCGACTGCCTTTTTTAGCTAAAAGTAGAGTCACCCCTGGTACCAAATTAACTTTTCTCTTATTCCATATCATTTTTGGAGGAAAATGGAGTTTCTCTAGCTATGTTATATTTTTCCTAGTTTTTCTTTTCGTTAGTCTTTTCCATACCAAACAAATAAGTAAAATTATTTTTCTTATTATGCTCTTTCCTTTTCTAACCAAAATCCTTGTACCAAACATATTGGGAAGGTTTCGATGAAATGTGCTTATTAAATCATGTTAAAATTTTCACACTTTCTTGGAAGCATGCTATGATGCCTAGAACATTGTTGAACTACCGTACATATTGTATTATTAAGTCTGGCAGTTGGCATTGTGATGTTCTTTGGGGAATCCAATTCTATGAATTCATAGATCTTATGGATGAATGTAGGTTCGGGTGATCAAAATTGTTACAAAAAACTTTGTATTGGTTTTTGCATCTTAACAGAAATTAATATTATATTATATATTGAGATTATTATATGAATATATTTATAAACGTAAAGGTCGAGGAATTAATGTCTGGGACTGAAGAGAAAATTTTATTTCCAAATAATTGTTTATAATTTACTCATGATATGTAGCTTTGAAAAAGTAAATATAAATTATCTATATTTATGTATGTGCATGTGGACGTTTTACAAAATAGTATTAATCTACATGCTTATTAAGGTTATTTTCCCATTTCAATATAAGGAAAACAAAAATATCATAAATAGATTCATATTTAGTGAAAAAGCCTATGTGGTTTAGATTAGAGAATGAATTTTTTGAAAAAATAATTATGATAATAATTAAATCTTTTTTATTAATTTATGAATAATGTATCTTTTACAAAAACGAACGATCTATTTGAAAATGTAAATAAGAGCAACACTTTTTCAAGTCCACCAAAATTTTTCACAGATTCAAAAATATTTCATAGTGATTTACAACGTTTAATTATTTTTGCAAATCTCTTGTGGAATTTAATTTATTACACAAATTAAAATTATTTTTCCTAATCACATTTAAGCTTAACATAATAAATTTGTTATTAAGAGAAGCGGTTTAGTGGTTATGACTAAAACGCCGTATGTTGAACAGACACTAACATAAAACCAATTCCATAAATTGAAATGTTAATTGTTAAAAAGAAAAATTAATTATATGGCATAGGTTATTATATAAAGGATATTCATATTATGTTGTTAATAAACCTAATAATTAAGGAATACTAATTTTCAAAATTGGTTGTACGTTCAGGTCCATAGCGAAGATCCTCTTCTAGAAAAGCTTTGGAAATACTAATCAAGACATACATTAAAATATTAAAGAAACAACAAAATAAACAAAACAAAGTATAAATGGGAATAGAAATAAAACCTAGTCCAAGACACAAATAAATTACACTCACTTTAGAGTAGACTTTGCCGCTATTAGGTGCGAATAGTATTCGATATCTACTCTTAAGATATAATGAACCTTCAAAAATTCTTAGCGTACTCGAACAAGAACTTCTACAAACTCGATTTTTCTCACAGTTCCCTTATTTGATAGAAATATTTGAAGAGGACATTAAATGCATAAGTATATTTATAATATAAGTTGTTGAAGATTTCTTCTCTCTATATTTACATATATATTTTCTATACATATCTTTTCTTACTACAAAAAGCCACATTTATAGAATTAATCAAGCCTTTTGGAAGAGACACACACTACAAAAAAAAATAAAAAAATCGACATTTCCGATAGAATGACAAATTATCGATTGATCTCCGACGGAATTTTTATTATTGAAAAAACCCTCATCAGTACAGGCCTGCAAATAGGCCTCCAAGCGTGCCTCCAATTGGGCCACAACTGATGTTGTTATCCATTGGCTATAAATTCTTTTTAAGGCAAGAATTCATTGGAAATTATTAAGGAAACAAGTTAACTTTGGTAATCATGCATTAATAACTTAAACAGCAGATGGTAAAATAATTACAGCACGATGTGATTGCTTTCCTTGGTTACAAGAATGCAAATCAAATTATAATCTACAGAGGATCTTTTATTTATGGAAAGTAAATTCCGCATGACAGATTCCAACATACAATATGTAAGCAGATTCCAACAGATAATATGCATGCCATTCAGTGCATAATTCAAGGAGTAATTTTGTCATGATCAAAATAATGTAAGTCATCAAAAGGGTTATCATATTGTAATACTCCTTTTCTAACGGGGAGTTGGTTAATATAAAAGGAATTAGAGGGAATGATAATTCTGTTATACTTTGATAGAATATACTTTTTTTTTAGTTAAATTTTTAGTTAAAATTGAAGTTTAGATATATAGAATATACCATTCATTCATCGTATAAATGCTTCAAACTTTCTATCTACCCGGTTATGTGGTTGTAATAAGAAGACAATTTTATGGTTCATTGACATTCTAATTCTTGATTGATTGTCATTTACAACAACAAATTTGGGTAGATAAAAAGACTATATTTGGCTATTTGATTGGGTAATTATGTAATGACTCCCTGCCAGAAATGCCAGTACTGAGGAAACAATCAAAATTATTCACCTAGGTCGGCCCCAAGTGCATTTTCAACTAATGATCGTAGATAATTTTCTACAGCACTGGCATTAATCTCTAGTAGTTATTACATTTGTCTTTATTAGGGTTGTCAGAATAGCATTGTGAAGTTGAGATGATGAAATTTTTATTCTTTATGTTTCTAACTTTTGAAAATCTTTGAGATAGATGGAGTTGAGATGAGTTTGAAGGGGAGGTTGGTTGGTAAAATAAGTTGTATTGTGAGTAGAGGTTTGAAAAACTTTGAGATAAAATATACGTCATTTTGAGTTAAATTTTTAATCATTTAAGTTTAAAATAATTTGTAAGATAACCATTTAGAATGAGATAGAACTTAGTTTCAATTCGTAAGCTACCTTGGTTAATATTTCAGGTAGTCTAAGTTATCCAATATGATATTTTAGATTATTTAGCCTGAATAGTATTTCTTTATGATCTCAACATTAATTATCATTTGATGAGCTACCGTGGCTATTTCGAATAGTCTAAGTAATCCTATAACTTATCCTAGACACAATTCTAAACTAAAAGGCCTTGTTTGCTTGAACGATTGTGTATGATATATACATAATCCAAGCAATCCGGCCTCTTGGTTAGTATACTTTGGAGCCCATGATTGATAGGTGGTCCGGTATTTATTATGATTAATTCTAAGCAATCCTATAGATTATCCTAACATGCATTTCTCAACATTTTTAAATAATCAATTTCAAAGCCGCCATGCATTTCTACACAAGTAATTCTTGGAAACCAAAATACATTTCTAAACAATTAATTTATAAACCAACATGCATTTCTACGCAGGTAATTATTGGAAAACAAAATACATTTCCAAATAATTAATTTCTAAACCAACATGCATTTCTGCACACTGATAATTAAATAGAAAAAGATATAAAAAATTACGAAAATTAACAGGGGCGTGCGAGTGACGCAGGCATGGCGAAACAGCATGGGCTGCGGCGGCAGTGTACGTGTGCGGGTGGCGATAGGAGTGAAAATAGTGGCTAAGGACGTTGAGGAGAAGGGTGGGAACGCTCAAGGAAGAAGAAAGAATTGGGGAAGGATGAAGAAGAAATGATGAAGAAGAAGGATGGGTGACTGATTTAATTGAGTTTTCCGATGGAATTTCTTTTTAAAATAAAATAAATTCACTTCTCCAAAGAAAAATCCGTGAGAAAACCATTGATAAATGTATTCTTAATTGGTTATCTTTGCACCTTTTTGCGCCAAATCCATCCAAATCTATAGACGTTTTTCTGATGAATTTTTGATGAATCATATTCCCTTGTAAATTCATTGGAAATCCTTTGAAAAATTTCAAGAAATGCATTCCGTCGGAAAATCAATGTTTTTTTATAGTGACATTTACCTTTCTAAGAGACGCAATTTGAAAGAAAAGATATAACTTCGGGAAAAAAAACATTTAATTTTTTTCTATTTTTATTTTTATTTTAGAACACATTTATATAATATATATATATATATATATTCAACAATCCCCCACATGTTTCAAAACAAAAGTTATTAGGCATGTGTATTTAGCTATGTGTAAGATTCATCCACTAAAATAATAAAATATATCTTTCCTTTCTTTCTTTTTTTATTTTTATTTTTTATTCTAACTTGAAAATCACATGTTAATATCAATTCCAATATAATAAAAATTCTATTATCAACTTGATTAAATGGTCACCTATGTTGGCTGCTTTGACTAAACATGAACCCTACACTTATTCAGTCAATTAATTTCAAATTTGACAATAAGTTGTAAATTCATAATTCTCAAAGTTCATGTAGCAACATCCTGATAACCATACTAAATACATGAACATCAGTATTGTCAATAGATTAATCATATTTATTCATAAAACAATCTTTAAGTACATTTAGTGCAAAACAAACCATGTGACAAGTTCATCCTCGATCTAGTCAATATTTAGTGAAAAAGTCTATGTGATTTATATTAGAGAATGAATTTTTTTAAAAAATAATTATGATATAATTAAATCTTATTTATCAATTTATGAATAATGTATCTTTTACAAAAAATGTATGATCAATTTAAAAATGTAAAAGAGAGGAACACTTTTTGAAGTTCATCAAATTTTCACATATTCAAAAATATCTCATAGTTTTTTATTGCATTTAATTATTTTTGCAAATGTATTGTGGAATATAATTTACTAAAATTAATTATATTGAATAGGTTACTATACAAAGGATATTCATATTATGTTAATAACAAATCTAATAATTAAGGGATTACTAATTTTCAAAATTGGTTGCTCGTTCAGGTACATATCGAAGATCCACTTGCAGAAAAGTGTTGAAAATATTGATTAAGACACACATTAAAATATTAAAGAAACAAAACTAAAATAAAATAAAATAAAGTATAAAAAGAAATAGAAATAAAATTCTGTTCAAGATACATAAAAATTGCGCTCACTTTTGAGTAGACTTCGCCGCTGTCAAGTGCAAACAGTATTCGATGTCTACTCACAAGATACAATGAACCTTCAAAAATTCCTGACGTACACTCGAACAAAAACTTGTACGAACTCGATTTTTCCCACAGTCGCCATATTTTCTATATAAATCTTAATGCTTTGTCTAAAGTATTGCAATCACTACTGTATCTTGTTTATTAGTTTATCTACTAAGTCTCCCAACATCTTTTGAGATAGTGGAGTTTGATAAATACATAAATTCTCATAAATTTGGGAGTATTTTAATTTAGCAACCAGTTACTATGATTTTTCCATATTTGATGGAAGGATCATAACACCTACTAGTTTACAATAAAATTTAGTAAACTAATTTAAAATCTTTTTAATGTATTCTATGCTAGTTTATCTTACTCTTTCATATCAAGATTCTTGAATCATAGAGACTTAGCTATAATCAATACATTTGTATCACACTAGAAATCAAAACACACCAGAAATTAAAACGCCATTCACATAGACATAAAATCATACAACTAGACCCTCCCAGTACCCACATTTGTCAAAACCATTAATTGCAAATCATTATGTAATAGCCAAATATTTCTTTTCCTTTCACAATAAATATGTTATCAAAGTATACAACACTTCAATAATGCATAATTGCGTTTATATGTCGACAATGTCAAACTTTATAATAAAATTATATAAGTAGGACTATTTAAATAATATATCTAACAAATACATTTAGAAAATATCAAACAAACACAATGTCGACTGATTTTGGTCTTACTTATTTTCTTTTTTTTAATTTTTAAAAACTTATTTTGGCCAGACACCCCCACATTCTAAAATACTTTAGATCTAATTTGTGGCATTTCCATAGTACATAAAGTGGCCTTTTAGATTTCTTATACAATAATCACTGTAAAATACATACATATATATAGTATGCAAAATGATGGATTTCTCCACAAAAGTTATTGGGCATGTGTGTAAAGCTATATAAGATTGATCCACTAAAATAATCAAATATCTCTTTCCTTTCTTTCTTTCTTTCCCTTTTTTTTTTTTTTGATTCTTCTTCTAGAATGAACTTGTAAATCACATATTAATGTCAATTCCAATATAATAAAAAATTCTACTATCAGGTTGATTAAAGGGTCACCTAAGTTGCTTTGACTAAACATGAACGCTACACTTATCCGGGAATTAATTTCAAATTTGAGAATGGATTGTAAATCCATAATTCTCAAAGTTCATGTAGCCACACCCTAATAACATGCTAAATACAAAGGAAACATAAACATCAATATTGTCAATAGATTAATCGTATTTATTTATAGAACAACCTTTAAGTACAATATTTAATGTAAACAACCCATGCGTGTGATACATTATCTTTTACATATAAATGTAGTATTCCTTTTAAATAAAAATCATCTTCAAACATTCCCCCTTTTTTATTATTTATTTATTTGTTTTTGAGATGATCAGAGCATAATTTAACTTACCAAAAAATCAAGTTATAATTTAAGACATTTTAAAATGTCTCTTTTTTTTTTTTTTTTTTTGTTTTAAGCGAATCAATAAAGAAAGAAAATTAAAAGAATAATACACAAAGGTTTCCCTTTCAAGCATCTATAATATTCAATTTTATCCAATTGGAAGAAGAATAATTAGTCACAATCTTTTTCTTATCATTCAACTACAGCAAGATAATATTCGTCATACAAACAAAGAAAATCAACATTCATCAGAAACAACCAGCAGAGATGAGAGGAATTTCATTATTTTTATCACAATAATTTTCATTTTCCATTTTTTTTTCAAATTGTACTTTTAGTATTGTGATTGGGCAAATTAGAAAATCCTACTTTATATTTCATACTTCTTTATACAACATCAAGTAATCATACTCAATAAACACCAAATTTTCTCTCTCCTTATCTCTCTTCAATTTGAAAAAATATCATTAATTATGTATATTCAATTTCGCACATTTGTGCCTAAAAGAGAACAAAAGAATGCCATTTAGGATAAAGAATTTCCACCTATAGTATGTGTTGAAATTCAGTAGAATCTATTGTTAAAACTATGAAATAATAGTAAAGTAATTCGATGAAATATGACAATAAGATTTGACGTGGTTCGACGATGTGCCTAATTCACCCAACCAAAAAAAAGCATTTTATTGATTTCAAATCAAAGTGACAAGTACAAACTTGAATCCCACAAATCTCACGAGAACACCTAAAACTCTCATTCTAAACTCCATCTTGAGAAATTGACTCAAAAGAAGTAAAGAAGTCCTTGTGTTATGTCTGTCTCGATTTGTCCCGGAAGAAAATGCCAAATATATATCCCAAAAACTCAAAACGGCCCATGGGCCCACGTGCCGCATGTCGGGGAGCGTGGCGCCCCTATTTTCCCAAAAACTCTGCTGAGATGAATAGTGCTTTGTGCGCCCTGGCGCGGAACACTTGAGCCAGGGTGCATCATTCCAGTTATGCCCGCGCCCGGGCGCGTCAACCGTGCGCTTGGGCACTAGTCGTGCTCAATAGCTGCTTTGATTTTCCGCATCGCATGCCCGGGCGTAGCAACCTTATGTCCGGGTGTGCGATTTCAGTGGCATGCACGCCTCGCACCCATTCTTCCCCTACTGCACACTTGGCGTTCACGTCCTCATGGCCCGGCACGTGCCAGGGTGTTCTCCACAAGCCAATTTCAACCGCTTCGCTATGTTTCTTCCGATTCTTGTCAATTCAGCCTAAATTTTAAGGTAAAATCAATAATTCTCCACTTTGACTTGAAATTCACCACCCTTCTTCTTTGTCCCTGTCCCCAAAGGGGCCCGTCATCTGAGTTTGCAAACATTAACCAAATCTAAGCAATACTCGAATTTGATTCCTGGAATAGCTTTAGTTAACATGTCTGCCGAATTATCCTTAGTCCCAACCTTGTCAACTTGAATGACACCTTGAGATACCATATCCCGGAGAAAGTGATATCTTATGTCAATATGGTTTGTTCTCTCATGAAAAGCTTAATTCTTTGACAAGTGTATGGCACTCTGACTATTACAAAATATTGAAGCAATGTCAGAATCCATACCTATATCCTTAATCAACCCCTTTAGCTAAATGTCTTCCTTTACGCCCTCAGCCAAAGCCATGTACTCAGCTTCTGTTGTGGACAATACAACTGATGATTGCAAAGTCACCTTCCAGCTTATCGTATAACTCGAACCACAAAAACACATACCAAGTTATGGACCTTTTGCTGTCCAAATTTCTACATAATCTGCATCTACATAGCCAATAATTCTAGTAGTAGAATTTAATTGACTATATCTCAAACATCTATCTGCAGAGCCTCTCAGATACCTTATGATCTATTTCATAGCCTGCTAATGAGTCTTTTCTGGCTTGTGCATGTACCTGCTCGCAACACTAATTGCATGTGAAATGTCTGGCCTAATGTACACCATGGTGTGCATCAAGCTATCCATTGCACTAGCATATGGCACATTAGGCATGTGCTCTACCTCTTCCTCAGTACTCAGTAATAGATTTGATGAGAACCTGAAATGAGTTGCAAGTTATCCGTCCCAAATCGCTCAAGTATTTTCTCAATGTAATGTTGTTGAGACAAGTACAACAATCCTGCTTGTCTATCTCGGATGATCTCCATGCCCAAAATTTTATTGGCACTGCCTAAACCCTTCATCTGAAATTCTTCACTTAATTGAGCTTTTAATTAGTTGATCTCAAATATGTTTCTAAAGGCAATCAATATATCATCAACCTACAACAACAAATATACGAAAAGGCTATCACTATAAATTTTATAATATACGTAACAATCAAATTTGCTTCTTGTATATCATATCTTGGTAATAAAAACATCAAACATTTTATACTACTCCCTGGGAGACTATTTAAGGCTATATAATGACATCTTCAAAAGACATGCTTGATTTAGTTTCTCGAAAACAACGAATCCCTTTGGTTGGCTCATGTGGATTTGTTCATCCAACTCACCATGCAGAAATACTATTTTCACATCCATCTACTCCAGCTCCATATCAAACAGAGCGATCATGACAAGTAAAACATGAATGGAAATATGTTAAAGTCAATTCCCTCTCTATGAGTAAAACCCTTAGCAACCAATTGTGCCTTGTATCTAGCATCTTCAACCCCGAGAATCCCTTTCTTCTTCTTGTAGATCCATTTGCAATCTATAATCTTCTGCCCTTTGGGTACATCAACTAGCTCCCATGTGCTATTCTTGTGAGACTCCATCTCTTCACTCAGAGCTGCAACCTATTTATCTGAATTTAGCTTGGAAATTGCCTATTTGTATGAGACTAGATCATATCCTACAAACTTCTAGGCTGAACTCAAAGCATAAGCTACCAGATTTGAGTAAGCAAACCGCTATGGTTGTTTGATCTGCATCCTCTCCCTATTGCAAGCTAAGCAATAATTTTGTAGTGGTTCGTTTTCTTGCTGTTGATTAGGTGATAATGCACTTTCACTAGCTTCATCTACCACCTTCTGTTTCCTCTTTGAAACTTGTGGAGGATCAATATGAATCTCCACCTTCTCCTTAACGCCCTGTTGACCACTTTCCTGCTGCTCCACCTTCTTCATCATTGCATACTTATCAAATGTCACGTCCCTGCTGATAATCATCTTGGAGCACTTGTCATCATTACATCACAAACGATAACCTTTGACTCCATCTGCATAGCCTAGAAATATGCACTTCCTAGCCCTTGGCTCAAGCTTCCTATCCCAAACATGAGCATAGGCTGGACACCCAATACTCTCATATTTAAGTAATCAATAGGAGACTTGGACCAAACTTCCATTGGTGTCTTGTAGTCCAAAGTAGTTGATGGTGACCTATTCACCAAATAACATGCAGTGTTAATCGTTTTTGCCCAAAAATTCTTGGACAATCCGGCGTTAAAGAGCATGCACCTAGCTCTTTTCAAGATAGTCCTATTCATTTATTCTGCAACTCTATTCTATTGTAGTCTATGTACAACTATGCGATGCCTCACAATTCCTTCCTTATTGTAGAATTCCTGAAATCTCCAATCCATTATCAATCCTCAAGGATTTGATCTCTTTTCCTATATAATTCTCAATGAAGGTCTTCCATTGCTTGAAGTTGACAAACACCTCATCTTTATGCTTTAGCATGTACACCCATACTCTTTGTGAGAAATCATCTATGAATGTCAGCATGTACTTAGCACCTCATTTTGAAGGAACCTAAGAAGGCTTCCAAAGATCTCAGTGAATGTAATCCAACGTGCCCTTGGTCTTGTGGACTACAGTACCGAATTTCACCCAATGTTGCTTGCGCAGAACACACTGCTAGTAGAAATCCAGCTCTCTAGTCTTTTCTCCACAAAGCAAACCTCGTTTGCTCAGTTCTGACATCCCCTTCTCACTTATATGCCCAAGCCGCATATACCACAGTCTCGTAGTATCATTAATTAATGAAGAAATTGCTGCAATACCAGAATATGTGTTTCCCTACAATATGTAAAGGCCATTCTGCTTGTCTCCCTTTATGATAAGCTATGCACCTTTGAAAAGTCGCATAACTCCATCTCGAGCTCTGTACTCATAACCATCTTTGTCTAGAGTACCCAGCGATATCAGATTTTTCTTCAAATCTGGAACATAACGCACATTTGTTAAGGTCCTTACTATCTCATCATGCATTCTGATATAAACTAAGCCAATTCCTACAATCCTAAAAGAAGCATCATTTCCCATAAGCATTTTACTACAATCGTATTTCTGATATGTGGTAAACCAATCTTCTTGTGGGCACATGTGGTAGGAACATCTACTATCCAAAATCAATTCAGAGCTTAGTAAAGTTTTAGCGACATTGAGAACAAGCCCACCATCAAACCCATCATCAACAACTCCTGCGACATCATCCCATTTTTGATCAAAAGTTTCACCTGTATCCTTCGTCTTTCCTCATTCCGAAAAATTTTGTTTCTAATGCCCCTTTTGTAACACCCCTAAAATTCGGTATTTTGGAAAATAAGAATGAAAAAATCAAGATTTTTATTGGTCGGATTTTAGAGCTAGAAAAATAAATAAAAAGGACTTGATTGCAAAAGTTTTGAAAGTTTTGGGGTTAAAGTGCAATTAAGCAAGAGTTGATTGGACCATATCTTAAAATTTTTAGGGTTGCATGGCTATTATTTTTGGTCAAATGGGTCAAAGTGAGGCACCCACTTAGTTAGGGGTTGAATGGAAGTTTGTGTAAACTTTGAAGGGCTTAATTGTTGGATGAATAAGCTTCTGAGGTCAATTTGAGAATTAGAAAAAATTAGTACTATATATAACTTATTTTCATTTCCCCCCCTATTTTCATCTTTTCCCTCACCTAAAACCCCTCACCATCAACTCCGGTGAACTTCCACCGACAACAGCCAAACCTCAAAATAAAATAGGCCAAATGCTTCTCCTAACCATTAGCTCCACACCCATACCACATGCACCCATAGTTCATGGCGGGCCATTGGAAAATCGAAGCTCAAAACTTACCGCGGTGGTGATTGATAGGTGACGGAGAAGGTGAGGCAGAGACCAATTTTTGGGTAGTGAAAGGTGATGATTTCAGCTTAGGGAACAAGGTGGTGCACTTGGATTGGAGTAAGGGGTGGCGCCGATGACAGAAATTGAAGGACTAATGGCGGCGGACGGTGGGGTAGTGACTTTGGAGCTCAAATTGGAGGCCATCCCAGTAGAAAAATGGTTAATTACGTCAAACAGCTCTTGTGGAGAGGAGTAGTTTGGTGATAGTTTTGAGATTTTTTGGCGACAGCTGCGTGGCAGTAGAGTTGGGTCAGAATCTGCAGCTCATCCCAAGGATCATAATGGTGGTCTTAGTTCGTGGTTTTGAGGTCCGTTAAGCAAATTCATAGGTAAAAAAGGGAGTTAGATTATATATGTTTATATATATATGTATACATGCGATGTATCATTATTTTCATTGGACTTTGTAATATGCCAAGGATGAAGATTTGTATAAGATTGATACATATATATTTCCAGGCATGGACTATAGTGGTTAGTGGGCCCGGATCTGTATTACTTTACGTAATATTTTGATTAATTGAGATAATTAAGCGATATAATTATGATTTATGAAATTGGAGCTTGTGATATGATAATTGGGGGAATTTTAGATGATATGGGACTAGGACTTGGTATATGCATGTGCCAGTATAAATTTGGTAAACTTGGACTGTATTATTTTATGAAAATATTGGTAACTATTGAGTTAATTGGAAGAGACAACCCTAATTTTATGAATTTGGGACCTATATGGCAATAATTGAGTTATTAAGCTAATTGGCCTGTTATTGATGATTTGGGACACTGGTATGAGGTTAATTAGATAATTAAGAAATTGATTATAAATATACTCTCTTGGTTAGGTGACGAAGAAGCTAGTCCCACGGAGTAGTAGATTACTGATTGTGGATTGCATTTATGATATTACGGAGGTGATGGTCTGCCATTCTAGCCTTGTTTATATATATATATATATATATTCTTGTGGAATGACCCCTATGTGGGTTCAACTTGATTGTACTGATTGCTCTTGATTGATTGAAATCGCACTCGCTTGAGTACTTATTCTTGATATTAGAATTGATCTTGCTCGTTGTGTTCAATTGTCATCTATTACCTGATACTTGTACCCTGCGAGGGTTAATTGACTCGTACACCCCTTTGAGGGTTAATTCTTGATCGTATTCCAATATAATTTGTTCTTATCTATTTTGGCGCCTAAAACATCTCGTTTGTTATCTGTCCAATTTGTTACCTGATCGTCTGTTATATGCTCATTCTGATATCATACTTGTTCTTGATCAATACTTGTTGTTGTCTTGTTATCTAGTATCGTTCTGTTATCTGGATATCTGTTGGGAATTATGAATCGATTGATTGTTATTTATCATATGTACGGAGATATGTTAGCGGTACATTAAGGGATTTTCCCTAAGTATCAGCGATCTCGCTAGGGGCATTTCCCTGGGTATCAGCAATTATGTTTGGGTTGAGTGCCAATCTCAACGATATGCTGAGATATACTTGTACATGTTTGCGGTACCTTAGGGGCATTTCCCGAGTATCAGCGATACCGCTAGGGGCGTTTCCCTAGGTATTAGCAGTGAGTCAGGGGAATTCCCCTAGGCATCTGCATTTAACGATGAGTCAAGGGTGTTTCTCTAGACATCAAAAGTACTTGTCTCGTCGGTATAAGGAGAATCAGATATGCATGTTTCGTTCTGACCTGTTAGATTGCATATGATTTGGGCTTGTTTTGTTTAACTATAGCCGATTGTTTGCATCCTGCTCTTGGAGCAATAAAGACGGCATAGCTTTCTGGTTTAAGTTGGGCTGTTGTTCGGACTGAATGAGCCGTCTGTATTTTCTCCCAAGCTGTAATCGGTTGAGACACTCTATACCTCTCAAGTAGAATCGGTTGAGATGATCTCGGGCCTTTCGAGCTGACAGTCACAACCCCGAGCTAGTACCTACTTGAATTCTTAAATCTGTTAATGCTTGTTTACTGACTTGTAATTGCCTGTTTCTTGATACGTTCCTGTACTGTATGTTATTTGACGATCCATTGGGTTGATTCTTCCACGACATATCCCCATTGTTGTTATCATGTTTATCCCTCACTAAGTTTTTGAACTTACCCCCCATATTCTTTTGACTTTCTCAGACAAGTTTATGTGGAGGATATGGACTCCTGAATTGGGTTGGAGAAATACTTTTGTAATTGAACAGGTATTTGTGTATGTTATTGAGCTTTCTTGAATGTTAACTTTGGTTTTGAGACGATGTGATATGTCAGGACCAATGTAGAGGACTTCAAGTCTATGCATGTTATGTTAGATATAAGAAGTTGAATCATGGAACGTCTTTAAGTGCTTGTCGTATTAATTAAGTTTGAAATTTTCGCTGCTTTTGATAAGTTAAGTTGAAATGTTTTAGGCCTATTGCTTGTTTTTGGATTAAGATTTGAGTCTGAACTGAGTGGCGCCTCAGCTAAAGGCGATCCCGAATGGGGGGCGTTACACTTTTCCACCGCTCCTAAAACACTTGTCTCCGTTTCTAGGCTTGGTTCGGGACTTCGATCGGCCTCTACTTCTTTTCCTTTCTCTTGGTCTCCCTTTCGCCACCAATCCTTCCCCACTTTCACTATCGTTGCTGCCCAGAACATGTTTTCTCAGCTCGTTGGAATTCAATGAAGTCTTCATATCCTCTATTGAAATCGTATTTCTCCCGTATAGCAAAGTAGTAACCAAGTGCTTAAAAGATTTTGGCATCATCATCAATTTTAACATCTATACTAGTGAGATCTAGAATCACCTTATTGAAAACATTAATATACTGAGTAGTAAATGTACCTTCATTCATTCTTAATGTATGTAACCGTTGTTTCAAATACAGCCAATTCGTTAGGGATTTCGTCATATAAAGACTCTCCAGCTTGACTCTAATCCCACTGGCATACTTTCAGTGGTGACCTTTCTCAGTACGTCATCTGCCAATGATAAAACCAGAGTACCATAAGCCTTCGTCATGAATTCATTCTTTTCCTCATCGGTCAGCGTCTCTGGCAAGGAATCTGTGCCCTTTAACGCTCTCTATAAACCTTGTTGATGCAGGAAGGCTTGAACCTTTATCTTCTACAGCCCGAAGTTATTCTTCCCATCGAATTTCTCTACCTCGTACTTCATGCCTGACATATAATCCAACCTGCTCTGATACGAATTTGTTGAAACCCAGAAGAATCTATTGTTAAAACTATGAAATAATAGTAAAGTAATTCAATGAAATATGCATCACGACAAGATTTAACGTGGTTCGGTAATGTGCCTAATCTATCCAACCAAAAATAGGATTTTATTGATCTCAAATCAAAGCAACAATTACAAACGTGAACCCACAAATCTCCCGAGAACACCTAACACCCTCATTCTAAACTCCGTCTTGAGAAATTGACTCAAAAACAATAAAGAAGCCTTTATGTTATGTCTGTCTCGATTTGTCCTAAAAGAAAACACCAAATATATAGCCTAAAAACTAAAAACGGCCGCACCGTGCATCGGGGCGCGACACCTTATTTTTCCAAAAAATCTACCAAGAGGAACAATACTTTGTACACCCTGGCATGGAACACTTGCGCCAGGGCACATTATTCCAGTGATGCCTATATTCCGGCACGTCAACCGTGCACCCGGGCATGAGTCTCGCCCAATAGCTACTTGGATTTTTTGTGTTGCTCGCCTGGTTGCAGCAGCCTTGTGCCTAGGCGCGTGATTCTAATAGCATGCATGCCTGGGTGCACCTCGCGCTCGTTCTTCCCCTACTCGTGCCTTGGCATGCAAGTCCTTGTGCCCCGACGCAGCATCCTTCCGGCGTGCGCTGGGGTATTTTTTTCAAGCCCATCCCTTCTGATTCTTGTTGATTCAGCCCAAATTTCAAGGTAAAATCAATAGTATGTATGTGAAATGTTTCATCTATTTTAAGGTTCCTTGACATTAGTTTTCCATGAATAAGATAAAAGCCGTGGTTTGGGGTTTATGGTACTACAAATTTACCATCAAACTTTTTAGACCTAATAACTTCCTACAACAAGATTAATACGTGCTACCATGATACAAATTACAAATAGAATTCATATCATATATCTGAAGTTCCTTCTTTGATATAATAGGATTTGCAATGCATAAAATAGCCCTAAAGTTGCAACTAGTAGCACTTTTATCTCTGTCATCTACAACAATTATAATTAATAGAGGACTTTTATGGTTTAATATAGTCATGTTGTTCAACTAATTAATTAAATCATTTGAAGTAATTTTGTCAACGACGTGTTTAGTGTGTGTAAGCAATTCTACTCTAAAATTATTGAAAATATTCATTAAGAAGCACACTAAAATATTAAAAAAAACAAAAACAAAATAAAGTAAAATAAAGTATATAAAGGAATAGAAAGAAAACCCAGTTTAAGGCACGCAAAAACTGCACTCACTTCAGAGTAGAATTCGCTAATGCCCGGGTGCAATTAGCATTCGACGTCTGCTCTCAAGATACAATGAATCTTTAGAAATCCATGATGTGCAATCAAGCAAGAACTTTCATGAACTCGATTTTTCCGACGATCGCATTATATTATAGAAATACTTAAAATACTTAAAGAGGACATTAAATGTATAAGTATATATATAATATAAGTTGTTGAAGATATCTTCTCTCTATATTTACATATATATATATATTCAATATATATTTTATTTCTTACTACAGAAAAGCATATTTATAGAATTAATCGGTCCTTTTGGAATAGACAAAATTTGAAAGAAAAGATATATCTTCTAGGAAGCAACTCTTAAAATTTTCCTATTTTTATTTTTGTCTCAAAAACACATCTAATATATATTCAACAAAAAGGAGAGAGAGAGAGAGAGGGAGAGAGAATAACAAATTAGGAAATACCAATGTTATGAACTCAAATTTCTTGGAAATCCATATATATTGTACATACAGGTATAGTATCTATCTCCATGCACGTGTGTAGAATTAGCATACAATGAATATTACTTGTATATGCACACCAAGTTTATCATTGAAAAGTAAATGACTGAAATATCAACATGGGACCAGAGAAAAGTTATTACAATTTACTTATATTTAATCTAAAAGCATTTCCCATAAATAATATTACTACATATATAAAGTTTTATATATTTATTTCTATATCGAATTATATTTGTTAATTGTTAATATGTACACTATCGTCAACTGTTTAAAAGATAAGAATCAAAATTTAATTTCAATCCATCCTATAATGTTAGTTAACATATATGTTTAATTCGTCTCATTATCGCAAGATATGTGTTAGTTATAATGTGATTATATCCATATTCGGATGTGGTCTGTATAACCGCCCATTTGGTCATAACCACCTCCCCACTAAGCCCACTTAATTGAGAGATAATGTCTTGATGGAAGACATTATATATGAATGGCAAAAAGACAAAATTCGTCCTGTAATTTTACCCCATTTGGTTTTTTGTCCTATAATTTGCATAATATCAATTCTAGTCCTATAAGTATTAAAAAATTATCATTTTTTCGTCCTTTTCTCGCCGAAGCAGGTGAAACTTGCTGGAAAAGGTGACGTGGCACGCCGGGCGTATGGCATTTCTTATTTATGCCTCGTTGGCAGTTGACATGGATTGATAAATTAAAAATAAAAAAATAAAAAATGCCAATTGGATATACAATAATATATATGATATATATTTATATATACACATATATATCTAAATATATGTATTATATATACCTACACAAACAAATGTATATATACCCCCACTCACCAACCCACCCGGTGGGTAGCTGGCCAGCTGAGCTCACCATGACCAGCCGGTGGCCATGGTGGCCAGCACCTCGCCAGGCTAGATCTAGCCAGGCGAGGTTCAGCCATGGCCGCTGCCTGGCCAGGCGGCCATGGCTGGCCCGGTATTGGCCGCTGCCTGGCTAGATCTGGCCAGGCGAGGTGCTGGCCACCATGGCCACGGGCTGGCCATGGTGGCCGCCTGCACGGGCCGGCCTGGCCAGGCAGCCTCCATGGCCGGCTCGTCATGCTTAGTGGGTGGGTAGGGGGGGTGGTGAGGCGGGGGTTGGGGTGGGGTTAGGAATTTTAATTTATATTTAAATTTAATTAAATTATTTTAAATATGTGAGTTAAAATAATATTGTTAATGGTAAATTAGGGGAATGTTTGTTATATTTTTTGTGTGATTTTATTATGTGTTTTGGAAGAATAAATTTTTGGAGAATGTGATTAATTTTTGAAAAATAGTTAAAAATTGAATTTGTAGAATTTTGGTATGTTTGTTTACGTTTTGGGGAAGACATTTTTTTTACTGTAATAGTTAAATCAATGTTTTTTTGTTAAATTTTTGGGGTGAAAATGAAATTGAGTGATTTTTTTCTTGTTATAATAATAATAATTATTATTATATGATGTATATATAATATATGTATGTATATATTAAAAAATGGGAAAGCTTTGGGGATAATGAAGGATATTCAGGGGAAAAAATGTATTTTAGAGGAAAAATCATGATATGTAATATATAAATATATATAAGTAGATGTGTATATATATGTAAGTGTATATATAAATTATATAATATATTTGAAATTTAAAAAAAAAAAAAAAGAAGGAAAATACATGTATTCTGCCAACTAAGCAAGAAAAAGACAAAAAATGCCTACATCTTAGCTACCAACGAGGCATAAACAAGAAATACCACATGCCCGGCGTGCCGCGTCACCTTTTCCGGCGAGTTTCGCCGGATCTGGCGAAAAAAGGACGAAAAATGATAATTTTTTAATACTTATAGGACTAGAATTGATACTATGCAAATTATAGGACGAAAAATCAAATGGGGTAAAATTACAGGACGAATTTTGTCTTTTTTCCTATATGAATATAGGTTAAGGTCCCTTAACCCAAGAATTATCATTTTTCACTTTTATACCATAAATTATGTAATTCTCGTCCGTTTAGAAGCACTTTAGTTGGGAATTGCAAAAAGATTTTTTATCAGAATTTAGAGAAGGTTTAACAGCAGAAAACTCAAGTAATATCAATGGCGGGAGGTAAACTCAAATTTATGCTTTCACTGCAATTTTATGCTTACAATATGAAGTTAGTTTCTCTATATCATTTAAATTTGATTTTTATTTTATAATCTTTTTTTTTTTCCCAAGTAACTTAACTTGTAAAATTTTAACTATTACTTCTATTTATCCAAAACATTAATTATGAAAATTAGCTCCCTACAGGTATGTCAGCTAGCGCAAGACATCTATCATCTATGTTTTAAACATGGGAGTTAATGCGCTCAACGGATCACCTCTATTGGAACATTGGAGAGGAGATTTATACTTGTCTATATTATTATTATTTTTGAAAAGAGTTTATAAGATTATAACATCTTATTTTAGGATTTTATAAACTTATTTTTAAAAAAAATTTACCAAATACTTTTTATCATCTTATATAGGCTCTTAAACATGTTATAAGTTGTATTGAAAAGTTTGTAAGCTCACCCAAACACCCTCTAAGTCCAATTTATTGCAAAAAATGCGATATAATCCAATAAATATTGGGACAATCACAACACCATGTAATGTATCAGAAGAATGAAATAGTGAAGATATGATCCAAAAGAAAGGAAGGAAAAGTAGATGAAAGAGATAGAGGAAAAGAACCATGAGGCAGTCCAACTTAAAGAAATAAAGGCACATCAATGAAATGAAGGGGTTAAATTCAAATTCATGAGAATTAATTGCAGGCAGTAAGAGGAAAAAGACACGTTATTCCATCATTTTAACAAATGTTATATTTTTTCAATTTTTAACAAAAAGTATGTGAATAGTTGCAATTGTTCAATGTCGTGGCAATGAAACTGAAAAAGTAACTTCGAGACAACTATCGGAAGGTTTCTGATTATCTCATGACCACTAAAAAAAAATAAATAAATAAACTTTTATTTTCATTTCCTTGATCATGGTAAGGGCAAGAACAATGACTCAATGAGAATACATCTTCAAAAGTCCTATAACTTACTAACTTCTTTTCTTATTCCCCTTTCCAAAACAGATCAAAATCAAAATTTATCCATATGAATGGAAAGAAATTCATCTATGTAGAAGAAACTAACTAATTAAGCTGACTGAGCAATGGTGACACATACTGGTGGATTCTGTTTGCCAACAAAAATAGGCTTAACGTTGTCACATTTGGTGGTGGCAGGGCCTAGAGTTCCATCATATTTAAGATCAATGTCACCTACCTCCACATTTTCACAAGGCTTACTACTGCTACAAAGAAACGTCACGACCTCCTGCGTCCATGATGTTCCCTTGATGTTCTTCAAGCTGACCTTGCTAATCTTGATAAGTGATGGTTTCTGCAAAAAATAATCAATACTTTTATGACCATGATAAAGGCATAAATGAATGAATGATTAATATTATTGTAACGAATAGAGCAGTTTACATCTAGCTTGCAGAGATTATGTGGGCAATACTCTTGATCAATGATAACAGGATTGCTGACATTGTCCATGATTAAGTCTTCAAAATGCAAATCCGAGATTTGCAAAGTAGCTGGGGCTGAGGGCCATGTCTTCACTCTAACGCCATTCGTTGTTCCAATGAAAGTGCAATTCTTGACATATATCCCCTGCACATCTTTTTCAGCTTCAGACCTGCCAAGACTTCCAATACTGATACCATGCCCGGGCCCACAAGTTACGTTCTGGATATAAACGTCTTTGGTCTCATCGCCAATGGAGATACAATCATCTCCAGTTTTTATAATGGAATCAGTGATATTGATCCCTATGTCACGCCCTAAATGGATTCCATCGGTGTTTATGCTTTCTCCCGGGGCAGAAATAGTGAATCGAAGGAACGTAACATTTTGGCTTGATATGCAATTTACATGGAAATTCTTGCTATCTTTGGTTGTCACATCACGAATTATGGAGTTTTTAATGAAATTAAAGCTCAAGTTCTGCATGAAGAAATAAATCCACCTTAATTAATGAAATAAATGATCTTCCTATTCTGTCTAAAGGAATTGGGGAGATATCTTACAATGGGTAGTTTGACGCAATTTTTATTCTTGTGGCAATCATTTTGGTTCCATGCTTCTTGGCCTCGACCATCAAAAACTCCACCTCCAGATAGGGTGAAGTAATCAACGTAGTTAATAGTAATCCACTCCCATTGTTTATTGGGCAGTTGATTAGGATTCGAAGGGGCTGCTACGGTGCCTTGAACTTGAAGCTCAAGAGGGGCCTTGTTGGGGCCATGCAATCTTACTTGACTTAGTGACCATGTCCCGGGTGGAATCACAATTATGCTTGGTGCTGTTGATTCACATGCTTCCTTCCAAGCATTTGTTAAAGCCTAACATGTGCATACAATTTTTTTTCAATTTAAAAAATATATTATTTTTATATTTAAAGAAGTATTCAGATATAGGCGAAAGAACTAAACAAATAATATTGATTCACCTGACTAACGTCAGCACCAACACTAGCACCATACTTTCTGATATCATATATCACGGGCTCTTGGGCATTAACATTATATGCGGAAAATGCCAAGAATAGAATTGTAACAATGAGTTTTAGTGCCATGACCTTGTGTTTCTTTTATTTGATGTAGTTCAAATTGATGTTCTCACCATACCTTTATTATGAATTTATAATGTTATGGGAATGTTGAGTTCCGTCGAATATGTGTTACCAGTCACCCAGTTACTATTTCAGGGGCAGGTGGTTTCCATACTATTGTGTTTGAACAAGTCTTTAGCACCACGAAAGGACCATATTTTACTATTTGTCATCATTAATTTTGTGGATGGAAAGCAGGTTAGTGTATGTAACTGCATATATACCTTTCTTGATGCGTCATATGTATAGGTCACGTGCTTGGTGATGGCTATGGCTCCTATGCCCCTAAATATATATACAGTACCAAATAATGGAGTAGGAAAGATAACAATATTTTCTGCAATAATATTGTCCACTTTTGTATTTCTGATCCGTAGTAATTATGTTTTTAATCTAAATGTGATATGTTAAGCACTTTAACGTAACTTAGCTATTCCAGTTGGTACTTTTGTCTACGTTTATCTTGACGTCATCATACTGTTTTAACTCATAAAAAGCAATTTTTTTTTTCATATATAGGTTTTTCTAGGCATTTTTTCACTAATTAATTTCTCTCCTTCAAATGGATTCATGGAGTTCCTAACAAGTAAGAAAGCTCTACATGTGTTAGAACTTCTGATACCACACAATATAGAATAGGGAATTGTAAAGATAGGTTTGCTCATGAAGCAGTTATCTGTGAAGAATTGTGTCATGTTTTTAGTTAAGAACTGTGTCGCATTTTATTTCTTCCTTCAATAATTTTTAGCTAGTATTTAAACAATATGTAGTTATATACACATATGCTCTCTTACATATTAAACGTGTTTCCCAACTCAGAGTCTCAGACACTATGACTTTAACAAGTGTTCCTTACTAAACAAAGTATTAATGTGGCTTCGATCATAAAAGTTTTGATCCTATATTAATATTATATATATATATATTATATGCTTTGTTTGGTTTAAAGATTTTGGCGAGGCAAGAAAAATGCTAAAGAAAAAGAAATTAAAGTAAAAAAATAGAAAAATTTCAAGTTCGTAATTTGGTTGTGTATAGAAAATAGTGAGGAAAAAGAACGAGGAGAATAGAGGAGATGAATGTATTGAAAAAGGAGATGCCGGGCGTAAGGCGAAACATAAAAATGAAGCCTTCAATATATAATAAAATATTAATTTTTTAATACACATGTCTTTTTAGTAATCATTTTGTTTTTTTTTTTTAAAAAAAAACTTCTCATATAAAATATTATTATTTAAATTTTATTCTCTGATTCTTTCGGGATGATTTTTTTTTTATTATATTTGCATAATTAATTTCATTTAACATTCTTTTTCAATTGATAGCATAGCTAACCCATTTTATCTTATTTGAGACATTGACAAATTTAGTAGTTTCAATTTTGAAAAACTTATTTCAAAAGAAGAAAAATAAAGTTAAGAAATAAAACCTTGGTTTATAGTAAAAGAGAATTAACTCTAATATTATTCAGTGATTAGTATTGAAAAAGAATGAATGAGATAGGATTTTGATAAGTGAAAGAATAAGAATTAAAAGGAGAGTGAAGATTTAGGAGAATCAAAAGTAATAAAATTTAAATTTAAAATTTTAATTAATTACATTTAATTAATTATTTTATTGTAAGTTTTTCTACTAAGACCTCCAAATTAAAAGCCTCATGCTTTTTTTTTTATGCCTAAGTTGTTTGAAGAAGAAAACATATATATGATGCTACTAAACTAAATACCTAATTTTTTTAGGCCTATAATGTAAAACAAAAATATTAGCCTTATATTTTTATTTTTGAGCCCAAAAATATAGAAGAAAATACCAATAGGAGGCCATCAAAATTTGGAAGCCAAAGGCGACTGCCTTTTTTAGCTAAAAGTAGAGTCACCCCTAGTACCAAATTAACTTTTCTCTTATTCCATATCATTTTTGGAGGAAAATGGAGTTTCTCTAGCTATGTTATATTTTTCCTAGTTTTTCTTTTCGTTAGTCTTTTCCATACCAAACAAATAAGTAAAATTATTTTTCTTATTATGCTCTTTCCTTTTCTAACCAAAATCCTTATACCAAACATATTGGGAAGGTTTCGATGAAATGTGCTTATTAAATCATGTTAAAATTTTCACACTTTCTTGGAAGCATGCTATGATGCCTAGAACATTGTTGAACTACCGTACATATTGTATTATTATGTCTGGCAGTTGGCATTGTGATGTTCTTTGGGGAATCCAATTCTATGCATTCGTAGATCTTATGGATGAATGTAGGTTCGGGTGATCAAAATTGTTACAAAAAACTTTGTATTGGTTTTTGCATCTTAACAGAAATTAATATTATATTATATATTGAGATTATTATATAAATATATTTATAAACGTAAAGGTCGAGGAATTAATGTCTGGGACTGAAGAGAAAATTTTATTTCCAAATAATTGTTTATAATTTACTCATGATATGTAGCTTTGAAAAAGTAAATATTAATTATCTATATTTATGTATGTGCATGTGGACGTTTTACAAAATAGTATTAATCTACATGCTTATTAAGGTCATTTTCCCATTTCAATAAGGAAAACAAAAATATCATAAATAGATTCATATTTAGTGAAAAAGCCTATGTGGTTTATATTAGACAATGAATTTTTTGAAAAAATAATTATGATAATAATTAAATCATATTTATTAATTTATGAATAATGTATCTTTTACAAAAACGAACGATCTATTTGAAAATGTAAAAGAGAGCAACACTTTTTCAAGTCCACCAAAATTTTTCACAGATTCAAAAATATTTCATAGTGATTTACAACGTTTAATTATTTTTGCAAATGTCCTGTGGAATTTAATTTATTACACAAATTAGAATTATTTTTGCTAATCACATTTAAGCTTAACAGAATAAATTTGTTATTAAGAGAAGCGGTTTAGTGGTTATGACTAAAACGCCGTATGTTGAACAGACACTAACATAAAACCAATTCCATAAATTGAAATGTTAATTGTTAAAAAGAAAAATTAATTATATGGCATAGGTTATTATATAAAGGATATTCATATTATGTTGTTAATAAACCTAATAATTAAGGAATACTAATATTCAAAATTGGTTGTACGTTCAGGTCCATAGCGAAGATCCTCTTCTAGAAAAGCTTTGGAAATACTAATCAAGACATACATTAAAATATTAAAGAAACAACAAAATAAACAAAACAAAGTATAAATGGGAATAGAAAAAAAAACCTAGTCCAAGACACAAATAAATTACACTCACTTTAGAGTAGACTTTGCCGCTATTAGGTGCGAATAGTATTCGATATCTACTCTTAAGATATAATGAACCTTCAAAAATTCTTAGCGTACTCGAACAAGAACTTCTACAAACTCGATTTTTCTCACAGTTCCCTTATTTGATAGAAATATTTGAAGAGGACATTAAATGCATAAGTATATTTATAATATAAGTTGTTGAAGATTTCTTCTCTCTATATTTACATATATATTTTCTATACATATATTTTCTTACTACAAAAAACCACATTTATAGAATTAATCAACCCTTTTGGAAGAGACACACACTGCAAAAAAAAATAAAAAAATTGACATTTCCGACAGAATGACAAATTATCGATTGATCTCCGACGGAATTTTTATTATTGAAAAAACCCTCATCAGTACAGGCCTGCAAATAGGCCTCCAAGCGTGCCTCCAATTGGGCCACAACTGATGTCGTTATCCATTGGCTATAAATTCTTTTTAAGGCAAGAATTCATTGGAAATTATTAAGGAAACAAGTTAACTTTGGTAATCATGCATTAATAACTTAAACAGCAGATGGTAAAATAATTACAGCACGATGTGATTGCTTTCCTTGGTTACAAGGATGCAAATCAAATTATAATCTACAAAGGATCTTTTATTTATGGAAAGTAAATTCCGCATGACAGATTCCAACATACAATATGTAAGCAGATTCCAACAGATAATATGCATGCCATTCAGTGCATAATTCAAGGAGTAATTTTGTCATGATCAAAATAATGTAAGTCATCAAAAGGGTTATCATATTGTAATACTCCTTTTCTAACGGGGAGTTGGTTAATATAAAAGGAATTAGAGGGAATGATAATTCTGTTATACTTTGATAGAATATACTTTTTTTTTAGTTAAATTTTTAGTTAAAATTGAAGTTTAGATATATAGAATATACCATTCATTCATCGTATAAATGCTTCAAACTTTCTATCTACCCGGTTATGTGGCTGTAATAAGAAGACAATTTTATGGTTCATTGACATTCTAATTCTTGATTGATTGTCATTTACAACAACAAATTTGGGTAGATAAAAAGACTATATTTGGCTATTTGATTCGGTAATTATGTAATGACTCCCTGCCAGAAATGCCAGTACTGAGGAAACAATCAAAATTATTCACCTAGGTCGGCCCCAAGTGCATTTTCAACTAATGATCATAGATAATTTTCTACAGCACTGGCATTAATCTCTAGTAGTTATTACATTTGTCTTTATTAGGGTTGTCAGAATGGCATTGTGAAGTTGAGATGATGAAATTTTTATTCTTTATGTTACTAACTTTTGAAAATCTTTGAGATAGATGGAGTTGAGATGAGTTTGAAGGGGAGGTTGGTTGGTAAAATAAGTTGTATTGTGAGTAGAGGTTTGAAAAACTTTGAGATAAAATATACGTCATTTTGAGTTAAATTTTTAATCATTTAAGTTTAAAATAATTTGTAAGATAACCATTTAGAATGAGATAGAACTTAGTTTCAATTCGTAAGCTACCTTGGTTAATATTTCAGGTAGTCTAAGTTATCCAATATGATATTTTAGATTATTTAGCCTGAATAGTATTTCTTTATGATCTCAACATTAATTATCATTTGATGAGCTACCGTGGCTATTTCGAATAGTCTAAGTAATTCTATAACTTATCCTAGACACAATTCTAAACTAAAAGGCCTTGTTTGCTTGAACGATTGTGTATGATATATACATAATCCAAGCAATCCGGCCTCTTGGTTAGTATACTTTGGAGCCCATGATTGATAGGTGGTCCGGTATTTATTATGATTAATTCTAAGCAATCCTATAGATTATCCGAACATGCATTTCTCAACATTTTTAAATAATCAATTTCAAAGCCGCCATGCATTTCTACACAAGTAATTCTTGGAAACCAAAATACATTTCTAAACAATTAATTTATAAACCAACATGCATTTCTACGCAGGTAATTATTGGAAAACAAAATACATTTCCAAATAATTAATTTCTAAACCAACATGCATTTTTGCACAATGATAATTAAATAGAAAAAGATATAAAAAATTACAGAAATTAACAGGGGCGTGCGAGCGACGCAGGCATGGCGAAACAGCATGGGCTGCGGCGGCAGTGTACGTGTGCGGGTGGCGATAGGAGTGACAATAGTGGCTAAGGACGTTGAGGAGAAGGGTGGGAACGCTCAAGGAAGAAGAAAGAATTGGGGAAGGAGGAAGAAGAAATGACGAAGAAGAAGGATGGGTGACTGATTTAATTGAGTTTTCCGATGGAATTTCTTTTTAAAATAAAATAAATTCACTTCTCCAAAGAAAAATCCGTGAGAAAACCATTGATAAATGTATTCTCTATTGGTTATCTTTGCGCCTTTTTGTGCCAAATCCATCCAAATCTATAGACGTTTTTCTGATGAATTTTTGATGAATCATTTTCCCTTGTAAATTCATTGGAAATCCTTTGAAAAATTTCAAGAAATGCATTCCGTCGGAAAATCAATGTTTTTTTATAGTGACATTTACCTTTCTAAGAGACGCAATTTGAAAGAAAAGATATAACTTCGGGAAAAAAAACATTTAATTTTTTTCTATTTTTATTTTTATTTTAGAACACATTTATATAATATATATATATATATATTCAACAATCCCCCACATGTTTCAAAACAAAAGTTATTAGGCATGTGTATATAGCTATGTGTAAGATTCATCCACTAAAATAATAAAATATCTCTTTCCTTTCTTTCTTTTTTTATTTTTATTTTTTATTCTAACTTGAAAATCACATGTTAATATCAATTCCAATATAATAAAAATTCTATTATCAACTTGATTAAATGGTCACCTAGGTTGGCTGCTTTGACTAAACATGAACCCTACACTTATTCAGTCAATTAATTTCAAATTTGACAATAAGTTGTAAATTCATAATTCTCAAAGTTCATGTAGCAACATCCTGATAACCATACTAAATACATGAACATCAGTATTGTCAATAGATTAATCATATTTATTCATAAAACAATCTTTAAGTACATTTAGTGCAAAACAAACAATGTGACAAGTTCATCCTCGATCTAGTCAATATTTAGTGAAAAAGTCTATGTGATTTATATTAGAGAATGAATTTTTTTTAAAAATAATTATGATATAATTAAATCTTATTTATCAATTTATGAATAATGTATCTTTTACAAAAAATGTATGATCAATTTAAAAATGTAAAAGAGAGGAACACTTTTTGAAGTTCATCAAATTTTCACATATTCAAAAATATCTCATAGTTTTTTATTGCATTTAATTATTTTTGCAAATGTATTGTGGAATATAATTTACTAAAATTAATTATATTGAATAGGTTACTATACAAAGGATATTCATATTATGTTAATAACAAATCTAATAATTAAGGGATTACTAATTTTCAAAATTGGTTGCTCGTTCAGGTACATATCGAAGATCCACTTGCAGAAAAGTGTTGAAAATATTGATTAAGACACACATTAAAATATTAAAGAAACAAAACTAAAATAAAATAAAATAAAGTATAAAAAGAAATAGAAATAAAATTCTGTTCAAGATACATAAAAATTGCGCTCACTTTTGAGTAGACTTCGCCGCTGTCAAGTGCAAACAGTATTCGATGTCTACTCACAAGATACAATGAACCTTCAAAAATTCCTGACGTACACTCGAACAAAAACTTGTACGAACTCGATTTTTCCCACAGTCGCCATATTTTCTATATAAATCTTAATGCTTTGTCTAAAGTATTGCAATCACTACTGTATCTTGTTTATTAGTTTATCTACTAAGTCTCCCAACATCTTTTGAGATAGTGGAGTTTGATAAATACATAAACTCTCATAAATTTGGGAGTATTTTAATTTAGCAACCAGTTACTATGATTTTTCCATATTTGATGGAAGGATCATAACACCTACTAGTTTACAATAAAATTTAGTAAACTAATTTAAAATCTTTTTAATGTATTCTATGCTAGTTTATCTTACTCTTTCATATCAAGATTCTTGAATCATAGAGACTTAGCTATAATCAATACATTTGTATCACACTAGAAATCAAAACACACCAGAAATTAAAACGCCATTCACATAGACATAAAATCATACAACTAGACCCTCCCAGTACCCACATTTGTCAAAACCATTAATTGCAAATCATTATGTAATAGCCAAATATTTCTTTTCCTTTCACAATAAATATGTTATCAAAGTATACAACACTTCAATAATGCATAATTGCGTTTATATGTCGACAATGTCAAACTTTATAATAAAATTATATAAGTAGGACTATTTAAATAATATATCTAACAAATACATTTAGAAAATATCAAACAAACACAATGTCGACTGATTTTGGTCTTACTTATTTTCTTTTTTTTAATTTTTAAAAACTTATTTTGGCCAGACACCCCCACATTCTAAATTACTTTAGATCTAATTTGTGGCATTCTCACTTATATGCCCAAGCCTCAAATACCACAGTCACGTAGCATCATTGATTAATGAAGAAATTGCTGCAATACCAGAATCTGGTTTCCCTACAATATGTAAAGGTCATTATGCTTGTCTCCCTTTATGATAAGCTATGCACCTTTGAAAAGTCGCATAACTCCATCTCGAGCTCTGTACTCATAACCATCTTTGTCTAGAGTACCCAGCGATATCAGATTTTTCTTCAAATATGGAACATAACGCACATCTGTTAAGGTCCTTACTATCGCATCATGCATTCTGATATAAACTGAGCCAATTCCTACAATCCTACAAGAAGCATCGTTTTTTTCAAGGTAAAATCAACAGTATGTACGTGAAATGTTTCATCTATTTTAAGGTTCCTTGACATTAGTTTTCCATGAATAAGATAAAAACCGTGGTTTGGGGTTTATGGTACTACAAATTTACCATCAAACTTTTTAGACCTAATAACTTCCTACAACAAGATTAATACGTGCTACCATGATACAAATTACAAATAGAATTCATATCATATATATGAAGTTCCTTCTTTTGATATATTAGGATTCGAAATGCATAAAATAGCCCTAAAGTTGCAACTAGTAGCACTTTTATCTCTATCATCTACAACAATTATAATTAATAGAGGACTTTTATGGTTCAATATAGTCATGTTGTTCAACTAATTAATTAAATCATTTGAAGTAGTTTTGTCAACAACGTGTTTAGTGTGTGTAAGCAATTCTACTCTAAAATTATTGAAAATATTGATTAAGAAGCACACTAAAATATTAAAAAAACAAAAACAAAATAAAGTAAAATAAAGTATATAAAGGAATAGAAAGAAAACCCAGTTTAAGGCACGCAAAAACTGCACTCACTTCAGAGTAGAATTCGCTATTGCCTGGGTGCAATTAGTATTCGACGTCTGCTCTCAAGATACAATGAATCTTTAGAAATCCATGATGTGCATTCAAGCAAGAACTTTCATGAACTCGATTTTTCCGACAATCGCATTATATTATAGAAATACTTAAAATACTTAAAGAGGACATTAAATGTATAAGTATATATATAATATAAGTTGTTGAAGATTTCTTCTCTCTATATTTACATATATATATTCAATATATATATATATTATTTCTTACTACAGAAAAGCATATTTATAGAATTAATCAGTCCTTTTGGAAGAGGCAAAATTTGAAAGAAAAGAAATATCTTCTAGGAAGCAACTCTTAAAATTTTCCTATTTTTATTTTTGTCTCAAAAACACATCTAATATATATTCAACAAAAAGGAGAGAGAGAGAGAGAGAGAGAGAGATGAGAATAACAAATTAGGAAATAACAATTTTGTCAACTCAAATTTCTTGGAAATCCATATATATTGTACATACAGGTATAGTATCTATCTCCATGCACGTGTGTAGAATTAGCATACAATGAATATTGCTTGTATATGCACACCAAGTTTATCATTGAAAAGTAAATGACTGAAATATCAACATGGGACCAACGAAAAGTAATTACAATTTACTTATATTTAATCTAAAAGCATTTCCCGTAAATAATATTACTACATCTATAAAGTTTTATATATTTATCTCTATATCGAATTATATTTGTTAATTGTTAATATGTACACTATCATCAACTGTTTAAAAGATAAGAATCAAAATTTAATTTTAATCCATCCTATAATGTTAGTTCGCATATATGTTTAATTCGTCTCATTATCTCAAGATATGTGTTAGTTATAATGTGATTATATCCATATTCGGATGTGGTCCGTATAATTGTCCATTTGGTCATAACCACCTCCCCACTAAGCCCACTTAATTGAGAGATAATGTCTTGATGGAAGACATTATATATGAATGGCGAAAAGACAAAATTCATCCTATAATTTTATCCCATTTGGTTTTTCGTCCTATAATTTGCATAATATCAATCCTAGTCCTATAAGTATTAAAAAATTATCATTTTTGGTCCTTTTTTCGCCGGAGCAGGTGAAACTCGCCGGAAAAGGTGACGTGGCATGCCGGGCGTGTGGCATTTCCTATTTATGCCTCATTGGCAGCTGACATAGCTTGATAAATTAAAAATAAAAAAATAAAAAATACAAATTGGATATACAATAATATATATGATATATATATTTATATATACACATATATATCTAAATATATGTATTTATATATACACACACATACATATGTATATATATACCTCCACCACCACCCCACCCACCCACCCACCCGGTGGGTGGCTGGCCGGCTGAGCTCTCCATGACCAGCCGGTGGCCATGGTGGCCAGCACCTCGCCTGGCCAGGCGAGGTTCAGCCATGGCTGGCCCGGCATTGGCCGCTGCCTGGCTAGATCTGGCCAGGCGGCGGCGGCCATGGCTAGCCCAGCCACCTTCGCCTGGCCATGGTGGCCGCCTGCACGGGCCGGCCATGGCCGGCTCCTCATGGTTGGTGGGTGGGTGGGGGGTGGCAAGGCGGGTGTTGGGGTGGGTGGGGGGAATGGGGTGGGGTTAGGAATTTTAATTTATATTTAAATTTAATTAAATTATTTTAAATATGTGAGTTAAAATAATATTGTTAATGGTAAATTAGGGAAATTTTTGTTATATTTTTTGTATGATTTTATTATGTGTTTTGGGAGAATAAATTATTGGAGAATGTGAAAATTCTGTTGGGGAATGTGATTAATTTTTTGTTATATTTTGAAAAATATGTAAAAATTGAATTTGGAGAATTTTGGTATGTTTGTTTATGCTTTGGGGAAGACATTTTTTTTTACTGTAACAGTTAAATCAATATTTTTTTGTTAAATTTTTGGGGTGAAAATGAAATTGAGTGATTTTTTTATTATTATAATAACAATTATTATTATTATTATATGATGTATATATTAAAAAATGGGAAAGCTTTGGGGATAATGAAGGATATTCAGGGAAAAAAATGTATTTTAGAGGAAATGATGATATGTAATATATAAATATATATAAGTAGATGTGTATAAATATGTATGTGTATATATAAATTATATAATATATTTGAAATTTAAAAAAAAAAGGAAAATACATGTATGCTGCCAATTAAGCAAGAAAAAGACAAAAAATGCCTACATGTCAACTACCAACGAGGCATAAACAAGAAATGCCACACGCCCGGCGTGCCACGTCACCTTTTCCGGCGAGTTTCGCCGGCTCTGGCGAAAAAAGGACGAAAAATGATAATTTTTTAATACTTATAGGACTAGAATTGATACTATGCAAATTATAAGACGAAATATCAATTAGGGTAAAATTACAGGACGAATTTTGTCTTTTTTCCTATATGAATATAGGTTAACGTCCCTAAACCCAAGAATTATCATTTTTCACTTTTATACCATAAATTATGTAATTCTCGTGCGTTTAGAAGCATTTTAGTTGGGAATTGCAAAAAGGTTTTCTATCAGAATTTAGAGAAGGTTTAACAGTAGAAAACTCAAGTAATAACAATGGCGGGAGGTAAACTCAAATTTAGGTTTTCACTGCAATTTTATGCTTACAATATGAAGTTAGTTTCTCTATATCATTTACATTTGATTTTTATTTTATAATCTTTTTTTTTTCCCAAGTAACTTAACTTGTAAAATTTTAACTATTACTTCTATTTATCCAAAACATTAATTATGAAAATTAGCTCCCTACAGGTATGTCACCTAGCACAAGACATCTATCATCTATGTTTTAAACATGGGAGTTAATGCACTCAACAGATCACCTCTATTAGAACACTGGAGAGGAGATTTATACTTGTCTATATTATTATTATTTTTTAAAAGAGTTTATAAGATTATAACATCTTATTTTAGGATTTTATAAACTTATTTTTAAAAAAAAATTACCAAATACTTCTTATCATCTTATATAGGCTCTTAAACATCTTACAAGTTATTTTGATAAGTTTATAAGCTCATCCAAACACCCTCTAAGTCCAATTTATTACAAAAAATGCGATATAATCCAATAAATATTGGGACAATCACAACACCATGCAATGTATCAGAAGAATGAAATAGTGAAGATAGGATCCAAAAGAAAAGAAGGAAAAGTAGATGAAAGAGATAGAGGAAAAGAACTATGAGACAGTCCAACTTAAAGAAACAAAGGCACAGCTATGAAATGAAGGGGTTAAATTCAAATTCATGAGAATTAATTGCAGGCAGTAAGAGGAAAAAGACACGTTATTCCATCATTTTAACAAATGTTATATTTTTTCAATTTTTAACAAAAAGTATGTGAATAGTTGCAATTGTTCAATGTCGTGGCAATGAAACTGAAATAGTACCTTCGAGACAACTATTGGAAGGTTTCTGATTATCTCATGACCACTAAAAAAAACAAAAATAAAAATAAATAAATAAATAAACTTTTGTTTTCATTTCCTTGATCATGGTAAGGGCAAGAACAATGACTCAATGAGAATACATCTTCAAAAGTCCTATAACTTACTAACTTCTTTTCTTATTCCCCTTTCCAAAACAGATCAAAATCAAAATTTATCCATATGAATGGAAAGAAATTCATCTATGTAGAAGAAACTAACTAATTAAGCTGACTGAGCAATGGTGACACATACTGGTGGATTCTGTTTGCCAACAAAAGTAGGCTTAACGTTGTCACATTTGGTGGTGGCAGAGCCTAGAGTTCCATCATATTTAAGATCTATGTCACCTACCTCCACATTTTCACAAGGCTTACTACTGCTACAAAGAAACGTCACCACCTCCTGAGTCCACGATGTTCCCTTGATGTTCTTCAAGCTGACCTTGCTAATCTTGATAAGTGATGGTTTCTGAAAAAAATAATCAATACTTTTATGACCATGATAAAGGCATAAATGAATGAATGATTAATATTATTGTAACGAATAGAGCAGTTTACATCTAGCTTGCAGAGATTATGTGGGCAATACTCTTGATCAATGATAACAGGATTGCTGACATTGTCCATGATTAAGTCTTCAAAATGCAAATCTGAGATTTGCAAAGTAGCTGGGGCTGAGGGCCATGTCTTCACTCTAACGCCATTCGTTGTTCCAATGAAAGTGCAATTCTTGACATATATCCCCTGCACATCTTTTTCAGCTTCAGACCTGCCAAGACTTCCAATACTGATACCATGCCCGGGCCCACAAGTTACGTTCTGGATATAAACATCTTTGGTCTCATCGCCAATGGAGATACAATCATCTCCAGTTTTTATAATGGAATCAATTATATTGATCCCTATGTCACGCCCTAAATGGATTCCATCGGTGTTTATGCTTTCTCCCGGGGCAGAAATAGTGAATCGAAGGAACGTAACATTTTGGCTTGATATGCAATTTACATGGAAATTCTTGCTATCTTTGGTTGTCACATCACGAATTATGGAGTTTTTAATGAAATTAAAGCTCAGGTTCTGCATGAAAAAATAAATCCACCTTAATTAATGAAATAAAGGATCTTCCTATTATGTGTAACGGAATTGGGGAAATATCTTACAATGGGTAGTTTGACGCAATTTTTATTCTTGTGGCAATCATTTTGGTTCCATGCTTCTTGGCCTCGACCATCAAAAACTCCACCTCCAGAGAGGGTGAAGTAATCAACGTAGTTGATAGTAATCCACTCCCATTGTTTATTGGGTAGCTGATTGGGATTTGAAGGAGCTAGCATGGTGCCTTGAACTTGAAGCTCGAGAGGGGCCTTGTTGGGGCCATGCAATCTTACTTGACTTAGTGACCATGTCCCTGGTGGAACCACAATTATGCTTGGTGTTGTTGATTCACATGCTTCCTTCCAAGCATTTGTTAAGGCCTAACATGTGCATACATTTTTTTCTTTTCCATTTTAGAAAAATATTATGTTTATATCTAAAGAAGTATTCAAACATGGGCAAAAGAATAAAACAAACAATATTGATTCACCTGACTAATATCAGCGCCAGCACTAGCACCATACTTTCTGATATCATATACCACAGGCTCTTGGGCATTAACATTGTATGCGAAAAATGTCAAAAAGAAGAGAATTGTAACAATGATTTTTAGTGCCATGATCTTGTGTTTCTTTTATTTGATGTAGTTCAAACTGATGTTCTCATGATACATTTATTATGAATTTATAGTGTTATGGGAATGTTGGGTTCCATCGAATATGTGTTACCAGTCATCCAATTACTATTTTAGGGGCTGGTGGTTGCCATACTATTGTGTTTGAACAAGTCTTTAGTACCACGAAAGGACCATATTTTACTATTTGTCCTCATTAATTTTGTGGATGGAAAGCAGGTAATTTTCTCTAGTTATATTATATTTTGGGTGCTGACTTTTATACTCCATGTTTTACCTCCAACACTCATACCCACATTGTTTAATTGAAAATGACTTAATTGCCCTAATTTATTTAGGTGGTATTTTTCATTTTTTCACAAGTAAAAGAATCTTTTTTCTCACTTCAATATTTTTATACTGTATTTCTAACTCTTTCGTTTTTCAATTCTTCTTCTTTCTAAATCTTGAAAAACTCTAACAAACATGGAATACCAAGACAATAAAGAATTAGTACAAGTTTTCAAAGTACTCAATATTATTAAAGCTCACAATATAGAAGATATCTTCACACTTTGTTCAATTGTCATTGACATTGATTATTATAATTCAATAGCAATTATGTTTCTTTTTACATTTTTAATGGTGATTACATTTATTTTGGTTTATTGTAAAATTCATAATATTGTTCTTTTGTTTGATGAATTATCTCAAAAATAAAGGTGTTTGTTTTTTTTCTTAATGAATTGATGATTTTTTTTTTTTCCTTTTACTTGTTATGTAAACTCATTTACACTAGTTAGTTGCAACTTTTTATGTTTGAAGTTGTATGTTGTGCCAAACTAATTTCAACTTTTTCCCTGTATATTTAAAATTATTAAATGTTGAATGCTTTTCTGTGGACAACATATTGGTTTAGTACTTAAAAAGGATAATGAAAAAAAGTTGAAAAAAAGGAGTGATTATGGTTGTCTTGACCGTATGAACGATAAAAGAGTAGTCAAAACTGCACAATAAATCAAAAAATTCTACCTCACTATCATTGAAATTTTTTTGTTATTTTGAGTATCAGATCCTCTTTTAATTTTTTTTTTTTAAGTAAAGAAATTTTTTTTGTTCTTTATATTGTAAACTACAAATTGGATGAATCCTTTAATAGTTTATTAGAAAACATTATTTTTCATTATTTATAAATTGAACTCCATTTTCTTTTAAGTATTTTTTTTTTGAAAAATCTTTTATGAATTATATATTTAGTTGTTTTAACTAGAGAAATAAGGATTAATCCATAAAAGAAAATTATTCTAGAAAAATAGCATGGAGAAATTGGAGAAAGCATTAGGTTAAGAAATATGGTATAAGAGAATATGAATAGGAAAAGAATAATTTTATTTGTGAATGGTCGAAAAATATAGAGGATTAATAAATTATGGTATTTGAGTCATTTGCAACTGAAGAATGTGGGGCATGGAGTGCATGAGCTAAAATATAGAATATAGAGATCATCACTCTATATTTTCGTTCAGTTTTCTTTTCCTTAGTCTTTTCCATACCAAACTAATAATTGAAATTATTTTTCTTAACATTTTCTTTTCTTTCCTAACCAAAATTCTTGTACCAAACATATTGGCAATGTTTCAATAATTGTACTTATTAAATCATGTTAATTTTTTCTTAATTTCTTGGAGATGTGCTAAGATGCATAGACTCTAAATCCTGCTAGCAAAAGTCTCAGAAAATCAAAGCTAATAGAGATGAAAATGTAGCGACAGAGGACTAGGATGTCAAGAACTGAAGGTTGTCATCAAACGCTTTATTTGCACTATACATTTAACCTTACACAACTTCGTTGTCACTCAAAAGTAGCAGTTGGGTCATTGTAATGATTAAAATTTGATATTTAGTGGCATCAACATAGTGACATTTTATAAGATAATGACACAAAAAATTAATATAGTGATAATTGAAAAAAAACACCACTATAGTATAATATTTGGTGGCATTTGGTTATAAATGACAAATAAATTAGTGATATTTAATTGAAAATGTCGAGATACATTTATTTTAAAGATACTTAACTGGTGCCACTAATTTTTCCTCAAAAACATGCCACTAATATGTAGTTATGGTGTCACTTGAAAAAAATGTCAAAAATTATTTAGTGGCATTTTCTAGTATAATGACACATAAAGGTTATATAATGTTAGTCTTAGAAAAATGCCACTATAATAAAATATTTAGTGGCACATGATTATTGAATGACATATAAGATAGTGGTATTTGATTAAAAATGCGAACAAAAATGTATTTTGCAGGCATTTAGCTAGTACCACTAAATTTTCTTAGAAAATATCACTCATTTTTATTTATGGTGTCATTTAGGAAAAAATGTCATGAAATATTTTAGTGGCACTAATTAATGGCATTTTGTAATGTAATGACACACAAGAGTACTATAGTGATAATTATTAAAAAATGTCACTATATTACAATATTTAGTGACATTTGATTAAAAATTGACAAATAAAGATGATGACATTTGATTGAAAATGCCAACATAAATGCATTTTAAGGCATTCAACCAATGCCACTAATTTTTCTTAAAATTTTTTAATGTTATTTAATTATAGTGTCATTTGAAAAAGATACCACTAATTATTTAGTGACACTACTTAAAAGTAATATAGTGATAAAAATAATATAGAGAAAAAGATGCCACAGTAGTTAATCAATACATTTACGATATCCTATCATATGGTAAAAAAAAAATCAATATAATATAATACTTAGTGTCAATTAATTAATAAATGTTGTAAAAACGTAGTGACATTTTATTTAAACAACCAACATAATTATATGTTCAAGGTATTTAACTAGTATCAATACCTTCTTTTTTTTTCTTGAAAAAAAAATCACCCATAATTTAATCATGGTGCAATATAAAAAAATATCACAAAGTAGATAAATAATATATAAGTATATCAATAACTTTAAAATGTATAAGTTTATATATATATATATATATATCTTATCATTAATGTATTGATGCCCTATTTGATTTATATTAATGTATTGACTAAATTAACCATATACTTAAAAAGTATAATAAACTTAATAATCATATACTTAAAAAGTATAATAAATTTAAGTTTTTGTCAATTTTTTCCCTCCTCACCTATATATTATGTTTTGTCTCACTTTATTTTTTGGATATCTATATCTCTAAACTAATTAATCTCTTACACTTTTTCAAATGTGTTATTTTATATTATAAATTTGAGTGCATGCATATATTTATATAATTGAGTATATATACCTCCAAACTATACAAATAGTTTAATATCTTTAATTATATTAAACATTGATGGATAGTTTGGTGGTAAACTCATATTCTTGCAAACAGATGGTTGTGGTTTCGAATCTTATAGAGATCAATTAAGCCATGTTGGAGTTTCACAATTGGGGAGTGGGGCTAGGTTAACATATACATGGGAGTGGGGGGTAGGTTGACATAAATATCTAACAAAATCTTTTATGATATTTAAGTATGCCATTAATGTATTATTTTCGTGACATGTTAACATGTCATTTAAAAAATCTTTTAGTGACATTTTGATATATCATTTGCGATATTTTTTGCAGCATGTTAATATGTCATTAAAAAAACAAAAAAAGCTTTCATAGCATTGTAACATGTCATTTATTACATTTTTTATGGGATGTTAGAATGCCATTTAAGATATTTCCTGTGGCATTTTAATATGTCACTACATGCAATTTTTGTGGCATGTTAACTTGTTATTTAATGTACTTTTTGTGACATTTTAACATATGGTGTAATTCATTCTTGTTGCATTTTATTAATGCCACAAAAAGAACAAAATAGTGACATTTATATCTTTAGCTACACCCACCTAGATGGCACTTTTAAAAAATGTCATTATATGTTGAATGATGAAGATGCAAAGTTTCATAAGTTACCAGTTTATATCTTATTGTGTTGAACTCTTTTTGTAGGCAACCTCAATATATGAAAGTTCCATTAATTTAGTGGTGTTTTATAGTGTAATGGCACAAAATGTAACATTGTGATAGCTATTAATATATATATATATATATATATATATTCAGTGACTTTTGATTAATAAATGACAAATAAATTATGAAATTTAATATAACATGCGAACATAAATGTATTCAAAGACATTTAACTAGTTTCATTAATGGTTTTTAAAAAATGTCACTCTTATTTAGTTATTGTATTGTTCAAAGAAAAATGTTTATACTATTTTTAATGCCAAAAAAAGGTCTATTAAGACATCAAAAAGTGTCTTGATACACAATATACTATGACACTTCTACTTTTTAGATACTTCTATGGTGTTTCGTAGGAAAGAGTCTCAATACTTTATTATGATACCTAAAGTGTTTCAATAACATAACCTATTATGATGCATGAAAGCGCCTACAGAGACCCCAATATTATTACACTACATTATTTCACCTAATTTATTTTCAGCTACCTTAATTGCCTAACTAAATGTCACTTCAAGGTTTCTCTGGTAATATTCAGACACTCAAAAGTTCTCTTTTAAATGTGATATAATGACATTTGCAGATGTTTTGTACATTTTAGAAGATTAAAAGTGTCTCAAGAGGCCAATTTAATATATATATATATATATATATGTATGTATAAATTTGTAGTTGATGTATTATTCGTGTAACTTATCTATGGTACAAATTCATGCATCCAACAAAATAAATACAAACCAAAAACGTTAACTACAAAGCTAGTTATATAGTTCAATTGTAAGACCTCTTCAATTCAACATTCAAAAACAAGATCCAGCCTAACCATTTTTACAGCACTCAAAATGAAATACACCAAAATTTTAATACAAAAAACAAAATTAATTTTTCTATCTAAATTACATAATACAAAGTCAAGTTTAGAGCATCCAAATAACAAAATTCAAAGGTGATTCTTCATCGATCATCCAGGCTTCTAATCATTCTTTATCAAATAAACCTGCGAAGTCAAAACAAAAATGGCTTTTAATTAAAATTCAGGTACTCAAAGAACAAATTTAATAAATAAAATAATTAACCAATAGGTGCCCAAATAATTCTCACGCTTTTGTGTTTACTTCCACATCTTCACGTCAAATATTTGATATTAATTTAATCAGTTGAAGGAAAAGTCGGTAAATTGCAAAGTTTTATAGAATGTACTTTGAAAAATATTTCTTAATTGTATTACAAATTAAAAGAATTCCTTAAACTGTACCATATTTACTGAACCATAGTAGCTGACTTAAATTTCAGTACATATTTATCTTAATGTGTGTAAACACTCTAATATTTATGTAATGATATAAGTTTATTTAATAGAACATAATCATCCTTTAGGCTAGGCCTGTAAATGGGTAGGGTATTACCCTACCCAGGCCCAAAATGTCATACCCATACCCATACCCGTACCCATACTTATTAAATATAATGTAATGGGTATGGGTAGAGTCTATACCCATAAATTACCCATGCACCCATACCCATACATTACCCATTACTTTATATTTAAATTTAATTTATGAACTTAAAAATTATTTATACCGAAATCAAATTTATATTAATGATAAACTTTTTATATATAAAAATTATAAATATGTGAATGAGCGGTAACAATTAAATAAATTCTTTTATTAAAAATTAAACTAAATTAATAAAATTAATAAATTGAGATTGCAATTTTTTTTTTAAAAAAAATGAAATAGCATAGCAACAGTTGAACACTTTTTATTAATAAAATTAATAATGGAATAAATATTTTTATAAAAATAGTTAATAAAATTAATTTTGCTAATGACTAAAGTTTATTAATATAGAAATTAACTGTTTTTATAAAATTAAATATAGAAAAAGTTTTTGCTCTTAAACTGTTTTTATTAACTATTTTTTTAATAAACTGTATATAAACCGTATTTTTTTAATAAACTGTTTTTATTAACTTTTTTTTAATAAACTGTTTTTTTAATGAACTGTTTTAATTAACTACTTTTAAACTGTATTTTTTTTAATTAGCAAAAAGTTTAACTACTAATAATATTAATAAAGTTTAATATTAATAAAGTTTAACTATTATATTAATAAAATAGTTAATTTAATTAGCAAAAAGTTTAAAATTAATTAATTTAAATTTAATGATTAAATTAAATATAGAAAAAAAATTATTTTTTGTTATCATATGCAAAATAATATTTTTAGTATATATTAAGAAAATTAATGTATACATTAAAAACATAAGTCTAATAAACTAGACCCAATGGGTCTTGGGTTAGTTAGGGTAGGGTAGGATTAGGGTCTCATTCTTTTGGGTATTTTAGGGTAGGGTAAAAATTGGGTATTTTTGTTTGGGTATTTTAGGGTATGGGTATGGGTAGGGTATCATTTACAGGCCTACTTTAGGCAAATGAAAATAAATTAGGTGAACTGGGGTTGTTTAATATGTGAAATTAAGTAGGACTTTTGAATATATAGCATATTCTTGTCAGAAATTCTTTCACAATTTTTTATCATACTCATGCATGATCCACTAATAGAAAAGTCATTGTAATAGGAAGAACGATTGAAGCTATATCTATGGCTTGTACATATTTCTCAATTTTTCTTCTAAAATATATAGCAAGCTTTATAGCCTTTTTGAAACTATATCTTTATCTCATTAATTTTAACTTGCACAGAGATGATTCAAACTTGCTTATGAGTTTTTATGAATTCACGGTAAACATGCTAAATATTTTAGTTAATTCGATATTGTTCATCAGGGATGAATTTATAAGCTACTCTATATATCTCTGCAAAAATTTTAACTTTCATTCTCAACAAATTCTAGAAAACGAATTGTTATTTTTGAAAACTCAAGAAGTGAAAGTGTATATATGGCTTGTAAAGAATGCATCAATCCATTACCTATTCATTTGGAGATGGTACATGGAGTGATTAAAATTGTAAGGTATTTTTCCTTTTCTCATAACAAAAAATTAAGGAATATCTAAATTTAAACTAAAGTACAAATAAATTGTCTCCGTCCATAATTTTATTTTAAAAAAAATAAATTCTAGAAAACGAATTGTTATTTTTGAAAACTCAAGAAGTGAAAGTGTATATATGGCTTGTAAAGAATGCATCAATCCATTACCTATTCATTTGGAGATGGTACATGGAGTGATTAAAATTGTAAGGTATTTTTCCTTTTCTCATAACAAAAAATTAAGGAATATCTAAATTTAAACTAAAGTACAAATAAATTGTCTCCGTCCATAATTTTATTTTAAAAAAAATGCCTTGGTCTCCATCTGTACAAAAGGCCAGCTATGGCGAGGATATTATCATCGAAAATCGTCATACTTGTAAGAATCTTAAGTTGTCATAATCATAATCCCTCAACTTTCACTAATATTCCTATTGGTTCATTTTAATTTTGAATTTGCCAAAAAAATCCAAGCTTTGAGAAAATTTTCACATTATGTCTATTTTTTTGGCAATTTCAGTCCATGGGCCAAAGATTGCCCAACTATCCCATTTTTTTCACAATCATCCCTAATTGGACCTTTGATTTGAGAGCTTTGTGACTTGTGGCCAGAATTGCTACCTAATAATAATTAAAAGCGAGAGAGAGAGAGAGAGAGAGAGGAAGAAGAAGAAGAGAGGGGAAAAAAAACTCTCACAAATTCTGAATAACAGCATAGCCTTGCTGCCGCAATTGCTCACGCAAATATGTCGAGCAGATTTAAGCGCTGCACAATAAAATTTTGGACTTCAAAAAAGCCCCATTCCCAATAGCACCACAAGCCTTATTCAAGAGCATTAACCTCTGGTGCACAGCAAAATTCCATCCAAATTCCAACCTTAGCATTTTGTTCCAAGCAATACAGCAAACCTCAGTCTCAAATTCACTCTATCTTCATGACTCTGATGCTAAAACAACCCCTGTGCAACAAACTCAAAGATATTCTTGGAAATCATACTAGTCAAATTATAATCATTATTAGTTATTATTCATAACTCCTTTATCACAACTCCTAAAGCAACCCTAAACTATTATTTGATTTCCCTTATGTCATTCTACCACCCTCCCCCCACCGAATTGCCGTTCTTGTTCTCTTGAACGCAATTTTTAGTTTTCTCTATTATACATGGTGCTTTATTCTCTTTTTCTGTGGTTATTTTGTTTTCACGTGGATTGAGATAATTTGTGATATAAGGGGCTATCAATCGAATTCTTTGATGCTGAACGGAGAGAAAAGTATATGAGGATTGTAAATGTCTCACATGGATAGTAAATGAGGGAGGTTTATATGTCCTCTCCAGTTTCACTGAAAGAATTTCGACCAATGATTTAGTTTGAAGTGAAGAAATTAGGGTTCTCCTAGTGGGTTTTGACTGACAAGAAAATAGAGATTTTTGGGAGAGAACTTCTGCTCGTGTTTTTCTTTTTTGATTTCAAGCTTTTGTTGCAATGAACTAGTTCTATTAGATTAGAGTATGGTGGTCAATTACTAAAATATCCCTAAATTTTCCTCCAAAATTGCAGCATCAATAAGTTATATATCTTAAGTTTTCTTTATCTTATTATTTTGCAATTCTTGTCACATGTCACAAAACCCTCAAATCAAACATCCAATTAGGAAAGATTAGGGGGAAATGGGGCAAATTGTGCAATTTTTTGGCCCAATGGACCGAAATTGCAAAATTGATGTAATGTGAAAAGATTTCACAAAGCCTGAACTTTTTGTACAAACTCAAAATTGAAATGGATCAATATGAGTATTAGTGAAAGTTGAAGGACTACAATTGCTATTTTTTCTAATTTATAGCTGTAACTATGAAATTAATTTCGTAGTAATTTTTTATGCTTAATTTTTTGGTAGTGTAAAAAAAAATTGTCTACATTGTCAATGCACGAATTCATGAGTTTCCTTCAAGCTCATGAGCAAAGGATGTCTGTGTTGTAATGTGAGCAAGCATTTCACTCAAAGCTCAGCATCTTGAAGAAGAAATCTAGCAATTTTAAGTTCAAAAAAGTCGAGTTTCACGAGAAAAATTAAAATGGTAGAAGAGGTTGGGAGAAAAGAAACAATCGTGGTAAAGGAGGACAAAGAAAAGATGAGCAGCAAGCAAATGACTAGTAACTCTTTGGCCTTACTGTACTATTTGCAACAAGACAAATCACAATTCTCAGATTGTCGATTCAGGTGTAAAAGATGTCGAATTTGAATCATTCTACAATTCAAAGCCTGGCTTGTAGAACATGAAATTGGATCATTTGATAAAGGCCCTTCTAATTAATTGTGGAGGTTAATATTTTCACACTGAATTCATGAATCATTGCAAGGAAGAAGAAATTCAAAGGTTGCTTAAGGTGCGATATACTCCACAGCAAAATGAGTGACTAAGAGGAAGAATCCTACAATCTTCAAAATAACTTGAAATATGCTTGAAGAGAAGTCAATGCCAAAGAATTTATGGGCTGAAGTTGTGAATGCAACTATCCATATGTTGAATCGATCACCAACAAAGGTTGTCTGGACAACAGAAGCCCAAGGTTGATCGCATGAAAGTATTTAGCAGCATTGCATATGCATTGGATTAGTCTCAAAATCAAAACGAATTTGACAAGAAAGGTGAATAGTATGTGTTCATTGGTCATACTGAAGAATTAAAGGGATGTCGGCTATTGAATCCCAAAACTGATCAACTCATTGTCTCAAGAGATGTATTTGATGAAATGGCAGAGCCCTGATATATGATAATATGTTGTCGGTTTGGTTTCAAGATTTATGAATGATTCTAGCAAACTTTCCCTGACTGCTGCAAAAACAATTTTGTGATATCTTAAAGGGACCAAAATGCTTGGGCCTCGATATGCTAAGGAAGAAGATAGCAAGTTGGTTTGTTTACGGATAACTACTGGGCAAGTACACTTGATGATCAAAAAAGCACATTGGGATTCATAATTTGGCTTGGCTCAAGTGTGATCTCATGGAGTTCGCTGAAGCAAAAATTAATACAAATTACACTACAAAAAAATATAATATTGGTGACAAAATAATAAGTAACAAAGTAAAAATTGTCACTAATAATATATATTGAGTGGTAACAATTTTTATCTTGTCATTAATGATGATTTTTAAGTAACAAGAATTTTTATTTTGTCACAAAATGACTCAATAGTGACAAAAATTAATGATTTAAATTGTCAACATTAACAATTAGTGACACTCCTATAGTGACAACTTAGTGACAATAAAAATTGTCACTACAAGTGTGTCACTAATTGTCTATGGTGACAACTTTAACAGTATTCTTGTCACTAATTTATTTTTTTCTTGTAGTGTTATCTCATGGCTTGGCCATTATTTTGTTCATGAGTTGATAAGCAAGGAAGAGATAATGATTATGGATTTCATCAATACAAATGATCAAGCTGCTAATTTCCTCAAAATGGAGAAGTATTGCAGATTTCATCAATATAAACGTATTGGAGAAGTACTTCGAAAGGTTCAAGATGCAATTGAAAATTACAAACTAAGGAAGAGTTCTAGAAAGTAATTTGTAATTCCTAAAATTCAAATTCTGTCAAGACTAAAAAGGAATTTAGTTTATTACCAGCAACTAGTTCATTTAATGTATTGTTGCAGAACTCTCTGGGAGTTTAGACAACAATTATCTGTCAACAATAACACATGGTAGAAAACTGGCATCATTTGCTTGAGCAGCAGCTCTTTATAAACATTGTTGCCTTGCACATTAATAAATCTTGCGCTCTAAAAAACTCTGCAAATAGTAATTAGCACTTATAACTCTGCAAACTCCTTAAATTATGTCAAAACTATTAAAATATATATAAATTTTCAAACGAAACAATTTTTTTTTCACACAGAAGTATTTATAAACCGAATAGATTCTTATCCTTATATTGTCATGTTTCCACCTAATTAATTAATAATCTAATATATTTTCATTTGTACTCTCAAATTAAATAAATTTGTTTTCAACACTAAAAATATTATTAAAAATTGAAAATACAGAACAGAAATATAAGCAAAAAAACTTGTAAAACATCCTTGAATTTATCAACAATAAATTATTTATCTTTCCTGTTGCTACCAATTTTTGTTTATAGCTTCCTTGCATGACTTATGTACTATTTGAATAAGACTTATTTTGTTGTAACCCAGTCGGACCAGATAATAAAATTGAGAAGTAATAGTAAAGTAATTCAATAAAGAACAACAAGATTTAACGTGGTTCGGCGATGTGCCTAATCCACCCAACAAAGAAAAGAATTTTATTGATTCCAAATCAGAGTGTCAAGTACAATTTGAGTCCCACAAATCTCACAAGAACATCCAACACCCTCGTTCTAAACTCCAATCTGAGAAAATCTTTCCAAAGCAGTATAGAATATGTTCTAGGGCTCGTTCTAATCAACTCGAAAGAAAATAAGGTATAAATACCCAAAGAAAATTGAAACATGGCCCATGGGCCTGTGACTCGCACTGCACATCTTAGCATAAATGTCCACACTAGGGCACAGGGCGCAAAGTTGCAATATACCGCGTGCCATGGAGCACGAAACTTGCACCCTAGCGCGCGGTCACAGAATGCGCCGCGCCAAGGCGCGACGTGCTCCACCCTGTTGCGTACCCTCGCGTGCATCTCTTTGTTCCCTGATGTACGGCGTCTTGCCAATGCGTGCCGAGGCGTGCTTTAGCACCCATTTCATCTATTTGGCTCCGTTTTGCTTCATTTATTTAGTTTCTCATCATTTGTAGCTCAAATTTCAAGGCAAAATCAATAATTCTTCACTTTGACTTGAAATTATCCATCTATCTTCTTTGTCCCTGCCCCCAAAAGGGCCATCATCTCAATCTACAAATGTTAATCAAATCTAAGCAACGCTCGAATTTGATTCCTAGAACAGTTTTAGTTAACATGTCTGCCGGATTATCCTTAGTTCCAACTTTGTCAAATGAAATAACACCTCGAGATACCAGATCTCGAACAAAGTGATAGCTCACATCAATGTGCCTTGTTCTCTCATGAAAAGCTTGATTCTTTGACAAGTGTTTGACACTTTAACTATCACAAATATTGAAGTAATATTAGAATTCATATACATATCCTCAATCAGTCCCTTTAGCCAAATGCTTTCCTTTACGCCTTTAGTCAAAGTCATGTACTCAACTTCTATTATGGACAATGCAACAAATGATTGCAAAGTTGCCTTCCAACTAACCGTACAACTAGAAACACAAAACACATATCCAATCATAGACCTTCTGTTGTCTAAATCTTCGGCATAATTTGCATCAACATAGCCAATAATTCTAGTAGTAGAATTCAATTGACTATACTTCAAACACATATCTGCAGAACCTCTTAGATACCTCATGATCCATTTCCCTACCTGCCAATGAGTTTTTCCCGACTTGTGCATATACCTGGTCACAACACTAACTACATGCAAAATATCTAGCTTAGTGCACACCATGGCGTATATCAAGCTACCCACTACACTAGCATATGGCACATTTGACAGTACCCAGTGACAAATCGTATGAAAGCCTGAAATGAGCTGCAAGTGGTATACTAACTAGCTTAGACTTATCCATCCCAAAAAGCCCCAGTACTTTCTCAATATAATATTGTTGAGACAAGTACAACAATCTCGAATGTATGTTCCGGATGATCTCCATGCCCAAAATCTTCTTTGCATATCCCAAATCCTTCATCTCAAATTCATCACTCAACTAAGCCTTTAAAACATTAATCTCATATATATTTCTAGAGGCAATCAACATGTCATCAACATATAGCAACAAATATATGAGAAGACTATTACTACATTTTTGATGACATACACAACAATCATAAATCCTTCTAGTATATCCTATTTTGGTAAAAAAAAGCATCAAACCTCTTATACCACTGCCTGGGAGACTACTTCAAGCTATATAAAGACCTCTTCAAAAGACATGATTTTCTTTCCCAAAAATAACAAATCCCTCTACTTGACTCATGTAGATTTGTACCTCAACTCACCATATAGAAATGCCGTTTTAACATCCATCTGCTCAACCTCCATATCCAGCAAAACCACCATGGCAAGTAACACACGAATGGAAGTATGTTTTACAACTGGGGAGAGCACCTCATGTCCCTCTCTCTGAGTAAAACCCTTAGTAACCAATCACACCTTGTATCTAGTATCCTCAACCCCGAGAATCCCTTCATTTTTCTTATAGATCCATTTGCAACCTACAATCTTCTGCCCTTTAGGTACATCAACCAACTCCCATGTGTTATTCTTGTGTAGAGATTCCATCTCTTAGCTCATAGCTGCTACCTATTTATCAGAATTTGGATGAGAAATGGCCTCCTTATATGTGACTAGAGCATCACCCACAAACTCATTAGCCGAACTCAAAGCATAAGCAACCAGATCTGAATATGCGAATCGCTATCGTGCTTTGATCTGCCTCCTCCTCTATCACGAGCCAAATGATAGTTCTGTAGTGAATCATTTTCCTGCTGCTAATTAGGTGATGATTAAGCTCTCACTAGCTTCATCTACCACCTTCTATTCCTCATTTGAAACTTATGGAGTGTCAATTTCAAACTCCACCCTCTCCTTAATACCTTGTTGACTACTTTCATCTTGCTCTACCTTCTTCATCATAGCAGACTCATCAAACGTCATGTCCTTGTTGATAATTACCTTGGAGCCCTTTTCATTATTACACCACAACAATAGCCCTTGACTCCATCTATATAGCCTAAGAATATGCACTTCCTAGCCCTCGGCTCAAGCTTTCCATCACAAATATGAGCATAGGTTGGACATCCAAATACTCTCAGATTTGATTAATCAGCAGGAGACCCAGACCAAATTTTCATTGGTGTCTTGCAGCCCAAAGCAGTCAATGGTAACCTATTTATCGAATAACAAGCAATATTAATTGCTTCTACCTAAAAATCCTTGGACAATCCAGAATTAAAAAGCATGCATCTAGCTCTATCCAAGATAGTCATGTTCATCTGTTATGCAACTCCATTCTGGTGTGGTGTATGTACAACTGTGCGATGCCTCACATTTCCTTCCTTATCGCAGAATTCCTAAAATTTCTTGTTGCAAAACTCCAATCCATTGTGAGCCCTTAAGCGTTTGATCCTCTTTTCTATCTGCTTCTCGATCAAAGTCTTCCATTGCTTGAAGTTGAGAAAGACCTCAGCCATATGCTTCAGCATGTACACCCATACTCTCCGTGAAAAGTTATAAATTAGTATCAACATATATATGGCACCACCTTTTAAGGGAACTTGAAAAGGCCCCTAAAAATCTAAGTTAATGTAATCCAAGGTGCCCTTGGTCCTGTGAACTGCGATGCTGAATTTCACCCTATATTGCTTGCCAAGAACACATTGCTCGCAAAAACCCAGCTCTACAGTCTTTTCTCCACAAAGCAAACCTTATTTGCTCAATTCTGACATCCCCCTCTCACTCATATACCCAAGCCGCATATGCCACAATCTTGTAGTATCATTGATTGATGAAGAAATCATTGCATTACCAGAAATTGTGCTACCCTACAATATGTAAAGGCTATTGCTCTTGTCTCCCTTCATGATAATCAGTGTACATTTGGAAACCTGAAAAACTCAATCTCGAGCTCTGTACTCACATCCATTATTATCCAGAGTACTCAGTGAAATTAGATTTTTTTTTATTAGGAACACGACACATATCTATCAAGATCCTCACTATACCGTTGGGCATTCTGATACTCGCTGTGCCAATTCCTACAACTTTGAAAAAAGCATTATTTCCCATGAGCACTTTACCACTATCATATTTCTGATAAATGGTAAACCAATCCTCTCGTGGACACATGTGGTAGGAACAACCACTATCTAAAATGCACTATGAACTCAAAAGACTCTTAGTAACATTGAGAATAAGCCCACCATCAAACTCATCCTTAATGATTCCTACAATATCATCTCGTTTCCAATCAGAAGTTTCACCTACATCCTTTGTCTTTCTTCATTTTAGACAATTCCGTTTACAGTGCCCTTTTCCTCCACATCTAGAACATTTATTGCTTGTTCTAGGCTTGGTTCGAGACTTAAATCTGCCTCTGCTCTGTCTCTTTTCTCTCGGTCTCCCCTTCGCAACTAATCCTTCCCCACTTTCACTGTCGTTACTGTCCTAAACATGTTTTCTCAATTCGTTGGAATCCAATGAGACCTTCACATCGTTTATTGAAATCGTATCTCTCCCATACAGTAAAGTAGTAACCGAGTGCTTAAAGGATTTAGGCAGAGAACACAAGAGAATTAAGGCTTGATCTTCATCTTCAATTTGTACATCTATACTAGCGAGATCCAGAATCACCTTATTAAAATAATCAATATGTTGAGTAATAGATGTACATTCCTTCATTCTAAAGGTGTATAACCGTTGTTTCAAATACAACCGATTTGTCAGGGACTTCGTCATATACAGACCCTCTAGCTTTGACCAAAGTCCCGCTGGTGCACTTTCTGTGGAGACCTCTCTCAATACGTTATCTTCAAATGATAACACCAAAGTACCATAAGCCTTCACCATAAATTCAACCTTCTCATCATTTGATAGCGCCTCTGGAAAGAAATCTCTACCCTTTAATGCTCTTTAGAAACCCTTGTTGACATAAAAGGGCCTGAACCTTGATCTTCCACAGCCCAAAATCATTCTTCCCATCGAATTTGTCTACCTCATACTTCAGGGTGGACATTTGGTCAACCTAGCTCCGATACCAGTTTGTTGTAATCCAGTCGAACCAGATAATAAAATTGAGATGTAATAATAAACTAATTCAATGAAGAACAACAAGATTTAACGTGGTTCGACGATGTGTCTAATCTACTAGACAAAGAAAAGAATTTTATTGATTCTAAATCAAAGTGCCAAGTACAACTTGAGTCCAAAAAAACTCATGAGAACACCCAACACCCTCGTTCTAAACCCCATTCTAAGAAAATCTCTCTAAATTAATATAGAATGTATATTCTAGGGTTCGTTCTAATCAACCCGAAATAAAACAAGGTATAAATACCCAAAGAAAATCAAAATCTGGCCCATGGGCCTACCACTCATGCCTGGGCTCACATGAGTTGCGCCCCAACTCAGAAACCACACATCTTGGTAGAAAGGTCCGCGCCAGGGCACAGAAATCTTGCCCCCTAGATCAAAGTTGCAGTATAACACGTGCCAAGGCGCACAAAACTTGCACCCTAGTGCGCGGTCATAGAATGTGCTGTGCCAGGGTGTGGCCTGCTCTCGCCATGACGTGCAGCACGTGTTTCTTCCCCTGTTCCACCCAGCTGCGCACCCTGGCGTGCATCTCCTTGAGCCCCGGTGTGTGGCGTCCTACCAATGCGTGCCAGGGAGTGCTCCAATGCTTGTTTCATCCACTCGATTCCATTTCTTCTGTTTCTTATTATTTGTAGCTCAAATTTCAAGGCAAAATCAACATATTTCATTTTACATACTGTCACAAAATGCAATAAAGATTTTGACAAGCATCCTGCACATCTGGAAAAAAAAAAAAAAAAAAAGCCTTCTAACTGTAACAAGTGCAAGAAAACACTTTTCTATTCTTCAATTTTTTATTATAAGGCATGGTAGCTTTTATTGTAAATTATAGAACATTTTTGTATTGGGAATTCATAAAGATTCTTACTGTCTTTTTCTTTTCCACAACTTAGAGCGCACATTATATTGTCATCAATAATAATAATAATATTGTTTCTGCAATTGAAAGACAAGCCTTACTTGGCTTATATATGATCAAATATAGCATGTGAATGCACCAAAAGGTTATATAAAGATATATAATGCATAGTAAGGAAAGTTTCATTCTTGATTTGAATTCAGGCGTCTTTAGAAATGAATAAAAAATGATGTAATTTTGAAATTCACAATAAACAATTAAGAACACCAGTAAAAATGTTCTAACACTCAAGTCAGTATTATATTTGTAAATGAGGACAAAATCGACAAAATCTAAAGAAAAGATTAGAACTAACAAAAATTGCATACCTCAAAACCACTACAAAAAAGAAAGAGATTTAGTGACCAAATTTCGGTGATCGATTGATTGGCACTAATTAGTGACCGCTTAATGACCGATCAATGATCAATTTAAATATAATTTTTTTAAAACATTAGTGACTGATTACTCACTGATCAGTGACCGAATTAGTGACCACATAAAAACAGCCACTAATTCAATCACTAATTGTGATCGAACTCTTTTTTTAGTCACTAATATTAGTGATCGCAATTCGGTCACTAATTAGTGACCAAACTCTTTTTGGGTCACTAGTATTAGTGACCACATAAAATAGTCACTAATTAATGATCGGATTATTTTTCAATCATTAAGTTATTATCAAATTTTCTACGTACATATATAAATGTAATTAATAAAATTTGTGTTTGTTATAAATATATATATAAATTGTTTATAATAATATGTGTATATATTTGAAAAATATAAAAATTTATGCACATATATAAATGTATATATAACTACTCAATGTTTCTGATGAGGGTGGAATCCGCTGAAGGAGGCTTTAGGTAGTGACTTCTTAAGGATCGACCTCCTCGGTCGAAGTATGAAGGTAACTGGGTCGAGTCCTACAATAACGAGCAAACGTTAGGCTAGCCGAAGTGCCCTCGGCTTAGGCTCTCCGACGCTCAAGTTAGTATGAGATCGAGCAGATAGCGAGCAACAGAGTGAGGGCTTATAATATGTAAAATAGCATACCTTTGAGAGGCTAGAGTGGGGATATTTATAGCCTTCTCCTAGTGAAAATTTGTTTGAGATTCCCTTAACATGTATGAAGGATCTTTGTCCTTGCATGAGGGGCATTTGGTCATCTCCCACTCTTGTACTACTCCAGGTGGCCACCTTTTCAATTTTTAGGGACAGAGTAGGATACTGTTGACGCGCCTCCTCCCTGGTGTAGCAGCATAGGCGGTATTCGGGAGGCATGCGCCATTAATACAGAGGCATGCCGCCTGTCAGGGCATTTAATGCAGCAGAGTTGGTACTGTACCTCATCGACCTCTTTGGTCGGTAGAGTGATCGACCTGATAGTGGATTGGTACACGGCGCATAAGGCGGACCAGCTGTATGGTCGATCAATCGACCCATAGTTTTGCATGCGGCCTGGATGAGTGCTCGTCTGTTTAGGTACACCGTCGATCAGTGAGGTCAATTTGGGTCGATAGCATTATTCGGCCCTGGGTGCAAGATGGGTCTGCTGCTAAATCCTTGGGTCCGCGATCTTGGGCTCGCGGTGTTTGGGCCGAGCCTCTTGGGCTATCCCATATCATGAGTTCCCCCCACTTTTGAATGCTAAACGAGAGGATCGACAAGAAGGATTGTGGAGTAGTCTGTTGGGCAGTTACCCTGATCAACGAGGTCTTTTGAAAATTGACCAAGGTTTTGCGCATTAAATGAGTGGTTACATCGTGTCGTGCATGCTGCGGGACAACGGTTATAGCACTATTACAACTGCTTAGGTTCATGTGCCCACACGCCTATAAATAGCCAACCGTCTTTGCATCTGGTCGAGTGTATAGCCAACCGCTTTTGCTGCTAGCATCTTCTGCTCTTTAGTTCACCAATTCAGTAAGTTCTTTCTTTCTGCCTTCTAAGTATTCTTAGATTTATTGTCATAATGTTGCATTTATCTGATTCTAAGAGTAGCCATGAGGGGGATAGTGAGGCTACTCACTCTGACCGACCTGGGGGTCCATCAGAGGGGTTGAGTAGCTCGTTGAGCGATAGCTCGAGTTCCAGTAGCTCGAGCGGCGATCGTAGGGGCGATGGAGCTGGGCCTAGTCAGGTTCCTCCATCACAAGGTCGATTATTCATCCCAGACCATTATAGCGAGATAGAGTCAACCATTACCCCTATTAATTTAAGACGTATTAGGCAGTTATACCATATTCCTCCCGAGTATGAATTATTGACACCTGGGGCGTCTGGTTGAATGCATTGACCCCCGACAGGCTGTATTACTGTGTTTGAGGATGCTTTTAAGTGTGGCCTTAGATTTCCTTTATGTGAGGATGTAGTCAACTTGCTCAGGGGTCTGCAAGTGTGTATGACCTAATTGTTGCTGAACTATTTTTCAACCATCTATAATTTTATTTTTTTGATGCACCTTTTCGACCAGCCAACCAACTTTGATAATTTTTCAAACCTTTTCCATCTTCCTATGTCTTGCAAGTCGGGTAGCACCGACAAGTCAGGTTTCTACTACCTGACTGCTTGGCCCCGTCGTAAATTCCTCGTAACCCCAGCCTCTTCCTATGGGCAAGATTGGAAAAAGCATTACCTATTTGTTCGAGTTGCTGGGGGGTTCAATATTCCGAGGGGTTGGTGGATAGGGCATGTCAAGATGCCTGGTAACCTAAGTCCAACCTGGCCCAACACATTTATATGGGACATAATCGAGTTTGGTCAGATAGAGGCCTCGGTGTTTATCGAGGAGAGGAGTCTGGTGTTGGCTGGGTTATCACTCGCCCTATTAAATTTGCCTGCTGACGACCCACTAGGTAGATTATGCTGCTTATAGTTTTTTATTCTTTCTATTTTTTTGTTCGGCTTTAACCCGTGTTTATTATGTTGTTTGGTTGATCGCAACGAGATCATGAACCGCTCGAGGGCTGAGAGGAACCAATAACGCCGCCAGGCGACAGCAGCTCGTTGAGCAGCTGCGGTGGTCAAGGCGCCTCAGCAGGAGGCAATGACACCTTCACTGTCGCCAACTCCTTCGCTAGCTTGACCAGTTGTCGCTACAGGCAGCAGCTTGGCAAGTTGAGGCAAAAGACCTATGGTAAAGCAGGTAGGACCTGCTCCGAAGAGGATTGCTGTAGAAAAAGGGAAAGGGAGAGCTGTAGGGTCGAGCCAACCAACGGGGAACGACCTGTTCGAGCCACGTGGGGATGATCTGCTGTTACACTTGCCTAAACTGACCTCGCCTAGGTTTGGGACTAAGCCGAGCATGGCCATGCACAATTCGCTGTCGATGGAAATGGCAAGGTCGACGGGCGCTGCCCCTCTAAAAGTGCTAATGGCTGGATAGTTCTTGGCCGACCAGAGGAAGCTAATAGGGCTAAGCCAGGAGACTGCTCTCCGGGTACTGGCTTATCATTCCACCATGGTAAGGTTTTGATCGAGTATATTACTTTGCTGAATATTGCTTTCTCGTCGAATATTTGTATTCCTACTATACCGCTGTCTTTCAGGTCGGCCGATTGGGATATCATTTTTACAGGCGGTCAGAGCTGGCCTTAGTTGATTGCGAGCACCTGCAGGCCAGTGGAGATGTGGAGACTCTAAGGGCTCAGCTCGAGTCCTCACAAATGAGAGTCGAGGAGCTGGCCAAGCGGGTCGAGAAGTTGAACAAGCAGCTCCAAGTGAGGGATAACCAGTTGGTTGCCTCTATTGAGGAGAGGATCAGGATGGACGAGCTACTGAAGTAGGCCCGATTGGATGGGCAGGTCGTTTACAACTCTAGTCGATCCGCGAGTCGGAACGCTGCCCTTGATGAGGCTCAAGCTGAGTTCTACCAGAAGCTGCCGTTGATGCGACGGGAGGTGGTGCATCAATTTATGTTGAGCTCATCGTTCCAGGACGCGAGCATTGTGTTTGCGCTTGACGATGCCCGTAATTCTTTCGAGAAGGCCCTTCAACAGTTGCATTTTCTGGGCTACTCCTTCTGACCAAAAGACAGGGATCTCTTCAGTCACCTACTCCACGAGCAGCTACAGCCGCATCCAGAGGACGATGGAGGTGCTAAGGGTAAAGGTGTGGAGGCCATTGTGGCTGAGGGGGTCACGGAGGTTCAACCATCTGCACCTTTGACGGATGAACATAGGAGGCGGGCCGAGATCGAGAAGAGGTTGGAAGCAATTACCAAAGAATTTGACTTTGCCAGTGCCTTTGCGTTCGAGGTTAAAGAGGAAGTGGTCAACACAACCCCATATCCCATATCTTCCTCCTTTATATGGGCATTTCCTAGGCGACGTGGCTGGTCATTCTAAGCCGACGACCACCCTGTTCCTGTTGCAGTTGCCATGCCCGAGCCAGTTCCCATTGCAATCCCTTCGAGCGATGAGCTCGAGCAAGCCATTGATGAGGATGCTCGAGTCGCAGACGATGAGAGCGCTGGGTCGAGCTGACGTGCTTGCATGGTGTAATTGTTGTTGTTTTTCGGGTTTATTTTTGGAAATTGATGTGAATAATTTTTTATTATGTATAATGAATATTTTCTGCATTTGAGCAAGTGTTTTCTCAGGCTTTTTACCTTGACTGCCTTTATTCTATTGCACAAATAAATTTACCTATTTACCGAGATTAACTCAAGGTCTTTGTTGAGTAAATTGTAACTAATATGCAATTTGGTGAATTAGAGACAGTGATCTGTCAACTCGTGTGCACAATTAAGTGAAATAATTAACAACCTTTATGATTGCAAACCGTTGCGTCGATTGCTCGGTTAGACAAAGTACTTAATGATAAACTTGAAGTAATTTAGCGACTACGTGGTCGATTTCAGGTAATTGCTTATAAGCTTCAAGTAATTTAACAACCACAAGGTCGATTGCAAACCACTGCGTCGATTTCCTGATTGGGTCAAACATTCAATGACAAACTTGATATAATTTAGCAACTACAGGGTCGACTTCCAATAATAAATGATAAGCCCCAAATAATTTAGCCACTGCGGGGTCAACAAATAGTCAACTACGGGGTCGACAGCAAATAGTCAGTTTATGTAAGTTTTGTATTTACAGAATGTATCGTAACTTTTTATTGCTGCTAGGGAATACAACGGAGGCCGATGGCCGTTCACATATAGAATTTCTTTAGGTTTATGGCGTTCCAAGGTCGTGGTAGTTCATTGCCTCTCGTTTCTGCTAGTCGGTAAGCGTTGTGCTTTGATACTTTGACCACTGAGTAGGGCACTTCCCACTGTGGGTTAAGTTTTCCTACATTCTTTAACACTTCGACCTTCTTGACGACGAGATCGCCTACCTTGAAACTCCAGGGTCAAACTGCTTTGTTGTAACATTCCGTCATTTTCGACCAATATCGCTGCATTGTGTTGTAAGCTGTGTGGCGCAGCTCGTTGATAGTGATTAGGTCAAGGGCTCTTTCTGTCGTTATTTTGATCGAATTATAGTGAATCACTAGGGCAGTATGCTGGACTAGTTCGGATGGAATTACTGCTTCAGAGTCATAGACCAAGTTGTACGGGCTGGGGCCCGTGGCTATTCAAGGAGTGGTCCTATATGCCCACAACACCCCTGGGAGGTCGTCTGCCCAGCTTGCTCCTGTACCTTCTATTCGAGCTTTGAGGTGGTCAAGAACTGTTCTATTCATGACCTCCGTCTGACTATTGGCTTGGGGGTTTTCGACCAACGTAAAGTGTTGGCTGATTCCCAAGGCCTTGCACCATTTTCTCATGCTCTTACTCTAGAACTAAGTACCGTTATCTGATATTAGGACTTTGGGAAAATTGAATCAACATATTATGTTTTTCCAAATGAAGCTCTTGATAGCCGTGTTTGTGATTTTCGGAACTGCTTCGGCTTTTACCCATTTAGTGAAGTACTCGATCATCACGATGATGAACTTACGCTGACTCGATATCTTTGGGAGATATCCTACTATGTCGATCCCCCACTAGTCGAATGGCCATGTGATATGGATGTTGATCATCAACGCAGCTGGTTGGCGCGGTATATTCGAGTGCATCTGGCATGATAGGCATTTTCTGGCAAAGCCGACATAGTCCTACAATAAGGTTGGCCAAAAATAATCATAACGGACAACTTTGTGCGCCAAGGACTGACCACCGGAATGGTTTCTGTAGATGCCGGCGTGAATCTCCTGTAGCACTCCATTTGCCTCTTCGGGTGTTAGGCATTTAAGTGGGGGTCCCAATATCAACCTCCTATAAAGCTGTCCATGGTCGTCGAGGGCAAACTTGGTTGCCTACGGGCCTCCTTCCCGTCGTCAGGATGATCCCCTGACTCAGGTAGAACTTGATTGGGTCTTGCCAAGTGGGAGTTGTCTCTCCGACCCATCCAATGAGAGTATTATCGAAGCTTGGATACAAGGTTTGTTGGCCACCAAGAACATTATAGTTCTTTCCATAGTTCCTTTCGTTGAGCTAGCTAGTTTTGAAAGTGCATCTGCTTGTTCATTCTCTGCTCGGGGGACTTGGCTCAGGGTGAAACTCTTGAATGATCATTGTACTAGTCTTGCTTCAATCAGATATTAGGTCATTTTGGCTCCTTGGCCTCGAAATTGCCTTCGACTTGTTCCGCGACCAGCTGGGAATCAGTGATCGCTACCAGCTGCTTGACACCCCGAGCTGCTACCATGTTCATTCCAGCAATGAGAGCTTCATATTCTGCTTCATTATTGGTGACCGGAAAGTTGAGCTTTATTGCAAAACCATACTCCTCGACATGTGGGGAACGAAAAGAGACACCTATTCCGCCTCCTGATGAGGTTGCCGAACCGTCGACGTGCAATGTCCATACTGATGAGTTCTCGATGATTTGGACCTGTAGGTCGAGTCTCTCAGAGATAAAGTCAGTCATGACTTGTGGTTTTATGGTTGTCCGCAGCTGGAATATGAAGTTGAACTCCTCAAGCTCGATAGCCCATTTGGTGAGTCGACCTGATATGTCGAGTTTCGACAACACCTACTTTAATGGTTGATTCGTCAACACCACAATCGCATGGGACTGGAAGTAGGGTCGTAACTTTCGTGCTGCCATAACAAAGGCGAGAGCAAACTTTTTGATCTCCAGATAATTGTGTTCGGGCCTATATAAAGCCTTACTGCAGTAATACACAGGACGGTGGGTCTTGTCTCTCATCAATACCAATACTGAGCTGATCGATGCAGTGGATACAGCCAGATAAAGTTGTAGCCCTTTTCCCAGCTCGGGTTTGGCGAGCATAGGCGGCAAAGACAAGTATTGCTTGAGCTCTACCAAGGCCTTGTTGCACTGCTGAGTCCACTGGAACCCTGATTTCTTCACATTTCTGAGTATTTTGAAGAAAGTGAGGCTCTTGTCGGCCAGTCGTGCAATGAACCTAACTAGGGCTATGATCCTACCGACTAAGCGTTGTACATCTCTGACAGTGCGAGGCGAGGCAACGTCCAGAATTGCTTGGATCTTATGCGGGTTTACCTCGATACCTCTTTGACTAACCATATACCCAATGAACTTGCCCCCACGAACTCCGAATGTGCACTTATTGGGGTTGAGCTTCATGTCGAAGGCTCTTAATATGGAAAAGGTGTGGTCGAGGTCGCCGAGGTGGTCCTCAGCTTTCTCAATTTTAACGATCATGTCATCAATGTAGACCTCAATCGATTGCCCGATCTCATTTTTGAACATAAAGTTGACCAATCTTTGGTACGTTGCTCCCATATTTTTGTGCCCAAAAGGCATAACTAGAAAGCAATACACTCAATTGGGGATGACGAAAGAGGTCTTGTCCCTATCCTCGGGTGCCATAAATATTTGGCAATTGCCTTGGAAGGCATCCATCATGCTCAAAAATTCACAGCCCACGGTAGAATCTACTAATAAATCTATATGAGGCAAGGGGTAAGGATCCTTAGGGCAAGTTTTATTCAAATCAGTGAAATCATTATACATGCGCCATTGTCCCTCATTCTTGGGGACGATACAACATTATAAAGCCAAGAGGGGTACTAGATTTCTACAATATATCCTGCCTCTACAAGCTTGTGGACCTCCTGCTCGATGATTTAGGACCTCTCAACATTGAAAGTTCTTGTCTTTTGCCTTACTAGCTTGTGGGCGGGGTCCACATTGAGTCAATGGACGATGACACTCGAGTCGATTCCTTGGAGGTCGGCAGCCTTCCAAGCGAACACATTGATGTTTCGCCGAAGAAAATCGACCATGAGGCATTCCAACCGATCACCCATATCGTCTCCGGCCTAGGTAATCTTGTCGGGGTTTCCAGGCTCTAGCTTGATTGTTTTGAACTCTTTGATGGGCTCGACCCGGGTATCTTCCAACTTTCTCTTTTTAGATGAAGGTCCCTCTTTGGGTTTCGCTACAAGAGCATCCCTTGAGAGCTTTAGTTGAGGTCGCTTCTTCTGTTCGTTGGACTCAATGGAAATGGTGTAGCAACGCCATGCATCCTTAAGATTGCACAAAAGTTCTCCTACTCCTGCTGGGGTTGGGAACTTAATCTTCATATGGTAAGTGGAGATGATGGCCCTGAAGTCGTTTAAGGCTGGTCGACCAATGATAACATTGTAGGCGAATGGAGCATCGACCACCAAATAGTTGATCATCAAGGTTCTGCTTCGGGGACCTTGTCCAAATGTTGTGGAGAGGTTGATAGATCATTCTGGGACGATCTCGAGCCCTCTGAATCCGACTAGCGGCGTTCTGAAGGGATCAAACTTTAATTCCCCCAGTTTCATTCTATTCAGTGTAGACAAGAACATGATGTTCACAGAGCTACCATTGTCGACCAATATCTTTCTGACCTTGAAGTTGGCTATCTGAAGTGTTACCACTATGGGGCAGTCTATTTTTCTATTGACTCCCCTGTTGTCCATATGGTCGAGGTCGGAGTCGGTGAATGAGATTGGCTCTACGCTAGTTGAGAGTTGAGAGATCATCTCGACCTTGGCTGATTTGGTCAGCTCTAGCTTTCTCTGAGTCTACTTCCTTGCGAATCTGGAACCCCCCTAGTGGGACCTCATGCGATCATGTCAATAACTCCTTGAATGGGTGGGTAGGGTTCTTGGGCTGGTTTTTTTCCTTTGTCTTCTCTCTTCAGGCTGGTAGACCTTTTTCAACGGGTTGTCCGGTCGATTTTTCCCTCTTCACGCTTGGTCTGCTCGTCGATATATTTTTTTCAGATGGCCCAGCCTGATCAGTCTTTCGATCTCATCATGCAAGTTGAAACAATTTTCTGTGCCATGCCCTTTTTGCTTATAGAAGTGGCAGTATTTCATCAATTTTTTCATGGCTTCTGTCTCAGTAAGCTTTCTGGGCCTTTTGAGCAGGTTGTCATGCTGGATGGCAAACAGCACCTCCTTCCTCGAAAGGCTGAATGGAGTTTAGTCATGGAAGCATTTAATGGGGGATTGACGTCCCTCTTTGACCTGACGATCATCTTTCTCCTTAAATTTTCTCTTGTCGACCTCAAGATTGTCATATTTTAGTTTGTTCATTTCCTCTTAGGTCATGTACCTTTCTATGAGGTCGAGGAGCTCCTTCATCGACCTGGGTTGTTCGTGTACCAATGCATTGGCACATTCCTTGTGTCTGAGGCCCAAAAAATAACACGTCGATCAAGAACTAGATCCTTGGGCTGTCAATCTTCAACACCTCCGTGTTGAATCTGGTAAAAAAGTATAGGAAGGATTCTCCTTCGTTCTGCTTCACCGTGTGCAAATGGGTGTGAGGGAGTTTTGCTTTCCTATTGCTCGCAAATTAGTACAAAAACTTGTCACAAAACTAGTCGTACGAGTATACCGACGCCGATTCTAGTTTCACAATCCAGTCGAGTGCTATCCCCTAAAAGGTGGTCACCAGCATCTTGGCGTGGATGTACTCTTTGTGTCCGTGCAGCTGCATCATGTGCTCAAACTGTATTTGATGTTCGTTCGGGTCGGTCGAGCCATCATATCTGGGCAAGCCGGTTGGGATCTTGGCATCGACAGCAATGCATTCGTCGATGATATCTTGGATAAAGATGGAGTCTCTCTCTCTTTGGAATCTCTGCGGTCCCTCCTGATGGGGAAACTTTTCCTTGTTTCTCCTCGAGATCTCCTCCAGTCGTCGGTTCAGCTGCTGGACCTGGTGGGACACCTCCTCTCATTCCTCCTTATCAGCCTGGGATGTATTTCTATTCATGTGGGGTCTCAAGCGTTAGACCCTATCGCGCTGCGGGGCTCGAATAGGTCGAACGCCATGGTCAACAGAATTCGCCACCTCCTTATGGGCCACGAGTCGGGCCATTTCTCTTGGAAAATGACCTGGGCTTACTTTGCACCTCGAGTGTAGCCTTCTGCATTCTATCGCCTGGTGTTCACCATTTTCGATAGCGGACTCGTGAGGTTCCCACAGATGGCGCCAAATAATGAAGGTGGAATCCGTTGGAGGCAACTTTGGGTAGTGATTTCGTAAGGATCAACCTCCTCGGTCGAAGTATGAAGGTAGCTGGGTCGAGTCCTGTAATCACAAGCAAACGTCAGGCTAGCCAATATGCCCTCGGCTTAGGTTCTCCAATACTCAAGTTAGTATGAGATCGAGCAGATAACGAGCAGCAGAGTGAAGGCTTATAATATGTAAAATCGCATACCTTTGAGAGGCTGAAGTGGGGATATTTATAGCCTTCTCCTAGTGGGAATTTTTCTAAGATGCCCTTAACATATAGGAAGGATCTTTGTCCTTACATGAGGGGCATTTGGTTATCTCCCACTTTTGTACTATTCCAGGTGGCCACCTTTCTAGGTTTTAGGGATAGAGTAGGACACTGTTGACGTGCCTCCTCCCTGGTGTGGCAGCATTGGCGGTACTAGGGCGGCATGCGCTATTAATGTGGAGGCATGCCACCTATCAGGGCATTTAATGCGGCAGAGTTGGTACTGTACCTCGTCGACCTCTTTGGTTGGTAGAGTGATCGTCCTGATAGTGGGTTGGTACATGGCGCATGAGGCGGACCGGCGGTATGGTCGATCAATCGACCCACAGTTTTGCATGCGGCCTAGTCGAGTGCTCGTTGTTTGGGTACACCGTCGATCAATGAGGTCAATTTGGGTCGATAGCGCCATTGGGCCCTGGGTGTAAGATGGGCCTAGCGCTACATCCTTGGGTCTGCGGTGTTTAGGCCGAGCCTGTTGGGCTATCCCATATTAGTTTCTATATCATATCCATATAATTGAACATTAATTTATTAGTGTATACATAGATATACAAAGAAAAAAATGAGAATTAGCTAATATATACATGTCAATAATATATTGAGTAAATAAATACTTATAATATATATAATAATATTATATATTAGTCTGTTTTTATTAGCATATATACATATTACCATATATATATGTGCAAATTATTTATTACTATACATATCAGTGTATGTATATACCATTTTTTAACATGTTATAATATATTATGATAAAATATACCTAAAATTAGAGGTAATAGTTATAAATAATAAATATTGTATGTTATTAAATTGAATAAAAATTATACAAATATTAAATGATTAATTATTATTTTTGTTAAATTTTAAAATGCAAAAAAGGTAACTTAAATATAAGAATATTATAATTATTTTTTGATTTGTAGATATTACATATATATATATATGTTCTATTGTTGAGATAAATGTATAAAAATATATGTAGTGTAGTGGCCAGCAACTCATGTGAACAAAACAAAGTTCTTGAGTTTGAACCTAGGAGGATACAAAGTCCAACGTAAATAATGACTTTCATTAAGAGTTCCCCATTTTTTCCTCTTGGAAATTAATTTTGTGGACCATTGTTTTCTTTCTTCTATTGGTATATATTCCCTACTAATAAACGTAGATGTCCACATACAACAAGAAAAAAATAAATTAATGATAAAATAGTAATTATACAACTGTCATTAAGTACTACATATATAAATATATATATATGTATTAAGTGATAAAATATTTTATATTATCATCTTACTAATTTTTATAAATTAAATAATAACAAGAATAGCGTTTAAGTTTTATAGGATTTATGTATCTTGAACCATGCATAACTACAGAAAAGGATAAGTTAGTGACAAAATAATAATTGATAATACAAAACTTGTCACTAATCATATATATTATGTCACAAAGAATTTTGTTTTGTCACCTTAATGATTTTTATAAACTAAATAGTAACAATAATAGTATTTAAGTTGTCACCATTGACAATTGTGACATCCTAACATATGGTACCAACTTAGTGACAACGAAAATTTTGTCGTAAATTATAGTTATCACAATAGTGTCACTAATTGTAAATGATAATAGCTTAAAACATTCATTTTTATCACTAATTAATGAACCATAATGTAACAAAACAAAATTTATTGTCACTTAAAAAATATCAGTAATGCCACAGTAAAAGCTATTGTCACTTAATACATATTATTAATTAGCGACAATTTTTATATTGTCACTTATTATTTTGTCACTAATATAATATTTTTTTGTAGTGCATGTTTCTAAGTATAATTAGTCAATTTCTAGTTAATAAATACAACTTCTTTTATCCTTTCAAATAATGATTCTGATTTCATCACATCAAACAAAGTGAAGATGATCAAAAAGTGTGGGGCGCAAAGCTATACGCTTGAGATTTAATTTGTAGAATTTCCCAATTTAAGGATGAAAATCCTATATATTCAACGAAAAGAAAGGAAACATGGTTTCCATTTAATCAAGTCATATTCGAAAGGAGGTCATGAAATCACGCGCTGTTGTGAAAATATTTTATGAACTAGTTAACTTTATATAGATGAATTAATGTGGCTGTGTTGCCAGAATTTTACTTTTTCTTTTTTCTTTGCAGTGGACATTTTTCAATGATTAAAGATTCCTATAATCGTGTTATAGGAGGTTTAGAATGTTGGTCCACCTTCCCTAATTTTTACTCATTAAAAAGAAACTATTTTTACTCATTAAAAAGCTAGCTACTTCAGAGTGCATAACGGACCATGAAAAAACAAAGAGAGTCATGGTTTTACTTGCTAATGTTGCTCCTTGAGAAGCTTAATTTGAGCAGCACCCTACTCCCTATTTATCTTGTTCTCACTTTAACCTTCATTTCTAAGCTTCAAATAGAATGATTCTTTTTGTAATGCATCAACCCATGTGAACTAAATATTGAAAGAATGACTATCATGTAAGTTTTGACAAAAGAATTTATTGGATGTCTCTTTTGAGTAAACTGATCATAACCCAATTTTAGGATACACTCGATAGGTTTGGAGGCAATTCTCATGTCCAATTGACTTGTGGGCCAGGACCGTGACACTTTTGTTTCTATTAATATCAAAACTTTGATTCCCAACTTGAAAGATCAATACAGTAATAAGAAAATTATGCTTGTAAAATCAAGCAAGCAAGCAAATTAATCATAAGAAAATTATGCTTGTAAGAAAATTATGTTTTACATAGAATGATAGAATCAATCAAGCTTGTAAAAATTTTATCAACTTCCAACAACCGTTCAATTGGTAGCATCCATCTAGGTGCTGTCACAACTCACAAGATTGTACAGAGCGTTCCGGAAATATTCCCTATGCTGAGTGCTATCTCGAGTGCTTTCAGTGCCATCCTCCCTTTGTCCTGAAAAAATTTAATCAAACCAACGTATCAAGAATGAAACATTAAGGGGGGGGGGGGGGGAAAGGAAAAACACAAGAGAGAACCTATAATAAATTCCAAAAGCTTACTCTAGTAGATGCTGCAGGAACGATCGCGGTTGTATAATTACGGCTATGAATTGGAGGATGAACTACGTGAGTATTATAAGTCGGATAAGCGGCATTCATATGCACAGTACTCCGTTGCACTGGAACAATGGCGTTTGAGGAAGTAGTGCAAGTCTGTGGCTGCCCACAAACAAGAGAGTTAGTAATTCTAGCTAGCATTATTGGCACACTGATCTATATTATGCAAAAAAAATTATAGTATAAAATAAATAAAAGTTATTTATTTTTTTAAATAATATTATGATTTTTTAAATAATTTATTATGTATTTTATTTGATTTTTTTAGAATAAAGAAACAAAATTTTTATGATAAAATAAAACAATTGAAGAAAACAATAAAGGTAATAGGACTACAGGAGAGAGAGAGAAAGAGAGAGAATAAAATTAGATCACTATAAAGAAATAGAGCATTAGTTTTAATTAATCCATAACTGATGCTCAATTCTCACAACCTTAATTATGGAATTGGCCTAACTAAATTTGAAGTAGATGCTCTTGTAGCTAATTCCCACGCACTACATCCAATGCATATAGTTGGTGATTTTTTTTTTATATATATTATTAATTTTTCGTATGAGTATGCATAGTTAATTTGTTGTATATCCAATGGACAAGATTAGTATTGATAGTTAATAATTTTGGTTGCATGTTATTTTAAAAATTTATATTTACTACGAAAATTTATAGCTATAGGTTATGCTATATAGCTACGAAATTAATTTTATAGTAGCTAACACCTAGCAACGGTAGTGTTATTCTGCGACTATCTTTTAAAATAATGTAAATTTTGTCAATTTATTATAACAAACATACTAAATTAATTATAAGGTTTTTGACACTTCTTAAATATACAGTATCAATGTCTTAGACGATCCACTTGCACACTTGATAGTTGACCCACTATGTTATTACCTAATCATCATCATTGGTAAAGATGTAGAATGTGATTACACAAAAGATGAGTGAAAATGAATCTTGTCACAATCCTTTACCTGAGCAGGCAAGCTGTTTACTCCTGTTGCCCGTGCAAGAGCTGAATCTCTCGTGGCTTCCAGCAATGTGTAGTTGTCCAAAAATTGAGCACGACCGTCGTGATTATGTGTACATTTTGCAGAACCATAACAATCACGACAAAGATAGTAAGAGCTTTGAGGATTCTTAAAGCACTCGATGCATGAAAAAAATGTTCCTGGTATAAAGTTTCCACAGGCGTCGCAGAATGGCCGTCCACTTTTGATTATGTAGTATAGTGTCATAACCTCGGAGAATTCCAGTGTGCCATTACCGTCCTGGTCCAGCTCGTTAAAGAAGTAACGATTACGCATTTGTGAATAGCCTTCCTGTCTTATGAATGCTAAGAACTCTGAAATATCGACCTTCTGATCTCCGTCCGTATCCATTGATTCGAAAAAGTCACGTGCCAATTTTTGAACTTCTGGAGAGCCTGCTAGGTAGTGGGCGTTTGCAATGTCCCGCAGTGCTTCCATCCCTTTCTGTTAGCCCACATCAAGAACATACTTATAACAAGTATAGTATGAAAATGATCAATTGGTTATTTATTATTTTTATAATTTATAAAAATGAGCGCTCGGATGTGCAGCTAATAATTGGGATATAATTAATGTACACACATACAATACATACATATAAGAATATTCATTCAAAATATAGAATATCTGTAACGCGTTTTGAACTATTTTAACATAGGACTTAGAGAAAAAGACTAAAAATCTGAATAGCTCAATTGGTTAGGACAAAGGATTTTTCTTATGGTTGATTTTTTATCAAACTAACTTCAATGAGATTTAGAGGCTAGGTAATTTTCAAATTTGTTCATGTAGCATTGCAAGTAGTAGTAGTAGTAATAATAATAATAATAATAATAATAATAATAATAATACGAGAGAGAACAAATGAGTAGTAAGAATTGTAAAAATGGCAAAAATTGCATAGAAATAAAAATATTATACAACCTTCATCGATGATTCTGAAACTATAAAATGATACTAGTAGAATAGTATTGAGATTATAAATGATACTTAGAGGGTGTTTGGCTAAATTTATTTAAAACATCTTATAAGTTCTACATCTTATAAGATATTTTTGGAGCTTATAAAATGTTAGATCTTATTTTTAAAATAAGTTGTTGAAGTGTTTGAATAAAATAAAATTTTAAAACTTATAAAATGTTAATAATGACAATTTTATAATTAAAACAGTTAAAAATAAAAGAACTTCTTAAGATTTTAAAAATAAGTTATGATTTCTTTACTTTTTTAAAAAGAACTTATAAACTCTTAACATCTTATTTTAAGATCTTATAAGCTCTTTTTTAAAAAAATTTACCAAATATTTTTTATCAACTTATAAGCACTTAAACAAACACCCTCTGACTCTATGAATTATGAGGCTTAAAAGATAAAAATCAGAATGTTTTAAAATTATCAAAACATACAAAAAAGAGATTGATACTTTATTAAGAGAATAGATATGTCTAGCTCAAGACAAGAAGAAAAAGAAAGAAGAAACAGGGATTCATTATATATCTTCATAAAATAATACCTGGAAAATCAATACGTTCGTCTATTCATGACCAAATCAAACATAATCAACATTAGAAGATGAATATCCAAGAACCCACAATAACAAATTACCTTTCCTTGACTTTGTTCTGCCTCAGTGCTGCGTTTTCTCAACACGGAGAGCAGAGAATGATGATCCAACAAGTCGCTCGAGGGGTGCTCGTGGTCAACTTTTCCTCCACGGTGACAAGCGCAGCATAGATCAAAAGTATCAGGGCCTTTTCCCAGACACAGCAAGCACGAAAAGTATGGGCCAACAAGTAAGCCCTCACAGCCGTTGCAAACTCGCATTTTGACCTTATTTACCATATAGTATACAGGTAAAAATTCATAAAAATCAAGGGTTCCATCGCCATTCTTGTCCAGCTGATTGAAGACATTCTCATTAGATAACCAGGAGACCACCAACTCCCCCAATTCCAGGAGGCTTATTTTTCCATCCCCATTCACATCTAGTTTTCTGAAATACTCTTTTGCAGAGTTTTTCTCCTCTTCACCGGCTCTCTCATAATTTGCTCTCGCAATTTCTCTGATCCCTTCCATCTTTTCTTCCTCTCTGGTGCAAAACAGCTTATGCTGGGTATATATATTGGAATTTAACTGCTGGCTAGTGGGCTAGTGGGCTACTGGCTGCAATTGCATTTCTGTCTGATTCCTAGGGTTGTCGTACAGAATGACACTTTCCTGGCAAGGCTGTCTTTCGAAATCAAAGACCAAGTGGTTGTTGACTTGGGTCATTAAAAGTCGTCAATGTCTGTAATTTACTGCAAATACATATAAAAATATTACCGATCAAACAAGTAGTTTCTTTTACATGTTTAGTATCCTTGATTTGATATTTATTTTTGTTTTAAGAATTGAAGTTTATTAGACTAAGTATTACAATAATTGAAATAACATTAATTGATATCTTATTGATAGACACTTAGATAATTAACAACTGTAAATGTTCAGAAATTATTAATTATTGTTTACCAATACATAATTTTCAATTTGTAGTGAAAGCCATATCAAATTTGTTAATTCAAATATATACTAATAAACATGTTAAATTTACAGAAAGAATCAAAACCATTACAATAAATAAATAAAATACCCGTGATAATATAATAAGTGATAATATAAAAATTATTACTAATTAAATGTATTAAGTGACCAATATTTTTTATTTTGTCACTAATGAAATATCTTAAATGACAATAATTTTTATTTTGTCACAATATGACTCAATAATGATAAAAATTAATATTTTTAAGTTACCACCATTGACAATTAGTGTCACCCAATGGTGAAAACCTAGTAACAACAAAGATTGTCATTATAATTTGTGACAAAATTTTCATTTTCACTAGGTTCTCATCATAAGTATGTCACTAATTGTTAATGGTTAAAACTTAAACGCCATTCTTGTTACTATTTAATTTATAAAAATTTATTAAAATGACAAGATAAAATCTTTTACCACTTAATATATATATATATATATAACTATTTATTTAGTAGGGAATATATACCAATAGAAGAAAAGAAAATGATGGTCCTCAAAATTACTAGGTATTGTTATTTGCACTCCAATGTTTGTTATTGACACTCCACTTGATTTTTAGTCTATAAGAATTAACCATTATATTCCTTTATTTTCAAGATATTATTTCATTTAAATTGTAGGACAATTATGCTCTTAGTGTATTATTCTTTGTCCTATTAAATACAATCTTGATTCATTCCTTGTCTTGATTCATTCCATATCAAACTTGATAGAGCACATAGAAATAAATATATTATCCTATCTCTAAGTTCAATCATCTCACTAAAAACATGGTTATAAACTTTAATAGGAAAATGATAGCATCACTACAAAATAGCATATTTTTACACCCCAAATGTGGGTATTGTTTTACTTCATAAAGACTGTTGTGTAAAGTAATTTCAATTAAAAAAGTGAAATAAAGGAAGAAAATAGCACTACACCTTATTATTTAGACTTGACAAAAAATCACCCTTATTGTGAGTATCCAAAAAAATGCAGATAATATGCCTTAATTTCTCCATCCAATAAAATGGGGTTAATTTTACCCACAACCTAATTATCTGTCACTTTTTGACTCAACCCACGGGTAACCCATGAACAACTATATATGTATATTATTTTTTTTTCTAATTCTCATAAATAATTTGGAGGATATTACACATTTTTCTATGATAACAATAATGTTTAGGTGGTATTTAAATTTTTAGTTCAAAAAACTTTTGACATATAATGAGATTTAAATTTGAATTTCAAAATATAATATAACTTGAAATCGATATATGTTTAAACATTTAAGTTGAACTTTTTTAACTAAAATACGTCACGTACTTTAAGTGCTTGTTCAATGTAATTTTTAAATTTGTGGCCTCTTTTATTAGTTTTATTTAAGTAATATTTGAATAATATTATATAAATTATAAAATACATATTAATTTATTTTCAAGTATTAAAAAATAAATAAAAATACTGGTATTTGTGGGTTACCCATCACTCATAGTTATGGGTAATGGGTCCACTATCTTGTATCGAATAAAAAACAGATAATTTTACCTAAATTAAAGGGTATATTTATCTTGTAAATTAATATATATGAATTTAAAAAGTAAATGGATATTTTGATAAATAATCTAACACAAAAATTCAAATAAAAATACGAATAACTATTTTAGAGTGAAAATAACAATATCCAAAATTACTATTCTAAGAGGAAAAAATGGGGGGACTCTTAATCCAAGTCATTTCCAAGAAGCAAAATCGAAATTGTTATGCAGCCGGCGGCCAATTTTGTAGGTGTCATAAAAGTGGATCCCATACTTCTTGGCTCATTATTGATTATATTTATTTTTATTTAATTGTACTTAATAATTAAATAAAAAAATATGATGCTTAAAATTTTCATCAAGTATGAATAATTTAATATTATAAAATATTATTACATTAACTTCTGGCTGGTGGGCTAGTGGCTACGGTTGCATTTCTGTGTGATTCCAAGGATTGTCGTACAGAATGACACTTTCCTGGCATGGCTGTCTTTGGAAATCAAAGACCGAGTGAATGTTGACTTGCGTCATTAAAAGTCGTCAATGTCTGCAATTTCTTGCAAATACATATAATGCGATCGAAAATATTACCGAACAAACAAGTAGTTTCTTTTACATGTTTAGTATCCTTGATTTGATATTTATTTTTGTTTTAAGAATTGAAGTTTATTAGACTAAGTATTACAATAATCGAAATAACATTAATTGATATCTTATTGATTGACACTTAGATAATTAACAATTGTAAATGTTCCGAAATTATTAATTATTGTTTACCAATACATAATTTTCAATTTGCAGTGAACGCCACATCAAATTAGTTAATTCAAATATATACTAATAAACATGTTAAAATTTGCAGAAAGAATCAAAATCATTACAAAAAATAAATAAATAAAATATTCGTGATAATATCATAGGTGACAATATAAAAATTATTACTAATGCAATGTATTAAGTGACCAATATTTTTTTATTTTGTCAATAATGAATTAATTTAAGTGAAAATAATTTTTGTTGTACCACAAATCACAATATGACTCAATAGTGACAAAATCTAATGTTTTAAGTTGCCACAATTGACAATTAGTATACCCCAATGGTGAAAACCTAGTGACCACAAAGATTGTCAAGGTAATTTGTGACAAAATTTTCATTGTCACTTGGTTTTCACTGTAAGTGTGTCACTAATTGTTAATAGTTAAAACTTAAACGCTATTCTTGTTACTATTTAATTTATAAAAATTATTAAGATGACAATATGAAATCTTTTATCACTTAATATATATATATATATATATATATAACACTATTTTATTTAGTGGGGAACATACACCAATAGAAGAAAAGAAAATGATGGTCCACAAAATTACTGGGTATTGTTATTTGTACTCCAAAATTTGTTATTGATACTCCACTTGATTTTTGGTCTATAGGAATTGACTATTATGTTCCTTTATTTTCAAGATATTATTTCATTTAAATGCAAGACAATTATGCCCTTAGTGTAATATTGTTTGTCCTATTAAATATAATAGTGATTCATTCCTACCTAGTCTTGATTCATTCCATGTCAAACTTGATAGAGCACAAAGAAATAAACATATTATCCTATCTCTAAATTTAATCGTCTTACTGAGGACATAGATATGAACTCCAATAGGAAAATGATAGGATCAATACAAAATAGCATATTTTCACACCCCAAATGTGGGTCTTGTTTTACTTCATAAAGACTGTTGTGTAAAGTTATTTCAATCAGAAAAGTGAAATAAAAGAAGAAAATGCCACGACTACGGGCATCCAAAAAAATGCAAATAATAGACCTCTTTTTCTCTGTCCTATAAAATAGGGGTAATTTTACCCACCACCTAATTATCTGCCACTTTTTGACCCAACCCACGGGGTAACCCATGAATAACTACATATGTATATTAATTTTTTCCCTAATTCTCACAAATTATTTGGACAATATTACATATTTTTCTATGATAATAACAATGTTTGAGTGGTATATAAATTTTTAGTTCAAAAAACTTTTAACATTGATATAGAAGCAGTCCATTAGGGCTCTCAAGGCCCACTAAGCTTGCTGGGCCCAAGCTCGACCATGAGGACGAACCATATCACTTCTATTCGACCAGGCTTATTGGGCCTTGCATCGTCCAAGCTCCAGTTTGGTTGAATAGGTTAGATGCTCTTGTCTTTGGTTGACCAGATAAGTCAATCCATTCGACCTCTACCTTGATTAAAGCAAAGTTGAGTGCTTAGTAGCTAATGATGGTAGCTTGCACCACCCCATTCGCCACAATAAATACTCCTCAACCACCCATCCATCCATATTTATTGCTGCGACGGCTTGTCACTTCTGCCATTAATGTTGTTGCCTCCGCATTAATGATGGTGTGGCCTCCCCCTCCATTTAATGTAACAGCATGCACAGTCAACAGTTGCAAGGCAAGGACTCAGGTCGAAATGACCAAAGTTACCCCCACTTGCGGGGATTATATAAGAAGCTTGTCAAGGTGAGCTTCGTCTTTTCACTCATACGCATACACTATAAATACTCAATTCTCTCAGTAAAATGGCAGAAAACCACTCTTAATTAAGCTGTTACTATACTCTTTTTCTCACATCTCAGATCAAGTGATTGACTTAACTATTAGAATATCTTAACCGGGGACCCTCTCTGCTAGCCTAATGTGTGCTACTTAGTTGTAGATTCCACCCCACACCTATATCAGTTCGAAATAGACTATGAGACTATTCAGAGACCTTCTATCAGGTTGCAGTATATAGTGCTCAACAGAATTCGCAACAACATTTTGGCTCCGTTTGTGGGAAAGGGAATTTACAATCAAAAATGATAGAGACTAGATGAACCACCTCCGAGAGGCAGAACGGTCATCGCTCACCTCACCCATCGCCATTACCGCTACAGGAGCAACCCATGCAGGAGATGGGCGGCCCTTGTTCTCAAGCAGAGCAAGTGGTCACCTTGACCATCCCCCAGCTTATGCAGATGATCAGTGATCAAATCTCAGCCCAACTATCAGCTCAATTGTCTACTGCATTACAGAGGCATAATAACCAACCAGCACCGGCTGTGAGTGTTACTCCTCACTCTGCGCATTAAGAGGATCAGCTTCTATCAGAGGGCTGGACCAGAGATGAGATACCTCATCCTCGCAATAGGTGTGACTTAAGCCTAGGTCATTTCCTTCGAAAAAAAGGTGGTTGAATCAGCATACCAGTGGATTCGACCGAATCGAGCCTAGCAACGTGATCAGGTCAAACGCTCGAGACCTATTCCTAGTCGAGATATGTCCAGGGCTGACTGGGAGGAATGAGATGAGGTAGCACACCAAGTCCAGCAACTGAACAGGAGACTGGATGAAATCTCAAAAAGAAATTCGAAAAGAACTCAAGCTAATATAGCTCCATGGATCCGACGTGAAAGAGAATCATCTTTTATGCAGGAGATTATCGAAGAAAGGGTAGCTCCCGACGTGAAGATTCCTATCGTGTTGCCTCGATATAATGGGTCATCTAACCCGAATGAACACCTTCTGCAATTTGAACATATGATACAATTGCACGGTCACAGTGACCATATTCATGTAAAGTTGTGAGTTATCACATTCTAGGGTGAAGCATTTGAATGGCTTGTTAAGCTTGAACAGACGTCCATATATTCTTATGACTAGTTTTCTGATAAGTTCTTACATCTGCTCGCTAGTAAGAGAAAAGCCAAATTGCCCCACTCAACTGCACATTATCAAGCAAAATGAAGGTGAAACTTTAAGGGACTTCTTCTCTGGGTTTAATACCAAGGTCTTGAAAATCAACAATCCCCGTATTGAGTTCCTGATTGATGTGTTGTTTCTGGGATTGAGGCACAAGGAGTGTGCAAATGCATTGGCAAGATAATGCCTCCATACAATGGAGGGGCTTCTTGATTTGGCAGATAGGTACACGACCCAAGAGGAAATGAATAAGATGAAATTCGAGAAGAAAGGAAAGGAGAAAGATTACAGGCATTTGAAAGAAGGTCACAAATCTCCTATCAAGAATTTTCATAATTATGCACCCCTGAACGCACCCCATAAGGAGGTCCTGTTAGCGATTCAATATGACAACCTCTTGAAAAGGCCCAGAAAGCTCACAAAAACGGAAACCATGAAGAAATTGAAGAAGTATTGTCATTTTCACCGATATAAGGGACATGATATAGAGGATTGGTTTAATCTTTCAGATGAAATCGAGTACCTCATCATACAAGGTCACCTCAAGAAGTTTGTGGACCAGAAAGCTTTGCAAGCCATGGTTCAATTCGACCAGACTCCCAAAAGAGAAAGGTCTCTGAGTGCCAGGCGAGAAGATAAGGGAAAACAGAAAATGGAAGATGATCGCCCCCATTTGAAAGGGGTAATCGACACAATAGCATGGGGACCATCTGGAGGAGATTCTAGGTCGGCAAGAAAATAAGTGCAAAGACGCCTAGAATCTAATAGATAGGCTAGTGTTAAACCAGTCTATCAACTATCTACCAGTGCTAAACCTATTTCCTTTTTAGATTCTAACCTAAAGTACTTGGGAGGTCAAGGCGCTGGGGGTAGCCTAGATTTCCCTTTTGTGGTTACCATGAAAATCACAAACTTTGAGGTCTGCAAAGTGCTAATCAACAATGGCAACTCCACAAATATCATCTTTTTATCTACCCTTAACAGGATGCAGCAAGGGAAATTAAAGTTTAACCCTATCAGAACACCCCTGGTCAGTTTTGGGGGATCAAAAATCATTCCAGTGGGGGCTATCAATTTGACCACCTCTTTTGGGGAGGCTCCTAAGAGGCGTACCCTAATTGTCAACTTCATTGTAGTTGATTCCTCCTTCACTTATAATGCCATCATCGGCAGACCAGCTTTAAATGATTTCCAAGCGGTCGTGTTGATGTATCATATGGAGGTCAAATTTCCTACATCAGCGGGAATAGGTGATATACTTTGCAACATGAAAGAGGCTTGGCAGTGTTACACCATCTCGGTCGAAGCCAGCTCCCAAAAAATCCGACCTTAGTTGAAACCATCGGGAGACATCCCAACAATGAAACCTGAGGAAGACTAGGTTAGCAAGAAGAGAAAGATAAAGGATACTAGGATCCAACTAGCTGAAGACTTTAAATCCATCGAGCTAGAATCAGGGAACCCTGACAAGATAACTCGAATTGGGGCAAGCTTAGGAGGTCGAATGGAATGCATGCTCATCGAATTTCTCTATAGGAATATTGATGTCTTTACTTGGAAAGCTGCTGACTTGCAGGGTATTAATCCTAAAATCATTGTTCATCGCCTTAATGTTGACCCCACATACAAGCTAGTCCAACAAAAAACTAGAACTTTGAATGCTGAGAGGACTCAGATCATTGAGGAGGAGGTCAACAAGCTCCTTGCACAAGCTACATTGTTGAGATCTAATATCCTAGTTGGTTATGTAATGTAGTCTTAGTCCCCAAAAATGAGAGAAAATAGAAAACGTCTAATGATTTCACTGATCTTAATAAAGCATGCCCTAAAGACCCATATTCTCTGCCTCGTATTGACTTATTAGTTGATTCTACTGCGGGATGTGAACTTTTGAGCATGATGGATGCTTTTCAAGGGTATTATCAAATTTTTTGGGCTCCCAAGGACTGGGATAAAACCTCTTTTGTGGTCTCTAATGGCATATATTGTTCTTAGTTATGCCATTTAGATTGAAAAATGCTGGCACGACCTACCAGAGTTGGTTAATTTTATGTTTAAAAATGAGATAGGTTGGTCTGTGGAAGTATATGTGAATGATATGATTGTCAAAATAGAGAAAGAAGCTGACCATCTGGCCGACCTCGCCCATACCTTTTCCATCCTCCGTGCTTTTGGTATGAAGCTTAATCCAAGTAAATGCACTTTCGGAGTGAGATGAGGAAGGTTTCTTGGGTATATGGTCAGTCAATGAGGAATTGAAGCCAATCCCCAGAAAATCCACGCTATACAAGACATAACACCACCCCGAATGATTAAGGATGTCCGAAAGCTAGTAGGGCGGATCGTCGCTTTGGGATGGTTTATTACACGGTTGGCGGATAAGCGTTTGTCATTTTTTCAAGTCCTAAGATATGCTAAGAAGTTTCGGTGGACAGAAGAATGTGATCAGGCTCTGGTCAAACTTAAAGAGTATCTATCTCGACCTCTCGTGCTGGCCAAACATGCAGTCGAAGAAATTCTGTACTTGTACTTGGCCGTGTCGGTGATCGTCGTCAGTTCAATCCCAGTATCAACTCGGAAAGGACCAAGCAAGCCAATGTATTACATCAGTAAAGTTTTGCAAGGTCCTAAAAATAATTACTTAGAGATCGAGAAATTCATTTTGGCATTGGTTATGTCAGCGACAAAACTGAGGCCTTATTTTTTGTCACACTCTATCATCGTTCTGACAAACAGATACTCTCTAAACCAGATACTTCGGGAAGGTTGACCAAATGGTTGTTGAGTTGGGAGAATTCGACCTCATATTCCAATGACGTGTCGCGATAAAAGCTCAAGTGCTAGTTGATTTTATGGCAGAGCCAGTCGACCTACCACCACCCTAAGAACTGCAATCACTGGTCTAGTCCTTGCATGTTGATGGATTGGCTACAAATGTGGGTGGCAGGGCAGGGATATTATTGTGCTCTCATCAAGGTGAAGAATATGATTTTCCCATCAAGTTAAACTATCTTGTCACCAATAATGAAGCAGAATATAAAGCTCTTATTGCTGGAATGAAGATGGCGCTAAATAGGGGGGTTAAGAACTTGATAGCTGTTACAGATTCTCATCTTGTCATGAAACAATTTAAGGGAAATTTTGAAGCAAGAGATATAACTTTGAATGTCTATCTCAATGAAGTTAGAAGGTTAGAGTGGCAATTTGAGAAATTTATGTTGAGTCAAATGCCCTAATTAGAAAAATGAGAGAACAGACGCACTTTCCAAGTTTGCCAGTACATCCAAGGGTACCAGGGACAAATATGTCACCTTTTTAGTGTTAGAAAGACCAGCCATTACTAACCCCTATGGTGGCGCTGTATGCGTGATGGACGCCCCAAGTCAAACCTGAATTGATGAAATTAAAACTTATCTCAAGGAGGGAAAAGTACCGTCAGAGAGCACCAAGGCTTGAAGGATAAGGGCTCTGGCATCGAAGTTTGCTTTGGATGAATTAGACCAGTTGTACAAAAGATCCGTTGCCGAACCTCCCCTGAGATATCTCACACCCGACTAAGCGTAAGAAGTCTTGCAAGATATTCACGCAGGTATTTGCAGGAACCATTCAGGAGGTCGGTTACTAGCTCATAAAACTATCAGAAGTTGATATTTTTAGCAAACTTTAGCCAGGGACGCCGTCGAGTTCACCAAGGAATGCCAATCATGCCAAGTTTATGCTATCTTTCCTCATCAACTAGCCGCCACATTTGTGCAATGAGGGGTCGACATTATGGGGTCATTTCCAATTTCTATGAGATAAAGGGAGTATATGATTGTGGCAGTTGAATATTTCACAAAATAGGTTGAAGCAAAGGCGGTGATAAGGAGTTTCTTATGGAAAAACATCATTTGTTGTTTGGGTTTGCCTAAGGTCCGAATATCTAACAATGGCACTCAATTCCAAAGCAAATGGACAAGGGAATGGTGGAGAGCCTCAAGATTAAGCAGCATTTTACCTCTATGGGAAACCCACAAGCCAATGGTCAAATAAAAGTCACCAACAGAACTGTGCTCAATCATATTAAGGCTAGATTGGAAGGTTCTAATGTGATTTGGGCAGATGACCTACCAGGGGTTCTTTAGGCTTATCGTACCACTCCAAAACAACTAGGGCAGGGCCCTTACAGTTTGGTGTATGGCTCAGAAGCAGTAGTACCTGCTGAATTGATCCAACACATAGCTTGAATCATACACTATAACCCAATCAGGAACAAAGTAGAAAGAGAGGTCGACTTGGAGTTGATCGACGAACTTCGACAGCAAGCCTTCACGAAGATGTAAAGATACAAATCCATCATGGCAAAGTACTATGACAAAGGAGTAAAGCCCAGGTCCTTTAAAGTAGGTGACCTCATTCTGAAAAAGATTGAGGTTTCCCAGAATATGGGTAAACTTGACCCAAAGTGAGAAGGCCCCTACTCCGTCGTAAAGGTGGTGAAGCATAACTTATATCGATTGGCCAACATGTCAAGAAATGAATTACTAAGACCATGGAATGCTATCACCTCGAAAAATTCTGTGTAGGCTACATTGTACAGAAAGCATTTGATCGCAAAGAATGCTATTGCGCGACCCCGTAGTCGCCAAATCTATTCAATTTAATTAAGCAAAACACAACCAAATCAACCCCATAGTCATGCAATCTATCAAATAATGAATATGTCAACCTCATAGTTGCATAGTTCCAGTTTGTTCAACATAATTGACAAAATTTGATTAAGCCGATTAATGGTTACAGCAACCCCACAGTCGCATCGTTTTAATTGACCAATGTTTCGACCACATAGTTGTTTGATTCCCATTGTCTAATTTGGCTATTATATAAAATCTGCATCAACCTGACAGTCATGTTATATTCATCAAATTTTATTCTTATGCTGATCATTGAAAATTATTGAATCGACTTCACGGTTTAAATTTTGAAAGTGAAACAGCTATAAGATTAAAAACTTCTAAGTTTAAATAATAATAATGCCATTAAAGATTGTAAAGCAGTAAGTGATTTACCAAGACCAAAAAAAAAGGTTCATATTGACCCGATACTTAATAAACATTATTTACAGGACCATACAAGAAAAAATAACAAAAAATACTGAGAATTAGCTTGACCCCGCGGCTTTCCCCTGACGAGCCATTGCTTGGGTGGCAACCTCATCAATAGTCTTAAAGAGCTCTTCTTCTGTGGAACCCATTCGACCACTCAAAGGGGGGCCTTTGACCTCTTGCTCCGTGGTTCTAATCTGATTGGGCCACTTTGGCTGGGAACCCAACTAGTCTGTTAGAAAAACTCGACCATCAATTGGGAAATAATTTACCACATTCACTTCATTATTTTTTATCTCTAAAGAAAATTCCCCAGCAAGTTCGAATTCATCAACTACGGCCACGACCAGGGAAAGAGGAGGAGGAACTACCGCGCTACTATCGGTCAGAACATTCTCATCAAAATCCCATAGTTTTGTCATCTTTGTTCACGTTAAGTTTTGCCTTAACCTCCGCTCGAAACTCGTATCATAAGAACTCCAACTGCTTGATAGCATGGTCGAATGCCTCCTGAGCGTCATCCATGCTGAACGTGACACTCGCCTTAGTAAAAGCTAACGTAAGCATGAATTGCTGCACCGCTTCCCTGCAGATCCCTGGCAAAGCTCTGAAAATTCAGATCGAGCGTATTTTAGTACGCTATTGTAGCCATATGCCCGACCAGAATCTGAGGCCTCCTAAATGGTTGCGATAGTCTTCTTGAGCTACTCTTCAACCTAGCTCTTTACTTCTACTGCGGCCAGCAACTCCACATCCTTTTCCTCCAACTGTTTTGTTAGTTCCACCATCCTTGACTCCAAAGATTGAACCTTAGTCTTCTGCAAATCGTTCTGCTCTTTCTGCAGCTGGGTGCATTTTTTCTCTAACCTCAGCCAGTTGGTCTCACAAAGCTCAAATTGATAATAGAGGTTATACCCCCACTGGTCGACCTAAAAAAACAAAATAAAAACAAACAAATAGAATAACTCATTATTTCACAAGTCCATATCTCACTTAAGACTGAACAAAGGATCCCCGACCTAACTCTTACCATATTAACATGGCATGCAAAGGCCTTCAACATGGCCAACTGCTCATGGTTGTGCATCTCGACCTGGTTCTTCTTGAATAGACCAGCTGTCAACATGGCCAATGGCGTCATCAATGTCACCCGAATACCTATCATAGTTGCACTGTTCAACACACCCACTTTCTCTCTGAACTGGGGCTTTGAAAAGGCAATAATGTTACATAATTGGTCGGGATGAAGGAAGGCATATGATTCTTCCAATTGCTTCCTACCTTTTTGATCAATGTTTTCTTCATAGTGGCCTCGGCAGCAGTCTCGATAGCCTTTCTTTTTGGTTAAGGTGAGCTGTTGTTCGCCCCTCCACTCTGAACAGTCTGAGCTAGCGTCTCTTTACCTGTCTGCACGACCCCAACACACTGCCCGGCACTCTGCGCTGCCTGACAAGCCGCTGCTGCTTTCTTGCATTGTTATACCTTCTATTGCTTCCTCATGGTGATTTGTCAAGCACGGTTCATGATTGGTCAACCTAAAGGAAAGAAAAATTTCTTATCAAACCAATAGCTATGGAAAGCAATACTTGACATTATTTGAGAAGTCAGTCTACCTAATCGTGCACTCATATGTAACATCAATGCAGTGGTCGATAGCCCCGCTACGACGAAGTTCCTCTCTCTGATGAACACCGAGGCATCCATCTCACCAATTTTGAGTAGATCTCGAACAAAAACATTGCTCCATGAAGGATTCTCGGTGACATCCAACTCAACCCTTCCTCTCATCCATCATTTGGCCATATGACGACGAAAGAGTTCTAAAAACTTTCCTACAAGATTGTGCGGTTAAATAGTAAAAACCTAACTCCCCAGCCAAACCCAATTTTCTAGACATGGTAAGTGAAAGAGATTGCTAAAATTGGCCCATGAAGGTACTTCCTGGACAATACCCATTAAAACCACAAAACTATACATAAGAGCAAAACAATTGGGAAAAAGTTGAGTTATGCAAACTTGTAGACCCCTTAGCAGGTCAGCTATCGAGTCAGCTAAAGGAAACCTCAAGCCATATTTCATGGCATCCTCAAAAATAATTATGTAACCGTCTAAAGGAGTATGCATCCTATTAGAGGCCTTAGACTTTATTAGTTCAAACCATTCGGGACATAGTATTTCCCCCGTATCGATAACAACTCATCCGATGATACTGTTGATACTATATCACTATAATGGGTCATCGAAAACAACCGACCCCTTGACCTTGGTATTTCTTTTGGTATTACCATTTCTCCTTCTTTTCTGCTATGCCCCGAAGGCTCCGCCTCATCGTCACGCCCAACCATGGGATTGGAGGGTCCCACCCCCTCATCTACACTGCCCATAACCACTTCACCTCATTTGGGCTACTCGACCTTTTGCTCGAAGTTTTGCTCGACTCTGCCTCACTATTCGAGGTAGATAGGGTAGCTTTAGAGTCAAAACTAGAACTTGACATTATAAAAGATTAATATTTTGCAAAACTACGAAGGCAATGGAAAAACTTACAAAAACTTTGCTCGCAAGGATGCACAAATGTCGTGATTTGACTGGAATTCTTCCTATTCGACCTCAAAAGTAGTGCGGTAAAATTAAAAACGAGCAGTGAAAACCTTTTATTTATAGATACTCTAGAATTCTAACCGACTAAAGTAATTGGCTACCGGTTAATTAGTGCATAACTGCTGGTTCCTGTGCATAAATTTTTGTGTAACCTCTAATAATGATTCCTACCAACATCTCTCTCGTTGAGATTCAACTTTCTCATTGCAAATTTTGAGAGGATACTCCAAATCCTGACCTCTTTAAGGTCGGACCTGGAGTAGGGAGGACTCATGATATGGGACCAGCCCATTAGGGCTCTCAAGGCCCACTAAGCTTGTTAGGCCGAAGCGCAGCCAAGCCTAGGCTCAACCATGAGGTCGAACCGTATCACTTCTATTCGATCAAGCTTATTGGGCCTTGCATCATCAAAGCTCCGATTTGGTCGAATAGGTTGGATGTTCTTGTCTTGGGTTGACCAAATAGGTCAATCCATTCGACCTCTGCCCTGATTGAAGCAAAGTTGAGTGCTTAGTGGCTAATGATGGCAGCCTGCACCGCCCCATTCACCGTAATAAATACTCCTCAACCACCCGTCCGTCTACATTTATTGTTGTGATGGCTTGTCACTTCCGCCATCAATGTTGTTGCCTCCGCATTAATGACGGTGTGGCCTCCCTCTCTGTTTAACGTAACAGCCTGCACAATCAACAGTTGCAAAGCATGGGCTTAGGTCGAAATGACCAAAATTACCCCCACTTGCGGGGATTATGTAAGAAGCCTATCAAGGCGAGTTTCATTTTTTACTCATATGTATATACTATAAATACTCAATCCTCTCAGTAAAATGGTAAGAAAACACTCTTAATTAAGATGTTACTCTGCTATTTTTCTCACATCTCAGATCGAGTGACTGACTTAACCATCGGAGGGTCTTAGTCGAGGACCCTCTCGGCTAGCCTAACGTGTGCTGCTTGATTATAAGTTCCACCCTACACCTCTATCAGGTTGAAATAGACTACGAGACTATTCAGAGGCCTTCTCTTAGGTTGAAGTATATAGTGCTCAACAGAATTCGCAACAACAGATATATAATGGGATTTAAATTTGAACTTCAAAATATAATATAACTTAAAATCGATAGATGTCTAAACATTTAAGTTGTACTTTTCAAACTAAAATACTTCACATACTTTAAGTACTTGTTCAATGTAATTTTTAAAATTTGTTGCCTCTTTTATTAGTTTTATTTAAGTAATATTTGAATAATATTATGCAAAATTAAAAAATATGTATTAATTTATCTTCAAGTACAAAAAAAAAAAAAAAAATACCGATATACATGGGTTACCCATCACCTATAGACATGAGTAATAGGTCCACTATCTCGTATCGAATAAAAAACATATTATTTTACCTATGGGTAAATTTATCCAACCCATCATTACCCATTTTTTGGCTACGCACAGGTACCCATTGGCCATTTCTCAAGTCTATTGTTATTTTATATTAAGTTGGACAAGTTGACGTGGAATAGTTTCATGAGTAACAAAGTTGAAAATGATCATTATTATATTAAATGGTAAATTTGTCTGGTAAATTAATATATATGGATTTGAAAAGTAAGTAGATATTTTGGTCAATAACCTAACACAAAAATTTAGAATGAAGTGCAAATAATAAATTTTAAAGTGAAAATAACAATACCCAAAATTACTATTCTAAGAGGAAAAAATGGAGGAGCTCTTAATCCAAGTCATTTTCGAGAAGCAAAATCGAAATTGTTATGCAGCTAGCCGCCAATTTTGTAGGGATCATAAAAGTGGATCCTATATTTCTTGGTTCATTATTGATTATATTTATTTTTATTTAATTGTACTCGATAATTAAATAAAAAAATATGATTAAAATTTTCATCAAATATGAATAATTTAATATTATAAAATATTATTACATTTACACATATAATGAAGAATTTAGTCCTCAACAAATAAAGGGTGAGGTATTATTATATGTGTTGTAGGATTTTGTCATTATAAAATATCTTAGAATGAGGGAAAAAAACATTTATAAACTATTTTAAAACTTTGACTTCGTATATATTAGACTTGGTATCATCGAAAGTCGTTGGCATTCAACAGAGAGAAGACTACATTTCTCCAAAGTCTTCCCACAGAGTGTTGTTTTAGGTAGGATGTAATTTGTGAGGCTATAAATACATGATATGATAAGTGAAGTCCAATTTCAGGCCCAAGAAAGAATAAAAACAACATTTCCTATGCCCACAATAGTTAGGCCCATGGACATTTTCAAACCAAATCACACCCGATCCGAGTGCCCAAATTCAACCCCAAACAATCATGATCGTCAGGCAATTGCCATCTGGGCAGCTAAGATACCGCCAGCTAGCAACCAATTGTTGCTACAAATAGTGCTCATTCCCAAATTAGCAGGTATGTTTTTCACTACTTTCCACTTTAAAGTATGTGATGGCTAAGGCTATGAGGTAAGAACCGATCAATATTAGCTTTATAATTCTGAAATACATGGTCAATTCCTTCTCCCATCAAGCTAAAAGCCTTTCCTATTCCATGATCCTTACTCATATGTTTGAGCATGAGGGAATTTTCTTACCGAAAGCTTAGATTGAGGAGGAGCATGATCATAAAATCTTAAATTTGGCTAGCCTTAGAAAAATGAAAATTCAGTATTCTGAGAACAATGGATGGTTTAAGGGTGTTGGTAGAATCCCTAGCAGTATCAAGTTTTGTCCCTAAAAATCCAAATTTCCAATATCCATTAGCTCAGAATTTGATGAATCGAGTCCTGTTTGTCGTGCTCATGTTAAAACGCTAAGAAAAGCTCAAGGGAAAATTGGTGAGTTGGATGTTGGACTTGAAACTAAGATAGATGACCTTAGTAAAGCTGTAGGGACTCTTGCAGGGCGTTTGGAAACTCTTGTTGATTCCATAGATTACAAGCTCAAGCGTCTTCTTTGCAAATCTAGTTGCACTTGAGCTAGTGTCATTCAACCGAAAGAGAAAGTTAGAGCTTATCTAAATGCTTCTTAGGCTCTTTTTGATAATGAATGGGGAGAATAGTAAAATTGAAATTTGAAACTCTTGTGCTGTCTATTGGAACTTTTATTTTCAGCTGGAACCTTTTTATCCACTTAGATGATGAACTATGTTTATGGCATGTAAACTTGTAATTCTGGATGATTAGCTTTTGATGACTAGGCCTGTTATATAAATGGATTATCTAGTATCTACTGGTACTTGTTGTTTCTTTGATTTCTTGAAGTACGTAGATAGAGAGAGAGAACAAATCGCGCTTAAATAGGGGGAGCACAAGCTGGAAGAACCAGGCACACAGACAAGGGGAGTTGAGGTGATATCCTTCCTTTTATTCAAATTTTGTCATCATCAAAAGGGAGAGATTGTTAACCCTTTGATGATTTATATTGTTTTGATTATGACAAAATTACATTCCTAAAATCATGTGATGCAGCCTGAAAGCATGCAATATATCTTTCCATATTATATGCTAGAATCTGTTTACACGCTGGAACTTACCTTCCATAATTAGAAGTTCTCATGAACATTCTAGTTTGATTTACAACTCTATAACTTAGGAAAGAAATCATATCATGTTGTAATAATTAATATATCCACAATTTATGGAACTAATGCACGTTTACTTAAATATCTTGTTTCCTTATTTGGTTCCAATGAATACTTACTTAAATAAGAATGTATAGCATCGGACATAGGCATATAAATGTGAAAATATGTAGCATTATAAAATTGTGGATCACTTAGTCAGGAAAAAACTTTGTTAAGTGCTTGAGTAGTTTCATGATACTCTTATACATGTTTTGTGCTTAATTGTTGCTAATTCCTTGTTCTATGTATGTTTTTGAGGGACCTTGTAGTGATGGGGAGATGAGGACAAGACGATTTGTGTCCCAAAGGGCCTACTGGTGAACAGGGATGAGAGTTGTACCTGCTCTCGAAAGACCTCGTAAAGAGAATAAATCAGCACCTGGTTGCTCTAAGGACCTGTAGGTAAAGAAACTAGTAGAGCAATATTGTGTGGAATCTTCTACTATGTCTAGGTTTCGGTTTGGAAGGAAAGTCTAAAGCTTGTCATACAAAGTGGTAGCAACTTGCGCATCAATCTACAGAGGTTGTACAAGTGAATCTAGTAAAAGTTCCCCCGAGCCTGTTCACAAAGCAAGTAGTTGCACGGTGCTCTAAAATCTACCTTATCACGTCAAGGACTACGGTTTAGCTCTTTGCGAGAGTTGGTTTTCACCCAGCTAGGGTGTTTCTAATCCTTTTACTTTTATTCTGTAAATTGTTGTACTTAACTCTAAAATATTCTTACATCTTAATTAATTTGACGTGTTCAAAATTCTAAGTAAAAACTTAGGTAGAGAAATAGGCTTGCCGAACCTCTATAAATACCAGTGTCATTTTACTTATATTTTACTGCTTTATTTATCACTGGTCTAACTAGTAGTTAAATTGGTTTTTAAAAATTCCATTCAGTAACTAACACTGTTTTTCTACAAAAAACTTAAACTATTTTGAAAGGATAAAAAGTATTTTGAGTGATAATCTTCCACTATATTAAAATCCATTAGGCCTAATTGACCCTCTCTTAGGCTTATAATTGCTCACAAAAGCAATTTGGCTGTGACAATTTCTCAATCACTTTAGCAAATGCCAAAAGAGCCCACAATGATCTATTGCGACAACATGCAAGCAGTGGAAATGACAAAGAAATTTGTTGTTTCATGCTCGTTAGAAGCATAGTGCGCTTTGCCATCATTTTATTCATGAACTGGTGAGGAAGGAAGAGATTCTGATAGATTGTCATATTTAATCTTTAAGGAGTTAATTGCAATATTATAGTACTTTAAGCTAGCAAAATATAGTACTTAATTGTAATGCAGTAGTTATACGTTAACTGTTATGGAAAATATAGTTAATAGTACTTTATATTTTCTTCTCGATTGATTAAATTTTCTAAATGTTTGAGAAGTAGGAATTATGAACCAAAATCACTAAATTTTCTCTGCATTATGCGGTATATGTTATGTAATAGTAACTAATCCAATCAATGAAGTCAAGCAAGGTGTTTATATGTTACATTTCCTTTGAATTATTCTTCTTTTGTTGCATAGTTACTTGGCTTTTCTTTTTTGTAATAGGTGAAGCAGAGTAGCAGACGCATCACTGGCAAGTGCAACATCGACATGTTGCTTCTTTAGCTTCATGTTAATTTCACCAGCAAAACTTGCAGTATGTTCGGCAATAAGTGTTTCATAAATGGGTTTGCAAGGGTCATCAATATTTTGCTTGTTTTTTCAACCATATGGGCAACTTCCTTTGGAATTGGTGCATAATTTTCCATTTGTAGTGAACATTGTCTACTAATATTTGAGGCTTATTTGTAATTTCTTTCAAAAAAAAAGGATCTTTTTTTAATTAGGCCTAACCTCAGGGGTACGGCTGTAATTTACTCATTTTTTTCCCTCATTTTTCCCATAAGGACATTTCAGAATTTTCACATTTTGCATTTGTATTACATGTATAGATTTCCTATATATTAAGGGATTATTTGTAATTTATGAAAAAATGAGGATTTTTGGTAATCACACCCAAACTTCAGGAGAGTGGCTGTAATTCACCCTAAAATTTACAAATTAAGGAGGGTATTATTTCAGAATCCAAATTCTGCCCAAGACTAGAGGAATTTGGTTTGAGACCACCAACTACTTCATAAATAGGGTACTGTAATTTTGCAACAACATAAAAACAAGGCAAAAGACAAGCATAAATATTATTTTCTTGAACAGTAGCTCTTTAATAAACATTGTTGCCTTGCGTATTAACTGACCTTGCACTTAGAAAAATCTCTGCAGATAGTAATTAATTAGCACCCAGAAATTTTCTTCTAGCTCTAAACCCTAACCTGCTTCTGATTGCGCCCAGCAGTATATCGTCTTTTTTGTTGTATTTTTCAGAAAGCTTATTGGGGCTAATTATTAATACTTCTACCAAGGTTGTGCAAAAGACAGAAGTCTTACAAACATAAATAAAACTTAAATAATTTCAAAACTATTAAACATACACATATTTTTAAATGAAACGTATCTTATCTTTTCATGCAAAAATACATATAAACCAAATACCCTCATCCTTACATTTAGATAGTCAATGTTTTCACCTAATAATCCGGACGTATTTTCATTTCACACTCAAATTAAATAAACTTATTTTCAACCTTAAAAATATTATTAAAAATTGAAAATACAGAACAGAAATACAAACGAACAAACTTGTGAAACATCCTTCAATTTATCAACAATATATTATTTTTCTAATTTCTTGTCACTACCAATTTTTGTTTATTAATTGCTTACCTGCAAGACTTTTGTACTGTTCGAGTAGGACTTATTTCATTTTACATGCTGCTCACAAAATGCAATAAAGACTTTGACAAATGACAAGTGATGTCATCCTAAGTTCTCTATGAGCCAGCCTATAACCGAGATATGGTGACCTAGCTATGGCCAAGAGGAAGCCCAGAAGAGCTGAGCTATAATCATGAGGAAGCCCAAAAAGGTCGAGCCATGGCCAAGAGAAAGCCCAGAAGAGCTGAGCTATAATCATGAGCAGCCCCAAAAGAGCTGAGCTATGGCCTCGAAGAAGCCCAGAAGAGCTGAGCTATAATCATGAAGAAGTCCAGAAGGGTCGAGCTATGGCCTAGAGGAAGCCCGGAAGAGCTGACCGAGCTGACCCCCTTCTCAGATGTTAACTCAACTCGGCCAGAAGAACCATTTGATGAAGGAGCAGAAGAGTTTCCGAAATTATAGGAAGCAGTTAGAAGATTAATGTATACATGGCAATTATGTGATTCTGCCTAGATCATGGCTGATAGTGGGCAAAAATATTAGGGATATGGTGTAGTTGAATGGGGGAGGTAGTTTTCTTCGAAGTATAAAGACTTGAATGTAATAGGAAGAAGGGATGGATCATAAATTTTTGACAGAGAGATTGGAGTAATTTCGGGAGTTTTTTATTTCTTCATTGGTGCTATTTTAATTTTGCATCAACAAGCATCCCATCTGAAACAAAAATAAATCAAATAAAAGCCATCTAAACTGTAATGAGTTTAAGAAACACTTTTATTTTATCAACTGTGTTTTATTCCAAGACATAGTAGCTTCTATATAAATTGTAGAACATTTTTAAGTTGGGAATTCATAAAGATTCTTGTTGTCTTTTTCTTTTTGCAACTTAGAGCGCACAAAATTTTTTCAAGTTAGCATCTAATCTTTTTTTGTTCGTGTAATTTTTTCTTAACTCTTTTTCTTCTTCTTGTTCTTCTTCTTCTACTACTAATAATAATAATAATACTGTTTCTGCAATTAAAAGACAAGCCTTGCTTGTGTCATGGTCAGATGACGAGGTCATGTGTCTACCTGTAGTTGTAATAAATTGTAGACATTGACTACATTAAATAACCTAAGTCAACAACCATTTATTCTTTTAATTTCGGAAGACAGCCTTGCCAGGAAAATGACATTCCGTACAACAGCCCCACGAATCAAACAGAAATTTGTAATCTTAGCCACAAGTAAAATTCCATTATACCCGGCATAAGCTGTTTTGAGTCAGAGAGGAAGAAGAGATGGAAGGGATAAGAGAAATTGCGAGAGCATATTATGAGAGAGCCGGTGAAGAGCAGAAAAACTCTGTTAAAATGTATTTCAAAAAACTAGATGTGAATGGGGATGGAATAATAAGCCTCCTGGAATTAAAGAAAACGGTGGGTTCCTGGTTGTCTAATGAGAATGTTTTCAAACAGCTAGACAAGAATGGCGATGGTAAATAAGGTCAATATGCTCGTTTGCAGCGGTTGTTGGGGCTTACTTGTGGCCCATACTTTTCTTGCTTGCTGTGTCTGGGAAAAAGCCTTGATATTTTTTATCTATGCTGTGCTTGTTACCGTCACCATAAGAAAACTATCTTTCACCAACTGAAAATTATCAACAGACAAATTTTGTTAGTAATGACCGACAAACTACTGATAGATTACTGACGGATATCAAAATAAAACTTTAAAAAAGTTCTGTCAACAAATTTACCAATGGAATCATTGACAGACAAAATATCCATTGGTGATCTGTTGGTAAATTAGCAAGAGAAATCATTTCTGTTGGTAATGAATTAGTAAATTTTTCCAATTGAAGTAAATTCTATCGGTAATTCATTGGTAACATTTCCAACAAACTCATATTAATTGGTAATTTTTCAATATATATAATTTCATAGGTAATTCGTTAGTAAAATTTTTTAGAGATGTACTTTCGTTGGCAATCTATTGGTAAAATTTTTGAGAGATATAATTTCGTCAGCAATCAGTTGGTAAAGTTTCTAAGAGATATAGCTTTATTGGTAATCCGTTGGTAAAATTATTAACAAATATAATTTGTTAATAATTCATTAATATGGTCCTCAACACATTTTTGTTAATAATTATTTGATTAAATAAAAAATTAAAAGTCATATATACTAAGTATAATTAAATAATAATTATATTTTTTTTGTATTTATATATAAATAAATAATTATTATATAAAATTAAATTTTATAATGAAAATTAACTACTAAATAAAAAATAGAGCATAATTAAATTTTGAATTTAAAAATTTTTAAATTAAAAAATTAATTACTATAATTAAATAAAAATTATCAAAATAAAATGTAAAAAAATAAAAAATATAAAAGACAAAAAGTGACAAATGACTATACCCTAGCTTCCATATACATTTCAATTTTAATTCAATTTTCAATACTCACTAGCCCACATTTACCAGGTACGTACTCTCTTTTCTTCATTTTTTCTTCTTTCCTTTTTTAATTTTTCATAACGTTCTCACCAGCAAAAGCGTCAATGAGATGCTGGTCGCGAAGGCCCGATGGCCTCCACAACCCCAAATTTGAGAGCCAGCATATGTGCTGGGTCTCATAATGGGGAGGCCAGCTGTTCGTGAGATTTGCTAGCTGTCGCGATGGGACCTCCACATTGTCCACAAGCCAGCAGCAACTGGATTCTCTGTCGCAGGCAATGGCCTCCCCCACATTATTTTTTCATTTTTCAAATTTTTTTAATTATAGTGATGTTCTATGTAATTGTGCAAGTTTGAAATTTTGCATCTTTTAGGCATTGTAAAAGGTAAAATATTTTAGTATTAAGTTATAAGAATTGTGTTTATGAATTATGTAATCAATATTTTGAGTTATAATTATATGGATTATGCTTTGTTATGCTTCAATGGTTGTTTTTGGTGTACTTTCTCCTTTTTATTATTTGAAATTATTTGTAAAGTATATTATAAGTTCTTGGAAAGTGCTTTTTTTTTCTCTTAATAAGTTCTTGCCCTAATTTTTTCATCGAAATCTTTCTTCTCTATTTAGAAAAGGTTTTAGGTGAAATTTTATCATTTCTTTGTATGTACGATGCTCTTTATTATTATTATTTCTCTATTTGTTCTCGTAATCTATATATGTAGCATTTGTTTGTATGTATGATGCCCAGAAAATAACCTCAATCTGTTTTCTAGTCAACTTGCCTAGTTTTTCTGATAATCTATGTTGTAGAAAATACAAGGGAAAAAAATGAGAAAATAAACATAACTTGGGGTAAAGATTAGGTTGTTCGATACTAGGGTGGGGTATCAGAGTGAAGCCAAACCGCTGTAGGATTGATGAAACATCATTTTATAGATCATTTGCATTTGCCCAAGAAAAAGCATAATAAATTTGAGATGTATTGCCTTTTACAAAAGTATAAACTATAGATGAACAAAAGCTACATTATATATACATATATATACACACACAAAGTCCAACGTCCATTTTTCGTATTTCTATTGCAAGATGAAATAAGAGTAGCAATTGTCATCCATGTTAAGCATTAAATTACAATGATTAGTTTTTGTTATGCAATAACAATAATTTCCATAAAAGCTGAGTAATGTGATGAGAATAATATCTACATTGCCAATATTAATAATGGGTAGCTGCTATTTACAATTAATTGTTATCTTTTCTGATTAATTGTAATTGACGAAGTTAGTTAGAATAGTTGTTAGCTCAGTTAAGGTTTGGTTGTATTCTATTAGCTAGCATGCTCAGTCTATAAATAGCATCCTCATGTACAGATATCAGTGTAATATACAACATACATTTTCTCTCTCTGCGTTAGCTCAATTTGCATGAATGTTTTTCTCTCATTTATGTACTGCTTTCCCTTTCAATAGTATATTTAAAAAGTCTCAAAAACCTTTATAATTAATTTAGTATGGTTGTTATAATAAATTGACAAAATTGACATTATTTTATAAGATAATGGACAAAATAACACTATGAAAAAATTATGAGGTTCTAGCAAATTGCTACAAAATTAATTTAGTAGCTATATAGCACCAAACGATGGCTATAAATTTTTGTAGCCAAATGTGATTTTTTTCAAAATAACAAGCAATCAAAATTATTAACTATCAATCCTAATTTTGTTTACTGGATATACAACAGATTAACTATATATTATTCATAGAAAATTAATAATATATAAAAGGAAAAAGAATAATCATCAGCCATGTATTGGTTGTAGTGACTATTCAGGGTTTTAGCCACAAGAGCACTTACTTTAGATTTAATTAAGTCAATTTCATAATTAAATTTATGAATATTTAGCATTAGTTATGATCATAGTTGATGCCTGATGGCACCTGATGCTCTAGTTTTTTGTAGTCTAATTTTATTTTTCCTATTTTTTCTCTCCATTTTGCAAGCATAATTTTCTTATTGTCTGACTATATTGGTCTTTCAAGTTGGGAATTAGAGTTTTGATATTAATAGAACAAAAGTGTCACGTGCCGGGGCCATGAGCCCATTAGACATGAGAATCATCCTCAAATCTATCGAGTGCATCCTAAAATTGGATTATGATTAGTTTACCTAAAGCGATATCCAATAGATATACATAAATTCTTTAGTCAAAACTTACATGATAGTCATTTTTTCAATATTTAGTTCACATAGGCTGACGCATTACAAAAAGAATCATTCTATGTAAAGCTTAATCATTGAAAAATGTCCACTGCAAATAAAAAAGGAAAAGTAAAATTCTGGCAACACAGCCACACTAATTCATCTCTATGAAGTTAACCAGTTCATCAAATATTATCACAACAGTATGTAATCTCATGACCTCCTTTCGAATATGACTTGATTAAATGGAAACCATGTTTCCTTTCTTTCTGTTGAGTATATAGGATTTTCATCCTTAAGTTTTGGGAAATTCTACAAATTAAATCCCAAGCGGGTATCTTCACGCCCAATACTTTTTTGTCATCTTCATTTTGTTTGATGTGATGAAGACCAAAATCATTATTTGAAAGGATAAAAGAACCTGAATTTGTTAATTAGAAATTGACTAATTATACTTAGAAAGATGCACTACAAAAAATATTATATTAGTAACAAAATAATAAATAACAATAACAAAATTATCACCGATAATATGTATTAAGTGACAATATGTCATGCGCCCAAAAAAATATCAAACCATACATTCTAGCATCAGAGCGTGAAACTCAATCCCAAATAAATGATATTAACAATCTAATATCATAAAGTTAGACAAAAGAACTCAAACAAGTTCAAGCTAGTCTTATAACACAAAAACTCAAAGTGCCAATACCTAACCTCAACTAAAATAAAGAAGACTCCATAATAAATAAAATAGAATTAATAAGCTTAGGAGACATATCATAGTCTATTGCAAAAATTCAAACTAAGACTTCAATCTCGATTCTCATCATATGCAAGATTCACCTCCTCACTAAGGCTAAGATCTGGGTCTTCCATATAAGATTTAGTGAATTCCAAGTGTGCAATCTGAGTTTATGAATTTAACATTATTTGTACAGTAAAAATATTCGAGAAAAACCGTAACACCCCTAGAAATCATATTATTGGTGATATTTCATTTAATATCATTTTTGTAAGTTTTATAAATTTGTGTTTAATTTAAAAAGTTCTAGAGGTTAAAATACGAATATGAAAGACCTTATTGTCTCATCATTTAAAACTCTGGGGGTCCACATGGAAATATTTTTTGTCAATGGGCAAAATTGAGGCACTCATTAAGTTAGAGGTTATGGGAAGATGGTTGATTCTCGAGAGGACTCAATTGAAAGCTGGGGAAAGGTATTAGGGGTCAATTTAGAATTTCAAAAAGCTGCTTTATATATATCATTCCCTCCCCCCTAACTTCTTCATTTTTTGCCGGTACACAATCATTTGCTTCTTCGATGATTGCTCCGACACCGGCAGGAACTAGCAAACTAACCCCACCAAAACACTCCTTACCTTTTTAGGAACAGAATGACACCATATGCAGCTTGAAACCACCAGTGAATACCTGGGAGTTTAAGGTTTGAAATTGAGAGGCGACGGTGAGCCCAGTGGAGCAAGGTTGGAAACTTGGTTTTGGGCAAAGTTTCTTCTAGACTTTAGCTCAAGGAACGATTTGGCGCATTAGGTTTTAAGTTTAGGCCACTGACGATGGCGAAATTGAAGAAAATTGAGATGACAGCGAGTGGCGGCACTGGAGCTTCGAAGTTGTAATTAATGATCTTCTCAACGGTGCAGCTTGAAATTGATGTCGGCAATGGGTTTGCGGTGTTAAGAAGCATCGAACGATGGTGATGGTGACCTTCTCTGGCGGCATGCACGACGGCGGCACTGAGGCAGTTTCTTCACCTCGATGCAATGAATGCACTAGTGGTGTTGGTTCATGAAGAGTGAGCTCCGATAATCAGATTTTGGGTAAAGAGTTGGACTAGGGTTACATATATACATATATGTTGTACCATTTACTCTTGTAAAACTTGTATTGTGATATATATATATATATTGGAATAAAAAAAAAAAGGCATCCATGGATATATAGATATGCCTAGTGGACCCAAATTTGCATTATTATATGATAACTTTGGTTAATTGAGTTAATTGGAGGATTAAAACCCTAATTATATGGACTAGAGACCTAAGTTACAAAATTTGGGTTATTAAAGATTGTTAGATTATTATAATCAATTTTAAGTAACGTTGTAAGGTTAATTATATAATATAAGGATATGATTATATCCCTATACCGGAACAAATATGAACCTCATAAAAATTTCTGTATCAACGACATAATTAGTGTGTTCCCTATCAATAATGTTAAGTCGAGCCCTAAAATATAGTAATAAATGTATAACGACCGATTTTAGAATATTATCCATATAATTGTGATTATAGGGTCAAAACAAGGATTTTGATAGTAAATCCATTCTTTTGACTAGGTGATGAGGAGCTGGCACCCGCAGATTGGTAGGCTGTGATGGCATCTCAAAGGTTATTGAGCTAGGGGTCTGCTAATCTGGTACTTGTCTTAGATACAACTATCTGTTACTTGGTTCATATACCTCTGTGAGGGTCTACCAATCTGGTAGTTGCTTTGTATAAACCTAATAGTTATTTGGTTTGAAAACCCCTGTGAAGGTCTCACATATTTAATACTTGTCTTGCCTACTTAAATTTATTTCTGGGAAGTGTATGATCTTAAATGTTCAAATCTCGTGCTTGTTTGAATTCCTGAAATTGTTTGAATTCTTCGATTAGTCATTTATTTCAAATACCCCTGTGAGGATCTGTTTCATTGATTTTGATTCGGCTAAAAATTGTTTGCTCAGTTCTAGTGCCCATAAATTTTGTTGTCTTATCTGATATTGTTCAGTTTGAATTTGTTCTGCTTATCACATGGTTGGCCTTGTTGGCATGATTGAATTGCTTTGTTTACCATTTCTTTAGACTTGCTAGCTTATTTATACGATTTAGTAGATTGTTATCGGGCCTTGTTGGCAACTTTGTTTATTGTCGATTTCGACACATATACTTCTATGGGGAATTTTGTATGGGCTAAGCACCAATCCCAGTGGAATACTTGGATACCTTAGACACGCTAAGCAGTTTACTTGGGTGTCAGCGATACGCTAAGTGGTTTGCTTGGATATCAGCAGTATGCTAAGCGGTTTGCTTAGGTATCAATGATGTGCTGAGCGGTTTGATTGGGCATCTACCATGTATTGAGCTATCATGCTTGGATTTTTTTTTGGTTTGAATGGTATAAGGAAAATCTTATATGCATGTTATGTCATAGTTCATTTGGATTGTGTATGATACTCGGGTTTACTCTATTCTGATTGTACTCCAACTATTGTACTCTGTTTATTGAGCAATAAGAAAGTAGACATTTCCCTTTGCTGAATTTGATAATGCTTATGTTCTACCATGTTCATGTTTTGATTGAATTGTCTCGATAGACTATAATCTGTTGAATTATTTATTCTTCGATAGATCCCTTTTGACTGTTTGCTGAATTATCTCTCACTCAGTTCTTAGGACTTACCCTTCTATTACTCTTTTATTTTCCTTCCCAAACAGGTGTGGAAATGGAATAAAGGCTTATGATTTGGTCTAGTAGGACTGTTATGAATTAGTTTAGGTGACATAAGTATATATGGATTCACCTTTTGGCTAAGCTTTGACTTAGAGATGTTGTGATATGTGAAATTCGAATTTGAGATTATGCATGTAAATATTGTGTTTATGAAATAAAGCTCTGGGTTTGTAATTAATCATAGCTTAGAATTGAGATTTTGATTACTGTTGAAACATTTCGGTATGTAATATGGTACCCTAGTAGTGCTGTTTTAAGTTTGAAGTATGTTGTTATTTATCAGTTCTGTTGATTTTTTATGGGCCTATCAGTTATGTTGCGTATTATGATTTAGGTCTTAATTGGTGACATCACAGTTTATGGGTGGTCCTGAATGGGGTGCCACAAAGGTGGTATCAGAGCCTAGGTTTGTCGATGACCTGAGCATTGAATATCATCGAGACTTATAGCTAACCTTCTATTTAGGTTCGTTACGGCATGAATTTTTGGGTATAGTGTTTGATAACTGGAGGTAGAAGATTATACCTGGGGTAGTCGACCAGTCTAAAATCTTTACTTCCAAAAATCGAGCATTGAACTCTAGATTGAGTTTGAACTTTGGGTATTCTACGTATATTAGGAAGTTCATATGTGATTCAGGGATTTAAGATGAATTTGATTAGTTTGATATTAATGAAATAAGTTTATGTACTGCAAGATGACTGACCATCATAGAAAAGGGAAGGAACCAATAGACAAGGAAAGCATGGAATATTTGAAGGAAAAGATTAAGGCTTTAAAGGAAGAAAAAACACACCTCTTGGAATTATGTCAACAATATGAGGAAAAGCTCTATGATAAGCATGAGGCTCTAAAGGACAAACGAGCCTAATCACATCACTTGAAATCGGTACTCGGGGCGAGAAGCTATATGCTAGATAGATTTATGGAGAGTGTAGAGAGAAAAAGATATTCTGAAGACCGCATTCAATTCTTGATATAGTCATTTTGTATTTGTAGTAACGTCATTTGGTCTAACCAATATCCCAACGGCATTTATGGATTTGATATATTGAGTGTTTCGACCATATCTAGACCAATTTGTGGTCATCTTCATCAATGACATTTTGGTGTACTTAAAGACTAGAGAAGACCACGCAAAGTACTTACTCATGGTTCTCAGAACCCTGAGAGAGCATCAATTGTATGCAAAATTTAGTAAGTGCAAATTCTGGATAAAGAAAGTGGCATTTCTTGGGCAAATCATGTCCCAAGATGTGGTAGAGGTTAATCCCTCTAAGATAGAGGCAATAGCCAACTAGAAAAGACTGAAAACTGTGACAGAAGTTTGTAGTTTTCCTGGTCTTGCTGGCTATTATCGAAGATTTGTGTAGGACTTCTCTAAAATAGCTGGCTCGTTGACTAAATTAACTCATAAAGATCAACCATTTGACTAGAATGTGGATTGTGAAATAAGCTTCCAAGAATTGAAAAACAAGTTGACTATAGCTTTAGTATTAGCCCCTCCAGATGGATTAGAAGGATTTGTAATGTATAAAGACGCTTCCAACAAGGGGCTTGGATGCGTGCTGATGCAGAAAAGGCGAATCATCGCCTACGCGTCCAAAAAACTGAAAGCACACAAAGAGAATTAACTAAATAATGATTTAGAGCTAGCTGATATAATCTTTGCATTGTCTAAGTGGAGACATTATCTATATGGAGCTATGTTCGAGGTATACATAAACCACAAAAGTCTCAAATATCTACATTCTCAAACGGATTTGAACATGAGACAACATAGATGGATGGAATTTTTAAAAGATTATGATTTTTCCATCACCTATCACCTAGGAAAGGCAAATGTCGTAACTGAAGCTTTGAGCCAGAAGGCTGGGATAACTCACCTACTAGGGGCAGAAGCATCAGAAGGCTTAAGAACGAGTACTTGTTGCAACTAAAACAACAAGCTTAGATTGCAGGAATAAAATTACAACCCGAATTATATGATGAAATACGACAATCTCAAGCTAATGATAAATGGATGCTCAAATAGAAGGAAATGGTTGGAAGTTCTGAAGAGTCTGAGTTTAGTATCGATAGCCAAGGTACCTTTCTGTTCTGTAAGAGATAGCTATGTCGGAAGAAATAAAAGAAAGATTGATGGATGAGGTGTACAAGATAAGGTTCACGATATATCATGGAGGCACAAAGATGTATGTATCGAGACTTGAAGAAGCAGTTTTGGTGGAATAGAATAAAGAGAGATGTAGTAGACTATGTGCAGAGGTGTTTAACCTGCTAACTAGTGAAAGCAGAACATCAGCGACCGTCAGTGTTGCTACAACCACTACCTATCCTTGATTGGAAATGGGAACAGATTACCATGGATTTTGTAACAAGTCTACCAACAGCTCGGGGAGGATATGATAGCATCTTGGTAATAATAGATCGACTGGCCAAGTTTGCTTATTTCTTGCCAGTCGGAACACAATATAAGGTTAAAAAACTAACAGAGTTATATATTAAGGAAATAGTCAGACTAAATAGAGTTCTGACCAGTATTGTATCAGACCGAGATCCAAAGTTCACTTTGAAAATTTGGAAAGGTCTACAAGAACATTTGGGAACAAGATTACAGTTCAGTTCTACAACTCACCCTCAAACAGATAGGCAATCAGAAAGGGCCAACTGATCTTAGAAGATAAGCTATGAGCTTATGTCTTGGATTTCAATAGAAGCTGGAACAGACATTTTCCTTGAATTGAATTTGCTTATAATAATAGTTATAAATCTACCATTTAGATGGCACTGTACGAAGCACTATATGGTGGGAAATGTCAGTCACCATTACATTGGGATCTTGAAGAATATAGAAGTAACATTGATAAGTCTCCGGGAACTATAAAGCCTAAATTAATTCAAGAGACTATTGAAAATGTATAGACTATTAAGCAGAGGATGAAAGTTGCTCAGGATCGATAAAAGAGTTGTGCGGATAAGTGAAAAAAAAGGATTTAGAATTCAAAGTTGGTGACCAAGTATTTCTCAAGATATTCTCGAGAAAATGTGTCCAAATGATTAGTAAATGCAGAAAGCTTAACCCAAGATACGTTGGTCCCTATGAGATCTGTGCAAGAATAGGACCAGTAGCATATCATCTAATACTACCCCAAGGCCTGAAAAGAATACAAGATGTCTTTCACGTATCATAACTTCGAAAGTACTATCCCGATCCTTTTCATGTCACTTTACATGAGCATGAACAATTACAAAGTGATCTGACGTACAAAGAGCAACCAATTCATATTCTAGATCGGAAGATCGAGAGCTTAGGAATTGGAGAATTCCTCAAGTAAAGGTATTGTGGAGCAACCATAACGTGAAAGAAGTAACTTGGGAGCGAGAAGATCTCATGCACCAACAATATCTCAAGCTCTTCTAGCACTCAGGTGAGAATATGGAGATCAATTTTTTTTAAAAGAGGAGGTCTGTAACACCCCTAGAAATCATATTATTGGTGATTATAAATTTTTATTTAATTTTAAAAGTTTTAAGGGTTAAAATATAAATATAAATGCCTTTATTGTCTCATGATTTAAAATTCTAGGGGTCCACATGGAAATATTTTTGGTCAAATCGGTGAAATTGAGGCACTCATTAAGTTAGGGATTATGGGAAGATGGTTGATTCTCAGGAGGACTCAATTGAAAGCTAGTGAAAGGTATTGAGGTTCAATTTAGAATTTCAGAAAGTTGCTCTATATATATCACTTCCCACCCACCCCCAACTACTTTATTTTTCAATCGCACACCATCATCTCCTTCTCCAGTGATTGCTCCAACAACGACGGAAACCAGCAAACTAACCCCACCAAAACACTCCTTACCTTTTTAGGAACAAAATGACACCACATACAACTTGAGACCACCAGTGAGTAGCTGGGAATTTGAGGTTTGAAATAGAGAGGCGACGGTGAGTGGCAAGCTTGGAGGAGTAACAGTGGAAACTCAGTTCTGGGCAGAGTTTCTTGTAGAGTTTAGCTCATGGAACGATTTGGCGTATGGGTTTTAAGTTTGGGCCACTGATGATGACCGGATTCAAGAAAATTGAGATAGCGATGAGTGGTGGCATTGGGCTTCAAAGTGTAATTAACGATATTCTCAGCGGTGAAGCTTGAAATTGATGTCAGCGTTGGGTTTGTGGTGTTAATAAACATCAAATGGTGGTGGAGGTAATCTTCACTGGCGGCGTGCATGGCAGTGGTGCTGAGGCAGTTTTTTCACCTTCACTTAGTGAACGCACTGGTGGTGTTGGTTCATGAAGAGTGAGCTCCGATAATCAGATTTTAGGTAAAGAGTTGGATCGGGTTTACATATTTACATATATGTTCTACCATTTACTCTTATAAAACTTGTATTGTGATATATATATTGATATAGAAATATGTATTGGAGCGATAAAAAAAAAAAAGGCATGCATGGATATATAGATATGCCTAGTGGATCCAAATTTGCATTATTATATGATAACTTTGGTTAATTGAGTTAACCGGAGGACTAAAACCCTAATTCTATGGATTAGAGACCTAAGTGACAAATTTTGGGTTATTGAAGATTGTTGGACTATTATAATCGATTTTGTGTGGGTTGTAAGGTTAATTATATAATTTAAGGATCTGAGTATATCCCTATACCAGAACAAATATGGACCTCATAAATATTCCTATATTAACAGCATAATTAGTGTGTTCCCCATTGATCATGTCAAGTCAAGCCCTAAAATATTGTAATAAATGTATAACGATCAATTTTAGAATACTATCCATATAATTGTGATTATAGGGTCAAAACAAGGATTTTGATAGTAAATACATTCTTTTGACTAGGTGACGAAGAGCTAGCACCCACAGATCAGTAGGTTGTGATAGCATTTTAGAGGTTATTAAGGTGAGGGTCTGCTAATTTGGTACTTGTCTTGGATACAGCTATCTGTTACTAGGTTCGTATACCACTGTGAAAGTCTACCGATTTGGTACTTGCTTTGTATAAACCTAATAGTTATTTGGTTTGAAAACCCCTGTGAGGGTCTTACCCATTTGATACTTATCTTACCTACTTAAATTTGTTTCTGGGAAGTGAATGATCTTGAATGTTCGAATCTCGTGCTTGTTTGAATTCCTGAAATCATCTGAATTCTTTGATTAATCATTTATTTCAAATACCCTTGCAAGGGTTTGTTTAATTGATTTTGATTCAGCTAAAAACTGCTTATTCTGTTTTGGCATCCAAAACTTTCATTATCTTATTTGATATTGTTCAATTTGAATTCATTCTGCTTATCGCATGTTTGGCCTTGTCGGCATAATTGAATCGCTTTGTTTACCGTTTGTTTAGCCTTGCTAGCATATTTGCACAATTCATTATATTGTTATCGGGCCTTGTTGGCAACTTTGTTTACTGTTAGTTTCGACACATATACTTGTATGGGGAATTTTGTATGGGCCGAGTGCCAATCTTAGCGGAATGCTTGAATACTTGGGACACGCTAAGCGGTTTGCTTGGTACAACGATACATTAAGCGGTTTTCTTGAGTATTAGCGATAAGCTAAGCAGTTTACTTAGGTATCAACGATGTGCTAAGGGGTTTACTTGGGCATCTATCATGTATTGAGCTTTCATGCTTGGATTTTTGTTCGATTTGGATAGAATAAGGAAAATCTGATATGCATGTTATGTTATAGTTCATTTGGATTGCATATGATACTCGAGTTTGCTCTATTTTGATTGTAGTCCAACTGTTGTACTCTGTTCATAGAGCAATACGGAAGGGAAAGGTTTCCCTTTGCTGAATTTGGTAATGCTTATGTTCTGACATGTTCATGTTTTGATTGAATTGTCTTGACAAACTATAATCTATTGAATTATTTCTTCTTTGACAGATCCCTTTTGACTGTTTGCTGAATTATCCCTCACTAAGTCTTTAGGACTTACCCTTCTATTATTCTTTTATTTTCCTTCCCAGACAGGTATGGAATGGAATGAAAGTTTATGATTTGGTCTAGTGGGACTATTATGAATCCATTTAGGTGACATAAGTATATATGGATTCACCTTTTGGCTAAGCTTGACTTAGAGATGTGTGATACGTGAAATTCAAATTTGATACTTATGACATGTAATATTGTGTTTATGAAATGATGCTCTGGGTTTGTAGTTAATCATTGCTTAGAACTGAGATTTTGATTACTGTTAGAACATTTGGTATGTAATATGGTGCCCTAGTAGTGCTGTTTAAGTTTGAAGTGTGTTGTTAGTTTTTAGTTCTGTTGATATTTTATAGGCCTATCAGTTATGTTGCATATTATGATGTAAGTATGAATTGGTGATCTCTCAGCTTAGGGATTTTCCTAAGTGAGGTGCCACAAAAACCTAAGTAGAAATCATTAAACAGTCAAGCAATAATGAAGCAAGAATTTAATAAATAGTTTCTTAGGCTAACAACTTAAATGCAATGATCAGACATTATTTGTTGTAGCTAGTCAACCTTATGACTCCTACTGTAACAGCCCCTTGTCGCTCCTTTAAAGGTGCGACCGCAACAAAATAATGCTCGAGCCTAGGTTCTCAGAAAATCCTGCAACCCATCTCAGCCACAAATGACTTCTATTGTGTGCTGGGGGGATTAGGTCATAGGGGCTTAGGGTTCAGCAAGCCTGCTACTGCCCAGTGAAGTCCCTCGCACACCCAAACCAAGTTTGATCCAACTAATATTAATAGTAGGAGTAGTGGCAACACAAAATCCAGTCATTCAGTTGACCATCAAATTTAACTGCTAGTTTAGAAGCATAAAAAATCGTAAATTGATCTACGCCTAGAACTTTCATTATCTTTAAAGCACATGTTTTCTTGTATCGTGAAACAAAATAAAATAATTTTTGTACGCAATGGAATATAGTTATAGTGAAGTGTAAGCGGAAAACAAGTTACAATCAAATTACTATAGCATATATACTGCTAGGTTTTGAAACATAATACCATATAATATATATATACACACACATTTAGGCATTCACCTTCAAGTTCAATCCTAGAAGTCAATCACCTATTTCAAAGTTAATCGAATCAATAGTTGAGTCACTTGATTTATTTAATAAGCACATTAATCATCAATTTAACTAACTAACAAGACAAAATTGACTTATGACTAGCCTTATGAGTACCATAAGCCTATGGCTATAAACGGATATTAAACAAATAAAATACACTATTTTCATATTAGTATCCGTTTAACTTTTTGAATATTTAGATATGGATATGGATTTGACAGATATTTAAAAAAATATCCAAATTCGTATCCATTGGATATCGGTCGAATTTAGATATATTCGTATTCAATTATAATTATTCGTATTTACTCATATTTTATTAAACTTATCCATATTCAAATTATTTTTTTATATTTATATTCAATAATAATTATTTAGATATCTATTTACAAATATCTAAATACGTGAATCTATGATTTTATAACAAATAAATATTTTAATTAATAGAAAGAATTATATAATTTCATTAAAAAGAAAGCAATCAGACAAATAGCATAATTTCTAATTAATAATTAATTTTATAATTAATTATTAGTACTTATTAACAATAATAATGGCATTGGAGTATATTAATGATAAAGTCAACCAACAATACTTATGTTGATTAACTTTATTTTTCAATTTTTTTCTCTATATTACTATAATTTTTTAAATTTATTCTTTTGTCTTCGCAATTCTTCAATTCTATTATATATATATATATATAGATTGTGAGATTTTTATTAAAAAATATAAATAATATTTTATTTAATAAATATATATTCAGAGTAAATATTAAATAGATCGGTTACGCATTTACTATATCCGTATTCATTTATAATCGGATATGTACTAATTGAATACGGATAATATCCACTTTAAATGGATGCGGATAAATTTTTTATAAACGGATACGAATGCGAATGGTAAATGAATTTTCGAATATCCATTTACAGCCCTGTATAGGCCTGTAGTACCTTAAAACCCAACAATCATAATTGGTACTAAAATAATTTTACTATGTGTATTTCTCATTTAAAATCCATTCAAGATTCCAAAATTATAATTAAGAAATTAACCTAAATAAATTCTAGAATTCAATAGTAAATAAATCTTAAAACTCCTATCAACAAAAGAAGAAAAGAAATAAAAATAAAATTAAGAATAATTTTACAAAAAGATAAGACTAATTTTGAGACATTCAAATCAATTTAACTACTAAGAACCTAAACATTACTCCTTCAAAAATACTAATAATGGTTAGGATATCAAATTGCACTTGCCTCAAACATATATATATATATATATATATTCGTTTCACACATATGTATTAAGGTTGTATTTGCGTCTGAGTGTGTCAGATTGTATGGAAATAGTAACAGTATAATGGTGACACATGCCCCAAAACATATGCACCGGTTATATATATATATATATATGTATGTACGTATGTATGTATGATGCCATCTGTCCTCCTTATTTCAACCTTCAAATTTTCAAAGAAGAAAAGAATGAAAAGAACTCGGCACAATATACACACCAAAATTGGTCAAAGCCATCTATAATTATTTCCAATTGATTGGTCCTTAGGTGCATGTGACATGCATATTGTTTTCCAAATAAAGATCGCACCCCCCCCCCCCCCCAAGTACAACCCGACAGCACTCTTATTTGGCTAATTAATTTCTTTCCCTTTCAGAACATATACAATCTCCATTACCATAAATGTGCAATGAAAGAAAACGTTCACCGACGGCATATAATCACAATTTCACGTCAATTTTATTTTTTTTTTGGAAATTTTTATCTGATGATTTGCTCGAGAAACTTGCCAACGTCAAATCTATGTTTTCTCTGTTTCCCTTTCCTTTCTTTTCCTTCTGCGGTTTTTTTTTTTCATTTGTGAGACTAGGGTTTTGAATTATATGAACTATATATATGGGAGAAGTATTTTACTTTAATAGAACTCTAATTCTTTATCTTCTAGGACTAGGATAATTAACCCATTAATAAATCTGATATCTTTATTATTAATTTCTAAAGTCTCAATTATTAATTTCTAGTAACCATATAATATTAGTATAAGAAAATTATAACTTGTTTTCCCAAGAATTGAAATATCTAATACATATATATATAGATATTTATGACCTTAAATAGTAATTCTCATTATTTAACCAAGAGATAAATTTACTACCAAATACATACATACACACACACGCACACACACACACACATATATATATATATATATTACATCTTCCAACTGATATAACAAGTAATAAAATTTAAAAAATAAAAATTAAATTAAACATAGGATGAAATAATTAATTAAATATGAAAGAAATTTTTAAGGCATTAAATCCCACTCCCCTTAAGGGAATTTGGTCCCCAAATTCTAACATGAGTTGGCGAAGCTCTGGATGATATTTTCACATTTCATCCTCACTTTCCCATATGTTGCTTCCTCTACGTTATGGTTCCTCTAGAGAATCTGTACTACTGGAATCTCTCTAGTACACGGCTTTTGTACCTTTTGATCTAAGATTTGGACTAGTCTCTCTTCGTTTATCAATTCATTTTGAAGCAATAAATCCTCATACTTAATGATATGCGAGGGTTTTGGGTGTTACTTCTTTAATTGTGATATGTAAAAGATATTATGTATCTCTTTAAGGTTTGATGGAAGAAGCATTCAATAAGCTTTTACTCCAATCCTCTCCACTATTTTCAAAGGGCCAACAAACGTAGGGTTCAATTTTTCTCCTTCACCGATTGTTGCAAATCCTTTTTTGAGTGACACCTTGAGAAACTCCATAACCTCCAACACAAAATTCCAAAAATCTTCATCTGCCATCTGCTTAGTTCTAAGTTATGAGTTGGATAGTTTTGCTCATATAGTTTTAATTTTCTTGAGGTATTGAAAAACTAAGTGAGAGACCTAAAACTTTTATGTTGACGTCTCTGTTTGAATAAGTCAATATATCAAGGAATAAATCGAGTCCAAGATTCATAAGCATGATGAAAATTCAAATCCAAGTATAGGAAGTCTTTGATTTGACATATCTTAGAATTCTGGCCATAACTTTCTCCATGTATATCGGATTAGAGTTATTCTAATAGCTATAGAAATATAATAGATAGATCTACATATTCTATGTTAATTACTTTTCTTAATTCTATCGGGATCAAGCCATAAAAAGCATCACAAATATCTGCTATCGAAAAAATTGAAGTCTGTATTTTCTACCTTAACACATCTTAGTATTATAGTCATAACTTTCTCCATATATATCAGATGAAGGTGATTCAAACAGATATAGAAACCTAAGATATCTATCTACAATTCATATGTTGACCATATTGCACAATTAAATCGTAATTGAGTAGTAAAAGTCATCACAATATTCTGTTCTAGGAAAATCAAAGTCATGTATTTTCTGTATTACCATACCCTAGTATTTTAGCAATAATTTTCTCCCTGTGTTCGAATTGAAGTGATTCAAATGGATATAAAAATATAAAAGACAGATATTCAGTTTGTCTGTTGAACATATTGCCAAATTAAATCGAAATCAAGTAGTAAAAGGCATCATAATATATTATACTAGGAAAATCGAAGCTCTATATTTTCTATCTTGTCACACTTTTGTATTTTAGTCAAAACTTTCTCCTTATATATCGGATTGAAGTGATTAAAATGGAAATAAATATATGAGAGATAGATTTACAAATCTTATGTTCATCTCATTACTTAACTCTATCGAGATCAAGTAGTAATAGAGTCAAAATTATCTATTTTTGAAAAATCAGAATCCTGTATTTCCAGACTTGACACATCTTAGTATTTTAATCATAACTTTCTCTATATAAATCAGATTGAGGTGATTTAGGAGGAATTAGAAACCTAAGACACATACATAAAATTTTTATGCTGATCATTTTTCTTAATTCTATTAGGAATAAGTAGTAAAGACGTCACTAATATCCATTTTTAACAAATCAAAGTCCTATATCTTCTTACTGGATACGTAAGGTATTTTGGTGATAACTTACTGCATATATATCGAATTGAGATTATTCAAGCAACTATAAACACCTAACAAATAGACCCATGATTCTTATGTTTAGTATCTTTCCAGATTCAATTAGTAAATATTCAAAGAAAAAAAATTCATTAGAAAATCGGATCACATATCTAAGAGGCCATTCTTTCATGTAGCATTCATTTTCCAAAGTCAAATAGTTATCCTTAATACCAAAATATATCCCAAAAAGGCTACCTTATCGAGGCAAAACTTATACTTACTAAACTTAGCATAAGTTTTATGCTCTCAAAGTGTTTGTAATACTATCCTCAAGTGTTTTTTGTGTTCCTTCTCACTCTTTGAATAGACCATAATATTATAAATAGAACAACCACAATCTCGTTTAGATATGGCCTAACACATAGTGCACTAAATCTATAAATACCCTAGGTGCATTAGTCAATCCAAATAGCAATACAGTGGACTCAAAATCACCATGTCGAGTGTTTAGTGTCATCTTAGGCATATCCTTCTATCAAATCTTTAGTTGGTAGTACCTTTGTCAAAGATTCGTTTTAAAATAAATTCAAAATCGTTGTAACTAATCAAAAGTTTCTCTATTTTGGCAAGGGGTATTTATTCTTAACCATAACAATATTCAAGCCTTAGTAATCTATACACATCCTCAAAGTCTCATCTTTCTTCTTTATAAAAAAAAAAATGCACTAATGTTCTGCATGTATATGAACTTGACCAAATATACTCACTTTCAAGTAGCTCTTGCAATTATACCTTAAGTCCTTAAGTTCTGCTAGTGCCATCCTATATAATGTCTTAGATATTGAGGTTGTTTCTAAAAGAACCTCAATGGCAAATTTGGCTTTGCGATTGGGGGTACATAAGTTAATTTCTCAGGGAATATATTAGGAAATTTTCACGGCTACAAGAACTTCGTTGATATTAATCTTGTCCTTAGATTTATTGATAAGGTAGGCTAGGTATACTATCTTGTCCATTCTTAATGCATCAAAATCAAAGTAATTTAATTTGGCTTCTATGCCAACACATAAACTAACTATTATTACCAAATAGAAATTTAAGCCATAGTAACTACTAAGTAGAAAACCTAATATACTAAAATAACACAAATAGAAGTTTCAAAATAAAAATCCTATCCAATTCTAGATGATAATTCTCCTATTCTAAGCTTTATCATTGCCCTTATTTGGTTTTATCTCTTCAATATCCTCATTCAAGTCCATTTCTTCTTCTAAGTCTTTTGTAGGGTCCTCTTTATTCTCCTCATTGGGCTCATCCTAAAATAGTTCTTTTTCTAGACTTATCGGTAAGACAAGCTATCACTACCTCTAACCTTGGTCTTGCAAGGTGAAGCATCTAAATGATGAACCAACTTATGCGGGCTTTGACTTACCAACTTATCAAAATAAGCCTAGATCAATAAAAGAAAATATCAAAGTATACTAAGTAGTCATTTCCAAAGAAGATAGCTAAACATTCACAATTCTCAAAGGGGAGAAAACAATTAAATTCTAAAGTATTTTCAATCTAAGTCTCATAATATGTCATGAATCCTATCGTCAGTACCAAAAGTGTTCAATCGTATTAATTGGCATACCTAATAACAATCCTCTACAACATCGATACTAAACAAAATTTGATCAATCATTTTAGTAGTTGAACCTAAATACTCAAATCAATTCCTAAAAGTTCTATGTCCAAATTCCATAGTCTGAGGATCTTATCCCAACATAGCCTAAGTTCAAAGCCTAGGCTCTGATACCATTCTGTCACGCCCTAAAAAATATCAAACTATATATTCTAGCATCATAACATGAAATTCAATCCAAAATCATAAAGTTAGACAAAAGAACTCAAACAAATTCAAGCTAGTCTTATAACACAAAAACTCAAAGTACCAAAACCTAACCTCAACTAAAATAAAATAGAATCCATAATAAATAAAGTAGAACTAATAAGCTTAGGAGAAATATCCCAATCTACTGCAAAAATTCAAACTAAGACTTCAATCTTGATTCTCATCATACGCAGGATCCACCTCCTCACTAGGGCTAGAATCTAGATCTTCCAGAAGGAAGTTAAAAACAAAACAAAACAAAAGAGCGAGTAAAAGACTCAGTGAATGCCAAGTGTGTGCAATGTGAGTTCATGAATTTAATATAATTTGTACAGTGAAAACATTCAAGAAAAATATAAGTGGAAATCATTAAACAGTCAAGCAATAAAAAATCAAGAATTTAATAAATAGTTTCCTAGACTAACAATTTAAATGCAAAGATCAAATAGTATTTGCTATAACCAGTCAACCTTATGACTACCACCGTAACAGTCCCTTATCACTCCGAGCAAGGTGCAACCTTACCAAAACAGTGCCCAAACCTAGGTTCTCAAGAAATCCTACAACTTAACTCAGCCACAAACGGCTTCTGTTGTACGTTGGGGGATTAGGCCTGGGGGCTTGGGATTCAGCGAACAAGCCTGTTGCTGCATAGTTGTAGTGGTAACAGAAAATCTAGTCAATCAATTGACCATCGAATTTAACCGCTAACTTAGAAGCATCAAAAATAGTAAAGCACATGTTTTCTTGTATCATGAAACAAAATAAATAGTTTTTGTGCGCAGTAAAATATAGTTATAGTGCAGTGTAAACTGAAATCAAGTTACAATCAAATTACTATAGCATATATCATTCTGGATTTTAAAACATAATACCATATAATATATATATATATATATATAGGTTTAGGCACTCACTTTTAAGATCAATCCTAGAAGGCAATCATTTATCTCAAAGTCAATCGAATCAATAGTTGAGTCACCTGATTCATTTAATAAGCACATCAATCATCAATTAACTGACTAACAAGACAAAATTGACTTAGGACTAGCCTAATGGGTACCATAAGCCTGTAGTACTTTAAAACCCAATAATCCTAATTGATACTAAAATAATTTTATTATGTGTATTTCTTATTTAAAATCCATTCAAGATTCCAAAATTATATGTCAGAAATTAACCTAAATAAATTCTCGAATTCAATAGAAAAAAAATCTTAAAACTCCTATCAACAAAAGAAGAAAAGAAATAACAATAAAATTAAGAATAGTTTTACAGAAAGATAAGACTAACTTTGAGACATTAAAATCAATTTAACCACTAAGAACCTAAACATTACTCTTTAACAAAAATACTAATAATGGTTAGGATATCAAATTGCACTTGCCTCAAACATACATACATATATATATATATTTGTTTCACATATATGTATTCAGGTTGTATTTGTGTGTGTGAGAGTGTAAGATTGTATGGTACTAGTAATAGTATACTGGTGACACATGCCCAAAAACATATGTACCGATTATATATATATATGTGTGTGTGTGTGTGTGTGTGTGTGTGTGTGTGATGCCATTTGTTCTTCTTATTTCAACCTTGACATTTTCAAAGAAGAAAAAGAAAGATAAAAAAAGAATGAAAAGAACTCGGCACTATATACACACCAAAATTGGTCAAAGCCACCTATAATTATTTCCAAATGATTGGTACTTAGGTGCATGTGACATGCATATTGTTTTCCAAATAAAGATTCCCCCCCCCCCCCCCCGGTTAGTTTCTTTCCCTTTCAGAACATATACAATCTCCACTACGATAAATGTGTAATGAAAGAAAACGCTCACCGACAGCATATAATCACAATTTCACATCGATTTTTTTTTTTCTTTTGGAAATTTTTACCAAATGATTTTCTCAAGAAACTAGCCAACGTCAAACCTATTTTTTCTCTTTTTCCCTTTCCTTTTTTTTTTCTTCTACAATTTTTTTTTTTTAATTTTTGAGTCTAGGGTTTTGAATTATATGAGCTATCTATATGGGAGAAGTGTTTTACTTCAACTAAAACTCAAGTTATTTATCTTCTAAATCTAGAATAACCCTATAATAAATCTTATATCTTTATTATTAATTCCTAAGGGCTCAATTACAAATTCATAGTAACTATATAATATTAGTATAAGAAAATTATAACCTACTTTTCCAAGAATTGAAATATCTAATATATATATATATATGATGAGGGTAAAAATTGTATAAACTAGATTGGGACGGAATTTGGGTGGATCGACCTGCCTGGTCAAGTAAATGAGCTCCATAGATACCTGGGCTGAGTCCTACAACCACGAGCAAACGTCAGACTAGCCAATGTGCCCTCGACTATGGAACTCCGATGCTGAAGTTAGTATGAGTATGACCAGATAAGATGAGTAGCAGAGTAAGGGCTTTGTAGTATATAATGGCATACCTTTAGTAAGCCTGGAAATGGGGCATTTATAGCCTTCCCCAGGCGAGGGATTTGTCTGAGATGCCCTTGGCTTGTAGAGAGGGCTCATGTCCTTGCATGAGGGGCTTTAGGTTATCTCCCATACCTGTAGTATTCCAAGTGGCTGCATCTCTAGGTTTCAGAGACAGAATAATACATTAGAGGTATGCCCCCTGCCTAGCGCGACAGTATGGGTGGTATTTGGGCAGCACGCGCCATTAATGCAGAGGCATACTGTCTGTTAGGGCATTTAATGCCTTAGAGAAGGGATCCTGCTTCGTGTCGACCTCACTGGTCAACGCTAGGGTCGACCTCATGGTAGGGTTGATGATATGTGGGAGAGGTAGCCAAACGTTATGGTCGAATGAGTCAAGCATCTGACTTCAGCTCACGGCCCAGTCGAATGACATCAGTGTTGATCAGCGCGTTGTCGAGAATGAAGTGTGAGAGGTCGACTGAGGTCGACAACATGATTGTGTTCTGAAGATGAAATGGGCTTGATGCTACACACTTGAGTCTATAGTCTTTAGGCTAGGCCTATTGGGTCATCTCATGTCATGAGTCCCCCCCCCCCCCCACTTCCAAATTTTGAACAAGATGGTCGACAAGAAGGATTGGGGAGTACTTTGCTGCGAAGATGTAAGGACCGATCAATGAGGATTTTTAAAATTCGACCAAGGTTTAGCACATTTAATGCGGCGGTTACATCATGCCATGCGGAGCGCCAAACGATGGTTACACCATTATTACAGACGCTTAGATTTCCCGCGCTTGAATGCCTATAAATAGGCGCGGTTAAAATCTTTATTTTTACTTTGACCACTTTGTGTCTGGTCAAAATCTGAGCCAATTACTTTTCTTGCATTATTTTGTGCCTTATACTTCATCGAAAACAAGTAAGTCTTGTCCTCAGCTTTTATTCGAGCTCCTCATTTGCTTTAGAAATGCAGCGCATATATGATTCTGAGGGAAGTCAAGGGGATAGTGAAGTTACTTATTCTAATCGGGTAGGGGGATCGATAAATGAATCGAGCAGCTCATCAAGCAATAGCTCGAGCAGCAATCGCGCTGTTGAAGGGGGTGATGCTGGGCAAAGTCAGGCCCCAATGTATCATGGTGGACTATTTACCCCCAACCACTATAGCAAGATAGTGTCAAAGATAACTCATGTTGACTTGGCACGTATTAGGCAAGTGTACCGTGTCCCCACGGAGTATGAGCTCATAGTGCCTGGTCCTTCTGATAGAATGCACCGTTCTCCGATCGGATGCATAACCGTGTTTGAGAAAGCTTTGTGATGCGATCTTAGGTTCCCCTTAGCTAGACCTATAGTCGAGCTGCTAGGGGTTTAGAAATATGTATAACCTAGCTGCTGCCAAATTATTTTTCGACCATTTATAGCTTTGTTGTTTTGATGCACTTGTTCGACTAGCAAGCCACTTTCGCAAATTTTTTCAATCTTTTCCACTTACCCATGTTCGCAAGTCAAGTAGCACCGACGAGTCGAGTTTTTATTATCTCACTACTTGACCTCGTCAAAAATTTCTTGTTACCCAGGCATTTTCCTACAAGCAAGAGTGGAAAAAACATTATCTATATGTAGAGTGGCTGGGGGCTTCAACATTCTGGGGGGGTAGTGGATGGGGCATGTCGAGATGCTGGGTAATTTGACTCTGACCTAGCCCAACACATGCATCCCAAATTTGATGGAGTTTGGTAAGGTGGAGACCTCGGTATTTATCGAGGAGAAGAGTTTTGTATTAGCTGGCTTATCGCCAGCTAGCTGGACTTACCAGCAGGTGATCAACTAGGTAACTAGTGCTGTCGATTCTTGATTAGCTTGTTTATTTGCTATATTTTTGTTCAATTCTGATCTTTTATTATTTATGTTGTTGGCAAATCGAGACGAGACTATGAATCGTTTAAGAGCAGAAGCTTTGGCGAAGGCTCAGAGGAACGAGCAATGTCGTCTAAATACAGCGGTCCGATGAAAGGCTGCTCTGGTCACAGTGGCATAGCCCGAGGAGATGATGATGTCGCCATCGCCGTCACCATCGCCAGCTCGGCCTATGGCAACTACGGGGAATATCCCTGCAGATCGAGGGAAGAGGCCCATGGTCCAGCAGGCTGGACTTGCTCCAAAGAGAATAGTGGCCGAGAAGGGCAAAGGGAAAGCTGTAGGGTTAGGCTAACCTTTTGGATACGATATGTTCGGTCAGCGAAAGGACGACGTGATGTTCCATATGTTGTAGCTGCCATCGCCCCGATTCAAGACAAAGCTGAGCATGGTTGTGCACAATTCATACTCCATGGAGAAGATAGGGTCGATTGGGGCCGTTCTTTTAAAGGTGATGATGGCTGGACTATTCGTGTTCGACCAGAAGAAACTAATGGGTCTAAGCCAAGATGCTGCCCTCAGAGCTCTAGCTTATCACTCTAACATGGTAAGGGTTAGGTTGATAAGTTTATCTTGTCGAATTACATTTGTTGGTCGAGTATCGCTCACTCATCACGAATTGTGCTTTCCAGGTGAGCCAGTTAGGCTACCATTTTTATAAGAGGTTAGAGCTGGCCCCGGCTAACCGTGAGCTTTTGCAGGAGGATGGAGACTTGGAGACTCCGAAAGCTCAGCTCGAGCTTTCACAGACGAGGGTCGAGGAGCTCACCAGCCAACTCCAATTGAAGAATAGTTAGCTAATCGCCGAGATCACTAAGAAGATAAGGATGGACGAGATGCTAAACCAGGCCAGGGTGGATACGCAGCATGGTTATGAGTCTGGTCGGACAGCCGAGTGGAATGCAGCGATTCAGAAAACTCGTGTTGCATTCTACAGAAAGCTGTCTCTGATGCACCAAAAGGCCATGTTGCAGTTCATGCCGTGCTTGGCATTCCAGAATACAAGCTTTGCCTTTTCTTTAGATGACGCTAAGAATGTGTTCAATAAAGCGATCAAGCAACTGGAGTATTTGGGCTATGCTTTTCAAGTAGAGGTAGGATCGCATTAGCCCAATCCTAGACGAGCAGCTATAGATGTATCCTGAGGCCAACGCTAAAGAGGGAGCTGCAGAGGCTCCTATGGTCGAGGGAGCTACAGAGGCTCTTTCTGCCAAGGCCCTGACCAATGCATAGAAAAAGGCAATCGAGGTGGTAAAGAAGTTGGTTAAGGTGGTAAGGAGTTTACTTTTGCGAATGACTGCACGTTACAAAATTCGGGATGGCATAATCAATGTCGCTAAGTATCTTTCACTACTCGAGGGTGCTTTTTTGGTCAATGAGGCAGGGCCTTCTCAACCAACGACCACTGTTGTTCCACTTTTCCACTGTAATGCCCAAGCAAGGAACGAACAGCCTCATGGTGGTTCTCATCCCTTCAAGCGATGAGCTCAATCAGGCGATTGAAGAAGATGCTTGAGGTGCACATGCTAAGGGCGCGGGGTTAAGCTGAGCTCCTTACCTTTCATGTTTGATCACCCTGCGTGGCATTGTTATGATGATGATCGCCCTCTTTTTTTTTAAGGTTGTAATCATGGAAATGTTTAATGGGGGCTCGTCGACCTTCCTTGTGCTGACAATTATTTTTCTCATTGTTCTTCTTCCTATCGACCTAAAGATTTCCATATTTAAGTCTATTCATGTCCTCTTGAGTCATATATCTTTCTGCGAGGTCGAGAAGCTCCTCCATCGATCGGGGCCGCTCATGCACCAACGCTTTGGCACATTCCCTGTGTTTGACACCCAAGAAAAGCACGTCGATCAATAACTCGATCCGAGGGCTATCAATCTTTAACACTTCTATATTAAACCTGGTGAAGAAGTAGCGAAGGGATTTCCCTTCATTCTGTTTCATTGTGTACAGGTGAGTATGAGGAAGCTTTGCCTTCCTACGGCTGTCAAACTAGTGCAAGAATTTATCGCACAACTGGTCATATGAATATGTCGATGCCGGCTCTAGCTTGACAAACCAATCGAGCACAATCTCTTGAAAAGTAGTCACCATCATCTTAGCATGGATATAACCATTATGCCCATGCAGCTACATCATGTGCTCGAACTGCATTAAGTGTTCGTTTAGGTCTGACGAGCTATCATACTGGGGGAGGCTGGTCGTGACCTTGACATCTACAACGATATGCTCGTCGATGATCTCCTGGACGAACGTCAATTCCCTCTCTCATCGAAACCTTAGCGGCCCATCATGGTAGTGATTTTTCTCAATGCTTCTCCTCGAGATCTCCTCCAAACGTCTATTTAGTTACTGGACTTGATGAGATACCTCCTTTACTCCTCTCTATTAGCTTGAAACATATTTTTGTACAACTGGGGTCTCGAGCGCTCGCCCCTATCGCGCTACGAAGCTTAAATAAGTCGAACGCCATGATCAACTGAATTCGCCACCTCTTTGTCAGGGGTAGGTCGGGCCATTTCCCTGGGAAAATGCCCTAGACTGGTTTTGCATCTAAAGGGAGATCATCTGGACTCTAGTTGACCATGACTCTTTCTAGGTGATCTCTCCTCAAGGGATGTGGGTTGCGGGGTAGCGCTAGCTACCAGTTCTGGTTGGACTACACGTCGATTCAGAGCAACAGAGAGTTGAGAAGAAATTTGAGCGGATATCTACTCGCTAATGAGCTACATTAATTTGGGCATGGTCAAGGTGACCACCTGTTCTGGCTGGGCACTCGGCCCTGGCACACTAGGTTCTTGCGGAGATTGAGGAGAAAGAGTGACTGACCTCTTATTTTCTTCTCATTATGAAGCGGCTCGCTTGGTGTTAACCATTTTTTATTGCAAACTTAAAGTTCCCACAGACGGCACCAAATGATGAGGGTAAAAATTGTATATTACTGGATTGGGATGGAATTTGGGTGGATTGACCTGTTTGGTCGAGCAAATGAGCTTCACAAATACCTAAGCTGAGTCCTACAACCATGAGCAAACATCAGGCTAGCCGAGGTGCCCTTGGCTATGGCACTCGGATACTCAAGTCGATATGAGAATGACCAGATAAGATGAACAGCAGAGTAAGGGCTTTGTAATATATAATAGCATACCTTTAGTGAGCCTAGAGAGGGGGTATTTATAGCCTTCCCCAGGCGAGGGATTTATCTGAGATGACCTTAGCTTGTAGAGAGGGCTCTTGTCCTTGCATGAGGGGTTTTAGGTCATCTCCCATTCTTATACTATTTCAAGTGGCTGCATCTCCAGGTTTTAGGGACATAATAGTGTATTGAAGGCGCGCCCCCTGCTTGGTGAGGCAGTATAGGCTGTACTGGGGCGACACGCACCATTAATGCGAAGGCATGTCGTCTATCAAAACATTTAATGTGGCAGAGAAGGGATTCTACTTCATGTCGACCTCACTAGTTGACGCTAGGGTTGACCTCATGGTAGGGTTGATGATCGGTGGGAAAGGTAGCAGAGAAGGGATCCTATTTCGTGTCGACCTCACTGGTCGATGTTGGGGTCGACCTCATGGTGGGGTTGATGATCGGTGGGAGGGATAGCTGAACGTTATGGTCGAATGAGTCGAGCATCTGACTTCAACCTGCGGCCCAATCGAATGACATCAGTGTTGATTAGCGCGTCATCGAGAATGAGGTGTGAGAGGTCGATTGAGGCCAACAACATGATTGGGTTCTAAAGAAGAAATGGGCTTGATGCTACACTACACACTTTGGTCTATAGTCTTTAGGCTTGGCCTATTGGGCCATCCCACATCAATATATTTATATATATATGACCTTAAATAGTAATTTTTATTATTTAACCAAGAGGTAAATCTAGTGCCAAATATGAATATATATATATATATACACACACACACACACATATATATATATGTTACATCTTCTAACTGATATAATAAGTAATAAAATTCTAAAAAATAAAAATAAAATTAAACACAGGATAAAATAATTAATTAAATATAAAAAAAAGTAAGGCATTAATCCCAACCCGCTCCCCAACCCTCTTAAGGGAATTTGATCCCCAAATTGCATCATGAGTTAGTGAAAAATTTACAAAAAGAATCAAAACCATTACAAAAAAAAAAAAAAATGAAATATTCGTGATAATATAATAAGTGATAGTATAAAAATTATTACTAATGAAATGTATTAAGTGACCAATATTTTTTATTTTTTCACTAAATGAAATATTTTAAGTGACAATAATTTATTTTTTGTCACCATATGACTCAATAGTGACAAAAGATAATGTTTTAAGTTCCATCACTGACAATTAGTGTCATCCCATGGTGAAAACCTAGTGACAACAAAGATTATCACTATAATTTGTGACAAAATTTTCATTGTCACTAGGTTTTCACCATAAGTGTGTCACTAATTGTTGATAGTTAAAACTTAAACGCTATTCTTATTACGATTTAATTTATAAAAATGATTAAGATGACAATATAAAATCTTTTATCATTTAATATATATATATATATAACTATTTCATTATTAATTTATTTTTTCTTGACGTGGACATCTACATTTATTAGTAGGGAATATATATACCAATACAAGAAAAGAAAATGATGGTCCACAAAATTACTGAGTATTGCTATTTGTACTCCAAAGTTTGTTATTGATACTACACTTGATTTTTAGTCTATAGGAATTGACCATTATATTTCTTTATTTTCAAGATATTATTTAATTTAAATTGCAGGACAATTATGCCCTTAGTGTAATATTATTTGTCATATTAAATATAATTTTGATTCATTCCTAGTCTTGATTTATTCCATGTAAAACTAGATAGAGCACATAAAAATAAATATATTATCATATCTCTAAATTCAATCATCTCACTAAAGACATGGCTATTCCCTTCAATAGAAAAATGATAGCATCACTATAAATTAGTATATTTTCACACCCCAAATGTAGGTCTTGTTTTACTTCATAAAGACTGCCAGGTAAAGTTATCTCAATCAAAAAAGTAAAATAAAGGAAGAAAAGAACATTACAACCTTATTATTTTGACCTGGCAAAAAAATCAACCTTGCTACGGGTATCCAAAAAAATGTAGATAATAGGCCTCATTTTCTCCATCGAAAAAATGCGGGTAATTTTACCCACAATCTAATTATCTACCACTTTTTAACCCAACCCATGGGTAACCCGTGAACAACTATATATATATATGTATATATTTTTTTTTTCTATGATAACAACAATGTTTAAGTGTTATTTAAATTTTCAGTTCAAAAAACTTTTGACATATAATGGGATTTAAATTTGAACTTCAAAATATAATATAACTTAAAACTGATAGATGTTTAAACATTTGAGTTGTACTTTTCAAACTAAAATACTTAGCTTGCTTTAAGTACTTGTTCAATGTAATTTTTAAAATTTATAGCCTCTTTTATTAGTTTCATTTAAGTAATATTTGAATAATATTATGTAAATTAAAAAATACATATTAATTTGTCTTCAAGTACTAAAAAAATAAAAATACTGGTACTTGTGGATTACCCATCACTCATAGTCATGGGTAATGAGTTCGTTATCTCGTATCGAATAAAATGTAGATAATTTTATTTATGGATAAATTTATCCAACCCGTCATTGTCCATTTTCAGGTTAATCACATGTACCCATTGGTCTTTTGTCAAATCTATTGTTATTTCATATTAAGTTGGACAAATTGATGTGGAATATTTTCATGAGTAACAAAATTGAAAATTATCATTATTATATTAAAGGGTATATTTGTCTTGCAAATTAATATAAATAGATTTGAAAAATAAATGGATATTTTGATCAATAACCTAACACAAAAATTTAGAATGGAGTGCGAATAATACATTTTAGAGTGCAAATAACAATATCCAAAATTACTATTTTAAAAGGGGAAAATGGGCGACTCTTAATCCAAGTCATTTCCGAGAAGCAAAATCAAAATTGTTATGCAGCTAGAGGCCAATTTTGAAGGTGTCATAAAAGTGGATCATACTTCTTGGTTCATTATTGATTACATTTATTTTTATTTAAGTACTCGATAATTAAATAAAAAAGTATGATGTTTAAAATTTTCGTCAAATATGAATGATTTAATATTATAAAATATTTTTGCTTTTACTCATATGATGAAGAATTTAGTCCTCAACAAACAAAGGGTGAGGTATTATTATATATATTGCCGGATTTTGTCATTATAAAAAATATTAGAATGAGGGAAAAACTATTTATAAACTATTTTAAAACCTTGACTTCGTAAATATTAGACTTGATTTCATCGAAATCTTATGGTAGACTTGGTATCATCGAAAGTCGTCCTTCAACAGAGGCAAAACTATATTTCTCCAAAGTCTTCCCACAGTGTTTTGTTTAAGGTAGGATGTAATTTGTGAGGAAATACATGATATGATAAGTGAAGCCCAGTTTCAGGCCCCAAGAAAGAATAAAAACAACATTTCTTATGCCCACAATAGTCAGGCCCACGGACATTTTCAAACCAGATCATACCTTATTCGAATGCCCAGATTCGACCCGAGCAATCATGACCACCAAGTAATTGCCATATGGGGGGCTAAGATACTACCACTTGGCAACCGATTGCTGCTATAAATAGTGCTCATTCCCAAATTAGCAAGTATGCTCTCCACTACTTTCCACTTTAAAGTATGTGATGGCTAAAGTTGTTAGGCAAGAACCGATCAACATTGGCTTTATAATTCTGATATACATAGTCTAATCCTTCTCCCATCAAGCCAAAAATCTTCCCTACTCCATTATCCTTACTCATATTTTAAGCATGAGGGAATTTTCTAACTAGAAGCTTGGATTGAGAATGAGCATGATCATAAAATCTTAGAGCTAGCTAGCCTTAGAAAAATGAAAATCCAAAATACTGAGAACAATAGATGGTTTAGGGGTGTTGGTAGAACCCCTAGCAGTATCAAGCTTCATCCCAAAAAATCCAAAATTTCAGTATCCATTAGCTCAGAATCTAAAGAATCAAGTCATGTTCGTCCTAATTCTATTAAAACATCAAGAAGAGCTCAAGGGAAAACTTGTAATGTGGATGTTGAACTTGAAGCTAAGATAGATGACCTTAGTAAAGCTGTGGAGACTCTTGCAAGGCATCTAGAAACCTTTCTTGATTTTATGGATTACAAGCTCGAGCATCTTCTTTGCAAATTCAGTCGCACTCGTGCTAGTGTCATTCAACTGAAGGAGAAAGTTAGAGCTTATCTAAATACTTCTTAGGCTCTTTTTGATGATAAAGGGGGAGAATAGTAAATTTGAAATTTGAAACTCTTTGTTTGTCTACTGGAACTTTTATTTTGTCAACTAGAACTTTTTTATCCGCTTGAATGATGAACTATATTTTTGGCTAGTAAACTCATTATTTTGGATGATTAGGGATGTTATATGAATGAATTATCTCGTATCTGCTGGTACTTGTTGTTTCTCTGGTTTCTTGAAGTACATAGACAAGGGGAGCACAAGCTAGTAGAACAAGGCACACAGACATAAGGAGTTCAGGTGATATCCTTCCTTGCTATTCAAACTTTGTCATCATCAAAAAGGGGGAGATTGTTAAACAATTTGATGATTTACATTGTTTTAATTATGACAAAATTACATTCCTAAAATCATGTGTTGAAAGCATGCAATATATCTTTCCATATTATCTTTTGGTATTTGTTTACACGCTAGAACTTACCTTCCATAATTGGAAGATCTCATGAAGATTCTAGTTGGATTTGCAACTCTATAATTTAGGAAAGAAATCATATCATGTTGTAATCATTAATATGTCCACAATTTATGGAAGTAATGCATGTTTACTTAAATATCTTGTTTCCTTATTTGATTCCAACAAACACTTACCTAAATAAGAACTTATAGCCATTGGACATAGGCATATAAATGTGAGAATATGTAGCATTGAAAAATAGTAGATCACTTAGTTGGGAAAGAACTTTGTTAAGTATCTTGATTAGTTTTGTGATACTCTCATACAAGTTTTATGCTTAATTGTTGCTAATTCCTTACTCTACATGTGTTTTTAAGGGACCTTGTGGTGAAGAAGATCAAGGGGAGCTTGCCTTCGACGAACTTTCGAGAGATAAGGACAAGGCGATTTGTGTCTCAAAGGACCTAGTAGTGAAGAGGGATGGGAGTTGTACATGCTCTTGAGGAACCCGTGAAGAAAACAAATCAGTGCTTGATTGCTCTAAGGATCTCTAAGTGAAGAAACTAGTAGAGGGGTACTATCTGGAATCTACTGCAGTATCCAGGTTCCAGTTTAGAAGAAAAGTCAAGAGCTTGTCGTACAGAGTAGCAACAACCTGTGCATCAGCCCACAGAGGTTGTGCAGGTGAATCTAGCAGAAGTTCCCTTGGCTTGTTCACAAAATCATTGGTTTCATATTGCTCTGGAATCTACCTTATCCTGACTAGGATTCTGATTTAGCTCTTTGTGAAGAGCTGATTTTCACCCTGCTAGGGTGCTTCTAATCTTTTTACTTTTATTCTGTCAAATTGTTGTACTTAACTATAAAACATTCTTACATCTTAATTGATTTGAAAGGTTCAAAATCCTAAGTGAAAACTTAGGTAGAAGAGTAGGTTTGTCAAACCTCTATAAAGATCAATGTCATTTTATTTCTATTTTACTGCTTCATTTATCACTGGTCTGACTGTTAGTTAAACTAGTATTTACAAATTCCAATCAGTAACTAAAACTATTTTTTCTGTAAAAGACTTAAACTACTTTAAAAGGGTAAAAAGTATTTCGAGTGATAATCTTTCACTGCAATAAAATCCCTTAGGCTTAATTCACCCCCTCATAGACTTATAGTTACTCCGAAAAGCAATTTGGTTGTGACAAATTCCCAATTACTTTAGCAAATGCTGAAAGAGTCCACAATGATCTATTGCGACAATAGGCCAACAGTGGAAATGTCAAAGAAATTCACTATTTCATGCTCATTAGAAGCATATTGAGCTTTACCATCATTTTATTCATGAACCGGTAAGCAAGGAAGAGATTTCGATGGATTCCAACAATACGAATGATTAGCTCGTAGATTTCCTTACCAAGGCAATCATCCACACCCCTTGAGGTTTGGAGTAGTTACCAAAAGATCCTTACCTTTTCATAAATTACAAATAATCCCTAATTTTGCAACGTCCAACAATGAAGACCAATCGTTAGTTGTTGCTAGGATTCTTAAATGCACTGTCAAAAATATATGTGAACTTCCAAGATTATCCTTGAGAGGAGTTTTTAATTTTTAATTTTTTTCAGGTGCTATTTGTAATATATTTAATCTTTAAGGAGTTAATTGTAATATTATTATAATAATAAGAATTGATAGTGTATTGTATAAGCTTTTTATAGTGAATATAATACTTTATATTTTCTTCTTGATTGATTAAATTTTCTAAATATTGGGGAGGTAGGAATTATGAACCAAAATCATTAAATTTTCTTTGCGTTATGCAATATATGTTATGTAATAGAAACTAATCCAATCAATGAAGTCAAACGAGGTGTTTATATGTTACATTTCTTTTGAAGTATGCTTCTTTGGTCGCATAGTTACTTGGCTCTTCTTTTTTGTAATAGGAGAAGCAGACGCATCAGTAGCAAGTGCAGCATCGACGTGCTGCTTCTTTAGCGTCATCTTAATTTCACCAGCAAATTTTGCAGTATGTTCGGCAATAAGTGTTTCATAAATGGGTTTGCAAGGCTCATCAACATTTTGCATGTTATTTCAACCATAGGGGCAACTTCCTTTGGAATTAGTGCATAATTTTTCCATTTTAGTGCATATTGGCTATTAATATTTGAGGCTTATTTGTAATTTTGTAAACAAAAAAAAGGGTCTTTTTGTAATTAGGCCTAACCTCAGGGGTACGGCTGTAATTTACTCGCTTTATTTTTTCCTCATTTTTTCCATAAGGACATTTCAGAATTTTCACATTTTGCATTTGTATTACATATAAATTTCCTATATATTACGTGGTTATTTATAATTTACGAAAAAGTGAGGGGTTTTGGTAATTACGCTCAAACCTCAAGAGTGTGGCTGTAATTCACTCTAAAATTTACAAATTAAGGAGGGATATTAGGAATTAATTCGTAATTTTCAGAATCCAAATTCTGCGCAAGACTAGAGGATTTAGTTTGAGACCACCAACTACTCTTTGCTAGCATAAACATTATTTTCTTCAAAAGTAGCTCTTTAATAAACATTGTTGCCTTGCACATTCACTGACCTTGCACTTAGAAAAATCTTTGCAGATTATAATCAATTAGCACCCGGAAGTTTTCTCCTACCTCTAAAACCTAACCTGCTTCTGATTGCGCCCAGCAGTGTAGCGTCTTTTTTGGTGTATTTTGCGGAAAGCTCATAGGGGCTAATTATAAATACTTCTCCCAAGGTTATGCAAAAGGCAGAGACGCCTTACAAACATAAATAAAACTTAAAGCACTTCAAAACTATTAAATATACACATATTTTTAAAGGGCAAATTGCATTTTACCCCCATATAAAAATTGAAATGGGCAAAAACTTCCTTATGAAAAAAAAAATAACAAAAAACCTCCTTATCTTTTGAAAATTATGCACACCGCCTCCTTCTCCTTATTTGCCACAATTTAAGCTTAATTTTAACATATAATGACTATACTATCCTTAGTTACTCCATATATTTTTAGTTCAATTTATTTATATTTTATATATATTTTCATATCTTTCTTTCTTGAAGAAATATTTTTTATATATCTTCTTTCATGTCCTTCATACCAATTTTTTTATTTTTAAATTTAAAAATTATTCTTAATTTTTGTATTTTCATTTTTAGATCTATTTATATATAAATATATAGTATATTTATAGTTATATATAATATATATTTATATATACATAAACATATATTCATATTTATATATAATTATATAAATATATAATATTTATAATTCACCTATTTTATGAATAGAATTACCATTTTATCATTACTTTTTTTATTTTTGTTTATGAAAAAATAAATAAACATATTAAAATTATTAAAATAAAATTACATTGAAAAAATAAATAAATATTATTATCATACAAAAAATCCTATAAAAATTTTAGTGCATGCATTCAATGTGCCAAATTTCTAGCTTCATAAATATTCTTTCGTTTCTTCACACTAATTTTTTAATTTTAAATTTAAATAAATTATTTTTATTTCTTTATATATGTTTATATAAATGTATTATGTATTATGTATTATATATTTAAAGAAATATATACATAAATATATTTAATATTCTTTATATATAAATACATATTTATAAACACACAAAATATATATATATATATATATATAAAAGAACCCAACGGCCGCGTTTTGAGCCATTTTTGAGCCACAGCAGCGGTGTTTTTTAGGGCTACCATGGCCATGGTGGGTGGGTGAGGAAGATGGGGTTGCAAGTCAGGTGAGTAGGTGGGTGGGGTATAGGATTACATCATCTATATGCAAACATATATTTAATAAATATATATTATATATAAAGATATACTTATGTATTTTATAGATATGATTAATTTGAACTGTTAATTTTTTTCAAATAATTCAACAGTTGATATTTAGGACAAAATTGTCATTTAGTCAAACAAATGCGAAACCAATTGCACTTAGCCACGCATGGACTACACTATGATACAGAGAGATTTAGTTTGCTATTTTTTGAAAAGTATAAGAGGGGGTTGCCTATTTTTTTTTTGGGGGCGGGGGGCGGGGGTACTTTTTGTCTTTTCCCATTTTTACATTGGGTAAAACACAATTTTTCCTATTTTTAAATGAAACATATCTTTTCATGCAAAAATACATATAAACAAAATACCCTTGTCCTTATATTTATATAGTCAATGTTTTCACCTAATAATCCGGATACATTTCCATTTCACACTCAAATTGAATAAATTTATTTTCAACCCTAAAAATATTATTAAAAATTGAAAATACAGAACAAAAACATAAACGAACAAACTTGTGAAACATCCTTCAATTTATCAACAATATATTATTTTTCTAATTTCTTGTCACTACCAATTTTTGTTTATTAATTGCTTCCTTGCAAGACTTCTGTGCTGTTCGAGTAGGACTTATTTCGTTTTACATGCTGCTCACAAAATGCAATAAAGACTTTGACAAATGACAAGCATCCCGTCTGAAACAAAAATAAAATAAAAGCCTTCTAAACTGTGTATAACAATCGCAAGAAACACTTTTATTTTATCATTTGTGTTTTATTTCAAGACGTAGTAGCTAGCTTCTATAGTAAATTATAGAACATTTTTAAATTGGAAATTCATAATATTCTTGTTGTCTTTTTCTTTCTGCAACTTAAAGGGTGTTTGTTTATGTTTTATTTTCGTTTGAAGTTGTTTTTACTATTTAAAAATGATTTTATAACAACTTATCATTATTTTTACTAATATTTCAATTCATTTTCATCTCAAAACATATTTTCTAATAACCTACATATTTTCTCTCAATAATTCATATATCTTCTCTCTCTTCTTTATTATCACTATCTATTTCCACCTACAACCTATTAGACCATATCTAAATATTACTTTTTCAACAAACTATCCAAATACAAATATATTTTCAATTCATTTACTATAACTAACTTTTCACATTTTAAAAATGTACTGTTTAAAAAATGAAAATAAAAACACAACCAAACTCCTTGTTAGAACTAGCGCACATCCTTTTTTCATCTTAGCATCTAATCTTTTTTCATTTGTGTACTTGTTTATTAACTCTTCTTATAATAATAATAATAATAATAATACTGTTTCTGCAATTGAAAGACAAGCCTTGCTTGTGTTGTGATCAGATTTGACGGGGTCATGTATCTATCACCCGTTGTGATAAATTGTAGATATTGACTACATCAATCAACCCAAGTCAACAACCATTTGTTGTTTTAATTTCGAAAGACAGCCTTGCCAGGAAAATGACATTCTGTGCAACCCCATGTATCACGCAGAAATTTGTAATCTTAGCCAGAAGTAAAATTCCATTATACCCAGCATACGCTGTTTTGCGTCAGAGAGGAAGAAGAAGAAGGAATCAGAGAAATTGCGAGAGCATATTATGAGAAAGCCAGTGAAGAGAAGAACAACTGTGTTAAAGAGTATTTCAAAAAACTAGACGCGAATGGAGATGGAAAAATAAGGGGCCGTTTGGTTTTATCATTTCCAATTTTCATTTCCATCATTTTCAAAATGATGAGAATTAGTTAGTGGAAATGAATTGAAGATGAGTTTGTATTTAGATGAAATATTTGAAAATGTAACAATTATGTTGGAAATATAATGATTATATTGGTTTTAATAAGTTATAGGTGAAGAGAGATAGAAATAATAGAATAAAGAGAGAAGATATATAGATTATTGAAAAAAGATTTATAGATTATTGGAAAATGTATTTTGAAAATTAAAATTATGTTGGGCGAAAATTTTTAAAAAGTAATGATTTCTATTTTTAAAATAATAAAATTGGTGAAAATAGGGTTTGGAAATAAAACCAAACACCCCCTAAGCCGCCTGCAACAAAAAAAGTTAGTGGGCTCCTGGTTATCTAATGAGAATATCCTCAAACAGCTAGACTAGAATGGCGATGGAAACCTGGATTTTTATGAATTTTTAGCTGTATGCTATATGGTAAATAAGGTCAATATGCTAGTTTGCAGCGGTCAAGATGTCGAATTCTAATCATTCTACAATTCAAAGCCTAGGTTGTAGAATGTGAAATTGATCATTTGGTAAAGGCCCTTCTAATTAATTGTGGCGGTGAATATTGTCACACTGCATTCATGGATCATTGCAAGGAAGAAGAAACTCAAAGGTTGCTTGAGGTGCGATGTACTCCACAGCAAAACGGAGTGACTGAGAGGAAGAATCCTACAATCTTCAAAATAACTTGAAATATGCTTGAAGAAGTCTATTCCAAAAAATTTATGGGCTGAAGCTGCGAATACAACTATCTATATGCTGAATTGATCACCAAGAAAGGTTGTCCAGAAAACGGAAGCCCAGGGTTGATCGCATGAAAGTATTTGGCAACATTGCATATGCATTGGATAAGTCTCAACAAAATCAAAACAAATTTGACAATGAAGGTGAATAGTATGTGTTCACTGGCCATACTGAAGAATTAAAGGGATTTCGGCTATTGAATCCCAAAAATGATCAACTCATTGTCTGAAGAGATGTATTTGACAAAATAGCATAGCCCTGATATATCATATGTTGTCGGTTTGGTTTCAAGATTTATGAATGATTCTGGCAAACTTCTCCTGACTGCTGCAAAAACAATTCTATGATATCTTAAAGGGACCAAAATGCTTGGGCCTCGATATGCTAAGGAAGAAGATAGCAAGTTGGTTGGTTAAAGGAAAGCTACCCGGCAAGTACGCTTGATGACCAAAAAAGCACACCGGGATTCATAACTTGGCTTGGCTCAAGTGCGATCTCATGGAGTTCGATAAGTGAAAAAATCAATACAAATGATCTCATGGCTTGGCCATTATTTTGTTCATGAGTTGGTAAGCAATGAAGAGTTAATGATTACGGATTTCATCAATACAAATGATCAGCTTGCAGATTTCCTTACCAAGGCAGTCACTTTTGGAGAAGTACTTCGAAAGTTTCAAGATGCAGTTGAAAATTACGAACTAGGGAAGAGTTCTAGAAATTAATATGTAATTTCTAGAATTCAAATTCTGTACAAGACTAAAAAGAAATTTAGTTTATAATTACCAGCAACTAGTTCATTTAATGTATTGTGGCAGAACTCTGTTGGAGTTTAGACAGCATAAAAATAGGGACTTGCCAACAAAAACACTTGGTAGAAAACTGGCACAAAATCATTTAACACTTTATAAACATTGTTGCCTTGTACATTAATTAACCTTGCGCTCTGAAAAACTCTGCAAATAGTAATTAGCACCTATAACTCTACAAACTCCTTAAATTATGCCAAAACTATTAAAATATATATGCATTTTGAAACGAAACAATTTATTTTTTTTCACACAGAAATATTTATGAATCAAATAGATTTTTATCCTCGTATTACTCATGTTTCCACCTAATTAATTAATAATCTAATATATTTTCATTTGTACTCTCAAATTAAATAAATTTATTTTCAACCTTAAAAATATTATTAAAAATTGAAAATACAGAACAGAAATATAAGCGAACAAACTTGTAAAACATCCTTGAATTTATCAACAATATATTGTCACTACCAATTTTTGTTTATTTCTTCCTTGCAAGACTCTTATGTACTGTTCGAATAGGACTTATTTCATTTTACATACTGCTCACAAAATGAAATGAAGACTTTGGCAAGCATCCTGTACATCTGAAAACAAAAATAAAATAAAAGCCTTTGAACTGTAACAAGTGCAAGAAAACACTTTTCTATTAATCAATTTTTTATTATAAGGCATGATAGCTTCTATTGTTAATTATAGAACATTTTTATATTGGGAATTCATAAAGATTCTTATTGTCTTTTTCTCTTTGCAACTTAGAGCGCACATTATTTTATCATCTTAGCATCTAATATTTTTTTATTCATGTAATTTTTTGTTAAATCTCCTCATAATAATAATAATAATGTTCCCGCAATTGAAAAACAAGCCTTGCTTGTGTTATGATCAGATTTGACGGGGTCATCTAGCTACCACCAGTTACAATAAATTGCAGACATTGACTACATTAAATAGCCTAAGTCAACAACCATTTATTCTTTTAATTTCAAAAGACAGCCTTGCCAGGAAAGTGACATTCTGTACGACAACCCTACTAATCACGCAGAAATGTAATCTTAGCCAGAAGTAAAATTCCATTATACGCAGCATAAGCTTTTTTGCATCAGAGAGGAAGAAGAGATGGAAGGGATCAGAGAAATTGCGAGAGCCTACTATGAGAGAGCCGGTGAGGAGGAGAAAATTTCTGTTAAAGAGTATTTCAAAAAACTAGATGTGAATGGGGATGGAAAAATAAGCCTCCTGGAATTAAAGAAGTCTGTCGGCTCCTGGTTATCTAATGAGAATGTCTTCAAACAGCTAGACAAGAATGGTGATGGAAACCTAGATTTTTATGAATTTTTAGCTGTATACTATATGGTAAATAAGATCAAAATGTTAGTTTGCAGCGGCTGTTGGGGCTTACTTGTTGGCCCATACTTTTCCTGCTTGCTGTGTCTGGGAAACAGCCCTGATACTTTTGATCTATGCTGTGCTTGTTACCGTGGAGGAACAGTTGACCACGAACACTCCTCCAACTACTTGTTGGATCATCATTCTCTGCTCTCCGTGTTGAGAAAACGCAGCACTGAGGCAGAAAAAAGTCAAGGGAAGGTAATTTGCTATTATGAGTTCTTGGATGAATATGTCTGATTTGGATGAATAGATGAATATAGTAATCTTCCATGCACTATTAGTGTTTCATAAAGATATATAATGAATCCTAGTTTCTTCTTCTTCTTTTTGAGCTCAACATATCTACATCTACACTATTATTAATAAAGTATCAATCTCTTTTTGGTATCTTTTGATGATTCTAAAACATTTTGATTTTTGTCTTTTAATCCTCATAATTTACAGAGCAACTATCATTTACAACCTCAATGCTTTCTACTAGTATCATTTTATAGTTCCACATTAATCATCGATGAAGGTCGCACAATATTTTCATTTTAGGGCAATTTTTTCTATTTTTCCAATTCTTTCTACTCATATGTTCTCTCGTATTATACTATTTTATTATTTTTTATTATTATTATTTTATAACTTTCAACGCTACATGAACAAATTCGAAATTTACCACTAAGTTTCATTGAAGTTAGTTTGACAAAAAATCAACTATAAGGTAATCCTTTGTTCTAATCAGTTGAGCTACCTGGATTTTTAGTCCTTTTCTCTAAGTTCTACGCTGAAATAGTTCAAAATGCGTTACAGATATTCTATATTATGAATGAAAATTCTTATGTATATACGTACATTGATTATGCCCCAATTATTAGTTGCACATGCCAACACTCATTTTTACAAATTATAAATACCCAATTGATCATTTTCATACTATATTTGTTATAAATATATTCTTGATGTGGGCTGACAGATAGGGATGGAAGAATTGCGGGAGATTGCAAGAGCCCACTACCGAGCAGGCTCTCCAGAAGTTCAAGCCTTGGCATACGACTTTTTCAAATCAATGGATACAGACGGAGATGGAAGGGTCGATATTTCAGAGTTTTTGGCATTCATGAGACAGGAAGGCTATTCACAAATGCATAATCCTTACTTCTTTAACGAGCTGGACCAGGATGGTAATGGCACACTCGATTTCTCCGAGGTTATGACACTATACTACATAATCAAAAGTGGACGGCCATTCTGCGACGCCTGTGGGAACTTTATACCAGGAACATTCTTTTCGTGCGTCGAGTGCTTTAAGAATCCTCAAAGCTCTTACGATCTTTGTCGTGATTGTTATCGTTCTGCAAAATATAGACATAATCACGACGGTCGTGCTCAATTTTTGGACAACTACACATTGCTGGAAGCCACGAGAGATTCAGTTCTTGCGCGGGCAACAGGAGTAAACGACTCACCTGCTCAGGTAAAGGATTATGATAACATTCATTTTCACTCATTTTTTGTGTAATCACATTCTACATCTTTACCGGTGATTATGATTAGGGAATAACACAGTTGGTCAACTATCAAGTGTGCAAGTGTATCTTTTAAGACATTGATATTGTATGTTTAGAAAGTGTCAAAAACCTTATAATTAATTTAATATGTTTGTTATAATAAATTGACAAAATTAACATTATTTTAAAAGATAGTGGTAGAATAACACTATCGTTACTTGGTGTTAGCTACTAAAAAATTACTACAAAATTAATTTCGTAACTATATAGCACAATCTATAGCTATAAATTTTTTAAATAACAAGCAACCAAAATTATTAATTATTAGTCCCAATCTTGTTCATTGGATATACAATAGATTAACTATGCATTACTCATAAGAAAAATTAATAATATATAAAAAATGATAACCATCAGCTACAAAAACATCTACTTCAAATTTAGTTGGGTCAATTTTATAATTAAAGCTGCAAATATTGAGCATCAGTTATGGATTAATCATAGCTAATGTTCTAATTTTTTGTAGTGATCTAATTTTATTTTTTCTGTTCTCTCTCCTGTAGTCCTATTTACCTTTGTTGTTTTCTTCCATTGTTTTATTTTATCATAAAATTTTTGTTTCTTTATTCTAAAAATCAAATAAATACATTATAAATTATTTAAAAAATCATAATATTATATAAAAAAATAAATAACTTTTTTCTTATTTATACTATAAAAATTTCAGCGTAATATGAAGTGTGCCAATAATGCTAGCTAGAATTACTTACTCTCTTGTTTGTGGGCAGCCATGGACTTGCACTACTTCCTCAAACGCCATGGTTCCAGTGCAACAGAGTATTGTGTATATGAATACTACTTATCCGACTTATAATACATACGTAGTTCATCCTCCAATTCATAGCCCTAATTATGCAAACGCGATCGTCCCTGCAGCATCTACTACAGTAAGTTTTTGGAATTTATTATAGGTTCTCTCTTGTGTGTTTGTGTTTGTGTTTGTGTTTGTGTTTGTGTTTGTGTGCTCCCCCACCCCCCACCCCCCCACCAAGGATTCATTCTTGATACATTTGTTTGATTAAATTTTTTCAGGACAAATGGAGGATGGCACTGAAAGCATTTGAGATAGCACTCAGCATAGGGAATATTTCCGGAACACTCTGTACAATCTTGTGAGTTGTGACAGTACCTAGATGGGTGCTGTCAATTAAACGGTTGTTTTTTTTTCCCCCCTTTTGAGAAAAACAAGATAATCTTCATTAGATTGAATCCAATGCCATAGCATAATCTATTACATCAGAAGCAGAAACTTGGGAATTATGCAAAGATACAGCCATCCTAGTTAAATAGTGAGCACATTGATTAGCATGATGACGAACATGCCTAAAACAATAAGCCCCAAATTGTGCAGGCTTGCTTTCGCATCAGAGATAATAGGCCCAATAGATGAGGGGTTCAAGGAAGTGCTCTGAAGAGCTTTGATAACAGATACGTAATTGTCACCTTTTATAATAATATTTGCCTTAGGGAAAGATGCACACTATTGACAAGCTAATTTAGCAGCAAAAGATTCTGCAACTTCAGGATGTGCACAACTGCGAAAGAGTCGAGAAGTCCAGGCTATGCAATTTCCCAAGTGATTGCGTGCAACAAGTCCAACGCCGATGTACTACAATTCTGACAAAACTTGTCGCATCAAAGCTAACCTTAATTTGGTGAAGTGTAGGAGCCTCCCATTTTGGCAAGGGAACACCATTCAGTCTTGTGGTTGAAGGTGCTAAGGCCATTATGATCCTGTCTATGTAAGTTTGAGCAAAGTTTACTGCATCAAGAGGCTGCCAAGATGCCTCGGCTAAATTTAAGCATGTTCTTGCGGTACCAAATACTATAGCAAAGCACTAGAAAATGTGAAAAGCTGTCTTGACCAACTGTCTTGTGTACTTGTCCGAACCAACAGTAAACAGATTCACCAGAATAGTAAACCGCGCTAGAAGGTAAAGGAGAAAGTGCCCAAACCTGCCTGGCAAAGTGACATCGAAACAAACATTGCATAGTGTCTTCCTCAAGCATGTCACAATTGTCACAAAATGGGTTAATGTGAATTTTCTTATAATATAGAGAGGCATTCATGGGTAGTAGATGGCGTGCAGCACGCCAGGCAAAGTGTCTTACCTTAGGGGGGGACCTTAAGAGTGCCAAATGAATCTAAAGTCAGTTTCTTCAATAGACCTACAAGACCCTCTAGTAGCTTCCAGCTGTCTTTGTTTAATGGAAACAACAAGATAATAAGCAGACCTTACAGTGAATGGCCATGTTTTTGTGTAATGCCAAACTTGATCATCTTCATTGTTGTTAGTTGTTACTGCCCAACGGTATAGATAGGAGAGAGTCACAATCCGGTCCTAGGAAAATATAGTTAATCAACTCATGTTTCCACATACCATTAGATGTGTCAATCAAATTAGATACCAAGGAGTCAGCCGATAGGATGTGAGGATGAGAGAAAATCCAAAAATTTGGTGCCTGAGGGATCCAGTGGTCATTCCAAATGTGAACTCGAGCACCATTCCCAATACGCTAGCGAATACCTTCCTTCAGAAGTCGCAATGAATCCCAAATACCTTGCCATGAGAAAGAAGGATTCGATCCTAACTGGGCATTAACCACATCACAAGTCAGGAAATACTTGGCTTTGAAAAGTTTAGTGAAAAGAGCTTGCAGGCGCTTGAGAAGTCTCCAACCCTGTTTCGCAAGTAAAGCATTGTTGAATCCCATCAAATCTCTAAACCCCAAGCCACCAACTTTTTTACAACAGCCAAGGAGCTCCCAGCGTAACTAATGAATTTTCCTTGAGTTGCTATTGTCCCACAAAAATTAGGCAAATAGGGATTTGATGTCCCTAATAAGACCATTGGAAGCTTGAAACAACTCGTCGCATAAGTTGAGACTGCTTGAGCCACGACCTTTAAAAGGATTTCCTTCCCAGCTTGTGACTGCATTTTTCCACTCCATCCTTTGATTCTTTTTCTCGAATATAAGCAAAGATTTCCTTTTTGGATCATCTAATAACTAAAGGAAGACCCCAGTACTCATCATGTCTGTCGATGACCGGCATACCAAGTATTTGTTGCACTCTAGTTTAACATCTGGGCATGCATTTTTGCTGAAGACAATGGATGATTTCCGTACATTAATTTGCTGACCAGATACAAGCTCATATAAGGATAGGATATCTTTAATGTGTCTAGCTGCATTTTCAATTGCTTGACAGAACATAAGCATGTCATCAGCAAAAAGCAGACAGAAGATACATGTTGCATTCCGACAAATTGACAGTCCCTGCACCAGCTGTTGATTCTCATATTGACAAATGAGAGAACTTAGGGCCTCAGCACAAAAGAAAAACAAGTACCGCGATAGTGGATCACCTTGGCAAAGACCTCGCTGAGGATGGAAGTAGCCAAATTCCTTTCCATTGAAAATGATCAAGTAGGAAACTGTGGTAGACCAACAAATCTATCAGCAAATCCCAATTTAGTCAACACCTTCCTTAAAAATGACCACTCGACTTTGTCATAGGCCTTCCACATATCCAGTTTGCTAGCCATTCTACCTACCTTGCCTTTCCTTAATTTTTTCAAGTAGTGGTTAATCTCGAAGGCCACAATATATTATCAGTGATGAGTCTCCCAGGAACAAAGGCTGACTGATATTGTGAAATTACCTCATCCATGAACAGTTTCAACAGGTTGACGAGCATTCTGGAGATAATTTTTGTAAGCAACATTACATAAACTAATGGGCTGAAATTGTGTAAGTTGCTGAAATTGTGTGAGTTGCTCTGGTTTGTGGACCTTTGGTATTAACACAATATGAGTGTAGTTGTGTTGATGGATAGGCATGCCATTATTAAGAAAACCCAGCACAAAATCAACAATGTCTTTCTCAACTATTCTTCAATATTTTTGAAAAAATAAGGCTGGTAAACCATCAGGTCGAGGTGACTTGAGAGGGGCCATTTGTGAAATGGCTGCTCTTACTTCCTCAACCGTGAAAACCTCTGTTAGGCGCAAGTTCATGATATTAGTCACTTTTGGAGCAAGGCTGTGTAAGACTACATTCATATCATCTTCTGATGGATTAGCTGACTGATATAGGTTCTTGTAAAAAGACAAGACCATGGCTTCTAACTCATCTCTATTCTGACAGAATACACATGACTCAAACCTTAGACCGGCTATGAAGTTGTTCTGAAATCTTGCCGACGTTTTTGCATAAAAAAACTTTGTATTCTGATCACCCTCTTTAAGCCATTGAAGTTTTGCTCGTTGGCACCATGAAGATTCCTCTTGATTGAGCAGACTTTCCAGTTCATTCCGAAGGGCTGAAATTTGATTGCGAGTAGACAAAGTTAATTCTCCATGTGATAGACACTCAATTCGATCTCAGAGTCCAGCAATTCGTTTCTTCCCTGAGCCTACAACATCTTGACTCCACTGCTTTAATCCGATTCTATAGTTTGTAATAGAGTTACCAAGAGCATCAGAGTTCGAAGGATGACGAGTAGCACACTAGGATTGTCCAATTACTTGCTTACAATCCTCATATAGTGCAGCCAAAGAGACCCAAACTCAAAAATGCCTGACAATAGGGGGCCGATTGGTATCAAACTCAATAAGAAGCGGCTAGTGATCTGATTTTCTTACAAGCAGATGACGAACACCTTGATGCTGGAACGTCTCAATCCAGTCCGGAGTCGCTTAGGCCCTATCCAACCTCTCTCCAACAGTATGAGGTTGCTCTCGTTTGTTACACCAAGTAAAAGGAAAACCTATGAATCCGAGATTATGGAAGTTTGTGTCCTCAAGAGCCTTACAAAACTCACGAGCCCTTGCAAAAGAGATTCATGTCCTGCCTCGCGTTTTTATGGAGACAATATCGAGTTGAAGTCCCCAGCACATATCCATGGTAAACAAGACTGCCGTTGGAGTTGACGGAGAAGCCTCCAAGAGAGTGCGCCGAGAAGCATCTGGGTCGCCATAGAATCCTGTAAATCTGAAGATAACATCATCTGAAGGATTTAAAACAGATATATCAATATGATTTTTAGACAAGAGATAAGAGAGACTTGAACATTCTTGCGCAAAAAAATGGCCAGGCCTCCAAAGGCCCCATTCACAGCAACACACACCCCAAATAAGCCAAATTTATCCCTAATTGCTTCCATCTTCCGAAAAGTCTGCTTAGTCGCCATTAAGAATACCAAATGGGGATGATAATGGCGAATCATCTCGCCCGATTCCTGAACTGTCCAAGGGTTCCCCAACCCTTGGCAGTTCCAGCTGAGGCACATCATGGCGCCCGATAGGACTGCAAAGCAGTCGCCGTCGTTGAAGAAGCATCATCAGTATCACCAGTGGACTCAGCAAGTAAAATTTTCTTACTCGGTCAAGTGAAGTTTCCATCTCCATCAATATTAATCGACAAACCCAGATGTTTCCGGGTAATTGATATTCATCCCCGAGAGGGCGAACCAATGTTCGGACATCGACGCTTGCTACTCTTCCTGGGAGGAGAAGGATCATGCAGAATTCAGACCGGGATATCAACAAGATTGATAGAAGAGTCAACATATGTGGATTTATTAAGTGGGTGATGTAAGCGAGAATTAGAAGTTGTAACTCGGGGGTAAAAGTCCGTTTGTTTATGTTTTTGTTTTTATTTTCTGGATTCATTTTCATTTTTTGTTGAAAATAAAAATGGAGAGACATCAATTTTTTTTTTTTTTTATAGACATTTTTATTATCAAAATATTCTTTCAACAAACTCTTACACCTTCTCTCCATTTTCACTTTTTATTTTCTCTTGCTCACATTTATACGACTTTTAATACAAAAACACTATATTTTCTAAATACAACTCATTTTCAACCCTACATAATCATTACATTTTAAACAAAATATTCAAACAACATTCCATGTTTAAAAATGCTTTTATAACTAATTTTTTACTATTCCTTTTCACCAGAAAATGAAAATGTCTCCAGAAAACAAATTCAATCAGCCTGTAAGGGATCAAGAAGTGAACTCTGATTCAGACGATCTTCGGACCCAATAATGTCAGTGATATTCATCAAGGGCCTAGAAGGTTTTAGTGCAATGGACTCAGATATAGGGGCCAAATTACAATTTGAGCCACTCACTTTATCTGTAACTGTTCGTAGGCCGGTTGATCGCCACCTTGATTGGTATCGTCATCGGATGTGTGATTTACATTACCGTCAACCTTATCCCCTATAACTCCCATGACATGATGTTGGATATTTGCGGCAGATTTACCAAAAATATTTCGTCTCGAACAGTTGAAGAGGGAGCTCTCGCAGAATATGTTCCAAGGAAGTATGGATCACCAATCATTGTCTTCGATAAATTGGATGGGAACCAGAAATCGTTATTGGTAAATTCAGGGTAGTTTGCTCTTAACCATGAGCCATATTGATCGATTACCTCCGCAATAGAATTATCAGAATACTGGCTCTCACAATCTTTCAACACATGACCAATGATTCCACATATAACAAAAAATTGGAAGACGTTCATATTAGAATTTGAGCAAAAGTTTCTCCCGATTATTATTCGAGTTGTGTAAAACATGGAATAGAGGCGTTCATACATTTAGAGTTTTAGACCAACTTTAATTCTAGGGACATCACATTCAGTGTTCCTATTGAAGTCAAAATTGACATCACGGAACACGCCAATCATGTCCCAGGCCAATTAATCTTGCCATGTCCTTTGTCATTTTGAAAATCAGCACTCTACGAACATGCACCCAAAAATCACAATAATCCAAATCAACAGTTAGACATATCTTGATCTTTACCAATAGATTGAAGAACCAAGAGATTCTTATCAAAAATCCATGGGCACCCATTAAGAATCCGTTCTTTTTCATGAGGATGATTAAAAATAAGTAGAAATCTCAAATAAGGAATGTACTTAACTTCCATACCTTTTTTTGGATTCATGATGTGTGTGATAACATTCCGAAATACAGTAATACTGTAAGATTTGGAAGTTACTAGACAAACCACCAAGACCAAACTAGGATTAAGAGAATCCTTATTCCAATCTTCGTGTATCACAACAAGAGTAGTATTCTCCTCTTCTGTTATCCATCTTAACATGGATGAAGAACAAAGCCAAAACTAACAAGAAAATCTTCAATAACTAGAAGGAAACTACTCCTCCAAGAAAGAGAGACCGAAACCCCAAAGGAGAGAGACACTGTTGTGGTTGAGTTTTTAAACAGTTGTTGGAAGTTGATAAATTTTTTACAAGCTTGATTGATTCTATGTAAAGCATAATTTTCATAGGAGCATAATTTTCTTATGATTAATTTGCTTGATTGATTGATTTTACAAAATTTTCTTATTGTCTATATTGGTCTTTCAAGTTGGGAATCAAAGTTGCTAGTTTTGATATTAATAGAAATAAAAGTGTCATGCTCTAGGTTCGCGAGCTCCTTGGAGGTAAGAATTGCCTCAAAACCCACCCATCGAGTACATCTTGAAATTAGGTTGTGATCAATTTGTCCAAAAGAGATATCCAATGAATGCGCATAAATTTTTTGATCAAAAACGTGTATGATAGTTGTTATTTCAATATTTAATTTATGCGGAATGGCATTTTACAAAAAGAATCATTCTATGTAAAGCTAATAAATTAAGGTTATAGTGAGAACAAGATAAGTTAAATAGGGAGCATCTCAAGGAGCAAAATCTAATATATATAAAGTAAAATGACGTTCATGTCTATTCTAAGTATATTTATTATGTGGCAATAATGTGGACAAGTTATTTTTGTTTCTGATATGGGGTGGCCCAAACCACATTGGCCCAGAGGCGCAGCACCGAGCCCAATTTGGCACCCGTGGCCCATATGCATAATCGACCTCAATCGACCACTCGTCTGATGGTGCCCCATGCACAGAACGGCGTAAGGTCGACTTTGTCGACCATCGAGGTCGAGACAGTACAGTACTCTGCCACCGCATTAAATGCACTGACGGGCGGCACGCCTCCGCATTAATGGCGCATGCCATCCCCTCACCACCTGACACAACAGGCGCTGCTACAGTGTACTATCATGTCCTTAAAACCTTGAAGGGCAGTTATCTGGAAATATATAGATAGAGGAAATGACTAGTCACCCCTTGCACAAGGGTAAGGGCCCTTAGGTGTACCAAGGGCATCTCAGACAATTCCCCGGAAAGAGAAGGATATAAATACCCTCAGTCCAGTCTTTCTGAGGTACGCACTCATACATACAAAAAGCCCTTACTCCGCTGCTCAATATCTCATCGATCTATATTGACTTGAGCGTCGGAGGGCCTAAGCCGAGGGCTCCTCGGCTAGCCTAATGTTTACTGTGATTACAGGATTCATCCCACCTAAACAAGAATCCCGACTAGCCAGGTCGAGTCTCATTCAAATCAGTAGTTGGACCCATATCCAGCAAATCGAACCCTCATCATTTGGCGCCGTCTGTGGGAAAACATTTGAATCCTCTATCGAAAATGGTAAACACCAGGCGAGCCTCCTCAGGAAGAGAAGAAAACAGGAGGTCCAGCTCCCCTCCCCTTCGACAAAACCCAGAACCAAATGCCCAGGGATCCAGCGCCCAACATGAGCCCGTGGTCACGTTAACGATGCCTCAGTTGATGCAGCTCATCAGTGAGCAAATTTCAAAGCAGATTTCGGCCCAACTCTCAGCCGCATTGAACAGACATGCTATGCAGCTGGAACCGGCAGTTAGTGCCACGCCCCAGCCTGTGGCTCCGGAGAGGGCGCGGCTTGAGGAGCGCTCTCAGCGACCAGAGTCGCGAAGGCCCCAGTTAGGAAGAGAACCAAGCCCGGGCCATTTTCCTAGAGAAGTGGTCCGTCCCCCACCACGGGAAGAGGTAGCAGACTTTGTTGATCATGACGTTCGACCCCTTCGAGCCCCGTAGTGCAATAGGATCGAACGCTCCAAATTCAGGCCAGGCAGAAATGCATCCCAGGCGGATCAACAGAAATGGGATGAGGTATCCCATCAAGTGCGGCAACTGAACAGGCGACTGGAGGAGATCTCAAGGAGGAATGGAGAAAGAGCCCTCCATCCGGATGGGCAACAGAGGTTCCGGAGGGAACGAGACTCACCGTTCGTTCAGGAGATCATCGACGAACGTATCGCCATCGATGCTAAGATCCCGACTAGATTACCTTGGTATGATGGCTCAACAGATCCGAATGAACACCTGTTATAATTTGAACACATGATGCAACTGCATGGGCACAATGAGTACATCCATGTAAAGATCTTGGTAACCACGTTTCAGGGAGTGGCCCTCGATTGGTTTGTGAAGTTGGAACCGACATCTATATTTTCTTATGACCAGCTGTGTGATAAGTTCCTACACTAATTTGCAAGTAAGAGGAAAGCTAAACTCCCCATACACACTTGCATACCGTGAAACAAAATGAGAGAGAGTCCCTCCGTGACTTTTTCACTAGATTTAACACAGAAGTTTTGAAGATCGACAGCCCGAGGATTGAGTTCTTGATAGACGTGCTTTTCTTGGGCCTAAAACACAAGGAATGTGCAAACACGTTGGTGCGTGAGCAGCCCAGGTCAATGGAAGAGCTTCTCGACCTCGCGGAGAGGTACATAACCCAGGAGGAGATGAATAAGTTGAAATATGGTAGCCAGGAAGTCGACAAAAAGAAAAACAAGGAGAAAGATGATCGTCAAGTCAGAGAGGGGCGTCGTTCCCCAATAAAATGCTTCCACGACTACCCTCCACTCAACCTCCCAAGGAAAGAGGTGTTGTTCGACATACAACATGAGAACCTGCTCAAAAAGCCAAGGAATATCACAGAAACTGAAGCCATGAAAAAATCAAAGAAATACTATTATTTCCATAGACAGAAAGGCCATAACATGGAAGAGTGCTTCAATTTGAAAGATGAGATCGAAAGATTGATCAGACAGTGCCATTTGAAAAAGTTTTTCGAAGAGCATGCCAGGCGTGAAGAGGGTGGAACCGATCGGACTCCCCGTAGAGAAAGATTAGTCAGCTCGATGAGGGAAGAAAAGGGAAAAAGACCTGCCTAACAACCCGACCCACCCATTCGAGGAGTCAATGACATGATTGCGGGAGGCCCCACCGGAGGATATTCCCGTAATGCAAGGAAACAAACTCAAAGACAGCTTGACTCGACTAAACCATCCAAGGTCAAGACAGTTTTTCAGCCATCGACCAGCACCGAACCGATCTCTTTCAGCGACTCAGACCTCGACCATATGGAGAATAGGGGAGTCGACAGGAAGATAGACTACCCCATGGTGGTAACCCTCGAAATTGCCAACTTCGAGGTTAGAAAGATACTGGTAGATAATGGGAGCTCAGTGAACATCATGTTCTTGTCTACCTTGAACAGAATGAAATTGGGGAAGCTAAAGTTTGATCCGATCAGAACACCATTGGTCGGGTTTGGCGGCTCCGAGATCATCCCTCAGGTATCCATCAATCTTTCCACCACATTTGGGCAAGGCCCCCGCAGCCGAACATTAATGATCAACTATCTGGTGGTCGACGCCCCATTTGCATACAATGTCATCATGGGTCGACCGGCTCTCAATGACTTCAGAGCCATTGTCTCCACTTACCACATGAAGATAAAGTTCCCGACACCAACCGGAGTAGGAGAACTCTTATGTAACCTCAAGAATGCTTGGCGCTGTTACACCATTTCAGTCGACTCCAGCGAACAAAAGAAAAGACCTGAATTGAAGCCCTCGGGGGACGCCCCAGTAGCAAAACCCGAGAAGGGGCCGTCATCAAAGAAAAGGAAACTGGAAGACACTAGGGTCGAGCCTATCGGCGAGTTCAAAATAATAGAGCTCGAACCCGGGAACCCCAACAAAACAACCAGGATTGGGAGTGATCTGGGGGATCGACTGGAATGCCTTATGGTCGACTTCCTCCGACGCAACATTGATGTTTTTGCGTGGAAAGCTGCAGATCTTTAGGGCATCGACCCCAATATCATTGTCCATCGACTCAACGTGGACCCAACTCACAAGCCAGTAAGGCAGAAGATAAGAACCTTCAACGCTGAGAGGTTGCAAATCATCGAGGAGGAGGTTAGCAAGCTCTTAGAGGCAAGATATATTATAGAAATTCGGTATCCTTCTTGGCTTTATAATGTTGTACTTGTCCCTAAAAATGAGGGAAAATGAAAGATGTGTAATGATTTCACTAACTTGAATAAAGCTTGCCCGAAAGATCCTTACCCCTTGCCTCGTATAGATTTGTTAGTTGATTCTACTGTTGGATGTGAACTGCTCAGTATGATGGATGCCTTCCAAGGCTATTATCAAATATTTATGGCACCAGAAGACAAGGACAAAACCTCTTTTGTCGTCCCCAATTGTGTACACTATTTTTTGGTCATGCCTTTTGGACTTAAAAACGTAGGTGGAACATACCAAAGATTGGTCAACTTCATGTTCAAAAACGAGATTGGGAGGTCGATGGAGGTCTACGTCGATGACATGATTGTAAAAATCGAGAAGGCTGAGGATCATCTAGCCGACCTTAGCCACGCCTTTGCCATATTGAGGGCTTTCGGCATGAAACTCAACCCTAACAAATGTACATTTGGTGTACGAGGAGGCAAGTTCCTCGGGTATATGGTCAATCATAGAGGGATCGAGGCAAATCTGCAGAAGATCCAAGCGATCCTCGACATAGCTCCACCCTGCACAGTTCAACAAGTTCAATGTTTAGTTGGCATGGTCATAGCCCTCAGCAGATTTATAGCTCGACTGGCCGATAAGAGCCTACCTTTCTTCAAAATCCTCAGAAATGCTAAGAAATCTGGGTTCCAATGGGATCAGCATTGTGATCAAGCTTTGGTAAAGCTCAAGCAATACTTGTCTTCGCCGCCCATGCTCGCCAAACCCGACCTGGGAGAAGTTTTACAGCTCTACCTAGTGGTATCATCAGCCTCGATCAATTCAGTGCTAACATCGACAAAAGAAGGGACCCCCCATCCGATGTATTATTGCAGCAAGGTCATGCATGGACCTGAGCACAATTATTTGGAGATCGAAAAGTTCATTCTAGCCCTCGTCACGTCGGCCAAAAAACTTCGGCCCTACTTTCAGTCCCATGCGATCGTGGTGCTAACGAATCAACCATTAAAACAAGTGTTGTCGAAGCCCGATACTTCAGGTTGACTCACTAAATAGGCTATCGAGCTCGGGGAATTCGACATCACATTTTAACCATGGACTGCCATAAAATCACAAGTCTTGGCCAACTTCATCGTCGAAAGACTCAACCTACCTACGCAAAATGCTGGCAACATCCCCATATGGACCTTATATGTTAATGGATCAGCAACCACGTCAGGAGGCGGGATAGGTGTATCCCTCCATTCCCCGCTTGTTGAGGAGTATGATTTTGCAATAAAACTCGACTTCCCAGTCACCAACAACAAAGCAGAATACGAGGCTCTAATCGCAGGAATGCGTATGGCCACAACTCTCGGAGTCGAGCATCTCGCAGCATTCACTGATTCTTAGCTGGTCGCAGAGCATGTTGAAGGCAATTTCGAGGCGAATGAGCTCAAAATGACCCAATACCTGTCAAAAGTAAAACAATTACAGTAGTTGTTCAAAAGCTTCACCTTGAGCCAAGTCCCCCAAGCAAAGAACGAATGAGCAGACGCGCTCTCAAAGCTCGCCAGCTTGACGAAGGGTACTAGAGAAAAGACCATAACATTTTTAGCAACCGACAAACCTTGTGTCGGTGCCACCAATCAGAGCCTCGTCGGCTGTATCGAAGAGATAACCCTCTCATGGCAAGAGCCAATCAAACTTTACTTGAGACAAGGTACCCTGCCCACCGACAACAGGGAGGCCCGCAAACTCAGAGGGCTAGCAGCCAAGTTTGCGCTAGATGAGCATGGACAACTTTATAGGAGGTTGTTATCAGGACCTCCACTGAGGTGTTTAGAACTTGATGAGGCCAACAAAGTCTTACAGGAGATACATGCCGGCATCTGTGGCAACCCTTCGGGTGGCCGATCTTTAGCACCCAAGGTTGTCCGTTACGGTTATTTTGGGCTAACTTTATTGCAGGACTTAGTCAACTTCGCTAGAAAATGCCCGTCCTGCCATATCCACTCGAACACTTAGCACCAACCAGCCACATCGATGATCAACGTTCAGATCACCTAGCCATTCGACCAGTGGGGGATCGATATAGTGGGATCTCTCCCAAAGACTTCGGGCCAGCATAAGTTTATTATAGTGGCAGTCGAGTACTTCACTAAATGGGTTGAAGCCGAAGCAGCCCCGAAGATCACCGATGCGGCCATCAAAAGTTTCATTTGGAAAAATATAATCTGTCGGTTTAGATTGCGTAAGGTCTTAATCTCGGACAATGGCACTCAGTTTCAAAGCAGGAACACAAGGAAGTGGTGCGAGACCTTGGGAATCGCCCAACACTTCACTTCGTTGGGAAACCCCTAGTCTAATGGCCAAACCGAGGTCACAAATAGAACTGTTCTCGACCACCTCATGGATCGAATAGCAGGGATGGGAGCCAGTTGGGTAGACGACCTCCCAGGGGTGCTTTGGGCATATAGACTGACACCTCGAACAGCCACGGGCCGCAGCCCGTACAACCTAGTCTACGAGTCCAAGATAGTAATATCGTCCGAGCTGATTCAGCATACAACTCGGGTGATCCACTATAACCCGATCACAAATGTATCGGAGAGGACTCTGGATCTAGTCACTGTCGACGAGCATCGCCACGCCTACAACACAATGCAGCGATATCGATCGAAAATGGCGAAATGCTATAACAAGACAGTATGACCCCGGAGTTTCAAGGATGGAGACCTCGTTCTCAAGAAAGTGGAAGTGTAAAAAAATGTCGGAAAACTTGACCCAAAATGGGAGGGACCTTACTCAGTGGCTAAACTGTCAAAAAATAACCCCTACCGACTAGCGGATGCATCAGGCAGTGAACTTCCTCGACCTTGGAATGCAGTAAACTTGAAAAAAAAAATCGTGTAAAGGGTCGTGGGCACCTATTATATCCCTCCAACGAAATAAAATTATGGCACCTTCAAACTACATGAAACTTGCAGAATCTCCTTTACACAGTCGACCCCGTAGTAGACAAAACAGGTTTCGCGCCACCAAGTCGAGGCCTATGAGCCGAAACCAAACAGTTGACCCCGTAGTTGACAAAACAGGCTTTACGCCGCCAAGTCAAGACATTCCAACCTAAGCCAGATGCTCAACTTCGCAGTCGATAAAATCACATAGGGCATGAACTCGATTCCACAATTGTTAAGATTATTTAAAAAACCCAAAGACTAGCTATTACGCTGGCACATTAATTACAATTTACTTGGCAGGGACTAAGAATGAATTTTGCAAAGTACAACACTTATTCGACGAAGGCCTTGAATGAATGCTACTTGATACGCTAGAGAGAATTCGCCCAAGAATTCCAATATGCAGAATAATAAACACTACAGTCAATACTTGTTAAATAACATGCTCATTAACGGGAATAGCTTATACCAAAAGCAAAAATAACCATCATTGAACATGGAATAATAAAAATACCCATTCATTCACCAGCGTTTGAAAGCCTCGTCGAGGCATAAAATTCACAAATCGTTTAAAAGCCTCATTGAGGCATATACATCTCTTTTTAAAAATAATAGAGGAAAACAATAAGAATAAATGATCAAGCCTAGCTGGAGCTGGCAACCTCCTCAGCATCAGGCCCGACCTCCTCGGCAGCAGGAGCAGCAGTAGGCGTAGGCTTAGGTAAAGCCATAGAAACGGGCACAGCAGCAGTTATGGGTCGAGAAGGGCCGGCAGCATCTAGCAAGAATTGCCGTTCAAAAATTGGGAAATATGCAGCGGCATCGACTGTCCCTTCTGACACCTCGAAGGCAAGATCGTCGGCAAACTCAAACTCCTTGGCAACAGCCTTCAGCTTTCTCTCGACTTCGGCCCGCCTTCTTTCCTCTTCAATAAGTTTGACCTCCGGCGCCCCCTTCACCCCTGCGGCTTCGACAATCGGTCCCTCGGCATTGCCCTCTTCCTCAGGGTAAGGTCGCAGCTGCTCGTCGAACAAGTGGCTTATGCGCAACTGGTCTTCAGGTCGAACGCTGTAGCCCAAAAACTGCAACTGCTTGACGGCCTTCTTGAATGAGTTCCGGGCGTCGTCGAGAGCAAGAACGACACTGGCATCCTGGAAGGCAGAACTTACCATGAATTGTTGCACAGCCTCCCGACGTACTAGCGGCAGTATCCGATTGAATTCAGCCTGGGCCTCCGCTAAACCTGCATTTCGGCCCGCAAATCGACCGAAATCGTAACTGACCTGCAGGTCCAACTGCAGCTTTTTCACCTGCCCGTCCATTTTGGTCCTCTCCTTGACCGCCAGGATCACATGCTCATCCTTCTGCTCGAGGTCTTTAGTCAGCTGGCCGACCTGTTTCTCCAGCTCATCGACTCTCATCTGCGAAGACTCGAGCTGAGCCTTCAGAGTCTCCGCGTCCCTTCTGGCCTCCAGCTACTCCGGATCAGCCAGGGCCAGCTCTGACCGCCGGTAAAAGTTGTAACCCAGTTGCCCGACCTGAAAGATAAAAGCCATCAGATACTCGACCAGAATGCAATGATACAAAAGTAAGAGTAGGAAACTCTACCATGTTGGCGTGATAAGCCAACTCTCGAAGAGCCGCATCCCGGCTCAGTCCCATGATCCTCCTCTGGTCAGCTATGAACTGACCTGCCAGCAAGACCTTTATAGGAGCGACCCCGGTACGCCCCGCAGTATCCATGCACAAGGAATTATACACGACAGGACTCAGCTCTGCTCCGAATCGAGGAGAGGGGAATTTAGGTAGGTTGAACAATATTTCATCCCCTCAGTCCCCAAAGAGATCGTTCCCGGTCGGCGGACCCGACCTCGCTGCTTTGCCTTTTCCCTTGCCAGTAGCAGCTTTCTTCGGAGCAGGCCCTCCCTACTCCACCATGGCTCACTTACCCCGACCCGCGGGGTTGTTGCCTACGGTTGCCAGCTGTCAACCAAGTGATGGAGTCAGATAAGGAGTTGGCGCCGCGACCTCCGGGCGTGGCTCCTCGATGGCAGCGGCTTCTCGACGAGCCGTCGGACCCTATCGTCGCTGTTTATTTCTCTCTGCTCTTGCCAGAGCCTCTGCCCTCAACTTGTTCATGATACCTACGCGATCTGCCGAGCAGCAAATTAACAATAGTCAGAAACCATAACAACAATGAAAAAGCAACAAAATTACAAGAAACGATGTCTACCTAGCTAGTCATTCGCAGGCAAATCTAACAGAGCCAGCGATAATCCAACCAACACTAAATGTCTCTCCTCGATAAAAATCGAGGCCTCCATCTGGCCAAATCTGACCAGGTCCCAAACAAAGTGGTTTGGCCAGGTCGGGATAAGGTTCCCCGGCATGTTAACATGTCCCCTCCACCAGCCCCATGGAATATTGAAACCCCCTGCCACTCGAACAAACAGGTACCATTTTTTCCATTCTTGCCCATATGAAGAAGCAAGGGCTACGAGGAATTTACCCCGTGGTCGAGCGGTTAAATAATAGAACCCCGACTCGTCAGCACTACCCGACTTGCAAGACATGGGCAGGTGAAAAAGGTTGGAAAAATTTTCAAAACTAGCAGGCTGATTAAACAGATGCATTAAAACGATAAAACTACAAATAGTGGAGAAGCAGTTGGGTAGAAGTTGCGTTATACACACTTGAAGACCCCTGAACAGATTAACCATGCTATCACTCAAGGGGTACATATGACCACATCTAAAAGAGTCCTCGAAACAGTTATACAGCCTACAGGAGGACGATGCATTCGACCAAGCGGCCCGGGGGTCAGAAGTTGATATTCAGTAGGGATATGGTATAACTCCCTAAGACATCTCAAGTCGCCAGGGTTAACGGTGGATACAATTTCATTGTAATGGTTTGGTGTGAACAGTCGACCACGCGACGGGGGAATCTGGCTCGACCCAGCTTCTTCCCCCTCGCAGTTGCTACTAGAGCTGCTGGAACTGGAAGCGTCACTCGACGACTCATTGGACTGACTAGTAGCATATTTAGACCTATCAGATTAGGTGGCCTCACTATCCTCCCCTTGACTACCCTCAGAACTGTATAAGCCCAGCATAATTTTCAAAGAAAAACTAAAGGACATAAAGTAGGAGTGAAAGAGCACTTACTGAACAGAAGAACTAAGAGCAGAAAATCTTGAAAGTGAGGACGTTTGGACAAGTGCTCGACCAGAAGCTAATGCGGTAAAAGTAAAAATGGTTAGTTTTACCGTGAGTATTTATAGGGGCGCAAGCGCAGGAAACCAAGCGCCTGTAATAATGCTTGTAACCGCCAAGCCGCCCTACGCGCACCACGATGTAACCGCTCAATAAATGCGCCAAACCCTGGTCGATTGTTACCAGTGCCCATTACGCTACTTCCCAACGCTTCTCGTCAAATCCTCGTTCAGCCTTGTGAAGTAAGGGGACTCATGATATGGGGTGGCCCAAATACCTAGGCCCAAACCAAGTTGGCCCAGAGGCGCAGCACCGGGCCCAATCTGGCACTCATGGCCCATATGCATAATCAACCTCAATCGACCACTCGTCTGATGGTGCCCCATGCATAGAACGGCATAAGGTCGACTTTGTCGACCATCGAGGTCGAGACAGTACAATACTCTGCCACCGCATTAAATGCACTGACGGGCGGCACGCCTCCGCATTAATGGCGCATGCCATCCCCTCACGCCTGACACAACAAGCGCCACTACAGTGTACTATCATGTCCTTAAAACCTAAAAGGGCAGTTATCTAGAAATATACAGATGGAGGAAATGACTAGTCACCCCTTGCACAAGGGTAAGGGCCCTTAGGTGTACCAAGGGCATCTCAGACAATTCCACGGAAGGAGAAGGATATAAATACCCTCAGTCCAGTCTTTCTGAGGTACGCACTCATACATACAAAAAGCCCTTACTCCGCTGCTCGATATCTCTTCAATCTATACTGACTTGAGCGTCGGAGGGCCTAAGCCGAGGACTCCTCGGCTAGCCTACCGTTTACTGTGATTGCAGGATTCATCCCAGCTCCTCGGCTAGCCTAACGTTTACTGTGATTACAGGATTCATCCCACCTAAACAAGAATCCCGACTAGCCAGGTCGAATCTCATTCAAATCAGTAGTTGGACTCATATCCAGCAAATCGAATCCTCATCAGTTTTTTTTTGCCATTACAACAAATTTCCATATACAAATTACTATCAAGATGAGTTATTTTTTTTATTAACACTAAGATATTATGTTAATTGATTTTTTGGTAACTTCATATTATGTAAAATTGGTAGGTACACAATATATCCATGTATGTGATTTTCCATATTACTTTTTGTAGTTCTTTCTCTCTGTATATAAAAATACTATATTAATAATTTTTTTGTAACTCTATATTTAATTTTGGTAAGTAGTGTATACACACACACATAAATGTATTAATTTTTATATTAATTTTAGATATAGATATATATAGCTTATTAGTGCAAAGTTAGCCGAAAATCAAAAGGCTATATTTGGTTTGGAAATTTTACCTCAATTCGATACTCCCTAAACTATGTTCTATTCTGTATTTAAATATTTTAATTGTTAAATTCCTTACTTAATTAAAGCTCAAAATTCCTACTACAAGTAATTTATTCTAAAAGTAATCGAAAAATACAATTCATTAATACTTAAAAAATAGAATTGGAACTCACCAAATAAATGATCCTATAGAGTTGAAGAAAAAAGAAAGACAAATTGGTGAGTTCAATTATATTTTTGTTGAATATATATATGTATGTATATTCTAATTTTCATACGGTTTTCAGTATTAGTAAACTTTTATGTTTATGAACTATGTTAATTTACAAAAGGAATTTGAAGCCTTGATCTTGTGGTAAGTTGAAAATTTGTCTATATTTATTTTTCACTTTCAGTCATTTTTTTTACTTCTTTTCCCTATTATGACTTTGTTTAACTCATGATTTGTTTGTTTTTATCATTTTGTTGGTTTGATCTTTTGGTGGTGGCTTAAAGTTTTTTTTATTTTTTTTTCCATCATTTGTTATCATTTTATTTTTTTTATTCATGTTAGAAAATAAAACAAAATGATAAAGATCAATTTCAACATTGACATTTTTATATTGTAAGAAAGTAGAAATGTTTTTGGATTATGTTTGTGTGGATGATTTGAAAATAACAATTTTAAATTTATAATAATAAATTTATATTAGTTTTCTAATTATGTCATGAAGGCCCCAGAATGTTCTCAAAAAATATTTTCAATCGGCTCAAAAGATTTTAGGCAAAAATGTTTATATACTACTCTTGGATCATAGGTTGTTATTATGTTTGTTCGTAAAGTCAAACAATTTTACTTTTTGACTATTTTTGGTGTTATTGATATATGTTATGCTATTAAATATTATATAAGTACTTTTAAATAAACTAATGAAATTGTTCAATATTACATGCAGAAAATTTTAAGTTGATTGGTTAATAGTTGTAATAGAATAATTAACAATTTTGAAACAGGATAAGAAAAGGGTCTATAAGTGCCTAATTAAGCAGGAATAAGTAATTTATGTCATTATTGAATTTTATATGCAATATTTTTGGACCATGGTACTGATTATTATTAATTCTAAAAGTGGATTTCAAGGACATAAATTTAAAATTATTGTTTCATGAAATATACAGCTTTTATATCACACTGTGTGACCCTATATAATTATTTTTGTCATAATTAAAATACTAATTATTTGAATATTAATATGTAAAAGCTATATTGATTTATTTTTCATAATTTTTTATTTAATTTAAATACAATATCCATATATAATATATATCCTATCAATAATTATTTAAATATAAATATATAAAAACTATATTAATTTATTTTTTTATAATTTTCTACTCAATTTTAGTAAATATTGAATATATATACATTATATTAATTCATTTTTTAATATAGTAAAATATGAAAATTTGTAGGAAATAGTGCAATTTCAAGAGCATTTAATCTAATGACACATAAGTCATGTTGACATGAACTATTGTTATATTTCACTTATTTCTACTGTTATATTGTATTCGATAAATTTTTTATTAAATTTTTCTTAGATTAGTTTATTTTTTATTTAATATTTATAATATTTATAAAAAATATAAATATTTAAATTATAATTATATTAAATATAATAAATTTTTAAATTTAAAATTATTACTCGATCCAACGCATGGCATAAAAGCTAGTTAGCAAGTAAAACCATGAGCCTCTTTGGTTTTTCATGGTCGGTTATGCATTTTGAAGTAGCTAACTTTTTAATGAGTGAAAATTAGGGAAGGTGGGCCAACATAGTAAACCTCATGTAACATGATTATAGGAATCTTTAATCATTGAAAAATGTCCACTGCCAAGAAAAAAGAAAAAGTAAAAGTCTGGCAACACAGCCACATTAATTCATAAATACAAAGTCAACTTTTTTTTTTTTTTTTTTTTTTGGTGAATATAAAGTTAACTTGTTAACTTTATATACACTATTATCACAACAGCGCCTGATTTCATGACCTCCTTTCGAATATGACTCGATTAAATGGAAACCATGCTTCATTTCTTTCTATTGGATATAATATAGTATTTTCATTCTAAAATATTTTGGGAAATTCTAAAAATTAAATCTCAAGCGTATAGTTTTGCGCCAAACACTTTTTGATCGTCTTCACTTTATTTAATGTGATGAAGACCAGAATTATTATCTGAAAGGATAAAAAAAGCTGTATTTATTAATTAGAAATTGACTAATTATACTTAGAAAGATGGATTAAGATAAACAAATCCTATAATACATTTAGAATTAAGGATAATCTTGAAGAATTAAGAAGATGGCACCACAAAATTAAAAAAATAAAATAAACGATACAAAGATTTACGTGATTTGCTTCAGGCTATGTCCACATGTGAGAAAAAGAGATTTTATTGATAAACTAATAGATGAACAACTAGAAGATTACAGAGTATTTTCCTCAAATGTTGTTCCGAATGATCAAGACCACTCCATGATCAGGTGAGCTAATTGTGAGGATGAACTAATGCTACTAAAAATGGGATTGCTTGCAGTTCTGATATCGAGTTGTCACTGCTTTTGAACTCAATAGCGATGGAACTAATGCTACTAATAAGAATAAGCTAGTGTATTTTTGATAGGGAAAAACAGTTTGAGCTAGAGGATTTGCTCCGGGCATCAGCGGAAAGGAAGCTTGGTGATTGTTTATATAGCTGTTCTTGATGATGGATGCGCACTGGCTGTAGAAAGGCTCAAGGATGCAGATCCTTGTGCTAGGAAAGAGTTTGAGTAGTATATGGACAGTGATTGGAAATATTAAGCATCCTAATGTAGTGAGATTCAGAGTTTATTATTAAGCAGGAGAAGATAAATTGCTTGCTTATGGATATATGCCTAGTGGCAGCCTATATTCACTTCTTCACTGTATGAAACTCTAATTTTCAATCTAGAATTTAGACTTGATGTTTCTTGTGTGTTGATCTTCTTGGGCTTGTGTGAATTGATGAAGAGTATGCAGCATCAAGAATTTCCCATGGAAACGTGAATCCAATATAGACTAGATAAAAATGGAATTGCTTGCATTTCTGATATCTAGTTCTTAAAGCTTCTGGTGGAACAATGTGCACAAGGGTGAACTAACTATATATAAGGGTGCAAGATGAAAAGGTAGGTTTTAATGTAGAAGGTTGGTCTTACAGTGTGCATAGGGTGAGCTAATTATGAGGGTACAAGATGAAAATATAACTTTTAATGTGTTCAAGACATTTGACTTTTCCAATGACATTGATAAGTATTTTTAGTGTGGTAAATAGTTATGAAAAAGTCAAGCCATGTGAAGAAAAGACTAAAACAAGAGTGATAGAAAAATTTTAAAGAACAATTTTGAGCCACGTCAACAGATACTATTTTCCAACTCTAGTTTAAGTGGTGATACTACATGGAAATGGAGGAGGGTCCTTTCCGATACACAGGAACTCTCGTTGGCTCTCTTTCTCTGGAACGCTCGCAAAGTGATATTTTCTTCTCGATTTTTGAATTTGTAATTTCTCCCCAAAGGATTCCACACTCAGTTCTTTCTGAGGTTCAGTATTTATAAATTTTTGTTTTGATGAGCTTAGATCTATTAAGATTTTTTTACCCTTCTTTATGGGCTCAACTTATCTTTTGAGCTCTTTAACCCTTTTACTTGGTTAATTAATTATATGTTATTGGGTCACTTTTAGTAAATTTGTCGAATTGCACTTATAACCAATTAACTGTATCATCAAGCCCCCTATTTTTGATAGGGAGATTTTAATTTCATATTGAAAATATATTATAAGTTTGATTGTTAATTTTTTTTATTTAGAAATAAAATTTATTAAATAATTATTTTTGAGCCATGTGTTTTGAGTTTTCAACTTTTGCATAAATTAATGTCCAGTAAGTCTCGAAGTTTTCAAGATCTCTAAAAGGTTCTCCAAAAAGGTGGTTTTACCAGCACCTACGGAACGAAAAGGAGGAAATTCTTTACTTTATTTCTTCACCTTGATTTTTTAGTTCGTGAACTTTTTTCACAAATTTTCTGAGTCAGTAAAAATTTTGAGGGGTTTGTTAGGTCAAAATATGTTTGAGAGAAGTACTATTCCGAGTCAGACTTGTGGAAAGAGTCTTCAAGTAGTCAAATAATAGGAAGCAAAGGAAGGGCTGTGACTACCTAGTTTTCACCGACCGGCCGGTCACCAGTGGGAGCATTGCTAAGAGTCTGTCAGGTGCCCGAGATGGGCACTTGTGCAGCACCTTGCACTCAGGGTCACGCCTTTGCGGGCTAACATGGCGCCCACAGGGTCGCCCGCATGAGGCCCAGGCCGAGTGCTCTCAGGGCGTCATCCACCGGTGATCTGCCACTAATGCTAGTAGTAGCTAGCATGAGGGCGGTCGTTGGGCGACTGCAGGTCATTAAGTTTAGTTCGTAATCATGGGATCACTTTCCTTGCAATGTAGCAATATATTCTAAGTGTATTGATCTTTCATTGGATATGTGATCAATCCAAGCTTTAGAAAATTTTGAAGAGTCTAAGAAGTCTAAAAGTGCAGGCACGGCTAATGAGTTATCTTCATTGCTTGAAGGCACTCCAATTGTTGATAGTAGCTCCGCTAGGGCGGTGGATGTCAGGTGTTCACTTAAGCCAAATGAGTTAGATATCTTGAGAACTAAAAACTCTCTACATGCAATCCAGAAGAAAAAAAGAACTTGATACCTTGCTATTTACCACAAAGAAACCTACCTCCATTTCTGTGCAGCATCACTGATTAAGAAAAAATTCTTAGTGTCAGGTTTCTAGAAGGTAAGACTTAAAACAAACCTAACATATGATATGTAATACATTTTGATATGGGTTAGAAAAAAGCAGCTAGTCCAAGATGGGTTATCATTTCCAGAAGGTAAGACGAAAAACAAACTTAACATATGATATGAAATACATTTTGATATGGGTTAGAAAAAAGCAGCTAGTCCAAGATGGGTTATCATTTCCAGAAGGTAAGACTAAAAACAAACTTAACATATGATATGAAATACATTTTGATATGGGTTAGAATAAATTGGTTAGTCTATGATGGGTTATCAATCAAGGTTCATAGGGCTGTCAATTGATCGAATTTTAATTCGAATCCGATCTGAATTCGATCCGAATTTTAAGATTTTTATCCGATTATAAATATCCGTAATATGAAATAAGTGAATCGAATATGGAATTAAGCAATCCAATCCGTTAAAGATGCGAATCCGAACTTTAATAATTTCCATAATAAGCAATATGATCCATTAAAGATCCAAATCCAAACTTTAATAATTTTTTATTTAATTAATATTCTTATATATAATATTAATAAATTTTTTAAATAAAATATATATATTATATTGATCCAATATCTATATTAACATTTATATTACTATTAATATTGAGCCTTTAGCCTAAAAAATAAGAGGGATACTGATAAAATGTCAAATATAATAATATATAATAGTTCATCTATGCATTAATATAATATGAAATAGGAATTTCGTATTCAAATATTTAACTTTTTGGACTAATATATAATAAAAAATTGTTAAAAATTCAAATATGACATAAAATTTATTTTATAAATACAATATTTTTATATAATCCTAAAGAAAAAAAAATCTATTAAATCGGGTCGAATTTTTTATCGAATTTCGGATATCCATCGAATTCGAATATGGCACTGACTAACAATGATCTTATAGGATATTAGGTTAGATTCGGATATAAATTTTGATAATCAAATTCGAATTTGGATATGACTAATCCGATCCAAATCTGCCACATTGACTGCCCTAAAGGCTCGATTCACCTTCTCATTCTAACCATTGGGCCTGTCTGTGGCTTAGAACCTAATAAATGAAGTCATTCGAGTTCCAGTTAAAAAAATCCTAATACTATAAATATCTTCATATTTGACATTTGAGATATGCAATTTTTGTTATTTCTAATATTTTCTTTAAATTTTGTCCTCATTTACGAATGCTTGAGTATTAGAACATTTTACCGGCGATCTTAACTATTTATTGTGAATTTCAAGATTACAATTTTTGAATAATGCCTATAGACGCCTAAAGTCAAATCAAGAATGAAACTCCGTACTGACATGCACTATATATCTTTATGTACCCTTTTGGTGCATTCGCCTTCTAATATATATAATGGGAAAATATTACCAATCAAACAAGTAGTTTTTTTTTTTTTCATGTTTAATTACTTTGGTATCATTGATTTGATATTTATTTTTGTTTTAAGAATTGAAGTTTATTAGACTAATTAGTATTACAATAATTGAAATAACGTTGATATCTTACTGATATACACTCAGATAATGAACAACTGTAGATGTTCAAAAATTATTAATTATTGTTTATCAATACATAATTTTCAATTTGCAGTGAACACCATATTAAATTAGTTAATTCAAATATATACTAATAAACATGTTAAAATTTACAGAAAGAATCAAAACCATTACAAAAATAAAATAAAATATTAGTGATAATATAATATGTGACAATATAAAAATTATTACTAATGAAATGTATTAAGTGATCAATAGTTTTTATTTTGTCACTAAAGATATAATTTAAGTGATAATAATTTTTGTTTTATCATAGTATTACTCAAGAGTGACAAAAGTTAATGTTTTAAATTGTTACTATTAACAATTAATGACACTCCTATGGTGACAATTTAGTGACAACAAATATTGTCTTTAAAATTTGTGACAAAATTTTTATTATCATTAAATTGTCATCATAAGTGTGTCACTAATTGTCAATGGTTAAAATTTAAACGTTATTCTTGTTACTATTTAATTTAGAAAAATTATTAAAATGATAATATAAAATCTTTTTATCACTTAATATATATATATATAACACTGATGACAGTTATATTATTACTATTTTATCATTAATTTAGTTTGTTCTTGCCGTGGACATCTACATTTATTTGTACGGAATATATACCAATAGATGAAAAGAAAATCATGGTCCACAAAATTAATACTCCAAGAGGCAAAAATGGGGGACTCTTAATCCAAGTCATTTCCGAGAAGCAAAATCGAAATTGTTATGCAGCCGGCGGCCAATTTTGAAGGGGTCGTATAAGTGGATCCCATACTTCTTGGTTCATTATTGATTTATTTATTTTTTTATTTGGTTGTACTCAATAATTGAAAAAGAAATATATGATGTTTAAAATCTTCGTCAAATATAAATAATTTAATATTATTACATTTACACATATGATGAAGGATTTAGTCCTCAACAAATAAAGGGTGAGGTATAATAAATTATTATATATATTGTGGGATTTTATCATTATAAAAAATAGAAAAAAATTATTAAAAATTCCTTAAAATATATTTTTATATCTAAAAAGCCCATTAAAATATTTTTCATACTCAAATACCCATTTCATTTATTTTCCACTCCAAAAGACCCAACAACTAGTTTTTAGACTCAATCGCCCTTAGTTTATTAAATTCTTTAAATTATCCTTAACTTATTAAATTTAGAAACTTAATGAATTAGTTTTTTAATAGAATATTTTCTTTAATTTTTTGAATTGATTTCTATCAATGATGATTTTAAGTTTAATAAACTAAAAGTTTTGAAGAAATATATTTCTTTAATTTTAAATATATATATAAATTAAAATAGAAATACTTATAAATTCTAAAATCAAATGAACTAAACAAATAGACTAAAATTTTCTTAAAATTCATAAATAACTTTTCTAATATTTACGACAAAGAGAGTTAAAATTTTGATAAATAATTTTTTTTTTCTAATGTGAGATATTCAAGGTAACTTTGTCCAAAAATAGAGTAAAAGTTAATAGTTAGATTTTTTAGAATAAAAAGTTTGTGAAATGGATTTGCTAGATTGAAAAATTATTTTTGTGGATTTTTTAGATATAAAAATTTATTTTAAGGGGGTTTTAGTAATTTTGTGGAATGAGAGAAAAATCCTTTATAAACTATTGTGAAACTTTGACTTTTTATATATTAGACGACTTAGTTTGATCAGAATCTTATGGTAGACTTGGTATCACCCACAGTCGTCCTTCAACGGAGGGAAGACTTGGTATCTTCTCCAAAGTCTTCCCTCAGTGAGGCTATAAATACATGACACTTCCAACTTCCCAGTACCACACCATAATATACACTATATATTCGAAAGCTTCTTAATTTGTATTCTTTGTGGGTGGGTTAGCGAGACTGAGATGAATGGTATAAGAAAAGTCGCAATGGCTTACTACGAAGGAGCAACAGAGGCCAACAAAACATTGGCCCGCCAATTATTCCGATCGCTGGACGCAAACGGTGACGGGAAAGTAAGCCTCCGTGAGTACAAGAAGCTGGTGCATCCCTCCTTCTCAAATGATAATATTTTCAAAGAGCTCGACGAAAACGGAGACGGAACCCTGGATTTCTACGAAGTTTTTGGCCCTTTACTACATGGACAAAGTCTCCATCCCCAGGTGCAACGGCTGTCGTGATTTGCTGATGGATTCCTATTTTTCCTGCTTGCCCTGTCAAGCCGAGGCATCTTACTGCCTCTGCTGTAACTGTTACGGTGGAGGAAAGGTCAATCACCACCACTCGTCCAATGAATTTATGGATACCCGAGCCATGCTTAAGCTGCTGGATCAACTCTTGAAGAAGCTAGGCACAAATAACTAGTCAGCCAGCTCATCTGGATGATCTGCTGGTAATATTATTTATCACTTGCTATTCAATTCCTCCATATGGTTCTTCTTATTATTGTTATATACAGTCTTATATCAGTACTACAATAAAAAATAAATAAATTAGTGACAAAATATATCGTAACTGACAATACAAAAATTGTCACTAATTACGTATATTAAGTGACAAAATTTTTTTGCTTGTCAACTTGATAATTTTTACAAACTAAATACCGACAAGAATAGTGTTGAAGTTGTCACAATTGACATTTAGCGACACACATGTGGTGACAACTTAGTGATAAATGAAAATTTTGTCAAAAATCTATCAAGAAAAAATAAAGTTGTCACAAATTATAGTAACAAGATTTGCACTATCACTAGGTTATCACAATAGGGGGTGTCACCAATTGTCGATAATGATAAAGAATTTATCTTAGTGATATAAGGTTTACAAATTAAATAGTAATAAGAATAGTGTTGAAATTGTTTGTAGAGACAACCTAATAACATACTTTTAGTGACAATCTAGAGATAATGAAAATTTTTGTCACATTAAATTGTGATAAAATTTTCACTCTCACTAAGTTGTCACCATAAGGGTATTACTAATTGACAATGGTGAAAACATTATTTTTTGTCACTATTGAATCATATTATAACAAAATAAAAATCATTATCACTTAATAAATAATTAATGACAAAATAAAAGCTATTGTTACTTAATACATGTAATTAGCTAGTGATAATATTTAGAGTGTCACTAATTATTTTATCACTACTATCATATTTTTTTATAGTGTATATTATAGCTAAATGAACTTATGGATACCCAAAGGTAAGTTTTTGTTTGTAATATATAATTATTTCGTGGTCATTTAAGGTGCTGAAAAGCTTGATAATGATGATCAAGGGGTGATAAACAACTAAAATTAATTTTCCCTTTTTTAGTTTAATTTGAGTTGCACCGGTCAACAAATTTATCGCTATTTCTTACAAAAAGTAGTGCGTCCAAGGTGATGAAAAACTGGCAAATGAAGCGGGTACATACGGAGATGCTCTTGATGAAATTGAAGAACTTATAGATGAAGACGATACTCTTGATGAAGAACTTATAGAGGAAGACGTAGAAGTTATGGATGAAGAGGTACGCAGGCGAGTATTGAAAATTTTAGTTGAGAAGGGATGTTTTGGCCAGCAGATTCAAATGAATCATATATTTGATAATTGAAGTGTATATATATATATATATATATGGTTATCTTGTGCAGTTTAGAGTTTTTATTACAACAATATAATTGGTATTTTAGTTTTTACAGATGCCTAAAATGGATATATATGTGTGTGTGTGTGTGTGTGTATTTTTAATTTACACACGCCTGTACATTAAATATGGTGACACTAATGCAAACATATGTTGATTTGCAAAAAAAAATAGTTGGTGGAAGAAGATGAAAAGCTTATGGATGATGAGGTAATGTGTGTGTGTATAGCCATGCTCTTGTCCTAGTGTGAAGGGCATGCACTTGTGTGAACATTTGTGCATCTAATCGTTGAAAATAACTAACTCTTCCCATATCTATGATGATGCAGAAAGTCAACACAGATGATCAATCTAAACCAGCAAAATCAACAAATTATCAGAATCGATCTCAAGGGGTACTAACTTTGTGCTTTGATATTCCGGGAATTTTACCTTCAAATGCTTTCAGCTATGCTTATAATAATCGTTGGATCAATCGTAAACAACCCTTGCAAAAACTAAAAAGCACAACAGGAGTCATATGAAAAAAAATATACCTTGCAAATTTTTATGCTGAATTTAAGAAACAAGCATATATAAAACTTTCATGCAACGACAATTTGGGAAAATTTTTGCATAAGAGGGTGTTTGGGAGAGCTTATAAGCTCCACAAAACATAGTACAATATATTTAAGAATTTATAAGTTGATAAAAGTTGTTTGGTAATTTTTTTTAAAAAAAATAGCTTATAAGATCCTAAAATAAGATGTTAGAAGCTTATAAACTCTTTTAGAAAAAGCAAGGAGACCCTAACTTATTTTTAAAATCTTAATAAACTCTTTTATTTTTAATTATTTTAATTACAAAATTGTCATTATTAACATCTTATAAGCTCCAACATCTTATTTTATCCAAATACTTCAACAACTTATTTTCAAAATAAGATCTAACATCTTATAAGCTCCAAAAATATTTTATAAGATGTAGGAGCTTGTAAGATATTTTAAATAAGTTTAGTCGAACACCCTCTAAATCTAGTGTTTTCACATCAAATAATGAGAATAATATCACGTTGATAGTAGAATTGATCATATTGTGTTGGTATGGCATGAGTTTTATAATTTGATATTGAACACTCGAGGCAGCTAATTACTTTTTGATCATTTATTGAAATATTTTTTTAACAATTTACGAGGTCACAATTTACTTATTATTATTGGATTTGATGTAATTAATATGCCATTTATCACCACATTGCACGCAACCTTTATAAACTTAGTATTTCAAAATTACTTTCCTAAACATTTGCTTAATGGCAATGAGTGAATTAAATACAAGTATATGGCATGGTATATGTGGATGATGTGTTAAGTATATCTGCGTATGTAAAAGTAATTCTTTTTCCGATATATCTATGGCAATGCAGAAAACCAAGAGAAATAATCGAGCTGGGCCACGCGGATCAACTTACCGGTCTCGATCTAAAAGGGTACTATACTTTTTAATTTTATAGCATATTAATATATTTTTGTGTAGTGTTTTAATGTTAATATAGAAATCTAACTTCAAACTTTAATTTCAAAATTAGCCCTACATAAGAAAACAAATGTGAAAAATAAACCTTTCTATGATTCTTGTCTAAGAAAAAAGGATCAAATTTCCATAATCTCAATTTAATTTACTTCTAATTAAAATCATTTTGTGAACATATTTCCGATGGAAAATTGGGTTCCTGATTTGTAGTTCCACGATGATGTTTCTACATTTCATCTTATCTAAAATATACTTTTGCTAACTTCCAGAATCTATAATTATAATAATAACCGTACATTTTTCACTACTAAAATTATTTTTATAAGCTTTTAAAATAAATTGAATCATTTTATAACCAGCCAATTCGAGCAAAGTTTGACTCAAATTCGATTTTTTAAAGCTCAAACTCAAGTATGAATATATTTGAGTTGACTAGTGAGTTTTTCCCTCTAAATTACTTTTTGTATCTTAATTATATTATAATTTGATTAACTTTGTCGCAAAGAAGAATAACTTAATCGAATGGCGATGAATTAACTTTGCTTAAATTCCTAAGCATTACCATTGTTAACATACATGAAATCCTTACTCTTGGTGATCATAGTGGGGGTCCAAGAGACAAAATCTCCCTTGTGAATTCACTTTGATACCTCCTTGGATCAAAGCAATTCACATCCATTTTTACCAGAAAAGATTGTCATTTTTGGACCACATGCTTTGCCAAACTTGATAGTTAGTCTTTAACTAATGTGCTAAACACTATAGGCGAATTGGGTCGGAAATATAATTGACATAAATTGGTCCTGGAGAATTTGAAATTTTGTTTAAACCCCTATAGATGATTGCTAAGGAGGAACAACAAGGCCCACCGCGCTGAAGTACCCACCATGCTTCGTCATCTAAAATTCTCTAGGTCCCAGGACAGCTACTGAAGACGCTACACCATCACAAATTCAACAAAAAAATCATGCAAATAAAAGCAACTCAAAGAGAGAGGGGGAGAGGACGGGGAATCACTGCCCAGCACTGGGCATCCCTGCCAAGCTCCTAGTGGGTGCCCTGGTAGGATGCCCGAGTCTCACATGAATGCTCATGATGTATTTTTTCTAACACTTATGATGATATATTTATATCTCTCATTTCTCAATTCTCGAAGCATGAGTATGCAATGTCAATAAGTCATACAATTAATTGTGTGTTTGCTTGAACGCAAAATAAACATAACTGAAAAATTTTTATTGTAGTCAAATGAGAAAAACATCAAAAAATTCAACTAATACTTATCCTCCAGATGAGAGCATCAATACGAAAAGAAAAATGCTAAATAACTTTCTAGAGATGAATCCTACTCACTACTACTATCCTAACTACATGTCTTCATTCTTGCGGAGCCACTTCAGTTGGCTTCTCTGCCGTAACCCTCACCCCACTGTTGGGCCTTATTAGATTCTCTAGCATAAATATTGATCGGGATTGTAGGATCTAACATCAACAAATCCTCATAAGGGTATCGCCCGATCTCACGCAGAATGCAGTGATAACTCTGAGTAGTTTGCTCATAAATCACCATTGCTTCCGCTCTACTGCTTCAAAACATTTATCAGAACTTTTAAATTCCTTAGTAGCTTTCTCACGAGTAGCATTAATAAAGGTCTTCCTAGCATCAGAACTCATAAATTCCTCCCAATTCTTCACCACTTTCATATACTTTACCTTCAAGCACTCGTGCTCCTTATATAGATGAGCCAACTCCTCCTCATTCTGGCTATGCTGCTTAATTGCTTCGCCAACTTCTTCCTTAAGATATTTTGTTGTGGATAGAGCTCTCTATGCTCGGCAAGACTGTTAAGTTTCCCTCCAAAGGCTAGTGTTGATTATGCCTTGAATCAAGTTAATTGAATCTATTATGGTAGGTGCAGCTCATATGATAAACTAGCTATTGCAGCAAATTTAGAACTTCTTATATGACTACGTTTTTCTGGTATGTTACCATTGCACCATTCAAGGAGAAGATTGAGCTTATTGAGATTTACTCTTGAGGATTTTGTACTCAACTATTTAAAAAGAATACAGAGCTTGATGAATAGTAGCGAGTGCTATTCTGTGAGAGTAGGATCATTCCTTTGCTCAATACTTTGTCTTTCTCAAAACTTTAATTTTACTTGCTGAGTATTTACTGCAGCACTGTGAGGTTTTGAGAAGTTAGTGTGACCCTTTGTACTCGTTCTATTCTCTTTGATTAATAAAGTGCAGGTTCAAAATTCTATGTCCTTTAGCTTAGGTAGTAGAGTAGGCTTGTCGAACTAATATAACTATATTGTCTCTTTTATTTATCGTTCTGCTTGTTTTTGTTATCTCTGAAATTTCAGTTATATCTGGAAGTTTTAATTTATTATTCTGATATATTGTTTGACTCCTTTGAGTCCTTTACCCTTTTGGGACCCTATACTCTTTCAATTGGTATCGGAGCCAATGGCTTATATATAAGTTTAACAAACTTGAGCTAAAAGATTCTAATGGCTTCTTCTAGTTTTGATGTGTATGCAGAAGGTCAATCCCACACTTGTCTCACTCTATTTGACGGGGCCAATTATTCAACTTGGAAGAACATGATTGAGGATTTTTTCATAGCACTGGATTATGACCTGTGGAGCATAGTCATGGACGGGCCTCTTATTCCTACTAGCAAAAGCAAGTCTTCAACAGGCAGACTGGAACTTATCGCTAAAGACAAGAGAATACTCTTGATGAATGCAAAAGCAAAAATATCCTTTCATGTGTTCCAGTCAAAGAAGAGTACAATCGTGTAGCACGTGTACCTCTGTAAAGGATATGTGAAATATGCTTCAAGTTACCCACAAAGGGACTTCACATGTAAAATTAGAATGAATTGCATTACTTACTCACTAATATGAAATATTTTCAATGAAACAAGTGAAATGATCAGTCAAATGTATGCTCTATTCATGGAAATAGTGAATCCCATGTTTACATTGGGAAAAACAGTATCTGAAAGTGAACAGGTGTGGAAACCCTAAGATCTCTACTAAAGGAGTGGAATCTCAAGGTCACTACGATTCATGAGGCTAAAAACCTTGAAAAATTGACTATAGGAGAGCTAATCGGTTCACTCACCTCTCACGAGATAACTCTACTTAGTAAGGAAGAAAGCTCTGACACCAGAAACAAGAAAAGCGTTGCATTCAATGCTGAACAAGGAGAATGGAACGAAGATCCTGGTGATCTAGATGAAGAAATTGTTATGACAACCAAGCGACTACGACAACTTACCCAAGTTAGAAATCGTTTCAGGAGAGACCCCAAAACAAATTCCAGAAGAAACATTGGTAAATTCAGAATTGAGCAAGTCATATGTCGTGAATGCCATGAGGTAGGGCACAAAAGACCTGACTGTCCAAAATTGAAACGAAGTCCAAACACTGAGAGAAATGCAAAACAAAGATCCATGACCATCATTTGGGATGACTCAGACTCAGACCAGTTTGATAATGAAGAAAATTGTCTCATAGTTGACAGACAGGTAACTTTATAGTCTCAATTAAGTTCCAATAGTTTTGACATTGATTATAATTTTGATAAAGATCTAGATATTCACATTGAATTTCATAATCAACTCACTGAACTTCAGATAGAAATAAATCTTCTTAAAGAACAACTAAAGAATATCTTTAATGAAAAGGAAAAACTAGTCCATCTCAATGATAAAATCATAAAGAAAAGTTCTGATGAAAGAAATAGACTAGTTGAGAAAAACCAGCATCTTGAAAATGAAATTCAAACTTTACTAGACAATAATTATAATCTAGAAAGACCTCTCGAGGGGAAGAACAAAATAGATTTTGGATATAGAAACACAAGAACCTCAAAAAGGAAGACTTGTCACTATTGCTCAAAGATAGGTCATATAGCTCACAAATATCTGGTATATGTGGTTACCAAAGTCTAATAACTCAGAACCCAACAAAATATAGGTACCTAAATTCACAAATTCTTGTGTTACAGGAACCAGTCAAGAAGGCAGTCCAAATGGATCTTTGGTATCTACACAGTGGATGTTCCAGATACATGATAGGAAACAAGTCATTCTTTTCTTAAATACAAGAATATAATGGAGGAAATGTGATGTTTGCAAACAAAACAAAAGGAAAAATCATTGGTAAAGGAACATTAGGTAACAAAGATGGAACTTCCATCGAAAACGCTGGCTGGTAGATGGGTTGAAACATAATCTTCTCAGCATAAGTCAATTATGTGATAATGGTTACCGGGTACACTTTAAACCCTCTAAATATGTGGTGACCAAGCATGATGAAACTATTTTTCCCTACAATTAGGAAGAGAAACATATATTGTATAAATTTAGATGATTTGTCCAAACAAAATGTTGAATGCCTAATTGCTATTGATGAATCTTGCTGGACTTCGTATAGGCGTCTAGGTCATGCTAATATGAAACTCCTAAACCATTTAGTGAAAAAGGATCTAGTAAAATGCATTCCTAAAATAAAGTTCACAAAAAACAAAATATATAATACATGCATGAAAGGCAAACAAGTAAAAACATCTTTTCAGCTAATAAATGATATTGCATCTTCAAAACCACTTAAACTTCTGCATCTCGATCTGTTTGGACCCATGAAAGCACAATCTCTTGAAGGAAACAAATATGTTTTTGTCATTGTGGATGATTTTTCTCGCTATACATGGGTGAGGTTTCTTTCATATAAAAATGAAGCTTTGCATCATTTCATTACTCTATCAAAGAACATTCAAAATGAAAAGGGGCATATGATTAAAACAATCAAGAGTGATCATGGCATGGAGTTTGATGATCATAACTTTGTTACTTTCTGCAATGATCTTGGTTACACTCACAACTTTTCTGCTCCAAGAACACCCCAACAAACGGGGTAGTGAAAGAAAAAACTGAGTTTTACATGAAATGGATCGAACAATGTTGAATGAATATGATCTTCCTAAACATCTTTGGGCAGAAGCAGTCAACACAGCCTGCTATGTCATCAACAATGTCTTCTTGAGACTATTCATCAAAAAGACACCCTACAAACTCTGAAAAGGTAAGATACCCAACATATCTTACTTTTGCATATTTGGGTGCAAATGTCATATCTTAAATGATAGAGAACACCTTGCTAAATTTGATCCAAAATCAGTTGAAGGAATATTTATTGGTTACTCAACAAACAGTAAAGCCCATAGAGTTTTTAACAAAAGAAAAAGGACAATACAAGAATCAATACATATGGTATTTGATGAAATTGATCCTTTACTAGCCAAGGATTCCTTGAGCATATAGTAGGTTTTGATCAAGTTATAGAACCATTTCAGCGAGAAAGAGAGGGAGAAAAGGAAGTATCTCAAAATTCTGCTGAAACATCCTCAACTTCAAGCGGAACTTCCAATGACGAAACAGGAGACAGAGCTGGCAAATTCAAACATGCCTTAAACCATGCAATAAACAACATCATTGGAGATCTATTAGCAGGAATCACAACAAGGTCCAAAACTAAAACAGATGAATCACAACATTCTGACCTTGTGCTCATGTCTTATGCAGAACCATGCAACATAAATGAAGCACTGAATGATGAATCTTGGCTGAATGCAATGAAAGAAGAGCTTAATCAGTTTGAGAAAAACCAAGTTTGGAACTTATTCAAAAGACCTAAAAATTATCCCATAATTGGAACTAAATGGGTTTTTCGGAATAAATTGGATGAACAAGGTAAAGTTGTTTAAAAACAAAGCATGGCTTGTTGCCAAAGGATACTCTCAATAAAAGGGTATTAATTATGATGAAACTTATGTACCCGTTGCACGTCTTGAATCAATTCGCATGTTATTAGCTTATGCATCACACAAAAACTTTACTCTTACCAAATGGATGTCAAAAATTCCTTCTTAAATGGGCACTTGAAAGAAGAAGTTTTTGTAGAACAATCTCCTGGTTTCAAAAACTCAAATTTTCCAAACCACGTTTGCAAATTGTCAAAAGCTCTTTATGGTTTAAAACAAGCTCCTAGAGCATGAAATGATCTTTTGAGTTCTTCTTAATTTCAAATGGTTTTTGTATGGATAAAGTAGACACTACACGTTTTACAAAAATATCAAACGGTCATTTACTACTTGTTCAAGTGTATGTGGATGATATAATCTTTACAGGTACTCATAAGAATCTTTGTGATGATTTTGCAACATGCATGACAATGGAATTTGAAATGAGTCTTATGGGTGAGTTAAACTTCTTCCTTAGACTCCAAATTAAACAAACCTCAAAGGAATTTTCATATCCCTAGAGAAATATACTAAAGAACTCTTGCAGAAATTTAGAATGCAGGATTGTAAAGAGTTCGATGTTCCTATGGTTGTATCTACAATGCTGGAACTTGATCCTGAAGGTAAAAGTGTGGATGAGACAACATTCAGGGGGATGATCGGAAGCTTGTTGTATCTAACTTCCAATGGCCCAGATATACTATTTACCACCATTTTATACACCTAGTTTCAAGAACAACCAAAAGAGTCACATCTCAAGGCCGTCAAAAGAATTCTTCGCTACCTCAAAGGAACCATCAGTCATGGAATTTGGTATCCTCAATCTAAAACTTTCAATCTAGTTGGGCATTCTAACGCTGACTATGCAGGGTGCAAAATTGATCGAAAAAGCACTACTGGAACTTGTCAACTACTAGGGTCATGCCTAGTAAGCTGGTGCATTTTTTCTTTCCAAAAATACAAAAATCTTCAATAAAAGATACATAAAATCACTGTCCAAATTTATCATTTTTAAATTTATTATGAGAAGGAAATTAGGCAATCAAAATGTCTGCCTTTCTGCACACAAATCAACATACAATCTCTGATCTTTATGATGAAATAAAGGATCTTCGTTACTCCCACTGCCAAAGATCTTACAGCCGCTGAGTCTTTTTAATGATGAGGGGGAGACTGTGTTTTGTTGTTGTTACTTTGTTGCCATACTTGCAAATTCTGAAACCATTCTGTTATGTTTTGAACTATTTTGCTAAACTTCAAGAACTGTAAACAGTTGTTCTGCTATGCTACTTGCAAATTCTGAAACCATTCTGTTATGTTTTGAACTATTTTGCTAAACTTCAAGAACTATAAACATTTGTTCTACTATGCTTTAAGTATATGTTCCTTCTTAAATTTGTTTGAAGTTTTTATCTGTGGTACTAAGCTTTTTGACATGTGGAGAAAAATAATTGTGCGTTGCTTCATATTTGTTTGAACTTACGTTTGGGGTACTAAGCTTTTTGACAGGGGGAGAAAAATGATTGTGCGTTACTTTATACTTGTTTAAGCTTATTCATGTCATTAAGTACTTTTGTTAGGGGGAGAAAACAATCCCTATAATAATCTTTTAAGACGGGGGGAAGAATAGCACAAATGACATCATCAAAATGGGGGATATTGTTAGGTTTTCCTCCAAAAGCCAGTTTTGATTATGCCTTGAATCAAGTTGATTTAATCTATTATGGTAGGTGCAACTCATATGATAAACTAGTCGTTGCAACAAATCCGGAACTTCCTATGTATAAGACTGTGTATTTTTGGTATGTTAATATTGCACCATTCTAGGAGAAAATTGAGCTGATTGAGATTTACTCTTGAGGATTTTGTACTCAACTATTTAAAAAGAATAAAGAGCTTGATAAAGAGTAGCGAGTGCTATTATGTGAGAGTAGGATTATTCCTTTGCTCAATACTTTGTCTTTCTCAAAACTTCAGTTTTACTTGCTAAGTATTTACTGCAACACTGTGAGGTTTTGAGAAGTTAGTGCTACCCTTTGTACTCGTTCTAATATCTTTGATTAATAAAGTGCAGATTCAAAATCATAAGTCCTTTGGCTTAGGTAGTGGAGTAGGCTTGCCGAACCACTATAACTATATTGTCTCTTTTACTTATTGTTCTACTTGTTTATGTTATCTCTGGAATTTTAGTTATATCTGGAAGTTCCAGTTTATTATTCTGATATATTGTTTGACTCCTTTGAGTCCTTTACCCTCTTGGGACCCTATACTCTTTCAGAGACATCTGCTCAACAAAGTCCCACCCCTGCAATAAAAAAGTGTAAACATGCAGGAGTAAGAAACCGCTACGAAACAACAAAGAAAATAAACTATGACAAAAAATCGAAGTAATGAAACAAACTTATGTCTGGGAAACGGCCAGCAACTATCTCAGTTAACTAGGAAGAGGAGAATAACTCCAACTTCTCTCGGTCATATATACTCGCATACCAAACTCTACATGCGATCAACACTAAAGCACTCTCATCGACATCCCAGTAGGAATCCACCTCACAAATCCAACCACATTGAAAGAGTTTGTGGTAGGTTGTAGATCCATGAGCACACTTCCCCGCAAAATCAAAAGGCAACACCTCCATCTTGTCACATGTAGTAGAAGTGCCCACAGTTGGACTTGGCGAGGGTGTACCTGCTTAGCCACCGACTTGGAGGGCTAGGGCAACACCCACTCGGTGATGCCTCTCTGCAATGCTACTTCGTGATACATTTTTTAGCTATTTCTCCTTCTGCTCTCTGAGCTCATATCTCAGCAAAGTTATTCTTCTTTCCTGCCAAGATAGGAAAAAAAAAAGCCAATATACAAACAATGCGAAGAACGTATAAAAATACGTATACAAGCATAAGCAAGAGCCGTGAATCAGAAGGCAAAATGCTAAGTACCAATTGGAAATGTGTAAATAATGTCGAAAGAAAAATCAAACAACCCCATTTCAGCAAAATTCATGCAAAGGTCGTGATGAACTTAACTAAGATGAATCAAAGAGGAAAACTACTCTATTTGCGAGGACATTCCAACCCTCGTCTCTAACAAGAAGAAGCTATCCTTCCAAGGACCTTTGAACGAAGGTAACCCACACAAAAAACTGTTGTTTGGTTTAGGAAAGAAATGGAAAAAAAGTTTATTCTGTACCTTACGCTCTCCAAGCAAAGTGTAGTAGCCATCTAGATATTGGTAAACTCAACTCACTCAAACGCCATCTAAAAGACACAAAAAAGTTAGGTAGGAACTTGCTTAGACACACACTATAGCGGCTTGCTATATCTAGTAAAATAGGGTCAGAAGGAAGAGAGAACTCCCAAGTGAAGTAATTACTAAAATTCGTGAAGTATTCTCTAGGAAGCAACATTATGTTGTCTTGAGGAGAATAAAAGACAAACTTGAATTCGTCAGAAATATAAATCATACGTCTTAGAATATCTAACTCCACTACAAGAAAAATTACATTTTATGGCACTAAAAAAGTGCCACTTAAATAATGTTATAGTGACAATTCAATATTTAATGACATTTTTTAAAAGTGTCATTTATAGCAGTGTAACTAAAGGTGTAAATGTCACTATTTTAGTCATATTATGACATTGATAAAGTGTAACAAGAAATACATTTAATAACATTTTAAAATATCACAAAAAGTGCATTAAATGACATCTCAAAATGTCACATTTTTTTTGTGTTAAAGTGACATAGTAGTATGCCACAAAAGATGGATGTAGTTACATACTAAAATGCCACAAAAAATTTCTTTTGAGATGACATGCTAAAATGTCATGGAAAATATAATAGATGACATATTAAAATACCACAAAAAATTCATTAAATAACATAGTAACATGCCATAAAAAAAGCAATAAGTGATACACTAAAATGCCACAAAAGATATTTTAAATGATATGTAAACATGTCAGAAAATTGTATATTAGTGGCATGTTAAAATGCTACAAAATAAGTATTTAGTTGACACTTTAAAATGACACAATACTTATAAATTGTTGCATTTAAAAATGCCACCAAAAAGTAACTTTTTTGACACTTTTGCTTGTCGAAATATTTATATTTAGTTACCTTAGTAGTGTCCCAAAAGACTTATTTTGTGACATTTCAATGTGCCAAAGAAACCCAATAAATGGACATTTCATAGTGCCACTATAAACCTATAATATTTATTTCAAGCACTAATAGTATCTATTTATTTAATAGCCAAAAATTAAATTCTTTTAATAATAAAATAATATAATGATATCTATTCTTATAAATGATAATAATTATTTAATTAACCCAAAAAGAAATGGAGCAAAGGAGACATTTCAAATTAAATAAAATCATTAAATAAATATAAGTTCTTAGAAACATCACTGATCAATAGCATATCCGATGATTGTACTTTACTAAATCTAACAAAAATAAATAGCTCTATTAGAAAACTAGAATCAAAATGTACTTTAAATTCACTGAACATTTGGAGCTCATCAAAATTGACCATAAAGGTGAGTATCCAAGACTTGAAATGATATATTTTCGAAAACCATTTGAATCAGCCATAAAGGCGAAAATCGACATCCTTTGAAAGCTGCACGAGTAGGACAATAATATAAACAAATTATTTTTATTATATAAAAGTTATAATTATGTAAAGCAATAAGATTAGTATTTTAAAATTTAAGAGATTGTAATAATATTAGTACACACCACAAAAGCTTTTGGCTAAGCAATGTTATCTCCAACAGCTTGTCCAATAGTTTTGCATTGTCCATATGATCTAACTAGTCGTTCATTTGGCTTTACCGCACCTCGCACATAGATTTCCCGATTCAGTTGGTGTAGTCTCATTCAGACGAAATTGCATGTAAGGATCCATTTAAATCTATATAGTTAAAAAAAATGAAATTATAATCAAATTACTTAAACAAATTAGTGGTTATTTATCAAAATCTATATCAAAATTAAAAAAAAATGAAATTATAATCAAATTACTTAAACATACAAAGCAACCTGTTGCAATTCCTCTGTCGCCTAAAACATAAAAATCAATCAGTTATATATATACACACACTAATGGGCCATCCAAATTTTCCTTTTTAATGTTTCTTGATTTGGATTCAGTCTACTGCATCTCTTCTAACGATTGATGAGGAATGACATACTATTTACATGCAATGTATCATCAATATTGGGTGTAAGAGACACTAATATTAAAAGTGAAAAAGTGTTAAAAAGTGAGAAATTGAAATACAATAACAATAGATTTGCATCACAACTGTATATTCGGAATAAAAAACTATGTTCTACATATTTCTATCATTATATCAAATATATTTACAAATATTGCAACTGTATATAAATATATATATTACTATTCTATACTAGTTCTTCCACATTAACATCAAATTCGAAGGCACGTAATATTACAAAAAAAAAAGAAAGAAAAAGAAAATAACTATCAAATGAGAAGACTCAAACCTTCAAGAAACAGTTGAGGTCTTCAATCTTGAATATGATGAAAATTTGCAAAAATTTTGGATAACAAACTTTGTTTTTCCTGCAACTATATTTTAGTCTTCCCTCCAATAATTTGAATAATCTCTTTCCAATATATACATATTTTTTATTTTGAGAGAATTTACCACATTACCATAATTGATGATTGAGGTTTGGGAAAGATAAATCAAAATTTTGTTAATTGTTATACACTTACACATTAGAAAAGGAGTAAAATGGGATATTACCAATAATAATTTCATTACCTTAATGATTAAATTGTTAAATATGGAAGAATATTTAATAAATTATTAATTAAAAATATGAAATTTAAAGGAATGTACCTATGGCTTCCCATGTGAACAATAGCTTTCAATTCAATTCAATAAAATTGACCACTTTCAAACTAAATAACGGATTTAATAATTAAACTTATTTTGTTCAGGTAAAAATGGCTGAAGACTACGGTTGTCTTTATGTGCGAGATGCTTCTACCTAAATTGATTATGAGCTTTTCAATAAATTGAACCATTATGATTGGTAGATAAAGAAAATCAATTAGCTTCTTTCCTAATTGATATTCTTCTACCTAAATTAATTTTGGGTCTCACTAAATCGATATTCTTCTTTTGAAAATCAATTAGCTTCTTTCGTAATTGATATGCTTCATAATATTGATATTGAATTTTTAGGAAAGAAGCTTTATGTCTTTATGTCATGTTTTTGGTAAAGAAGCTTCCTGGTAGATAAAGAAAATCAATTAGAAGTGATTTTCAGGGCCTAGTAGATAAAGAAGCTTCCGGATAGATAAAGACCTAGTTCTCAAATCCATTGTCTAAGAGCAGCAATGGGCATGTAGCCATGTACTTCACAGACTCGATGTTTGAGACTGCAGGGAAATCCTACTCCTAATCTCCCAAGTATCCTGACCATATATAACTTCTATGAAGAAAATCACTACTAATTATGTTGTCATGTCAAATCCCACTATATAGTGGGATTATAATATTATATATATATTATAGTGACATTTTTTTATAACTATCAACATATTGTTTTATTGTGTGACTATATTGTAAAATGCCATTAAATTAGTGTAATTAAATATATTGTGGCATTTTCTACAAAATGACATTATAACTTGATATAAGTGCCATTTTTAATAATAATTGATGACACTCAGTTAAATGCCTTTAAAACACATTTATGGTGGCATGTTCAATCAAATGCCAATATTTTATTTGACATTTATTAGTTAAATGTCACAAAATATTACCTTCAGTGTCATTTTTTAATAAATATCACAATAATAGTATTACTTGTCATTGTGTTATAAAATGCCACCAAGTGAATGTCACTAGATATTTTATGACATTTTTTTCAAATGACATTATAACTAACTATGAGTGACATTTTAAGAAAAATAATTAGTAACACTAGTTAAGTGCCTTTAAAATACATTTATGGTGACATTTCAATCAAATGTCACCATTTTATTTGTCATTCAATTATCAAATGTCACTAAATATTATTCTATAGTGACACTTTTTGTAATTGTCTCCATATTATTTTTATTTGGCATTACTTTATAAAGTGTCACTAAGTTAGTGCCACTAAAGGTCATTTTTCTTGTAGTGTCTTCGGCTCAAGTAAACATCTAATTCCTAATACCTTTGAGAAATTATAATCCCTAGTAGGAATAGCTTCAGAGTCCTCATTAGAAGAACCCTCATCTTTAGAATCGGAACTAGATGATGAATATGTCTCCTTAATCTCATTCTCATCATGAAATTCCTCAAAATTTTCTACAGCTTGGACTGACTACACCCTAAGAGGAGAATTGAGATGTGCTATGACACCATATGGAGGATGGCCTTTGTAAGCACGAACCTGATCGTGAGTGTTGTGGGCACTCGAGGCTTGTGCCTCGCTGGCGACAGCCCTGGCGCCATGTGGGCACCAGGGATGAGCTTTGCACAGACACTCGAGAGGGTGCCATGTGAACGCCTAAGATGGGTGCCTCCGCCGGTGCCCCAGCCAAGTGCCACGCGTGGACGATCAGTCGGCCACGAGCCCACCATGTTGGCTTCTTCTTCGCCTCCATTCGATTGATGCGTTGAAGACTCCCTTCTTGAACTCAACTGAGAGATAGACTTAGACATTCTTTAACTCAATTAAGGAGCTTAAAGTGCTCACTAACTCTAAAAGACTTCCAGTGGAATGTACAAACAAACGAACCAATAAGGAGAAGATAAGTCAAAAAGTCCAAAGCATAAAGAGGACTCATCTTAACACTCCTAATAGAGTTGTTTTCTCTGTTCCCCTCCTTAGCTAAGGTGAAATTCCTCTTTTTTGCTAACTCCCTAGGTGCCAACAAAAGCCATCTTTACGGAGCATTAAGACTCAAGGACTTTGAAGCCTACTCAAACTCAACTTGGATAGAAGTCGAGAATTCACAAACTCCTCAGCCTAAAATAATTACTTAAGTTAACTTAGGATAAATCTAATAAATTAAATTTAAATTATATATTTGATTTAAAATTAACAATTTCTTACTAAAAATAAGGGGGTTTAATGATGTGACTAAAATTGGACTTGAGGATATTTTTGGTAATTTAACTAAAAATAATGAATCAACATTAATTAATTAAGTAAATGGGCCAAAAAGCTCAAAGGATAAGCTAAGCACATAAAGAGAGTAGAAAAACCTTAATGTGCCTAAGTCCATCAAGATTAAAATCTATAAATACCAAATCCTGGAGAGAAATGAAACATAAGAAATTATTTACAAAATTTCCCAGACCAAAAGAACACTCGAGAAGAGTATATCTCTCTACACATGTTCTTGAGAAGATGAACCGACACTTTGATGGTTTTCAAAAAGGACCTCGCTCTATTTTCAAGTAGTATCAAATTATTTACAAAATTTCCTAGACTAGAAGAACACTCAAGAAGAGTAGATCTCTCTGCGCGTGTTCCTGAGAAGACAAACCGACACTCTGATGGTTTTCAAAAAGGACCTCACTCCATTTCCAAATAGTATCAATACTAATCAAATGATTAAGGCTGATCCCATCGTATAGGTATCAAATGATCATGGCAAGAGCTTTTATCCTACAAATATAGATAGAGCGATATCCAAGAAGCCAAAAATGCACAACATATTCTACATTCAAGCAAGAGACATTTTGGAGGAAGTTCCACAATTCTCTCAACCAAATTCATGAAGATTCGCGATATTCAAGTTGCACATCTAGGTATTCATTGTGAGGTTGCAAATTGCAACGTTTGATTTGAGATTATTGTGTGGAACACTCGAATTAATGTTATCAAAGTGTAAATCAACTTTGGAGGAGATGGTTCGAAGTTTCAAAACTGTTCTTGTAGAGAATGATTGGAGGATGAAATAGAGTTGTATCCATAATCGATCGAATTCAATAAATTTTACTACATATAATTTTTCTTGTTTTCAATTTGTATTCTACAGATACAAAATTTGCACTACAATAAGAATTAACATTTTAAGTTGTCAATGTTAATAATTAGTGACATCTAGTGACAATAAAAAAATTATTATCATTTATGGCAAAATTTTCATTGCCATACTAGATATATCACTAATTATTAATAGTAGCATCTTAAGCACAATTTTGTCATTGAGCTTGAGAAAGGTATTATTGAGACAAAATAAATTTTTTTGTCACTTAATATTTGTAATTTGTGATAATTATTTTAGTAATATTTAATATTTTGTCAGTAATTCTTTTCTTGTAATGGCTTTTAAATATTTTTAAGTTCAATAATTAAAAGTTAAAAATCTTAACTAGTATTTTTTTTTCATAAAATTCTAGAAAAAGTAAAACTAAAAAACTCAATATAGATATATCATACTTTAAGATAAAATCATACTTTAAGAGGATGTCCTAAAAATTTTTGTTAGTATTATTATACTTATTTTCCTTTTGAATGAACCAATCAAATATAGCATTATATTTCAATATCATCTGACAACGAATTAGCAATTATCAATCAACAGTTAATGATAATCAACTATCAACAAATTACAATTAAAAGAAGTTGACAATTAAGAAGCATTATTTTGTTTTTCATTTTTTGCTAAAAATGAATTTAATTCCTTCGCAGTGAAACCGAATATTTACCCAAGATATGTGTTTTTTTTTGAAATATTATTGAAAAAATCGAATCTTTTCAAATTATTATGCTGATAAAAAAGTATGTATATATCTTTTCAATCATTATTTTAATAAACTATGTATTTATTTGAATTATTATACTACTACAAAAAAGAACATATAATGATACAAAACCTTGATACAATACCATTAAATAATATTTCTATGATAAAATTTATCAATTTCAAAATTAAATCTATGTAATTTTACTTTCTCGCTATACTATCAAAATTCATTCACCAAAAAAAATTATTTCTGAATCTATTCAAGGCAAAAAGGAACATAGCCTACATCTCAAAATGTTAAAATTTATTCTAAATAATCCATTGATAGAATGGAAAGAATTAAGGGAAGAAAGGCCACAGAAAATGAATGGAAAAATGCAAGTTGGAGAAGATAGTATGTTCCTTTGATTAGATACATGAAACTAGTTAAGCATTTTTCTTCTAATAATAAATATAGAATCAAAATGGATTGGAAGAAGCGAGGTTTCATTGATTATGTCATTTTTTTTTATCTATTTTTTTTTAATCTATTATTTAATTATGATACAAATGAAATATGAAATTTTTAAGTAGTGAACTTTCTTCAGAAGATGATTCGCTTAACTTTTAATTAAAATAATTAAAGTGAAGTTAAATTAAAATAGCATCTTGAAATTTCTAAAATGCCTCAACTTTGTTACTAGGCCAAAATTTTCTTAGCCTGACAAACTTTTTCAAACAGACATAAAAGGAAAAAGGAAAAATCATAACATTTTAAACTTTAGAAATTGGATGCTATTAATTTCATACCAAAATAGATATGAAGGGTAATTAAGCAGAAAACAAGAAGAAAATAAAAAATTAAATTTACATTAAACTTTCTATTTTATTCTATGTTTCATATGTTATTCTAATTTAATAAATATATATTAAAATGTATTTGATTTTCAATTAATTATTTTTATATTAATATTTAATATATATTTACAAAATAAAATAAAAAATAATTAGATTCGTATTAGAATACAAAATCTAAGATGAACCAAAATTTGACCCTTAGCCTAGTTGCAGTAGTTGATGTCTTATAACCCCCTCTGGGCTGTCGCTATAGAACAAGTGATTTTTATTACACGGACCTTTCAGCTTCTTTCTGCTTTGCTCTGGCGGGAAGCACCACCGCTCCCCCTGCTGTCTGCTTTTTCATTTCTGCCTTTTTCTCTCAACAGTTACGCACACTTACCAAGGCAGCCATGTACTGGCTTACAGCAAAAAACGCCGTCGTTCTTGTCCCCCGGTGGCGCTCTCTCTCCTTCCTCCTCAGCCCCTCCCTCCACCGCCCTTTCTCCTCGTCCGCCTCTGTGCGACGGTAACTAACCCCCCCCCCCCCTTCTGTTTCTGGGCCCCTCGTACCCCGCTGTATATCTATATACCTAATGCGTCTATTGTTGTTTATATGTGTTAAAGTTCAGCCCTTTTGTTTCTTGTTTTAAAATATGGGTTTATGTGCTCTATATGCGTCCTGCAGTGTTAGAAGCTTGAAAGGCTGTCTGGGTTGTTTTTACATTTGCGTTGCTTTTCAGTTATAAATTTATGGGCTTCTAGCATATTATATCAACTTAATCATGTCTTGTCCGTTGCCCATGAACAGTTCTGTATTGTGCTTTCAACATTCTGCACTTTTCGTTTTAAAATGAAGTGGAGCCTCTTTTGTTTTATAATGTGCATAAAGATTTCTTTTGTTTTTAGTGAAAGACCTTTGCGAAATACCATGATGTATTAATTCAATTGCATACATTGCCATTTGAATATAAGTTTTACTTCTTTTTACTCTTTCTTGTATATGAAATAGAAAAAAACTATTGTCATAAGAAGTGCATCAATTGCATATGATATTGAAAGACTCGGATATGGACTGTTAAAGGTTGTAACTTTGAGGCCTCCTGTGGATTTTGTATTCTGAAATACTAAGGGAAATGTTTGTCCTTTAATTGATATTAACGGGAATGCAAATGAGCCTTTATACAAACATGACTGCATAAGGTATTTGCTAATGCTATGTCTAGCTATTTTTCCGGTATGATATTCCACCATATTTAGGTTGTTTTTATGATGGATATTTGTTTGCTAGGAAGGAAATGTGGAACCATTGTTTAAAGAATTTTATCTCCCTCTCCCTCTTTCTCTCTCCCCCTTCTATTTTTCTTTTCTATAACTGAGTATCATGTGATTCACTAATTCAAAGCAGTTCAGAAACTAGCTCAACTGCTTCAAATCCATTAACAACAGTGAAATCCAGCTTCATTGGTAAAACTTGGTGTCCAGATGGGGGGGGGGGTGTATTTCTGTGTTGATTTTTATCCATAACTGTCCATGAAGAAATATAAACCATTTATTTATATTTGCGTGTGAAATAAACTATGCATATAAAGTTGGAATATGCGCTTGAAACCCCTAATTACCAATGCTGTTTGGATGTCTTGTTGTGCTTCTTGTTCAACTTCTTCCACACAGAAGGCTAGAACCGACAATACCACTTGTATGCTGTCTCTGAGCTGAGGATACCGCTTGTCAGCTCTTTCTGAACTGATGATACCTCTTGAAATAATATAATGCCTATATCATCATGTAACATTTAACAGCTCATCCACTGGTCGCTCTTTGACATAATTGCTTTGCTATTTGATGATCCAACTTCTTGATTGCCCAACTGCTGTACTTTGGCATCTGGAAAGACATGTAAAGATGGCAGGAAACCTTCTCTGTTAATTTGGAGAGGTATAATGACTTCATGTCTTGCATATAGTATGTTTCCTTTGGTCTCCAGACTCTCCACACTTAGAGAAGCACTTAATTTCAGACTTACTGATCCATGAATGGTTTGTACAACAATTTGCCATGCAGTGATACATTTTCGAATTAGCTCAGGTTTTATCTATGTTCTCTCCGGTGGTTTTATAGCCTTCCAGAACAATGTTTTTCTGGTTTCTATGAATTTGCGAATGTAATTTTTTCTTAAAGAATATGATATCTGAATTTTGAAGCTAAATGTTCTCTGCCAGCAGTATCAGGCCGTCTGAGCGCACTTTCTGCTTCAAAGAGAGAAAGCTTTATGCAAAACCTACCAAAAAGCATAAACAATCAAAAATTGCCATAGAAGAGAAAGATTATGCTCATATGATCTGGTGGAAGGAGGTTAGATACATCTATGTGTTGCTTTGTTTGCCACATAAGTTACTTAGCAATAAATTCAAGCTAATTTTATGCTAATGAATCTTTTTCTAGAACTTCTTGCAAGTCTAAGTCGGCTATGTTTTCTTGTTCCAGAAAATGCAGATGTGCAGAAAGCCTTCATCTGCTCTGCTTGTTAAGCGGCTTACATTTTCTAATTTGCTGGGTGTTGATACTACCTTAAAGAATGGAAGGTAAGCTCTAAAGTCCTCTTTGCTTCAGCATAAATATGCTTTGCTTCTTCCTTACATTTAATAAAATGCTAGTGTGGTTTTTATGTATCTACATTTAACAAAGATGCCAAAAAATAGCCCAACTGTACTACGATTGATGAACTCTTGAAACTAAGTCTGGGAGTGTGTAGCTTTTGCTTATTTGCTTTACATGTTCATCAATCTTGAAACTAAGTCTGGGGGTATGTAGCTTTTGCTTATTTGCTTTACATGTCTACCTATGATCAGAAAACTTCCGCTCCTAGAATGCTTGTTCACATTATTCTTCTCTTTTTTGAAACCTCAACTGTATAGGGAAGATGCTTTTTATTTATATGGCATCTATACTGTCTTCTGTTTCTGCATACTTGAGCATTATTACTCTTACTGCATTTTTGAGATGTATTCTTCAAAATGGGTTTATTATTGTCATATGTCTTTGTCATCTGTGTTATTCTTTACTTTGTTGCATGCATGTCCAGTTCCCTTTTTATCTGGTTAAGTTTGCAATTTTATATGGGGAATGCACATTTAGCAGAACTATTATGACAATCATTACATGATTTGTATTTGGTAACTTCTTTCTTAATTATGTTGTAGCCTAAAAGAAGGAACTCTTAATTGGGAAATGTTGCAATTCAAGTCAAAGTTTCCGCGTGAAGTTTTGCTATGCAGAGTATGTTTACATAATTTTGTCCTGCCTATTTGTACTGTTTATTTTACTTCTGTACCTTAAAATGCTAACATCATACATTTACACAAACACCACAGAACTTTATTAATATGAAGGCACACTTTTCGATACTCTTTTACCACTTTTTTTTTCCTTCAAGGTTGGAGACTTCTATGAGTCGATTGGTGTTGATGCCTGCATTCTTGTGGAATATGCTGGATTAAATCCTTTTGGTGGTTTACGTTCGGACAGCATCCCAAGGGCTGGTTGCCCTGTAATGGTACTGAAGGGCTTAGATGGAGAGATGTCATGTCAAACATTTAGTTGTTATTAGATCGCATAGTCTTTTAAATTGGACGCACAGTTGCTCTAATGGAACTCTTTTAATAAAATTTTTGTATACTTGAATTTTATGTTGTGAAACCATATTACATTTATGCTTCGTGGTGTATGCTTTTGGACTATTTTATTATGTGAGATTTGTTATTAACTGGGTTAGGGCATATCTGGTTTAGATTGTGTGTGTGGGTGAGATTTGTGATTCCATTTTATGTAAATAGTTACTTCAAAATATAATTTATTTAAAAATAATTGATTCTTATATATTATTTTTGGATTATCAAAGTGAATGGAAATGATTTTCCATACAAATTATAGAATTTGAATTTAGAAAAATCAGAAAAGCCAGAAGAATTTTCACTTATGCAATTATAATTTTGTGAAAAGGTTTCCCTAGTTGTTTTTGAAAATTTGAATGGTAAATTGGTGCTATTGGAATCATATTATAGAAATTCTTCATTTTTGATTTACTGATTGCGCAAATCTATATTATGGCAAAAGATCTATGAATAATTGCATAAGAGTAGAACATGACTTGGCAGTGAGTAGTACACATACACACATCCTTTATGGTTCGTTAGGTCTTTCTCTTACTGATCAAGGAGAAGTTTCATTAATCAAGTTTCATAATTATGTTTTTCAATTTTCCTAACACAACCAAACAAAGTGGTGAAGTTAATAATGGGAAGAATTGGTTCTTAGCATTAGATATTTATTGATCCAGAAAGACCTCTCAAGGAATGAAGTTTTTTGTATTCCTGATGGTTCTAAGAGGGTCCTCGAAGATGGAAGGACATCTGCTAGGTTGAAGTATTTTAACATGGAGAAACATTCTTCCAGAGAGAAAATCTTTCACACTGTTTGCACTTGTTGCCAATATCATTATGTGCTGGTTATTTATTTCTTATCAAACGGATTTTGTGCTGTTTATGCAACTGCCCATTGCAGTTGCTGCAAATAGTTAAGGTCCCCTGGTGAGATATGATGGCAGCTGGGTATAACTCTTAATGGATGTACAGGGCCTCCTGGAAAGCGCATTTTGACCTTGGGATTAAATTATATTTGACAATTAGGTTAGGACATGTAAGCAATTCTGACATGGTAATAGTTGTTCTAAACTGAGTATTCCTGCCAAAATCTTTTGGAAGGCATGCAAGAAAAAAATTTATAAATCTCAAGTAAGAAGTAAAAATTCTTTTGCTGTTTGATTTGACTGGACTTCTTTACTTGGTGGAGAAGATAAAGCATGCCAAGCTTTGTGTTTGTATAGTTTGATACTTTTTATAATTTCCTTCTCAAACACATATTTCGTCTTTGAAGTTTCATGGCTAGATATTGAGTTCTTTACCTTTTTCCTGAATTGCTGTTGGGTTCCACTTCTTGACATATCACTTCTTACTCTTGCAGAATTTACGACAGACATTGGATGACCTAACGCGTAATGGTTTCTCTGTTGTGAGTACCATGCCTTTAGGTTTGCTGTGCCTTAAAATGGGGTTTATTTATAATCACATCTCCACACGTCCTGGAAAGTGAAATGGAACAATTCTGATTTTCTGCAATTTCATTATCATATTCTTTTACTATATGTCTTTCTTACATAAATTGGATAATTTGAACCACTTTCTTCTGTAGTGCATAGTGGAGGAAGTGCAGGGTCCAACTCAAGCTCGCACACGTAAAAGTCGTTTTATATCTGGGTAATTTATATATTGACTTGATCTTGAAATTGTTTGACTCATTTGTTGTTTGGTTTCCATTTTGATATGCTGTGCTACTGGAATCTTGTCTTCTCATGAGAGCTAATTTGTGGTCATCGAGTTAGGCCGGAAAACTTAGTGATGATGCATGTTTATTAGCTACATGAATTTGGAATTCGGTGTTTCCATCCTTGTGTTTCAAAAACTATTTATCTAATGTGTCGTACTCATGGAGCATCTATCTCCTGTCATGTTGTGATTTTGCAGTTTACTTGAGATGTTAGTCTCATGTATTGGATGCGTTTTGTTTTAACTCATATCGAGATGTCTTGGGTACCTCATAAGTTTTTAGTATATCATTCCCACAAACCCGTGGAGCTTCATCATCCAAAAACAATCATAGAACATATTTTGGTGCTAAGTCCCTAGATTTTACAGTTAGAGCTTATGTTCTTTGTAAGTGCCCGGGGCATGTATTGTCTCTAGAAGCACTCACCATCTTTAACAAAGCTGCAGAAGTCTGGAAGCTCCACTCGTCCAGCTTGTGTTGCTCAACTATCATTATCCAATCTGTGAAGATATATGGAAGAAATTTATGTTGTGAAACTGGCTTGACCATGGTGAATTTGACTTATAAGAGAAATGTTGAACACTTTAAACACCTAGCTTTCCTTGGCATAAGCTTTTTTTACAGCTTATATTCTCTCTGGTAGCTTTTGGAATATTTCATATGAAGTGTAATAAAGTCCTTGCTGATATATTAGTGGGTGGTCATTCTGTGAAAATCAACATATAAATTTGATGCAAAATTATGCAATCCTACCTTAGATATTTTATGAGTGAGGACTCCAGTTGGAGCCAGTATCCAGTCAGTTTCAGTAATTTTTGGAAGTATTGTATTCGGAGAAATGCTTTGGCTGACAGTGTTGGCCAAGACTGCTTTTGTTTCATAGCAGGCAGTGCTGTTTTGTATGCTCTGAGGACCAGCATAAAATACTTGCTTGAATGCTTACAAAACCAATATTAATCAATTAGATATTATTACTCTTGAAGTTGTGCATATTGGTGTTGCTCGCGAGTTCTTGTCATTTGCTTGTGGCCATCTTAGTTAAGGTCACCTGATTAGCGCAAGGGGGAATTCATAGAAATTGGTGATCTGGTACTTGTTCTGCCTTGTACTTTAACACATTTGTTTGGTGGAGATCAATAGGCTAGTCATCAGCTGATATTAAGAACTTTTTGCCCATTTAGGTCATGAACCATTCAAAATTTACCAATTGGTAAATTTTTTTTCGCTAGCATTAACAAATTTGGCTCAGAAATAGCCTTCTGGGATGCTACTTATAGTCTAGTTTGCTGTGCATCTACTGAATTAGGGTACATATATAAAGTCCAGAGAAAATAGAAGATGGAAAGGTATATCTTCTGCAGGCCACCTGACTGTGCACAATTTTATTTATTTTTACAAACCTGCTGGTTGTAATGAAAATTTTAATAAATGGGTTAGGGAGACTTTAAACCGCAACTTTACTCGACTTTGATACCAAATTGAACAACCATCTTACCTAAAGCATAAAATAACCATACACATTGTCTTCTAAGCTTCAAGGCAAACTCCATGCAAAGATCAAAATTCTTCATAGGACTAGTCATGCAGCTGCCCTGCCGGTCAGAACTGCATTGGGCTAGCAGATGGGAAACTCTAATTTCTATTTCCTAAGTTTCTTTAATTGATAAAACATCATCCTAGTTCATGGATGAATTTAACTATCTAAAAAGTCCTTGAATAGCTTGCAATTTTATGCAAATGTGATGTTTATAATATGGAGAATCTAGTTTCATAGTGAAATTATAATTGGTTTGATTTTTCTGTCCTTTATATCATAATATCAAATATGAACATTTGTTAATTCATTCTTTATGCTAGGCTAGAAAAACCATGGCTGTATTTCAGATTATTTGTATTTTTCATTATGATAATTCTTGAGAATGATCAGTGTATGTTTGTCATATCTTTCAGCGAGTGTGAATCCTGTTCTAACTTTACATGAGTTTTCAGGCATGCGCATCCCGGCAGTCCTTATGTGTTTGGGCTTGTTGGAGATGATCATGATCTAGAATTTCCCGACCCAATGCCCGTAATAGGTATGAGCCATGGAATCTCCTTATGCACAACAGTTGGCTTTTAGAAGTGTGTAATTATACCCACGTTTGACTTGCTTTATTTTTTCCCTTTCCGACGGAGGTTCCTTAATTATATTCTGATAGAGTCTAGTGCTTAAGTGCTAATCTGTTGAAGTATGGACATGGAAGAATTAGTTGAAGAGATAGAGTGTGAGAAAATCATGGAAAGAAATTGTGTGGTTGGGCATTCAATAGATGTCCTCAGACAAAATGCCTGAAGAGCTGAGAACAATGGAAGCTAAAACACTTACGTTGTTCTCTCCTACAATTACAATGCAATGGCCAACTATTTATAGAGCTTAAATAGACATGTGAATGTGATAACATTAAATGAAGGAAACGACTCCATGTTAATTAAATTAAACAGAATAATTATTGAAATGGTGATTAGATGGATTATGTTGCGATTCAATGATTATATGCCAAGATGGATCTTTGATAATTTCCACTAAAATTAGTTTTTGACTCAAGGAATATCTCGTTCGGCTAAGGGATACTGCATGGTTTCGGTGCTGGAGACAATGAAGACCTATTCTGCAGAGGATGGTCTGACAGAAGAAGCCTTGGTTACCAAACTTCGTACCTGTCGTTGCCATCATTTGTTCCTACATTCATCTTTGAGGCACAATTCCTCAGGTTTATAGTACATTCTGCTTCATTGACCTTGTGGTAAACTATTGCCTATAATTTTTTAAAATGAGACATGAGACTGTTCGTATTCTTTGATAGCTTTTTTAGATAATTCTGTTGCTTCCTTTTAATCATTTCTGGATGGTGCTTTATGCCTCAATTAACCATATTTATTTGAGGTTTAAATAGGCAAGAAAGGTAAACTCCTCCACGAATGTGTGTTCGCATTGATCTTCTGATCCTCCTCCTTCCCACCTCAGTAAATAGAAAAATTTGATGGTGGACACTACTGAAAGTGTTATCCATTTTATCTGTATACACTAGGTACCTGACTATGTTACTCAGGAATTCTTTTAACTTGCCATTGGTTGAATGCTCTGGCAAATAAGACCATCTCTTCTGTTTTGATACCCTGGAAGCTAGATTTTTTCAAGAAACTCAGTTGCAGATTGGCTGTTTTAACTAGAAAAGCTACACTTGAAAATCCTTGACTTACAATCTTCTAGTCATACATGGGTTAATTGGTTTGTCCATTGAACTTTTATGATGCCATGAGGAATTTTCATAGAAGTAATGACTTACAGGATATTATTTCCGTTCTTGTGTCGTGAAAAGAAAAAAAATGAAATATGGTGCCATTACAGAAATGGAGTACTGATACTTTCTGCAATACCGTGGATTATATGCTGTCAGACAGCTGTTTGTTCTCGTAATTCATGTCACTTGATATTCAAACCACGGAGGCTTCTGTGCAGGAACTTGTCGCTGGGGTGAATATGGTGAAGGTGGGCTGTTATGGGGAGAATGCAATGCTAGACAATTTGAGTGGTTTGATGGTAATCCAGTGAATGAGCTATTGTATAAGGTCGCAATGAAATCTTTGAATACTTGCACATAGAGCTTGTTCCTTACTTCTGCATTCTATCGTGCATTAACTTGTTCAAATACAGGTAAAAGAGCTTTATGGCCTTGAAGATGATATCACATTCAGAAATGTTACAGTTGCCTCGGAAAATAGGCCCAGTCCTTTACACCTAGGGACAGCCACACAAATAGGTAATCCAAAATAAATATGTTGGAGCACAACGGAAATAATTTAGGCACGAGATTTAATTTATTAGGAATTCACAAATCACACTCACAAATTTAATGACAAAATTAATACTAGACAGATAGAAAAAATAAAACAGACATAGATTTACGTGGTTCGGCAAATTCCGCCTACCTCCACGAGAGTTTTCTTTCTTCAATTATGATAGACCAGTACAAGCCAACCCTTGAATTTGACATGCCCAAACTCAAGCCAAAAAAACCCCTTGTACAACCACTAACATAACTACCAAAGAAATAATCACTCCACCCTTTTGTATTGTCCCACTCGTACTCACAATAACTACCCCATGAGTATCATATCATGAGTTCCACGAGTGTCCTCTCTTTAAAGTAATCAAATAAACACCTCTATTTATAATAAAAAATTACTTGACTACTTTACCTAGAACTAGGAAACCCAATACAAGGAGTCCTAATTCTAGTCAAACTTGGTCTCTTGATAACTGAGTCAAATCCTAACAAAATATAGTTTGAATGATGTTGCAGTTGCTCTGTTTTTTCCTCAAGTAAATTGAAACTTAAGACTTTTTTGGCTGATTTGACCATTTAGCGAAGTGAATCACAATCTTGCTATAATCTAGAAAAAATATTGACAAAGCAGAAAATCCTCTCATTGACAAGGTGGTGATCTAGGGGAAAGAAAAGGAAAATTGTCAATGGTTTCAGTTTATGCGAAATGAAAGGGGTTGTTATGTAATTTGATGTGTATATAATAAGAACATATATGCTTTCTATGTTATCCAGGTGCTCTTCCGACTGAAGGAATTCCTTGTTTACTCAAGGTGCTGCTTCCATCAAATTGTACTGGCCTTCCTGTTATGTAAGTGAGAAGTTCATGTTGACCTCATGCCTCATACAAAATGAAGCACATTAATAGGTATTTTAGGTGTGAGCATATACTATAAGAGTGACATGTCATGCCTACGGCTCCCTCAAGCTATGTGTCACATCACAGCCACTATTCTGCCATCAACTTTCTACATAATCATCCTTAATTGATAGTTGCTGGTAAATCAACTAGATTGGATTGCTTTTGCTGCCTATAAAAAGTAGAAAATTATTTGGAAAGATATTGGGACTTGGATCTTCCCTGTTTTCCAGGTAGCTCTTTAATCTGATTTTGAGTGACTCTTGTCGTCGATACATATTGGTTTCCTGCTTCTGTTCTTTTGCTCACAGGTACATAAGAGATCTTCTTTTGAACCCTCCTGCTTATGAGATTGCATCAACGATACAAGGTGAGTCTATATAAATTCAGTGTTTATACAGTAATTGCATGCATATATGGTGACTATTACTACTTTCTATTGAAGTCATAATGCTATGATTTTTTGTGCTATTCTTTGTCTATTCTTCAGTTCAATATCATGTGTCTCATGCGGTCCACTTTGATTCTGTGGATGTTCAGTGGTATGAGTGATAATCTTTGCCATTGCACTTAATGTAATACTAATATTTGATATTGGTCAGTGACTAAATGCAAGGAAAAGGAAAGTTAACATGAAGTTTTTAAGATCATTCAATCCTTTTTCCTTTTATATTTCCCTTTGATAGTTTTTGGTCATCTAACAAACCTTTCCTGTTTGCCTGTAGTGGTATGGGAAGTTTATAACACTGGTTAAAAAAATAAATTCGCATATTGCATGCAAAAACATATGCATAAATGTAAAACTCGTGATGAAAATACTATAGACAATGTTCTTTTTATATATACAATATATATATATATATATGTCGAACTTGACTTTTTGTTACTATCATTCTATGATTTTTAGAGTTCAAGCATTTTCCTTTTAATAAAATTCTAGTCATTATCTAATAATGGCATTAATGATAAATTATTTGCAATGAATATGATGAATGAAATATATGATGATCATAGCAGACTTAAAAGTTTGATTTGATAAATCTCTGACATAGTCATAAGGATTGAATTGGAAAAGAAATCAATCTGCATAAATTCATGTTTTATTTATGATCAATTCAATATAAAAGAGACCAAAGTCCACTATGTTTTAAATTTACCTAAGTAAATATTATATGCTGTCATTTGTGGAATTTAATTTTTTAATATGATCAATTATGAAATTATTTTCTAATTTTTTCAACTTGACCAAATAATTGGTAATTAAAAGAAGTGATTTATTAGATTTCTTTAGAAATAATCTGAACTTCTTGAGACATTTAACTTCTGAAATATTAATTATTGAAAATAAAACAAATTGTACTGAATATAATTGTGTTATAAATTACTAACTACGTATGCTAATCCCATGATAAAAAGATTACTGATACTAATGAAACATCAATACTGTAAATTCAAATTTTTGGAGAATATAAAAACACACTCACACATGTACAAATGCACATATACCATTCAGAATAACTTTTACTTTGTCTCAATTTGATATTTCAAATATTTGGTTTTTTAATAATTAACTTTGTATGTAAGAGTCAGCACAGATTGGGTTAATGCATGAATATGCACACCAAGTTAATTAGTGAAACAATAAATAATTAAAAATCAAGATGAACCAAAATAAAAGGTAGTAAAATTTACTAATTTAATTTAAAAATACTTTCCAAAAAGATATTATTATATAAAGGTGTTACCAAGAATTATGTATGTTTGAATCAAATAATTAATAATTAATTAGCAACTTTTAACTATTTCTAATGTCACATAATTTTATCTGTTAATTTAATATTTATAAATAATTAAAAAAGTTAAAAACAAGGTTTGGTTTCAATTTGCTACACTTTACCATCTTCAATCAAGAGATCTGAATTTCCATCTTCTTGCATCATCCTGCCTCTCGAATGCTTAAAAATAGTTCAATTGCTTGCAATCTATGAATGAAAATTAGTCCCTAATAATAAATGTAATGATGAAAAAAAAAACAGTCTTCTTGTCATCCTTTCCGTTCCTCTCACTCTCAACTTGTTTAATCCTAAGATTTGATTAAGGAAAAAGAAATAAAAAATTAAAAAGAAATAAAAACTATGACACTTAAAAACACAAATTCCTATTATGCTCTTCTCTTTTTTATTTTGTAAACACTAGTTAGGTATAATAGGGACACCAGAAAGTCAATAAACATAAAACATCGTGTGTTATTCGTACTCTGATAATAGCATGGATATAGATACATATATAGATAGATTGATAGATATAGATTATTTGGTTTAGTACATGCCAGGTGAGGCTGTCTAAAGAAAAGATTGTCTATTAGGTTTGAATTTATTTTTCAAGTACTGATGTTACTTAGTGTCATTTATTTTGGTTTCATGACTCATTTTTTGGTGAAGTAACTACACATCGGATTGCTGCTGCTGAATGTCTATATTCTGTTGAAGAGTGAATTTTGTAATAATTATTTTCTGTTCCTTGAGTCTGGGCATTGGTGTTTCTCCCATATCTTTTGGAATTAAGTTATTCTATGTGATTCTCATTTATTTGGTGCTTTAGCCACTATGTTGAATTTAGTTTAACTGAAGCAACAGAAGTGTTGGTTTCAAATGCTGATTTTACTTGTAGAAGTTCAGTTATGTTGAATGTAATTTGGATATATAATTGTTCCTTTTCTTTATGTTTTTAGGAAAACAATTTTTTTTTGATAATTAGAATGTGGACTATGTCTGGAAACTATCTTAGCAAAGCTAAAGTGGGTCATTTGCCCATCTTTATTATGATCAACATCTGAAGGTTGTATATTTATTTGCTGAGGTTAGAGGAGTGTCTTATCAACTTTTCTGTAATGTGCCTTACGGATATCTACATGCTTCTGTGTGATTCCTTTTGTTTGTTTGTTTCTGCATTTCTTGCTTTAGGATCCTTACTGTGCATTTTTATCTTCGCAGAAGCCTGCAAACTAATGAGCGGCATCACATGTTCTGTTCCTGAATTCACCTGTGTACCTTCAGCCAAGGTTGGATTCTTGATCTTGTGTTCAGTGTTAAAACTGTCTACTTCAAATTTTCAATATCATAGATCCACAGTATTGTTTTGTTTTTAATGGTTGAATATTTTACTTGTCACCATTGAAGTGCTAAGGGTCCGTTTGGTTTAATTTTCCTTCATTTTTCACTTCCATCATTTCCAAAATTTGAAAAGTTAGTTAGGAAAAATGAGTTGAAAATGAATTTGTATTTGGATAAATTGTTGGAAAAGTAATAATTATGTTGGGTTTTGGTATGTTGTAAATAGAGAAAGAAGATATATATGCTATTAGAAGAAGATATATAGGTTATTGGAGAATGTGCTTTGTGAATGAAAGTGAAAATATGTTGGGTAAAAATATGTAAAAAGCAATGTATTTCAATTTTCAAATAGTAGAAAATATGAAAATGGGGTTTGAAGATGAAAACAAATGGGCCCAAAAATTTCAAGTATTATTGTCCAGTCCTTAGCTAAATAATGCTTTTTTCCAATTTTATGAGCATCATGTTTGTAGAATTTCAGAGTGGATTCTTGGTGTCAATGTTTTTCATATGAGAAGCTAGATTTGTTTGCATAATTGTTGTATAGCTGAATTCAGAAATGATGTGGCTATCATATCAGCTTTCATCTTACTGTCCAAAACATTCATTTATGAAGATTGGGACATGATAACTTAATGCAGTTTTTACTTGGTCCATATGCTCCAAAATTAGTTGTTTCAGTTATTGCTTCGTTTTACGTTAATAACATGTAGTTCCGGAAGCTATTAGTGCTAATGAGAAATTTAAAATTTTATCTAGCTTCTGTTTTGGATGCAATAGGCTTTGGTTACTATTTGTTAATTGAAATGAACTTCTAAAATTTTTGATCGTGTTCTTTCTTCTGGATGATGCTATAATGCGACCTATTGTGGTAAATTATAATTTTGTAGTCTTTCTTCTTGTCTGTCTGCAGCTTGTGAAGTTGCTTGAATCAAGGGAGACTAATCATATTGAGTTTTGCAAAATAAAAAGTGTTCTTGATGAAATACTAGAACTGTACAAAAATTCAGAGCTGAATGAAATTCTAAAGTTATTGATGGATCCTACTTGGGTGGCAACTGGCTTGAAAGTTGAACTGGAGACATTAGTAAGTGGTTTTTCTGATTATATATCGCTTTTCAATCTTACCAATTCATCCTCTATGATTGAAAGAAGCAATAACCCATGCCAACTTATTGATGTTTGTGTTTATAACTCATTTTTGAATGTGTTGCTCTTTTTCCATCATTTTCAATGTTTTCTGAAGGTTTTGGTGAAATTTATGGGCATAATATCTTTCTCCTTAACTTCAGGTAAATGAATGTAAATCAGTTTCTTCTAGAATTGGTGAAATTATCTCCTTAGATGGCGAAAATGATCAGAAGATAACCTCCTGTGGCATAATCCCAAATGACTTTTTTGAAGACATGGAGTCTTCCTGGAAAGGTCGTGTCAAGAGGATTCATTTAGAAGAAGAATTTGCAGAAGTAGATGAAGCTGCTGAGGCCTTATCTATAGCTGTAAGCCTTTATGTGCTCTTGAAGATAACTATTACTAGTCATTTATATCTCTTCAAAGCTGAATGGTTGCGTGAACATGGGATGGGGACTTACAAAAACTAAATTCCAATAGTAGGATGCAAAATACCTAAGACATGTGGGATTGAGAATTATAATTGATCAGATAAGATGAAATTATTTAACTAAATTGAACAACTAAATTATCAATTTAACGTTTTGGTGCTAGAAAAGTTATGAATTGAGCGAATAGGTTGGTTCTTGAAATTGGATAAGATGAAAAACATAAAAAATAAAATTGAATCCAAGAAAGCACATAGAAGTGGCCAAAGTAATGTCATTGAATTCGGGGCTATCATTCTCTTTAACTCTCCTTCCTTTTCTTTTTCTCTTTTTTTTTTTTTGAACTTTTTAAAAACCATTTCCCAGTTTTACTTTCATGTGAACCTAAAAGTTCACTATGTCAAACATTTAACCATGCCTTTCTTCTGGTCTTGGTTTTAAATATAAATTTGGCCTAAAACTGTCAAGACATCCTAGGATATCTTTAATCTGTGTCATGATCATTGCATAATGTGTATTTCCTATCTGTTGTAAGTTGATTGAATATATGCTGAGCCTGAGTTTAGAGCTCAAGTTTCCTAGGTTGCACGAATGATTGTGATATGTCTGCTCTATTTTAAAGGGTTCAAAGATTGAGATAAGCACTAACTGTTCCTCTTAGCCCTTTCTGTATCTCACCTTTAGCATGTACATATGAAGATGCTATTGGAATTTTTTCTGACAATGAATTCCTTGAATTGGTATCTAAATAAATGCTTTATATCTTTCCCTGTTTCAAGGCTAAGAAAAAAATTTACCTTGAAAAAGCTTATGCAACAGTAAACTAGAGAAGTGGTGTAGTATTTAATGTATTTCATATATTAAAGGTTGACTATTTTTCTGTCAAAGTTAACCCAAATCCTGCTTGCCAAGGGGAAGGACAATTATCAATTAACGCAATGGAGGCTCCTGAGACAGTTTCACGCCTCAGTAAATCTTTTTTACGTTTTTAAATATTAACTAATGTGGGTAACAATTGTTATTTAACTTCAAATTATTATGCTAAACTGAAAAGAGAATATGAAGGGAACTTCTGGTCTTTGCAAATAACAAGATGCCTGGCATCTACGTCAGTGTCTAAGTTTTTAAGCTTTGCATAATATGGCTCGTTTAATGGATCTGCGTGGATATTTGAATGGATGTCCAACATTTTCTAGATTGAAGAAGATTTCCTCCCTATAATCTCAAGAATTAGAGCAACAACTGCTCCACTTGGAGGACCAAAAGGAGAGATATTATATGCCCGTGAGCATGAAGCCATATGGTTCAAAGGAAAACGTTTTGTGCCATCTGTTTGGGCTGGTACTCCTGGAGAAGAACAAATCAAGCAGCTCAGACCTGCCCTTGATTCCAAAGGCAAAAGAGTTGGTGAAGAATGGTTTACCACAATAAAGGTTGAGGCTGCATTAACCAGGTTATCTTTGTCTTTTTCATTGAAAAACATTTTCAGATTGATTAATATTTTGTCTATTATTATGTCACAATTATTGCTTTCTATTTCAGGTATCATGAGGCTGGTAACAATGCAAAAACAAAAGTCTTAGAACTATTAAGAGGATTATCCGCTGAATTACAAACAAAGATCAATATTCTAGTGTTTGCATCAATGTTGCTTGTCATCATGAAGACATTATTTGGCCATGTAAGGTTGGTCATACAAAACAAAGCTTTTTCCAGAACAATTAATATCCACACCCCCCCCCCCCCTTCTCCTTCTGCAATGTTATAGGGATTGTTTGACTAATGTGTGAAGATGCACTTCCAATATATGATGTTATGAGATATCTGTCGTGTTCTTCCTTTATGAGTAATTGGTTCCCTTGATGTGGGATTATTGTCAAGTCAAATTTATAATTACATTAGTTGTTGGAATAGGGTTGCTTCTCTAAGGCGACTGGTTGCTGTTATCATAGCTCAAGACTCAATTTATTCTACCTGCTTTGATTATCTTACCTCCGTTTGAGGCATTCAATATGAACTCATCTGGATTTGGCAATTATGCATTTTTATAATAGTTAAACTATATATTTTAACTAATATTAAATGTTTGCACATATTGAGCTGGTATTTGAATGGTTTATCAATGGCTTATACACTCTATCCTTATGACCGCTGTTTATGGAGTTTTATGGCAAAGAGAAAATCTAAGACACAGAGTGCTACTGTTCTTTTGTTATTTTAGAAGTTTTATTCTATTTCTCCTTTTGTAGATACTTGGTTGAAGCTGGGTTGTCAGGGCACTTTTAGTTACATCTTGTACATGGAAAGAAATATCTCTATTTAAACATTGGTTGTTCTCTAAGTAAAAGAAGTTTGTGTTTAGTGGTCTCACGATGCTGATAAGGCGCTTCTTTCTTTAAAGTTTTACTGTTTTGTTCTAGGAAAGTATTCTATGGGGGTGATACCTTAGCATGAATAGTGTGGCCAAGCACCTCTTCCACTATACCTGGGAATGAGATTGATAATTTCTGGTTGCATTGTTGGCCCAATGCTTATTATCCTTATGTTAACTCCCTCTGCATTTGCAGTCAATTTCCTCAAACATGTCATATTTTATTTTGCTTCCTAACCCTGAATGTTTGGTATTTTACCCAGTGAAGGAAGAAGAAGAAAATGGGTTTTTCCCACTCTCACTCGACGCCACAGGTCTGAGGTAGTCCGCTGAAGCATCAACTTATTAACTAATGCCTGATTTTGTTTTGTGTTGAACTCGTTTCTATTAAGGTTGGTCATGATTTTGAGCCTTCAATTTATGGAGAAAATGAGATAATCAAAATATTCTGGTAATGGGAAATGACCAATAATAAGGCAAGTGGTTTTTGTATAACCTGATGAGAATGATCATTCAGTCAACATATAATCTTAGTATTCATGCAGGATCTAGGAATACTACATGGAGTTGAGGGAATGAAGATAACTGGGCTATCCCCATATTGGTTTGACGCAGCTCAAGGTGGTGCTGTACAAAACACTGTGGATATGAAGTCACTTTTTCTGTTGACAGGACCAAATGGGGGTGGAAAATCAAGTCTACTCAGATCAATTTGTGCTGCTGCACTGCTGGGAATATGTGGATTAATGGTTCCGGCTGAATCAGCTATTATTCCTCATTTTGACTCCATTATGCTGCACATGAAATCTTATGATAGTCCTGCAGATGGAAAGAGCTCATTTCAGGTAATGGTCTTTTTCACAACGTACATTCTTTCCATACTTAATTGTGCAAAGATACATATTGAATTGACAATCAGACACTCACATATTTCTTGAGGGAGAAACAATCTATATCAAATACTATTTGACACAACTTTGACTTGTGTGGGATAAAAGTTAATTGCTATGCATCCATGTGTGCCCCTGTTTATACCCAGTTTCCTGCCATTATCTTATTTTTTTAGTATTCCATGCAAATACACTTTGTATGAGAAGTGTTGTTTGCTACAAGTGCCATTAGCAATATAGTGCTTCAGCTGTGATGAGATGCCTGCCTGTTGAGGTGTGGACAGAAGTTCATCAGATTTCTTATTTTTTGTCTTTGGTTTCTGGATTTGCTTGGTTCTTCAGATGACGTTTTCTTTCTCAGTTTTTGTTTCTGAACAATCGATTTTGTAGCCAAGGTGTTAGATTAAGGTTGACTTTGCCTGTGTTTTGAAGTCTGTGTTAACTTGTGACCTCGTAACGGATTCTGTCCATTGACTAATCTGATAAAGGACATATTTGCCATTTCATTCCTATGGAATTCTGTGTCTTCTCCATTCCCAAAACTGCCATTCTCTTCCACAGACTCCACGCATACATGAGCCAAACATTGGTTCGCGCTTTTTTAGGAGAAAGGCTACACACTTCTTATTTAGAGTCATAGGTGCTACTTATGGTGTGATGATGGCAAATAAGTAGGCTAACATCTGAGCATAAATGAAATCTTGCATATAATTTAATTTATTCACCTAATTTCAGACCGGAAAGGCAATTCTGTGCAAAACCTATAGATCTCTTATGTTTGCATGTGTCAATTTTCTCAGGTAGAAATGTCCGAGATTCGTTCTATCATCACTAGAGCCACTTCAAAGAGCCTCGTGCTTATTGATGAAATATGCCGAGGGACTGAGACAGCAAAGGGCACATGTATTGCTGGCAGTGTCATTGAAACCCTTGACGCGATTAGTTGCCTTGGTATTGTCTCCACCCACCTGCATGGAATCTTCGATCTACCATTGAGGACGAAAAATGCTGTCTATAAAGCTATGGGAGCAGAACGTATCAATAGTCAAATCATGCCAACCTGGAAATTAATCGATGGTATATGCAAAGAGAGCCTTGCATTTGAAACGGCTAAGAGAGAAGGGGTTCCTGAAGAATTGATTCGAAGAGCCAAGGAGTTGTATGTCTCAGTTTATGCAAAAGACTCAGTAAAAATAGATGAGACAAAGCACTTCACTGCTCCAATAGTTGTTCATAAATCTAACACAGTCACTGATGGACATAGTCATCCCGAAAAAGAACTCTCTTCTGAGGTACAGTCGTTGAGAACAGTTGAAAGTTTTTATAAGGAAGTGGAGAGTGCTGTCATTAGTATCTGTCACAAAAGACTGACTGATCTGTACAAGAAGAGTGATCTCTTGGAGCCTTCAGCAATGAGATGTGTTCTGATTGGTGCTAAGGAACAGCCACCTCCGTCAACTATTGGCGCTTCAAGTGTTTACGTCATGCTTGGACTGGACAGAAAGCTTTATATTGGAGAGGTACTCATTTTTAACTTGCACAGCTGGGTGGTTCAAATATTCTTACAAATGCTTGCACTGAAACTGTACACTAGAATTTTTTTGTTGGTACTTTTTTGATCAATTTTTTGTTGGAGCACAAAAGTGTAGTGCATGGATTTGAAATATTTTTCCGCTCTATCTGGGCTAGGTTTTACATTGCCCATTTCTAGAGTTGTCTCTTAGTCATGAAACAAAATGCAGGGAAGAAACTGATTCCATGTCTTGAAAATAGATAACAAATGAAGTGGACGAGATGAAAGTGTTGTTTGTGCCTACGAATAGAATTGTTCCTTAAAATAAATGTTAGCCATTGCTAGGAAAAAAGAATCATGAATGAGGTTCATGCGATAAAGTCTTTTTCTAATGCAATAAAGTTTCATAGCATCTAGTTTTCTTTGATAGAGAGTATTTTCCATGGGTTTGCCTTGCTATATTGTTCATCCGCAAAAGGAGGAATTTTGTGAGGTGTTTCAGTTTGTAGGTAATAATCAACTTTAGTCAACCTGGGGCTGTTAGGACCTATAACGACATAGCCATGAATAGAAAGAATAACATTCCAAATCAACTGATTTCCAGAAAGGATACTGCTCAAAGCCAGAAACAAGTAGGGTAGTGGATAAAAATTACGCTTTTTTATGCACTAGCAAATGCTATTTGCAGACTGAAAAAGCATTTCGAGTTTGAATTGATATTGAGATATCTGGGATTTGTTTCCCTTTCCTTTCCTTCCAATTGACTCAAGTGAATATGGAATTTCAGACTGATGACCTTCAGGGCAGGGTCCGTGCTCATCGGTTGAAGGAGGGAATGCAAAATGCCTCATTCCTCTACTTCTTGGTACCGGCAGGGAAGAGTATGGCTTGCCAGCTGGAAACTCTTCTGATCAACCAGCTTCCTAGTCGAGGTTTTCACTTAACTAATTTGGCTGATGGAAAGCATCGGAATTTTGGTACGGCTGATCTCTTGGAAAGAGAAATGTTGGTCAGATAAAACTCAACTTTTTTCATGCTGCTTCTTCCTCTTTACAGTCTGTGAAGGATGCAAAATGAGGTAAGAGGAAAATGTAAAAGTAAAAAAAGAAAAAATAAATAAATATATATATATATATATATATGTAGTAGTAACCCTTTTGTAGTATGTTTTACATTTATTCTGCAGTGGTTGCAGCAGTTTTGGATCGATTTTAAGCTGCTCCGCTGAGTTATTTGTAGTGTTGTAGCTAATTTCTGGACTCCCTTTTGAAATGTATGCTATCGATCAAGTGTCGGGTCGGGCTCTACATTTCTGTCTATACCTTGATAGAGATATGGGATGAGCGAAAGTTATTGCTCTTCCTTTTAGGTTGCCTCACATGAAATTACTATGTTTGCATAATGTTAGTGTATTCTCTTTGTTTTTCTACGTGTTGAGCGTGAATATATATGGACGTTGCATGTAGAAGATTGTGGTCGTAATATAGAACTTGAATAATAAAATAAAATATAATAAAAAATATTACTTCACCTTCGTAACTGTTTGGATTATTTTTTTATTTTTAGACTTAATAGAATATTATAAATGTAATCGTAAATCTTTTTAGATGAATTTGTAATTTTTCAACATTTTTTCTTTTGACTATTGTGTTGTAGTGGTCCAATGGCTAATTAGTTTAATAATATTGCTGCTATATTTAATTATAATCGTAAGTTTTAAAATTTGAATTTTAATAAATTATTGGTGTATGTGCGGGTGCAAATATAAACATGCTATTGTATTTTAGAGTGAAATGATGATTTATTTGCAAAAAATAGAAGTCAAAATAATAATAATTTCTAGTGGGAAGTGTGAATTGGTGATTAATTAAATACATATTATTTCTAGTGGTAATTTACATTTTAGTGTGGACCAAAATTATCCAATGATCAAGAAATTTTCAAAAATTAAATATTTAAATTTTCCATTAATATAAATGGTTGAATAAAATATTTAAAAATTTAAATAATTAAATATTACAAACCTAAATATCTGATCCATGGGAAGTATAATTTCTTTAATTTAATTAACCAAGTAAATTCTAACTCTATAAATTATAATTAGTCAAATTTTTGGTTTTGCTGATTCATTTTTCAGTTAACCTGGACGGTCTGACATGTTATCTTTTTATCTGGTATTATAGAATTTTTGGTCTTTCCTTTTTCTTTTTCTTTTTAATTTTCTATTATTCAGTTTCTTACTGAAAATTTAATATTTGTTACAAGATGCTAATAATGGAATGAAGTTATACACAAAAGAGCATTAGAACTTTTTTCCAATTTTTGATCCTCAAATTGTAAACTATCTTTATAATTTTAGTTTTAATTTATTATTAATTAAAAAATTTGAAAAAATAAGATAAAGCTCAAATAATAAGAGCAAATATAAGCCAAGAAAAACAAACTATCGTAAAAGCTTTTTAATTAATTTTTATATCATATAAAGAATTTACATATTCCTATAATTTGATATTGTTAATGAATTTAAACGGAAAATGAGTTTTTAATCCATTAACTTGACATATTTCCACTTTATTCCTTTGAAATATGGTTTCGCAATTTACATATGATAATTTTTAAAATTTAGCGTATTTGGTCCAAAACTATATGTCCCTTGAAAGATCCCTGAATTTGGAGTTTTTTTTCCTTTAAATTACTTATGAGAACTTTTTTGTTTGGTTTTTTAATGAGAAAAATACTAAAAATATATCTCCAAATCAGTTTTCACAAAAATATTAAAAACGGAAATTAAAAGAAATGGGAGTGGTTAAATTAAAGAATATTCTTCAGACGAGTGTGTAAAAATGAACAAATCTTGAGATCGAAACCTAACTTGATAGAAACTCTTCAATTAAATTCTCTTTTTTCTACATACATGCTTACATCACAAATTCAGTTGCAAAATGTTTTACAAACTTACTTTAAGATAACGGTTTACATCTTCTATTTCATTTTATATTTCATTCATGAATATATATAAAACGTATCGAATATCTCCTTATAAAAATAACTTATTGAAGAACAAATAAAATTTTATATAATAAGTTCATTAAATTAAAATAAAAGATGCATAAAATGAAAAAAAGAATTCTTTTATTTAGACACACCTTCATAAGTTTTATTTAGACATAACATATAGTAAGTAAATTAATTAAGCACAAACATCAGGGTTGGCAAGGAGGTATTCCTCAGCAGCAACGTAATATGCTTTGGCAGCTTGCTCTTTGCCTGCTTTAATATCTTCCTCTTTGAGAAGAGCATCATTCTTAGTGCGATATTCGCTCATTATCTTGACAATGCATCCGCCATCACTTGATTCTTCAAATTTGATCTCGTAGTATGCCGATTCAAGCTTGTCCCCAAGCACACCTCCTTCGAACAAGGTGTACTTGATCTCACACTTTTCAGTGTCAAGGGCATGTATTCTGGTCTTGACATATGGGAAAGGAGCACCTGCAAATTCGTATGCAAATTAGCACTTCACTGCAAAAAATTAAGGTATCAACAACAATGGATTTAAAAATTTATAGCCTTAACAATGAAATTGATCTAGCTAGCCAAATTTGATTAGATGCTCTCGGAATTAATCCTCGCTACAACCCATTTGTAGTTGATGATTATTTCTATATTAATGTTGCTCGAAAATAGAGTTAAGAGTCCTTCCAGAAGCTAGCAAAATGTTGAGCTATAGTTCTTTGTTTTGAAACACTTTTGTATAGAGGCAAAGCTTTATATATTTTGTAGGTAATTTTTTGTTTCCCTTTTGAATTTGGGAAGTGGTATTTAATTATAATGATTAAATGTTTAATGGGCTTCGGACTTAGATCTAGATACTGATCTTGGTGGACTTTGATTAATTGAATTGTTGACCTTTATTTTACTTATTATTTATTTAATTGAACCATTTTGTTCAACTTCACGTTTTTAATCTTAGAAACTTAATTTATCATATCATATACATTAATTTATTTTTTTATTTTTTATTTATTTCTAACAGATATAGCATAGTTAATATATTATACTTTCAAAGAGCATGCTATGAATTGATAACTAATAATCTAACTTGTTGCTTGTTATTTAAAAAAATTATATTTGCTACGAAAATTTATAGTTAATTGCTATGAAATTAATCTCGTAGTAATTTTTCCATAACAAATACATGCTTTCTTCGTAGTGCTTCAAAAACTATAGAAGTGTAATATCTATCTCGTCATCTCTAGACGCCTCTAAAATTAGGTTATTACATTTAATAACCAAATGAAAATGGAATCTGGACATTCAAAAATAATTAAAAAAAAAAAAAAAAAGGAAAGAAAATAGGTGGAGGAGGATATATACTTACCATCAGGGAACTTAGCTAGCTTAATGGTCCCAGGGCCGCCATCTCCTTGGAGCAATTCCATGCTCTTAATAGCAGTGGGCATAATCTTTGGTAAGTAGGTATAGGGTTCAACGGCCAAAGCCTTAAACATCCTTTTGGGCGACACACCGAGTTTGATTTCTTGGGGATATTTCATTACAGCCATGGTTTTCAATCGCCCTAAAAAATGGGGCGATTAACCTTTATTGCAGAATATGTATTAACTAAAAATGTCTGTGAACTGAAGTTCAGTATTTAGAGCTGTTGATACAAAAACATTCAGTTGTTTGGGTATTTATTGTACTGTTTTGTTAGTATACCATAATCATTAATCAGCTTTACAAGGCAGGCGCAGCAACTTGATTGCCTGATAGTCAACTTTAAGAATTAAGACCCATCAGTCAAAGGTTGCCATCAATTTTATTAAGAAGTAAATCGTGTCACGTGTTTTTCACCTAAAAAGGTCAAGTTTTTAGTGCCCGTTTGGATATGTTTTTAAACTCATCTACTATTTTCTTCCGTTTTAAGAAAAAAAGATTTAATAAAATAAAATGTTCTTTGAATGTTGTGTTGAACAGTAATGATGAAAGCATGTATAGGGTAGGGTTGAAAAATTAGAGGATTTATATTTTTTATGTTTAAAAAAAAATTATTTTATCAAAATATATTTATAATTTATTAATTTTCAAATGATAGTGATTACTTTATATCAAATTAAATTTAAATTGGATTGATATGGTAGTAATATATTAAAGTAATAAAAAGAGAGTAAAGATGAAAATGAGTAAAATTTTGAGTAAAAATGGTTAGAAGTTGATAGCTTTCTATTTTCATTTTGTGGAAAAAAAAATGAAAAAGGTAAGTGTAAACAAAACCAATTGGGCTGTTAGTTTCTCAAATTCAATGTATGTTTTATTTCCTATTCTATTTTATGGATATATAACATGTGTATTAAATATTTTTTTAATAAAAATAACTTATTTAGAATAAAGTGTGCTTGACATATATACATCAAGTTGGAATATGAGATGAAATAAAGAATGGACTAGAAGATCGAAAGTTGTTTCATCAGTGTAGGTTATCCATTCCATTTTATATTCATCTTCTATTCCATTTCATGAATAAAATGACATGTGTGTTAAATATTTTTTTATAAAAATAATTGATTGAGAATTATGTACATTTGGCATGTATGCATCAATTTAGAATATGAGATAAAATAAAAAATGGAATAGAAGAACCAAAGTGATATTTCATTTTATGAATATATGACATGTGTATTAAAAATTATTTTATATAAATAATTGATTGAGAGTTAAATACATTAAAGATTACATCAAATTAAAATATGAGATGGAATAGGGTCAAAATTGCCTTCTGCATGCTTTAATTTGGATCTCATTAATTTAAACATTTTTACTGGTACAAAAGAATTTACTATCTAATGCTGGCCTTAAAAGTCCATGGCGTGCTCAGAATGTTCAAATTAAGTTTTGGAAAATTCCAGTACCTACCACCACCAAATCTTGCTCCACTTTCATCCATAATATATTCAATTATAACTTAAATGATCCAGATATTAAATGGTCCAATTATCTCCACAAATGTTGCTCCATAGATTTAATTATGAATACTATAGGGGGTAAATTGCACAGCGCCGTGTGTAGTTATTCTAATTGGCACAAAACCTCCTATAAAAAAAATATACAAAAAGGTTTCTTGTGTTTATTAAAATCATGCAACCAGCACCCCTAAATGTATTGGTAGCCAAGTGCCCTGTGGCCCAATGATACAAGTCTCCTACATGATATGAGAGGTTAGAGTTCGAGCCATAACGAACTCTTAATATACGTACGTGTGTATAAATAAATAAAAAAAAGTGTTGGTATAATTCACACGTCGGTGTATGTGATTGGCTATGCCTTTTTATGCATAAAAAGACGATTATACCCCAATTTATCAACCGTTAATTTTTTTTTAAGAAATCGACGGCCTAAACTAAATCATATTATATTTTTTTGAAAAATATTAAAAGATATATATAATAGTATATTATATATATAATATAATACATATATGTATAATTTTTTTTTAAATTTATACAAACGCACATTAAGAGTTTGTTTGGACTCGAACTCTTGTCCTCCCAAATAATATGGGAGACTTATGTCGTTGGGCCACATGTCACTTGGCTACATATATGTATAATGTATATAAATCTAATGTTTATAATACATATATATAAATGTAATGTATACCCCCAACCCCCTATACCCCACCCACCAGCTACCATGGCAATCGTTTGGATGGCTGTCATGGTAGCCAACTCTGGCAGCTCGACTACCGAAGGCCAAAAAGAAAAAATATTAGATGGATGGCGACCAACGGAAGCCATGGTTAGTGGCTGGGTCTAGTCAGATCTAGCCATTATGCACTACTATCATGGCAGTCTGTTCGGATTTAGGGAAGAGGAGTGGGGGCGTGGGGGAGGAGGGGATTATATTATATATATATGTTATATATAATTGTATATATATGCATATCTATACATGTTATGATAAATTTATATATATATATGTGTATTTTATATGTATGTAAGTATAAATAAAAAATATATTATATATTTTTACAAATAATAAATATTATTTAATTTGAAATGAAGAAAATTTATCTATATTATATGTATAAATAAAAAATATATGTTTATATTTATAGATGTACATATATTTTATATGTAACTATAAATAAGAAAGATATTATATTTTTATAAATACTAAATATTGTTTAATTTAAAAAGAATTAAAGAAAATTTATATATATGGATATATATGATACGTATAAATAAATAATAAATAATATATTTATAGATACGTTTATATATGTACATATATTATATAAGTGTAGATAAGAACTATATAATATATATATATATACATTTTTAAATATTAGACATTATTTAATTTGGAATACATAAAAGAATTTATATGTATTATATAGAAATAAAAAATATATATACTTATGTATAAATTTATATATGTATACACATTATATATAAGTATAAGGGTGAATTACGGCTACCCCATGAGGTTTGGTGTAATTACAAAAAAACCCTCATTGTTTTAAAAATTACAAATACCCCATTGAACTTTGGGACCTAAATGTAATGCTGACGGAAAGTGTATAATGACCAAAATGCCCTTCCGTTAAAAATTAAAAAAAAAGAAAAATGAGAAAATTGATTAGAAATATCAAAAGACAAAAATACATTTGGACTTATTTGTAATGTTTTTGAATTTATGAGGATTTATTTGTTATATTTTTATCACTTTCAATTTTCGCTGGACTGCCGCCTCTGCTCGCCGAAAAGCCGAAGTGCGCCTCCACCGGAATTGGGTTTTGTTGCCTCCAAAAGGTACGCCTTGTTGCACTCTATCAAACCTCCAAATCAATTTCAACTTTTCCCTTCACTTCGTTGGCCAATTTCAAGCAAAATCGCTCAACTCCACCATGTGCCTCCACCTTCCATTCTCCTTCTCCGTTGGTCAAATCACAAAATTGAAACCACCATTAGACTCCTCTCGTCGAGTCCATCAAAACCCACTCCTTATTTATTAGTTTCCATCACCGAACTAAGCAACCTGCCACCACCGTCGTGAGGTTCCGTTCGGAGCTTAATTTCCAGCGAGTCGTTGGTTGTTTCTAGGCAAATTTGGTACCAATGCATTCCTTGTGAAGAGAGAAAGAGAATGGTTAGCTTGGTTGCTAGTTTTTCCAACGTCGGAGAGGTCCTGGTTGGAGAGGATGGTAACGGTAAGCATGGAAGAATTTGATACAATCGGAGAGCTCTTATGAATATATTTTTCGACTCTTTGAAATTGTAATTTCCACCCCAATACTTCCTCTTAGATTTCAATTGAATCCTTTTAACTCTCTGAGAGCCTCACATTGACCCCAAATTTTTTTTCCTCAATTCCAATTAAGTCCTCAAACTAGTTAATGACTCTATTAACCCGGTTGATCAAAATTAATTTTTTTGACCACTAAAACTTTCAAAATTCTTACAATCAAGTCCTTTCTTATTCCTGTTTTGAGCCCCAAAATTTTCGTCTAATAAATATTTTAATTTTTAAATCTTACTTTCTAAAATGCCAAATCTAGGGGTGTTGCATGTCATTATTAATTTTTAATTTTAAAAATTATTAAACATATATTATCATGATAGATTTAATTTATTTTAGGTTTTTACTTATTTTAATTTTTATTTAAATTGAATTGAATTCAATTAAAATATTAATTATATATATTACTATTTTAATATTATCAGATAATTTTAATAATATAGATTTATATTTAACATAATCTAATATGTTATATTTTAATGATATAAATTTAATTAAATTATTTTAGATATGCTTATTATTTTTAATGCTATTGAATATATCATTTCAATTATTAAAATTATATGTTCAAGATGATAGATTTGATTTATATTTTTAATTTTTCTTACTTATTAAATTCAATTGAATATAATTAAATTATCTTAAATACATTACTATTTTAAATTCACCCTGGATTCTTCTTTGTTTTATTACATTTAAGACCTCAAACACAAAAAAAATAATAATAAATACACCCTTAACCAATTAAAAATCTTACAATACCACCCATGAGGGTATTTTTGTCCACTAAAAAAAGTCAAACCAGGTCAAAGATGCCATCAATTAGCCTAAGGGCATTTTTGAAATTTTACCCAATTTTTTTAATTGCTATACAGTAAAACCCTAACGGCTGGGCTGAAATGTTGGACGGCGATTAAGTTCAGGAGTGTATTTGTAATTTTCAAAACAACGAGGATTTTTTTGTAATTACGCCAAACCTCATGGGGTAGCTATAATTCACCCTAAATATAAATAGAAACATATTATATATCTTTTTTTATAAATATTAAATATTATTTAATTTGAAATATAAAAAAAATAATTTTACTTAAGGACAATTCTATCTTTTTAATACCCAATAAACATTAAACAAAAAGAGGAAAGCAGTTGAGTCAAGTGGGCTACATTCAATTAAACACAGAAGACATAGAAGCCAATCCCTATTTTATAAGAAATTATGAACCATCTTGAAATGTCACAGGAGCGCTGTGCAATTTGGCCTACTATAGGTGTGGTTGGTTTGGAAGGTGGCATGAGGCAAAGCGTCCTAGCTTCAATTAATATAAGCCAAGTGTCACACACCACAATTTAAAGTAAGATAACATAACAATTTGTACACCCAAAAGAAGAAAAATTGACCAAGGTTGGGGCACTGCTAATTATAATGCCATATGCAGGTATCAGACTTTAGGGCAAATTTTGTTGGTAGGATTACATGGGATAAGAGAAAATAATTTTTTTCAATTCAATGTTTGATTTGTAGAGTTGTATACATACAGACCCGTGATTTATCTTTGAACCAGTATATATAAATTTAATATGTGGTATTATTAATCCCATCCCCATCCATGGGATAAATTATCCTATCATCTCATGAGATAAGTTTAAAATCCAACCAAACTTGCCCTATTATAAATGCTAATTAACAAATGTAGGCATCAAATTTGCTCACTTTGCCAACTTCTTAGTTAGAAAAAACACAAGTAAGAACAAAGAAAAAGGTTTGAGGGTTATAAATACTTACTATCATGATGTATTATATATTTGCCAAGTGGTGCTAGCTTATAAATTTTTTATTATATATCTATATTCATAGTATGTTGTAATTTTGAGAGGTTATTTAATCTATATCCCCTCTGGATCTGTTTGGTTTTATTTTCATTTATAATTTTCATTTTCATTTTTATTTTTAATTTTTATTTTCATTATTTTTAAAATTTGAAAAGTTAGTTAGTGGAATGAGTTGAAAATGAATTTGTATTTCATTTTAATATGTTGTAGGTGAAAATAGATAAAAATAATGAAATAGAAAGATATATAGAGAGATTATTGGGAGAAAATATATGAATTATTAAAGAATATGTTTGAAAATAAAAATAAAAATGATGATGAGTAAAAACATGTCAAAAATAATATATTTTATTTTTAAAAAAGTAAAAAATATAAAAATGACATTTAAAAATGAAACTAAACGGGCATTTATATCCCGAGTCATCATTCCAATTCTAGCAGCTGGAAATGGGCACCAAATGAGCAACCACTGTAACAAATAATGATGACCACTGTTTCAAACTCTTTCCTTCGTATCCCTTGATGTCTTTTCATTCTCGGTTTTGCCAAGAAATTTGTCCTTTTTTTTTTCTTCAAAAAGTCTGCCTGTGGTATTCAAAATTCTGAACTTGACAACTTTATCCTTTAAGGGTTCGTTGGAACTTAGTACATAATATTGAACGGTCTACAATTTTCTTTCTTTATTTTTTTTGCCTTTTTATGTCCTTAGGGATTTTTTTTTATTTTTCAGGAAATTATTGTGGAACTTCTTTTAATTGGATCGAATAGAATATGTCAAAACAATCATATTCATTATCATCTATAAGATTGACATTTAGCTATAAACAGATATTAAACGGTACAGATATGCTATATCCATATTCGTATCTATATCTGATCGATATTTTTTAATAACATTCGTGTAACACCCTGGCTTTTAGTTTATAAATCGTAAACTACTGAATTAATAAAATAATAGGTGGATCTAATAAATTATATTTGGGAATCGCTCAAAAATTAAATCAATTAAGGTTTAGGTAGGTATATTGGGAATTGAAGGATTTAATCATAAACAAGAAAAGTGTTTGATTGCTCAAAATTATAAAATTTAGGGATCAATGTGAGAAGATTAAAAGTTTAAGGGGTCTAAAATAAATAAAGAAGGACTTAATTAAATGGAATTGAAAATGTTAGGGGTCAAAATGAAAAACTGAAACTTCCAAGGCCAGAAATAAAAGCTCTGGGGTCAAATTGAAAGATGGTTCAAACCTTTGGGCTTAGTTCAAGGCGGTCTTGAAATTTTGGAGCCAATCTAAAAAGCTTAAAAAAATATATCTATAAATACAATTGATGACATAATTTCTTCTAATTCTCAGACGTGGCCCCTACTCCTCGCAAACTCAGTTCTCTTCTATATTAGCTCCAAATCAAAAACCAAAACTATAGTTAGATTCCTCTCAGCTCAGCGAACACAACGGTACCAAAAACAACGGGTGAATCACCGAAAAATTTGAAGGCGGTGGAGCTCGATGGTGGTGGTGGCGGGGGATTGTTGACTTCCACTAGTGGAGACGGTGAAAATATTGAGTGGGTTTTGAGGGGCTCAACGAGAGAAACCCGTCGGAATTTTAAATTTCTAGTTTCGACGACTGATGGCGAAGTAATTGAGGCGGAAAGGCGGTGGCGGCGCTAGGGCTTTGGTGGTAGTTTCGTCCAATTCACCGACGAGGAGGCGGCAGACGGCGAAATTGATTGAGGGGTTTTAACTGGCTTGATGGGGCGCATCTTTTGATCCAAACGGTTTGTACCCAGGCGGCGGTGGCTCCGGCCGTAGTTGGGCAGCTTCCATGAAATTTAATTCTGGACATAGTGGGACTAATTTCGAGAGGTGATTTGGACCTGAACCCAATTTAGTTTGGTAAGTTTTGATTTTATCAGATTAATTATCCTTGATTTGATTCGATTGAGTTATATTATAATAAAGGGTGAATTAAGGCTACCACCCCAGAGGTTTGGTGGAATTATGAAAAAGTCCTTGCTTTTTCAAAAATCACAAAAAACCTCCTAAATCGACGAACTTAATTGTAAGGTGGATGAAAAATGAGAAAAATGATGAAAAAATAATTAAAAAAATGATGAAAATTGGTTTGATGGCTAAAGTTTGAAATGCCCCTCTATGTTTACATATTTAAATAGTCTATATATTTAAAATAATTTACTTATGTAATTAAGTTTATCTAATAATATTAAATAATAAAATATTTATTACTTGAGTAACATATTAAACACTATTAATTAAATTATGTATTAAAATAGAAATCATATTTAAAGAAAAGATATTTCTCATTTATTCAAATAATAAATATATCTAAAAAAATTAATAAAATTTAGTTAAATTTATTAATTAATAAAAACAATAAATCAAAAATTAAAAACTATATTAATTAAGAATAAATAAGTAAAAAAAAATTAAATGTGTAATTTTAACTAAATTATTTATTAATTAAAAAAGATAATTTTTAAAATTAAATTAAATTATTATAATAATCATATATAAATTAAAGATATTTAAAATAATTAAAATATTTATTCTAATAATAAATCTATCTAAAATAACAATAAATAGCTAAAAAATTATTAATTAACAAAAGCAATAAATAAAAAATTAAAACCTATATTAATTAAGAATAAATAAGTAAAAAAAATTAAGATATATGCATTTTTAACCTATATTATTATTAATTAAAAAATGATTTTTTTAAATTTAATTACATTATTTCTTAAAATAATAATCATAATTAAAGATATTTATTCAAATAATAAGTCTCTCTAAAATAATTAATGAAACTTACTTAAATTTATCATAATTAAATTATCTATTAATTGAAAAAGATAATATTTTTTTAAAAAATCAAACCCTACCCACTCTCCCACCCGCTTCCCCACCCACCTCTCTTCTTCCATCGGACTACCATCGGCAACATGCAACAATTTGCTACCACCTAGACTAATGGCCAGGTTGCGGCTGCGGCTACGGGCTACAAGCCACTTGACCATGGCCAGGAGGCCGAACGATGCTTCTGCCACCATGACAGTAGCAACACCACGGCGGCAGTGGCCGCCATGAGGCCAGTAGGGGGGGTTGTATGTATATGTATGTAAATATTACATATTATGTATTATGTATATGTATATATGATATGTATCATATATATAATACATATATTATATAACATTATTATATATATATGTATATGTATATAAACATTTTAAAATCACAGATTTCTTAAATTAAACCATTGCAGTATAGATATATTACTATTAAGTCCTTATATAAATTAAAAGTATGACAGTACAGCCCCCAACGGTATTTTTGTCCGCTAAAATTAGTCAGACATGGTCAAACCTAAGGTTATTAAAGCAAATGGTACTTTTGGAATTTTATATGCAAATTTTAATGGCCAATTCAAAAAACCCTAACGGCATGTAATGGCTGGGTCAATTCATGGGACAACAACAAACAGTAGGGGTTTTTTTGTAATTTTTAAAAAAGCAAGGACTTTTTTGTAATTACGCCAAATTTCAGGGGTGGTAGCCGTAATTCACCCTATAATAAAATTAGATGCATAGATTAATGTTAAGTGACATGAAAGGTGAATTAAGAGCTTGTTAAGGATTTAAACATTAGCCTTTAACACAACTTTGGTTGGAAATTATTAAATTGGATTGATATAGCTGAGGAAGCTAAAGATAAGAGTTGTATAATAATGATTCAAGTTATCTTACGGTACAACCTTGGATTGACTAGGAAGTAAGGGCTTGAGAGTTGATACAACTAGAAATCCTCTCTATATTTACCAGGTGAGGTTTATACTAGCCTTTTTTGCTGGGGAAAGAACATATATGTTTGTTAATATATCTTGGTTGCTTTATTTTGTTTGTGTTGAGATTCAAATCATTGTTTGTTCATTATATACTATCATGCAGTTCCTGTATTGAACTTTGATAGATTATCTGAACTGAACTGATCTATCTTGACTACTATTCTTGTGCCATTGTTATTCAAAATATTAGCCTGTCTAGCTACATGATATTGCTTTATGATGTTGGCTATCTGCTCGAGTTCTGTATATCGTTTCATACCTTTACATTTGGATACGTTGATTTCGTGGCTCTCATTTGAACCTAATAAATTGGTTAAACATCTCATACAATGCTATTTTTGGGAAATCGACTCAGCACCCATACTGTTTTATCTTTAGCATACTTATCTCTGAATTCCTGCATGGAATGTGAGATACTAATAGAATATTCATCATGATTCTTTTCTTTAGAAGTGGCCCTTGAACTATGGTTTGAAAACAATATTTTCTAAATAACATGTTTTTGTTCGAAGGAATCTTGAAAAGTATCATTTGAATTTTAAAATTCATTGATAATCTCACTGAAGCTGGATCTTTAAATTACTTGAACTTCAAAACTTCTAAAGGTTTGAAACTATGATTTAACCAATCCATTCTCAACCCGATCACCATATCTTACTAACTAGCCGCTGTTAGTTTATCCTGTTGCTAGCAGTCTTGCTGACTAGTTGTCGATGATTAACTCGTTAGCCTATAATTGAATTTTACAGTATTTCCATAACTGAGTGAAATTATTCTATTTCATATGGTGATTGTGGTATAAAAGAACTTATGTTGGCTGTTAGGACTCTCGTGCTAATATATGTGATTATTAATACCTTTGGGGAACATTTTTGGGCCCACAGGACAGGTTAGTAAGATGATCGAGAAGGCATTGGGCCGTCGGTGGTTGGTCTACCCTCCAAGACCCAATTTGCGATCTTGACTTCAAGATAGTCAGAGGTTGGCTACCTCTTGAAGCTTGATTGGCAAGGATCGATCCTACCAATTCGTGCTACATAGGTTTGGCAAGTTGGCTTCTCGTCGAGGCAATATAAGGGGGCAAGCCGTTCCATGGTCGAATTGTTTATACAGAATATTGGGAGTCATAAGAGGGAAGGTCGTTCCACGGTCGGATATGTAAAAATGTCCCTTGTACAGTCAATTTTATGAAACTGAACGAAATCTTGGATTTTGAATATGAGCTTTTAGCAACTTAACATGTTCCTATACACTCGGTTGTTTAAAATTAATTCAGCTCCTGAGTTTTGAAATATGAGGTTTTCTATGAAATATTATGAAAATTTGAGATGTCTCTTCACTGGTATGGGACGGCGTGGAGCCAGCTCATGATGTGCAAAATGTAACATATTATTCCTCCAATCCATGTTTTGACCCCGTGAAACCTGTCTATTGTTTAACAACATGTTCCCTTGATATTTACTTATAGTTGTTGTACGTCGAAATGACATTATTCTATACTGTATATTTATTGTTATTACTGTTCGTGTAACTTGATCATTACCTCACTAAGTCATTTGGACTTACCCTCCTTGAACTGTTCTTTCTGTTCTTCACCCCAGATTGAGAATTAGAGGATACTATGAGCTTGGGCCACATTGTGTAAAGTATATGTAGTGTTATCAAGATATTTATAAATGGTAAGAACTTGACATGTATGTATGCTTGTAATGTAATGGCATTTGTAATGTAATAACGTGTTTGTCAGTAGGTTTTCATCTTTACCTTTTGATGAAGGATAATAGTGTGGCAGATAGTGGACATAAATATTATTCATTGATTATGATCTTATTTATCACCTGGGCTATTTTGGTATCGCGGATGCTGTGGAACCGTTTGAATTAAGCATTTTAGAACAAATTTACTGAAAACCAGACTGAGGTAGCATCCCGGACAAGATCAGCCGCTCCCGAGTCGAGGCGCTACAATTTATATTCGCATCCGACGGATATTAATCAAATTCGAATATATCCGTATTCGATAATAATAATTAGGAATTTTCCGTTTATAAATATATGAATATCCATTCACTAATATCCAAATATCCAAATCTTTTAACTCATAATAAAATGCATATTTTTTCTAATAAATTTTATTTTTAAAAAAAAGTTTACTACTTTATCTTGAGTTTAAAAATTAATTATTCTTGATTTAGTTATTTTTTTTAAATTAATGATTCACTCTATGGTTAATTAATATTAATAAAATGACACCAATATAAATTAATTATAAATCCAAGCAACAATAATTTTATATTGATCAATTTTATCGTTCATATATTGATTTTTCAATTTTTTCTTGATTTAGTAGTGTTTAATTATCATCACTATCGTCTATCAATTTTTCATAATCTTTAACTATTAATTTTTTCTTATTAGTTCTTTAATTACTAATTTATAATTATATTCATTTATATATAGATTATGAGATTTCATATTGAAAAAATAAAAATAATTTATTATGTATAATAATATATCATAAATAATAGTTTTTAAATAATTTATCATATAAGGATAACAGATTTAATTAAATTACGGATAATCGAATATATAAACGGATATATTCAACGGATATGCATTCGGAGCGAATATTAAATGGATTGGGCAAGCAATTGCTATATTCATATCCGTTTACAGTCAAATATCTACTAATTGAATACAGATAATATTCGCTTTAAAAGAATATGAATAATATGCTCTATAAACATATTCAGATGTGAACGATAAACAGATTTTCAAATATCCATTTACAGCCCTAGACCGTTAGATGTGAAACTTGAAGAACTTCCTTTTTCACTATGATCTTGGAGGATCTTTTGAGTTTCTTCTTCAAGACTAGCTTGGGCTAACTTCGTTGCAAGATTTTGCTTCTTGAGCATGATCTTCTGAGTCTGCAGAATTTCAGAAATTGAAAAATTCTTTTTTGATAACATTTTACTAGCTTTGAATATATATATATATATATATTGATTGATTGAAATCAATGGATTTTATTCATCAGAGGTCTCTCTTGATAGCTTGAACAATAAAAAGGGAAGGACAATCAATTTGAACCCCACGATCAGACATAGAACCCAAAGCTCAAGCTATAGTATGAGCTACAGGGTTCACAGTTTGTTTAACAAAAACAATGTGAAGATGAGCAACACCTTCTTTTAAAAGCCTACAATCATCGACGATAAGTCCTAAAGAAAAAAAGAATCCTCATGCCCATTGATAAAATAGATTGCTTCTTGCGCATCAGCTTCCAAGGTAACTTTTTGAAGATTAGATGTTTTAATCCAACTCAAAGCCTCCTTGATGCCCAAACACTCCGCCGTAGATATATCCAGAACACCTTTGAATACTATGTATCCAGCACTAATAAACTGCCCTTCAACACCAAGTGCAACCCACCCAACCCTGGATATGCCTTTGAAGATGGTTGCGCCTGAATTTACTTTAATCCAACCCATATGAGGTTTAGCCCACACAGTAGTATTCTGAATATTATGGATTCCAGCAGATTCGGAACAATCTTTTTCCTAGCTTGTCTCTATTGTTCTAGATACGAAGCCGCGGTTTGAAAAATACAAGTCCCATTTTTTCCTTTTCCCTTCCAAACTATATTACTTCTATTATTCCAAATATTCCAGCAACCCATAATGACAAGATCACACTTGTCTTTAGAAAGTTAAGCAAAGTTCAATTTAATCTAATCAAGGAAACATGTGGCATTTTCCCTAATCAATCTCACCCCCGACTGGTTCCAAACATCCATAGCAATTGGACAGCCAACAAGAACATGCAAGCTAGACTCTTCGGCCTACCCACAAACAGGGCACATAACATCCACTTCCACTCGTTTCTTCCTTAGGAGAATTTTTGTTGGAAGGCATTCTCTTGCTGCTCTCCAAACCATTATCTTTGCCTTCAAAGGAGCAGTAAACTGCTAGAATTTCTTCCAGAAAGGGTTTGTGTAAGGTAAAACAGTTCGGCTCTCCAAGGACAATGTAGTTCTATAAGCACTTTTAACCAAAACTTCCTTGATTTTTCCTTGTTCCAGTACCTCCCATCCAACTTGTTTCTATTGCTAATGGCAGTCTGATAGATGAGCTCAATGTATCATTTGTTGAAAAGTGAGTTTACCAAGTCATGATTCCAGTTTCTATATTGTTCATCCAGCAAGTACGCCACTCTCAAGTTTCTTTGACATTTCTCTCTTACCGAAGAAACAAACGGGCTAGCTAAGTGTGGCAGCCAAGGATTATCATAAACCCAAATATTCATACCATTACCAACTTGAATTCTGCATCCCTCTTTGAGAACATTCTGAGTAGCTATCAAACTTCTCTACACAAAACTTGGATTGGAGCTAATTTTTGCCTCTAGAAAAGAAGAATGCAGGAAATATCTAGCTTTGAAAATCCTAGCCATAAGAGAGTTTGGGTTTGAGAGGATTCTCTAGCTTTGCTTTCATGACATGGCCAAATTAAATTCCCAAATTCTACGAAATCCAAGACCACCTCCAACTTTCAGTTCGCACAACCTTTTCCATATCAACTACTTAATTCCTTTACCTTCATTCGACCCTGAACTCCACCAGAATGAATTCATCATTTTCTCTAACTCATCACAAAGATCAAGAGGTGAAAGATACACACTCATCACGTAATTCGGGATAGCCAGCGCCACTGACTTAAGTAAAATCTCTTTTCTTGCTTTTGATAAGAATTTTCTATTCTATCCTTGAATTCTCTTCCAAATTTTATTGTGAATGAATGCAAAAGTTTCCTTCTTTTTTCGGCCAACAAAAGCAGGCAGACCTAGGTAAGAGTCCTGGCTACTTCCCTCTTGAATACTGAGTCTAGAGCAGATGACTTCTTTTAGTTGGGTATCCACATTAGAGCTAAACTGGATTTTTGATTTATCAAGATTAACAACTTGTCCCAAAGGCCTCTCATAGTCTTTGAAGATCCTCGCAATACATATAGCTTCTGAGGAATTGGCCGTGAAGAAGGACAAACTATCATTTGCAAAAAAAAGTGTGAAATATTGGCAGCTCCCCTAGCCACTCTAACACCATGAATACTTCCATTACAGGCATACGCTTCTAAAACAACAGAAAGACCTTTTACTCCAATAATAAAAATATAAGGGGATAAAGGATCCCCCTATCGAAGACCACGACACGTCACAATTGGACAAATGAATTCATTCTTATAATCACCCAGTAAGTTACTGATTTAAAGCACATACACATTAACTCCACCCATCTTCTGCAAAAACCCAACTTAAGCATTATATTCTCTACATAGTTCCATTCCATACGGTCATAAGCCTTGCTCATGTTCAAAGCAACAAAACCATTATTTCCCTACTTTTTTCTCTTCAGATAGTGAGTAGCATCATATCAGATTAGGATGTTATCAGTAATCATTCTTCCCAGGATGAATGCACACTGAGACTCAAAATTATATCTGGAAGAATTTTTTTCAACCTGTTAGTAAGGACTTTTGACACAATCTTGTACAAAACATTGCATAAAGAAATAGAACACAAATCAGTCATCACAGAAGGAGCTTTTTTTTAAGGATAAAGACAATAGCAGTCTCATTTAGGGGTGTAAACGAATATTAAACGGTACGGATACACTATATTCGTATCCGTATCCATTTACGTTTTACAATATCTGCATCCGATGGATATTTTTTTATAACATCCGAATTCATATCCGATGGATGTTAACCGAATTTTGATATATCCGTATCCAATTATAAATATTAAGACATATTTGTTTATAAATATCCGAATATCCATTTATAAATATCCGAACATTCGTTTATACATATCCGAATATCCAAATCCGAAAATGCACATTTTTCTAATAAATTTTATTTAAAAGTAATAAAATAAATAGCACAATAAAATCTAGAAAAAACAACAAACAAACAATCAAATTAGCATACTCCAAAGATCAAATAAACATATAAATCTCCTTAAAAATAAAATAAAAATAGCAATCTTTAATACATAATATAACACCCAAAAAGAAAAATAAAATACAAAGTTCATTTCAAAAAAAATCTTCATATAGCTCAACAAAGCGAACATGCTCCAACTTCTCACCTGTTTAACACTGCAAAACATAATAAACAAAAATATTAGTGGTAAAATTTAAGTGATTACCTATTTTTTTTTTTGGGGGGGGGGGGGTGGGACACTCTACAAGAACTTATAATATACTTTACGAATAATCTCAAAAAATTAAAAGAGTAAAGAAAAAGTATACCAAAAGCAACCATTGAAGTATCACAATAATTGGCACCATTTCAATTATACCTATAAAAATGTATGTATTAGTCTATATTTATATGTTAATATATTAAAAAATAAATAAATAAATGAAAGAGATACTCATTACTTACCATCATTTTCAATTGTTGGCAACCAATTTTTAACACGAAGTAAACACTCCACTATTTCAAAATTTAGTGAGGCACGAGTATCCTGTACAAAAACGATACTACAAAAAGATATCAAGGTAACAATAAAGCAAAGGTAAATTATTTTGAGATATTAGCCATAGAACAAACACACAAAATAGATAAACTGTAGACTAAAATGGTAGTGGCTTAATGAAAAGGAAGTAGTAATCATGGAGAACAAACCTTCATCAAGAGACATCTGAAGATTTTCTAAGATGCTAACATCCTTATGTCTAAGATTTTATGGTCAAAAGGAGACATTGATTTAACCCATAATCAGCCTTTCCTACTGGTCTTGAGGGCACATCCCTATCCCAAGATATACATTCTTGCACAGTACACTGTGGCTGTTAATTTATACACATAAACATGAATGTGTCCAAGCATATATACATCTGCACACAATAAAAAGAACATAGACAGAAGCTAACACAATCAATATATTACTTCAGTATTTTACATTAAAACATAAGTATTGCATAATATCCCAGATATTAGCAGTAATTGGAGGACCATCCCTAGAATGAAAAATATGTTTTGGGTTCATTACAAACAATGGCTTCTAAATGAGATGAAAATGATATATCAGAAATTTTTGTTTAATCACATCAAAGAATTCAAATAAACACGTACTATCAATTAACTTCCACAAACATCCTGATCTTAGCAAATACTATTATGGAGATTCAACGCCCGCATGATCATGGAGAGTATCATGTTTTGGAATTCAATCAAAAGGAAAACAACCCTTTATGAACAGCCTAGTAGCACATTTATCAAATAGAGATTTTTTTTCTTGCTATGAATTTTCAAGTTGAAATGACAGGAGAGCACAAATTTGATGTAAAATAATATAATGAGTATACTAAGAAATTACATTTACTGTGACAAATCACAAAATTATCATTAAACAACAAAAACTAAAATAAATTAGGTTTACTATGAGTCAAACAATTTAGTGAGATGATCTCACCTATGGAAACAGATCTCAATGTATTGTGGACGACCACTTGGATTTACACATGAAACTTTTACCTTCACGGAATTGGCAAACTTTTTTAGATATTTAATCCTTGGCAAGCCACGAATTTGAACTCTCTCACATTTTAATCTACTTCCAAGTTTGGAACTTGGAAGTATCTGGCCGGCAACATAGAGGCTGCTGGTTGGCCAATGGGAGACCCAACAACAGCTAGATTCACGAGTCTCATTAAACCTATATGGTAATTTTGCTGAATTCAGGATCGATAAGCAAGCATCAACCACATCTTTACCAACAATCGACCAAAAATTATGGAAGAAGCTTGGGTTCATACCATCCAATCCTGGGGATTTGTCAGGATGCATTTGAAAGAGAGCATTCTTGATCTCCAATAGGGTGAACTCTCAAAGTAGTTGCTCGTTTTGATTATATGTTACCCTTCTAATAACATTTTGGAGAATCGACTCCATATAACAGTCTTACGAAGCAAACAAATCATTAAAATATTCAACAATCACCTTGTCTAAGCCCATATCCCAATATTTCTAGTTTCCTTGTGCATCTTTCAACTGTTAATTAGAGTTCTTTTTCCTTCTGCCATTCACAACTGAGTGGAAAAATTTCGAGTTCATATCTCCTTCCTTAAGCCAGAATATCTTTGCTCTTTGTTTCCAAAATACCACACACTATTGGAAAATCTCAAAAAACTTGTTTTTATAATCTTGGATTTCAGCAACAGCAAAACCATCCCTTCTGCCTTGCAAACTGGCCAAATGATTTTTATATTTCCAAATACGATCCTTAAAATTATTCTGTAAATTTGTTGCCCATTTATGCAATTCTCTCCCACAAAAATCAATTTTCTCCTAAATAGACGCCAAACGACAGCTAGCCCAACTACCCACAACAACATTTTTACATCCTTCTTCCCTCAGCCAAAAGTTTTCAAACCTGAAGCATTTAGAATAGTTTAAATCCTTTGGGCCGATAGGATCAATTATAATAGGGTAATGATCTGATGATGTGAATTCTATGTTTGTAACTCGATAATTTCATGACTGATCAATCCAACTCTAAGATGCTAGAGTTCTATCCAGCTGTTCCTCCACCCAATTATCACCGGCTACCTCTCTCCTAAGTGAATGGGTAGCCAATCATTCATAAGTCTGTGAGACCTGCATCTAATATTGCATTCCTGAGCCCCTCAATTAGATAGCGCGAATTAAGTATCTTCCCTCTTTTTTTGCAATCTACTAAGATATAGTTAAAATCCATGGCGTATAACCAGGGTAGAGAAGATCTTGAAGCAAGGAGGCGAAAAAGCTCCCATGATTCTCTTCTTCTCGATCGATTAGGCACCCTATAGAAACCGGTGAATCTTTAGCAACTCGACCTTGCCATTTTTACTTCGACATCAATATGAAATCTAGAATAGTCCAAAAGTAAAATGTCCTCTTGGTATGACCAGAATAATGCAAGCCCACTACTATGGCCCATACATTCAACCACAAACAAGCCTTCAAAATCAAGTTGACATTTCAGGCTTTGAAGCCTAGGTCCATAAGACAGAGTTTCAATAAGAAAAATCAAATTGGGCTTCTTACTATTTACAACGTCCACCAGGATGTGAATTGCATTGGGTTGCCTAGCCTACGACAATTCCAACATAAAATCTTCATGGGCCTATGTGGCTTGGACTCCAAGACCCATCTCTAAACCATTTTTTGAGCCCACTTCTTGGCCAGGATCCATAGTTCTAGCTGTTCTATTTAAATATAAACTTCCTTCTTCAACTACCGTCGTATCTTCTATTCTCTTCCATTTGATAAAACTAAACATACTGCTATCTTTTTCTTGTACTTCAATAGCCCTAGATTCTCCTCTTCTTTTTCATTACTATTATACCTCTATTCCCAATAAACACTCCTGACTTTTCTCCACTTTCTAGTATGGTTCCTTCAAATCTCCCTATGATTTCCTTACCTTTTGCTCTTCCTCGGATCTCAGCCTCTCCTTTGGAAGTTTCCTTAATCATTTTCGAGATTTCCTCTTCCATAACTGTTGAGTCTTTGTTCAATTTCAGCCAATTTGACCGGAACCATTTCTTCCTTGTCTGAGTTTGGGTTCGGTGGTTAGGAGCTTTCAACTAAGTCCCATAAGCCTTCTCCGTAACTTCTTCTGGATGGTAAAAAATTAACTCACAGAATTTGTCACCGTGTCCTAATTTTCCACATATAAAGCAAAAGGTTGAAAGCTTTTCATATTTGAAGTTTATCCAGAGCCATTCTCCTCCAATTTTCCTAATTTTCATTCGATGTTTTAAAGGGAGCCGAACATCCACCTCTACTATTATCCTCATAAATGTCATCCACACTCCTCCAAAATTATTTTTTGGTCAGATTCAATAAAATTACCAATATAATTCCCCACTTCCTTACACATTCTTTCTAATATGAAGCCAAGTCGTAAACTTGAATCCAAAAAGACGTGTGAAAAAGTTGAATCATCTGAGGTTGATTATTTGGTTGGAGATGCTAGCATAATAGAATATGGTTATAAAAAGCTCAGGGGCCATTATCCAACATTCTCTTCATATCAATTTCATAAAAAAATTGAAAGAGATAAAGCATATTACCAATCTTCTTAATACAAACTCCCTTCACAAGTCTCCATAGCACTGCCATTGTATTCTTCATAGCATTAAAGTTAATGGTTCGATCTATTAGAAAGCGCCCTACTACTGTTCATTGAAGGTTTACCAGAGTAGATTCGGTTGTTTCCTCCAACTCTAGTCCTCTTTCCTCCTCCTCCGCGATCGAAATTCTTGAGAAGTTATCTGTCTTGAAGTGAATCTCAGAGAGATCAAAAAAATTGAGATACCGACAAACAACAAAACTGAACTTGTCAAAAGACAAGAGAAATTTGAGATGACCCAACCCTCTACTAGCTTTGAATATTTAGTTGAGAGCCTAAAAGGAACTTTTGGGAATTTTTTCTCAATATTTTCCCATATCTCAATTGGATTTTGATTTTCTAGATGTCGTCTAAAAAAATTCTAAAGTTTTGTCTTTGTTTGGAGAATAGGTTCCATACTATGGCTCCTGATCTGTAACATATTATCTGTATTTTTGAAGAAATAGAATATGACCATACTGGATTGTCACATAGCAGTATGGGTTTTTTATGAGAAGGTATCACATAGATCTCATGTTGGATCGGAATGAGGCTGCCTAAAGGAGTTCATTTTGGCATTTTACTTTAGACATGTAGTTTGACATATTTATATCCTAGACCCAAGGAATTGTTAACACAAAATTTGATTTTCCTTGTGAACTAGGAAGTTTGGTGAAATAGCTAGAAAAAAAAAAATACAAAATTGGGTGACAAGTCCATAGTCAGGAAAAGTGTCTACATCATGCTCGGACCTGATAGAAAACTTTATGTTCCGTTGGAGAGATACTTGTTTTTAACTTGTGCGGTTGGGTTGTTCAAATATTCCTACAAATACTTGCGTTGCAACCACACACTAGGGCTATGTTTGTTTGTATTTTCCTCAAATATTTTTCAACTATCCAAATAATACTAAACATTCAACTTCATTTCTAGAATTATATTTTCAAAATAATTTTTTCTACCCAAAATACCCCCAAAAATATAAAAAAAGAAACAAGGTGACACAAAATCATCCACACACACATATACATACAATGTTTAACCAAAAAAAAAATTTATCCTACAAACCCAACATAAAAGTAAATGATTTGACATCTACAGTTACTTTTGTCTCATACAAAATAATTTTAAACATATAGGGCTTGTTTTTTTCACATTTTGGGCAAATTCTGAAAAATATTTTGGGAGAATAGGTTTTTGGGAAAAAATTTGGAGAATGTGCTAAGCGTTTCTTTTTGTTTTGGGAAAACAAGAAAAATGAATTGAGAATGAGGTGGTTGTTACTTTTTGTTTTGGAATGAGACAAATTTTACTGTAAAGATCAAATCAATTGAATTTTTGTCATGTTTGTGGGCCGTGAAAGTTATTTTTTTATATAATGTATGTGTATATATATATATATATAGTTGGCTTGTGTGGGTAATGATTGAAATATGATTGTAATGAAATGAGGTGTAATTAATTTATTTTAATATTTTTTATGTTCTTTAAATAAAAAAATGGCATATGATGTATTGCTTTGTCCAAATTATTCATCAAATAAAAGATAACTACTTAGTAATAAATTGAAATTAAAGTATTAATAATAATTCTAATATCAAATTAATTATCTAAATTTAACTTTATTGAATTAATAAAATAAACATTTTATTATATAAATCATTATATTGTACATATTAATAATTTAACAATTACAATATGGGATAAAATTATATATGTACTATTTACCGATATAAATTATATTTAATAAGGATGATAAGTTTCAGTTAATTAATTAAATTAATTATATTAATACACGATTAGATAGTATGCGTAAAGCCAAAATTATTTGGGAGGTAATGTAATAAATAACTGTTTCATTATAATTATTCAAGTTTGCAACATATAATTAAATTACATATATGATGTAATTGTTAATTTAAATAAATAAATAAATAAATGTATTAATCAATTTATTATATTTATTTTAATCGAATATAAATTTTAATAAATAATATATTTATATATATTTAATCGAATACATTTATTTTAATAAATAAATATATTACATAAAATATATTTAATTTAATAAATAAATTATATTTACATCAATTACTCGAATTTATTTATTAAATAAATAAATAAATAAAGATAATTTATTATATTTATTTTAATCGAATTTAATTGTTTCGTTAGATTAATAAATGTATTAATGCAGTTAATTTAGAAGTTTAATAAAGAGAGAAATAACTTAATGTAATTAATAAATTTGTGAATTTTTTATTTAATTAAATCAACCAATCCATTAACGAGTAATACTCATTTATTTGCCAAGTAATACGTTACTTCATAAGTCCCAAAGTAAGTTTACAATATTTTTAATGAGGACTAATACAAGTTAATCTTGTCATTTCACCTACTGATTAGCAATAAGGTCTCAAGATGTCCTTATGTAACAACCTACTATGGGGATGATAGATTTTAAGGTTTGCACCGTGCAGTGCTATAGAATTTCTCTCCATGGGGATGGTAGATGTCCTTATTGAACATCTCTCTTGGACAATTATAGGCTATAGAATCTCTAAACTCCTGCAAATAGTAACACGACTGTCTATATGATGCAATAAAGCACATGTGGTTTGTAAAACTAGCATCAACAAGATAATACTTTCTTGAGATAGGAATTTAAATCACAATTACCAATGAAGATACTATTAGTAATCGAATGATACAATTTGGATTATTCTAGTGTAATAGGTAACCTAGTGGAGGAAACGAAAATCATGGGTCATTTTGAATTGCCGTGAGCAATACCCTTGAATTATTTGCGCTGCCCTCCTATCCCGCATTCATGTACGTGAAAGGTCGAAATCGCATATAGTAAGAACGTTCCGGCATGTTTGCCCCTTGCGCGACCTGTATGTGTTTTGTCGACTATGAGGGACCCAAGCCGTGATGAGAGTGACATCGATCGCTCCAACGACTCCCTATATTGTCAAAAATATGGTTATGCATAAGGAAATGTGACAACTGATTTATTAATACGAAGAACGAGTATTTATTGTAATCAAGCGAACCTCAAAATAAGGATAAAAATCAGAATTCGCCTCAATTTGAGGTAGCACTTCATCAAATCATGGTGAAGATATTATTTCAAGCACCAAGTAGACTAGCACACGTAAAACTCTTCTTATGTGGTAATTCACGGTCGATAGGGAATGTTGGAACCTCTCCATGCTATTACGTTGTCTTTGGTGTATCCCTATGGTTTGCATGAACATGGAGACCTCTTCAACGACAGAGACTCGTGTAGTACGATTCTGTGTTAGTAGGCCCCGAGATGTCATTAAGTTAACCAAAGCTTCAAATACGGGTTTGGTCATTCGGATATTGTCGTAAAACCTCTGCGGGTGCGCGTTCAATATTTCGGCTATCCAGTCTTCACCTTGCATCCAAGAGTTATTGCGAGGCATCCTTTCTAGTGCCAGGTTCGGTGTGATAATCTCCGTGATGAAAAATAACTCCTTCGCTCCATCAGAAATGTCACTTCCTATGGTGCCCGGACTACTATCACTTCACTTTTTGGGTTATGATACATTGAACTTGAGGCGCTTGCCATACTGTTTCAAATGAACATATAAATTGTTGATTTAATATACTCAAAATATAGAATAGAAAAAGTATACAAAAATAGAAACAGTACTGAAGTAAATATTAAGCAACAAAAAAGTTCTTACAATAGTACAATTCATAAGCAGGATCATCATAACCATCAAATATAAGGTCTGTTACGGCATAATAAAGTGCATAAATTAAAAATAGATAACACAAAACACATAAAACGGGAGAAGCAACGATGGAAGACTACTGGAGCAGCATTAGATATGGGCATAAATAGGATGATGGTCAGATGTACTCCAAGGACTCAACCCAAATCTACTTGTCACGATCGTCAAGCCGAGTGAAGAAGGAACGCATGGTGGTACTCTGCAAAGCATTAATAGCTTTGGCAAAAAGGCTATCGGAGACTCCTTCTATATATCGGAGAGCTTCAATACAATATTCTTTTGACTTCTCGGTGTTAGTGCCGATCCTATTGGACTTTACATCCATCAAGTCGTCCCATTTGTCAAGGGCCTCAATCAGATGAGTTTCCTTCTCTACTTGTGGCGTTATTCTTCTTCTGCATGAAGAACCACCAGAGGTACTGGCTATGTCTATCAAGTCCTCACCACGACTGCCCGAAAGTCTAGAATGACTACCTCCTGCAGAATTCATATTGACGTTAGGAACCCTATCCTCATCGGAAGGATTGATCAGCTGCGAAGAAGATCGGGATTGTGAACCTATCGCCATGGAATCTTGGAACATCTCTGTACAGTAGTCATAATGTGGCAGGCCATGCACGATTATGTGTGCATCATTTGGATGCTCCTATTCCATTAAGAGCATTGTGAATATAAAGCAGGAGAAGGGTAAATGGATGGATAAATGAAGAGATAATGAAAGGAATGACAAATGAAATTACTGCCATCCAATGTTGAATTCTAGAGGGGGATCCCGTTACAGTATTTCTTTCATAATCCCAACCGAAATATGTCTCATTCGTAACTAGTTGATGGAATAAGCATCATGATATTCGGAATCGATTCCACTTAATTTTACACTGAGGCACGGTGCAAGTAAACCGACCATGAGTACGAGCATTTAATTTGTTGCAAATTCTTCCCCAAGTGAAACTTGAGAAAGTAGTGCTCAACAGCTAACCATTAACAAACTCTTCATAGCACAGCTCAATGAACGCTATCTCGTTCTCACGAGGCCAACGCGTGCTACTGGAGCTTCCATGCCCTCGATTGGACATGTTAGAATGTTGTTGCCCGTGTGGATCCATCTGAGTACCATGACATATTTTCGAACAAAAATTTGAATTTCTTATAGGCATACTAATACTACGCACTAAACCATGAGTGTTCAAGAAGTATAAATCTATATTACTAGTATATTTAAGTTGTATATCACAATAACTTAAATCATAATCTTAGGTCCCTTCTTTTTTCCAACCCAAAATTATATACCACATTCTTATAGGAATGAAAATAAGTTCATTTGTTGTTATTTTAATTAAATAAAATTTGAATAATTTATTTAAATAATTTTGCAAATTGTAATTACTATTTTCTTATTGGAATGAAAATAAGTTAATTTGTTACTACTTATTTAAACAAAATTTAAATAATTGTGCAGAATTCAATTACATATTTCTTATAGAAATGGAAATAAGCTCATTTGTTGCCATTTTATTTAAATAAAATTTAAATATTTTATGTAAACAATTTATCAAATTTTAATTACTATTTTATTATTGGAATGAAAATAAGTTCAGTAGTTGCTATTTATTTAAATAATTTCACTGCATCTTTCTTATAGGAATGGAAATAAGCTCATTTGTTGTTATTTTATTTAAGTAAATTTTAAATAATTTATTGAAACAATTTTTCAAATTTTAATTACTATTGTATTATTGGAAGGAAAATAAGTTCACTAGTTGCTATTTATTTAAATATAATTTAAATAATTTCACTACATATTTCTCATAGAAATGGAATAAATTAAAATTTAAATAATTTATTGAAATGATATTCCAAATTTTAATTACTATTTTCTTATTGGAATGAATATAAATTCACTAGTTGCTATTTATTTAAATATAATTTAAATAATTTAAGTAAATCTTTCTTATAGGAATGGAAATAAGCTCATTTGTTGATATTTTATTTAAGAAAATTTTAAATAATTTTTTTTTAATGATATTCCAAATTGTAATCACTTGTTGCTATTTACTTAAATAAATTATAAACAATTTATTTAAATTAAAATAATTTAACGAGTATTTATTTAAATAATCTATTTAAATGATATTCCAAATTTTAATTAGCATTTTTGTATTGGAATGAATATAAGTTCAGTTGTTGCTATATTTTTTAAAAAAAATATTAAATAATTTACTTAATTAATTTTGCAAAATTTAATATCATTTTTTTATATGGATGGAAATAAGCACGTTTGGTGCCATTTTATTTAAATAAGTGGTGTGCAAACCCCATTTTTAATGTAATTAACATGAGCGGAGCACTAATTCAATTAAACAGATTAAGTGGAATATTGTAAGGATGAAGTAAACATTACATATAATAAAAATGAAAGTAACATCCTATATTACCAAATATCCAAATCAATCTTTAAGGGAATCATATGTATAAACAGTTCATTATTAATACAAAAAGTAATGGTTTAGACACTTAACGACTAATGTTATAACATAAATTTTGAAAAAATATTACTAACTAAAGATAGCAACAAAGCAGCAACACTACTAAAATGGTGCACTCATACTTCAATTACATCCCTTTCGTATCATAAGGGACAGAGGTCAATTGATTCTAGCTAAACATTTTGGGTGGTTTGCTTGGGATCATGACATAAGAAGCCACTTCCCTTCTTGTGCACTCCCACCCTTGTTTTCAATGTGTTATCACTCCATACATACATCAAGTGATCAAACACCTTAAACATGATTTGACATAGTTTTATACTCTTCTTGACACACATGGACTAGTCCCAACTGTATGAAACACACTTAAACACCCCATGCAGCCAACTAATGGACTATATGTATGAAGAAATAGCCACAACTGGTCCCAAGAAAACATTGAAGAACAAAGCCAGAACTGGAACCACCAAACACCCTACAATTGCTGCACATCCAAGCCACAAACCAGACAAATGAAGACACAAAAGGAGTGCTAATAACATGTGACATTACCTTCTGGACAGTAACAAGGACCCCATGTGGAGCGCTTGTAATGTAGACAGAAGGCTCCACCAGTAGGCTGACCTATGAGCTAAAAAAACAAAAGACCACATATGGAGTGATAATATAAAAGACTCATTACTCAACATTCAAGACTGAAGACCCCAAAGTGATGAGCTCAAAAAAAAAAAAAGAAAAGAAAAGAAAAGACCACAAATGGAGTGATAACATAAAAGACTCATTACTCAACACTCAAGAGTTAAGACCCCAAAGTGATGAGCTCAGAAAAGGGGGAAAAAAAAAAAAAAAAAAAAGAAGACCACATATGGAGTGAAAACATAAAAGATTCATTCCTCAACACTCAAGACTTGAGACTCCAAGGTGATTAACTCTATACACAAAGCCTAACAGCACACAGGGTTGCACCAGTACAGTCAACAGTAACTATCTCATGGCAATCAGTTTTTTGCTAGACAGAAAATAGGTAGCAAATGGAGGCAAATTAATTATCTCCAATAGATACGATGTAATGGTGACCATAGAGGTATACTTATTTCTCCACTCAAGGGGAGGATAAACCCCAAGCATGGCACCTTTGCACTAATAGTTGGCATGTATCAGACTATTCAAGCAACTAAGAAAAGAAATTTGTGCAAATCATACCATCTTTCATATACAGTGAGCAAAACATATGAAACAACATTCAAACTAGCATATAATCCTCTTACAGGTAAGCATCAGAAAACTCATAAAGTATTCAAAATCATTCAATTTTACACATACTAACATGATTTACAACATACATAAGTAACTCCAACAAATAAAGAAATTTATAAAAACTCACAGTAGCATTAAGAGCAGAACATAGAGATGATTATTTCAAATCTCCCTTTCCAGAATCAACATCCACACTCCCAGTAGCCCCCAAATTGTCCCCACAGCTAGAAGATGTTTGGTTAGCCGTTGTGCAAGTGTGCGTAGTGTATAAGTAGTTAAAAAGGGAGTGATAGTGTGTGCTGTGTGCAATGGTAAGATAGTTTGAGAAGTGTTGGGAGATGTATATATAGAAGAAAATTAGGTCATAGGTAAAGGACATGCAGCCAAAAACCATGAATTTCTTGTTCCAATTTTTCAAATTGGATGTGATATCACAGGTTGTGTTTGTCAGCCTTACTTAAAGAACACAAAAGTAGGTTGCCTTGTGCAGGATGAAGTTAGTGCATATCATGTGAGGAAAAAGTGACAATCACACATCTCAGCAGCATACAGTAAAAGAACATAGGTCATGTATTGTTGACCAAAAAATGGTGATGTAAATCTACTTTCCTTCTCTACTCAAATACATATAATAACATGTTCAACTCAATAATCTTCAAAAGTACAAAGAGAATTTACCTCAAACCCCATATTACCCAACTTCATCAACTAAACAGAGGGTCCCCTATATAGTTAGCATAAATTTACAGAAGCAAAAGTCCAACTTTGCGTAATTGAAATGCATAATAAAAAACCCCTATTAACACATACGCATGCAGGTGAACAACATATATATGACAAGACCCATCCCACTAATTTCAATACTGAAAGTCACATAACACACGTATACCAAAATAGCCGTTATTCATGCACTGGAGACATTCACTGAAAGAAATTGGTGGATCCACAAACAATATTGTACAGTGTGTGAAAGGTAATCCCAGCCAACATGCATTTAACCCACAACTACACCACCAAGTTAGACCAACTAAAGATTACACAGAAAATAAAAGAACAGGGGATGCAATATTGTGAGGTAAATCGATAAATAAAGAAGAACACGGTCTGAAATACCCATTATGTTCAATCACACAACGCACAATATTGAGACTGGAATGGAAAATCCTCAGCCTCAAACCATAGCCCATCGAATCATTTTCTGAAAAATCGATTCACGAACTGCAATCCAAAATGAAGGCACACGTGATTTACAGTGAGCCCAAAACCATAACTAAAAATCGCGACCTTCAACCGATGTATATAAAACAAAATGAACTCGTTTTTACAGCGAGCTTCAATCGATGTATAGGGGAGGTCTTTGTCTCATTTTTTTTCTTCTTCTTACAACCGAAACAAAATCGACCAACCATGTCGATCGACGAGGATTTTTGTGTTTTGTTATAGTGAAACATGGATTTTTCCAAAGGAAAATGGGTCTGGGGAGGGAGTGAGAAGACGGGAGTGGAGGAGTGAGAAGAGAGGCAAACAAATGTTTGGGGGGTGTCATGGTAGGGTTCAGTGTAGGGTTAGGGTAGGTTTGGGTATTTCTGAAAATATTTTGGGAGGGGTTTTATGGGTATAATTTTTTTGTGTTTTGGAAGACTATTGAAAAATATGTACACATTTTTGGATTATCCTAGGAATTGAAAAATATTATGTGAAAATGCAAAAGAATAAGCCCATAATTTTATTTTCAATATTTTTTCAAAACAAAAACCAAATATTTGGCACATTTTTCTGGATTTTTCTCCCAATACATTTTTTCCCAAAATATTTTTTAGAAAATGGTCAAAACACAACCAAACATAGTCTAGAATCTTTCCTTGGTATTTCTTTTTTGATCAATTTTTCGTTGGAGTACAAAAATCTATAAATATGAGATTTGAGGTTTGAATTTTAACAAGTTATTGATGTGAGGACGTGCACAAATATGAAAATATTACTGTATTTTAAGTACGAATTGGTGATTTATTTGCAAAAAACAGAAGTAAAAAATTTAAGTTTCTCTATCCATTATATTGCATTTAAATGTCTTAAATGTTAACTAAATTTATATTAGTTCTTGTGATAATTTACTTTTTAGTGTGGACCCAAAAACATCCAATGATTATTAAGTATTCAAAACTTAAAATAATTGAAATTTTGATCAATAAATGATTGAATAAAATATTTTAAAAAATTCAGATTATTAGATATTCCAAACCTAAGTATCTCATCCATGGGAAGTCTCTAGTAATTTCAATAATTTAACCAAGTAAATTCTAATTCTATGAATTATAATTAGCCAAATATTTGGTTTTCAGTTAACCTGGACGTTTTGACATGTTCTCCTTTTATCTCCTCATGTAGAATTTTTTGTCTTTAAATTTTATTTTATTTTTTGAGTTTTCTATTACTTTGTTTCTCAGTCAAAATTTAATTGTTGTAATAAAATGCTGATAATGGAATGAAGTTATAAACAAAAGAGCATTAGACCCCCTTTTTTTTTTTTCCAAATTTTTGATCCTCAAATTGTAAACTATCTTTATAATTATAATATTAATTTACTATTAATTAAGAAATTTGAAAAAAATTAAGATAAATTTGAAATAATAAATAAAATGATTACTCAATGAGCCGAACAAATATAAGCCATGAAAATAAAACTATTGTAAAAGCTTTTTAATTAATTTTTATGTCACATAAAGAATTCACATATTCCTAATTTGGTCTTGTTGATGAATTTGAAGGGAAAATGAATTTTTAATTCATTAACTTGACATATTTTTACTTTATTCCTTCGAAATATGGTTTGGCAATTTACATATGATAATTTTTAAGATTTAGCGTATTTGGTCCAAATTTCACTATATGCCCATTTTAAGATCCCTAAATTCGGAGTTTTTTCTTTACATTCCTTATGCGAATTTCTTTATTAGTTTTTCAATAAGAAAAATACGAAAAAATATATCTCCGAATCAATTTTTGCAAAAGTATTAAAAATGGAAAAGAAATGCATGGGAGTGGTTAAATTTAAGAATATATCTTCACCAGCGTGTAATAATGAACAAATCTCTTAATCGATACGTAACTTTGATGGAAACTCTTCAATTAAATTTTCCTTTTTCTCTATTTTCATAAATACATTAATTCTAAATTTCATAAAATTCTTACTTTCAAGTTGAATCATTTTATATTGTTATATAAGTATCCTTTGTTTGATGTGCAGTAATATTGAATATGATATATTTAAATAATTTATTTAATTTATGATAAGTAAGTTTAATTAGTAGTAACATAACTTCATATTAGTTCTAATTGTAGCTTAAACAATTGAAAACATACTATATATGCCCGATTATTTTTCAATTCAATTTGTTTTTTCATTTTTCTTTCTTTTAGAAATTTGCATGAAAACTGATTTAGAAGGAGGATTTTACATATTTTCTCCTAAAACAAGTAACAATAAATCCACATCAATAATTTTTCCTTTATATCATTTTCTACATATGCTTACATCACAAATTCAGCTGCAAAATATTTTACAAACTTACTTTGCAATCATAGCAGTTTACATCTTCTATTTCTCTTCTATTTCATTCATGAATATATATAAAACGTATCAAATATCTCCTTATAAAAATAACTTATTGAAAAACAAATACAGTTTGATATAAGTTCATTAAATTAACATAAAAGATGCATAAAATAAAATAAAGAATCGATTTATTTAGACACACGTTCATAAGTTTTATTTATAAATAGCATAAAGTAAGTAAATTAATTAGGCACAAACGTCAGGGTTGGCAAGAAGGTATTCCTCAGCAACAGCGTAATATGCTTTGGCAGCTTCCTCTTTGCCTGCTTTAATATCTTCCTCTTTGAGAAGAGCATCATTCTTAGTGCGATATTCGCTCATTATCTTGACAATGCATCCGCCATCACTTGATTCTTCAAATTTGATCTCATAGTACGCCGATTCAAGCTTGTCCCCAAGCACACCTCCTTCGAACAAGGTGTACTTGATCTCACACTTTTCAGTGTCAAGGGCATGTATTCTAGTCTTGACATATGGGAAAGGAGCACCTGCCAATTCATATGGAAATTAGCACTTCACTGCAAAAAATTAAGGTATCAACAAAAATGGATTTAAAAATTTATAGCCTTAACAATGAAATTGATCTAGCTAGCCAAATTTGATTAGATGTTCTCGGAATTAATCCTCGCTACAACCCATTTGTAGTTGATGATTATTTCTATATTAATGTTGCTCGAAAATAGAGTTAAGAGTCCTTCCAGAAGCTAGCAAAATGTAGAGATATAGTTCTTTGTTTTGAAACACTTTTGTCTAGAGGCAAAGCTTTATATATTTTGTAGGTAATTTTTTGTTTCCCTTTTGAATTTGGGAAGTGGTATTTAATTATAATGATTAAATGTTTAATGGGCTTCGGACTTAGATCTAGATACTGATCTTGGTGGACTTGATTAATTGAATTGTTGACCTTTATTTTACTTATTATTTATTTAAATGAACCATTTTGTTCAACTTCACCTTTTTAACCTTGGAAACTTAATTTATCATATCATATATATATATATATATATATATTTACAGATATTGCACAGTTAATATATTATACTTCCAAAGAGCATGCTACAAATTGATAACTAATAATCTAACTTGTTGCTTGTTATTTAAAAAAAATTACATATGCTACGAAAATTTATAATTATTGCTACGAAATTAATCTTGTAGCAATTTTTCCATAACAAATACATGCTTTCTTCGTAGTGCTTCAAAAACTATTTTCATAGAAGTATAATATCTATCTCGTCATCTCTAGACACCCCTAAAATTAGGAAAATGGAATCAGGACATTCAAAAATACTTTTTTAAAAAAAAAGGGAAAGAAAAAGGTGGAGGAAGATATATACTTACCATCAGGGAACTTAGCTAGCTTAATGGTTCCTGGGCCGCCATCTCCTTGGAGCAATTCCATGCTCTTAATAGCATTGGGCATAATCTTTGGTAAGTAGGTATAGGGTTCAATGGCCAAAGCCTTAAACATCCTTTTGGGTGACACACCGAGTTTGATTTCTTGGGGACATTTTATTACAGCCATGGTTTTTTGCCTTAAAAGGAGGAACAAACTTAATCATAAAATGTTAACAAAAAATGTCTGTGTGCTGAAGTGATGCAAAACATTCAGTTGTTTGGGTATTTATAGTACTGATTTGTTACTTTGCTTTGCAAGAACGCAGCCTGAAGATAGTGAATGCTGATCAGTCTAAAACTGCCCAACAATTTTTTTTAAAGTAATTACTGTCCCAAGTGAACCTGTCACGTTTTCTTTTGCCTAGAAAGTAAAAGTTAAGATTCTCTATTCTAGTTTATATTTTATTTTTATTTTATTTTATATATATGTGATATGTGTTTAAATATTTTTTATAAGAATGATTGATTGAGAATTAGACACACTTAATATATTTACATCAAATTGGAACAGAAGATGAAATAGGGACCCTAATGCCAAAGTGCCTTCTGGAAGCTTTTCATTTGAAATGTTGCCATTAATAAGGATCTCATTAATCTAAAGATTTTTACTAGTATAAAAGAATTTACTATCTGGAAATTATCTTTTTTCTTCTTTTTCTTTTAAAAAGATGATCGTCCCCAAACTACTTTAACTACCCTTACAGCCTCGAACTCACCCCTCATTTAGGGTTATGATTAATGCAATCCAAGTTGCTTCGGTTGAAGTCATCCTCATTAGAATCACAGGCCCACATAATTGAGTTCGCAAGCATATCATCGATGTTGTCATGCTATCTAGAAATTGTTAATCAAAATTAACCTAATACAAAAAAAAAGAGCAAAATCTAGTCATAAAATAATTAACAAAAGAAACGAACAAAGAATATATATATATATATATATCTTATTGTTTATAATGCAGGCCTTAAAAGTCCGTGGCGTGCTCTGAACGTTCAAATTAAGCTTTGGAAAATTCTAGTAGCATCACAAATGTTGCTTCCCCCCATCAAGATTTGAATGTTTTTCTTAAAAGAAAGTTGACATGTTTAATATTTATTTACCATGTAAAACAAAAATGCAATATGAGTATAAACAATTTCTCGAGTTGCCCCAAAAGAATAAGTAACCGATTTAGGTCTGACTAAGTCAACCTAGTCCAATCCAGTGGCACAATCATTTTGACAGTTGAGTCCGGAAGATTTGGATATTCATATTCTTGAGTGAGCGAGCCCCGTCATCAATAAAATTGTATAATTAAAAAACAAAAATGTTATGAATGGCATGGGCCCACAAAGAAGTCTTAGCTTCAATTAATTTAAGCCATGTGTTTTTTTCCCTCACATCCCCGCCCACACACACACCCCGAAATACTACGTAAGAAAACATAAAAAATAGGCATCAAATTTGCCTTGCTACTTCTTAGTTATAAAAAACACAAGAAAGAACAAGATAAAGATCTGAGGGTCATAAATCCTCACAGTGATGATGTATTTTATTTGCCAAGTGGCCATAGCTTATGAACTTTTTATTATTATTTATCTATATCCAAAATATATCGTGATTTTGAGAGGTTATTAAATCAGATCTATAATATATTCCCTCCAAGTTTGAAAATTTTCAACTTTCCTTTTTGTTGTTTCAAAAAAAAAAAAGATGCAATCCACATGTCGAATATTAATTTACCAATACCCTCCTGTCGTTATAGTCCATCCAAAAAAATGTTGATGTGCTAAATAAATATGTGAATGTTCCATTACACTTTCCTTGTGGGATCTTATTTTTTCGTTGGACTAGAGTACTTGCCCTTCGTAATTCTATGAAATTGGAGAGGGCTCCTATATATATATAGTAATTTAATTTTAACTCAGAGATGGTTTTTGATGTTTTTGGTTACATTAATTTCTGCATTTTAGTTTGAATATTGTTTCTTTGGAAATAAAATGACAGTTGGGGTTAATTGCTTCTTGTGACAATTGGGTTCGCCCTTTTTATATCTTTGTTTATAAAGTTCTGAACTTCATTTGAAATTAAATATGAAAGGATAAACATGATCTTGGCAATAAGGTTGGATATCAACATCAAATATGGAATAAAGTTGCTGATTAATTGTGAAAGTAGTAAACTGAAACAAAATCAACTAATTACTGGAACTTGGATATATACTTTATTAATACAACTTGATAGGAACTTGAAACGTGGCATAGAATGCAGAGATGTTATTCATAGTGTTCCTATACATGCTCTAATATGTGTGTGATGTCAGATGTCGATGACACAAAAGAAAACTCAAACTGAAAATTTCTTTTTCTCAGGAGAAAGATTACTATAAGACTTCTGCCTTTTGCATCTTCTTCCCCCTATTTATACAACTCGATTTCTGGCTGGAAGTATTTTAAAAAGCCTGTTTGGTTTTATATACATATATATATATATATAGGTGGAGAGAGAAGATATATATATATATATGTAAATTATTGGGGAATGTGCTTTAAGAATGGAAATAAAAATAATATCGGGTAAAAATGTGCAAAAAGTTATATGTTTCAATTTTTAAATAATAGAAAATGTGAAATGAAATCAAATGAACCTAGAGTCTGAAATAGTGGTCACATTATTTGCTATTGTTAAGAATGGACATTGGGCCTAACTCAACCATAACTTCTTTATTTCACTAATGAGAAACACTAACACACCCCACGCACGCCCATGAATGAACATTTGAAGCGTGGAATAACATGAAATAGGTGGTCCAACAACATTGGATAGCTTAACATCGGGAATGGGTGACTTTGATACTATGTTAAAGAATGGACATTGGGCCTAACTTAACCTCAAAAGCTAACTTGAGATGTGAAGATTACCCAAAACCATATATAAATATAACAATTTATTTATTTCACCGATATGGAACACTAACACACTCCGTCCACACCCAAGAATAAACATCTGGAACATAAAATGACGAGAAATGGGTGGCCCAACAACACTGGGCAAACTCAATTAATAATGAACAAATCTCTGAAATCGATACCTAACTTAGATAGAAACTCTTCAATTATTTTTTTTTCTCTATTTTCATAAATACATTTTAAATTTAATAAAATTCTTACTTTTAAGTTGAATCATTGTATATTGTTATATAAGTATCCTTTGTTTGATGAGCTGTAAAATTGAGTTTGATAAATTTAAATAATTTATTTAATTTATGATAAACAATTTTAGTAGTATAATAACTTTATATGAGTTCTAATTGTAGCTTAAATAATTGAAAATATAGAAATATAAGCCCGATTATTTTTCAGTTCAATTTCTTTTTCATTTTTCTTGCTTTCAAAAAAATGCATGAAAATTGATTTAGAAGGAGAGGTTTACAAATTTTCTTCGGGCAAATTAGGTTTTACCCCCCTATAAAAATGAAAAAGAGCAAAAAAAACTCTTATGAAAGAAAAAAAAAAAAAAAAAAAAAGGCAGTTCCCCCTCTTATATTTTTTAAAAAGTAGCAAATTACCCCATCCAACCCACGGTGCCAATCACATGCGGCAAGTGCGGTTGGTTCTAGGGTTTTTGCTGTTGAAATGTTAATTTCAACCCTAAATGTCAACCATTAGGTCCATTGAAAAAATTTGATGGTTCAAATTATTTCTAACTATAAAAAAATATAAAATATATTTATATATATACATAATATATAGTTAAATATAGTTAAATATATGTATATATATATATTATATATACATATATATAGAAACTCATCACTCACCCCCCATCAACCCACCCAATCCTCCCCCACCCCTCGAGCGGCAGCCATAGCCGCCTCCTGTGAGTCGCCATGGCTGCCTGCAAAGGCGGCCATGGAGGCCTCTGCGAGCGGCGGCCACCATGGCCACGTTTGCAAGCGGCCATGGCAGTTGGGGTGGGATGGGGGTGGGGTGGGGATTATTATATAAAATATTTATTTATTAATATATATTATGTATAAATATATACATAAATATATTTATGTATTTATAATGTATTATATTATATATTATATATTTATATTTGTGTATATAATATATATATATATAAAAATGAAAAAGAATAAATTAGAAAGATGAAAATAAAAAAAATTAAAAATAATTTTAAATTTAAAAATAAAAAAATTCGTATAAAGGAGATGAAAAAAGATATATCAAAATATATTTAGAAAGAATAAATAAATAAAATTGAAAATATATGAAACAATTAGGGATAGTATAGTTTTTATACATTGAAATTATGACTTTAAACTACAACAAATCATGAAGGGGAGGCAGTGTGCATAATTTTTAAAATTACAAGGAGGTTTGTTACCTATTTTTTTTTTCATAAAGGGATTTTTTGGTCTTTTTTATTTTCATAGGGGGTAAAATACAATTTGCCCTATTTTATCTAGAAACAAGTAACAATAAATCCACATAAATTTTTTTCCCTTTATTTCATTTTCTACACATGGTTACAGCACAGATTCAGCTGCAACATGTTTTATAAACTTATTTTGTAATAACGGCAGTTTTATTTAGACATAACATAAAATAAGTAAATTAATTAGGCACAAACATCAGGGTTGGCAAGAAGGTATTCCTCAGCAACAGCGTAATATGCTTTGGTAGCTTGCTCTTTGCCTGCTTTAATATCTTCCTCTTTGAGAAGAGCATCATTCTTAGTGCAATATTCGCTCATTATCTTGACAATGCATCCGCCATCACTTGATTCTTCAAATTTGATCTCATAGTATGCCGATTCAAGCTTGTCCCCAAGCACACCTCCTTCGAACAAGGTGTACTTGATCTCACAGTTTTCAGTGTCAAGGGCATGTATTCTGGTCTTCATGTATGGGAAAGGAGCACCTGCCAATTCATAAGTAAATTAGCATTTCACTACAAAAAATTAAGGTATTTAATGATGAATTTAATAATTTATAGCTTTAACTATGAAACTGACCTAGTTAGCTAGCCAAATTTGATTAGATGCTCTCATAATAAATTTTCGCTACGATCAATTTGTAGTTGATAAATATATATATATATATATATTAATGTTGCTCAAAGATGGAGTTAGAGGCTTTCCCAAAGCCAGTAGAATTTAGAGAGTTCTTTGTTTTGAAACACATTTGTATAAAAGTAGAGCTTTAGATATTTTGCAGGTAAGTTTTCATGTTCGTTTTGACTTTAGGAGATGGTATTTATAATGATTAAATGCTTAATGGGCTTCGAACTTAGGTCTAGATATCGATTTTGATGGACTTGATTAATTGGATTGCTGACCTTTATTTTACTTATCACTTATATAATTGAGCTATTTTGTTCAGTTTTTACCTTTTTAACCCTGAAAACTTAATTTGTCATATTATTATTATTATTATTATTATTATTATTATTATTATTATTTTATTTTTTATTTTTTATTTTTTACAGATATTACATAGCTATTCTATTGTACTTTCAAAGAGCATGTTACGAATTGATAACTAATAATCTAACTTGTTGATTGTTATTTAAAAAAATTATAATTGCTACGAAAATTTATAGTTTTTGCTACGAAATTAATCTCGTAGCAATTTTTCCATATCAAAAACATGCTTTCTTCGTAGTGCTTCAAAAACTATTTTCTTAGAAGTATAATATCTATCTCGTCATCTCTAGACACCCTTAAAATTAGGTTATTACATTTAATAACCAAATGAAAATGGAATTAGGACATCCAATTTTATTTTTTTTTAAAAAATAAGGTGGAGGAGGATATGTACTTACCATCAGAGAACTTAGCTAGCTTAATGGTTCCAGGGCCACCATCTCCTTGGAGCAACTCCATGCTCTTAATAGCATTGGGCATAATCTTTGGTAAGTAGGTATAGGGTTCAATGGCCATAGCCTTAGACATCCTTTTGGGCGACACACCGAGTTTGATTTCTTGGGGATATTTTATTACAGCCATGGTTTTTTGCCTTGAAAAGAAGCAAACTTTATTGCAGAGTATTAACCAAAAATGCCTGTGAACTGAAGTTCAGAATGTAGAGCTGTGGTGCAAAACAGTCAGTTGTTTGGGTATTTATAGAACTGATTGCATGCAAGAATGCAGCCTGAAGACAGTGAATTTCAGAGCCACATTGAATCAAAGGCTGCCAATTAATATTTTTTTAAAGGTGATTACTTTTCCAAGTAAATCTTGTTACGTTACCTAGAAAAGTTAAGTTTTTACTTTTTATGTCCTCTATTTTAATGTATATGTTTGATATTTTTGCGCCATTTTATGGATATAATATATGTATTAAATATTTATTTATAAAAAAATAATTAATTAAAAATCAAGTACACTTGATATACACACACACACACATTAAGTTGGAAAAAAATTAGATGAAATAGAGAATAGAGTAGAAGATTCAAAGTGCTAATTTTGTTTTATAAATATATGACAAGTATATTAAAAGTTTTCCTTGAGAAATAATCGATTGAAAATTAAATACACTTGACATTACATCAAGCTAGAATAAAAGATGAAGTAGGGAATTGAACATAATATCCAAATTGCCTTATGCATGCTTTTCATTTGAAATGTTGCCATTTATGAGGATCTCATTAATTTAAAGATTTTTACTGGTAGAATTAGTCAATAACTTTCTGGAAATTTTTAGTCAACATTAACCTAATTTTCTTTACAGATCCTGGAGAAACAAGGAAAAGTGCAAAATGTAGAACGATTCAAAGAATTTCTTATCATGCATGTAATGCAGGCCTTAAGAGCTTTGAATGTTCATATATATTAAGTTTTGGAAAAAGTTTTAGTAGCACTAGGAATGTTGCTCCACTCTCATCTATGATATTCAATTATATATAACTTAAATGATCCAGATTTAAATGTCTTTCTTTAAAGAAAAATGATATGTTTAATATTGATTTATGATGTAAAATAAAAGTGCAATATGAGTATGACCAATATCTCGAGTTGTCCCTAAAGAATATGTGAAATTAATCCAAAGTAATAAGGGTTTTTGCGCATTCATTACAAAAAAATATGCTTTTTATTATGGTTAAATATGTGTACTGAATAGTTATTACATGTAGTAAAAAGTTATAAACTATGCTTGAGGGTGTTGAGCAATTCTCCTAATTAACTATTTTTTATTTATTTATACACACGCATACTAGAAGTTCATTAAGAATTTGAACTCTTAACCTTACAATTATATGTGTAAAGTTGATGCCACTAGAACAATGGCAACCTTATTAGTAATTATCTAATTTAAATATATTTGATTAATCAATCAACTTATTTTAATAATAAAAATTAATATAGGCAAATTTCTATTTTACCTTCAAACTTGATGTTTTGCTACTGTTTCAAGGACTTTTGTCAACTAGCTAAATTAAGTATTTCATTAATTAATCAAATATTTTTTTAATAATAAAAATTGGAAGGAATCTTTTTTCTTTCCTCTAATTTTATTAATTAAAAACTATGAGTAGTTAGGAACTTTTTGTTAATTTAGAATTCAATTAATTAATTAATTAATTTTTTCCGAATAAAAATTGAAAGCAATTTTTTGTTTTAGCATCAATATTATTGATTAAAACTTGCTTCCAATATATGTTTCTTTTCATTTTAGTGAATTATTTATTTATTTATTTAAATCTTAACCTTAACCACCAAAATTTCACAAGTTTCGTAGTTTTTACTTCACTAATGAAAAAATGTGGCCAATTCATCAACTTTTTGCCATGATTTTATGTAAAATTGTAATAAATATAATATATTATTCACCTCATATAAAAAAATTAGTAAATAAATATATATTTTTTGAAGTGTAGTATTTAATGAGTTTTACCATACATTTGAAATTTTATACTACAATAAAAAATCACAGTAAATAGTCATTTTTTACTAAATTATTTTTAGTGAAGTAAAAAATATTATAACAAAAAATATATTTTCTTATAGTAATTTTTATCTAATTCCTCATATTACTAGTGTCAAAATCATTGGCTTGTTCTTAATATTTACACAAAAGTTGCATTATACAAATATCCACCAAAATATAAAAAAACAATTATTACTTTCTACCAGTATATAATGCATTTATAGGTACATATTGACTTAGTCATGATTCATGATCGCAAAATTCTTAAAATAATATAGAAATGTGACTGACCCTCCAAAAATCCTTTTACTCATATTTTCTAATGATAACAGTCAATATATCTACAATCAAATTAATATCTTAGTAATTGTAGTATAGCACTGAAAAGTAACAATACAAATACTATTATATGTAGCTAGCACTCACCAATAACTAACCCTTTTATGGTCAAAAACAACTATGCATGGCTGGAAATAACAATAGATAGTAGATATATCACATGATCTAAGACTTTAGTAATCACAGTCCGACAAGTTAATAGCTATTGATATATATATTTATTCGCACATGTCTTCAAATCTATATTGGCATCTTGACTCGCGCATTTAAAATAATATAAGCATCCATCAACAGAAGAGTTCTTTCAAATTGGTTAATGTTCAAGTCAAAAATTATTACAGAAACTCTAACTCCCCGCATACATACAAAAATATAAATAATTATATATGTGTTAGAAAGAGAAAAGACATTTGTTTTATTTTTTTTCAAAGTAATTACTTCTAAAGTAATTTATAGTCATTAATTATACACAATACACAATAAACAAGAGCGTATTCCTTACTAATTCATTACTAAAGTGACAGATTAACGTCTGTGTGGACTATGGACAGGTTGCCTTGGAATATTTTAGGCTCTATTCTTCTACATTTTTCAGAAATATTTTTTAACTTCCAGAAAAATTTCAAAATGAAGGTATATTCCCCAAATTTTTCCTCAAAACACTTAAATTTTATTCCAAAAAAATCCCTCCCAATTTATCCAAAAAATCCTACATCCTAAAAACCACACATACCCCCCTCATTTTCTCACTCCACATATCACATCACTGATTCATTTATCACACTCTCATTTCACTCATCCATATATATATATATACACACACACACACACACACATATATGTTTACATATATGAAAATATTAAAATTTTACTAGTTAAAAAATTCTAAAATTTATGTTTACAAATTTAATTAAACTAATTATCCAAAAATGAATTAAATTTAATTAAATATTTTTTATGTTACTACTAAATAATTCATTTATTGAATAACATATTAAATTAGTTAAATTTACTTATTAATTAAATATTGTACTAGTTATATTTAATATTTACTGTATTAATAAAATATTACTTTTATTCATTTAATAAATAACTTAAGATGTTTTAATTTGATATAATAAATAAATTAATCTTCTTCATAAAATATTAATCTTCACATTAATTTAAAATTACAATAAAAAAATTGATTATAAGGTGATATTTATTTAATAATCTATTAAGTTTAATAAATTAATATTGATATGCTTAAAGTAATTGTTGAGAGAATTAATTAAATTTAAGTAAAATTATTTTATTATTACTAAATAATTTATTTATTAAATAATGAGTTAAAGTAATTAAATGACTTATTAAATTAATTAAATTTATTTATTTAAATAACTTGTTATTTATATATTAATTATGTTTCATATTTTACCTACAGTTAAATATTATGTTTGTTTATTTAATAAATAATTTAAGATGATATAATTCATATAATATAATATTACTTATTTTTTTAATTTGATGAATCGTTATTAATTCTTATATATAAATTATTAAAAAGTTAGTTTATTTAAATAAATAACTAAGTTTTATTTGTACATAAAATTGTAAGTAATAAATAGTTAAATAATTATATTTTAACTAATAAACAGTAATTAGTTTATAATTAATGTATAGTAATTAATTTTTTTTATAAGTCAATACTAACAATTATGATATAAGCTGATTTTTTTATAATGAAGATATAATTATGATTTCATGAATAAATAATATTATTAATACGTATTTTATTCCAAATAATACATCATTTACTAATATTTTTTTTATTTATACACACGCACATCAAAAGTCTGTTCAAGCTCGAACTCTTGACCCCTCCCACATTATGTGGGAGACTTAAGCCGCTGGGCCACAGGCCATAGGCCACTGGGCACATCATTTACTAATGTTAAATTTATAAAAATATAAATTTTAAAATAAATAACTAATTGAATTAATTGCATTCATATTTCAATCATTACAAAGCTATACACACACACACACATCATTATCCAACTATAAATATACATACATATAATACATAAAAAAATTTTACTTTTACCCTGCAAATCCAACAAAAAAATAACTAATTTGACATCTACAGTAAAGTTTGTCTCTCCCCAAATATAAAAAAACAAACAGCTTATTTTCAAATCATTTTTTAGATTTCCCCAAAACAAAAAGAAACATTTGGCACATTCTCTAAATTGTCTCCCAAAAATCTATTCCCCCAAATTTTTTCCTAGAAAATTGCCAAAACATAGAAGAACAGGCCCTTAGCCTCCACCAACACTTTTGCACTCCAATTCCCTATATTAAGAATTATATCTTTATTTTGCAGCAATCTTTGTTCCATCTTGCACTGTATTTGCATGAATAAAACAAAATAATATTATTTATTCGCATTGCAAGCATATTATGTACATATATGGAATACATGATTAAGCTCGAAAAATATAAAGTGTTGTTAAAATACAAAGTGACAAAATGGAATCTCTTTGTATTAGTTCATATATCTCTCTAAACACAATACCTTTTTTGTATTGGCATTACAATCCTTACGGATAGGTTCAATAAGAAATTTAACTAAAGATAACTTGCATGCTCTAGACAGTACAATACAATTGTCCATGAGAAAATATAAGTTATGGCAAATAAATGCCAACATAATTCAGTGTCCCCTCTCGAGCTTTTTTGATAGTCATTGCAAAATAAAGTTTTATTGGGAATTGAAAATGCAAAAAAGATATTGCATATTTTTCTGTATCTATATTCTAATGCAATCAATGGAACAATACATATTTTCCTTTATGATCATATGTTGCTATTTCATCTTTTATATAATTTCCACCTGGTTTACGACGAATTAATCTAGCACCATTGGAGAGACTCTTAATTGGATTTAACTTCCTCAACAACATGACAATGCATTTCTTTCTTTCTTTTTTTCCTTAAGAAATGAGGTTTTGTGGAGATAGGTTGCTTAAACTATGGTGCTAAAAATCTTCATACTGACCTTAATCTTATGGATTCTTGGCTTTATTGATGCTCACTATTGTTTAAGTGTTCCAGCCAACTTATCTATAAGAATCACACAGAGGTATGAAATCTCCTCCAAACATCACAATCTTTTCACCAAACAACTTATTACGTTCATCCATAATAAGCTTCAATTATTTTTCTATTTGTCATAGAGGCTTCATATCAAATAATTAATTTTGATCGAAGTATCATTCTTGCAAATCTTGATTGTTTGCTTATCTTAGGTTCTAATTTTTTATCAAGTTCAGTGGGAAGCTTGAATCTTGAATGATCAGTTCTTCCACTGGGCAAAAGTGATGTTGCCACACCTGAAGTTGCTACAACTAAAGCTACATGGACTCTTCACCTTACACACATGTAAGCAATGCTCTATGCAAAAGTGTTTTTTTCTTGTTCCACCAGGTCCATCAATGAAGAGTGAACCAAATTCATTGAAGTTAGTTTTATGTCCAATATCCTTGGAATCTTCTTTTTGTTTGCATGGCTAGCAAGTCATCAGATGACACTTGAGTATTTTTTTTTTCATAATTAATCTCCCAGAAAATCGCTCTTCTTCAATTAATCTTTCAAAATGAAGAGCCAACGAGAAATCATGAATAGGTTTTCTCATGCACATAAGAAATTAATCAATGCTACCTAAAGTCTTTTTTTTTTTTCTCCATATCAAATTGTGTTAAATTTTGATTTTCTGAATAAAAAATCAGATAACATCTATGAATTTAATAAATAGTTTTTTTGGAGTCAACTGGGGAACAATAAACTAATAAAATTGCAATAACCTTCTAAGGGTTGAAGGCATTTGAAAATGAGCTATTTCCTCCTGACGTTGTTCAATATATGAATCATATTCTAAGTATTACTATGAAGTGCAGTCAACCTAAAAGAATCATATAATTGATTATCTATAGTGAGTAGATTCTCATACGAAATAGGTCCTCGAACATTTGATAAAAGAATTTTCAAAAAATAATGTTCACCTTCAGTATGATATACCATGGTTATTCTACTTATAACAAGCTGTTATTTTTGCAATTTCCACCACCTACCTTTATGTTCCTAGAGAAAATATTCAGAAAATACTCTATATAAAAGATTAAGTCTCTTGGCGTTAGCATTATTAACATTCATTGAAAAAAATTCAATTAACTCTACCCACAAAAGGATTCATTATTAATTCATTTAAGGGTCTTTTTTTACCAAAGCTAATAAATTGCTGATTAGGTAAGTATATTGGCAAAATAATGATTGGTGAATACATTTTTTTTACATCATAAAAATAAATAAGCCAAAATGCTTCAACTGTTGAAATCCAACAACCTTTTAGAAATTCTTTTATTTCATCTATGTTATTTACAAAAGATTCATCAACAATATAATAACATATTCGATCATGCACTTTATAAATATATTTATATAAATATTTCAAAGCTTAAAATCAAAGAAAGCTTCAATGTTAATATGACAATCGAATTTGGCGAGAAAATATGGATAATATGGTACAACAAATCTATTATCTAAATATGCATTACAAACAAACAAAAAATTCCTATCATTACGTCCTCTATAATTGGGTATATTGTTATTCCATGCATTGCAATGTCACTTAAATCTTTTCGGATACTTATTTTTCCAAAAACTATCCTTCATGCAAATATTTTTTTGGGTTAGAAACACCACAAGGTCCATGCATCATGTGTGAGATAACATATGAATATTGCAATGAGGAATTATTATTAGAAATTTTAGCTCAGATTATTTGATCGAGAGGTTTAGGAGAGATAAGTATGATGTTACTTAAGAATAATAATCCATTGAGCATGTAGTAATACTATGTTTTGCTATTCAACTAGATACACATATGTTGCAACTTCGTGAAATATCTTTTTACGAATAACCTCATCTTTGAATTCTTCAAGTTTTGCCTTGAAAACATGTATAACTAAATCAATCTATCATGCACATCTTCGATTGGTAATAAATGCAATTTTATTTCTTTCCAGGCAAAATTATAAGTCAAAGTGATAAAAAGATCTAGTTTCCAAACCTTTGCACTAATGCCATGATATTTATATATTTTTTCAGATGATTGTCGTATCATCAAAACATAATTCTACTTAAATTATATATTTCGATGTGATAGTATGTATACTTTAGCATAATTACCTCCACATCAACTTATATATTTCACTTTTATTATTCAAATACGATTGTTTATATATGAAATTAGTCCTTTCCATTTTACTATTCCAAATGAAAATTTCAAGTAGAAAATAATATTCATTTGACATACTTTATTAAATTTTAAAAATGAAATCTAGACTTTCAAGCAAAAATAATTTCAAATAGTATATTAATGAAAAATATGATTAAAATTTGGATTAAGAAATTAGAAATAAGTGGGTTCTAGTTTGAAAACAACGAAATTACTAAATTTTCTATTTTCTCCATTTGGTTTGAATCAAGGATCTTTTTATTAAATTGATCCACATAATTTAATTCAAATCAAATTAGATTAAATGTGCGCTCAATTTAGACATAAGTACTAGAATGTGACGGTTTGTTCGAGCCAAAACTGCCCGAACCCAACCCAAAACCATGTGAAGCTGGCCTGTCGGCCCGCGTATCAGAAGTTCATCAACATTTTCTCCACCGTTCCATAGCTTAAATCGCTCAACAATTCTTGCAAATCACATGTACAGAGTTTTGATTTAGTTCATCAATTTCTCTGCACTCAGAGCCCAGATTATCAGGAAATCCCTATGGATCAAGTAGCAGAAGAAGTGGAGAAAGTCAAGAAAGATTTCCAAGAAACATACATTCAAACCCTGAAACACATTGATTCCATTCAAGAATATGGGAAAACATCTAGAATTGCCAATCCAAGTGAAATTGGTGAAGCGGGGAAGAAAGATTCACTGCCCAGATTAAATGGGTTGGCTCAAGATGGGCTGAACATGCTGCAATCACTCCAATTCGATCTTGATCTCCTTGCCCCACAACTTCCCTCTGTTGATGATGTTGAAAAGGCACAATCTTTGGCTCAGTCTTGGAAAGACCAAATTCAGAGGTACCCATTGACATGGCTTTTTAAGTTTTGATTTTGGGTTCTTGATAATTTAAGTGTTGGTAGTCAGTTTGAATGCGTGGCTGTGTTCATGTTTATGTATGTCAGTGAAAGAGTGTTTTTTTTTTTTTTTTTTTCTTTCTTTCTTTTTTTGTTTTTTTGGATTTTTGATGTGGGTCTGCGTTAGTATTCCGGGTAGTTGGTACACAAAATTAAAAGAAAGGGACAGGATAGCAAACTAAAAAAAGGTGGATAAATGGACATGATTCTAATTGAATATGTCCACAATTGCGTATTCTCAGGTGCCTATCTTAATCTATTTGTGTTTAACTTATGTTTGTATTGATACTTCGTTATTGATTTTTGTTAGTTTGATGGGATTTAATAGTGGCGGGATGTTGGAAAACTCATGGTTTGATAGTTATTTGGATATCTTGTTTTCACTGGTACATGCAGTTGAATCCCTGTTCTGTTTCATTTTATCTCTGGTTTCTGGCATGGAAAATGGCTGGTGGGAGGTTATTCTTCCGTTCATTACTGCATGTATAAGGTATTCTAATATTGTTGGTATTTTTATTTCTCTTACCCATGTGAACCAAATTTTAGTTTGCGGATGAGTTTAAGGAATGCCAATTTGCAAGCAAAGGCAAACATGCAGAAAGCTGCTCAACAAGAGGTAATGGATCTATATTAACATAAATTTGCTAGCTTTTTCCCATTTAGATGCAGAGAAGGTTTCTGCTTAACTGATGAGACAATTCTTTTTCATAAACTTTTTGGGTGCTATTTAGATGGATGTTTCATGTGTCACACATTTCTGTTTACTTTCTGCGTCTGTATTCTAATGTTAAGGTAAAATTGGCTTCATTTTGAGTAACCGGCTATTAAGAAATTGCTGTGACTTGATGTGACTAATTTCAGAGAGAGCTCCTTTTAGGAGGTGGCGAAGAGTCTACCACTCGAAGGCGCAATCTGCAGTATGTATAATTGCTATCTGATATGTTTTTCATGCTTTTTAACCTGTCCTCTGGAACATTATTCAACATCAAGGACAAGGAAATACGTCAAGATAATTTATGATTTTCATGGATATGGCTATTTAAAGTGTTTGCTTTTGTAAATGTTTGTCAGGACAAAAGCAGGAATGACTTCAGCTGCTGAGAGCATCACTGAGAGCCTTCGGCGTACACGCCAGCTCATGGTTCAGGTTGTTCAAGTTTTAACTTTTTTATTGCTGATGTTGATATGCGGTATGAATTATGACATAATTTCTCTTGTGTGTCTTAGTAGGAGGTTGAACGGAGTGCGAGCACTCTCATGACTTTCGGTATGTTGCTCAATTTCCTAAAGTTAACTATTTACTGATATGTTTCTAATAGCAAATACTAATACAGAGAAGTTGCTGAATTTTACTAGTACTTTTGCCAATGGATTATGTTGATTTATGCTGCTGCCTATTGTTTATTCCATAGAGAAGATATTTTGGCATCAGCGTCATGAAGGGAACTATCATTGAAAAACAGAGTACTAGATGTAGATATTATCATGTTAAGATTGCAATTTGAAGAAAACCTTTACTTTAGGATTCTGACGAATAGGAAGAGATCATAATGTTGATATATGGGGATGGTAGTCCTATATATTTGTTCAGTATTGTGTCTTTCATCTACTTCCTTTGTTTTTTACTGAATTTGGATTATTTTGTTTGCTTTACATACTTTTGCCCAATTCCTGGCAAGATTCTTCAAATGGGTATTGGCTATTTGACCTAGACCCTTCCATCTGGGGTTTAACTACCCATGTCAAACACTTGATGCTCGTATAAGAATGTTCTCATGTGGATTGTTCGTTTTAACCATCAATTGGCAGACTAGCGGGTCCAACACTTTACCTTATTGTCGTGTGACACTAATATTTGAGTATATGTAAACATAAAATGAGTACTTTTTGGGTACATCTAAATATAAGATGGGTAGTATAATATGATTGCACAAAGTAATGGAAAATGCCATGTAGAATTGGGAGTATCAATCCGGAAGAAGAAATCTTGTCCAGGACCCTTATCCAAGTCCAAGCAACACAGACCCATGTAGGATCTCTAATCTTATCATACAATTTGAATAGAAACCTGCAATACATTGTGGAAAAGTTCCCATAAACCTCAAGGCATACTGAAAGTGCTCGTAGATGCCAATATTAATAAACATCCTAGAAGTTGGTCATAGGAACTATATGTTTTTGCTTTCACTGAACTTAAAATGATAAGTTCAGATCATGAGAGTAAAAATTCTTCTGATTGTTATCTACATAAGAGATTCTTTATGAAACTATCTATTAAGATTTTGTCACTTGATCCTGCTGAAGAAATTTTGTTTGGGATATCTGGAAATTTGTTACGGTGCAGAATAACCATAAGATATTGCTTTTACATGTCATCTTTCTAGGATATAAGTACCGTATATGCTATTCTCATAACTTTTCTTGAGGTTTTAGCTATCTACTTACATTTAGAGCTGATTGTGCTATAAGTGAACTTCACTTTATCATCTTATTTGAAGTATTCATTCTTGAAATAATTGCTGGATGGAAATTTAGAACCCTTTTAACCTTGAACTTTTAAAGCCGAAGGGTAAGGGCACTGCTGTAAAGTAGTGACCCCTCTCTATTAGTGCTAAATATTATTGCTTGTGCCCTGATTAGTTTCTCCAGCCGCATTTTGTTAAAGATTGTCATGGCTGATATTTATAAACACACATTGTTGCATGAGGCTATGTGGTTATCTAGACATGTTATGTTAGTGCTATGACACATCCATTTTCTGTTTTTCTTTTCCTTTTTCCTTTCTTTTCCCTTTTTCTTGGCTGTCTGCTGTTATCCTGCATTTAGTTGATCTTGTACCTGTTGGCCTTAAACAACTTTTACCTGTGTCTTAAAGGCAAAAAACTCATGACACAGAAAAAACTTTTTGCTTTGTCTATATTGGTTCAATTTCTGACATTTTTTAATGTTGTTCCAGAGGAATCCACAGGAGTATTAAGGAAAGCTGAAAGTGAGTACAAGGGCCACAGTTCATTACTGTCACGGACACGAAGCCTTCTCTCCACAATGCAGCGTCAAGGTGTTCTCGACAGGTACAACTGGTCCTATTTCTTAAAATCGTAGTCATATTATCTCTCTCTCACATCTAAGGTTGAGCTTGTTTTGGCAGAATAATACTTGCTATTGGATTCCTTCTTTTCTCGTTGGCTGTACTTTATGTTGTTTCAAAGCGCATAGGTATACTCAAGCTGCAGAGAAAGGTAATTTCTGCTGTGAAAGCAGGCATGGCAGGACAAGAGGATGGTATGAATGTTGTTCCAGTTCATCAAAATGTGGTTCCTGAGTTAAATATACCATTGGAACAACCCATGCACGATGAACTCTGAATATCTCTGTTGAATTATATTGTGTTTATGAACATGTAGATTCAATCTTTCCAATGGTGGTTTTTTCTTTTGTCCTTGTGGGTGATGGAGGATGCTAATGGTAAGGGATGATAGTTGTTTTGTCCGTAGAGTTGCTTTATAACACTCAGAATTGATAAGTTGTTCTCTCTCTCTCTCTCTCTCTCTTTTGAAATTTATTTATTTTATCTGGAAAAGGAATTCATGTTTGTACCTTTTTTTTCAACCAAGATAAATTTGTAAAAATGATTTTGTACAGTAAAATCAGCTACAAATGCTTTAATACTTATAGTAGAAATGATGATGCTATTTTTGTTTGCAACACTTTGGATCCTCTGTTCCAAAATATAATGTAGAATATATCGTGAAATATGGAATATCTGATGAAGTAAAGTGGAACAAAGGTGATAAGTCATTAGATGCCTATGCCAAGAGCCAGAAGTTCTTATGTGTTTTGCTGCTGAGGATATATCCTGCCTTTTGACCCTTTTTCTGCACTGCAACACAGGTACATTTGCTGTTCAAGATAAGATAATCTGCTGTGTCTAATCCTCTCAGTGATACCCCTCTTCTAGACCTGTGCAATTCATAACATTTAAAAACCAATTACTGAAATTCTTCACTAACCGAGACTAATAAATCTGCCAAAGATAGAGATATCAATTGTTTGTTCAACTCTGTGAATTGCCTGAAAGTAGAATATTTAAATTTCGGGGTTTAAGAAATATAGAAAACATTCTTAATCGAATAAAAAAATTCAAATGAAAATTTCTATTGAATTGAATTGGTTTCATGAATCTAAAAGATTAGGAGAACCTTTATTTTTGAAAATTCAAATTTTGAATTAAAGTCTTTTTCATTGATCCTTCTTAAATTGTATTGATTTATTCTAAACATTTTATTTCAATTGGAATTTAATAATTTATTATGTTCTTTTATTTAAACAAACGCTCCTCAAGAGTTCATTACAATTGGAACCCCAAATCTCATGTATGCAAGTTTGAGGCGATGTTCATAAGATCAATTCGCTACTCAGCTAAATTCTCGTTGAGCATCATGGTTGATTAATGGTAAAAGCGCCTAACCAATGATGGTTAAATATTATTAATTTTCACAAGAACTTATCAATCAAAAACATGACAAAAGAATTGTTTACATATAATAAATAAGTTCTATACATAAAGGAAAAAGAGAAAATCAAATTATAGGTCGTGCTTACATAGAATTTCACAGTACAAATCAATGCTAAAATAAGTTAATTTCATGCTTCTGTAGGCTTAGCTGCATTGATTGGGACTAAATTTCATGTAATAGAAATCTTTATAACAGTCCTAAATTTTGTGAAATTAATAAAATAGAAATGCATGGGAATAAAAAAAAAAAAAAAAAAAAAAAGTGCAAAATGGCCAAAAGAAACTCACCCTAGTATTGCGTTAGAAAGACTTCTCCTTTGTCCAACAATAAGAAGGTCAATTTTATAGGCTGCCGTCTGCGCAAGAATCACGGAAGCCTTGTCCTTGCCCTCTGCCATCTCCGCCTTCTCCACCACCACCTTCAGCTTCGGCTGCGCAGCCATGCATGCTTGCTTCATTGCGTCAAGAAAATCCACCAGCCCTCCGCCGACGCCACCCTCCGCTGCCGCCGCTGCTGAGGTGTTGGAGGTACTGGCGCCACCACAATTGGGCGGTTTTCTGAAGAAGGCACCAAAGGGATTCCTCCAAGCATTGAGATTCTCGACGTGGAAGAGAATTAACGTGTCATTTTCCACAACTGCATGGGAGAGAGCAAACTGAAGGGCGCTGGCCGACTCCTGGGTGGGGTCGGCCACCACCATCACCTTGCGGGCCGCCGCTCTCCGGCCTTCCATGCTCTACGTATGGCCGCCGTCAACTCACCGGCCACCACCTCTTTTGATTTCTTTTCTTGACGGCATATTAGGGTATTGGGCAAGGCAGTGGAATGGATGGATGTAATGTGAAGAAGAACATGAGGATGTAATTCTTAAGGCATCTTTTGCTGTGTTGTAATAAAAGGGCTACATTGAATTTTATTTTTTTTTTGGGCTTCATTTAGTTTGGATTTGTGAGTCACAGATTTCATGCTTTTTAGCTAAATTTAAGGGATTCGGGTTTTTGGAGGGCCATTGGAAAAGAGCATATCAATTATCAAGGTCAGCCATTGAATTAACTACAACTCAAAGACATGTAAGTTTTAATTCATTTCCACTAGAATTTTAATTTTAAAACATGTTTTGGTACTGTCACATGATTCAAGCGTGTTCAAAAGGAGAAAAACTATTTCACTTTTGGTCATTAATTGAGACTATTAACAGAGCAACATCCTGAGCCTAATTCTTGGACTCTTTTCTCCCGGAATATCTGTCAATTTGTTCCTTATCTTCTGCTGATTATTTCCAATTATTCTATCTTTTTGAATTCAAGTTTATTTATCATTATCTAGTAAGTTTGGTAAATCTATTTCCTAGTATTTGGTAAATTTGGTACAAGACCACTTGTATAAATTGTTTCTTGTTCTTCACTAATGATATACAGCTCTTTCTCATTCATCAACTTGATGTTTTATATGGCATCTACAGCCTAAAACACTCCAATGAGTAATCCCATTATTTTTTCCAATTGATCTTGCAATTGATTATTCACATGGCCTTTGAAACTGTTCCTCCTACAATGGTCCATCCAACTAATCCCCCCACATCTACAACCAGTTCCTGTAAATTGGTCCAGTTTAATCCTGCCTCCCAGTTACCACTCAAACTCAATGGAACCACCAATTTTGCCAACTGAAAGGCGTAGGTCTCTTCACTAATGTATGGATATGATATCTATTCATACCTTGACGGCACAATGATGCCACCATCCAAAACGATCATCGAAAACATTCAAGAGGTGCCCAACCCTCTCTACAAATTATGGTTCCAACAAGATCAGTTGATTTGTAATGCTTTAATGGCCTTGGTTGATCCAACATCACCTCCACCATTGCTGCTACAACTTCGAAACAAGCCTGGGATGCTCTTCACACATTGTATACCAACAAATCTCACACCAAGATCTTCAGCCTTTGCAACTCACTCAATCGAGTTTCCAAGGATGCCAAAGCTGTCTCTGACTACCTTCGAGAAATTCAAACCATTGCTGATGAACTCGCCATTAATGAAGAACTCACTGTAAAAACTTTGAGTGGCCTAGATCCTGAACATGAGGCCATCGCTGCTGTGATCCAAGCTCATGACTCTTCTATTTCATACGAAGAATTGTTTGATGAGCTTCTTGATAATGAGCTCTTTTTGAAATATGTTGAGATTAAAAAATCTACAACCACTATTATTGTTGCAGTCGCATAGAAGACTAGCAATTCATTGAACTCCTCTCACAACAATCACAGAGGTCCACCACAATAACCTTGGCATCCACCTCCTAGCTGAAATCAGCAACAACAAAGGTGTTCTACTCCTACACAGAATTCAATAGTCCAATGTCAACTAGGTGACAAATTTGGCCACACCACTCATGTCTGCGGATGTCGATCGCATAACCAGCTCAAACGAAAGTGAACTTTGCTTCCCAATCCTACAATCTATCACCTTCTTAGATTCTTCACACTGGCGCATCCCATCATGTGACCACCTATTCAAAAAGTCTTCAACAGCCTGAAGAATATCACGGCACTGAGGAGATCTCCATGGGAGATGGTAATAGAATTCTCATTACACATATTGCTACAATTCAATTCACTACATCCAGTCGTAAATTTCAGCTTCCTAACAAGCTATATGCACCTCATATAAAACAAAATCTTATTTCCGTGTCACAATTTTGTCAAGACAATTTAACCTCAATTGAATTTTTTCCCTATACTTTTTTGGTGAAGGACCTGACTACAGGGGCGGTGCTAGTTCACGGTCAAAATAGACATGGACTTTACAAAATGGCCTTATGGAGCAGGACTCAACCATCCTCAAATAAACACAGTAACCAAAGCACCTTCCAAGTTCCTGTGGCATCAAAGACTCGATCACCCTAATCATCGAGTTTTTCAAACAATTCTCAATAAATACTTATTGCCTTTTTCAGGTTCCAAACAATTTGATTTTTGTAATGCATGTTGTTGTAATAAAAGCCACAGGCTTCCATTTTATCAGAACACTTTGTTGTGCTTGAAACCATTTCAACTCATTTTCAGTGATTTATGGGGCCTCTCTCCCGTCTTGTCTATTGATCACAAACTATACTATGCCATATTTATTGATCAATACACAAAATATATTTGGTTGTTTACACTAAAAAATAAAAATGAGGTTCTAACAATCTTTTCACAATTTCATCCTCTAATTGCAAATTATTTCTACACAAAAATGGCGATTGTGAGTTTGAAGGCCTAAAAACTTATCTTCAAAACAATGGGATTGAATACCTAGTCTCCCCCCCCCCCCAAAAAAAAAAACTAATACCCCTCAAAGAGTAGCCTCTGTTGAACGAAAACACATACATATTATAGAAACAGCCAAAACTCTTTTGCACCAAGCACCACTACCACCTAATTTCTGGACCTTTGCGTGTCAATAGGCATTCTATCTTGTCAATAGGCTCCCCACTCCAAATCTTCAAAATGAATCCCCATATCAAAAATTATTTGGAGAAATTCCCAACTATAATTCCATTAAAACCTTTGGTTGTCATTGTTATCCATCGCTCGAGCCTTGCACCAGCCACAAATTAACACCCAGGTCCAAATCATGTGTCTACATTGGTTTCTCTCAAATGCACCACTGTCACTAGTGTTTTGATCTTGTGTTTTCAAAACTTTTTCTTTCTCGTGATGTACTCTTTCTTGAAAATCAATTTCCATTTTAAAATATTTTCTCACTTTTAAAAGATATAAAATTCTCAAAATTAAATTAGGGTGATGTCCAAATACAAAAATCAAACATCCCCACACACCTCTCTGCCTCACCAATAGTATATGAGATCCCACGCCCCATCCCCTGCAATAAACCATGCCCACAGTCTTCACAAGATAATTTCATCTAGCCAATTCTTCTTCTACTAGAACTGCCACGCCACTTATGCCAGGTACTTCAGAATCTTCCTTGTCATCTATTTCTGCGCCCACCTCTGCCTTCAATATCACCGGCGAACTCATATAACACCCACCGTACCAACATCACTTATTAACCCAAAGTCTTCCCACTACTTCGCATCCTACCCAAACACAAGATATGCCAACTACCAACCCACAGCCTCATACCCAACAACCAACTCACCAACCTGTACCACCATCTCAATCTAGTCGTGTTACAGCTACATCCCAAAATAATATTTTCAAAGAAGAAAAGTGTTTCACTACATGGCTCATCTCCACCCCACCACCTTCATTCCCACCACATTTCAACAAGCTAAAAACGACCCACAATGGAGAGCTGCAATGCAAGAGGAATTTGATGCTTTGATCAGAAATAAAACATGGGAATTAGTGCCAAAGGATACCAACAAAAATATTGTTGCATGCAAATGGATTTTTCGTATTAAACGCAAGTTAGATGGCAGCATTGATCACTATAAAACCTGTCTGGTAGCCAAGGGATTTACTCAAAGACTGGGAATAGACTTTCACACTAACTTTAGCCCTGTTATCAAGCCGACCACAATACGCTTAGTTCTCTCAATTGCTGTTCAAAACAAATGGCCTCTGCATCAACTCAATGTCAACAATCCATTCCCTTAAGGCCATCTCCAAGAAGTTTTTATGCAGCAACCTCTTGGTTTCTAGCATCCAGATTTCCCTAACCATGTGTATCGCTTGAAGAAAGCAATTTATGGACTTAAACTGTCTCCAGGGCTTGGTATGATGAGTTGACAGTCTTTCTTCTTCATATGGGGTTTCGGAGGTCCCAATCTAACACCTCTCTCTTTATTCTATGCAATTGGGATGTCAAAGTCTATATATTGATCTATGAGGATGATATTATAGTTAGAGGGAATAGCTTCAATTTCATTAAACAGTATCATTTCTCAATTAAAGATCTTAGCTTTATTCATTATTTCTTAGGCATTAAGGTGCATCATAAAGTTAGTGGTCTCATTTTATCCCAATTAAAGTATATCAAAGACATCCCATAAGAATCCAAAATGCATGAGAGCAAAGGGGTCCTCACTTAATGAGTACCGCACAAGTTCTATGTGCTGCTGATGGTACAAAGCCTATAGATGCTACTGAGTATAGAAAACTCATAGGTAAGTTGCAGTATCTCTCATTCACTCGACCTGACATCTCCTACTCTATTAACAAGCTCTCACAATTCATGCACTCACCATAAAAAAATCACTAGAAAGCAGTAAAACGGCTTTTGAGATATTTGAAACACACTACTCAATATGGCCTTCGCATTACTAGTTATCAAGATGACAATCTCTAGGTGTATTTTGATGTTGACTGGGCGGGAGACCTCATAGATACAACATCAACCACTAGCTACCTTCTTTACTATGGCAACAACCCCATTAATTGGTCATCAAAAAAGCAGAGAATTGTAGCTAGATCATCCACAGATGCAAAGTACAGGCGACTGCTACTGCACTTTGTGAAACAAATTGAGTGGAGTGACTTATCTTTCACAGAACCCAGTTGTCTATAGCCGTATGAAACACATTGCTGTTGGCTTTCATTTTGTCAGGAATCAAGTCCAAAAAACAAGTTACGGTCACTCATGTCCATGTGGCTGACCAACTAGCAGATATCTTGACCAAGGCACTTCCCAAACAAGCTTTCCAACATACCTTGAGCAAGTTAGGTGACGTTGCACACCACCTAACTTGAGGGGGCATAACAGAGCAATATCCTAAGCCTAAGACTTGGACTACTCTTGGACTCTCTTCTCTTGGAATATTTGTAAATTTGTTCCTTATTTTCTGCTGATTATTTCCAGTTATTCTATCTTTTGAATTCAAGTTTCTTTATCATTATCTAGTAGTTTTAGTAAATCTGTTTCCTAGTATTTGGTGAATTTGGTACAAGACCACTTGTATAAATTATTTGTTGTTCTTCATTAATGATATACAACTCTAGTTCATCAGCTTGATGTTTTATCACTATCCCTTGAAAAAAGATCATAGAGGGTAAATATATACTCAGGCTTACTTGCTAGGGATGGCAATGAGGTGGGTTGGGGGTAGGTTTGCCAAAACCTAGGACTATTGTCGCTAGATTTTTTATGGACCAAGAACAACCCTATACCGTACTCGACTCTTAGCGGTTTGCATCTGTTAGACCCACTTTGTATATCAAAAATAAAAAATAAAAATAAAAAGATATTGTTATCGTAACTTTATAAACTTGAAAATATAATATTATTAACAAAGAATTAATTATTTAAAAAATTATATGTGCACATTTTAATTTTTAAAAAATTATAAATCACAAACATTATTGTTATTTATATATACATATTTAATGCATAAAATGTTTATTATGACTATATTATTACTTTTATATAATATATATATATATATAGCATTCACTTTATTGATACGTATATGACTACATATTACATTAATACATCTGTAATAAATAAAGTTATATATATAAAATATTAAAATTGTCAAATTTGGGCGGGTTCGAGTTTGATAACTACTGAAACCCATCACAAGCGGGGGGCACCTGGGTAGAACCCAAAAATACTTCATGGGTTCTTACTATATGAAGGTCTAAGAGGGTGTTTGGGTGAGCTTATAAGCTCTTCAAAACTTTTTATAAAATGTTTGAGAGTTTATAAAATGACAAAAAGTGTTTAATAAATTTTTTAAAAAAGTATGAACTTCTAAAATAAGATATTATGAACTTGTAAGCTATTTTTTTAAAAGTAAGGAGTTTCTAACTTATTTTGAAAATCTTAACAAACTAGCTTAATTTTGATTATATTGATTACAAAATTGTTATTATTAACATATTATAAGCTTAAAAATATTATTTTATCCAAACACTTTAAGAATTTATTTTTAATAAAAGATCTAACATCTTATAAACTCCAAAAATATCCTATAATATATAGGAATTTTATAAGATCTTTTAAATAAGCTTAGTCAAATACCCCCTAAATCCAATCTCGTCTAATACCTACTTGATTTGTTAAGAGCCCGACATAAAGACTTTGGCCCGCCACTGTTTTGGATTCAGCTGGGATGAGACGTCCAAACCAGCAGAAGCGATGAAAAAATCCTAACTTGCAGGTCTGAAGGGATGAAATCGAAATTGTCCAACAAGACTTCATATTTTCATGACTAATTATGTTTTTGTCCCTAAAAATTCTTCCCTCACACAAATTGCAGGAAAAGTGTTGGACTGCTGGGTATTGAACATTCCTCCAAGCTATGTTGAATGTTTAATTATAATGGTTGATTGTTTATTGTCAACAATTGTTAATTATTAATTAATTAAGTATAATATTTGGAAATTATGCCTTTTTAAAAACTAACCATTAAGCATCAATAAAATTTAATTTTCTAATTATATATTTTTATGAAATTAAGAAGAACATTAGCTTGATGCTAGATAATACTAATTAAGAAATAATTATTATATAAGCAGATATATAACTACACTTTTATGAAATTGGAATCCAAAATCTATAATATTGATGCTTCAAAATTTTTATTGTTTAATAATTGATAAATGAATAATGCAACATATAATTATTAATTACTAAACAAAGAAATATTGTCCACTATTGCCCCTAATTAATTAAATACATTATATATAATTTTTAGCATTTAATACATACAAATACATTATCCCCCCTTCCTCCTCAATATATATATATATATATGTGTGTGTGAGTGTGTGTGTGTGTGTGCGCGCGCGCACGCGCGCAGATATGAATTAGGGGACATTATGTGTGATAATTTTTTATTCGAAATGCATATTGTTATGCTATTTGGGCATCATGATTTAGCTTTGTTTAAGAATGCCCTATTTCCTCTGTAAATTGTAATCTCCAGATTGTGGTAATTAAATAAAAAAATAAAAACCTCTTTTTTGCTTTATTTTAAGGAAAGGGTATTTTAATCTTTTAAATAATTATTCCAATACAATCACTATAATTATTCATTTTCATCACTTTTTTCATCCCGCCAAATAAACATAATTTAGAAAGTACAAAATTATCCTATCCTATACTTCTTCCCTCACTTCATTCAATATTCCACTTATCAAAGTAAAATGAGCCCTTATTTAATTGAGTTATTCGCCACTTTTTTTAATTTGCCATTCATGTGAAGGTATATCCAAGAGCACATAGATTATAAATATGATGTAGTGTAGTTAGTACCTGAAACTAGTGAGTAATCCCAATTTCATGAGTATATTCTAATGCGACAAACAATAAAATCCACATTTTTTCTTTATGGAGTGACGAGAAAAGAGGATCATTGTATACATGAAAAGTAAAAAAATCTTTCAAATAGTTTTGAATTCTAACAATGCATTTTAGTTGGATTCTCACATCGATCCTGAATGAATCCTGCCATAGATAAATCCTTTATACTGGCCAAGGGGATCGCGAACCAAAAATTATATTTCTACACATATTTCTTTGGTGGAATTACTATTATCCATTATATATATACATATATTTATTCAATATTATCTATTTTATATTAGCCAAAGTGTATGTGCTCTTAAAGAAAATTCATCCATCCCTCCAAATCTCAAAATGGCTTGAAAGCACATAAAAACTCTTGAATAACAAAAAAATGAATGCTGAACGGGAATGAAATGGAATTATAATCACAAGGAGATATGAGAAGCGCGCTGCAGGAAGTTTCATTAAGAGAGAATCAATTAAAAGATTCATAGAAGACTTATTCCAAATATCTCCTAATAATAAGATATAAATAATAAGAAATGTTCCTGGCTACAAAGAACCTCAGATACCCAAACTTCAACGATCTTCACCAAGCATAGCAGGGATATGGCAAGAACACAATTCTCTTCCCAGTTGTAATCTCAGAACATCAAGCCATTGAACCTCAGGTCACATCCGCTATATCACTTTGCAGCTTCTTGTGCACATATTTCTCTATGTTTCTCAATAAGAGAAAATTTAGAGTGCACGACGATCAGAGGAATTGTATTACTTGCAGTAGAAGGTACCCAAATCTTATCGAGAGCCCCGGATTTCCAGCAAATGGGATTAGAAACTATAAAATGAATTATAAAGACAGGATGACTTAGCTCTTGCTCAGCAAGCACCTCTTGAAAGCATCAGCTCTTCGCATTCAATTTTTCAAGAAGTATCTTGTTCAAAAGACCAGGATTTGCCTTGCCTTTTGTTTCTTTCATTACCTGGAAGTGGTCATAAATATGTTAGAACTCTCTCGCAGCTACAAGCAATGAGAAAACAAACTTCAAGCCTGAAAATTAACAATGAGAAGTTCTCATTTGGTCAGAATTGTACCTGGCCAGCAAAATAGCCTTGGAGCTTAGTTTTACCCCCTCGGTATTGCTCCAACTGCTTTGGATTGTTTGCAAGGACTCTATCCACTATTTTCTCGATCTCAGTGGGGTCTACGATCTGATTAATATTAAGAAAAAAAGGAGCATCAAGCTTTTGTTGGTGCCATAAGCATGCCATTCAAACCATCTTATGTAAAGACAGCAGGTACTTGGCATCTAACCATTAATGACCACATGTGGAGATCATCAATCAACATTGCAATTCTAGTTATTGATGCATTAGTTTCGCATGAAATTGACTCACAGAATGGAAGCTCTAGTAATCAACAGAATAACACAATCTAATCAGATTTTCATATCCAAACACTGAAACTGTAGGAAGACTCCCAACACAATTTCACAGCCAATTACTGGCAGTCAAAAGAACATGAGAAACAACTTGCCTGAACCAAATCCTTTTCTTTTATAAGTCCTTCAACAGTTCCACCCTTTGCCATTAGCTCAAACAAAATCTGCATGTTCCATGCACAACAATATATAAATATATCAAATCTCCACAAAAATTACGAAAAATGCATAGTTGTAACAGATCATTGCCCCTCTTCTCCTCTATGCTTTTATGCATGAATCATTTTCTGAACAGAAGTTCTCTTCTGGAACTGCTTTTCTGACCAAATAATCTAAATCTAGGCATGTGGAGCATTTTACTATCTTTGGAGTAGTGAAATTTTACAATGTATATGCAATTAATATCAGTTAATAGCTCCAAACATTATTTCCAAAAAGATTAGGGACTCCCAGCGGGAAATCAAATTGATTATGGAGCATGCCAATATGGTCATCTATATTGGGGTAAATTTGTTTTAGGCACCTATAGACAAAGCAAGTATTTTCCTTTCGAGTGGTTGTTAAATGTGAACAAAAGATGGTCAAAGAAGTAATGTGTAACTTTAAAGGGCAATCCTAGGCAGATGATGTTTGAACTTCAATAGAATTACTTGTACAGTGGACTGAAGAAAAGCGGTACCTCTTTGCCGATCTTTCCACTGATGGTTCCACCTTTGATAGAGGCTATGAGCTCACCCAATTCTTGAGGGGTAAGCTTAATATCATTAATAGACAACTTTTCATTTTTCATATAAGCAGCAATATCACCCATTATCCAATTAGCAGCCAGTTTTACTTCAGCACCTGTTGCAATCGTGGCATCAAAAAATGCTGCAACCTGAGACAGACAACTATGGTAGCTGATCAGAACAATAGTTGTAAGTATATTAATGACATATTCAAAGCATATGTATTATATTGTGCCAGGCCCATGCTGTATCAGAGTATTGTAAGAGGCAAAACCTGTGAGCTGAGCTTATTCCTTGTCAAAGCTAAAGCATAAATGAAAAGCATGTACGTTATAACCTCAGGCTCTTGTAAAAACTCTATGTATTAGTATGCCATGTGCTGGCCGATAGTAGATTAGTTGCTGAAGGACAATCACCTTCATGTAAAATTACTTTGGTGTCTACTTCTTCAAACTAGATTACCTGACATTTGCTACAGTCCACTAAAATTCTAGAATATGCAGGTGGGGGGAAGTTAATGCAGAAATGAATGCTCTTATAAACTGAAGCATGCGCCTTTATTTGGCTTTAGGGCCCAAGACCTCTTGCACATGATTGCGACTTATTTACTAATGGTTGGAGGAATAAATTAAAATGACCTCAGAAGGAAGCATCTCCTGCATTTGGCATCAAGGCCAACAACTCTGACACAAATTTGGAGAGATCGGGAGGTCCAGGATCGCTAATCCTTCTGCAATTTCTTTTTTATTTGATAAATTGACTTTCCATTCATCTTATGAAATTCGCTACTCCGAGATAGAACTTACCGACGTGCAAATAGCTAAAAACGAGATATGGTTTTCTTGACAGGCCTAAGTCCAGCTATTCTACAAAAGCACATGGTAATTGGTATAATTCCACTTAAAGGATGCTACAGCCACGAGTTCAATTAAAAAATTAACCTATAGGCCCAATTAAAGTGGTGAAACTTCCTGACACCAATTTGACCAACATGCAGGTAGAATTGTTACACAACTAACAGCAAAGAGGACTCACATTGATATCATTTGTAAGAAATAGAACATCCTGCATACTGAGTCCCAGGTTCTCATATCTCCGACGCTTCATTTCCGGAAGTTCAGGTAAGGAATCATGGATTTCATTAATATACTCATCGCTGAGAGTAACTCCTGGAAGATCGGGCTCTGGAAAGTACCGATAGTCAGAAAGTCCTTCCTTCTTTCTCATTGTAACTGTTTTCTAATTTGCAAAATATACCAATGGATTAGCAACAAAGAGACCAGGAGAACTAATATGATAAGTTTACATTATTGTAAGAACAGAATGAAATATGACCTGAGCTCCTTCCTCCCAGAGACGAGTTTCCTGTACAATCTGATCAGCCTGTCCTTGACTGTGAAGTAGCACCTGCCTTGATATCTCAAAATCAATGGCCCTACTCACTGATGAGAATGAGTTCAAATTCTTTATTTCAACCTGTTTATGCAAATGCAGATTTGTCATCATTATGAATACCTCATAATCAAGAAACTTAATGAAGAAAAAAAAAAGTACTGCTGTTCAACTCTATGAGATGCCCATGGGCCAAGACAATGAGACTACTAGCAGCACCACTACAAATTTTTCTAGTACCCTTTCACACAAATCTTTATTAGACATAAACTCCCACTGCATATAAACAATTTGCCCTTCATCAATCCCAGACTGCAAACCCAGCCCATATAGACAGCACATTGGGTCAAATCCTAGTAATAAACAGAAAGCGCCAATACCATTGGGGCTCTTCCCCACACCATTACAGGAATTTGTTTTCTTACTTTCATAAACAAAATTCCATTTTCCCCCATTTAACAAAAATAATTTCAGGTCATAATTTTGAGTCTAAATACAAGGCATCTCAAGTTCTCAACAATATTAAAGCAATTGAGTCACTGAACCATATGACAAGTAAATTCTTATGTGTTTCAATGAATATTGTTCAAAGTACAAGAAGTGCGGCCTGGCCTTTGCTCAAGTATTATGTGCAAGTCTTATGTTTGAGTTGTGAACATAGACCATTCTACTCTATGAAGGTAAATCTACAAACATCTTACCCTTCCCCTCTCCTTGAAGTGTTAGAAGGCTTATGTCTTGGGTACACATTCTTTTAGATTTGAAAAAGTATTAAGATAATTTGGCACTACTAACAAAAGCACATATGACCTGAAACCTCTATTAAGGACACTCATGTCCTGAGTATGACCTCTTTTCAGAGTTAATGAATATATAAGATATGTTAGAAAGGCACACGGGTTAAATATCTACGAAGGAGCTCCTATCGTAAATCAACTCAGAGGATTGATAAGATTTCTGTAGCAACTCAAGTGGAACACCAGCATTAAAATAGGACTAGATTCACAGGCAAACCAAACCATTCAAAACATAATCTAAAATGACAAGTCTGTGAAGGAAGAATTTGAAAAGCTTGATTTAACTTGACACAAAAATATAATGCTTTTTTCAATAGACCAAATACATAGAAGGTTCATTCTCGTCATAAGTTATAATTAAAATATTGGGTTATTTCAGACTATTAGTATGCGACAAGAGCAGATTTCTTTGAAAATAATAAAATTGCATGGTTTCTAAATAAATAGAAGATCTGTTAACCGATTTTACAAAAAAATTATGAACATCACTCCTCATATTTGGAAATCATTTTTCAGATACCATTATTTCATCGATTGGGTCATATCATGCAGTTTCCTTTGTGAACAGCAGAAGGAAACTTTTTCTAATCAGGACCAGTTTGCATTAAGACAACTGAACTAAAGCACTGCCGTGAACATGGATAATATGAGAAAAAATCATGGAATAAAGGAATATTGGAAAAAAATTCAACTAAAAATGTAATATAAATACCCACAACTTAGGAAGTATAATCTCAAATTGCAAATAGTTTGGTTCCATCACAAAGCAGCATAACTTGAATAAAGCATAAATTTTTACCTTTGTGCCAAACTCAGGCTGCCCGATTGGACGAACAGAGATATTGACATCACAACGAAGAGATCCTTCCTGCATATTTCCATTAGTCACTCCAAGATATCTAACTAATCTCTGTAGCTCTGCAGCATATTCTGCTGCTTCAACACCTGTTCTCATATCAGGTTCAGACACAATCTCAAGTAATGGAACTCCTGCCCTATTCAAGTCAACCTGTCACAAAAAAAAAAGAAAAAAAAGAAAAAGGAAAACAAAAGGAAAAAAAAAAAAGAATCAATAACTCTGAAATTAATAACAAACAGAAGAGAAGTTCAACAACAGTTCAGACTTCAGATAAAAAGGTTAACGTAATGTCTGAAGAAATCTAAGCCTAGAATAAGACAATTTAATAGGAGAAATGATGAACTTGATAAGGGGAAAATTGTAATTTCCTGAGAAAAATTCCCATTTCCAGTGTGAAGCAGCTTCCCAGCATCTTCTTCCATATGAACTCTGGTGATACCAAACTTTCTATGCCCACCACCAAACTCAACAGGAAGATCAACATCAAGATAACCACCAGTTGCAATCGGTATGTCAAACTGCGATATCTGGTAACCTTTTGGAAGGTCTGGATAAAAGTACTGCTTCCTATCAAACTTTGAACTAAGAGAAAGTTTGCAGTTGAGTGCCAAACCAACTTTTACTGCATACTCTATAACCTTTGAGTTGAGAACTGGCAAGGCCCCAGGCAAACCCATGCAGATTGGACAAATGCTAGTGTTTGGTTGAGCTCCATAATTATAAGGACAGCTACAAAAGGCCTTTGTGTGAGTGGAAAGCTGAACATGAGTCTCTATTCCTATTACTGCCTCATAATTTTTCAATACCTCTTCGAATTTTGCAGATTCCGTCTTGGATGAAGCTTTCAATTGGGTCTGTTGCTTTTCTTGTGTTGCAGTTTGACCTTGAGCACTTCTCATGCTACAATATAATACACCATGTTTTCTAGCAACATACACTGATGGGTATAACCGAAAACAGTTTGATTTTAAGCCCCTGAATAAATTCAATGCCATTTCAAATACTGTAAATCTTCAGTGGATGAAGGGTCTACCTGCCAAATACGTAAACAAGTTCATAATCATTAAGCCTGAATCTAAATTCAAGTAATCAACCAATCAAGTGAACGACAAACATCAAAAGCTTACGACTTTATATAAAAATAGACTGAAGCTACCAAGATTCATGCTATTGGGGCCCAAAACTTTATACACTCAGTATAATCATTCAAAATCCCATTTTTCCAACTAAAGGGAGAAAATGGTTCTCACAGGCACCAAGTCAAACAAACTACAAATCACTCAACACCTCCATCTTCTCAGCTCAACCCACCACCGAGAGCACTTTAGGACCAGCTTAGATACCAACCAATCAGACAAAACACAATAAAAAAAATTTCTGTTCTAACAACCATTTTAAAACCAAACGAAACACCATGCTCATGTGCGAAAAAAAGAAAGAAAAAAGTTATTCTTTATCCAGAGAGACCACAGCTATCGATTGACTATAACATTTCTTCAAAAACCTGGCAAGCAACTAAGATTTGGGGAAACGTTCAGCCTTCAAGAAGCAACAAATAAACAAAATATAATTCCCTGAATACCCAGAGTAAGGATTCCAGCAATGGAACATACAAAGCTAAAGAATAAAAATGCGCAGACACTGTGATACCCAGAAAACATTTTGCAGTCAAAACATTCCACAATCAATCAGAGTCATCAAGAATAACAGTTTGTGAATGGAGGACAAAATTTAAAAGATGATAGAGCATGGAATAAGTGAAGCAAATCTTTTGCAAACCTCAAACTGTCAAACATGGATGAGTGACAAACCGCCACTGGGATAGAAGATAAACGGGGAAACATAGCATATGTATATCTATTGTTGTTAAACCTCAAGAACAATTGTAAACCTTCCACAGCAAAGGTGGTCGTGCCGGAGTGGTTATCGGGCATGACTAGAAATCATGTGGGCTCTGCCCGCGCAGGTTCGAATCCTGCCGACCACGTTTTTCATCTATCTTTCTTTGCTTGCTGTTATGTCTCCCTTTTCTTTCGAATTTTTTCCACTAAAAGGGATACATTTTATGGAAATTATTACAACTCCTTTGTTTTCATTTTTATTTGGGAATAAAAATTGAAAACAAACACTTTTTTCACAATTTTTTTTTTAAAAAAAAAACATACACATTTTCTTCTCAAAACTCTTTCTAAATCTACCCTATTATCCTATTACACATCAATCAAATTTAAATTTGATTTGATATAAAACACCCACTATCATTTTTAAATAAATAAAATATTCATATATTTTAAAAAAATAAATATTTTTAAACATAAAAAAATATAAATTAACCTACTTTGCAATCTTATAACATATTCTAATTATTATTTTCCAACATTTCATCCAAAAACATCTTAATTTCTATTTTCATTTTATAACTAATTTTTCAACTTTTAAAAATCTATTGAAACTGAATATGCCTTTGGAAATAAAATCAAACGGTGGTGTTTCCTATTCCTCTTAAAAGAGTAGTAGCATATTCTTTTCAGAGTAGGTTGAAACAAGAATATTTTAGTAGGGCAAACAAATAAGTACCAGGCCAAAAAAAAATAGTGATTCACAATTTTATTTTTTTTAAAAAAAAAAGAGTATTGGTGCATAAGAAAATAAGTGACTCAATTGGTGCATATTGCTCAAATTTCTACCAATTTTTGGTAGGAATGAAGGGTAGAAATGATAAATAATAAGAAGTGTGTTTCAAACACTAGAAATGTGGATGGGTGAATTTTGACATGTGTCCTTGCAGTAACAAAGTGATATTAATATTTCCTCTAAATGACATTACATACTCATGTATTCGTTTTTTTTTTTTTTAATTAACTTTTCAATATTTTTTTGAAAGTCCATAATTAGATATTTTTAGTAATTGTTTAATATCAGCATCTTAGTTCAAAACAATATTGTTGTTTGTTGTTAAGGTTAACTATTGCAATATATTTTAGGGGTAATTACAACAATCATTCCTAAGGTATAGAATAATTACAATTTTTTTTTTATGGTTTGAAAAATTGTATTTACCTCTTCTGTTATATTATTGTCTAATAAATAGGTCCTGCTGTTGGTCAAGCTGCCGGATTTTACTGACGTTGTGACTAAAATTTGTAAAAATTTAATTTTGTCCTTCTTTTGACTTTAACAGATTGTAGAATTTTTTGTTGGACCAAAATTAGTTTTGCATGTGCTGTGTATGTGTGGGTGTAATTGTAATGAAATAATCATAACAAGGGGATTAACAAAAATAAAGTAAAATAATACTTAATGTTTGTTTAGAAATACAATTTAGTAATTAATTTTTAATTTAATTAAATAAAATAATAAATTAATTTAATTAATTAACTAATTAATTTAAAAAAATTAAATATTTAAAAAATTGATATTGTTTGATATACACAACATATGGGTGCTTTTTAAGTATTTTAAAAAATTATTAACTAAATATATACTTATTATGATTTAAAAATATCTGTAGAGAAAATAAATGTACTATTTCATAAAATAATGCAATTTTAATGATTTAAATTATATAAATAAATTTACATATATTTGAATATAAATAAAATTACATAACGTTAAATAATTTCTTCAAATGTTGCGATTGGAGATATATTTATTAATTTAATTAATTGAAAGTCTAAATTTTATAATTTATTTTGGTTAATTAAAATTTAATTGTATAAGTTATAATTAGATGAATTTTGACGTTATTTGTATACACATGTGGTATTTTTAAATATTTTAGAAATTATTAACCAAAATATAAACTTATTTTAATTTAAAAATATTATTTCTAAAAATATACATTCTCATTATTTCTTAAACTAGATAGTTCTAAATTAGAAAAATAAATTTACATATATTTGAATATTAATAAAATTTAATAAATATTAAAGAATTTGGTTTTTTTTATAAAAAAATTGTAAATTTTTTTTTACAAAAATACCACCCTTTTTGGGGGTATTTCAAAATTATAGTAAGTTACACTCAGTGAGTGCAACTTTCAATAGTAACTTTTTGTCCCCAGCCGTCGTTTTTTATCGGAATAAAAAAATTTCTTTCTTTGTGTATAAATTCTGTTATGGCTTGTTCTCCTATATTTTGGAGAAAAATTTTTAAACGCCCAAAAAATTTCAAAATGCATGCACATTCTCCAATCTTTTTCCCAAAATATTACAATTTTTTATCCAAAAAATCCCCTCTAATTCACCCAAAAAAAAACCCTACACCCTAAAAAGCACACCTATCCTCTCATTTTCTCATTCCATCTTTCACATCAACCATTCATTATTTCACTTTTATATACATATATATTTACATATATGAAAATATTAAAATTTTGCTATTTAAAAAATTCTAAAACTCATGTTTACTTAAAAATATTTAATGTATTAATTAGTTAAAAATATTAAATACCTTATTAATTTTTAAATAAAAAATTATTTAAAAAATTCTTTCAGAAGAAATGTTAATTTAGTAGTAATAAAAACCTTTATTTCATTTTCTTTTCATTTCATATCTCTCAGGTTCACTCCCTCGTCCTCCTCCTACTCCTCCTCTTCTTCCTTTTTTTTTTTTTTCTCTTTTACTTTGGCAGGCCGCACCAGCTTGGTGCTGCTGCTGGTGCGGCCGACCAGATCTGAAGAAAAAAATTATTTTTTTTTTAAAAATTAGTTATAATTTAAAAAAAAAAACTAAAATGGTTGTTTGGGTTATTGTTTCAAGTTTGAAGGGTGTATACTTGTGTATTATTTCCCTTGATTGAGGTAATTTTTTTAATTATGCTAAAATTTAATTATGTTTTAGTTAATTATCTCCATTAATTAAAATTTGATTTATGTTTTAGTTATCTCTATTATGTTTTAGGTAATTGTCTCCATTAGTTAAAATTTAATTATGTTTTAGTTAAATGATTTATGTTTTAGTTATATGAAATATGTTTTATATAATTTGTCCCAATTAGTTAAAATTTAATTATGTTTTAGTTAAAATTTGATTTATGTTTTAGTTTTATGAATTATGTTTTATATAATTTGTCTCAATTAGTTAAAATTTAATTATGTTTTAGTTGAAATTTGATTTACGTGCTGGTTAAACTCAAATAATAATTTATTATTTTTGGTATAATAATTTGATTTAACAGAAATAATGATTTATGTATTAGTTAAAATTTGAATTACATTTTATATTAGTTTTATATGTTGTTATATTTGTTAGAGTTATGTTTTTATTTGAATTAAAATTTTTATTAGAATTATGATTGAGTTAAATTTTCTGGTACTACATATTGAATTGTATTAAATATTTAAGCTTTCATTTAGTTTGTGGAATTATGATTTATTAATAAATATGTGCGCTTGTAACATGTGCCTAATGATGTAGGCTATCTTGACTTGGTATTTAATATTTTTAACTAATTAATATATTAAATATTTTTAGGTAAACATAAGTTTTATAATTTTTTAAATAGCAAAATTTTAATATTTTAATATATGTAAATATATATGTGTGTATATATATGTATATACAAGTGAAGTAATGAATGGTTGATGTGAAAGATGGAGTGAGAAAATGAGAGGATATGTGTACTTTTTAGGGTGTAGGGTTTTTTGGGGTGAATTGTGAGGGGATTTTTTGGGTAAAAAATTGTAGTATTTTGGAAAAAAGATTGGAGAATGTGCATGCATTTTGAAATTTTTTGGGGGTTGAAAAATATTTTCCCAAAATATAGGAGAACAAGCTATAAAAGAATTTATACACAAAGAAAGAAATTTTTTTAAAATAAAAAATTATGGGTACTGTTGAAAGTTGCACTCAGTGCAACTTTCAACAGTACCCATAATTTTTTATTTCAGTCAAAAACGGCGGCTGGGGGCAAATAGTTACTATTGAAAGTTGCACTCACCGAGTGCAATTTACTATAATTTTGAAATACCCCCAAAAAAGGCGGTATTTTTGTAATTTTTTTTTTTTACAATTTTTTTATAAAAAAACCAAAGAATTTCTTTAATTTCAAAAATTTAAATAAGAAAAAATAATTAGGTTATATAATTTTAATAATTTTAAATTACACACTCTAATTTTTTCCCCAACTTTTTCCATTTCTTATTTTTCTCGTAATATTTTTTCCTTCTTTTCTCATTATTTCTCAATATTTTTCTTATCCTCCAAGCAGGCTGCTATGGCGACGGCTGGTCTCCTTCTTCTTCTTCCTTCAAACGCACCATATATATGATTAAGTATGTATATGTGTATATTTGTATATAAAAATGAAAATTTCATACAAATAAGATAAGATTTTAGAAGCAAAATAGAAAATAAGAGTAGAATTAAAGTAACATTTTTAAATTATTTGGATATTATTCTTAATATGAAAAATATAAAATAAATTATATATAATATATTTATTATTATTATATGTATAATTTATATAGGGCATATTTGGAGCAGGGTTACAGGGCAGGTTTGGGGTGGGTTAGGTAAACCTCATACCCTGTCCCAAATACTTTGGGTTTGTGAAAATCATGCCCCATATCCCGTTAAGCCGCCCCAAACTCGTCCCGTGAGTTCAGGTTCAGATTTTGACCCGCCCCATCGCCATCTCTAAACATGAATTACATTAGGATAATTTGGATTGAAATTCGATTACTAATTTATATAATCAAATTCGATCCAAAATTCAACAGATGTATACGCTAATACAATACTCGAGTCAAATAGAAAATTGAAATCAAGATAAGAAAATTCGCTTCCAGTAACAGTCGACAATAATATCCAAATTAGCAAAAGTGGAAAAATAATTCAAAATAGGGAATGACAATGTAAAGTTTATTACTATATATATATATATTAAAGGGCAAATCACATAATTAGTCCATAAAGTTTTACTCTAAAGATTTTTTTTCTATAATTTTAGATTATAATATGGTTGCTACTGCATTTGTTTATGTATTTTAGTTGGTCCCAAGTTTGTTGAGCAAACAGGATAATTTCACTATCTATGTATTAATTTTATTGTTGACGTGCTTTTACTTTGGATGATGAGAATTGGTCATCTTATTTTCAAATTGGTGAGCATGTTTGCGAGAGCTCAATCAGTTCTTGAATATTGCGATGCTATTAGCCATGAAAAGGGGTCCTTTGTCATTTGGATGTTACAAAGTTATATTAGTTATGACATATTCCAGGTATGAAATAAGAAAATGCCTTATAACTATTGTTATCCAAGGTCAAAACAGCCTCCATCAATTTTTGATGCTACAAAGATATTGTGACGGTGCACTTTTGAGCTTTTTGCTGATCCTATGAGCATGAAAGGGTGCATGGTTGAGGTGAAAAGTCTTTGATTCTGCTGTTTGAATTTTGCTTTGATTCATAAGAGAAGATCCTTGGAACAGGGCATTATCTTGGCTTTTGACTTATTGTGCTTTGAAAGGGTCAATTTTAAAATTAAAGTTGATGACTGTTGCTCTGATATTGGCAAGAGAGTTAGAAGCAAGCAACTTTTATGGGATTTTCGTATATATTTATATGTTTTTTGTAATTTTTTATTTTTATTTTTGAAAATATTATGTTGGTTTAGAGGTGATTTAAATGAGAAAAGAATTGTTATTTGTTTTTATTGTGGGTCTTCATACCTTCTTTACAAAGATTACTAGCATTATCCCCGTGCTATGCACGGATTCTTTAAAATTACTATATATTAATATAATGATTGAATTATAAATATAGCTAAAATAATAATATAAAAAATAAAAATATAAAGTAATTAGTAAAATTAATTTTAAAATTTTAAAATTTAGTATTTAAAAGTTTGCAACATAAAAAGACGTCTCATATACATTATGTTATAAAAAATAAATTTCAAAATTATTCAGTGAGAAGTTCAAAAAATTTAAAACATCTAAAAATAAAAATCTATGAATATGATTATGTACTTTATTTAAAAAAAATATTATGCGATCAAAAGCTAGCAGATAGTTGCATTAAAAAATAAAAATATATAAGAATGATATAGAACACAAGATTGATGGCTTGAAAGTTGTTTGAAAAAAATTAAAATTATAATACTTTAAGATTATTTTAGATTTAAAAGAGGATGAGTATATATTAAATTAAAACTTAAAATATAAAGAATTAGATAATATATTAGTTGCCAAGGATTAGAAAATTCTTATTTAATTTTAGTTTTTGATTAAATTAAAATCAATTAAGTCAAGAGAAAACTACGATAGTAAAGATAAAAAAAATTAAAAAATATATATAAAACAAGGGACACTTATTTAAAAGTACCAAACACACTTTCCACTTTTGTGATCCGTCCCCACTTGATTTTTGTTAGAAAAAACTCCCTAATTTTGTTAAAAGTTTAGAGATCACTCCCCACTCACTTGATTTGACAAAAATGCCCTTAAGTATAATATTTTTCATTCATTTTTTCTCACTTCTTCTTCATCCGGACAAGCAAACAATAAACCCTATCATACCAGAAACAGAAAGAACAGAAAAAACGCAACAAGCTCCATGGCGGGAACGAGAATAACGTCAGAGCCAAAAACCACCAACCCGACAACTGCATTGTCTTCTTCTCTTTTTATTTTTATCATTTTCGGGTTTCATCTTCTTCTCAGTTTTATCTTAGTTGCTTATGAGTTTCTTATATTTTTCCGACAATGTCAACCAGTAGTGAAGCAAGTGTGCTCAATCAAGTGTTGGGGAGTTGCCGCTACAAAGACCAGCTCCATATAATGTCAATTAAGGATATATGACTTTAATGGATATGTACATTAATCTCGCAAGAAAATGGAGTGAAATCAACGTCGAGCATTTCAGTTTGCAATATATAGCTCCACATCAAAGATTGTACGTGAGTTTAACTGATGACGATGATGTCATGAATATGGTCTTATTGCATTTGACTTCTTTTTTTTTATTTTTATAATTTACTGCATTTGACATTGAAGATGAACATTGTTGACATCCTGGTAAACCAAAAGGATGAATTAAGAAGCAGAGAAAAGAAGAGCAGTGATGTTTTAAGGTAATACTTCTACAAAATCTAAACTGTACAGCAGTTTGTAAAGTTTTATACTTGAAGTGTTCTGAAATTACATTCTGTTCATTGCAGTTAACATTGTATTTCATCTCACAAAAATTAGACTTTATTATGTAAGTTTTATACTTCAAGTGTTCTACTAAAGGATTATCTAAAATTGTACTGCAACTTGTAGAGGTTTATACTTGAAGTGTTTCCAAATTGTACGTAATCTATACAAAATTATACTCTCTGTTTTATGAAATTATTCATTTAACCAAAACTGTACTGAGTTGGTAGGGTTTTATACTTTAATTGTTCGGAAATTGTATTTAATTTTACACAAATTTATACTCCAGTTATCTGAAATTGTACTTCATTTCACTAAAATTGTACTATATTATTTAAGTTTTATACTTCAAAGTGTTCTACTAATTGATATCTAAAGTTATACTGCTATTGCTAACGGTTTATACTTGAAGTGTTCAAAAACTGTACTTTTTTTATTCAAAATTGTACTTCAATTTTTTGAGATTATACTTTATTTTACAAAATCTTTACTTATTTATTGAAGGTCTATATTTTAAGGGTTATATTTATCGATTATCCAAAATACACTGTAGTTGCTAGGGCTTTATACTTCAAGAGTTTGAAATTATACTTCACTTTATCTAAAATTGTACATTTATTTTCTGAAATTATATTTTCTTTTGTACTTCATTTTATAGAAACCTATACTCTTTTCATTGAAGTTCTATACTTCAAGTGTCCTAAATTGTACGTCATTTTATATAAACTTGTACTTCAATTATTTGAATCTACTATTTGACTTTCATGTTTCTACTAATAAATTATCCAATTTATACTGAAATTGCGAAGGTTTTATACTTTAAGTGTTCAGAAATCGTTCTTCACTTAATCAAAAATTGTACTTCTGTTTTTTTTTAAAATTATACTTCATTTTATACATCATTTTATTTAAATATGTACTCTTGTCATTGAAGTTCTATACTTCAGGTATTCTCAAAATGTACTTCGTTTTATCTAAATATGTACTCCATTTATTGAAGTTCTATACTTCAAGTGTTCGAAGTTGTACTTCATTTTATCTGAACTTGTACTTCAATTATCTAAATCTATTATTTAATTTAGAAGCGACTACAAATGGATTATCAAAAAATTATACTACAATAGCTAAAGTTTTATACTTCAGGAGTTCTAAAATTGAACTTCACATTATCTAAAATTGTACTTCGATTTTCTGAACTTATATTTTAGTTCTTAATAATTTCACCTAAATTTGTATATTCTTTTCATTGAAGTTCTATACTTCAGGTATTCTAAAATTGTATTTCACTTTGTCTAATATTGTACTTCAATTTTTTGAAATCATACTTCATTTTATTCATCATTTTACCGAAACTTGTACTCCATTCATTAAAGTTCTATACTTCAAATGTCTGAAGTTGTACTTCATTTTATCTGAACTTGTACTTCAATTATCTAAATCTATTATTTAATTTAGAAGCGACTACAAATGGATTATCAAAAAATTATACTACAATAGCTAAAGTTTTATACTTCAAGAGTTCTAAAATTGAACTTCACATTATCTAAAATTATACTTCGATTTTCTGAACTTATATTTCAGTTCTTAATAATTTCACCTAAATCTGTATATTCTTTTCATTATGAAAAGAATAGAGATTTAGGTGAAATTGTGTAAGAACTGAAGTATATGTTTAGAAAATCGAAGTAAAATTTTAATAATGTGAAGTACAATTTCGAACACTTGAAGTATAAAACCTTAGCAACTGCAATATAATTTTTGGATTAATTCATTAGTAGACGCTTCAAAATTAAATAACAAGTTTAGATAATTGAAGTACAAGTTTAGATAAAATGAAGTACAACTTCAGACATTTGAAGTATAGAACTTTAATGAATGGAGTACAAGTTTCGGTAAAATGGTGTATAAAATGAAGTATGACTTCAAAAAATTGAAGTACAATATTAGACAAAGTGAAATACAATTTCAGAATACCTGAAGTATAGAACTTCAATGAAAAGAATATACAAATTTAGGTGAAATTATGTAAGAACTGAAATATAAGTTCAGAAAATCGAAGTACAATTTTAGATAATCTGAAGTACAATTTCGAAACTCCTGACGTATAAAACTTTAGCTATTGCAGTATAATTTTTTGATAATCCATTCGTAATTGCTTCTAAATTAAATAATAGATTCAGAAAATTGAAGTACAATTTCAGATAAAGTGAAGTACAATTTCGGACACTTGAAGTATAGAACTTCAATGAATGGAGTACAAGTTTAGGTAAAGTGATGTATAAAATGAAATATAATTTGAAGTATAGAACTTCAGGTGTTCTGAAATTGTACTTCACTTCTTTTACTTCTGTTTCTTAAAATTATACTTCATTTTATACATCATTTTATCTAAATCTGTACTCTTTTAATTGAAGTTCTGTACTTCAGGTGTTCTCAAATTGTACTTCATTTTATTTTAGATTGTACTTCAATTTTCTGAATCTCTTAATTAATTTTCAAGTGTTCTACTAATGAATAATCAAAAAAATTGTACTACAATTGCTGCGTTTTATACTTCTATTGTTTTGAAATTGTACTTCATTTATTTGAAATTATACCACAATACTGAATTATTCTACATATTGTACTTTATTTTACCTAAAATTGTACTTCATTTGTCAACCTCAAGGGATGCAATCGAGGAGGAAATTGGTTCGACTAATGCATCGCACAATGAATTGGCTTTAATTAGCAACTCAATTGATGCATGGAGGAATTGCATATATGGAGAGGGTTAAACATTCAAGGACGCTGAGGAGTTCAAAGTTATGCTTAAGAATTATGCAGTGTCTACTTTGCGGTCGTTTAAATACAAGAAAAATGACAGCAAAAAAATCATAGCCGTTTGCAGTGATGAAAATTGAAAATGGAGAATCTATGCATCAAGGCATGAAGCTGATAAATTATTTGGCATTCGAAAATGCAATCTAGAGCACACATATGGTGAGGCTAATCTTCAGACAATGGGACATCCTAAAGCCGATTCCGCTTGGGTTGCTAATGTAGTGAAGGATAAATTGAGATCAGAGCCATGTTATCAGCCCTCTACCATACTGAAAGATATTCACAGAGAATACGGTGTGGAACTTAGGTACCATAAAGCATGGATGGGTAAGGAATTAGCTATGCATGACATCCATGGAGCTGAGAAGGAATCTTATGATAAGTTGAGGTGGTACTGTGATGTTGTGAACATGACAAACCCTGGAGTATTGCAGACTGTGAGATTGACCCAATTAGTCAAAAATTTCGTCGGCTATTTATATGTTTCAGTGCCTGCCTTGGTTTTCTCAGGGGATGCAGGCCATTGATATTCTTGGACGACACCCATATTAAAAATAAATACAAAGGAGTCTTACTCAGCGCTGTCAGTAAGGATGCTAATGATGACTTATTCACGATAGCATATGCAGTTGTTGACTCTGAAAATGATATTAATTGGGAGTGGTTCTGCTTTAAGCTGAGAAGTGTCATAGATTCTGAATATCTACTTGGTTTATCAAGGTTTACTTTCTTCTCTGATCGACATCCAGGTCTTCTTAAGGCCCTCCCCATGATATTTCCTAGTAGCCACCATGCATATTGCTTGAGACACTTAGTGGATAACTTTAAGAAACAAGTAAGTGTACTCTATCTTTGTTTGTGAGACAATTATGTGAAATAAACTCTACTTCATAACATTAAGTACATTACTGTTCTATTATTTTAAATTCAGGTATTAAGGAAGTATCCTCTATATAACAAGAAATATTGGTGTTCTGTTTTTATGAAAGCTGCATATGCGCCTACAAGGCAGGAGTATACACGACATATAGACAGCATGTTGGAGTCAATGCCGCTTGCCAGAGACTTTATTATGTAGTCTGACCCACCATGTTGGGCAAATTCCTTATTCAGTGGAGATCGATGGGGGGTAATAAACAATAATCAAGCAGAAAGTTGGAATAATTGGGTTAAACCAGCCCGATTTATGCCAGTTGCAGCCATAGTTGATCACATACGCATGCAAATAATGGTTATGATGCATGATAGACGAGAATAATCTCATAAGATGGTTGGTCAATTATGTCCTAAGCAAGAGAAGAAGTTGGTAATCAATCTTATGCGTTCTCATAACTTAAAAGTTGTCATGTCTAGCGGTTGGAGCTTTGAGGTGATTGAGCAAGATAAATCGTATGCTGTAGATTTACAGAGCAGAGTTTGTTCGTGCGGAGCATGGCAGATTGATAAAATACCATGCAGACATGCTTGTGCTTGTATCGAGTCAAAGTCACTTTCACCGTATAACTTCACCGATCAATACTATCGAGTTGAGATGTATCAACAAGCATACCAGGTAGTTATAAACCCTATTCCTACGTTTGATATGCAAATGTTCCATGTATATGATGATGACGTTATTCATGCACCGATTGTCGATCTCAGCCTGGGCGTAGAAGGACACAGAGGATTCCATCACAGATTGAGAAACGTGTAATTAAGTGTAAAAGGTGTGGTAGAACAGGGCATAATCGTCGAACTTGCAAAGAATCAGTAAAGTAGTTAACTTTTGTACCTCAATATGGGATAGCCTCACTTGGGCAATGAAGTAGGGTGATTTAGCGTGAAATTAGCATTCTTGCATGTTGTTCGAGATATAGTTAACTTTTGTACCTCAATATGGGATAATTGTACTTGATTTCTTCGCATTTGCGCATCACTTAGGCAATAAAACAGGTGATTTAGCGTGAAATTAGCATTCTTGCATGTTGTCCGAGACATAGTTAACTTTTGTACCTCAATACGGGATAATTGTACTTGATTTCTTTGCATTTGCGCCTCACTTGGGCAATGAAGCAGGTGATTTAGCGTGAAATTAGCATTCTTGCATGTTGTCCGAGACATAGTTAACTTTTGTACCTTAATACGGGATAATTGTACTTGATTTCTTCGCATTTGTGCCTCACTTGGGCAATGAAGTAGGTGATTTAGCATGAAATTAGCATTCTTGCATGTTGTCCGAGACATAGTTAACTTTTGTACCTCAATACGGGATAATTATACTTGATTTCTTCGCATTTGCGCCTCACTTGGGCAATGAAGCAGGTGATTTAGCGTGAAATTAACATTCTTGCATGTTGTCCGAGACATAGTTAACTTTTGTACCTCAATACGGGATAATTGTACTTGATTTCTTCGCATTTGTGCCTCACTTGGGCAATGAAGCAGGTGATTTAGCGTGAAATTAGCATTCTTGCATGTTGTCCGAGACATAGTTAACTTTTGTACCTCAATACGGGATAATTGTACTTGATTTCTTCGCATTTGCGCCTCACTTGGGCAATGAAGCAGGTGATTTAGCATGAAATTAGCATTCTTGCATGTTGTCTGAGACATAGTTAACTTTTGTACCTCAATACGGGATAATTGTACTTGATTTCTTCGCATTTGCGCCTCTCTTGGACAACTTTGTACAATATCTTGGTATTTTTATTAATATTTTTGAATTAAAATTTGTTCAAAGATTTGATTTTTCATTCTTGGTAATTAATAACCAAACTATTGAAGTATGTGTCCAATATTTATCATATGAATAAAATAATATTAAAATTTTTAAGTTGTTAATCACTAGTGTTCAACGGATGAATGTTATTAATCGCAGTAATGAAAGAATACTTATGCTTTCAAAGATGTAATGAAATGAGAATTTGACGATGATATCCACCCTATCATCCATACAAATCCGTACTTCACCAGATCCGACAATCTCAAATTGTTGTACTTGCCCATCATTACAATTATTGGAGAATAATTATTCAATTTGAATAAGTGTACTTCAAGAAAACAAATCTTATACTTGGATTGTCCGATTTTGTACTTCATATCTCCAGAATTGTACTTCATTTGTACTTCGTTCCCCTGAATTGTACTTTATTTCCCTTGAATTGTACTCAAGATCCCTACCTTGTTTCAATTGAATTTAAGTGTTCTTCAGCGACACACATTTTATACTTTCTTTGTTCCGGGTTTGTACCTCATTGCCCTCAAAATGCACTCAAATCTGCAGCCTAGTTTCAATTGAATTGAAGTGTACTTCAACGAAGCACATTTTATACTCTGTTTATCTGAATTTGTACTTTGTTTCCTGTGAATTATACTCAAGATCCCTGCCTTGTTTCAATTGAATTTAAGTGTTTTTCAGTGACACACATTTTATTCTTTCTTTGTTCCGGGTTTGTACCTCGCTGCCCTCAAAATGCACTCAAATCTGCAGCCCAGTTTCAATTGAATTGAAGTGTACTTCAACGAAGCACATTTTATACTCTGTTTATCTGAATTTGTACTTTGTTTCCCATGAATTGTACTTAAGATCCCCGCATTGTTTCAATTGAATTTAAGTGTTCTTTAGCGACACACATTTTATACTTTCTTTGTTGCAGGTTTGTACCTCATTTCCCCTTAATTGTATTCAAATTCCCTGCCTAGTTTCAATTGAATTGAAGTGTACTTCAACGAAGCACATTTTATACTCTGTTTATCTGAATTTGTACTTTGTTTCCCGTGAATTGTACTCAAGATCCCCGCCTTGTTTCAATTGAATTTAAGTGTTCTTCAGCGACACACATATTATACTTTCTTTGTTGCAGGTTTGTACCTCATTTTCCTAAATTGTATTCAAATTCCTTGCCCAGTTTCAATTGAATTTAAGTTATAAATAATTAATGAAAAATTACACTTACATACAAAATAATATTATAAACAAATTATGCTTCAATTTACACATGTATTTACATACAAGTGATTCAAATCCTGGCATTTTCATGACTTAATATTATATATGCCATTTTCGCACAATATTTATCAATTTCAATTGTTTTAGCATCCCTCCAGAACTCGGGGGTGTCTCTAGCAAAACATTCTACCCAAAGGCATACATAGACACCACAATCCACTGTACCCACTTGTTGCCTGCCTTTTCTCGGCTTTATCTATTCATCCACATGACTCCCCAATGAAAGCTTCATGTTCTGAGAATAGAATGAAGGCTACAAAAATATTGATCAGTTGTTGACTCCCTAATTTATGAAGAAATCATAGGGAAAGAAAGCAAACTTACAATGGCAATAACTATCGCTTTGTATCTGGCAGCCATTATTGAATTCATGTATAAGAAAGAATGAGTCGAGGTGTCAAGGACAACCAAGAACCAGTGCTGGCGCCGACAAATCGGTAGGATTATGTAACGACACTCGTTTAAAACATCCACCATGAGCTCTTCCAAGTCTATACAGGTGAAGTTGTTTAGTTTAAGCTTCAACTCCACAAATTCTTCATCCGTAATATCCTTGATGTTGCATTCCTCTAGTCGGTCTAATATATCAGCCTATGAAGTATAAAACAAATGGTTATACTCATTTGTCACCGTGAACTAAATTAAGTTAGTAAACTGCCACATACCTGCGCTATTGAGGACATAAACCACACCTTGTGGTGACACTTCTTCCTGAAAGATGGGCTACATAATATCGACATGTAACAGTCCACTATGTCACCGGTAAGTTCTCCTCCAAATAAGAGCTCACAAAAGTTTTGTCCATCCAGAAACTGTCTTGCTCCTTCCCATACAGTCACCCTACACAATTGTTAATTGTTAGTTCAGATACCAATTTATCCAATAGAAAAATAATAAGCAAATTTTGTTACCTCAAATTATCTCTTCTGACAAAGTTGTCGACGACTTCTCGCTTTTCTACTGGAATAAGAGCAAGACATCTATAATCAGTCCTTCCTTTATAGGGATTGGCCACTTCAGTCTTTGGGATGGTTGGTTCATCTTCCACCTCGAGTAGTTCATTTGCCACCTGGATTGGTTCATCTGCCACCTGGGGTACAAAACACAGCACATAGGTACAAAGTATCAATTATTGAAGTAGAAAATATAAGCACATGAAGTACAGATATCACCAACATGGAGTACAAAAATTAAGCACATTAGGTATAAAGTGTCAACTGTTGAAGTAGAAAAGATAAGCACGTAAAGTACAGACATCACCAATATGGCGTACAAAACTCAAGCACATTAGGTATAAAGTGTCAACTATTGAAGTAGAAAAGATCAGCACTTGAAGTACAGATATCACCAACATGGTATACAAAACTCAAGCACATTAGGTATAAAGTGTCAACTATTGAGGTAGAAAAGATCAACACTTGAAGTACAGATATCACCAACATGGAGTACAAAAATTAAGCACATTATGTATAAAGTGTCAACTATTGAGGTAGAAAATATCAGCACTAAAGTACAGATATCACCAACATGGTGTACAAAACTCCAGCACATTATGTATAAAGTGTAAAGCACAGAAGTACAGATATCACCAACATGGAGTACAAAACTCAAGCACAATAGGTATAAAGTGTCAACTATTTAAGTAGAAAAGATTAGCACATATGTGCAAGTATCACCAACATGAAGTATAAGACATCATCCATTAAGTGCAAATATCAACCAATCAAGTATAAGATATCATAACATTTATTACAAACAGACAGTTTACAAATGAAATGCAAGTAGCAAAAAAATAAAACATTAAGTAGTGTACAATACTTTCTTATCTTCTTGTTCTTTATTTTTTTCGTGCACGAGGATGAGCACGATAGGTCTTTGTCACTTGTCTTCCTCGTTTGGCTGGTGTAGTGCTCGAGGGACTGACAAAATCTGGAGATTTCTGTTTTGGCTTCCTATCTCCTCGATTGTGCACATTTGTCACAATTAAGGACATGACATTTGCCATTTCAATCTCAGATTCCTCGAACTCAGCCGCTTGAATTGGTATATAATGTTCTGTCTTCAAAGGTATGGGGGAATCTAAATGATGATGACATTGTTTGGTTCGACTTTCTTCATCCAACATGTCTTCAGAATCATCCCCTTCTTTCTGTGCATCATGTACCAAATCAAGTTCCCCCTCATGGACATATTCACCAGCTTCCTCCTCAAGCTCCACCCCATCAGTCTCATAATCAGTTAGATGCTCCTCCTCACCCTGCTCTTTCATTGCCATGTATTCGAATGAAGCAATTTTTTCTTTCAATGATTTAATTTCTTTACCTTTCGCTGCAATAATTGCTTCATATATTGTATGATCACAGACATGGACTTCTCTGATGGCAGTACTGGCACCTCTGATTTCTTGATCAAATTTGCCAATTCTAACTCCTCTGGAGCAGGGTTGAGGGCTACAACTTATTATAATGGAAATAATTATCAAATTCAAATTATTATACAAAAAACAAATAATGAATTATTACAATTATTACCATATCTGCTGTAACTTGCTTCAATTTATTCTCTGCTTGCTCCACATTTTGTGGGAGTTTGCTATCCCTCCACCAGTAAAAGCGTGGAAACTCAAACAAACTCACTGGTGAAGCCAGTGACGGGGTGCGTTCATAAACCCATGCCTGTCATTCATAAATTGAAAAATTATACTCACTTGAATATTAATATAATCAATGTCATTAGGAAAATGAAGCAAACACTTACCATCAAGCCGACTGTACACCCATCAATGTACTTCTTTCTTCTTTCTCCACCTACTCCTAAATGGTTCTTCATATCTTGCAAAAGAAAATTGTATGCAGCTATGCCCCATGCATGTAGACCAACTCTAGACAAATTGTCCAAGTATGGTAGGAGAAATCGTGGAGTCCAATAATTAGATGTTGGAAACAGAATACAATTAAAAACAAAAACTATGTACAACCTACAAAAATTATTCAAGTCCTCCACACTATCCTTGTGTACATACTCCTCAAGTTTTTTTGCTATTTCAAATCTAGTTATATTCTGCAGCTTTCCAGAAAAAAGGCGGTCAAAGGTTGAAGACTTCAACTTCAATGTTATATCAACAGATTGCCCCACGTGTGGCAACCCTAAAACCATTGAAAATTCAGCTGCAGAAAAAGGAACCTCAACCCCCTTCCGCAAAATGAAATGAGAGTTTTTTTGGGTCAAACCTCCTAACTATAGCTTCAAGCGAATGAAGCTTGAACTTAACTTAGGCATATCTATGTATATATAGAAAGGGGTCTTCTTCAATGCATCAAAATATTTGGACCCCATCTTGGACTTCACAAGCTCCAACTTACTCTGAAAATATTGGGGGGAGCAACGAGAACAAACCTCACAATGTCTTGGATTTGCTGCAATGAGAAAAAAAAAAGTTTATAAACAGATAATAAACTAACCCTTTTAGATAGAGTGTACTACACTTTCAGTTATTCTATACTTCATGCTTAAATTTTTTATATTACAGTTGCTTCTAAAATGTAATGCAGATACATAGATTATATACTAGAGTTCCATTTAATGTATATTGCATGCTTAAAGGTTTTATACTTTAGTTGCTTCTAAAATGTACTGCAGATACAAAGATTATATACTACATTTTCAGTTAATGTATAATGCAGGCTTGAATGTTTATGTACTAAGATGCTTCTAAAATGTACTGCATACACTTATGCCTAAAGTGTACTGCCACTTTGAATGTTTTATACTACATTTGTTTCTAAAATTTACTGCACCTACAGAGATTTTATACTACACTTTTGCCTAAAGTGTACTCTAGTTGCTTCTAAAATATACTGCAGCTATTTAGATTATATACTACCTTTTGCCTAATGCATACTGCAAGCTTGAATGCTAAATACTACATACATTTGTTTCTAAAATGCACTGCAGCAATACGGATTATATACTACACTTATGACTAAAGTGTACGGTTAGTTTGAATGTTTTATACTATATTTGTTCCTGAAATGTATTGCACCTACAGAGATTTTATGCTACACTTTTGCCTAAAGTGTACTCCAAATGCCCTCAAATGTACTGCAGCTATGCAGATTATATACTATTTTTTCCCTAATGTGTACTGCAAGTTTGAATGCTTTATACTACACATATGCCTAAAGTATACTGCCAGTTTGAATGTTTTATACTACATTTGCTTCTAAAATGTACTGCACCTACAGAGATTTTATACTATACTTTTGCCTAAAGTGTACTCCAGATGCTTCTAAAATGTACTGCAGCTATTCAGATTATATACTACATTTTGCATAATTTATACTGCAAGCTTGAATGCTAAATACTGCATACATTTGTTTCTAAAATGCACTGCAGCAACACAGATTATATACTACACTTATGACTAAAGTGTACTGTCAGTTTGAATATTTTATACTACATTTGTTCCTGAAATGTACTGCACCTACAGAGATTTTATGCTACACTTTTGCCTAAAGTGTACTCCAAATGCCCTAAAATGTACTGTAGCTATGCAGATTATATACTACTTTTTCCCTAATATGTACTGCAAGTTTGAATGCTTTATACTACACATATGCCTAAAGTGTACTGCCACTTTGAATATTTTATACCACATTTACTTCTAAAATGTACTGCACCTACAGAGATTTTATACTACACTTTTGCCTAAAGTGTACTCCAGATGCTTCTAAAATGTACTGCAGCTATTCAAATTATATACTACCTTTTGCCTAATTTATACTGCAAGCTTGAATGCTAAATACTGCATACATTTGTTTCTAAATGCACTGCAGCAACACATATTATATACGACACTTATGACTAAAGTGTACTGTCAGTTTGAATGTTTTATACTACATTTGTTCCTGAAATGTACTGCACCTACAGAGATTTTATGCTACACTTTTGCCTAAAGTGTACTCCAAATGCCCTAAAATGTACTGCAGCTATGCAGATTATATACTACTTTTTCCCTAATGTGTACTGCAAGTTTGAATGTTTTATACTACACATATGCCTAAAGTGTACTGCTAGTTTGAATGTTTTATACTACATTTGTTTCTAAAATGTACTACACATACAGAGATTTTATACTACGCTTTTGCCTAAAGTGTACTCCAGATGCCCCTAAAATGTACTGCAGTTATACAGATTATATATTACCTTTTCCCTAATGTGTACTGCAAGTTTGAATGCTTTATACTACACTTATGCCTAAAGTGTACTGCCAGTTTGAATGTTTTATACTACATTTGTTTCTATGTTACCCAGATTATATACCACACTTTTGCTGATGTGTACTGCATGCTTCGATGTTCTGTACTACAGATAACACACTACCACATTCAGATAGTTTTATAATATAATTTCACTATATAATTTCAGTGAAAAAGAAGTATAAAGCCCTAAAAGGTGAAGTGCAACTTTCATGACCTTCAAGTACAAATCAGAACTTCCCATCTCACAATAGAAATCATATATATATCAAATGGGTTCAAGTGTTTAATGACTAAAAAATGAATAAAAACCCTAAACATGAGAAAATAGACAACAAATTAGTGTAACACTGAAAAATCACAGATATTTGAAGTTTCAAATGCAGAAAACATACCTTTGTTCCTTTTCGTCACTTCTTTTTGTATTTTGCTTCTTCTTGCCGCTGTTTTTCCTTCCATTGTCGTAGAAAAATGGCTGAAATTTTGTTGCTATTTTTTTTTTTTAACTTCTTCTTCTTCTTCTCTCGTCAGTGGCAGAGGAACGGTTTCGTGCCCTTTTGTGTTGGTGCTTAGAGAAGTCGATTTCAGGCAAAAATATAAAAAAAAGAAAGCGTTCTTCTTAAGACATAACGCATTTTCCAGGTATTTTTGTTGTTTTTTCCAGCTGCAAGGGTATACAAGTCTTTTTAAAAGATATGGGAAGTGATTCCTAACTTTTGTGAAAAAGTGGAGAATTTAGTGTGTAAATATTTAAATGGGGACTGAACACTAAATTAAAAGTAGATTAAGGGATTTTTTTCTAATTAACCCATAAAACAATTACAAAGTTAAGATCGATATTAGTATATAAGTTAATAGAAATATTTTAATTTGACTCATAGCTTATTTATCGAATAATTAAGTGAAGAAAAAAGTTAGATATTAGTAATGCAAAGCTAAAATCATAGTAAATTGATAAAGTAATTATAAGCTCAAAATTAATTTTAAATAGGAATTAGTGATAGGATATGAGGATGAAATTAGAATGTAAAATAAAATATATAAAAAATAAATTATTTTGTTCATTCTCAATTTTTTTGTATGAATGTAATTCGATCTTCATATTATATTTCACAAATAGCAGAAAAAAAATGAATAACAAAAAAAAGTTGTTAATCTTTCAAACAATCAAAATTTAAAAATAAAAAAATAAAATAAAATAAAATATTGATAGACTAAATAATGTCTAGAGATATAACCTTAAAAAGTTAATAGGTGTATTTTCTATTGAAATAAACATCTCATAATTTTTTTTTTAAATATATAAAAAATGATCTAAGAATATATATTGATGTAGTATATAAAATTTTTAAAAATAGTTCGAATAATACATATTTATACATACATAATTACAAATATATGCATATAAAATAAAATTAAATGAGATACTTCTAAAATTATAAATATTCAAAAAGTGAAATAAATTTTAAAAATATTAAAACAAAAAAATAGATCTCATTCTGTAAAACTATAAACTTAGATGAGCAAAAAAAAAAAAAAAAATGAATTGAAAAATAAATTACAAAATTTAACTATAAATTAATAACTTGATTCAAAAAATGAGTAAAAGGATGCTAAATGTATAATAATTTAAATAAAATAAAAATTAAATGACAAAATTTACCAATAATTAAGGAGAAAAATATAACTAATAAAAATAAAGTTAAATTAAAAATATTAAGCGCAGTTAATAAATCTCAAAATAAATGAATTGATAACAAAACTAAGTAGTAAACAAAAAAGATATAGAAATTTACAAATTTAATAGTAATAAAAGCTAAATGATAGACTTTATTTAGGTTGAAAAGAAAATTAAAGCATTAAAATCCAAAAAATCTCTTCCATCATGTAATATACCTAAAATAAACCAAAAAAAAAAAATTGTGAATAATAAAATCAAATAAACAATAAACACTTTGAATAATGAATTAAAGATGCACACAAAGAGATAATAGAAGAAAAAATGCCAGAAAATAAAGAGGACACAAAGAATAGAGTGAAAAAAATGCTAGAACCTGATAATATTAATTAAATGACTTTTGAAAGACTTTATATATAGTAGTATAGATATAAATTAGTTATTAAAGATAAGAGAAAATCATGAAAGACTTATCAAATTATAGAGTTCAAATGATCAAGAAATCTTCCATATATTGAAAGTAAAGATGGAAAAGATTTTGTAGATAAAATGCAATTATTTTTTGAGATCAGAGATAAATAAAGAATATTGTTCCAATCAAGAAAATGATTTCAAAAAATTAGATATCTTTAAAAGGAATAAATAATATCAAATTTAATAACTAAAAATCAATTTTAAATTTAATTAAAAAACTCAAAATTCTAAAAATTTAAAATTTGGTTAAAATTGCACAATTATGAGTTCCACATTGTTGTGCTAAATGTAATAGTATAGATATGCATAGAAGAGTTTTAACACATCTAAACAGGTATAACATTATCTCATCAATGATAATATCAATTTTGATTCATCAACTGAAAACTTAAAAAAGAAATCCTTTATCTAATGAATATTTTTCTTTTCAAATATAATACATCCATATCAGTTAGAGATAAATAAGAATAAATATCTTTAAAAATGAAATAAATAATATCAAATTTAATAACCAACAATTATTGAAATTTTTTGAATTTAATTAAAAAAACTCAAAATTCTAAGAATTTGCCACTTGGCCAAAATTGCAATCAAAATTGAGTAATTATGGGTCCCACACCATTGTGCTATATATAATAGTATAGATTAGGTTTGCCGGAAGTTTACAATCACTACTTACATTTCAAATGGGGTGGTAAGGTTATGATTGCTTGTGATTTCATTTCTCATTTTTCATTTATGAGAAATAGTGAGATTTTTGTGTTTATAAGGTAGAAAATTTTTTTATGAGAAAATAATTGTTTATGAGGTAAAAGTATAATGATACAGTTGATATGACATGTGAAAGTTATGATATGATGATTGATTGTGAGATTTTTTATGAGAAAAAGTTGTGAGATGATAATTGGTTGTGAGGTATGAGTTAAAAATGTTGTATATGTAATACTTTTATATAATATTTATATATAGATTTTTATTAGAATAAAATAGAATTAATAAAATATCCTTTGGAATATCTTATAAAGCATATACTAAAATATAATAATGAATTTATGTAATGATTTAATTAATTAAAATTTTAAAAAATTTAAGTATATATTGAAATAAATGTGTATATACTTAAATATGTAGAAAATAATTTTATTTAAGTATTAAAATATACATGTAAATAACTATATTACAATAAATTAATTTTATTTAAATAATACAGTATAACGTGTAAATATAATTATATATTATGAAAATAATTTTGTTTAAATAATAATACATTATGTGAAAATATAATTATGTATTAGGAAAATAATTTTATGTAAATATTAAAATATACATCTAAATAATTATAAATATTATGTGTAAATATAATTATAAGTTATGAAAATAATATTATGAAATATTAAAATATACGTACGGATAATTATATTTAAATATAAAAATATTACATGTATATATAACTATTTATTACAAAAATAATTCTATTTAACTATTAAAATATTACGTATAGATATAATTACATACTATGAAAATAATTTTATTTAAAATATTTAAATATAAGTCAAAATAAATATCTTAAGAAAATAATAACATTTTAATATAAAAATATTATGTGTAATTATAACTACATGTACTAAAATATAATAGTAAATTTATGTAATGATTTAATTAATTAAAATTTTAAAAAATTTAATTATATATAAAATAAATGTGTACATAATTATATATGCAAAAAATAATTTTATTTAAGCATTAAAATGTACGTGTAAATAATTATATTATGAAAAAAATAATTTTATTTAAACAATAAAATATAATGTGTAAATATAAATACATATTATGAAATAGTTTTATTTAAATAATACAATATAATATGTAAATATAATTATGTATTGTGAAAATAATTTTATTTAAATATATTAAAATTTTATGTGTAAATATAATTATATATTATGAAAAAAAATTGTTTAAATAATAAAACATTATGTACAAATATAATTATGTATTAGGAAAATAATCTTATGTAAATATTAAAATATACATGTAAATAATGATAAATATTATGTGTAAATATAATTATATATTATGAAAATAATATTATGAAATATTAAAATATACATGCGAATAATTATATTATCAAAATAATTATAAATATAAAAAATATTACGTGTATATATAATTATTTATTACAAAAAATAATTCTATTTAAATATTAAAATATTACATATAGATATAATTACATACTATGTAAATAATTTTATTTAAAATATTTAAATATACGTCAAAATAACTATCTTAACAAAATAATAATATTTTAATATAAAAATATTATGTGTAATTATAACTACATATTATCATCTAATTTAATTTAAATGTTAATATATACATGTAAATAATTATATTATGAAAAAAATTATTTAAATATAAAAATATTACTTGTAAATATAATTATATATTATGAAAATAATTTTAAATAAATATTAAAATATTATGGGTAAATATGATTATATATTATGAAATAATTATATAGAATTAAACCTTATGTATACAAGTGGATGAAAAACCGAGAGAGAAATTTCAAGAATTTGATTGAGAAGAAGAATCCATTTTTTGAGAGAATCCAAAGAAATTCTCTGAGAGGAAAAGAGGAATATTTTTCAAAGATGGGATAAGGAGGAGAGAAGTATCATTTGGAGAGTGAGAAAAATACTCACATCCAAACACCACTTCTTAATTTTTTTAACTCAAAGAAACAAAATTTGGAAATTTTTTCCACAAGCAAACACATGTTTGTGTTTCTTTTTTCTATGTAGTTCTTTTTCTTGTTTCTTCAAATGAGTGTTTATGCTCAAAAGTGTTGCATTGTTGTATGATGTATGGAAGAGAATCATGGTTTCAGATTTATTAGATTAATGAGACAATATTCAGCTATTTAAAGGGGTGGGGTGTGTGTGTGTGTTTAGAGATACTATGTTGTTGTCTAATTCTTCAAAGTGTTTTGGTCTATAGGCTATAACTTCATCTAGGAGTAAAATGTTGGGTGTAAATATATAATTTGGGTATAAATATATAATTTGAGAGAGATTGATAAATAGGAGAGAAGAATTTGATATAACAATGCAATATTACAATGTCTTTTTAAAATTCATGCAATAAAATATAACAATGCAATCTCCAGTAAGGACAGTGAAATCATTATATCATATCTGTATTCTGAAACAAGATAAGATGATTTCTTGATCTTTTATGGTAATATGTATAGAAGGCGTATGTTGCTTAGATAGTTATTTAATGATACTTCCAATATGTGAATGTTCTATAATTTCTTGATAATAAAAGTGCTGTCTGCTTATCTTTTTGGATATTGGTATCATTCAATATCATTTTTATGGATGTATATTTTGTTACATGTACATGAATTTAGAAAAAAAGAAAATATGTTGTAATCTATAAATAATATTTACTTTCTATTAAACTACAATATATTAGTACTAACATTTAGTAAATACTTAATTAATCTTTAACTTTTTAAAAAGCTTTAGATAGTAAAAGCAGTACAATTGTGATGCCTTAATAATATATTTTTTCAAACGCATGCTAATTTAACTTTATTAGATGATATACACATATAAATATATTTATTTAGATTAATTAATATTGTAAATTTTTTAATTGTACTTTTTATTTCATGATATTTTGTATTAGTATACTACAATTTACAAAAAAAAATAAAAATAATATCATTGCAGTTAGTTTGATAGATATAAAAGTAAAAAATTATTAATATTTGTCTAACATGGAATCTTTGAAGTAATTAGAATATTTCGTCGTCACATGCATTTGTTTTTTTAGAATTTTTAAAAGACATAATTAAAATATAACATTTGTAATTAACTTCTTGTTACCAATTTTTTTTTTGTAAAATAAATGGTTGTCTATTTTTAAATATTTGGGTTTAAAACTAATTTTAACATTAATTTACAACTAAAATTTAATAACCAATTAAATAAAAAATATATTTTATTAAATATATATTTAAAACAAATGTTTTTTAATTATGTCAACGGGCACGACACCGCGCTTTGCGCGATGCGCCTACACTAGTATTGATATATAGAAGGATATTTTTGTTATTTACATTTTAAAATATTTCTAGATTTTTCTTAAATAATTGAGGGTGTTTTAGTTATTTTATATTTTTTGTTAGGTTTTTTAACATCCATTAACTACAAGAGATGTGATTGTAATTTTTAAAACCACATAGTGTGTACTATCGTAACAACCTCGAACTTTGCTATTATCCACAAATATATATATATATATATACATATATATATATACATCCAAACTCTTTTAATTTGCTTGATTGTGAAACTATAAATAATCTTTATTTACTAATACAATAAACTACACATATTAAGTTCAAAGAGCCGCTCTTTACCATTTGGGTTCACATCCCCACTATACACAAACAATACATATGTGAATCCCAACATTTCAAATGGGAAAACACATGGCTAACAAGCTAGCTTTATACAATTCATTTCCAATATGTATATAGCAAATAATAATATCTATCTTATTTGATATTTATCATCAATAGTCAACAGAAGAATCATTGCCATACCTCAAGAACTTCAGCAAAAAAATTGATTATTATAAGTACTAATAATCATCGATAGCAGAGAAGACACCAGAGCGAAACGGAAGGTCGTCCTTTTTCCTCTCGAATATCAGCCAATGCCATCAAAGAATCAGGAACACCGAGAGCCTCTTTTTGGGTGTTCTTCTCCGTCAATTTCCTCGGCCTCTTTTGCTCTTACTAGGGATGAGAATAAATCAGATTGCCTATCAAGAGTGTAAACTTGATCTATTTGAGGCTTCGTCTGATCTAGCCTAGCCTGTGTAGTAATTAAAACAGGTTAAGGCTTTTAAAGAAGTTTATTTAATTAAAAAGTTAGGAATAAGCTTTTAGAATAACCTATGAAACCTATCAAGCTGACTTGTACAATTTAGTTATACCATTTAGAAAACTTATAATGTTACTTTTATATTTCATATGAATTGATTTTATTAACTTTATATAATTATATATATATATTATGTTCTTAATTAATATATAATTATTTTATTTCTAATTCTTTATTATTTTCTTAAGAATATTTACAATAATTAAATGCCTAGACTTATATAAAATAAATTTAATTAAAATATTAATTAAAATAGATTTTTTCAGATGAGGCCTAGACTTTGAAAAAATCTAAAAAGGCTAGTCCAAATCTTAAAAAAGACTTATATAATTATATCAGATAATAGGTTAAATTCAAACTTAAGATTTATAATAAGTCTGACCTATTTAAGTTAAACTCTGGAATGCCCTATTCCCACCGAGGCTCTTACCCACACCATATTGCCCTGTAGGCCACATCGATGCTCCACACCAACCAAGGATGGATCTAGGTGGGGGCAAGCAAGGGCCATTGTCCCCCCAGGTTTATTACAAAATATATATGTATATATATTAGTATAATTAATTTAAAAAATATACTAAAAAAGAAGTTATTTAATATTAATTAAAAGTAAATAATTTTAATTTTCATTCATTAAATTTTTAAAAAATTAACTTTTATTATGGGCCTTGAATTAAAAATTAATTTTCTATATTTATTGAATTGAATTGAATTGAATTTATTTTTAATTAAAGATAAAAATTAAAATTAATTAATGAAATATCTATCTATTTTATTTTTTAAAATCCAAAACAAATTCTTAGGTCTATATTTACAATCAGGTAATCAAGTGAAGACTATTAAGTAGGCTAGTTAAGACATTTCTATTTTATTTGTTTGAGAAAACATTATGGGAATTTAGCCGATTAAATTTTAAGGGACTTGCAAAACAATTAAAATCTCTCATTTTGACTTTAATAAGATTGAGATAAGAATAAATGTGAGTGAATATTTTTCTTTATGTTCCAACATCTACAAATGAAAGAATTTTTTTCGTTATGAATATTATTAAGAACATGTTTTAGAACAAGATGAAAACATGCTTTAGAACCTTTTTTTTCGACTTTTTAGTTACTTATATTGAAAAAACTATTATTGAAAATTTTGATATTGATTTGCTTCATTTACAAACTTTTTGATATAAATGAGCATCGCACTCGATTTTAATGAAAATGTGTATTTTGAATTCACAAATATAAAAATTATGCGTAAACTTTTAAGCTTTATAAAATTTGCACCCCCTTCCCTCCCACACTCTCATTTCTGGATCCGTCTCTGACACCAACCATCTCTTTCCTTCATCAATCTTCCCACTCTGCCGGCACCCAATTGCCAGAAGATTTCTACTTTTCTGAACCCAATAAACCCACAAAAGTTTCAGCCACATTTTTAGCTGAAATTTAGCTTCTGCCTCAGTTCTAATGGTTCCGAATGGGTAATAACCATCAACAGCGTTTTAACAGACTGGCAGGCATGGGTTCTTTGTTCTCTCACGTTTCTCGGATCAATTTTGCTTCACTCAATATCATTTTTAGGGTTTGTAAGGTTTAAAAAAAAAAAAAAAAATTGTTTTGTTCTAAAATTTTGTTGGGGGGGCGGGGGGGTGCGGTTTGGAGATTTGTATTTATTAAGTAAATATTTTGAGGTTAAAGTTGTCCTCTTACAGATCAATTAAAACGACCGAATGAGCACATACTCATATTCATATTTAGGGTTTATAAGGTTTCAGAAAGGTTTTTGCTTTGCTTTGTAGTTGTCCTCTACAAATCAATGAGAACGAACACTTTGTCACCCATCGACTGGAGAGTGGAGACATTGCGAGGAAGCAAGATATTGCTGGAGGTTAAAGAATGTCCTAGTATTTTCTAAAATGTGGTAGACACTTGGAGGTTTGTATAGAAATTTTTAGCGTAGATTTCTAGACTAATCTAGTCCAAAGAAATTTTTAGAGATATATTTAAAACCTTAGGATCAAAAAAATATCTACCATCCATTAAAGGATGTATAGTATAAAAGCGTAGGAATTTCTTTGTAAGCATAAAAGAATCAAATTAAACTTAAAGTAATGGCACTACTTTTATTCTTTAATTTTCATAATTAACATAAAAATATTAATATTTTTTTATTTAATATATAGTATTGATAAGTAACCAGCCCATTAGGGCCCTTAAGGCCCATTAAGCTTAATGGAACCAAACACAACCAAGCCAATTTCGACCGTGTCACTTGTATTCAACGGGGCTTATTGGGCCTTGTTATAGCCAGGCTCAGTTTTGGTCAAATAGGTCGACGGATCCCGTTCTAGGTTAACTAGAGAGGTCAATACACTCGATCTCTGCCATGATTGAAGTAAAGTCAAGTGCTTAGTGGCTAATGATGGCAGTCTGCACTGCCCCGTTCGCTGCATTAAATACGCTTCACTTACTCGTCCATCCGCATTTATTGTTGTGATAGCGGGTCATCTCTACTATTAATGTTGTTGCCTCCGCATTAATGATAGCATGACCTCCCCTTCCATTTAGCTTAATAGCTTGCATAGTAAACAATTGCAGAGTATGGGCTTAGGTCCAAATGACTGAAACTACCCTTACTTGCGGGAAGTATGCAGAAGCCTACCAAGGCGAATTTTGTCTTTTCACTAATAAACATACACTATAAATACTCAATCCTCTCAGTGAATCGGTAAGAGAAAAAAAACACTTCTAAATAAGTGGTTACTCTGCCCATTTTCTTACATCTCAGGTCAAGTGACTGACTTAACCATCGAAGGGTCTTAGTTGAGGATCCTCACGGCTAGCTTAACGTGTGTTACTTGGTTGCAGGTCCCACCCCACACTTCTATTAGGTCAACGTAGACTATGTGACAGTCCAAAGACTATCTCTCAGGTCGAGATAAACAAGGCTCGACACAATTTGTATCAACATTTTGGCGCCGTCTGTGGGAAGGTCGGAATTTATAGCCAAAAAATGTAAAAACTAGGTGAACCACCTTTGAAAGGCAAAATGACTGTCGCTCACCTCATCCACCATCCTTACCACCGCAGGAGCAACTTGTGTAGGAGATGGGAGGCCCTAGTTCTCGAACAGAGCAAGTGGTCACTTTGATCATTCTGTAGCTTATGCAGATGATCAGTGACCAAATTTTAGCCCAATTGTTAGCTCAATTGTTCGTTGTATTGCAGAGGCATAATAACTTTTCGGCACCAGCTGTGAGTGTTACTCCTCACCCGATGCATCAAGAGGAGCAGCTCAGGGTGGGGGGCCGTACCAAGAACAAATTACGCCATCCCCCCAGTAGGTGGGAGTTAAGCCCGGGCTGGTTCCCCAGCAACGAGCCTCGTCATCTCCTGCAGGAAGAGGTAGCTGAGTCAGCAGATCAGTGGGTTCGACCCAATTGAGCCCAGCAGCGCGATCGAGTCGATCGCCTGAGACCTAATCCCAATCGAGATATATCTGAGGTTGACAGAGAGGAATGAGAGGAGGTATCACATCGAGTCCAGCAACTCAATAGGAGATTGGACAAAATCTCGAGAAGAAATTTGGAAAGAACTCAAACTGATATAGCTCCTAAGATCCAACGCGAAAGAGAGTCACCTTTTGTGCAAGAGATTGTTGAGGAAATGATAGCTCTCAATGCCAAGGTTCCCACCGGGTTGCTGCGATATGTGGGTCGTCCAACCCGAATGAACACCTTATGTAGTTCAAACATATGATGTAATTACATGGTCACAGTGACCATATTTATGCCAAGATGTTAGTTATCATTTTTCAGGGGCTAGCGTTGGAGTGGTTTGTTAAGCTTGAGTTGGCGTCTGTATATTCCTACGACCAGCTGTGTGATAAGTTCTTAAATCAGTTTGCCAGTAGAAGGAAAGCCAAATTGCCCCATACTCACCTCCACACTGTCAAGCAGAATGAAGGTGAAACTTTAAGGAATTTCTTCTCCAGGTTTAATACTGAGGTCTTAAAAATCGACAATCCCCATATTGAGTTCCTAATTGATGTGTTGTTTCTGGGATTGAGGCACAATTAGTGTGCTAATGCGTTGGTGAGAAATGCCTATATACAATGGAGGAGCTCCTCGATTTGGCAGAGAGGTACAAGACCCCAGAGGAGATAAACAAGATGAAATTAGGGGGTAAGGAGTTTGACAGGAAGAAAGGAAAGGAGAAAGATGATAGACATTAGAAAGAAGGTCACAGGTCTCCTATCAAGCCCTTCCAAAGTTATACACTATTGACCACACCCCCCAAGGAGGTCTTGTTAGCAATCCAACATGACAACCTCTTAAAGAGGCCCAGAAAGCTCACAGAGATGGAAGCTATGAAGAAATTCAAGAAGTATTGTCATTTTCACAGACAAAAGGGACATGACACAGAGGACTATTTTAATTTGTAGGATGAAATCGAGCGCATCACCAGACAAGGCCACCTCAAGAAATTTGTGGATCAGAAAGCTTTGCAAGCTATGGCTCAATCCGACTAGACTCCCCGTAGAGAACAATCTTTGAGCTCAGGGCGTGAAAATAAGGGGAAACAGAAGATAGAAGATGATCGGCCCCCTTTAAAAGGGGTGATTGACATAATAGCAGAGGGACCATCTGGAGGAGATTCGAGGTCGACAAGAAAACAAGTGCAAAGACTCCTCGAATCCAATAAATAGGTGAATGCTAAACCAGTCTATCAGCTGTCCACTAGTGTTGAGCCTATTTCCTTTTCAGATTCTGACCTAAAGCACTTGGGAGGCTAAGGCTCGAGGGTAGCCTAGATTGCCCTTTGGTGGTTTCCGTGGAAATTGCAAACTTTGAGGTCCGCAAAGTGCTAATCGACAATGGTAGCTCTGCAAATGTCATATTCTTATTTACCCTTAACAGGATGCAGCTAGTGAAACTGAAGTTTGACCCTATCAGAACACCCCTGGTCGGTTTTGGAGGATCAAAAAACGTTCTAATGGGGTCTATCAATTTGACTACTTCTTTCGGAGAAGCTCCTAAGAGGCGTACGCTGATGATCAACTTTCTTGTGGTTGATTCCCCCTTTCGCTTATAATGCCATCATCGGCAGACCTGCTCTAAATAATTTCCAAGCGGTCGTTTCGACGTATCATATAAAGGTCAAATTTCCTACACCAGCGGGAATAGGTGAAATGCTTTGCAGCCTGAAGGAAGCATGACAGTGTTACACCATCTCGGTCGAAACCAATTCCCAGGAAGTTCGACCTCAGTTGAAGCTTTCAGAGGACATCTCGGTAATGAAACCCGAGGAGAGTTAGGTCAACAAGAAGAGGAAAATTGAGGACACTAGGGTTGAATCGGCCGAAGAATTCAAGTCTATTGAGCTTGAGCTGGAGCCGGGTAACCCTGACAAGACAACTCGAATAAGAGCTAGCTTAGGAGGTCGAATGGAATGCATGCTCATTGACTTTTTTTGGAGGAACGATGATGTCTTTGCATGGAAGGTTGCCTACTTGCAAGGCATTGATCCTAAAATCATCGTACATTACCTTAATGTTGATACTACATACAAGCCAGTCCAACAGAAGACCAGAACTTTTAATGCTGTGAGGACTCAGATCATTGAGAAGGAGGTCAACAAGCTCCTTCACGCAGGCTACATCGTTGAGATCCAATATTCTATTTGGTTATGTAATGTGGTCTTAGTCCCCAAGAATGAGGGAAAATGGAGAATGTGTAATGATTTTACTGATCTTAATAAAGCATGCCCTAAAGATCTGTATCCTTTGCCTCGTATAGACTTACTAGTTGATTCTACTGCTGGATGTGATCTCTTGAGCATGACGGATGCCTTTCAAGGGTATTATCAAATTTTTATGGCTCCTGAGGACTGGGATAAAACCTCTTTTGTGGTTCCTAATGGCATATATTGTTTCTTGGTTATGCCGTTTGGATTAAAAAATGCTGGCGCAACCTACTAGAGATTGGTTAACTTTATGTTTAAAAATGAGATAGGTCAATCTATGGAGGTGTATGTGGATGATATAATTGTCAAAATAGAAAAAGAAGTTGGCCATCTGGCCGACCTCGTCTACGCCTTTTCCATCTTTCGTACCTTTGGTATGAAACTTAATCCAACCAAATGTACTTTCGGAGTAGGAGGAGGAAAGTTTCTCGGATATAGGGTAAGTCAGCAGGGAATTGAGACCAATCCCCAGAAAATTAAAGCTATACAAGATATCGCACCTCCCCGAACCATTAAGGATGTCCAGAGGTTGGTTGGGCGGATCATTGCTTTGGGTTGGTTCATTGCACGGTTGGCAGATAAAAGTTTGCCCTTCTTTCAAATGTTGAGAAATGTAAAGAAGCTTCAATGGACATCAGAATGTGACTAGGCTCTAGTCGCACTCAAAGAGTACCTCTCTCGACCCCCTGTGCTAGCCAAACCTGCGATCGGGGAAATTTTGCACTTGTACTTAGCTGTGTTGACGATCGCCATTAGCTCAGTCTTGGTATCAACATGAGAAAGAGCAAGCAAGCCGGTGTATTACATTAGTAAGGTTCTGCAAGGCCCTGAAGATAATTACTTGGAAATAGAAAAGTCCGCCTTGGCACTGGTCACAACAGCAAGAAAATTGAGGCCTTATTTTCTGTCCCACACCATCGTCGTCTTCACAAACCAACCTTTGAAATAGATACTCTGTAAACTAGATACTTCGGGAAGGTTGACCAAATGAGCTATTGAGTTGGGAGAATTCGACCTCAAATTTCAACCGCTGGTCGCGATAAAAGCTCAAGTGCTAGTAGATTTTGTGGCAGAGTGAGTTGACCTACCACCACCTAAGAACCACAATCACTGATTTGGTCCCTGCATGTCGATGGATCGGCTACAAATGTGGATGGTGGGGCAGGGATATTATTGTGTTCCCCCCAAGGTGAAGAATATGATTTTGCCATCAAGTTAAACTACCTTATCACCAACAATGAAGCGGAATATGAAGCTCTCATTGCTGGAATAAAGATAGCATTAGACGGAGGGGTTAAGAACTTGATAGCTATTACCGATTCTCAACTTGTTGCGGAGCAATTTGGGGGCAATTTTGAAGCAAGAGATATAACTATGAATGCCTACCTCAATGAAGTTAGAAGGTTGGAGCAGCAATTTGAGAAATTTACGCTGAGTCAAGTACCTCGGACGAAAAATAAGAGAGCATACACATGTTTTAAGTTTGCTAGTGCATCTAAGGGTACCAGGGACAGATCTATCACCTTTTTAGTGTCAGATAGACTCGTCATTACTGACCCCCAGTGTGGCGTCGTATACATGATGGATGCCCCAGATCAAACCTAGATTAATGAAATTAAAGCCTGCCTCAAAGAGGGAAAGGTGCCGCTAAGGATGCAATCATCCAAGTTTGCTTTGGATGAATTCAACCAGCTGTACAAAAGATCTGTTGCCGGACCTCCCTTGAGATATCTCACACCCGACCAAGTGCAACAAGTCTTGCAAGATATTCATGTGGGTATTTGTGGGAACCATTTAGGAGGTCGGTCACTGGCACATAAAATTATTAGGAGTGGATATTTCTGGCCAACTTTGGCCAAAGACATCATCGAGTTCTCCAAGAAGTGTCGAGTGTGCTAGTTTCATACTAATGTTCTTCACCAACCTGCTACCACACTTGTGCCAGTGCAAATCACATGGCCATTTAACTAACGGGGGGTTGACATTTTTGAGTCCTTTCCAATGTCTACGGGGCAAATAAGATATATGATCATGGCGGTTGAGTATTTTACCAAGTGGGTCGAAGCAGAGGGAGTGCCTAAGATCACCGATGAGGCGATAAGGAGTTTCTTATGGAAAAACATCATTTGTCGATTCGGTTTGCCTAAGGCCCTTATATCTGACAATGACACTCAATTCCAGAGCAAGCGAACCAGGGAATGGTGCGAGAGCCTCGAGATTAAACAACATTTTACCTCAGTAGGAAACTCGCAAGCTAATGGTCAAACAGAGGTCACCAACAGAACGGTGCTCGATCATATCAAGACCAGATTAGAAGGCTCTAATGCAAGCTAGGAAGATGATCTACCAGGGCTTCTTTGGGCTTGTCGTACCACTCCAAGAATGACCACAGGTCGAAGCCCTTATTAGAAGCAGTAGTACCCACTGAATTGATCCAACACACAACTTGAGTCATACATTATAATCCAATCAGGAACAATGCTGAAAGAGAGGTAGAATTGGAATTGATTGACGAGCTTCAATAGCAAGTCTTCACGAAAATGCAAATATATATATCCATCATGACAAAACATTACGATAAAGGAGTAAGGCCCAGGTCCTTTAAAGTAGGTGATCTCGTTCTGAAAAAGATTTAAGTCTCTCGAAACATTGGCAAACTTGACCTAAGGTGGGAAGGTCCCTACTCTGTAGTAAAGGTAACAAAACATAACTCATATCGATTGGCCGACATGTTAGGAAATGAATTACCAAAGCCATGGAATGCTATCAACCTCAAAAAATTATATGTGTAGGCTGCATCGTACAGAGAACACTTTACTTCAATGAATGGTATTGAGTGACCTCGTAGTCGCCTAATTCAAACCCGCTTAATTTAATTACTAAAAACCAATCAAGTCGACCTCGTAGTTGCGTGATTTGCAAAATAATGATTATGTCGACCCTACAGTCGCACTATCCTAATCAAACAAATATATACTACAAATACCAATCAATTCGACCATGTAGTTGCGTCATTCTCAGGGGCCAAGTTGGTCCCCATATAATAGTTACATCGACCCCTTAGTCGCATGATGTCAGTTAATTAATTCATATTCTTATTTTGATTAAAAGAAAGAAAGTTGGTTACTATGTTCACCTAGCAGTTGAACTTTTAAGGAAAAACAACTATGAAACTGAGCCTGTAATTGAATGATTACGCCATTCTCAAAACACGCAAAGCAACAAAAAATTCCATAAAGATAGAGGGTCGAATCGACCCCATACTTCATTAAAAAGAAAATGTTGTTTAGAGGCCCTCAAGACCCTACATTACAAAAAAAATAAAACAAAACAAAACAAAAAACAAAACAAAACAAAAACAATAAAAAATAACATTGGGCATCAGCTGGACCCCGCAACTTTTCCCTAACGAGCCACAACTTCTGCAGCGACCTCATCTATAGTTTTAAAGAATTCCTCTATGGAACCCATTCGACCACTCAAAGAAGGGCCTTCGACTTCCTACTCTGCGATTCTAGGCTGACTGGGCCCTATTGGCTGGGAAGGTCCTGACTCCTCTGTTAGAAATACTTGGCCTCTAAATGGGAAGTAATTTGCCATATTCACCTCATTATTTTTTATCTCCAAGGCAAATTCCCCAAAAAATCCGAATTCAGCACCCACGGCCACGACCCGGGGAAAGGGAAGAGGAACTACCACACTGCTATTGATTGGAGCATTTTCGTCAAAATCCTGCAGTTTGTCATCTTTGTTAACACTAAGCTTCGCCTTATCCTCTTGTCGAATTTTGTATCCAAGGAACTCCAATTGCTTGACAGCACGGTCGAATGCCTCCTAAGCATCATTTATACTAAATGCGACACTCGTCTCAGTAAAAGCCGACGTAAGCATGAATTACTGAACCACTTCTTTGTGGATCCCCAGCAAAGCTATGAAAAATTTAGCCCGAGTGTATCTTAGTGCGCTATCATAGCCGTTTGCCTGACTAGAATCTAAGGCCTCCTGGATGCTCACAACTGTCTTTTTGAGTTGTTCTTCGACTTGGCTCTTTCTTTCCACCGCAGCTAACAACTCCACATTTTTTTCCTCCAGCTACTTTGTTAGTTCAGCCATCCTCAACTCCAATGACTGAACTTTAGTTTTCAACAAATTGTTTTGCTCATTCTCTAGCTGGGCACATTTTTCCTCCAACCCTAGTCGGCTGGTCTCGCTGAGTTTGAATCGACAATAGAGGTTGTACCCCCACTAGCTGACCTAAAAACCAAAATAGCTTGTTACTTTGCATGATCATATTTCATTCAAGGTTGAACAAAAGATACTTGACCAGACTCTTACCATGTTGACATGATATGCAAAGGCCTTCAACATGGTCAGCTGCTTGTAGTTGTGCATTTCGACCTGGTCCTTCTCGAATAGGCCATCTATTAATACCATCCAATGGTGTAATCGATGTCATGCATCCCGATGCCCATCATAGTCGCACTGTTCAACACGCCCACCTTCTCTCCGAATCAGGGCTCCGGGAATGCTGGGAGGTTACACAATCGGTCTAGGGGAAGATGGGCGTACGCTTCTTCTAGTTGCTTTTTCCCATTTTCAATTGCGACCTTCTTCGCGGGGGCCTCGATCATAGTTTTGATGGCCTTTCTTTTTGGTTGGGGCAAGCTGCTGGTCGCACCCCCACTCTATGCAACCGGAGTTGGCACCTTTTGTCCTGCCTGTGAGACCCCAACAACTGGCCCAACACTCTGTGCCGCTCGATGAGCCGCCGTCGTTTCTCTACACTGCTGCTCCTCATGTTGCTTCTTCATAGCTATTTGTTGAGCACGATTCATGATTGATTGACCTGAAAGAAGAAAGAAATTTCTTATAAAAAAAATAGCTATATACATCGATATTTAACACTATTTGGGTAGTCAGTCTCTACCTAACTATGCACTTGCGTGCAACCTCAAAGCGGCGGTCTACAGCCCTGCCAGAACCAATTTTCTCTCTTGTATGAACATCGAGGCATCCATCTCACCATATTTGAGTAGATCTCGAACAAAAATGTTGCTCCATGAGGGATTCTCGGTGACATCTAACTCGACCCTACCCCTCATCCATCCCCTTGGAATATGGAATTCGACCCCAGAGAGAGGTTGGACGTAAAAATACCGCCCATTCCATTTTTGGCCATGTGACGACGACAGAGTCATAAAAGCATTCCTACGGGGTTGCGCAGTTAAATAGTAAAAACCTAACTCCCCAGCCAATCCCGACTTCCAAGACATGGATAAGTGAAAAAAATTACTAAAGTTGGCCCATGAAGGTGCCTCCTCAACAATACCCATTAACACCATAAAGCTATACATAAGAGCGAAGCAGTTGGGAAGAAACTGGGTTATGCAAACTTGCAGACCCCTCAGCAGGTCGACTATGGGGTCAACTAATGGGAACCTGAAGCCACATTTCATGGCATCCTCAAAAATAGTTATGCAACTATCTGGAGAGGTATGCATCCTATCGAGGCTCTAGGCTGTATCAATTCAAATTCGTTCGGAACATAATATTTCCCCCGTATTGACATCAAGTCGTTTGGTGAAACTGTCGATACAATATCGCTATAATAGGTCGTCATGAACAATCGACCCCTTGACCTAGGAATTTCTTCTACCATTATTTCTTCCTTATCCCCACCTTGACCCGAAGGTCCAGCTTCATCCACATCCTTGACCATAGGATTAGAGGGACCCGCGCCCTCATCTCCCCCACTCACAACCATTTCCCTCTCACCAGGGCTACTCGACCTTTCACTCGACTCGGCCTCACTATTCGAAGCCGAACGGTTAGCCTCGGAGTCCAAACTAGCATAAGATATTATAAAGGTCTAATACTTTAATGCTTAGTAAAACCGAGAATGCAACAGAAAAAACTTACAAAAACTTTACACGAAACGATGTACAAAGATCAAGATCCAACTGAATTCTTCTTGCTCGACCCCAAAAGTTCTGCAGTAAAAGTAAGAATGGGTGGTGAAAATCTGCTATTTATAGGCGTCTTGGAATCCTAACCAGCTAAAGTAACCGGCAGCTGGTCATTTAATGCATAACTACTGATTTCTATGCATAAATATTTATGTAACCGACAGTAATGATTCCTGCTAACATCCTCCTCATCGAGATTTAAAATTATCCTTCCCATCATTGCCTCTCTCGTCGAAAATTCAGAGGAACTACTCTGAACTTTGACTTCCTTAAGGTCAGACCTTGGAGTGGGGGGACTCATGATAAGTAACCAGCCTATTAGGGCCTTTAAGTTCCATTAAGCTTAATGGGCCCAAACGCAACCAATCCATTTTCGACCGTGAGGTCGAACTGTGTCACTTGTATTCGATTGGGCTTATTGGGCCTTGCTACAGCCAGGCTCAGTTTTGGTCGACTAGGTCGGCGGATTCCGTGCTGGGTTAATCAAGAGGTCAATACACTCAGCCTCTGCCATGATTGAAGTAAAGTCAAGTGCTTAGTGGCTAATGATGGTGGTCTGCATCGCCCCATTCACTGCATTAAATACGCTTCAACTACCCGTTCATCCGCATTTATTACTGTGACAGCATGTCATCTCCGCCATTAATGCTGCTGCCTCGGCATTAATGACAACATGGTCTCCCCCTCTGTTTAGCTTAATAACTTGTATAGTAAACAGTTGCAGATTATGGGCTTAGGTCGAAATGATTGAAACTACCCTTACTTGTGGGAAGTATGCAAGAAGCCTATCAAGGCGAATTTTGTCTTTTCACTAATAAGCATACACTATAAATACTCAATCCTCTTAGTGAATCGGTAAGAGAAAAAAAAACACTTCTAATTAAGTGGTTACTCTGCCCATTTTCTTACATCTCAAGTCGAGTGACTAACTTAACCATCGAAGGGTCTTAGCCGAGGATCCTCTCGGCTAGCCTAACGTGTGCTACTTGGTTGCAGGTTCCACCCCACACTTCTATCAGGTCAAGGTAGACTATGTGACAGTCTAGAGACTATCTCTCAGATCGAAATAAATAGGGCTCGATGGAATTTGTATCAACAAGTATATTAACATAAGTAATTATTCCCCATTTTATAATCTTAATGTCAATATTACTCAATATAAAATATATTAATATATTAATTATTGGGTCTTGACTTTTTATAAAGTAATTAAATATAGTAGCTTTTTTAATAAAAAATATTTTACTAAATCATATATAATAAATATTACTAAAATAAGTAATACTCATCTGGCCTTTTATAAAATCATAAAAAAATGTAATTTTCCTTTTATGATAAAAATTGATATATAATTGCACTTCATGTGATGATTTTAAGCCAATTAAGGCTTGTCAATGAGTTGGACTTTACTCTACCCATACACATACACCACAAATACCCGAACTAAAGCATAATAGCTTATTCTACCCAACTTGACTCAATACCCATTGGGCCTGTGGACTGAGTTTATTTTCCAGACCCATTTTTCTAATATAGTGTCTATATTCGATCCTTTTTTCTTTAAGCTAGAAAGAAAATTTACTTCATGTATCATGGTGAATTTTCAGTTTTGGAATAAAGTGTTGATTAACTCAAAACCAAGTAATACTTGATATTTTGTATGAGAAAAAAGATAATGTCGATAACGACAAATTCGAAAATAAACAAATACCATAAATAAAAAAAGTGAAATTAAAATTATAATAAATTAATATTATAGTTAAATTATGTAGTGAAATTATAGATAGTCCTTACTTACCCTCCATTCTTGCGGTACGCTTGTGGACTTCTTGAGAATAGTTACTCGTGTCTGATGAGTTTTGAATGGAACATCTGAAGACAAATTTCAGCAAAATAATAATAATAATAATAATGAAAAAGACAACTTCTTTTGTTTAAAGATAAAACTATTAATTTAATTTGAATGAATATTTTTTTTACTAGTAATGAAATGCCTTATCTTAAGATTATTGTTCTCTTTAAATACATAATAATAACACTTTTTTTTTTCCATTAAAATTACTTTGATCTTGCTATGTTGCATTGTCATGCATTTTTGAAAATATATACAAATATATATACACACACACACGTTAAGATAGATAGTAACTTATGTAATATAAAAATATTTATATAAAACACATATAATAGTTTAATTGAGATGGAGCAATTTTTTTCATGAATACAATATATTTTTTTCGTTAGTCTGCTTTTAAAGGATGAGTGTTTACTGGCAACTTATTTTTCAGAGCAAAAATTGTAAACTTGAGTTATTTTGGAGAAATAAAAATAATTTAAAATTTAAGTGCAACGATTGTTGTTGATGTGAGTTGAATGAGGGGAATTGGGATATGGGTATTGCATATAAGACTGCTCAAAAAAATATAATATATATATACTCTGCTCACATATGTTAGAACAAATTAGTTAATTTCACCATCAAATAGGGGATGCATTTTTCTTTTTTGCCTTTTATATCTAAAGTAGGAAGAAGACCACAAGAAGGAGGCTTTAGCAATCTTTGCAAGACTAGCAAAACAACCAAATATCTCTCTTTTGACTTCAATGAGATCAAAACAAAGAAATAAAGTAAATATTTTAATAAAAAAGAGGTTTTTTTAAAAAAAAAAAAAATTCTTTGTCTTTAACATGTGGTATGTTGATTCTTTTTATTCATATTTTCTCTTTACTTAGAATAATATATATATATATATATATGTATAATTATCTTCTTTAATTTTATAATATACTTTTGGTGTTTGTTTATGTAATTTGTATTTGTATTTTTATGTTTTTCAATTTTTGCTCTTTTTCACACTCACACTTCTTAGTCCATCCCTCCCTATGGGTTTTATGAGTTATTGGAACTCCTACCTTCCTATATATTCCTTTAGGAGCCTGTATGCCATGGGAAAAGGGAGTAAAAAGTTAAAAAATACTTGCATTCGGTTGTGCTACTTAGTACTTTCTGAATAACAAGAGTTTGGGTTTGGTGGTTGTCGGTTCCCAGAGGTTATGCAAATCTTTTACAAAACCTTTTTTTTTTTAAGAATAAAAGTGTTTTATTGATTGGAAAAAGATCAATTCACTCCACTCTTGATCCCCTTTTACTGTCACTTATCTCTCAATTTGAAGTCTTATGACAATATTGTTTTGTGTGTGTACGGCTTACTGTGAGAGGTTAATTTCCAGCAATTAAAGACAAGTATTATGAAGAAATCAAAATATTTCACTGAATTTCAAAATAAAATTTGCCATCTTCCATACTCAGACTGACTTTATTCATAAAGGGAAAAATGTTGATCTAGACTAGGGAAAGCCAAATCTAAACTTTTCAAAGGAAACCAAGTCTAGTACAATGAAATTAGCAATTATTATAGTGGCAGCCCACAACATCTCATGGATAATGTACTTTGAGGTTGAAAACGTTCCAAGCTATAGGTACCTCCTTTCTTTCCATGGTTTGCAACTTGAAAGCGTCTGGGTTTGCTATTTTAGAAATCTTGTACGGTCTTCCAATTTAGTATCTAGCTCGCCAAGGGATCGTCAAGCTTCTACTTTCCTTATTACCAGGTCCCTGAGTTGGAAGCTCATTGGGAGTACCTTAACATTGTATGCCCTTGCCATCTTGGCTTTTTACGTCTTTGCTCCAGCGTGTGCTGCTCCCCTTACTCTTGAGAGCAAGTCTAAGTTCATCCATAGTTCTTGCGAATTCTAGGAGTTTTTGTAACTTTTTTGCCCTCTAGCCAATTTCCCCAACTTCTGCTAGAGCGGCAACCTCTGCACTATAAACTAAGTTGAACGATGGTTCTCCTATAGAGGTTCTAGGGGTAGATCAATATGCTCATAACACGAGGAAGAGTTCGTCCATCCAAGCTCCTTGTTGTCTCCCGGTCATGTCTTCAAGTGCTGAAGAATGGTCCTATTATTGACTTTGGTCTGCCTATTAGTTGGCTATTTATGTAACCTTATATATGACCTATATACGTGTTAGGGGCTCGACCTCCACCTACTTAGAGAAATGATCTGCTGTAATTTTGAGGAACTTTTGTTGGCTAGTGGCTTCGAAAAATGGTCCAAGAATATCTATCCCCACTAGGAGAAGAGGCATGGACTATCGATTAGTTGTAGTGAGCTGCTAGGTTAGTGCTTCAAACTAGTTTGCTCCTAGTTGACTCGACACCATTTCACCATGTCACAGGCATCCTTCAGCATCATTGGTCAAAAGAAGCATTACTTGAGTTTCTTTATTGCTAAAGATCTCGCTCCTGAATGGTTTCCATAAACATCTTTGCGAATCTTACACATGACGTACTTTGCTCTATCCGGAGGTAAACATTTCAAGTAGAGTTGTGAGAATCCCTACTTATATAGGTCTCCATCAGCAGGACTCTTGCTGCTCTTACTTTTAATTGCTTGACCTCCTTTTGGTCATTGGGAAGGATGCTATTTCAGAGATATTTCATGATGAGGCTCATCCATGATGCAGTAATTCCTCAATAGGGTTTCTTGGTCCAATACATTGAGAGTTAGGAAGGTAATCTGCCTACTCTTCACCGCCACAAAGGCATTGCCTATCTTGGCTAAGCGATCAACATTAGGGTTTTCCTTGTGTGGTATCTGCGTTAAAGTAAAGTCGTCAAACATTCGGTTGATTGCCTCCACTCGGCAGAGGTACTTTATCATACTCTCCTACTTGACTCAAATTGCCTTTGACTTGGTCGGCCACCTGTTGGGAGTTATCGTAGGCCTATAGCTACTTTGCTCAAACCGTGAAGGCTGATCTCATTTCTTTAATCAATGTCTTATAGCTGACTTCATTGTTGGAAGTTGAAAAGTTGAATTTAATAGCCTAATCAAACTTAAGGCTCGCGTGCTCTCTAGGATGATGCCTATGCCACTTTCGAAGGTGGTAAATAACCCATCCACATAAATGGGCCAAGCTAGGATGGAGCTTCTAACATTGTTTCGTACACTTTCAACCACGGAGTCGACTAGTACCTAGGTCTTGATTGCCAATTGGGGTGATACCTCATTTTCGATTGGCATAACTCAACGTCATACTTAGGTGTCTTCGGGCTACTTAGTATCCTCTTGAATAAGTGATTGGTGAGTACTATGATTTAATGAGCTTGGAAATATAAGTTGAGGTTTTGTGCACTTATTAGCACAACAAGGGCTAACTTCTTGATAGGGGAATATTTTACTTTTGGACCTTACAAGAGTCGACTGATGAAAATAGACTAGTTGTTGCTACCTTCCCTGTTCGTAAACCATGGAGACATTAATCGCTATATTAGTGGCAGCTGTATATAGGTATAATGGTCCTCTTGTTCTTAGCTTGTTTAGAAGTTGAGGTTACATCAGGTACACCTTCAACTAATAGAATACCTTTTTGTATTATTCGATCCACTTGAATGCCTTGGCTCCTAATGAGATTTTGAAGAAGGGAGGCCCTTTTTTGCGACCTGTAGAAAAATAGATTCTAGGCAGCTAATTATCCTACCAACATCTAGACCTCTTTAATGATTTATGGGAATGTCATTTGGAGTACTTTTTTTTTTTTTAAATCTTTTTGGGGTCAGCCTTTATCCCGTTCACCTTGGACACCAACACTATGTTGGCTAGCTACTCGAGGTACTAGACCAACCTAATGTGCTTAGCCTCTGACAGTTTGTTCACTTCTTTCTTGATTATCTGATTCTGTCGAAATTTCTCTTCTTCTGCTTCGCTGGTCGCTTCACTCTAAGGTGATGCATAATCACATATAGCAAGATTCCTTAGAGATTCATCACTCTCTAGGTAAAGAAGTCATGGTTAGCTCTCATGAAGCTCATTAGCTCCTTGTCAAAGTCTAGGTCCAAGAGGACTTGAAGTGGGTGGTCTTCGTTGGGTCGCTTGGGATGGTATCTATTGCCTTAAAGTCTTTCCTAACTTCAAATCCAGCCTCGTCAGCCGCCTTTCCCTTCTAGCTAATTACCTCCAAGTGAAAGGAGTTGGTGGCGTTGGCATCTTGATTAGTTTGCAATGTTGGGTCTCCCAAAATTGGGGCTAGCAACCCAAGTGGGATTTCTAGTGCCAGGGGTGCACCAGGCACTTTTTCCATCTCAGGGAATAGTTGTGCGATCAATCGATTGTTCTCTGCATTCTCTTTTTAGGGCGCTACTGGGGCACTGAGTTTTATTCTGTAGATCTAGTCTTAATTTTTAGTGTTCTACAAGTCAGAAAAGAATTTCACATAGATAACACTAGATGATGTTTTCGTAAATTAATAAATGGTGGGCTTTTGCTCATTAAACACGCTCGCATAAAGTTAATACTCAAGTTAAAAAAACATGTGCTTAGATGCTTCTTTGGCTGTGGAAGTTGGTTTTATGCTGTTAAAAGTCTTTAATGGGCTTGGGCCCATTTGAATTATAAGATCCATTTTAAGTGGATTTAGTTAGATAGTTTAGTGGCCTTTTTTTAATTAATTATATTGGGGTTATACTCTTGTTGACCTGGTTGGACATATCATGTTTCATATCATTAATAATACGGGAAGTTATCCAAATCGATGCACTAACGCGATTCTGATAAAATCGCTACTTGGCGGCGCCACTTACCATCAAGTATTGTTCTTTACTAAAACACCCCTTAACAATTTTCCTCATTTTCGAAAGCAGAGAGGTAGAGGAAATGGAGAAAGTGCAGCAACAACAATGGTGGAGGGCAGTGAAATCACGCTTATCTTATAAGAACGCTACTATAGTTGTCTGCTTGTTCAACATATTCACTGCTCTTTTCTTGCTTCAGGGATTCTTCAATTCTTCCTCTTCCAAAATCGCTTCCTCTCATAAAGGTCTTAATTTGCTCTTTTTTATGGTCAGATTTCATTGAATTGTTGTTTACTTTTTTCCGTTTATTTCTTGTGTAGATATGTCTATTTCTTGATGTGCGTTTTTTGTGAGAAATGAGGCTTGGTTTTTTGCCCATAGAAATCTTGAAGCAATTGACAATGTGTTGGCAGATTTATTGACCGGTGATCCGTTGAAATTTTGAGTAAGGGTTTTCGACTTGAATTTTAATTACTAACGTAATTGTCTGATGCTGTGAGAAATTGTGGATGGCGTTGGAAAATTTGAGATAAATAAGGAAGGAAAAGTACATCGGAAAGTTACCTTCTTTTTTTTCTTTCTTTTTTTTTTTTTTAATTGTTCCAGGTCGAGGATGAGGTAAACCAAAATTGCGCATTTTGAAAAGGATATATTTTTTAATTCTTCAAGTAATCGAGTTGATGGTTTAGTTGCTCTCTAGAACCATTCTTAAGAAGCTCTCTGGGTACCGCAAGGAGAAAAAAGTGTTCTAGATGGCAATTTGAATGTCTGAGTCTTTTGGTTCTCACATTATGTTCAAATCAAATGAAGGATGGTTATTCCTTCAATTGTGCTTTGAAGATGTTAAGAACGAACAAATTCTGACTAGTTAATGCTGAATGCTTCCATTTATGTCTCTATGGTATTGTTTTAAATTTTCTCTAGTGCTAGATGTTATTTATGTTTTTGGAAGTTTGACTGTATCTGTTGTATATTCTTTCTCGAGATGAACTTCCATAAAGCAAAAGTTTGGTGGAATTGAGTCACTTCTGCTGAATGCTGAACCAATAGTCCATAATTAGAAAATTATTACTTGATAATTTAGTCTGTTCTACAACCTTTTCCATTAACGGTTTAACATTCGTCGCTGATTCCATCTGATGTACTTCTTTATGATAAGTGTGTTTTGTTTTGAATTTCGGTCCATTACTTATTATCCTTTGGGGTACAGCTCTGTACAGGCATATAAAGGAATCTGAAGAAATAAGACGTTCCATGATTCCTGTGGATCTGATCAGAAGAGTGAGTATCCCACATGGGTGATTCTGTGGCGTATGAATTACTAAAACTTCTGAAACTGTATCTTAATTATGCAAAAGAAGTTACTCATCCATATCCTATGTTGGCAGTTTAGATATTCTATGTAGTTAATATATCTTTTTGCGCTTTATTTTTCAAGCTTGTGGTTTGAGGAGATTCATGGCGTCAGAAATCACTTCTTACCCTTTTGTTAGGTTAGAGAAATTGGACAGGATGTATATGTTGAAACAGAACAAATCCAACAAAAAGATGTAAAGCAGACAGCTGCAGTTGACCTAATATCTAGGTTGAATAATTTCCATTCGTATTCAGATTCTGGCAGCACGAAAGGTGATTTTCGTATTCCTTTTCTTGTTGTTTTTCTCAACTCCTCATGGCTCTCTTTACATATTACTGGTTTACCTGGTGCAATGAAAAATCTGCTGTCTTTGATGATTTTGTTTGGCATTGGCTTCTGTAATCTGTTTTTGTATTAGTTGGAAATGCAATGCATTGTTGTAATCCCACAATAAGATTGTAGTTAGATATTGTGGGTTTACATTTTATAGGACTCTGAAGGAAGTTCAATTCTTAATATAATTTTAACTGTTCGAATTTTGTAGCCCTGGAGGAATGGCGGAAGCGGAAGATGGAGAGAGCCAGACAACGTTCATTAGTGAAGAATGGAACAACCAGCTCCCAATCCTGATTATCAAGCCTAAAAGATTTCTGATCTTTGAATCTATGAGGTTGGTCGATATTCATTGCGGCATTTGGCACTTAGATCAGCAGATCTAATCCGTGTTTCATAAACATTTGTTAACTTAAAGGCATGCAATTAAGCAGTTTTTATCTGTGACCCTCATGTGTGAGTTGGCATTTTCAGGTTCTACAGCAGAAAAGTTGAAAAATCATATCATGATCACATACAGTAATAAACTGGAAAAGTCAAATTTTTAAATGTAACTGAAGTTTGAAGATAACGAATTTCCAGTTCTAGTTGAGTGGTCAACAAGACCAAAGAGCACAAGGATCCAATACAATTAGAGCAAAATAAACTCAGATGTCTGGTTGAAATTCATAGTATCACATGTGGATCATGCAAGAATGGCAAGAAGCACAAGGAATTCATGTCTATCACAGCTCATAAGAGTCGGAAACCCAACAAATGAGCTCCCTCGCTATATGTTGTTGAATTACACATCCTGTCACAAAATTGAACACAGAGTTGTTGAAATGCTGCCAATGCTGAGTGCTATCTCAAAAGCTGTGAGTGCAGCCTTCCATCTATTCTGAAATTATGCACAAAATAGGCCCCTCAGAAAGCTGGCATAAGATTAAACTCTATTGCAGAGATTAAATGATTGTATATTCGAAATGAAACTAGTTGACTTTGACGTTAATATTCTTTCTTTATGGAAAGATGGGTGGTGAAAGGCTAAAAGATACTCACTGTTCTTCCTGCTGGAACAATGGCATGGGATGTCTGAGGAGTTGAGATAGGCGGCTCTGGTACATGAATATGTATATGAGTTGCTTGTCCTGGAACCGTTGTTTGACTTATTGAATGTGAAGGTCTTGGCTGCAACAGCAATGGATTAGCTCTAAATATTAAAAAATTTAAAGTTGATATACTAATAATATGCCTCGAGGGTAAAAGTGGTGCAAGATATTAAGATGGATCCTTGCGCACAATAGCACAGTAACAAAATCTAACACTGCAGAAACTGAGAAAGAAAAAAGGCGCCAAATCACATTTGCAACTCGAGCAAATTTTCTGAGTAAGCGCGTGCTCGAATCAAAGCTTCATAACTTTTATTCTCATGCTTTTGACTTCCAAAGAGATTCCAGATCCGAATTCTGGTTGCATCAAGTTAAGTGAAATATTAATATATGAAGTTAGGATGAAGTTGGAAATTTTAATTCTAGGGGCGATATTGAGTTCTTACAGAAAATTAATATCAACTGTATTATTTTTAGGAGTGTAAAGGTTTAAACCCTTAATAAAATTATACAAATAATGTAACATTCAAAGTGCCCTAATCAGCCCCTCTATGCCCCATCCCTTTACACAGTGCCTCAGGTGTGACGGAATGAAAAGTAGCAGCATTAATCCTTTAGCACTAGTCATATGTCAAGATCGATGGAAACTTGAAGAAAGTGAAATAGTTACATTACCTGATTTGGGTTTGAGTAGTTTCTTCCTCCACTTCTCATGGCTGAACGTTTCTTTGTTTCCAGCAAAGTGTAAGTATCCAAGAACTGTTGATGGCCATTGTGATTGTGGGAACTTCTGTTAGATCTATAACAATAGATGCAGAGAGAATAAGGTCCTGCCGGGCTCTCAAAGCACTCAACGCAGGAGAAAAAAGTTCCCGGTATAAGAATTCCACAACAATCGCAAAGGGGCCTCCCACTTTTCACAATATAGTAAAGTGTGAAGACTTCCCAGAAATCCAATGTGCCATCTCCGTTCCTATCAAGATCCCTGAAAAAGTAGGGATTGCTGAGCCTCGTGTAGCCTTCCTGCGTCATGAATGCCAAGAACTCGGCCAGGCTAACACGGCCGTCTTGATCAGTGTCCAGCGTTTTGAAGAACTCGTGTGCTAAGGCCTTTACTCTCGGAGGGCCAGCTCTGTAGTGAGCATCAGCTATTGCTCGTAGTCTATCCATTCTACGCTATGTTAGTTTTTCTGAGTTTGATGAAACTATATTATCATGGGGTATAAGTAATTTGGGTTGACTAAATATTTTCTACATATATATGAAAAGTCATTGAGAAGGGATCTGATCTGATGATAAAACTATATGACACTAGTAATTGGCTGCAATTTCTTTAATTGTAGTAATCCATTTTGAAATGTTTAATCTTATAACTTGGAGAATCATAACATTGAAACTGCCCTATGAATATGATAAACAATTTCTGCAAATTGCAAGAAGATATTTAATTTTTAAGGGTTGCAAGATCGTGACTGGTTGGTTAGGTTAATTAAATACCACAAAAGGAAAAAGTAATTATTATCATCTTAATAAGCAATAAGTTCATCATTTTAAGAGTTTATAATTACTCCATCATTTTAATTGCAAGCTTTTTAATTTGACTTGTTCATAACTATTTTATGAAATTGATTTTTCCATGAAAGCATACTGGTCAAACTGCATCGTGTCTAATGGCTTAATAATTATAATTAATTAATGATCACTATTATATTTTTTTCTCTCGATTTTTAATGACTTTTGGTCTTATTTTAGCACTACTACCAAATTTCGATCCTAAAGCGTAAAATGACCGTAGCTACGGTCTTAGTTTTGCAATTTTCGTAAAAAACAATGTTGTTTCACTAATTAATTAATACAAAAAAATAATAAAAGAAAATGTTAACAAAAAAATAAGAAAAATGGCGGTGCTATTCGTTAGCCGTAAAATGATACAAATTTAAGAAATTAAAACTAAGAAAGAAGAGAAAACATGGTAACTCTTAAAAACAAAAAGATATAAAAAGCTAAAAATACGGTGGCACTATTTAGTAACAACACTATTTATCAATCATAAAACCACATTAATTTATTTACAGTCGGTCTCTCTCACTTTGGATCTTATATTTTATTTTTTATTTCAATTTGTTGTATTTATGTCAAGTTTATCTGATTCTCAATCAATTATTTTTATAAGAAAATATTTAATATGCATGCCATATATTTATAAAATAAAATATGAAATTAAATAGAAAATGAAATAAAAAATTTAAATCGATCTCTTTAACATTTATTTTAGGTGAGGGTCACTAATCGGAAAAACAAAAATTATACTGAATAGCACAAATGACAAGATTCTTTATCAAGACAGTCAATTCATTCTGTCAACTATTGTTTTGGTGTTCAGTCTTTGACTCTTTCATTATCATCATCACTATTATCATTATTATTATCAAATCTTTTTACGTTGACATTGACTTAGAACAGTCCTTTTAATTTTAATTTGTTGAAATTACTGTTTTGGCTTTGCCACCCAGAAAAGGCAAATAGTTTATTGTGTCAAAATATTATTTTTATTTCTACTTTTCTAATGAAAAAATGGATCGGATAATTTTTAAACAAAGTAAATAAGCAAAATTTAAAATGCTAAGAGCAATATTTTTCAAAGGACATTCATATTTGGGATAGTTCTTTGATGAGTTTGCACGAAAATTCTTATCTAAAGGGTAGTCGTTCCATCTCAATTAGGGCAAGAGCTGAGGATGAAAGGGATTAGGGTTCAACCTGCCAACCCAAAAAAAATTAAAGGAATCAGAATCAATCAATGAAAGTATCAAATCAAAATCACTTGACAGCAATTAAAATTCAAATTTCAAGTATAAAAATGAAAAATTCATGCAAACAAGATAAAATTCTAGAAGCAAAATAGAAAATAAGAGTAGAACAACAATACAACAACCAAATTTTTACATACTGGCTGAGTGAAGGCTGAAGAGTCAGCAGAGAAGAGAAGTGAACGAGTCGACGACTGAGAATGAAGAAAAAGCTAGTAGAAACTGGAACCCTAAATTATTTAGGACATTATTTTTAATTTAGAAGATATAAAATTTACTACTATTATTATTATTATTATTATTATTATTATTATTATTATTATTATTATTATTAGTTGTAGTAGTAGTAGTAGCACAGTTTTGTACTTATCCAATTGTTCAATTTTGGCCAAATGTCAAATTCTTAAAATTTTGAGTATTTTAATTCAATTAAAAAAAATTATTAGCTGTTGATTATTATCACTAACCAATATGATTGTATCTTATCTCTAATTTTCTTTCATTTGAAATTAAAAATATATTTGATAATATTTCATAATCTTTCTTAAAGAGCTAGAAGTTTGAGAAATGAATATTATAAATTAACTTATATGTAAGTGCTCAATTTATCAAAATTTTTAAATTTAATTATTTTGTAATAATATTTTTTAGATATATAAAATATTTTTAGATAAAACTATATCTATAGTATATAACAAATAATTTAATTTGAAGAATATTTCAAATATAAAAAATTACTTCCCGCAACAACAGTAAACTCTAAACTTTATTTTTATATTATTAACTTAAATTATTTTAGCTTTTTAGCAATATAATAATAGAGAACTTATTTTCAATTATTTGAAATAAGTTCTTTTATATGGGACATATAGAGTTGACATAGTTAAATTTTTTCAAAAGTTTGATAAATGACTACTTAAATAGAAATTAATATCAGTTTATATTTTGAATACATTTACTTAACTTATTTTATAGTTATATCATGATATTTAATAATTTTTTCTTATAATAATTCATAAAAAATATTTTTATATGGATTAATGATGTCAGATCAAAAAAGTTTGACTGAAAGTAAGTATCCATTTAATTATTTGTATATTTTTATATACTTATAAAAGAAACTTATATATGAGAGAGTGATATTTTTTTTTAAATTAATATTGAGAATTTGCATATTATTATATTCATGTACATAATACATGTTATTTAATAATTTAAAAAATAATAAAATAACTATATATATAAGTAAATATAAATAAATTTTACTTATCAGAGTTATATATAATATTAAGAGATATTTTAGTTTGAAAAATTGCATGTTACAAGCTACCTATTGGATTAGTGATTAAATAATAGCCTAATATAAAGTACAAAGAAGTTACAAATTTACTCTAACAAAATGTACTTAACATAAAAATTTCAAATGTCATAAAAATTGTAACTGTAACTTCCACATTATTAAGAAAAGATATAAAAAAACTTTATACTTTAAAAAAGTTATTTGCTTACTTATAATATCAAAAATATGTATGTATAAATATATACCTAATATAAAAAAATGTATCTAGTTAAATAATTTGCTCTATTTTTGTTTTACTAATTCTTTCATTTATTTCTTTAAATTTTATCATTTTAAAACTTTTTGTATAATGTATAAACTTAAAGTTAGCAATTCATATTCCACAACTTATTTAAGTACAATTATCGTCAAACATAATATCTTTAAACTGAAATATTCACATTATTTTATTTTATTAGTAATAGATTTTGTTTCTTTAAATACTAAAAGTAGTTTTGATTCATTTTTAATCACATGAAGTAAAATAAATAACAGAATAAGTTATTTCAATATTAAAATTATTTTCGATGCATCGCATCTAGCATATGCTAGTATATATATAACGGGGCTGCAAGGTGGGATATGTAAACCCCGTACCTTGCCCCAAATATTTCGGATTACGAAAATTATGCCCCTATCCTAACCCATACCCGTACCCATTAAGCCACCCCAAATCCATTTCATTCGGGACGAGTTGAGCTCCGCTTTGGATTTTAACCCGCCCCATTACCATTCCTAAAAGGGATTGATGCTGTCAGAAATTAATGCACCAACAACCTAAACGACTACTGGGGCACACAAATGAAATAATAATAGATCAACAAAGGATATACGAATGATGTAATGTGGCTTTATTCCTTATATTGTCGAGATGACAACTCTCCTTAAGGTGTACATCAATATTTATATACAAAGGAGAGTCCTAAAATTGTTGGGAAGATATCTCTATCCTCTTCAACTATTTCTACAATTGTCCTATCCGATAACTTTCAACACTACCTTATTCAGTGCTTGCTAGGTGCTTACAATTAGGGATATAAATGAAATGAAACTATTCGGGAACAGTTCGGGCTCGACTCGATGAAAGCTCGAATTCAGTTAGAAACTTAAACGAACCGAGCTGAGCCCAAGCTCGCCAGTCAAGCAAGCCGAGCCAAGCTAAATAGTATTCAACTCGACAGGCTCGCGAGCCTAAACGAGCTTTTTATTATATAATAATAATAATAATAATAATAATAATAATAATAATAATAATAATTTTATTTTTAAGAAAGAATAAAATTATTTAAAAATTGAAAAGAAAAAAAAACAAATGGTGAGTTGAGAAGACTTGGAATATCCTGTGATGACCTCTTTAATAGTTTTTATGTCGAACGTAGTCTTTTGATTGGAAAAGATGTAATTTGAAATTTGATAACTATCAAAGTTGTATTGCTATTGTTGGATTATATTTTTATAATGTTATTTATGGTATGGTGTTTGTTATTATAAATTTTGTTTTAAGCCTAAACGGGCTCGAGCTCATTCGGGCTTATACGAGATCAAGCTCATCCAAGTCTATACGAATCGAACTTTATCGAGCTTTAGCGAGTTGAGCCCAAGCCTCTACCTATTCCAACAAGCCGAGCTCGAGCTCGAGCTTAGTTGTCTAGGCTCGATTGCCCGAGCCCGAGCTCACGAATCAGTAAACGAGCTGAGCTTGAGCATGCTCAACTCATTTACACCCCTCCTTACGATCTCGGAATAGTTATTTTTTAGCTCGACCGTATAGGTGGGACTTTTGTCCACATCCTATTGTCATGCTTCTTGTTGTCTCCATCACCAACCCTTATCACCTAGGGCACCTTTCAGCTTGCACTATCTGCTACAATAGGCTTGTAAATGGGTACCCTACCCACACCCATACCCTAAAATACCCAAACAAAAATACCCTATATTCTATTCTACCCTAAAATACCCAAAAGGATGAGACTCTAATCCTATCCTATCCTATCTAACCCAAGACCCGTCTGATTTATTTGACTTATGTTTTTAATGTACATATTAATTTTCTCAATACATACTAAAAATATTATTTGGCATACGATAATAAAACATTAAAAAACTTTTTCTATATTTAATTTAATTTAATTATTAAATTTCAATTAGTTAATCTTTATTTTCAATTTTTCATTAATTAATAAAATTTTTATTGGCAAAGTTTATTCATTAGCAAAATTAATTTTATTAACTATTTTTATAAAAAATATTTATTCCACTATTAATTTTAATATTATTAATTTCATTAATGAAAAATGTTCAACTGTTGCTATTGCTATTCCAATATTTAAAAAAAAAATGTTATCCCAATATAATAACTTTATTAATTTTATTAATTTAGTTTAGCTTTTAATGAAGAAAATTATTTAGTTGTTATTGTTCAGTGTTCATTCACATATTTGTAATTTTTATGTATAAAAAGTTTATCATTAACATAAATTTGATTTCGGTATAAATAATTTTTAGGTTCATAAATTAAATTTAAGTATAAAGTAATGGGTATGGGTACATAGGTAAATTATGGGTATAAACCCTACCCATGCCTATTACATTATCTTTAATAAGTATGGGTATATGTATGATATTTTGGGCCTGGGTAAGGTATTACCCTACCCATTTACAGGCCTACGATAAAACTTAGCTTGGCATGTATTGAGTTATTCTCTAAACCAGCCTTCTCCTAATTCCCATGCCGACTCTTCCTTTGGGCTCAGCTTGGCAACATTAAAGATCGAGTTCATTCATAAAGCCTCTTTGGCCTCCAATATTCCTATAGCTCTGGCTTGAACGTCTAGCAAGGTCTGGTACATAGGTTCTCATTGGATTGTAGCTCGGACGTGCAACTTATGGGCCTTAGCAGGACTAAAAACAAGGATTCTGTCAACAACATAAGGTGTCAACTTTAGAAGCAACCTCGTCATGGGGAAGCAATGCCATTTTTATAAGTAATAAAGAGATTTTTATCTCACACACCATGGCCTATTAGCTCAGTTGGTTAGAGTGCCGTGCTAATAATGTGAATGCAATAGGTTTGAGGCCTACATGGGCCATTTTTATGGAAAAATAATGGGTATTGTTATTTGCACTTCAAAATTTATTATTTGTACTCTATTCAAATTTTTTGTATTAGGTTATTGATCAAAATATCCACTTACTTTTCAAATCTATTTATATTAATTTACAAGACAAATATACCATTTAATATAATAATTATTCTTAGGATCTCCTCATGTTGGCTTTGATAATGATCATTTTGCTAGATGATTTTTATTAATGATCTTTATTTTTTATATATGATGCAGAACTAGTTAAAGTAAGAAATTTATTGATTTAGTTTTAAAATATCTGTGAAATAATCACCCAATCATGCATGCAAAAAGGAATGAAAATCAACATGATTTTCTAAAAATAAAGAAGGAAAGTTTTTGTTGGAACTTCATATGGAAACATGCAATCAAGAAAGAGTTATTTAAAGGAAGATATTTGCTGGATCACTATCCAAAATAATTTCCTAACTCATGCCTAAAATGAAGCAAGGAAAATCTGTATGATCTTCCAGCAACAGGTAAGGAAAGTAGCCATTGGAACTTCAACATGACAACTTGCAATCAAAGAAGGAAAGTTACTATTAGAGATTTACATAGCCACATGATCAGAGCTAATTCCATATATTCAAAGAAGAAAGGAAAAAGGAAAGATGTTGTTGGAATTTTTATATGGCAACCTGGACTCAAGAAAGGGAAGTTACAGCTAGAATTTATATGGCAACATAACATGTCTAGAAGATGCAAAAGATTATGAATGAACTTCGTCTATTTAAAAGGAGTGAAGGAATGAGTCAAAAAGAACAAGAGCCTTTCTCATATATCCAGAACACTACAGCAATACTGCTCTGGAAGTTTGCTTTTGCCATCCATCACTAGTTTGTTAGGTGTTTCTGTCAGCAAAGGAAGTTGCTCATTGTTTTTGATTTTCTATATTCTGTCTTCAGTATATCTTCTTCTGTTTAATATAAGTGCAGGTTAAAAATCCTAAAATTATATTTTAGGTAGTGGATGTAGGCTTGCTGAACCACTATAAACCCTCGTGTCTTTTATATTTGTTGTTTTCATAAATTTTATTCATTATCCTTTTAGATTATCAAAACTATTTTCTTTATCAAAACTTTTAAGTTATTTGAAAAGAAAAGGTTTATTATTGATTTTTAAAAAGATTAATTCATCCCCCTCTTGATCCTTTTTTACTATCGATTATCACTTTCAACTTTGTTATTCATGACAACATTCCACCTCGACTTGTCCAATTTAATATGAAATAATAATAGACTTGTCATATGAGTATCCGTGGGTAACCCAAGAATGGATAATGATAGGTTGGGTAAATTTATCCATGAATAAAATTATCCTTTTTTTTTTTATTGGATACGAAATAGTGAACCTATTACCCATGACTATCAATGATGGATAACCCACATATACCGTTATTTTTTATTTTTTTATAATTAAAAGTAAATTAATATGTTTTTTTTAATGTACATAATATAATTCAAATATTACTTAAATAAAACTAATAAAAGAGGCTACAAATTTTAAATATCACACTAATCAACAAGTACTTAAAGTATGTCAATTATTTTAGTTTGAAAAGTACAACTTACATGTTTAAACATTTATCAATTTTAAGTTATATTACATTTTAAAGTTCAAATTTAAATCTCATTATATGTCAGAAGTTTTTTGAACTAAAAATTTAAATACCACTTATACATTATTGTTATCAAAGAAAAATGTGTTATATCCTCCAAATTATTTGTAAGAAGTGGAGAGAATTTTAATTTATATATATATATATATATATGATTGTTCATGGGTTGCCTATTGGTACCCACGTGTTGGGTCAAAAAGTGGCAAGCAATTTAGCGGTGGGTAAAATTACCTATATTTTATTGGGTGGAGAAAATGAGGCATGTTATTCGCATTTTTTGGATACCCACAGTATGGGTGATTTTTTGCCAGGTCTAAATAACAAGGTGCAATGTTCTTTTATTCTTTTATTTCACTTTTTTGATTGAAATAACTTTACATAGCAGTCTTTATGAAATAAAACTAGATCCACATTTGGGGTGTGAAAATATACTATCTGCTGTCATTTTCCTATCGAAGTTCATAGTCATGTCTTCAGTGAAATGATTGAATCTAGAGATGGGATAATCAGTTTATTTCTATATGTTCTACCAAATTTGACATGGAATGAATTAAGATTATATTTAATAAGACAAAGAATAGCACGCCAAGGGCATAATTGTCCGTCAATTTAAATTAAATGATATCTTGAAAATAAAGGGATATAATGATCAATTTCTATAGAGTAAAAATCAATTAGAGTGCCAATAACAAACTTTGGAGTGCAAATAACAATATCAAAAAATAATTTAGATAATTCAAAATTTAATGAATTTTTCATGATAAAATAATGTTAATATCCAAAGTTTCACATTTCTTATGATGAAAAACTAAAAACATTAAAAAAAATACGACATAATTTATTAATAAATTAAATAAAAATTTAGCCGAGTTAATTTTTAGCCAAATAGGATTTCAATCGCAAATGTTAACAATAATTATATAAAGAAAAAAAAACTAAAAATTTAGGTTCTAGACAGCAACATATATATGATTCTTGCTCTTTTTTCATTATCTTAAAACAAGCCACACTTTGAGCCAAAGTCTTAATATTGTTAGATAATGAAGACAATATTGTGAACCTTGTTTTAGGTTTGAGAATGAATAAAAGAAATTAAGAAATACAAACTCACACACACACACACACACACACACACACCCAGAGAGAGATATAGGGGAGTGTTGAAAGTTTCATTTTGCAAAGAGAAAATGTTGAGAACAACATCTTTCAAAGGCCATGCACATATATAATAGTTCTTTTGCAAATTCAGATGAGAATTGTTACATTAAGGGTGGCTTTTAGATCTCAATTAGGGCAATAAATCGCAATAGTCGGATGAAAGAGTTCAAAAGCAAGGATCTTATCTGTAGCATAAGGTGTCAAGTATGGGTGGGTTGGGTTTGGTTTGGTTTGGGTTTATGTGGGTTGGGTTGAGTTCGAAATGATTTCAATAGAGAAAAAAAAAATTGATTTAATTTACTTATTCCAAAAAATTAATTCAAAAGATTATAGTAATATTATTATGTCTTCTACACTTTATTTAATATACAATTTACAATATAATGATATGATTTATTAAATTAATTAAATTTTTTGAATGAACCAATTTTGAGCCCACTTAAAACTCATTTTGAACTCAAATTTGATAAAACCCATCTAAAACCCAACCCGTTCAAACCCATTTCGAAATGTTGAGCCTAGTCCAACCCAAAATCATGTGGGTTGGGTTGGGCTCATAGGTTTTAACCCAAATTGATGACACTCATAGTGTCAAGAGTCAACTTGAGAAGCAACCACGTAATGGAGACAACGATGCCGCTTTAGTAGTAATGAAGAGATCTCTACCATACATGCCATGACCTATTAGCCTTGTTGTTTAGAGCAAAGAACCTAATTAAACTTGTTGATTATTATCGAAAAGGACCTTAACTCCATTTTCGAACAACATAAAGGTTCAAACGCAAGGATTCTATCTGTAGCATAAGATGTCAAAGTGAGAAGTAGCCATGTCATGAAGGAAATAATATCGTTTTTATAAGTAATAAAGAAATCTTTACTCCCTTGTCATGGCCTATTAGCTCAGTTGGTTAGAGCGTTGTGCTAATAACGCGAAGGTCGCAGGTTCTCAAGACTTGCATGGGCTGTTTTTATGAAAAAGAGTAATTTTAGTAATTCAAAATTTAATTAATAGATTTTTTTATGAGAAAATAATATTAATATCCAAAGTTTCATAATCCCTATATTATGAAGAACTAATAGCATTAAAAATAGTACCATAATTTATTAATAAATTACATAAAAGTCTAACCAAGTTAACTTCAGCAATATAGGATTTCAATTGCAAATGTTAATAGTAATTATTGAAAAAAAACTAAAAATTGAGGTTGTAGACAACAATATGTATATGGGTCTTGGCCTTTTTCCATTGTCTTAAAACAAGCTTTATTTGGTTGAGCCAACATAATAATATTGCCAGATAATAAACAAACAATGTGAACATTGTCTTTGGATTTCAGAACGAAAAAATAAAAAAAGTACGAGAAATATGTATATCTTTATACACACATAAATACACAAAAAGATATGGAGGAATGTTGAAAGTTTCATTGAACAAAGTGAAAATGATGAGAACAACAATCTTTCAAAGGCCATTCATATATGTAATAGTTCTTTGTCGAATTCAGACAAGACACAAGAACCATTATCTCAAGGGTGGCCATCAGATCTCAATTGGTACAAGAGCTGGCAACCATTGGATGAAAGAAAGTAAAGACCAGGATTTTGTATGTTGCATAAGGTGTCAACTTGAGAAGCAACTAGGTAATTGGGAAAGCATCGCCCCTTTAATGAAGAGATCTCTATTATATGCGCCATGGCTAATTATTACTAGATGTTTAGAGCATTGTGCTAATAAAGCGAATGAAAACCATTTCAATAATCCACAATGTAATAAATGTTTTATAAGAAAAACAATATCAATAATCCAAAATTTCATAATTTTTATGTTGAAAAATTAATAACAATAAAAATATTATCATACATAATTTAATAGTAAATTAAATGAATGTTTAACCAAATTAATTTTTAGCAAATAGGATTTCAATTACAAATGTTAACAATAATAATAAAAAACTCAAATTTGGATTTCTACAGTAACATATATACATATATATATATATATAATATGTCTTTGCCCCTTCATTGTTTGTACTAAGATATACTTCACTTATATAGATTGACATACATATACAATATGTATGTCTTAATATCGCGAGGTAACAAGAAATAATATGAGCTAGATTTTAGAAGAAAAATGCAAAAGATATACATACATATATATTAGTGAGAGAGAAGGGGGGGGGGGGGGGAGGAATGATAAAAGTTTCATTATGCAAAGAGAAAACGTTGAGAATAATATCTTTTATAAGTCATTCTCGCATATGCATGCGATAGTTCCATCAAGAATTTAGATGAAAACCATTATTTCAAGGGCAGCAATCCAATTTCAATTAGGGTAAGAGATCGAAGCCGTTGGATGAAAGGGAGCAAAAGCCAAGATTCGATCTGCAGTATATGGTGTCAATTTGAGAAGCTCCCACCCTAATGAGAAAGTGGCACAATTTTAGTAAGTCTTGAAGAGAACTCCACCACACACAATATGGCCTAATAGCTACATTGTTTAGAGCATTATGCTAATAATGCGAAGGAAAATAATTTTAGTGCTCCAAAATTTAACAAATATTTTAGAGAAAAATAATATTAATAAACCAAAATTTTATAGGCTTTATGATTAAAATTAATAACACAAAAATAATATTATATATAATTTAATAGTAATCAATTAGGAAAAAAGATTGCAACCATCTAATCAAAGGGACCAAAACCAAGGATTCATCTACAGCATATGGTGTCTATTTGAGAAGCAGGCAAGTCATGGAGTAAGCAACACTGTTTTGTTAAATAATGAAGAGATCTCCAATGCATATGCCATGGCCTATTAGCTCAGTTGGTTAGAGCGTCGTGCTAATAACGCGAAGGTCGCAGGTTCGAGACCTGCATGGGCCATTTTGTAGTAGGAAAATAGTTTAAGTAATCCAAAATATAATAAATTTTTTCAAAAGAAAATAATATAAATATCCAAAATATCAGAATTCTTATGATGAAAAATCAACAACATCAAAATCAAAATCAATATCATAATTTAATTTAATTAAATAAAAGTTTAACTAAGTTAATTTTTACAAAATAGAATTTCAATTACAAATGTTAGTAATAATTATCAGAAAAATAAAACTTTAAGTTCTGGACAGCATCATATATTATATACATGTCATATATTGCCTTTTCATTATTTCAAAATAGACTTCAATTAGATGAGCCAAAATATGTACACACATACATAGCGAGGTAGAGGAGTGTTGAAAGTTTTCTTTTGTGCAAAGAGGAAATGTTGAAAACAATGACTTTCAAAAGCAATTAGCATATGCGTGTAATAGTTTTTTCAAGAATTCAAACGAAAACTATTATCTCAGGGCCAGCCATCCGATTTCAATTAAGGCAAGAATCACAACCTTCGGCTGAATGGGAGCATGGCCAAAATTCCATCTACAGTACAAGGAGTCAACTTGGTAAGCACCCACGCAATGGAAAAAGCGACGCCATTTCAATAAGGCATGAAGAGATCTGCTCCACGCACACCACGGTTAGGGCTATAAATATATATATTCAAAAATTCATTTATCATTCGTATTTGTATCCGTTTATACAAAATTTATCCGCATTCGTTTAAAGCGAATATTATTCGTATTCAATTAGTAGATATCTGATTATAAATGGATATAGATATAGTAAATGCGTATCCGACCCGTTTAATATCTACTCCGAATATATATATATTATTTAAATTTTTAATAAAAATCTCATAATCCATATATGTATATATATAAATTATAATTGAAGAATTGGGAAGAAAAAACAATAAATTTAAAAAATTATTGAATAAAGTTAATCAGCATAATTATTGTTGGTTGACTTTATAATTAATATACTTCAATGCCATTATTATTATTAATAAGTATTAATAATCAATTATAAAGCCAATTATTAATTAGAAATTATGCAATTTGTTTGATTGCTTTCTTTTTAATGAAATTATATAGTTCCTTCTATTAATTAAAATATGTATTTGTTATATCTTCATAAATTCACATATTTTGATATTTCTAAATAGATATTTAAATAATTATCATCAAATATGAATATAAAAAAATAGTTTGAATATGGAAAAATTTAATAAAATATGAATAAATATGAATAATTAATAATTGAATATGAATATATTCAAATTCGATCGATATCCAACGGATATGAATTCGAATATCATTTTTAAATATCCGTATCCGTATCTGAATATTCAAAAAGTTAAATGGATACGAATATGAAAACAATATATTCGATTCGTTTAATATCCATTTACACCCCTAGCTCAATTGTTTAGGTGCCATGTTAATAATGGGAAGGAAAATAATTTCAATGCTCAAAAGTTTAATAAATGTTCTAGAGAAACATAATTTTAATAATTGCCAAAATTTTATAGTTCTTAGCTTCTTATGATGAAAATTAATAACATAAAAATAATACTATACATAATTTAGTAGTAAGTTTAACCAAGTTATTTTTTAGTGAAATAGGATTTCAATTACAAATGTTAATAAGAATAATCAAAAAGCTAAAATATTGTGTTTTGTCAGCATATATATATATGTATGTGTGTGTGTGTGTGTGTATTTGCCTTTTCATTGTCCTAAAATTGACTTCACTTCTTTTCTTTTTTTTTTAATGATTAAAATTGACTTCACTTAAATGGGACAAAATCTGAATATTGCAATATAACAAGAAACCATATGAATCTTTTTCATCAATTAATTAGCATTTGGAACGAATAAAATAAAATGCAAGAAATATATAAAAACACATATTTATATACACAGAGGAACAAGGGTAACACTAAAAATTACATTGTGCAATGAGAAACAAATTCTGAGAACAACATTTTTCAAAGGCCATTTGCTTTTGTAGAAATTAGGAAAAAAGCTTTATTTTAAGCACGACTGTCCGATCTCAATTAGGACAAGAGATTGCAATTAGGAGTGTCCGTTCGGATGGGTTGAGTGGGTTCGAATTGGATTGAAGTAAGGGTATAATATAAAAATAACAAACCTAAACCAAATCCAACATAATGTTAAACTCAGAAGACTCAACTCGAACCTGACCCACAAAAGATCATGTCAGGTTCGAGTTGACCTGATTTTTAGTCAGGTCAACCAACAACTTGATAAATTCGATCGATAAAACTGACTCAACCTGATTTATTTATTTTATTTTTCATATTTATAAATTACAATATTATAATTCAGTAGAAGTTTGATCTACAGTAAAATCTAAAATTCGGCATAATCATTAAGGTCTAAGAAACATAATAACTTTAAAACTTGTCATATCCATAAGTACTCCGAATACAAAAAAATAACAAACTATTGTTCAGTTATTGAATTTTTCAGTTATTGAATTTTTAAAATTTTGATTTTTGGATATATCTTATTTAGATTTTATTTTAATTAGTCAATTTTTTCAGGTGGGTCAGATTGGGTTGGGTCGGATCAGGTTTATTAGGTTATTTGATCACCCGCTTGTGTTTTTGGGTTAGGTGGGTTGACCCGAATCAACTCAACCTTATTTTTCATTCTCGGGTCACTTTTGGGTCCGACCCAATTTCACCGGAACTTGAAAATATCAAATCCTAACATAATTTTTTTCAAGTAGATTATTATCGAATTATCGAGTTGTGTTTGATTTTGACATCCTTAATTACAACATTTAATGAAAGAGGCCAAAGGCAAGGATCCATGTACAGCATGAATGCTGGTGTCCAGTACTGAAAAGCAGTCAAGTCATGTAAAAAGCAATACTGTTTTAATAAGTCACGAAAAGACCCTCAATACATATGCCATGGCCTATTAGCTTAGTTGGCTAGAGCGTTGTGCTAATAGCAAAAGTTGTACGTTTCAGACCTATATGGGCCATTTTTTTATATATCAAAAAATAATTTTAGTAAACTCAATAATTTTTTCATGAGAAAATAATGTTAATATCCAAAACTTCATAATTCTTTTAATGAAAAATTAACAACAATAAACAACATAATAATTTACTGGTAAACTAAATAAAAATTTAACTGAGTTAACTTTTAGCAAAATAGGATTTCAATTACTAATGTTAATAATAATTATCAATAAACTAAAACTTTAGGTTTTGAACAGCTACATATATATGGGTTCTGCCTTTTTATTGTTTTAAAATAGACTTTATTTAATTAACATTTCCAGATGACATGAAACAATGTGAATATTTTTCACCAACAAACAAGAAAATGCAACATTTTTTTTTTTTTGGTGGGGGGACAGGGGGATTGGCCTCAATCTGATTTGAGTATCCCGCGGCTTCGCACCCACCCTCGATGTAGGGCTAAGATTGGTACAATCGAGATTATTTCGGTCCCCACGTCGCGCCTGCTAGAGTCACAGACCCACGCAACTGGACTCAACGACTTTTATTTTAGGATTTCATGGTGGATTTTATACACCATGAAAGTGTATGTGTTTATACACATGCAAAGAGAGGTAGAGGAATGTTGAAAGTTTCATTGTGTAGAGAAAATACTAAGAACGATATGTTTAAAAAACCATTCACATATGCAATTAATAGTTCTTCTTTGTTCAAGAATTCAGATGAGACTATTATCTCAAGTTCAACCATTCGATTTCAATTAGGGCAAGAGATTGCAATTGTTGGATGAAAGGGAGCAAAGGCAAAGATTCCATCTATAGTATAAGGTGACAACTTGAGAAGCAGCCATGCAATGGAGAAAGCGGAAAGTGATGCCATTTTAATAAGGCATGAAGAGATCTCCGCCACAGGCGCCTTGGCCTATTAGCTCAATTGCTTAGGACGTCATTTCAAATCCAAAAAATTTAACTACTTTTTAGCGAAAAATAATATTGATAATCCAAAATTTCATAGTTCTTATGACGCAAATTAATAACATAAAATTAATATTGTACATAATTTAATAATAAGTTTAGCCAAGTTAATTATTAGCTAAATATGATTTCAATTAATTACAAATGTTAATAATAATTATCATAAAAAAACCTATGTTTGGTTACATTTTGGGGAAACAATTTTGTTTCCCCAAAATGTAACCAAACATACAAAAGTTTTCCCTTCAAAATGCTAAATTAAAATTTTCAAAATACCCTTTCTATCTATCATTTTCCTCATAACTTTCCCATTTTTTAATATATACATACATATTATATATATATATATATACATTATACATATTTTATTATTATTCTAACAATAAAAAAATCACTCAATTTTATTTTCACTCCAAAAACCCAACAAAAAGACATTGATTTGATTGCCAGAGTAGAATTTGTCTCCCTCCAAAACATAAACAAACATACCAATTTTTTTCAAAATAATTTTCTTATTATTTCCAAAATATAAACAAACATACATCACATTCTCCAACACACATTTCACATTTCCCAACCCTACTCCCAAAACACATAATTCATATCCAAACATTACCTAAAAATTTGTATTTTGGTAGCAACATGCCTTTTCATTATCCTAAAATTGACTGCACCCAAATAGGCCAAAATCTTAATATTACAAGACAACAAGAAACAATATAGACCTTTTTCATTAATTTTGGGTTCAGAATGAATAATACAAAATGCAAGAAACATATAAAAGCATATATTTACACACACACACAGAGGGAGGAAGAGGGGGGGGGGGACATTGAAAGTTTTATTTTGTAAAGTGAAAGTAATGTTGAGAAGAACATTTTTCAAAGGCATTTGCATTTGTAATAGTTCTATCATCAATTCTAGAGAAAAGACTTTATTTCAAGGGAAATTTCCCAATCTCAATTAAGACAAGAGATCGCACCCATATGATGAAATCGACCAAAGGCAAGGATCCATCTCTAGCATAAAATGCAAGTGTCAACTTGAGAAGCAGCCAAGTCATAGAGGAAGCAATGCTGTATTAATAAGCAATGAAGAAACCTCCAATACACATGCAATGGCTTATTAGCTCAATTGGTTAGAGCATTCTAGCTGTGTGTGTGTGTGTGTGTGTGCATGTTTGCGTACACACAGATGGTTAGACGAATGTTGAAAGTCTCATTGTGCAAAGAGAAGATGTTGAGAACAATATCTTTCAAAGGCCATTCACATATGCATGTAATAGTTCTTTTAAGAATTCAGGGGCATCCATCTGTTTTCAGTTAAGGCAAGAGATCACAACTAGATGAAAGGGAGCAATGGCTAAGATTCCATCTGCAATATAAGTTGTCGACTTGAGAAGCAGCCATGTAATGGAGAAAGCGACGCTATTTCAATAAGTCATAAAGTGACCTCCACCGTACACACCATGACCTATAATTAGCTCAATTATTTAGAGCATCGTGCTAATAATGCGAAGGAAAATAATTTCAATACTGAAAAATTCAATAAAGTTTTTGGAGAAAAATAATATTAATAATTCATAGTTCATAATTTAAAATTCAAAATTTCATAATTCCTATGATGAAAATTAATAACACAAAATAGTACCATACATAATTCAATAGTAATTCTAACCATGTTAATTTTTAACGAAATAAAATTTCAATTATAAATGTTAACAATAATTTATCAAAGAACAAAAAAGATTGGTTTTGCCAGCAATATATATAGTTGTGTTTGCCTTTTCAATGTCCTAAAACAGACTTCAGATGGGCCAAAATCTTATTATTGCGAGATATAAAAAATAAAAAAATAAAAAGACATTATGAACGTTTTTCATCATTTTAGTATTCATATTGAATAATAAACAATGCAAGAATTTTATAAAAATACACACACACACACACACACACACATATATATATATATATAGAGAGAGAGAGAGAGAGAGAAAAGCAATTTTGAAAGTTTCATTGAGCTCAAACCATGCTGTTGAAGCGATCATCTCGGCTATGAAGCACAAAAACAAAGCAAGTCATGTGTCAGAAGACCAAGATTATTTTTAGATCAAAGGGAATAAGCTGAACTAAAGGTCCGAGCAGAATTAAACGACTGAGTCGAAGTAAAGCAACTAAGTTCCAAGACTGGCAGTGGTATGGATGCATGTGTGCCGAGCTGTGAACTGGAAGTTGCTTTGGACATATGTAGATCCAAGCTTCAATCAAATGCTAGTAAAGAGATATGTGAAGACTAAAAAGCCGAGCCGAATCAACTCAACAAGCTGAATTGGAGCAGTTGATGAGAAACAACATAAAGACTGGGGTGTTCCAAGCTGCAGCTTGGCTAAAGGTTAATTAGAATAGATGGGCCGAGCTGAGATCAAATCTTTGCCAGACGTAACAGTCTCATTCCCACGATCGAAAATGGAGGGACGTGGGTCTACAAATGTCCATATATTATTAATTCAGTTATTTTAGAATGCTTAGTGAGTTAGTGGGTAGTTCTCATCTCAAGTAGTGAGATCTATATCATATGAAAGGCTTCATTGTGATGTCCACGGGACAGATTGACACATATCAGAAATAAGAGAGTGTTCTTATTTTTAATTGGTGCTTTGCATTTTATTTTTGGCATCAATTTGGCACATTATGTGGGAAAAAATTAAGAGCTAGGGCATGAGGAAATGAGTAATTATGAGATAACATGGAGACAAGTACTTTGTTAGTGGCGACGCAGAATAAGCTAGTAACCATAGCTGTCGCAATTCCACCCTCAGTAGCTGCGGTGCCAACCACTTTAACAGAAGGGAGGACCATTTCAGTTCCTACAATGGTGGGCAAATGACCACTGAACAATTAGCCAACTTTTTGTGGTCAACGTTTGTGTTATTGCCTCCACTCAATCCGCTGGAGTAACACCTGTCATGCCTCTCTCGATGCCATCGAACCCCTTGGTCATTCCCTATCTACCAAGAATGGCACCCGCCATCCCTCTGACTCCTATGCCAATGCCTTTTCCCCTGCCTCCGTTTTGGCTAACCCGACACCTCTGCCCAGGTTGGTAACTATGCCGGGGTACCCACACCCGTAGGTGGAACCCCTGCTCTGTGCCCCGTGGCCACCAACCTCTGGAGCAATTGCACAAGGCACAATGGTAGCTGGACCACCACTCCTTAATAACTCAAGATTATTCATGGTGGGAGGACAAGAACGAACAGTAGCACCAGTGAAAAAGTTACCGGATGAACAAATGAAGTTAGGATGCGCTCGTGGCCTACCCAAGGAGACAGAGATAAAAAGACCCACCCAATTGGCAAGTGATGCAGAGACAGTAGCAGAAAGTCAGGTGTTAGTGTGGCGCAATCGTGATAAGGAGAGGAAGAATTCCCAAGCAAACCTAGTCTCAGAAATAGAGGAAATAAGGAAGGAGTTAAGGGAGATGAAGAGGAAAATGGCAGGAAAGGTTGAGGAGGACACCAAGGCTTTGCCATTTAGTGAAGGCATTCTGCATTACCTTTTCCCAAAGAATCACAAATCTTTTTCCATGCCCAGGTACACAGATACAACTGATCCTGCTGATTATCTTTGTGAATTCGAGAACCTAGCTTTGTTTTATCAATTCTTTGATGGAGTGAAGTGTCAGACTTTCTTGACTACTTTGGTAGGAGTCGCCCAGCGATAGTTTGGATAGTTACCTCTTGATCCATTCATACATTTGGAGATTTCGCTAGAAAGTTCCTGTATCAATTCACTAGCAACAAGCAATACCGGCGCAGTACCCAAAGTTTACTCTTGTTTCGACAGTGAGAGAACGAAACCTTGAGAAACTTTGTTAGGCGATTCACTACGGCTATGCTAGAGGTTCCATCAGCCACTCTTGAATTGTTAAGTGGTGTCTTTGCTCAAGGGCTCCGACCTAGTCCTTTCTTCAGATCTTTGAGCAGAAGACCTGCGGATAGTTATGATGTGCTCTTGCGGCGAGTAGAAAAATATATTGATCACGAGGAAGAGGATTGCAAGACAAAAATGAGTTGAGGGAGAAAAGAAAGATGGAAGATCTAACCTCAGAACAGATCTAAAGTGTTAATTGGGGGAGCATATGAGTTGGAGACTCTAGAGGGAAAGAAAGTTGCTCAGACGTGGAATATGCAGAATCTCAGGCGTTTTTACATGTAATCTCATTTTGTTTTTCTTAGTTGAAATCTCCATTTCTAGTTTTTGTTAAGATTGTCTCATTTGTTTCATTTACATGTTCAGTTCATTGAAGATGATTTTGTGTTTTTGTCCCATTTGATTTTGCAAGTTGCTTTTAACATAAAATGTCTTCCTTCATGTCACATGCAACTGTTCAGCTTGGATGAGCTAACTTGTGAAAGGACGAATGTCCAAGAGAAATTAGCTTGGATGAGCCAACTTGTGAAAGGACGAATGTCCAAGTGAAATCAGCTCGGATGAGCTAATTTATGAAATGATGAATGTCCAAGAGAAATCAGCTCGAATGAACCAACTTGTGAAAGGACGAATGTCCAAGTGAAATCATCTCCGATGAGCTAACTTATGAAATGACAAATGTCCAAGAGAAATAAGCTCGAATGAGCCAACTTGTGCAAGGATGAATGTCCAAGTATTTAGCTCGAATGAGCTAATCTATGAAAATGGCGAATGTCCAAGTGCAATCATCTCGGATGAGCTATCTTATAAAAAGGATGAATGTCCAAGTATTCAGCTCGGGTGAGCTTTCTTATAAAAAGGACGAATGTCCAAGTATTCAGCTTGGATGAGCTAATATATGAAAATGACGAATGTCCAAGTATTCAGCTCGAATGAGCTGTCTTATAAAAAGGACGAATGTCCAAGTATTCAGCTCGGATGAGCTAATCTATGAAAAGGATGAATGTCCAAGTGCAATCAACTTGGATGAGCTATCTTATAAAAAGGACGAATGTCCAAGTATTCAGCTCGGATGAGCTGATCTATGAAAAGGACGAATGTCCAACTATTAAGCTTGGATGAACTAATCTATGAAATGGTTGAATGTCCAAGTACAATTAGCTCGGGTGAGCTATCTCACAACAAGGACGAATGTCCAAGTGCAATTAGTAAAAAAAAAAGGAAAAAAGAGAGAAAGAGAGGGAGAGAGAAGAGGCTCAGATGAGCTACACATAAAAGGGTGAATATTCTTTAGCTTGGATGGATTTCCATCAAAGAGATTAATTACCATCGAGGCCAGCTTCTTCTCACCCTTGCTCTTACTCAGTATCCTCTTCATCCAAGTCAGGAAGACTATACAACCTAAATGTTAGACCCGTTGCAACTTGTGCACTACCCATCTCCATATTCCAATCGTGATTTCAGCTCGGACTCTTATGCTTCAGTCCAAAAACAAGCACACTTGTCTTTGAACTGATTTAAGGGGGAGTGTTGATACAATATGTATATGATCGAGTTGAACTTCAAATATCCAAGCTCCACACTGTGGCCGAGCTGTGACTAGGAAAATATTGGTTGAGCTCAAACTATGCTACTGAATCCATCAGCTTGTCTATGAAGCATAGAACAAAGCATGTCATGTGTTAGAAGACCAAGATTATTTTCACATCAAAGGGAATAAGCTGAACTAAAGGTTCGAGCAGAATTAAACGACCGAGCAGAAGTAAAGCTACTAAGTTCCAAGACTGGCAGCATTACGGATGTATGTGTGCCAAGCTGAGGATCGGAGGTTGCTTTGGACATATGTAGATCCAAGCGTCAATCAAATGCTGGTAAAGAGATATGTAAAGACTAAAAAGTCGAGCTAAATCAACTCAACAAGCTGAATTGGAGTAGTTGACGGGAAGCAACATAAAGACTAGGGTGTTCTGAGCTACAGCTCGGCTAAAGGTTAATTAGAATAGATGGGCCGAGCTGAGATCAAGTCTTTGCCAGACGTAGCAGTCTCACTCCCACGACCGTAAATGGAGGGATGTGGGGCTACACATGTCCATATATTATTGATTCTAATATTTTAAGATGCTTGGTGAGTTAGTGGGTAGTTCTCATCTCAAATAATAGGATCTATATTATATAAAAGGCTTCATTATAATGTCCAAGGGACATATTGACACATATCATAAATAAGAGACACTACAAAAAAAATGAGCTTTAGTGACCTATTGGTGACCGATTATTGATCAATTTAAATATAATATTTTAAAAAAATTAGTGACCGATCAGTGAGTGAATTAGTGACCGCAGAAAAGCGGTCACTAATTAGTGACCAAACTCTTTTTTCAGTCACTAATATTAGTGATCGCACAAAGCGGTCACTAATTCGATCACTAATTAATGACCACGTTTTTCAATCAATAAACAGTCACAAATGTAAAATTTTATTTTTTGCATATTCTTGTAATATGAAAGCATAAAATTTATGTTACGCTTATATAAGTAATAAAATATTGTGTTTGCTATTAACATATATATTTGATAATAATATATGTATCTATAAAAAAAATAAAAATATACGTACATATACAAATATATAACCACTAAATATTTCTATATAATATCCATATAATTGAACATTAATTTATTAATATATATATATATATAGATACATAAAGAAATAAACAAGAATAATATTCGTATACAAAGAAAAAAATGAGAATTAATTAATATATACACATCAATAATATATATATACATGTATTATGAGTAAATAAATACTTATAATATAATTAATAATATTATATATTAATTCATGTATAAGCATATATACATATTACCATATATATGTGTAAACTATTTATTACTATAAATAGTAATAAATATTAGTATTTATTATATAAAAAAGAAAAAAAAAACTATTTATCACTATACGTATTAGTATGTATATACTATTTTTAATATGTTTATAATATATTATGATAAAATATACCTAAAATTTAAAAGTAATAGTTATAAATAAATATTTATAATATAATTAATAATATTATATATTAATTTGTATGTATAAGTATATATACATATTACCATATATATGTGTAAACTATTTACTACTATAAATAGTAATAAATATTAGTATTTATTATATATAAAAAAACTATTTATCACTATGCATATAAGTATGTATATACTATTTTTAATATGTTTATAATACATTATGATAAAATATACCTAAAATATAATAGTTATAAATAAAAAATACATTGCGTTATTATATTGAATAAATATTACACAAATATTAAATGAATAATTACTATTTTTGTTAAATTTTAAAAAGCAAAATAATAGTAACTTATACATAAGAATATTATAATTACTTTTTAATTTGTAAATATTATATATATTATATTGTTGAGACAAATGTATGAAAGTGCATGTGGTGTCATTAGGGGTGTTCATTCGGTACAAACCAAACCGAACCGAAATTTCGGTACACCAAAATGCTATGCCGAATACCGAACCGAACTACTTGGTTCGGTTCGGTTCGGTTGATAACCGAAATACCGAAATTTCAATTTTTAATATTACTATTAATATATATATATTAATTAACAAATAATTTATTAATTAACAATATATATTAATATTAGTATATTAATACTAATATACTGTTAATTAATAGTATATATATTAATATATATATTAATTAACAGTATATTGATATGTATATAATATACTTTTTAATTAACAATATATATTAATTAAAAATTCGGTTATTCGGTTCGGTTTGGTTAACCAGTACAAAAAAATGAAACCGAACTGAATATCGAACCGAAATTTTCGGTTCGGTTCGGCCAGTTAACCGAATTGTGAACACCCCTAGGTGTAGTGGTCAGTTACTCATTTGAGCATAACAATGGTCTTGAGTTCGAAACCAAGAAGAAGCAAAGTTAAAGAGAAATATTTTTGACTCATTAAAATTAGTGACCGAAATATGTGGTCACTAATCAGTCACTGATCAGTGACCACCTAGTAATATACACAAATTTTTAAATTTTTTTTAAATATTTAGTGACCGCCATTTCGGTCACTGATTAATGACCGAATTAGTGATCAAGACAAATTAGTGACGAGGGTTTTAGTCATCAATCGGATCGGTCACTACACCTGTTAGTGACCAATTTTTGCATATTTAGTGACCGACTAATACCCCTTTTTTTGTTGTGAGAGTGTTCTTGTTTTTAATTAGTGCTTTGCATTTTATTTTTGGCATCAGTAATCGTTGTCATTTCAGAAGAAAAGCTTTATTTGAAGGGGCAGCCGTCCGACCTCAATTAGGACAAGAGATTGCAATTACCAGAAGAAATGGACCAAAAGCAAGAATGGAATCTACAGAGCATAAGGTTTCAACTTTAGAAACAGCCAAGTTATAGAGGAAGCAATACTATTTTAGCAAGTAATATTGAAGAGATCTCCACCACACACGCTGTGGCCTATTAACTTAGTTTGTTAAAGTGTCGTGCTAATCAAATGAAGGTTGCAAGTTCAAGACCTTGGATGTAATATTTTTATGAGAATTTTTTTTTAATAATCCAAAATTTAATAAGTATTTTAGAGTAAAATAATATTTTAATAATCCAAAATTTCAAAATTTTTATGATGAAAATTAGTTAATACCATAATTTATTAGTAAATTAATTAAATGGTGAATTATAGTTACCACTCCTAAGGTTTGGCATAATTAAAAAAAAGTTCTCGCTTTTTTCAAAATTACAAAAAATTCCCAAGATTTGTTACCGTCCAACAATTTAGTCTAACCATTAGCCACTATTAGGGGTTTTTTCATAGTGCCATTAAAAATGGTGTGTGAAATTTCATAATTACCCTTATGTTAATTTGGCTAATAAACTCATTGTATGAAAGTACAAAAATACCCTAAAATCTGAATAAAAATACAAAAATGCCCTAAACCATAATAAAATATATACATTACAAAATGTGTAAAATATTTATATACATACACATACATATATATTATAATGCTATATAATATTTATATATAATATATGATATATACATATATATATGCAAATATATATATACACACACAAAAAAAAATAATATTTAAATTTAACTAATTTTTTTAGATGTGCTTACTAGTTTAATAGTATTTAAGATGTAACTCTATTAAAAATATATTTATTATTTAATATTATTAAATAAATTTAATTATATAAGTAAATTATTTTAAATATGTATACTAGTTAACACAATTCAAAATTGTAAAACATCATAATACATAAAGGGGTATTTAGGACTTTAGCCATCAAACTAATTTTTTAATATTTTTTTAATTATTTCACAGTTAGGGGCATTTCAAATATTTTGCAGATTCCATCTACATTACAACTAAGTTTGTCATGTTAGGGGATTTTTTACAATTTTAAAAAAAGCGAAGACCTTTTCATAATTATGTCAAACTTTACTCTTAATTGTTTTTTTTTTTATTTATACACACGCAAATCAGGAGTCCATTAGAGTTCGAACTTCTGACTTCTCACATTATGTAAGAGATTTATGCCGCTGGACCACAGGCCACTCAGCTTACCCTTAATTAAAAGTTTAACCATTACAAAAGATCTCATTATTTTTTATGGAAATTTTTTATAATTAAAAATTCTAAAATATTTCTGATACAACTGAGACGGCTTAAATATCCGTCTGAAAAGCATTGAAAAATTCATCTAAGAATTTGTCGATTTTTGGCGAGAATTTTGTATGTAAATTTTCGAAGGGTATTCTGTTTGAAATATCCATTTGAAAGATTATAGATGAATTTTTCAGATAGAATATCGGTAGAAAACTTATTATTTTTAAAGGAAATTTTCAACATATTTCAGATGAAATTTTCGTCCGAAAAATCCATTTGAAGCTGTTTAGACGATATTTTCACACATAATTTCCATCAGAAATGTGTCTTGAATTTCCCACTACACATTTTAAAATTTTAAACAGGTGTCCCATTCAAAATCCGTGGGAAGTTTTTTCCTAATGAACTAGTAGATGAATTTCAGAAGAAATTTTCACCTGAAATTACAATTTTCTTTTTATTTTTAGTAAGAAAATGACTTTCCGACGAAATCTTCGTGGAATTTCCTTTGTCAAGTAAAATAAAAAAAAATCCACGCAGGCTCTTTCTTCTTCCACCTCTTTTTTTTTTTTTTTCTCTTCTCTCTTTCTTTTTCTCGCTCCCTTCCTTTCCCAAATCTCTCCTCCCCTCTTCCCATAGCACTATCATACCACAATAGCTGCACTACCGCTACCACCACAACACAGTCATTGCACAACCGCCACTGCAACTTCGCCGCCACCCACCTCCACCGATTTATTACTTCTATATTTCGGAAGTGTATCCAAATATTATTGTAAGTGGTTACCATTAAATACCTGGTTCGTCAAAATGTGTCCAAAATATAACTAAAAATAAGTATTAGTATATGCATGGTTAATTTCAATATTATTTAAATAAATATTAACCTAGTCAATGATGAAAATAAAATGCAAATTATTGCAAGTGAACGTGTTGTACACTATATGTTGAAATTGACATCAAATCAATTGAGATTTGAAACTAATTACATGATTAAGAAGTGATTAAAACTTATGGATTGATGCAAATTTGTTTGGAATCCATAGATGTTGTGTAAATATGAAGAGGGAGACGAAAGAGCAAGAGATTATGAATGTGGGGGAATCCCACATTGGTTGTAAGACAAATTGCAAGGGAATAAGGGGGAGTATAAAAAAGGCTCTTTTGTCTTATACTAGACCATTTATCTCACATTGGAAGTTTTTCCAATGTGATTGCACCTTATATGTGATTCAAGTATTGGTGTTTGGTAAAATATCAATTAAGAGACTCATGAGGGTGTGCCACATGCGTAGGGGCCGCTGCCCGCCTGGCTAGGGTGTTTTGGTGAACTGTCTTAGGTCTTGAGTTATTCTTTTTACGGCAAATTCCAACTTTATTTGGAATTTAAATTTTAAATCAGATTTTAAAATTCAAATTCAAAAGTCAAATCTAGTTTTAAGGCTGCAGAGCCATTTCTGCATTTATAGAAACTGCCCAGAAACGTTTTTGGAGTTGTAGGTGCTTTGCACCTGGACTAGAATGAACCTTAACAGCTATTTGGCCTTCCCTCTACCTATATAAACCTATTGTTATAGGCAGAACATAACATAACACAGAAAACTTGAATATCTCCTTTCCATCTCATATATGCTATTACATTTTAGTGTTGCCTGCCAGAATTCCGGCAACTGAGTAGTGATCGAGGTGAAGTTGTTCTGGAGTGCAACAGAATGCTTCTAGACTGTCTTATCTTGGAGAAAGTTTCACAGTATCCTTTGCACCAATAGAGGTAATAATTTCTTCAAGGCAAACTAGTTTTTGGTAATTCAATCGAACATATTTACGAAACATTGACCAAGTTCAATGGATTTTCTATCATGATGGAGGATAGCGTTGCGGTATTTTGACTATGAACATATCTGAGTGTTTTAATAGAGTATTGAGGGTCCTCATTGACTACCAATTACAGCTATTGTGCAACAAATATTTTCTCATTGTGTCAATCTATTCCTTGCTCGAATGACCAAAGCTCATGAAATGATGTAGAAGCAGCAACCATGGGCCAATTATGTATATAATATATATTCCAATTGGCAACACCACTCTATTAATCACATTGTTCAAAAGTTTGACTACACTCAACAATCGGCTTCAATCATAATGTGGATGCACATAGGCCAGGGAAATCACATACAAGTTGTCAAACTTAGGAGTCGTGAGTGCTCGTGTGGAAAATGGGATGAACTTGGCATTCCATGCTCACATGTGATGAACGCATGCCGACATTTTGGGAAGAACGCTACATCATTTGTAAAACCATATACAACGTCCTTGAATATTACTTGGCAACATATCAAAGGAGCTTTGAGCTAATATGTGGTAAAGATTATTTGGATGAACTTAATTTTGAGTTAGTCCATAATCCAGCCTATAGAGAGCGACGTGTTGCAGAAAGGGATTGCACTACTTGGATCCAAAATGAAATGGATTGGCCCTAAACACGTGCGAGATAACAAGTCATCCATCAAGCCCAAGCCAAAGTTGAAGCCGAAGCCGAAGCCCGACATACTTGATTGTTCCAACTTTGCAATTTATGTTTTATGTTTTATGTTTTTTCCTTGTATCAAACTTGATAAATAATAAATTTGATGGAAAATCTCAAAAATTTCATGCAGTTGTGATCTATGTTACATTTCACTTACATTTTAAAAAAATAAGACCCATACTTTGTTCTTTAATTAAATAGTGAGTGTTATATATTACACACATAAAAATTAAATATATTTAGCATTATAAGCCAATATCCCGGCTCTGTCTTAGGAGATAGTTGAAATACAAATTTAAACTTTAAAATTACGAATCAATAAAAATGATACATGATATCATGTACCTATTTTGGCCAAGGTTCTAACTTACAAACATCCCTTCACAGGTTTGAATAGTTACATCAATTGAAGTAAACGCAAAGTATAGTAAATTTATAAAAACATGCTTCACTCACTTGAATTTTATTAGATAGTAAATCTATAAAAAAAAAAATTTTAAATTTATACTACATTTTTAGAGCTCTTTTTTAATATTTCAAAAAACTAATTATTCAAATTTAAAATATAAAATAAAATATTATAAATTAAATTTTTATAATATAATTTTTATTACCCTAAAAAAAAAATTATTTATTTTTAAAAAAATTATATATTTTTAAAAAATATATAATATTCTTAATTATTAGGGATGCCATATTTAATAAAACATCAACAAGAGGTGTGGCTACAACCCCCCAAAAAAGAAGGAAAATATATATTTAAAAAGCATGGCTTACTGCAAGCCCCGCCTTACTATAGTTTTGCAACACCTCCCTATCTACGGAAGTTTTGTGAAAAAAGAAAAAAAAAAAAATTCTCCCCACAATATTTATATAAATTAGCCCAGCCTTACATGTCGAGTTGCATTGGGCCGGAGGGGGGACGATGACACAGGACCGGGGAACAGAATGTTTGAAAAGCTTATGGAGGAACTTCAAAACATGTTAAGAGGCTTTTTTGTTGCTGATCATTTCCCCTTCATGGCCTGGATTGATAAATTTACTGGTATGGCTTCTCGACTGGACAAGGCTTTTAAGGATTTGGATTCAATTTACCAGGAACTTACAGATGGGCATCTAAGTGCGAATAGACCAAAGTCCATGAATGGTGATAGTATCGATATAATATTGATTCAACTGAGAGCACAACAGGCGTCTTCTTCTCATCCGATCGGTTGGGGCCATATTAAGACAATACTAATGATAAGTTTTGAGAATACATTCGTTTTAATAGTATAGTTTTTAATTTCCCTGTTTGGGCTTGCTTGAAGGAAAAAACTGAATTTTCTGTCAAATGAAAAATTTCCCTTACAGAATATATTCGCTGGTGGAACAGAAACGAATGCGGTATTTAATAATTTGGGCAGTGACAGCTCTTATGAAGAAGCCTAGTGCACTAAAAAAGCCCAAGAAGAAATCAGGAGTTTGGTTGGAAAGAAAGGCAGAGTAGACGAAGACGATATCAACAAACTCCAGTGTCTAAAGGCAGCCTTAAAGGAGACTGCCAGATTATATCCACGGGTTCCACTCTCATTGCCCCGAGAAACAACACAAAAGTGTATTATAGATGGATATGACATTCAACCAAAAACCTTTATGTTTGTCAATGTGTGGGCAATATAGGTAGAGATTCCGAGTATTGGGAAAATCCAAGCGAATTCTTGCCTGATCGATTCTTGAATACTACTATATATTGAATTTAAAGGCCAAAATTTTGGGCTGCTTCCATTTGGATCGGGAACAAGAATCTGCCCTGGCCTGGAATGCCTGTAGCAGCTGTAGCAGCTGCGGAAATGGCACTTGCCAATCTTATTTACTCATTCGACTGGCCGGGAATCGCCTCATGGAATGACAGAAGAGGACATTACTGATACAGAAGCATTTCCAGGAGTCTCCCTGCGTAAGAAAAATGATCATTTTCTTTTGGCCAAGATCATCTAACTAGTCACTTGTCTTTTTTGAAGTACAATTATCACATGCATTATTAAAACCAAGTTGTGAGAGGGCCATTCTGCAATATAGTTTAACAAGGCATGCTTAATTTCATTTTATCGTTGACCACAAAAATACTACTTTAAGCACTCATTAGTAAGTGAACTAGTAAGAGAAGGCATAAGTGATAACTGAACTGTCGCTCTATATATATATATTGCCTATAGCAAAAAGTGCAGAATATTCAGAATTTAGCGAAAAAGCCTTCAAACAAAAATGTTAATTCTCGTAAAAAAAGTGGGCGCAAAATTGATAACAAAAATAAATGAACCTTTTGCTGATCAAAAGTGAGTAAAATAGCAAATATTAAAATTAATAAATTCTTTATGAAAATATAAAGAAATAGGCCTAAATAGTAATTGATTTTCGCAACAAAGAGGCGTAGAGAGATTGTTCAGATTCAGCCGACATACCACTTTGCCCTACTCATTCACTCAAACTTCCCTTTCTAATTGAATGATTTTGAGAAGTCTTTTTATATTTTTGTTTTGTTTACATGTGCGATTACTATTGGTTTATGCAAAGGTTGGTGGCAGCAATAGCATATTAGTGGCTCTGAACTTCCAACCATGAAAATATTATCACTTGTCCCTTTCACTCAAGATGTCGTACTCGTACCTACCTCTCCTTCGCCTATTCCTCTCATATTGTTTGTGGCCTGTCGGAACCTTATCCCCTCAAATACAATGAAAAAGGGAAAGAAAATCTTATGTCTTCAGAAAAAGAAAAATCATTCCAAGGTGATAAATCTTTGAGAGAATAATGGATTTTTTTATTTTTATTTTTATTTTTATCCATGCATATGCTAGTCTTGTTTGAATAATGGATTAAATATTTGGAAATTATGGGCATATGTTTTATGAAAAAAATTCATTTCACCTACTTAATTATGTAGTAAGTAAATTGAATCATTAAATATTTTTTTTATAAATTAAAATACTTATTTATTATGATTTAATAATTTATAATCTATTTATATATTTTTAAGCAATAAGCCTTTTACCGCATTGTCGCGATACAGGAAACAGAAAATAAGGACGAAAAATTGCATTCACATGACAACATCAGAACAAACTGCTTTAGACCAAATAACAGACATGCCCTTTTCACATTTTTCACATTCTTTTGCTTTTTAAAGTGCTAATTTACTTAATTTTTTTGAGTAAGTCAAATTATCTCATAAACTAGGGGATATTCATAAATAAATAAATAAATAAATAAAATATTTAGATTTTGGAGTATCTAATGTAATGTTCTTCAACTGAAAGAGTTATTTTTGTGCATACTCTGCTCCACCCAACTAGTCAAGCGTGGACTAGGGTGTGTTGGGGTAGAATTTTCCTAAAGTCGAAGTTTCCCTACACTTAAAAAAACATCTTAAAACTCACTTCGCCTAGTCCTTTGGGTTTCACATTAGAAAATCCTAATTCTTTCTGCTCTATATAAGTAAAACCCACACCTGCCTATATCATACCTACTAATTTTTTTAATAAAAAATATCTAATTAATCATAATTTGATATGTAATTATAATCTCATAAAAATTAATAAAAAAGTCCGATCAATATAACAATATTCAACTACAATTCCATAAAAATTAAGATGTTGACGTAGGATAAGTATTTTTTTAATTTTTTTAAATTATTAAAAATATATAGTGTATCATATTGCATTATAATTATATAAGTCAAGTCTACTATTAGTGGCAGAACCACATTGAAGTGCACGCACTTTTTGAAATCACTCATCTCCCAAAACATTGACTGTGGACCTGAGATAGTATGAGGGCTTAACCAAGTTGCCAACCCATGTAGGGAGGGTGCTTCCGGTCTTTGAAAGGGGCGTAAGCTGAGTGGAGTCAAAATGCAGAGAATCGTCCGTACCTCGAGCCTACGCTGACTTTGAGGGAGAGTCGGTAAGATAGTAGGATACATCCTCGTATTCTGGTAAAGCTAGTCCAACTTCTAACTCCATATAAGCAAACTTGGCTAGTGGGTAACCTATTCTTATCCAATGAATGAGATTAGAGCACTTACGAATCCACATGGGAAAGAAGGGCAACTTTCCTAAGCTTGAATGAAAGAGACCAAAGCAAAGAGGATGCAAAGAAAACTACATCGTCAAAGGGAAGCGAAGGCTTTCCCATGCCATTCCCTTTGATTGCTAGTAATAAGGTAATTAAGAAGCGCCACTTCGTTCAATGGCCTTTGTTTTCATCTACAATTCCTCTTCTTCGACTATCTAGTAGTAAGGAAAGTGCATGGCTAGGATGCCTAAGAGATATTTCTACCATGAGACTTTTTATCTTCGTTTATGTGATAACGCATCCAGAGCAAGAATAAAAAATGGCTCTCTAGAGCCGAAAAGGAGACTCTCATTACATAAAAGAAGTGGCCCAGGTGATTCTCTCATGCACATCTCCTTGGATGGAAGGTGCTTAGTGCTTCGTGCTTTCTCTCTTCTATCATGTGCTCTCTTTCTTCTGTCGTGTCTCTTACTGGCTGTCATGGATGGGTCACCCTTTGGTTGGAGCATTTTAGTTCTTCCTCTCCCATTGGTTGAGCTACTGCGCTCCTCCGTCGTGAGCTTAAACCAAAACTATTCTCCCAAAATGATAGGATTTTGTTGATACGCACTCTTCATTGCTGACTAATGCCCTTTCTGATCATTATATGTAGTCTTTACTTTGAATCATTAAACATTGGTTTATCAGTAAGAAGATCAAGGGTTTAGTCGATTTTTTTTCTTGTACTTTAATGAAGGTTAAGAGGATCCCATGCCACCTAAGAATCTTTCCTTGTCTTTCTGCAAAGCGATACAAGGCTTACCTGATCATTGGTACGACACCATCCCTTAGTACGATTCCATCTGTTTAGTTAGTCATTACAAGACGAACTTTGGCACACTTTGTTGAGCAGTCGATGGCATTTTCTAAGAGACGAGATCCGATCTACAAATCATCCATTTTAGTTGGGCTTTTGCCACACTTATAAAGTTCAAGAGCATTAATCTCTCTCTCTCTAATTCACCTCCTTTTCATCTGGATATCCATCTCAACATGGAGATGTTCCAGTGCCGCTACATCCTTTTTTCATGCTATGTGCTTTCTCATCCCCGATTGTCCTTTGGTTGATGGCAAGAAAACATGAAGCTTGTGTGTGAAAGTGAACAAGAAAGGATGAAAAAAGGGGAAGCAAGTATGGACGCAAACTAAGCAGTTGAATCATCTATGGTTGCTTAAGTGGCTTATTCATATATTAGTGCACATTAGAAAAACCATAACTATTGGCTTTAGCCACACACCAATGTGAGAATTCCAGCTCATGTCTAATTGGACCAACTCTTATAAAATACCAATATAGGAGCAGCCTAACCTTGGCAAAGGGGGGCACTTAGGCGAGGGATCATTTGAAAAGACTACGTGTTGTGATGAGAGAAAAGGGAATCATCAATTTCTTTATTCCAACTTATGAAAAACTAAGGTGATTTCAACTATCTCCTCGCTAATAACTAAATCATCAACTCACATGGGAGAATCCTCATCCTCGTGGGGCGCAATGAGAACTGTAAATATGCATTCTCTATAAATCGTTGGGTTGGTAAGTCTCGACAAAATGGGGTTCACCCTTGTCAAAATCCATGAAAAATCTTACTCCCATACATTGAAAAAGGTAAGATCGATAATTAGTATCGCTCCCATTACTATTAGAAGATAATGAATAGTTTAACATATATTGAAGGTAATCTTAACTTATAACAAGAGATCTCAATGTTTCCTCTAAGACTATTGAAGGACAATGACTAGTTTAATGAGTTTCCCCTAAGACAATTGGTAGATATTCATTACTTTAATCAATTGAAGTTTCTAATTTGATAATAGCAAGGGATCTGAAAGTCATTTGTAAACTGTTGGGCTCGGTTACTTTGTGAAATGAGATATGGTATGATGAGATAAATTAGGGGATGAAGTTAGGGATTAGGATAATTTAATTCATGAAAATTTATATTTACTTTGTGTAATCGAGACAAATGGTAAAGATGGATATTTTTATTAGTTTTTTATTTAGATGGATGATAAAATGTGGATAAAGATTGAATTGACTATAGTACTCTTTATATAAAAGATGAGAGAAATATATTTTATTTTTTACTCCTATTTCTTAAAGTAATTTCTGTTTATGCACCATTGTATTATTGTTTATGATGTTGTGGCTTGAAGAAAAATTATGAAATTGTGCTGAGTATTGTGTCCATAAGTGATATAAGGTTGCGGCGCCAAACATAAAGTTTCTACAGTTTTGAGTCCGAATGTTCGGTGCTGCAGCAACATCAATTTTTAGACTATGGCTACAAAAACTTGAAAATGTATACAGTAAGAACTAAATTATCATTTCAGATATTATTCTAAATTGCCCAACTAGTGGGATAAGAAAACCACACCTCATAGGCCTAACATATCATCCAATATTTAATGCTTACAATAGTGAGTTTAAAATCTTCTATCAAGCCAACATTGTGCAAAATATGCATATAATAAAAGTGGAATGTGAACCTATGTTCCACTTGATTCAGCAAAGGAAATGGGCCAAGGCCTTAGAATATATTAACTAGTTTAACGAACTGAAACTAATATTGATATGTGATAAACAAATGGGTCTTTAATCAAAGTCCACTCATATTTTCTAAAGGTAAATACATATATGGGCCATTAATTGAGGCCCATGTTTATCCTTTGATGCTATAGAATCTTAGGAGATCAGACCCAATAATTAGAAGACATCTAAGTTCAGTCAAGCTCTACAACTCTTCATTATAAATATCTCAAGTGACAAGATAAGAGGTACGTAATCTTTAATAGAAAGTTCCCCGTAATTCTCGCTGCATATTTTTCCTTCTTTCTTCGATTGAATATTGACTTGAGTGTCGGAGGGTTTTCGCCAAGTAACACACCGGCATCCCTAACAATTTGTTGTTGAGCACAAGATTTGAATCAGAACAAGTACTAAGAGACGTTCGAGTCCAGATCAAGAGTGATTTTTCCAATACACACACCAAATATATTCATAATCACAGATTTCAAGGTGATCTCTTTTAAAAAGTATTAGGATATTAATAAAATGATTGATACTAAAAGGTATCAGGATATTAAAATGTATTAGGATACTAATACAATAGTGATTCCATTTATAGTTTTATAGGTACCCTTGCTTGTATGGACTATCTTTGGACCTTGGCATGCATGGCCCTCATCGTCCAATTTCACAAGCCCTCTCAACCTACTTCAAATTGGTTTATACACATATGTGCCCTACAATTAAGCCTAATTTTATATACATATATATATACATATATAAAATACATGCACATGCATTCGTTTGAATTCGAACTTTTAATCTTCCACGTTATGTGGAATTAAACCACAATTAAACCTATGTTCAATAGATCAGCTGGTATCATTTTTGAGGGTCAACGTCCAACATTAATTTTCCCATTCGCCCATTCACCGCAGCCAAAGAATATGTCCACAGCAACTCCTACATAACTTGCATGTGCTGAATTAACTGATCCACACACAGCCTGCTACCATATCCCAATCTACGCACGTATGCATATATAAATACTGATTCACCACTCAAAATTACTGCATCTCAAATCAGTTGCTTAAATTATTCTTAAAATGGCGATGCTCCTTCTACCCATGTTGGCTCTCCTAGTCACCATTTTTCTCCGACTATCAAGGCGCAAAAGTCATTGCAAAAAACCTTGCGACCCGCCAGGCCCTCCAGGGCTCCCGCTTCTTGGAAATCTTCACCAATTTCATAGCTCCAACCTTCATTTATGCCTGTCAGAACTTTCAAACAAGTATGGCCCTCGCATGTACATGAAACTCGTGGGAGCGCCTCTAATCGTGATTTCTTCAGAAAAAGTAGCCAGAGAAGCGTTGAAGCACAATGACCTCGCATTTTCAGGCAGGCTATCTTCCATTGCATAGGCAAAATTATCGTATAACAACCTTGACATTGCCAGCTCGCCTTATACTTCCTACTGGAGAGAGATGAGAAAGATTACTTTTCTTCATCCTTTTACTCTCAAACAAGTACGCTCCTTCCGTCCTGTTCGTGCCCAAGAAGTCTCTCACATGATAAATGAAATATCTAAACGGGCTATTTCCAATCAGGCCATCAATCTAAGTGAAATAATATTCTCTTTCACGAGCAGCCTTGTATCTAGAGTTGCATTTGGGAAGAAGCATGAAGACAGGGGACCGGGGAACAGAAGGTTTGAAAAGCTTCTGCTGGAGCTTCAGAACATGATAAAGGGCATTTTTATTGCTGACCGTTTTCCTTCATTGGCCTGGATTGATAAGCTTACTGGTATGACTTCTCAACTGGACAAGGCTTTCAAGGATTTGGATTCATTTTACCAAGAACTTATAGACGAGCATTTAAGTCCAAATAGACCAGCGACCATGAGTGGTGATGTTCTTGATATATTGATTCAATTGAAAGAACAAGAAGCGTCTTCTGCTCATCCTATTGGTTGGGACCATATTAAGGCAATACTAATGGTAAGTACGAAACACATATGTTCATTTCAATCTTGTTGTTCTTAGGTCCATAAGGTAGACCATCTGAATTTTGGTTCCATTCTTTATAATTTTCGCACAATGTATCCAATAAATGTTTTTTTTTTTTTTTTTTTCTAATTTTAGAACTAAAGATGTTTTCCATCTAATAGTTAATGGAGCCAGTCATGTGCCACTCACATGGCTGTTAGATTGTTATTATTTTTGGTTCATAAGTTAGGTCTATTTCGATTTTGGTCCCAACAAAGTGAAGAACAATAAATCAAAACCACCCACAGATATAGCAATATAGTTTGCCTTTTTTGAAGTTTTAACAATTTTTCCTCCATTACATTCAATATTCTAAACAACCAAAGTATCACTTATATTGCTTTTTCAAACATTTGAAAGTCTTCCCAAACAAAAAAACCACATATATTATTCATGGAAGTAACACCATAGAATTTTCTACCTGAATTTTTATCTATCCATAAGGTTTTCAATAAAGCTTGTGTGCCACAAAAAAAAAAAAAAAAAAAATGACACCTTCACTCGCAGCAATTTTTCTGTCCTCTTCTACAAAATCTCTTAGAACTCCCGTTGGGACCAAAAATCCAAATTGGCCTAACTTGTGGAACCAAAAAAGCTCAACTTAATAGTTATATGAGTTGCTCCGTTAACTTATGGATGGAAGTCCTTTCGAGCCCTCAAATTGAAAAAAAAAATGCACTTATATGAGAAACTAATAAAGAATGGGATTAAAATTGAAATAGGACTAATTTATGGGACCAAAATTACAATTTATCTTTGTTCTTAATTTTCATTCTTGATGAATAATATTGTGTTGTGTTGCCTGTTCGGGCTATCTTGAAGGAAAAATACTGAATTTTCTATCAAATAAAAAAAACTCCCTTGCAGAATATATTCGCTGGTGGAATAGAAACGAATGCAGTTTCAATAATTTGGGCAGTGACAGCTCTTATGAAAAAACCTAGTGCACTGAAGAAAGCTCAAGAAGAAATCAGGAGTTTGGTTGGGAAGAAAGGCAGAGTAGAGGAAGATGATATCGAAAAAATTCAGTATCTCAAGGCTTTCTTAAAGGAAACAACGAGATTATACCCACCAGTTCCACTCTTATTGCCCCGAAACAACAC